>CM057719.1:24515761-27245761 GCA_030064385.1 Melaleuca quinquenervia | reverse complement strand
AGCAAGTGGTCGACAATAATGGCACGACTAGACGAACCACTGCAAACAGCTTGGCCGAGGATAGCCGCCGTGGTGGAGGTGACGCCGGGCAGCAGAGGAAGGCCGGCAGTGAAGTGGGGGTGGTCAGCCACAAGGGAAGAGCTTCGCACGGAGGTGGCAGCAGAGGTGTCAGGCAATGGAGCCACACAGCGGAAGTTTCCAGCCGCCGTGAAGAACCCTTCCTTTTCTCTACCTCATATGTTTTTCTCTCTATTTCGGTGAGCATTTTGAAATTGTGATTACCAACTGGAAAGCTTGAGGCACAATTAGGTACATATATGAGTTGATCTTTTACAATTAAGGAGCTCAAATTTGTAGTATTTGCACAATTGACCCTAAATTTTTAGAAATTCTTTCAAATAAATCATTGGAAGCCAAATTGCATATTTTTTCTCCAATTAGAAGCTGAATTTCAGCTAAACACTCTCCTAGAGTGGACTGGCCGAGCTTGGAATTCGTAGGCCTCAATATATTTCTAAGGCTTAGTCTAATAAACTTCAAGGCCTGACAAATTAATGAGCTATATTCACTTCAATGAAGACTCAAATCATCTCAAATTATTGGTTGAGAAATTCAGTTCACTCCTCGTTGGTGCTAACCAAAAATCCTTAGGGTGAGGGCTAGGTCCACGCGATTGATTTTGGTTCATATCATCGTCGACCTGACACTAAACACTATGATCTATATGTTATGCAATGTCTACAAATATGTTTGCTTAGGAACTAGATTATTAATTCCTAAATTTTTATACAATGTGAACCTCAATGGATAGTCAAGATTTATGTATCAACATATTCCTTTTGAGCCATAAAAGATACATTTTCAATGTTTTGCCCTAAAAAACTTCTTACAGAAGAAAAACTATTATGACAAGTATACCGTTATATAATTTTTTATATACAAGATTATTATGCTCAAATAGTCATTCAAAATAAGAACATACTAATAGGGGCAAGGACATGCTCATGACACGAAATGATAACCATGATGCCACAAATTCACACTAGCATATCGAGGGCCCTCAAGACACATGCTGAATCAATGCATAAGATTGAGCAAAGGATCCTTCTAGCTTGTTCTTAGGGATTCCATTTTAGCTTACCATACATAGGCATGTATCCCATCTCAGCCGGTGTTGGCATAGATCTATTACTTTCGACACCAGAAGGCATTCGATCTGGATATTTGGATGGGCATGCGAGATTAAATTTCATATTCGACGTTTCGAATGATATGGCCCAAAGATGCTTTAAACAGCCAATCAAGAACCAAATCCACCCAGGCTTCTCGGCCTGGTCAAGCTCATAAGCTATTGGCTTTTCTTCAAGTATTTGGGAAAGCATTTCAGGCGCAAAGCAACCAAAATGCCTGTCAAAAAATATATAATTAACAGCTTATTTGACAAGAAAGGAACTCTTCTGCGAGAATGTAACCCACACAAGGCATGCTAAAGTAGCCAGCCGAGCATGCCTAAGTTGGCTAGTTTTGTATCCAGCTCACCGAAAGCTCTCTTTCTCAATATCTAGTTTTCTAAATTTCGAGTGGCATCCGCTTCCCTCCTATGTAATGTACCTGGAGGAAAACGGATCAAGAACTAGCAATTCTTGATGTGTTACGTCATAAACGAGAGCACTGCCATCGTAAGAGTCCTGAAAAGGACAAAGGTGATAGCTTTAGCTAGAAATATAGAAAAGCTATTTCCACGATTACCCGGCACTCGCTCTCCAGAAGTGGCTTGAACAGAGCTTTAGTTGGCGAGACGGAGGATGAGCTGTTTCTTGGATCCCCCTGGGGGTGGTGGGTGTCCCTTAATTAATTGGCTCAAAACCTTCGCACAACGACTAACCATTCCCTTGAGTTTCATCCCTTCGACACCACCTTGTCTCTGCTTCGCCCTGACTCTTACCACTTGAAGTTGCGTTACTTCTTCTTCAGTGAAGTGGTGGCCAAGTGAACTCCTCCGCTGTCTCTCCTCACCCAATTCGGGCAGTGGACTTCCTTCGTTATTAATGAGTTGCTTCAAGCTTTGACGGACACCGGCCAGTTCTCCAGCAGTCCCTTTCTCTAGATCAAGAAAAGCTTCCGAGCCTTGATTTCGGCCAAAGCCTGCAACTGAAATATCGCCGACGGTCTCCTCGAGTTTCAATGGCTTTCTGGTTCTCCTCGACATGGCCAGATCGTAAGGACGTCCACCCACATTGATTTCGCTTCCCATCTGCGAAGCCACCGAAACTTTGTTCTCTGCCTGTTGTCGCTCTATGAAGGAAGGAAGGGGTGGGTAATATGATGGTTTCATAAGAGACTGCGGTCTTTGCTTGGTGAAGAATCAAAAGGATTTTTGATTGACTCGGAAGAGGTGGGCCGTCCTTTTTGCAAATCCTCCGTCCCTATCACTTATCAGCAGTGAAATTCTTCCCTTCACTCAATGTGACACGAACCGACCACAATGGTGGGGGTGCACGTGTGATCTTCACCTCTCAGTAACCCTTTTCGAAAGAAAGAAAAAAGACGCAGGATTTATGCGGTCCATTTACGCTTTGTTCCTCGTCAGACCAAATTTGAACAGGAGGAACCAACAAATTACCAGGTCTTCTATGTCTATTTGGCAATGCAACTTTGGACATACTTATTATGATTACACTCCAACTTTGGACATACTCAGGTGTGAGATATTGTATCGTGTGCTGTTCGTGTCTTTTAAAGAGTTGTGTAGTTTTCACTAATTGCATGCGAAAAACATTGAAGAATTACCGAAAGTGCAGGACAACAGAACGGAAGTTCGTAGTGCATTTTAGATAATTCTTCTAGAAACAACAAAAATTAAATAAATCCTCTCTCAGTTGGCCCCACCATCAAGACGGACACCTACGCTCCATCAGGATCACCATGAGTGTCTCTCTCTCTCTCTCGGGCTACACCACCCGTAATAATCATGTTTTATGCGTCTCGCCGGAAGAAACTTTCAATTAACTTAAAAGCCGTTGATAATGATCTCGGACGCGGACTTAGCATCTTTTATTCCTTATTTTTCCCCTTCTCTTCCTGCAGTAGCATACTTTTACCATCCGAAAATCTCTACTAATTAGGAGTGATCGATTCCCCGAGTGGTTTGATTCTTCCCAGAACCAATCTAGTCCGGTCCAGTTCTCGGGCGGTCTAATGAGACCATAACAAATTCAAAAGCTTAAGAATTAAGCGCCAACGAACGGCTAAAATGGAATCTCAAAGAAGAAGCATTGAGTAACAGAACGAACTAGTAACAAAATTAGTTGCACAAGACTCGTTGGTTGGGCCAAGAAATCGTCATATCCTCCAAGTAATTGGGATCACATTACCTCGGTAAATCTTGCGGAGCAAATCGGCGAACGGCACCTGCGACTTGCTTGAAGTAGAGTAAGGGCCAACAACCGATACCCCATTTCCTTCTGCAACCACTACAATATGGCATCCGGCTGCGCCATTGAGCTCGACAAGCCCCACGCTTATCTACATCCCCTCTTGTTTCCCCCTTCCTGGAGAAACCTAGCAATTCACAAATCTAAGAGCTCTAGACGCAATAAATCAACGATGGAGCAACACCCAAAATCCTAATCTGTAAATCCCCAACGCCCCTTAACAATCAAGCCAACATCAGCCAAATAGGCAAGGCAACCTAATCCAGTGAAAGCACTGAGTAGCGTAGACTTGCCTTCTGAGACCTTCCAAAAGGGAAGAAGCTCGCTCCTTTTAAGGAACCTGGGGAGCTTAAGGGAAGCAACACAACTTTAGATCAAGACAATTGACAATTAAGTTTTAAACATTTTGTAACTTTATTGATTCAATCATGAACCTTTTTTTTTTTTGCCAAATAAGTTTTAAACATTTGCAACTTTACCGATTAAATCCTTTCAACGGATTTTGACCAAAAAATGCCTATGTGACGATGACAGAGCTTACCGGCCACGGGCGAGGGCCACGGCGGCCTAGCCACCCTAGCCCACGATTGGTGAGGACTTCGCCGCCCTATGGAGTGGCCAGTGAGCTCCAGCGGCCAGCAGAGCTCGCTAACCAAGTATTTTTAAGGAAAAAATAGAAACAAAAATAGTTTAGGGTAAATGTGTCACGATGGATAAAGTTTAAGATTTTATGTGTCAAAAAAAAATTTAGTTAAACGTGTCACATTGGGCAAAGCTTATGATTTTTCATGGTATTAATTCAATTAAATTGATAACAAGCTGAAACTATTGATTTATTTTTGAAGATAAATTTAGTTCAAACTAAAAATATCTCTAAAACAAGTCAAAAACACAACCACCAAAACGCCTAAAGAATCATAAAATAATTTGAAAAATATGGCTTAGAGAAATGAGACAATCCAAAAAAAAAAACTAAAAGTTTCGCAACAATGATTAAAAGGGATTATGAGAGATTAAGAGGGGTCAGTTTCATTATACGCATTTTAAGTACATTGCAACTCTCCATATAGAATAAATATATATTACCACAAAATCCCTCTTTAATCTCTTGTTATGCCTCCATTTTAAGTACGTAAGAAGATATTTTTATTGCAATAAATATTTTTTTCCCTCACTCACATCCAAGTAGCAGTATGGCTCGAGATTTGAAATCCTTCTTCTTCCTTTTTCCGGTTATTTGATTTCTTCCTTCTTTCGGTTAAATTCTTTTCTGTTTACGCCTTATCCCAGTAATACTGATTGAGGGGCTATGAACATGGAAATGGCATCGCCCTTTGAAATAATTGCAGCAAGAAAAAGAGCTTGCTCGGTCCAAAGAAAGCCGACGGACGGGAAAGCGCACGGAGGTGGAGGACGACGACGACCAGCTTTACCACTCATCTACGATAACCCCAATCCATATCGACAGAGCTAGCTCGTCGATTTCCACTACTACCTCGTGCCAAGAGAGACGCAGCAGCGACCCAGAGTATGGAATTGTTTATTCAAGCGTAACGTCTTTCGGTGGGGAATTTCTTCATTAGTGATTCCAATAGGAGATTTTACCTTGCGTTTTCTCGTTAAGGAATTTCTTTCCTTGTTAGAAAGCGGGTTTGCGATCTTTCTCCTTTCTCTTTTGTCTGCCGTCGGAATGAATTGGCTTTCCCAAATCAAGCACGAGGGTTTGCATTGTTTGTAGAGGAAGAGAAAAGAAACACCTCTCCTGAACACCCGGCTTCAAGTAGGGCGTAAGAAGGGACTGAACTCCTATTTTTATAGCCGCCGCGAGTTCTTAGTGGTTGCCATGCCGATGTATCGAATTCAAAGACGTATCAAAGTGGAACCGCTGGGCGTTCCCCCGAATATATCTCTCTCTCTCTCTCTCTCTGAATCTTTATTTATACCGTGAGACAGAGATGGATGATGGACTCATTCTTAATGTTGGCTTATGTGGACGGCTACCATTGGCTTTCTTTTTTGACGATGTTTTTTTTTTTTTTGGTTTAGTTCTCTAAGCTCATTTCTGCTACTTCAACGGCGCAACATGGATGCATTATTTTCTCCTCATTCGATGTCCGCTATTGGCTATGTACCGGGGAAAGAGTTTCTGTGGCTGGTTGCTGTCTTTTCAGGGATTGTCATGTGCTGTGCTGTAAGTTGCTTCTTCATCGGATGGCGACATGCTTTGTACTCCACATAGCAAACAAATTTCATCATTTTGATTTCTCTCTGTTTGAATTTGCTGCCCCCAAAATTTGAGATTCATCCTGCAAATTCTTTTTTGGGAGTCTTTTTACACCTTTCAGCAATCTTCTATGTATTCCTCTAGCTTTTTCCCCTATATGAGAGTCAGTCCTTGTACCTTTGGTTTGATTTGTATGACATGGCACACACCTTGCAATACCATGTGCGAGTACAATGCACTCCAAGTTCTTGCTCTGGCCATCTCCACCATTTGCAATCCTAGTAACTATTTGAGAAGATTTTGAGCATGAGTCATGCCAAGCCTTTGCTGCTCTTAGGGGTACTTTTTCTCTTATACTCTATCGGTTCTTGATGGGATTATTTTAATTTGGTCCAATCAACATTCTCACAATGAGGATCTATTATGTGAATCTTTGAAAGACTAAAGCATAGAGTGTATCTGATGATGCACTACTCGATTCTCTAAATCAAGGGGACCTATTAATTCTATCTTTATTTGATGCTACATGTGATATTTTGATCGTTTCACAATAATCTGAACTAAGTTTTGCATCCATAGCATAATGATAATTTAAAAGGAAAATTAGGATTTTGCTTGTTTGTTTTCACGGCTCTTGCTTGGCAAAAAACAAGGTGGGGCAATTATTTTGCAAAACTGATTTGACTTTGATGTAAGAGGAAGTGTCATTTTTATTGGATACGGGATCTGCATTACATCAGTAGAATTAACTAATTTTGCAATATTTTACTTTGATGTGTATGTATTTGAAGTATTTTACCAAACTTGTGATTCAATTTGATTACAATACTTTGCAAGAAATGAAAAAGATCTCTAGTAAATTTGAATAGTGGTCAAAAGAAGCCTACTAAAGGGCAAAAATGACTTACTATTGATCAGATTCATTTTAGAATTTACTCTTAGCAGTTGTGTTCTGTTTCATTCAACCTACTTTATATTTGGGAGCAGGATAGTACCGATGCTCTTAACTAATATGAGTTTGGATCTAGGATAGCAGTATATCTCATTGTCTTCAATTCTGAGCTGAGAATGTATGTGCTGCTTTCAAATTTTGGACCATTAAATTTATGACCTGTTATTCTCACTGTGAATGCACTTATGAGAAGGGAAAATTTTTAGTCAGTTCTCGTTTGTGTGAAAAACATGAGGAGAGCGTAAACAGTTTGTTCCTTCTTTGAATGAAAGGTGCATTTATTCTTGTTCATATCTGATTATCTTGTTGTTTAACTACTGTTTTTTCTCTTGAAGGTGTATAAAATAACGGGTCTCGTTAGTCTTTTATGCTTCGATGGGTATAGGACACTCAAGAAGATGGACAAAGTAGAATGGAAGAACCGGTAAATTCCATCCTTGTTCCATTCTAAGTGCTTTGCGAAATTCTCAACAATGTCCAACATTCCACTTATTATGTCCTCTAGGAACAATGCAAGAGATGGATTGGAATACCTTTTCTGAAATGTTTTTTGTCCAGGGGATTCTCAACATTCCATGCAATCATTGCATCGTCTGCTTCTCTATATCTCCTGCTGTTTTCTGATCTCTTCAAGGATTCTCATGACCAATTAGTCATCAACAGGACATCAACCATATCAGAGACAATACTGGGGGTAATCTGAAAAAGTTTGTCAGGTTTCTTCAATTGGAAATATATATTTTGATAAAACTTTCCAACTGGTCCATGCTTTTATTTTCATTAACCTTCAACGTTTGACCATGCATAAATATAACAAGAACTAATCCTTATCCCACTTGGTAGGGTTGGCTTTGCCAATTCCTTTGTGACATTGCACTCTTTTTTGTATTAAGTCTTCTGAAAGATCTAAGTGCTCCAAATCTTTTCTTATTTTCTCTTCACATGTTTACAAACGAATGTTTGAATGGTAGTGAGTATGTACATAGATACTCCTTAGACAAACAGTAAGAGTATGACAACCTTGGGGTTTTTGTTTGCAAATTTACCTTTCTGTGTTTTCATTGGACTTCCCTCGCTGGATGTTAATGCTTGAGATATTTCTTTGACTTGTCTTGCTCCAACTAAACCAAGGATGCAACTCTGATGCTTAGTACTTGGAGTAATTCTATGCAATCCATTAGCTGAATGTTCTTATTCTTGCTTGAGACATATTGTACCATTGTAACAATCTTTCTAGTATTAATATCTTTGTCATACATCATTGTCGATATGTCACAAATAGAATGCACTTAAGTACTATTGCAGTGTACCGCTGATTATTGTTAATTATTATATTGACTAGTTTTGGTTAATAAAGCTTGCAAAATACTTTGAGGGGGATATCATAGATGAAGCAGCACATAAATCTGGTATAAGTGCTAAAAAGGTTGATTACTTTACCATTTTGAAGAAGTCAATTTAAAGAGTGAGCTTTTTTTACCTTAAATAGACCCCAATGCATTTGGTCAATTAATGCATCTTATTGTTGAGACAAGGTGACGATGGGTTGATTGATTGTTCCTCTCGATCCCTCCTACCAGTAGCTATGACAGTATCTCTTTCTTGTCCATTTACATGAGAAGATATTTTGATATGGTGTAAATGGATCTATGTAGGCTACCTCACTTAGTTTGGCCAAATGCAGGATTGCTTCAGGAACTTATTGATATTTGATGTTGGAAAGACCGACGTAATTATTTTATTTGCTCCTATTTTTCAACGTTCCTCAAAAGATATAATTGTGTCCTAGTATGCATCTTTCTGCATGAAAGGCTGCAACAAAACGAATTTGCATGTGAATACATGCAACCACCATTCTGGTGGAAATATTCAAAAATTTCCAATATTGCTCCATTACAAGAAAGGATGTTTGGTGTGGGGAATCGGCATCGTCGAGATTGGGAGAAATTCTATGTTGATTTGAATACAAAGGGATGATTGAACCAGAGCTTGCTTCAGGAAGCCAGAATAAGGATCGATTGAACAATGGTGTCAAACCCGTGGGCTTTTAAAATCCTTTTTAACCCATTTTTGGCTTCCTTTCTTTTATTTTTCATACATCTATAATAGAAGACCGCAGAGTTCTTTTTCTTTTCTTTGGATAGGTAATAGAGAAGCCACTGAGTTCTCACATGAAACTTTCCAATAACCCTTTGCAGGCTTAACATTATTTACACAAATCAATGTAAGTCCACCATCATTTGAAATGCATCAATGAACCATAGCACCACATATAGGATTGTATGTTTTAAAAAAAGGTTAATACCGAAATATTTTATGTCAAATAATATGCATGAGTTTATGACAAAGCAAATTATTTTATTAGAGTATGCTAATGGGTATCATCTCTTAAAATCAAAATCCCATTTTTTGGGCAAGAGGGAGGCAATGAGCATATTGGCGTTGCTACCGGATCACATCGAACATAAACCGTAGATGTTAGTGGCAGCTGACACACTCTCTCTACCGGCTCTGGGTGACCTGATTAGACTATTAATGATTTGTTGTCACATATAATAATCAAAATGTAACTATTTAAGTTATTAAGTGAAAATTTCATAAAGATGTCGATTAAGATATGCACTATGCCTGTCTTGGGAAAACTGCACATCCATGGCAGCTGCAGTGCCCCCAGTAAAGTCCGTCACTCCACACTTGTTGAGGTGACCTACCATGATTTAGATCTTCTGCTCTTGCTGCTTTCCCCATCCCTGTTCTTTTTTCTTTTTTTGTATTTTTTTGGTGTACCCTATCCTTTCCATTGCACATTTGTTAACATGTAAATACACACAAAAGGCAGCTCAATCATTTGTTTGCCACGTGTGCATTTCTGAACTTGAACCTTTTTATATGGCATGAGTTGATACACTTACAACATTTGAAGTGAACAAATGTAGATGATAATGTAAGACTATCCAAGAAGGTTCTCTATGTACTCATGTTTCTTCTTTTTCTGGCACTTCACAGGCCTCTATAGGTTATTTTCTAACAGACTTGGCAATGATTCTTTGGCATTTTCCAGCTTTAGGTGGCTGGGAATATGTAAGTACAAGGACACGAATATTACAATTTTTTAGCTTGCAGTATTTTAGCATGATAACACTTTCTCCATCAGCCTTGAACCTTGCTTGGTGTCGGAATCTGGTACAGCTAAAGAAAGTTTAGAGTTTATGTCGTCAGAGCTTTATAAGTTAAGTCAAGTAGTGTTTGTCCTAGGTTAACTATGACATGATGAAAGTTGAGCATTCCTCACTGTAAGTTAACCATCATATGATATGCTGTAAAATAACTGAGGGTTGTAAGTCCAGGGGTATTACTGTCTTTGTGTAAAAGACCTGAATATTGAAGGAGAGAACAGCAGGTAGGTTTGATCCTTCAGTTTCCATCCACATCTCTGTGTAGCATGTCCGTCCCTCTCCCTCTTCCTCTCCTTCTCCCCATCACTTATGTGTTTCAAATGTCAAAATGGGGTTAGCTGGGTGGTCATACTTGTTGTACCTGCTTTGATAGTGTTGCGGAACTACTCTTGCTCTTTGGGGAGTTTGTCTTTCTTTATGTGAATTGTTGACACTACAGTTCTTGTCAGGTTCTACACCATGGATTATCCATGTTTTCCATTTTTCTTTCCCTTGTGAGCGGTCAAGGCCAAATATACATACTTATGGTTTTGTTTTCAGAGAGCACGACCCCGTTTGTCAACTTGAGATGGTTAGTGACTTTCAGAATTACTTGATTATTCCTCATTTACAATCCATTCCTTTTTTAAGTATTGTTGACAAACACTGGCTTAATAATGAATCTATTCAGGTACTTGGACATTGCTGGTCAGAAGAGTTCTGATCTATACATCTGCAATGGCATCTTTCTCTTCCTGGGGTGGTTGGTACTGTCCAGCTTCTATTAGTTTGATTTACTTTACAATTGTCATCTTTCTGGTTTGCTTAAATTTGAATGATAGGAGGAAAAGGCCGAATTTCAGATAACTATAGTCGAGGCCAATGTGGTCTTCCTTTTTTTTTTTTCACTTTGCTTGCCTTTATACTGCAGTTTAGATATGGTTGACTGTGTGCACCTTTTGATGATACGGATTAGAATAAACATACAGCTGAGATTTGAATACTAGCTGAAGATGTCTAGCAGAAATCTGCTTGGTAGCATGTGGAATTTAAGCGCAGAAGTTTAAACTTAGTTTAAACTCTTTGGTTGCAGCGGGATGTACGGATTATCTTTGGGTGTCTTTTCAGGCATCGTCTTTTTGGTGTACAAGTTACTACTAATTTACTAGATACTAAGAAGGATTTGAAGTGTTTATTTTCTAAGATACAAATGGCTCATAAATAAATGGCCAATATCCCAATTAACTCGACAAACTCTTGATTGCAGCAAAATTTCCAAATTGGGAATAGTTCCATCCCAAGTTGGTTTTCTTTGCCCCTTTGCCAAAACATATTGATAGGTCGGATCTTTATCTTCTTGTGGAACTACTGCATAGTTAATCATATCTAAGGTCAACTACTAAATGAGAAACCAAAAGGCATCATTAGACATCTGCTGTCCCTGGCGACTAAATACTGAGCAGAAAGGATTTAATTTTAGGGTGTTTACGATCTTTTCATGCCTTGTGGACTGGACTTCACATTAAGCTTCAGAAGCTGTTGCTTTTTCTGTTTCGGTATACAAGGTTTACATTGGACGTTTGAGATTTCTTATTTATATATTGATCTCTCTCTCTCTCTCTCTCTCTCTCTCTCTCTCTCTCTCTCTCTCTCTCTCTCTCTCTCTCTCTCTCTCACACACACACACACACACACACACACACACAAAAAAACCCACACAAAATCACAAAGAAGCCACTTCTCTTGAAATGGTTGTTATAGATGTAAACATATTTAAAAACGTGCGAGTATTTTTAGAGATGTACCACATATAAAAGATCATCTATGATGTTCATCAAATGGAGGATTGTAGTGGATTACTCCATTTTGTGTGTGAAAAATAAGTTGTACATCAATTGGATGAGGCTGTTCAGCCTTAAGTTTCTTAAGTTTCTCTTAATCAAAGAATTAATTTTCGACTGAATTTAATCAGTTGAGCTGCAATCTGCATTAGCTTTTGGACCAATATACCAAGTTATGATTAGGGCTGAAAATTTACGTTTTTATTACTCAATTGTGGTTATCAGATGATGCTTCACATTTCCATTTGATTGAGATGGCATATTTGTCCAGGTGCTTCCATATATATTTTGATCACGTGTATTTGATGTCTTCAGGTTGCAAGGATTCTTTTGTTCATATTCTTTTTCACCCACATGCTTTTTCATTTTGACCAGGTGAGTTGTTTCTTAGCAATTGAATTAAGTGACCTCTTTGATGATAAAAATTAAACTTGTTATCACTGTAAAATCAATATCAGAACGTGTTATGAGTTAGTTAACAGAGTTAAAGTTGCTCATTGTGGAAGTCTCTATAGAAAGCATGGCTGCTTTTTGCTTTCAGTTTTCTTCTGCTTTGTCATGTCTATAAATGTTGCCTTTTTTCCCTGCTTTCTTTAACTTCTCAGCATGAGTCACTGATGCTGATGGATGTAATAATGTCATTCTTTTATTATTTCATGTGTTTGAAAAGGAAACAATTCCTTGGAATAGGAAAGTGAGTCTAATCACCTTAGATGGATTATGTTGTTATAGTGATGATTTCACTGGCTGAGCTGCCATAATTTTGATTAAAGATACAGGACAGGTGCCATCTTTTTCACCTCTTCTGTTTCAGGTGAAAGAGATTTTTGACTTGGGTTTCTACAGTCTGCTTTTGGTGCCTCCTGTTTTGGCAATTATGAACTTATTTTGGTTTTGGAAGATTGCCAAGGGTCTGGTGAAAACTCTGTCTAAAAATAAACATAGGCAGTGATCTGACCATTGTATTTGTACTGTACATGTAAACCACATTCTCTCTGGATCTAGAACAATATTGAGATTCCTTGTCAACATAATGCTTGATACAACAATGAATATTACCTTTTCATTCTCATTTTATTGATGGGGATTGTGTCAGAAGATCATCCAAGGACTTCCTTATGTCTAACGGAGGTTCCTTTTCTTAATTATTATTTTCAAGTCATTGATTGACTCGACTGTAGACGATTCTTTTTTGACCTTTGAAGTTTGCTGTTGGAGGTAGGACCATTACATTAAATTGCAGTGGGACCATTATACTCAGTTACCGTCGCCTGCTTAGTTATAATGATCGTATATGCAATCAGAGCACTTCATGTGGTTTCAGGGATATCATTATGGTGTGATGTAGGAATCATTGTGTTAGATCATGGTATATATGTCTTCCTAATTCTGGAAAAAGACCGTCTTTTAACAATTCGTCTTCTTTTACTTTAGGTTAAACAGAAGTAATAAAATGGTTACAATGATGGTAATAAGCTGAATAAGCAAAAATAAGCACCTAAGTTTTATCTTTAGAATGATGGAAAAATGAGATAAATTGTCTTTGAATTTTTGCTCAATATGCATTGTCATTCTTCAATTTTTGAACAAGTGGCTCACGAGCTTTAATTTAATGTATAATGTTATCTTTGAACTTTGAACTTATTTGTTATGGTCCTTAAATGTTTGATGCATATTCAATATGGCCCATAAACTATATGAAAATGTTTATATCGTCACTAAGCTTGAATTAATAAATGATTATATTGAATATTTCCAAATATATTAGGAATTTAAATTGAATATTTATCAAAAGTTCAAAGGTCACATTAAACAAAATAAAAATTTAGGGATGACATTTTATATTGAGTCCAAGTTCATTGATCATTTGGTTAATTATTGCTGAAATAATCTGACATGTAGTTTTGGCGCACCAAAATACTATACAAATGCTTGATTCTAAGTGTTACAAACACGGTAATAATTTTGGGAACATGGTAATAATTTGTCGGGAAGGATTACAGTGGTTCCACCACGAACGGCATCTGGTGCTCTAATTGTATGGTGGCCTTTGTAAATGGGAAAACCTACAGTCCTGTCGTCCTTCATGTTTTCTCATTGTTGCGTCCGTGTGTCTAATTTAGGGTCGCCAATGGCAAATAAATCACTGTTAAACGAGCACCAATTAACATGTACAATGGAGAAAGCACGAACTCTTGACATAAACTAATGCAAAAAATGACAGAGGAATGGAAAAGTTGCTTCTGGAAACAGCAAGAAAGCGAACAACGGGCTTAAGAAAAAATGGGGTTAATGAGAACCGTCTCTCGATGGGATCACTCTCAGGATAACTTGGTGATGGAGAGATCGACACCGTGTTCGGGTTCAATAACCAGCCTAGAAGAGGAGGGGAGTGGATGTAGTTGGGAGAGAGGGTGAAGAAGAAGTTGGAGAGAATCTGGGGAATGAGGATCTTGAGCTCCATCATTGCTAGGTTCTGCCCGAGGCACACGCAAGGTCCCACTCCGAAGGGCATGCGCAAGAGCCAAGTGCGGCAGCTTGCAGGCTCCGGTGATCCCATTGGCGAATCTGCCCGGGTTGAAATTGTAGGAGTCTTGCCCCCATATCTCAGGGTCCATGTGCAGTACTGTCAAAACCATCGTCCACATATTAACCCCCTCTGGCACTTTCAGGTCCCCAAATTTCATTTCCGTCAAGGCCTCCCCCGACACCACTGGCACGGGGAGTATAGCTGCAGCGGCTCGTTTATCACCATTGTGATCTGTACCAGGACAGAAATGTCAACATATGCTGATGAACAAGAAATGAAAACAGTATATTGTATTCCCCGTCTCAAATGGATGGGCAAGGCACACCAGTTTCATACGAATCATACTGGCATCAGCAAGACCTTGCCCACCAGTTTCATCTCACGAAGCATATTGGCATTACGAAGACGGTCCCCACAAATTTCAAGAACCTCGGCACAGACACGATGTTTCCACTCTTGACTGGAAGCCAACGGCATGAGGCACCATGTCATAGAGACAGCAGTGGTCTAGTACCCGGCCAAGTAAATGTTTCTGTAGTTGTCAACAGTGATGCGGTCCATGGCCTCCTGGCTCAAGTCGCTGTTTTTGGCACCCGGAATAACCATCTGCAGAAGGTCCTTATATGCTGCGTCCATCCTTTTCCTTCATCAACTTGCAGTATCAAACTGCGGACCTCCTCCAGTGCCCAGGCTTCTCTGTCACTCTTGGGGGGGGAGGGGGGGGGAGTTTTCCGTTCATTGCATAGCCAAAATTGATTAAAGCGAGCTGAGTGACAGCGGATTATCTTTCATAGGGGAGGGTGGGAGGAGAAGGGGCTGCTTAATTGAAGGTTTTTAGGAGAAGCGAGATTTAATTACGCACCTCAGGAATCCCAGTGGAAATAACTTTCTTGGACATGGCCTCTTGGAGAGCCCTCAACTTGTGGAAGATCTCCTCTCCTTTGGCAAAACTGCTGCAAAAGCAGGCTCTGGAAATGATATCTCCAGAAGTCTCTCATGCGCTTGTCGATGTTAATATTGGCTACTCCATCGGCTGCGTCCATTTTGTTCTTCCAGGACATCAATAGTGTCTCTATGGACTCGTTTATTAGGTTTGTCATCCCCTGCCTGCCGGCAAATTCCGATATGTTAAATGAAAAAAAAAATTGATGGTGGTTATGGTGGAATTAGAAGGCACCGATTAAGATGGCATGCCTACACCTTTTCCATATAGAGCTCAGGAGCGAGGATCTTGCGCTGATGAGCCCAGTGGAGGCCGTTGGAAGTTAAGGACGCGCATGGTAACATTTTTATGTCGCCCAATTTATATTCTTTTATTCCCTGGAACAAAAAAACAACAAAAATCCATTTGATAATGCCAATTTGTTTTTATTATTTCGGGAATAGAAAGTCGTTCCCGAGAATAGACTTGGACCAGAAACAAGAAACCAAAAAAAGTAACTTTTTATTTTCAAGAACAATTTCTAGAAATAAGTTTTTTTTATTTTTTTATTTTCATTTCTTCTTATCTCTTGCTATGGCCACCTCCGGCCGCCCACTGCCGTTGCCCTTCGCCAACAATTGCTGCTCGCCGCAAGCCCTCCGCCGCCCTCCGTTTTTGCTGCCCTCCGGCGACGGGCAGTGGCCAGTGGCGGTCCATCGTCCGTGAGTAAGAAGAAAACCAAAAAATTTGTAAATTGTACTGAACACATTCCTATTCTTTTTCTATTCCATTAGTAGAAATTTCGTGTAATTATCAAACGCCTTATTTTACTCAAAAATTGCTCCGGTGAGTAGAAATAGAAAACAAATATTTCTCAAAAGAAATTGTTCCTTGGAACATAAGCGTTGTCATGCTACCCCTCTTCTAGAACTGATATAAGGACTTCCCCATGTCCAAATATGTGCAGGTGGTAATCTCCCTCGCTACGTCTGGTTGTTTCACATGAACTATCCGGGTGTTCCCCAGCGAGAACGCAAGTGTATCTCCTGTAAAAGTCATGACATACCAGCGCATGACGTCAGCCTGATCTGATTGTCCATGTCTGAACCACAAATGATCGACCCAATTCATGTAAGTAATGGGCAAAAAGAAATGATCTGACGGAGGAGTTTTGAATCGTGCTTCTTCTTTTAACCGAGCAAGTATGGGTCAAATGAAATCTAGTGTGAATGTGATAAGTGATGTTGGGGCGCTGGAGTCGTTTTGGTTGGGTCCAATCCAGATTCAGCTCCTGCATCTGCCGTTAATAAAATACTAATTATATCCCCAAAAAGGATAAAGCAGCCATTGGTAGGGTTGCAAGTTTGAAAAAATGGAAACGGGCCATTGGCAGGGGTTGCAAGTTTGAACAAATGAACGGGCAGTGAAGAAATCTTCAAACGACGTGATAGGCTTCAAGTTCATCCTTAAGGTAGAGAAAACATATGTGAAGATGACGCACATGATCATCCAGATCCGACCAGGAAATTCAAGTAGCACCAATCTCTAAGTTTCACAAAATCTCTAATAATTGTATGAAAATCTTGTGTTTAGTTTTATGTAGTTTGGAACATGGAAAATTGAAACAAGTGAATGTTGTCAAATTAATTGTTAAAAAGAGACGAAGATCCCAGTTAGGGCAGCATTGAGGTGACCACCGTGTTGTTTTCTCCACTTGTCAAAGAAGGGAAAGAGGACAGCAGCGCGATCATGGCCGGCAGAGGGGCTGGCCGGGGGGAGTCTGAGGAGAGGAGGAGGAGGAGGATCTCGCCTTCTTGATCTCCATGATGTTGCCAAACAAGAAGGCGGGGGGTGGTCCATTGATGCCTTGTTTCCTCAGCAAGGACCTCAACTTGTCCGGCTTCACCACCAGCGCATTGTACAGCCTCAGCAACACTCCTAGTACGCCCACCACGGCTAGGGATATCAGCATCTTTGCGTTTTGAGTACTGCAGATAATTCCATTGCTGATGATACTCCCGAGTCCTAATGGGCACGTCACTCCCGAGTACTAGACTTGGAGACCACTGGACTAATCGGGACGCAGCTAGTGGTTTTGGTGGGATGGTTGTGGGTTTGTGATGCTGTTGGCAGATGCTATCAAGGATCACTTATATAAATTCAAAGGGTGACCAGGACAACGTTGTCATAAAAATTACTGGAAGTATAACAGTTCTGCTCTGTAAATCTGTCCCGCTGACGATATGGTCATTAAAAGAAAGCGACGATTTAAGAGTATAACCCGCCAACTTGGTCCTGTCAAAGTAGAACAAGAACGTGGAAATTACACTCACGACCGGCTTGGTTGATCTGAGAGCGAGGACAACCGAGCACTCATTTGCTTCGTGGACTTTGGAGTCTTGGAGACAGACAATGAAGCTAATTCCATTGACGAAGTGGGCTCTTTTTCTTTCCCCTTCAGTTTCCACGAAGGAGTTGCCATCCGGTCGCTCGAGCAAAGCTGGCCAGGCTCTCTGAAATTGCCCGGTAGCTATTGTGTTTTCCAGCGGATAGCCGGGCACCCAGGCCTATTTTGGCAGGTATCGGAACAAAGACGCAGCGGCAACCACGATTGAGACTTGTTAAAATTATATTTTAAAAACTTATTTAACATTTGAAAGTTGTAGATCTCTGTAGGTATTTGATTTTGTCAATTCAGTGAGTTATTTTTTAGTTTGTTTCTAAAGAAATTATCATTAATTAAAATCGAAATTTCTTAAAAAGTTAATTAATAAAAAAGCTGACGCAGATTAGAGAAAAGAGTGAGGGAATGGACAAGATGACTCGGAGGGGTGGGAACAGGGCAAGTGAAGAAAAGACGAGAGAGAGAGAGAGAGAGAGAGAGAGAGAGAAGAAGAAGAAAAGAAGGAGAGAAAGTGGGGGGTGCTGCTACCGGCAGAAAAGGGGAAGGAAAAACAGAGCAGGAAAAATTTTTAAAAGAAAAGGAAAGAGCGCAGAGAGAGCATCGTCGGGGTGAAGTGGAGCGGCACTTCAAGTTGGCCCTACCTATTGCCATGACCAACGACCCCCAGCCGAATGAACATTTTTTATAAAGATAAGGGAGAGCATCGTCCGGGTGACGTTGGTTGACAAGCAACTACTGAAAAAAAAAAAAAAAAGGTAAAAAAGTACCGGATGAACGTTAATTTAATTTAGTATAATCAAGTTTCCAAAATTACTGAATCTCTACTTTATATAATTGAAGTATCCCTCCACACTTAAGTTTATACTCAACCCACTAATAATTAATTAGCAGCAACTCCAAAATAAGATTAAATTGCATATTGAAATTGAACCTCAAATGCGAATTGGTATAAATTTGGAAAAGCTCGAACTTGGTGTAAACTTATTAATTTATTAGCCAAACCCTAGCCAATTCATGTGAAGGGAATATCTTGACACCATGAGATTGATTACGAATCAAGATCCGTGTTTAGGAATCCAAACCAAATGACTGGCTTTATTATTGTTCAATATTATAGTTCATAGACTATTTGTGTCATTGTCCCCTGTTTTTCAACTTCAAAATACTATAGGAGGTTTTCTTACGGTCTACTGTGACAATAAGAGTGCAATATATTTGACAAAAAATCTTATATGAAACACAATTATATCCACAATTTCTGTTGATATCGTGTTATGCGGAACCACGTGTTATGAGGAGTCACATCTATGAAAAAAAAATATATGTGTATATATGTATATATATGCACATATCAAATCATCCATAGTACATGCTAACAAAGCCCATCGCATTGACCAAGTTTCTACTACCATTTGGACTTTATCAGTGTCTGCAGCGGGGAAGGAGCCTAGAGGAGCATGGGAAAGGCAGCGGTTTATGTGGATTCGTTGGTTATGGCAAGAACTTAACTCCGATTCCAATTGATTTGGAATTAAAGACGAGCTCATAATTTTCCGGACACTGGGGATGTTTGTGAGGGCTTGATAATGGAGGCGGACGATCGCATATGCGAGGAGCCTGGCACCTGGACGAACCTGACCACCAGGCAAGCGCCGAGCCCAGGAGCAATCAGGCTACCTGCCATGTCCAGGCATCCAGACAAAGCAGGCGAGGCTCTCGGACAGTGTCCAATAATTTTCATGATTTCCAACACGGTAGTCGGCGGCCTGAGCCTATTTTGGTGGGCGCTTGGCCCAACACCGGCGCTTTGTCCCAGCAATTGCGATCTTCATTTTATTGATTATAGTGAAACAACGTTGTAGATCGCTTCGCGTGGAATAGGGACATCGCCGAATCACATAAATTCATAGTGTTCATGTTTTATTTCTGCAATTTATATCATGCTCGAATAGTTTCGTTTATTCACCCTCCACAATAGTTATAACATGTACAATCAGAAAAGAGCAAACTTTTTCGTAAATTGATAGAAGAGTGACGAAAAGAAAAGGGAAAGTTTCCTTAGGATACAGCAAGAAGGCGTATGGTGGGCTTAATAGAAAAAAGGGGATGAAAGAAACTGTCTCTTTGAGGGATCAATCCCGAGATAACTTGGTGATGGAGAGTTCGACACCGTGTTCGGGTTCAATAACCAACCTAAGGGCAGGGGAGTGGATGTAGTTTGGAGAGAGGGTGAAGGAGAAGTTGGAGAGAAGCTGGGCAATGAGGATCTTGAGCTCCACCACGGCCAGGTTCTGCCCGAGGCATACCCGAGGTCCCACTCCGAAGGGCATGTACAAGTGCGGCAGCTTGCAGGCTCCTGTGATCCCGTTGGCGAATCTGCCCGGGTTGAAAGAGTAGGAGTCTGGCCCCCATATCTCAGGGTCCGTGTGCAGAGTTAACACCATCGTCCACACGTTCACCCCCGCAGGCACTTTCAGGTCCCCGAATTTCATGTCTGTCAAGGCCTCCCTCGACATCACTGGCACGGGAGAGTATAGCCGCAGTGACTCGTTTATTACCATTGTGAGCTGCAACCGGGACGGAAATGTTAACACATGCGGATGATCATGAAATCAAAATATTGTATAATATGAGCTGTCTGAAAGGTGTCGGGAAGGCGCACCAGTTTCATCTTACGGATCATGTCGGCATCAGGAAGACGGCCCCCACAAATTTCAAGAACCTCGGCACGCACGCGATCTTGCCACTCTTGACTGGAAGCCAACAGCATGAGGCACCATGTCGCAGAGACGGCGGTGGTCTCGTACCCGGCCAAGTAAATGTTTTTGCAGTTGTCGACAATGAAGCGGTCCATGGCCTCCTGGCTCAAGTCGCTGTTTTTCGCACCCTCGAGAACCATCTGCAGAAGGTCCTTCTCATATGCTGCGTCCATCCTGTCCTTCACCACCTGCAATATCAAATTGCGGACCTCCTTCTCCAGTGCCCAGGCTTCTCTGTTACTCTTTGTGGGGAGGTATCTGTGTCATTGTATACCCAAAATTGATTAAAGCCAGCCCAGTGATAGTGGATTTCCTTCGAGGGGGAGCGTAGGAGGAAATGGGGCTGCTTAATTGGAGGTTTTTCGGGAGAAAGAGAGATTTAATTACGCACCTCATGCCAGGAATCCCAGTGGAGAGAACTTTCTTGGACATGGCCTCTTGGAGAGCCCTCAACTTGTGGAAGATCTCCTCCCCTTTGGCAAAATTGCTGCCAAAGCAGGCTCTGGAGATGACGTCTCCGGAGAAACTTCTCATGTGCTCGTCGATGTTAATATTGGCTACTCCACCGGCTGCGTCCACTTTGTTCTTCCAGGACTTCAATAGTGTCTCTGTGGACTCGTTTATGAGGTTTATCATCCCCTGCCAGCCGGCAAGTTCCGACATGTTAAATGGGAAAAATTGACGGCGGTGGCGGTGGCGCATTAGAAGACACCGATCAAGATAACATACCTTAACCTTCTCCATATAAAGCTCGGGGGCGAGGATCTTGCGCTGGTGAGCCCAGTGGGGGCCGTTGGAAGTTAAGATGCCTTGGCCCATCAAGGGACCCCTCTCCTTGAACTGATACGAGGGCTTACCCAAGTCCAAGGATGTGCAGGTGGTAATATCCCTCACCACGTCTGGCTGGTTCACATAAACTATCTGCGTATTCCCCAGCGCGAACGCAAAATTATCTCCTGTAAAAATGATGACATTCCAGCGCATATAGATCAGCCTGATCTGATTGTCCATGTGCGAACAAATGATCGATCCCATTCATTCAAGGAAGAAGGAAGAAGAAGAAATGATCTTATTCAGGAGTATTGGATTATTCTTTTTTCTTCTGAGTGACAACTCGCCAAATGAAATTAAGTGTGAAAATGACAAGTGATGTAGAGGCACTGGAGTCGTTTTGGTTGGGTCCAATCCCGATCCAGCTTCTGCATCGGTCGTCATCGAAGAATTAATGGTAACCCCAAAAACAATGGAGCAGCCATCAGTCGGGGTTGCAAATGTGAAAAAATGGAAACGGGCGGCGAAGGAATCTCCAACATCCACCACCCTATGCCGTGCGCATGAAAAACGAAGTGATAGGCTTCAAATTCAACCTTAAGGTCCAGAAGACATACGTCAAGGTGATGCAAAAGATCGTCTATATCAGACTAGGAAATTTTAGTACCAATCTCCAAGTTTCATGAACTCTCTAATAATTGTACGAAAATCTTGCGTTTAATTTATTAGTTCAGAACATTAAAAACATCAGAACACGTGAATATTGTTAGATTAATTGTAGAAAAGAGATGAAGATCCTG
Source organism: Melaleuca quinquenervia (assembly GCA_030064385.1). Lineage (NCBI taxonomy): Eukaryota > Viridiplantae > Streptophyta > Magnoliopsida > Myrtales > Myrtaceae > Melaleuca > Melaleuca quinquenervia. Next base: position 27,223,969 of record CM057719.1, on the reverse strand, counting down.
ATTAGTGTGGCTGAGAGTTGAAATACCGTATTGTTTTCTCCACTTGGCGAAGAAGGGGAAGAGGACAGCAGCGCAGTCATGGCGGGCAGGGGGCTGGCCTGGTGGAGTCTTGGGAGCAGAGGAGGAGGAGGAGGAGGATCTCGCCTTCTTGATCTCCATGATGTTGCCGAGCAAGAAGGCGGGGGGTGGTCCGTTGATGCCTTGTTTCCTCAGGAAGGACCTCAACTTTTCCGGCTTCACCACCAGTGCGTTGTACAGCCTCAGCAACACTCCTAGGACGCCCACCACGGCGATGGACATGAGCACCTTTGCGTTCAAATACTGCAGATATTCCATTGCTGATGATCCTTGCAACTCCTAGGGTGAACTTCACTTCGGAATTATTGGATCTGGGTGGGATGGATTGGTGGGTGGGGGCTGCGATGCTGTTGGCAGATGCTAGCGAGCTCGCTGATATATATACACACAAAGGACGACCAGGACGACGTCGTCATAAAAGGGGGTAGCCCGCCAAGCTGGTCCCGTCAAAGTGGAATGACGAATGTGGAAATCACACTCGCTTTCGATTGAAAATAAGAAACTGCGAACCCATTTTACAACGACCGGCAGGTCTTGTCCGAAAGTGAGAAAAACAGAGCACTCATTTGCTTTGTGGACATTTGGAGCTGATTCCATTGACGGACTGGGTCACTCTCTCCACCTCTCGAGCCCCCCACCAACAAATGGGGACAAGAGAAGAAACGACCTATAATCAACTAAACCTTAAATGTGCCTAACGCATCTCCTTTTCTCTTCCGAATGTCGAACTAAACAAGCAATTAGAACAACAACAGCCACTCGAATTTTATGAGCGAAACTTTTAGGATCCGTTTGTGACGCTCTTTTTTGCTTTGAATATATTTAGAATTTTTAAAATGAATGAAATTCAATTTTCATTCACAGCAACATGATCCGTCGACGCGTTTAGACGACATGAATGAATTTGAATATATAAGGCATAGTCCTTAGTGCATACGTCCATGGCTCGTTTTGCTAACAGGGCTTGTTTTTCATTGTTGGAGCATAATTATTGAGTTGAAATTAGCGACTCTTGTCATGTCATTCCCGCGTTACCTTTTCTGTCACGGACAAGTCATATGATTCGAGGTTTCACATCTCATTTTGATCATTTGTATTTCGGGTGGACTTGAATTGAACGAAGGCACAAAACGTGGATAGAGATTTTGGAGAGAAGAGACGAAGCACGTTAAGTTAGGTGGGCGGTCCTAGAATTCCACGTGATGCTCCCTGTAATGAATGACATCAAGTCAATGGTCGCAGGAGCCCGTGACCAATTTGGAGTGCTGGTTACGTGCCCATGCGCGAGTGGTTCCGATTCGGTCAATTTTGGCCTGCTCTCTGCCCGCCTAACTGTGTTAAAATGCCGAAACCTCGAGTCCTCGACCCAATTTATCCTGTTTTCCGTATCCCCAAATGCTTATCATACAATCACTATGCGCATAGATAAATGTGTGAGTTTATAACTCTATGCTATCTCTCTCCCATGTTTCGATAGTAAACCTTGCAAAAATAACTTGAATCTTGAAATATGTTCCTCTTTGTGTTGATATGTACTCCATTTACATTTGCATTTTTATGACTTTCTTCCTATTCAATACTTTTCTTCTATGAATTACTTTTATCGAGTTCGGCGATTCAACTATTTTTTCAGTAGAATAGCTTTTCCCTGAACTTTCGATGGTTGATTTCTTGCAAGCATGCATTGCCCGTACCCTAGTTAATTCTTTAGCATCTTGGGCACTCTCTCTAGTTGGAGAATTGTTTTACTTAGTCGATCATAAATATGGATATCACTCACACTCCTTTAGATTGCATGTAATCATTGTTCAAAATATCTATTACCAATTAGAAATATGATTGAAGAAGCAAGGAGAAAATACTCGAAACCCTTATCTAAGTAGTGACCAAACAATACTGTGCTTCCCTGCTATACATGTTGACACGTCAAGTCTGCCGCTACTTTACCCCCAATACAGTGGAAAAATTGTCAAAAAAAAAAAAGTCGCAATCGTACTGTACTTTTGTCAATCCATAAACTTTTCAAATTTGTCAATTGATTTTAAATAATTTCACACTTTACCAATTGAGTCCATTCATCAATTTTAATCGAAAATCAATGATGTTGATGCCGACTATCCTATGCGGCATATTCAGTGCTGAAATAAATAACATTAACATTATTTCAAACTAATTATTATTATTTTGAATTTTTATTTTCATTTTCATTTTTCTCTTTGCTTTTTTTTCTATGCTCCTTTTCTTACCAACATAGGTCATCAACAACCCTCGCTGGCCATGAAGACCTCATCCAAACTACGTGTAGGCTGCCTCGTCAGACGCATGGAAGGCAGCCCTCACCTAGATCTACCGAGGGCTTTTATGCCCTCGAGCACAGCCGACAAGGTTGCAAAGCCCTCACCCATAGCCATCATTGCTACAAGTGAGAGCCATCATGGCCTAGTCGACTGTGGGTGAGGTAACCCTGAACTAAATCTTGCGAAGGAAGCCCTCGATAGCCAAAAGAAGCACTAAAAAAGCAAATAAAATTAAAAACCTTGAGAAAATATTGAATTGATATTATAAATTGTTAAATTCAGTGTCGGTCATTACCACGTAAGATGCTCCGCATCCACATTGGTGATTTTTGTCTAAAATTGATCGATGAACTTAATTTATGAAGTTTGAAAATGTTTAAGACTTAATTGATGAAATTAAAAAATTTATGACTAAATAAAAGAAAGTATATTAGATTAAGAACTTTTGAACAATATTCCCCATGTGCATTTGATTTTTCTATTTGTTAGAAGAGATAGGTATTTCACGATCTTTTCATTCTTACCTATTCTTGCTTGCTTCCAAGGTTAGCGGTGGAATGTGACAATCTTAATCAATGAGAAAATTAAAAAAAAAGTCCTAAATCTATTACATTCATATCAATTCAATTACAAACATTTTAATTTTATTAATTCAGTCCTAAGTATTTTGACATCTAACCAATGAGTCTATTAGGCCAATTTTGATCGGAAATTCATGATATATATGTCATTCATCTTATGTACTACAACAGTGACGTGGAAAATTTTTTTAATATTTTCGAACTATTTATTATGTTTATTTTTTTCCCACTCCTTGTTGGCTTCTCGACAAGACCAACCTCACCGACTTTGCCCAAAAGCAACATCTCTTGTGGTTGTGCCTACCTAAACCATTCAAGGTGTGACCATGGGGCAAGATGGTCATGGTTTCACCAGCCGTGGGTAAAGGCAACCATGGTCTCACAAGTTGTAGGCAAGGCAACCTTTGCTCATGGTCAGCGAGGCCATGGCAAGGCTTGCATCACCTAGATCTAGTCAGGAGCAACCCTTGTTAGTGGCTGGTAAGGCCTTCGCGGCCCTTGTCTAGCAATTAGCACGCTCTAGCTAACAAGGGCCAACGACAGTCAAAAGGAAAAAAAAAAAAAGGAGAAGGAAGAAATAGAGAAGAAATAAGAGGAGTCAGCCACGGTTAAAAAGGAAACAAACAAAAAAGGAAGAAGAGAAGGAAGGAACAAAGAAGAAAGAAAAATGTCAAAATTAATTTAAAAATATGAAAAGTCGACCATGCCACGTAAGATGGCAGGCATTTTTGTTCAACGATTTTCAGCTAAAATTGACTAAATGGATTCTATAACATCCTAGAAAAGTCTACCTTAATTCCAAAGATCAATCAAGTGAATCGGCCATGAATTGCTTGTATTGGTTGCGAGGATCGATCACATGACCACTTGAATCAGCCATGAGGATCACTCATGAGATCATCCATGTTGGTCACAAGGATTGGCTATAGGATCACATGTATTGGCTATGGGATCATTTGCGTCGGTGGTAGGGATTGGTCGTCAAATTGCACAAGTTTATCAAATGAATCAGCTATGGAATCACTTAAATTGTTCATAGGGATCGACTTTGGATTACATTGGTCATAAAATATAACATGGGATTAGTTGAATTGATCGACAGGATCAACCTTGATGAGTAATTTAGGGATGCCACTAGGAATCAACGATACCCCTGCTATGTGGTTACAAGGATGCCCATGTGTCGTGATACAAAAATGCTGCAGAATTGCAAAACTCTATCATGTAGAACTTAGGAATCCCATGCAAGGGAGTCCTCGAGATAACCCAGAGGGAATGCTAAGAAATCCTCATTGCATCCACATATTTATTTGATTGATCTTGCTATTGATCGGTCATTAAGGCACATTCACGCTAGGTCGAATAATAACTCGATATCCTGCCTTGACACTAGAGATCTCACTTATTTGGCTTAGACTCACTTGTTTTTCCACCATTTGAGGTGTCGAGAATGGATAACTCCCTACTCGGTTCGAGATACCATCACCATAGAGATAACTAGTTATGACGTCATGGACGTCGAGGAGGGCATGACCAACAAGTGAGGCGAATTCATCTTATAGGTGGAGGTTAGCCTGGATGATAGGGCCCCTCACAATTACTCATGTTGGTTCATATTCTTCAATGGGGATCTCGTGAAGCCTCCGATGTTTTGATGGTTCGTCTAGGCTTCAATATGGGAGGACACCAATCGAAGGGTCCGTCTATCACTAGGCGATCCCACTTAGGGGTCTAATTTTGGAGTAGTCGATCTAGGATCTCATACCCTGAAATCCAAACTCAGTATGTCTTGTAATTGTCAAACTGATGTAAAAAATACTACACGCAATGAAATAGTAGTATTTTGTCAATGGTTGGATGTTTTGGATGTGTTGAGTATTGTTGCTTACGCTTCTGCATGTTAATAAACATATTGAAACAAAAATTAAGTCGAGGGAGCGGGGGTGACGAACACCAATCCCTCGTTCATATGAAAGATAGGGTCTCTATCCGCTACAAATTCAATTAGCTAAGGGTTAAAAAATTTAAAGCTATAATTGATAGAATTAGAAGGTTTATGACTGAATTGGTAGATAAATAACAAAGTGAAGACTTTTTTCTTTTATTTATGACTGAATTGGTACATAAATAACAAAGTGATGGCTTTTTTCTTTTATAACTATTTCCACAGTCAATTCGTCATACTCAGCCTCTTTGATCAAGCCAATCATATCGAATATAAACAAACAACATGATCATCCGTCTTAGGCATGTGACGGCACGTACAGCATATTGAAAGACGTGCTTTTGGTGCGCTTGTTACCTAACCGTATGTCTCGGATGCATAGAACTAGAATTCTGTTTAGTTGAGTGTTTAAAGATATACTCTTCTGGACGGCACATAATATAATTGACGACTTATTTCAACTAGTCTGTCTAGTTGAGTATTTTAGATATGCTCTATTGGATGGCGCATGACTTAATTGACACTTGACTCTTGAGTATGGTTTCGTTGACTGGAGAAAAATCCAGCTTTACCGTGAAGATGATATAAAGACAAAACAAAAACAAAAAAGAACAAAAACTTATGAAGTCACTCCTCCCACGTTCAAATGTTCAAACCCTCTTGGGATCCCACTGTTCCACGAAAGGAAAGGCTCGGAAGTCCGCCGTCCAGATTTTGCAAGAGTGGAATTTGGACGGCATTCTGGAGCGGAGCGCCTCCCTCCCGAGACCGCAATCTGTAAGGGGAAGAAAGGTCATGCCCCGCCAAAATCGGGTCAAAAATGCCTCCTCCTGCGTCATTTTCAATTAAAATTAGGCATATGCGGTGAGTGCGGGTCTTTAATGATGTTCCGCGACTTATCATTCCGTATCCGAATGTCTGATCCTCTTTTATACAACACAACACTGTACAGCGCCAGTCAAACCTTCGAGCTCTCCTGGCGAGCTCTCTCTTATCCGATGAAAACCTCAGTTTTCTTCGAACCCCCCAGTACCGGTGGCATTCGTCCACTCGCGCTGTCATGGTTGAATTCTTCAAGCCGCCTATTTTGCCAATTTTCATTCATCAAGTGACAAAAGAGTTTTCAGGGTGCTCAATGGGGCTTCAGACTAGCTGAAGGGTGTCCCCATCCATCCAATCCAATCGAAGAGAGTGTAAAACACAGCATAAATAGGGAAAGGGTTCCCTGCTGGAACTCTGCAAAATCCCACCCTTCAATGTCTTTGACCTCTCAAGGGTGGGATTCTACAGATCGGATCCGCATAAATAGGGATACGATTGACCAAAGCGAGCCTGCTTCTCCAAAAACTATGAACGTCATCGTAATCACTTCCCCCAGTTCCAGTTGCACTTCTGGCAAAACAAAAACAAAAATCCGGAGATCGTACTCCAACGCTGATTTTTTCACGTCCCACCTCCCTCGCAAGGACGAAACCCCAAAAGCAAGCAGCCCGGGACGCTCCCCAAGCGTAGCTAAGATTTCGCGAACTGGGATGCTTCTGAACAAGCGCCCCCACAATATGCGCGTCTCGCGTTCCCAAAAGTGCAGGTGCACTAGCGTGTTAATGTTAAAAAATCCCAACATTTTATCTATCTCAAAAAAAAATTTAAAACTTTGAGGATTTGAAATGCCATATAAAATAGATAGTGTTTCAAATAATGGTTTAAAATGCCCTTATTATTTTAAATAAGAACCTTAAATGTATCATATTTTAAGTAAAAGTTTGAAAATAATTAATCAGTCTTAAAAAAGGGTCCGACTACACTTGCTAATGAAGGCATTTCGTCTTTTTATTTTTTTATGTTTTCCTTTCCAAAAAAAATTTCAAAAAATACATGTTCCCCGCCTGTGGCCATGGCCAACGGGGTCGTTAGCCCCTCAATAAGGGCTAGCAACTTCTCGCCAACATTGAGAGAGGGTTGAGAAAATCTCCTAGATCTGGCGACCCTCGCCCTTGTTTGGGTGGGCGAGGGATCGCCAACCCTCTGGTAGGGCCGACGACTCCTACATTGGTCCATGAGCTCGCTTCCATCAATGAATCACCTCTCGAGTAGCATCGTTGTTCATCTTCTCTAGATGTGTCATCAGCCTTCAAATGTGAACGACCTTTGAGTTCGTCATGGCAAGAACCTATTAGAGCTTGGATTCACTGCTCAAGGTGTCCCAGCCTTGCCTAAGGGCCAGCAATTCCTCACCTGCCCAAACTAGGGCGAGGGCCAATAATCCTTGCCCAAATCTAGGAGAGTAGCCCTCTCTCAATGCCAGCAAGGAGTCATTATCCCTCACCAGCTATCACCGAGAAACAAGTGACCCCGCCAACCATCTTCGTTGCCTCAGCAGTGATGGGGCAATGGCAATAGGCAACCATCGCGCTATTTTTTTTTTTTTTGACAAAAAAGCCCTTGACAAACTGGAATATTGAAGCCATCGGGGAAATTAGACCTTTATTTGAAATAGTTATAGCCACTTCATGATTTTATTTGAAATAATGATAACACTTTAAGCCTAAAACAATGTCCACTTCATACCTTTATATGAGAAAATGATGGCATTTTAGATTTTTATTTAAAATTATCTCAAAATTTTATACGTTTCCAGCATGAGCATATATCTCTGTGTCAATCTGGGATGTTTTCCTCACATCCTTAGCTTCAAAAATCGAGACACGATCGACAAGGCGTCCCACAATTCTTGTGACCGAGGCATTCAGGACGCTTCTGTCGCGACCCCCAAAAGACGACGTTCATTAAATGATCTGGGCTCGCGAGGGCTATTGGTGATGTCCGAGCATGGGCCCCCAATCATAAGAAAATAAATAATAATAAAAATCATGGATCACGTTCCATTGAAACAGAAGCGGTGATTTTCCTTTTCCACCGCGTCCATTGCAAAATATAAGATCTATAGGTATATGGGATACCGTGAACCGGTGATCAGCTTTCACCAACTTTCTTAAGTATACTTTAAAAAAGAATTCTTTACTCCACAGAGAGAGAGAGAGAATTCTTGTATACTTAAAAATTGCCCCCACTTTGACCGTACATAAAGAGAGAATATTTGCAAAATGCGAGGACCACAAAATTGACCTCAAGCAATCCCAAGTCAAGGTTGATGTATGGTTATATTTGATTGTTGGGATATTTTTATATGATAAGGTATCATAAAAAACCATCAAGTAATAAATGTGAACATATTTAATCCTATCCTAACATTGGCAAATAAATTAAAAGCTCCATCAAATTGAAAATTTGAAAAATTCGATCAAATGAAAAAAAGACTACAGCCACCCCCAACAATGGTTGTAATAGAAGATGGTGACCCCCAGCATCGTTGGATGTAGATCCGTCGATTAGAGACCTCCACAAGGAGAACCTAAGAGTGATCGGGATTCAAGTTGTCGGTGATGCTAAATATCTTTAAACTCTCTAGATAATCTTCACTTCCTCCGTCGAGATTCTTGCGCTATATGTAATTGCCAGTGGTTGTGAACAAACAGGTCTTGCATCCTTCCATCGATAATTGCCTTTCACTCTTTTGGCATTTGACAGCCCATCTTTGAGTATTCTTGTTGTCTTATCATTTATAGAGTTCCCAATCAATTTCCAGCCCTCCCAAATCACACATAAGTCCATTTAAAGGTAAAATCAGTTGCTTCTACACATCTGTAAGCCTTGGCTAAAATGGTTGAGCAAGCAATAGCTTGTTTTCCTCGTTTTATTGAGTTACTTTTTTATTTAATCCACGTTTATCACATCCCTTTCTCATATTTCAATTCAATATTTATTCAAACTTATACACATTTATCTGGTCTGAGAAATCCCCAAATGATGAGTAAGATAATTTGTCATCTTGACTTACACAACCTAAGGATTTAGAGAGAGAGAGAGAGAGATGGTTTGGAGAAAACCCCCAAATATTGGGTAGGATAATTTGTCATCTTGACTTACACAGCCTAAGGATTTAGAGAGAGAGAGAAAGGAGATTAAGCTGTGTGAGTAAGTTATGATCTATTTAATACCCATATTATTTTGGGATTCACCGTTATAAATCAATTTATAACATATTTACTAAAAAATACTGATTGATATAAGAATCACATCCTTCAAGTATAGGTTAATTTGATAGGTCCAGTTAGAACTTGGTCGCGATGTTATTTGCTCGCACATAGAGATAGAGATGATAGTTGTGGTGGCAAGGATTGAGATGGAGCCATAGGTGTTGATATAGCGATGGCTACAGTTGCAAAAGCAATGACGATTGCCAGCAATGACAGTGGTAGGAAGAGGGAGATAAAGTTTATGGACCTATTAAGTTTATAATTAAGATTGAGATGTCAGAATTATATCTGCCTAATTAGTTAAAAGTAAGGGATGGAACAAGGGTGAATGACCACCTTCTCATTTGACAAAAATCGTACCTACTCTATATAATAAATTCGAGAGAAATTTTCACATAGCCTCCTAAAGTGGGCTCGTCATTGCAAAAAAATTCCCCATGCTTAAAACTTATTTATCAAGTGGCCTCCTAAGCTAATTGATGGTGCAAAATTGGTCGGTCGTGAAGCATGTGGGCCGAGTAATTCTACAATCATCACTGGGCCCTTTCTTTTTCACATGCTCATCATCGTTGTTTCTTGGCTAACGCTTTATCTCGGGGCGGGTCTCGAGCGGGCACCCCGGCCCGATTTTCCTTTCTTTATTTTCTTCTCTCTCTTTTTCCCTTTTTTTTATAATTTACTTCAGATTTTCAATCTTAATTAATTAGTAATAATTAATAAAGTTTCTTGAAACCATTGGTCTTTGTATATAATATCAGTGAAATCTCATTCTTTGTGGATTGACAAAAATAAAATCATCCACGAAATGAATAAATATATAGATGATCTATAGTGCATAACAAATTTAGCATATTCTTAGATATTTGTATAACGTGTTACATTGTATGTGTGGAAGCGTCTCGCGAATAGTGAGGAAAAACACAAATTCTTATATCTAGTACAAAAAAAAAAATCCTCTTCACCATTGCTCTTATGACAACTCTCCTCTTATCACAAAAGCTCACTTTCGTGGCGAATTATTTTATACTCTAGTTAGTTTAAATGTATATCAAGTCTCTTTATATACTAGATTAAAGAATTGATCTCTTTCTTCCCTTACTATTGACAGGATAGTTTAACCTAGAGCATGTAAATGTTATAAGAATATCTAAGAATATATTAAACAATATAAATACAAAATATGCGAGACACTTAATTATGACAACTAGATCCTAAAGTAGAAATAAATAAACAAATAAATAAGAAGGAATGGGGTCATCAACTTAAATTGCAACTGTTTTCGGTGTAAATGAATGGATTTAGTTGTGCACGAGTGAAAATAGCGCCGTCCTATGATATTTACCTAATGGTTAACGCCGAAAGGTACATTATATGGCGGATAAACCATATAGACGTGGTCCATCTAAGCTGTTGTGTCATATAAAGATCTGTCGGAAGTTAAAAGCCCACGGAATCGATCACGATAACCAGTCTTGGATTCTATGGTTTCTCGGCTTTGGACAGGTCGGTCCGGTCGCTCCAGTTTCTTGCGATTGCGTCCTCCTTGCGCTATCTCTCCGGCCCGGTCCGGTCCGTTGTGGCTCCCGTTTTCAGGCATATCTTCCATTGATTTTCTTTCGATACGGTGCTCCGCCCAAAGCGAGATTCGAGCGATTGCTCTATGCCATCATCATCTCTCAGCGGCATTTTGTCGACCATGGAGCGTTGGCTCTTTCTCTCTCTTTGCGTATGAAGCTTTGGGCGAATCCAAGAAGAATGCTGCGCGCGAGATGTCTGAAAGCTGGAGAGGCAATGCTTCTCCGCCGCGGCCGGGGATTTCAGTCCCACCCTTCCCTCCTCTTCCTCCATAGCAATTCCGTCGCCGCTGGTGATCGCTTGCTCGTGAGGAGAAGACAAGACGCCCCCAATTCCCGGAGTGCCAAAGGAAGCGGCCTCCGCATTCACGCCTTCCTTTCTGATCCTCCCCTCCCCAGACCGCCTCCCGATTCACTCGTCAGTCTCCTTTCTTTGCATTTGGCTACGCGAAAATGAATAGGTTGGTTTGCTCCATCACATTCGTTTGCTGTTTTGAACCACTCTCTTTTAACAGTTTCCAGCGCTAAGCGGCCGCTCGTTATACTCGACGTCAACTTCCGAGCCCGGGAAAGTGTCGACCCAGAACCAGCCAACACCAGCCAGTAAAGATGAAAACCAGATCGCTGATATGAAAATTCTTCGCACTCTCGCCAGTTACCTGTGGATGAAAGATAATCTCGAGTTCCGGCTGAGGGTTGTAGCTGCCTTGGGTTTCCTCGTCGGCGCCAAGGTAGCTGTAGCCGCCTCCCTTCGCACTTCAATGTGCTTTTGCTTTTCCTTCTCTCACCTGCTTTGCTTGGGTTTTCAGGTCCTCAACGTACAGGTGCCCTTTCTCTTTAAGCTGGCTGTTGATTGGTTGACCACCTCCTCGGGAAATGCTGCTGCTTTTGCTTCCTTCGCCGCCAATAACTCCACTGCATTAGCCCTCTTTGCCACGCCAGCTTCCGTTTTAGTGGGATACGGGATCGCGCGCTCTGGTGCATCTGCTTTCAATGGTACTACTCCTTCATTACTTCTTTGGTCCTACTTCCGTGCATTTTTACTCCCATTGATGTCCTCCTCTTTATGCCATGGCGCATCTCACTATAATTGAATGCAGTCTTGTTTCTGCAGAGTTAAGGACTGCTGTCTTTTCTAAAGTCGCATTGAGGACAATCCGATCCGTTTCCAGGAAGGTATGAAGCTTCTGATATTGTCAATCTGTTTGGAGTGGCTCTTGTATCTAACATTCTTTTGCCCTTGCTTTCCCTGGTCCGTCTGGTTAATTCGTTCTTGCTACTTTAGTTCCATCCATAGTCAATGCTCACCTGGCTTCACATTGCCTTTTGTTTTAAATTCACTCTTTTGCTTAATGAATGATATATCGACCTTTGCAGGTGTTTTCGCATCTTCATGACCTTGACCTCCGTTACCACCTCAGGTGTGTATTCCTGATCTTTAGAAAGTTCATTTTTCGTTTTCCTTTTGCAAGTTTCACTGGCTCATAAAAATTGCATATATGCCAAAAAAGATATATTGCTTGTTGGATTCACTTTATTGTTTTTCCGTAGGGTGAGTAAGACCCCGTCAGTAGATTGTTAGAGTAGCGATTTTGAGAGAACTATGTTGTTTCTCATATAAAAGTTTCAGGCTAAAGAATGGTTTCTAGGCCTAACCTTTGAGAAGGAATATATTTGTGCATGACTGTAACTATATCTCAAGAATGGTCTCTATGCCTCAACTATCATGCTTGAGTGAGGAAGAATGTAATGTATATTATCGTTGCTCAATCTGAAGATGCTCTTATTGATGTCATATCCACCTCAAAATCTCTCGCAATTTCTGTTCTGAAGGCTTTATTTCACTTTGTTTCTCGTGGACTTCAAATTTCATTCTGGGCTCGTGAGAGACCTCAAGTCGGTGCTTATGATAACTTCAATAAAATTATCACCATGATTATATAGTTCATTTCAATGTTTTAAAAACCATATTAGAATACCTAATTGGTCACTAGTACGTGGTTATACCGATTCAACTGGTTGAACTGGTTAAACTGGCTGGCTTGGCTTTATTTAATAAATCAAATAATTTGTTTCTACGACTACAATGTAAAAAAACAACCAGATGACACATCCCGTGCACAGCAAATATACAAGGGCACGCCTTTTGTGTAAATGAGATTTCATATTCGAGCCTTGTCCCTTGGAACCTCACTTGTTTTCTTCAAAGGGGAAAGAAAGATGAGTGTAAATTAAGTATATGGCCTAGTTGCCAAGGAGTGTCATCACGGACTAGTTCAACAGGGCAAGGGTAGGAAACCCAAGGTCGTGGTTGGTGAAATCTATTTTTGTTTAAGATATCAGTTCAAACCAAAACCTGTTCACCAGTTGAACCAGTTTTGACCTTCAGCTATAATTGGACCAGTGACCTGACCACTATCTTGTTGAACACAACAAACAACCCAGTCCATTCCGGTATTCAAAACACTGATGTTCATGGCTGTTGCCAATCATTGTTACAAAGAAGCATGCATCACAAAAGAGCCATATGGAGGGTTGGTCATAGAATTTGCAGTTGCTGATCGAGCGGATTACTGCTGTTTAAGGTGCTAGAGGGATAAATAAGCTTCGACTAGGGGGAATCGTATAATTTGCATTTTGTTGATCATAAAAGGACTGCCTGTTTATGTCATCTTATGGAATCAAGTAATGTAATTTTCCACCTGTTTTAATGCGGTCTTTGCGTTTCTAGTCGAGAAACAGGTGCATTGAACAGAATTATTGATCGCGGAAGCCGAGCTATAAACTTCATTCTCTCCTCTATGGTGTTCAATGTAGTGCCCACTATTTTGGAGGTATGGCTTAATTTTTAGGTACTTTTGAAAAAGCTGAGTTCAATAGCTGATGCAACACCTTTGTGTTACCACTTTTGCAGCACATCTTGCACATTTAAAATGATCTTTCTGTCTCCATTCCATGCTTTGAAGCTCCATATTTTTCACAGGAGTGTTAGTATCATTGAGCAACTTAGTTATGTTTAACACATACTTGTTCAGATAGCTATGGTAGCAGGCATTCTGGCATACAAATTTGGAGCACCATTTGCTTGGATCACATCACTTTCTGTTGCTGCTTATGTTGTCTTCACATTAACTGTGACACAGGTACGAGATTCTTGATATTCTTTCTCCCTCGCACGCTCGCATATGCGCTCTTGTGCTTTTGCAATTGCACACAGCCTTTTCCTCCTTAAGGGGAGCCATTCTCTTTTATTTCTCTTTGAATGTCATTGTTATAGATCAAATTCAGATGATGGTCGTGGAGCTGTATTCTCATTATTCTTTTCCTGGTTCTCTGTATCTTTTTCTATTGAGCTTGGGACTGTGCTGGTTTTACAATGTCTTGAAGTTTTGTCCATGCACATTTGTCTTTCTCAGTGGAGGACAAGATTTCGGAAAGCCATGAATAAAGCTGACAATGATGCAAGTACCAGAGCAATTGATTCGCTTATTAATTATGAGGTAGATTTTGATTGTGGCCTGCATCTGTATTCATGATGTCCACACCCCTTTGATATGGCCTCTATTAACTACAATCACTTTGTTTTCCTCTCTCTAGACTGTCAAATATTTCAATAATGAAGCCTATGAAGTTGACAAGTATGATGAGTTCTTAAAAAGTAAGTCATTTACTTTTTTTTGTTAATTTTTGTTTGCACTCCATTCATACCAATGCAGCTGGAGCCATGAATATATTGCTTGAACAAATACAGAATTAGCAGTGATCCTTTTTGGGTCGTCACCCCCTTTGGTGTCTCATACTGAATTTCTCTGTAATTTTCCACAAAAAGGAAAGGTAAAGAATGATGTCAAATGCCAACTCTTTATTTTTTTAATTAATAAATGGTGAAAAATGGTGTGATTGATATGATAATGTCATGATATTCTTGTTGTAATAAGCGATGAATCGAGTCCTAAGGTCTTGAACCTTTTTTAGAAGCAGAGAAATGCATGAATTGTGGCAGATTATGCTGTGCCTTTGAGTGTAGGCAAGGCCATAAGAAGAGCAGGTGGGAGGGTAACTTTGGAGTTTTACTTGACTCGGATACTTTTTCTAACATTTCCCTTTGGCGTGGGTTTTCTTTGGTTGTTGTGAGGAGAGAAGGAGGACCGGCCAGGGGATGGGTGGGGAAGGGATCTGAAAGGGGATGGAACAGCTCCCATTCAAGTTTTAGTTCACAACGAGGTGTTCTTGAAGTTGTATTATGAGTAGATAGGGGTTTTCTTCTACAGTTGTTCAAAGGAGTTTAAGAATACTTGGTTAATTAAGCAGAGCCAATCAAAGAATATTTAACTCTTTTAAATCAAACCCTAAAACATGTGGATCATTGAATAAATCATTGAATGCCATTGGAGACGTCCAAACTTGTATTAATTTACAGTAGCCCATTGATATTGTTGCGTATTTGAATTTTCCTAATTCAAATAGATGTGATCTCTAAACTTTTGTGTCTCATAGAGGCCTGCCTCTCTTCATTCATTCTTTGATGGCTCTAGGAAGAGCAATTAGCCTGCACTCATTTTATCATATTCTTTTGGTGGCCATCCTCTTGTCATTCATTATTTTTTTCTTTGTGATTGTTCTCATTCTTGTTATTCAAAGGACATAAACTCTTCTTGCTAAATGAGCGTAAGTGTTTTGTGTAATGACTCTTTTATTCAAAGGACATAAACTCTTCTTGGCAAATGAGCGTAAGTGTTTTGTGTAATGACTCTTCAGTAGCTCTTCCTCTTATATGGATTGATAGCATTTACCATCTTAGCTGGCAAATCTCTTTCTCTTTAGATGGAAATGGAGACTTCTGGAAAAAATCTTCTGGAATACTTCTCATATGATGTTGCTATTTTTAGGATATGAAGCTGCTGCACTGAAAACACAGCGAAGCCTTGCAGTTTTAAATTTTGGGCAAAGTGTAATCTTCAGTACAGCTTTGTCAGCGGCAATGGTTTTGTGTTCACATGGGATAATGGATGGCAAGATGACAGTTGGTGATCTGGTAGAACTTTCTCATCAGATAAATTTTGGTTATTTTATTATTTGTGGAAGGAACATTTACATTATGATGCTCACAAAACTCATGTTTTGATGGTGTAGGTTATGGTTAATGGGCTTCTCTTCCAACTTTCTCTCCCTCTCAATTTTCTGGGTAGTGTGTATCGTGAAACTGTACAGAGCCTTGTTGACATGAAGTCTATGTTTCAGTTATTGGAGGTAATCTAATATTTTGTCAAGTGAAGTATATCCATTTAATTTATGATGGTGGGTTTTCTTGGATGGCATCTATTAGAAAGACTAGAACTGCAGATGTCAGGTGCAAGCAAGTCTCCTGAGTTTTCGCTTATGCACCTTTTCTAATATGGGACACTTGACTTTGCCAATAAGAATCCAAGATTTGGGCAACCAAACCTGACATAAGTCAATATGAGATATGTTTTTTTTGTGCTCTTATGAACATGAAGTATATTTATTTGCTTGATGATGTGGACCTTGCTAGACAGCATCAATATAGACTTCCTTTCAGGGTAACCTTATCAGGTGCCTGAAGTGATACTTCCCGTCTTTTGTCTTCATAGTGAGATTACGTGGTTTCTATGTCGGGGAAGAGCTGGATTGATTGTTCACTGACTTCGACCTTTTGTGCTGGATTGCCGATGATCAAAGCTTTCTTTGACTACAGGAGAGGGCTGACATTAAAGATAAGGAGGATGCAAAGCCCTTGAAATTAAATGGAGGTAGCATTAAGTTTGATAACGTTTATTTTAGGTGAGTATAAATTTTGCACATCCTTGTAAAGGGGTCGCGGCATTTAGTTGTAACGGTGATGTTTATGCACTTAATGCTTTATAATCTAGATGAAATGCATTGAATGCTGGGATGTTTGCTTAGTAATGAACCAAGCATACAATCAAGCTGGTGGCAGGTGGATGCATAGAAGCTGTTGCTGTCAAATTAGAGCCAACAAGTGTGTTCTTTTTGGCCAGATGTTAGTGAGGTGGAAGATTTGACATGGAAAAAGTTTAGTTTAATCATAATCCAAAAATTAATTAATTGGTGAAGTTAAACCATTTCATACCTCTTATTTTGTATTGTATTGTTTTCGTTATGAGTATGACCTTCTTTTTCCGGAAAAAAAAATGGTAAAACACAGGCATATAAGAAGAAGAAAATAGAGGGCATAGGGTAAAGTAATGCTTAAAGTATGATAGACAAAGAAGCTGAATAAGGACCATATCCGGATTGTAATGATTGGTCCATTAATAATATTCTTTGGCTAGGAACTAGCATCTTTATTTTATCGTGTTTATTATCTATTTTGAGCCATTCATTCACATTGTACAATTTTGTAAAACCACCATCAACTATTCTAAAAGCTCATCTATTAGATATAGACGTGGTTTAGTATTTAAATATTTCAAGACTTCCCCTCACACTTAGTCTAATCTTTTTGCTTAGTACTGAGCATAGAAATATTTTGTTGTGGAGACAAATAGGAGACTGGTAAGATTCGAACTCAAGACTTTATGTTATGATAATGTAAGATTTTGTGAGATCAGACCAACTTTAAAAGCTTAAGCTATTAGATAAAAAAGCGTGGTTTAATATTTAAATATTCTAAAACAAATTAAAGCATCCAGTTTGAGACTTCTTATGGACTTGAGTTGTCATTGAGTCTATTGCTATCACCTCTTATATTGGCTCATTGAGGTACTTTTATATGGTTTCACTTGCTGTAGTTACCTGGCAGAGCGAAAAATACTTAATGGTGTATCATTTGAAGTTCCTGCTGGAAAGAGCATTGCTGTTGTTGGTACAAGTGGTAGTGGTAAGCCTTTGTATAATCCTTTTGGCCAAGCTAACCTTGTTTGTGTTAAACTTATTGTCACAGCTGTTTTACGTTGTGTTGCTGCATGTTCAATAATCTTTCAAGTGAGTCACGCTTGACTCTGTTCGCTGAAATTAGAAAATCACTCAGACACCTTATGCTAGAATCTGTTTGATTCAGGAAATTCCTTGATTATAATGAAATGGTTTTATTGTTCATCTTTTTTACCCATGTAGTTAAGAAAACTGAATTGGAAGGCATCACTCTGTGATATAGTTGCCTGGGCTATAATAGATTCTAATAGTGTGTCAGAGTAATTTTTTAAAAAGAATGTCCCCGTGATTTTGTCAAAACTCAGAGTTATGGAGAAGTTTACCCTTAGTTCTTTTTTAAGTCCATCATCCCACTTAATTTTATCTTATGGATAAGCTATTAATGCTGCATGGGTTGGCAAACATTTTGCAGGCAAATCAACCATTCTTAGACTGCTCTTCAGATTTTTTGATGCTCATTCTGGATGTGTAAGAGTGATTTAATTTTTTTAAATGCACTTTGTAATATTTTGATGTGGTGTTTAGCTTTTCATCCTTACATGTCTGAGTCTCGTCCTACTACCATGAAAGCCATTTTCTATAACAAGAGAAGGAAAGCTAGGTCTGCTAACCCCTATTTTCCTAGGGGGGCATAGTAGCAGGATGGATGCAGGATTCAGAATAGAGATAAACTTTATTAATGATGCTGCAAAATCAATAAAATTTAATAAATAGTAGTATTGAGCATTCAATACTGGCATGTAGAAGTTGATCTGGACAAAGTAAGTGCCATAATGGAATTTTCATACATATCCACGTGAAATTTTTGTATTATGGCTTATAGCTTATACATCACCGACCGCCCTTTCAAATTGATTGTTTCTTGATATAAATTTGTGTGCAATCTAAGGCATTTGCATAAGTTATGAATCAATGAGATGTTTAGGTAGGCCTATCTTATTTATAAATATGTTGGTTCACTTGCTGCTTTGTAAAAAAAGATAGTACAGACCGACACAAAAGGATATAACTCAATAATTAAATTCTTTTGCGTGTTAAAGCAATTTTACTTGTCAAGTTAGCAGTTGCTCAAATTCATGGTGATAATTGTTTACCCATTGACAGATAAGGATTGATGGTCAAGACATCCGTGATGTGACCCTAGAAAGTCTACGAAAGTCGCTTGGTGTAGTGCCACAAGATACGGTAAGTTAAAAGAGCAAGAAATTGCATCTTTATAGTTTCTTCACATGTTTGCTTGTCTTCTGTGACAGACTTGCAAGGTGTCGCTTTTCTGAAGTGCACAATTGACCATTTTCAGGTACTTTTCAATGATACAATATATCACAACATCCATTATGGACGCCTTTCAGCATCAGAAGAGGAGGTATATGATGAGCTTTGTGTTTCTGATCTGTTTTGTACACATAACAATTTATCAATCATTTTACTCATTTCCAAATTCTCATCTTGACTGCTGATTCTGTAATCAGGTTTATGATGCTGCACGACGTGCGGCTATTCATGACACGATTATGCGATTTCCCGAGAAATATTCAACTGTGGTAGGAGAACGAGGTCTTAAGGTAAGGTCATTTTTTTTCCGGACCAATTAATTCAATCGGGGCATATTACAGAGTTTTCCTCTGCACTGCC
The DNA here is from genome assembly GCA_030064385.1 of Melaleuca quinquenervia. NCBI lineage: Eukaryota > Viridiplantae > Streptophyta > Magnoliopsida > Myrtales > Myrtaceae > Melaleuca > Melaleuca quinquenervia. The sequence continues at coordinate 27,204,847 of CM057719.1, read as the reverse complement.
TTTCTGAGTCAGCTTGGATTTGGAGTTATTGGAACTGATGGGTCTTCTTGGGCAATCAAGTACTAGTTAGCAAAATGTTAACTGTCATCAGCCATTTAATACTTCACTCTTTGAAGTTCATCCTAGAACATACGGTGCAGGAAGATTTTAAATTAGAAAGTGAAAGTCTTGGCTTGAAACTCGTAAGGTTTGGTTGCAAACTACCTTTCTGATTGGGCAACAAGCATGGGAATAGTATTATGCATCTAATATAAATGCAGTTTTGACGCAAGTTATCCACAAAAGCAACATTTGTTGCTCATTTGAAATTTAAAAGTGCATACCTTTCCATACTGGTGAGAATTTATGCTCATCAAGACAAAAAGGTAGTTGGGGGGCTTCATGGTCCCTCAGCCAACCTCCCTAACTAAATAATTTCTCAAATTCCAATTTATCATCTGTAGTTTCATCTATCCATAAGTGCAATTTAAAGTTTCAAATATGAGTACCTTTGCATTTCACAGGCTTTGCTCGACTGTTCCATTATTTCCCAAAAACTGCCACGGGACAGTTACTTGAAGTAACTCAAAATTCTGAGTTTCTTTAATTTTTCACAATTTCATATTGGCAGCTTGTTTCATACTTAATAGGCAGCAGCCAGAACAGAATACATTATATGACCAACTTAAAGTATTAAACACTAAAGAGTTTGTGCACAAGGAGAATAACAGCCTTATCATCAGCAAGTTGCCCCTGTATACTACTTGGATATCTCCAGAATAATTTCGTTGACTCCTTATTGTCACTATAAATATAACCCTGCTTCAGCTTATGTTTGAATTTAAATAATATAATCAATAAAAAGAATGAAAAGGCATTGGTTAATTTTCTTCTCTTGTAATTCTACCCTTGCTTCACCTCTTTGGTTTTATTTAGGTGAATATTCAGTAGGACCAATGTTTCTTGTTATTATAATGAGTGAAGAACTGTTGCAGAATAATTTATGACAAATCTTAATATTATCAATTTAAGTTATGTGTACTCTTAAGGAAAAAATTGCATTTCAAGTGCCTTAATTAAGATCTTAAAACAAGATTCACAGTGTACATGAATTTTTATCGGCACACTCTTTTGTGAGTTAGCCGAGCCTTGCCCGTGGAACACAGAATGTAACCAGAAGCACAGTGATAAGATAAAATGATGAAAAAAGTGGAAGTTCAAAGAAGCTATCAGGAAAATGGCCCTTGATATATATCAACTGTCGAGCATATTTCTTGACAGTTGCACTTAATGAAAAACTATCTTTCGTGGTTTGAGAAGAGCTGTCTTTGTGAAATTAATTCTTTCGAGGACTACGTGGTAAAAATAGTGATTATGGATGTGTTAATTCAAAGATTTTGAGTAATCTATGGAGAGCATCATTTTAGCTAGCCTTTCTATTTCTTAGATAGCAATTTGAGATATGAGATTGTTGAATTACAACTTAAAAAATGAAAATTGTAAGTGATAAAATGTTGAAGGAACCATAGACAGCAATATATATTAAGCCTAATAAAAAAAGAAAATTCACATCAATGTCAATTAGGTTATGCATTCATTTCCTCACTACTGTTGTCCGTAATTTTTTTAATTTTATGTGATGTCTTTGAACACCATTCTATAATCAATGCATGTTGGATAGTTTTTTTTTTTTTTTTTAATTTGGTAGCGTTCCCACGCAAGGTTTTGGAACCATTCTACTGTCCTCCCGTGTTTATCAGGTATGTATTATTAGTGTTTTTAAAAATCTGCATGTCCAGCGGAGTACTCAGATGCAACTCTAAGTTGTCTTGTTCTCCACTAAGATGAGTTTTAGGTGGGTAGACAATGTTTTCAGTGTCGGGAATGGCAACAGAATACCTCAGAATTCAAAATTTGTCGCTCGTTGCTCTTTTGGGGTGATATTGACATTCCGTTGCTCTTCAGTGGATTTAAATCTAAAGGTTGACTCATCTGTGCAGCTGAGTGGTGGTGAAAAGCAGCGGGTCGCACTTGCTCGTGCTTTCCTGAAGGCGCCAACAATTTTGTGAGAAATCCTCCACTCCGCCTTATTAAGTCAAGTTTCCTGTCTGTATGGATGATCCTCTTTCTCCCCTGTTTTAACATTAACAAGAGGGAGTTGATTGTTACAGCTTCATTTTTGAGTTAGGCAGTTAAGCTTCAGACTATATATGTTTGATGTGACCAGTTAACATGTGTGTTTCAATTCCTTCATCGTGGGACATATTATTGTCACCTTTCTATATTATTCCTTGATCCGGCAAACTATTGCGCGGTATCTACGCTTAAATTATGGCATCCCTAGCTAGTGGTCATATCGTGTACGTTACAAAATTGATCCACCTCTTGATTTCCTCTGATGTGTTATTCAACGACTCACGAACTATTTTCAGAATTTCTTCCAATGAAGCTCCACCTTCTGTAAAGCTGCAATTACTAGTCAATGTCTGCAGGCATCTCTTTATTTGCCAACCATGTTCATTCATTAAGTATAATCAAACTGTTTATGAGTAAACAATGTAGTTAGCCTAAATTTCACTCTACCTAATATGCTGGTAAAACTTTCTAAGTACTTTTTCTTGTAATGAAAATTTGTGCCTGCCTTGTTGCAAACAATTGATAATCCTTCATCCTGCTTTATTTATCAGGTTGTGTGACGAGGCAACTAGTGCACTTGACAGCACGACAGAAGCAGAGATATTAAATGCATTAAAGTCGCTTGCTAACAATAGAACTGCAATATTCATTGCTCACCGCCTTACAACAGCAATGCAATGTGATGAGGTAGCTATTGTCTGTTGGGTGCATAGAATCTTCAGTCTGATAACTCTTACCCTCTCCTGCTAATTACTTTTATGTTCATGCTAGCTTATAAGTAGAGCTTTACTCTCAATGTTTGGTTCCAGATTGTGGTCCTAGAAAATGGGAAGGTTGTTGAACAGGGAAGACATGAAGATCTTTTATTGAAAGCTGGAAGATATGCTCAGCTATGGGGGCAGCAAAACAACACGATGCAATTGATGCAGCTATCAAATTGGAGGAGTAAGGTACTTTTCAGGAGCCATGCATTTGTCTATCCTATGCTGGAAGTGCCAGGGGTTGGCATCCAATAAAGCATGTTTTCATAAGGACTGCCTATTGGATTAAATTGAAGTTATTTAAATTTGGAGCTGCTGGGTCTTGGTTCGGCCATGGGCATCTGTCTTGGCTGTAGTAGCATTGCTGCAGCGATATGGGTTTTTTCTATGGCGCATGGCCTGAAATGTGAAGATATTGGAAAACTACAATCATGATAAATTGTCTCAAGTTTTCAGCGAAAGTTTGGCTAAGGAAGAAGGGCGCCCAATAACTGTGTTTCAATTATACTATAGTTTTGGTGAGATGTGCAGTCAGTGCAAGCAGATACTCTCTTGTTGAGATTTACGTATGATCTTATCAGTGTGTACTTTCTCGCTTATCAAGAATTTATCGCAGGGACGAGATTGTATCCTCTTTCTTTACTAGCTTAAGCTTTTTGTAGCTGTACATTGAATCAATTGGGTCATGCAAAATCTTGTGCTCTTTCTGGACGGCATTGTTGCTTCGAGGGAACTTAGGTTTACCTATACAATAAGAAAGTTTGGAAGAATAGCCTTTCCTAGTTACAACACGTGTTGAAATCTTCTGAATTTTCATGTTTTATATGAGCCAAAATGATTTATTCATGTAGCCATAACACTTATATGTCAATCTTGGAATTTACTTGTGCTTCAAATTTAAACTAAACTAACAATGATCAACCGCTCAATTAGGGCTCAATTGGACGGAATAATTAGGGCTCCTAGGCCAAAATTAGGGCTGAAAGGCAAAAAATTAGGATTCTTCATGCAGCCATGGGGACGACAGAGCTATAGGAGGAATTGCGCAATAGTGACATTATCATTGTGTTGTCCTCAATTTTGTTTATCAATTTGGTTTTAGCTTTGTTGCTGTCTAATCTATCAGTTAAACGACAACAACCAAGTCATTTTTATCAATTAGGTATGATTGTGAGAACCTCCATGTAAAGTCATTATAATTTAATGATTGTGGTCCCAAAGCTGATTTTCTTTGGTAAAACGTCAACATGGAGGACAACACTGTAGACATCGTTGTCTATTATGGTGGGGAATTTGTTATTAGCATCAATAGTGAGAAAATGCTGGTGGAAATGAAGGTACTATCTTTATCCACATAAGGAGGCCATCATATATTGATTTCATGATGGACATAGTACAACAATTATGATGCAAAATAAAAAAAAAATTTGCATTATTCCTGAGCAGAATTTAAAGTATGGTTTGAAATGTGTCGTTTAATATTATCTTCATGACTAGGAAGCTGAAGTGTATATGACGCAATGATGAAGATGGCGGAAGCACTCAAGTAGGAGAAGTAGGAGATGGTATTAAACCGAGTATTAATTCATGTTGGGGATGGATCTATTTTAGACAAAGGAAAACAAGAAAGGCAGGAGAACGAGGAGGGGGAGGCAAGGTATACAGCAAGTGTATTAAAGTGAGTTCAGCAAACAAGGACATCTCCCAGAATCTCTAGTAAAGATATAGGTAATGAAGAATTGACTGGATTAAATTGGGGATTTGCTCTATCCAATGAATCAGATGATGAAGTTTTGCCAAATGTAAATTACCCAAGTATTGATGATGAAAAACTGCAAGAGTAGAGGGAATTTCAAAAAAATAAAGTGGAGCATTTGGGGAATCACGTGAACTTCAACTCCAGCTTATAGTAATAAAATCAAATATGAAGAAAGTGGTGGCGGTGATAATAGTCACAGTTAAAATAATGAGAATGAAGACGAAGAAGTAGCTATAAGCATAAAAGGAAGAGTGAGTATCCTTGGTATGATCCACTTGTTGCATTTCATGTTTTGTCTATTGATATGAAATTTGATGATGTCAAACAATTCGAAGAAGTTATTGTCAAACACTCAATTGCTGAATAGAGAATGGTTGAATTGATTAAGAATACCAAAGAGTTTGCAAGAGTAACGTGTCCAATACCAAATTGTTCATAAATGATACATGATGCATTGAGTAGGAAAAATAGCTCATTTCAATTCAGGTCCTTGCAGAAAAATCGTACTTATTCCGATTGTATTTGATAATAAAATGGTAACCAGTGCATGGTTGTCAAAGCACTTTTTCAATAAAATCTCAGGGCAATACTTGAGATGAAGGGTCCTTAGTTGAAAGAGTAAATAAGGAGCACGTAAAGGTTAATGTATCTAGGAATAGGTGCAAAAGAGCCAATAAGAAGATGATGAGTACAGGTACAATGAAGAATATACTAAGATTTTGGATTATGCTAGCAAATGTGGGTTTCAGAAACCATCCAATAGAGCATGTATAGAGGTTATATAGAGACCACTACTAGACTAAGTTGAGTAGGATAATGATTGCTTTGATGCATGCAAGTGGAGATTTTTGGTTGATTATATAAGAGTAAGAGAATTGGATTGATGTTTTTTTGAAGGGTTATGCAAAAGAAAATTGTTGGCTGCCGTTGGGAGATAGGTCAATAGCTAAATGTTTTTAATAACTTATATTTAGTGTTCCCTTAGACAATCGCATGACATCATTTTATTTAACTTGTAAATTTTGGCGTAATGTGGTATAAGAGATTAATTCATTTCATAAATGAAATTTTAGTTTAATATTTTGTCATTTGCGAGTCATACAAAGGATTAAAATTAAACAAAGTTATATCACATCACGTAAATTTATGTGATGGCGTACCCATATTTCTTTTTTCAAGTTATAAGTCAATCTATAGATTGAATGTGTGAACGAACATGAGGTGCAAAAATAATGAGAAAATAGCATAAATGATTCATGAATTTTAGCCAAATGTGCAATATCCTTAAACTTTGGTATAATATACAATGTAATCCTTAAATTTTTTATTTATTCAGTGTCATATCTAAATTTTTGTACTTGTTCAAATTAATCTGTTCAATATGACCCCCAAACTTAAATTAATGGAAAGATAAGATTGAACATTTTTCATAATTCAAGGACTAATTGAATATATATATATATATATATATATAAATTCATGAATCACATTGAACAAATATTGGATTTAGAGACTACATTGCATATTGGCCTAAAACTCAAGAATCACATTAAATAAAAATTCAATTCATGAACCACATTGCATATTAAGTCAAAGCTTATTGACTGTTTGTATAATTATCCCAAAAATATAAACCAAAAAATTATCCTAAAAATAATCATGTGTTTTAGGCTCCGTTCATTGCGCAGAAAATAAAACATTTCTGAAAAATGTTTTCTAGGAAGTCATTTTCGTGAAAAATAATAATATTTTCCGGTGTTCGTTTGAAACTTAAAAATAAATTCACAAATTTTTTGTTCTTTCTAATTTTTTCTTATTCATGGACACTCGACTACCGTCGGACGGATCGTAGCTGTCGCCTCGATTGCCAGCAGCAGCAAGCAGTCCAATGGCGATCCGGCGACCGTTATTGGTAATTTGATAGATATCAAGAATTGGTTGGTTACCGGAAAATATTTTCCTTTTCCAGAAAGATGAAAACATTTTCCCATATTTTAGAAGAAAACTTTTCATTGATAAGAAAAATATTTTCCGCCTCCGAACACCACAATTTTCGAAAAATATTTTCCGAAAGAATATTTGTCGCAAAACGAACAGAATCTTAGTATTATATGAAGAAATGAGAAACAAAAGCGGTGCTTCTTTAGTTCTGCAAATGACATTCACCATTTAATGCAAATTTGATGCTAAATTTTTTTAACTTCCTATTCGTTCTCCACTATACTTGGGCAGTTGTATAATCATAAACCAAGTCAATGAGGGTGCAATTATTGTAGATTGTGTAAACTAACAAAAGGAATATTACGGCGCTTTGGGATGAATGTTTTGGTCAGACGGGACAGGCTATATCATCATACGGGCTCAAAGCAGCGGGAGCCTGATGTTCATGACAATCTCTTCTCGGCCACCCAAATGAAGGAAACGAGCGACATCCATGGGCTTTCTTTGTTCGTCCCATGGCGGAAAGCCCACGTTGTTAAGATCCGAAGCTACTGTCTTGGTCCCGGGTCCTGTGTCCTGGGCTGTCTTGCTTTGTCGGTGGGGTTGAAGCTTGGAGCTTGGAGAGAAGGAGAGAGAGAGAGAGTTGATGACTGAGTTGACGACTGGAGGAGCGAGTGAACGTGAAGCGAATCCTCCTGGACCGGAATATGAGCTGACCTGACTCAGTCTGTCTTCGTCTTCTACATCCGCATCCACACACAGCCGAGAACCTCGTCAGATCAATGAAAATCAATCAAGAATATGGCTTATAGGAGGAGGCAGCAGCAGTCAGACAAGCCGTTTCCTGAGTTTGATTCCTACGGAAATTCTTCGTCGTCGTCGTCGTCGTCTTCGCTGGCCGCCAAAGCCATTAGAGCATCCTCGGCCCACGCTCAATCTTCTCTCTCCTCTGCTTACACTTACGCTCCCCCTTCCTACAAGGTCCCCTTTCATGGCCTCCCCCAACCCCAATTTCTTCTCTTTTCTGTCCTTTCTTTGTTTGCCTTAATTCCCTGCCTCGTGGGTGCAGGATGATGCTGCTGCTGCTGCTGCTCCGCCTATCGACTCCGCCAGAACTCCCGATGAGCCGAAACAGGGATTTTGGGGAGCTCTTGCCAGGAAGGCTAAATCCATTCTTGACGATTCTGCAGATCCCCCTTCCCCGCATCGACCGATAGCGGACCATGTTATTCCCATTTCACTGAGATTTCTACGTCTTCCAAATCCAATCGTATGCTACCTTCCTCCCCCATTTACGCTTTGCTGTTTGGTAACTGCAGCTCCCCACTCCATCTCCTCCGCCCAAGAGCCAGCCAAAACAAGAAACCCCTCCTGCATTTCACAAAGGAATCGGTGCCATTGCTTCCTCTCTTAATTATATTGGTAACGCGGTGGAGGTATTGTTCTCTCTCCATTCTGAGGTTTCTTATGGCTCCAATACAAAATTCATGGTTCCAAGTGGATACTGCCCCTCTTGGAAACACAGTGTGGCGCGAGTACTAGTGAGATCTAATAACCTTTTCCCTGTTCAGTCAATGCCAACGCTCAAGATGCACAACCATGTCTCTCTTTTTTCTTCCCAACCCTGGCTTTTGATTTCTCTTCATGCCGCACGACTGCCCACATGATGTTGGGAACCTTTTTTTCTCCTTCCTCTTCCTCTTCCTCTTCGGTGGCTACGTACATCCCTGGTAGCAACTTAATTGCCCACTGAAACTTTTTAGTGAGGTAAAGCGAAAAAAAACATTAAGGTTTTGAACTGGTATATATTCCCCAATTTGCAAAGGACATCAGCAAGATATGTCGTGTTCGAATGTCTCTAGGTCACTCTCTTGCCTCTCCATTCATATTATTATTCAATTCCCATTCTTTAATCTTAGGACAAGTTTCAGCTTATGCGCGAGGGGATAGTTTGAGTACTTTAATGGTAAACCACACCTGCATTTACCAGCTTAAGCATTTAGATGAGGTGGTAGCTGCTCCTAATTCTCACATATAATATTGTTGAGCATTACAATATCCCATTTCAATCAACTTAAAACACCAAACTCTGCAAAAGGACAGGACAATTGAACCTCACCTGGATAGGGGATTTCTCAAAACAAGATCTACATTCTAGCTCTAGGATGCTCCATTACAAACTGCATTAGCAACTGAGTTTTGCTCTCTCAAAATCCATGAAAATGCCCAGGAAGTGCGTCTTTCTGACATATGTTTATAGTTTGTTTGCTGGATGCCAGGCTTAGACAAGTCCACACCCCAGCTGGTAACAAATGAATCCACCGCTCAATGTAGTGTTGGTGTTGCTGTATCCAATGCCATCTAAGAGATTTCTGCAAAGTTTTTGTGCAAAATAAGTAGTATGTAGGTGCTAGTTCTTCTGAGAAATTGGCCAGAAGAGAAGGCTTCAAAAGCTCAAAGCTGAATTTGGTTTAGGCTCCCAAATCAAGTAACTACTAATACTTGCTTCCAGGGATTTTTTTCCTGTGTCTTTGGAGAAGAAAGTCAGTAGATGTGGTTCAGAAAGAAAATCTTTCTGTGAAGATGTTGTACCATAGCAAAAGCCATAACCTGTTCCCCATTCACAAGATTGAGAGAGGATAAGACTCATTCTCATTGCTTCTAGCACATGTTTGGCAGTTGAAATTTAGTTTAAACCTCCAAGCCAAAGAGTTACTCTTTTCACCAGCTCTTTTACTCGCTTTATTATCAGCATTTGAAGGGTGCTATATATCGAGTAGCACATAATGTATTAATAAGGTCTAAGCAGTTATTTCAACCCCAGTGTATATTCTAATGTTTTTACTTTTATTTCTACTGAGGCTGCATTTTCTCTTTTCAGGAAGGTATTAATATTGTGGAAAACCATGCAGCGAACATCATTGAAGAAACGCGCAAGCATGTAAAGAAAAAACCTAGCAGGTTTGAGGAACGGAGCAAGGGACTGAACCAGCATAATCAACTACAACAGCCCCAAACCCAATCGCAGATGCAATCAGAGCAGGAAATTCAATTGAAGGCTTCTCGCGACGTAAGGTGGCAACTGTATATCACCAGTTCATATGATAGCTCGTCTTTGTTTCCCGAGTTTCGTGTAGCCTTTGACATTTTAGTCACTGCACAAAGTTCTCTTGAGGGGATATGGATCGTCTATGTGTTACAGGATGGAATATGCTTCATACATTTGAAGTCTTCTCATCCTGATTTGCATTCTCAGTACGAAATGAATAAGCAAACAATAATGAAGACCAGAATTTGTCATGTGATGGAGTACATGAATGCAAAAAATGAGATTGTAGTTTTACTTTACCTTATCCATTTGAGCCAGAATATGTACGTAGTCTATCCTAAAGCATCTGAGGATCTTATTGTGCTATGGTGAGAACAAGGAGGAAAGTCGGGTCTTAAGTGAGAAAGGAGATAGAAGAGCCTGAACAATTTCTAGAATATAGTTGGACTATATATGGATCTGATAAATGTGGAGTGTAATGGCATTAAGGGATTTTTGGAGTGTAATGGCATTAAGGGCCACCCTACTTGGGGGGGGGGGGGGGGGGGGGGGGGAGGCTTAGTTTGTTGTTATTGTTTCTGTCTTTGTCTTTGGATAAATATCATAATCGGTCATTAATGTGTGAGATAAGACAATGTCTTTTGTGGACATATGACAGGTTGCGATGGCCATGGCTGCCAAAGCAAAGCTTCTTCTTCGGGAGCTAAAGACTGTCAAAGCAGATTTTGCCTTTGCAAAGGAGCGATGTGCTCAGCTAGAAGAAGAAAACAAAATGCTTCGGGAAACTCGTGGAAGAGGTGAAAGCCCAGAAGACGATGATTTGGTACAATTACAGTGATATCTCTCTTTGAATGCCATTATCTTGATTTTTTTCGGGTCAACAACAATATTTTTCCAACCTTAGTGGGCTCGTACTCTCAATGTCATTTTGCCTCCAGTATATTACACTTGGTGGAAACATATGTTTCTTCAGATGCTTTACCATTTTACACAGGGGCAGTTTGGTATATGTTCTCTTGTCCCACTAATGGGAACATAAATATTGAAGAAATCATTGGGCCAATTTTTTCCGGAAAATTGAATACCAATTGTCATCACATGTCTTTTTTATTCTGGAATGCAATATTAAGATGGCCTATTGGTTTTTCGTCAGAAGGTGATTAAGATGATGAGCGTGATCTTCATCCGACCACCGTTCCATCACCGACCCTGGCCATATTTACCATGCTTATGGTTGTTTAGTCTGTATTTCTCTTAACTGAAGAGGGTATGGAGGAACTGTAAGGGATCCATTCGTCTAACAGTAATCAGGGGAAGAAGGCTTTGTTTTTGTTGTTTACCAATGTGTCTGGTCCAATTTCACATGTTTGTAATTTTTTTATTCACTGTTTGACCTAGGAGGTGTCTATCTGAATTACTTGTCCATTGTATGTCCATTCAGGTGCGACTTCAACTTGAGACACTTTTAGCAGAGAAAGCTCGGTTGGCACATGAGAACTCAGTCTATGCCCGTGAGAATCGTTTTTTGAGGGAAATTGTGGAGTACCATCAGCTCACCATGCAGGATGTGATATACTTGGATGAGAATGCAGAAGAAGTCAATGAAGTTTACCCTTTGAAAGTGCCGCTGGTCTCTAATTTACCTGCCGGTGCTGCTTCTGTGCCTCTTAACTCACTGTCTTCAGCCTCTCCTAAGGGTGCTCATAGCACGAGCCAGGAAGCGACATGGACTTCTCATCCCTCACTATTGCCAGAACCTGTGGAGCCTGCTGGACGTGCCATGCCATCTGGATCTTAAAGTCAGCTTTCATGGTGATGAAAGATGGAAGTAGATCGCGGAACTACTTTTGAAAGAGCAAATTGTATGGAACGACGGATATTTTTAACAAAGATGTCCCGACTCCGACTCCTCCTCTTCCTTAGTTGAGGTTCTTTACCTTTGCTCTTAAAATCATCTACCGGGACGATATGTTTAGTGACGGACCATTTTTAAGGAAAGAATGTTTAGTTGCTCTTAGAAGAACTTGAAGTGTATCTAAATATCATCGTATGTTCAGTTACTCTGATGCGTCTTCCATGTTTTGCCTCGATTTGTGATGGGCGGAATGCTGTGTGCGTAGGCCCGACATACATGGTACTAGCACGATATTTCTACGTTCGACTTTTATAAGCATGTTATTTAGCAAGGATTTAGTGGCATCTTCTTACAATAGATATTCAAATACGTCCTGGAGAGAGAATTGGTCTCTTAAGAAGATGAGTCTAATATGAGACTTAGTGTCGAAATGGTTATTCTTACATTATCTTCACACTATAAACAAATTATACGTGATCATGAAAGAAAAAGTTTTTGTCATGAAAATTTCCCTTCGAGAAGCTCTTCAAATCAAAGACTTGATAATTGGAAAACAAATGTATAACGAATATTGAGGAGAGGGAATTATACTGGATGTAGAACTTCATATCTAGGAAATATATAGTAATTGGATATTTGACCATTTATCTAATTGTGCATAGATTTAAGATAAATTTTACACAAGCATAAACATTTATTCATCTAACATTTATTAATTACCAAAATAAGCATAATTCCATTAGAGATTTATTACTAGAATATTCAACTCTTGCTTAAAAGCTAGAGATACCTTAGGATTAAATATGTATTAAAGTGATCTTAAAAACTGAAAATTTGAGAAAGCTCGTGCATGAACGTGTCATGTAACTAAATCTCACACAAATTTTACCCACATTTATCATGATATATCGCATGTTTGGACCATTGAACATTAGTCATACTAACTGTTGCAATATATCTAATTGGATCCATTAAAATCGAACTCAACTATCTTTCATTTTTTTTTTTGGTCGAATAACTATCTTTCATTCACATGTAGTCTTTTGGACAGATTTTTGATAGACAAGGGAAAATAATCTTTTATTCGGCGCCCTTGTCAGACTAGTCTAAGTTCAATGAAAGCATTTATCTGATGAGAAAATAACATTTCAGAATTGTATTGAAAAATAAATTGATTATGACACAAATGACTCATGAATTTTGATTTAATGAGTAATGTAATTCTTAAATTTTTAATTTGTTCAAAATGATCCTTAAACTTTTTGTATATGTACAAACCAATCCCTAGACTATAGAAAAATAATGAATGTAATATTTTAGACATTGAATATTTTTATATAGTTCGACAATTAATTTGAACATATACAAAAAAATTCATAGACCTTATCGAATAAATTGAAAAATGAAGAATCACATTACACATTGATTGAAATTCAAAAAGCACATCAAATATTGAGTCAAAATTCAAGTACTATTAATGTTATTTTCCCAAAGATTAATCGATGTTAAGCCAAGTCGAGAGACGGGTTTGCGGGCTTCTTTCATGAGGTGTTCATTCAGACGGAGTATCGTCTTTAGTGTTGCATATGAAAGCAGAGTACACTAATAAATCCAATAAACACCGAAGTCAGTTTTTGGTTTCTTTATGCCTCGCACAAAGGAACGGAATCCAGTCTCCCTAGAACAACACGTACCACAGAGTAGGGTGGTGCGTGTAGGGGGTTGCCATTCTTGGCCGATGGAAAACTTTGGAAAAGAAAGGCAGGACCTTGCCAAGTTCAGGTTGGAATTACCAAAATTCCAGGCAGAAAATGGCAGAACAAACGGGTGGCACAGGGAAGATTGACGGAAGCCTGCTTTGATTTCTGTCCCCATGTCCCATAAGGCCACATTCAAATCGCAAGCAGCCAAAATGAGCTCTTTAGATATTCCAGAAGATACAATGTGAAAAAAAAAAAAAAAAACACTCCAAACAAATACTGGGGAAGATGACAAAAATCAAAATACCAGGGAGACCGCAGGTCAGCCCAATTGCTCTCTCCTTGAGTCCACTGTGTCTCCTAGCTTCCTAAGATTGATGTACAAATGCAGACGCAGAAGATTCACAAGTAATCTCCTGTGAGAATGCTATGCTGCGCGTGCAACTTTCTTGTGCTTTACAAAGGCATGTCTAAGCTTATGATAGTTGTTTCTATAATGCTCCAACGAGAAGCACAGCTGTCTTATAGCCTCCCGCTTCTGCTCTGCACTTTCCAAGATCAAACCATCTCGCCTCTGGATCTCTTCCTCCATCTCCTTAGCTCTTCTTCTCCATTCTTCCACCGCCTTCTGAAACCTTTCAGAAGCAGCAAGGAGCTCAACGTGCTCCACATTTAACTTCTCCAACTGCCTATTCTTTTGATCCAGCTTTTCCTCATTGGACCTAATCTCTTCTTTAAGCCTAAGGGCTTCAGCATCTAGCCCATTTCTCTCTGATAGGAGCATCTCGTAGCTTCTCTTTAAATTTTCCAGGTAATTAGCTCCCGCAGCCATCTCTGCTTTCATATGCTCGATGACCTTGTTAAGCCGGTCTTCTGTTCCTATGCTCTCAGCTTTCACCTTTCTGATTTCATCTTCCAGATAGCGTCCCCGCGACTCCTCTTCTCTGAGCTGGTGTTCCATGTGGCTTCGTTCTTCTAGAAGTCTAGATATTTCAGCCTTGATCTGATATTTTTCTGGAAAAATCTTCTCCTCAGCATCAGATACCGCAGTTTTCAGTTCCCTAATTTCATGATCCCGGTCTGATAAACTTGTTTTCAGTCTCAACATTCTTTCCTGAAGTTTTGAGACCTCTCTTTTCTCACCATTATACTTGGTTTTCCAAGTAGAAGCATCTTTTTTAGCCAATTCGAGCTGATCCTGCATAGATCGATTTTTCTCTGAGGATCTACTGTCCTCAAGCTCTTTTCTCAAGCTAGCTATTTCGGTCATTCCATCCTGAAGCTTTTCTTTCAGGATTTTTATCTCTTCCGCCAAAACGTGATTCTTGCTATCCAGAAGCTGCGACTCCAGAGTCTCATTTGTGCCCAGCTCAACCTCTTGCATTTTGATATCTTCCTTTGTCAGTTTAAGTCCATCCATGACATTGGCACATTCCTTACCATAATTCTGGAGCTGGATCTTTAGTTTAGTGATCTCCTCCTCTGAAAGGCGGACCTTCTCATTTGCAATTTTAAGCTCCCTCTCATACTTCAAGATTATGGATGCAATATCATCAGAAGCGTCGTATTTTACTTCTCTTCTTAAACCATCTCCATTTTCTTCCTGCTGCATCCGGACCCTCTCTCTCATGTCCCGGAGTTCATTCTCCAGTTCCATCACTTTCAACTGCAGCCCTTGATCAATGCCACTGCCTGAATAAACAGAGTAATTGTTAACTGAGGAAGAATCACATTCAGGCTCAGAATCTGTCAGTGAAGATGATTCATCTCCTTCTCTATGGAAACCATCAGAGTTGTTTCCACCAGAGCCAAGGAAGAAGTCAAAGCCAGCAGCTTGAAACCCAGATCTGCGGCGACCTAGCTTTAGATCGGGCGAAGGCAATGAAGAAGGCGGTTCAGAACCAATGTCTGTGATGCCCGAGCCCTGAGATTGAAGATCTGAAGGAATGTTTTTTCGCAATTCTCCAGTCAGATGATCATAACGCTCCGCCAGAGACCTGTACATGCGGTAGAACTCCTCCACATGGGATATCAAATCTGGCCTCCTCCTATAGTACATTTCAGCCTTTTTCGCAAAAGAATCTGCATCTTCTTCGATAAGTTTCAACATCCTTTTCACGCCCTGGTCCATCTCTGATGCCAAGGAGCATTTTGTCAGTATCTTTAGAAACATAGATTTAACATTTAAGAATTAAGAAAAAGAGAACTGCCTTTCTATCTTTAGAAGGACGACAAACAGGAACACAACGCAGATGGGGAAATCAACCACACTGGAACTAAAATGACAAGAGAAAATACTAACAGATGCGCTCAACATACTCCAAAAGTAGCAGGAAAATTTGGATCGTGGCAAAAGTGGATGTCAAATCTCAACATGCATTGCAAATCCAGAAGCAGATATAGTTAACCGTATAAAACCCAGGGAGATAAGAATATGCTTTCGAGGCTTGTGAAGCTAATGTAGCAAAGAGAAAGCTGAGAGCACGTTAAGTACGAACGAGAGGTCACGAAAATTTAACCGAACAGATTATTAGTCGAGAATGCAATGTGCTAGAAAAAGAGAGCCTATGGCCCCGTGAAATTTTCAGAAACCACCTCAAACTTGTTCTGCCGGCTAGCAAAGTGTCGAGGGCGTGGTAGCATAATCGGACATGCGCTAGAACAGCAACCATCAACATCACGACCGGGGTTCCATTGTCATAGCACATAAGACATGCACATGCAGTGAAGCTCGGCAGATACAGAGTGAGTGGGAAAGAGGTGCATTACCCTCGAGATTGTCGGCAAGCCATCTGGAGTTCTTGGTACCAATGTGACTATCCCACCACCAGGAGTGCGACTTTCTGAGTTCCATTCTCTTCATCATAGTCTTTCCGAGAGAAAGAACCTGAAGGATGATCAAGAAGTTCCTTCGAAAATGAGAGGGCGCCAAAAGAAGGGATTTCGAAATGAAAACTGCATTGCTCAAGTCCCAAGCGTTGGTAGGGCCGAGAGTGGGAGTTGCGGAGTCGTGAGGAACACGAATGAGTTTTAGACCAGCGGAGCGGGGGCCACTTTGCACGACATGAAGCCCACAAAGAATGAAAAATATCGACAGTTTTGACGCGGGAGGAAGCTCCTGGAAAGCAAATGTATTTTGACCACCCAACAGACAAAACTCCCGCTGCACCAACGTGTCAATTAGCTACCCACTCTCTCTCTCTCTCTCTCTCTCTCTCTCCCTGTGCTGTCCCTTTTTTCTTTTTTTAAGAGAAGAGGTAGTATTGCGATCCATTGACAAGAAGACGATGAAATTCGTGGGCATGTGTCATGGAACAGGACAACAGAAAAGAATTGCACCGTGATGCGGATGCGGATCATCTAAGGACTGGTAGCAAAACCAATCTTGAACAGAAGTGAGGAGGTGGATTACATGGGACGAAACTATTCGTCGCCCCAAAAGAACACACACAGAGATGGAATGGAAATTAAATTAATCAAAAACATCCAAATATAAAATCAATGGATAGTGTGGAGATCTACCAACCTGCCCCGCCTGCTTCTGCGACAATTCCCAGCCAAAAAAGATCGATGTGTTGAATTTGAAGAGAGAGACAGAGAGATTGCAGAGGACAGAGAGGGGAGGGCGAGAGAGAGAGAGCAGAATGGATCTGAATCAGATAAAGGGGTCGGAGTCTAATCTTCTAAGATAGCACGAGCACCAGGACAAAAACGAATCCTCGGGGAAGTCAGGACCTTCTCCCTCTCCTCTCCTTCTCCTCTTCCCTTTCAGTGTCTCCCTGTCAATGAAAGGAGAGCAACTTACAATTAGAACGCCGAACCGACTCTTGGACCTTCACCGGCTTGCTCTGCGCATCCCCTACATTTTCGGGTTCAATTTCAAAAAGCAATGAAAAGGACGCTCTCTCTCTCTCTCTCTCTCTCTCTCTCTCTCTCTCTCTCTCTATACGGGTCAAACCCATCAACTAATAAACAAACAACCAATTAACTCTAAAAAAGAAAAGGGAAACGAAAGAGAGAAGGCGGAAGCCGCCCGATGATGGCGACAAGAAAATTACGAGGGAGCTGTTCCCGCAATCCGACAAATACCGATTTACCATAACGTCCAAATGCGTGCATCTCCCTCCCCGCCACGTGACGTGACACCCTGCATGTCACCTGGAACCAGTCTGTGGATTGATAATGCTACTACTTTATCGCTTTTATCGCCATTCGGACACGGTTTCTCCTCGCTCCCTATTCTGACTTGGCACCCCGGTCGCATCTTTGTGAGAACCGGCGGCGAGAGGTGAACAGGCGACAAACGGTTGCGGCGGAGATGGGGGGAACAATCGACACATCACTCATGCTGGGGAAGCACCGATGACCCCCCACCGCAAGAGCCACAGCCTGCAAAAGGGACGCCGAAACTGCCGAAAATTCGGCCACGGAAGAGCTGCTTCTTGTCATGGTCCAACGTTTTTTCTTTAAAAAAAAAATAAAGAACGGTAAACGCGTCCCGCCTACTTTTTCAACCATTGACGAGCGAAATTGACATTCGAAACCCGTCCCATCCAATACGCTCCGCCCTATTTCTCGTTTACCTGGTAAGAACCTTTTGCTTTTCTTCTTTCCTTTTCAGCATTTCCTAAGGTTAATCTCTTTAAGGGAATCATCGTAGTTATAGGAAAAATGACAACTCATAGCCAGACATACACGGGACACTGGTAAACACTGAGTGGGCCGACAACATTGTGTCTTTATCTCGTTTACCCACCTCTTCAGATTCTACTCCACGAATTTTGTGCCTCAATTCAATCCCCATTATTTCTCCGAGTCTCGCGTCTTCCCCATCTTTATCATCTATCCGAGGAGTCAAGAGTGACGGCTGAAATTAAATTTCAATCATTCTTTTTCAGCAGATTCTGAGATCAAGCACCATCCCTTTCCCACAGAAATAGACATTTAAAGAGGAAATCATATTCGAGATTTATAAAGGTGAAAGGATCAAATCCCGAAAGCAACAAATATCTTCAGGAACATCATCATGCCCAGAGTCCCTGTTGTCTTCGAGTCCTCCAACTCCTTGAGATCATTTGTAAAATTCAAAATCAGTGTCAGGCTTCTTCACGTTGGCACGGTAACCTTTCTCGAAATCCTTAGGTAGTATAACATATCGGTTCTTCCTAACAGCATGCATCCCAGCTTCTTGACAAATAGCAGCAATCTGTAAAACCAAGAAGTTGAACATACATCCATATCAATAGCATAAAATGACAGGAAATAGAAATCTGTCGGTTTGACAACCAAAATCACAGCAACCACCTCAGCAAAAGGAAAACCATCCCTCCACAATGCCAATAGTACCTATGACTATGACTGTGTAGAGATAAGTACAGGCCACGACCCATGTCAAGTCCCAAGTCCTGATACTAATCGCCCACACCCACCCACCTCCTGGGGGGGCAGGCATCTTTTCCTCCTCTTATATTCCTCTTTTCCTCTTTTTTTTTGGTTTTTCTTTTAAATCTCTGTGTGTGCGTACGTGGGTGAGCGTTGTACGTGTCAGCCAGGAAGGGGAGTTGTCCCCTGATAAAAGGGGCAAAATACACTGGATGTGATACTAGTACTCAGAGAGAGGCATTAGAGTTATAAGAAATGGCCCACGATCTACTCCTTTAGCCTGGTCAGACCACACCTATTCTTTTACTCTCCATTAACTGGATCCAATGAAAGGTAAAACTTCGTATGTGAGACATCTATTATGCTATAAAGCAGGAACTGTCGGATTTCTAAATTACAAGGCAACAAACTTTAAGACTATGCCGTTAACCAATCCCTAAAATCACAGCAAACACGCAGGCAAAACAACACACAATTAACATCACCAACAAATTCTGCAGTGTAGTTGAAACTCCAGAAGGAACACAACAACCAGGACACAAATCACAATTTCAAAAAGCCCTACCCACTTTGGTAGACCCCTACTTTTGGAAATCAACAACGCAGGCAAAACAACACGCAATCAACATCACCAACAAATTCTGCAGTGTAGTTGAAACTCCAGAAGGAACACAACAACCAGACACAAATCACAATTTCAAAAAGCCCTACCCACTTTGGTAGACCCCTACTTTTGGAAATCAACAACAACTTGGTGGAAGGATAAGATTTTGGAGAAGAAATAAAAGGCATATCAAAAGGCAAATTTATGTGCTAGCCCCACTCCTGAACGCTCCACCCTCTTCTGCTTATTCTGACAAGCTTGCAGGATGGTAGCAAACTAATCAATTGACATTTTTACTTTCATGGCCAGAAGATAAAGCACAGGATAACATATCAAACAATACTTGGGACAAATGGTTAGTAAAAAATATAGCAGTCAAGGCAAGAGCCTGCAGAATGATGAATAAACTAACCTCAGCAGCACTGATTTTATCTGGTCGAGAAACATAGTCTTCAAGGTCCACCTCATCACTTAGATTCATCTTAGCAGTGCAAACCTGGAGCGAGAGAGAGAGAGAGAGAGAGAGAGAGAGTGTGAGAACATTTGAACATCTTGCGAGACACTGGATATCTATCAAGATCAAAGAAAAATCAGAAACCAAATCAAGACATAGTTTAGATGACAAGTTCTTCAAAACCCACATATTGGATACCGTTTCACCAAAGGGCACCAGGTATAGACATACATACAACAACAATAACTCCTTTTTTTGAAAGAGAAACACAATAACACCTTTAATCAAAATAGATAACAAACGGAGGATGAGTATAACCTGAAACACAAGCCTCTTCTGTCGTCTATCCGGTAAAGGGAATTCAATTTTACGGTCAAGCCTTCCTGGTCGGAGAAGTGCAGGATCCAAAGTGTCTGCACGATTCGTTGCCATTATTACCTTAACATTAACAGTCTGGTCGAATCCATCCATCTAAAGAATCCAACAAGCAAGAGTTAGAAGGGTTGACTCAGCAACACAAAACAAAGATATCACCAGTACTCGTGTGCTGGGTTCTGTTAGGCGTTCTTACCTGGTTCAGGAGTTCCATCAAAATACGTTGGACTTCTCTGTCAGCTCCAGTCTGAGCATCAAATCTTGCTGTAGCAATAGCATCAACCTCATCGATAAAGATAATAGCAGGAGCGTTCTCCTTTGCGAGACGAAAAACATCACGAACCATTCGCGGACCCTGAAAAGTTAAAAAGGCAAAAGGCAACCAGTGAACAATGCAATTAAGCTGCATGAGGACATCATTCAGGCTTTTGTTGTTCTCTTTCTATTCCTATCCTAGTTTGTCAGTACAAGAATGTACAAGCTTCATATGACACGGAATAAGAGCACACAGATAATATTTACTCAGAAGTAGAACTTGAATTCCGAAGAGTCCAGCAGTCATACCTCACCCAAATACTTCTGAACAAATTCTGAACCAACAACTCTAATGAAGGCAGCAGTTGTATGGTTAGCAACAGCCTTGGCTAGCATAGTTTTGCCTGTCCCTGGAGGACCATAGAGCAGAACACCTCGCGGCGGATCAATACCAATTTGTTTGTACAGTTCATGATGAGTAAGTGGCAACTCCACTGCTTCACGAATCTCTTGCTTCTGAATGTCGCATCCTCCGATATCCTGCAAAAAAATTTCTCATGAGGGAAAAAAGCACTCGGTGGTGTATGTATCAAGCTACTAGAGATTTGGCAAACTGCATGTATAAGCACTGCTAAACTCAGAACCAAAAGTGCTATAGCTGCTATTATAAGGTAATTTGCAATAATTTGGCAAGTAACTTACAGGTCTCTTGTACATAAAATATATAAACACAGTATCTTACACTTAAAGTACACTTACTTAGTGAGATAAGACTTATTTCAGAGCTGTTGCCCACTAAAATAACTTAATCAATAGCAAATATATATCATGGTAGATTTGGGAAAATAAATCCCCATAAATTGCCAGGTAAAAAAGCAGCCATCAATTACAACTCTGGCAACACGACAAATTAACTAGAGTGCATAATTCAACTATTGTAGGGCAAAAATCTGAAATTCATGCAATCATATAGTAGCTTTTCAAATTCTTAAAACTGTTGAAACTTTATAATGGAGAAATGGTTATGTAATGGCTCCGTCGCTTTCAATGGAGTGATAGAGCAATTTCTGCCACTTCTTTTTTTCCTCCGGCTTGAGGGAGAAAAGGAGTCTTAACACATCTTTCTCTGATTGCCCACCCATGCAAGATGAAGCAAGGGTTTCCCCTTCCCTTGTTGCTGCATGAATGTGACAGCACCATCATGCTAGCATCCCTCTTTTTATTAATACTGATTGTACAAATTGCATGCAGGAAGTTGGTGTTCAGTGCAAAGAGAGACTAGCCCAGAAGAAAAGAAGGCTACAGCTACACCAGTTAGCGACAACAGGTCCACTCAAACTCAGAAAACAATCACCTAAATGTCAGCGCGGATCAAAGAGTGGACCAGTGAGGACCTTGGCACACTCAAACTTCTTAAAATTACTATATGGCCTTGTTGTCAAGAAAAGTTTGCTACAAGACTCAATGTTTGACATTTATTTTAACTATCAAAGTTCACTAGACTACATCAAGCAATTTTGAATGGAAATAATTCAATTCAACAGCCACACCCGAAAAATGATGGTGGGACCTAGTAGCAAATAGCAGGAAGTGGGTAAATTCTCAATTTTCAACATTACATAATTCAAAACATATCCAAATAACGTTATCAGATCCATAGGTTCTTCGACAAGATTGATCAGCATAAATGGCGCGTTTCATAGCCTACATGAGTCGGATAGGACATTTTACATCTCATTCATCACAAGCCAACGCACTCTGGTCCGGACTCACGAACCTGGATAACTTTGGCCAAATTATGGACATGGAATCCTGGCTCAAGGGGTGGGATAATTTTAGCCCAAACAGATATAACATGAAAAATAAGGAAAGTGAAATTAGAAAAATAAGGGCATAGTCATGAGCTCAGACCTAGGGAGTATAGGAGGGGGAGAAAGAAATGCCATCATCTCCCATGCACAGGTGAACCCTGTCGTCGTGGTCACCATACCGCAACATTGGTGGTCAGATCTCTCTCTCTCTCTCTCTCTCTCTCTCTCTCTCTCTCTCTCTCTCTCTCTCTTTCTCTTTCTCGCCTCTTCTGCAGAGTTATACGACCAGGTCTATATAGGGTAATGGAGGAAACATCTTACTGCCTTGTATAGTCCCTCAACCCTCGCTCATTGACAAATAATGCAACATGTGCAATGCACATGAGAGTCGTGGGAACTAACGATATTCAAAAACGCATCTCAAAATATTTCAGAAGGGGATGCACTAAAGGGGACAAAATTGGAGAACCTTATAGAAGTCTTGCCAAGAGTTCACCATGCGTCATGATGTCGTCCCATAATTGGAACAATTGGCAAACAGCATGAAACACCTAACCCTCTCATTTCCAAATTCAATAAGAGCGAGGAATACCAAGTCCCTCAACCTCCTATGGGAATCTATCAAGATCAGGGATACTGGAGCTGTCCTAGAGGCCATGGAAGTGGAAAACCCTAACTCAAGTAAGCTGACGCGTGCATCAAATTCCAGAAATCCAATGTGCGGGGAAATCAAAAACGCCAAAATTAATAGATTTAGAAGGGAAGCGTACGTTGTAGGTGACATCGGGCTTCTCAGACTGGCTGAGGAGGGAGATGCTGGAGTCCGCCTCCGGTGGGAGAACATCGACAAGGGCGTTGGAGTGGCGGTGAAGGGCGACGGAGGCGGAGGGTTTGAGGAGCTCGCGGTTGATGGTGCTGAGGATGCGGACGTAGTAGTTGGAGCCAGTGGTGGAGCCGACGATGCCGTTGTTCTGGTCGACCATCTCCATGAACTGGCCGATGACGAGGGGGACGGACTGGATGCGCTTGACCTCCTCCTGGGCGCGGAGGAGCTCGCGCTTGAGGTTCTTCTGCTCGTCCTTGACGTACTCCTCCTGTATGTCAATGAACTCCAGTTGCCTCTCCAGAGACTTGAGGCGGCTGTACAGATCCTCCTCCTCCGTCCCGATAACGGGCGACTCCATTGTCATCCTCGATATCGACGGTGGCGGATCTGATGGAACCAGAGCGGCTGCAGAACCTGCCATCACTGCAAAAATCAACAATCTGCTTCCGATGGATGGATGGATCTGTCTCCTCCAAGTTTTCCCCTCTTCCAAGTTTTCCCCTCTTCCGTTCTGACACTATGAATGCATTTGCATGGAATAGAGAGTAAAGTTCAAGAGAATGAAAGAGAGAAAAAAGAACCGGGCCTTCGACAATTGAGCCCTTCGGCCCACCCAAAAAGACAAAACAGGCCCAATCGATGGCATAAAGTCCGGACTAGACTATATAAATTGTCCCAATCAAGTGCTAGAAGAGGTCCTAACTCAAGTTACTCAGTATCATATATTTTTACTTTGAGAAATAGATGTAAATCTTTTAAACGTCTTGTTGTTGTTTACCCTGTGTCAAACTATATAAATAAGAATTTGACTTATTGATGAGTAGAATTTTATCCCGTGAAGCATTGCACCAGTATATGCGCAACCATTGGAAATATGAACGTGGATCCATAATTATGCAATCGCTGCATATTTAAACTAGATTACGTCATGAATTTGATGGGTCCTTGAGCTCATTCATAAACCTGACCGTAATTCTAATATAAGCTAGTAAATTTGATGGCATAAATGCACCACATCCTTTTAAACTCGTGTAGAACATATCTTTATTAGGCATGAGCGGTCCTAACTTTCTTACAAGTTATGCCTAAAATATGGAACCCCGTCAAACAAGTTTTTCATATTTTAGAATACGGAACCTATTTTATCATAGGTCCCACGATCGATGCCAAGTCCAACAGATTCTACCTTTAGCCTTAATCAAATGACTATAGTGAATTATCAACTCCAATGAACATCATTTATTATAATTCATAAAAAAAAACAGCTCATGTTTAGATGTAAAAAAAAATGCAAGACACTAAAAAAGTATTATAGTCATGGATATCATTGGAAATAGAAGTTTAGACTAGCGACTTCAAATTATCGCTTATCGTTGGACATCATAAAATACAAATCACGCGAATCACAAACCAAAAAAAAAAAAGAGAGAGAGAACACAGACATTTGTTTTAATTCTAAGTTTCACGTTTCAAGTTCAAAAAACTAAAACCTATTCACCGGAAGTTCCCCAGATTTTAAAATATATAATTTACCTTGCATATCTTGAAACCTCTAATCGAATCAATATGTTCCCAATTGTATCTTGGAATCATGCTCACTCTTAAATACCTACCGTGTTTGCATGTCAATCTTCGTTCATCCCAAGTATAATTCTATAATTCGTAAATTTATAAGTTAGTGTTATATTATGTTTTTGATTTTATTTTTACTTTTGATTAATGAAGATTTTTTTTGGGTAAATATTTGATTAATGAAGATTGTTTGCTCTCTGTTATCGTTAATTGCATAAATATTTTCAAGATGATTGTTCCAAAAATTCCAAACCTATTACATGATAGTAAATTTAGTCACAGACTTTACAGTCGTATCAATTTTGTTCTACAGCCTTTGATGATATTTGTATTTTTCCTCATGCATTTCAATTGTGTTGATTTTATTTGTAAATCTCTTGAATATTTGTCAATTTAGTCATAAAAACTATTATCTAGATATTCGGCCAAAATAATTATATTGATAGACAGTTAAAAAGGTTTAGGACTAAATTGACAAATCATGAAAATGTTTGGGACCAAATTGGCATTATAAAAATGTCTACAAACAAATTAACAAATTGTCAAGATATATAAGACTAAATTGGTGCAATTGAAATGTTTGGGATTAGATTGACCTCTGCACAATATGTTTATAATTTTTTAGACAAGTTTCCCACCACTTTTTCACCAGACATAGTGATTAGTCCTTTTCTCAGAACTAGCAAAATTATTCTCCAAACGGTATCTCAATCCATTCAAATCTTTTTTCACTATTGCTCATACAGATAACGTCAGTTGCAATGTATAAAGAGGTGCCGCGTCCCTATCACTGTCGAACTCTCCCATCTCCACTTCTGGAGCATTTTGAAAGTTATAATAAGCACCTTTTTCCATTAATCTACTGTTCACACGATGAAATAACAATAGAAATTAGTTAATGAACTTTGCTTTTTATGTGCAACGTTGTACACGAAATTATAATTTATGTCATTTTATCTTACACTTTGATTTAATGTATAACATCGTTTTTAAATTTTTAATTCGTTCAATGTGATTTATGAACTAACAATGGGTGTTCATTTTATTCCTTAAATTATATGAAAAAGATGCACATTAAATAAATCATAAATTTATGGATTGCATTGTATATTGAGTTAAAATTCACGAACAATGTTAAACAATTTAAAAGTTCAGGAATGACATTTACGTTGATCAAAATTCAAAACACGCATTAAATAAATTAAAAGATTAAGGACAGTATTACATAATGGATTAAATTCAGGAACTGTTCATATCATTTGAACCGTATGGATAAATGAATATCATCATTATAATGACTTCTTTGAATCAGTTAATGTATTCACATATTGTTGGCACATATAATGCGGGCACATAAATTCTAGCGTATAAATTAACGAAACTGGTATTAACCCTGCATCTTCTTTTGCGAGGAATACATCGCCCTGTTAAAATCCCGCGTTCGTTTCACATCGAGAATCCTCACGTGCCGCGCGCGCGCGTACTGCGCGCCTCCTGCTCGTGTTTTAAATGCTTTGATTCTGGACTCAGAGGAGAGTAAACGATGGCGGGATTTCACGCAAGAGGTGGGTCACTCGATAGCGCACAAGCATCGGTGCCGCTCTGCCTTGTAGAACCAGCTGAATGATCTGAGTTTTTCTCCGTTGGAGGATTCTGCATTCGCATCTCGACAGAGACGAGAGCTCTCGATCTCGGTAGATTACCGGATCGTCTACGTTGCTCGCCCGCATTCTGTAAGGATTTTTCCGGCGTCGAATGTAATCTACGTGCGCTGTGGACGTCGTAAACTCTGCCGGGCAGTCATGTGGCACATGTCGATCGCGTCCTGTTCATGGACGTCATCTGAGCTGATTTCGGCACGTATAACTAGCTTTTTGTTGCAATTCCTACGTTTATGCAGAACATCGCTCTAGGATTGCTTGGTTTACTTTTGCACGCCAAAGATGCTGCAGTGGATGGGAGGATCGAGACGGAAGATAACGACTGTAAGTGTCCGTGTGTGCTTTGACCTTGGGGAATTTGCAGGATTTGTCAGCTTGATGCGATTCTGTCATGATCTTTCCTAGTTTGCAAAGTGTTATTATCATTCGTTGCCTCCCACTACTTCCATCAACCAGAAAGGATTAGTAGAGCTACCATTACTCAGTTTAAATGATTATTTTCTTATTGGAATCACTCTACTCGAACACGACTTCTTGTTCCCCACATTGGTGGGAGTGCCACGTCCTGTTGTTGTTTCCTTTGGGCAATTGGACTGCCAGCCGGCGTGTCAGTTGTCGGGTAGTGGCATGCCGCCAACTTAGTTGCCAATCAAAATTGCAACGTAAAGAGTTGTAAGGTCTACTTTGAGGTGGCTCGGAAATTTTGGCTCATTGGTTCAGGAGAAAGAATCTGTGATGCAGAACTTTATGTCTGTGCGTCAAAAGTGTGAAAAAGACAAGATACATTGTATCTACTGAGGAATTACTTCTCGATTCATCATGAGCAGAGCATGACAATGTCATTAATCTACTTCTTAGACACGACCGTTTCTTTGTACCTTATTGCATCTTGATTTTGCTGAGATGTGGATTATGACAGTCCAGGAAGTCAACTCAGAAGAGGTAAAAGACATCTATCTACTTGCTCTCTTATTCCCTCAAACTGATGCAGCCAGAATTTTGCTACGTAAAGCATCTGGTAAGCATTTATCACATGAGAGCAACTACTTATTCTTTCTAAGATCTTTTTATTCATGGAGGCAAAAGCAATATTTTGAGCAAAAGAAGAGGCAACAGCAGCAAAAGGATATTGGTTCGGACAGCTATGCCAAGGAAACAGTGGACTGCCAACAACAGAAAGAAAATCGATCATTGGATATTCTCGGTTTGTTGAATCTTTCAGATGCTCCGCAAGAGTACAAAAGTAGCTGCCCAGATAGTGAGCATCTCAAATTTGTGTCCATTGAGGGTTGTCAGGACTTGTCAACATGCATTCCAATTTGGTGATATGGTTAACTTTTAACACTTTTCAGCATGCCCGCTCCTCCGAAAGGAATCCAAGCTTTGGCTAAAATTCTACTACCAAAGGAATTTTTTTATTCCATTTGAAATGTTGTGCAGTAACACTTGATGACTTGCATATTCATTTTCCTACTTAGTGGGATGGGCTGCTTGTCCTCCTGTTATTGTGCTAAGATGCCATGAGAGACTAACTTTCCTGCATGTTGATGGATATTCTGATTGGGGTCATTAAAGAGCTATCTAGTCAATCTCACTTTGTTGGAAAAGCTTTCATTATGGTATCATCATTCTAGTGCTATATTATGCAACTTTATCGAGAATGCTGCAGAAAGCTACTAGGTTGTCAAGCTTCTACGTGTATCCTTACCTTACTATTTAGAGCCCATGGTGCAAAGGCTCTTAGATATTTGCTCTGCTAAAAAATATTCACAGACAAATGGAGTTTTGACTTTAATGATAGCATTTGTTTTATTGAGTGTTCTTTCTGTCCTACTTCCTTTCAGGTAGGACCCTTTTTGTCTTACCTCTTAGGTACAAGAACGAGAAAGCTATACATTTTCTTCACCTTAACCTTTTACTGCTGTCTACAGGAAGCGGTATTCTGCATATTAATGATCTGAAGGTAAAACAACAATGCAGAAATTTTCCACCCACTGCTATTGCCAATACAATATCTCATGTCATGCCTGCTGAAGTTCACGAAGCAGGTATGATTGCGAATCAATTTTGCAGAATTATCACCTTATATTTCATAAAGTTGATTGGGTTTCATTCATTATCGTTGACTTGACATGAGGTTTTCAATAGAATTTTATCGAACATGGAAACAGGTTCTCAATTTTGCAATCAAGCTAAAGGTCTTCTTCTGATGAATGAAGTCAACAATCAGTGAGTTAATAGTCATGAAACAGCATCCTCATTGCCCCACACCCACCCCCAAAATGGGAAAAGAGGAAGTTATCCTCTCAAGGCAGGCATACAAGGATCAGATCCGCATCTCTCATGGTTGTGGGAATGATCCAGAAGATCTATAGTCCATCATATTCAGCGAGGAAGAAATATCGGGGATCATACATGCGACTAATCAAAGCCCTGATTCTTGTTATTAAAAATTCATAGTGACTATCGTGTATGATGCAAATTGCATGTACATTTAGTATTTTGTTGCTTGTTGTGCTCAAGTTTTTCTCTCAATATTTATGCAGTGTCTCAAATAATCAAAAGAACGAGCTTGATCATAAGAAGGGAATAATATATGATCCATGTAAGTGGCTATATTAATAGCACATGATTAATACACTGGCTTTCACTGTATCTCATTACTCATACTTTGCAATAAACGTTAGTTTACCACTTAGTTGCTGTGATGGCATGATCAAAGTGACAAGCTGTTTCCATATCTCTTCAGGTACATCTGTCCTTGATTTGCTTGGTGATGATCCATCTGACAGAAATTTGGAAATTAGTCCAGCAAATGAAGATCATGTTGCCTTTTCAGTAAACGGTAT
This sequence comes from Melaleuca quinquenervia, assembly GCA_030064385.1. Taxonomy (NCBI): domain Eukaryota; kingdom Viridiplantae; phylum Streptophyta; class Magnoliopsida; order Myrtales; family Myrtaceae; genus Melaleuca; species Melaleuca quinquenervia. The sequence goes on along the minus strand of CM057719.1, from coordinate 27,175,878 downwards.
TATCTAGTTCATGTCATTGGCTTGCCATGGACATTTCTTAGTTATTATGACTGGCATGATGCATCATTTCAATTTGGAAGAAGATAATTCTACACATTAGGCAGCAGTTGAGACACCATTGTACATGAGTGTTATTGTTACTTCTCTGCAATTATTGTGCCACTCGCATGGTAGTTACAGTTTGTAAGTTTTCTTTCTTTACTTGCCATGAAAATTGCACGACTCATTCAGAAGGGCATAACCACGGATCCTGAAAACACAATTGGTCTCTCTTTTCTGTGGTGATAAACGGGCAATTGTTTTATACCATGATGAATTTGCTGAATTCAATAACTTGTGTCCATCAGGCTTAGGTAGAGTGGGAACAGAAACACCAATTCATTCACCACCGGAAGTTGACAGGTAACGTGGATAAAGTTGAAATTGCAATTACCCTTTAGGAATTTGGATGCTGATTTAGATATATGCGGTAACTACTAATACATATTGTAGTTAACTACTGTATGCAGTTTTCCATTTCCATTTCCCCTTACAGGGAACTGTGCTGTTAACTGCCTGTAGTTCTCCGATTGGAATGATGATTAGACCGTTTGACTATTCTGGCCATTTGGTTTTGGCTTTGTTGGTTAGATGGGGATGATGTAATGGAAATCGACTAGGCAAAGGAGGATCGAGTTTATGAAGGGAAACCTTACACAAACATGAAGACTTGGTGCAGTTCTTTAACGAAAATTTTTTTGACTCTATTTGGGAATTTAGCATGATTAAAGTTGAGTTGTAAACTTGTATGGCATAGTATATTGGAAAAAAACTGCTAAGATAAAGTTGGAGTTTCTAATACATTAGAAGAAACATATTTAGGCACACCATGCTGTTTCTCTTCAGAGAATTGTCATCCATAAAAAAAGATGTACTTACTCAGCAGGGAAGCTATAGATTGCCTGAAAGAACTTCCTTGTGGATTTGCCTTCTATTTTTTTTTTGTAGTTTTTCACTGTTACAGTGTCAAAGCTACTCGGAAAAATTAAAATTTGCAGTTACAAACTCCTTAGAAACCTTTCTCTAAAGGAGCTTGTAGCATTGTCTCCAGAGAGAAACTGTCTCAACTTACAGAGACCAGGAAAAAGACTACTAGACAAACAGACTGATACCCTGCCAAATTGTAGAAAAGGATAAACAATAATAGGACAGATCTCTGATTTTTTTTTTCCACTGCTAATGGAAGGGCAACACATTGTCTTATTCTGTTGGACTTCTGAATGGAAGAGGATTTTGAACAAATATGCAGATAAGCATTGTGTGAACTTGATTATGGCGTGTCTTTCAATCTAAACAATTGGTTTTACATTTTGTATTATAAGCTTTGTATTAGAATTATTCGTGCAAATCCTAGTCAATCAAATGAATTCTAGATCCCAAACACCAAAACCTACAACATTGTTAAAAAGGTATAGCTACCCTATGTGGTCTTGACAAAGAGCTTTAATTTGAACTGATTTGTGACTCTCATGCCTGTTAGAGTATTTACATATTAAATTACACATTCATCTTATAATTAAGTTTCTAGAATTGTTGGTTGTGGTTCCACAAACTTTCACATGGTATTAAAATAGGAGATCCTGAGAATCTTTTTGGACCCTTATTGGCCTCTCCCATTATAATGTTTCCACACTTCATCCCTAAGCCAAAGTCCTTGATTATTTGTCAGGGGGGATGTAAGGGTATCTAATATCAAACCACATCATCATGTAATTGATTAAACTTGTAGAACAGTTTGTTATGTTTTCAGAAACTTTCAAGATATTCAACAACTATGTGCCTACCGTTGGAAATGCTAAGCTATTGCCCCCTGATTTATTGAGACAGAACCCATATTCACATCTTGAAATCTAAGCTAAGGAGAAGTCTTTGCCAATGCTTCACATTAGCAGCACCCATTAAATTCTCTAACTGTGATCAAAACAAGTTTCCAATTTCATAGGAGCTTTAAAATATACTGGAACTCTTGACTGATACAAAAAAAAAAAAAGGCTGAACCGTTTGTGATCAGGCATATCATTTTAGTGATATATGGATAAACCGAAGGCAGCCTCTTATCTGGTCCAGAGGAAGATTTTTCTTACTGGCATCATTTGATGTGAGAGTACCTCCTGTTCACTTTTCAGCACCATGTTCATCGCTTTGGAATTAAGGAATGAGTAAGAGGAGTTCACATTCTTTGTAAGCTTCACTTGGTTTAATGATAATTGAGTGTGAACAGCTTCAATAATGAGTGATGAATTGGTGACTGTTTTATGGTTTGATGTAACTAGTGTAGTGTCACTTGGGACAACATCGATGTGTATTACTTTACTTGGATTGCAAGTTAATACGGCTATATGGAAATCCAACTGTTTTCTTGAATCGCAGAACATTTTCCTATGGTTGTACGTCACCCTTAAAGCATTCGGGCTGGTCACACATGTTGGATAAGCGAGATCATGCATTGGATGACCTTGATTTTGAAGCAGTAAGACGCATGGTGCATTGCCCTCTGCTCATGTTGTTTGATGCCTTCTGCTATTCTCAGCAGTATCATGTGTAGTTAGAGATTAATATTAATCTTCTTAGAACCATGGAAAATCAAATCTTGAACGCAGATAGATTAGATTTAATCCTTCAGTGACTTCTTCCTCAGAAATGTTGGCTGTGGCATGTGTGCATGCTCCTCGTCTGTCGTCATTACCACATTTGTGATTTTTCCTGCAGTTTATTGGGTGATTGGGGAAATTAATCAAGTACTGTGGCCGTGATATTTAACTACTGTGTACTAGCGAACCCCTGGATTAAGTAGAAACATCAGAGTCCCTCAATCACACGTATGACAGGAGAAAGGATATGTTTATGGAATATATTAATAGCCAATAAAATTGTGTAATAAGCACATGCACTGCCAAATTAGATCAGCCTAAACTTCTTGGGTACAGAAGCAATTCTTGCTGTGGGAGTGCACTGCAACATAGACCCATAAGATGCCGACTAGTAACCATTGACAGTTTATAACCTTGATCATCTCTTCTGGAAAGAAAGACATTGCTCATGAACTTGGTTATTAGATTATTCATGTAGGTTATTAGATTATTCATGTATAAAGGCTGTCAACATCTTGCAATTTCATTAAGATCCAGTTCTCTGAGTATAAATGGTGCAGTGAGATTCCACGTTGTTATTTTTTCATGCAGAATTCCATGATGAAATCTTTTAATATGCCCGATTGTTGGCATTCTTTGAGTAATTCAATGGGTATAGGGGATTGGTATGGCAATCTAGAGGCAGACACCTGCACCTGGGATAACTCAAATCATCACTGGAGGGATAGTAGCATAGTGACATCATCTGGTTGCAAAGATGTACGGGAAGGTGATATTTGAAGTTACCCTTATTTGGTATAAAAGAAAAAGACACCCTCATTCGAGCATATATTTGGTTAGTTTGATGAGCATCATGACCTCTGTTTGAGCAAATTTTCTTACTGTGGCTACTCAAGTCTGGGAAAATCTTGCCATCTTTAGTGACTCTCTATTTGCATTAGATCCAAGCTTACCATAATGTAATCGAATCTTTGACATTCTGCAATCGTGAAATTTGCATTTTCACCAATTTTTTCTGTGATCTACTATGTATCAATCATATCCTGAATAAGAATTTGGACAAAATGCATTTGGTATTGCCTCCTGGAGATCATATAGACATCCCTAGAGCCATATCATTTTTCTAGATACCTGTTTCTGTCCATTTTTACAAATAGAAATCATGGCATTTCTCTGGTCTATCATTTTATGGTTTCTTCCCCCTTCTTTACAAAAACAATTCCAGATGAGGAGAAGGAATTAACCATCTGTGACTTCTCACTTATGCATCTGATTGCTGTTCTTGGATGGTGTTCATTCTTCTAGGTTAAGCTTTGATCAAATAGTATTTTTTATGTCCTATGCTTTTCATTTTTTGAGTCAAATGTAACTCACTACCCTCTGCTGTTTTGTTTCATTGTTCCTACAGCGAGCTCTAGTTCTCTTAATCACAACTACTCTGTTGGGGGAGATTATGGCATCTCTTGGGAAAAACATCCTTTCCAAGTGGATGACCTGTGTGACGATTTCACCATATATGAAAATCATGAACTGTCAGAGCATGATTTTGATCAAGTCCGTTTGCTTAAGAAAAGGTCACTTAGTGAAAGTTATCCATTTTTCCTGTTTGTGGATGTTGATGAACTGCCTTATGAAGCTATAATCATGCAGGGTCATTGCTGAAGCTGGAGTCAGAAGCGAAACTTTAGGTTCTCTCTGTCTCAATAGCATGAGAGATGCTATTTCTATCATGGCGGCTTCATTTTAATTTGAAACAGGGACAAGACATCCAAGTTTGCATGTTTCTGCTTTCTTTGGAAGCAGAGTTGGAAATTTTCTTGTTCATACGTACAAGTTTTCTTGTTTGTTCAAGTATGTCCAACTCATTGAAATTTTAGCAAAACAAAGAAGAATCCCTTTACAAGGGCAAGATTTTTTTGATGTCATGGACGTCTTAAACTCATCCCTAGATTATTTCTTATATTTGTTGCAGAAATGCAAAGAAAAATTTGATCTTTAGAAGAGGTGCATTCAGGAATACTTGCGTTGCTTCTCACTCTTTATTTTTGTACTGGTCCAATAGGACCCATTCCAGTGATGGATAATTTAATTTCGATTTCTGCAGAATGAGCTTATTTAGAAGAAGGTATTTTGGGCTGTAACATCTAGAGAACATGAGAAATACGTTCAAGAACTTGCTTTACCTTTAGGTCAGGATGCAAATACTGCTCTGACATGATGCTTCTGAGAGACGGCCAAGCTAGACAAGATTACACGCAACAAGTACCTCTTTCTTTTGGTATACTGATGTCTATTGTTTTCATTCGTTGGTCAGTGTCTCCCCCGTTATTTGAACAGCGTGGTTCAAAAGGAGCACATTGGTGTAGCGTCGTCATGGAAGATCCAAGAGAGAGTTCAAGCTTTCAAGGGTAAAATTTAGCGGATTTCCTTATCTCAGAATAGTTCAACTTGTTTTGGAAATCGATTGATGTTTTGCCTGGCACTATGTAGTTCCGGCAGCGAAGAGTCGTGCTCCTCCACTACAGGTTATCGTTTCTTGTGATCACAGTGCTTTGTCCAACCACTTTCGGTGCGAGACTTTTCTTCGGGTAAACAAAGCTTAGCTTTGAAGATGCCCGTTTACTTCTTCAGAAATAGACTTTTCAGTTGGATCATCAGCTGTGTCTCTCTACTGGGAAATATATTGTCAACTTGAATTCATTTTTGTGCTTGTACTTTGGCATGAGTTTTAATGAGGACGTGTCTAAATAGGCTCCCGATTTTTGCTTTTGCTTAATTCAAATATTGTGAGGGATGCATTTTGATTTTTTTTCTTAACTCGTAATACCTGAAACTTGCACGATTTGATGCGTATATTCACATATGACGTCTTTGTGATATTTTGAAATTTGAAAAATTATTTTTTTTATTTCAATTTTTTTTTCCTAATAATTGTTTAGCTCTCCATACAGATGGGAAGAAAGAAAAGAAAAGGTTTATCCAAATTTATGTTACAAACTCTTGCCAAACAAATTTCCTAAAAAGCTCCATGGATAAAGATCCAACACGCGTCCTTTCTTTCGTAGTCCGCACCCCGTTGAATCAACTTCAAGTCTCACTAAAACTTCGACCAAAAAAAAAAAAAAGTCTCACTAAAACGGTATGACGGTAAAACACCGATTCTCTCTCCCTTCCTCGACATTTGCGCCCCTACCGTCAACCCTCGGACAACGTCCCGGTCAACTTCCGCCGCTATCAGTCAAGCCGCCGTTGACACCGCCACGCGTCGTAACCCCTATCCTCATCGCCTCTCTCTCCCTCCCTCCCTCCCTCCTTCCCCACGAGCTCGCGTGTCCATTGTTGTCCAGAGAAGCCATGGCCATTGATCTCCATGGCTGTCGAGTTGAGCTCACCCATAGAGGATCTCCAGATGTGGCCATGGAGCTCCTCCGTGGCCTAGATCGAGTGGATCTCCGCAATGGAAGAACTCCAGATCTGTTTGGGAAGCTCCACCTCGCCGTAATCTGTTAGCGGACTCTACATCTCGGGGGGATCCCATTACGCAGACCAGATTTGGACTGAGATCTCCACGTCATCCTCCAAAGCTCATCCCCACGACTAGTCCTGTCGGTGGCAATGAGATGGAGCTTGGGCTCACAGCGCCGAGCTCGACCCCGGGGCGACCTCCCATCGCCACCGTGCGCGTCTCACAGAGACGGAGCAAGGGCCTGTTGAGGACGCGCGGGAACAATGTCGCCGTCCGCCATCTTGATGGCCCGCGCGGCGGCGGGAAGGTCGAAGTCACTGAAACAATGATGGTTGGGATGCACGAAAACAGTGGCTGCGAGGACCGGGCAGGGCGCCGGGGGTAGGTAAAAGGGGCAAGAGGGTAGAGTAAGGGCTTTTATTTAATGATGGGGTAGTTTTCTTGGGTGAGGACAGGGGACAAACATCGTAACTTGTCCACGTGGATAAAGATAGAGAGACATCTTCTTCTTCTCGTCAATAAATATTTTTTTTTACTATTTAGATGCCACCTAAATAAGTAATTGGAGAAACTTTTGTTAGGTATTTATAACCAAAAGATATGACATTCTTACCATTTATTTCCATAGTAAGTAACGAAAAATAATAGACTTTCTAAGAGTTTGATTTTAAGAAAGCAAATGTAGTCACTGAGCTGTGTTATGAGTTTGACACTACTACTATGATAACCATTATTATTGTCGTTACTATTGTTATTGTATATTCAGAATCTCTTATTATTTTACTTTTTATATTTTTACCGACATTCGCCTCACATGGTAAATTAAGATAAGGTTTTTTATTTGTTAATATATACTCAAGAAGAACAATAGAGAGAAAAAAAGAGAGAGGGAATTCTTCTGATAACAACACGTGACGTCGTTATCAAGGAGATTAAATTATGATAAGGGAATCTTCAAAACAGGAGAGAAAATCCGGTGGCGAATTTGAATTCCTTAAAAGCACATTTTAACAAAAAGGGAAAAAAGAATCGCGATTATTTCCATGTACAAATCAAGGAAGCAGGCGGATAGGAATCGGGGCGGGTAATCCATGAATGGGTCGAAGGGGTTGACCGGTGATCGGCAGGGCGGGCGACGGCGGTGATAAAAAGGGATAATTCTGAGGGGTGGGGGTGGTGGGAACTTGGAATGTGCGCCCCCACGAAGGACACGGGGCGAGGGTTCGAGTTTGGTTGACGTGTACGAGCTCACGAAAACGGAAACCCAGAAATAGGAAATTGAAAAGAAAAGAAAAGAAAAGAAAAGAAAAGAATTTAGTGTGCGAGTGCGCGTGGGAGTGAGTGATGTGAGAGAGAGAGAGAGAGAGAGAGAGACAAAGACGACGACTCGTTAAGCGGTGTGTGTGTGTTGGGGGAGTGTCTCGTCTTTGAAGTGTCGTGCATGCATTTCGCGCATCTGTACCCCTTTTGCATGCACTCTCTCTCCTCTCCTCTCCTCTCCTCCTCTTCTCTCGATCCACCAGCAGCAGCAGCAGCAGCAGCAGCACCATCGGCAGCACGCTTTCTGTGCCCGCCCCCGCCTCCCGCCGTCCCTCACCTCGATCGAGCGCTGCTCTGGCCGTCGTGCCTCCTTCAGCTCCGCCCCCCGCTCCCGTCTCCCAGTGGATCGTCTCCTCCTTCCTCCCTTCAGTTTCTCTCCTGTGGGAAACGACTGCACTGTTGGATCATGCCCTCCGTGTTTCTCGTCTCTCTTCCTCTGCTGATCTGCATGCCGATTCGCTCCCCCTTCTGACTTTGCTCCCCCGATTCCGACCCCAGTTCTCGCTCCCCGTCGTCGTTGTGTCGTGTGCCGTGCATGCATGCCTTGTGCTTGCTTCTTGGCCCCTGAATTCGCGATCGATCGAAAGAGGGGGTTTTTGTGGGTTTTGGGGCTTGATTGGTCGTGCTCTTGATCGATTCGGGGGGTCGGATGGGGTCCATGATTTGCATGAACGAATCGTGCCGGACTCCTTGTCTCGAGTGGACCAAGGGTTGGCCTCTCCGATCTGGTGGCCTCGCTCGTCTCTGCCTCCAGTGCGGGTATGTGTGCTGTTTCTCCGCCTGCTGCTTCGGATTGTGGTCTCTTCCTCCTGTCTTCTCAGTGCCGGGGGGTTTATCTCTGCGTTTCTTAATTCTCATCGCCCGATGCATTTTCCCCTCCGAATTCCACTAGCATTATTCTTCATGCTTTCGATTTGCCCATAGAATCGTTAATTCCATCGCCAGATTTGTGAGAAAAGCTGATTTTTCCTCCTTGGATCTTGCTTGAGTATTTACTGGGCGAGAATGAAATTGCAGAAATCCCGACGACACTGACATTTACCAGTTCCTCCCCCCCCCCCCCCCCCCCCCCCCCCCCCCCCAAAAAAAAAAAAAACCAACCGGAGAACCCGGGTGGCTCATGTGCTCTTTTCTGGAAGGACACTGGATTTGGATAAAGATATGTCCTTTGTAACTGTGGATCACGACTCGGAGTTCTTGACTGCTGCTTACAGCTTATAATCATCACCGATGCTTAGATAGAGGGTCCGCTGGGTTTGTAGCATCAAAAAGGATCAAACGAAGCTCGTCTCTGTAATTAGTGGGAGTTTAAAGATGACAATAACTGTCTTTTCTTTTTCTAGATTGCCTTTGGAAGTCCTTTTCATGGACTATTAATATCCATTTGTTGTTGTTTTTTTTTTTTGGTGCGCAATATCCATTTGTTGTTCTCATGGCCATTTTACAAGATTTAATAGGCGACGTGATATTGTCTTTCTCTGGTTTGATTTATACCACTGCTTTTGCAAGTCAGTTATTGCTTGGGGACTTAATGTTCTTTAATCGCCATTTTCTTAGGTCTGCCTATGAGAATTCCTTGTACTGCGATTATTTTCACCAGGAGGAATCTGGTTGGAGGGAATGCAGATTTTGTGGCAAGGTATGTCTCTCTTCCTCTCTCTATTCTGTTCTTTTTCCTCCTTTCTCTATTTCTCTGCTTTTTTCACTTAATTGTATTCTGCTCTGCTAGCGCCTCCACTGTGGATGCATTGCCTCAAGTTCTTTGGTGGAGTTCGTGGACTATGGAGGTGTCATGTGCATTACTTGTTCAAAGAATCAAACTCATCCAGTAAGATTTTCTCTCAACATTCCTCTAGCAGTTATTATCTTTTCCGATTATTTGTAGCAGGGCTAGTTTAATGCTGAAGTGGTGTATAGTGAACATGGTTCTTGCTATTAGAATGTGTCATATATTAGCATTTGTAAGTAGTACATTTGTACTGCATTGTGAATCCGTAATTGAGTTTCTTTAGACTTTTATGTTGAAAAACATGAGCTTTTAAGTGAAGATTATTCAACTTAAATATATGGTTTTGGCATTTTAAAGTTGGATATGGAAAGATCTTTAGGATTTCTATTTGAAATCATCTTGGTGGGGATTCTGTGTCTGCTTGTTGACTTTTTTCTCAGACACGTTCTTGGGGCTTGAAGCAACAATCTTAAAGCACTGCTCAATGGGTACTGAGTGGTCCTATACGTTATCGCGTATATCCTTTCATGTTATATATACTCTTCTATATTTGTTGATTTACTGGAATCAAATATAGAAAGTCAACCTGGTGCAAAGCTCGACTTGCCTTTTTTCTTTAGTTAAGAAGTTCAGAACAATCTGATAGAGTATTCCTGCTGTCGGAAAATAGTTTAATCCGAGCTGTACATCAGTGCCTTTCCATTAGATGTGTTCTGTGACTTTATTTGTTCTTTTTTTTTTGGCTAAATTCTGTGATTTTATTTGTTGTTGTCCCTGCATACTGAAAACCTGGGTTTTCATGACTAGCAGGCCTCATTTTGATCTGTTTGTACATGTATTATAACTATTTCCTCATATCCTTTGATTCAGAATCCATGTCAGTCGATTTAGCTTTAAATTAAGTGAATTAGTTGTTTATTGAGCTTGCTGATGATTATAAATAATAATCTGCAGTCCACTTCAACTGAAGATAGAGGAAGAGATGAGGAGAAGCTGATGCAGTTGTACAAGTTCATGTCCAATGAACCAAAAGTTGTGCTTCAAGCTCCTAGAGATGATATCCGTGCTTCTTATGGGGAAGTACAACAAGAGACAAGACCATTCAGTGGGGAAGCTGCTATTGATTTTTCACATGGAACTGACCCCACGGTTGGATCACGTAAAGTGATGAAATTGGAGGACAGCAGATTCTTGCTAAAATTGAAGGATACGCACAGATCTCTTCCACATCCATCTCTGAATATCAGTTTGGGATCCCCAGGTGTAAGTTCACATATCACGCCACCTTTCTCAGGTGGGGTTGGGGAAGGAAGTCAGACCGTGGGGCCTTCTTCCCTCCAGCAAGGGAGGTCTCGTCCAATCTTGCCAAAACTTCCTAAAAGTGGCATGGCAGGTCCAGAGACAATTAAATTCCCTCCAGTACGTGTTGCAAGGCCACCTGCTGAGGGGCGGGGAAAGAGTCAATTACTTCCTCGATACTGGCCAAGAATCACTGACCAGGAGCTGCAGCAATTGTCTGGAGAGTATCCTTGATTATTCTGTGCTACTTGCTTAGGGTCTTAGAAATATCCCTGGATGAGAAATTTCTGGTTTAGATGATTATTTGTAAATGTCACATGAAGTGAGAGTTGCTTAACCACTTTTAAGTTTGAACTCTACTATCGTGCCCCTTTTTGAGAAGGTTCTTAGTGCGAGTGATGCTGGTAGAATTGGTCGTCTGGTCTTGCCAAAAGCTTGTGCTGAAGTAAGTTTTCACGATTTCAGGACATGCTAAGATTTCGGTTCGGCTTTCTCTTTAAGTCTGAGCAACTTTATAAGCTGGAAATTTGTGCAGGCATACTTTCCTCCTATATCTCAATCAGAAGGTATTCCAGTGCGAATTCAAGATGTGAAAGGGAATGAATGGACTTTTCAGTTTAGATTTTGGCCCAATAATAATAGCAGAATGTATGTTTTAGAGGGTGTTACGCCTTGCATACAGTCCATGCAGCTCAGAGCTGGTGATACAGGTATTCTATTTGCTATTCTTAGCACCATCCAGCATGTAAGTTCTTTGACTGCAAGTAAAACGTAGAATGCCTTTCATGTGCGTTTGCTGTGGCAGCTAGCACGCACTCATGGAACAGGATCCCTAAGGTTGTCATAATTGAGCATGCGTATTTGAAGGCAGTTTATGAAAGAAAATTATGTTTGGCTCTCATATAATTAAAGCACTATAAAAGACATTTATGCACTAAACAGAACATGGTGATTTCTTCTTTTAAGTTTAATAGGAGTTCATCTCATATTAAAGTTAACCGAAACATCTTGCTTTTATTGTTTGGTTATTATTATACAATCTTAGGAAAGGTTAACCTTTTATCATTCTCCAAAGCTTCCTCTGCTTTTCTGGTTCTCTTTCACTAGGTGGGTTCTATTGTTCTAAGCATCTTGCACATATGCAGAGTCTCACCCACTTTGCTTTATGACAAGCGCTCTGCTTTTAACTTAGAGTGCCTGTTTTAATATTTTTCACCATATGCATCGACATGTAATTTTTTATCCTGCTTCCTTTTCCTTTTATTTTTCCTTCAGTGTGTCATTTGAGTGAGAGTGCACAGTTAAATGCTTATTGGGCCCTTTTTTTTATTGCAGTAATATTTAGTAGGATCAATCCTGGAGGCAAGCTCATTATGGGTTTCCGCAAGGCATCGAACTCAAGTGATCCGCAGGTCAAACTCAATAGGCCTTCTAATTTTTTGTTTATATCTCTGGTGTTCACTCATGTGAAATTACTTTGTTATCTTAAAATGGTGCATTGATGAAACAAGCAGGACAACCAAGTATTCATAGTCCCTAATGGGGATTTATCCCAAGAAGGTTCCTTCCAGCCCTTCATGGGGAGTCTACCCGTAGTTGATGATTACTCTAATCTTTTCCGGACTGCAAGTGGAATCAAGGATCCTTGCCCGAATCCCTCGTCTGAGCTTCTCAGTAATAACGATGGTGACACCTGCCGCGACAAGACTGAGGATGATGTGGGCAGGAAGTGTGAAGATCTGGCCCAACAAGCATCGCCAATTTCCGAAAAGAAAAGGACTCGTAACATAGGGTCTAAAAGCAGGAGAATGCTAATATATAATGAAGATGTTATGGAGCTTAGACTTACATGGGAAGAGGCTCAAGATTTGCTACGACCCCCACCCTGTGTAAAACCAAGCATCGTCACTGTCGAGGGACACATATTTGAAGAATATGATGTAAATCATACTCTTGGTTTTTCCCTTTATGTGTGCAAAATCGTCCTTTCTTCCCCCATGTGCTTCTGCTTACTAACGTGATCAATGTTCTAACTAATGTAGGAACCCCCAGTATTTGGAAAGAGGACCATATTCGTAAGCCAGCTATCTGGGTGAGGCCATCTTTTCTTATTTTTGAGTGGGCAGGGCACTGTTCATTCTCATGACAGATCATTAGTAACCGTTCCTACAAGATGTCGACAAATTGAGGATTATGAATAGTGCTATAGATAGCTGTAAACACTATTGAAATTTCTTGTTAATCATATCACATTGAAAGGAGTGAACTCGTTTCTGACAGGGCACCTGAACAGTGGACTCAGTGTGACAACTGCTCCAAATGGCGAAAGTTGCCTATGGACGTTCATCTTCCTTCAAGATGGACATGTTCAGACAATGTCTGGGACTCTGGAAGGTGCGAATTGCATCGTTGCTTGTGGTGTTTATATTGTTAGTGTAATTGTAGGAATTAGGATAGAATATTCTTCCCATCCATCTCCCTACTTAGTTTTTTTTGTGTTGCAGGAGAACTTGTTCCGCACCAGATGAGATGAGCCCGGAGGAGCTGGAGAGTCTTCTCAGAGTGGACAAAGGTATCGGTAGAGAACTTTTGCTTTTGCTTAGCATCAACTATGCACTGAACCTACTTTCTCAGCGCACAAATTGTGTTTTTGGTTTTAGTTGACTAGATTGGCAAATTGTTGCACTGAACTTTCTCAGTGGATGGATTGTGTTTTTGGTTTTAGTTCTGCGTAGGATGTTGGATTGTGCATTCGGGACTTACTTTTCTATCTGATCTTGTTTTCTAATTTCTGGGCAGAGTTCTGTGGGTTTATTCAATCTGAGAGAATCATATAGTTGCTCTGTCCTTTATATAATCTGTGGTACCTCTTTAGTTCACTTATCTTATAATATCCTAGCATTGCTGCTTATGTTATTGTCTTCTTAACTGTTCCCATCACAGAAATGCTGCTAAGGTTTGGTTCTTGATAAATTGGAAAAGCTGTTATGTTACTTCCTTCTCAATGGGATTATGTTTTTCCACTCCTCTCCCTCAAAAAAAAAAAGAAAGATCTGTCTCATCCTTCTTAAGAGGACGTACATAGAATGTCTGGCAATTCTACTTGGCTGTTGGGGGGTTTTCTACTATGATTTTCAGAATAGTCTTTTGGAATCTATATGTTGGGATGGCAGGAATATGACACCTTCACAATCTAGTCTGCAAGGAGGTTCGGTGCTCCAACTTTTCTTGAAATCATTAAACCAATAATAGATTATGCAGACAGCGCCTGGCTTTTTTTCTAAATTACTTCTTTGGATAGTTACTGATTTCAGTATATAAAAATTCTTAGTCAATTTCTCATTGGCATGCTTTGTGACTGGAGTAACCAAAAGATGAAGTGGGGGGTGATTAGAACAAGGGTGAATAAGATGACTTAATTGTCCATTTCCACAGATGCTTGACAGGAGTGATACAATACTATGTGGACTCACTAAAATTCTTCTGATGATTGCTTTTCCTATGATTTTCACCTTTGTTTTTCCATCTCAGTCAACTTGTGCAGGTTCTGATATCTTCAGAGATTTCATGTCAAAATTTTAACTTTTCGCACATAGTGCAGATGTTAAAAGACAAAGGGTTGATGAGGACCATAGGAACGCCACAGATGGCGAAACTTCTGGCTTGGATGCTTTAGCTAGTGCTGCTGTTCTTGGGGAGAGCATAGATGACCCAGGTGAACCATCAACTGGGGTCACCACAAAACACCCTCGTCACCGCCCAGGTTGCACGTGCATCGTGTGCATCCAACCCCCCAGTGGGAAGGGTAAGCACAAGCCTGCTTGTACCTGCAATGTGTGCATGACAGTGAAGCGCCGCTTCAAAACTCTGATGATGCGGAAAAGAAAACGCCAATCAGATCGGGAGGCCGAAACAACACAGAGGGACCTGATTCATTTTGGTCGTGAAGTAGGAGCTGATGGGACTTTAGCGTATGCTTCATCTGAGATAAGTCGCGGAGAGAATTTAATCAGTGAGAATAAAAAAACGGAGGCAGCAGACAGCGGCAATGGCCATATTGACCTGAACTGCCACCCTGACCATGAGAACGTGCAACTTGAGGGAGAAATACAGAGCATCACGAGGTTTGCTCAGGAAACTAAGAATCTCTCAGGGAATGATTCAACCCCCGATGGGATTCCCACCTTGCAATGCAAGCATCAGGCCAGCACAAGCTCCGGTTTGTTTGGACAGACCCTTGAAGATAAGGGGAAACGACTGTATTATGGAGAGTGCCTTCCATCCATTTTACAAGAAACTAACGATTCAGGCGATGAAGAATAGGCCAAGGCTCTTAAAGTCTCTGCTGAAACAACTTTTGGTTAAGATTGGACTTTTCGAGTTTACATTTGTCTCTTTCTTAAATTTGAGAAATTGCAGGACGTTCCTTAAGGGGCCAGTGAGTGTTGATCGGGAATGAGTCCACTCGACAATTTTGGGACTTTTGCAAGTGATTCCGTGTTTTGGTATAGATTTTAGGCTTGAGAAGGGATAATAAGTTTCTGTTATGGAGATGCGATATAGATTTTTACCCATCAGCTTATTGGAGAAGCCTTTCTCCTTCTGTTGGTTTTATCTTAATCTTGCTCTTCAGGTGTCATAATATCAAGGGGATATGCTCGTGTTGGTAACACTCCAGAGTTGACGAAGCCTCCTCGTAGAAGAAATAATAGTGGAGAGAGTCTCCTCGGGAGTGCTCTCACCCGGTTTATCTCAAAGTATCCAACAGTTCCAGTGGGCTTTGTGTCTTAAGGCAAGTAGCTCGCCCCCGCCAAGCATAATGAAGGCGCGAATGACTCGGCCAGATTTTACCGAAGTCTCCTAATGACGGTTACTCGGTGTATGTTTGGAGTGATTTCTCCTCCTCCTCCTCTTCTTCCTGCTTGCTCGGGACTCGAAATTGACCTACCGCACGATAGTGAGTAACTTGAATCTCGTAATTCAGTGACTTGATGTCAGGGGATCCAAATCCCTTCCCAGGCGGTCTGGAAATGAGGTTTGTACACTCAAACAGAAGTAAATCTTGTAATAGACACTAGACAGAGGCATTTGACCAGCTAAATGCTAAAGAAAGAGGGAGAGAGAGAGAGTTCATAATTGAAGTCCGTCCGGCCGGCCGGCAATTTTGTCCCTGCCACCCACGACCCTACAGAAGCCGCGTTTCTAGTTCTCCCTACTTAGTTGCCTCAGCCTGTACAAGAATCTCCAAATTATCTGACCCTTTCTTTTCCCCTCTTCGACCGGCCCAATCACCTTGGCAGTTTCGCACCACTCCCCCGTCCTCTGCCACCTGCCAAGCTGAAAACAACAATTCACCTGCTCTTTGGTCTTTCCACCCCTCAAAAGTAAATCCATACATCTCCCCTCTTCCTCCCCGCCTTTCTGTCAATCCATCCATTAGAGCACCGAGAATGGGGGACAAGGCAACCATGGCAAAGGCGAGACTGGAGCTCGAAGAATTGTACCTGGGCATCCCCGATGAGTCGGTCAACTTGACATTCCAGGACCTTGCTGATGTGAAGAAGCATGCCCATCGTCATCCCCTTCACGCTCTCTCCCCGTCCTCCTCCTCTGCCTCCGCGGCCGCCGCCTCCTTGGGCCCCACCTCTGAAAACAAACCTACAAAATCAGATGCAGCAGCATCTCCTGTCGTCAGGAAACTGCCCAGTCTTGATTTCAGTAGAGGCTTGCAAGCATCAAACCTTCACCATCCCCTTCATCATTCTGACCAACTCACCAGGGACCCCCAGGATTCTCCAATAGGCCATCGACCCTATGTCGGCGAGGATGATAATGATGAGTACCGATACGGACATAGCCGTGCAAGCTCCGGCAGAAACACTCGCTTGGACATGAGGCATTCAGGAACGGTGGAGAACATGAGCATGGGTCATGACAACATGATGAGCATGAGCATGAGCATGAGCGTCAGCATGGCCGCTCATGGCCAAAGACGGCGACCTGGCATCCCCCACTCCAACATCTGCACCATCTGCTCCACTTACATCTACATCTTCCGACATCGCTGCCTCGTACGTACTCATTAGACTTGTAATATACTTATCGATAGCTGCGTTACTGCCATGTCCTTCTTTACCCTTTTACCCGTCAATATTCGATGGATATAGTAACATAGGTACAAGTAACCATTAACAACGATGAGGTCACCGTGTGCAGGTTTGTGGAAGAGTATACTGCAGGCAGTGCGTGAGCATAGGCATGGGAGAGATGACCGAAGGCAGAAAATGCATCGAGTGTCTTGGCCGGAGATTCAGCCAAAGGTACCCTATCATCGACCCCAATCCCGCCGGCTTCCTTGATCCATATACTAGAGAAAATACTTGGATAGTCCTTAAATTATCTTTTGATTTGCCCCCTGTTTCGCCACACATCCACATGGATCCAACGGCATCTAGTTCAGTATGTATTAACGTGCATGGTAACATGTGTTGTCTGTGGACACATAGGTACATCCAGAGAGCAGGCCAAAGTGGGTGCTGCTCTGGCTATCCAAGCAAGGCGAAGCAAGCAGAGCTGAAATGGGCTGAGAAAGGACCGAGGAGGACCGGCGAAAAAGCATACGGCCGCGGCGGCCGCACCTCGATGGTCTCGGGGAACAGAAGCCCAGTCACCCCGAGAGCCCCCGCCAGGGCCCACCCCAGCAGCATCAGCATCAACACAAGCAATCCTCCTTCCTTTGTCTACTCCCCTTACTCTCCTCACAGTCACCGCCACCATATCCCTATCTAAATTTCACCAAGACTCGTCAATTTGATGTTGCTCATTTTGCATGCCTTTCTGGTCATTTATATTAATTATTTTAGGGGTTAATCTTACTGACGGGGCAGAGTATCATCTCTGACCTCAGTTGGGTTTTCTATTGCCTTCTCCCTTTATGATATCTCTATTCGTTGAAGAGTTTATTCCACGCGTCTCATTCCATGTATATCTATGGAAAGCTACTTTGTTTGTTCTAAACTGAGTTGAAACGGTGGAATGGCATCATACTAAACACTAGCAACTGCGAATATAATTCATAAACGTAGAGCTCGAGTTGACTTGATTGATTTTAGATATCAACTAGTTACACAAGTCCTAACAAAGACAACTGAATCGTTCTAATTAGGGTACGACGAATAGCGATTTACGTTACCATTTACTATAATCTCAAAATTCACTTTGATAAATAATTTAGGAAAATTAACATCTTTCAAAATATGATTTTTGGTGATTCAAATCTCCACAACTAAAGTAGGTCTTAGTTTTAAAGGGTCCATTTGCTCCCCCCCCGTGAAGATGTTAATTCCCCAAAATACAAAAACACCATTTGCTCACCACCGTGAAGGGGGCGAGGGCCCTCGTCTAATGGCCGGCGAGCTTCAGCGACCCTTAAATTATGCTATAATTGTGTCATAATGATATAAGTTTAAGATTCATGGTGTCAAAAAAATTAGAGTAAATGTGTCACATCGATAGAAATTTAGGGTTTTTGATGACAAAAAAAAAAGTTAAGAATAAATTTGTCCCACAAATATAAGTTCAATATTTTTAGTGATACAAAAAAGCTTTGGGGTAAACATGTCATAGATGATATAATTTAAGGTTTTTGGTGGCATTTTCCCTAATAAAATTAATATTAACATTAAAAAAGTTTAATCGATATTTGGAGTGACCTCAAATGCTAGTACTTTTATTATACTTAACAAAGTAAAATGGTATTACTTGAATATTAGAAATAAATTATTTACCAATTGATAAGTATATAGATAATTTTTCATTGTGTTAATAAAGACTATATACTAAACAAATGGGTTGTGTTAAAAGTTTAGCCGCTTCACTTAATGTATCGAGTGAAAATTGCACAAAATCCCCTATAAACTTTCAACATATCATGTGCTTACTCTTGACCCTTCATCCGCCATACAACACCTCGATGAACTTTAATTTTGATGAAGTCGTCAACCTATTGCCTGTTTTTCAGTTGATTGTTCAATTGCAAATTCGCAATTACTCTCGATTTTCTAGTTCAAAAAAAAAATCTTATTTCGATGAGTAGTAAAGCAAATTCGATTCTCGCAACAATTAGAGATAAATTAGAAATAAAATATAATGATTATGAGAAAAATACGAGGACTTAATAGTAACGACAGAAATACCAAAACGGTTGCCTTCACAACAAAACCCTTTCGATTTTTCGAAAGTTTAGAATTGTCATTGACATGTATAAGACCTTGATTTTTCCGCACGTCCTTCATTATTGAACAGCTTCAAAGGAGCGTGGGCATTGGGACGATTGCAGTTTATGTACTCTTGTGAATTTCAGCATAATACAGCATCATCCCTGTAAACGAAGAAACTAGTAAACATGACTAAGTAGAGAGATATGCTTGGAGAAATAAGAGAAATGTAATCGAATCATCTTTCAATTAAGGAGAAACTGCTTACGACTACATGAGCAGGACCACTTTAACAACTATGGCCAGAAACGCCGACGAAAGTAATGGACATGTATTAAAGCTCATGGACTATATTGAGTAAATTGAAGGTTTATAGACCGAATTACATATTTAGCCAAAATTCATAGACTTATATTGAATATATTGAAAGTTCATGGATCACATTGTATATTTAACTAAAGTTTTATTGATAATTTGTATCATTCCTCGTAACTAAAACTTTGAGGATAAATACGCATTATCTATAAAATTTGGGACATCTTCAAAAATCATCCATCTCTATGAACATTCACGAAGGGTTTGCTCCCATTTCATCATTTCCTACTCTAATTTTAGTTTCATCCATCTCCGTATAGTCATGGACAAACGCAATGCAAGTAACATTCTATTTGGTGATTTGGTGAGGAGTGACGAGGATTGGGCAGAACAATGATGATTGGAGCATAAAGCGAGTGATAGCGAATTTCCTTGAACGACGGAGAGAAAAAAGAAAAGACTGAAAAAATTTGATAAAAACATTTTGTCAGTATCCTAATTAATCCCTATTCAATTTGTCGATTTTATGGATAAAATTGCTTCCATTTTGGGTCGCTTCATATTCTTATATGAGATAAAATCCACCTGAAATTCTTATTTGGGAAAATTATCCGATTTCATGTCCTTATTTGAAAATTATATTTTACGAGGAGAGTCGATGATTCGTGGCTGCGTGAGACACGAGGGAGCGGGGGAATTTGTGGCCAGTATAAAAGGCGAAAATGGCTGCCAAAACCCGAGTAGAAGTGGAGGCTGCTCCTTGGCTTTTCTCTTCTTCCTCTCCCCCCACGCAAAGCAGCAGCAGCAGCGGCGGACGTGTCCGAACTCCGAACGAACATGGCACTCCCTCCTGCATTCTCGTCGGACGACGTCGTCATAAAGTCGCCCAACGACCGCCGGCTCTACAGACTCATCCATCTCCACAATGGGCTCTGCGCCTTGCTCGTCCACGATCCTGAGATTTACCCTGACGGCGCTGCCCCCAGTCCCTCCCAGTCCCCCCACGACAGCGACGACAATGAGGATTTCGATGAAGATGGCGATGAGGGAGAAGAAGAGGAGGAGGAGGACGACGACGACGAAGAGGGCGAGGAGGACGAAGGACGCGACGAGGAGGAAGAAGAGGAATCCAAACACGGCCAAACTAAGAAGGTCACCCTTCTTCTTCTTTCCTCGTCTCTGTTTTAGTTGGCCTTCGTATTTTAACATGTGTAGGAGAGACCGTTCTTGTTTAATCGGCTCATCGCCTACTGTTTTAATCCAGGCAGCGGCAGCAATGTGCGTTGGAATTGGAAGCTTCTCCGATCCTTATGAGGCGCAGGGTCTTGCTCATTTTCTAGGTTCAGTACTTTCTACCCACTTTTTGCACCTCTCTCACTTTTCCCCTTGGCAAATCCTGAGGGATCGGGTCTTGCTTTTCTGGATTGGTGGGTTATTCAATGATTTTAATTCCATCTCTCTTTGTCCCGCAATTTTTGCTGTTCCACACGTGCGCATTACAATAGCAGTGCCCTCGTGGCGCCTTCCATTTCTCTTTTAACGGTATAGCTGCAGCCTTTGATTCTGAACTACATTTATCTGTGCAGAACACATGCTCTTCATGGGGAGTGCAGATTATCCAGATGAAAATGAGGTTGGTTGGTGTTGCCCCTTAGTTTAACATCTGTCAGAGTGCATAGAAAACTTGACGTGCTCATTACCAAATGGTTTGAAGTCAATCATGATATTTTCCTGCGGGTTCTACTAGTACTATTTGCATGGTTTTATGTTCATAATGTGCCTCGAATCTGTACTATGACGAGAAAGTGGGAAAGCATGAGCAGCAATTGATTGAAGTTATTATTTATCTATTTTTGGGTGAGTAGATCAGCAAGTTATTGAATCATGGAGAATCTCATGTTATGTTTATAATTTCTGATCTATAGAGTGCAGGGATATTACATCTTGATTCTCACAAGCGTATCCTCTTTCAGATCAGTAATGAAAACTCCATAGGATCTTTACTTAGATATTTGGGGCAAGATGAAACTCAATCTTCTTACTTCATGATGGCAGACATTTTTTATTTACTTGCTTGTGCACATGCTTCTGCTTGATTCAAGAGCTCTTTCAATTTGCATGTCTGAGAGATATGTGATAAGTCAGGGAAGGGTTGTTTTGCCTATCTGTTGACTCTCTTCTTTGCTAGTACGATAGTTATTTGTCCAAGCATGGAGGTTCCTCAAATGCATACACGGAAGCAGAGCACACCTGCTACCATTTTGAAGTCAAACGGGAGTTTCTGAAGGGCGCATTGAAAAGGTGAAAATCTAAATGTGCACCTTTATGAAGAGTCTCTTCCGCTGACAAAGCAACTCTTATTGGTCGTATGAGATGCATAAATATTTTAAACAATTGTTTATTCTTGTTTTGACATTGACCTTGTCTAATGAGATGTCACTTAGATATTGTGTCTGCTCCTGTTGCTTTATCAGATTCTCTCAGTTCTTTATTTCACCGCTAGTGAAAGTGGATGCTATGGAGCGCGAGGTGCTTGCTGTAGATTCCGGTATTGTTATTTTTGTGAAGTTTATTCTCCAGAAAACTTGCTGCTTAGATTTTCTTATCGAGCTCGACTCTGCCTATATTATATGAATGTGCTGTAAATAAATTTTGGAGTTTATCACGTGAATCACTGCAAGCAGAGTTTAACCAGGTTATGCAAAGTGATGCTTGTCGTCTTCAACAGCTCCAGTGTCATACTTCTACACCAGGTCACCCATTGAACAGATTCTTTTGGGGTGAGCTTCAATATCTGATATGTTCTCTCTTTAGTGATTTAGCTTCCTTCTGTGGATCATGTTCTCATGTATACATTGTCTGATGGAAGGAAATAAGAAAAGTTTAGTTGATGCAATTGAAAAGGGGATCAATTTGCGGGAGTGTATTCTGAAGCTGTTCAGCGATTACTACCATGGGGCTCTGATGAAGTTAGTTATTATTGGAGGAGGTAAGTGCATTTTGAATGTCACTTTTGATGCTACCTCCTCTTTTACTTTCTTTTTTCCCTCTAATATATGATCAATGGTATCTCACCTCTATTTGCACTTGAATCGCATGAAATCAGGTCCGAACTAGGAATACATTTTCATATCACGTATAGTTTAAATTGTTTAATCATTGAGTAATGAGGAGAAATTGTGTTGGTTTCATGAAACTTAGGGAGGTTGTCTACTTTCATTTGGCAGTCTGGGAGGGAAGTACAAATGTCAAAGTGATAAGTCATATGTTACTTGGTGTCGACTTAAAGTTATGCTTGATGAAGTCGCGATTGCAATTTTTCAAATCAATGGTCTTAGACTGACACATGTAGTACAATGTCCAGGTTTTGTTCGAGTTTTGCAGTGCGTAAGTCCATTTTTTGCTGTCATTGAGTCACTTTATGACATCGTCTTGAGAATTGGATGGATGAGAGAACCAATTAGGTGTCTGGCCGGCGGTTCAACTAGTTGGAAAGCTGGTCTGCAGAATTTGTGCAAGTGCACGTTTATGTTAAAATGTGGGGTAATAGACAACAGGGGTTGAGTAGGCCTAAAAGGATGGTGGAAGAGGCTTTCGACAAAGATCCGAGCATTTAATGATCTATTATAGAGACATAAGATTTATGTAGCCAACCCTGTTTAGAGGTAAAAGGTGGTTGTTATTATTGTTTTGAATCTTCCTTGAAGTTGATGTCACCTTGATAGTCTACTGCCTATGGCACTTGGACACTTAAGCTTGCATCACTTAATTCAAATACTCAAAAATGTTACACTATGATATTTTGTTTCATATTGCGTGATGCTGGGAATCTGCCAGCCCAGCATGATGACCATGCTTAGTCCTAGATTGGGCACATAGCTCCAAATGAAGTCCCACAACCAAGAAGAAAATTATTGCAATTCCAACATTCAGAGATCCAATCCCCCAAAGAAAGGTCACTGCCAGCCCAGCTTGAGTTCCTGGATTAGCAGATTTTATGATGGGGATTATGTGGTATCCCAAAAAGTTTGTGATCATGTGACCAAGACTCTTATATGCCATTTCAACTAACAGTTGTCTCCAAAATTTTGCATCTTCATCTTAATCGATTTCAAACATGATCATGGGATAAGTAATCGTAGAAGAACATGGTTTGATCTAGGTTTTGACCATCCATGGCTAAATAAAAGCAAGCAGGATGTAAGCCCACCGCTCGGTCTAACTGTTTGATTACTTTTGGTTTCCAAGATTCCCGATAGTTTCTAAGTTTGAATCTTATTGCCAATGCATTCCAATGGAAAAGACAAGATAAACCAGCTTAATGTGTGCCCTCCCAGAAAAGAATGACGAGCCAAGCCAAAGGCATGAGGTAGACAAGTCAAGATCAGCACTTCTGGCAATCGTTCTGGTTCATTTGAAGCAATGGTTAAACCAGGCTAATTCAGGTTTTGACGAAATTCAGGATGTAATGAATGTAATGATTCAGTGAGTTGTTAAACTTGACGAGTGTGCTTCAATCAGTCCAATCAACCAATCGATCCTTTCCAATTTTTGTGACAATGAGAGCTGTTTATAAAATGAGAAACATTGATGTCTGGAATTCGGTGAGACTTCTCATGGACTTTTTGTAGATCAATGGGGTTTGACTCAAGTGCATTGTGCACACTACCAGGCTAAAGAAGTCGAGTACCTTTTATTGAAAGTAGATACATTTTCCCTATATAAGAAGTAGCTAATAGGATTTTTTTGTTGTTTTCTACTGCCTCAATTTTCAGGATAACTTCTTTAGTACAACTATAGTGGTTAGATGTAGAATGAGATGGTATAATTTGATGAGTTTTATAGAGTAATTTGTTGGCTTTTGTTATGCAAACGCAAATCCTATTATGTGCTGCAGAGCCTTTGGATGTACTTGAGAGTTGGGTCGTGGAATTATTTGGTAAAATCAAGAAAGGTCCTCCAGTTCAGTTTGAGTATGGAAAGGAAAGAGCTATCTGGAAGCCTGGTAAAATTTATTGGTTGGAAGCTGTCAAAGATGTTCATGTACTCGACTTAACATGGACATTGCCATGTCTGCGTCAACACTATTTAAAGAAATCTGAAGATTATCTAGCACATCTTCTCGGTCATGGTACTCTATTTTGTATTATGTATACTTTATACTCTTTGTATTCTCATTGATTGATTGTTCTCATAATTTTCTTTTATCACCCTACTGTTTCTGGCGTATTCCTATCTTCCAATAGATCTTGATGGAGGAGTCTGCATTTTGGTTTCTGCCTTCATCTAGAGCTTTTATGTTTAGTGATTTTTGTGAGTGAATAAATAAGTATAAGAATGTGTATGATCTTTTTGTATGTATGTATCTCTATATTTGTTTATATGGACGACACACCCGAGGGCAATTTTTGGGAGGAAGGTTTGGCTTCACTTATCTTATATGCAAGGTGCCTGCATTCTGATGCTTGAGTTTGATACACTTGAAGAAGAATTTGAAGTACAAAATCCAGAGGAGAAGGCTATGATAACTTGGACAACAAATCCAGTCTGTTGTGCATATGCACGTATTTTCATGAATGTATATTAATTTATATAAATTTGCATGCAGAAGATTATCTCCATGAGCTTTTGCATTCTCATATATTCCTAGATTATTTGTTATTTGTACAATATAATTTTAGATAACAAAATATGGTAAATTTTCAGAGGGAAGAGGCAGTCTGCATTCATTTTTTAAAGCTAGGGGTTGGGCTACTTCTCTATCTGCTGGTGTAGGGGATGAAGGAATACATCGGTCTTCAATAGCATATGTGTTTGGGATGTCTATTCGCCTAACAGACTCAGGCTTGGACAAGGTAGTGTGGATGTATTTTTCCCCCCTATTTTAGAAGTCCTGTAAGCTGATATCTCCCATAGTGGCTCGTTTATTTAAACAAACACCTCTCCACTTAAGTCTGCTTTTCATTGTATCATGTATTTATCTTATTTCGCGTGCTTATTCCGCAGATCTTTGAGATGATCAGCTATGTTTATCAGTATCTCAAATTATTGCGTCAAGTTTCTCCCTCAGAATGGATATTTAAGGAATTGCAGGATATTGGTAACATGGAATTTAGATTTGCCGAGGAGCAACCTCAGGATGATTATGCAGCTGAACTTGCTGGTATGTCCTGTTAGATCTTTGAAGTTGACTCTGTCCTACTATAGTTGCAGGCTATGCTAAGAGTCATTGGCTCATTTCTGACTTTGGAACCTGAAAGGCCAAATAACTTCCGTTGAGACACTTTAGTCCAGCATTTTGTGTGTGTGTGTGTGTGTGTGTGTGTGTGTGTGTGTGTGTCAATCATTGTTGAGCTATTGCTGTTGAATGAAGTTCACCCAATTTTAGATTGAAGCCTATTTATTTGCCTTGGATTATGATTTATCATCTATTTGAATCACTAGGAGGTATTGGAAGAGGGAACATTAACTTGTCCTCTGGTGGTGGCACAAGTTGCTGTTTCTTTTCTCTTCTTCTTCTGGCATATCTCTTTCTGAAACTGATGAATATTGAGCTAACCCTAGGATAAGATATTTTTGCAAAACTGAATAGAGCTTGGTTTTTTATTTGGGCTTCTTCCTTCATTCTCCAACTATATCGCCATTACCCATTTATTGGACCTAAGCTATGTTGATTAATTTTGTTGCAGAAAAGTTGCTTGTTTATCCGGCTGAGCATGTTATTTATGGAGACTATGCGTACAAGGAATGGGATGAGGAGATGATTAGGTACCTTTTGGGTTTCTTCTCACCTGACAATATGAGGATTGATGTTTTGTCAAAATTCATCAAGAAGTCAAAAGGTAGCGTCATGTTTGACTTTCCAGGCTTGCGGTTATCGCTAGCTTCAGTTCCTGTCGGAAGCAACCTTACAATGTTTACATTTGGCATTGTGAGATGAGATGAAATCACTTCTTAACTTCCTCTCTTGTTCCCTTCCTTCTATTTCAGATTTCCAGCTTGAGCCTTGGTTTGAGTCCTGCTATATTGTGGAAGATGTTTCTCCAGCTCTATTGGGCCTTTGGGGGGATCCTCCAGAAATAGACTCCTCATTGCATCTACCTTCGATGAATGAGTTCATTCCACGTGATTTTTCCATCCGTGTGGAAGAAGCACATAATCACGTTTCTTGTGTATCGTGTCCAAGATGTATCCTGGATGAGCCATTGATGAAGTTATGGTACAAGCTAGATGATACTTTTAAACTTCCTCGTGCAAATGCATACTTTCGTGTAAACTTGAAGGGGGGATATAATGATGCAAGGAGCTGTCTGATGACCGAATTGTTTATTCTTCTTCTTAAGGATGAGCTCAATGAGATCATCTATCAGGTAACTATTGCTCTGTCTACTTAAACTTTAAATAATATCGATCTTATTGACTTTCAAGTATGTTGCTGCAGAGTGCTTAGAGGCAATGGTTATAAAGTATGTGCTATTGAATCATTGATGTGATAACTTTAGTTGGATTGTTTTAAGTGATTGGGTTTGTGGTCATTCGTAATGGGAGATACATAACCAGTTTTTTGGAGACAGACTTTAAGCTTACTCATTGTGTAGTGTTGCCATTGTGCATTCGTTCCTTATGATATGAAGACCATCAGTTGTTTGAATCGAAAATCTTATTGTTGTTGGTTAGTTGATGAAGTTCAGTGATAGTGACTTTTTGAGTATTGAAAATAACCTTGTTAAAAGTGACTTTTGCTTTGATGTTCCGGTTTGGACGTTTGACATGACATGACAGGCTCTTTATCCGGCTGCAGGCAAGTATTGCCAAGTTGGAAACGTCAGTGTCATTCTCTAGTGACAAGTTGGAGCTAAAGCTCTATGGGTTCAATGAGAAGCTTCTGATTCTTTTGTCCAAGATTTTGGCCATTGCCAAATCCTTTTTGCCGACTGATGATCGTTTCAAGGTATAATTGCATTTTCCATGAAGGTCAATATGGTTTACTAAGACCTCTGTCATTGGCATTATAAGGAAGACGCCTCTAGATAGAGAATCCATTATTTTTGAACTTGGAACAGTGGACAAACTGAGGGCCTTCTGATTAATGGTCCAATCATTTCTATCAGTTGGATCTCTGGGTCAGAATAGGGTGTACTTTATATGAATTAATATATAATGTCAAAACTCATTTGTTGACACGAGGTGTTGCCCAGCTAAGATGTATAAGGCGCATTCCATTCCCCAGTACATAAGTTCCAGTGTCGCTATATTGCCATGTGGAGCTATGTTTTTGATATATAAAAAGCTTATTTTATAAATGTTGTCAAAAGTTCACCTGGGGCATTCTTAAGCAGTCAAATAAGAAAAAGGTGTTATTTTCAAGATGCTGACTGTCCTCATACTATGGACAATCAGTGCTTTGAGAATTGAATATTTCCTCATTAAGCATATTAAACAAATGCCCTCTTAGTATCTATAAAAAATATCAGTGACCAAGGTACTCGCCAACAAGACCCCTTTTATATTGATTTGTTAATTGGTAAAAATGAGTAAACTTGGAACATGGCTGAGTGTCATTGGATGTTTCTATGACTCAGAGAAGGCAGGGGTTTGATACCCAGTCCCTCCACCGGTATTACATTTTTACAGTTGATAGCCAGTAAAATTGGGTTGATTGGTTTGCCAGGTCAGCTGGTCAACAGGTCAACCAGTTGAACTGGTTCCACTCGGGGATTACAATCCTATTGTCCAACCACAGTACAATACATCATGAAAAGAAAAACTACAACACAATTCAAATAAGTGATTAACAATTTATTTTTTTAAATTTACAGTAGCAATTATGCCTTGGTTTTGAGACAAAGGAAACAAGAATATGCATCTTTGATTGTGCAGTTTTGTTGCTTACCTTGGCTGTCTTCTTTAACAGGTTATAAAAGAAGAGTTGGAGAGAACACTGAGAAACACCAACATAAAACCCTTAAATCATTCGTCATACTTGAGACTGCAATTATTGTGCAAGACTTTTTATGACGTTGATGAAAAGCTGTGTTGTTTAGGCAATTTGACTATTGATGATCTGAAGGCATTCATCCCTGTGCTTCGTTCCCAGGTAAAGTAAATTATGATTGGCTTGGCTTCTTGTTCTCTACCCCTAGTTTGAACAAGCGCTTTACCCATAATGTGCTTCTTGGCAACCTAGTAACAAAAGAATATTTCTGGTATCGTTACTGATCAGTATGTGCAGATTACTGGGGAGGTTATACAAACGATCTTTATTGACAACTTAGTTTTAATTTTGACAGCTTTATGTCGAAGGCCTTTGCCATGGAAATTTGCTTGAAGAAGAAGCTATTGTATTATCAGAGGCATTTAGAGTCAGCTTACAACCCCAAGCACTTCCAGTTGAGATGAGGCATGGAGAATGTATTGTATCTCTTCCTCCTGGTGCAAACCTTGTAAGAGATATCAGGGTGAAGAATAAGTCAGAAACAAACTCTGTTGTTGAGGTAAGTAGAATAAGTAATTGTTTTTTTTCCCCTTCCTTTTCTCTTTTGTGCTAAGTATATTGAAGTTCACCAAGGAGGTGCTCCCATTAAGAAATAAGTTGTACGGTATCTGATTTTCTTCTACTTTTTTTTCTCTTAAATTCAATTCTATGCAGCTTTACTACCAAATTGAACCAGAAGTGGGAAAAGAATCGATCAAATTGAAGGCTCTGATGGATCTTTTTGATGAGATAGTGGAAGAACCTCTGTTCAATCAGCTAAGGTTGTCATTGTTGCTGATGGCTCCTCATACATTAAGATATTATATGTCAGTTGAGCATCTTAGCATATACCCAGCAATTTGTTTCCGTGACAGTAGTAAGAGGTGGAAGACGAGGCTGTCTTACTGATCATGTTGGGCCTCACTGCATAAAGTTGGTTCTGCTTAGTTGTGCCATTCTTTACTAGTTGATAATAGAGCAGGATGCTGTCATTTTCTACTGTTTACATTCATAGGAGGTGCAATTTTTCAAGAGCTTTATGCAATGCATTTCTCTCTCTGGCTGCTCTTCATTTTTGTTCTTTTTACTTATAAGCTGCAAATCATTTATTTAGAAGGTTTAGTTCCAATTCTCTGTGAGTGAAGAGCAATATTTTGATCTTAAATGATTTCTCAACAACAATGCTACTGTTATCAAGGACTAATGAGCTCAATGAGGAGAATCTATAGTTTTTTCATTTGACTTGGTTTATCCTTCTTTTCTGGATAGACGTCTTCTCTTTTTCGAGCCAAATCATCTTCTAGTTTTTCAATTATCTTTATTAATCTGCTGTGCAGGACTAAAGAGCAGCTTGGCTATGTTGTCGAAGGGAGTCCTAGGGTGACATACCGCATTTATGGGTTCTGTTTCTGTGTTCAATCTTCCGAATATGACCCTGTCTACTTGCTTGGTAGGATTGACAAGTTCATAAACAGTCTGGAAGAATTACTGGTAATCATCTCTTTGCCTTTTTAATCTGCAAAGATATTTTTCCTGCTCAAAAGCTCTTCTCATCCTTATTGGACGTGCTTAATTTTATTAATGGCAATGTGCTTTTTTCATTGCTAAGTAACACAGCTGCGGTATGTCATTTCTATTCTGGTTGGTAGTGGATTTATGACTTGACGGTATATAAATCGGTAATTGTTTTAATCTTGGTTTATGGATTTTATTTATTTATTTCCGGTTAGATAACAAAAAACTGTAACTGACTTTACTCCACTGAGTGTGATGGGCTAAATGAATTTTTGTCTACCATTGCTCTTCATGTGTATCAATTCTTGTTCAAGTTACAATGCTTTCAAGCAAGGTGACTCTTCCAGTGTAGCTTATGGTTTCCATATACTTATTGAGTTCATGTGAGTGTAGAATATGGTTTACCATGAATGTATAAATATCATTTATCTACTTGAATTGTTATTCAACCTTGTAATGCACCTGAATCCATAGTTTGTTGAGGTCTTTATTGGTCTTAGGGATTTAATATCATCAGAGTCTGCTTCTCTGAGAAGAATCCCAATTGCCCATCATGTTTGGAGATTTATTTGTTGCAGGGTGGCCTTGATGATTGTACTTTTGATAATTACAAAAATGGGTTAATATCGAAGCTGCTGGAGAAAGATCCATCCTTGGCGTATGAAACAAATCGATTCTGGAGTCAGATAATTGACAAAAGGTACCGTTTTCAATACAAACTAAATATGACTTATTAACAAATTTGATAATTCTTGAAGTTGTTTTGTTTCTATCCCACTTTGACTTTCTCAAATATTTTTAGTCTTATATGAATTTTAATCTATCCTTGGGTGCTTGGAGAACGAACCTTCACAAGTATGAACATGGATGAACTATTTGACTTGCATGTTCAATGTCTTAGGTCCCTGAGGTCTGGGTCGTAAAACCTTGCAGCTTCAAGCACATTATTATTCACATTTGCTTTTGCCTTGGAATGATTGAACAGCCATGCACAGAAGATTATTTTGTAGTATTGAGAGGCGCTGATGGATTTTTTTTCTCTTTGCTTTTTATCCCTCAAAATACTATACCAACTTAGTGAGGTTTTTACTTTTGAACGATACTTTGTTCTCCATTCTGGTACCAGCGAAGCTACTCTCTTATGCAATGGTGTACCTCCAATGAATTTTCTTGATTTTAAGGTGCACAATCTGGAAGCTGACTTGGATCCATGATTGTCAGAGTGTGCTTCGTTTCCTTTAAATTTTTTTATCCTTGCTGAATCTCAAGCAACATGAATGTGTTTTCACTTTCAGGTACATGTTTGACTTTTCAGAGAGAGAAGCAGAAGCTCTCAGAAACACTAAGAAGGATGAAGTCATTGACTGGTATAAAACATACTTGCGCCAACCATCTCCATGTTGCAGGAGACTTGCTGTGCGGGTATGGGGTTGCAACACTGACATGAAAGATGCTTATGCACAAAGAGATCCTATGCAAATCATTGATGACCTTAGCGCATTCAAGCTGTCATCAAAATACTACCCAAGTCTTTGCTGAGCAGATGCTACCTGGAGAAAAATAAACTTTTAAACTATGGATGATCTCAAGGAAAGCCAGTCGGCGGGGTCAAGTTTCGCTAATTTCTTCTTGAGATGAATTTATGAGACAATGGGAACTGATGATGCATCGTGATGACATGTCTAGTTTCCCAATGATTGTCCTACTCTTACCTGCTGGTGCTGGGACGCAGGCCCTGCCTTTGACCATCAATGAAGAGCTAAACGCTTTTTCACGGGAGGCGGGAATGAGCCATCTCAGGCTGAATGGTAAGGAAATAAAAGATCCGAGTACCCAGTAAAGGATTGGCCAAATAAAAAAAGAAAAAAGAAAGGAGTCGTTGTCCTTTTTCCCTTTACATGTCCAGAGCCGTAAAGACCAGAGTCTAGCTCATTTGTCATATTCTTTGTTGCTTTGTTGATGTTGGTTTTTTTCTGGTCAGAAGTCTGGATGATTTTTAGCCAGCTTCAGCTTTGTTGCTTCTTCCGATTATAAGACATTTGGCGGAAACAGGTCTAAAAGGCTGTATAATGTTGGTCAGGACACAGTGATGAGTATCGACCATTGTTACTTTCTTTTATTTTGCTAGTCTATAATTTTCTAGTTCATGTCAGGTGTTGGCCTAACCCTCTATGGAAAATTCGCTAGTCTCGCTTCTATCGTTCAGCAAGATGTAGCACGCAAGTCATATCATTTCGCAGGTTGAATCTAATTTCCTCTTGAATTACTGCGATGTCGAATAGTACTTGCTCAACATTTGAAGTAGGGGGATTCGCGGTTACTTTGATAATCAGACAAAAGTAATTAGAATGGATGCTTTACACAGGAACTCAATATTGATAAATTTCATGCACGACGGCCTGTACTCCATCACTTGGGGCCTCCCGTTTTGTTTCCTAAAGAAGGCGATGGTTCAGGAAACATCCGTGTTTTCTCGTTTTCGGATGCGTGGGAGGGAGCTACTTAAGAATGACCGTCCAACGGATACTTTATTTTTTTGGGCTTTGTCGGTGGACATCAGTATTTAGGCTGGGAAATAGACGTGCCTACCACGTGATAATTTGAAATTAGTTTCCTTTGTTCTTGCAATACGTTAAAAAGAAGGATGGCGAGGGCATAGGTTTGAATACCGTGGTGGAAGTTCACCAATGATAATTACTACATTTCTAGTTGAGGTCAGAGGATTTCCACCAAATTGCATTTCACACCTCTTGTCATTAGCATCCATGACCACGTCATCAACCACTCCTTGACAAGCTCTTGCCGACACTATCGGGACTAGTTGTCCTCTATTACCATCAACTATCGCTATCACCAAATAAGTTAGTAGTGATACCATCGTATGATTATTTGTCCGTCATCACGCCTCTATCGATAATTCTACCTTTATTGATATTTACTTGTGGAACTCGTCATCGGCCGGTAAATATGTCGGCAAAAGTGGGTAGTCTCGATTTCACTGCGCATATTATTATAATAATGTTAACCCGAGCTGTCTCGTAAACCGTAATCGCATGAACTTTACTCTATTGACTAGAGGGAATTCATGGGTGGGGGGGAGCACAGTATTGTAAGTAAGAGGGGGAAGGGGGGTAACGAGTGGATGTTGCCACAAAGGAGGGGTGGAATGGCCAAAATGGGTTGGAATGCAGCAGGCAGCGCAGCACATGGGAACGGGACGAGAGGTGGTGGGCCTCGTGTGATCTCTCTCGGAGGAGGGGCTCGTCACGCTAAGCCATCAGGATTCCGCCCTTAATTGTTATTTTGTAATTTGGTAAGACATCGCTAATCGGGTTTCTATCGAATTCAAGTCGTGGCTCGTGTTGAATTTCGGTAAATTTCTCTTCCTCCTGATCGCTCCTTCCTTCTTCATTTCTGGGGGTTGTCTCCTTCGCTCGTTTGTCCTCCGGGTTTTGCCGTTTCCAATGGTCAAAACCTGAGCCCCAATGCTTTCTCTTGATCCCACCTTCCTTTACCCACCAGCCCTTCTTCTTCTTC
Organism: Melaleuca quinquenervia; assembly: GCA_030064385.1. NCBI lineage: Eukaryota > Viridiplantae > Streptophyta > Magnoliopsida > Myrtales > Myrtaceae > Melaleuca > Melaleuca quinquenervia. The sequence continues at coordinate 27,142,877 of CM057719.1, read as the reverse complement.
TTCAATCAATGCGATTCCCCCACTGGTGACCCTCCCTCTCTCTCTCTTCTTGACATGTGTGTTTCGTTGTCGTCGTTGTTGTGGTCTTCAGGCTGCAGATCTAGGGTTCTTGAATGCTGAATTGCCTTCCCATCGCGCCCTCTCGTTGATATTTTCCTTTATACCGTACATGTGCCCCCGGCTCGTGGTGTCGGTGGATTAACTCAGTCTGAATGTTGTTCTGGTTGACAGCTGAGCTGCTCTTCTTCTTCCTCCGAAATTCAGGTTGTCCTGCCGTCAAGAAAATAGGTAGGCAGATTGCCTTCTTTTACCCGGCATCAATGCCGGCCTTCGAGGTGTCTCTGTCGACTCACGGTGGTTAGTGATATGATGTAGATCGATCCAGATCGCGGAGGGGCTTAGTAGACTGCACTGAAGATGAGTGAGAACAAGGGATTCCAGCTGGGCACCATTGGAGCTTTAAGTTTATCCGTGGTATCCTCCGTGTCCATCGTGATTTGCAACAAGGCCCTCATTAGCACGCTCGGTTTCACGTTTGGTGAGTGTGGATCCCGAATCATTGCAGCCATAGCATCTCCTTCCTCTTTTCGGCCTCACCCAGAACTATAGGCTACTTGGCTTGTTTTACTTTTCTCATCTATCAAGACAATCGTGATAGATAAACTCACAGTATTGGATCCTCCAGAGCATTTGTCATGCGCGAGCTACGTATTTATCGCGCATACGTATTTATTCTTTTGGGGGAAAAAAAGGGTTGAACTGGCTGTAAATATTGCTTTTTTATGGTACTTGGATGGTTTTAAAGTTTTGGCTACTGGATTCTCCTATATGTTGTTTGATTCGACCAAGCAGAATTCACTTGGAGAACAACATGACATTGGTTGTGAGCACTTGGCTTTCTGATACCATCTATTGAAACTGATTAGGATATCTTATATTCATCGTCTCTTTATTTGCTGTCTATGAATTACTAATGATTGTCAATTGCAGCATGCTTTTCTTTTATCTTTGTGTTAAAGGATGCCTACTGGCTCATTTTCAAATTTTGGTTCTTCCATCTTCAGACATGGTCCCGATTCTTGGATAAATAATCTTTGGCGACATTTGCAGTACTTCCCTGACCATTTTTAGAGATGTATTAGTAATTTAAATCCATATCTTTTTTGCTTGATTTTACTTCCCATATTGTGGGTGTAAAAAGGATGTAGTTTTTTGAGTTTCTTCGGAGCTTCTCAATTCACCATGCTAATCATGCCTTATGCAGCCACTACTTTGACAAGCTGGCATCTGTTGGTCACATTCTGCTCTCTTCATGTGGCATTATGGATGAAATTGTTTGAACACAAGCCTTTTGACGCCAGAGCTGTTATGGGATTTGGAATACTGAATGGGATATCGATTGGACTATTAAATCTCAGTTTGGGGTTCAATTCTGTTGGTTTCTACCAGGTAATCCTTTAAACCCTTTGCTACTTGCAAAGTTCAGTAGATGGTCCATGTTATCCATCTTTCTAGGGACCCACCTTTCTCTGTCTGAACATCATACCATTTGCCAAATAATATGCAGATGAAGATTGAGCATATATCTCTCATTTTTATATATCTTCACGGAGGACACTTTACATCAGTCGTTTGTTTTCTGAGTTACTAGGGAACCGAATGCATGTTTATGAAATCGATTCCTTCCTTGAAGTGGTCTCTCTGAAGATTTTGCCCTGTTTAACTGTAGTGATTTCTCCTCTAGCCTTAAGCCTTCATTCTACTAAGACGGCGAGTATCTCTTTTGGCTTTTGACTCTCAGATGACAAAGCTGGCAATCATCCCCTGCACCGTTCTCTTGGAGACTCTTTTCTTTAGGAAGCTCTTCAGGTGGGCCCTCAGCAATGTCTGCAGCATGTATTTCTTGTAATATGAATATTTTTTGTGAGTGACAGAGTGTACTAGGTATATGTAACTTGCTCGAACCACCCCTCCTCCACTCTTCCCACCCCACCTCCCCAAAACAAGAAGAAAGTCTATATGAAACCTGCCTGTTGGTTGACTTACTTTCAGTTTGTGTATATCATATAATTTATCTACTCTGGCTTCTTCTGCTGCACCTTACATGATAGTTCTCTCATGCTCGTTAATTGTTGTTGCAGTCGGACAGTTCAATTTTCGCTTGTAATTCTTCTTATTGGCGTTGGAATTGCAACAGTAACGGATTTACAGCTCAATGCCTTGGGCTCTGTCTTGTCACTGCTCGCAGTGCTTACGACCTGTGTCGCGCAGATTGTATCCTTATTGTTCTCATCACAAGTATATTGTCTCTCATTGCACTCATCACTTTGCTCACTTGATTATATGAACTTGCAAAACCTTTTTGTTGGCCTGGTTTCCATCACTATTCTACTTTGTTGGAGACCTTAATCATGATTCTTAGATGACTAATACAATCCAGAAGAAGTTCAAAGTTTCTTCAACCCAACTTCTGTATCAGTCTTGCCCTTATCAGGCAATTACGTTGTTTGTCACGGGTCCTTTTTTAGATGGCATGCTGACGAATAAAAATGTTTTTGCTTTCAAGTATACCCCTCAAGTGCTGGTGAGAGTCGACTGCCTTCCCCTCCTTCTTTGCTGAGGTTTATTCTTAGACATGGTTGTAACTGACTAAATGTCTTGTCTTCATCGCAGTTCTTCATTGTTCTCTCCTGCTTGATATCTGTTTCTGTAAATTTTAGCACATTTTTGGTAATCGGAAAAACGTCTCCTGTAACGTATCAAGTCCTTGGACATCTGAAGACGTGTCTGGTTTTGGCTTTTGGCTATGTTCTGCTTCATGACCCTTTTAGCTGGCGCAACATTTTGGGAATTTTGATTGCCGTAGTGGGGATGGTACTTTATTCTTACTATTGCACAGTTGAGAGCCAGCAAAAGGCTAATGAGGCATCTGCTCAGCTGACCCAGGTACATTCACTCGTTGTTGTTTTAGATCATATCGTTCTCTAACTAGTTTCTCAAATAATTCTTTGAATTCTGCAGTGCTGGAAAGCTACTTTTTTCTTTCCCTGTCATTAATAGCCTTCCGTTTTATTAATTGTCTCTTTGCTTTCGTCTTGTATATTGCATTGTATCATAGACTTCTCATGTGTAATGTTCTTTTCTCCATGATGGCAGCCAAAGGAAAGTGAAACTGATCCACTAATTGGTGTGGAGAATGGCAGTGCAATCTTAAATGATGGCGGTGTTACAAAAGGCCCTGTCTGGAACTCAAACAAGGACCTACATGCATGAAATCATCCACCTTCAATTAGGCATTTACGAAGCAGCAGCTTAGGTGAATTGGCAGTGTCTCAAATGTACTGCTTTACGAAAAAGTCTTGCTGCATTCCTGAGATCAAGATTAAGATGCTCTATGTGAAGTAAGATTTTGGAGCTAAGAGAGATGTAGTTAATACAGCAAACTTGCTCATTCTTTTTCTTTGTTGATGTTTGGAGAAATGTTGACCTTAAACGCCAAAAAGAATATTGGATCTTTCTTTAATGCATTTAGCTTTCCGCGTGCTAACGCAAACATAGCCTCTTTATGGCCTTTCTTCCCCCACCGAGTTATCGTTCTCATTTTCTGTTTCAGTTGGTGAACGTGCATCTAGCGAGTGTTAAATTGAATTAAAACGGAATAGCTTAAAAATTCGGACACTTTATTTGGGTTGCAATGGAAATTTTTGATGGTTGCAGAGAATATCATCACTTTGGTCCTAGCTGAGAATCTTTCAGTTAAGTGGCCAGCCTGTTGTGTCCTGGTTTCGTCTTTCAATCTGCGTAATAAAGCGGTGAAGTGCTTCGAGTCCTCATGGACAGGCATTTCTCGATGTAGAAACGCTTTTGCTGGTGGAACTGAATTTCTTTACGACATATGAGGTAGCCAGGAATCTACAGCGTGAGAATCAACTCACTTCTCGTTCTCCCCCGACTGAGTGTTCCGCCGTGTATTAAAAATGTGGTCCCTTTCGTCAGACGGGGAAAATGTGGACAACCTGAAGATTTGGGTCTCTTATTATAAACATTACCGACAGAAGAAAAATTTATTATTGGCAAGCAGATCCATTTTACATGGCTACCGTGGGAGAGCGCATGGGTCATTTATCAAACCACTGTGGGGCTTGTCTTCTCCATGCCACGATCTGATCGCGAACGCGGTAAAGCCATCCTTGGCGATCGTGACATTCCACCCGAGAGAAAGTCAAAAGTACATAATAGTCGGACTTGGCATGCTTCATCCCTCGGTGTGGAATGCCCTCACTAGGATATCACGAAGCCCTCTGGTTGCCCTCGATCTCAGGCATCTGTAAGGGAAGGAACCGGATCAGATTTAAGGTCCTTCTAGCAACACTAGAAAAGATAAATTAGAGAAGCGCGGTCCTTCATTGAACCTGGTTACCTGTCCACTTGGTCGGATAGTCTCAGCGAAGTACAAAATTTATACGAGGTCTGAACTCCCTGGAAAGGGGAAATAGTCAGGCATAGGTGACCGTTGATCATCCAACCTCGGCACCCTAGAGTGGATCCTAGTTTCCTCTTCACATCGCAGGGACAGAATGGAAGATAGTGCTGAATCTGAACATAAGCAGAAGAGAGCTTGATCCTAGCGAATTCTTGAAATCGGTCACGTTATGCCGTTGATTGCTCCCTCCAACTAATTTGATCGATCATTCTAGAGATATTCTTGTTAGACCCAAAGGCAAAGACTAGAACAAGTTCGGCCAGGTTATAACCATTTCTGAGGTGCACAAGAAGGTGAAAGCTGACATCATTTATTATCGCTACAATTTACATGAATGAGCTACAAGCTTGGGTGGGGCATATTAAACCAGATCCGCTCAAAAGCCTTGACAATGTGAGGGTGATAGTAGGGAGGATTGAGGGAGAGATAACAGGCAAGCAGGTCTTCCAAATCCTTGGAAGTACTGATGTCATTTTCCACAATCATCTCCACCATCGATTCCCAGAAGTCTCTCTGTGGATCCACCGACGACTTCACTACGGCAAAGCTGTCCCCCAGATTCTTATTACTGAATTTTACGGAGGATATGCTCTTTCTCGCCTGGGCCTGAACTACTTGAATTCTCGGAGAGTTGCCTCGAACCTTAATACCGGGCTTCCTCATTCTGGCAGGACTGGTCTTTTGTGTCTGATCCTGGGAACTCGAAGTAGATGAAGCTCTTGGTCTTGGCCTTGGCCTTGGTCTTGTTCTTGTAAAAGATGCTTTTGTGAGGACGGGAGGAACCGGAAGGATTGGCCGTGGAGTGGTATTTGTAGATGTGCTTTGATCTTGGTTAATGTCGATTATAATGTCAGTAGTGGAAGACGTAAGTTTACAATCGAAAGAGGCCAAGGCATCGCCATCACTGTCAGATTCTGATGACGAGTGAGATGGGCGATGATAATGCTGAAGACGTTGGTAGAGGTAGTCAGGTTCAGGGGAAGCGTCTATATCATTGTCAACATATGGAGAATGGGTAGGAATGTGAGTGGGTAGTGTCCGCACAGGAGTGGGAGAAGACGGCCTGTAGACGGTTTTTCTGCGGGACTTATGAGTGGAAGACGACGAAGTGCGAGGCGAATAAGAGGAAGAAGGTGCAGCCGCATTCGGGTGGTGCTTCCTCAGGGACGAATGATTTCTTCTGCCACGGCTGCTCATATCCTTAAGCTTGTAGAACCAAGCATTTGGCATCATATCTGACAATCTGAATCTGTAGTTGCCCATCTCGGCGAAAGTGCCGGAGGTCAGAAGGATGAGATGAGGATAAAGAGACAAAAAAGCACTACAAGCTGAGGTCTATAGTTAAGCTGGGTTGTGAATGGGTAGAGAGCAGAGACAGAGCGAGGCTTCTGTTTCAGATTCGGTCTCATCCTGTTCTGCAACAAAAGCTTAAGAGGTTTCTTCCAGGGGATGACTTTGTAGCATCACCTCACTCCAGCCTTTAATGCGCATCACGAAAAGCAAAAAAGCATAGACAACAAAGAGAATGAAGGAATGTGACAACTCTCCTTCATTCAATTATGACATACAGCAGAATGATTCCTTGTATGGTGCATGGCATACCAAAAATTTGAGGGTCATGATGAAGCACTAAGTTTTAGTAAAATTTTTGGGTAAAGCAAAAGGAGGGGCCCTCCATCCCATAATGGGTTTAACGTGAATTTCATATGATTTAAGAGCTAGATGAACTGAGCTCACATACATCTGATGCATCGAGAAGTATCTCGTCTCGCGGCAAGGAGTGCCCTTCTTCACCATTATTTCATGCTCCTACAGGAATGATGATATTCTTTCTACAGTACCAACTAATCAACCTCGGGAGGCCCACTCTGCCTCCTGCCTCTCTATTTCTGCTCTCACATAATATAAACTTATATTCTTCCCCTTTTCTATTCCTGACCTGCTGGACTGCGAATTTTATTGAAGAATCGATCTTAGTCCCACAGGCACACACATCCAGTGGGGAAGCAACAAGCTGGCCTCTCTTTATTTTGGTGTACTGTCGTAACTTTTCGTGAAAGAATTCGGGCCTATCCACAGAAAATGAAGAAAAAAAAAAAAATAGAAGCATAGCCACTAGTGCGTTCGAGGTCCATCACACGCACCTAAACATATGTTCAATTAACAAGATACGCTTGTGTGGTAGAATCAAAGTTCTAGATTGAGAAGGGAACGATTCCAATCAGTAGCAGCATATATCAGATGCGGGATTCCTTCAGATATGACCCTTGGTAAGCATTCCGTATGGATGGAGAAAGGAAGTACTGTGATTTATTAAGGTTAGCATGATTGATTGAGGGTATTAGAGGATTGTCAGTTTATGAATTAAAATCACCCGTTTTAATTCCATTAATCACATACAAACTGCTCCGGGGGATGGCCGCCCGAATAGATCAAAGGCGTGTACTTAATTGGTTTATGAGCTTAAACAGATGTTCTATGGGCCAGGAAGTTGGTCTCCACTCCCGAAATAATAATAACAATAATAAAGGTAAGAAAGCACATACGAGTGTTTTTGGTTTGGTGAAGATAAATAGCAAGAGATGTGGTGAGCCTACTCTAACCCTTTTTCATCCTTGTTCTGGACAACGGGCCGATTAGTAAAGAACTTCACGGGCCCTGCCCATTCCTTTCGGCGTTGTGCAAGCCCTCCGTAGCAATTTCACAATGGCCACGCTTTTGCTTATGTGGAGTCATAATTTGGATAGCGTGGATCTCATCCTCAACTCACAAGTCTCTTCTCTTCAAGATAATAATTGATCTCACGTCTGAGATCAAATACTTGGTACCTTTTAGTAATAAAGGAGAGAGATGTCGATGGAGTGTAGGGTGTAGAAGGAACAGAAAGCAGAGGAATCGAAAGTGAGAACAAATGCATACCGACAAATGCAAACCCCTCCAATTCCCATTTTTGCATTCAATTTGTACCTTCTCTCCACGAACATCCACATCCACGTCCCCGTCCCCGTCCACGTTCACGCTTCAACCCTCTCCCTCGCTGCATCACTGATCCAATCTCAAAAGCTTACTCCCATTCTCATTTCCTGGCATTTAGCTCCCTTAAATCATGCCATGAGTTGTCCAAAAGCCAAGTGATGCATTTTCACCGTACCACGAAAAGCTGGGGGGCGGAAGCAAGTTCGAAGTTGCGAATGTGATGCAATTTATCTCCAATTTAATTATGAAAAACGTGAACAAGTGGTGCGACTGTGACATTCCCACGTACATGCTCTCGAGTGGGCCAGACTCCAGACAATCTACTGTTGGGTTAGTTCGGATATTTTGTCAGGACCTCCTCGCCCTTGGAATCTAACAAAATACGAATGCATAATAGAGTGTCAGACTCACCTCATATCGGTTTGGTGCATCGATCATGTGGCACTTGCAGCCTTGAGATGCTTTCCTCCGTTCAGGTTTAACTGACATCTGGATTCAATCAATTGATTGTTGTACTCTCGGGGGTTTACTTGTTTTTGCTTCACCTCCATAGAATGGCTTTATACATGCATGAACATTTTCCAATGTTTAGTGTGTCTTGCCAATGGGAGAAATTGTTAAACCCTGATAGTCTATTATACGTGCTAAAGCGAAAGGCATGCATGGAGGATGTGCATCGGTTAGGAAGGCCCTTTTGGAAGTGAGAACTTGGGAATCGATTGATTTATTAAAAGAACCCCATTTTGGGATCGGGTCACCCTTTTCCATTTTGATTTCACCCTACACCAACTGCGCCTTCGCTGCATTAATTTAGGTGTTGCATGGATGTGGGTCTCGTGGATTTTATCGAACTGTGGAAGATTCTTCTGTGCTCAATCAAGTGCTGCCAAGAGGCAAACATCTGAAAACATTGTTAGTAGCATCCAACTTATTAAGCTCCTTCAATTTTCTTGCTCGGGTTTACGATAAAGATGGAGCTGGAGTTGGGGTGGAAGCGAATCGGAGGGTGTGTTGGTGCCTTGTTCATGTGCTCCGTCTCCCTCCTCTCAATCTGGGCACTCTCTCTGTCTCATCCCTCTCCTACTCCTCCTCCATGTGTTGGGTTGGATGGTAAGTGGTGGGCACTCCCTTCTTGTTCCTCAAGCGTTTATGAACAGTGATGTTCAGCCACGTCCGCCGTCATCTCGTGTAACTTTCTGCCTCGCAGGTATTCTCAGTCCTCCACTGCCTGGTAAACCTCACCCTAATTGTCTTCAGGTACCTACCTTTTTTCACCTTCATATTCGCCAGCTATATCTCCCCGTGTTCTAGTTGACCCTTGAAGGGCTTATGCCGATTGCAAATACTGCAGGAACAGTTGTCTGAGATCTTGAAGGTGGGAGGAAGGAGGGAATTGAGAACAAGTGGTCCCGGATCTTCGCCGCCACGATGCAACTCAAAATGCGGCAAATGCATGCCTTGTAAGCCCGTTCATGTGCCAGTGCCACCAGGAACACCGGTCACGGCCGAGTACTACCCTGAAGCTTGGAGGTGTAAATGCGGCAACAAGTTGTTCATGCCTTGATCGTATCCCTTTCTCCATCTCCCTCGTTTTCTTTTGGCCGAAATTCCTTATAGCTGTTACCCTCACATTCCACCGTATGTATTGCTGCGCTTCATATGCATATCGTGAAGCACATCGCGAGTATATTACTTAGGCGAAGTGGTTGATGAATATAGCTTTGAGATTTCAGAACAGTGTGCAAACATTTTTCACATGGATTTTTCTCACGCGTGACTCTTAACAAGCCGACAAGCCGGAACATCACCTTCACAATGCGAGTTCAGGTCCATGAGTTGAATGCTGCAGTTGCATTTCATAATTCGCGCGATCATAAACGTTGTGGGCATGCATTTGTGCACTTAGCAACTCAAGGTCCACTCGGCTCTTGCAAGCATCTTTCCCCTGTGTGCTTTGTTAGGAAAGAAGAGAAATGTGCGGCACCTGTAAGATGTTACTGGTGTTGAAGTGTTACCCCCTTTGTTTATTTGTACACCTGTAAGTCTGGACATCAAATTTTCTGGAGCATTCTCAATGTATCTAGTATGGGAAATCACTTCATTCATAGAGCAACCTCTCTGCGCCATGGATTGGCGCTTGTGACCATGCGCCCTTTGGCAAAGTCATCATGGCAGGGACGCATAAATTTACTTGTAGAGATACTTTTTCTCCACCGGTAACGTGCGCAAAGTCTCTCTCTCTCTCTCTCTCTCTCTCTCTCTCTCTCTCTCTCTCTCTCTCTCCCTGTGCTCTGCTTTCTTGTTCCGCACAAATTATGCTTGATGTAGGTAAGTTTCCCGTGATTAGTTGATACGGAAGAACTCGCGAGAGGCAATTGCATGGTCTGGAGATTATGTAGGCCAATAGTACACGAACGAATGAATTATATCGGTCGGGCTCCCATGACCAAATGGATGGGCACTGGTGCTCGCATTATAGCAGGTGCACTGAGGAACATCTAGGGAGCAGGAGGAGTAGCTTGGGGGGAAGAAGAAGGACAAAAGCCTGAGGCGGTGGACCAACATCCCCGCGGGGGGGGGGGGGGGGGGGGGATTCATGGGATGGATTGAGCCTTGGGTTTTTGGGAATGGCCACCTGATGTATGCTTAGCCCCTTTGAGTTCCAGCCATTAAGATCATGTGACCCACTTCCGACTGTTTCGCAGAGGCCAACATCCATTTCCCAATCAGATTACGATCTTTTGAATCGATCAGCATCTGTCTCGAGTTTTCTCTCTTCAAGAGCGATCCAAACATTCAATGGAACTCTAGGCACCGGCCATTTAGATTTGTACCTTCCAACCACTCCTTACTAATCTTGCCTAGAGCTAACAACTGTAGATGAGATTGACCGAGTTCATGACTATAAGTCTATAACCTCTTCTTTTTTTTTTTGTACCCTTTGTGAAGTAATGATGACTTCAAATAGAGAGCTCACAAAGGGTAAGATTTTGGGATAATGTTGAAAATTAGCAATTTTTCACGAGATAAAAGAGAACGTTAAGTTTAAAAATTATATTCCGGTTTAGAGTTTGCGTTTTTATTTTTAATTTAGACTGGCGAGCCAATTTGCTTCCCTCACCACACTCTGGTTTTCTCATAGTAGACGCGGCAATTGATAGGAGGAAACCTGAGGAGCGAAACATTGGAGGGGCGGCCTCGACTCCCATCGAGGATGGAACCGACAAAATCTGAAGGGTTGACAAGAGGGTGAGAGAATTAAGGACCGCGCGGCGCATGTCGGGTTTTCCACGCTATTATTATCAACCGAAATTCAAATATCGGTTGTGGAATTTAAGAGGCAGGAAGACGCGTGTGGAATCGCGGGAAGCTTCGGGAGAGCAACGTCCACCGCACACCTGGATTCAGTGGATCCACAAGAGGAGAGGCTCCAAAAAGATCCGAGATCGTACGTATCACCTACGTGGGCCTGCGCCATTTGCCTTTGCACCTCCGTCGCTTCCTCATCCGACTTTGCTTTTCCTCACGTCCCCTTCCCCTTTTCCTCTCTCTCTCTCTCGCTCGCTCGTTTTCACACTGGTTCCCCCCTCGCGCTTCCCTCCCCCTTCATTCGAATTCCCAGGAGATGGACATCACCACCCCCCAAACAAAACCTCACTCCCTTGTCCACGCGTAACTGAAATTCAACCGGACAAAAATATCTCATTTGCCAAAGACAAGTGGTCCAGATCGATTGCTAGTAGCGTTTGGTGAGCAGGGGGGGTATCTCAAACCTAATAGTCAAAGCCTGACGCATAACCCGAGCTGCTAGCCAGCTGCGACTTACTCTGGAAGGAAACGCGGTCGTCTTAGGATTGAGTATGCCGTGTTATCTCATTGGAGTCTGTGTCCCTCGTTATTTTATTCACGAAACATATACATATGTATGAGTAATCCCGTTCATTCTATAATCTTAGAAATCAAACCGTGACGTCAACCACCGATAACGTATTGTTCCACCCGCCCATAAAAGTTTACTGGGTTTCCTTAACCTGGTCCGTCAGAATTTGAATTTCGCTTTGTTTTGCGTGCGGTCGACATATAATTGGATCCCCTTTTTTGAATATTAATAGTATACTGACGTCTGGCTAATGCTGTCCAGACAAACCCTTTGCCCCTCAAGGAAGGCAAGGTGGACGGCTGCTGCTGAATTTTCACGTGGTTGACTCGGAGCATATGCCATTTCTAGACCCGCATCCTCTCCGCCTCCTCAAAACTCACACCCGTCCCCTCCTCCATTTCGCATACTTCTGTCTCCTCCTCACAAGCGCACGTCCGTATTCGCATCCCGCCCTTCCGTTGGTAGTTGAATCCATTTCTTTCTTGAAGGGCTCTGCCCTTCCCGTCCGCGAATTCATCTGAATTGAACCCCCCGGAGGTTCGATCTCTGGCAGGAAAATCTAATGCCAGAGATCGAACATCATCACAATCATCACCATCGCCATGAGGACGCCCTCTTTGGCAAGTACGAGGTCGGCAGGCTTCTGGGCTGCGGCGCTTTCGCCAAGGTGTACTACGCGCGCAACGTTCAGACCGGGCAGAGCGTGGCGCTCAAGGTCATCCACAAGAAGAAGCTCTCCTCCTCCAACTCCGCCTCCCTGATGTCCAACATCAAGCGCGAGATCTCCATCCTCCGCCGCCTCCGCCACCCGTACATCGTCTCCCTCTTCGAGGTCCTCGCCACCCGTTCCAAGATTTACGTCGCCGTGGAGTTCGCCAAGGGCGGCGAGCTCTTCTCCAAGGTCTCCAAGGGCCGCCTCTCCGAGGACCTCGCCCGCCGCTACTTCCAGCAGCTGATCTCCGCCGTCGGCTACTGCCACGCCCGCGGCGTCTTCCACCGCGACCTCAAGCCCGAGAACCTCCTCCTCGACGATAACGGCGGCCTCAAGGTGACCGACTTCGGCCTCAGCGCCGTCACCGACCAGATCCGGTCCGACGGCCTCCTTCACACGCTCTGCGGCACCCCCGCATACGTGGCTCCGGAGATCCTGGGGAAGAAGGGCTATGACGGCGCCAACGTGGACGTGTGGTCGTGCGGGGTCATCCTGTTCGTCATGACCGCCGGGTACCTGCCGTTCAACGACCCGAACCTGATGGCCATGTACCGGAAGATCTACCGGGGCGAGTTCCGATGCCCTAAGTGGATGTCGGCCGACCTGAAGCGCTTACTCCGCCGCCTCCTGGACATCAACCCGGACACCAGGATCACCATCCACGAGATCCTCAAGGACCCCTGGTTCAGGAAAGGCTACAAGGAGGTGGACCTGTTCGCCGAAGCCCCCGGCAGCAAACCGGACGGTAGTAAGGAGATGGGAGTGCAAGGGGATAGCAAGAGCGAGTTGAACGCCTTCGACATTATATCCTTCTCGGCCGGGCTAAACTTGTCGGGATTGTTCGACGACACGTACGACGCGCTGGAGGACGGGGAGAGGTTCGTGTCGGAAGAGTCGCCGGAGGAGCTGATAAAGAGGGTGGAGATGTTCGCAAAGGAAGAGAAGCTGAGGGTGAGGAAGAAAAAGGAATGGGGGTTGGAAGTGGAAGGGAGAGAGGGCAATCTGGTGATGGAGGCGGAGGTGAACAGGTTGACGGAGAACTTGGTGGTGATGGAGGTGCGACGAGGAGGTGGAGATGCTGGGGTTTACAGGGAGATGTGGAAGACCAAGCTCAGGCCTCGCCTTATTCGTAACTGAAAATCGATGCCGCATTCGGTCGACATAGGACTTTGATTCTCCCGGCCTGCCAAGGTGGGCGGGCTCGGAGGTGGTGCTCGGGGTTACAGTCTGCAGAAATGAATTTCCCATTTTCAATTTTTTTGTGGATCTACTAGTTCGTACACAAGTTAATGAAAATAAAGGGCTTTCCGGCACATGTTTGTATGAATGTTCGACATATTCCTGAGTTTCCAAGAGTGTTGTACAGTACAGAGACTTTCTAACACGGTAGCCATGTTTTCTTATTGTAATGCACTCTTGTTAATACAAATCTGTACCCAAAACAGCACAGAGAGAGAGAGAGAGAGAGCGACAAGGATTTGCGGGCAAATAGGTTTGAGGAAATGTTCCAAGCATGCCAACTCTTTGTTAACGTCATACTCCAAGACCGACTGAGTGATCGTCGCCGGTCGCATTGCCTGCTTCCCGAGTCCGTTTGTTGAGGAGGGAGGAGGACGGAGACCGTTGTAAAGTAGTATTTTCTCGAAATCATTCTCGTTTCCCGAGTGGAGAGAGGGCCCCATAATTCGGCTGGACCGGCTGGGAATGATGAGGATGGACCCACACGGGGTGATTCATCATCAGATCTGACGGCGCAGAAGCAGCTTGGGGAGGGTCGCCGCCCAAGGAGCTGTGCTCCACACCTACTTGAATCAATTAGTCGAAGGATGAATTATTAAGGAGGTTGGGATTATTTAATGTGCAGGGGTCATGAGACCTTTTCTGCAACACAGCTCAACCACCACTAAGGCCTCCGCGCAGTTCTCCTCTGTTTTGGCCTCTCCAAAACAGAGTGGTTAACTCGACCGTTTATCCATCGCTTCCTTCTTCCATCTTCTCCCTCTTGTCACAAAACCAATGAACCCGAAAGCTTCCCTGATAAGCCTAATTATGTATTTCTCTCGAAAACGACTGCATAGACATACGTATGCAAAATCGAATTCTCACACCACCAGCAATATTGGCATGCCTTAAGGGCTTGAGCATCAATTTTGATGCATCTGTTTCACATGCTTTTTTCTTTTCTTATGAAGGAAGTGGTCCCCCCCGTCCTTCTTATCTTTTGATTGTAATTTGGTGGAACAATTCAAAGTCTAGGCAACTGCTCTGCTTTGTCTACTAGTTCACTCTTCCTGTTCACGTTTTTTGCTGTGCCTCAGGCACTTTCCCACTAGTCCCTCCCCATTGGTAATCGGTATCTATCCCCTTTTTCCGTACATCAATGTGGAATCTGACCAAACCGCATATTTACCCCAGTTTCGAAAACCCGTGAGGTAATGAGCCCTCTACAAAATCCCTTAATGTGTTTTGATGATACCAACCTGTGTTGGACGTAGGGCCACACCCTAAAGAACCGCTCAATTCCTTTAAACAGCACCGCTTTTAGGTCGGGCCCAAATTCTGATCTGTACTTATCTCGTTAAAAGCACCGGCTTGTAATTGGTCCAAATTCTGGCCCGACTTTCTTTTGCTCCATATAAAATCATGATAACTGGTCTTTAAAAAGAAATCATTGATTTTCAATTGGTGTCTAAATTTGACACCCATCATATTCTTTTCTGTCCAATGATGCCTTTAAAGATCAACATGCCATTTCACATGTACATTTCTCTCTCTCGACTTGATATGAACCAAATTTTGGGGCAGATCGAAAGAAAGTTTAGGCTTCTCTAGCTCTTGCCTGATGTGGTCCATCAGGTAAATGAAACGCTTCATGGGCCGGAGTTTGACGATCTGTATAATGCAGTTTGTTTGGGAGTAGCATGGAGAAGGGTAAGTCGGCGAGATGGGATCCCACTTAAAGAAAGGACTTGGGATTTCTCCCACTTGGGCATTGCAATCTCTAGAGATGGTGAACGGCCCAAGCCCACAACTTCCATGAATTCCAAAGGAGGGATATGCATGTTAAGGGTGCGTTTGTTTGTGTTCTTAAACATGTGTGTTTTTGCTTTTTTATTTCGGAGAAAAAAAAAAGAACAGAAATGTGTTTGTTTACACTTTTGTTCCCGGAAATAAAAAATATATATGTTCTTTTTGCTCATAGGAACACATTTGGAACAAAAATAAGAAACAAAAAAACTTAATTTTTGTTCTTGAACACTTTTTAAGAAATATATTTTCTTTTTTTTCTCTTGCCATTACAACCTTTGGCCGCTTGGAGCCTCCTATTGTCCCCCCTCCCCGTTCGCTGCCGCTACCACCACCGCCCAGCGGCCCGGGCGTCCATGAGCAAGAAGAAAAAAAGAACAAAAAATTTGCAAATCATACCAAATGCTTTCACCGAATACTCCATTTTACTTAAAAATTGTTCTAGGGAATAAAAACATAGAAAAATATTTATGCTCAAAAAATTTTCCCTAGAAGGCTAGAATAGAAACATTGTCAAATGTGCCTTAAATGTCCCATCTATATGCCCCACTCGCTCTGACCATTATCAAAAATCAGATCCTCAACGTCAGGTGAGCGATCCGGGAATTTGGACCAATGCACCCCACCCACGCTTGCATTTCTTTTTTGATTAGAAATGCTTTGCGCATTACCAGTTTGCTTGGACCAATAAAAGAAGAGTCGTTAGTCTATCAAGTTGTGAACCCGTCCGTCATATTCATTCCTCATTAAAATTATTTGGCCGGACAGTGCAGACTACGTTTGAAAAACGATATGCATATGCAATAAATGAAAGCAACCTATCGAAGTTTAAACTCTTCAATTAGACGATCCATTTTCCATTGAAGTGATGGTTGGATATTGTATCGGATGTGGACGTACATATCTTTACATCGCAAAAGAAAAAATAAATAAGAGTACCGATTTAGACAATTGGTTCAGTAGCATGGAGACGGCCACATTTAGAAGAATCGGTAAATGCGGGTTACGTATGGCATGAAAGGAACCCCCGCTGGCTTACGTAGGCGATTAAGTGGAGAGAGGAAAGCGTGCAAAATATTAAAGGGACCGACCCTTTCTTCCTCTGATAAGCTGCAAGCTTAGCTTAGCCACTCTAAATCCACATCATCTTCATCAGCACTTGATGATGAACCCCTCTCTATCCCCCCCATCCCTATATATATATATATACATAAAAGGAAGGGACGCCTCGTTATGAGTAGGGACGCCTGATGCTTTGTTGAGGGTTGCTGTTGACAGATTTGAGGAGGAAACCGTGGTGCTTTTGGGAATGGAGGCAAACATTTTGAAAAGCAGTTCCGATCTTAGTGAGAAATCGCAGTGGATGAAGCATCCTCGTTCTCGTAGTCCTCCGCCTCCTCGTTCTCGTACTCCTCCGCCTCCTCGTTCTCGTACTCTTCCGCCTCCTCGTCATCACCTCGATGCCAAAACATTCCCTTCTAGGCAACTCAGCAGCAGAAGCAGCCGCAGCGTTAGCCTTAGCAGGTACCTCAATCCCAGTGATCTCCACGATGACGACGACGGTCAGCAACTTCACAGCCATGGAGGAAAGGCCGTGTCGATTCCCTTCACCTGGGAATCCGAGCCTGGCACTCCCAAAGTCCGAATCCGCCACAATGTTGTGCCTCCACTGATGCCTCCGCCTTCTTACTACTACAGCCCCACCCGGGATACTGATAATCGTAAGCAACGGCGTAAGAAGAAATTCCTCGCCACCATCCTCCCCAAACTGAGGTCATCGTCTCCGTCATCACCCGTCTCCCCCTCTTCCTCCTCCTACTCCTTGTGGTCGTCGGCGCCGCCTTCTCCAGCCATGGGTGGACGCGCTCGCACATGCACTTCCATACTGTCATTGCCTACCAGAGGGGGAAAATGGGAAGAGAAGAAGTCTGTGGATCATGTCCCAGCTCTGTGCTTTGGCTTTGGTCGTCGGGGCACTAATGCCAAGCCTCGCGGTTTTTTCCTGGCCATGGTTAAGGTGCTGCGTCGCAAATTCCCTTAATTTTCGCTCTTCTTCTTATATCTAGATAGATTCATGTGTGCCGAATTGACTGAGCTGATCAGTTGTTCACGTAACGTTGCTATGTGTATTTACTTTCAAGGTTGTAGCTATCAATTCCATCAACGTCTATCGGTAGAATTTGCAATTCTTCCAATTCATGCATGATTACACGAATGATGAACGCCCACCCGCCTTAAACTAGAGCAAAATAGAGAAAAATAGTTCAAAGCTAACAAGAGTACCAGTTAAGCGTGCCCAATAAAGGATAACTTCGACACTAACACACGCGCATCGCCAAAAGAGTTAGTATTTACAGATTTAAAATTTCTTTATTTGAATATAGCTAAGCAGTTATCCCTAAACATGAATCTGTAACTAGTTTTCTTAGTCCAAAGAACTGTCTTTCGGTCACATTGGTATCAACTGTCAAGATCCCCACATCTATCTCAGGAACCATCTTTAATGACTAACAACCATCTAATGATGGTTAGTGAGGTAAGAGAGAGATCTTTTCATTAGAAAGCTTCACGAATCAAAAGAGACCCAGAAACTGTGTTGGTCTTTGCGTTGGAGGCCACGCCCGTTATAGAAAAGCTTCAACCGGCTTTGTGCATGATAGCGTTCGCTTTCCAAAGTGAACAGGTGAACCGCGAGTAGCGTCTTGTGGCATCCCCAACATGTAAATTATAGTCACTGTGACAGTAACCGATGAAGCGATGGAAGTAAAGATTATTGCTATGCATTCTTTTTCACGTAACATATTCGATATGGAAATGTGACGGGCTCCTTGAAAGATGAAAAACAACAACAACAAAAGGAAGAAGAAGGGGAATTCATCTTGACGTCGACTCCGTCTCTATGAAACAAAAGCACAACACTTTCAGCTTTCCTCTCGGTTCCAAATATCTCTCTGTATCTACCTTTATGTCAAGAACTGTGAAAAGATAAGAGGAACACTTCAAAAATCTCAATTGTGTGATCATGATGATGTCACCTCACCGAAATAAAATAGCAAGAGTCACGATGGACGGAGCAGATGGAACATTAAGAAAGCAAAGTCAACTTAGGTGCTTAAGTAAGATTAAGTAGATTAATAAGAAGTCGCGGGGTTTTTAGACGAGGTCAACAAGAAGTTTCGATGCAATGTCTACTTAGCTAAATACATTGGGAGCTGCATAATTACATGACCACGTGGGGGGTAGAGAGGGGTGACTCCGTAGGGGGAAGTGGATCTGGGTCGTGTTCAATCACTCGTCACCGTTAATCAAATTTGAGGCAGACAGGGGCAAAAGGAATCGAGGGCGCTGCAACTTGTCTCAGCTCACGTGAACTCATCGCAAAACCAGACAAGAAGACGGAGTATGGAGTGGAAGCTTCTCATTTGATGCATCAACCACCATTTAACACGTAGCGTCTGATTAGGAATTCTTTAGACGAGAATAATCAATCGTATGCATGTGACCACATGGAGTGCGATTCTTAGAATCGGTAAAGCAAGTGGAATTTTTGGAGGTTAACTGTAATTGGTCCCTTCTTTTCCTCAAGTTTGTCCCCTCAGGGTCCACTAAAAGCGATACAGCTTTTAGTTTTGCAGCCCTCGGGTTGATCCAGCAACAAATACTTACATTTGCCACCTTGGAAATCGATCGAACTCGACATATATTCATGTTTTGTCATCTTAGATCGTATCCGAAGGATCAAAATCAAAGTTTTCGTTAAGTGACCAAAATCTATGCTTTGCCGCCATTGATTTAATCAAAGTTGGAGCAATTTTGAAACAATAGCGACAAGTATGAAGTTTCGTCACCTTATATTAGACCTAAATTGACAAAATCAAGGCCTAAACTAGAGAACTTATAATTTGAGGATGGAAAGTTTCGAACTTAGAGGACAAAAATTGGATTTCATTGCTTTAGGGTAGACCTAGCTAAAGGGAGAAAATCATTCTTCCGTCGCCTTAGAGTATGGCCAAAGGCAAAAAAAGTTATGGTTTGATATTATGATTGGATACATTATGAGTGTAACTTTTACAAATAGTTAGAATTACTAATAACTCGTACGATAGAAAATATTAGTAGATTTTTAACTACGAGAAGTGAGACAAACTAGTTTTTACGATTATTTTGGCCCAAACACCTCGATTACAAAAAAAAAATGTAATCAATTATATAAACTCTTTATTCATTGATTCGATAAAGTTCTTTCGAGTAGACTTGCAAGTCGATTCTAAGTTTAAATTTCTTTACTCAACCAAATAACTTAGTTATCATGTAACATAAACTTTGTTATGGTAAGTACATTGATCATGCTTGTCGTCATTAAGTAGAAAGAAATAGCATAACAATATATAGCGTCGGTTACAATGGTAATTGAACATTTACCTCGTTTTTTTTTTTTTTGACTGACGAAACATAAGTATTTGATAGTATAACGGATGGAAGAAGAAACTTTGTAGCATAATTGGATGTTTTGCATTCTAATTATTGTGGACAATTTAGTTAATCGTGTAGTTAATAAAAAGTTAGATATCAATCTCGAAAACACTAAAGCAATGGGAAATATGCAAAAGTCATACGAAACATCCTTAATCCACTCACCATGTCGGCCCCGGTCACGTGCAATCTCCTGCGTCTCATCTTGATCGTCAGCTGTGACCTATGGCACCTGGATTTAACACAAGTCTTGGGGACTAGTTCTATGCCTCGCGCAGTACAGTACATTTGCTGTATTAGTTTGAATGCATATTGAATTCGACTAGCTAACTCAACTCCTTGTAGTTTAATCTCAAGAAGGTTTGAAACCAATTCAGGTTTGATCAATCCCCAGATACCCCATCGGGCTCCACGGTTTCGTACCTGCATCCTGTTCCTATACTTTAGGTTACCATGGAAAAGGAGAGGATGCTTTGTCAGAAAATCATCCAAAAAGCCATACACAATTAATTCAGTTATAAACTATTTAATTATGCTAATCGAATCGTAAACATTTTCAAGTTTTGTTAATTGCGTTTGTCCGACTAATTTGCCCAAAAATCGCCAACATGAACACTAGCAATCCTATATAACACGGTTGGCAACGAAATTGACCATTTTTTATTAAAAAATCCAATATTTGTTTAGAATTTTTATTAATTTCTTCTTTTAGTTATTATTTATCATTTTCTTCTTCTTTTTTCCTTTTTTCTTTACCTTTTCTCTTTACTTTTTCTTTTTTCGATTTCCCTTCGTCAGCTATCACGCGGCTGGAACATGCGAGGCCTATGCTTAGTCCAGCAAAAGTTGCCCTTGCTAGCACAAGCAACAATTGACCTTGCTCGATCTCAAAAGTTAATTGGTATAATTAAATAATTTAGAATTTCATCATAAAAAGTGTAGTAGATCTAGGATTTTATGGGTAATTAATGGATCGGTGATGCTGGGTCGATGTCATTTAGTTTCTGTTTCTTCCGTTCCAATTTGAATAGGAAAGGTTGGCTGCAGAGATGCGATCAGAGATATGTCAAAGCGGGGATTTGACTACAAAATGGCAAATCCCATGATTTTGGCTGCTAAGATGACCCAAGAGTTCACATTGACTGTTAGCTAATTCGGAGAGTCCGCCGCTCGAGTTGGGACAGCATACATACACACTGGCCTGGGTAGAATATAAAGTATGTTTCCGAGCTAGGGTTTTGCAAATGGCCGCCATGGCCTTCGACATCCAATAATGTACATGGGGGAGTCGAGGTCGGAGCGTTTTACAAGCCACCGAATCCGGGTCAAACAAGGAAGGAGTGATGGCTCCCTTTTTCTAAATATTTTTGTAAAAAAAGAAGAAGAAAGAGTCCATTATTACATTGAGATCAAGAGAGAGGAGATGCTTTCAGATACACCCTTGTTTAGGTTTATATCGTTTTTCTTTACCTACCTTTGATGCTTGCACTCCATGAAAGTGGACCGCCAACACTACAATAACTTGTGAATTTCTACTTCAGGGTTTCCTTAGAATGTCCGCAACGCACTGTTTTCTTGATGCGTCTGAACTCTCTTGATGGACGGTCGAGAGGAAAGTTTACATCGAGTTTGTCAGATGATAGAACTCGGGATGCTATAGATTTGGAATGCTTTGCTATCCATTTGAAACTTTTTAACTCGTAGTTGGATTCTTATCACATTAATGATTTGCAAGAGTCGCAATCTAACCTCATGGCCTTTAAATGAGTCGTTGACTTTTTGTCGTCCTTCTCTCCCTTTTCGTCAAAAAAATCTTGTTAGCATCGCTCCTTCAAGCTTGTGCAATTTTCTTTTTGTTATAAACATCTGCTGATGGAAGAAATCCTATTCGAACATTACAAAGTGACCAAGGCGCAAGGACATACGAAAATAGAGATGAGTCGAGGCTATCGCAGTCCAGAGTCAATTCTTCTCAAAGGGTAGATGTAAGCAAGGCACCGCCAGAAGCTGCCCCTCTTTTCCCTTGAAATAGCTGAAGACGCAAAGTGCAAAAACCGGGAGAGACTATCGCAATCGTACGCACATTCTGGTGTTTGCCTAATTCATTGATGGTGTTGCCTGAATACCATAGATTTCCCAATTTTTTCCTAACCTAATATTCAATACGTGAACACCAATACCACCGTAATGTGATCACGTAATAACATTCTCTCTTTTCCAAGTTTTCTCTCTTAAAAATAACCATCCGTTGACCTCTCTCACTTTTGCCTTTACAGCGCTCCTTCCCCTCATCCCCTTCTTCTTTTTCCCTTTCCCCTTTCGATCTTCTTTCCATAGCCTTGTCTGCAAAGCGAAATCCCGTTGAAGAATGCATACTTGAATGTCCAGAGACAGGTAATGTCCAAATCTAAACATAATCGGCAGATTCTATCTTCTCTTATTCTCGTTTCTTTCTTTTAACCCTTCTCAGAGGACTGGCTTGTGTGGTGATGGGGTATGGGTGGTGCTAGGGAAGAATCGGGTGAGATAGCAAAGAAGATCAAGAGAGAGAAGGATGCAACTTATGGTGATGAAATGGGAAGAAGGCACATGATGTTGAGCCCAAGCAGCACCGGATCGCTCAACGCGATAACGCCGTGTGCAGCGTGTAAGCTCTTAAGGAGGCGATGTGCCGAGGAGTGCTCTTTCTCGCCTTACTTCTCCCCACACGAGCCTCAGAAATTCGCCGCTGTTCACAAAGTCTTCGGTGCAAGTAACGTCTCCAAGATGCTCATGGTGGGCCACAGCTTCCTCTTTCTATGCTAATGCTCATAGTCCTTTCCTAACTATCAATTACTTTTCCTCATTCTTTCTATATTCTGGTCACTGAACATACGTGCACACCTGATCTGGGATGGTCTATAGGAGGTACCGGAGAGCCAAAGGGCTGACACCGCAAACAGTTTGGTGTACGAAGCAAATCTGAGGCTACGAGACCCAGTGTACGGATGCATGGGTGCAATCTCGGCTTTGCAACAGCAGATCCAAACTCTGCAGGCTGAACTCAACGCTGTAAGAAATGAGATACTGAGATTCAAATACAGAGAAGCCGCCGCTAACAATCATATTCAATCGAATGCTGTCGTTCCTCATTCTAGGACTGCTCTTAATCCCACTGGTGCTTTGATCGTTTCTGCTGTTCCTCCTCTAACCCTCTCTTCGTCTTCTTCCACTGCTGCACCTGCCGACCCCTCTCCTCCTCCTCCACCGCCTCCATCTTTAGTCGTTCCGTCATCCTCCGCCTCCTCCTCTTCCACTTCTTCTCTATTCACCACCCCAACCAGCACCACCACCTATAGCTCCATCTCTAGCGACACTAATGTTCACTACTTTGAGCAAATCTGATCTCGCAATCTTTCTTGATCACTCTTGGTATCCATACAGAAGCTATTGAACTAGATTATTTGACTTGCGCCTGTTGTCATTATATACAAGGTCGAGAAGAATTACTTCATCTTAGAGATTTCTTTGCAGTTACTGTACTATGATATGATCTAGATTCCCTAGTGATTTTAATCTCTTTATCTATGATTTGATCATATCAAGCATTATCTCCACATGATGTTACCTATGGTGGTAATCACATTCTTATGCTGACTTTCATCCCACGTCATATTGAGTTTACAGAGGGTAAATTCATGAGCATAATAAGAGATGTTCTGAGTCACATATACCAATTAAAAAATTGCACGTATTCTCATGTATGTTTCAAGACCTTCGCAAATCATGTGGGTTGCGGAAAAGTCAACTGCAAGTTGTTCTTTAAGCTCGAGGGGCTCTTAAGGAACTGTTCAAACTTCAAGTCTGTCCTTTCCAGCGACCATCCTATGACTGTGATTTACCATTGTTTTGAGGTCGTGGCTCACCTCTATCAAGTCTTTCGATCTATAGTCAAATAAAAGAAAGAAGCCAACGATGCTAAGATTCACTAGCAATATTGCATGACGATCATTTCGTATGCGGCGGGTACCTGCTTCACTAAAATTGATGGGGGCCACATGGGTTATGATAGCTTCTTTTTGGGTTTAACTCTGTTCATCTAGTCAATCAATCGTGGAGTACCAAAGGTTATTGTCGATTTCATTATTTGTTTCACGAAATGTATCTTGATGACCTTTTAAGCTGCACAATGGTTGGGAACATGACTGGCTTGAATAGCTCATCCGGCAACGTTTTAGCCTGCCCAAATCTTAAAAAGTCAAGAACGGTCGGGCTTACAGGTGAAATAGCAGACTGCCCAAACTTAAGGTTTGGTAGGTACTTATATTTCGCAGGTTTTCATGTGAACGGTGGGCTTGATACATGGGTTTGACTCATGCGACCCCAGGCGGCCCTAGCCTCAAGTTGCTTGAGGCAGTGTGATGTCAGGTGATGGCCACCAATGCCTAATTTGGCTATCCGCAGCAAAGAGTTTGATTTTTTTAAAATGAAAAATTAGGAAAATTGTAGCCAAAACTTTTTGGAACTCGTTTTTAACCAAACGCTACTATAATTCGAGGTTGCTTTATAAATGAGTTTTAACCAAAAGAGATTTGCACTTCCCTAAAAGGCTTTGATTTTCAGCATATGTATTGTACGCAAAGCCCGTTTTCAAAGTTGAATCAAATACACCCTTAGCAAGGTCGGGTCTGGTGGTGGTCGTATAGTGGTTTTTTATTGGAATTTTTTCAGCTTTTTCCTAAATTTAATGAGAGTAGAATTCCCTAATGATGCATCCCGGTAACATGGAGTATGTCATCACTTGATTTGAGATGTGGCTTTGTTTAATATTGAACGTCTCGAACTTCTTTAAAATGTCATCGACTTTTCAAGCCGATTTAATTGATTGGCAGTTTTTCTATATTGTTGAGTTTAATTGACTTTTCTTAAATTTTGGCGAGAACATGGATAGTAACCCTTAAAGTGAAGCGGGCATCTGTAGGGCGACGTTATTGTCGGCGTTCATATAAATCAAACTGGTCAATCGTAGAAAAGTGGCAGTTGGCATGGGCTTATAAGGATCAAAGTTGAATTGCTTAAGGTTTTATTTCCTCCGAGAAATCTCATATGCAGACCAGCTACAGAGATCAAAAGTTACACTAGATCGACAACAAAATACTCCGCCACCTGTTTGGTTGGGGGGGCATTCGCACTGCATACTCAATCCTGGTTTTTTACTAAATTCTAGGGAGAGCAACCTCCACCACCCCGAGTGGTGAGGTGAGGCGAGGCGTAGAGACTCTAATTGACCTGGCTACAGATCTTGCGAATTTCGCCTTTGGACCCCGTGAGGGGGTTTATGTCACCCATCTTGATCATGGCGGAAGCAAAGTCAGAGTTGAAGGTCTTGGGGTTTTTGGAGTACGTCTGGACGAGAGAGTCAGTGGATCCGCCACTGAAGAGCTGCTGGTCCGAGTGAAGAAGGCCCTTTTTGCTGATCAGGTTCTTGAAGTAGGCGTTGTCGAAGGCGGTGGGCGATTGGAGGTCGAGAGGAGCCAAATTGTTGTCCCCGGACCCGACAGTACGGGGGCACTTGCCCTGCATAGTCTTGCTAAAGGAGCTGTCGATGTTGCTCTCGTTGTATATGCGAGCTCTGAAGCTCGTGCACCTTGCCTTCCCTATGGTGTGAGACCCTGCAATGCACGGCCACGCCTGACGCATGAGCGACCTAGCAATTGAGGCGAAGCCAGAGGCTGCGATATTAGACACGTACCAGACAAGGCAACCATGTCCCGGGTGGAGAGGCCTTGAGCTTTGAAAGCAGAGATGAGGTTGGCGAGCGTCGAAGATGGAGGGGGAATGGCTCCGCTGTTGGCGACCGAAAGGCTCGCGGTCCTCGCATCTCTTCTACCCAGTTTCACCTCCCAACTTGGCCCGCCCAGCTTCAAATATCACATCACCCATCAATTGATAATAACAGTAAGATGAGGAGATCAGACTAAATGAACGACTGAATGCACCAATTTCAACACATACTAGGACAACCGAGTCGCGAGCAGCAATGGCCACGATGTCTGCACAAGAGACCACACCTGGACAGGCGGACTCCACCTTCGACTTGATCTTGTCGATGACGTTGTATCCTCTTACCGAATTCCTATTTGGGCCGGCCGTCTTCTCCCCTTGGAACGAGGATGTGTCGTCCAGGAGTATCGAGCCATCGCACCCCTATTCTTGGTCAATGCAAAACTAAACCATGTCAGACCATGCAATGCCTTTGGACGGGATTCACTCATCAACGATCCCACGAAAACGTAAGCGATTGCTCTTAGTAAGTTCACACGTGATAAGTTTCAAAAGGCTGATGTCGCTCTACGCATAGCGCGAACTCTAAGTCGCTATCAATATTCAAATCAATTTAAAAAAAACTCTGTATGCATATAAACTAGTTTGTGTAGATACTGTCACGTTATTTATCGATGGGGCATAGCATTGAAAATCAGATCGCATTTTCTTATTAAACTCGTGCATGCACTTTCACATCGGGTACGATAGAAGGCTCGGGTTTTAATGGTAAAAATGGTTGTGGCAGGGGTGCATATGTAGGGAGCGGGAAGGAATTTGGAAAAGAGGGAGGAAGGGAAGATTACATTGACGAAACAATCATGAAAGAAGAGGCGGACGAGAGAAGCACCCATGCGGCGCTCTGCCGACACCGCGGACGAGACAACGGATTTAACGGTGCTCAAAACCTTGGGGCAACTTTTGGAGTAGAAGTTTGTAGAGAGTTGGGCGGAGGCACTTCCCCAACAGAGTGTGGTCAGAAGAGCTATGCCAGCGATTACCAAAATCGGATGACTAGCCATTTTGCAGCGAAGGTGATTCGAACGGATAAGAATGTGAACCGATGCATGGGGATGGGACGGGCTTTATAGAGATCTCATCGACAAGTTTGGCCGGAGGCAGGTTCACCTAATCTCTCGGACCGGCCAATGCGTGGCTTGAAAATTCCACGTTACAGAAAAGCACAGCGTGATGAAAAGGAGAGGAGAGGGATCTAGATCTCGATTGAATTTGACTGATGTTGGATGCGTGAAATGAAGCGAAGATGAGATTATTGAAGGGCTTCGAAATGTCAAAAAGGTGTAGGGCCATCCCACGTCCATCAACCCTGTGCAAAGAATTGCATGCATGCATGCCTTCCCATCTTCATCCGCTTTTCCAGTTTGTCATTTGGTGGCGATCGACGCCACGCCCGCTATCATACGCGACCATCTACGCTTCTCTTGTCGGGTAGCGTTCGGGGGATTGAAAAGAAGACGTCGACATTTTGTTCTCTTTCTGAAAGGATTCCTTGCTGATAATCATTTATCGTTACCCAATTTTCCCTGAAAAAGTTTCACCGTGAGCAAGTTTCGTTAACGTAATTTCACCTATTCTCTAAAAGACCAACTTCAGAAGGTGGAATCCACGAATGCTGCTATACTAGAATCGGTCCGCCAAGGAAACATATAGTCCGATTGCTGTGTCTCATTGCTACGGAATAAGGACCCTACTAACGATTGTATCGACGAGTATGTGCCTGGACCGCCCTAAACTTCCTCACTATTCAGCAGTCGTCGCGGATGGGTCGTGACCATCTATCCGGGGCATCACTATTCTTTAATCGAATGCTTTGTTCAATGGAACATCATTCGTTTTTATTGTTAGCTCATCTTCTTCTAACTCACCAATCTGAAAAACTTTCTGCACCCCACCTTTGCCGCCAATGTCGGCCACTCCGAATCTTATCCATAGACACTAGTCATATTGCCCCATCTATTAGCTGTTTTATGTTTTATTTTTTATGTTCTCTCTGTATCCACCCGCTACTAGTCAAAACTCTTTTTCTTTAGAATTGATGCTCGTGATTATTATTTTTTTTTCCGGAGAGATAGAAAATCTCATCTTTTTTTTTGGGGGGTTCTATGACCAAGAAGTTCACTTAATTAGATAGGCAGATGTAGAAAATGTCATCCATTGCATATATATGATATGAACTTTCCATTTACTTCACTAAATTCATGGGCCAAGTAAGATGCAAGTCCAAGCTAGAGTGGATTGTCAGAACACGAAATTGTTTGTGTCTGGTGGTGGTTCGAGGAATCGAACACAAATAATATGTCTAAGTCATGCACGCACACAAGACAGATCACTAAATCGAGATTTGTACCCGGGCAGGGGTGACCTGACGCATCAGCAATCGTTCGATTTAAGATTCGATGGGTGCTTTTTTTCAAAAATAAATAAACAAAACCCCTCACCCTCATTAAAAGGGGAGCCTTCGGATTGATTGGACGGCTCTCATGCAAAGGGTCTCCTTGACCGAATCCCACCCATTCAGGGATCCGGATCCACTAAACCGATTTCGTCCATATCTTCTCTCACTGTTTTTCCACTCACATTGCACGAGCACCCTGGCAACCGAAACGGAGAGCAGGGGCGGGGGCAAATCATGTCATTTGGTCGATGGCGGAAACTGGAGAGGACTCAATTGCGGGCACGTAGAAGGTCAATCGTGTCATGCTCCATACATTAAAAAAAGAAGGTACGAGCGAAAAAACGTGGCCCCCTCCCCCGACGGAGAAATCGAGGAGGGGGAGAAAAGTAGTGGGATTAGAAAAGGAGCAACACGAGATGGAGACTAAGAATAGGGGGAAGCAGAAGAGCGGTGTTAAAAAGGATCTCACCAGTCACCACAGCCACGATCGGGGTCGTTAAATCGGGAGGAGACCAGAGCAGAGCAGAGAAAGAAGCGTTCCTTTCTAAGTCCAAGACAGGAGGGCAAAGACGGGCGTTGGCCTCTTCTCTTTCGCCTTCCCTCCCTCCTTGTGATTTTCATTTGGGTAAACCAGGAAAGGGAAAGGAAGGACAGGGTTAACGGGACAAGACCGGGACCGATGTGAGGTCCCTCCGAGGGGCCGTTCGCACGTGCTTTAATCTTAGGGGGCATGGAGCTGGAAGGGAACGTATACCTAATGGAGGCGGCGGGTGAGTGGGAGAAACTTCCCTTTGAAATTTCGTGGTCGTGATTTGCACGAGGAACTGATGGGTCCCACCAGTCTTCGAGTCGTCTCGATCGAGTCGGGTGGGGCGAAGCATTTTAATTCGGCGAAGCCCAAACTGAAACGTTATTCAAAATGTCTCCCATCGTGAAGAAGGCTTTCAATTTTGGGCCTTCGCCCTCTGTGTATTTGGACTGGGCCCGGTTGCTCACCTCCCAGCCCAACTCAACTCAATGACAGCGAATCACCGCCCCCCCTCCCCCCACAAAGAGCGAGACGCAGAGACGGAGACAGACACACACACACAATGTACTCACCGCAGCTGCCCCTTGCTCGGACGCGCGTCGCGTCTCCCTCTGTATCGGAGCCATCCCAGGCCGATCGCCACCCCGTTGCCGGCGGCGGGGGCTTGGAAGCTTCTCTGCTCGGCCTCATCCACCATCATCACCATCGCTCGGTCCTCCTCCGGGACCGCGCCGATAAAGCCAGGAGGGACGCGATTGGGAGCGCTGCGGCCGCGTCGGATCTGCTGGTGGAGAAGGTGAACGGAGGGGTGCAGGAGGCCTTCATCAACCAAAAGCGCATCGAGCTCGAGATCCGAGCTTTGGCGGCCGCCGTCTCCCGCTTCACGAAGCAGACCGATCACTGGCTCGCCTCCACTCACGCTCTTAACTCCGCCATCAAGGTCTCTTTCTTTGCCCCTGGCAACTTCAGATTGCTTTTACCATACCATACTAAGCCCGACGAACGTGTCCCGAGATGCGACTAACATTCGCGGCACAGGAAATTGGGGACTTCGAGAACTGGATGAAGGTAATGGATTTCGATTGCAAGAGCATCAATGCAGCCATCCGCGACATTCATCGAGCTTGATTTTCAGCTCTCGGAGACGGAACTCATCCCCATTCTCCCGATTCGTCTTCTTCCTCGAGACGAGCCGAAGCTCCAGGATCATGGCCTATCTTCATTCATCCACGCATCTTGTAAAATATCTTGGAACCTTCGAAATCATGCTCGTAAGGTCCCTCCACTTTTTTCTTTTCCTCAAGAACTAGGCTCGAGCCCCGTAGATCCAAGAAGTTATGTAGGGAAGACTACCCGGCTCTCTCCGAATCATCTGTTATTTCGATAAATCAAATGGATTGGAATGTAACCAAAATCTCGACAACTCAACGCCAAATCTTGAGCCCTGTAATCCTTGAGTAATCTACCTAGTGATGGTGAGAGAGTAGATACAAATCGGGCAATGGACCCACGACATTGGGACCAAAAAAAAAAAAAAGACTTCTGTCGACATATAATAACATGAAATATATGAAAAAGAATCGCTCAGAAAGCAAACTCTTCCTCCTCTGCACCAATTTGAATAACTCTGTCTCCCATCTCTCGAATCGCCGTCGCAGCTGAATCGCTAATGCCGAGCAAATGCTGCAATCTTGATAGTTTCTCTGGGGCAGGGGCAGGCTCGCTCTTCATGTATATAGCAAATAAGTCTGCCAGTTCTTCTGGCACTTCCCAAGACAGCCGCTCTGCCGGTACAGCTTTGTCGCATGCCAGCAAATCATTGAGAGAGGAAACCTGCATACAAATGATTGAAATGGCTTAAAGAGGAGGCGCGCCATCCTGGCAAACAAATCAAACCCTCAAAATTTACAGCGGAGGACTGGTAGAACATAGGACGACAATCTCTGTTAAGTCCGTACCACGCCTGGTCGGTTCCTTTGCCTCAACAACGACACGGCCTGGATGAGCGAATTTGACAATCTACTTTGAGCTAGCTCGCGAACCACCTCTCTGGCTTTGTCGGCATTGATATTCAGGTCGGCTGGTATTTTCTTGTAAACTTCATCCTCATCAAATTCACCTGTACCTGAAGAGAACATTTCATCCACGGTTTTTTTGAAGAGGTTCTCTCTCAGGCTCCCAGATATCATGCTATCTAAATCTACACTCGCTTCCTTGAGTTCTCGGATCTGCTTTATGTTGAGCCTCCCCTGACTGACAGCAGTTTCTATTGCAGCTGCCATCTTTGTAGTAGTAATGCTCTTAATTACTTTCTGAGCGTATTCCGCAGGCAAGCCGACTTGCTTCTGCACCTCACTCAGCTGCTCAATCTTAGCCTTCGTCAGCTGACCATCAGCTAATATCACCTCTGCTTGTTGTCTGAATGCCTGCTCGGCAAGACCCCGGTGGACTTCCACAATCTCCTTAGGGGTCAAGCCAAGGATACCGCCAAGCTGGTTTAGCAATACATATTCAGAGTCGTCCTTTTTCGTCGTGATTTGTGCTCCAAAGGGGATATTCGTTACTTCTCCGGTCAGGCAAAACAATAGATATGTCTTATAGAGGTCGGTCCTGTCCCTCTCTGGAAGATCATCCTTTAAATTTATCTCTGTTTGGCCTTGCTTTCCTAACTTGGCTGTCAGTTCTTTGCTGGGTCTTATCTTTCTAAGCGTCTGGAGAGACTCCCACTCCTCTTCAGTTTCTACTTCTACCTCCTTAGCAGCTTCTTCAGATGCAGTATCAGATGATTCGCCTTTTATGTCTGCCACCAGCTCAGTAACAACCAAGGTATTAAAAGCAATCATCTTCTTAAGCTCCCTAGCAGATTCAGTACGATTTTGAGCTGCTCGTGCTCGTTTAATGTAATTGATGAAAATCTTTCTGACCTGCATGGAGGTAAGGCGATCGAAGGTTATGATTGACTTGAATAAAAAGTATAACCATGAATTTTTTTTTATCGTCCTAAGACAATTTACGGACCAAAAGAAAGATAATAGAAACTTAAACTATGTAAGTGCACATGCTTTCTCGATCAACTGTCAACTGATGCTACATGCAAGAGACACAGATAATTCTTGCTAGTAGACTTCACAGCAAAATATAACCAAGAGGGTGCTAATTGGTATAAATCAATATATGTAGTCAAGCTCCCACCTTACACCTGACAATAAATGGTCTATCTAGCAACTGTCAGCATGCGCACAGGACCACCATGTATATCAATGCAAATATTGCCATGGGGATCATGCTCACCAATTAACTGATGAATCTTCGGGATCCAAGTCAAATTTAATTTAAATAATCAGAATGTATCATCAAACTTTCAAACCAGCACTCCAGGCAACAGCGAAAGGGACAGCAAGACAGAACACAACTTAAGGACAAAGGAGTTAGACACAGTGGCCATAAGGTTAATCAACTTGTGTATGACCAAAACTTGGAACTTTCTTCTTAGATTGCAGTCCTTTTTAGTCAAATGACTTTACTTACTACACATGGGAAGAGAAATGCAGAAAATGGACTTAATAAAAGACATTATCCCAAATTTAGGAAATGAAACTCCTTTTATGTTATACTTTTAAGGAATATTAAAGTTCTATCTATCATTGTCACTACCCCAAGAGAATCAGCGTGACCCTTTCACAAAGAGTAAGGTTGACCCATTGCAGCCAGAACACAAGTATATTTATCAAAATCCATTTTGTTATCCAGCCAGTCTCATCCATGTCATGAGAGAGAGAGAAAGAAAAGAGAGAAAGATGGTGGGGGGTGGTCGGAAGGCAAGGTGGTTTCCCAAAAGCAAAGGAATCATAAAAGCAGATACTCACAGCTGTGCTGGCAATAGACATGGCAGCCTCCCGTGTCAAGCGCAAGCCATGGGCTGCTTTTCTCACAGATTTCTTCACTTCTGCATCGTATCCGTCAACTCCTGAGGCAATCGCATCCTTCACAACCTGGATTTGATAGTTCAGGAAGTCAGTGCAGCCAAACTAATTTCTTTGCAGACAAATGTAACACATAAAACATGTGTCAGACATGAAGTCAGAACATCATGAAGTCATGAAGTCAGTTCTGACACTTACCTTCTCAAATAAACTGCCACATATACTGGAGTGAGCTGCTTCAACAGTCTGCTGAGGGATACAGAGCATAACTCGTAATCGTAGTAAAGCTTTAACATCCTCTTCACTCAGTTCTCCATCAGCAACGCACTGCTGAAGTTTCTTCCTGTAAATTTCTACATGCGAAAATAAGAGGATGTCATCGCGTATTATAAGATAGGGCCATGCAACATACAGACACGGATTTTTTTATTTTCTTTCTACCTACGATTTCTAAATTCACCATTTTCAACTCAGGAAGAAAGTTCCTTTTGCTAGCAATATTCACATTGCTAGAGAGATAATTAAGTTGATAAACCTTAAGAACCGCAGCATAGGTAAGGGAACAAGAAAAGAACATAGCGCACATGAATGCCCATTGATTAGTGCTCTACAACAGGAAACTAATGGAAATACCTTCATGAATCTCACTAGCCTTCTGTGGATCAAATCGCATCTCTTCACATATTTTTTGTAGGAATACTGCTTTGCTATCCGCAGCTTCCAATTCACCACCAGTAAATGACTGTCGAAGTCGTTTTCGATACGCCTTCGCAGTTACTTCAAGTGTGATAGCTTCAGCCTCACGTTTACCCAAACCAAAGATATTCCTCAGTTGACTCAAAGCATCCAGCTAAAAAATAAGAATAGAAGTTAGGATATAAGAAGGCAATTGGGCTAGGTAATGTCCAAGAAGAAGCAAGTAAGGGGCAGACATAAGTTATAAAGTCCACTATTTGACAATGGAACGCATGACAAACCAGCAAATCCATCAAAATAGTAGGGAATGTTTATTTGACCTTGCTTTCTTCAAGACGACCACTTGACAAAGAATCCGCAACATATGCTCTATAAAGGAGCTTCAAGTCATCCATCTTTCTGTCACTGTCGTATTCACCACCTGAGGTACAGACTAGTATTTAGACTCTGCCCATGACAACAAACTTAATGCAATGGATCCAGAAACTTCAAGGTTCCTCACCAAGTAAGGAAGCCGGAGCAATCCCACGAGCCAAGCCATCAGCATTTGGATGGTTCTTTAATGAGACAAGCAAGTTATTAAATGCTAGAATCTTATCAAGCTCTTCGACAGCTTCAGCTACTCCTCTCCTGGATAATGCAAATTTATAAGTTGATGAGAGGAATCCTTTTGCAAAAAATAACAAGAATCTTTTTTCTGAACAATTTGCGAGCAAGTAACATATGATTACT
Organism: Melaleuca quinquenervia; assembly: GCA_030064385.1. Taxonomy (NCBI): domain Eukaryota; kingdom Viridiplantae; phylum Streptophyta; class Magnoliopsida; order Myrtales; family Myrtaceae; genus Melaleuca; species Melaleuca quinquenervia. Next base: position 27,109,228 of record CM057719.1, on the reverse strand, counting down.
ACTTAATCTCAACTAAAAGCGAGGCATTGCCCTCAAATCATTGATGTTTCTTTATCTGTCTCAATAAGCCATTGCTTCAGCTTTTGTCAAAATCTGAAAGGATGCCCTAGCTGACTGATATATGAAAAAAAAAATTGAATAAAATCTAGAAACCCCAATTCCATATTGAGTAACACCTGGAAGGGACTAGGGACCATACACTGATCTTGTTCTTGATTTCAGCACATTCAGAGCTGCTAAGACATTTTCCTCGACCAGTTTTCTCGTATGTTCCTTAAGCAAATCCTCAGCAAGCTGCACCAACAAGCGTATGAAAGAAATGCCATGAAAAACAAATTATTGGCCAATCCATTTTTGCAGAAGATAATAAGTTACCTCATCAGATAGTCGATACAATAGTTGTGCTGCCCGAAGACTTTTAAGCTGGTTCTCATTGAGTTCTAACAGAGACATCATTTTCAGTATACAAGTAAACCATTATAAATTCATATAGGGCAAAGTGCCACAAGAGCCATAAAAAGAAAAGGCTGCAAAATTAAAAGGCAGGTCAAAACTCTTAATCACTTTACTTATTTATAGCATAAACTACCAAAAACAGATTAATTTGACATTTCATGACTATTTAAAATAAATAAAATTACACAGACCTCTGCCAATTGCTTTTAGCTGGGAAGAATACAATCTCTGCGCGTTATCCCGAACAGCAACCTCAACCTGCATGGAATGCAAGATTGAATAAGCTGTATGCGGTAGGTCTATGAATAATGCATGTCATCAATATGATAAATAGAAGCACAGTTTTAATAGGATACAGTAACAGAAAAAGATTGATCTTGCAACTACGAGGCACTGAACCCCAGTAAAGCCAACTATCTAGGCAACACCATAATCATAGCACCAAGAAGACACTGCATAATAGATGACTAGATACCTGGGCATCGGTAACTTTGAATACACGCTTCCAGGGTAAAAGGAAAGTTGACGCTTCTCCAAACACAAGAGTCGAAACATATATCAGCTTTTGAAATGCCTGCACTGATGAGGAAGTAAGAGTGATAAAGCACCATACGACACTTAGCGAAGCATGCTAGTCATAGCGCAATATTTTTGCAGCATAACTATGGGCATTCATATTTTCATACCCGACGCTGTTCTACATTAGCTTCACGATCCCCAGTTTCGAGCCTTTGCCTGAAAATACGCCTACCAATCTGGAAGAACACAACTAAAACCGTTTTCGGTGAGAGACTGCTCATCATACTTCCCGTTGCGATTCAATATTCTCAAGCATTCAAAATGTAGCTAGTGTGAGAGCACCTCCATATGCATGGCAGCTGCTTCAGGATCATCAATGCCCAGAGCACTCTTAAACTTGACAATCTTATCAACTTCAGTTCCTTTAAGTTCTTCATTTCCAGGAGGAAGGACGGATGAGACAAACCTGCAAGAAAGATAGAGTAGGTAATTCAACCAACTCAAAGGCAACTGAAAGAGGTCCTGTTTGCAACTGTCAAACTGAAAATGATTATATGTCTCCTAACATATTAAGTATTTGAACAATTGAGGTGAACAATACCAAATAGAAGTTCTATTTCAAACTTTAACAGTTAAAGCAAAAGCCACTACGAACTCTCTAAACTTTCAGCAATCTATCTATTTGCGCCAAGAAGTAGAACAGACGCGTGCTTAATTCATTGCGTAAGCTCACCTAAGGTATAAATCACAGAGCTCTGCATTGAAAGCAGCATCTTGCTTGCTCACACCATACCTGAAAGATGGGGTGTCCAAAGTAAATTAGCATAAGATAGTGACATCCAAAATTTCATTGAGCAAGTAATGAAAATGCAAGCTCTTCAACGACGACTCGAGTCAGGACTTCCCAAATCCTCATTCCAGCCTCGTCTGATAAATTGAAGCCTATCTATTCAGCGGTAAAAGCTCTGGGGAATCTGAGAGAATTTTCCCGGTGACCACGTAACAAAAGAACAAGGATTATAGTGGAACTGACTTGCTGGCAATGAGTTCTACGTCCTCTTTCTTAACAGCCTGAGGATCATCGCAGCTGGCGACGTAGTTATGCAAATCGGCAGCGGCGACGTCAGGCACGGAAGCCCTCACGGCGTAAGCAGCAGCGCCACCAGCAGCCCCAAGCAAAGCAGCCCCGCCGAGAGCAGCATTGCGAGAGCCACCTAGCCGAAAACCCAGATGATAACCAGCTGCAACCGCACCGGCCACTGCAACGGCGGAGGCCGCTAAGCGCACAGGAGGGGTCAAATTCTTGACGAGGGGTTGGATTCCGGTGAGCTCCTTGGGGCCGCCGAAGACGTCGGAGTTGTGCGGAGGAGAAGCGGCGGGCGGCTGATCGAGGGAGGCGCGAGGAAGAGAGAGCTTGAGGCGGCGTCTTCTGGAGGATGAGGGAATGAGGAAGGGAGAGGAGAGGAGAGGAAGGGTGACGGAAGGAGGAGAGGTGGTGAGGATCGGTGGGTTCATAGCGGTCGGGGGGTTATGTAGGGTTTAAGGAAGAAAGGAGAGAGGAGGAGAGGCAGGAGGAAGATGGGAGCTGGCCTGCAGTCGGAGATGGATAGAGGGAAAGCAGAGCATCAGCTCAGCAAAAGCACAGCAGCTCCAAACCAACACTGATCTTCGGCTCGAGCTTAACTTGGTGGAATTGGAATGGACAAACTGAATGGGCCTTTATGATGTTACTGGGCCCCCATTTGAATTCCATCCCACCTCAGACCCTCCTATTTCGGAACTTATCTAAATGGGCCTGATGACATTACTGGGCCCCCATCTGAATTCAATTCAATCACATCATCCTATTCCTTAATTCGCCTTTTCATATGATCATCGCATTTAAACAAAGTAACTGAACACGCCTTTTTTTTTTCAAATTTAAGTGACCGAAAAAATACCCTTGGCTGGTCAATAGGCAATATAAATCGTACTTTGCTTCCGTCCCTTGGTTGACCGACCAAATTTTGGAAATTGCAAAATTAAGCATTCGCATCACTTTATTTAAAATGTTATCATGCGATTATTCGTTCTCTACTTTTTTAATAGTCTTTTAAATGTAACTTATGTTAACTACTTTCCTTTCTTACTATTAGCAAAAGCCTGGTTAGGAGATATTGCAAATATGATGCAGTCGAATTATTAATTAATGGAAGGAAATTGTCCACGTATACTTGGGAAAAATATAAAAAGACGTTTTAACAATTGAATTTTTCTTTTTGTTAGGTTGTTTATGGCATATAAAATATTCCAAATATAAAATGGAAAAGAATGATGGATTAAAATTATTTGTTTAATTTGCGCTTTGTTTGTTAATTTCTCATAAAAAGAAAGAACCGATGATTGTGATATCTTAAATTATACATCCTCTCTACTTTATATTGCTCTAGGAGCTCTCATTAAGCATCTCAATGGAAAAAAAAAATGAAATTTTTTCTTTTCAAATTAATATTTTCTTACGTTAAGCATAGTTAGTAGATTGAAAATGAAGATTTTTCTTTTATTGAACATGATTAACAATTTATCGAGATACTCAATAATGAAACTGTAATAAGGTAGACTACCCAATTATCTCATTTACTCATTTTTTTAATTCACAATTCACAAAATCAATTTTATATAACAGAAAATGGAAATAGATCATGGATAGTAACGACAACTTAAGTAATTTTTTTTTTGGATAACTATATTAAAAGTCATAAAATTGCAATAAGTTCTATTACAAATTGTAACTGGAGATTTTCAAAAAGTATAATGAAGTCTTCAAACTCGTCCAATTAATCCAATTAAGTTCTTCATTTAGTTGCACTTTTTGAAATTTTTAGAATTAGATTGAATCATAATAAATTTTGGAACTCGGTTGCCTTTTTTAAAAGATTGAAGACTCAATTACAGATTACAAATTTTAATACTTGATTATAATCCGTAAAAAGTTTTAAGATTCAATTGTATTTTGTGAAAAGTTTTAGAGCTCTCAATAGACATCTCATTTTTCTAATATAAATGTACCTATAATTTAATTAATATAACTAATGCACAAAACTCACTTTTTTCAAAAAATTTATCATTTCACAGCACCCAAAAAATACAATCAGATATATCTTAAGAAGTGCGACTGAAGTCGGGAGTGACTAGACCAATCAAGTACTAAACTTTTCAATTGACTTAATTATGTCGTAATTTTTATAAAATTTATTTAATTATGTCATAAAGACCTTGTCTATGAACTCCTTTCGAAACATCACCTCAAAATTATCGGTACGACCCTAAAATTCGCTGCCCTGCGACCTCCAATTGTGCTTCTCCATATAAGTTTGAGTTCGATCGTAACGTCAAAATGCATATCCCCATGATCTGTTGAAATCCAGGGTACCGCGTTTAAGTAATATGCAAGTCACCTCTGACCTTCCAAAGCCACTGGTCTGTGTGATTAAAGAAGATTCACTTTTATTAAGTTGCTAATTCATTCATAAATCCGCCCCACCAAGCACAACGGATTGTATCAAGCACGATAATTGACTCAGCGCATTGATCACCCAGCAGGAGAGAATCAATCATCTTATTAATCTATATAACCAAAACGAAAAAAAAAAAAATTACATATGGCACAACTACTTCATGCTAAACAAAGGCAAGAGTCTTTTCCTTGAATCATGTAATCATCTGAATCATTGGCACAAATCCCGTTAAAAAAGAAATATCGTGCTCTTTTTCTGGTCGGGCTAAAAAAATTTCATGCTAGTTCCATCAGTTCCAGCCACAATATATCAAAACGCATCAATGTTAGCTGAGCGAATCATCGCATCAAAGGAATTAACCATCTCATCTCAGATCCATTTCCACGCGATAAATAGTAAACTTTCTTCCAGCCCTCTTCAGAGAATGCCTCACGCCGCGCCATCCTTTGCCTGCCAAACATGGAAATGGATTGGAATGTTGAACATTTTTCAAGTGTTTCTTTTGATAGATGGATATTCAATAGCCACCACAGTATGCAAAATTCTTATCCACTGAAGGAAATCAAATAACTCAATATTCGCTAGGAATCCAGGACCCACGTTTTATCTGCCAAAACTTGTCTCAGTTTTCACAAGGCAAGTCACTTCTCTTAGCCATATAGCTCAAAGTCTCATTTTCCAGTGTCTTTACTTATGTCATGTCATTCCATATCTTGCAGCATCGTTTCTCGATACTTTCCTAAAATTTTGATGGTAAAACCCTCAACATGATCTATAAAATCAGAATTGCACTTCAATATTCAAAAATTGATTCTACAACACCTAATAATCTAATTATCACCGTAGAATGTCAGTGCAACAGCCTGTGCAACTCATAACATACCTCAGGTAGTAGTGGCAAACAGCTTCAGCTTCATCTAAGCTGTATCGAGGAAGCATCAAACGAGCATCAACAGGAACATCTGGCAGCTCTTTCCGGAGCTTTCCCACGGCAGTTGAATGAGAGAAAGCACCTACCATCATGTCATTGTGCATCATGGTCCTAAAGGCATTTACCTGGAAGTACAAAATAGTTATCCACACATAAGTGGCCAGATGTAACAGCAAAGTACAATAAAAGCATAATTTGACCATAGTGCATGAGCAACAAAGTAAAATCAAATCACAACTTTGCACGAGCAGTGTTGCACACTTGTGGAATAGAAGACCTCTACCATTGTGGCGATTTCTACTATACTAATTAGAAAGTACATAGTATCTCCAAGTTGCACAAAGTTAGGTGAGGCCCTCAGAATCATAATTGGCTGAATGACAACCTGCAATTGGCATTGAGTTCACCAAATGCATGGCCATTGGAGGAAGGTGATCCTTAGCATAAAGATGGTACACGTTCTTGCTGATGCAAGTAAATAGTTCAGCACATGCATATGCCATTTTTAAACAAGAGGAGATTGTTCCTAAACATCAGCAAACCGGATTCCGATGGCCCTGGCCAATGGGATATGAACCCCAGGTAGCATTCAATGACCAATGGAAACAAGAATATGGTCTGATGATTGTGCTACAAGCAACAGCCAAATTTCAAGATCACAACAAGAAAGTACAATAGGAAGCCTAAACAATTCCAGGATCATTTGGATACTCACACTGGCCAGCTCTTTAGCATGTATTGGTCGACAGGATCGAACTGTAACTGGCTCTTCATACTCACTGAATGTAAACCAGTTGTTATACTGGGAACACAGGACAGCAAGAAGTGAACAAAAGCAATGAAAAAACATAACTGACAAAAAATATCTCAACATGAATGGAATCCACAACTTGCTATATCGACCTATCTTAAAAGAAAAATAAGTTGGATGGCCAAATGGAAAGGAAAATGGAGTGTATTACTCACTTGATCTATAGCAATGAGCACAGGGATATCTTTCACTAGCGATAATTCTTTTCTCAAACGGACTAATACTCCAACAGCAGCATGCGTATGATCGATTCCTGTGTTGACCAAATCATGTAGGGTCGAACCTTCAGGCATCGTCATGGAATCGACCCCTTTCATCCATCCAACACCGGCGCCCTCTCCCAAAGGTATGGGATCATAAATTTGGCAAGGTAGTTGTTTTAAGTGTGATTCATTCCACTTGCAGCAATCCTGCAGTTACATAACCAAAATGGCAAAATATTAATAAGAGAGAGCACCGGCATGTTTGGAACAACCAATCAAACAAAATACAGGTCATACTGCCAATAATCAGATGAGAAAAGCATCTTAAGCAAACGGAACAAAATAAAAGAAAATTTTGCCTTCAGAATGTTTGAAGCCTGCACAGGAGTATCCCAAAATCCAGTCTGCGGGTTCTTGTAGAAAAATCCTCCATGAGTCCACTCACGGCCTCTTGGGGCATAAAAAACCAGCCATCCTTCATCCCTAGCCCAGTGAACCAGCATAGCAAGTGCAATGCTCTTCCCACAGCTTACAGGACCATCCAGGACAATCTGTTTCCTGACCTTTGGGCCTAACAATTTTACTTATATAAGTAGAAGAAGATAAAATGGCTTACTGATGTATCAGAAACTGACTTCTGGAAATAGTTCAACCTCTACATATACACGAGCATATAGCCTTCTTTTGGCGAGAAACCCAGAGGTCAAGATTAATGAACGAATCTACCAACCTTTGCCATCGGAAAACATGGGGGGATCGACAATGCGCCTGAAGTTGTCACGAAGGTCGAGGAAACTCTGCCTCACGAGCACTGCACTCCTCATAGACTCTTCGAACTCGTTCTCCATCCCAGCGGGCAAACCCTCCGGCAACACCTCCTTCAATTTGTCTATACTATTGCCAGACCAACACCACCCAACAATCATTCGATCTCTCAAAACTATCGCAATCATACACATAACTCACGGACGGGGAAGAAGAGCAACCTACCTGAACTTGAAGTAGGAGCAGGTGTCTCTGCGAGCGAGTTGCGACAGGGAAGGGGCGGAGGTGAAGAGAGGGCGACCATTGGGACCCACATCCAGCGATGGATCCTTCTCGTCGAGAGCGAGGCGCTGGGCCCTCGCTCCTTCATTGGAGGCGGCGTCATGCTCGTCGGCTGCCGCGGCAGAAGCGTCGTCGGCTTTACCACCTTTGAATTTGGCCTTCTTGTTGGCTTTGGTCACTGCCAACTTGGTGTTCTTCGTCGACAAGTTGAGGCACGATTGAAGCGCGGCCGCACGTTTCGGAGAGGAGATGGGGTCGAACGGACGGCGACATTTTGACGCTGTGGTCGAGGTTCTGAGGATGGACCGCAGCATTTCTCTGCCTTCGAGCTGCTCAATCGACGAGGAGCGCAGGGTTCAGGGTTCAGGATGGGGAGAAGGAGACCGGACCAGAGAGGAATCCCTCGGTCTGTTCTCTCTCGTGTTGGATTTTGGTGTGGAGACAGAGGGCCTCATAATTGGGCCCGAGTAATTAAGCCCATAAAAGGAAATGCTTTACAAGCCCAGCGCCTGTCAAGCTCCGCCATTTCTGCTTGTTAGGGCTCTCTCTGTCTCTATCTCTCTCTCGCTCGCTCGCGCGCTCTCCTCTCTGTGCTTGAACTTGCTCCGGGGACCGTCATTCTCCACCGCCTTCTCTATCGATTTCTAGGGACGATGCTTTCGGGGGACATACCACCGAATCAAAGCATATACATAAAGAATCTTAACGAAAAGGTCAAGAAAGAAGGTGACGCATTCCGAACCATACTTTTCTTCTCGCTTTGTTGCTTCCTGCGGATCGAACTGACCGTGTAGAATGCCCAAACGCAGTTGCGTACTTCCCGTGCTCGAAACTGGTTTGAATTCTTAGATAGATCGACTTCTTTTCAGCTTAGCCAGGTCTGTAGTAACTGCAATTTAGTTGAGCTCGTGATTTCTGTTGGCCGCATGGTGACATCCTGAGCGACAGAATGATGTCGCGTCATTGCCCTAATGATCGTTTGGTGGATAGGGTGGTTTCAGGGGGGAAGACAACCACATTAGATAAGTTGCTTGGGAATGTTTCCCAATCACGATGGGTTAGGCTAGAGGGAAGTTCCTGACTTGGGATGAATATTTAAAATCTATTGGGATGAGTTTACTTTTCGATTGGCTCGGAATAACCTTTCTAGATTTTAAATGTATGGCATTCATTCCAACGGCGTGTTTGAAGAATCACTTAACACTATGTGCTCGCTCTATTTTGGTAATCGTTCTTTGTTTACTTGGCAGAATTGAAGAGATCCCTTTATTGCCTCTTCTCTCAGTATGGAAGAATTCTGGATGTTGTAGCCCTGAAGACCCCAAAGCTTAGAGGACAAGCATGGGTTGCTTTCAGTGAAGTGACTGCTGCCAGTAATGCTGTGCGCCAAATGCAGAACTTCCCATTCTACGATAAGCCTATGGTTTGTCATCGTACATCCTGTTGGAACCTGATTCTGTGTTCTTATTTTCTGCAGATATAAGGGATTGCGTCAACATCTTGCACATACTTGTATATTGCTTGGGATGCCTAGGAACTATTGCAACTTAGCTGTTTGATGACACTTCCCTTTTCTTAGCAAATTTTTCGTGTCAGACACATCATGTTGTTCAGAACATACTATCAGCAGTACTTATTAACAACTAAAAGTAACATAGCAAAAACTGGTTGCTGGTTTCTTTTTTTTGCAATAGAGGAAAAATGCCACACCTTTCTCTTTAATTCCTTTTGCAAAAACTTCTTTTCTACACTCAGCCTCTGAATTTGGATAACTTTTTACGTGAACTACATAAACTTGAGGATGTCCTGTGTAAGTGTCCGCTTCATAGCTGTTGGTAACCCAGGTAAATGAGGAAGGTATGAGGTAGCTGACACCGGCATTTCTTTTTGGCTGAAACTTGGTGATGCTGATCCCATACACATGGAACCATTAAAATCATCCTAGTTCAACTTTAGTCATTAGCAACTAATTATATAGCATTTGATGTTTTCATTCCTGGTTATGGATTATGTAGTGAAGCAATTGCATGCTGAGTTTGGCCACCTTTGTATCCCATCATGCAAACGAGTGAAGTTTCATCTACCATCAGATTTATCATAGAAGGATAGTGAACGCGATTAGTTCCATTTAAGTAGCATGTTTTCTTTGTTTTGCTTCTGTAGTTTCTTTGAATAATCCTCAAACTTGAATGATTCCTTTCCCTTAAATTGTGTACTGTTCTAAATTTCATTACATTTCTGCATTTTCCTGTTACTCCATGTGATGCAGAAGTAAGACATTCTACCTTCATGGTTGCAACTGTAATAAACATCCCCTGAAAAGCATTACCTTGCTTGGATGTGTAAATTATGTCACCCATTTTTGTTTGTTTTCTGTATCAATTTGATATAGAAATTTGTGATTATCATGCTGCTGTAGAGAATACAATATGCCAAAGAAAAGTCGGATTGCATTGCTAAAGCAGATGGTACCTATGTCGTTAGAGAAAAGAAGAAAAAGCAAGAAGAAAAAGGTGAGAGAATGTAGTCTGAACTAAATTGTTGTAACTTTATCTTAGTAGTGCAAATCTGAAGTTTGAAGGCCTACATTTTGCTCACTTTGTGCCTTTTAGGTGGAGTTACCTGCTGGGCTTTCTATGATGTTGCCTGTCTGTGATAAAATGAATTTCAAACCAGCTTCTAAAAGCTTAAACTTTGAGATTAAATAGGTGCCCACTTCACTTCGCTTTGTATAAGAGGCATTTCAGCTTCTGACAACCCCATCAGCCAGTTATTGTTACCCTTTGCATGCAGGTGATAGGTCCTAAGAATTATTTTACCCACACGTTTCAGATTTAATGCTGAAGGGCTTGTCATACTACCAACTTCTGTGTGGGGGAGAGTGTTGAGATGTAACAATATTTCACATCATTCTTTAATGGCTTAAGCTTGTCGAGTTAATGGTTGCGAGTCATTGTCAATGATTGTTGATCCATCGATTATTCTGCTCATTTGCTAATGATAGTGGCCATATTTTTATGTATGCTTAACCACTGCAGATTTCATCCTGTCTTTTTTATTTCCAGCTGCTTATTCGACATTTTTAAATTAGATGTGTGACCTAAAGCCAAATTGAAAGTTTAAGAATACTTTTTATAATGCTTCTTTATGTTGATGCATATATTTCATTAGAACTTAATTCACAAGTTCTGTATTTGGTGTCATTGGCAAATCTAGCATGTTTGTTTTGATTTATGGCCTTGAAAACATTGCTCATGACACTAAATGGGATTGCACCGCCTTCTGCAATCATCATTCTTTATTGGCCATATAAAGAAGGACAAGATGTGTGTGCATTCAATGTTTAGGTGCACTTATGCATGTGGACCTACTAATAAGCGCCCAGTTTTGCAGCTTTGCATGATCCCATCTTTTCTCTTCCTTGTGTTGACTGATGTCTGGGTCCTATGTTTGACTTTCAGATAGTAGGTTTCATGATCTCAATTTAGTTTACAATTGTCCAAGCAATCGATATTTTCCTATTCTTAATCGTACATTTGTCTATCTTTGACTTAATTGTGGTTGTCCAGCTGAAAGAAAGCGCCGAGCTGAAGAAGCACAAACGGCCAATGGTTCCGCTGCTGAAGCCAATGGGGGGCCAACAGTAAGTTCTCTACTTAATGGTTCTGCTAGCTTCTTGTTTATTAATGTAGGGTCAGTTGTTTTGGAGCAGGATCAATTTGTTGGTAATCAGCTAGCAATATTTCACGAGGGCATGTGCTGTTTTCTCCCCATTTCTTCTATGCAGGTCTCTTATCGACCCGGAACTGCCGGTTCACAAGAAACAGCGCCGAACAATATATTGTTTGTTCAGAATTTGCCTGTTGAAACGACAAGTCAGATGTTGCAGCTGCTCTTTGTGCAATATCCAGGCTTTAAGGAAGTGAGAATGGTTGAAGCAAAGCCTGGTATTGCTTTCGTAGAGTATGAAGATGACGTGCAGGCTGGCATGGCCATGCAGCACCTTCAGGGCTTCAAAATCACTGCTCAGAACCCCATGGCTATCAGTTTTGCTAAAAAGTAAGGGAGTTGGGCCTACTTCTAGATTGAGTTTGTGTCATCTTCTGAGAACTCGCTACAATTTGGATTTTGGTGCATACCGTGTACAATTAGTCAGGGGATCTGCTTCCCATTGAAGAAGGGAAAATTTGTAGAATGAGGACAGTAAGAGGGATCGTTTCATGTCAGTCTTTTTTTTAAGTCAGTATCAAATGACGTCCTTTGCGTTGTAGAAAGGAGCCCCATTGAGGAACTCAGTCGTTCCCTTTCTAAGAACTTACGCATAAATTTTGAAATGTAACCATGTTAGTCGCCCTTGTCTAGCAGATTGTGCATAAGTGCTTGAATCTCCTCCAACGGGCGATGTCATAAAGGCATGATTTGAGCTGAACCGTACGGAGATCTGTAAGAGGATGGATATACTGAGCTGCCATCCAAACACAACGATGCCTCCATCCGATAAGTCTTCACTAATATTTTGAATTGCCGGTTGGTTTGGCTTTTGCCGTATGCACACTTGGTAGCTAAGACCGACAAGGGTGGTATCGTGATAAAACCGGTGGGGTGTGCTTTGGGTTTGGTGACAGAATTGGGCAATATTTAGATTGCTGCATCAGGATAGATGAGGTGGGGACGTCGGGCGCTTGGCATGGATGGGCGAAGCATGTCGGATTTAGATTTTCAAGATTATTAAGACATTAAGAAACCGAGACTTTTCTCCCCTCTTTAATGTATCACGTGCTTGACAAAAGGAAGGAATGGTGGGACACGTGGAGGAGCTTCACCCGCTGCCAAAGCGAGTTCCACGAAACAGGGGAAATCTGTTGTTTTAAACTGATGAAGGAGGAACGCATGGAGGCTGCAGTACCGTTTTGTATGCACCCTCAAAGCGAGCATCCGTAAATTCGCATTCAATGTCATTGTCCTACCTTGCTATGTGGTGGTTGTGTGCTTTGCTTGGGGAGAAATCAACTCTCGAGAGAGCCCAAGTTCCACGATATTATCTCGATTTAGAGGATTGGAAGAGAAGAGGGGGGGGGGGGGGGGGGGGGGGGGGGGGGGCGGAGAGGATAGGAAATGAGGGTATTGAAGGGGCGCGATCGCCTCGCATCATACGGTGATGGGAATTTACAAAGATAAACTAGAGAGAGAGAGAGAGAGAGAGAGAGAGAGAGAGAGCAGCCACAGCGTCAGCCGCCATTCAGTCAAACCCACGAGGTTTGACCATAACACATCTTCTTTAGTTTTTTTCGAGGGGCAACTCCTCCTCTCCCATCCAGCTTCGAAGAAGATGCCTCCTCGTATACGGTCAGTGGGCCCCCACTGCAAAAGAAAAGCCTTGCGCCATACGTGACCATTTTCTCTTCTTCCTCCCTCCCTCCATAATTGATACGCCCTCATCGCCTCTCTCTCTCTCTCTCTCTCTCTCGGAGAACAGAACACAACAGAACCCACTTTGGTTTCCCCTGTTTTCTTCTTCTATCGAAGCGATGGCCTCACCGTCGGCCGGTACAGGGAGCTTGGACCGCCGAGCAAACTCTTTCTCCTTCTCGTCCCTCCTCGCCTCCGAACTGGAGGACGACCCTCGCCGGGGGTCCGGCGTGCCCAAGTTCAAGTCCATCCCGCCCCCGTCCATCCCCATCTCCCCGCTCTCTTCTTCTTACTTCGCCATCCCACCTGGTCTCAGCCCCGCCGAACTCTTGGACTCCCCTGTTCTTCTCAACGCTTCCAACGTATCTTCCCTTCTCTCTTCTTTTTGTCTTTTTATCTTTCTGTCCTCAGATTCACCTGAAATCCATTCATCTCCGCGGTTTTTGTCTTTCGTGTTCATGCTTGCTGCGGCTCATTCTCTGTTTTTTTTTTTTATGGCGGATGCAGATTTTGCCCTCCCCAACGACTGGAGCTTTCCCTCTTCATTCCTCCTTCAATTGGCAGAGCAAGTCCTCCGACAGTTACCAGCAGATCCCCAAGCGGGAAGACGCAGGCGGCTCTAACTTCACCTCGCAGACCAACGCCAAGCAGCATGTATGTCTACCCTTTCTTATATGCTCATCCCTCTTCCGTTTGGTTACCATGAATACTCAGAGTTGTTGTCTAAATTTTGCGGCGGCGGCAGCAGCTAACGTGGAGCTCCGTCAAGCAAGATGATTCCCGTTCTTCTGACAAGAGCACGGTGAAATCCGAACTCAATCCATTCCAGAGCTTCTCCCCCGAGATCGCCACCATCCAGACCAACGGCAATCACCCACCCGATTACGACAATTATCAATCTCAGTCTCAGGGCATCCGAGAGCAGAGAAGATCGGACGATGGCTACAACTGGAGGAAATACGGCCAGAAGCAAGTGAAGGGGAGCGAAAACCCCAGAAGCTATTTCAAGTGCACTTATCCTAATTGCCCAATGAAGAAGAAGGTCGAGAGATCTCTGGATGGCCAGATTACCGAGATTGTCTACAAGGGAAGCCATAACCACCCTAAGCCTCAGTCCACCCGAAGATCATCGGCATCCTCCTCCTCCTCTTCCGTGCCGTCTCATGTAACCCAGGTCTATAATCCCGCCGTCCCTGAACTCCATGACCATGCTTTTTCCGCACATGGCTCCACCCAACTGGACTCTGCAACCCCAGAAAACTCTTCCCTTTCGGTCGCTGACGACGAATATGATCAGGGCTCCCAGAAAAGTAAATCGGCAGGGGATGAGTTCGACGAAGACGAACCAGATGCCAAAAGATGGTAAGTTTTCGGCTGGATGGAGTTCTGTTTGTTTGTGTGCAAATTGAAACTTGTTATGTTACAATTGGATGGTTTTGATCTGCTCCGCGGTCCCTGATTCATTTCATTCCTTAAATGTGCTCCTTTGTAGGAAGCAAGAAGGTGAGAATGAAGGGATTTTAGCTCCTGGGAGCAGAACGGTGAGAGAACCCAGAGTAGTAGTCCAAACCACCAGTGACATTGATATTCTTGATGATGGATATCGATGGAGAAAGTATGGGCAGAAGGTAGTAAAAGGAAATCCGAATCCAAGGTAAACGCAATTCCCGTAAATTCTAACCGTTCGTTATTGGTTCGTGATGTAGCCTCATAGGCTTTCCATTTACGAACCTCCGGTGTCTAAAGTTCCAGTTAGAGTAAAATGAGATGCCATTGATTCCATGAGCAAACCGTCCGGCAATACTAAAATTTTCTGCTAAATGGTTTTCGAGCCAAGGCGAAGCCTCGCATCTGATCTTGTTATTCATTGACGTCGCATGTAGGAGCTACTACAAGTGCACCAGTCCAGGGTGTCCAGTGCGCAAGCACGTGGAGAGAGCATCCCATGATCTGAGGGCAGTGATCACTACTTATGAAGGAAAGCATAACCACGACGTTCCTGCAGCCCGTGGGAGCGGCGGCGCCAATAGGCCTTCGTCCATGCTGGACAACAGCAATGGCAACAACAGTTTGGCGGCATCAATGAGGCCATTGGCCTTGACCGACCATTCAAACAACAATGGGCCGAGTGCTCCTAGCGGCAACCATAGGGTATCGTCATCGGAAGGGCTAGTATCGCCCTTCATGCTGGAGATGTTACAGAGTCCCGGGAGCTTTGGATTTCCAGGGGTCGGGAGTTCTCTGGGCTCTTTCCTGAATCTGTCTCCAAATTCTGATAACATCTTCTCTAGAGCCAAGGAGGAACCGAGGGATGACATGTTCCTGGAATCTTTGCTATGCCGAAATTATTGAAGATCTTCCTTTTTTTACTCAAACGTTAGGATCGGGGCGATCCTAGCCCTGTTGGGAACCGGAAGGAAAAGATCAGGGGTTCATTTGATTTATAACATTCTGTTTGTTGGTTGTAGAACTCGTAGAATCGGGTATATGTATGTATATGTTGTTCTTTTTGACCCAAAAAAAAAATACATATATATATTTATATAGAAAAAGAGATCCAGGACTTGTGTAAGATAAAATGGAGGATGAGAATTGCGATGAATGAATAAATTCTTGTTTTTACCTTATGGTTGGGGGGATGGATTGTTCTCTCGTCTTTCTCGGCGGAATGAATTGAAAACGAATATAAGAGAAGTAACTCGGAGCACAATAGCTCCGTGCCATTGGCTTCTTTCCCAATTAAGAAAAGAAAAAAGTGAGAAAAAATAAAAAGTTGGGGATCTTTTTCCTAAAAAAAGAAAAGGTAAAATTAAAAAGAGATCGACTCGTCGGGTACGGGTCGATTTGATTGGGGGAAGGGAGAAAGAAGGCCGGAGGGGAGGGGAGGGGAGGGGAGGCACTCGTTGGATTTCGTCACGGAAAAGCGCGTAGGAATATCTTTTTCGGGTCCACGGTTTGAAAAAGTCAAAGATGGGTGCTCTCGGGGACTGGTGACCGAGATCGGATTGCTTGCAGCGTAAGTCGGTCGTGGGTCAACCGTGTGTGGCATGGCAAACTGTCCCGTACGATACCTTCTAGATGGTGATGGTGATGGTGACGGTGATGGTGGGTGACGCCACCAATCCTTCTCCCAGAAAAATAAAAAGCCCCGACGAGATAAACATATATGCATTGATGATAAATTCTCAATTTTCTAGCCCAAATCCAAAAATTGTGGGCGATAATCTCAGCTACCCAATTCCATCATGCGATTCTCATCTCCAGTCATCATCGAGATCATTGACCTAGATTCATGCCGGGATTTATAATATATAAGGATCGGATCGGATCGGATCGACACGGCTTATCTCTCCTCTCCTTTTCTTTCTCTTTTGCCTCGTCTTTTCCATGCATGCGGCACGGGCCATATGATAAGAAGTTTTAAGATGACAAGAAATATCAGTATACTTGGTGGGGGAGCACCATCCAAATCCAAAAATGGAAGGGTCCCCCTCCCTCAAGGCCGACCACCCACTTCTCGGCCTAACAATGCCCCAAACCCTCCCTGTCTCATTCACCATTACTCCCTTCGTGTAGCGCGGATATTAATATCGTCTCCTTTTCGTGGACTTGCGTCCACGGCGCCCATTTCCGCCTCCTTCCCCCTCACTCCTTCTTGCAAATTAAGTAAGGATGGTCGGATTCGGGATGGGTAGTTTCCGGACCTAGAACTTAAAATCTACCCTATTAAAGCTCAATCTCAGTTCTTAGAGTTTAGAATGTACCCTGTTTTTGTAATCCCATTTCAAGGTCTACCCAATAATTTGTTTTTCTTCTTTTTATAGCAAAATAATATGAATAACAAAATGATTCAAGATAAAAGACAAACGAGAGAGAGAGAGAGAGAGAGAGAGAGAGAGTATGACTTTTAGGCTTTACGAAATTGGATTCAAATGTGGCTTTGTCAGTCTAGTTCCCGAATAGTTCTTAACTCAAAATCATGATGTGGACCAGTTCCCAAAAATCAAAATCGAGAACTATATATACAAGTTATAATGGGAACTTAGAATTGGATAGGTCGTTGGAGTAGTCCGGTCCAATTCTCGAATAGAACCAGTTCGGTAGCATAACCTAAAATGAAGGACCGATAGGTAGCCATGGTGATTGGCAGCACTTAGTTAGTTGTAATGTCTATTGCATCATTTAGAATCTATATGTTTTGTCCCATAGCTAAATTATTGAAATTAATTTAGGCTGCGTATGGGAATTAGCTTTCCCAAACTCTTTGGTCTTTAAAATCCCCTAGCCAAATGTTAAGGCACTTGGTTGCACAGTTTTGGAGAAATGCATTGCATTTTAAAAATTCCTCTAAAGCCCCTTACACCAAAGCAAGTCCATAGGACCTTTAGGCATCGACCTTTTTGGAATGCTAATACATTTTTATTCCAATTTCGCCGTCGATAAGTTTCCGAAATTTCGGAAATGCTCTCACCACCGACCATCTCGTGTGATGCTATAATTGACCAATAGCGAGCCTCTCGCTTGAATTCACACAATCTTAAGGAAGTGGCCTTAAGTTGGATGATGGTCATTTAAGCTCGTAGAACCTGAGGTGAAGGTGGCCAATGCCATATTTGGCTAGATATAGTTCACTGTTGGCCTGACTTCTTTGCCAGAGATTTGAGATTTCTTTTGTAACTTAGCAAAAGTCATTTTTCAAGTGTAAATGGTTCTGAATAGCATTTAAACCAAAGTTGCTTCCCAATGCACTTTAATATTACACTTCACCAAACAATAATTTGCATTTCGCAGAACCTATTTAACTTGCAATCATTTGCATTTTCTCAAAGAAAATGAATAATTTGAAATATATATTTTTAAAAACAACCATTCATATTGCTTAAAAATGAAAATGAAAATGAAAATGTTTATACATGGCTCGTTATCAATACTAATAAAAAATTTATTGACTAATTATTATAAAAGAACATTTCCTGGCAGCAAATGGAAAGTAGGAAAATACAGCAAGGTTGATTCTCGAAGGTGTAGCGTAGAGGGCAAGAGCATCATGTTCGCGGGCGATAGGCCCACTTAAATGAGACAATCATGCTTTCGATAAAAAGAGTGGGAAACTCGGATAAGACCACGGCACTTATCACATCATCTATATATCCTGTTTGACACAGTGTCTGGAGGCTCTTTCCCGGATTTGGAAAGGTTGCTCAAGCCCCTTGTCCTAACGGATGGACGAAAATGATCGAACGACCCAACTTCAGATGAATTTATGTCTACAAGCATGATTCCTGACTGAAGTTACGACATTGACCGTTGTGATTGGTTGGACAAATGTGGGGGACTGCCATCTGACTCGAGAGTGCATTGAATTAAGGACGCGAAATTACGTTGCTTATAATTAGTTTGCCTTCAATATGCCTCCCCCCCCCTCTCTCTCGTCCCTCCGTCCGTTCAAAGAAATCGTCTCCTTCTCCAATCGTTTCTGCACATTTCTCAGACACTTTCGACATTTTCCTCCCACAATCGTCGCCAGGACCATGGCACGAAGGGAGTTCGGTAGGAGAATGGCTGTTCGATTCCTGGGAGAACTGGCTGACCAGCAAGAAGGTGATGATGATCGGGACGACGTGTCTTACACGTGCCACATTGTTGGTCAGATCAATTCCAGGGGAATTTGGTTTGGAGATGACCCTTTTGCATTCTCCGTCCCTCTCCTCATGATGCAGCTCTCCCTCATCTCCATCTTCACTCGTTCCCTCTATGGTCTTCTCAAGCCCTTCGGCCAACCCTCCGTTGTTTCTCATATTCTCGTAAGCTGCCGTGGATTTTATCTTCTTTTTAGCCCCTTAACTTTGATTGGATGCTCGAGTCTCTTCTTTCTTTTCTTTCTGCTCTTTACCCAAGGACCAAAGCGAGGTAGAGAAGATCCGCGTCATTGTTTTGTCTCTTTTGACTCTCCCTCTGTTAGGAATTACCTCGACCGTAATGTCGTCCTGCTTTGCTTTCTCATGCTTTTTCTCGAACGTCAGACGTAATACTTGCATTTACGCTATGATGAACGTATGCTCTGAATTTATTATGATTGATGATTTACTTCCTCTAGGGTGGCGTCATTCTAGGTCCTTCAGTTCTCGGGCGCAGCTCGATGTTTGCATCTAGTGTGTTTCCAGCTAAAGGAACAGGTGTCTTCGACACGTTTGCGCTGTTCGGTTTCATGCTCTTCATCTTCCTGATCGGTGTTAAGACTGATCCTTCCATCGTGCTGAAATCAGGTAAAAGGACATTAGCCATTGGACTCCTAGGCTTCTTTCTTCCATATGCGTTGAGTGGCTTCACAGCATTCATGCTCAACCAGTTCCTTAGTTTGGATTACGACGTAGCCAAGGTGCTTCCTTCACTGGTGTCTATGCAGTCCATGACGGCCTTTCCAGTTATTGCTTGCTTTCTCGCTGAGCTCAAGATACTCAACTCAGAAGTCGGACGTCTAGCAGCCGCATCTTCTCTAATCTGTGATGTCTGTCATTGGTCCATTATGACAGTCAAATATGTGGTGCACTTAGCTGCCACAAAATCATTGAGAACCTCTTTTGGATCCTTCTCCTCAACGGTGCTGCTTGTGAGTTTCATCGTGTTTGGAATTCGTCCGGCTGCTTTGTGGGCAATCGAACGCACTCCACAAGGCAAACCTGTGAAAGAGATATATATATCTGGAGCTGTTGTTGCGCTTCTATCTTGTGGGTTCATTGCAGAAGCGGTTGGCTTAGGTGCCTTTGTGGCATCCTTCCTTCTGGGTCTGGTTATACCAGATGGGCCACCCTTGGGAGCTACATTAGTGGAGAGGCTCGACTGTTTTGTTTCGGTACTGCTAATGCCCACGTTCTTCACCACAAGTGGACTAAAAATGGACGTCTTTGCCATTAAATCTCTAAAGAATGTCGGCATCATTCAATCCATTGTTCTTGTCGCTTTTGTTGGTAAGCTTGTAGGGACGACATTGCCTCCACTCTTCTTGAGGATGCCGATCCGAGATGCCCTGTCTCTTGGTCTTTTAATGAACTCGAAAGGCATTGTAGAACTTGCTATGTTGAATAACTGGAGGATGACAGATGTGAGTTCCCTTTTCCCTCCGTATAAGCAGGGACACTTCGATTCAATTGCTTCATCTTGCACTTTAGCAATCCTATGTTTTATTGTTATCATGAACTCTAGTTTGCATATGGGACATAATCTTCACAATTTCCCAGTGAAAAAAATTGTGCAACTGTATTCATGTTGATTAGATGTTAATGAGACTTGAAGGTAGGCCACTGCCTTGTTTTCTTAAATTTCAATCGGTGTGCAGGTCATAAATGAAGAATGCTTCGCCATTACAATTATCTCTGTGGTGGTTATAACAGGAGTTATCTCACCGATTGTTAAGCTTCTATATGATCCTTCAAGGAGATTTGTTGCCTACAAGAGGAGGACTATACTGCATAACAGGCAGAATGAAGAATTGCACATTCTAGCTTGCATCCACAACGAAGAGAACATTCAAGCGACTTTGAGCCTCCTCAACGCGTCAAACCCCATGAAAGAGAGCCCCATCAATTTATGTGTCCTCCACCTCGTCAAGCTTGTTGGTCGTGCTTCATCTCTCCTGATTGCTTATCCGCCACGTGAGAAGTCCTCCGATAGCACTACTGAGTCTGAGCGCATCTTCAGCATATTCAGGAATTTCGAGCAGAACAACCAAGGCTGTCTAACGCTGCATTGCTACAAGGGAGTGTCACCCTATTCGACAATGCACAATGATGTGTGTTCCCTAGCTTTAGAGAAGAGGATCACCTTTATAATCATCCCTTTCCATAAGCAGTGGAAGCCTTGGGGAAGAGTAGAGACGAGTCATGCTTTTCGGCAACTGAACAAGAATGTACTGGAAAAGGCGCCTTGCTCAGTGGGCATCTTGATAGAGCATAGCAGTAGGAAGAAGTGCTTTACATCTAACTGTGCGGAGTCTTCCTACTACAGAGTCGCTGTGCTCTTCTTCGGGGGTGCGGATGATAGAGAGGCACTAGCATATGCCGGACGAATGTCGCAACACCCAAGTGTACTACTTACTCTGATAAGATTTTCCAGCTCAATCGATATAGTAGGGGGCACAGCCAGGAGCAAAATGCTTGATGGAGATATCTTGAAGGATTTCAGGAGCAATGCCCAAAGATGCAAACAGTTTTCTTACCAAGAGGAGGAGGTCATGGGCGCATCCGATGTGATTCGAGTGTTGAGATGCATGGAAAATGGTTATGACCTTGTTCTGGTCGGGAGACGCCATGGAGAGTCAACATTGATGCAAGAAATAAGGAAGTGCTGTGAGAGCGAAGATTTAGGAGTGATTGGGGACATTCTTGTGACCGTGGATTTTAGATGCGAGTCTTTGATATTGGTAGTACAACAGCAAACTAAAGTATGGGGACTGCGTGACCCCGAAGAGTCTACTCGGTTGAGAAGAATAAAGTTGTAGAGTTGGGGAGAGATATAGGCGACGGAAGATGAAATAGTAGATGTACAGAAAATGCATTCAGATAATTTCAATAGGACTTTCTTTTGTTTTCAACCTGTCAAACACAATACATAGATGATTCTCCATCTCCCCGTTTCACATCCCCATAATCTTTCCATGCTATAATGCTCGCAAAAGAGTTATTGTCAATGTAAAATGATTAAGGTGCACCTATGGCGATCGTGTAAAAGAAACTGCAAGTTGAGTAATACTAGGTTCACAGCAACTGAAATGTGACCCAGGTAACAATATGTACAAAGGCTCAGGTCCTGCTGAAAACCCACTGAATTCAACGTGTATGTGCACTGTTGTAACATGTCACATATTCTCCCTCTTTGGCTGAAAGCATCAGAGAATCACCTATTCAAGTTCCTCCAATATTGATCCATGCATGACTGATTGCCAAATTTTGTATGGACATGGCTGCTCCTCTCTAGACTGCTGATGGCATTAGCAAATGGCAACCGTTGGAGTTTTATGCATGTCTCTCGCCCATAAAATGCCTAAACTCTCTCTCTCTCTCTCTCTCTCTCTCTCTCTCATAGCACTCTGCAATTTGCAAAGACCAGTCAATTGGGCGTCAAAAATTTTAACAGAATAAGTTTGCTTTCTCAAAAGGAGCGTGGGGACAGACATGGAGAATTCTGCGGGACAACAGAGGATGGCAATGGCATGCTCAAGGTCACGGCAGAGAATGAGAGACTAGTGTGCCAAGATGTGACCGTGGGGCTACCTGCCGCTGTCTGACTTGGATTTGATACTTTTAATTCCTCTCTCTCTCATTTTCATCATTGCTCGGTGGATTCCTCTTTTACTCAGACCCTTTCACCAGGCCATGATCATGACGCAGATCGTTGTAAGCATCTTCTTCTCTCTATCCCCATGCTTCCACCATTTTGCTTGCGTTTTGGTTATAGATTCTTTGCAAGACATTATTCACATCTGGTCGTCTAAATCAGAAGGGACGAGCTTGCTGTCATAAATACAGGAAAAAAAAATAAAAAAATCTTTCAGCCATGGCCAAGATTACAGAAAAGAGGATTGGAAAATTTTGTACTTCTGATAAATCATCCAGTGGTGACTGATCACATCGCCTTTTTCTTTCTCTTTGTGTTAGGCAGGCAGGTATAGCGATGCATCCCTTGTTTCTAGGTAGAAACAGGTGGTTTTCGCAGTCACTACTGAAACCTGGAGACAAATTAATCCTAAGAACCTCAGCTGAATTTTGCTTCATGTTACTCATGTTCCTGCTGGGAGTACATTGGATTTGAGAATGTGGAAGAGCATCCAGAGAAAACCCTCATGATAGCCCCCCCGGTTCTCCAATTCCTTTGTGTTATGTGGCCTCAAGTTGGCAGTCATAAATAAGATGAGTCCATTCCACCCTAGACTGGGAGCTGATGTTTGCTTACTCATCTGATGAATTCGACGACTTCCCTTTGTTGTCATTTTTACTCTCCTTTACAATCTTTAAGATCATCAATTCAGAGTTGGGTACCTTGCATCCTCGCTGCCTTTGTTTGTGGTGCACTTTCCTCATTGGCAAACATTGTTTCATCCAACATCGGTGCAGTTTTGCAAAGCTCCATAATGAATCTAATATTTGCATTCGCCACCACCATTTTCTTTCATTGTGTCATGTTCTTCCTAGTACGACCATTTGTTATATGGATCTTGAATAATCAATCCAACGAGAGGAAGTCAATGCTGAATCTCACTTTGTACTCATCCTCTGTAGAGTTTTTGCATCTGGTTTGAGGGGCAAATACCTTGGTCAGCACGCAACCTCTGGAGCCTTCTTCTCAGGATCTCACTGGATGGTCCACCCTTAGGTCCAATTTTGGCGCAAAAGCTCGAGACTTTTGTTTTTGGATTGGTCCTTCCTGCGTCTTTCGCCTTCGGTGGATTAAGGACCAATCTCCATTCCTTGGAAGACATGTCAACCTTGAAGGTGGGGCTACTTATAATCGTGGATTATGTAGGGATATTCACCTGCACCATCTTGTCCTGTTTCCACTATGAAAGCGCAATCAGAGGATGCAGTCTCCCTTGGATTAAGCATGCGTTGCAAAGGCATCATTGAGTTGGCAATACATGGCTTCTGCATGATGTGAAAGTATGTCCATTTAATATGAAGGCTTTTAAGTTAGCGTGCGTTTGAGTAGTTACCAAAAACTCGCCTCATTCTGTTCTGTAGGTGACAAGACACGCAAATTTATTCGCTTTTGATAGTAACTATTGTTGAAGGATGTCTACAAAAAAGATTCAAATGATATTAGAATAAAAATAACAGCAAAGTCTGGCTATCTTCAAACTTTGTCCCTTGAGTTTGGTAGCTCCTGACTTTACACAGTCTGATCGCATCTTCAATTTGACCATCTCCATACTCTGCATAGTCTAATTGTTGGAGGATTTGCATGAATCTCCTAAATCCACTTTGAGATTGATTTACATACACAATTCAAAAAGGTATCATTCATACGAATTATATATTAAAAGAAAATAGAATAAGGAAACATAAGCCTGTGTTCGACATAGTTTCCTTAAAACATATTCGTCCCCTCCAGTACACAATGAGGCTCCCTTCAGTACACGTGAGGATACGTGGACATTTATCTCCCAAGATACAACGGTTGATAACAACGAAAAAGAAAGCTTGGTGACTTTGGTGAACTTGAACAATGTTCTAAGTTGAACACTCTCGAAAACAACACAATGCAGAAAGAACTGAAAAACAATGCTCTTTTTTCAAAAAGGAATGTTCGGATCCGATTCTAAAAGAATGCAAGAGCTTTTTGAAAATAAAATATGTGAGGGAAACGTTTTCTGGCAATTAATTCAGCCGTTACAAATGCTATGTGATTAATTATCTGATTAAATCGGCCATTACAACTTAAAGTCGTAAGCTACTGTTACGAAATGACGGGTTGGGTTTTTTGAAGTCTATTATTTATATATGTCAATATTTATTATTTATATATTATATTGTCGGGTTGGTCCGAGTTGGACCAATCCGATACCTTAGGACCAAGGACCAGCTAGTATAGTACCGGGTTGGAGATTTTAGGATTAAGGACCAACCCATTCATCTTAAAAACTCGACCAGGACCGACTGGGTTGGGCCGATCTAGGGTTGACCCTGGACCGTTGCTCGCCCCTAGAGGTGGTGGCGGCAAGAGATAAGAACAAAAGAAAAGAAAAGGAAAATTAGATTATTTCTAAACATTGTTTCTAGAAACATGAAGCTTTTTTTTTGTTTCTTATTTCCAGTCCAAATCTTCTCGGGAACAACTTTCAATTTTCGGGAACAAAAAAATAAGTTGGCGTTACCAAATGAATTTTTGTTATTTTTTTTGTTTCGGGGAACAAAAGAACAAAAAGAATCAAGAAACAAAAACGTTACCATGCAAATCCAAGAAGCTGAAGCACAAGAAAGTTAGCTCCCACCTAGTTGTGAAGAAGATCGAAGACATTGCCAATGTTGATGATCTTCCGAGTGACCCTCCACGTCTACCCCATATTTAATGTAGCGGATCCATTTGAGTATCATTCTCTAAATACTAGCCTTTAGCTTGACAAGAACTCGGGGTGGAGTTCTTTTGAAGTGGAGGAAATTGATGTAGAACACATGATAAATGCTTATATGAACACCATCGAGCAGTATAAGAGCAGATGATGGGTCTACTTCAAATGGTCATAACTTTTGATCCGAAATGAGTTACGACACATACAACATATCAAATTGAAGAGGATTGTGAGATCTTCAAATTTGCGAGTTCCCTTGATCCCCGGGCCTTCAAAGATATCATACTTGTTTTCTAGATTTTGGGATGCTGTTTGAAGACTTCCCCCTTTATCAATATTCTTTCCTTAATTCTGTTACCTGATTTCAATTATTTGACCGTTTACCAAAGGGCGAATTTCCTTATAAATAGGCGAATTCCTTATAGATAGGCACCTAAGTCTTTGTAAGCGGTACTTCATTATTCAGATCTTCCTTGTGTCAGAAGTTTAACTGATTAGTATAGATTGGTTAACTGCTAGAGCTAGCCCAGATGGGTGCACGTCATCTGGGTCGGAAACGAATGTTACTTACGTGCGCTTGGATACCCCTTCGGCTTTCGTCTCTACAGCCATGTCGTAACATCAGAGAGAAACTGGGAGGGAAAGTAGAAGATATGCTTCCTGACATGATAACATAATTTTTGAAAGACATATCCGCGGAGATGATGGACAGGGAGACATTGAGAGACTTCAAGGATAGCTTGTTGGGGGTGAAAGTGTGGGGGTACAGGGAGGAGATGGCGGAGGGCGGCCTGCGGACAGCCAAGCTGGTTAGGTCAACGGTTTGTCAATTCGGTCAGGTCATCCTGGGCCGACGTAAATGGGCTGGAAAGAGCGCAGACCACGGGCCTCTCGGCCTCCACGCCGGGACCTGTGTTTTGGTGTTATTAGCTTGTTTTGGGTTGAAGGAATTTAGCAGGTTAATTAAAGCCTCGTCACTGCTCAAGATGGCATTCGCATGGCTAGCTGTTGAAGATCTTCGCTTTAAGCGCTCCAGTTACTTTAGCAATTAAGTTGGGACGTGAAAACGTTTGTGGACACCAGATTGAACATTACATCCTGCAAACAGTTTAATCTCTACACCTGACTATCCCATTTAGATAAGTGTGCATTTCGGATTTGGATTCCAAATACTGTATTTATTACTATACTCAATCTCATCATCTCGATGAGATCCTCAGTTTTTCTGTTAAAAATTAACCCCCGTGAGGAGCAATCGAATCTGTTTGATTCTGTATTTTGTTTGATCTAGTTGTTATAGGTTGGGTTCGTTGATAAAGAAGGGAGTCGTGCACAAGGCTCGATGCCAAAAGTTGCATGGGGATCTGCACGTCCAGATGCTCATTACTTGGATAAATGGGTTCATCTTTACGTGCTCATAATAACACATCGGGTCGATAAAAACTCGTAATGAATAGCGATTCGAGCATTGATCATCAGATTTTGTGAAGTGAAATATCCTTGTGGTTTTTTTAGCATTGGACTGAAGGAAGCTAGCCAAAGAGCAGCGAATATAGGTGTACGTGACATGTGGTCCTGGCAATAAGAAAATGGGCAGCGGAGATTGCGAGAGGGATGTGGAATTGATTGTCTAATCTAATCTCATTTTAATATGAGAGAGAGAGAGAGAGAGAGAGAGAGAGAGAGAGAGAGAGAGAGAGAGAGAGAGAGAGCTTGAAGAAAGGAATCCATGTGAAGTCTGCGTTGCCCGAAATATAAGTGTCAAAAAAGGATGCGCCAGGCTGTATTTGCTTCTTCTTTTTTATGTTTGCTTGCTTGCACTTGTCTCCATCTCAGAATTTCAATGCAGTTCGAAAAAAGTAATGGAGACACCAGCGCATGGCTTTCTTCTTTAAGGTCTTTTTCTCTGATATTTCTTTGCTTTTGTTTGAAGCTGGATAGAGTTTCCATGATCGAAACAACCCAGTTGAAGTAATTTAATGAATTCGTAGTATCGCCACCTACATTATGCGTGATGCCTTGTTCATGTCATTAGGTTTATATAATGTCAGTTAACCACATAGTCATGGCAGGCACAACTGCCGCTTATAATACGGTCCATGATAATAACAGTCCCTACAAAGTAGTTAGTGAACCGGTTTGAAGTGCTTTCTTAATTTACCTCTTTGTTTAGCTGGCGGAGAGGCAGAGATTGATCAATTGACTCAGGCATATAATGGAGGAACATGGTAGAGCTATAGGCTACTGTTGCACCTAATACCGTCTCTGTCGATGATTAGGAGGATCGGACCTCAAAAACTAGTTGCATCTATCCCGGATAAACCCAGCAAACCTCAAGTTTCTGTAATTCTATGTGGTTATCTTTTCGATTTTGTATTTCCTCTCGATCCACGTTCTGAAAATGGCAAGGAGCTCACAAAAGCGAAATAACTGAAGGGTTGGAGACGAAATTTGATCATTTTGAGGTCTCGGGCAAGAGGGAAAGGCCGCGTTTTAACAGAGTCCTTATCCTTATAGCCAGTTTTTTGGGGCTCATATTTCCGTGACGTGCTTTCGTTTAGTATGCTTTCAAAGCTAATGAATCTATCATTTATGTGGAAGAGTTGACCGGCGTCTTCCCATTCACCACACGATAGTTGGGGTAAGTCAAGCGTGGCCCTCAGTACCCGTGAAACACAAAAAAGTTGAATTACATGATCGTTTGAGAGATATCCCGCTCGAGTAACATTTCGCGTTGACAAGTACAGAAAACCAAAAGGTCGCTCAGAGAGGTGATCCTTCATACTTCAGAAGAAATAAAACAGACTGCCCAAATCATTCTTTTGTTCTCCATCAGCGAAGAGGAAGATAAGACTGTAAAAAACCTGTACTTACAACTTTGGAATGTATATACAAGTCGTTCAAACGGTAACAAAAAGTTGAATCTCTGTCATAAGACTTGCTGTGTCATTGTGGGATGCTTCAGCTCATCTTCCAGCCTTGATCTGCCACCACTACACGCAGACGGAGCCAACAAGACAGAAAAGTCATCGTATCCCCAAAAACCAGTGACTCCACTCACCGGAAGATAACACTTGTAATCTGTTATGAGTCCTCAAAGATGCTCTCGAGGTGGGGCCTCCAAGAACTGTCGGTGCGGCTGTGCCGGCGGTCTTTACGGGAGGAGGAGGACTTCTTCTTTGAGACGGCAAGGTGGCGATCGCAGTCGGAGTTGTCTTCACCATGAGGGGTGTGCGATTTCTTGCGGTGAGCTTTGGTCTTGGAGGACACCCGCTTTTTATCTTGGGGAAGAGAAGAAGCGGGGATGAGGAAATAGATGGAGCCCCGCTTGAGCTCGGAGTCTGGAGAGAGTATGAGGATGCGGCGAACCATGCCTTGTGCGCACGGCTTGCTCAGGACGTGGTTCGGGTGCTCCTTCAGGACCTCCCCGGCCGTGATGGGGCGCGTTATCTCTTCAACGTAGCCATTCAAGTGGACGATCCGAATCAAGTCGAGAGCGCCGCAGGGAAGAACGCACGCCAAGCAACATCTCAGGCTGTTCCCCATAAGTCCCTCCTCTCAACGACTGTGTGATCGGAGATGGGTACTGGGTGGGTCTTCGTCTTCCTCTGGGTCTCCTCTACAATGCGTTTCTACTGGGACCGGAAAATGGTTGAGGGTCGAGCATTGTTATATAGCCAACGTCCCTACAAACCAATCAATTACGCTATTAATTTTCTTTTTTCAAAGAATGCATGAAATGACAAGACTGACCTACCTATATATGACTAATTCCTCTTTTTTTTTTTTTTTTGGTGTTGGTATTAGTTGCTGCATCATTTTGACCTTCCCTCGATGTTTGTTAATTTGGGACTAAACAAGATTAATAATGTATTCCTTGCATGTGTGACTAGCTTAAGCCGCCATGCGCCGATATCATTGCAGTATGTTAAGGCAATCGAGTCCCCTTCTCTTAATCTAATGTGTTGCTTCGTATTGCATTATAAAAAAAGGAAACAAAGAAGAAGAGAACTTAATTAACCATAAGAAATTTAGGGACCAACTATCATTTTCGGGAAAATTAAAGGTCAAGCTTTGAGCGCCGGCTGCTAACCCCGATGGCATATTTCTAGAGCACGCTTCGATGAGGCTAATGAGTTGATTCTCGTGGCGAATATCGCTGCTCTCCTTTCGGTTTACTTCTGATTTTCTTTCGACGAGAGGTTGGATTTGATTGACTTCTGCACCAGAATTCTCCAACCACATTGAACTTTTGGTCCCCTTTTGCCCCATTTGGCCCAAGCATATCATTCCTTACATAGAGTCGGTCAATTTTGAGTTGGTAAAGGATCGAACTCGAGGAGATCAGAGAGAGTGACACTATCGAAGTCACAACTGCCCAGAGACAGAGAGATCGCAACTAGTGAAACTACAATGCCCCACTGGTTAAATGTCAACGGGTGTACGACAAGTCAGACCATCCAACTAAGTGTGCAATCAAGTCAATAGAGTTAGAAGCGCTGGTGTCGACTCGACATCTGCCCACATTTTCAGTGATCGGAATTTGACCGGATAATAAATTTCTTGATCGACCTTGATTGATCAAGTCGATTTTTGAGGAGCTCAAGTTTGAGTTGAGTTGACTAAATGTATTCATCTGCAATTATATTTGTGTGAGTATACTATGTAATTATAAGAATATTTTGGTATAATATTGTGACTATGAAATATTTGCGAAAAAATAAAAATAAAAACTTGATTATGCCAGTGACCCTAGATCTTGTAAACCCCGGACTCCCGACCTGCTTGTTTGGTTAAAGTAACCTCATTTTTGTCAAACATTAGGTCTTTGGTTGCTCATTTTGAGTTCCGTAAGGTGGTGAAAACGCCTAGTTCTGGTGATCATATGGTGGATGATGTAACTCGTTTTATTATGTAATGACATTATTTCTCAATATATATGCAAGATCTCTCCCTCACAAGTCACAATTGATAGAGCTCATTCAGGTTGCATTTATCAACCTCAATATCAAGTGGAACTATATCCTCTTCATCATCTGGTCACTACATAGATCAAATAGACTAGAGAGGGAATGGAAACGTGGAGATATTATTTTCGAGATAATTACCAAAAAGAGTTGTAAATTTATTGTATGGATTCTCAATTTAGGCTTCGTTTGTTTTGCAGAAAATAACTTTCAGGAAAATATTTTCCGGATTTTCCGGTGTTCGTTTCACGGAAAACAATATAGTTAAGGAAAATATTTTCCACGAATGGAAAAAACGCTTTCAAAAGTAGGGAAAATATTTTCCGCCTTTTAGAAAGTGAAAAACATTTTCCATCTTATTTCTTCACCTTTAAACATTTTTATCTTCTGTAAAAATGGCTTGTGACCAGTGGTCAGTTAGTGAAGGACAAAAAAAAGAAGAAAATAATAATTTTTTCCATAATTTTTCCTAAGTTTCAAATGAATATTGGAAAATATTTTCTAGAAATATTATATTTTCGGTGAAACGAACGAAGTCTTAGTCATAAACTTCTCAATTTGGCCAATTTAGTTCCAGATCTTTTGACCATTTGCTAATATAATCATTTTAGGCTATATTGGTTGGAAATCATTGACATGGATAATTTTTAAATTTTTTAAATTATTTTAATTCACTTTTTTGTCATTGTAGCCGATGCTGTGCAATGTATGACGGCATGCACTCGCATTAGTGGTTTTTGGAAAAACAAAATCGATTGGAATGATTATATTGATAAATTATTAAAATATTTTAGGATTAAATTGGTTAATTTAAAACTTTTGAAACTGAATTAGTGTTCGATACAATAACTTTATTACGATTTTTCTTCTTAACGACTTTTACCGTCAACTTGCAGTTGAAAGGGAATTTATCTTTGGATCTGATGGTCATACGATGAGCATTTGAGATCAACTACGGGGAAACCAAACCAAAGTACAAACATCCAAGCGAGTATGCAGAATGTACAACGCCATGTACGTACATGGTGGACGGCAGAGATTTGTCGCCTTTCGGGAGGTCCGCACAGAAGACCACATCGAATCGAATACAAGCTGCCAGGCGGAGTCCCGGGGAGGAAGGAAGGGAAAGGGAAGGAAGGAGGCCTTAAAAACGCTGTGTTCTTTGGCCCAAACCGAAATGAATAACAAAATAGCCGGCCACAGAAGGATTAGGTACGGAACGGAGATGGAGAATCAGAAGTGGGAAAGGTTATTACAGGGGGATGCTAGATTTAAGGAGGGAGTTGCGGTCGGAGTCAGACAACAGATGGATGCAAGGAGGGAGGAACACATGGTAAGGTGGTGCTCCATGATGGGTGGGGCTCTTGGCGTTTTTCTCAGCGATCTATAACGAGACAAGAAGGCCAGACTAACGTACAGCTGTGAGCTGGGGCCATCGTGATTCCTCAGTTACATTATTAATGTGGTATGGCTGCAACCAATCTGCATGGACCCGATCGGCCTGCGCCGCGTTCGTTTATTCCGATAAGCGATTTGTCTTTTTGGTCATGTCCCATTATTTTTATCACCTCTTCTTGAATCTTGTACTCTTACCAATTGCACGAGCTGGTTCTCTCTTTTTCTTTGATCTGTTACATGAAGGAAACCCTATTGCGGGTACTGCATTTCTCTAAATCTCAGGCATCTCTGTGATTATCTGACATAAAGAGTCGTACCTCCTCCTCCCTAAATAATGTATCTGCGTAATTAAACCACCCCATTAACAGAAAAGGACAGATCTTTTTCCTTTTCCAAGGAGTGAACACCGCTTCATGCAGAAACTCTCTCTCTCTCTCTCTCTCTCTCTCTCTCTCTCTCTCTCTCTCTCTCTCGGGGGTTGGATTTGTTTTTCCTTAAGCTCAAGAAAGAAAGAGGGGGCTTTCTCGTTGGGGAAGAAAACAATGATAACTAGTTAGTCTATTGCCAACTTCGGACCTTCGTTTAGGCCTCAAATGGACATGGTTGAGCCTCAGCATTCATCTGCTCTATCTCTGAATTGCACTTGCCATGCGCTTGCAGCTGCGTAACGCAAGGGGCTTCTTTCTTGCTAGTTTCTATTTATTCCTATATTAGAATATGTGCAACTCGTCCTTCATATCTATACAAGTCATCGTTTTCCAAAATGAACCAATCTCTGTAGTTTCCCAAAATGTGATCATTAGATGTGCGGTGTAAGTATGTGGAAATTCTTGATTAGGTATGATGAATCGTTTTCTTAATTCAATTGAAAGGCTTGTTTGTGATGTTCCATGCTTACCAGGAAGAGCTCTTGTCTATTGTGACTCGGTACGCTTGAAACTGAGACCAGAAAGAAAATCCTACTTAAATCACCATCAAATTGAAATTTCTAATTGCCTATGAACTAACAAAATGTAAAAGCTCCTGCAATAGCTGTTACCCAACATATTGATCCGCCTTCCTAATTACCTCCCGCATGTCTCATCCCTAAAGGGAGAACTTGGGCAGGAATCGTATTGATAAGATCATGAACGTCAACGAATCATTGAACCAGAAATAAACAAACATAGCTAACTAGGAAGCTTCATGGAAGGAGGGTCTCGGATCAGGCTGCCGACCCATTTCAGCCGAGAGGTTTTTAAGCGAGGTTCTCCATGTAACTAACCCCATGATTAGCAAATAATGATTAGCCATAATCAACTACACCCTGGGGAAACATGATTAGAGAAAAGAAAGGGGGGAATGCACGAGGTATGGCATATGATAGATTCTTGGTGTAAGATTGAATTTAGAAAATATCGTAACGCGTACTGAATAGAAGGCATTTGAATAGAGATGCCATAATAATTGAACATCGTGGACTGAGCCTGTCTTATGCTGAAGCCGAGGTGGAATCCCCGATTAACTTAATCCATTCAATACGGCATTGAATATAAAGAATATGATGGAAGCTCTTCCTCCATACCGTACCACTTCCTTTCCCTCCTCTTGAAATTGCTGAATACCATCTGCGTTGCCACATAAAGACAAGAGTCCATGCACGTCTATGTATGTTCATCGTATAATACTGACAAAAAAGGTTATAATCCCAAGGCGGAGGAAGAGGGAGGGAGAGATCGCGATCTTAATGCTTGGCCATCAGCCGTTGATGATTTGTCATCTTAGCTGGCATCTCGATGTCGCCCACGCCCACACGAGTATTCTATCCACATCCCCCCATGTTGAGTAGGTTTTGGAATTTGGGTAATGAAGAGGAAAGACTGTGTTATTCAGTTCAATGTATCCAAGCTTTCCATTGGTCATTTACATCCCCAGCCCCATATAATAACGGTGCAATTGTTTTTTTTAGGGTCATCCGTTAACGAATATTTCCAATATACTTGTTAAACATATTTAAATATGCGACGAAAGTGGGCGATGCAATCGATACTAAAGAATTTCCTCGCTTAATAGGTTTAACCAGTGACCTGGAAACACCTTTCATTCATGAAATTCTAGTTTGTATTCATTAATTTATACATCTATCTTGTGAAGCTAGAGATCATCGTCCCAAGACTTGTGATTCCTCGCTTACTGTTCCCATGTGGATGCCCGATGCGTGGGGTTGTCACGCAGATCCATGCTCCCGAAAAACGGATTCAAGTGTTGAAATTTGAGCACTTGTCATGTTATTCTTTCCTTATTTATAGTACACTTCGATGGTCGTGTTGTTTGTAAAAGAAGGAGCGGAAAAGAAGTTTAAACGACACTCACGGTGGTCTTCCTTCTACTTTATGGTACCTAAGCCCAACAAGATTAATGTATAAGCATGACAATATGAAGTTATGAACTATGTACAAATGGATACACATATCATTAAAATTGTAAAACGGGTAGACTGAGTCAGATTAGGTCGAATACATTATGACCTAAGTTCATGCATTTATATATTTCACAAATTTAATGATCAATATTTGACCCGAACCATACTTAGAGTGGTGGAAGGAATCAAGAAGCTGCTCGGAACCAAATTAAACTGATTTTCAAAAGAATTGATCCGGTTCCCGATTCCAGACATGGAATTGTCAGCCAAGACTAGACTAATAATATACATTATTTTTTAAGGAAAGAAAGACCCTAAATCATGTATATTTTGCATTGCACAAACACCATAATCCAAATTTAACATCTTTTTTTTTCCTGAGATTTTGCTTTGTTTGGTTCCCATAAGTCTTGTTTCTCTACCATTTAATGAGCAAAAGACAAAGCTAGGAAAGTTTGTCAATATAGATAATCACGGAGGGCTAATGTTTTGAAGTTTGACATTCTCATCGATGCGGCTTCAATTATTTATAAGCCACCCTATGCTATGTAGTAAAAAGTCATTTCTCCCGTACTAGCCACAACATAAATTGGTTCTAATAGGAAGTCCAAGAATGCATGCCTTTCTCCATCCACTACCAAGTTGGACAATTTGATTTTTTAGATGACTTTGCATCTTGCAAATTCCAAGCTTATACTCCGGTGGGGATAGTTTTATGGACCCATCTAAGAGCTGCTCGGATCAGCGGTCCGATTTCCAAGTGGATCTAGGAAACCGACCGGCGATTCTTGATTCTATTTTTTTTTAAATCGACACTTAGTAGGCATTCCTAATTCAAGGGTGGGAACCATCCATCCAGATCATGCCCCCTCCTACCCATACAAAACCCGATTCATTCACTAAAATACTTCTATATTTAATTCAACATATAAAAATTTGAATCCACTTAATTAACCCACTTTAAGATATTCATTTATGTACATAATTTTGATAAAATCACTGTTTCGACTATATCGATGCTAAATAAGTGGCTTTCAACATTGCATAGAATTTACAATTTTTGTGTTGTAGCTAGTTCTTTATACTGAATTTATAAAATTATAGCAACCAATAACGTGAAGGAATTGACATTTTAATTAAATAGAATGTAAAATATTGAAGAAGATAATTTATACTGACCACTTGATTATTGCAATGACGAGAACTAATTTTAGAATATTACGTGAACATAGTAATGCCAAATGCAACAAGGGAAATGATTACTCTATTAACTAATACATGAATCCTACAAGATTAATGAAAATTAAAAATGATGGAGGAAGAAGGAAGCCGTCTCAATATTTTTAATAAGGGTGAAGTCGCTTGTGAGTCCACCGAGACTTTTTTGAACTTGAGAGAGAGAGAGAGTTATAAAGGTGAGCTGGGTTTGAGTAAACCGTGAATCCATTTAACATCCATGTATTTTGGAGTTTTGTCATTTTAAACTCATTTTATTAAATATAGAAAACTCATATAATAACTTAGCCTATCAAATATAGGCTTAGGAATGGATTTATGACTCATTTTGATAAGTTTACCAATCATGTCATGCACAATCTTGTTATATGTAGTTTTAGACATCATGCCCATGCAATCATTTAGCAATCACTAGAATATTAATCATGTTACTAACTGTTTAGTGAAAAATCAAACAATTCTTCTTGGGATAATGAATTGTTAGGTGTATTTTGTGTGTGCGGAAAAAGAATGTTAGCTGCATCCTACAAACGTCAACTTATATGTACCGTCAGATGAAGCTAGATATAAATTTGATTCACATATAATTCGAGTATACATAATACTTATTTTTCTGATAGAATTTGAAAACAGAGTGGAAGAGACCATGTGGCAATTGTTCGTGGTGAGGAAGCATCGGGCCTATTGGGAAGTAGGAAAGTGGCCTTACGTACCGTACGGTCTCCGAGGGCTTGGCATACTTATTCGATGTATGATTGATGGGCGGTGGCCATGTTCCGCTTCTCCTTTTCCCCCCAAGAATGGAATAGTTTGGTGGAATATCAGACCGGTCACCGACAACGTCTTGGTGCTTCATCTTCAGGGTACGAAAAGGACAAGGTACCTTATCATCGCACGTACCTATCATAAGGTTGCGAATGTATTGGTTAGCAAACAAGATGGGGATCAGCTCGCACTGAAATGAAAACGGGGAACACTTTTCTATCAGAAGACGAATTAATCACCACGGACGCAAATTCTCCAAAAAAGTGCTCCTATTTTCTTTCGAGCAGTTCCCTACATGCCATCCGAACTCATTTACACAACACTCCGATCAGATGTGACGGCAAATCTCCTCCATCAATCTGACTCCTCCGCAAAGTTTATGATGTGTATGGGAAATTGATGCCAAAAAGATTAAGCCATCGATTTATTTATGGGTTATTCACTACTTTGGGATATGTTTCTTTCATTACGATGCCATAAATCTTGGGATCGATAGTCTCTATGAGGCATGTTCCGTCGCAACACTAGTGTCGGGATCCAAGAAGTGCCTTTCTAAGCTTGTGTATTTGTTTGTGCAAATGGAAAGAATAGGAGAAAAATGATAAAGTAACATATGTTTGCCAAATCTGAAACACTACCGAAGGGTGGTTCATTTCTTAATGGGACCGCTAAAAGAAGGATGTTTCTATGAAGATAGTTGCAGATCTCAAGCCATGAGAAATAAATTTTCAGTCGGAGAAGAGGGAAAAATCTAGAGGTTGGTGAGATATGAGGTTGCTGGTAGCAGGTTCGGTCAATGTAGTGTCTTGCTTACAAGCTCTCAACATCTAGCGCGGCATGTCTCCTCATGCGGCGGTAAGATCTTCATTTTTCCTTCTTTTCAAACGAGGGGTGTAAGATGTCAGGAACGAAATATGCCCATATTAAACATGATCACCAAACGAAGAGACATCTGTCATGGGCGTGCTTTTATCTAGCTTTTCCAAACCGTGCGACCTTGTGAATTACTTTCCAAGTCAGCCTTGTGGTTGAGAGAAGGAGAGAGGGAGAGGGAGAGAGGGTCTAGAGAATTCAATCTTTCATTCAATCAACCCAACGGTACAAATGAAGGGGAGAAGTTCCTTTATATACAATCCGGGCACTAGCTATAGCTGCTCACTCCCCCTATTTTCCTAGGCAACCGTTCCATATATATAATCTAGAACTAGGGTCGTTTGTCCAACCTAATCACCTGTAACCGCTCGTTAGTTGCCCATTGGACGAGCGGGCGCTTTGTCCTGTCGCATGCTTGATGGGTGAACTCGAGCCTACAACACTGAAGCATGGTCTCCATACCTCTGTAGACAGCCGAAGCAGGTAGATGGGACACGCCTTTGCATGAAATGGGTTGGAGATGGAAGTTTAAGCCAAATCTATTTTGTCTGAGCTCACGCGGATGCCATTTGGAGAGTCTTAAGCAATTCCTCCTACGCTTTAGGAAACTCTCATCCCATTTTTACACAAGAATAGTCGACAAGAAAACCTCAAATCAAACAATGGCATCCTTTAGTATTTCCATCATGGATGTTTCGGATCATTCACTCGCTCGTCACTAGACATTGTCTTATGGATATGGAGATCATTCTGCAGTATTAGCTAACAGATGCAACAAGCCGTCTAAATTATGGTTCCCTTATTTACCTACTCTTCAACCTTGAGACTTCAACTCCAATTTCTCCCTAAGACGCCAGAAATCAAATTCATGGGAGAACGATGCAAAAACTTTCATTCTCCGTCAAGTTTCAAGCTCTACCGACAGAGCCTTATGTAAATCATGTCGTACTCAAGTATTCCCCATGTCACTAACAAGTTGCTGCGTCGGAACAGGAATTTGATGTGATTTCTCAAATCTTAAGAACCCAAGTTGAGTAAATGGAAAACAAAACAGCATTTCCAACCCTTGGATATTCTATGCACGTGTCCTTTATTAATTTTCAAGGTAAAAACAAGAGTGCCTTTACCTCAAGGTTAAGTATGCTTTTCCAATACAATGTCACAAGCCAACATCTACTTATAAATCCCGAATCAAGGGCTATCCTAGTAGATTAGTCCTCTTTTCAGAAATATACGTAATGGCATCGGCCGTGCTACTTACCTTAATCACACTACTTCTGGTGAATACCGGCTCCAGCGTCCTCAATGCCTCGTCGAAGCCAGCTAAACTATTCCCGGCAGTCCTAATATTGGGGGACTCATCAGTAGACACCGGTAATAACAACTATATAGCGACTTCGTTCAAGGGCAACCACCTCCCTTATGGTCGAGACTTCCCTGGTCATGTTCCCACAGGTAGATTTTCTAATGGAAAACTCGTTCCGGATTTCATTGCTTCTGCGGCTGGTATCAAGGAGACAGTTCCCCCGTTTCTAGATCCTGACCTAAAGGACGGACAACTCTGCACCGGTGTTAGTTTTGCCTCTGGAGGATCGGGGTTTGATGATCTGACAACCGCAGCTTCCGGCGTAATCTCAATGTCCAGGCAACTTGAATACTTGAAGAAGTACATTCAGAGGCTTACCAAGATGGTTGGGGAAGAGGAGACGGAGAAGATTTTAAGAGGAGCGTTGGTTATAATCAGTGCAGGAACTAACGACTTCATCTTTAATTTCTATGATATTCCCACGAGGAGAATCCAGTTCAATATTAGTGAATACCAAGACTTTTTGCTGGGAAGAGTGCGACACTTCATGTTGGTGAGATGAGAACCTACTTATTACCTATGATGTTTCTATTCTAGTAGTGATTTCAGTCATGAATGAACTCATCTGACTGCTGAAAGTGTACTTACCCAGGAACTCTATGATCTCGGATGCCGTCAGATAGCAGTGGCGGGGCTTCCTCCAGTTGGTTGTCTGCCCATTCAAATGACCGCAAAATTCAAGAACCCCGAGGATAGAACATGTGTAGAAGATGAAAACTTAGATGCTCGAATCTACAATCACAAGCTAGCAAATCTTTTGCGTCAAACACAATCAGTGCTTCCGAAAAGCAAGATTGCCTATGCGGATGTGTACGAGGCATTAATTGACATGATCAATCATCCTGAGAAGTATGGTATGCCGAATGAAACTTTTACGGTTCTAATCTTTGAGTGTTATACACTCTTTCCTTGGCTTTCAAGAGACACGTTGTGGTCGTGAGCAAGTGTCTGTCCAATTGATGTTTTTCACTTACTGCGATTATGGGCGACAGGTTTCCTGGAAAAAAACAAAGGATGCTGTGGTACTGGATATGTGGAAGCAGGACCTCTGTGTAACGAACTCACACCAACATGCCGTAATCCATTGCAACACTTATTCTGGGACAGCATTCATCCTAGCGAGTCAGCATACTACTACATCTCTCTTTTCCTAGAGGAGCGAGTTCTTCCTCAATTATTCTACCGCGACTCTACAAATGAATACTGAAGACACACTGATCTATGTCATTGTAAAAAGAAGAAAAAGGGAGCAGGTATTGCACATGATTAGCAAATATTAATGGATTAAAGGAATCGTTCGAGGTTCAACTTTATGAGGGCATAGCCAGATCCTTGGATGTAGTAAATAATACGATGTTGATCCATCAAATCTGTAGAGGCTAGATTTGAAATTTCATGAACAAGTGCGTGCTGGCTATCAGCCAAGGGGATGACACTTTTCTTTATAGGTACATTATGAACTAGCATCTGAGGATGAGTTATTAAGGCCGAATAAATAAATAAATTTTCTCTTGCATGCTCCCATTTTTCTTCATGCCATTAACTCGAGATCAAAACTGCGCACTTAAATATCCAAGTAACAAAGGACAAATCAAATTTACAACTCCCCTAACAAATGTGAGTAACAGCCCTTGTAACAAAATAAATCTCTTCCTTAATCAGGTCAGGGCGAGGAAACACAAAAACTTCATCCATTTTCTTTATTAGGTTATATGAATCATGAGCGATTTTCCTAGAAGTGCAATGACCAAGATACAGTTAAAGAGTAAGAAAACCTGAAAGATATGAATTTACAACTGCATAATTCAACTGCTCTCTCTCGCATATGCGCTCGTCTCCTCTGCAACCTTCCCCCAAACATTGGCAATTTTCTCAGCATACCCAACCTGTGACATTGTGCAAGGCGGAAAGACATGATCCAACTAAAAAGCACTATGGGGTAAAAAAAGCAGATATCTAGGTCAGTTAAACCACATAATTTAGGCACGACAATTAATTTAGGCTGACATGCTATCTGGCATAGAACCTCCAACAAAAGAATCATCAGATCGCGAATCTAAGGAAACCACAATCCAAGAAATTTACTCCAAAATTGATCTCAGAAAGCCTAGTCTTTGTTCATATCATCCACACCGAAAAAGGTTACATCAATCAGAGAAGAGAATTAGTTTCTTCAATTGGGAAGCCTTTGGGGATTAAATCTTTACCCAGACCCAGGACACAAGTAGCCAAGGAAAAAACAAACAGA
Organism: Melaleuca quinquenervia; assembly: GCA_030064385.1. NCBI lineage: Eukaryota > Viridiplantae > Streptophyta > Magnoliopsida > Myrtales > Myrtaceae > Melaleuca > Melaleuca quinquenervia. The sequence continues at coordinate 27,069,040 of CM057719.1, read as the reverse complement.
TAAATGAATGTGCATCACTTATTTTGATTACGTGAATATCAGGAAAGACACTATATCAAAATTCACTTCTTTGCAACGGAGAACTGTGGCTCCAATTGCAATCTCTCCCAGCAGACCTCACGACCTGCCAGCGTTATGGTCTTGGTATCTCTCTCCTGATTTTGTCTGTTGATTACTTTGAGAAATGGAGCTTAACCCTGCCTGCTATTGTAAGCCAGATAACTTCTTATTCAGATCCAAAGTCCAGATAGTAGAGGCTCAGTTGGTACAGGTAATTACAACCTGTCCTGGCTATTGCAAATTAAAAAATATGGGCTAGTGAGGCAAGCATAGAAACAGGTAACAACTTGATAGGCACCTACTATCTAATGAGACAGATGCATCACTGCTGTTGGAGGCACTCAACAGAACCTCCTATGAGCATGCCCTCTTACTCAACCCGAAATTTAAACTTAGGGGCCATTACGGCTTGAAAACTAATATTTTAGCCTGTACCTACTTATAGACCATCTGTTGCTTCAAAACTCGAAACTCCAATCAGTCATGCCACTGGTTGTTACCAAATGGATGGAATCTCGCACAAAACTAGCTAAGACTACTTTTGAACTCAGACCCCTCCAAAGGTTGGTGGCAAAGGGCATCTCCAGACACCTACTCCATCCACGCATGCAACTTCAGTAGCAACACCAAAAAATACCCATCGAAATAATCTGTCTAGAATTATGTGGCATTTGACAGGAATGGATCTGCATAACACTATTTCTAAAGGGTTATCAAGAACTACAGCCTAGATGGAGAAAAGATGCAGCAGAGTTGAAAGACGCCGCGTGATAGATCTTACACAGTTGACAGCCCTCAACCATTACATAGAAGTGATTGTTGAACTTACCCAGCCAGAAGATAAGTATAGCGCAGTACTCAAATATGACCAGAAAATAGACGCTATCTTTGAATTCTATTTTACTCAGATTAAATACAGCCAGCAGTGAGTCATCTTCACTTTGCCAGCACCCACAAAAAGAAACCAGTGGTGGAGAAACAACAAAAAAGAAGTCACACACTAGATGATTGCAACAAATCTTGTTGCAGCAGCTGAGATCATCGCAGTTCAGGGGAGAAAGAGAGACAATTTACCTGGTTGACAACAAACCCCTTCAGCATATTCAAAAAGTCTGCATGTTTTTCCTTATCCAGCCGCTCAAGTTCAGTCCTGTTATTTTCCTGCAATAATGCTGCCTCAGTTGAAGGTGAAAGTGCTAAAAACTAAAATATACTCCACTGAAGAAAATTTTGAGAACAACACCACTAATCTTAAAACTCAACCTCCCTCTACACGACCAAGTTTCTCGGAGGTACCAAAATGACCATGACAGTCAAGAGAAGCTTGAAACTCAGAAACTAAAACCAGAAAATTCCGCAGCCCTTGCACTTATTAAAGAGTCCGTCTCTTGAAATCAATTAGTGGAGTCTCAATACAATCACAGGAAGAAAAGTGACAACGATGCATGCTACCTTAATCCGCTCGTATTCTCTTATTGCAACATTCTTTGCATCCTCAGTGACTCTTATAGTTTCTCTCAATTCCTCTATCTTGCGTATTCTTGACTTGTCACCACCAAATATCTTTGATGATGCAGCTTCCAGTTTTTCAGCTCTCGATTTTAATGAAGATAATTCTGATAAAAGAGTCTGCACCGTCAATAAAGCGCTAGAGCGATCTGAGAAGGCACCATGTACTGCTAACATGAGACCCAAGTACTCATGAAGGGTATCCTGCAATTCATATTGACAAAAAGATCACCAGAAATCCAAGATATAGTTGTAATTTCCTTTTAAGTGGTGAGTTTGCCAAAAGGGATCGACCGGGGGAAAGGAAATTTTCATGCTTGATTTAAGCTTTGCCTTTGAACCTTCATAACATATAGACAAATTCTCTATATGCCAGATTAACATATTCAAAACACGAGGAGAACTTACCAAGTGCTTCACTGTATGCAAATTTAATTCCCGGTAAAATCTGCTAGCTTTAACTGCAGCAGTTGCCAAATTTTTCATATCAGCTGCCCGTGATCTCTGAGAATTAAACACGGCCTCCTCATTCTCAAATTTTGTCAGTTTAATGAATGCCAGTCCCAGCTCTCCCATTGTTTCTCCCATGTCTTGCTGAGCTTTCACTAATGATTCCGCCTAAGCATACGCATGACATCAAAAAACCAAGCATCAGTTTGAGATATAGCAAATACTTGGCCAGGGGTGAAATTTCATTCTGGACATGAATGACAGCAAGAAATTACCTGCTGCGAAGCATTGCTTAGTTGTTGCTCCATGTCATGCATCCTCTCCTTCTTCTCCAAAAACTCTTTATCCTCTTCAACCACAGGAGGTTTGGAACTTCCCCAGTCATTGGTAACCGACTGCTTCAGCTCCTTAAACAGCCTCAATAAATCCCTCCCCCCTTTTGCTGGCTGCACGACCTCATGTGGAGCCACCACACTGTCACTAAGAAGCTGCTTAGGAAGATTGACTGCACCATCGAGCATCCTCGAAGCAACATCTGTGCTCGTTGGCAAGGGGAGCTTCCCCTGCACCTGCAAAAACACCTTCAACTCATCGCTCTTCTTAATGACGGGATGAGCCGCCAACCTCCTTAAATACTTCTCAAGGGCCACCCTTCTCTGCTCCACAAACTCCTGTTTCTGCATCACCTGACTCTCCACCACGCTCTTATCGGGCCTTGGCGGGATAAAGAACCCTCTGTACGACTCAGCTAGCCTATCAGATAGGGTCACCACATCCCGAAACCGCCTGCGGACGCTAAACTCGGCAGCCCCAAACTCAGGTATGTTGGTCCTCGTCGTAATTAAATAAGTGACATAGGTGTTACCTCCGGGCACGATGGAATTGGTGACCTCCTGCTCCTTCTGGGGATTGGCCACGGTAATCTTGATGTACTCGGCATTAGAGGAAGAAGATCTGGAAAAGCTAATGGGACTATCGGAACTCCGGCTAGGGCTATCGGCTCCATTGATCTCGGAGGAGGTATCCCCGTCGAAAGGGCTGAAGATGACATCGGCGTAGGAAGGGGGCTCGATGTAGGAAGAGTGGTCGTGGGAGCTAGGGTTTCGAAGCTCGGGGTAGGGCGGCGGGGGCGCGAGCAGGGGATCAGAGTCGGCGGGGGTGGCAAGAACCGGAGGGGAGAGGGGATGGTGGGTGTCGGAGAGAGAATTGGACATGGCGCTTCGGTAGTTGGAGTTGGAGTTGGAGTAGGATTTGGAGGGGTCGCCGAGGACGAGGGATTCCATCTCTTCTTTGGAGGCGTACAGGTGGGCTTCCTCGAAGCCCTGGTTGTCGGAGCCCATCATCTTCGAGATTCCGATCGGAGGCGGGAAAGGAGGGGGGAGCGCCGCTCGCTGATCTGGCAATGACGAGACGACCGGGTGGGGCGTTGTTCAGAGAAGGTGGAGTGAAAGAGAGGGAAGCGAAGGAGACGAAGGGGGATGGAATTGAATTGAAGAAGAAAAGAGGGTCATGTCGCGAGAAGTGGGTTGGGGGCGCGGGTGTGTCGAGGTGGGAGGCGACGATGGAGGAGGAGCTGCACGTGGCTATGGTTGGGCTCTGGACATGGCAGAAGAAACCAAGCAACCAACGGCAAAAACAAAGAAGATGCAGAAGAAGGAGAGAAGAAAGATCTCAAGAGAGAAAGAGAGAGAGAGAGTCTCGTGAGTCGTGGGCAGGAAAACGGTGGGTAATTAATCACCGGTCAGTCTCAGTCGAGCCAACGCCATCCCAGGATCGCTACTAACGCCATCTTCGCTCTCAATCTCATTCCACTTCAAGTTTGGATATCAATGCGACTTGGAAGAATGAATTCGACAGATGCCGAGCTCTTGGATCCATCTGATCTGACGTCGAAATCATGGATCATGAGACAGCCTAATGAATTCAATTCGATCCGATCCGATCCTTCATTTTATTAACAATACAATTATAATAAATTCATATTAAATCTATTTATCATCGTACGAAAACTTGCAAAGTTGTCATAATCGATTTCTTAATTTTAATAATTCAAACTACATCAATTTGGAATCATGATCGCAGCTATTACTTCAAGCAATTCGAACAAAAAATTTATGGACACGGAATTTCATATTTTTGTGCATTAGAATATAAATGCTAATATATTTACCAAAAAAATATATAAATGCTAATATTGTTAAGTAAAGAGTGAGGCATATATTATTTCTCTAAACATCTTTCATTAAATTCACTGTCGACGTATCCTAAGAACGCACCACACCATCTAGTCTATGTTAATTTTCGGAGATATATGAATTTGATTCGAAGGAATTACGTGCATCCGAATTCCAAGTTCTGGTGCTAAACCGGGTAATCCTATTCCAGGACTGGGATAGGAGTCAGGACTAGGACGATGCTAATGGGGCACCGGTCGTCCAAACATGCGGATTCGAGCCTGAGAGTAACCGCGACGTCACGTCGATGTTTCGTTTTTCCGACGGAAACGAAAAGGGAAAGACAACCGAACCGAGCATGAAAATGGGAAAAAGATTTATTGAAAAGAAAATGATAAAAAAAATATAAAGAAATATTCGGAAGAACTTGGAGTTGCTGCAGTGTGAAGTCTGGAGCGTGGACCGAAACCCTAGCTTAGACCCCTGCTCATCTCATCACCAGTCAATGCCAGTTTAGTCGAGAAGGGGCGTCAACCTCGAGCCGGCCGTCCACGTTGCGAGAGCCATGGCCTCCAAGTTCGGCCTAGCCGGCGGGATACCGGAGCGGCGAGTGCGTCCGATATGGGACGCTATCGATTCTCGTCAATTCAGGAACGCTCTCAAGTTGGTCTCCTCGCTCCTAGGGAAGTACCCCAGTTCCCCTTACGTCCTTGTAAGATCCCAGCTGCGTTTCGATTACTCCTTTCCCTTTTCTTCTTCTTCTCTTCTTTTTGAGTCTTCGTCTTTGCTATCGAGCTGTCAGGGATGCATTTCAGCGTTCCCTTGCCCTGATCGCTCCTTTAGCTCCATGCTGTGTGATGCTGAAAGTGCACTTTCCTGTACTTCGGATGTCGGTTCACTTTTTGCCCTTGTCCTGTTTCGGGACTTGATTGTCTTTTAGCTGATTTCAATCACATCCGTTTAAGGCGTTTTTTTTTTAGACTTAGAAAATGGCCAGTTAATCCGGGTCTCCACTTACAAATATAGTTCGTTACCCGGTGAAGCTATGTGGGAGCTCCGGCAGCTCAGATGAGAGTTTCATGACTGCCTTGTAGATTTACTTTTGCTTGTTTGTTCTCTGTACGCTCTGGAGTTGCTCTCTGTTTTGGGTGAACAACATGTCGCGTTGTGCAGTCTCTTAAAGCTCTTGTTCTGGAAAGGATGGGAAAACCGGATGAAGCTCTGTCCGTTTGCTTGAGTGCGAAGGAGCTGCTATATTCCAATGACTCCGCATTGATGGATGATCTCACTCTCAGTACACTGCAAATTGTCTTCCAGCGACTTGGCCACTGTCAGTATTTAAATCTTTCTTACATGTGCGTGCTGTTATACGATGCTTCCTGCAGTGCCTAACTTCTTCGTCATTCTATCAGTGGACCTAGCTACTAGCTGTTATGAACATGCTGCTGCAAAATTTCCAAATAATTTGGACCTTATGATGGGGCTTTTCAACTGCTATGTCCGCGAAAGCTCGTTTGTGAAGCAACAACAGGTTTTCTTTTCATTATTCTGAAATTTTCATTCTCAGATCATGCTATCTGCTTCTACATGCACTTAAAGGCTAATCTTCTTCTATCCTGCCTTTCTACAGACAGCTATCAAGATGTACAAAATAGCCAGTGAAGAACGATTCTTGCTCTGGGCTGTTTGTAGCATCCATCTGCAGGTTTTGAATTTTCTCCTCCTCCTCTGCTGTAGATATTTACATGTATTGACAGACATTAGTTGACTTGCAAAGATCACTTATCTGGCGGGTGATATTACTTGCATCAATTTCCAACCCAGAGTAAGAAAGATAATCTGGCTTGAGAAGGGGTACAGAAGCAACCGTTGGGTTCCAAATTTTGAAATTCCAAGAGCTTGAACAGACCTTGGAGGACAAGGTCTGCTAGGCATGATTGGGTTGAAAGCATGGTGAATCAATAGATTTTGCTCGTTTCTGAGCATGACTGATCTTGTGATTTACTTTGAGGGTTTATCAATATAAGGTGTTTGGAATATGACTCTTAGTGCACCATTGGCCATAACTTTTCATAGATAATTTGGACATTGGATTTTTTAAATCATTGAAAGCTAAGTATTTTCATTCTTCTCATTCATTGTCCTTGGACAAGAACGATGGGGACAGCTTCTTCTGCATGTCCCTATCTAATTGGGGTTATAGTAGGGTTTACTGAGCAAGAATTATGGGCTAGGCATGGGATCATTAATCTGCATAAGTTGACTTTTGAGGTTGTCAATCATTACCAAAGGTGCTTTAACTTATGTGTCATTTCTTCGTCAGGAAGAGCTGAGCAACGTGTATACGTCCATGCAGTAGTTTGGTTTTCATTGCTGAAAACTCACAATAAGTGGCCTTACTATTGTTTTGGGAATTTTGTATGTAAAAAAGAACTCTATACACTGAAAGATATGCAAACTCCTGTCTTTATCTGGATTTGACTGTGAAAGCCAATAGGGAAGAAAGAGTTCAGATGTATTTTCCTTTTAAGGATCTCTGGAGATTACCTTTCTTGAAACCAGCATCTTTAGATGGCTATAGGCGTGGTTTAGGATGCTTCTTATCTTTCTGAACGTATATCGAGGACCTCTTCATACAGGTTCTTTGTGGCAATGGTGGAGAGAAGCTGTTTCTGTTAGCTGAGGGCTTGCTGAAGAAGCATGTTGCTACCCATAGCTTGCATGAACCTGAAGGTATTTCTTATGGGTTCAGGAAATATTTGCCATGCCTTGATTATTTGCTTCCCTAATACTAACTTTAATCTTATGACAGCTCTTATGATCTACATCTCTTTGTTGGAACAACAAGATAAGTATGGCTATGCTCTTGAAATTCTATCAGGAAATTTGGGATCACTTCTGATGGTTGAAGTTGATAAGCTACGTATACAGGTACTCTAGACAGCTTTCTGACCTGGTGAACTTCCCTCTTGTAGAGCTTTATATAGTACAAGGCTATAATATTGATGGAATATACTAAATGACTCTTAAAAGAGTACAAGGATAAAAAATTTGGATCATCAACTTTAGATGTAGAAGTGGCTCCAGGATGACGTGAATGATAAGAAATTGAATTCCCACAACCCCTCCATTTTATTATTTCAAAAAATGTCCTCCTATGCAACTGTTTCCTGAAATTAGTTCTACTCAACTTTTCTCGATTCATCATGTAGAGTCTGAAATTTTTCAAAAGCCTTAACTATGGATTTTTTGATAAAGGACAGTTGAACTTTTTGGAGGAGATTACCTTTTCAAATAAGAATTTATTGTTTCTAGTTCATGTCAGGTTGTGTGTAGATTCTTGAGAATATTCAAAAGATTTAGTTTTTAACGTTCATCTCTCCATAAAAAAGTCTTACTAATTAAAAGAATTTCCATGAGAAAGAGACATACTTGATAGCCCAAACTTTGTTGGTAGAGGCATCTCTTTACTTCTTGGGGGCTTGGATACCAGATTCAACGGGGGACCTGAAAAGGCGCTTGGACACATTTGTGGAGAGAGAAAGTTGAATTTTTTTTGCCTCTGGTGGCTCAGTACAGCAAGGTTATTTCCAGTGGTCCCTAGGTGCTTTGTCGTGATTTGTGTGTGCGTGTGACACATGCACAGATGAGAAATCTGTTTTTGCGAGATCTGAAGAAAATATGGTGAGAGAATTCTAGGAAATAGAGGAAGACAGTTTATTCTATTGTAGGGTCACACTGCAAAGAGGATATGGAAAGGAGTTCTAAGTACATAATTCAGCATGCTTCCTCTATATGTAAATGGCATATACATGCAGAACTCAGGTTCTTTGTAGCCACTTTCTTAGATAAAAACTTGAGACTTGTGAACAGGGTGAAGAATTGCTTTAAGTCTGATGAAGATCTATTTACACATAAAGCTGAATTTTGCTTAGGTTTATTTTATTTTATTTTTTTACGCAGAATCTTTCTGTTGATTACTTTCCTTTTTGAGTGCTGGGATATAGAGTGAATAGAAGTGAAAGAGGAAAAGATTTCAATCTTGAATTGATGCTTTGAAGGTCTTTCACTGTGTTTGTAGAATTTGCTAACATTGATCGAGCTTGCCACCCATGTGTTATTCATTTGCCTTCTTATCATCTTGCACTGTCTTTAAGTTGACAGGGGAGACTTCTTGCTCGGACAGGTGACTATAAAGCTGCAGTCGATGTGTATGAGAAGATCTTAGAGTCATGGTATGACAGCGAAGCAATGTCAATTTCCAAAACAAGTTAAATCGTCGCATGCCAGTAAACTCAGCTTCGGATTAGTGTTGGCATTTGCCGTTTATGTTAAATAAGACACTGTATCTTTAATTCCAGTAACAAAGTTGCAGTTTCTATCTACATATGAGAAGGGAAAGCCTCTGTTTCTGTGTACCTGAATATATTGAAAGTTGTTTTATGTGCTTTTAGTGATAAAATCCTTGCTTGCAGACTTCAATGTACTTGGAGTCTGTAAGATTTTTCTTCCATTTTCCTGAAGGTTTTTCTTTTTGTTTGGCCCTTTTTCTTGAAGATTGACCTAGCAACAATGTGTTATCTCTTTTCATCCTCAAGTTCTGCAAATGACTGACAGACCTGTTTCTGAACTTTAAGTTGTGGTCTGTCATATCATAGTTGATATAGTGTGTAAATCTGAAAGGATCTTTACTAATTTGGGTGCAGTTTAATACTTCTTCTGTTACTCCTCCACTTCTGTCTTCTGGCTTTTCACAAAGATAGTGTTGTCTAAATTTTGGCTGCCTCCCCCCCCCCCCCCCCCCCCAAAAAAAAAGGAAAAAGAAATAAAAAAAAATAAGTGCTCTAATATTTTTCGTCGTACTCCTACATTGCGATATAGATAGGTGCCATTAAATGAAGCCTGGTCCCCTTGCATTTTTAACAGAAGTTCTTGTTTCATTTATTTGAAAATCATTGTGAAAGTAAATGTTGCATGTTTAAGGGAAAATCAATGTCATGAGCTAGCTATCTTTACGTATACTTATAGCCATTGATCTTGTTTGTATATTCTGGCAGCCCTGATGACTGGGAATGTCTCCAACATTATCTAGACTGTTTGCTGGGGGATGACCCAACCTTCGGCAATGAGCCCATTGAAAATAGGATTGATGCTATTAAATTTGCAGACTGCAGATTATCTCCCTTGACAGATGAAGTGGTAGTTGCTCACTCTCTTAATAATGATTTCTGGATTACTGTTGTTTGTGTTGTTGAATTGTGAACTTCAACTAGTGTTCATGCATCGAATGATGCAACTTGGATTCGCAGTTTGATTCTCGTATAACAAGAGCATCAACTTTTGTGCGTAAGTTGCAAGAGAACATTGGAAATGATATTGTAAGATGTCCATACCTTGCCAGTCTGGAGATTGAAAGAAGAAAGCACTTTTATGGCAAAGGAGATGAGCAAAAGTTAATGGAGGATCTGATACAATATTTTTTTAGGTATAGTACTACCTTTTATTATTTTGGAATGGCTTTGTTTGTGTGATGATTTTAGATGGTGAAATTCAATATAATCATGAATTCCTTGGTTAATATCATCAGGTCAGAAGATTCATAGAAATGTGTTTTGGATTCTACAAATTTTCTTTTTTAAATTTATTGCTTATGGTGTGGCTATTTCTTGTCTGTCATTTTGCTTGTCTCTGTGACAGGTTCGGCCACTTAGCATGCTTCACTTCTGATGTCGAGGCGTTTGTTCAAGTCTTATCATCAGATAAAAAAATGGAGCTGTTGAAGAAATTGATGGAAAGCTCTTCAACAATTTCTGAAGTACCAGCAAAAGCGCTGGGGCTGTCAATTACCATGTTTAAGTTTCAACAATTAGTAGGAAACATGTATGGGCTCGCTGTGCATGGTGCGTCCAACATGATCTTATTTTATATTTTTTTATTAGTCATGTTACTATTTTTCAGCATTCCCTTATCTGGTCTCTATGGCAGATGTTATTGAACTTCTATACAGCGATAACATGGAGCATATTCCTGTTTTCTTGTGTATCCTGGGATGGGATTAAAGTTTGAACTTGTTACATATCATAGAGCATGCTATTGAGTTCTTCACTTTCTCTGTTGATCAATGAGTGCCTTAATACGAGAGATTTTTTTTGCAGACGAGTTTTTTGTTCAAATAATTGATAGATAACTGGTTCAATGCTAACTTTACCTGATCTTTCCAGGACTTGAGGATCTTGCAGTAAAGATGGTAGAAATGTTCTATAAGAATCTTCATCTTTCAAAGGACTTGGATCCACAAGAGAGCATGCACGGCGAAGAGCTTCTATCAATGGCATGTAATGTGTTAATTCAGGTATTTTATGTTGACAATTTAACCCTTTTTTGAGGTCAGCATGTTTGGTTGACATGTTCAATCAACTAAGATATGAAAGATTTCATTTCATTGCTGGTCATAAAATTCTTTCTGCTTTCCTGAACTAAAGAATGCGGGAGCACCTTCCTCAATTGCATAAGATTTTATTCATGTGTAGAAGAGCATTTTTGTCTTGTGGTAGGTCTTAGCTGTTAAGTTTATTGCGCCTGTTTGCTTTCTCATTTATCTTTGTCCAAATATCTGCTAAACAAAGTAGTATATGAGAGTGGAATTTATTGGAATCAAGATTTAGGACTATTTTATTTGATTAAAATTATGTAAGATGACCACTCTCGAGGAACTACTTGTGACACCTGGTTGCTCTGATAATAAATTTGGTCAGGTCAGACTGGGACAAAGATATTTGCGTTTTCAACTATGGAGATGCTGGCCTTTGATTTCTCTGCTTATTTGCTTTTATAAATCTAATAAGTGAATTTGAGAGAGTTGTTAAAACTGCAAGCATCACATAAAGTTGAACAACCACAAGTGTTTAGTTTCAGCTAGTGGCTATAATGGATGAGATGGCATGTTTAGTATCCTGTATCTTTTGTATGCTAAGTAGCTGCGCGTTAAGTTAATTTCGTGGCTAGATGATGGTTCGATGATGAAGAATATAAGTTAATCTCTAGTCTCCTGCAGTGAACGGAAAATGGGTGGTACTGTGTTTGTTTGCCATTCTTTATTTATTGGTAAAGGGGATCAATGAGATATCTAAATCTTTTCATGGAAATCTTCAGTTGTAATGCTGTCACAATGCACATTATTGCTTGACTGGGTGCAGGTATACAATTGTTAACTGTATATTTTGAGTTGCATGACCAAGACCATTGTATGTAATCTATATCACATACCAGTGATCATGACTTTATTCATGTAACACAGTGGTAATATCTGCAATTCTGGCTTTTGATATAGTTATTCTGCCGTACACAATATTTTGGCTTCATCCTGGAGGCAATTATGGTTTTAGAGTTTGGATTAACCATCCGAAGGTAAAATTTTTGTGCCTTTTACTTTCTTGCCATGCTGTGTCTTCAAATAGTTTGCAAACTATTCAACTGTTTTTTTTTTTTTGCAAGTAAATTTTGTCTAAATTTGCATGTTCCTTTCTGTATAAAAATGGTTACTTACCCTTAGTTGTGAATGAGAAGTATAGATGAGCTATACGTTGATTCACATGGGAGATTTTAGTTGTATATTCATGTCCAGAATTCTTATTGGTTGTATGCGTAGTAGATTCACACTTGGTGATATGAATTTTTTGTGAGAAGAGAGTGAAGTGGCAGGATGTATTGGCAACAGCCACTATGCGCTGGCTTTTCATGGAGCCTCTGGCTACATGAATTTGCATTTGTTGCTGGTATATTGGTGGTTATTCAATTTTTATATGGAACTATGAAAATACATGCTTAATTGCCTTTTTAAAGTGTAAGGCAGAGATTGGCTGATTTAGTGAGGAGCAGTGTTAAAATGGTCTTTGATTCATGGAAACATTAGATGAAAATTCTGTAAATTAGGTTTTTATACGTGTGGAGATAATTAGCAAAAAATATTAGTGGAAACTTAAATAATAGCCTTATGGGTCTAATCATATTAAAATTTTCCACTTCGCACTAACAATCCAACTTCATGGTACGCCCAAGAAAAAACCAATTTGTTGACAAATTACTCTTGTTAATTCAGATGTGCTGTGTTGACAAAGTATCCCTATTGTGAACTCTCGTTTTTCATTCATTTCTCATCCAAAAGTAGCATTGTTTGAGCTGGGGTTAAGCGATGTCTTCAATCAACTTTGGATTGGTCGTCTGCCTGCTCCAATGAATTTAGCCTTACATCTGTTATTAATGTGGGATGTAATTATTCTTAGTGAGGACGTTTGAGTCAAGCTGACACTCAACTAACTTGTATAATCCTTTTGACTAGACATTTTTGGGTGTGTGAGGCTGTTCATATCTAACACGTAGAAGATATGAAGGTCTTCCTTGGATCCACAGATATAGTAATTGCAGCAGCATACTGTGGGGGGTGCAGTATTTTTCTACTGCGATTTGCTTACGCTCAGTTTGTTTGACTGTTGCGTCCACAAGTTCCAGATGTCTTGATGTGATAATTTCTGATAGGAAATTTTATTTGGATCTGTCACCATGTGATTTTATAGAGCAGCATCTAAGAAAAATCCTTCAAATTCATCATTACCTGCCTCTGAAGTGTAGTTTCAAATTAAGTTCTAGCTGCTGTGGAAATGGAAAAGGTCTAGGTTTCTTTACATTTCCTATTGCAGCACATAGGCTTAAAAGCATGTTGCTTCCTCTTTCTAATCTTTTATTGAAACCATGTGCTTGTCCTTGATTTTCTTGTTACGAGTAAGAAAGCAAATGTACATCTAAGCCATGGATTTATTACTAATAAGTCAATTCAGTTTTTGGTTAAGCCGAAGCATGATTTGAAATTTCCACCAGTTGTCATCATGGGAAATTTATGATAACTGAAGTCTGAATGCTGTTACCTGGAAATAATTTGAATTTGTTATGCTTGCAGGCATGTCTGGCGGTACAAGATCTTATTATTGCATTTGTATTCTCACTTGGGTGCCATTTCATTAGCATATGACTGGTAAGGTCTTGAAGAGTTACCAACTAATTCCTTAATCAAGACAGCTTCTATTTATATTGCATTTGCATAACGCCTAAAATACTCCTTCCATGGTCAATTCTGAAAAATCATCTTGCTTTACACGTAGGTACAAGTCTTTGGAGGTTAAAAACATTTTGCTGGAAACTGTTTCGCACAACATTCTTCCACAGATGTTGGGTTCCCCCCTTTGGATGGATCTTAATACTCTGTTGAGGGACTATCTGAAGTTTATGGATGATCATTTCAAAGAATTGGCAGATTTGACATTTCTTGCGTATCGCCACAGAAATTACTCAAAAGTATGTTTTAACTTTTGCAATATCTTACTCAATAGGGAGTTCCGATTTCTCTGCAACAATGAATTATTTTGAATGAGTAGTTTGTATAATTTAGAATGTGTTTCTTCTTCCTTGATTGGACGTGTATTTATTCGTGCGATTGTATGGAGCTCTCCCTCCCTCCTGCACAGGGGCATACATTAGGACACATTAATTGGTAGTCATTTAGGGTATACTTGCATCCGTGGGTCTTGTGAGTGCTGTTTGCATGGATGCTGGTTCTTTATTGTCAAATAATCAAAATGAGGAGAAATTTGTTTCTGATTTATTGTGTGAGTTTAGCAGAGCCCAGACTTGCTGATATTGGTCCTGAATAGAAATGTTAAGTTCTCACCCAGAAGTGGGAGTGCTGAGGAGAAGCTTGGTGGTTCCATTGGCAGGAAACATATTTTATAAAATGGCTTGGCAGATATTCACTGACCTGTTGGTTCTTATACAAGGTCAAGATTAGATGAAATCTAATTTATCCCTCAGTTCTTCGTACTTGTCTTCATCAAATAGGGTCTTTACTGTTCCTAGATTAGAATGGTTTGGGTGCATGTGGTGGTTAGGATCAATGGAATGAAGTCTTCACTCACTCATGGGACCCTTTTTTTCTTCTTTCCTTCCTCGAGTACTCTCTCGTTCAATGATCAGTGTCAGTTCCAGAAGGCTCCTCAAGTGAGCGTGCAGCTCTGCAAATGACCTTTGTCAGCTAAATTCTGTTAGTTAACAAATTGTAAGCTGAAGTAAATATAAAATCTGAATTGATAAAAACTAAGAAGTTTGCAATGTAATTGATCCCTGGCAATATATGATCCGTCACTGCTTAAAGCATGTTATTGTAAACTAATTCCTTCCGTTCTAACTGTTGCTCGTGTCTGATTTTTGCTCGGACTGACGATTTAGGAGTCATTACTATGTTGATGTGAGTTTGGCTGCAATTGATATTCTTTTATGGTCTTCCTTATGTTAAGTCAATTTTTATGCTTTGCCTGCTTCAGAGATTGATGAAACGGATAATATTCTATCTGTTTACTTCTGTGTGATCTGTTGGTCTAATTGACCATTTATTCTTTGGCTATGAATTTTGATCTAGTGGTTTTTGCCTTATGCATGTGGCGTTTACTGAAGCAGTTAAGGTAGGGTGGAAGTCACATGAATGATTGCTGTTGCGTATGCAATTTGAACACATAAAAATAATTTCTTTGCAACTTATTTTCAAGGTTATATAGGTTATGTACGATCTTGTAGTTTCTGATGACATGCACATGTCTAAACATTTGAATACCTTGTTATGCCTTTCCAATTCTGAGACTAGGCATTGTTGTCTGTCAGTGGAGAATTACTTGATTTACATTGGAGGGACACTGTCTTTCAGGCGATCGAGTTTGTTCAGTTCAAGGAAAGGTTGCAAAACTCCAATCAGTACTTACTTGCCAGGATTGAATCAGCAATTTTGGAGTTAAAGCAGAATGCTGGTAACATTGATGAAGAGGAGGTATAGCTCTAGTGCAAAATGCCAGGTTGTCATTTTTTGTGAATGCTTTGTAAGTCATTCATTATGACTTTCTTATCTGTGTATTTAGAGAACCTGAAATGGGGATGCATTTTGTCCAGCTATCAAGTGAGATTGGATCTAATACTTTGACCTCTAATGAAATTTGACTACTTTTACTCTCTTATTCAGGGCATTCTCGAGAATTTAAAATGTGGGGTGCATTTTGTTGAGCTCTCAAATGAGATTGGATCAAGGTCTTTGACCTTCAATGAAGATTTAGAGTCTCGGCCTTGGTGGACACCAACACCAGAGGAAAATTATCTTTTAGGTCAGTTAATACTCATAATTTTCTCACCAAATTTGCTGTTTATTCTGCAGAAGATACTTTCATGTGCTTCTTGGCTGCACCTATTTTTCCTTTTTAATTTACAAAAATATCCTCTTTCCTTTTGAATAAGATTAGTTGAATTCAAGCGATCAACTTTTTATCAGGTCCAGTTGGAGAGATTTCCCATTTGCGCAAAGACATGGTATGAATATCTTCTAAACCTTTTCTTATTCAATTTCCTTTTACGAATATTCATTTTCCTTAATTAGAGGTGGATAATATACTGCTTTTTGTGGGCAAATGTTAATCTCTTCAATGAGTGTATGCTTTTTGTGGGCAAATGTGTTTTTTCACATACTTGCTGTTCCTCAATAGCTTTTTGGTGGAGTAAGGCATCATGCTTGTTTATGAAAGTTTCCGTGCAGCATCTCTTCAATCTACCAACTGTTGAGTGAGTTTCCACTGTATTATCACATGTAAATACATCCGAAAACTTTCTTATGTATCAAAGTTGCAGCTTTATCAGTTGCTCCATCTCTATATGTAACATGCATTTATGTAATCTTGCTTGCAAAGTGTTGTTTAATATTCTGGATTTGAAGATTTTTGTAAAAATGCAAGTCCATGTTTTTCATATATAGTAATGATAAATATGGCGCTGATCGTCAGAGATGGATCTTTATTGGTGAAATGTGCCCAAACTCAGTCTTTCCTTGAGCTTTGGTCAATAAGTTTGGAAAGTTTCATAGTTAATGGAAGAGTTCATAGATTAGCACTAATTGGTGATCTTTTTCAAATTACCACTATGTTTCTTTTAGTTGAGGAAGCTGGTCTCTGTGGAATTTGGACAATGATTGTGTGGTGTGTAGTGACGAAATTGATTTACCACATAGAAAGCGATTGACAGTTGCTAGAAATTCAATCCAAAATGAATTATTAAACGGGGCATGAACAATTGAAAGCTGGCTCTAATACCATGTCAGAATATCTTCTTGAGAAGTTTAAGCCATTAAGTGGAGGATGGTTACATGCATACAAAGCCAAGACAAACCTTATAGCAAAAAAGATGGTCTGTAGGCGGGGATGTGGAAGGAAAGTCAAAATTTTAGAGCTGATGTAATATGAGACTGCAGCTTTTTGCTGATGTGAAGTTAGCACTAAATTTTATGGGAGGATGAGAAAACTTTACATGCATCAGCCTCCCGAAAAGTGGCACGATCGAGTCTCAGACACAAAACAACCATGGATTTCCATTGCATCATTTAACTTTATCACACCAACTAAAGCATTTACCTCTGATAGACTTGATGGTGATGTTCTGGTTCAGCAATCTGTGGTTATTCGAGAACAATTAGAACAAATCATGGGCTTGGCATCATTTTTTGCCCAGCCACTCAGTCATATGGGTTGGGGGTTGTGCATGGAAAAGCCTGCACGACCCTATTGGCAGAAGCAGTTTTTGAATGTTTGTATAACCAATTTATGCAGTTTATTAATTAATGGACATATGTCGCAACCAAATAAAGTGAGATCATTTTGGTTTGAATTACGTCTTGAGGGCAATGACTAAACCAACTACTGTAAGTTAATTCTTTTATAACATTGAAAACATTAAGTGCAATAAATTCATTTACCATGAGAAAATTGAATATGAAAACAACACTTTTACATCTCCAAAGCAATCATATCTCAAGAGTGCCCAGGGTTGATACCTGTGCAAATCTTGTAGTAAATTGTCTTAGTAGTTCACAGATTATAGAATTTTAGTGGACAAAATAATAAATGTGATATGATTGGTTATAGAATCATGGTTAGATAGCTGCTTCTTTTTAGTGTAACAGATGTGGATGGAGATTTTTTCCAAATCAGCACCATATTTCTTTTAATTGATAAAGTTGTCTTCTTTGGAAGAGGACTGATGGATGAGGAGCTTCCGCTACACCGTTGGAAAATAAACGATGGGCAGAAGGCTGGCATGTATGGAAGAGAGTTAGGATGTTACATCTCATGTAACATGAGATTGCACCTTTTGCAGACTTGAAGCATTTTTTACCAAGAATTTGTTAGGGTTCTGACTTGTTTGGTTTCTTAATGAGTGGCAAACACGAAATGGAAATTTAATTGTATCTTCATACGTGTGCACTGGAAAATTCTGTAGTCATCAGCTCCAGGAAAGTCTTAAGTATTAAATCTTCCATATGGATCTCCCATGACATCCATTAGTTTGATGTGATCAGTGAAATCCTTTGTGCAAAAAAAGGTATGTATTCGATGAAAAACATGAGAGTTATAGAGTGATGTGACTGCAATGTAGCAATTAGTGGTTTTCTGATAGGCCTAAGTTTTTGCACAATATCATAACTTAGATGCCTAATAGACTAACTTGGCACACAAGGAAGTCAAACCTTTAGGCTGGGATTATATGAGCTAGTTAAACCAGTGACAATTAGTTCATATTTTCATGATAGTGAAAATGAGTAAAAAGTGCAGATTCAGTATCACGATTTTTGTCCTCAAAGCAAAGCCGTTCGTAAGAGGTGCCTTGTGCATGCTTTTGTCAGCAAATCTGAAAAAATCTATAATTACATTCAAGACAAGCATGATTTTCATAAAATTTTGGTTGTAGTGGTAGCATTTTTTTCTTTTATGGAATAATAAAATGCAAAATATATAGGGCATCACTATCCCAAGTTCTGGTCATTCTTGGCAAAGAAATAATATCATCTGTGTCTTATCATGCTATAGACTTGCATTGAGCATCATTATAATCCTGTTTTCCTCTAATAATCTTCTGGTATGCCAACTATTTTGTCTGGAGTTGGAAACCAGATTTTGGCATATAGTTCCTGCTCAACTCTCTTTTACTCTTTTGACAAACTAGTTCTTGCTCGACTCTCTTTTTCCTCTTTTGATAAACTGTATTTTTGGGGAAAAAGTGGTTGGCATCATGAAGCATTATTGCTGCCATATACTAAAATTTCACGGTCCTGTTATAATGTACTTCCCATCTTCCACCCAGGTCACTGTAATTTCATTGACATAAATACGTAACTCTATAATCTGATAATGTTCCTCCATTGATGACATTCAGGTTAAATCATATTAATTCTGGTTTCTCTCTTCGTTTTACCCCTAGATGTGTTCTTTACATTTGTCCTTGTCTTGTAGAAATAATTCTTATCGGCTGAATTTTCTTCTATGCCTATAAAAGTACTTCTGACTAAAATTTGGTCTTCTACCACTAAACTAGATGAAGAAATGGGAAGCCAAGAGGCGGGCATTGATTGAGAAGAAAGCCCTTCTTCCGCGATTGATCTATCTCTCTATCCAGAGTGCCTCAATATCCTTCAAGGACGGTGTTGAAGTGAATGGGTCTGCATCAAATCCTAATGTCTCATCAGAGATGAAGCTCCTGCTTGAACACTATGCGAAGATTTTGGGTTATCATTTATCTGATGCGTTGGGAGTGCTGGGGGAAGTGTGTAGAGGCTTAATATCGACTGAGGTATGAATACATTCTCCCTTTAGACTATCACTTACGCTGCTTGTGAGAAGTGGTACCTTATGCTGGCATGCAGATTAGTGAAAACTGGCAGCCACTCCTCGTGCTTAAGAAAACATGCACTCTTAGATTTTGCAACTACTCCTAAATATATAATCCATTCCTTAACCTTGGAAGGTCAGGGATTAGGTGTTTTGCTTCCTTTATTGAAAAAAAAATAGTCATATCAGCTTCATCATCATCTTCTTATTCTACCCCTAACTTGGGCAGGCATTTGGTGTGGACATGATCGACTGGGTGAATTTTGCCGTTTTCTCTAATGCTTGGAAGTTGAATTTTAATGAATTTGACTCGCAAGAGAGAGGGATTCATAAGTTTGGTAATTGGCATGATGTTGACACCCTACTCAAGAATTGTATATTAGAGCAGCTTAAGTTCCTGAGTACCCCAATATCTCTTCACATTACTGGTTTTCGAATGTTAGTTCTGCTGATTACAGAGCCATTGTCTTGGCATGTTCTTCTAATTCAGTCTTGTGTCCGAACTTCTATTCCATCTGGAAAGAAGAAAAAGAAAAGCGGATCCGTGGATCCATCAGTCCTAACCCTATCCAGTGTAGTTCATGAGTCAATCCGATCTCTATGTGGTACTCTTGAAGAGGTTATGGAATGGTTGAGAAATCAGATTAAGGGGTTAGAGGATAAGGGAGAGAATCTGGAAGGCATTTCGCTGTCCATGAGAAATGAAGTACAAAAGGGAAGGCCTGGGAGGGTTTTCCAGATATTAGAGACTCTGTGCACTTCAGGCGGTAAGGAACTTGGTGATAGAATCTCTGGAGCATTAAAATCCTGGGATTCCAATCATCTTGTTAGGAAAATAGTAAGTGGTCAACGTGCAGTTCTTTCTGAAACTCTTTCAATTTGTGAATCAAAATGTAGAAAGTTGAATGCACTGAGACAGCAGATTTCACAAATCTGAACGGTTTCTTTACTGCCATTTGTGAGACTTGAAATGTGTTCAGCGGGATTTTGTTCAGTTCACATGGATGAGAGATTTCCATCTTAGCAGAGACTAGCTGACAAGGGCTGGAAGGGACATTATCTCTGATTGTGCTTTCGAGTCTCTCATGAAATTGAACATCTGCAGTCAGTGATGACATAGCCTCCTGAGCAGTCTCGGGGTGGTTTGAGAGTTTGCTGGATTATGTAACGTAGATGAACATGAATTTCCTCTGATGGCTTTTCCTTTTCTAAAGATTTTCACAGGCAGATCATCTTTCAATTCTTTCAATATTATTTGGGTGACGTTCCATCCTTTTTCATTGTTAATTGTGTAAATATTCTTATCTGGAATAAGATGCACATCATTTCATCAATTTAATCAAACTGTGCAGTGTTTTTTATTTTTATTAATGTGTTTAGATGGAGATCATGAAGATGAGATGTAATTGTACCTCTTCCGATGCACAATTATCATAATTTTGCTAAGTCACGGCAAGAGGACACTCTTGGAAAACGACTTTATTTGATCTGTGCCCCCTCAGGAATTATGTGAACAGCCTCTGCAGCAGCACCAAATAGATTGGCTGGTTAATTAAACAAGTCTTGAGAATTCCACATATGTTTTGAGTCTCCCTGATTTCGTTTTGTTGTCCGTTGGGTCTTCCAGATGTTCAATTTCATCATGCAACCCATGTAGGGAGTGATAAGCCTCTAGCCTACGTAAACCTTGGTGCACAGCCAGGGGTCATGTAGATCTTCAACCGGTGCCTGTTTTCTGGAGCTCAATTATTTATTGATCTAGCTGAAGCAAGTGGTGATGGTACCTACTCAAATACGGGTCAATCTAGAAGGAAATGAAGTTGCTATCGTACCTAATTCAATGCTGCTGACATATGTCGTCTAACCATTCTTTTAAAGCAGAAATGCCGTGTTTCAGCCAAGTTGTTACGGGAAGACGCGGGAGTAGACCTGCAAAACCTGTCTCCTTTGCTTCTTCTGTTGACCCTTACTAATTAAAAAAGCAGAAGTAAAAATAGAGAAGGGTAGCCCGCATAAATTATCGGCTTGATTGATGTTTTGAAAACAGGGTATGCACCAAAAGCAGAAAGGAGGCATTTTGGGCTATATGAAAATGGGGTCATGCCATGTTGTACCGTTCAGTTTCTGGATCTTGCAAAACTAAGGGTGAGCATGATAGGATTTCTGACCATAAATTGATTTCTTGAACGAAAATAACTCTTTCTATTTCTGTTCCATAATGAGTTTTTTTTTTATAAAAATAAATAATTTTTATTCCAGAAGCAAAAATCCATTTGATAACGATTTTTTTTTTGTTTCTATTTCTATTTCATTTTAAAATAAATTTTTCATATTAAAGTTTGTAAGATGTTCATTTTTATAAATTTCAAATGCTTATTATTTTGTGCTAAAAATTGACATATTTCATCACATTTTTTTATCGTTGGTTAACTTCAAATTCACTTTAAACTTGTTGATCTCCTCGTTCGAAGTAGTACTTGCGCAAAAGGAATAAATTTCAACCTAAAATAAGCCCACTAGAAAAAATAAAAATTCTTTCGGTTAGATATTTTATTATCAAATCAAATGGCTAAGGACAAATAACAAGCCTCCCCACGCATAATAAATCCAATCTTATTTAACAAAATCCAATCTCATCCAAGGAGGCACTATATACCATTTGAGATAAGAAATCATCAAACACAAACTAATGAAAATACATTACAAATGTTGAAATGGGGAGAGTGAAGATTGTGATAAGATTGTATCAATTGTGTGTATGATGTGCAATTTAGTAAGATAAACACTTTCTATATTTCTCATTCTGGAATATAAATCACAAATTTTATGTTTCTGATTTCTTGGCAAAACTTATTTCTGGAACAAAAATCTATTCCATAAATAGAAAAAATAAATTTTTTTACCAAATAGATTTTTGTTCCATAATAAGTTCTGGAACAGAAATTATAATGATTCATGTGCACCCTAAATGTGGCAGGGCTATGCCATCTCTCGTAAAAGAACCGCGGCGATTTTTTTGCGTCAATTTGCCTTTCCATGGCAAGTATGGAGTGTTCACTCTCAAGCTAAAACAACCAAAGAGCTATATCACCTCCTCGGCTTGTGTGGGTTGGCTGCTGAGCTTCCCTATTTGGTCAATTCAATTGAGGGTGTTCATTCAAACGGACGGATATATGCATTCTTATTCACGAGGAACAATACCAGGCCTACTGTTTACCGGTTAACTGATTTGATGATCGCTCTTCTTAATGTGTATTTTATTTAAGCCATGATCTTTCTTCTTCTTCTTTTCTCTCTTTTTTGGCACCTTCATTATCACCCCAGAACTTTGGCGAGCAAAACTTGCGCTCTATCGGAAGCATAAAGTATAGTTTGCTCTTTCATTGTTGACCGAACCCGATCAAGAGCTGAACCTTCACCAGCTGTGTCTTACAGTAAAAATTACTCCCGCTCAAAGCGCCAAAAAGAAGAACAATTAAATTATGAAAGTACTCTCGAAGAAGCTCTCGGATAGGGTCCACCTGCGGTTAAATGGTTGAGCTAACCAGTTGATGTCGAATGTCAGACTAGCTCCCAAGCTTTTACTAATTGAATATGAGCACATTGACAGAAACTACACGGTGTTTGGTCTTGCATTTTAATCTACTGATCTAGAATTTAGGAATTCAAGCCTACGACTTGGTGGGGGGCATGTTATTGTTTTCTCCCTCTCGCAGGTAATGGGACGGCGGTTTTACTGACTTGAGAGCTGAGCACAATCAAAACTCGCACCTGCCCCAGCCACAAAGTCTAATCTGAGAAAATGAAGTTCGTTATCCCCCCAAGTACAGAATCTCTTTCTTTAAAGGGGCAATTGATCGGCCCAGTGGTTGTAACAAATCCTCTTTACGGTTGGACTAAATGTCCTTCGATCTAAAGCTTCTCTGCTGACTCAAATACCTAATTTTGCTAACGCTTTTTTCTTAATGTTTGCTAGGATTTGTAAAATGCGTAAAAGAGTGACACCAGTAGTCTTTCCTTTCCATCCCCAAATGATGTATAAATAGGAGGTCCTCCTGATCAGTTCAATGCATACCCACTTCCGGTTCAGGCCTTTTTCCAACAGAGCCATGGACTCTCACAGGCTTGCAAACTGGCCGATGTGTTCTTGCCTTTTGTTTGCGGCGCTCCTTGTGTCCTCGGTTTCTGTCTCGGTGGCTGAAGTTCACTACCATGAGTTTGTGGTACTTCTGTTTGATCTCCATACGTCATTTTTCGTCCCCCACCCCCTCACCCCCCTTCCCCTTGTTTGCATGCTTGTTCAAGATGACAGGCTTTGCATATAACCGTTGTTTGTCAATTTGTTTGATTAATTTCATTAGTACAGATCCAAGCTACGCCAGTGAAGAGACTATGCAGAACCCACAGCACTATCACAGTCAATGGCCAATTCCCAGGGCCAACACTGGCCGTAAGAGACGGAGATTCACTGGTCATCACAGCCATAAATCGTGCCAGATACAACGTCACTCTGCATTGGTAATCTATAGCCAAAGAGCTACATTAAAACTCTACGGTGTGATGCTTTATGTATACATTGGATGTTCGGTTACAACTTAAGCTACTCGAAATAACTTTTCTCATGACTTGTCTCACAATTAGGCATGGAATTCGCCAGATACGAAACCCATGGGCAGATGGACCTGAATACGTGACACAATGCCCTATACAACCTGGAGGAGTATACACATATCGATTCACCATCCAAAACCAAGAAGGAACATTGTGGTGGCATGCTCACAGCCAATGGCTTAGGGCTACCGTGTATGGAGCTCTCATAATCTATCCCAAATGGGGTTCGCATTATCCCTTCCCAATGCCCCAGCGAGAATATCCTGTACTTCTCGGTAAATTTTGATAGTTCCCTGGCAATTTGTATCAAGATACTACGTCTTTATCTAAGTTTGAGCGATACAATGGTTGATTTTATTTGCATCTTCGTGTAGGTGAATGGTGGGACCGAAACCCAATGGATGTGCTTAAACAAGCATTATTTACGGGTGGTGCTCCAAACGTATCTGACGCGTATACGATAAACGGTCAACCTGGAGATCTGTATAGATGCTCTAGTAAAGGTAGTCCATTCGAACTCACCACTCTATTTAAGACTCGTTAGACGGTGAAATAAGAAATATGACCATGTATTGAAATTGCAGGAACCGCTATATTTCCAGTGATACCAGGGGAAACAATTCTCTTGAGGATCATCAATGCTGCACTCAATCAAGAACTCTACTTCTCCGTTGCAAACCATCGGATGACAGTCGTGGGCGTCGACGCTGCCTACACCAAGCCTTTCACCACCAATGTCATTATGACAGGACCCGGGCAAACCACCAACGTGCTCATTACAGCTA
The DNA here is from genome assembly GCA_030064385.1 of Melaleuca quinquenervia. Taxonomy (NCBI): domain Eukaryota; kingdom Viridiplantae; phylum Streptophyta; class Magnoliopsida; order Myrtales; family Myrtaceae; genus Melaleuca; species Melaleuca quinquenervia. Next base: position 27,044,713 of record CM057719.1, on the reverse strand, counting down.
ACCAAGCGCCAGGTCGTTATTACATGGCAGCACGAGCCTACCAAACTGCTCAAGGTGCTGCCTTTGATAACACCACCACCACAGCAATTCTCCAATACACGTCGACATCCGGTAGTAGTGGGATGGGACAATCCTCTAGGCCAGTTCTCCCAAGCCTACCTGCCTTTAATGATACAGCCACTGCAACTGCATTTACTTCGAGCTTGAGGAGCCCTTGGAAGATCCATGTCCCGACTGAAATTGACGAAAACCTATTTTTCACCGTAGGATTGGGACTAATCAATTGCTCCAATCCTAATAGCCCTCGATGTCAAGGTCCCAACGGGACTCGGTTCGCTGCCAGCGTGAACAACGTTTCATTTGTTTTTCCTAGAACAAATTCCTTGATGCAAGCCTACTACCAAGGAGTTCCTGGAGTCTTCACAACTGATTTTCCACCCGTCCCTCCAATTCAATTTAATTACACCGGCAACGTCAATCGGGGCCTATGGCAACCTGTAAAAGCAACTAAGCTTTACAGGCTAAAATATGGTTCCAGCGTACAACTTGTATATCAAGATACAAGCATCGTTACAACAGAAGATCATCCCATGCATATTCATGGATATTCCTTCGCAGTGATCGGGGCAGGATTTGGGAACTTTGATCCAATAAATGATCCACCCAAGTTCAATCTTGTCGATCCCCCAGTGAGGAACACGGTCGGAAGCACACCAGGTGGTTGGGTAGCGATCAGATTCGTGGCCGACAATCCAGGTAAAATAAATGTAAAAATCAATACGAATGAATCGAAAACAATAAAGAAATGACGAATGCAAAAACACAACGCAACCTCATATTTGACCATTTCTCTTTCCCGTGTTGTTCATTACAGGAGTGTGGTTTTTGCATTGTCACATCGACTCTCATCTGGTCTGGGGCCTGGCCATGGCTTTCCTGGTGGAGAACGGTGTCGGAGAGTTGCAATCTGTAATACCACCCCCACCAGATCTACCACGCTGTTAAACCAATTGCAGGTTACACTTCAAAAGTTCCAGAACTTGTGGATGTCTCGAATCCAGTCATTATGTTCTTTGAGTGATTAATGTTCTCCCAGATTTGTCGTCATTGTTTTTCCTGTGATTTGACGTTAATTGGATTATTTAGAAATTTGTGACGTTCCATGGAACTGCCGCTTTGGCATAGTGCCAATTGTAGCGGACTCCACTTGGAAAATAAAAGTGTCATACCAGTATAGCAGCAATTATATTCCAAGATTGTCATTTTCTACGGTATACGGTTTGAGTGCCGACTGCCTGCTGGGCATCGGATACATACACGCGTAGACAAAGCACTGAGAATGTTTGGCGTGTGCCATCCGGTCGAGTGGCAAGTTCTACCCAGTTTCAAGCTTCCACCGCCAGCTATATGAAGGCAATGACGTTATCCAGAGGCAATTTACCCCCTCAATCTACGTGACAAAAATCATCCTCAAACATTCTCGGTCCTTGTGGCACCAGACAACCCAATACACATGCCAATCAGATCCAACTTAAAAAGATACATTGGTTAAAATAAACCCCTGCGAAGGAGATAAGTTTGCATATGAACCTGCCGTGCAACTACTTGAATTAAGAGCGGGTCCTCTGCTCAGTGCCAAAACCTTTGCTGACAGTTTCCGAGTTCATCAGGCCACAAATTTTAGACAACGGGTATCCTTATGTATGTTCTGAAATTGGCGAGAAGAGAAACGCATCGGACACCTCACACGTGTTTAAGTAGCGGTGAAACCATAAACGGCGCAAAAATGGTAGCGAGAGGTAGAACTTGAAGGCCCATCTGCTGCCCTTGAGGATGAGGGAATACGACGAGGCAAGGCTCAAGGTCTGCCAAAGGACGTTGTCATGAGGGAAAAAAGAATTTGCACTTTCTTTGTTGAACAAACCCGATCGAGAGCACCTGCTGTGTCTTCCAGTAAAATTACTCCAGCTCAAAGCGCTAAAAAGAAGAATCTAACTATGAAATAACTCTTGGAAGAAACTCTCAGATAGGGTCCACGCGCTGTTAAATCATTGAGCTAAACAACATTTCCTTCGTTTTTCCTAGAACGCATTCCTTGATGCAAGCCTACCATCAAGGAGTTCCTGGGGTCTTCACAACTGATTTTTCACCCTTTCCTCTGATTCAATTTAATTACACCAGCAACATAGCTCGGGCCGACAGCAACCCGTAAAAGCAACTAAGCTTTACGAGCTAAAATATGGCCCCAGGGTACAACTTGTTTTTCAAGATACAAGCAACGTTTCAACAGAAGATCACCCAATGCATCTTCACGGATATTCCTTCGCAGTGATCGGGGCGGGGTTTGGGAACTCTGATCCAAGAAATGATCCAGCCAAATTCAATCTTATCGATCCCCCAATGAGGAATACCATTGGAAGCACACCAGATGGTTGGGTACCAATCAGTTTCGTGGCCGATAATCCAGGTAAAATAAATGAAACAACCAGTACAAATGAATTGAAAAATATAAAGAGATAACAAGTGCAAAGAGACCAGCAACCTCATATTTAACTTTTTCTCTCCCCTCTCTTGTTCATTACGGCAGTGTCGCTGTTGCGTTGTCACATTGACTCTCATATTGTCTGTGGCCTGGCCATCTCTTTCCTGACGGGGGTTGGATAGTCGCAATCTACAACACCATCCCCGCCAGATCTACCTCGCTGTTAAACCAACTTCCGAGTACTCTTCAGAAGTTTCAGGACTTGTGAATGTCTCGAATCCAGTCATTATGTTCTAAGATTGATTGCTCTCCCAGATTTGTCGTCATTGTTTCTTCCTGTGATTTGAGATTAATTGGATTAGTTATGAACTTGTGATGCCATCGAACAGCCGCTTTGGCATACTTCCAATTGTAGTGCATTCCATTTGGAAAATAAATGTGTTAAACCAGTATCGGAAATGATATTACAAGATTTGTCATTTTTAAGGGTATGCGTTTGAGTGCTAATTTACTGGTAGGCATTGGAGACATACACAGGTAAACAAAGCACTGAAGACATTTGACCCGTGTCGGCAGTCAAGTGGCAAGTACTACCGATAGCAAGCTTTCACCGCTAGCTATATGAAGAAAATGATGCTATCCAGAGACGATTTACCCCCTCAATATATATAACAATAGCCATCCTGTAACATTCACAGTCCCAGTGGCGTCAGACAACCCAATACTCATGCCAATCAGATCCAATGGTTACAAAAACGCCTATAAAGGAGACAAATTTGCGTATCAACCTACCGTGCAACCACTTGAATTCAGAGCAGGTCCTCTGCTCACTGCAAAAACTTTTGCTGACAGTGTCCTAGCTAATCAGGCCACAAATTTTAGACAACGGGTGTCGTTGTGTATGTTCTGGCATCGGCGAGAACAGAAACGCATCCCACACCTCACGCATGTATAAGTGGCGGTGAACCCACAAACAGTGCAAAAATGGCGACGAGAGGTAGAACCTGGAGGCCCAACTGCTGCCCTTGAGTATGAGGGAATATGAGAAGGCAAGGACTCGAGGTTTGCCTGTATTCAGAAGGACGTCATCATGAGGAAAAACGCTCAAACTAGTAAAGATAATAGCCAAAAGGAAAAGCATTTGCCTCAATCTTATACCTCATGCAGTAACTCGAGGAATGTTCTAGGAGCTTTCCTGGCATTTTCAAGAGCTTTCGCTTGACGTGTTTTGCGTTTTGTGCTTTTTGATTGCTTTTTGTGCATATAACCTGAGGCCCAAGGTCCAAAAAGGCAAATAGTTTCTAACATGCACCTGCATGTATTAATGCTCATAAAGCCACCATGCACAATCAATTCCCGAAGATTGCTTTCCTCACACAGTCTACATTAAAGACCTTATGAAGAAAAGGGTGTTTGATATATCTCCTTAGTGCTTTCCAATTAAAATATGCACATCAGAGTAACCAATTCCATCTACCAGTAAAGAAGGAAGGAGAAGGCATTGGATCCTTATTATCATTGAAGTAAACAAGAGAAAAAGTATTTCTCCACTAACAGGGTGGACACAACAACAACATTGAGAGCAACCAAATCAACAGAAACGGATCAATGTCTGAATATCTTTATTCAGACGGCTCCTCATGGCGTGGAGCAGGTAGTTTTGGGTGGAAACGTGGAAGCTCTACACAATTCTCCCTAGCCCAGCCAAGCACACTTATCCTATGGACATCCCAAAAGTCATGATCACTGAAAGGAACACATTCAAGGAGAGGAGCAAAATAATGCAATCCACCCTAGGTCTGGTGAATATAGATGAGCAGGGGTAGGCTAATCTTGACAATGCAGGCAGTACTCATCATCGGTTTGATTTGGAGCAAAGACGTTAAAAGAATGAGGGAGGCAAGAGTCAGTTCAAATATTTTCACCTGGATGGTTATAAATTAATGAAGTGGAACCCTCAAATAAACGAGAACATCACTTCAAAAATTTAGCCGAGCAACTCAGAATCAACTTAATTGAAGAGAGTTATCCGGTCACTGGGTACCCTAAGTTACTAAGGACTTAAACTACGAGATCAAGGACGTAACGCTTTTAGCTCGAGCGCAGAGCTTGAGCAATGAACTAGATACCTGGATCAAGGAGCGCAAAGCACAACCTAGCATCCAGAAGAGAGAGACATATTACCATCATACTCTCTCGCCAGAACCATTTGGCTAATAAGAGATTTCAGTATAGATAAGGAGCTCTACTGCCAGCCATGTGGAAAATTCGGAATGAGACAAAAGGAAACAGAGCAAAGAGAAGTTAGGAAGAGAATTGGCCACAGAGAGCTGGCTACGCTATACAGGCCAGAAATGAGAAGTACCGTCGTCGTCGTCGTCGTCCAGGGAAGCCTCGTCGTCGTCATTAGGATCCACCACTTCGATTCCGGCATTGTCATTCTCCAGAGCTTCAAGTCGAGCAAGCACGGCCTGAAGCGAGAAGGGACTCCTCAGTAGGAAATCGAATAGAGAATCTGAAACCCTTCTGGTTGTGGGTTTGTGAGCTCAAAATCATAAGCAACACGAGAGGCAGTTAAGACAGACCTGAGTTCGATTGTCGCTGCTACCGAGGGCAGCTACCATTTTAGGAGCGACCTTGCGAGTCCGGCTGGACATGCGACGGAGCGGGTTCAACGACTCATCTTCCATAGTTAAGAGCAAAGCGACCGATTGACCTCCGGTGGATCTGGGAAAATGCCGCCTTTACCTGTGTTTCTGCTGAATCAATCCCACTTGGCTTCTTCTCTGACGCTGCGATACAGAGAGAGAGAGAGAGAGAGAGAGAGAGGCGGAGAGGAGAGGGCCGTGAAATTGAACTTTTTGAGCCCAAAAGAGGGAGAAACTTCATTTGAAGACCCAATTTGTCCCAAGCCCAAAAAGGGCAGCCCGCGCTTTTCTTTTTTATATGACCAATTTATCCCTCAAAAAGAAGAAAAAGAAGAAGAAGAGAGAACCCATTTTGTGGCCAAATGGGTCAATGCTCTCTCTCTCTGCTGTTCCAATTGACGATGCACACTTCGCGTTGCAGACAGCTAATTACTGTTCAAACCAGAAGACAAGTGTTTGTTAGGAGGACATTGCACTCCGAGACCAACCGTGGTAAAGGTAAAGGAAAGGCTTTGTCTTGTATCTTCACTTTAAGAAAATTTAAGGAGCATCAAACATGGACTGCAAATTTCAGCACTTTTAAGACAATCTTGTATCGAGCAACATCTCCTCCGCAGAAGAAGGCATCCTGCTTCTTCTTCCGCTTGGATGCTTTCCCTAAACAAACTAGACTCTCTCTCTCTCTACTCACAACCTGCTCCTAAGGTCCTGTTTATATCAGAACAAACGCCGAACCCAGTGCTTTTGCTCCCTCAGAACTTGTTGTTGGACCACCAGCACCGAAGCTGCCGCATCACAATCCATGGACGACACGTAGTCTCCTATCACTCCCAGGTCGTTGTTATCGCTCCAAGCCGTCAGCCCTTGCAGTAGCACCGGGTTTATGCCGCGCTTCCTCCCCATGATCCAGAGATGGAACGTGCTGTCGTTCATCGCATGGACTGTGGCCACCGTTTCTTCGCCGTTTCTCACCTCCACCTCCCTGTACCTTACCCTCCTGTTCATCTCGTTTTTCATCCAAAACCAGGTCACCACCCCGTCGTCCAGCTTCTTTTCCATCTCATCATCCCCTTCCCCGTTGTGGGCAAGGAATCGGATCACAGTGAGCCGCACGTTCAGGTTTCCCACCATCCGATCTGCATAATAAAGGGCCTCTCGAGCATCCGCACCTCCCAAAAATAGGAGAACTAATTGGTGGCACTGTGCGTGGAAGTCGGAAGGGTTGACCATTGCCATCGAGTTGCTTTTAAACTGGCCCTTATCCAAGAGGATGCCCACGGAGCACGGTGCGTTGTCCAACACATTACTCACAAGCACAGTTCTATGATGGTTCCGCGGCAGATTTTTGTGGTATGGGAGGACGATCAAAGTAGCCTTGTTAATGAGGGCGAGCTCACATATATCTCGGTACATGGTTCGCTTTGGGGACATGGCCGTATAGGCGTGGTAGCTGATGCACTCACTCTTGCTTTCCTGGTAGAGTTTCAGGGCTTGGTGGATGGTCTCGTAGACGGCGTACCTAGAATACTGCGCCAGCTTCCCGTGGTCGATGAGCCTAGGGTACCCACGACCGATCAACTGCACGACGTGCAGGCCGTAGATTGAGATTGGAGTGCTCACAGTGGGATTGGAGACTTCTATGAAGTCGATGAACCTGGCTATATCTTCTTCGTCGTGGATTTTAAGCACTATGCCGAGTTCTGTGGAAGGAGGAGTGTGTTGGATGGTCCGCCGTCGGTTCACCATGTAAGGCTTTGTGGGATCGTACAGAATGCCAATTAACGGTGTCGATATTGCACTGACCATCGCCGACAGCATCACCATCATCGTGTAGACCTGCGGTTTTATGACCTGCATTTCGTTTGGTAATTCCAACGACAAACAAAAGTTAAGAACGATATGCATATAGTCGCAAATTAATAGATTAGATTGAGTTCTTATATGCGATGTGTACCTCTTTTTCCAACCAATGAACGAACAACAAGAGATCAACCTGACCCCTGAGGGTCAAGATGAGGCCAAGTGCAAGACCATCCGCCACGGGCATGTTGATCAAGAGACCGGCCAAAAGACTAGCCACCACTTTGGTAACGTGCCCGATTGCAACAATGGCGCACAAAGGTTTCAGGTTCGACCACGCCTTAGCCATTGTGACCAAATCCGTGGTCTGGCCGATGTACATGAAGGAGAATGGCATGAGAAGCTCCATGATTATAGTGTCGCTCCTCTCCACCAAAGTTGTCCCGAGCGGGGGGCCATCAGGAATCATCAAACCGAGCCATAAGGGCCCGTTAGCGATGGCCACGCCTAGGAAGTCGGTCACGAACCCCATGACCAAAACCCCCACAAGGATCGCTATGATGTAAGGTTGGTCAACGGGCTTGCCTTCTGGGGTATTTCTAATGATCCAAGAAACTGCAGGCCGAATCACAAGAAAAATGATGGCCATTAATGCGATCACTGTAGCCAAACACCAGAAGCCATCGATGGAACCGGTTTTCGCTTGGATTGCTGCTTCAAATATAATGATTGCGATGATTCCTATCATATCCCCGACTACTGCGGATGATAAGGCCAGGCGTCCAATCTCAGAATTCAGAAGATTCAGTTCCTTGAGGATGGGGTACAGCACGGGGAATGCCGTTACGGCTGTGGACGAACCAAGTACTGCGATGGAAGATCGATCTCCATAAGCATCGCTAATGGACCGTTGCATGAGCAGACCAACCGCTATGACTACGAATGTCGGAACAAACATGCCTGTCAATGCTATGTACACATGTTTCTTCGCCGACCTCCGCACCATGGTCATATCTGTTCTCACGCCCGCCATGAAGAGAAAATACATGAAACCTATTATGCCAACATTTCTAACCACGAAGTTTGCGCTATCTGGATACACAAATTTTGTGAACGTGCGTTTGCGGCTCAGAAAAGAGGGTCCAACGATCACTCCGCCCTTCAGAATAAGGAGGCAAAAAAGAAACAAGAAAAAAAGTAATCAAAGTGAGCATCGAATTGGGTACATTCAGTCATTGTTTCATTTCCTTGAATTGCCAGTGTCACCACAAGGCGTTTAATCACGGAAACATGGAATAGGTTAAAACAAACCGGAGGGTGAAATACTCACGAGGATCTCCGAGACAATTCTAGGCTGACGAAATGGCTTGAGGAGAAATCGGATAATCCGGGTGACCACGATGACGAACGACACTTCTAACAGTACATGAGAGAACAAGTCATTCTCAGCAGTGTCGTCAAAGGAGATGCCGAAGAAATCGTCACTGGAAGTCTTGACGCACTTGCCCGGGAAACCCAAATTGCCATGACCCTGCGGCAGGACATGGACATCGCGACTTTCATGGGCAATGTTCATGGCAGGGGGAGGCATGAGTACCTTCAGAACGGGCATGCTGCCTAATTTTCTGGCTTAACAACATGATAAGAACGATCGCACGAGGAGGGAGCACCAAACATCTGATACTCGGGGAGAGTAATCGTGGCCAAATTTTGTTCAAGATGCAGGTTCATGTCGCAGGAGTCATCACTCTGTTTTGTATTGAAGCATCTTCGAATTGGTGGACATGTTACTCACAGGTTTCGATTCCCCTTTTTGGTTACAGCGAGTTCTAGTATTGTTTCAATCAAGATGATGCAAAGCGAGAGGGAGCTATTGGCCAAGCACAGACCAGATCCCCAAGTATAACCGTCCTAACTAACTTGTGGAAGTTGGAACTCAGATTGCGCTACGGTTAAGCCTAGGAAGCCACGTGGGTAAGACCTTTTGCTATAGAAAGAAGAAGGAAGAATGCCCCTCAAAGAAAATATATTCAGTGGATGCTAAGTGTTATGATCGCTGATGCGGTGCATATTTTTCACTCATGTCCATTAATAAATCCGACACATGTCAAATGATGTGAAATAAAAAAAATAAAAAAAAAATTTGTTATCTTCTCCTTCCTTTCTCTGCAGATCTGGTTTCCTCATGGCAGCCGGCGCTTCCTCCTCCATCACTGAGCACCATTCGTGATCCCATGTGGGGCGCCGTCCGCACACGCTAGCAAACCAGACTGGGAACCGGAGCAGAGCGAGTCCATCTCGAGCCTCCTCGGGTTTCTCAGTTTCTCTTTCACCTCAACTCAGCACAGCTCTTGAGAGATTTTTTTTTTTTTTTTTTTTTTGTGGGGGGATTCGGCTTCCCCTCTGTCTTCGTCGTCAAGATGGGTATAAAGGTGGGCTCATCTTTTTGCCCTTCTATTTCTTCTCTCTCGAGCTTTTCATGTTCTGGGTTTTACCCATTTGTAAGATTCGCAATGCTCTGTAGGGTTTCAGGAAGCTGCTCGCTGACAACGCTCCCAAGGCAATGAAGGAGCAGAAGTTTGAGAGCTACTTTGGCCGCAAAATCGCCATTGATGCCAGCATGAGCATCTACCAGTTCTCTGTTCGTTCTCCCTCTCTCTCGCTCTCTTTAATTGGTGTCTCTCTTTTTTTATGTTGCTTTGCGCGCGGATCTGTGATTACAGTTGCGGGTTATGCGTGGGAAATGCAATGCTTGCAGATTGTTGTGGATCGGAGTGGTACTCAGATGCCCACGAATGAGATAGGCGAGGTGGAGGAGGAGCAAGCATGGCGGCCATGGAGGAAAATCAGATCTGCAGAGGAAGAAGAAGAAGAAGAATTATTTTTTATTTTTTCTTCTATTTCGGCTGACATGTATCGATTTATTATTGGGCATGAGTATAAAAAAAATGTGCTCATGGCACTTAGCAATCACTAAATATTTTCTTCACCATGTTACTCGCAAATTTCGATTTCCCTTTTTGGTTACGGCCAGTTCTAGTTTTGTGTCAATGAAGATGATGCAAAGCGAGATAGGGAGCTATTGGCCAAGCACAGACCAGATCCCCTAATATAATCGTCTTAACTAACTTGTGGAAGTTAGAATTCAAGTTGTGCTAAGGTTAAGCCCAGGAAGCCGCGTGAATAAGACCTTTAACTATAGAAAGAAGGAAGAATGCCTTCTCATTACTATTTTGCAATCTATTATTGTCATGCAAAACAATCGACCATAGATTGTAGCTTATCGAATGGTCATATCTATAGACTATTTGAGTGACGTGTGGAAGTTCTGATGATCACATCAGTCATTTTATGCAAACGCAAGGGTAATTCATTTTGGAACACCAGTGATGCTATTTCCTGACCTTTCTTGTCTCATATAATCAGTAGGCCGCTAATTGAGAAATGGATGCGCGTTCACACACTAGACTGCTTCATTAATCAAATTCGTTCGACATTACAATTTGTCCAGCACTTTGTGTGTTGTGGATGAATGACATACACGAAGCCGGATGCTTATACAAACTCAAATAATAATAATAATAATAATAATAATAATAATAATTTTTCGCCTATATATTCATCTCCTCTAGATCCTTGATTTGTTTGATCAAGTCCTTCGATTTTTACAAATTTGTCAAATTTCTTCAACATTAAAACTGACTAAATTCAATTGATGTTGATGTCATAGTGCAACGAGCATAATTTTTTTCTTATCCGAACTACGTGTGATCATTTATCTTGATTAATTTTTATCCACATCATAATAGTATATGATTTGCACTAGCTAATTGTTATGAATAGTATTAGAATAACTATCACTGCCACCTAGATTTTTTAATTTAGAATTTTGATTATGAGTCTCGATCTATAAGAGATGAGCAACAATGAGTGGTATTGTTGAAAGAACACACTGCAAGAACAGTTCAATAATCTCACCAGAGAGTAAAAAATACTATTTTTAGAAGAAGATAATTTTATTCAATGCATATAATTGTCTTTTATAAAGGCTAATAACTTAATTGATGTATTTACATGTTCCCCACTTCTACCACTAAATCCATTAACTCATAACTCCCACAAACTAGGATCACACATACTCCACTTCAACTACTAATAAATCCATTAACCCATAATCCCTATAAACTAGGATAAAGCATAACAAACACTTAAGACTTAATAACAAAATAACAAATAAACAACATTCTCATGTACTGGTGTTGTTTTGTTCAATACTCCTCCTCAACACCAGCTTCCACTCTTTTCATCATACCAAGTTGACAACAGAAACTTTCAAACTTGTTGCCACTCAAGCCTTTTAAACAAATCTACAGCTTGGTTTTCTATTTTGACATGCTCCAACTCAATTTCTTCTTGCAAGACTTTCTCTCTAATGAAATGATAATGCACCTCCACATGCTTAGTTCTTGCATGAAAAATGGGATTTTCTACCAAACATATTGCCGACAAGTTGTCACAGTACAAGGAGATACCATACTCTGTTGGCCGATGCAAGTCTTTCAGTAATTGCACAAGCCAAGTGCTTTCTTGAGCTTCCATTGTTGCTGCTTGATACTCTACTTCCGTGGTTGACAAATACACAATTGGTTGTCTTTTGCTACACCAAGATATTGCTTCGAACCCAAGAATGAAAACATACATGGTAGTTGAACGTCGAGTATCATGGTCACCTACGTAGTCAACATCACAATAGCCAACTAGTTTGCAATCTTCACCTTTCTTGTACATGATGCCATAGCCAAGCAAACTCTTCACATATTTTAGGATTCGACAAACTGATTCCAAATGAGTCTTTTTTGGACTATGCATGTAGTGACTCATCACACCAACTGCAGAAGAAATATCTAGTCTTGTTAAAATTAAGTAGATAAGACTACCCATCAACTGTCGATACATGGTAGCATCTTCTAATTCTTTCCCTTCATGAGCACACATTTTGGCGTTTGGCTCCATCGATGTCAAGATTGGCTTGCATTCCAAGCATTCCAAATTTCTTCAACAAATCTTAGAATACTTTTGCTGATGGAGAAATATTCTTTCATGAGTACAGTTGACCTCAAGACCAAGAAAATGCTTGAGCTGTCCAAGTTCTTTCATCTAAAAGCGAATTGACAAATTCTCCTTGGTTTGGAGAATTTCTTCTTCCTAATCTCCTGTAATGATTAAATCATCCACATACACTAGCAAAATAGCTAGCTTCCCTCCTTTAGCTTTGACAAACAAGCTAGAATCTGCAGAAGTCACCGAATAACCACTATGAGTAAGAAATTTAGCAATCTTACCATACCAAGCCCTTGGCGCTTATTTCAACCCATAGAGAGCCTTCCAGAGCTTACATACATACTCATGATGTTATTGACTTCGAAAGCCTAGCGGTTGGCCCATGTAAATCTCCCAATCTGGCTCCCCATGCAAAAATGCATTCTTCACGTCCATTTGCCACAAGTTCCAACTTTTGCTAGCTGCAAGTGCTAGTAAGACTCGTACAATTATAAACTTTGCAATAGGACTAAATGTTTCATCATAGTCTAGTCCATATTGTTGAGAGAATCTCGCACTACCAAACGACCCTTATGCCTCCCTATTGACCCATCTGTGTGACGCTTTATCTTGTACACCCATTTGCAAGAAATAAGCTTCACATCTTTTGGCTTTGGTGCGAGCTCTCAAGTCTGATTTCGCTCTAGTGCAGCAATTTCCTCTTCTATAGCTTTAATCCATTTTGAACTCTGAGACGCTTTCTCAAAAGTTTCTGGTTCTTTTTCATCTGCGGTTCTACTATAGCAGCATTAGCATACTTGGGATTTGGCTTTCTGGCTCTTGTCGATCTTCTATGTGCGGTTGGTGTATCTTCTCCACTTGACCTTTGGTATACACCTGTTTGCCAAGAATTTTGAGCTATGCCTTCTTCAATATCACCATTATTGTATGGAACCTCTGTTCACATGAACTCAAATGGAAATGAGAAATTTCTAACATTTCCTTAAAAACATATGAGTCTGGTAGTACTTCTTTGTTTGAAGGCCACCATGAGGAAGCTTCATCAAACACCACATTTCGAGATATGTAGCACTTTTCTATTGTTGGATTGCAAGATCACCACCCTTTCCTTTGACTGTCGTATCCTACAAAGATACACCTAATAGCCTTTTTCTCCATCTTACCACATAAGTAGTTAGGTACAAATACATAGCATACACATCCGAAAACTCGAAAATGACCAACAACAGGCTTCATGTTTCATTTTTTTTTTCATAAGGTGAAATAAAGCATAACCTTTGTTGAGGAAGCCTATTCATCACGAACATCGTAGTCTTCACCGATTCTCCCCAAAACTGTCCCTGGACATTCTTTGCATGAAGCATACTTCGACAAAACTTCTGCTAGATGCATGTTCTTCCTCTCCGCTACCCCATTTTGCTGAGGAGTGCTAGCGCATGCGAATTGATGGTGTATTCTACACTCCCGAAGGAAATCTGAATGGTCATCTGAGGTGTACTCTCCCCCGTTGTCGGTGCGTAGACAACGAACTCTTTTTTCAACCTCCGCTTTCGTTACCTTTTTGAACTCTTTAAACTTTGGAAGAGTTTCAGATTTTTCCTTTATAAAGTAAACACACACGTACCTTGAGAAGTTGTCAATAAAGGTCACCATGTACTTCATCCCACCAATGGAGGCCTGCTTAATTGGTCCAAATACATCGGAGTGAATCAACTCTAATGATTTCTTGGCTTTAAATTTGGACTCTTTGTACGGCAACTTGTGCACTTTTTCATATTGACAGCTTGCACATACACTGTCTATTCTCACTTCAAGTTGTGAAAGTCCCTTCAATAACGACTTCTTCATCATCACGTCTAGCTTGAAATAACTAACGTGACTTAGCCGCATGTGCCACAAATTTGCCGTGTCGTTCCTACTCGTCTTGTCTACATATGTGGTTTCTGCAGACATCACATAAACTAACTCCAATCTTTGTCCCTTCATTACCGGCTCTTTTGTAATCTCAAGATCTGGATATATCTTCACATCTTGTGGATCAAACAGGACAAAATGACTAGAAGATGTTAATTGTGCTACTGAGAGAAGATTTTTCTTCATACCTGGAACATGATAGACACTTTGGAGTGGCACCTCGGTATCACTACATGGGGGAGAGACTATTGTATTACTGATGTGAACTATTGCTAACTTTGAGTTATTTGTCGTCACCACCACTCTGACTTCCCTTGTACTTTGATAAGTTTTGTAGCTTCTCTTTATCACCTGTCATGTGGTTTGAGCGGCCTAAGTCAACGATCCAGTCATTTTCTAAGTTGATTTGATTGAATGTTGTTGTTGTAAGGGCTAGCTTCTCTTCATCTATAGCAATGAAAGCTTAGCATCCCATTCATCTTCACTTTTGGAAGTAGCAACGTTACTCTCAATGACCTTCTTCTTTGACCAGCAATCTTTTGCCATATGACCCTTCTTTTGACAATTATAGCACTTCCCTTCAAATTTTTAGCATTTACCATGGTTCTTAGAACCTCTCCTTGCACGAACGCTCCCCTCACCTTAATGACTTCTCGCCTTGTCATCATTCTTTTTGAATCCACCGTCACCGTGCTGCTTGGAATTCCACCTGTCTTTGTTGGCATAAAGTGCTTCTTCTTCATTCTTCATCGAGACTCCTCCCATTTGCTTAGTTAAGGCTTCTTGACCAGCTATTTTTTGAATTCTACAAGCAATGGCTGAGTTTGCCATCCTTGTATGGTAGCAATGAAACTCCTGAATTCTCGCTTCAAACGATGGATGATGATCCGCTTCATCCTAGCATCGCCAATAGAAGCCTCCGGATCCAACTCAATAATCTCTTGGCATAGCATCTTCACTTTGTGGAAAATATTGTACGACCGTCATGTCGCGTTGCGCCACCGACAACAACTCACTCTCTAAGAGTTTGAGCTTCGTATCGTTCTTTTTAGAGAACAGCTTGGTGAACGTATCCCAAGCTTCTTTGGGAGTTTTAGCATTTCAGATATGCTCCAACGCATCCTCTTCAACCGTCATATTCAAAACAAACATGGTTTTCCCTGCTTTAATCTTCCACTTCCACAATGTCCCATTCACATCTTTAGCCTCCGGTTTTCTCATATCATTTCCATTTACAACTTCCCACAAAATCATGGCCCTGCATGTAAGACATCATGCAGGTAGACCAAGAATTGTAGTTCCAATTGTTCAGCTTCTAGATTCCGCCAACGACTTAAAGATCACCTATATTGGCAAAAAGAAGTATTCAAAAAAAGCTCATAACCTGGCTCTAATACCAAATTGTTGAAAGAACACATAGCAAGAACGGTTCAATAATCTCACAAGAGAGTAAAAAATATTGCTTTTAGAAGAAGATAATTTTATTAAATGCATATAATTGTCTTTTATAAAGGCTGATAACTTAAATGATGCTTTTACATGTTCTCCACTTCTACCACTAAATCCATTAACCCATAACTCCTACAAACTAGGATCACACATACTCCACTTCAACCACTAATAAATCCACTCACCCATAATCCCTATAAACAAGGATAAAACATGAAAAATGCTCAAGACTTAATAATAGAATAACAAATAAACAACATTCTCACGTGCTGATGTTGTTTTGTTCAATAGGTATCTCGCTAGTTTGTTTGAAGAAACATATAGAAATGACAAGAATCAAGCAATAAAGAAGTTCATAAGTTATTGAAATGAAACTTTAAGATGCACGATCGGATATTGCTCGATCAATGATAAGAACATCTAGTATACTTCAGAATTTGAGTTGTTTTAAGATTTTGAAGTCCATTAGTTATACATGAAAGGAACATTTATTCCAATTTACAAATGAAGATACATGTGAGCCCCTAATGTCGAAGCAAGAAAGATTCGTTGATCAATATCATGATTTTGATGACGAAGTGATGTATTTGATATCAATTTCAATTGTTCACATAAAATATTATTTTTAGAAATGCAATACTCAACTTTTTTTTTTCAAATTGTTCTTAGATAGATGCAGCTGGTGTTAAAGGTCAAATGTTTGACAAAGAAAATCCCAATGAGATGAAATATATGATAGTGAAGAAGGAATCATGACACCAGAAGAAATGGTGAAAAGAGGGTTTGTTAAGTTGATGCAGTTTATCCAACAATGGTGAGAATTCTTTTACATGAGTCTCAATAAAATGATGGTTTGTTATTTTATCTCAGTAGTGAATTTCTTTCAGATTAATTTTCTTGTGCTTTCTTTCCTTTTTCATATATAGGGAACTGCACTTATGCAAATCCCTACTAAAAATCTTCTATTCTTAATTTCCAAAGAGATTGAGTAAAAGAGTTGTTGGTGGAGGAGTAACAGTGTCGTTCGCCATCATTTCCCCCAAATTTAATCACAATGGTCCAAGTGGACATCCACTATTTATGCTTGATGTCGTCCAACAATCAAGGTCAGCGGGAGGACTATGGTCAAATTTGGTGTTGGGGAGGCTTCATCGGAAACTATGCAGAAGTTGCTGGAATAGATTGAAGAATGCGGGAAAGTACGGGGCTAAAAATCAAAAATTATAAAAGGGGGTGGGGGAAGCCATTGAAGGAGGGTGCAGCTACATAAGCGCCGCCACACTGGCAGGGGTATGAAATGAAGTTCGGGAATTAAAGGCGTAAACCGAGGGGTCATTATAGAGTCCACGGCCCAACGGGCCCACAGGCTTTACGTCGCTTCTCAGACTGCAGAAGTTATGGAGTCGGACCACCTTAAGGAAGGTGGAGGTGGAGATTCAGGCACGACGTCTTTTATTCCTTCGATCCTCTTCTTCACATACATGATGCTTCAGTTTGATGCCCCCATCTGTACTCTCTGAAAGGGGCTCTACCAGCTGTTCTCTATCCTAAAATACATTAGGAAAGCGTCCCACTTGCATAATCAAAGAGATAATTCCGGCAGCAGTTTTTTACCGACTCAATTCGCTAGGTTGTCACTACGAAGCCTTTTACTCGTAGCTTCTCGTATTGCTGTTTGTTTCGTGTGTTTTCCGTTTGGGAATATGCTTGAATTCGCTGGCCAAGAAACCGGTTGTCATCGTAAGCTCATTCGGAGTATGGGATGCTTCACTGATTATATCAGTGAAATCGACCAGTTAGTCCAAAAAAAAAGAAATCGACCTGAGCTAAGCGTGCTTTCTGTCAGATGAATCGAACCAAAACAAAGTGACTTACGGTATACTTTGTCGAGTGGTAATTCTAACTTTTATTCATTCGGAAAACATAATTAATGTAGTCGGTCAAACGCGCGAATGAAGCTACAATTGTTATTCAGTGTGGGTTCGGTTTATGCTGATCGAATGCGCAAAGCGACGTATATAATCTCATTCCTCATTATGTAGAGTTGGCACCTTGAGTACTTAACGCGAAGAAGAAATTGGTATTTAAAGTACGCGATTCCGAACTTCGTCGCTGGTCACACGCATCGAGGAAACTAATAATTGATGTTGGATTCGGTTTATAACAAGACAGCCCACATGGAAGCATACATGTATGTACAATAGAAGAAAAGAGACCGAGAGAGATGCATTTGGTGGAGGTGCAATGACGATACGATACGACACATTTGAAAGACAGAAGAAGAAGATGGACTTGTGATGTAAAGGAGGGCAGGAAACGTTATTGTCTTGACGACGTGAGCTGGGCAATCGAAAGAGGAGGTGGAGGTGTTGATGGTGGTGGTTTATGTTGGAGCACATAAAAGCTACCACTATCTTGTGAAGATGGTATTTTTGAAATGTGAAACGCTGTGGTGAGAAGAGAGAGAGAGAGAGAGAGAGAGAGAGAGAGAGAGAGAGAGAGAGAGAGAGACGGAGAGAGAGACGGAGGTGATGGAATAGACTATATGCCTGTAATGGGATGTGCGCTACAGATTAATGTGTTCCTTTGTCTCCAAAATTTAGGACACAACTTGCACCCTAAAGTTATTACCCCAGAACTTTCGATTCGAATAATAATATCGTGCAACCCAACCATGGGGTTGGCTCGGCCGCTCGATAATGGCCAACCGGATAATTCCTATTGCACTTAAAAATTATGGAGGAGTGGTCAATTATTAGCTTCAACACCCAGAAGTTATCTTCCAGTTAAAAGGTCAACCTCCACATCATTATCAGTTTGTACAAAGGTGGTCCGTTGCCAATTTTAACCAGCTGCATGAAGGGCATGTAACAAACGAATCAAGGAGCTCTTCATCTATAGTCTTAATAGTCTCTATATACGTGACGGAACTGTATGAATTTGCAAAAGTTTGGATTTCAATGCAGCCATGATGATCGTCATCATGATAGGTGTATACATGGATCAATTCATTAAAAGAAAAAGAAAAACTATACAGTGGATGACTTGAACGTAGTTGGAATGAGTCAACATCCGCAATTACTATCTTTCATTGAAAAAACCTGCAACAGTTTTAACTCAAGCAGAGGTGAAACCCTAACCCTGCAACTTCCAATTTCAGCTTCTTCAGCTGAAGGCTAGGGTTTCGAGGTCAATTCAGAGCAGCCCAACCAGCTAAGCATGAAGAGAATTTAATAAGATGGTAAATTCAAGGAGACAAAATCTAAAAGCCAAACATGCTCTTCCTCAGATAAAGACATATGAGTAGGAAAGCCGAACAAAACCCTAGAAATGGAAATACGACGGACTCATTGTAACTCCCAACAATTAGATAGGGGAGCCAGCAAACTGAAGACCTAGTTCAGAAACAAAGCGCTTTTGTTTTCTTTTTCCTGCGGCTATCGATGCGCTTCCAGTCCGACAGTTTTAAGTGTCAAAACCAGATGAAAAAGATTGCGAGATCAGATTAGCGAGCATGCACATGCTGTGAGTAGGATTCAACTAAGGCACGTTGTAAATATACTGTGAACAAGACACTAGACCATCATGGAGAAAGGAAATATACTGGGAAAAGATCCGAACACTTGCCCAATGTAAAGGATCTTATGTCGACATATTCATGTCCTCGTTACAAGAAAGCTGGGGGAACAGAAAGAGGCCGATCATCTCAGAATCTAACCTTGTTAAGAGAACAAAAAGAAAAGTAGGTGCATCTCGCTCGAGAACAAAAGATATGGAACATGCATATGCTATAGAGTAAAGATTTAGCCTGAGACGGAGGATCAATCCATAGTTTGGGAACCAATCTAAACGTTCGTTGAGCAGTAGATAAAAACCATGTAGCGAAGAGGTTATTGGGACAGGATAAACCCACATAAAAGTAAAGCACTAGCACCGTGAAGATTTCTTCTTTTCGAGAGAGAGAGATCTCCTGGTAGAAAGGAGGGAGTAAAACTTACTAATCCATCATTGGATGGGATAGCGCTAGCCCTTCAAATGGGTCCAAATTTGATCAACGCCATGCGTATGACGAGAGAAAGATGCATGTAAAGCAAGCTAAGACATGAAGCAGACAAGAGTCAGGAGTATGAGAGAAAGAGAGAGAGAGAGAGAGAGAGAGAGAGAGAGAGAGAGAGAGGGGGGGGGGGGGGGGGGGGTTAAATACACAAATTCACCATTTAATCGGAAGTAGCATGACGGTAACTTGTATATTCCCAAGGCAACCTGGCCTCTCGATCTTATCTCTAGTGAAGTTGATCGCGTCAAGCCTCCAAGATGACTGAAGACTTAGCACCAAAGAAAATAGGCAAATAGAAACGAAGAAGCAATCAGTTTTCCTGAACCCTAGCCCCTGATCAAAGAGGAAGAGCACCCACATGGGATATCCATACATCAACTGCCGGGATCATAAAATCACAAGAGAAAAAGGGGAAGACAGGGCAAAAGAACCAGATATCTTTACACACAAGATGCAGCTTGTTGAGCCATGCCGACCAACGACAGAGGGGAAACATTAAAAGGGGGAGAGAGGCTATATGTATTACGAAGTACGAAGAAGCCGTAAAACTCAGGATGGATAGCGCCGCCTACAAAAGAGGAACTTTGAAACGGCGCTATCCCTCCTGAGCTTCACCGATTCTCCGGCACTGCCACAGCACGGGGAGAGACAGGAAGAGAGACGGACTGTGTGGGTTGTGCTCTGAGGGTCGTGGTGGGTGGGTGAAGAGAGACGGAGGAGGGTACGAGTGAATTTATAGTGGGGAGGGGAAGGGACATAATTATTTTGAAACTTGTAATACAATTTTAAAAAGCAAAATTTAGGAGTTTTAGTGGACGGACGGTTTTCACTCGCTTTTATTTATTATTTCCTCCCTGGATTACGCTGCACGCTGCCGACTACGGCTACGCTCCTCCCCTCTCTCCAGATACTCCTCTCGTATGTTTCTTCCCCTCTCTTTGATACCATGGATGGAATTGGAGTTTGGACCCTACAACTCTTATTAAAACTAGGATTTTTCTTTCAAGGATTCACATATACATGAATGTTGGGTTCTGCCATGTCCATTGATTCTTTTAAGGGTTTTGTTGGTGACTATTTTATATGCAATACAAATTAATGCACTAAATTGCACATAAAGCAAGCGAATGAATGCGTCGGAAGTAACAAACTTTACTTATCTATGTGAGCAGTTGTTAACAATTTTTTGTTCTGAACGTGGGTACTAAGTTTCGAGGCGCATCTAATAATGATCATGGACTTGCTTGATAGTGGCATTTTGCATAGTTTTTCTCTTTTGATCGCGCTTGATTTACATAATAACATGATATGTTCTCCTCTTATACATGTCAAATCGATTTTTGTATTCCTAAGATTGCCTTTAGAAGTAACAGTAGAAACCGGATACCCAGATTCAACAGGTGGTCAAAGATCACTTTTTCCATTCCTGAAGCTTCTTCATCTTTTTTTTATTACGTTGGTGAGTTCTTCGCGATACTTGTTGAGTACGTTAACGATAGCGTTCGCCTTCCAAGACATTAACTAGGTATATAACAGGCTAAAATTAGTCCATGCATTGAGAATTGCACCACCTTTTAGTTGGTAGCGCAATAAATGCATTAAATTTTTTATTACAGGATTTTATTTATAAGTATCTCCGAGATATCTGCTAAAATGAGTAAATGTACCATTTTGGAAGCATTTATTGTACATATCATAAGACGGTCATGGCGAAAATTGCAGTCCTCACTCATTTGGTTGTTTAACAAATACCCCAAGAACACTTTTGAATAAAAGTCTTGTTTTTTTCGAAGTCATAATCAGGCCTATGCCAGAATTTTCGTGACAGGCATACAACTTGGGCCCGCCCATCGATCACTTCTATAAAATTCATATGCCAAATATGTTGCTTATGGATTTTCTCTCTGATCATTCCTTGGTTGGAAAATGAAATACAAAAAAAAAAGTAATGGAAAATTTTAAAAGATCAAGATTGAGACGTCAGCCTCATCAACGGTTCCATCATGTGAGTGTTTTTATTGATTCAAAATGTAAAATAACTACTAATTTAGGCTTTGTTTGTTTCATGGATAATATTCTTCCGGAAAATGTTTTCTGGAAATTGTGGTCTTCGGAAGGTAGAAAATGTTTTACTATGGAAAATATTTTCCAATCAATGAATTTTTTTTCTAAAATTAAGGAAAATGTTTTCCTTTTTTGAAAAGAGGAAAACATTTTCCGACTATCCTCTCTCTCTCTCTCTCTCCCGTTGTGAGCTTATAAGCAATCCAATTATCGGACCGTTGGATCGCCGTTGCCAGTTGCTAGCCACCGGAAAATTTTCCAGAAAATTTTTAAGTTTTAAATGAAAACCAGAAAATATTGTCATTTTCCAGGAAAATGACTTCATGAAAAACATTTTCGAGAAGTGCTTTATTTTTTGCAAAACGAATGGAGCCTTATAGTGAATAATCAATGTGAACTTCAACCTTAATCACCACTAGTGCTCAATGGACATAACTGAATGTAGACACAATAGCTATCACCAGGAAACGATCGTGTGGGCCAAGCAGGCCAGGCTAGGTAGATTGAAACCAATGAGGGAATCGATTGCTCAAACCTACAAATTGTGTTATTCGGTCGATCAAAACTTTCTCTTGTTTTTGGGGGAGGGGGGAGTCAAGTAAGCCGTCCATCATTGATATCTTATTGAGAGTTGGCGTTATTGTTATTGGTGATTAACATTTGCTGCCATCCAAGCAAGGACACTAGATTCTCTCGAATATACTAAGAAGACTCGTGATAGATAGTTGATGATATATTTGGAAGCTTGTTTGTGATATTTTCTCTATGAAGTATCTTATGTAACAATTACATCATGTGTGAGCAATCAAATTTTGTAGAAGAGACGATCAATTACGAATATATGTATTTTAGTAGAACCAAAGTGTACTGTGTCTTTTAGGTAATTAGGTGATTTGTCTTTCGACAGTCCTCCAAAGGGACTTCGGCATTTTGTCTCGCGTATGTACTCACAGATGTCCCATGACACGAATACAAGGGTCGTGTGAATATTTCTCCGTCTTGTGATGTAAAATGCGGCACGCCTTCAATTTTCTCATGGTTGAAAATTTTCGGAACTTTTCTCATGCATGATGATTGACGACATTGGGAAAGCACGACCGTGAGCCGAAAAGAGGAAAGGGATGTTAGATCTCAATCTGATTCGACAACATTCATAACCGGCCTGCCTAAGAAAGTAACACCCGGTGCTCAAGAAAAGACGAGACCATTTCAAGCGGATTAGCTTGGTTGAGTGGTTGATCCCGGCGGCTTTTCTAATCCGGCAGTCCGCGATTTTTTTTAGCAACGAACCAATCGGAGACTGGTGGGACTCTAATGTCCTACAGCTCAGCAGCTTGTTCACATCGACTGACACGAGCATGAGATTAGCTGGCTTCTTCTGGTTTGCCCTTGTTTAAGTGAATGAGTTGGGAGGAGTTTTATCGGCAATCTAGACAAAACTGCTTGCTTAGTCTTCACGCGTCTAGCCATTTCCATGAGCACATGATAACCGATTCTTCCCCTAAAAAATTGCTTGTAAGAATGATATAGAGGACTCTAAATTGCTAGTGATTGATCATTCTCCTTGCAATGAGTACTTTTCTTGCGCTCTCAACTTTTTTTGCTGCTAAACTATAGGGATTTCTACTCACGTCATTCAATACTTTTGGATGTTGTCTAACAAAAGAAATGATTTATGAAGATAATTTTATTGCCGCAAGTCATTAATTACCACCTTTATTTCACGAAGATTCATATAAAATGGGATAATATTCTATCGAATACTATATTCTAAAGTGCATATTCTAATTTACACGGATGAGAAAATTCATCCCATGCTTTAAAAAGTAAGACATTAATTGATTACATGCCAATGATCTTCATTATCATATACGGTGATCTAATCCGTTTCTAATTATGTATGATCAAAGGTGATAATTTTTTTAAAAAAGAACTTGATAAACGTCGGTAATTCACTAAAATAAGAGTTGCTAATGCAAAAAAAAAAAAACCATATAAAAATTTCAAAATTTGAGGTGTTCTATAAGAGAGACAAAGATGAATTGCTATATGGTAATAAAAGTTGATAAACTAAAATAATCAAATAAGCGTAAGTAACAAAAAAGCTAGTTGGTTCGCGATCGAAGCGAAATCAGTAAGTCACTCAAATAATGTCTTGAACTCCCTGCAGAAGTTCAAACTGTGATATTCTTCTAGTCTGCGAGCATGTTTTGTTTTCTGTAGTTTCTTTATACTCGGTTCTTATGGGTTTAGAAGATGATCCAATGAAGATCCTGATGAACGTCAAGTACACAAGACTTGTAAAAACGTTACAGGGATTGGAGCGAAATTCTGGATTCAATCCTCCAAGGTACTTGGAACATCGGAACACAAACGAGACCACCGTTACCTTTGCAAAAGAAGCTTCTAAATCAAGACGCTTCTCCAATCCCTGTCGACTCAGAATCTATGGTTTTCCATGTATACGACAGACGGAATGCTTTTTTGTCAAAAGTTGTATCGGGCTCTGTATGACCTCGACGACGTTTTTGGGATTTTCTCCGTGTCGGCATCGCTCGTCCAACGAAAACGAAAGGGAAGTCAACTGCCGTGCCGCAAAGTTTGTACGCGTTGTGATTGTATGCGGGCATATAATGAGGGCAGCTGCTGGAAAGGTCATTCGGGAGAGGGTAGAGGACGCGGCCAAATTGCACCACCAACCAGACGAGATGGATGGTGGGGGTGGGTGGTGGATCACATCCATCAAGATACACCCACATTTTGACTAATTTCGTATCGACAACATCCTTTGATTCCACGATCGTTTCATCCCCCGACAGATGCAGGAGGTCATGCGCCCATGTATGACATCCATCACCATTTATGGATTCAACTCGCACCCTCTTCTTTTCCTTTTCTTCCTTCCGATCTACGTTTTAACTGACACGTGCTAGCCTTCCTATACATATCTGAAATATAGACACATTCCAGCATTCCACATGTAGTATGGTGGGCAATACTGATTAGAGCTTCTTCTTGTTGGGGTGTGGTTCATGATCTCTATCGATAGTGAGGCATGGGGGCTGCCCTGATAAGGGTCATAGGGTGCAAAATCGCCACAAAGTTTTATGACTTTTTATAGTTTAGATCGTATTTTATTGGTTGTTTGGATTTTGATCCATATATAATTACTAAGTATCTAAAATATTTCTTTTGGTAATTGAGAGCTATAAAAGAGAGGTAGAATATGATAATTATAATGGGATAAATTTTGTGTTTGCATTTTTCTTTCTCTCCCTCTACTTTCTTTCTCTGAATTGCGTTCGTGAGTCAAACTAGCATAAAAGTCCAATCTTTGCCCTTCATTACACGAGCATATCGCTCGTGGGTTCGACTTTCTAGAATCTGGATCGGATTTGTTATCATCACGACTTAATAATCTCTTTTCAGTCGGCAAGACGAACCCTCTTCATCTCGCATTATTGCTCTCGTGGAAAAAGCAATTGCGTTAACAATTCGCAGTCCTCAAGAAGTGACCTCTACGGGCGAAAATATTGTTGTCATATTTTCCAAGCTATCATCACACTTTCTTCTAGAAAATTCTCCAAATATCCTAAATTTATTACATTGTTTGCCAATTCAATTATAAACCATTCAGCTTTACCAATTAACTTTTAAACATTTTCACAAATTTATCAATTAAGTACATCTAGCCAATTTTAGCTGAAAATCATTAGCGTAAGTATCGATTGTTATACGTGACATTGTCAGTGCTAATATGAACATAGTTTATAATTTTTTAAAGGAATTTGAATTCTTGTTATTTTTTCTTTTCTTTTCTTTTCTTTTTCTTCCAAAGACAACGAGGGTTGCTAGCAAACCCTCACTAATCACAAGCGAACGTCGGGCGACTGTTTCTAGCCATTGGGCCATGGGTGAGGGCTTCACGACCCTCTCAAAGTGTATGGGCGAGGGCAATGATCCTCACCGGACTTGATAGGAAAAAAAAAGGAAAAGAATGAAAGAAAAATAATTAAAAATTATCTATGTTAACAACAACCATTTTATGTACCAATATTGATATCCATGTTAGTGATTTTTAGTCAATATTTTTCAAATAAACTCACTCGATAAATTGTCAAAATTTTTAATATTCAATTGGCAAAATTATTTATTATTATTTAGGAAAAAATGGGAATACTAGCCAAAATTTATACAAAATCGATTTACAATATATACGTTAAAGAGGCTTCATATCAATATAATAATCATATATTTAAGATGTTCATAGCAATTATTCTATCATCTTACAATTGTGGATAGAAGGATACTATAGAATCTTTAATTGGTCAAAATGAGCATGAGATAAGACAGTTATTAATAGGTCATTGATTATATAGATCCGGGGCTATGATAGAGAAATAGCTGCCAATAGAAATAAAAAAATGTGATGATGTAATAAATTATACATTGGAAGGCACTAAAATTGAATGCGCCGTACAATTTTTATCGTATCAATTTGCTCTGAACTTGATTTAAGACATTTTGAATTGGCATCATTGATTTCGCTACAGCTAAGTGATGATAGCAATATAAATTGGACATTCTATGAAGGGGGTATCAATCACATTTCCGGAATGACAAAAAGGTTTAGATAAGATTATTCGAGTGGTTTCCAATGGGAATGTGGGCTCTTTGGGTCCGAACAGTATAGTTTGGTTTCCCTTTGGCATAGTCCACGTTTTGTTATGTGCTTTTGTATTGACATGATCATCAGCGATGGTGGTGATGAAGGGTGAGTTGAAAAGGGATGGAGCATCCATTACCAATTCTGGAGGAGCAGCTAAAGAAAAGAAGAACGACAAGATTTCGTCAGAATATGTCTTAAGTTTGAGCTTGAAGCGAAAATCAAAATTTGGAAAATAAAACAAAGGAGTTGGAAAAGGAATTAAAATTAAAGCAGTGGAAGTCACGATTCAAGATAGGGAGAGTCCAAGTTGGACTTGTCGACAGAATTATACTGTTTTCGGCTTCCATGTTTAGTTGGCGGCGTCCTCTTCCCGGGTAATACGCATATAATATTTGATCGTGGGGTTTCTATGTGCGTATTGATGAATACATATATAGAAAGCAAAGCGTCTTGAAGCCCCGTTTCAATCCAACGCTTGGCGTGGGCCTCTGTTAAATTACGTTCAAGAATTTAAGTGTTTGTAGCCGATTAAATTTTGTAGTAAAACTTGTGTAATTCCTTCGTGGGATTGAGAAATAATTTCATGAGTAATTGTAGGACTAAATACCGTGTAAGTTGTCGGGTGTTACTGGGGCTTGAGAATTTACGAGAATGTTCGAATAATTTATATGCAATTGCAATCTCCCGTCATATCGCTCGATTTATGATGAAATCCGTTGCTGCTCTCCTCGTAAATATAGGTCATCCGATTGAGTCATATAAATTTGGTATCCGATTTATTACCTTCTCTTTTACAGTGTTGGATCGCTTACTCTTGCAATAGATTTCACCTGGGAATTAGAGTAGTAAGGACACCATGGAGGGTGAAGTTGACGGCCGATTCATCTCTTATTACCGCTGCGAGTGACTCTGACATATGACCAGCCTCATCGAATGCCTGAAGTTTCTCTCTTCAGGGGGAGGTATTCTGGTCATAATGGTCGGACATCTCGCTCATACGATTTCCTTGACCCGTCTTCTCTGTTCCTTACGCATATTCTGATGAATCTATCGTGAAGTTGAATTTGCTCGTGGCTTCCTCGCTGTTTTCACGAGTTACCGGTCCTCCCGCCCAGCGACGATAATGATGCTCCTTTTCTGCTGCATATCAATAGGCCCGAGAGTTTATCCGACGCCATTTAGGTGTTGAGATGGGAGTGGCAAATGGCGCGCACACAGGTCTCGACACAGAATCTTCAACTTTATGTTGTGCACGTTCCATCAAGAGTCGTAGCTCTTTCTCCCAATGCCTCACAACGATTGATGGCTAAGTTTCTACCCAAAAACCTTGAAACAGATGGGTGCAATCATACTTGCACAGGCAAGTCCATATTTAATCATCTCGGTCTTTGAGGTGACTTGGCCACTGAGATTCTAATGATGATGCGTCTATACAGACTTTGGGAAGTAACAACTTTCATTCTATGTAACCTATTTTGGAGATATGAAATTCAACCTATAAAGTAATGGATCCACAATTATCAGCCTAACTATTCGTCCAACTTCGTTTTAAATCCTTTTCGTAATTAACTTGGGGAAATTATTCCATCAGCTCTTATACATATCGTATGTCTACCAACCTCGGTCCTAAACTTTAAATTTGTCCCATGTAGTCCTGAAGCTATCAATAGTAGTCCTTCTATAAAATTTTGGCCTGAAAATGCGGACATGGGATCAATTATCACTTGTTATCTTATGCGAAATGACCGACGATTTCCCATAGACAATTCTAGACAAAATGATACAGTTTAAAAAAAATTGAACTTTCTATATTTTTTTCCTTTTCTTTTCTTGTCTTTTACCATTCATCTTGTTTAGATGAACTTGTAGCATCCTCCTTCAATTTTGTCCTTAAATCTTCAACTCAAAACGTCAGGAGCCTAGTCCTTTCTATTGCAAAAACAAGCAGTTGAATAGTAAAATAGACTGAGTAAAAAAGTGAATCAACACCACATATATGTGGTCAATTGGCGTGACTTACATCCATGGAAAGAGTATAGAAGAATTTTACTATTAAATAAAGAAAATACAATTGATAGTGCAACCACACTCAAGTTATTCAAACACACTTAGTATTTTTCAATCTCAATTACATGCAATAACATATATTCTATTTAGCTCTATATTATTCCTCACACAGTCTCATAAAGGAATTACAGAAAATCTTAACACAATATTTCCATTTCTTTAAACACTCGAAATGTAGTTCATAGGTACGAGCTTCTCTTGAATATCATTCACAAGACGTCAAATTTCTTAGGTATAGAAGAGATTTGGATCTACAACAGGAAATCCATTCAAAATAGGTAACCACTTAAGTTTGAAACAAACTCCAATTATGGAACTTATTTAAATTAGCAAAATTTCCTTTTTGGGCTCCCACTTTAGACATATCTTTAACATTTTCCACCTTGACTTGATGTTTAAACGAAATCATAATCGCTTGTTGGAACTTAAAATTCGCTATTAATCTCCCATAGCCCCTTATGTGCTCAATCTCCACAAACATCTTTCAAGTTTAAGCCACCCTTGAACTTTTGTATTGTCATGACTATCATTAGAACACTATCTCCACCTGTACGTTTAACCGCTTCACAAGAATTTTTTTAACCACATACAAAGCAAAACATCCAATTGCATCCATAATTATCAAAAGAACGAACACGCTACTTGTCAAAGTCAGCAATTACAGCAACTGTTGGTTGTATAGACTCCACCTTGCAATAAGCATTGTGTCAATTAATTCCCTACCTCAGGAGTTTCTGGTTACAACTCCACCTTGAGCTGAACAATGTTCAGATCCATATAAAAACTCTCATAATTACTCCTAGCTAGAAGTATTGGAAGCTAGTCGAATATAATCTCTCCACCGACAACAAATGAATTTAATTTTAGGCACCACCACGGATAGAAACATGCACGTTCTTGCCATCATCACTCCTAACTGAAAGTACTAGAGACCTGCATATTTTGTGCATAACCTAGGAACATATACTTGTTTGCCCTCTCATCAAGCTTAGCATCACTCGTTGAACAAAACATGGGCAACTAGACATTCTAAAAATGAATAATCAGCACCTTTACCTGATCTTATTTCTTCGAGATTTCGACATTCAATTGTAGTTGATAGGGATCCACTCACTAGGTAATTCATTGTACTAAGAGCTTTCTCTAGGGATTTTCTAGCCATACCAACACTATAGAGTATTTTATAGGTCATCTCTAGTGGGTTATGCCCATCAACTTTGTAACCTATTACGGTTTACTGACACTAGTACAATGTCTCATTATTCTCTTCATCATCAAAGTTCATTTAACAGCTCTAAGTACAACCATATATTAATGTTAGTTTGCCCCAGGTTAATGATCATCTTACTAATCTCATTTTTAATCAAAGCTCTGAAATATATCTAATTCTAACTACAACATCAAACTTGTGCCTTAGCACAAATGCCAAGGTCTTCCTTGAGTAGTCACCGAATACAGTTCACATCAATGTCGGATTCTTCCTTAAAAAACCACAGCAGTCTACAAACATTCAAGTGGGCTAACTTTGCAATCTTCATGGTTTCTCTGACAATCGAACTCAATTACACATTTCGCCATTTCTCTAAGTCACAACACCCACATACATTGAGTTTTTTTTTTTTGGTAAATCCCACATACATTGAGTTCATCATCATATAATCATACAACGGATTCTTTTCACTTAGAACCTTCAAAATTTTCTTGTTAATGTGCTCCAAACTCATATGCCATAATGCAAACTCTCGAATAGATGTATTCACTGTCTTTGTGGAGAAACCTATCATTGTCTCTCCTTGCAACTCATCATGTAACTATGCTCAAACATAATTGATGCATTCACTGACTAATATGATCAAACATAATTGACTAACAATCACATTGAATTTATTGATATGGTCAACAATGGATGCACCTTCATCCACCATTAAGTCAAAGAAGCGTTGCATCAAGTAAAACTTGTTGATCATGGAAGTTTTCTTGTACATGTCCAACATGGCCTTCATCAAACCTATGATGGTCTTCTCTTTTATGATATTAAGCATGACGTTACGTTAATGTTAGTTAAATATGATCCAATGCTTGTCTATCCAGCAATCTCCATTCAGCTTACTTGACCTCAGTTTCTTCCTAAATAGGGGTAACTATAGATTCCTCTAGCACAGGTGGTCCTCAATTTGCATCTTTTAAAAACTAAAATCATTCCTATCAAGATTGTTGATTCTTACCTTTCCTTCTTCTGTCATCATCAATTTGCTTCAACTCAATCAAGCCTTGCCCCGATACTAATTGTTGCAAAATAAGAGATTGAACGGTAAAATAGACACAATAAGAAAATGGATTGGACATCAGATTTACATAGTTTGATAGTGTAACCTATATTCATGGGGAGCAAAATAAAAATTCATTATAGATAAAATGATATGACGGATATCACAATCATATTGAAGTCACTTAAATACTTATGGTGTTTTCAAGCCCCAATTACATCCAATAACTCACATAACATTTAGGCCAATAGTTCTTCACAGAAAAATATCTCAATCTTATAAAGGAATTACACAAATCTTAATACAAGATTTTCATGGCTTTAAATGCTCGGGATTTAATTCACAAGTATAAACTCCCCTTTGGATACTCTTCACAAGAAGTCACATTCCATACATATATAGAAGAGGTTTGGATTAAAATTTGAAAACTTATTCAAACTAGGTAACCACTTAAATAAGAAACAAAGCTCTAATGGAGAAACTTACTCAAATTAGGAAAGTTTTTTTTTTTTTTGAGCTCAACTCGAGTCATAATTTCAACACTTTCATGCCCAATCCTGAGTTCATCTTCACACGCAGACGGTAAGCCCCATGTGCAAGCCACCATTGCTTCCTTGAGGGACTTGGCATCCAAGCATTCGAGATCGAGTTTGGCCGTGCCTCGTCAATGGAGCTTTGAAGACGGAACAGGCCACCCATGCCACCGCCTCGGGACCCTTGGAGATCCCGATCCTCCCTCGACATCTCGTGTACTTCACACACACAAACCCTAATCCCTCCTCCCCATTCCTCATCTCACTCTATGCAAAAATCAAATCAGAGTCATTCACAAAATTCAATGAGAAATTTCCGGCCATTTCGAAGTTATGGGGACTCCAAGTTCCATGCCATCGCGACCAAGATGAGCAATACCCAAAAAAAAGAAAAAAAAGAAAGAAATCAGAAACAAAAAAAGAAGAAGAACAAAACGATATCTATATCATACATGGCATGTCCATGCCATGCGCTGGCCACATCACATAGGAAAAATTACATTCCGCAAAAGTTTTTGACCATATAGGCAGAATTATAGTATTAAGGATTGATTGAGTAATTTTGCTAAATTAATCACCCGGTGTCCATTTAATACAAATTATCATTGGTGGTTTCATACTCTGTACTAGCAAAGTCCGCTAAAAAATACAGCATCTAACAAAAATCTGGCTCTGCTCCAGTCGCGGTGTTGCTGCCTAGCATTTGGACTCCCGACAAGGAAGGGAAAGGCTCTGAGATTTCGGTAGTTTTAGTCTAGGAAACCTCCAATCATTCTTGAAGGTGTCGTAAAAGCAGCGCTTCCGGGAATAGCCATTGGCTTGCCATCTTATCCCAAGTTAT
This sequence comes from Melaleuca quinquenervia, assembly GCA_030064385.1. Classification (NCBI taxonomy): domain Eukaryota; kingdom Viridiplantae; phylum Streptophyta; class Magnoliopsida; order Myrtales; family Myrtaceae; genus Melaleuca; species Melaleuca quinquenervia. The sequence continues at coordinate 27,012,861 of CM057719.1, read as the reverse complement.
TGGAGAACATCCTCTTTCCCTCTTATGGGTTGCATCGAATGATCAATCGAAGCCATCATCATGGTATATTCCCTTCTCACCAAAAGATTGGGGGAGAAGGAGGATCTACTTACGCAACCCTCTCATGCCCCGATTGGTTCTAAACAAAATAAGAAGAACAACAACAACAATAAAGGAAAGATCGATAGGAATGTGCACACATGGTTATGCAACTCAATTACATATCAAGTACTCCCGAAAGACACCCGAAAGACATGATCGGCTTCACCTAGGAGTGTGACAAGTAGGGAGAATTATGCAATCAGTTCTAAACTCTTCTTTTTTTTTTTTTTGTGTCGATGCCAATTCAATACTAAACATTTCAATTTTGTCAATTCCATACTAAACATTTGCTTGTAATTCCAATATAGTCCTCCTAGTCAAGCTTCACTGGAAATCGCAATATAGTCGTCGCACTACCACGTCAACGATTTTCTACAAAAGTTGACTAGAATAACTATATCAGAATTCGACCAAAAAAAAAAACTATATCAGAATTCCAAGTAAAAGTTAATGACTAAGTACATAAAATTCGAATGTTTAATTTTGAACTAACATCCATGCGATAGGTGATTAGACGATTTCTCCATGACGAGTAGTAAGCCTTGATTCAGACAAGCTCTTCATGGTAAGCTCCGCGTAATGCGGCCTCGGTTCTCCCTCTCTCTTGCGAGCAAAACTTTATTATTGTCGACGGAGATATGGGCCAATCCGCCCCCCTCTTTATAAAAGAAAGATTGTTTACGCAAGAGTCAACAGAAAAGAGTTCAACACTTCATCCTAGAAATGCAAATACTAGAATCGTCATTTTTGTATTAAAACACTTATTACCAGAATCGGATTACTAATATATGAAAGTTCTAACAACAACGCGATGACTGTCATATAATCGGAGAAGTTATCTTTCGAATGGTAATGTACATTGAATCCCTTTAGACTTTATTAAGCTTTTTACATGAAATTATCTAGCCAAGTTAAATTAACAATTAAGCTTGAAGATCAATCAAACTATCTTTCTGTCTTCTCTGCTTTACTTTATATGTGATGTCAAAATTCTGCCCCATCGTGCAGTCAACTGAGTTCACACCATAGAAAACAATTTTGAGGTGGCATGAAATCATTGGGGGTTTCCAGGGTTAAGAGGCTACTTCGCGAGACGCAAGAGAAATATCGGCGATGGCTTCTAAATAGAAAAGGAGCGTTTTCCAAAGCTAAATGAGCGAATCGTCATTTCAATTGGATAATTAGCAATGCGAGCCGGTAGTCGCTAGCCGCAAAGGTTTTCGGTCGGGTTCCAAAGCCAAAGAAAGAAGCAGCTCCACGAGGCGTGATCTTTCGATATTCGACGTTATCCAAAACGGGACGAAATTCGTAATTGGTGTAGATGTGAACATGTTATTGGTAGTACATGCCTACACAAGAAACGAAGATCACAAATTCGAATGTGCAATTCGGGAGAGTCGATGTACACGGAAGTCGAGACATGTAAGACACACTCGATATGAGCGTCTTTCTCAAATTATGGTCGCTTGTTATTCGTGGACGCTCCAAGCCTCTAGCGATTGATTTTATGCCTCAAGAGGATGTTGTCTCAAATTATCCAGGGGTATATTTGTCATTCAATTATTCTCTTGGAGGGTGGGTGCGTGTTGGAGTCTAATATGAGCGTGGCTAGGAGGGAGACGGGAATTAAAGCCCAAACGTGCGACCCTTATTTGGTGGGCTTGTAAAGGAAGACCGACGGGAGTTAAAGCCCAAACGTGCGTCCCTTATTTGGTGGGCTTGTAAAGGAAGACCGACGGGAGTTAAAGCCCAAACGTGCGTCCCTTATTTGGTGGGCTTGTAAAGGAAGACCGACGGGAGTTATTCCGACCCGATCCACGCTAGGGGCACCGCCTCCTGAGGAAAAGCTACCGCCCCCAAGATTAGAACATAAATAGGGTTTTGAGGACGTAAGTTGTAGGCTATAAAAGTGAGAGTGATATTTGATTATTTTGACATGAATACCAAAGATATGAAAAGGGAACAAGAATTCCTTTGATAATCGGAAAATATTATCAAAAACTCTAAATTATACTTATTATTACACATTTACTTTTTTAATCCTTTTTTTTTTGTTGATTGATCAACAAATCAACCATCCGCCAATAAGCACCATTAAAAATCTATCTACATAAACTCCAACATCTTACCAAACGTTAACATAGGATAAATATCTCGTATATATTCAAGTTTGGGTTTTTATATATCAAGAAAAAGTTCAAGATAAATGCGTCGCGCGTGAACATAGTTTGAGGTTTTTTTATGTAAAAAAGAGTTCATTATAAATACGTTGTACTAGGTACAATATGGGATTTTTAGTGATTTTTTCTCTTGAAAATACAAACCGAAAGGAAAGGAGAAAATTGAAGAGAGAGAGAGGGAGAAGATATTCAAGATTACTAGGAAGCTCCGAAAACCCACGCAAGGCCAAATGGAATATAAAAGCAAATAAAAGATCCTGACGAAAATGCGAATCCATACATAAACAAAATTGCATGGCCAGAAACTCTCGTCGCCAATCTCTGGTGGCCATAAAAAGCCAAAGAAAAAAGAAAAACAAGAAGGCGCCTTCATTTTCTCTCTCTCTCCTCTCGTGTGTCTTTGATGCGATGATATTTATACACATGCCTCTGATTATCCGAGGCCACGGAAGGAGTAACCAGGAACAATGGCTTCCCTCTGTCTTAATTTGTTGCCCTCGCCACACTCTCGCAGACTAATTGAAGCCTCCTCTGCTCCTTCTCCTTCTCCTTCTCCTTCTTTCTCTCCTCCTCCAACCACACCAAAAAGTAGCAGCAGTAGCAGCGGCATTGGAAGCTTGAAGCCCATTGTAGTAAATGGGAATCCCCCCAGTTCTGTATCTGCTCCTGGTCGTCGTATTGTTGCAGGTTCGTCCGTTTCACCCTTTACCCTCCAACCCCTTTTTACTCAGTAGGATTCTTCATCCGGGTGATATTAACTGGGCCCCGTTATATGGTTGAACTCGATTCAGCTCCAAAACGTTGCTTTTGTTATTTCTGAATCCCAGTAGCTTCCTGCTGCTATAATTGGAAGCTTAATAGTGATTGCGGTTTCCTTTTAGGCCTTAGCACAGTCATCATGGACTTGACTTTCTTCGGAGTATTAGAAATGTACTCACTCCACAGACTCCTATTCAACTTTGTATAGCTTTTGGCGTGCATTAGTGGGCGAAGTGCCCCGACTGTCCAGTCCATTTGTCCTTAATTGAATTGCCGAGCTGCTTTTAAACTTGGGAGCTTTGCGTACAAGGTGATTAGCTGGGGTAATACAGATAGGTTCAAAGTGATGTCGCCTCACTTGGTCGATCCTTCCACCTATGTCAAGGGACACAATGGTTATAACGGACCTGTTCCATGAAAGCCGATATATATATTAATCGTGAAGAGACTTATATTTTAACCATGCTAGCTAATATACAACCTGTGATTTAAGTTAAAGTTTTATCTCTGTCCGTTTATGTAGTCGGGGATCTACACGGCGACCTTGAGCAGGCAAGACGTGCATTTCAGGTTGCTGGTGTCTTGAGTTCAGATGGTCAAGACACGTGGACTGGTAAAGAAACGGTATGCCTTATTCCAATAGGTCCTTTCAATATGAATTAAACAGATTTGATCTGGTGATTCAGCGTGAGCTCAGCTTAAAATAGTCAATTCATGAGAAGGCTTCCAGTATGAGCTTCTAATTATCTGATAAATCAACATTTGGCCCATGGTTTAGGTTTTGGTTCAGCTGGGAGACATACTTGATCGAGGAGAAAACGAAATAGCCATCTTATCCTTGTTGCGTTCCATGGATAAACAGGCACAAGAAGAAGGTGGAGCCGTTTTTCAGGTTTGTATTGCTGAAAATGGAACCACTTTCAGGCAGTTCTGAGAAACAGTACGCTTCACCATGTTTTAGTGTGTATCTGCACATAGTGATATCATCACAATACATGAATCCTTGAAATTCTGGAAACTATCCAGATATTTGAGATCCCTCGCAAATGTTCGCCACACATCATTTGTTATACTTCACAATCCTGTATGTTGATGTTTGTTAATTATCTTAGATCAATGGGAATCATGAGACCATGAATGTAGAAGGGGACTTCAGATATGTTGAAAGTGGCGCATTCGAAGAGTGTGCAGGCTTCCTGGACTATTTGGATAGCTATGGATATGAATGGGAAGAAGCGTTTCCTGGTTGGGTTGCTGCCTCTGAAAAGTGGAGGCAAGACCAGAAGACATCTCAAAATTATTGGGACTCCTGGAATTTAGTGAAGGTAGTGATACTTTTTTGATTTAAACAATGCTTTTCAACTTTGGAAAGTATCACTGCTTAATGACGTCTATATTAAAGATCTCCTATCAGGACATATTTGAATGAATCAACTGAAACCAACTTTAAAAAAGATATGTATTAGTTTTAAATAGCAACTCTTGAGCTTGCCATATGACCTAAGGCATCAAAAGTTTTTCTGACATTATTAACGGTCAATATTTTTCCAAAAGTTCTTGGTATTGTGTTTTAGGCCTTTGTTATTGTGATTTTTGGATTTATGCATGGTTATATGGAAATTTAGGACAGAGGCAGAAGGGGGTCATTGCCAGATCAGTCTTACTGCGACCCGGCGGTCCATTGGCATGTGAGTTGGCACGGCATGCTGTTGTTCTCAAGGTCAATGACTGGGTCTTCTGTCATGGTGGCCTCCTTCCTCACCATGGTAAAGACCTTCTACTCTTGAATAAAGTCTCTGGAATTTCTCCATATCCTGTCCAGACTGCTGCTGCAATATAGCCTGGGGTGCCTGATGGAACTGTTGCCGTTTTGCTAGTTGCCTATGGTATTGAAAGGATGAACTTTGAAGTATCTAACTGGATGAGAGGTCTCTCAGAAAGTGATCTTGGTCCTCAACTTCCTTTCATTGCCATGCGGGGATATGATAGTGTTGTTTGGAGCCGCTTGTACTCAAGGGATGTACCGGATCTGGAGGATTATAGAATCAGTCAGGCAAGAGCTTCTAACAGCTTCAAATTCTTCATCTCACTAATCATCTGGTCTGGGAATTTGTTCTGTTCTTGTTTATCTTTCAACCATACACTGAAACACAGTTACTGTGGTTTCAAAGCAGGAAGTTCTTTTCCAACGATTGTATTGGTTTCTGCTTGTCATACAAACTCAAGCGACCTCTTAGTCATTTCTCTATCGTGAAAGTATGTATGGATTGTGAATGCTTATCAATTTTTATATGAATAAAATGCAACAACATGACTCCCCAGATACAATCTATTCTCGAAGAGACTTTGCAAGCCATGGATGCCAAGGCAATGGTAGTGGGGCATACTCCTCAAATGGCTGGAGTAAATTGGTAAGAGACTATACAACTTGCCTGTGAAGTGCGAAACACCGGTCTTAAAAATTTTCAGTTATGCTTAGTTAAATATCGAGTAATCTCATACTCTTTGATATCCTATTGGCTGTGAGTTGCAGTAAATACAACTGTAGCATATGGAGGATTGATGTTGGGATGTCAAGCGGAGTTCTTAACTCGAGACCTGAGGTAAAGTGGTCTTTTCTACAGTGTTTATAAGGTCTCTCATGGCAAATTAAATTTGAACTTCACTCTTGCCTAATGGTGCATGTTCTTTCAGAGATTTACTTCCAGTTCAGGGAAAGGAGAAGCGAAACTGATGCGATTTGCTTCTTCACTCTCATTCTTCAGGTTCTGGAGATTGTGGATGGGAAAGCAAGAGCGATAAAGGGAAGAAGGGACATGTTTACTGAGCTTCAAGTTGTTGATTACACATAGACCAGCAGTGTAGCAACAAGGTATGACACCGAGAGCTCTGTTCTTCACTCTGTTATTGGCTTCCCAAGTAGCTTTTCAGAATGACACTGTATGGTGTTTCTAGGTTTAAGCGTACATCCATAGTGGAACTTGGTGTAAGTGTTTGATATGTAGGCAATAGCTTTGTCTGCTGAATAGTAGGCAAAACTATAAAAACGAGTCTGCATCAATAAAAATATGAAGTGCTGCCTAGACATTACGGATCCTCCCACCTAGAGGAGTTCTAATCAGCTCATATTCTGTCTTCTTCATCTCCATCTTCATATCACTTCTTGACTATTTTGGCAGCAATATTATCGGTTTCTGCTTTTCTCCCTAGCACAAAAATCTTTTTCCTGGAGCTTATTCAGCCTAAAGTTGACATTGGAACAGAGGATGAGCTTGATGATGTTAGCAAGAATCTGGCTCAAATTGTACTGAATTTGTAGTCCTCACCACCAGTTCCACAATTCTCAGCGAGTTCTGCGGCAACACTAACTGCAGTATTCAATACTGAAGCCAGGTTCACACACAGAAGAAGCATATTTTTTGGTGGTGGATTTTTAGGATGAGGGCAGCTTTTATAGGGGAATCTTGTTCAGTGTAAGTAATGATTCTTCAGAACGATTTTGCTATTAAGCGGGAAGAATTGTCCCGTATGTATTAAACATGTGGAGGATTGAATGTACGTAATACACATTGAAATTGTAGATTGGAATATGTGCTGCTAACGTAACTGAGTACTTACAATACTTGAGGAGGCACTATGGAGCAGGAAATGCTCCAGATAAACAAGAAAAGAGCCATAAAATTGAGGTGGAAGTTCTCTTTCATTTGAGCCATGACTTAGGCTAAAACTTGAAAGTCCCGTACGGTTCATTCAACGAGAGTATGTTCGACGGTACTACGGAAATGAATGCCAAATGAAGAAAAACCTTGCGATGTCTATCCAATCTCATGGTCTCTCGGGAAATTCCTCAGACATCTTTTGGGCAGTCAGCCACACATCTAATCAGCAATCGCTCGAGATAATAATTATCCTATCCTCCACAGCAACACATGGAGCTCCCCCAGCTTCCGTCCGCCGGCGCATCAATTGGAGGTGTGCGATGGCTGACGGAGCCTCCGGAGACGCTCTATCCACTGATCCTCGGGCACGCTCTGGGCCCAATCGGGAGCCAGTCCACCAAACGAGACGCCACGCATGGCTTCCATCACTCTCGTGGCATCTTGAGGCGTCAACGGCGCATTCCTTCGGGTCTCATCTTCCCTGAACGCTCTGCGCATGGCTGCATCATAAGCCTCTCTGGCTCTCTCGTCCTCTTCCTCCTCCTCATCGTCAGCGTCATCCTCGTTGCTCTTCAGCTCGAAGCCGTCGTCTACGCTGAGAGACGACACTCCGTTCTCCACGCAGTAGCCGTTGGGGAGACGCTGGGGGACATCGGCCGAGGAGTCCGATCCAGAATCGGCGTCATCGGCGGCGGAGATGGGCTGGTAATACTCCGTGGATTCGTCCGGATTCGAGTCCGTGTCGCTTCCGTGGCCGTTCTCTGCAGATCGAGAGAAGATGAGTGAGGAACTAAAATTAGCAAAATTGAAAGGAGGTTGGAACAAGAGAGCGAGGATCAAAAGACATACCATCGACGTGATTGGGAGATGAAAAGGGCAGGCCGTTCATGGGTTTGAGTTGGTGATTCGGGGTTGCTCTTGCTCGTGCACCGCCGGGGGGGGGGGGGGGGGGGGAGATCTCGCCTCCTCCTAAAATGGCACGGAAGAGACGGACGATCAAGGATTTAAAATAAATGTATAAAAATAAAAAGGAAAGGCGGGAATGCACCAGCCGGGAATCGAACCCGGGTCTGTACCGTGGCAGGGTACTATTCTACCACTAGACCACTGGTGCTGTTAGTAAGAAGCCCTACCTTACGGAACATCTTATTACTTGTGGGTTCATGCGATAGCATGTCACCGAATCTCATAGTGTTGGGTCATCGCCCCCTCCCCCCATAAGACCCGCTCGCGTGAATCACCGAAATTTCACTAAATGGTATAAACCAAATGCATGGTCTGCTCTCCGAAATCTCAAACAGAGACGAGATACATGCAATGGAGTTACTCAATAGACATTAATCGCGAGGATCAAATGCTCATGGTGATATTACAAGAACAGGAACAGCAACAGCGCGATCACCTCTTACTAAACTAGGGGCCCAACCTGCTCTTTTTCTCTCTACCTCAATCCACATGAAGCACAACTGTATTTATGTAGCCAAGGTATCTGTACTTTATTCTTCTCCGTGTTCATCGGGGAATAGAAACGGTAGTATGATGGTCCTGGGAAGACAATGTCGTCATTCGCCTCTAATGTTTAAGTGACGGCATCGCTATCTCTGCAGTTGTTAAGGTCTAGGAAGAAGCCTTTTGAGGCTTCGTATGTAGACCAGCATATTGCGGCAGCAGGAGCATGGAAAAGCATTCCTGGAATCCATCCTCTCATGAGCCCCCTGTATCCATCCTTCTTCACTATCGACTCAATAACATCTCTTATCGAAGTGGTCTTGAACCGGTCGCAACCACAGACACCCTGCACCATAGGAAAGCCACTCCAATGATTAGAATTTGGCCGCAAACCACAAGTCCGATGCACTTAAAACAACCCATCATCCAGGGGTGTTTTCTAATAAAAGCATAGCAATGACAAACAGCTTGTTACCCACGGAACACGGAAGCAGGAAAAAATCAGCACAAATCCATTGCAGATTTAAATCTAGGCCTTGGGCCACAATAACCAAATGACTAAAAACAAGGCAACTTGCATTTAGATAGACTAGCCCGAGTGCATAATCTGTGATGCTCAAAAACCGTGAACTTCATGTAGTGCAAAAATAGGTGCTCCTGCTGATTGTTCCGCAATGGTAGAATTAAGAAGCACCCAACTTCTTTCTCGAGAGGGCTGACAATAAGATACATTGTTTGGCAATACTAGCCCCTACCAAGCTCAAGTTGAGAGGCTAGAAATGGGAGGTTAATTATTTCATGTGTCTGTTGCATATGGCATTCGCATAAACACCGCAGGATCACAAGTGGAGCCAGACACAAAGGACGGTAAAGAACAATCTGAGTGGTAAAACTGTAGCAGCAGGAGCCCACAATCTATCCGGCAGTCGGAGAATGACACTTCGTCTGTCTCAGAACTTTAAGCAAACAGTCTCGACTCATTAACAAAGTAGTATTCGCTTTGAGATTGGATTTCCGAGCCAAAAATTTCCAGTGTCTTCTTTGCTGCAACTGTTCTACTATCTCTCGTGCAAACGAACCAGAAATTTCCCTATGAAATTTGACAATCTTGACCTCATTCTTATCAGAGGGCTAAGAACCGCATTCAACAATCTGGTAAATATATATATATAGCAAATTATGTTCGTGTATTCTGCTGTACCTGACATTGCAATCGAGTCTTGACCACATCGAGCGGAGTGGTGACGGCCGCAGCTGCCGCGCCAGCAGCCGCCCCAGCAGTGGCGTGAACCACCCACCGTTCATCATTAGCATTCTCTGGAGAGACCTCCATCAAAGCCCTTTTCGCCGCCTCATACGTCGCGAAATGCACAGCGGTGAACGGAGCATTCATGACCACCGTGGTCTTATACGAGGCATAAAAAGCCCTGACGCCTTCCTCCTTCAAAACCCTCCTCACGCAATCCCACACTCCTTTATAAGGACTTTCCCTCAACTGCAACCTCTGCTTCACCATGTCCATCGGCGTGAGCACCGCATCGCTCGTCACCGTCGCGCACACTCCGGAAACGGCGTGGGCGACCGAGTTGTGGGGGTCACCGCCGGAGAAGAACTTCTTGCAGACTTAGTAGACGGAGAAGTAGACGGCATGAGCGGGGCCGGCGCCGAGGACCATGGCGGCTATGCCCCGGTAGAGGCCCGTCAGACCGTCCGACTTCAAAATGGATCGGAGCGAGTGTGCTACTCCGACAGGGACGGATTTGACGGGGCAAGAACCCATGGCTTGCATTTGCGTCTTGACCGTGTCGACAGGGAACATGGCCATATGCTCGACGGAGCCGGCGATGGAACCGGCGATCATGAATTGCCAGAAGCGGAGGCCGTCGTGGGCGGACGCCTCCATTTTGGAGCGATAATCAGGCGGCGGAGGGAGAGAGCGTCGCTCGGCGGTCAGTGGGAGAGGGGTCTGTTGTGGCCATGGAGATGAGAGTCGAGACGAGTCGAGTCGTGAGGTGGTTCATAGAAGAAACGAAGCGGTAAAGTCGCCGACTTCAGAGGACGATGGAATATATGCAGTTCTTGCCCCAACAGAGCACGAATTATGTCAACCAGTCGTTTTCTCCCCGTTACTGACTTTCCAAGTAACTCCTCCAGTCCTCCCTCCAGGCTTAAGTACTGTTTTTGACTATTTGATCAAGATAAGAGGCCAAAGGGAAAGAGAGTCGTTTTTGATTTGTTCATGGCATCCTCTTTGAATTCGATTTCGATTCTGGCTTGTGTTGTCGCATTCGCACAACATCTGTCTCGTGGATAGGTATCACACGTACTGGCATGCAGGGGATTCATTATCGTCATACTTCTTGCATGCCTTTGTAGTCTTTTGACTAGAGAGAAATCAACTGTTAATCCCGACTTAACATGCCCACAAACTCCATCCCGTCTGCGAGTTTAAGTTGTATTATCATCGTCCTCTACACTGAATTCGTGCATATTCCTGGGAACTCCTTCCCGCGAGTTCCCGCGCCAATTGCCTTCCTCTTCGCATGATGCAACTTTTATCAAAGAGTGTTCCCAATGTAAGATCTTTCTTCATAAGAAACAAACGAAACGCAATCAAAAGACAGAAAAAGCGCTGATAACTGAACCGGCTAACTCTGATTTCGGGGGAAAAAGGACCGGATTCAGTTCTGCTTTTCATGAAATTGTGCCCCAGACTAGTCCACACTCCCAGTAGCCTACATCGCAGTTATAACTGCTGTTCAGAGTGAACCTCGCGATTGCTTTGCGTGCACCCTTGCATGCTTTTGTACTTGTAATTTCCAATTTACACTCCAAAATCATTACTTCTAGAGGCAAGCATCGAAACCTTGGACACAAAGCAAATGGGTCGTAGTCATCTGGACTTCCTGGCGCATTCTATAACATTAAATCTTCATGTTACTTGGTGGGATGGTGCCGAACCCAGTGAATTAATCTTGGCATGGGTTTTATCGTAAAACATCTTAAGTTTAGCGCAAGCAAAATCCACCACATTATTACAGTAAGTTATCTAGAATGCAATATCTAGCTCGATTGAAGTACAATGTGCATAAAAAGCTGTTTTCTGTCAATTCCAATGAGTTAGGTATGGGAAGACTACTTGCCAAGATAGCGCTGCTCCTCTCTAATGAACAGACTTGCTTCCACTCACCTGAGAACATACGAGATACCTTTCATGTATCCAGGCTTTGGCCCTGTGATATATGTTGGATAAAAGCATTGAGATTCCTGATAGATGATCCTCCTTCTGTAATTGCTCTCTGACAAGTTTCTTTAAATTCTGTTGCTCTTTTCCTGATTTCATTTCCCTCCCTGATTTCAGGATCCATAAATCGCTGCACGAGCTCTCGAATCTTTCCCTTCATCAAGAGTTCTTCATTAGCGTCCGCTTGGTTCTTCACCCTCCACCCTGTCTTCCAATCTTCAACTATTTGCTTGCTATTGGTGGGTTGATCTAGAAACATCGGAAAAGTGAGAATTGGAATGCCAGCATACATGGCTTCAAGTGTCGAATTCCAACCACAATGTGTCCAGAACCCTCCCACAGAAGGATGGCACAACACCCTCAACTGATCACACCAAGGTACGACAAATCCTCTCTCCCCACATTTCGGGTTTAACCTTGGAGTCTCTCCACGAGCCACCAATAAGTAGCCTACACCGCTCTCGTTCATTGCAGCCACTATTTCATCCATTTGGTCCATTGAAACTGACAGGAAACTCCCCAATGAGATGTACAAGACTGATTTTTGGGGTTGGGAATCCAGCCAACTTAGATAGTCAGGAACATTGTCCGAACTTGTAGAACGATTGCTGCTAACATCTAAGAAAGGTATTGTCGGACCAACGGGCAAGATGGGGAAAGAGAACTCTGCTTCTAAAGCATCCATGACTTGAGGTTCAAGCTCACGCAGAGAAGTAAACAACAGACATTGTGCTTTCGACACCTGGGAAACACATTCCACAGCTCGCTTTAGGACTCGTGGATCAGCCCTAGTGGGGAGATCCGCCACACTCGTGGGAGAAATCCCTGGAATGTATTCCACATGCTGCGCTCCATGCTCTGGCACATCAGTAGGCAGAATCATTTAAGTTACAGTTGAAAAATGAATGTTCACTAAATTAATTGCATATGGCACGTACTATGTACGATTCTAAAGATCAAAGCCTTTATTCAAGCTGCTCGAAAATCGAAAGACCTCGAGAGAGCTCGCTTGTTTGGTAAAGGCTTTGTGCTTCAGTAGTTAATTGCAACAAAGAAAAATATCAGAGATACCAAAGAGAAACCAATTTTAGGTGGTTGGCTCCGTTTAGACAAATCCAAAAATTAAAACAAGCCAATTTTAGTGAACTTCTTCAAGATTGTGTAGGATTATCAATTCAACACATTATCAGGACATACGAATACAATCCGACCACAGCCCAATTTTCCTTCATATGCATGAGCTTTTTACACCTTCCAGTGACACTGAACGGACATAAACATCGCGTGCACGACGAGAAAATCTTATGGCTCTCTGCTCTGTCTCCTGTTGGCCACCCCAATTCCATTTTTTAAGGGATATCAGCGTTTATTTGGTAAGCATCGACTCACCATACGAATTCACCGGAAAATGACCATTTTGCAGAATCAAGTCGAAATGGTGGAACATGGAAAACACGGAAGCAGACATGGTCCAGAGCGAGGCTACCGGTATATTCCTGCGATTACCCACACCAACTCCCCAGAGCAGCTCAACATCAGCCAAGAACGCAGTCACGGGAGGATGGAGCCGGTCCAGGAGCTGCTCAAACGGAGCTTCCATCTTCGTCATGACGGCTTCATAGAAGCCGGGGAAATCAGCTGCTTTGAGCCGCTCGGAGGGCACAACGTTGGGGATGGTGGCGAGGCGGATGTCGTCGGGCTTGGGTTGGGCACCGATGAAGCCCAGCCACTCTTCGGTGACAACGAAGGTGATGATAAGAGGCGGGTGTCGTCTGCTTCTAGAGGAAACCAGGATCTTACAGAGGTTCATCATGGGATTGACGTGGCCTCTCCCCGGGAAAGGCATGGCCACTATGTGGCATATTTGACGTTGGAGCTCATCCGCATCCATGTTCAGAGAAAGAAAGAAAGGAAGGAAGGAAGAGCAGTGGTGTGGTGAAGGATCTGAGGAAGAAGAAGAAGGGTTTTCTCACTAAGCGATCCACTTTGACCGGAGAGCATTAGAGATATGGCGTTGCATTATTAACTCGATGCAGTAAATTATCAACATTATAAAAATCGAAAGCAGTCACTACGGGGCGCCTGTGTTGCACTAGAGGCCAAAGGTGTCCCTCCCATCGTTTGCGACTAGGTAAGCTAAGCCTGCCACTATCTTCCTTTTTTGGAACCGTGCTTGATTGAACAAAATGCAAATCGTTGTTTGGAAATACAAAGCAAACTTAACCCCCACCAAAATATTAAATCCCCCTATTGCATCGATTTGGCCCTTGAAATATCACTGATGAAGGCATCCAAGTTCCGATCCGACGATCCGCCTCTCGCAACCGCCCGTCTACATGCCTCTCTCAGCCCTCTTGCTCTCTCCCTCATTTCTCTCCCCTCGTCGCCTTCCACATCCATCAGCTTTCTCACGAGCCGAGCAATTTCTTGCCGGGTGACCAAATTCTCACCGCCACCGCCACCACCACCACCACCTTCCTTCTCCACCCTCAACCCGATCTTCCAGTCCTCCGTGATCTGCTTGCTGTTGGGGACCTGGTCCCAGAATATGGGACACGTCAGCATGGGGACCCCAGCATAGATGGCTTCCAGCGTGGAATTCCACCCGCCGTGGGTCCAGAACCCGCCCACCGCTGGGTGGCCCAACACCTTCAGCTGCTCGCACCAGGGCACCACCAGGCCCATGTCCTCCTCGCCTGCGCCCCCGACTGGTGACGCCTCCCCACGTGCCACCCACAGGAACCGCACTCCGCTGTCCCGCACCCCGGCCACCATCTCCTCCATCTGAGCCTTGGAGACCGAGAGAAAGCTCCCGAGAGAGACGTACAGGACCGACCCTCTGGGCTGAGAGTCGAGCCATCGGAGATAAGCCACGTCAACGTCGCCCTCGCCCTCGCCGTCACCGTCGAAGAAGGGGATGGTGGGGCCGACGCAATAGACGGGCGCAGAGAGTCGAGATCGGAGGGCGTCCAAGACGGGGGATTCGAGCTCGTGGAAGGAGGTGGAGAGGAAGTAGTCGGCCTTGGAGGCCCAGGCGATGCATTCCAGGACTCCGGCCAACACCTGGCGCCCATTTCCATGGAACATCGTAGGAAGATCTGCGAGGCGGGTCTTGGCAACTCCTGGAATGTAATCTACTTCCTCTTCTCCTCTCTCTGCCAACAACACACAAACAAAGAGAGAAAACAGGCGAATCCAATTACCGTTTTCCCATTCAAGAATCAAAATAAAAAGTATGCTCTCTATCCTTGGTACAGTTTCTATTTCAACGCACTCCACTATCATCATGAAGTTTCCATGACCCCATACTCGTCAAAAGAATTCTGTGGGTTTCCTCAGAAAACTAAATTGCATTGTGTTCTTTCTGCGCTGGTCCTATAAACTCTTCCGAGGAGTCGAAATCTCTCGACCTCGATTGATACCAGCACCGTGACGTTCTTTCGTCACCATGAGCAACTTGTGTCAATTTGATGAGAGAGAGTGAAATGGGAGACTCGATTGTCAACTACGTGCAAGACTCAACGCACCATACATGACTCATCGATACGGCACAACACGGGCACGAGCTGTCAACAATTAAATGGACGAGAAGCAAAAGATTGGCAAACGTTCATTCTTCATTCATGTATCTCTGTCATTTTCGCCTCTTGATTTAATGTTCGCCCTCCACCAACGAATCTAGACCACAATATTGGGCCAACGTAGTTAGTTAGCCCAGTCCTGTGGCGCACGAGGTTGGTGACAAATTTAAGTTCGCAATTATGGAGGGGAAAGTGGCGTTCGTGCATCGGGTAACAACAAAAATCAATTCGGGAAGAATTAGCAAAAAAGATCAATATTATTTACGGATGTCAATTTAGTACTAAAATTTAATTTAGCCAAGTTACAACTAAACTTTTGACAATTTATTAATAAAATCATTCTAGCCAATTTTTACGGAAAACAATGTGGATGCCGGGTATTCTAAATGGAGTTGACAAATTTTGTAATTTTGTTCAAAAAGTTTATGAATTTATTGATTTCTTTATATTATTTTATGTTTTCTCTTCTTTTCTTCCTTGTGGCCTGGCCATCACGGCTCATCGGCCAAATGAAAAGACAATCTAAATAAAAGAACTAGTCGAGATTAGAAAAGAATAATGGCTAGCCAAAAAGACTGGGCTTATACATATCTGGATCAGTTCGCTAGTATCTTTTTCTACTGGTTTTTGTTGAGTTTACGAAGAACATCTCTGCAAGAGCAAAGTAACATGAACACCTCATCGTCTTCCTGAACCTGTGATTGTTTGGTTGTGTGGTGGCAGATGCGAGCACTCGGAAGTTCCGCATGTTAATCATAATAACCATGATCATGCAAAGTATCGATCAGTTGGATGCTTCGATGAATCGCATTAACTAAAGACACTGAACCCTGTGGCATCTAAGACTATGTTTCTCGGCTATTTGTGCGCACCTGACAAGTCAGCCGGAAAATGGCCCTTCTGCTGAAGCATCTCGAAATGATGGAACACCGAAAACACCGTCGCCGACATCGTCCAAAGCGTGGCCACCGGAATATTCCTCCTCTTGCCGACCCTAACCGCCCAGAGCATGTACGTGTCCGCTATGATTGAGGCCACTGGGAGCTCCAGCGTGTCCACCAGCTGCTCCACCGGGGCTTCCAGCTTCCTGAAGACGGCTTCGAGGAAGGCAGGGAAGTTCTTGGCTCGATGGAGCTCCGACGGAACAACATTGGGAACAGCGGTGAGGCGGACGTTAGCGGGCTTCGGCTCGGAGCCTATAAAGCCGAGCCACTCCTCCGTGACGACGAAGGTGATGAGGACGTCGGGCGTCTTGGAGACCAAGAGCTTGCAGAGGTTCATCATGGGGTTGATGTGGCCTCGGCCGGGGTAAGGCAAGGCCACTACGTGGCAAACCGCGGCCGGTTTCGATTCCATGTCGATGGGATCCTGGTCGAAGAGCGTCACAGCAGTGAAGAAGCTGCTCGCAGTTGCACCTTCGCTTACAGAATCTCGCTCTCAACTCCTCTTATGGTGGTAGGAAGAAGGGTATAACTCGATGTGGTAAGGATGCGGCCGGAGCGGGGATTGACGGAAAAGCCCACTGCGCGGGGAGAAAATTGCAAAGAGTCCGTGTCATATGTACCTCAAGTTTGTATGATTAATGGGTTCCCAAAGATTTAGATGCAGCAGATCAGATCTGCAGGAAGCAAGCTTTAGGATGAATGAAGCCGTAGCTTGGACCAAAGCGACCCCACTGGTTTTTAGCTATAATTAGGAATAAGGAGGGCGACGTGCTTTGTTCTTTGTCCGGGTTCGCCATCCATCTATTTGTAAGCACACATACAATTTCCATTACAAAGAAGGGGGAAAGCAAGTCCAAAACATATATTTCAATTTCGGTTATGATTCGGTTCTCTAATTAAACCTTCATGATCGCTTTCGGCAATAAATAACCTCCGATTGGCTCGACTCGTTTAATTAGTGAGTGGACGATTTCAAATAAATATTCTAGCTATCACCTTTCATGTTGCGATCTATTTTGGTATTTCCGTTGATGGTGATCCATGTAACTTTGTCCGCCAATGAAAATCATCCCTCTACCCTTTAAATAAAAAAAAAAATCGAAATCATTATTATGCTCAGTAAGAAGGTCCGGCACAAGTCCTCCAATTAAAATTGCCCGTCTAAGTGCTAAATTGACACATGTGAAAAGGCATATCACGTTTTGAATTACATGCATGGATGTAGATCTGGCTCATTAAGTGAGGACTATATTACGCGTTGGGAAAAAAACTCACGGATTATTTGCGTAATTATGTGTCAAACAAATACGAATGACGGCTTAAAGGCGGGGGTTAGGTCTGCTCGGGGTTGGAGACCATCGGCCTGGGTGAGATCGAATAATGACAGGTGGGCCTAAATCTATGATGGGCTTTGAGTCCCTCGCATCGCAACGGCGCGCGACCGCAACAGGGATGGAGGCGGGGATCGTCCCGAGCCTAACC
The DNA here is from genome assembly GCA_030064385.1 of Melaleuca quinquenervia. Lineage (NCBI taxonomy): Eukaryota > Viridiplantae > Streptophyta > Magnoliopsida > Myrtales > Myrtaceae > Melaleuca > Melaleuca quinquenervia. Next base: position 26,995,461 of record CM057719.1, on the reverse strand, counting down.
GATTTTCAATTTCGTAGCTGTTCTTTCGGTTGCGAGGTCGGGGACCCCCGCACACACAAACCACACTAGGCAAAACGAGGAAGAAAATTAGATGAGCAGAGGGTCGTTGGTCGTGGTGGCTTATTTTGAACTTCCGGTGGGAAAGGACTTTGAACTTCCGTATGTAGCAGCGCCGGGTTTTTTAACCTCCGCCATGCCTCGCCTCCTCCGCCCATTCCCACCCGCCGCCTTCTACCCGTCCCTTCCGCCATGGCCGTCCATGATGGGTCCGAGCCCCTTCTCCTCCCCTGCGGCCGGCCCAGCAGAGCCGCTGATCTTGCCAAGTCGCTCGCCAGGGGGACTCTCAAGCTCGCCATGTGGGCCCTGTTCCTTGCCTGGATCGCCGTGTTCTTCGTCATTCCCACCGAGTTCGGCACCGACTTTTACACCGACTGGGAGGACGCCACCGGCGGCACTCTCTACGGGACCCCAGGTTCGCTCCCCGACCTCTGTTTCTGTGGTGAGAATCGACTCTCTAGGACTCGCCGGTGACCGTGTTCATGTGGTTCAGGAAGCGCTTTGCTGCTGTACAGTGCGCCTGTACTGTTGATAGCCGTGCTTGCCGTACCTTACCTTCTCCTTTCTGGAGGACAGGACGACGTTCTTGCTGGGTACGTGTTTCTCCTTTTTCTGTGAATAGCGCCTCCGGTCTGTTCTCGAGTGGTCTGTCAGAGTCTAATGTCAACGGTCGGCGCTGTTGTTCCTTGAAATGTAGAATGAAGAAGAGTCCGGGCCTCCGTCTGCGGACATTCCCTATGTTGGTGGATGGCGTGTTTGGGGTTGTGACAGCCGCCGAGTTCATTGGCATAGCCATGTTTGTCGCGTTTGTGCTCTGGGCTGTTTATTGGTACACGGTGGTGAACTTCGAAATGTTGCCCAGTTATGGCGATCTAACCACTTTCGAAAAAAGGTATGCTACCAGCAAGTGCGGTATTGCTATAATGTGTGCCTTTGGGACGACGTTTGTGCTCTATTCATGTCTACCGCCAACAGCTGTCTATTGTAGTAACTCTGGTTACTGTCCTCCTCCAGGGTTCAGATGTTGCAAATGTCAGCATATATCTTCGGTTTGACTGCCTTGACGTGCTTGGCATTTTTATTTCTCCCAGTTGCGAGGGGATCGATTCTTCTTCGCCTAATTGACATCCCTTTTGAGCATGCTACCAGATATCATGTGTGGTTGGGGAACCTCACCATGTTCCTGCTGACTATGCATGGACTCTGCTACTTTATCGTTTGGTTTATTCGAGGCATCGTATTAGAAAGTGTAAGTTCCGACTTTATCTAAGCTTGTGCTAGGATGAATAGGTTATTTCACTCACACATGCTCTGCAGCAGCAGAGATGTGGTTACGGAACAATTCAATATGAATGGCATTAAGCAAATGGCTCATGAGTTTATATACCATAGTAATATGACTATATCACTTGCCCAAAGTGGGTGTAACCTGGAGAAAGCTCTTGCCACATAACGTAATCACATTTATCCATATGTCAACAGATAATAGAGTGGAAAAGTGACGGCGGTGCAAACTTTGCGGGCATAATCTGCTATTGTTTTGGACTTATAATGTGGGTGACCACACTTCCTCCAGTAAGAAAGAGATTTTTTGAGCTGTTCTTCTACACTCATCAACTCTACATAGTCTTCGTGATCTTCTTTGCTCTGCACGTTGGCGACACATATGTCAGCAAAGCAGCAGGAGGAATTTTCCTGTTCATGCTTGACCGATTTCTAAGATTCTGCCAGTCTCAAAGGAACGTTGATGTAATTTCTGCAACATGCTTTCCTTGTGGATCAGTGAGCTTGGTCATATCCAAACCCAAGAGTATGATATTTCTCCCGTGATTCTTTAATTGGGTGGAGCACTTCTCCTTACCATTAGTAATTTGGTATATGATATTGCAGATCTACACTACAATGCTCTTGGTTTCATATTTTTGCGAGTGCAAGAAATATCTTGGCTCCAATGGCATCCCTTTAGTGTTTCATCAAGTCCTCTTGATGGCAGCCATCATCTTTCGGTCCTTATAAAGTCCGTTGGGGAGTGGACCGGAAAGCTCAGAAAAAGTGTATTTGACGTACTGGATTCTCAAAGGCAGCTGTATGAACCCAATGCTAGCATTGTGACTTCCGTGGAGGGACCTTATGGGCATGAATCTCCATACCACTTGATGTGAGTCCTTTTCGATTACTTTGACATGTACAATAGCAACACTACCTATTTGTTAAAATTAGTCTAATCAGTGCAATTCAAACACATTCCATGGCATTCAACTCGACCTCCTTTATATCGTATCATGGAACAATTTGTCCTTAAATTTTAGCTTGTAATTTGTTTAATAGGCTTGGTGTAAGTCACTTACAAGTTAGAAACCTCTTGTCAGATGTTGTAGGAGAGGACTAAGTCTGCTTTATTGTTCCTTCAGGTATAGAAAGCTTATTCTGGTAGCAGGAGGCAGTGGGATATCCCCATTTTTGGCAATTTTAAGTGATGTCCTTCATCGTATTAGAGATGATAAACCTTGTCTTCCAAGAGACATTTTGATCATCTGGGCGGTAAAAAGATCAAACGAGATTTCTCTTCTTTCGACTATTGACATGGATTCTATTTGTCCATCTTTCTCAGATAAAGTTAATGTTGACATCCGCGTGTATGTCACTCGAGAATCAGAACCTTCATTGGTAGGTTAAGCTGCCGTTTCTTTTCTACTACTTGCAATTTATCTTCCATGAGTCCGTAATTTGAGTCTTTGGCCATTGCCAACTGCAGGAAGAGGGTAAAATTGAGAAGGTTATATCCTTGAATACAAGATCAAGAGGAGGAAGCATGTCAGTTTTGGTTGGTACAGGAAATAAAATATGGTCTGGAGCTTATGTTATCGTTTCCATTCTAGGCTTCTTGATAACATTGGCATTGTTAGACGTGTGCTACTTAAATCCATATAGCATCTCCAAATGGTGGTATAGAGGGATTTTGTTTGTGGGATGTATGGTTGCTAGTGTCATAATCTTTGGGGGTGGTGTTATCTACTTCTGGCATCGGTCTGAAAATGTGAATCCAGCTGAGGAGGAAGACAAGGAAGAGAGTGAAAGGATTGACTATATGCTGGATCAAGAAACAGCACGAAACAAGCTTCGTGAAAATACTAATGTCTTCTTTGGTCACAGACCAGACTTCAAAGGTAAAAGATCTTGTCTTAACATTCATCTTACTGTTTTGATGTTTGTAAGTCCATAAATGCAACTAGAGCTATAAAATCATTTCTTAGATATTGGTAGAGAGCTTAATGGGCTCTTTTTGAGTTCATCTTGCCATTTGGTGTGGGTACATATTTAAGAATATGCAACAAAACAAAACAACGCTTGACTAAAGAAAGGCCATTCTCGACTTGTGGGTGGCGTTTTTTATGTCTTCATGTCTGATAAAGTAAATGACTCAGGTTTTCTTGTTTCCGATGCCAATAGATATCAGGCCACCACAATGGACTTCCCGTTTGTCATAGAAATTTTAGATTGAACCTAGTATTGTCTAATTCCTAATAATCGTACATGATAATGCTACTTCAGATTTGGCTGCTCAGTGCTTACTAATTTATGATCTTATTTTGATACTGGTGGTGACACCTTCAAACTTTGTATGCAGAAATTTTTGGATCGGTTTCGGATTCCTGGGGTTATGTGGATGTTGGTGTAATTGTGTGCGGCCCACAAACTCTTCAATCAAGTGTTGCAAAAGAAATCAGGTCACAGGATCTAAGAAGAAAGGGCAATAGCCCTGTTTTCCATTTTAACAGCCATAGCTTTGATTTGTAGCCTTCTGCATGAGATTATATTAATTTAGAACTCGATAGTTCCAATGTCGGTAAGGAAGGTTTTTTCACATGTCCCAGAGGTGTCCAATGAGAAGGTTATTCTCGACTGGCGGCATCTTAATTTATACCTCGCTCTATACATATCACTGCAATTTGCTGAGTTTGGCATTGTCTGGATTCTAGTTCCAATTTGGTCTAACTGCTGCCACAGATATAACAGGACTATAAAGTCGTAAACTATTCCTGTCTGAACTGACAGACTTCTTGACAATGGAAGATGACTACTCAGAGTAGGACTTGAAAAACCCCTTTATCATACATCTTCCCTCTTTGAGATGGTATAGATGGGTAAAAAAAATTGTGGAATGTGTTTATCAGTCTCTCAATGCAAGGTCGTACCTGCAATGTATTCATCGACTTAGAGACAAAACGCGGCCCTTCCATTTGCTAAAGGGAGTGTGAAACACATAAACGAGTACACCTCGGCATCGGACTTGGACTGCTCAATATCCCTTCTTAGCAGTTGCGTATTATCAAGTCCCACATAAAGGGGCCTTCTGTACATATGCATGTATGTATTCACATGCACATATACCCCCAATACTAGTTTAGAAATACATACACATATACCCCTAATACTAGTTTAGACTTTTGGATTGGGATTTTAAATATTTTGTGTCCTTCGAGAGAAGTGGAATATAACTGTGAAACAAGTGGGAATTGTCATTCTAATCACCACAAGGGAAGTTAAGTCGAGAAGGACTCTCTCTTAAGAGGATCCTGGGTTACACTGGCGGGTAAATTAGAAGCAACGGCAGGGTAGTGTGAGATGCTATTGAAGTCGGCCCCAGCCAAGAGAAAAGACATCTCCCTATCTTGTTCTACAAGATGAGGTTTTTGGCGCATTTGCATGGAAAGGACTTCTGCTTGGGCCGCTGCAAGCTGAAACTGCAATTGGGACACTTGGTTCTGCAAGTAAGATATCGTACCTACGCACCCATAGACCGGGTTTCTCACCCTTGCATTCGCCTCATACACCATACTACTCACTGCATCTCCTCTCTGATTCACTGGAAGTTCCTGCGGAAGTAGCAGACGAATCGCCTCAGACATTGAATTGCTCTGAAGGATCTGAAACTGTCCTACGAAAGTAACTGAAGTCGTCTTGGTTGATATTATTAACCATACATATCGATGCACATCTATCCCTGGACTGCACAGATTATTTAATCCATCATTGTTGTGTTGATAGATCCAGAAAACAAATCTGTGCACCACAAGCATTAGATCATGAAAACAAATCTGTGCACCACAAGCATTAGATCATGCCTGCACCTAAAGGCTGAAGCACCGTAGCACTTCTCAACACGGATCAATTGACCTAGAAATAGGTAACTACGGTGGATGACACACACTGCACGGTGGGTGTGCTAACTGATGGCTGCACATCCACACACGCAAACACACACAGAATGAGAGAGAGAGAGAGAGAGAGAGAGAGAGAGAGAGAGAGAGAGAGAGAGAGAGAGAGAGACCTGCAACATTTTGCTGAGATTACTGGCACCAAAGACCTTATGAACAATGGCAAACTTATGAGGGTCGTGGGGTGGGAAATATGGAGCGAAGATGCAATCCTTGGAGCAGCGGCGTCTCAACAGCTTGCAAGAAGCACACGGTGAAGATCCTGATGATCCTCCCATAATTCCCTTTCACCCAGTTTGTATATTCCTATAATACTTGCTATTTATTATGTAAGAAGAAGCCAGGCACTCAGTAGATGGAGCAGTGCATTGTTGCAAGCTTAGAGTTGAAGACAAGAGAGCATGTGAAAATGCCCATTTATACTAGAGCGAAGGTGACAGTGTGGACGTGCCTAGCCTAGCCTGGTGCGGTGTAGAAATTGGATGCACATGTTTCGTTTTGAAATATAGGCACCATCATAATTACTCCGATTAGAAAACGAACTAGCTAGATCGCAGAGGAGACTAGGATTATTTCCTGTAAAGTCGTTCGAATTACTTATTGTCTTTTGTTTAAAGACACAAGCAACGGGATGGAAGGTTGACCACCGCCTAGGCGCGTGATGGGTTGGTAATCTCGATCCATGCAGCTGTGAAGTTTCCACGTTCTTCTTTGACCCTCTCTCTCTCTCTCTCTCTCTCTCTCCACATTCTATATAATGATTAAATTTATTGATCTGCCTTCCGTGTGTAAGAGAGAAAACAATACCCCTTTTTTTTTCCAATTGAATATTCTTGAATTTCGAAAATGGTTAGTTTTAATAATGTCAGATGTATGAAGTGGGAACCCGATGCTATATCAGAGAGTAATCCATTCCTCATTTAGGTTTACTTTCCATTTCAACTTCACATGCATGGAGCTCTCTTTAAGGTCCATGGAACCATGACCAGACGTCCAATGCCTCGTGAAACCTCTAGCTAGGACCAATGTGAATGTTCGCTGATCGCTGGCAAAATTAGAGCCGCACAAACACCCTACTACGGGATAATTAGCTAAGCATGTGATGTCGATTGTCATACCACAAGAAAGTAGATTTATTGTTGCCAACGATATGTTTCACTAAATGTATGATCCGACACGCATTTGACGAACCAAATACAATATTTACTAAAATACTGTTATTACAAGCCGTACCACATTGCGCATTGACCGAACTGGGTAGCATTAGAAATCATAGCATGATTCACGAAATCATTGATAAACTCATATTATTAAGATTGAAGTTTTAACGCAGCATGCGAGACATTCTTACTTAGGCTACGCATTCATGCAAGCCTCACTGTTGTCCTTTGAGGAATACGACATGCACGTATCTTGCCCTGATTGCACCTTTTGGTCCTGGATGACATCCCACCGGAATATTTGCTTTTACTTAGCATTTGATACACTAGTCTTATTTGACACATCAATTGAATTATAAGACTTTCAAAAAGTGTAATAGATCCTAAAACTTATTAGTATTTTTCATTTGTCAAGTTAGATAGAGTAAATGGAAATAGTGAATCAATTTGACAAGTTTTGGAACTTCATTGCACATCCTTTTAAGTCGTATAACTCAAATGCTTTTTTTTAATTAAGTTTTAGGACTTTCAATACACTTATCATAATAAGAACTAAAAGTTGGCCTTAAGATATTCATAACCGGTTTTCTTCCAAATCATTTGAGACTTTGTAAAATTTTTAAAAAATGACTCTCACGACAAAAAAAAAAAAAGTAGGGGACATCATTTATTTCATTTACAAAAAGTGAGAGAGACTAATCCCTATTTTATTACTCAGAAATTGCTTTTTTTTTTTGGTCGAACTCAGAAATTGCTTGACGGGTTAAGCTTTTTCACACAATTCCTGAGATCAAATAATCTTTTGCGACTGCCATAGGAACACAAGTGAATGTGCAATTTATAGTAATTACCTAGTGTTTGTGAAATAGTATAACGGTCATGTCCGGTGTGGAATAATTATGTGCTCAAAAGAGTTGATTTAGAGGGAAACGACCCAACTGCTAAAAAGATATAACTATCAAGTTTTCCTACCAAATGGTATATCAGCATCCATCTGAAGTAGATTTTTAGTCATAGTTGCAGCTGGATTAGAGTCTGTGGCATCAAAGGAATGTTCCAACGGGCGATCCGAAATGACTCGGTAAAACAACTTGATTTACGCCCAGGACATTTGTCTCATTTGTTTCTTTTTGGGACACGCACCCTGGAGAGGCATCTAGCCTCCATATAGACTAGATGCTAGCAGAATCAAAAATAGATCAATATTTTCTCTTTCACAAATTCTGTCAAACTGAGTCGGTGCTCGCATTGTCCTGGGCATCTGGTGTTTAAACCGATTGTCAATAAGATTTGCACCGATGGCATTATTGTCCTCATCAGACAGTTGTTCATTACCGTAGTACGGTTTGATTTCAGAAAGGCCAAAAAAGATGTAAGGCTTCGCTTGGATTCCTTTCGGTAGGTTTGCTACCTCGCAAAGCGCGTCCGCCAACAATTCAAACCCCTAGAAGCCTCTAGGGATGTGGGAAAACTCGCAACGCTTTTCGAACGGTGAGAAAACTCGTACGCTTAATTTTAGCCTTCGTGAAAACAGGAGGGCTGTCGTCTCTAACCGCTGTTCGAGAAATTATACGAGCCTCGATACGAAAGGGTACGCAAGTTCCCCGGCTCAGAAGAAATGGGTGCAAGCGAGGAGCAAAGTTTGACAATGGTCTCTCAAGAGGAATTGCTGTCAATTTGATAGCATTCAACAGACAAAAAGCTTTCGATGTGCAAAATTGTTTGGTGAAAATTCAAATTTGGAGTTCCCATGACCGCCCATCACGAGAGGACAAATATTAGACTCGGGATGAAGCAGCAAGCGCATGATCCCATGGCTTGACCCAGCTCATCTGTTCCCCACACGCCTAATCTCGTTTTCGCCCCCCTCAGGATACTAGCTATTTAGGTTCTCAGACTTCTTTGAAGGTGACAGCCTAGAAAGGAAATGCACGCATCGTGAAGGTCCGACATGGGGTCGTGGCCCAGATAATTCACCTAGTGTGAAACAATCTGCTTTTGTAATATGTGACTGCATAAGCAATACCCGTTTGAAATTCGGCCATTGTGAACTTCAAGCTGCAGCTCAGATATATGACGGAAGCACCCGACATGTAGGATCATCTACTCCAAACACAATTCCTTAGCCAGGCTCTATATCCATAAGTTCATAACAGTTGAAAGAAGTTTAAAATGCCGTATGACATTTCAAAAGCACCGACGACCATTACAAACATGCATTTCGGACATGATAACGCAGAATTGATGTAGCAGTAATCCTCAATGATGAATATATGTAGTCACAAATCAATGATGAATATTTGATCAAAAGGATCAAGGTTACAACTTAAGCTGCTTTCGGATCATCCAAATTCAGGAAATGAACCATTACATCCAAAACCATAAATGCAAGGTTAGGATACTAAACAGAACCTGGAATTTTAGTGCATGTGTGAGTTTCTTGCAGCTGACCTTAAAGCCAGGCATTCCGAAAATTTCTTTGCATTACGCTTTTTAATACTCTCTCTAAACAGAACACTGGCAATGGGTTGGATTTCTTGGAATGTAGGAGCTTGCCATCTGTTTCTCTCTGTTTCTTTCCTCTTCAAATATTTCACTGCCTTTGCCTGAACTGTACATACCAAGATAAGTCAAACTACAGCACGATTATGCTTAGCATCCCCTTCACTGCAAAGACCTTATTAAAATGCAGTCGAAGGCACTCACCCATTGAAAAAGTGCTAGTAGTCCCAAGTCAAAAATCGGAAGTCCCAAAATTTTTTATGGAAATATCCAAGACAAACTTTCTATAAAAAAAATTATTTACCAAAAAAAAAAACTTTGTATATGGAGAGCTTAATCAACAAAATTTTACATCTGAGGTCCATACAATCAAATATTTCCCAGACACGCTAATTTATCTGATTCAGGCTTCATAATGATGAACAGTACTGCTGACCTAAACATGGTGAAATATGCTAAAGAGGGAACATATGAATCCGCAAATATTGACCAGCAAATTGCTTGTACAGGAGCACCAACAAGCTGTCTCTTAACTTGATGCATGTTCACTCAACATTGAGAAGTATTTCGATCCAAGTGCTACAAGTACGCCGAAGATCTGGCTAGCTACAATTATGGTTTTCAATTGGGAATCAGAATTGATAAAAAAAAAAAAAACGTTTAGGAACTAAAGTAAATGATGCCGTGTAAGATCTTTAACAATGGTGTTGTATTGTAGATAAAAAAACAGGACGTAGTTAATTAACACAACCAGGGTACTTCTTCATCTATCACATCTAATTTCAGGTTCATTTCCTTAGGTGTCATAACTACTGTGAGCCAAGGGATGCATTAACCCTACTGCCAAAAGTAGCTGAAAAGACAAGGGGAATAGGCTTAACAGCTGTCTCTGTTTATCTGACTAAGTTTTGTCTAATAGATTCCATGAAAAGTGAAATTTCCACTCGAAGCTTTGTAGTCTTTGAGCACAGCAGAACAACAAACGCCAATTTCTTCCACTCCCACGACCGTTCTCCGTAATAGCTTAGTGTTAAGAATACCTAGATACAGACTTGATCAAATGGAGCAACTTAAACAGTGCTTCCACAAATAATGTAACTTCACCAAAACATTTTCTGGGAAGAAATATATATTTTGAGTTTGAACCATAATTGTCAATTGTCATCATAACGTCATGCCCCTAAAGTGAATCGTGCAAGAAAATTGAGCAAATTCTTTTACAGTTTATATCCTTTCATTAGCAGTGTAAAGTATTATGTCAAAGAGAGAACATTTACAGACCATTGACACAGTAGAGGCAGGACAAGCGGTAGAGATAAGATCAGATAAAAGTTGATAAGACTAATGCTTTACTATACAACGTACCACTGCGTGAACCAGCGGATGCAATGGCAACATCCTTGAGACTAACTATACTCTGGATATCTCCAGTAAATTTTTCCAAGTTGGAAGTATCACTCCACCGAAGACATAAAAGGGCATTTTCACAGGCCTGGTTGGCAAAGGAGGAACAAACCAAAATCATTCTGAAGACTGCGCACTATAATCCAGGGGACCTTCTACAAGTTTAAAAGGCATCAAAAGCAAAATGTTCCGCATTTACATGAGTTAGACATGCTAATTCTAAGGCGGAAAGTTCTCAAAAAGACTTGATGGCAAACAAATAAAAGACTCGCATGATAAATGTGAGGAAATTGTCACTGCCTGTGGATTATTGAGTATAACACGCATTAAAGAGCTACAGTACCAATAGTCCTGCATTCTTGTTGCCTGTCCTGATTTGCATTGTCAATGCATTGTAATAGGAACGGCAGAGAGAAATTTGTCAATGCAGCTACTGACACATTCATAACTAACTTTTATGTCTAACGATGCATTCTAATGCAGCAAAACATAGTTTTGTTATGGACCGAGTTCTCTTAAGGAAGTCCGAAGTAGTCGTCTTGATCCACCACATCTTAATGCAGCGACTTACTTGACGAGTCAAATAGAACTTGATGCATATATCAATGAAACTGGTCAATCAGATACCCACAGCATTGGTATACTAATATTAGCTTGAAGATGCGTAGTTCCAATATTAGTTATCCAAACTGCTAAAAACCTAGATTTGGAAAGAAGAATAGATATCTCCCCTGTATTGTTAAGTAGAATTGCACATTGCTTCATTTTCCACTCAGTATTACAGTGAAAACTTTGACAGGTCATAGGAACTATTACAGCAGTGTTACACTACCTTAGTGGCTATAGGATGAAAACCATTGTCGAGCGCATCCTTGGCAAAGTTCCACCATTCGGTATGACCAACTTGTAGCCATTGATGAAGCCCAGATTTTTTTTCCCGAAAAATGAGTGCTTCATACCTCAGTGCCAAGCAACTCTGATAAGAATAGAAAAACCAAACACAAAAGAGAAAAAAAAAAGTAAGCCCTTCAAAGACAGCATCCAAGGATGTAGGGACGTGATAAGCATGCGACTATGGAAGCCCCTGCGTCATCGATTCCATCAAGGATTCGCTTCAACTTCCTCATTTTAAGTGGTCGTAATATAAAAGATGAAAAAGATTACAGTAATCAGCTCATCAGTTCGTCGTTCAGAAACATTCATAAGTTAACTTATGGCGTCCGCTTCATGAACAACAGCAGAGCACACGTTTGTGGAACTTACCTCAAAATCGCCTATAACCGCAAAAGCTCGAACCAGGAACTCGAGAACTGAAAGAACATGGACAACGTCCTTATCCGCAATCTCACGAAGTATATAAAGGATCTCGAACCTCATGAACTGTTCCAGGCTCGACCGCACTTGGACCGCCGATTCAACGTCCTTGGGAACCAGCAAGGTCCGGAGAACGCCAAGAGACGGATCATCGAACCTGCGAGTGGAGAAGCAAGTTGCAATGACAACGCGAACGACGCCGGCGACGTGCATGCGTTTAGCGTCAGTGAATCGAGAGGATCAAAGCGAACCTTCTGAGCTTGATAAGGGAGAGAAAGAGAGAGACTTCCGGCGACGTGAGCGCGTCCGCCATTGTTTTGAGATTGCAAAGGGAGCTGCTTTTGGGGATGGCGCGACTTTCTCGCTCTTCCTATTCCCCCTTGTGGTATGGCTTGGGCTTTTTCAGGCCCAAAGCAGCATCGGCCTATTCCTTTTCGTTTTACTCTTCTCTTTTTTGAATCTTTCGTTGCAGGAAATAATTTTGTTTAAATTCCCTGAAAATAATTTATAATTTCCAGACGACCAAGACTTGAATATTTTAGACGACATCCGCCCCTCAGAAAAACAAGATAAAAATTAAGGAATTATAAAATATAGCACCAGCCAACGTAGCGCGGGGGGTGGCGGCGGCGGAGGCGATGAGAGAGGAGAAGAGGGCGGCGTCTTCCTCGCTGTAAAGCGGTCGACAGCTCCTCCCGTTCTCACATTCATGTGGGAAATTCCCTGAAGGATCCGAGCCTGCTCCGCCTCTGGCGATGGCTGGACGCAATTACCTTCCGCCTCAAAACGCCGTCAAGCACCGCCACCCCCTTGCAGACCCTCGCCTCCTCTCCCGCCTCCTCTCCCGCCTCCCCTCCCACCCTCAGCTGGCGGCGCTCGAGGATCGCGCCGCTTCCCAGCACCGGGAGATCCAGTCCCTCCTGGCCGAGAACCAGCGCCTGGTTGCCACCCACGTGGCCCTCAAGCAGGAGCTCTCCCTCTCCCAGCAGGAGCTCTGCCGCCTGTCGTCCGCCGCCGCCGAGGTCAAGGCGGAGAGAGACGCTCAGGTGCGGGAGGTCTACGAGAGGTCCTTAAAGATGGAGGCCGAGGTCCGCGAGATCAATTCCATGGCCGCCGAGCTGGCTCATGTGCGTCGCGAAGCGCTGAAGCTCGGCGCCGAGCGGAAGGAGCTCATTGTGCAGTTGCGGTGTCTCGAGGAGGATGGCCTCCGGGCCGCGGCTGAGTTGAAGCAGGTGCCCCTGATTAAGTCCGAGATAGAGGCCATGCATGAGGAGATTCAAAGAGGAAGGTAACTTCACTTTGCCAATGATTAGTTCTTCTTCTGAATTTTCTCTTTTTTTTCCCTGTGAGTTCAGCTTTTGCTTGCTGTCTGTCTCTCCTTGAATTTCAATTCTATGGCATTGCTACAAATTCATGTAAATGAAGGGTGTGCGATTAACGTATGACAAAGGAGAAAATCTTTTTGACTTTTGTCGCAATGCTTCATGGAGATATTATCTTACTTTGCATAATTCATGCACTAGTATACCTTCCATCAGGAATGATGAGCTCGTTAATCTTTATGTCCTTTTTTGACTGATGCTTACGGCTGAGGTACTTGATTGGCTAGCTCTGTATATGATCACAGCGGATCTAGATGGTATTTGGTGTTGGCTCGCTCAATTAGGTATGCTGGAAGGTTTCAAATTGGTTGAACAGCAGTAATTGGCCCTTGGATCGTTCAGTCCACTTTTCCAACCATCCGTTCCACTTTTACAATTGCACCTTGACTTGAATGCAGTTGCATGAAAAGAACATTAATCAAGCCTTCTTGGGGTTTTCCGATTGCTTGATAGGATGGAAGTGCTTAAGATCTTTCTTATAGTCCAAGTCTTTCCAGACCTTCTTGTACCCCTTTTCACCTACATCACTATAGGGTCACTCACATCTTTTTGAAGACCTTTTGTTGTTGTTGTTGTAGTTTAGAAAGTCTCTCCTTTTTTTTCCCCTTTTTTGGATAGAAAGAGCAGGAGAAGCTTTAAAGGTCGTGGTGGTTTGGCTGCCATACGTACACTAGTAGTTACCACTAATAGTGATTGAATATGAATCCTACCGTTAATAAAGGATTTCTTGTGAGCGTGTGATTTTGTTAGTAGCTTCTTAGGAGATGTTATTTAATGAAAAATATGCTGGACAGAGAAGAATTTGCTTGAATTACGACCCTTTTATGTTTTTGGAGGATTATGATCTTAGAATGACAGAAATGCTAGAAATTCTGGTTAACTCTGGCAAATGTGGTTACTGAAATTACAGTAATTTCCACTGTGCAAAACACAGAGCAATTTAGTATTGACTACCGAATTAGATATTCGAGGGAGAATCATTTGGATCAACATAATTCTGTGAGGTAGAATCCATCTCTCCTGAAGTGTTGAAGTTCTTGCTCTCACTATAACTGAAAAGGACATTTGTAGAGGTCAGGTGATATTGAAAGCAGTTTCATATTTATGTTTGCTTGTGGACCTGGTGGAAGAACACTAAGGAGAACAAAGATGATTTCTTTATTCAAGTGTTTCCTGTGTAATTCACCTTATCCAAATTGGAGTTGCTCTTAATATACTAGTTCATATTGTATGATGTCTTCACCACTAGGTATCATATGAGTTATTTTCCTTATGTAAGGAATTGATTTACTCCATTGTTCATGCGTTGATGTTTCTTGCATACTGTTTTAGCCACAAAAGCAGTGGCTGGTGGAGGATGCATGGTGTAGTATTTTGTGATGCGAATGATCGAATCCACCTTTTCGTGGTATTATTATCCCCATATGTCTGAGACTTTGGTATGATTGCAAGCCCCATCCCATGTCTTCATTAGCTGGCAGGAGGTTTAGTGGCACTGTGCCATATGAATCCACTAAACCATTAAATTAACGTAGAGGGCTAATTTAAAGCAGAAAAGTTGGCAGAGAACTTTTAATGAGCATACCCAGGCAATGGACTGGATGTGGATTGCATGACTTAACTGTCCCCAACTTGAAGCCCATCCTAGAAGAATAATGTGGCCCCTTTGGGAAGACATATGTCATGTATCTTTTTTCTCGTCATATGATGTAACTAGAAGAAGATATTTGAAAATGGATTCAATTAAAAGACATCTGGTTGACATTATCGCAATGGATCTTCATGAGAAACATTTCATGTGCGACTCCATTGGCATCTTTGTCTGAATTTGAAACAATTTAGAAGGAATAGTTCCGTACAGTGTGAAATATATTGAAAAGAATCCATGCTTGCAGTAGCTGCAGCTTTGGAGTGTATGTTCCTCCTAGTCACTGGTCATTTGAAAAAGCTTAAGATGTTTCCTTCCAGCAGTAGGAAGATCATTTGATTCTACCGTTCTGAACCTTCTTATGTACATTGTTTTTTTTTTTATCGGAGTAGAGCTGCTCTTGAACGTGAGAAGAAGACACAAGTTAGTAATCTGGAGCAAGCTAAGGTGATGGAGAAACATATGTTCTCTTTGACCTATGAGATTGAAAAGCTGCATGCTGAACTTGCTAATGCAGAGAGAAGATCAAGAACGGCAGCAAATCTAAGTATGCACATTGTGTCAGTTGGTTCCTTTTCATTCGTCATATCAGTCGTTTGTACTCAATTTTCCATCTTCCAATATTAGATCCTGGATATGCCCAAAACTATAATTCCCCCGAGATAGGATTTGGAGGAAGTGCTTGCCCTAATACTTACGAAATGCATCAGGTATGTGCTCTCCCATTTAATTCTCTTTCTGTATCAATTTTCTCCTGTGTCCTTCCCGGAAGTATTCCTCAGTAGTTGCATATGCTGCATTACCTATTCCAGTGTCTTTTTTGGGGGTATTAACTTTTATTTTAGCCTTGTCCGGTTGTTTCTTTGAAAAGGTGGGTCATTGGTTTCCCATGTCGATGGGTGAAAATAAGCAAGCTGGAATAGGAAAAGATATAGTTAATGAAAGAAGACGTTTGAAAATTGATTGAACTGTTTTATCGATGTTTCTACGACCCATGGTTTTGCTTCGATGAAGCATAACCAAAGTTAGTCCATAACGAAGCTGCCTTCAGAATACGGAAGCATGTAAGAAGTGGGATTACCGCTCCTCCAATGAAATCACTGGACAAATAGTCTGAACATACAGCTCTGTGATGTGTTGACAAGAATCATGACATTACAATTTCAGGGTCATATCAACCCTGGAGGAGACGACCAATATGGGCCTGGAATGATGCTGCAAGGAGGACATCCGCATAGATGAGATCCCGGCGATGACGTGGAGAAATCAGGATTCTTGATTTTTGTGAAAATACTTCGATCGATTCTTAAAAATGAATATGTTAGTATTTTTTTTCTCTCGTAAAAACTGATCGAGCTTGGCAAATTTTCCGTGACTTCTTCCTTCTTTATTTATATGCAGTTCATTTGATGGAAAAGGATCCTCTGATCTGAGATCAGAGTAATCTTTTCCCCTCAACCATTGGATCTGCCCCCTCATGTATGGGGCCCACCACTTCCACCCTCTCTCTCTTGCCTCACCACCATTGGATCCTCTGATCTCCTCTGATCTCAGATCAGAGAATCCGGATCCTCATTTGACAGCCCCGTTCTTCCGAGAGCTGAAGGGCAGGGCGGTTAGCAGCTCGAATTGAACCACTTGGAGAAGCGCTTCGACTGATTACGCCACACTAGATTTTAAAACGATAGGCGATCTTAAATTCTTAAAACGCATAGAAATGTTAAGAAAATGATACAAATGATTTTTAAATTGTAATTTAATGTGCAATATCATTTTTAAATTTTTAACCTGTTCAGCAATATGATCTCTTAATTATTGATAAATGCTCAATGTAGTCATTCTGTTCTTTTAGATTTAGATGATAAATTAGACATCACGTAATTATATAGATTTTTTTTATGATCAAGGGCTTCATCACGGGTCTCCTGTGCTTGAATGACGCCTAAGAGCTAAGCTTTTATACATTAAGGAAAACTAGCATAAGACTCCAATAACAACTGTGGGTTTTGAACTTTTTACCTTAGCGATGAGAAGGATTTTCAATCAACTCAACTACCTACAGTTAAATCATGGGTTATCATATGTTGAGTTGTACTTTTTAAAAATGAGTTAATAAAAAAAGTATTATGGCATTTACTTGCCGTAAATTATGTCATCTACTGATTTGAGATAGTCTAAGAAAAGTTGATAAATTGATTGAAGGTCACATCAATAAAAGAAATATTAACTTAATTCGATAGGAGGATGACATGAAATGTTTTTAGATAAATTAAAGACTATATTAAACATATATTAATAATTCGGGAAAACATTAAATAAAAACTTTATAGATGAATTATATTATTCTCTAAAAACTGTCTTGTATATCCGGCATATCCAGAAGCTACCGGTCAAATGATCATCAAACTGATGGTCGGACCCTTTCCTCTTAAAAGGGAAGAGATCAACATAAGTTTTATCATGAGGAGGACGAGGGTTAATTTGAACGATCGTACACCGTGCCGAAATAAGCTTAAAAAGGATCCGGAACGAGCGTTGGGCCCCGAATGCAATATGTAAGACCTGAGACCCAGAACATCTTGGCGTCTTTTGCCACCTTTTAGCAGAGCAGACGCAAACACAAATCCTCCATCATTCCCTTTTCTTTTGTGTTGCCGTACAGATGCTTCTCTGTATTAGCTTTGTTTCTTTCACCTCGTTACCGCTCGGTGATTTGACTTGGTTCTTAAACCGTAGTCGCAAGAAATGGCTCACTTTTTAGGGAACAGATTAAGAATCTCTCCCTTAAGCTTCATGTCCTACACAAGATTTCCTAAAGTCTCAACAGCCACGAGTAAACTGGAGACTTCCGGCTTGATCCAATAGGTTTCCACATTATGATAGGCTTTTCCAATAAATCTTTTCAGTCTAAAAGAATGATGGAAAGACGGGGAAAAGAGAGCGAGAGAACAGGAGAAGCGATCTCACACACGCAGACTGAAAAACAACACAAAGAGGAGCAACTGAAATAAGACGATTTCCCTTTGAACTTCGATGCCACGAAACCTCTTAGCCTGAAATTACAAATAAATGGAACTAAACTCTTATTCATTGTCTTTACAATATTTGAGGGTTCCATACATCCTAACATTCCAATCCGCCATTCCAGAGAACCAGCAAGGAAATTTTAACTCCTGCAGCAGACCGCTCAAACTGGTGCCGCCCCAAAAGGAAAAAACCAAGAAGCCTTGTACCGGGCAGAAAACTTAATGCATCACCAATACAACCAATTTCCTATTGGAGAAGGTTAAGAACCAGTATGCTAGCCTCCTGGATAAAGACCTATAAGCTTGGCTTGGTACATTGAAGGCATCTATCAAAGTCGGTGGTTTCTGGAATCCCACGACCATGGATGCCCCTGTCCTGGCCCCCAATTGATTCATGCCGTGCTCAACAAGCCTCTTGATATACAATACTGCTTTTTACAGTCGCATATTTTGAAAAACGGAAAAACAAAATTCCTGTGTACCCCCTGAAAGATTAATCTGCCTTTAAATAGTCCGCAATTGACGCAAAAAAAAAATCGCTATCCCTGTAACCACCCTTGACTTGGTACTGGAAAAAAAATTATAGAGGAAGAAGGGGAGAGAACAGTATTCATATTCATCATTACCTACCAGCTAAGTCAAATGTAAAGCTGACTAACAAATAAAATCAATAACAAGGTTATAATCTTCTCAACCGGCATAAGCCCGAAATATAAGACCAAAGATGAGACTGCCCGATAGAGATTTGTAAAATGGTTTATGCTACAAGCAAAACCCTGTAGCCAGCTAAATTCTTGTGTCGCGTCCCTTGAGATAGGCATGTGTCGATAAGTTCATGGCATCTAGTTTACCAATTACACTAGCATCTTTCTATGTGATTAACAGCGAGAGAATACGACCATCGATCACATACTGGACCACTTCCAGGAATGAAATTGTGGTTTTGAAAGAGCAGTACTCACCTGAAGACACTACCTACCTTAGCAGCAAGCAATTGGGGACTATTCCACTTGCCTCTAAAAAAAAATTCACACAACAAAATCAATCCAACGCCTACTGTTAAAAGTCCCTCCACCTATTCCAAGATAAAAGGAGAATAGTGGTATTGCCCAAGTAAGTGAACAACCTACCTCTTAGTCTCCAGTCAAAGAACAATCCAGCCAATGCAACACACAACTAAATTCTTGAACCACAATTTCTAGTATACATAACATCTCCCATGCCGAAGTATTATCAGTAAGGACGCGAACGATTTCCACCATGATAATGTCTATCTGGCCCAGAACCACCACCATCTCTGTTGCGTCTATCCCCACCACCACCATAGCCACCTCTACCACCCCTGTAGCATTGTAAAGACAAAAAATGAACTATATGCAAGATGAGTAACTACAAACACTGTCACAGTAATTGCAAAGAAATCCTGCGGCCCTGGCTCTGATGGGGCTTCACGTACAGAAAGCCAGAAATGAAGCAACTTAGAAGTGTTCTACTCTCAAAATAAAATACCTCTGTTAGGCATGCACCATTACCAAAGACATGTGATTTGAAAAATAAATGGCTCCATTATTAGCATTCAAATATATGCACATAACATTATGACTTACCCACGATCATATGCAGGTGGAGCTTTTGGAGCTGACCTCTCCGCCATTGCAACATTTATTGTGTATCCCCTCATTTCATAATCTGGGGTAAAGAACAAAATAAGTTATTTTACAAGTGTAAAACGATTTAATAAGTTCATTAAAAAATCTGACGCATACTGTTAAAGAAACCGCCAGCAGAATGTGCAGCAGATGGATCTTCATAAGACAACACAGCATCCCCTTTGTTGTTCCCTTCCTCATCGGTGTATATTTTTATATTCCATGGCCACTGGTCCTTGTAGCCTCGCTTCTGCTTAATTCTTCCAACCTGCGAAGTAGGTGTAGCACTATCATCCTTCAGACTACCATAAGTAGATCCAAAGCATGCTTCAATAACGGTATAATTATAAATTGAAAAAACAACGAGGGACAGAATATATAAAAAATGTCACAAAGGAATCAATCATTGAAAGCATATGTTGCCAGTATCTCAGTATATACACCATCAAACTCAATGACAAGTGGATATCAAATAAATATTTTCAGTCTGTATGCCACTGTTGCCAAAGACCATAATCACAAAAAAAATCCGTTTTAAAGTCCCTATGAGATTATAGGAGAACATAACAAACAACAGTATTAGAAGGACGAACCAGAATGTCCTGTCAACATCATTGAGGAATCAATGATGGAAAGAATATGAGAATCAGTCACCTAGGAATCAACCATTGAAATAATATATCACCAGTATCCATACCATCAAGCTTAATGAAAGTGGATATCCGATAAACATTTAGTATTAATCTAAATGCTCAACAATATTGTCACCAATGACCGGAAGTACTAGAACAAACCGTTTTAAAGTCCTTATGAAAAGCGTAGGAGAACATACAAACAATAGCAATGAAAGGACGGTGCAGATGTGCTGTCAAAATAAAAGACGAAAAGTTCACCGCTACTTTGTGAAATCAACGTATTCAAATCAGAAGGGAAAGAAGTATTACTTGACCAATGCCTCCAAAGAGATCTCTCAGTTCATCAGTGGTCACATCTGGTGGCAAATTTGATATGTAAATCCTTGAGTTGTCACATGTATCCCCACAGTTCTCATCGCACTGCTTCACCTTAGCAGGAGGGACATCAGCAGCAACGGTTCCACCACCTCCATAACCACCACTATGGTTCCGTGGAGCGCCACCGCCATAGCCTCCATCGAACCCGGAGGATGGACCCCTTCGGCCTCCAGTCCTTGCATCTCCTATATCACCACCACTGCCATAACTACCAGTTGTTCCACTATACATCGGAGGGTATGACGTAGGCCCCCCACCATAGCCTGATGGTGGAGGAACAGCCTCAGTACCATAATTAGCATTTCCCCCATAAGCATTTGCAGGAGGCAAAAAATCAGTACCAGCCCCACCATAAGATGGCGGTGCTGGTGGAGGAACCTGGCCATAACCACCATCTTCTCTCCCCTGATTACCTCCATAAGAACTACCTCTGTCACCACCACCACTTCTTCCATCACCTCTACCACCCTCGTAATTTCCACTCCGGCCCCCTCGATTCCCGCTGTATCCTCCACCACTGCCGCCTCTGTTATAACCACCACCTCCCCGGTCATTACCATTACCACGCTCACCAGAACCAGTGGGACAAGGTGCTCCACATTTGTTGCACTCGACTCTTCTAGCAAAGTTCAGGTTCCCACAGCTACAAAATACACATTGACATCATAAGTATGCCAATCAAAAAAGAAGCTCAAGGTCTAGACTCATTGAAGATACATAACATTTCCTGAACCATTACATCCACCCGGAGGACCAAACTTCACAACAGGGGGAAGGTTTTCATTCGTACTGAAAAGGGGTTCGCATCTAATAATTGAATTACACTAAAAACAATCGACTAATATCTAACAAAATTAAATATACCTGGGGTTGGGACATAGCCAATCGCCATCTCGACCGCTACCTCCTCGTCCCCCTCCCCTGCCGCCACGGCCGCCCCGATCTCCTGCTTTACAAGCGCAATCACAGAAAATCCAATGGAAAGCAAAAGAAAAAACGAATATAGAACAGTGGGACAGAGGAAACAGCAGAGAACAATCAGATCCGTCAATGAACACGCATAAAGATAAAACAGGTACCGCGATTCCCTCCATATCCTCCACCAACACCGCCTCCCCTGCCGGCTCCGCCGCGCCCTCCGCCACCATAACCCCCTCCCCGACCTCCGCCACCATAACTTCCATCGCCTCCCACGTAGCCCCCTCCACCACCGCCAGCACCACCGCCATAGCTGCCGCCGCCGCCGCCGCCGCCATAGCCACCAGCACCACCATAGGCTCCGCCGCCGTATCCACCTTCACCGGCGTATTTACCGCCACTGTAACCTCCGTCGCCTCCTTGACCGTACGTCCCCGACATATCTCCAGAATTTTCTAGGGCTCCCTTGATAGAGGAGAAGCTAGGGTTCTGAGCCAACTCAATGGAAGATATTTCTATATAGCCAAGTACGAGCGCTAAATTAAATACCTGCTCTTACCTCTCCTATTTTCTTTTTTCTTTGTTATCCTTAACTCCAGAAATGATCCCGGTATTCCCTCTATTTGCATTTATATATAACTTTTTTTTCGTTCTTTGGATAAAAGATTTCAGGAAACTAACATAATTTTGATCAAATGTGCAATGTGTATTTTGAACTTTCAATTTGGATCCCTAAGTTTTGACCAAATATGCAATACGGTCCGTCAATTTGTTCAATATCATCCTTAAACATTTTTTCAATATAATCCCCAAACTTTTAATTTTTCCAAACTAGTCCTTGAAGTTATTGAACAAATTGAAATTTGAGGAATTATATTATATATTTGACTAAAGTTCATAGAC
The DNA here is from genome assembly GCA_030064385.1 of Melaleuca quinquenervia. NCBI lineage: Eukaryota > Viridiplantae > Streptophyta > Magnoliopsida > Myrtales > Myrtaceae > Melaleuca > Melaleuca quinquenervia. Next base: position 26,973,266 of record CM057719.1, on the reverse strand, counting down.
CATATTGAACAAATTGAAAGTTCATAAATCACATTATACATTTTATTAAAGTTCATTGACTATTTTTATCATTTTTTCAAAAATTTATTCATTTATCCATTTATTTGGGATCCTTTTATTTCGTAAAAAATGGTTAATTTAAAATGATTGCTTAAAATAATATTTAAAAAATTTATCCAAAATAGTTTCATGAATATGAAAAATATTGTTCATTCTTTTTAATAAATAATATAAGTAATCATTATTTAGTAAAATATTTTCCAAATCAATTATTTTTCACAAAAAAAAAATCTCAAATGGTAAAATAATGAAAAAAAAAAGGAGAAGGAAGAATGACTACAAATACGGTTACATTTGATTTGAAAAATATTTTTCTAAAAATGATCACTTATATCGTGCATGAAAATGAACAAATAAAAAAAATTAAAATTCACCAAAATAATGACACTTAAATGGACGTCGATAATGTAAACATTATTCGTTGATTAATTATTTCAAACTAATACATACGATTATTTTTAGAAAAAAATATTTTTTACAAAATATTCAGTTTCTGTTGGAATAAATGTAGCCTTAATATATAAATGTCTTTGTTAGTATCAAGAAGAAGAAAATCCGAAATTTTTCTTGCAGCGAATAGAGTCCAATTGTAGCAATCTACAATCCGATCGGAAATAGTTGATGCTCCAAGAATCTCGAAAATCCCGTTGATATAAAAGAAATACTCACAATTATAGGATTGATCTTTTTATTCCTCTTTTTTTTTCGGTCAGAGGAAATTGATCGAGAATTATTATAAAAGCTAATGGCTACTTTTAACTTTCATTCGTATAATTTAAGCACCCGTTATGTCGCGAGGAAACTAATAAAAGTAGTTTTAAAATTAACTAATATTTCCTCATTTCACACTTTTTTAAATCCCAAGTCCCAACACTTATGCTCTCTAGTTCGCCACTTCATTTCACCGTGTTAGATAATTCCATTTTTCGCTCGAGTTTCCATTCAGGTCGTTAATTATGTTATCGCAATCTTTCCAATCATGATCTTTCAATAGAATGGACGGAAAAATTCGATCACTACAAGGTAATAAAAAAAAGAACAAATTTTAATTCTGAAAGCTAAGCCTAATAGATATTGTGATAATTCTTATATAAAGTAAAGCGAATCTCTTACTTTCTGAAATGGGAAGATAGATCCTTTGTCTTGTGAAGAGCCCCACGCAAACCGCGCAAAGGATGAACATGGAGATTCCAGGACGTCGTCCTATACTTTGTTGGCACTCTATTTTAGATGAAAGGCAACGAGATGAAAGAGTGGCCAGTATTGTTCAAGGGAAAGCATGAAGATATGATGCCAAGCCACTTTGGGTCTTTTGATCCTGACTTCATTTTGAGCACTGCCCACTTATCATAACTTCAGTCTGGTGCAGGTTTCCAGGTACCTCCATCCTCTCCATTCATGTCCGTCACAAAGATGCCAAGCATCATGGATTTGGATCCCTTAACTTAAGGCATCATGCCAAAGGAAAGTGTTCCTGCCATTTTCTAACAAGGTGTTGGAACTTAGCATACTTGCTCCACTTTAAGTAGGGTCGATTGGATCCGGATCCCCTACCTTTAAGTAGGAGATCTTAGTTTTGGAGCTGTCTGATTTAAGATGGAACAACTTCCATTAATAGAGGGAGAGATTTTATTTTGTTTTTTTTTTCTTTAAAAAAAGCGGGGTCGTCTGATTCAGATCGGATAGCCCATATCACAATTAAGGCACCTACCTCTAAGGTAGGTGATCCTTATCCAAGTCGAGAAGCTCCTGTCCCTCAGCTTATACTGAGCCACAATACATATCCATTTTTTATCATAAGCCACCAGATGTAACCAAGGCTGCTAGCAATATACCAGTGAAGCTTAGGTTGTCTAACTCCAGACCGCCCTCCTTTTGCCGGTTATACTCTTGTACCTTTAGACTGAGTTGCCGTACCTTTCTAGAGAAACCATATGCATTTACTCTGAATCCCCTTAATCACTTTCTTTTGGGAGAAGAAAGAGGTGCATGTACAGTTATAATCCTTTTTCACAACTATATGGACTGAATTTGGTAAACCATAATCTAATCATCTACAGCAAAAAAATAAATGGCCGTTTGAAATTCTTTCTGTATATATTATAATTTTATATCACTTCTTTGTGGGGGGAAGCAAGTATGTGGCAATATTTTTAAGTGTGGAATTCTTGTAGCATTTTGCTCGAAGCTAAGATATTTACATCATGGGAATTCCCAATTCAAAGGTGTTATTTTATCACATTCTCTACTTAATCATACATGTTTATATCTCACACAAAACACAAAGTTCAATGTATGTATGTTTCGGATATGATTTGATTCAGGAACAACTATTTGGAGGTTCGAGAAGTTAAGTCATCCCCAATTAGTACCTCAACTTGATAACTTTTTTGCTGCACGGACTCTGGATTTATTTCGATGAAGCTTAAAGATGAAACTTCTGTTATGTACGCAGCCCGGGTGACATATGAATTATACGAACGCATGCTTAGTTGTAGTAATTCTTTCATATGCAGGTATTTGAAGATCTCATTTCTGTGTCTAGTTTCCTACCCGAGCGCAGCACAAGATACGAGATCTACTCATGAGGTTGGTTTTAGTTAGATAGGAGGAGGATCCGGACAAAATGGATGAAAAGAAAAAAGAAGAATAGAGGGCACAGAAATTTTATGTCGTATATGGTAATCTTATCCTCATTAGTTGCACGGCCTGCTAACATGATGCAGTATCCATTTTCGATGTCTAAGAGTCTTTGCAATTCCAAGCAGATATGATTGATCAAAGCATTGACTCATCGTCCAATAAGATATGTAAAACAACGATTACTCAATCAATGCCTAAACGGTGCGAAATGATACGAAACTCTCTATTGATCACAAATTATGGTAATTCGTCATCGATGCAGAGCCAGCCAATAATTATGGACCACATTTTTGTAGATAGCATATATATTGTGTGCCTGCTACCAGAAGCATTACTCTTAGACGAATACATAGAATGGCGGAGAAGATGGTCTCAGGTGCCATTTCCATTTTACCGTTGTTGATGATGCACAAACGCTAAGGAGCCGATAGAGCTTGCTTATATATCTTTGCTGCTATTGGAGTCTCGCCATAGACAACTTCCATCAAGAGAAGCAGTTTCAGTTTAAGCGGATGGATGTGCTAGTTGTCTTCTCCTGGACTTCTCTACGATGGACAGCTTGATGCCTCTGTCCTTGGGGAACCACACCCACGGCTTCGTTCCCATGCCGATCACGAAGACGCACCCTCCCGAGTCACAAACTCGTTCCCAGCCGCATCCCGAACGTGGATGATGTCGAGGCTCCCCTCGTGCTTCTCTTACGCCTTCATGACCCCGACACGGCCTCTCTTCCTTCCGACGGTCACCATCACGACTTTCCCGACCTCGAACTTGATGAAGTCGGTGATTTTGCAGGTCTCAAGTTCCAGCTTGATTGTATCGTTGGCCTCAATCAACGGGTTCCGGTATCAGATGATCCAGCGGTCGTAGGTGTTGAGGTAAGCGATCCCTTTTTTTCCGAGTTGCGTTGATCGGACTTTGCCCGCCTTGAACTGCATGGCATGCAGTCCATCATTCGCTTACTTATTACTTCCACAAATTCTCGAAAACAAAGGAAGATAAAACAGGATGGTATAAATACCAGTCTATAACCATAGCCTCCTCATCACTGATTAAACGAAGCCGGAAGCAGCGCTTGGTGTCGTAAAGAAGGCAGAAGTTCTCGCTTGTTCTGGGAATCGAGACCACATCTGCAACATAGGATTATTTTAGATAACAGAGAGCGAAGATGGAGATTTCAGTTTTCCTTTTCACCTTCTTACATTTTGTCCAAGTGATGTTGGCCCACGAAACAGCGAGAGAGAGTCTCCCAGACCCAGGAAGCCGGTAGGATATTTCTGGTTGGTCCTAACTTTGCCGTCGACCAAAACATGTCGCTGCATGAGGACCTTAATGACCTCCTGACAGTTGAGAGCGTACTTGAGCTTGTTCCGGAGGATGAGGATCAGCGGCAAGCACTCCCTCGACTTATGTGGTGCGGACGATGGCTTAGGGCCCTGGTATGTGTCATTTTATAGCCGTTCCTGCATCTTAATCTCGATAAAAGAGCAAAGCCATATTCTAAAAGCGAAAAACAAGAAAAGGGGAGACGTTGGATTAGCCATTACAAAAGCCCCGCCAAGCTCGTGGGGCATTTCAGCCTTTTCTGATGCTTCTTCTTTCCTCTTGCCTGCAGTGTTTTAATGCCTCCCAGGCTCGGCTAAACAGACTAATCGAGATTTACCAAACAGAAGCTGAAAAACTAGATAAGACTTTCTTTACCACATTCTAGTTCAATTGTGTGAGAGAGGGAGACGGAGAGAGAGCATACCGACTCGAATCACAGCATTAGGTGATACATATTATGGGCAGACGTGCACTTTTTAGTTGGCCCAATGCTTCTTCCATCTTCCTTGATGGGGGCTTACGTGTTCACGCATCTTGAGACTTCTTTAGGGATTGGGGTTTCCTGCACTGGAAATAGATCTTCTGTGTTCCTGCACTGGAAATAGATCAGGGTCCAAGAGCAGAGGATCCAGATCCCCATTTACTTCGTAGGAGGGAAAAGTTTGTGTGGATGGTTAGTGTAGGAGATCCATTCCCCTTCTTCGCAGCTTCTCCATGAGCTGCGTATGATTCAATTTCTCTTTCAGATATCTAGTTCTGTCAAGAATTAAATTTTTCTAATTCTGGTTCAGAATGAGTTTCTGACGAAAAAAAAGCATTTGATATGGACATAGAATTTCTATTCCAGAAACAGAAATCTGTTTGATATGACAAAAAAAATTCTATCTTTAATTATGTTTCATTTTTTAAAAAAAATATAATTTTGTAGATTGCAAGATGTTCATATTAATAAAAATCAAATATTTCATTGTAAATTGACTTATTTTGTTAGTGTTAGGCTTGTTTCCTATTAAAAAAATAAAGTAAGAAAACGGTGATAGCCTAAGACTTATGTCCTTCAATCACGTTGGGTTGTTCATTTGCCTCAAGCACTTTCCTCTTTTCTTTTTCTTTTTGAGGTTGCTCATAACTGGCAAAGAGAGAACCACATTGCGTTGTGACCACATTGTGCGGCATAGTTTGCTTCTAAAGAGAGAACTGACAAATCATTTGCCCTGGCAATTCTAATTGTGATTGTTCCATCCAAAATTCTCTAATTGGAAAGGGGAAGACTCTGAATAAGATAAGCATGATTAATGAATAATAGAGTGATTTTTAAAAGCCCTATTTTACTGTACACACAAGCATTTGAAATGCAAATATGCAAACATAAGAACTCTGAATTGATAGTTTATGGATTTCTTTTACTAGAATGTATTGTTACAACATCTATCGAAGTGTTATCCCATTAATAATATGCCAAACTCAGCCTAAGTAGACATCTTGAGAGAGAGAGAGAGAGAGAGAGAGAGAGAGAGAGAGAGAGAGAGGGAGAGAGAGGGAGAGAGAGGGAGAGAGAGAGAGAGAGAGAGAGAGAGAGAGAGAGAGAGAGAGAGAGAGAGCAAGAGAGAGGTAGAGAGAAAGAGGGCGAGAGGGAGAGGGAGAGAGGGAGAGGGAGTGAGAGAGAGGAGAGAGAAAGAGGGAGGGAGGGAGAGAGAGAGAGAGAGAGAGAGAGAGAGAGGCTGAGGTCGAGGCGATCAAATGAGGTGGGCAGAGAGGCGTCAATCGGGAGGAGAGGAGAGGAGATGCAAAAATAGCTAGGGCAAGGGTGAGTCTCTCAATTGCAAAAGAGGAGAGGCAAAAATGACTAGGGTAAGGGAAATAAGTAGAAGAGAACTCATTCTGATTTGGGACCCAAAAACCAGAAATAGCTTTTTTTTTGTTTCTCATTCTTAGCCCAAAACTAGTTCTGAACAAGAAACCTATTTCAGAAATAGAAAAAATAAAATCGGGTAGCAAACAGGGGTGCGCATGACGGGCGCTCAATTCTGTTCCAGAATGGGTTCTAGAACAAAAAAGCCCATTCTGGAACAGAATTCCGTTTGGTAGAAAATTTTTAACTTTTCAATTCTAGAATAGATTTCTATTCTAGAATTGGAAAAGGGGGAAGAATGAGAATTGAAAAAAACTTCATTTCTCATTCTTGATGGCAAAAAAGAACCCATTCTCACGAATGCCTCACCCTCTTCGTTCTTTTGCCCTCGCGAACGCCTCACCTCTCTTCGACCGACCACCTCTCCGCCTCTGCTCATCCGCGCACCTCCGCCTCCGCCTCGGTCCTCCACTCGTCCGCACGCCTCGGCCTCGGCCGCACGCCTCCGCCTCCCTCCTCGTCTCCTTGCACGCCTCCGCTCACGCACTCTGCTCTCCCTCACTCACCTAAGGCTCCTCTCCTCCACGCGATCTGCACCGAAGGCCGCCTCTCCTCCTCCACGCGAGGTGACACACTCTCTCCCTCTCTCTAGCTCTCGTTGGAGACGGACAAGTGGTTGAATCTCTTGATCCGAAAGCTAGGTTTTGTAACTCTGATCCATTGCTCATTTGGTTGAATTCGAAAATCGATCGATTTCGCCACGAGGTTGTTGATATTCGGTGATGGAGACGTCTGCTTGCTTTATTTCTTGATTGACTCGCACTTCTGTAATGCTTTTCTACACCGGGTTTGTCATTGACCCGTCGGTATATTCACCCCCTTCTTTTGCTCCCTCTCCGTCCCTGAATTGGAGCTGGAATTCATCCACCGGGATTGACATTCTTCAATTTCTCCGAGGAATTGGTCTGGCTTTGGATATACAATGATGATGTCGGTCATTCTGAATTTGAACTTCCTTGGCTTGCAATAATATGCAGGGTGATTGAAATGGTTTTTGATGAGTTTCAGGTACGGTTGTTGGATTTCCTGTGGTGAGATATTTGTTGGTTTTTTGCATAGAGTCAGTAGAATCAGTTTGAAGCTCCGTCCTCTTCAATATGTCCACTATTGGGTTTTGGGTTCTAATGTTCTTGACAGATTGAATTTCCGCATGTGTTTGAGCTGGAGGAAGACTTTGATTGCCAAAACAATTAGCAAATTCTATTTATTTTGTTTAGTTATTTGATTAAACTTCTGATACAAATTCTTTGTGCATCAAGATCGGTGAGGTGGGTTTAATCTGTTATGTGGAAAGTAGGTCACAAAGGTGTGTTTGGTAACCCTGGATGATTTATCTGATGTGCTTGGCTTTGAAAAGATTATATATGAATTGCAGTAGGGTTCAAGTTTCTGCTTCTTCGTTGCTAGTACTATTGACATGGGGAAATTTCCCCCTGTTTTCAGTGCCCAAGCAAAATAATGTAATTCCCATCTCTTTCCGATTTTTGTTGTTGAATCATTGCATTACATTTATCAACTCACAATGTCTTGCCTGATTTCTGTGGAGCTTTGCTGGGCATATTGTTATGTAGTCAGGATCCTCTTCTGGTCTACTTTGAGCATTTGTGTTGGCGAACGACAGAGACATTTTTCCATTTTGTGCAGACTGAAAGTAAAGTTACCGTAGAATCTCAAGGACTTGATCCAAAGTTCTTGTGGCTGAGAATTCTTTTCTTTTGGCTGAATGTGCATAGCAATATGTGTGAGATTATATCGGCACATGAACTTTGTATTGATGTTGCATATGACTAAACTGATTATTTTCTTGTTTGCTCTATTTGCATTAGTACACTGAAGTGTTTTTTGATTTTGAAACTTTAATAATGTAGAGACTTTGGTCTTGCAAATTTATGAGCGATGACAGAACCCATATGTGTGACTTTTGTAGGAACTTGAGAGAAAGAGGAAGGAGAGGGCACAATGAGTATGTGAGAGGAAGAAGCAGTTGAACAAACTAATGGCGAAAGCTGGGAAGGCTGCGGAAGAGAAGCTTGGTCCCATATGTGAAATTATTGTCGTAGATGTCATAATATACCGTAGATGCCGTGATATTGTATTTTTTTTATTTTTGTAATGTATTTTCATTTTTTTGTTTGTGAGATTTCTTATCTCAACTTTTGTAACGTGACCTTCTAATGTGATATTTTCTATATCTCACATCCTTATTGAGAATTTCTTATCTCAATTTTTTGTGACGTGATGTTATAATGTGAGCTTTGGTTCCATATTTCGCATCCGTTTGTGATTTTTCCCATCTCTTGTAACATCTTGTGAGATTTTAGACATTTTGGGGACCTCAACGTTAGCAGCCAAATGACGAAGTCCGGATGTTAAAGCCCTTGGTTTGGTCGAAATCCTCAATTGTAGACATAAGTCGCACCCCCTCTCTCCTCTAAACAACGTGTTCCAAGTTGAAACAAATTGCTTGGTCTTGGTTGAAGCAATTTGAAGTCCTCACTAGTTCACGTGGGAGGCTTACATCGATCCAAAGGTTTAACAATATTTTGTTCAACTTTTTTTTCTCAATGTTCACGCGAATTGGTTGGGCAAAACCCATAAGAAAAATGTCTTACCTCGATATTGGGTATCCTCATCTCTCTTATTTTTTTGGGAATTATTTATATAAAACATGCAATTAAAAGTGAATTTGGAGTACGATTATAATAAAAAAATGTGATTAAATTTGTTAATTTTTGGGGCTAAATATAAACTATTTGATTTTTATTGGAATGAACATCTTGCAATCTAAAAAATTAAGAATTCTTTCAAATGAAACAAAAAAAGATTCAAAAACAGAAATAAATTTTTTTTGCCATATCAAACGGATTTCTAGTTCTGGAATAGAAATTTGTTGTCCGTATCAAACGCATTTCTTTCTTCAGAAATTCATTCAAGAACAGAATTAGGAAAAATCAATTCCATCCAGAATGAGATTTCTGGATAGAATTTGAATCATGCGCCCCCCAGGTTTCTGGTTCAGAATGAGTTTTTTCGGTTCAGAACTCATTCTGAACCAGAAATAGATGCCAATCATGCACCCCCTAAATGACCAAATTCACCCTCGGGCAATGACTTTTGTCTTGCCAGAAAAGAAAAAAAAAAAAGGCAAAAGGAGGAAGAAAACGTGGGATGGGCTTTGTGCTCCATGTGTCATGCGACGGCGGACCGAAATAATTTCCGTCTTTTGTCCTTGATCAGAGGCCAACCTACAAGCCCGGCTAGAAAGCGAAGCGCGATATTTTTAACATGATCCGTCAGCTTTCCAGTACAGAGTGGCCATTCCCAGGTTTGATCGCAGGCAAATCCCGCGATGTCGAAGCAGGGAGTGGCTGAGGTAGTGTGCGTCACCGGCGGTAGCGGCTGCATCGGCTCATGGGTCGTCCGCCTCCTCCTCGAACGGGGTTACACCGTTCACGCCACCGTCCAGAATCTCCGTTACTCTCTCTTCCTCTGTCCTCTCCCTCTCTCTGATATCACCTTTCCCGATGCATGTGCTAAGTTCATTCTATTCCTTCATGGATCCTGGAAATTGCCCCCTGTTAGCTTAAGCTAATCCCGCATTCATTCGTGCCACATCATTTCACTCTATTCGACACCTGGCCGTGATGACCCGATCTGATTGTCGGTTTTGCAGAAGATGAAGCTGAGACGAAGCATCTCGAAGCTCTACCGGGAGCGGACTCCCGTCTCCGCCTCTTCCGCATGGACCTCCTCGACTACGATTCCATCCTCGCCGCCGTCCGCGGTTGCGCCGGCGTCTTCCACCTTGCCTCCCCCTGCATCGTCGACCGTGTCCACGACCCCGAGGTTCTCTTCTCTTCTCTTTTCCGCCGTCTAATTACATGGGGGGATGCCCTCTTTTGGCACCCTTGTATTGTGAATTCAAGGGATTACTTTTGGGCCATTTGGCAGAAGGAGCTTTTGGACCCGGCCATTAAAGGAACAATCAACGTTTTGACAGCCGCTAAAGCAGTTGGGGTTCGGCGCGTGGTGGTGACGTCCTCTATCTCCGCCATCACCCCGAGCCCTTCTTGGCCTGCTGATCAAGTGAAGGCTGAAGACTGTTGGACTGATCTTGACTACTGCAAGCATAATGGGGTGAGTTAATTAGATCCCTTCATTGGCTTTGTAGCACTATGAGTTTTCCCTTTTTCATCAGGTGCAAACTGTATGAGAGTGCCCATTCCACACGGTATGTGACCTTACTTTTCCCCGTTTGAGCTAGTTGTGGTATCCTGCTTCCAAAACACTTGCCGAAAAGGCTGCTTGGGACTTTGCTAAGGAAAATGGATTAGATGTGGTTGTGGTAAATCCTGGAACAGTCATGGGCCCCGTCATCCCCCCAAGACTTAATGCAAGCATGTTGATGCTCTTACGCCTTCTTCAGGGTAACTTTCTTCCACTATTCAAACTTTTGATCTGATTATCATCTGCTGCACCTCTGCTTGCCTGCATTTGTCGATCGTGCCGTTAGGAAAGTTGATCTTTCTAAGTTTGAGTGGACGTAAAATCAATGCTTGGGATGGTTAAAATTCCCAAGTTTTCTACCATGGTTAAGGAAATGAATCTATGTCCATTTGTATTCTTACAAATTTCCTTTCAAATGCTCATTCGCATAGGTTCAGTTATTTATTACGTACCACTTCTTAAGTTTTCTTCTTATTGTTTCCCCTAAATACTAAACTAGATTATCACATCTTTCACTTGCTGCTGTTTACTTTATGGCAAAAATGAGAATAATCATAAAGAATGTTTGGTAAGCAGTATGCTTCTGCCAGATACTACAAACAGGAGTATGTGCTTTTGCGGGTATTAAGTTTACACGGCGGTGGTTGATAGTTGATATGATGTCGAGTATTAATGCCGGCAATGCATCATTCCCTGAGCTAGAATACTAGGTATTTGAACAAGACCAGCGTAATGTGATGGAGATGTACATTTAGTAGTCCGATCTTCTGAATTTGATGCCTTTTTACTCCCATGTAGTGGAACAGCTGTAATTGTAATAAGCATTTCATACCTTTCCACAGGGTGCACTGAAACATACCAAGACTTTTTCATGGGATCTGTGCATTTTAAAGACGTTGCCTTAGCACACATTTTGGTATACGAGAATACATCAGCAAAGGGAAGGCACTTGTGTGTTGAAGCTATATCACATTATGGAGATTTTGTGGCCAAGGTTGCTGAGCTTTACCCTGAATATAACGTGCCGAGGTAACTAGCAATTAGTTTGACTCCCCTCACTTGCAAAACAGTTTTATCCAAGGCTCATGCCGGAGTTCTAGTTCTTTTGTAAACTGCATCAGGATCTTCAGATGCATCTCTAGGACTTAAAGCGCTAATTATTATTTTTAATTTCTTTTCTTGTAAGCCAAATGTTTCCTTGAACAGTGTCCTGGTCCTAGAAATGGGTCGATTTGAATTCTTAATATGCCTCGTACTGGCGAGTCATACCTCTCTAGTTATAACCTGAAACATTTAGCTATCAGATAGATTGCCCCTTCATTTCTTGTGGACTGATTTTGAATAGCCACATTTCTGTTGCCTTAAAGGTTTTCATCTTTCCCTGGGTCATCGAAGTTTTATCAGACAGGCAAAGAGAAAGAGTACCTCACTAGTCAAATTAAGATAACTTGGAGATAAAGATGCTTAACTGCCTGACTATAATTTATGGTAGAATTGGGCGAAACCTTCTTATTATCCGCTTCTAGACTGTTTTAAAGAATCTTCGCCTTTGTATGTTAGTTGCTGTTACCGAAATTGATGGGGTAGGTTCAGATGCAGATGCTTCTGTTTGCGGTCTACGTTCTGCCCGTTTCATTTATGTCACTGGCATTCTAGTAATGTTGCTAAACTTAGTATTCTGTATCGATAGATTGCCCAAGGATACTCAACTAGGGTTATTGAGGACGAAGAATGGAGCTAAGAAGCTGATGGACTTGGGATTGGAGTTTATCCCCATGGAGCAAATCATCAAGGATTCTGTGGAGAGCTTAAAGAGCAAGGGCTTCATTTCATGAATGTATCCCAGAGAATTTTTGGGAACCAACATATGCCGTGATGTATCCTAGCTATAGTCTATGGTAACGCTGTACTAATGTTGTAATGAGTGATGGATTTAGTGGATGAATTGCCAGTGCACCGGAGAAAGGGGCGAATAATGTAAGGCAATCTGATTGGCTTAGAAACTGGATGAATTGCGTGGACCTAGCATAGCAATGACTTCATTGCCGATATTCATTTGTTAAGTTGTGACTCGTGGCGTATCCAATATTCTTAAGCGATCCGTGCCACGATCGGCAAATTACATGAGATGCTGTGTAATTGTCGTGTGGTGGCAAGTCGTTAACGACGAAATCGTGCCCGGCCCAGATTTGGTTAGACATTTTTGTGGTGTGGGAAGGTGGTACTTAAGCAATTATGTGGAAGAGGCCAGAGGTATCATGAGCAGACATTGGCAGCTTAGCTGGGGGTGTCTTTGTGTGGTGGTTTCTGCCAAATCCCATGCAGTCGCGAATGGAGGACCGATCGGCCCGTCTTCTCCGTTGCCGTCGCTGGACCCGCCTATGGTTGCTGCTCTTGTTGTTTAGCCCATCAGCGGCGACCGGTTCCGGTCGGGAGGGAGACGAGAAGGTGGAGCTGGTGCTCTACTACGAGACCCTCTGTCCTTATTGCTCCAACTTCATCGTCAACCATCTGGTTAAGGTCTTCGACGGCGGCCTCATCCCCATCCTCGATCTCAAGCTCGTCCCTTACGGCAACGCCCGCATTGGGGTCAACGGCACCATCACTTGCCAGGTCCGGTTCGATGTCGTCCACCCTCATTCTTGTCCTGCCTTTCGTTCTTTCGTACTTTTTCTTTTTCTTCTTTGGGCGTCTCTCTCCGAATCTCGACTAATCATCGCTGTGGCCGACGGACACCTGCTGATCTATCTCTGCTCCTTAGGGAACGCTCGTCGCGTCCTCATCGTCGCATGTCTCTGTTCCCTCCCCGACTTCACAGATAAAGCCCCGACCGAGCCTCAAATCCTCAAGCAAATTAGGCCATCGCCGATGCGATCCAACATGCCTTCTAGGTCTTACCTAGCCCCCTCTCTTTTGACTTACCTGTGCTTGTTCGGTCTCTTCTCTCCTTCTTCATCTTCCAAAATCGCCTTAACTTCGGAATCCTCCGATAAGGTGTCCTTGGGTTTGTATTACGAGTCCCTTTGCCCTTACAGCGCCAATTTCATCGTCAACCACCTCGCCAAGATCTTCGACAGCGACCTCATCTCCCATGTCGACCTTAACCTCGTTCCTTGGGGCAATGCCAAGATCAAAGGCAACGCCTCCTTCGATTGCCAGGTCCTGACTTGCGGTTTCGGCCATTTTTCTATCTTTGGCGATGCTCTTTATACTGATGAAAATCCGGACTCCAGGTTTTGCCATCAACTTTTTTTCTATTTATTATTAGTGTCGTCGATATCCCCAGTTAGTCGATTCGGTATATGTACTTCTTCCGTTCGCCGTCCTGTCTAGCTTATGCTTGTTTTGTAAACCTGGCAGCACGGACCGTCGGATGCCTGCTCAACACCGTGGAACCGTGTGCAATTGACATCTGGCCTGAGTTGGTATGAACCAGCTCTCAATTAGTCATCTTTATTTTTTTTCAAGTTTTTGTTTCAACTGGCGCTTAATTTTGTGGAATTGTCTTTGCACGTTTACTATGTTGTGCGGTACCTTGCAGCCTTTATTTTTTTAGGAACGATTTGTCATGGAGTGTTGTCGATATGTCTGCTGTTGCTCTCTTCACTGCCTTACAGAAATCCTGCGTGTTCCTGAATTCAGAGAGTTCATATTTATGCACAAATTAGATAGTAATCATGACCATTGCAATTTACAACCCGCCCTAATGTGGCTTCAGACCTTGAAGACCATGGCACAGGTGTAAATACTCAATGCTGATTATGCAATCATCATTTGATGTAGATGATGGAGATTTCAGTTTTCCTTTTCACCTTCTTACATTTTGTCCAAGTGAAGTTGGCCCACGAAACAGCGAGAGAGAGTCTCCCAGACCCAGGAAGCCGGCAGGATATTTCTGGTTGGTCCTGACTTTGCCGTCGACCAAAACATATCGCTGCATGAGGACCGTAATGACCTCCTGACTGTTGAGAGCGTACTTGAGCTTGTTCCGGAGGATGAGGATCAGCAGCAAGCACTCCCTCGACTTATGTGGTGCGGACGATGGCTTAGGGCCCTGGTATGTGTCATTTTATAGCCGTTCCTGCATCTTAATCTCGATAAAAGAGCAAAGCCATATTCTAAAAGCGAAAAACAAGAAAAGGGGAGACGTTGGATTAGCCATTACAAAAGCCCCGCCAAGCTTGTGGGGCATTTCAGCCTTTTCTGATGCTTCTTCTTTCCTCTTGCCTGCAGTGCTTTTATGCCTCCCAGGCTCGGCTAAACAGACTAATCAAGATTTACCAAACAGAAGCTGAAAAACTAGATAAGACTTTCTTTACCACATTCTAGTTCAATTGTGTGAGAGAGGGAGACAGAGAGAGAGCATACCGACTCGGATCACAGCATCAGGCGATACATATGATGGGCAGACGTGCACTTTTTAGCTGGCCCAATGCTTCTTCCATCTTCCTTGACGGGGGCTCACGTGTTCACGCATCTTGAGACTTCTTCGGGGATTGGGGTTTCTTGCACTGGAAATAGATCCTCTGCTTTTAGAGCATAGAAATCTACAAAATTTGACCTTTGAATAGCTTGCCCCCTTAAATAAAGGACAATCAACCTGCTCTAAGAGAAGAGGATCCATATCCCCATTTACTTCATAGGGGAAAAAGTTTGTTTGGATGGTTGAATAAAGAAGATCACACCTGCTTTAAGTGTAGGAGATCCATTCCCCTTCTTCGCAGCTCCTCCATGAGCTAAATGACCAAATTCACCCTCGGGCAATGACTTTTGTCTTGCCGGAAAAGAAAAAGAAAAAAATTTCCGTCTTTTGTCCTTGATCATAGGCCCACCTACAAGCCCGGCTAGAAAGCGAAGCGCGATATTTTTTAACATGATCCGTCAGCTTTCCAGTACAGAGTGGCCATTCCCAGGTTTGATCGCAGGCAAATCCCGCGATGTCGAAGCAGGGAGTGGCTGAGGTAGTGTGCGTCACCGGCGGTAGCGGCTGCATCGGCTCATGGGTCGTCCGCCTCCTCCTCGAACGGGGTTACACCGTTCACGCCACCGTCCAGAATCTCCGTTACTCTCTCTTCCTCTGTCCTCTCCCTCTCTCTGATATCACCTTTCCCGATGCATGTGCTAAGTTCATTCTATTCCTTCATGGATCCTGGAAATTGCCCCCTGTTAGCTTAAGCTAATCCGAATTCATTAGTGCCACATCATTTCACTCTATTCGACACCTGGCCGTGATGACCCGATCTGATTTGTCCGTTTTGCAGAAGATGAAGCTGAGACGAAGCATCTCGAAGCTCTACCGGGAGCGGACTCCCGTCTCCGCCTCTTCCGCATGGACCTCCTCGACTACGATTCCATCCTCGCCGCCGTCCGCGGTTGCGCCGGCGTCTTCCACCTTGCCTCCCCTAACATCATCGACCGAGTCCACGACCCCGAGGTTCTCATCTCTTCTCTTTTCCGCCGTCTAATTACATGGGTGGATGCCCTCTTTTGGCACCCTTGTATTGTGAATTCAAGGGATTACTTTTGGGCCATTTGGCAGAAGGAGCTTTTGGACCCGGCCATTAAAGGAACAATCAACGTTTTGACAGCCGCTAAAGCAGTTGGGGTTCGGCGCGTGGTGGTGACGTCCTCTATCTCCGCCATCACCCCGAGCCCTTCTTGGCCTGCTGATCAAGTGAAGGCTGAAGACTGTTGGACTGATCTTGACTACTGCAAGCATAATGGGGTGAGTTAATTAGATCCCTTCATTGGCTTTGTTGCCCTATGAGTTTTCCCTTTTTCATCAGGTGCAAGCTGTATGAGAGTGCTCATTCCACACGATATGTGACCTTACTTTTCCCCGTTTGAGCTAGTTGTGGTATTCTGCTTCCAAAACACTTGCCGAAAAGGCTGCTTGGGACTTTGCTAAGGAAAATGGATTAGATGTGGTTGTGGTAAATCCTGGAACAGTCATGGGCCCCGTAATCCCCCCAAGACTTAATGCAAGTATGTTGGGGCTCGTACGCCTTCTTCAGGGTAACTTTCTTCCACTATTCAAACTTTTGATCTGATTATCATCCGCTGCACCTCTGCTTGCCTGCATTTGTCGATCGTGCCATTAGGAAAGTTGATCTTTCTAAGTTTGAGTGGACGTAAAATCAATGCTTGGGATGGTTAAAATTCCAAGTTTTGTACCATGATCAAGGAAATGAATCTATGTCCATTTGTATTCTTACAAATTTCCTTTCAAATGTTCATTGGCATAGGTTCAGTTATCTATTATGTACCACTTCTTAAGTTTTCTTCTTATTGTTTCCCCTAAATACTAAACTAGATTATCACATCTTTCACTTGCTGCTGTTTACTTTGTGGCAAAAATGAGAATAATCATAAAGAATGTTTGGTAAGCAGTATGCTTCTGCCAGATACTACAAACAGGAGTATGTGCTTTTGCGGGTATTAAGTTTACACGGCAGTGGTTGATAGTTGATATGATGTCGAGTATTAATGCCGGCAATGCATCATTCCCGGAGCTAGAATACTAGGTATTTGAACAAGACCAGCGTAATGTGATGGAGATGTACGTTTAGTAGTCCAGTCTTCTGAATTTGATGCCTTTTTACTCCCATGTAGTGGAACAGCTGTAATTGTAATAAGCATTTCATACCTTTCCACAGGGTGCACTGAAACATACCAAGACATTTTCATGGGATCTGTGCATTTTAAAGACGTTGCCTTAGCACACATTTTGGTATATGAGAATACATCAGCAAAGGGAAGGCACTTGTGTGTTGAAGCTATATCACATTATGGAGATTTTGTGGCCAAGGTTGCTGAGCTTTACCCTGAATATAACGTGCCGAGGTAACTAGCAATTAGTTTGACTCCCCTCACTTGCAAAACAGTTTTATCCAAGGCTCATGCCGGAGTTCTAGTTCTTTTGTAAACTGCATCAGGATCTTCAGATGCATCTCTATGACTTAAAGCGCTAATTATTATTTTTAATTTCTTTTCTTGTAAGCCAAATGTTTCCTTGTACAGTGTCCTGGTCCTAGAAATGGGTCGATTTGAATTCTTAATATGCCTCATACTGGCGAGTCATACCTCTCTAGTTATAACCTAAAACATTTAGCTATCAGATAGATTGCCCCTTCATTTCTTGTGGACTGATTTTGAATAGCCACATTTCTGTTGCCTTAAAGGTTTTCATCTTTCCCTGGGTCATCGAAGTTTTATCAGACAGGCAAAGAGAAAGAGTACCTCACTAGTCAAATTAAGATAACTTGGAGATAAAGATGCTTAACTGCCTGACTATAATTTATGGTAGAAATGGGCGAAACCTTCTTATTATCTGCTTCTAGACTGTTTTAAAGAATCTTCGCCTTTGTATGTTAGTTGCTGTTACCGAAATTGATGGGGTAGGTTCAGATGCAGATGCTTCTGTTTGCGGTCTACGTTCTGCCCGTTTCGTCTATGTCACTGGCATTCTAGTAATGTTGCTAAACTTAGTATTCTGTATCGATAGATTGCCCAAGGATACTCAACCAGGGTTATTGAGGACGAAGAATGGAGCTAAGAAGCTGATGGACTTGGGATTGGAGTTTATCCCCATGGAGCAAATCATCAAGGATTCTGTGGAGAGCTTAAAGAGCAAGGGCTTCATTTCATGAACGTATCCCAGAGAATTTTTGGGAACCAACATATGCCGTGATGTATCCTAGCTATAGTCTATGGTAACGCTGTACTAATGTTGTAATGAGTGATGGATTTAGTGGACGAATTGCCAGTGCGCCGGAGAAAGGGGCGAATAATGTAAGGCAATCTGATTGGCTTAGAAACTGAGATGCATCCTGTGAAACTCCTTTGAGACTCTTTCAATATTTATCTTTCTTGCGTGGACCTAGCATAGCAATGACTTCATTGCCGATATTCATTTGTTAAGTTGTGACTCGTGGTGTATCCAATATTCTTAAGCGATCCGTGCCACGATCGGCAAATTACATGAGATGCTGTGTAATTATCGTGTGGTGGCAAGTCGTTAACGACGAAATCGTGCCCGGCCCAGATTTGGTTAGACATTTTTGTGGTGTGGGGAGGTGGTACTTAAGCAATTATGTGGAAAAGGCCAGAGGTATCATGAGCAGACATTGGCAGCTTAGCTGGGGGTGTCTTTGTGTGGTGGTTTCTGCCAAATCCCATGCAGTCGCGAATGGAGGACCGATCGGCCCGTCTTCTCCGTTGCCGTCGCTGGACCTGCCTATGGTTGCTGCTCTTGTTGTTTAGCCCATCAGCAGCGACCGGTTCCGGTCGGGAGGGAGACGAGAAGGTGGAGCTGGTGCTCTACTACGAGACCCTCTGTCCTTATTGCTCCAACTTCATCGTCAACCATCTGGTTAAGGTCTTCGACGGCGGCCTCATCCCCATTCTCGATCTCAAGCTCGTCCCTTACGGCAACGCCCGCATTGGGGTCAACGGCACCATCACTTGCCAGGTCCGGTTCGATTTCGTCCACCCTCATTCTTGTCCTGCCTTTCGTTCTTTCGTACTTTTTCTTTTTCTTCTTTGGGCGTCTCTCTCCGAATCTCGACTAATCATCGCTGTGGCCGACGGACACCTGCTGATCTATCTCTGCTCCGTAGGGAACGCTCGTCGCGTCCTCATCGTCGCATGTCTCTGTTCCCTCCTCGACTTCACAGATAAAGCCCCGACCGAGCCTCAAATCCTCAAGCAAATTAGGTCATCGCCGATGCGATCCAACATGCCTTCTAGGTCTTACCTAGCCCCCTCTCTTTTGACTTACCTGTGCTTGTTCGGTCTCTTCTCTCCTTCTTCATCTTCCAAAATCGCCTTAACTTCGGAATCCTCCGATAAGGTGTCCTTGGGTTTGTATTACGAGTCCCTTTGCCCTTACAGCGCCAATTTCATCGTCAACCACCTCGCCAAGATCTTCGACAGCGACCTCATCTCCCATGTCGACCTTAACCTCGTTCCTTGGGGCAATGCCAAGATCAAAGGCAACGCCTCCTTCGATTGCCAGGTCCTGACTTGCGGTTTCGGCCATTTTTCTATCTTTGGCGATGCTCTTTATACTGATGAATATCCGGACTCCAGTTTTTGCCATCGACTTTTTTTCTATTTATTATTAGTGTCGTCGATATCTCCAGTTTGTCGATTCGGTATATGTACTTCTTCCGTTCGCCGTCCTGTCTAGCTTATGCTTGTCTTGTAAACCTGGCAGCACGGACCGTCGGAATGCCTGCTCAACACCGTGGAAGCGTGTGCAATTGACATCTGGCCTGAGTTGGTATGAACCAGCTCTCAATTAGTCATCTTTATGTTTTTTCAAGTTTTTGTTTCAACTGGCGCTTGATTTTGTGGAATTGTCTTTGCACGTTTACTATGTTGTGCGGTACCTTGCAGCCTTTATTTTTTTAGGAACGATTTGTCATGGAGTGTTGTTGATATGTCTGCTGTTGCTCTCTTCACTGCCTTATCGAAATCCTGCGTGTTCCTGAATTCAGAGAGTTCATATTTATGCACAAATTAGATAGTAATCAGGACCATTGCAATTTGCAACCGCCCTAATGTGGCTTCAGACCTTGAAGACCATGGCACAGGTGTAAATACTCAATGCTGATTATGCAATCATCATTTGATATAGATGATAAGGAGATTGGTGTTTGATGTATGTTTATCCATTTAGCTTAATTTAAGTTGGTGATTGTGGATCCTTTCCTGCAGAATGAGCATTTTCCTCTTATCTATTGCATTGAGGAATTGGTGTATTCACATGACTACACCCAGTGGGAATCCTGCTTTGAGCCTTTAGGATTGGATTCCAAACTCGTCTCTGATTGTTATGCCAGCGGACGAGGGAAGGAGGTTAGGTTTACGCCATTTATCTTCTACCATTTTCAATAGATTACGCGTGTTAGTCTTGACATTTTTTTCTCCATATGTGAGAATAAATACTTTTTAAGTGTGCCATGGCTTAGAAATTAAAAGTTTGGCTCAATTCAACCGTGTTCTAAGGAGGTGGTGTTTACTCTGCATTGGAGTAGATCATGTCTATTTGGTTAACCTCTGAAACCAAATGAACATCTGCACAAGTATGTAACTTTGATATGTTGAGTAGTAATTTGATGCAGAAATTTGTTAGTACTACACCTGAATTATGATTTCAACTCTTGGACCTGTATCTGTGGTAAATTTAGAAGGCTTTGATGCCTGCTTCTGATCAATGCTTCCCTTGTATCTTCATTTAGCACCAGGGCACTTTATTTGGAGAGAACGCTGTGGCTATTAGATAATTGAGAATCAATTAAAAGTCCACAATGGAATTATTTTTTGGTACTTGGAGTGGAAAATCACTGTCTTTCCAACTTTGCTTACTCCAATATCATCTCTTTTTTCATATATCTCCAGTTTGAGCTTGTTTTTCTGCTTTTTATTCCTGAAGAAAAGTGATATGTAACTGCACCAAGTTAACTGCACAGTAGTCTTTTATAGGCTTAAAAAAACGAGAATTGCATGATCACTTGGGTATTACAGATTAATCAGTAAGTAGTTCTACACAGTCCTAGTCAAAGCATACGGGATTTTATTTTCTAAGAGAATTTGCTAGTGATATTATGCATAAAATTTGTGGCTGGCACTTGAGGCTGACCTCACGTATCCTCTTTTAACCGATGTACAGCTTGAACTGGAATATGCGGCTGAAACAAATGCGCTTCAGCCTCCTCATCAGTATGTTCCTTGGGTCGTGGTGGATGGGAAGCCGCTTTATGAAGTAAGTTTAATATCTTTGTTTATTAATAACGGATTTATTTCTTCTCACGGTGAGGAATTGTGTTTAATGCAAAGACTGGTGTCTTCTTTTTAGAACATAAAGGTAAGCTGTATCATCCCATCTGTCTTCCTGCAGGATTATGAAAACTTTATGAGCTACATCTGCGAGGCCTACAGGGGTACTGCCAAGCCCGAGGCATGCAGTGAACTCTCTTTGAGTGGCGTCCGACTAAAGGAAGCACGCAAAAGTCACCCAGTCTGTTACATGAAGGACAAAACGCCATCACCGGCATTTAGAGCAGTGAGATCAGCTGCGGAGTCAATGGTGGGCTAGACAAAAATTGCTTGATGTGTACAGAGGTTTTCGGCCCTTTATGTTTTCGATTAATCTCTGTGCTTGAACTTGTTCGGAAGCAATTCCCATGAAAACGGTCAAGAGTTCTAGGGCTGTGTGGCCTCGTACTTTCTGGATCATAGTTGTTCTCTCGAGCTGTAAATAGCTATAGTGTTTCACTGATCCCGACTTTATTTATATCTTTATGTGGTCCACATGTTTTAGAATTGGGTGATTGCATAGTGAACAGCGGCCTCCATATTCTTCTATCCTTGCCATGTTGCATAGTGAACAGCTGCCTCCAATGACCTTGGTCGCCTGGCCCGACGATGCATATGTTCCTCTTGTGAAAAAGGTGAACTCAGATCATTGGTGCTTCGAGCTCACGCTTTAAGTTTTTGGCAATTCAGAAACCATGATGCTATTCATGATCATTCGTGACCGTCGATTTAAATGCTTGTCCCGGTGTCAACGCTCTTCTTTATATGGAATGGTAGATCCTGAAGCACCAAAAGAGGGCGGAGAAAAAAAATTTCTGGTTGGAAAGAAACAAAACGTGTCATGCCATCGTCTCGGAGCTTTTTGGCATAGCCCACGTATTTCCACTGAACCCGTAATTTGCTTCTCCAACACTTATCATGGGACCTTTAACCCACCTGCACTGGAAACTCTGAGAAAGATCCTCTCTCTCTCTCTCTCGTATCCAGACCACTATTAAGGGTAAGTGTAACTTTCATTCATTCTTGGTAGCGAATTTCAATTTCGTTATCTTGCCGAACCGGATTTTAATTCTCCTTCTGGAGGCCTTTTTCTAGTTGCTTCCCCATTGATGACGAGACCATAGGGAAGCCCAATCCTCAGCAGAGAAGACGCCGGTGGTGCAAGAGACAATCATCACATTTGTGATTGCGACCGGACAATAATCTTTCACCGCCGGTCACGGTGGGCGCATTGATATAGTTGTCTCGTAAATCCCTTCCAGAAGCTAAACGCCGAGGCATTAGCCTTTGTTGGGAAATGCAAAAGGACGTCGGGAGTGGGTCTTGTCTCATTGCGACGTGACATCATGCGATGTCGGGCATAAATTATACTAAAGTGGCTTAGTGGTCCGTGTGAAATCAAGGCACTACAACATAATATCGTAATTGTCTTCTAGAACGATTGCGTCGTCAATGATTAAGATTGTGATGACAGCTAATCCTTATAGATCACGAGACATGATTCTGAAGCCCTCAGTAGTCACAGGCATTCAATTAGTCAGTAGTAGTCCAGCCTCATCCCCACCTTTTCTTTCGGTTTCACAAGAGCTAGCCTTCTTTATGAGACCTGCTGATCAGTAAAGGATCTTGCCTATCCGGTTGAGTTTTGGCTTAACGTCTTTCTTCCCCACCAAAACGTCCAGATATTCCATAAATTTCAAAAGTATATATATGTATATCGGAAGAAGCAATACGTGAATTTACGGTTTTACCATTTATACATTGCGCAAGCTCCGGGTGCTCCTTGTCTTAAACATTGTGTTCCTCGTTAGATTTAGGTTAAATTAAAAGCAGAAGAATTAAATCCTATTTAGACATTTTGTCCAGCGTGCCTTCGTCTTTGTCACGGGCAAGCAATTCGACGTCCTAGATGTTATAGAATTTAAGGAGACCCTCCCAACAAAGGAAAGATGAAGATCCTGCTTGTCCCCTGTACCGAAGTTCTACAAATCCACTGACAAGAATGAGGATATGGATCTACCTCTTCACTGGGAGACATACAGGTCAAGATGATAAGTTTAAAAAAATCAGCGAGTCGAGAGGCCGACAAATTAATGCACTAAAAGGGAGGGAAAGCAGAAGATATTATAAAGAACTCAAATCATTGGAAGGTTTTATTTGAGCAGAAGCCAATGCAAAAATTATTAGGTATATTGGAATACCAAAGGAAGCATACATAACAAGAAGAGGTCGCATTCGCTTCTGATTAAACATTTTTGTTAACATCAAAAGGGACGGAAGAGCGAGAGCGACCGAATACTAAGATAAGATTAAACTAGAAAGAATGTTATTGTCAGAGTGACATCGACATGATAATTTAGCTATGATAGGTTGTATAATCTGATAAGATTGGATAGGAGACTTCACTCGAAAAATCGATAATATCAAAGTGTGATTTGTGTCTTGGTGGGGAGTGACTGATGGAAGAGCAAACTTAGAATAAAATGAAGGATCCATGACATCCAATGTGCAATCTTGGAGGCAATGATTGGCTACCGGTCGTTTATCCAAGTGTCTTGGTTTCTACTACTGAAACAAGACACGGCAAACAAGGCAAGAGCTAATTTAGTTGGTGGATATCCTCGTAAGCTAGCGAGCGCTTTCATCTGTCTTATTAACATAACAGCTGTGCGGATTCATTGTTCTCACAGTGAGAGCAACAAGAGACACCAAAATTCAGCGTTAGGGTTCTTGATCACATGTTCATCTACATCTTAATTAGAAGATATTGCGAAGCCAGATCGATGGTACATGGCTGAAATAGCCCAGACTGAACCAGCTTTGCTGCCTTAGAAGATGAAACTTAGGAACTTACTCGCCTTGCAAATTTTTTCTAATGCATCGGACACTAATTAGATTAGTGGACTATGATCTGACCTCCGAGACCTTGTGAGGACCAAGAAAAACTTAAAACCAGAATTGCATGAGCTCAGTTTCAGTAGTAAAAAGCAATTAATCTCACTGAAGGAATGCGCACGATAATTATCTGCAGCACTAAATCTTTGCTTGGAGTGACGCCAAATGATCTACAAGAGCATCGCCTACGCTAACAAGTCATAATATCACGCCGGCACCAGCACTATCGTGATCATCAGCCACTGAATTGTCGTTAGTCAATTTGCCGTTCCCTCCACTACTTCCTACCTGATCACGCCCAGCGGCCACCGACGCATTCCCTGCCGTGACCTTTGCCACTGCCACTGCCACTGCGGCGATGGCTGGCCGTTTCCGCTTCTTCTTCTCATATGGAATCCCTCTGGCCTTGGCCTGGCCTTCCCGAACTTCCCTCAAGTATATTCGGACCGCCCTCGCGGCGAAGGGGTTCGACTCAGGCCGCCCGCCGTTCTCCTCGAAGGCAGCGCGGAGGCGGCCAATGAGCGCGTCGAGGCTGCCCCAGGCCTGCCTGAGAGGGCAGGTGCAGGGGCCGGGCGGGTTGGGGTTGCCGAAGAAGGGGCAGCCGTTGACGTGGACCTTGGTCTTGCCGAACTGGTCCAAGTACTTGAGGAACTCCAGCACGTGGGCCCCGCTGCATCGGGCCAGTGTTAGCGGAGGCTTGTGATTCTTGAGGTACTGCAAGAAGGTGTTCCAGTCTCTCCGCTTCTGCGACTCGTACCTGCTGGGTTGTGCTGCTGCTGCCGACAGAGGCTGCGGTGGCGAGGACAGTCCCGGAATGGTTTCCATGGTTGTTGAGGTCGTGGGAACAACTAGTACGCCGCGCGGGTCGGGTGGCGATGCTCGGGCGCCGGATGCCGAATCCATGAAGGATCAGTGATCGGCGATGTGAATCAAAATGATGGGTATGCGGGAAATTGCTGGCTTTTGGGTTACTTGCTCTCTCTACCAGTTTATAGGACTGACAGGTGGAGAAAATCGTGTTCTGTGAAAAACATGGATGGAAGGAGAGGCTGCTGATAAGTGGATCCTTTCACGGGAAGGACTGACTCTCTGATCTTATGCCTTAATTTTTTTTGTTTTTTCCTGGAGAGAGAGAGAGAGAGAGAGAGAGAGAGAGAGATTTGCTGGGGGAGGCAAAAAAATGAGAAAGAAGAGAAGGCTTGGCGATGGGACGTAAAAAGATAGACGTTTTGGACGACTAAAGAATGGAAGTATATAGAAAAGCATCAGCAAGAAAGAACGGCGTATCATATTGATGTATTAAAGCATGCGTGAGCCCACAGTCCATTGGTTCTTTTAATCAAGCATTTGACGATGCAAGACTGTGATCCAGTGGTAAAACCATCTGCCCTTAATCCTTGACATCATCTGGACGAACACTTTGGGAAGGTTTTGAGCACACAACTCTTAATCCGACGCCCATTTGTTCTTACTCGTCTGTCATATATCTTTAACATATTCTTCAAATGACGTAAATAAACAATATCTCGCCATTAACAAAAGCACAATCCTCGCTATCTTCTGTTACATTCAGTCATCATTCATCTAAAAAATGCAGTTAGATTATCTTCATGAACATTCAAAACTAATGCAACTTATTGTAGGGCGGTGTAAGCCCTTTCATCAAGTTTGAGCCAAAAAAACTTTGATGTTTGGCATTAACATGAGCTGAACAAATATGAATTCCTGAAATTTGATTGATATCATGCGGGTTATAGTAATTCGATTGAATCAATTTCTACCCTTCCATACAAATGAATCCACTGGGGAGGGAGCCCAAGCGCCCAGGGGAGTGTCCGGCAGGGGGCAAGAAGGAGGTGTAATTTTGGGGGACATTAAACTGAACAGCGTGAGAATTGTTCGGTTGTCTTGTCGTGGCGTGACATGGAGTGCTTTTGGGTTGCAGAAAAGGCGAGATCAAGAACACGTGCGTCGCGGCTACTATTGGGGGAGAGAGGGGATCATGGAATGGAAAAGTCCTGGCCTTTACTACGGTCAAACGAAAAGTCAATGCACGACTCATCTTTCTTTCTTATTCTTCTCTCTACAACCCGAGGAGGTAAGACAAGAAGCAAGCTCGTCTGCCCTGACCTCCTGGTGTATATGACCAGTTGTCCTCAAGCTTCTTCCTAACAGGACAAATGCCCCTCTGAAAAATCATTTTCATGGGAAATATGGAGAAGGGTGACAAACGTTCAAGTCCAACGACTTCTTTTTGGGAGACAAAAGATGTGCTCTTTAATTCATCAGTTCTTTGAAGTCCGTACTCGCGTGCCTGCACAATTAGAAGATCCTAATCGAGGGAGCTAACCCTCGATCTAGGATGACCTCGTTCATACGGGAGATATACTAAGGGAATAACTCGTCTTCCAACAATTAGCTAGCTAGCTAATTAGCTAATTAGATCCTTATTCCGTTTAACGTCGCATAAGAAAATCGAATATCCTTTTTTAACGACTATCCTTAGTCGAGCATCCGAGATGTCTCGCGGTCAGCTACCCACATTATCAATTAGTCTAGTCGTAACATGGTCGTCAACATGATGGGCACAGCCACACATCTCAATGCTCTCTTGTGCATTCTTTTACCAAAGATGCATTTTTCTGCGGGATCTTCGGCTGATCATGCTGGATCTCAAGATTAGGGCGACACGTGACTAGGGTTTTTTTTTTTTTTTGTGATTTAGGTAAAGACACTCAAAGGGGTGATTAACTTCCATTATCGGACAGCTGCAATCAGTCGCCCCGTGATGGGCTACGTGAAGACTGCCGACGTGGTATGATCAAATTGCCGTAGGTAGCTGTCTAATCTAACATGGGATGATAGATTCACGTTTGGAGTGCTTTTTTTTTTTTTTAATTTCCAGCGTATGAGGCCAAGAAGAGATGCTGCGGTTATATACGTATAGACGACGCTTTCTTTGGAGTACGCTATCGGGATCTGGATACGGCGTACTTCGTAATGATCCAGGGAAAACTTTCAGGACAAGAAGATCAACACCCTGGAAAAGACTATCTGCAACCGTAGCGAGGAATGCCGAACGAATGGCGCTAAAACATAGGGTACGAATATCATGATGGGCGCAATCAATCTCTTCCGGTTTTGAAGGGAATCGACCGCTAGGAAGTTTGATGAATATAGAACCTTTTAGCCAAAAGAAAATTAGTTGAGTTGATGGGTATGATGCGTACGTGCCATTCCTCCTTTACATAAATACCCAATTGCTCAAAAAACCCTTTTCTTAAAACTTTCTTTTATGAAATTTAAAACCTTCCAGTTCCGGGTGCCCGTAGCCGTCCGGGCATTTGTTGAGATTTTTGCGAATGTTATCATCTAAAATGTATGTTTTACCATACTTTAGATCAAATGTAAAATGTGTCAAATTTATGCTTTCTTAAAGAGAATATCGACAAGTACATCACAACTACTTCCACCTTTGATTTCAATTCAATTTCACCATTCAAGGTTGACTTGTGGGGAAGTCCTCGTGAGGGTCTCCACAGCAAGTATATAGTGTGCATTGATTTCGAATCTTTTGAATAAAATTCATCAGCATATTTTGAGCCACGCCTTCTTTTACGGCTACCTCTTTACGACTTTACGCCAATCACTAACATTGCCTTCAAGGAAAAGTAACAAAAAGAGTTCATAAACTCATCACATTAATATCACTTCAATCCTAAATTTTTCAATTGAATCAATTTAATTCTAAACATTTTCATATTTGTACCAATTCAGTTCATTGAGGAAATTTGGGTTAAGGATTGATGATGTCAACACTAATCATTTTACGTGGTACAACTAGCGTCGATGTGAATAATTTTTGTTTATTTTAATTTTCTTACTTTTGCTCATTTACTTCTTTTTGTTCTTCTTCTTTTTTCCCCCCCTTTTTTCCTTATTACCCTCCACCAAATGACTAAAGTCACTAGTCGTCAATTAAGGCGGGGAAAGGTTGTCCCTCTTGGCCAGCCCCAGCCAAAGTCTAGCACTCACTAATTCCAGCGAGCGGACCCCAGCGCAACCCTCGCCTAATTCGACGCGGCAAGGTGAGGGTCCCCTTGTCATCTTTTGGCGAGGGGGTGGCCTCGCCCAGCCCTCTCCGATCCTCTCCAAAGGACGGCGACCTCCATCAGCTAGCTAATGACTAGCCAAAGGAAATAAGGAGAAAAGATGAAAGAAAGAAAAATAAGGAAAGATGGAAAATAGAAGAAAATTTATAAATTTATAAAAAAGAAGTTCGAAAAAAGTAATTAAAATTTTAAAAGGAAATTACACGCCTATATTGACCGTCCACGTAAGATGGCCGACATCTACATCGATAATTTTCATGTTAAACTAATCAAATGAGTTAAATTGGTATCAATATAAAAGTGTTAACGACTAAGTTTGTCTAATTAAAAAGTTTAGAACTAAATTGATACCGGTACAATAAACTTAGATTTTCCTCTGCCTTTGTCATCCCTTCCCTGTGGTCAGGGAAAGGATCCTCCTATTCAACGGTAACCCGCGTAGCTGCTCCACCTCAAGTTCGATCCGCTTTCAAGCTGAACGCATTCTCTTAAATGAATTCTGACTATAGTTTCTTGAGCAAGAATTAGCTTTCGAGAGGTCGCTGCTTTCGTCACTATGGGGTTAGCCTCTTGGTCGAAGCTCACGACGCGGACATGAAGTTTATCCGTATGTATGGTTTAAGCTCAGCCCCATCAAGGAAGCGGGATAGGAAGTCGATGGAGGAAAAGACAAATGGTGCTCAAAGTACTCTTCGTGCAATCAAGATTTGACATCACATAGTTCGTGAATTATTGATGGGCGGATCAACACTTGATGCCCGGCCTCGAAGATTTTTTTCTCGAGGACCCTCTGGATTCGGGACAAAAGATGTCGCTTTCATGGCCCCATGGTTTTGCCTACCTTCTTTATCGATCTTTTCTTCTTCTTTTTTGCGGTCGCACATAATGCAGATTAGTGACCTCCAAACTCCTAAGCCGGAACGCAGAAAAAGAGAAAAGATCAAAGACAAACGGAGTCCACACCACGTCGTTTACTGGAAGGATCGGTGTCGAATGGGTCGACAGCAGTGCCGTGAAACTTCGTTCGGTTACCGGCGTGGATGCATAAAGTCGATAGTAAATCTCCTGTCCTGCAGCTTCTGCTGTTTACCGTTTCCTTCAGACGCACATGGGCGGCTGTATTTATCAGTTGTCCTGTCTCCTTTGACGATGTTAATGACTAATTTAAGAGGTAGAGATGCAGCATGATAGTCCTCTGTCGCGAGGTTGAGTGCTCGGGTACACTAATAGACGCTGAAAAAGAGGGCTGCCTTAGAAATTAAAACCCTGGAAATGACGCTCTCTATGAAAACGACATGGAGAGGGAAAGTCCCGGAGTCCATTCGAGTGGAGATAATCGCAGTTGCGTAACTGGCTTTCGGGGGAAATTCCACGGCACGTGCCTGAGAAGTACAATGCCGCGTTTCCGGTGCAAAGGCATCGATCCTTATGAGACCAATTTCGACTCACGAAGTCTCCCGTAGATGGTGAACGACTTGGTCGGGAATTTGGGGCGTGTCAAGATGAGTCGTCCGTTTCCGCTTTTCTGACAGGACTAACAATAATTGAGTGGAGAACAGCGTTGGATTCACTCGTTTATGGCGTCGGCAGGGACCCATCCTGGATTCACCATTAGTTTTGCCCAGCAATTGAAACTCTCCACTCTCTCTCTCTCTCTCTCTCTCTCTCTCTCTCTCTCTATCTCTCTAGAGTCGCACAATGATATCAAATTCTGAATAATTTTCATGGTCATACAGCATAAAGTGTTCCTTTCTCGCTCATCAGCACGGAGAGTTGAAAAAAGAAAATAAAAGGATAATCATCTCCCACATCACCAGATTATTATTCCTATCCATTTTAAGCTTAACATGTTCCAGCCCCCAGCCCCTCGCTTGGGATGTCTGACCTCAGGAAAAAGGCAGGCCATTTGTTGCCGAGAGATATGACGCCGCCTGTAGATAGGCCATGTCGCGTTCAAATAATAGAATTGACGATCACGGAAGCCTATTAATCCTTTAGCTATCGACAGATGTACACATCTAGGTTGTAAAATAAACAACCGACGAAGAGCTCATTCCAATCTCTCAGTACCCATGGTTCTCTAAGCTACCCAAGGGCTTTAACTTTCCAAGCGCATCTGCCATAATTCCTTCTCTTTTTCGTTACTGTTTCCGGCCCCCAAGTGATGGAGATGTAAGATTGGACTATAGAAAAGCTCAAACGAAGGCAAATGCTCCGATATATATAACATGTAAGACAACAATCAAGAGAGGGCAGGGCCTAGAATGCCCCGCAAAGTCGAGATGCTACAGCTATGTCTGAGAAATAACAAGCATTCATCTTTAGAGCATCCAAAGATCATTCAAATGCCACGCAAAGTCAAGATACTACAGCTATGTCTGGGACACAAGAAGCATACATCTTTAGAGCATCCAAAGATCACTCAAATGCCACGCAAAGTCAAGAAACTGCAGCTGTGTCTGAAAAATAAGAAGTATTCATCTTTAGACTGTCCAAAGATCACTTCAGGCCACCTAGTTGCATTCGTGATTGAAGGTGCCCTGATCTAAACGACCGTGCAAGAAATTCTGATGTCTGCCAAAAGCAAATAATCACGATTCAAATCGATACCAAGAACCTACAACTTTATGAACTAGACATGTTTTTCTAGCTAAGGATAGCAAAGATCGCTTAATTGTGACCTACCTAAATGCTTGTGCAACGACAATGGTTGAGTATGTCCATCCCACGTGTGGATAAATGACAATAAGGATCCAACCAAATGAACAAATAGAGAACAGAGTGCCCCCAATGGAGAAAAAGCTAATCACATGAGGCGACAGAAAGCGCTACACGAAGATCATTCGAGGTTCCACTTATGTACATTCGATATGTTTCGATTTCTTTGTTGTAACCTCTAGGAGAGTGGCTTGCGTAGTGATTGCCACTCACTCGATCACGCTTGGAGAATACTATCTCCCTGACTATTGGTTCATGGCCATTGAGAAGATTGCCCATGCTTAGAACTTTTCTCCATGATTGATTGATGGTTGGTGGAGCGAACATACTTGACACGATCTGCCTCTCACGATTTCTCACCTGAAGCTTCATACTGAACTCCTGCGCAAAATGAAAGAGGGTCGGAATGTCATTCCATGATAAAGATAGTTTAGAAAAATCTACTAATGAGTTCAACCAGACACTTAATTAAATCTACAAGCCAGACTTCATTTTCACTAACTCTGCTCAACTGGTAATACAGACGTCGGAAAATAAAAACTGATTCGTCAGTAGCATTTCACCTTATCTCCATTTTCTTCTACTGAACCTGTCCCCATTCTTTTTGAAGAAAATTCATAATAGCTGGTGAAAATAGCCTCTGACATAGATGGCGCTTGCAGAAACTTCCGATGAAGCGACGCAGCTATAGTTAGTAACTTCTCAACATGTCCAAAAACATCGCTTAAACGCCTTAGATCTTCAATTGCCTCACTACCAGCAGACAAGCGATTGGCTGCAGAAGTATGAAAACCGTAAGCGATCATGCGGATCAAAAGATACATTAGCAAAAAAAAAAATTAAATTGCTTGAAATTTTTTTCAAGAATTCAATGAAAATAAAGCTGGATGTCATTCTGGTCTACAGACTGAGACCAGGGAGAAATAATCCAATGCGAAAACAGCCCAACATAAAGAGGAAAAAGGACAAAAGGATACAGTAGAAAGCATACCCTGCAAAGGCTTCAGCATAGATGCCATGGTAAGGTACAGTTGATCTATTTTGATCTGCATCTGCTTCAAACCTCCAAAATTAGTTTGGTTCAATGTATCAGCTGCTGCCCTGAAGGAGGTGCAGACCATCTGCTCAAGCAGCTGGTGGGGCCGTATTGTCTCCAGGTAATGGAGGATCTGTGCAATCAAAGGCGATGATAAAGCACAAAACAAACCGCAACTCAGAGTGGGGCTGAAACCAGGTTCATTGACATCAAATATACATCCTTTTGTTCTTCAGGTCCAGATATAGAAACAATTTAAGCACGATATTTAGTATTTCATTTGATGCCGATAAGATATGGAGGATTTACTAAGAAGTCGATACTAAGAAATTATCACCTTTGGCAGTTAAACTACTGACGTCTGCCCATGATTTAACTGGAAAGAAAAAGGTTGAGGAGATATGCAAGGTAAGCAGATGCCAAGAAGTTCAAAATCATTCTAGTATTTCACATTCTTTTCTTGGGAATCAGATTGCATATTCTCTTGGGCACAATAATCCAAGTGCAATCCACCTTAGCTATTTTTAATTGTTTCAATGCATCAGCAAAAACCAACTGAGAACACTCATCCAAAAACACTAAACAATTGCTTCTAAATTGCATCCATGAACAACCAGGAAGCACGTCCAAAGAGACCACCCTTATGCCAGAAAACAGGTCATGCCTACAAAGTCCAAAATGAGCATTCCATCTTTTTCTCAAGGAAAAAATACCTTCTCTCCTTCTCTGTTTGGATCAAGGAGAGGTTTCTGCTCAGAAGCTGGCAAAGCGGGAGCATCATTCCAAATCTTCCGCCACAGATTTCCATGTTCAGACATTCTCTGTGAAAGCCGTCCTCGAGGAGGCCAATCATCTTTTGAACCCGCAGAAGCAAAACCTGATGATGATTGACTCTTTAAAGTCTCATCTGTCTCCCAATCTCCTGGCGAATGCCATCGAATAAAATCTTCAAAAACAGCTTCTGGATTTGCTGCTTTGAATGCCGACATATCTAGTTTCAGCATTTTCAGACCATTAGTACCAATGCCATAATTACTACATTAAAGAGAGAGCATAAGTGGAGTTAACCCCTCCAATTTACAAATATACTGTGCAGGAGCTCAATGTACACCACTATAATGTGACTAGCCATTATACAGGTGAATAAAAAGAGTCATTCAATTACATTTACAAAGGATCAGAACTCTAGTTGTTATGCTAGGAAAAGTACTCGTAATTGCAAAAATCACTCCCAAAGTTCGATGTGAGAACATGATTACAGTTAGACATGGATCTTCGATGCTTCAATATGGACAATAACCCTGAGTGGACGTGATTTGTTTTCAAGAGCAATTGGAATACATTGTCAGCAGGACAAGGACAATGAGCTATTGACATGAGTTCTCCTCTCCCAACGTAGAAACAATATTTTCCAATCTTACATATGCATTGGAAGCCCCAACAGCGCAAATGACATGGCTGAAATGATAGCCCAAGTTTTCATCTTAATTAGTTACACATTTCACTTGCTATCATCCATTCAATGTCTTGCCCAAATGTAGGATATTGTAACAAAATCCTCAGATCTTTCATCAAAGATATTCGAAAGCAACTGGTTAATGTCATTATACATGCAAAATGACACTCATTAAGCTTATCATAATTGTTCATATTCATAATGCAAGGTCAATATGTTTTCAAGGATAATTGTACCAATCCACAAAGAACACTCTACTAGGAGATAAATACCTGAAAATAATATCTCTTTCTCCAACTGAGCAGAAAAACTCTGCAAATAAAACAGAAGATTATTTAGTGCACCTTAGTTGTAATTAGATGAGGAAAGATGTTAGATTGATTTGGAAATTGGAATATGGAAAGATATGAACATGCTAGATTTGGAGAAAAACAGATCAAGACAAATAAGAAAAGTTTCAACTTTTAAGATTTCTCATTGACGTACCATTTCAACTATTTCTTGTTTCAGCAGTAGCATATTGTTATGTGGAGCTGAAGTCCAAAATTGGGAACAAACAGGGTGTTTCCACAGTAAAATATGGGATCAAAGCCAAAACGAATGATTTTATCCCTTATAAAAAGATATTTTTAAAATAGATGCAGGTGCAACAAGCTTAGTCTCCAATTACCAGATCACAGTGCAGACAAACAAGATGACATTATCAGTTAACACTAGATAAGTACTGCGTTAGGTACATTGAAAAGTTATCAAGTACCACAATTAACTGTATTCATTTCCTCTCTGTTTCCTTTACATACAACTAGACAAACTATTCTGACGAGATGAGCTACTCAGATGTCTTCACATGAAGATGGTACAGAAGGGCAGGCTAACATTCCAGATAATTTAAGGATCTGGTGAGGATATACACAATGCAGGCAGCCGAATAAATGAGCAAGGGAACTCGTCACTGAAAGTTTAAGCAAAGACTTACAAAGGAATCACCAAAAGCATCGACAGCTTGCAAGCGTTCTTCATGCATATCTTCTGTCATAAGCGGTGCCTCCTATCAAGGTAATGCAAGATTTCCAACCATGTCATTACAAAAGTTATAACCAAGCAAATGCAATGAGTTCCAACTAGTTGAAAAACCTGTGTGAACGGAGCATGCATGCTTTGATGCGACTTTAGAAGCCTCATTGGACCCACCATACCAGCAGAACCCCTCCTCACAGAATCGGAAGATTTAGAATCAGAAGAAGGTGTGAAATCAT
This sequence comes from Melaleuca quinquenervia, assembly GCA_030064385.1. Classification (NCBI taxonomy): domain Eukaryota; kingdom Viridiplantae; phylum Streptophyta; class Magnoliopsida; order Myrtales; family Myrtaceae; genus Melaleuca; species Melaleuca quinquenervia. The sequence goes on along the minus strand of CM057719.1, from coordinate 26,938,804 downwards.
CTGGCTTAGTACCATACGTTGGCCCACTAATTACAGAATTGCGAAAATTGGTTGGTGTTGAAGGACTGTAAAAAAAAAAAACAATAAATTTAAAGTAAAAACGTATGCATGGGATGTCAACTGAATTAATGCTTCTGAGAACAGCTATTTGTATGTAAATTTCAAATCAAGTGTAATAAGGTCATGTTGCTAGAAGAAAACATCACCGTTCATAAAAGCCCATCAACTAGCTGCTTTACCTGCAGTTTAGTGGTGATATATTCCCCTCAGAAGAGAAGATAAGATCGGGTTGCTCATTCCTTTCCAATCTATCATCCCAGTCAACCAGATAACGAGTTAATTAAGGATATTTATACATATTAAATTCATTCAGCTTTTGTTAAAGTTCATAGCAAGGGCCATTATTTTGGAGACCAACAGACTGAATATACATTTTAAAGATTTAACAGAATGCTAAAGATACATATTTTATCTGCATGCACAGCACTGCCAAATGTGTCATCTGTCAATTACCAAATTAGTAGGATCTAAAATAAGCATCAAACCCACTCAGACAACTTCTTTTACACACCCATTTGTGTGGACTTAATACTTTTCAGCCTTTGCACTAGCATTGATATTTCAGATTACATCACCTGTAATTACAGCAGTTATTAAGAGATCCAAGATATCTCATGCAACATCTGTCCTACAGCTATAATGGACATAAGTTAACCACGCAATTAAGCACATATGCAAATAATTCAATCGCAGGGCCGACTCAAAAAAAAAAATGTACAAACTCCGAACACATCAAATGGAACAAGATGAGAAGGGGAATATAGACGGAATATTAAATTAGAGGGAGAGTAAGTGGGCTTTACTACAAGAAACTAAAATAAATAGGGGTTTCCGAAAATTGAATGACAGCTTCTAGCAAAATATCCTTAACAAATTACTATGCTTGCTTGCCTAAGATTGGGCATAACCAAACGAGAAGCATTTCGTAAAAGAAAATTTAGTCATGTTTATCCAAAGTAGTTCAACAGAGACCCTAGGAGTTATTATGTGCATTTATTGGTTCTACAACTCAAGCCTTTATGTTAGAAACATCCATCAACCATAAACTCACCCAAAAGAAGAACATGAAGGTACTAAGACTGTCGCAATCTGTGAAGGGTGTCAGTCAAATACAGCGTCCTTATAAACGGAGCAATGCACTGTCTTAATTACAGCCGAATGAGCTAAAGCTTGATCATGCACCTTATAGTGATAGTACAAGAACATAAAGGAAACATGCAGAGCCTTATTCTGAAAGACAGGTATTAAGCACATGACAAGAACAAGAAGCATCCCTCACTTGCTTACTTCACCTGTTGCATTTTTCATCAGAATGCTCACCAGGGTCTGGTGTGTTCCACGAGTCGTCCACAACTTGATCATTTTCCTATTTGTATCATCAGGAAAGAAAAGGACATTTCATTGACAAGAACAAGAGTATAATCATTTAGTCAAATAAGATAGAAGAAGCACCAGATGCTATAGAAATTTCACCATGATTACCGAATGATCATCTTCACTTCCAATACAATCATGATACTCTTCATTCAATTGTTGCTTTTTTTCAATGCATATTGCAAGCTGGATATCAAAGCAGCAAAGTTGAACAATTTTAACCTCATTATCAACCAACAATATTGGGACAATTGCATGCAGAACATAACTTTCTCCCCAATTTGATCATATGTCATTGATATATAGATAATAGCCCGGTGTATATTAGAAATAAAGAGTAAATCAATGAACGAAAGCAGCAGCAAAGATGAAACTGTATCTACGAGCACATGATCAAACCACAGCAAATAATTACCAGTAGTAAACCTATCCTTATAAAAACTTCAGAAGTCTGGGATGATTGAGTCATAAAAGAAATGGTAATATTAAAAATATGAGCAAAAGCCAGCTTATCAACACTGAATAGTTTTTCCATCTTGAGAACAAAGCTTCAGAGTAAAAGGGTCTACCATCATCACAGTAGGGATCTAATTGTTCCCATTAATATGAACATTACAAAAGATAGACGGCATCTTAATAAACTAGAAAAGCCCGGGCAGCAAGAAAGGGTTAGAAAAATAATCTAGAAGAGCAAGATGTGACAGCATCACTCATAGAAAAGCACTGCCAAGTTGCAACCAAAAGTTCAAAAACTAGCCATGGATACCAAGAGCAAATTCTAAAGCAAATTTTTAGACCAAGGGGAAAAGAGTTCATTTCCTCAGTGTTACAATATTTAGTGCAAGACTATCAGGAGATTGCTTCATAGACCTTCAATGTTGAACTGCCAGTGTTTTTGAAAACCAAGCAAATTTCACCACGAGTGCCTTTTGTTATCTCATCTCCATGGCACATGATAATTATTCTAGATCTAATCTCATCCATGTTATATATCAAATTGTTCTGGACAATCTCCATCTTAACAGAGAATATAATCTGATTAAACATGATCAAGGAACAAAACAATAATGCAAAGAAAGTGAATATTAAAAGATTCGATGTGTGGAACTTTAAAATATAAGCTTGCAGAAGGAAAAACTAAACAAGAAAACAATTTCCAATTAATGGCAATAATTATTACCATTTGTAATTTCTGGTTTATTAAACACGTTGATAAGTCAATTGAACCACTGCCAGGTACTCGAGGCAATGGCTGTGACTCTTCCCAACACCAACGAACTTCCCGGACAAATTCTATCCAGAATGAAGCAATAGCTACACACCAATGATGATACGTTCTTCAGAAAAATGAAATACATGATCTGAAAGGACACAATCTGAAAAAATTGTTGACAAATAATATCCTTTCTTTTGTAATGCCTTTTTCGATAAAATATTTGTGTGTTACTTTGATCACCAAAGTGCAAAGTATACTTCAAACTTACCACGAATGTTACAATTGCCAAACCACAGAGAGCTTAGACAAAACTGAGCAAAAAGTGATTCAAGAGGTGCACCCTTTATAAATCGGGAATTCTTATGCTCGCCCTTTCTCAAACCTGAATGTTTAACACCTGCAGATAATGCAAGGAGAACAAATATAGAGTGACTCAGACATCCAGTATAAGTGGTTTCAGATCAATAAATTTTTGATAGTCACAGCAGCATGAAGAAATGTACATGCACCCCTTTGGTTGTTCCCCCTAGCTCCAAGCATAAGACAAGGATAGATTTATTAAATTTTCAGTAAAAGCAGTTAATGACTTGTTTCATCAGGCAACTCATCCCATCACTATTCATTCTCCATTTTTTTTCCTTTTGGCCCATCAAGGAAAAAGGCTCAGAAACAAGGAATGCATTTAAACTACCAGCAACACTGATAGACTCAATTATCTACCTCAAGTTTGAGCCCAAGCTATCCTCGATTCAACCAAGCAGAACAAATCATCACATGCTCCAAGACAGAGAAGACCTTTAAACTCATCAGCCACACTAGTGAGATGGACAGTTTGGCTGAGTTCACAGTCAGTGAAACATATAATAAGCTGAAACTTTAAACTAGAAAGTATAAACATCTGCATGCTACTAAGTAACAAATTACAAGGCAATCCCAAAATACAAACTCCTGCAACAATCTCATCATATACTACTGTTTTGAAGGTGGGTCATTTTGCTGGTTGTATGTATGTTATTTTCCCCGGATTTAATAACTCATTTCATTTATGCATGTTGACCTGTCTAAAGTGTTATTACGATACTTTCTCCTTGAGTATTAATCAAAAAGATGAACTGAAACATTCAGCTATCTTCGAAGTAATTATCATGCTTAGTAGACATACAACTTTCAAGAGAAACCATATATAATCCTAACCACAACCAAATAATAATAATAATAATAAGAAGAAGAAGAAGAAGAAGAAGAAGAAGAAGAAGAAGAAGAAGAATAAGAGGAAGAAGATAGAAGAAAATTAAAATGAACAAAATCCGTATCATGAGTGGAATATTGGATACCATCTTGAAATAATTCTTTCAGCAAACGGTCAACAACTGATGGAGGAGGAACAACCATCGACGACTTCAAATTATCCATCCCAGGCTTTTCCACTGCAATAAAGGAGAGAGAATAAGAGGAAAACAGGGGAAGCTTTTAGCAAAACAAACATAGAGTAGATTTTACAAATAAATGAGACTTAACTGACGAACCAGAAACAAAGTCCTCCATAAATTGAGCCTTGAAAGACATATCCAATGCATCAACCAGCAACAACAACTGAGAAGCAAATCCGACACATTTTGCTCTTGATCCATCCCTTCTGGTAAAAAGTACTAGCTCGTAAGTGGTCCCAGAGTATAACATAATATGCAAAACTTCTGAAAGTGAAAAGTTTACAAATCCCAGATTTTCTGAAGATTAATGGTTTATAGATTCTTTGATTTTGTAAAAGTGAACTAAAGCTGCAAATGCATCTCTAAGGTGATAAATATGATTTAAATACTGCAACAACAGGCCCATCAAACAGCAATGGCACATAAAATAGAAATACAACTATTCCCATTAGCATAGAGGATTATGAGGAGATGGAACTTGAAAAGTAAGCAAATAATATTATGTTCCACATTTTCTAGTAAAACTACAAGTTGAAGATACTGCATTGAGAAGAAACAAATATGACAATGCAAGTCTTCTGAATAAATACATGTTGATAACTTTATTAAATTGTAGAGTACTCAGTACATTAACTTTTGCAACATATACTGGTAGGTTAGAAATGTAATCCGGTCAAGTTATACTTCAACTGTGGTCTATATTGATATGTTTGGACTTTTATTACCAAGGAGCATGATGTACTAACACGCCTCAACTTCAATCCTCAACATAAATGATAAACAAGCGTATTCCTATTTTATTCTCCTTTAAATTCCGAAACCATCAGTTCCAAATCAGGATTACAGGCAGATCAAAAATTGGCTAGTACATTCTGTAATCTGTATCCAAAGCCCGAAACAGATCGATCATAAATCAAAACCTCTATTTATCACAACTACCAAATAAGCAGATTCTTACGTTGTTGAAGATATATTGGGACATAACATCCACTTTTCAGCTTCATGAGGAGATGCATTCTCAAGTTCTGCCATTTCTGAAGAACTTTCGACCATCTTGTCAGTCCATATGGTGACCAATTCAATTCCTATAGACACAACTTAGTCAGGTTAGATTTGTGTTTGTACATATTAAGTATTCCGTCAGGAACTAAAGACAAAACCCATCCCACATGAGTACCAGCCTTTCCTTGTTAATTCCCCAGGTGGGCTTGACATTTTAATATGCACAAAAAGCTGTTTCTTTCTATATTAAATAATCTTGCAACTGAACATTATACCCTCCCCAAAAAAAAATGATGCAAGTAGTGCTCTTAAGTCACCATGGATGCAAGTTCACGGGAAATTGTTGAAAATAGATCTTGTCAAAGACGATTCAGTTGGATGCATAGGCTGCTCAGAGATTCCTCATAATCAGGAATAATGAAAGTGGTCTCTGGGTCTTAAAAAATGGCTGCAGGGCTTAATTCCTACCAACACAAGTCCAATCTTTAGTTCCACATGGGCTAATAGCTAATTTTTACTCGTATGTTGATGCCCAAATTTTGGGGCCTCTACAATGAGAACAAAAGTAAAGAGAGCTCTGAACAATCCTTTGAGCATGCTAAAAGGTTTGGTAATGTCGGGGTACGGCACTCTAAAGATAAAAGCAGAGCAAATGTCAAGACACATTGACTCAAACGATGGTTTCACATTTCAACGGTTTGAAATGAACTAATAGCATTGAAGAACTCCAAACTGGAACTGCACCTCTCACAGGGTCTTCCGCAGAGTACCACTCACTCCAAGGACAATCATCATCCCATTGGGGCCTGGTGTGAGTGTCACCTTTCGGACTCCCTCCAGATTCACCAAATTCAGCATCCATTCCATGAGTGGAATCGTCCTCATCATGAGAAATGGTTTTGTACGTTAGCTTCATCGTAAAATGGACTTGGAAAAAATGCGTGGAGATGTCCAACGTCGAGTAGGCCTTCAATATGAGAAGATACACCAAATACTCAGTATAAGTTAACGAGCTTAGAAAGAAGCAAAAATAATAAGTATTTCTCCAAAAAAGAGAAAGTAGTGTGCACATAAAAAGCATGAACTTTCAAAGAGAGATGATATCTCATAAATGATAGACCTAGAAAAGTAAATATCGGGCATTTCTTCTGCAGTAAATATCGGGCATTTCTTCTGCTGAGTAAATGACATCATTCTGGCATCTCTGTTTCACAGAGGAGAGTCACAAATCTAACTCGACTTCAAGACAATTTTACATGCAAAGAAATGTCGCATGTGGAGAAAATAGAAAGTCATATGTTTTATCATCCCTGGGATTGCTGATATAAGAAAGGGAAGCAACAAGGTACCTAATGTAAGCAACATTGAATAAATGGAGACTTACTATCTGAATGAAAAGGGGACTTACAAATTTAGAAACAAATAGTTCAAACAATCCTTCCAAATGCATCAGTTTCACAGGAACCTGACTGCTGATATGATCAGCCTCAAATCTTCTAGTGAAAATTGTTCCCATATTTTGGATTCCAATATATGATTTCCTCGAAGGATCGTGCACAGGAACAAAGGCTGGCCACATACTGCATTACCGACGTTGGAAAGATCTAAGAAGCGTCTACTTACTCAATTGGGAAGTGAAAGATGATGTGCGCATCACCAAGTAACATGCAATGTGAATGAATCATAAGCGCATAAGCATAAGTCATATTGGGATAATTGATCAAGAAGATAAGCAAATGTTATAAACTGGTGCCACGGAAAATCACACTACTATGTACGATATCCAATAGAGACCTAAATTTTTTAATTGATTGAATAATGTCCCAAACCTTAACCAAAAGATGTGATTGAGTCCTAAACATTTAAACTGTGAATTAAGTCCTAAACCTTTATTGAAAATGTAGTGAAGTCGCAAAATATATTTCAAAAAGTACAATGATGGACATCAGATAGGCAATTTTTAAATGACAATATGTAAATTTAGATACCATTTTGAAATGGCTTGATTGAGCTCTTGGAAATGGGACTTAATTGAACCAATTGAAAGGTTTAGGACTTGATTGCATTTCATACAAAAGCTTTGAGGCTTCCTATGCACTTTTCCAATTAATGCCACATCTAGAAAAGTGTGCTCTAGGACAAATTGACACTGAAACTAAATGAGCTTCTTAGTATTTGTATACTTGAGGCTTCATCACAGATCCTCACCTTGAGCAATTTGATAAAGCAATTGCAACCGCACTCAAAAGCTTACTAGACTCTGGAGCATCAAGAATGACGCCACTAGCACTTTGAGGAGCAAAGACCTGATAATCCAAGTAATGTAAAATAAGCATAAGGCGCAGTATAGTTATAATTTTGCCAGCAAGATCTACAACGAGTTATACCAAAAAGTCTTTGACACCAAAACAAAGTTGCAGATCGTGAAGAGAGCAATCCCAATCAGCTATTTTTCCTGCATTATGAGGAGATTATAAAGATGGATTCATAACAACATCTTGCCATAGAACCAACAAAACAGACTGAATTACCATCACTGTAGGTTTCAAAGTGGTACTCCATACAATAGCTTTTCATTGCATACTTCAGCTCTGATTTCACTTTATACAAGTTCATAGATGGACCCAATTGAACTGCACCTTTTTTCTACATAACAACAAATGAGATTTAGTATTCTCTTGGTGAAGCTACACAAAAATTAACTAGTCCCAACACTTTAGAATATAAAGATATTAATGTTCAGACCAGAAATAAATCACTACACCTAACACGAAGTATTCTTTGCTATAGCATATATATAAGTGGAGAAAAAAACAATACACCAAGTGACAAATAAAACTTAAACCATTTCGAAAGTCCTCGCTTTCCTGTTCTGCCAGATACTATGTGATCCCAACTGATTTTCATTGTGTTAAGAATCAGTTTGCACTTGAATAGAGCATAACCCAAAATGCAATGATGAATGAATTTTAAAAAAGAAAATTCAGCTCAAAGGGGTAACAAAACCTAAAACTAAGTCTTCAGAGTGCCCCAATCTAACAACAGGAAACAATTGGTTCGGTGATTTAGTCCATTAGTAGCAGGAGCTACCAATATAACAACTGAAATATATACCAATGGTTGCCAAGTTTGATGATGTTCAGCGACTAAAATGCATACCATTGGAATTAATGAAACAGAATAAAAAATTAATGGAGTTGATATTGTTGAAGATTACCTCGATGCCACTTAAGAAAATAGGATGCCATATGAACGATCTTATAATGTGAAATATAGACAGTACCAGAATCTTTATTTTCAATGCCTCCAGAGTGATTTATGAAGTTTAAATGGAAAAAAGGTAAAACCATATTTTATACAATAGGCATCCACTTAGCTATCACAAATGAACGAACAAAACTTTTTCATAATAAAAAGAGTAGTCTCTGTTTTTTGAAGAAAGAAAAATTCAGCATCTCTGATTACAAATGGCCTCGATATCAAGGTTGGCCCATATAAAGATAAATTTTATTTCAAGTTGACATACCAACAAGTTTTTTGGACCGTCTGCCATCCACTGTCTACAAACAGCCTCAATGTCGGATATAAATCTAGAAAGGATCAAAATTCACCAGATCAGTCATTTGGATTTTAGTAATACATCAAAGAAACATGGTCCACTAGCACCAATAAGCCACGTCTTTGGTACAAAATACCTCTCCCATGAAGAAGCCAGAGTGAAATCATCAAACCGTTCAAGCTGCACAGAAACAGACATGAATAGTCAAGAATCTACTCATCTGTGGACATTTTTCTCTATGGAACTGTCATGAAACACTATAGTGATTTAAAAGAACCTAGCGAAATGAGAACACCCCGATTTTATAGTTATTCTGTTATTTTGTGCCATTATAAACTTCGAAGGCCTTAGTTTGTCTTAACTCTCCTTAATTCAACACTAACGGAACTGTGGGGACAGCCCGCCTCTCCAAGCAATCATCGGTAGCATTAGTGCCTTGAATTCTGATTACATTATTACGGCATGAACTTGCTTAATCCTGTAGGAGCCACGAGCATGGAAGCTACACAAACGATCCTATAGCTGCAAACTGTCGCGCAACGCAATGGCCCATCATTCAGGATACTCAGACTAACAAAGTATGAAAGACGACGAGGTGCATGGTAACAGGAGATCTAAAACCTGAAGCTGAAGTATGAAGAATGATCCCGTCGCGAACGTACCTCCTCCTCCTGCAGCTCGTCGTCTCCATCGGATTCGATTCTGCTTGTGGATGCCATGTGAGTTTGGCTCAATTTGAAGCTCTTACACCGACATCACCAGTACCGATCTTCAATCGCCACAATTCGGTCCAGCTTATGGGTGAAATGAAAAAAAAAAAAACTCACGCCTTCTCAATTCAACAGCGCGATCGGATATGACGCCCAGACTTCCGTCCGCGACGCGATTCCTACGCCTCCATCGGAAGACGGGAAACCGAACCACTTCGCCGGACTCGGCGAGACACTCCCTTCGAAATCGAGACGGAGCTGATGAGATTCTCGTGGAGATTGCAACATATGCTTCGGTGAATGAGAATCAATGGCCACTGAACCAAAGTAATCGAATTGGAGGGCAAGCCGCTTCCTCTGCGATCGGAGTACGGCCCGCCGAACGGAGATGATGGGTCTGAACCGGATCCAGTCCGTGTTGTCCGGGACGACCGTGAGAAATTGTCGAAGGCGGGGCTCGGTTTTGAGCTTCTTCATTCCTTTTTCCTTCCCCTTTCCCGGGGCTGAGCAAAATTCCCCATTTCATCGGACAATTTTTCCATTACCATATAATTTTATTGTTAGGAAATAATTAAAAATATTACACGAAATCCATTAATTTAGTAAAAAAATCAATATTCAAAAAATTATAAGAATTGATTGCTTGTATTTCTTAAATAATTATTAAAAGAAATCAATAATAATTCAGATTTAAACACACTTGTGGATGCTAAAAGTATTTTTCATTAAATAAATTTTATGAGTAAGATAGATGATCCTTTTTTAAATAATAATTGTTTATTTTTCATAAAATAAATGAATATCTAATATAATCCTTTCAATTTCACGCCTCGTTTCATTGAGTGTACTTTGCGATGACCTAAAGAAATAGATAAAATCAGTGATTTAATTCATCAGCACTTATTTGATTGTTAGGCTAGTGACAATGGTTTTGTAAAATTTTATTAAATGTACGTAAATTGAAGGTCACTTGGTATTATGGAAATGTTATTATTCACATGCAAATGAAACTAACTCTAAATATATAGATAGTTACGATTTCCTTTTGTAAACTTACGATTTACGTGAATGAATTGCAACCTACGTATATAATATTGTCGACGGAGGAGATGGATTCAAGTTACTTTTTAGTGGGAATGAATATACGAATTTTAAATGCGAGGCATATGCTTAATGAAAAACACGAGATTTGTTAGATATCCACTTAGATATATTGAGCTTTCGTTATGAAAATTATTTAGTTTGCTCTTTTTCATTCTAATAGTGAAAATAGAGGTTTTCACCAAAATTGAAAAGAGTGGATTGGTTGAAAATTGACTTCCTATATAGTAAAAATTGGAAATTATGAATCAATTTTAAAAAGTACGCCAAATTGTTATGTGCAGACTTATGTATTTTCATATTGCAACTAACAAATTGAAAAGCTACTAACTACAACGAGTATTAAATGTTAGTTCTCTAATAAGAAAATTATTGATCACATGAAGAAAGATTTTCTATTTCTCGCTTCTAGGTACCCACTAGTCGTGGTGAGAAAACTCACATGATAGGCTTACAAACATAGCCCTCTAATTAAAAAAGTATACATGGAGAAGTCGCGTTGCTAAGATTTTGGAATTTATTTTTGGAGGGGAGTTTCTATCGTTAAGAAGTTTCTTTTAGCGCTTATTAAACATTCCAATAAGTAGTAGGTTTGAAATTTATAGAGTACCATATATATCATGCGGTGGGTTATTTGTACTTTAAAATGAATAATACATTTTATTATATACGATCACTGATGTTTGGAGAGACTTGTTAATAATTTTTTTTATGATAACCATTGTTTCTGTACTAACCATCATTTAGAATTTTCCATTGCAAACAATTTAAAACTAACATCGGCATTATATAAAATATATATTTAATTATTGACATAATAATAAGATCAACTAAATTTGAATATAGTTGCGATACATCCGAGAATAATTTCCTTTTCCTTTTTGGTAAGGGAGATTAGCTTCTTTTATGCTAAGTAATTTTTCAAAAAGGGCGTTTTCAAGGAAAAGTGACAATATTATCAAGTATTCGATTGAAATCTAAAAATGAACCAAAAATATCTTCAATTATAAAAAATTTTAATTTGATTTTCCTAAATAGACATATACTTTTTGGGTGTTGGTAACTTTAGAATAGTCAACCGAACTGTTCACAAGCACTAAAGTCCTAAATTCCATCAAGGGCGAACCTCAAAGCATTGAAGATTAGGGAACGGGCATTTGAGTTCCAAGCCCAGCCTTAATGGACTTGGACAAGACCTTTTGTGGACCCCAATTGGGTGTTGGGATTCCACGCTTTTGCTTTTGTGGACTTGGGGAAAGAGCTCAGGTATTGAGGCCTTAGACCTGAACTCAATGGATCAAACCATAGGCGCTTGGGATCGAGGCACGAGCACAAGTAGCAATATCACTGGCTAGGACTCAATAGACTCGAGCCTGTGTGTTGAAGGCATGATCCTGTAAATTGAGACTCAAGAATCAGTGTTAAAGTTTATGTGCTCAAATGTAAAGTTTTCGATTCAAGCATTGATATCTAGTAATATTTTAGAAAATGATTTTCGAGTTTCTTAAAAAATCATTTTGTAGAATCTAAGTATTGTTTTTTCATTTATTATGTAAAATATTTCTCATCAACTTATTTTCTTAAACGAATTAAAAGTCAAAAGGCGAGAAAAATATTTTTTTTTGTAGAATAAATAGAGCCTAAATAGATTATTTACTTTTTATAGAGATTATTAGTCATAAATTTGTTCATAAAGATTGGTATCGGTGCAACTGTTGCGTGGAGCAAAGTTTATTATTAAAAGGACAGACGGGCTTGATTGAGCAACCGATAGTTGGCGACGTTGACTTGACGTTTTTAAGAGTTCTAACATGGAAAGGCGATGGAGCAGATTAAACATCCGTATCGGTGGAAAACAATGCAGAAATTAGTCTCTTCATTCAATTTTCGTAGACTGATAAAATTTGCCCCTAAAAATAAGAAGAAAATTGACGGACGGGCTTAAATTGAAATTGCAACGCGGCGAATGATTTTTCTCCCTCGTCCACGAAAAAACAGAAAAAAGAAAAAAACGACTATCTCTCTCTCTCTCTCTGTGACGCAGCGGGCCCCACCGTACCACCCAACCACGAGCCGACTTATCAGCGAAAACCCCTCATTTCTTCTCGCACTCTGCACAACACCGAAACTCTGTCTCCTTCCTTTTTCTCTCTCTCTCTCTCTCTCTCTCTCGTGCTTCCCACACGGGAAGAGAGAGATGGTGCCGAAGCCCACCTCCTCTAATGAGCACTTGTCCTCTCCCCGCTGCTCAAAGAAACCCTAGCGACCCCATTCTCGTAAATCCACCCTCCTGCGTATCCTCTTTTATATGAAGTCGAGACAATCGCACCACGCATCCCAATCTAGCCCGCAACCGCAGTCACTCCCGAAGCCCCTCCCGCACGAAACCTCCTTCGCCGGCTCTTTCCTTCCCCCATTTCTCGCGGATTCCATTCCTCCCAGCCCGTCCTAATCGGTGCGTTCCTTTGTTTACCCGTCCAGCTTCAGCTTATACTTTGCTTCTTCGGTTGAATCGGAATCGCGTGTGCGTCTGGTGTCGGCGGTCGTGGTCTTTAGATGACGTTGGTTTTAGAGCTCCGATCTTTGGTCGAGCTCTTTTTGGCGATACTAGGAGTAGTAATTTTGCCCTTGTTTATGCGATTCGTGCTGTTTTGCTGTGTTGATGGCCTTTGTCGGCAGGTTATTTTTCTATATGCTTCCTAGAAAGAGAGCTGGTGAAGGAGTGGTTGTAGAAGAAGACACCAGCGCTGCGAGTGCATCGTTTCACAAGAAGCCTCGGATCGGTGGTTTCGGATCTGCCGTGCTCACCGCCACCAACACCAGCGACAGCTCCAACATCGCTCTCCGGAGTAGCAACAGCAGCAATTGCAATAGCAGCGGTGCAACGGAATCATCGGTCATGGCTTTGGGCGACTCGAGTTCGGGAGATATTGATGAGGATCTTCACAGCAGACAGCTTGCGGTGTACGGCCGTGAGACGATGCGGCGGCTGTTTGCTTCCAACGTTCTTGTGTCGGGGATGCAAGGCCTTGGCGCCGAGATTGGTACGTTGTTTTCGAAGTTGTGTTTTTGATCGGCAATTCCCTTTCTCTACTTTTAGAAGACTTTGGTTATGATTTAATTGATCGTTTCTTGTTCATCTCATCTTATTGTTTTGACCGGAATGCTCTACTGTTGGGATGAGAGCAGTGGATCTTAATGGAGAATTTGGATTATGCTGCTAATGAAGCTCTATTCACAAATGATGTTGTTCTAGTTTAGCCGAATTTGACGGTTGAACCCCCAGCACCCTCACCCTGGCAAAACAAATCACACAGAGCAGAACCCACACACAAATGCGCCCATGCACACTCATATGTGAAGAGAAGTAAACCAAGGAAATCAGAAAGAGTAGATGTTACAGCCGTATACTTGGATGGATTTTGCCTTCCACTATTGTTTAGCACCAATTGGCCCTCCTTCAAGCCTTATAATTACCTTCTAACTATTCCAGTATTAATGAACGGACGATTTTTTTTCTCTGTATGTTGATCTGTGAAACTTGAATCTGGTGTTGAGTGCCAGATTTGGATCCACAGGCTGTGACCTAGTCTTGTTTGACCTAATAAGATGACAAAGAAGGTAAATCGCCACCTCTTTCCAGATTACTGATACGATGTCTCGAAACATTTGTTTATCAACCATCATGGGTTTGGTCTTCTTCTTCTTTTTATAAATGTTCTTATGATGGGCCTGGATGTTGAGTGTCATAAATGGAGCTAATTTTGCTGTTCTCAAATGCTACCATTTTTTTGCAGCTAAAAACCTTGTTCTTGCTGGTGTCAAATCCGTGACTCTACATGATGTTGGGGTAGTGGAACTCTGGGATATGTCTAGCAATTTTATTTTCTCCGAGAATGATGTTGGAAAAAACAGGGCTCTTGCTTCTGTTCAGAAATTGCAGGAGCTCAACAATGCAGTGGCCATTAATACCATAACAACAGAGTTGACTAAGGAACAACTTTCTGACTTTCAGGTATGCATTATAAATTATTGGTTAAATTACTGTTCATACCATCTACAAGTTAAGAAGGATGAAATAAGATGCATGACATGCAGGGTGACATGTATTTGTAAAGAGAAATCTGACTAAGACATGGCTTAATGATTACCAGTTGTCTGAACTATGTGAAGGCACTCGCAACTGTTCAGTGTAGATCATAGTAGTGCAACCGCTTTTCTCTTTTCTATTTTTATCTAATGTACATGCTTATTGACCTTTAATGTGGACGATACAATTGTAAAACAGCGACAACAAAACGAAGCCTTTTCTGCAAATGAGGTCATCTTCTTTTTTCAGTTATGGATGATACATTCTGAGGCTTTATTTCTAGTAGTTTGATGCGGTTCTTAGTGTATAGTAGATTAAGTTCCCTGCTATTTGTACCCTGTGTTGACAATATTTTGCAGTAACAAGCTGCCTTCCTCGTTAAGATTCTGATGAATCTCTCACTGGAGGGAATGACTTGGAGATAAGAATGTTATTACTTGTTCTTTTAACGGAATATAATGCTATCCCCTAGTAGAGGACTATATGGAACTTCTGTGTAGCATCAGTGATTCTTATTCATCGAGGGATTTAGTTACTGATTTCCTTGGTATCACTGTCACTATTGGCATTTCGCAATATTCTGTTGTAACATAATAAAACTGATGATCAATTGAAGGATTAGCTATCTATTTTATTGGCCCAAACTATGAATATTACAGTCATAGAAATAACTCTGCTGTCATTTGACCAAATAAAACATTCTACTGCTCGTTCTCAAGCTATCAGATTACCTGCTGTTTATGGACCTGATCAGTTACTTTCTGTTGTTTGGAAGAATAGTACTTCTCATGTTAAGATTTTGTGAGTTGCAGTGATGAGGGTTTGAGCTATTGGTGGTTTAAGCTATTTAACACCTAGAGTTCTTAGGTTT
This sequence comes from Melaleuca quinquenervia, assembly GCA_030064385.1. Taxonomy (NCBI): domain Eukaryota; kingdom Viridiplantae; phylum Streptophyta; class Magnoliopsida; order Myrtales; family Myrtaceae; genus Melaleuca; species Melaleuca quinquenervia. The sequence continues at coordinate 26,923,391 of CM057719.1, read as the reverse complement.
GGATTCATGTGTATCCTTCTGCTTACTTGTCATGGAATGAGCTTGCACTCTCATGCCCCATACTTCTTCTTGTCTCGTGCATAAATAAATTGAGTTCCTTAAGTCAACTTTGTCAGGTTCATCTTAGTAAATCCATATGATGTAAGGTGTCATTTGGTTTCCCTATTTCACTTCACATCTTGTGTCATTGCTAGTTGTACATTAGACTTTTTCTGCCAAGATACAGGAGACAGTTCTTATTATGAGGCTTAAGATGGACAATGATTGTGCTGCAATTATCTACAATTGGCATGATATGAGATATAGGCTCAACATTGGCGATGAAAATATCAGTTGATTACTGAAAAGTCCTCTAATTTTTTTTTTGCTCTTGTAGTGGCATTGAAATGTATTGTCAAATACTTAGCACTGTTTTACCCCATCTAACAGCAAAAGCTGCTGATAGCAGAAACTATATAGAACAGAACCTGACATGACCAAGGGATTGATAGCAGATGATAAGTAGAAAAAAACCTAACATTGCCAAGGGATTCTTGCTGATAATTGTCCGTATTTAGGAGTAATTCAATATGGGTTGTGTAGCCTCTGTGCTCGCGCACGCGCAACAACAGAAAGGGACACCAAATTTAAGCAATTGTTATTCATGTTTTCTGAAGGTAATAGTGTTTGTGATTTTATGGGATTCTTGCATCCATTAATCACCATATGTCGTGGTGCAGGCGGTTGTATTTACAGATATCAGTCTGGAGAAAGCTATAGATTTCAATGATTATTGCCATAGTCATGAACCTCCGATATCTTTCATTAAAGCTGAAGTTAGAGGCCTTTTTGGCTCCGTCTTCTGTGATTTTGGCCCAGCGTTTACAGTCTTTGATGTTGATGGGAAGGAACCACATACTGGCATCATTGCATCTATCAGCAATGACAATCCTGCTTTAGTGTCCTGTGTTGATGATGAAAGGCTTGAGTTTCAAGATGGGGATCTTGTGATCTTTTCAGAAGTTCAGGGTATGAGTGAATTAAATGATGGAAAACCAAGGAAAATTAAAAGTGCAAGACCTTACTCATTCATGCTTGAGGAGGATACCACAAAATATGCTACTTATGACAAAGGGGGCATAGTTACACAAGTGAAAGAGCCTAAAGTATTGAATTTTAAGCCACTGAGAGAGGCACTTAAAGACCCTGATGATTTTCTTCTCAGTGATTTTTCTAAGTTTGATCGGCCACCACTCTTGCATTTGGCGTTTCAAGCCCTGGACAAGTTCGTATCTGAGTTTGGGAGATACCCTGTTGCTGGTTCAGAAGAGGATGCTCAACGGCTTATATCTATTGCCACTACCATGAATGAGAACTTGGGAGATGGGAAGCTAGAAGACATAAATCCAAACCTTCTCAGGCATTTTGCCTTTGGTGCCAAGGCAGTTCTGAATCCCATGGCTGCTATGTTTGGTGGGATTGTTGGGCAAGAGGTTGTGAAGGCATGTTCAGGAAAGTTCCATCCATTGTTTCAGGTACTCTGTTTTTTAGAAACCCCCTGTGGTGGTTGTGTTTAAATGATTGCATGTTTAACTGTATACAGCTTTTCTTTTAGCATCTAGATGCCCACAACATTTAATGACAATTTTGATGGATGTCAGCTGATTCCTCTACTTTTATATAGCTTAATGGAGCAAAATGTTAATGCTGTTAAATCAGTTGCATGAAGAATTTTTCTATAATTGTAATGGAATTTGTTTGCCACATCCTTGTGATATGACTATATCTCAGATGTTCACTTGTGAATTTTGTGAAATTTTTGGGCTCATACTTAAGAATATATTCGTTTTTTTTTGTAGTTTTTCTATTTCGACTCAGTTGAGTCTCTTCCTGTGGAGCCAATGGACTCCAGTGATTTGAGACCACAAAATTGCCGTTATGATGCACAAATTTCTGTTTTCGGGTCCAAGTTGCAAAAGAAGCTGGAGGATGCCAAGGTATTCATGGTTGGATCAGGTGCTTTAGGTTGTGAGTTCTTAAAGAACATAGCCCTGATGGGAGTTTCATGTGGCAATCAAGGTAAGCTGACAGTCACTGATGATGATGTTATTGAAAAGAGTAACCTAAGCAGGCAGTTTCTATTTCGAGATTGGAATATTGGACAGGCAAAATCTACTGTTGCTGCTTCTGCTGCAACATCAATTAATCCTTGTCTCAATATTGAAGCACTTCAGAATCGGGTCGGCCCTGAAACGGAGAATATATTTGATGACACCTTTTGGGAGAATTTGAGTGTAGTTATCAATGCGTTAGACAATGTGAATGCCAGGTTGTATGTTGATCAAAGGTGCTTATATTTCCAAAAGCCACTGCTGGAGTCAGGAACTCTGGGTGCCTTATGCAATACCCAAATGGTTATCCCCCACCTAACTGAAAATTATGGTGCCTCAAGAGACCCACCTGAGAAACAAGCACCTATGTGCACTGTTCATTCGTTCCCTCACAATATTGACCACTGTCTTACTTGGGCTAGATCTGAGTTTGAGGGTTTGCTTGAGAAAACTCCTGCTGAAGTTAATGCCTATCTATCCAGCCCATTGGAATACACAAATGCAATGAGCAATGCTGGTGATGCCCAGGCACGAGATACGCTGGAACGTGTTCTTGAGTGCCTGGAGAGGGAGAGATGTGAAACATTTGAAGATTGCATTACCTGGGCTCGTCTGAAGTACGCTTCTTATCTTTTGCCTTCATCTTGGATCTCAACTTGATTTGTGCTATTATATGTGGGCTGACATTCTCCTTTCTTGACAGGTTTGAAGATTACTTTGCCAATCGCGTGAAGCAGTTGATATACACATTTCCTGAAGATGCTGCAACCAGTACAGGGGCTCCTTTCTGGTCAGCCCCAAAGCGATTCCCTCGCCCTCTTCAATTCTCAGCATCTGACATTGGTCATCTCCATTTTGTTATGGCGGCATCAATTCTTAGAGCTGAGACATTTGGAATTCCAATTCCTGACTGGGTGAAGCATCCCAAGAAGCTGGCTGAAGCTATTGACAAGGTGATGGTTCCGGATTTCCAGCCAAAGAATGACGCAAAAATAGTGACAGATGAGAAGGCTACCAGTCTTTCCACTGCATCTATAGACGACTCTGCAGTCATTAATGAACTGATCAAGAAATTGGAACTGTGCTATAAGAATCTGCCTCCGGGTTTCAAGATGAAACCTATTCAATTTGAGAAGGTGTGCTCTTTCACCATGCATGCTTTCTGCTAGATGTTCTGGGGACTTTAATTAGTCAATTATTATATCAGTTAGTTACCTAAGGGTGTGCATTGTGCAGGACGATGATACAAACTATCACATGGACTTAATTGCTGGGCTGGCGAATATGAGAGCAAGGAACTACAGCATTCCAGAAGTTGACAAGCTGAAAGCCAAGTTTATTGCTGGGAGAATTATCCCTGCTATTGCAACCTCCACAGCAATGGCAACTGGTCTTGTTTGCCTTGATCTCTACAAGGTTCTTGCTGGAGGTCACAAGTTAGAGGACTACCGTAACACATTTGCCAACTTGGCATTGCCTTTGTTCTCAATGGCTGAGCCAGTACCTCCCAAGGTAATCAATCATCGTGATATGAGCTGGACTGTTTGGGACAGGTGGGTCGTCAAAGATAATCCCACTTTGAGGGAACTTCTCCAATGGCTTAAAGATAAGGGGCTGAATGCTTATAGCATTTCTTGTGGAAGTTCCCTCCTGTATAACAGTATGTTCCCTAGGCATAGAGACCGAATGGACAAGAAGGTGGTTGATTTGGCTAGAGAAGTGGCCAAGGTAGAAATTCCTCCATACCGTCGGCATTTGGATGTTGTTGTTGCGTGTGAGGATGATGAGGACAACGATATTGACATCCCCCAATTATCCATTTACTTCCGATAAGCTGCATGTACTTTCTTAGACGAAAATGATCCCAGTCTGGGCTACTTTCTTAGACTCATCGCATCCTATCCGTAGTAGTCACTTTCGGAGTAGATATCAGCTGTTTTTCTGGGGATGTTGTTCCGAGCATACAAGCTTGCCTTGAAACCTTCTTATAAAAAAGGAGATAATTTTCTTTTTCCCACTGTCTGAAGTTCTTCTATTTTAAATTTCTTTTTGCCACAACATCGTTACCGGGAATTTTGTCTGATGGTTGGCCCTTCACGATGGTACTAATAATCTTGCATGAGGTTTCTCGTTTCGTGCATGTTTTAATGACAGTGTGGTTACCCGGACCTTGTTGCGTGAGCAATTTTGACCTGTGAGCTGGTGGAACCCAAATATGATTAAATTTTCCGCAAGGAAGGAGTCAACACCGTGCTCTAATCACGGAGCGAGGTAAAGGTGCATCTTTCAATATAAATGCACGTAAATGGATTAGTGAAAGTAATGGAAAAAACTTAAGTTCGGTCAATTGGTGAAGAGCCGACCAATTTAGGCCTGGTACAGTCTATTAGCTTCAGTTAGGTATGCACGATAAATTATGGGATTAGGTGTTAGATGGGTTAATTAATTCGGGGATCACTAAATTTAGATGTCCTGTGATGTTATAAAAGTGCATTAGCTCTATTATGAGATGCATTTGTTTTGTGGAAATGAACCGTTTTTGAAAAAAATTCTTCCGAAAAGTCATTTACTAGAAAAATAACTCAATTTTTTGTTGTTTGGCTAAATTCTGAAGATGATTTGGATGGTATTTTCCGTTATCTTCAAAAAAAAAATCGAAAAATTCATATTTTTTAACTTTTAATTTTTAAAATCATTTTTATATTTTATATTTTCCTTTTTCGCCCTTTTTCTTTCCTTGGCCGGTGGCTGCCATGGCAACGGCTAGTGGTGGCCATAGGTCAAGGATGAGCTTACCAAAGGTCGACAAGGTCCGAGCCTTAGCCTCGCCAATCCAACGAGACTGGAGTCCCCAAATTGGCGAGACCGAACCATCATTAGCCTCACACAACGCTTGCCTGAGATGTCCACGAGGCTTCAACCTCACTCAATTGGTGAGCTCAAGCCTTGCTGGCCTCCAGTGAGCACTTCCTTGGCATGTGGTAGGCTACTAGCCATCCCCGTGGCTGATCCGCCAAGGAGGAAGAGGAAAAAAGGGAAAAAAGGAAAAAAAAAGAAAACAAAATTAAAAGCTGAAAAAGTTTGAATTTTTTATAATAAATTTTAAAAGTGGTCACGAATATCAAGACTCATGAATCAATATTAGGACTTTCATGCCCATAGAGTTTTGTGTCCAAACATTAATATCGAAAAATGTTTTTCGGTTGTTTTAAAATAGAAATCATTGTGCCAGATTGATATTTTAATAGAATAACATTTTCTATCGACGCGTTTTCCCAAAGTGAACCAAATGCTATAATTCTATGACATAAACACACCCATAGATTCAATCCACATCGCACGAGTTTTGGCAGTCTCTTTAATATAGAAAATTTTGATAAAGTCACCAGTTATGCATAATGGCAATCTTAAACTCACGGCTTCGGTTTGGAAGCGTCGACATTTTGTCATAATTATATACGACACGTCTATTGTTTTCTAATCATAGTGTAACATCGCTACATTCGATAGTCTCAACCAAGCACCAAACCATTAACAAGCAGAACATCACACGCCATAATACTATATTACACAGAAAATTTCCTGCGGAGAGTGCATCTTCTTCTCCTATACAATCAGACTCAACAATCGAGGCCAAAAAGCAAAAGCAAAGAGAAATCCCATTAAAAAATTGCTGTTCTGAAGATAGAAGATTTTTCATTTGTGAATGTGCCTGTCACATATAAGCCACGCATGGAAAGTTGTTGTCATTCGATGAAAATCCATACCTCATTGTATCATTGAGATGGTTGAACTGCAAGATTAAATATCTCCCATTTCCTAAAATCACATGAATTGGATCATCACTTTTTATCAGCACTTTCATCAAATTCAGCAGAGCCCACGACTCGAAAATCTAGTTGTTTTTGATGCTTCGAGCGCCGACGTTCATCAAAACCTTCCCATCCTTCAATCTGCCCATGTAAGCTATTACGAGATGACAAGATGCCACTCATCGAACCACAGGATGATAGTGGTAGAGGATGGGTACACACCTGACGGAGAATGTCCACCGTGATTTCGGTGTTATGGAGGTCCAATGTAGAGAGCTGGATGCATGTAGTAAATAGCGTGGGAGGAAGTGATTTGAGCCCATTGTTACTAAGGTGCAATGCCTGCACAGCAGCATCCATGCGACCGATCATAAAAAATCAGCAGGTAAAGCATGGAAGGTATATATAGAGGCTATCCCTTCAGTTCACAGACAAGCATAGAGAAGCAAAAAGTCAACACCAGTCACAAATAGGTGCTTGGAAAAACGCAAATTCATAGGCAGAAGGCACTACAAATTCTACTTAAGTTCCCAAGGACGAAATCCTTGAAAGGATCATACTTCTATAGACTTTTCGTCATAAGCAGGACCTTCAAAAACTAATGGTAAAAACCACTTGGAATCTAATCTACCTATCTATAAGAATATGACAGTTGTCAATGCTTATTTGGTGCAGCTTTCCCACAGTAGTGACAACTGTGGAACGGGCGCTACAGCATTTATATGCTCTTTGGCAATCTCCTTACGGCTGTAGCACCTTCACAGCTGCAGCAGTATTTTTGGAAGCTGCTTCACCAAGTTTTAATGTGCTGCAGATTTTAAAACATTATATAATCAAACGAAGAAGTAGCACCAAACGGCACAGCACAACTACACAATACCTACAACTTTACCAGACAAATGCATGTAATAATATGAGGTATACACATCAAAGTCCACCACCAGAGTCCAAAACAAAAGCCAAAAAGATATATAAATCACAATCTTTTTCTTGCTGGATGGAGAAAGACCAACTTACATCTTCCCCAAGATTCTCTTCCATCTACATTCCTCTTAGATGAGAACGAAAGTAGATACCGCAGTGGAAATGACTATAAAAAGATATATAGAAGTTTTGGCAAGGAAAGTTGGAACAAAAGGAGGATAGTGACCTTCAGGTCTTGCAAGTTGCCAATTGTCTCAGGTAACTCTGACAAAAGATTTGAGGAAAGGTCGACCTGCTCAAGAAAACCATACACTTCAACCCAAATTGGATGAGGAAAATAGACAATTTGAAATTCATGTTCAAGAAGAGCTGAATAATTTGACATCAAAAGGACAAGAAAAACCAATGTAACCTCTACAAGGGAAATGCAGTCGCCAATGTGCATAGGCAGGGTGCTTATCCTGAAAAAGTAGCAGACCTTACAGTTAAAGATGCAGATCTAGTGCAACATTTTCTCCACTTGTTGGATTATTTCATGAGATGAATTCCAAACACTTAATCTCAATTTGTAGCACAAAAATTCAAGGTTGCATTTGAGTTACAGTCTTTAAACTGAATCTGAAGCAAATCTCAGAGTACTTACAGAAAGAAATTGAACCTTTAATTTTGGAGGAAACGATACACAGAAAAAAAATGGCAGTATATTGACATCCCGTATTGATTGCTAAAATAAGTATCAGCAGAAGAGATTGTCCTGAGAATATTCACCTGTTATTGTTGACCTTCAGCACTTCAAGCTGAGTCAAATGTCCTATTTCCATGGGAAGACTAGTTAACTTGTTGTTAGCAACGTAAAGTTGCCTCAAAGAACTAATAGCACCTAGTGCGGGAGGAAGAGCTGTTAAGCTGCATCAAATTGGCATCAGTACTGGAAGCTGAAATCCATAGAGTCGTAAACCACAGAATACCCTTAACAGGGATCAACTGCTATGAGAGGTAATGAAAAAAGAGAGAGGGGGAGGGGTGGAGGGGGAAGAGGAGAACCGCTACAAGTAATGTGGGCCCACTAAATAATTGCAGAATTAAATGGAAAGCAAGAACAACTATTTTTCCAGCATCTATTGTGACACATACTGTAGTAAGACAAATAAAACAAGCTCACATACAGCCGCCAGTTCGATCAAATTGGATCCTCTCCCATCCCTGTGCCAGTGACCACTAATTCTACAGTCCACATGATCTCATATGTTGCCACTAGCATAGCATATGCAATGGACATAACCTGTGCTCCAGATACCATACGACATATGTATCAAATAAACTCATCAGGAACTCACTCATTTTGATTCATGGATAGAACTGTCAGAAACTTAAGAGATGATAGACCTTCCCAATTAATGGATTGATCAGACAACCCATTAGCATTCATGAACAACTTCTGCAAGATATAGATGGATAGGAAAAGGGAACTTTAGAGCACTTTGAAATGTTCTTGGACAAAGAAATGCTAATGAAAATGGAGTAGAAATACATGATATGAGGATTCAAGTACCTGCATGGAAGTCAAACTACCAATTCGTAGAGGCACAGATTCAACAGAGTTGTTAGAGATATCTAGGATCCTTGTAGAAGGTCCACAAAGCCACAACTCATCTGGTATGAACTTTAAGCTCCAAATCAAGAACAAACTAATATAAGTTTGAGAGCTTACATGTGAATCTGATTTGGTAAGTAAAATCAACTAAATAATCTTAAAGCTTTTAGCCTGTTAAACAAAAACTTTTCTTCTTCAGGCAACAAGGGGGTCATCAATACCTCCAAATTGCGTTCAGCCAATGCAACAACTCCAGTGATTTTCCACCGTTCCAAATGCGTCTTCTCAACAGTAGCCGCAGCCTTTTCTTTTGCCACATTGTAAGAACGGTTTGTCCCCCTTGCAATTGGCTGAGCTCGTGCTGCTTTCATAATGGGACCTTCCTGTCAGAAAGATCTACCATTTCAATCTCCAGAGACTCACTTATTGATAAATCACAGGGACAGGTAAAGGGCTCCGTATATGAGCATAACCGTTCAATGCTCTACATTTTTCCATGGATACGAAGGACAGATAGCAATCCAAAGATCAGCATTTTAAGGCCAAAGAAGCCGAAAGCTCTAAAACGAATGGATTCACATGAAACAAAGGCAAGATTCTGAACGCTACATACACGATTAAAATCACAAAATTTTCAGAAATCAGAAGGAGAACGTGGTACAACAATACCCCTTGATGTAGCCCTTGTGAAGCCATGAGCATGACCTTAGCCCCATTCGTGACCTCCGATGCCCTCAACGTCATCGAATCGTCCAAAATCTTCCCTTTAATTGAGCACATTCAGTCATGCACAATGGCGAAGGAGACGGAACGATATCGTGCGTATAATTAGAAGACGGAAGATGAGACGAACCCTTGAAGATGAGCTTCTGCCCACGAGGGAGGACGTTGGTGAGAGGTTGGAGGAGGGACTTGACATCTTTGATCGACGAGTCCAGTGACGTAGTGATAGGTATTGATCTTCCACTGAACTTCACTGCAATATTGATGTTTGTAACGGTGCCCGAATCCTGGTTACTACTCGGAGGAGTCTGACTGAGATCTTCCATTTTTCTCAAGCTTGTGTTGTGGGCTTTTCGGTTTCAGCTCTGGATATCTCCCGGACGACGGAGGAGGAGGAAAAGAAGAAGGACAGGTGAAAAGGACCAAATTAGGCTTGTCTAAAGATTTAATTTTGATTATTCTCTTAGCTCACAAAGAACAGAACACCCATGAGACGTTAGTGCGAGTTAATGTAATGTTCCACGCAAGATAAAATCTTTGCATTGATAACGGGGTTATGACATATATGCGATATTACATAAAGTTCAAGAATTATCAAGATTAGCGCATTTTTTTCTTGTAAGGTGATTATGATGATTAAAGAAAATTAATGAAAACTTAAAAAAGATGGAGCATGCTCAATCATGGATTACTCCGAAATCAGAGTTGCAGTTTGAGGATGGAGAACCTGAGACGTCCTTACATGTCAAGGACGAGCTACCAGGTCTAGTCTCCGACAACCATGAAGCTATTTTAGTGCTGCCGGTTTGTTTGCTGCGTCCCTTTAGCATCTTAGGATATCGGTCATTGAAGCATGGAGTTGCAACGATCCGGTCCATTTTATTACGGCTCGAATGGATCAAAATATGAATCAGAATATATGTATCACTTCAGAGTCGATCGAATAGCCAGAAAAATTCGAGCTTAACACTTAATAGATGAAACGCTTCATTCATAAATCTCAATCCGTCAAGAGCAGAGCTAAAGCATGTTAAGATCATGGCGACAATGGGGGTGACCCTTCGACAGGAATTGACCCGCGTTTTGACTGCTCGTGCGTCAATCGAATTAAGGTAAATGGGTCGTGGGTTGCTCTCCGTTCAAAGCGGAACATGGTCGAGTCAATTCAGGAATAGACGAAGATCCCAATTTCTAGCTTCCCGAGCGGGGAAGAAACCGAGCAGCAGAGGCCTCTGTTTGTGGTCCAACGCACATGCTAGCGAGCAGAAAGCGTGTTCCGATGCTCTAAAGGACACGAATAAGAGGACAGCAAAGAGACGGTTCTTTTTCCGGGGCAGATGCATGCGTCTGATTCTCTAATTGCTATTTGCTTAACCCCGGCAAAACTAGTCCTACGAATTCTCTTCTTTTCCCCCTGATAGACACTGCTCAACAGGGGTGTTTCAGGGGACAGATTCAAGGTGAAGAATTGAAACATTAGTTGCGAAGTCCGTGTAACGTCTGTCATCCAGGTCAATGCATGTTTTCCCTTTTCCTCCCCAAGTACATCACTTCATGATCAAGAGCACGACGGGCAATCCGTTTCCCAATGGCTTCTGCATAATTTTTTTCCTTTCGGATGACCGAGGTTTTATCTAAAATATACGTACTTGCTATGACTCCCCGAGCTCGAGTGCTTCCATTAGGACGGTCTCAGTCAATCACTCGGGCATCACGTTCGACCAATATTTTAATCTCTCTATTTCAAGGTAGGTAAGTTTGACAAGATAAGAGCAATCATGCCTCTAATATAACACTTGAAAGAGATGTAGACGTCGAAAGGCTTGTCCATCAAACAAAGAATTCATTAGTGGAATAGAGGCGTCATCAAATGAAAGGGTTCCAAGTAATGCGACCTGTGTTTTGGCATATCTTGGAGTTTCTAACAGAGACATTCCTCATAACTTGAATGACGATGCTGTTCATAGACGGCATCAAAAAAATTCTTCTCCTAGAAGCTGCCAAGGAGGAAGATGCCTCGAAGAGGCAAACGCGTCTGTTGAACAGAAATGTGGAGGAAGTGTGGACGTGTAACGCTCGCTGAAAACTGAACAAATTTTTAATGTTTCCTTTCCCATCAGCAATTTGGTTTCTAGTGTCTAATCTTGGCCATAAAACATGCAAATCCTTAAGGCCTTGGTATAGCAAGCCCTTCTGATCAAAATCAATCAGCAAAAGATGGAGACCGACTATATTCTCCCCTTGTGGCAGGACTGCGATATCACCGCCACCCTGCCTTTTCAAGCAATTGAGATGGGTTTCCAGGTCATGGATGCTGATATGAGCAGATTCGAGTTTCATTCTCCGACCCTTTCCATGGAGGATTTATCTGGTACTTCCTTCTCTGCACCCCTCTCTTCGCCTCCGGGGGCGATCGGGGCTTTTCCTTTCCAAGATGATGATTTTCTACCTGTACTTCCAGTGGAACAGTACTCGCTGAACATGCCGGTAATTGATAGCAATTTGCCGGATATATTGTTGGTTGATATGGTCGATGGCGTATGTGAGTGGGTGCCAAGTGGAAGCAATTCTTCTTCACAATTCACTGAAGAAAATTCATGGACCCAGAACCTCACATCAGTGATATCAAGTGAACCAACTTTAAGCACCACATCAGCTGAAGAATCCATCGTTCTGCCCTGCCAAGATATGGAAATTGATGACCAACTGAGCATTTTCCACCTCCTTAAGGCCTATGGAGAGGCCAAAGAGGCTAAGCAACAAGTACTAGCAGCAGAAATCTCAAGACAATTGAGGGAAAAGTGTAGTCCAACGGGCACGACCCTTGAGCGTGTTGCACATTACTTGATCAAAGCTTCAGATGGTCAAGGAGACTACCTAAGACAGTCCACGAAGAATTTGGAGGCAGCATTTCATGCCTTCTATCAACTGTATCCCGTTGGTAGGTTTGCTCATTTCACTGCAAACTCTCTTATTTTAGACGCAATTCCTGAGCATACCAACCAACTGCACATAATTGATTTCGACATGGGTGAAGGGATGCAATGGCCACCTCTTCTTGAGGAACTAGTAAGACGAGGACAAAAGGTAGTGCGTTTGACATCACTAAGGTGGGTGGAAGAAGATTGCAATTGTGGCTCAGCCACAGAAAGGCTCGGGGGGATGAACAGATGGATGACCGAACATGCTCAGTCACTTGGATTGAGACTAAAGATGGAGGAAACCAACATACAAGGCCTTGTAGCAGACCTAAACAAGAGCGGAGGGAGGGAATGGCTAGCTTTTAACTGCATGCTGGGGCTCCCTCACATGAGAAAGAGGAGGAACGTCATCAATCATGCAACCGAGTTTCTAAAAGTTGCCAAGAATTTTATCAGGAGTGACCAAGGGATCATAACTGTTGGTGATGGGATTGGCATGGAGGATGATGCAATGAGAGAGAGGAATGGATATGGAGCCTTTCTTGAAGGGAAGTTAGCGGACCTCCAAGCCTTGTTCGAATCAGTGGAGCTTCTTTTTCAGGGTCCTGTCCAATTCACAGAAGCAAGACTGGCTTTGGAGTGCCTCTTTATGGGTCCTTATGTGTCTTCCCTGACAAATTATCAGGATTGGGAAGGCAGTGGTGAGACAAGTAGGGTTGCAGTTTCAGGGATGGGGCTGAAGGCTAGGAGAATTAGCAAAAGAGAGCACCATTTAGTGGAGGCAAAAGAGCTTGTGAGACTGGGAGGTGGGGAGAGTTCATTCTGGGTCAGAGCTGAAGGGGCCGAAGAGAACCAAATGGCATTGGGCTATAGAGGAAGCACTTTGGTTAGAATTTCTATTTGGACATAGTTATACGTTCAAAATACTACATTCATTCATTGTATTAGTAGGTCAATAATGTAAACACGAATGCATCAATACACATTCATTTAGCGGATGATTGGTTTTCTCACAAGTTGCCAAATTCATTTAGTCAGCAGTGTTGAAGAACCAATAACTTATTAATGAACTCCAACGTGAGAAGGCAAGCAAGCCCGTAGAAGTTCGAGGCCCATCGAGATCCTAAGCCTCAGGATAACAGTTATTACCTAGATATCAATCTAGGCCCAGCAAAGATATTCTTTCACTAACCAGAAGAGATGTATGAGTACTACCGTTCAACCTCATTTTTTATCGGATTTTGCTGATATGCATCTGCGAATTGGCAAGAACCAAAAGCGCAGAAGGCCACAATCGTAAGGTGTACGCAATATAGAAGACACCGAAAGCAACGCTGCAATGATTGATTGGCCTGGCCACTCTCAGAGAGTGAGTGTGTTACCCTCCAAAGCTTTGCTTTTACGAGCAATCTCCACCACCTAGACAGCTCCCTTTCAGCTCCCCACCAAGAACTGGAACCTCTACCTATTATTCGATTCTTGTACCTTTTCTTTTAGCTTTTTCTCTTCCTATTTGGAGAGAGATTCAGCTACTAGCCTAGTCCCACCAAAATAACATTGACACAGTAGTATTCAGCGAAGTGTCAAGCCATCAAGATTCAAGAGTCGTCTTGCAAATTGCAGAGCATAGGGTGGGTCAAACCGCCCAAGTGTGCTTCTTCTAATGCAGCAAAGCTGTTACGAATAAAGTAGACCGCGTTGAACTTGGGCCAAGAAGATCATTAATAACATACAATCCAGTTGGGATGTGGCATGACAGATTCAATGTCACAGATCAAAGGTTGAACAAGTCGCAGAGCATTTTCCAGATGATTTCATGAGGTCATTTAAAGTGAAAAAAAAAAACAAATGGTTTGACAAAGTGAGGCCCACATCAGATGAGGAGTCTGAGTCTCACTCATCATAAATGCAATCCCTATATTAAGAAGACAAAATTGAGTAATCAGGAGCAAGATCATCCAGATGAGGGCCCACCTCGACACTGTTAAAGAATGGTGGTGATCCGGTCGTGGATCTTGCTGTTATTGCCCCATTTGTCGATTGAGTATAATAGATTAGAGAAGAGGAACAGAGAAGGGCCCTCATGAGATGATCCAACCATACGTGACCCATTTGCCCAACAAAAACCAGACGAACATATGTGACCAAAAAGTTTGAGGAAAATCTTGTATGGTGGTGGACTGTCTGATTCTGAGTTATCGCTGCTTCTGTTCTGATGTCATCCATACATAGCCCCTCATAGGTCCTTTTCAACCTCATTGTAAATCATTCTTTTTAGTTCCTATTGCCTGAGCTACTTGTTGAACATAGGGTGCAATATGGCTGGAGTATGTCACCGTGCATTCTCAATTCAGAGTGAGGTGTATACGAAACTATTGCATGACAAATTTCAAGTAGCGCGCGCACAAATGGAGCGCAATCTTGACAACATTCCTGCTCCTTTAGATACCCAAAGCACATTAGAATCGGAGCAAAGGCTCTAGAAGGATTTAATAAAGCATCTTTTTCTATTATTTCCTCAATTTTCTCCCTGGGTATTGGGAAGCCTCGGAAGAATTTGTCGAAGCAAAAGTTATAAAGTGAATGTCTATCCAACGTAGTGGGAAGAGCAACCGTCGCTGTTGCTTGAATATGCAATCTCAATCTCTTGCCAGAGTGCGGAAAGCCTTCCGTCGTTTTCGTTCGTGTACTTTTAATTTTTGCCCATCACACTGGGGTCCCGATCGTCCCCTCTCAGAAGATCAGAAGTCAGTGTCGTCTTGTTCTCTCTGCCGATTAGAGAGGATTCTCCCTCTGCTGAATACTTCTCCACCAAGCCATGGAGTTTTCAGATGCAGGGAGTCCACCTTAATCAGCATACTGTAGTGGGGTCCCGTCGGAACTACTGAGATCCACAAGGAGACACTAGTTTTCAATCCTTTCCTGCAACTCGATTGAATCTGTCCACTGCTTTACGCTATAGCGGACGTTACATAATATAATTTCTTTCTCGGGATCAACCCCGAGTGTGACTCGCATGAATTATCGCTTCTGCTATTCTCCATGGTTGGAGTCATGAACAGTAGCATATATCTAAATTTTAATAATACTATTCTGAGGGCATACTCATTTTTCTTGAGTTTGCGAGACAGGAGAAACTCGCGAGCTTGCAAGGGATTAACAGGCGTATGTCCACTAAATTACCGCATGCAGGACTGAAGGAACGATCCCTTTTAACTTGAGTTGTGAGGAAAATGTTTTCGTCCCGCAATCCGCAGAGCTCGAATCAATAAATTGAAAGGAGTCAGGAAGGTACAGGTTCAAGCTTTCTACGACAGGGAGAAAGTGACGGCTCAATTTTGACTTTACAAAGCGAGAGGCAATTAAGATCTGTATTTGTCCTTTTTGACATTATTATTTGTGTTGGCCAAGCTTGCATAATTTCCCTGAGTTTGCAGTCCTTTTCTTTATAAGCTAGTCGACGCAGACCTGTTCCAGCAATCTTAAAAATGCAAGATCTACAGAATGAACTGACGAAAGCCAATTAGCTGGGTAAACGGAGCAGAATGATGTCCAAAGCATGGTATTCAAGACAATATGGGAAGAAGAGGTCAACCGAGGCATGTAGTAATGGATAGGAAGTGCGACATTTGTTTAGAACACCCGAGTTTCTCGCATTCAACACCAAACACTTTCCTTCCCCGTGCATTGTTCTCAGCACCGTATGTACAAGAATAATGCAGCGCGCACATGTACCTGACCTGGTATGCTCATGCGGCAACCATTGTTTCACACTAAACTAATCCCACCAAAGACTTTGATTGCATCCAAAGGCAGGCCCATTCGCATATATCCGCAAGAACTCGGCTTCACCCAGATAAATTATAGTTTCTCTCCAGGAATTATGCTTTACTTTACAGACCTAAAAATGGGCAGAGGAAAGGAAAAGTCGAATAGCACGTGAGAGGCACGTGGCTGTGGGTTGGCCGGCGTTATATATAATACCGAGTCCTGTTAAAACGACACGCTTTGGGGACAACACAGACACCCGCCTAATTCCGGCGCAGAAACATTAGAACCAGTTTCTTCAGTTATTATAGCTCTTTGTTCTCGGGAGTCTTACTATGAAATGTTCACCGATGCGGCGGTAGACGCGGTTTCTTCTCTTCCTCTCCAAAGCTAGCTTGCACCTGCAGAGACCCCATAACTTTGAGCTCCTTCTCTGCACATTCCTTTCCGTTCTCCAGGCACACTTACGCCAACGAAGTTGGTAGCTTTTCAGCCTTTCTTTTTTATCGTCTTCTGTGTGTCAAAGTTGTTTGACAAGAACACAGAAGCCATCGTCCTCCATTGTATTTTGGACAAAGTTTGAGAAGGACAACGAGGAAAGATGGATGGCTGGCTGAGATTGAATACAACCAAGCTCCGAATCGCAGTGTTAATGGCGCTTTTCTTAGTCTCTGTTGAAAATCTGAGCTTCTGTCGGTGTCTCAACAGTGAAGGTACGAGCTTTATTTGTGTCCCTCGCAGTTAATACTCTCTGTTCTCTTCTCATCTTTTTCTGGGGAAAAATAATATGAATTATGAACGGGTTGAGATGTGTCATAACGCAGGTGAAGCATTATTAAGACTTCGCGAGGGACTGTCGAGAGATCCCTATGGGGCTTTATCGAATTGGAAGGATGATCTCGGAGCAGTCGATCCCTGTTCATGGTTTGGTGTGGAGTGCTCGGACGGACAAGTAGTGGTCCTGTAAGTTTGACATGTAACTTTTTCGGCTTGGGCAACATGTGAGGATTTGCAGTGCCATCACAATGCACGCTGATAACTTACATAAATAAGCAGGCTACATATAATTATGCTGCTTTCTTTCATACATTGATGAGGGATTGAAACAGTTAGGTTCTTTCATTATGGATGATCATTGAAAAAATCTAAGCTGCATTTTTGGCATGTTGGTTCTGGTAAATTTGAAATGTGTCACTTGTACAGTAATTGTATGGTCGCAATGCTTCAGACAAAGGAAAAAAAGAACATCCATTTAATCGGTTTTCTTCAGAGAAGAAAAGGTGATAATTCTTCAGGGTAAATTTTTCTCAATGGCGTTGCTCCTACTGTGCCATGGATGGTCTGCTTATTAATGAATGCCTATGCTTTATGCCTTAGAAGAAGTGCAGATTGCGGTCTAGCTGGACGCTGCAATCTTTCGATTCGGTCATACTAATAATTCTCAATATCCTTTTCCATATATGTCCATAGCTGGTCTGTTCATGACATAGTCAAAGCATTTGCTGCCGCTCAGAATTTAAGCTTTAGATCTGGATTAAATACTCCTTTTCCATCTTCCTACCTAAATCACAATCAATCATCTGATAAATAATTATTATAATTGATCTCCATTTTCATGTTACTAATTCCTGCATCTCTGATTTTCCATTCTTGGTCCAACTATTTTGCCTCGCACTCCACGCAGGAACTTGAAAGATCTTGGTCTTGAGGGAATGCTAACTCCTGAAATGGGGAAGCTGACTCGTGTAAAATCGATGTAAGCAAACAATTGCTGCTGGCCCACAAAAAAACTGATACATGCACACAAATTTTCGATACAGGACCTAGGATATAGGTATAATTGAAATCTTTCACCTGTCTCTGCAGTATTCTACGCAATAATTCTTTCAGGGGAAGCATCCCTGGGGAGATTGCAAAACTTAAGGAGTTGGAAGTGTTGGACTTGGGACATAACAATTTTAGCGGGTCTTTTCCATCTGAGCTTGGCAATAATCTGTCCCTCACAACACTGTACGTTTATTAATTCCCCATGTCATTCACTTCCTTCTGAATCAGAATCTGTTGGATATTGATTAAATCGACTGCGTCATTTCTAATGCAGATTACTCGACAACAATGAGTTCATGGGTTGTATTTCTCCTCAAATAGATGAGCTGAGGACGATCTCTGAATCGCAGATGCATGAAAGGCAAGAAAGTAATCTTGCCACAGGTGCGGGCTCTAACAGTATATCTATTAGCTGGTAAGAGAACCGGAGCTTATGGCTGATATCGTAGTTTCATAGCTTCATCTTTTACACAATATACACTCTTTACGTCAGATGTTCAGTTGGAATTTGACTCAAATCAAGGTCAAACTATTACTTTACAGATTTTTTTACTATCTTATTGGATATGTCTCATTATCGGTAATTTTTGACGTCCACTTCAGGAATGGTGTCCATCCTCAAGCTGCGACTCACAGAAGGCGGATACTGGCGATAGAGGTCCCGACACCATCCAAAGACAGCAGGGACAAACCTAATAAGAAGAGTTTGGAAGCATCGCCTTCTCCTGCTCCATTGCCTTTGTCACATGGTCTCAAGTCGTCTTCCCCATCACCTTCACCGAATTCACATTTAAGAGCACCCTCAAGGGGCCCATCTCTCTCACCAAAATCATTGTTTGCTCCATCACCATCCCCATTGAAGCCTATCCACTCTTCGCCATCAGAATCTCCTCGAAGCATCTCTCTGACTCCTTCACCCTCACCAGTTATCACACCTATTCATGCACCAACATCACCAAAGCATCCTGTTGTTGCACCCCCAAAGAACTGGATCACAGCGCCTGCTCCTGTTTTAATTCCTGGTCAAAATCTTAATACTCGCCCCAACAGGAAGCATCAAGTGGTGATCATTTCTGTTGCAGTAATTGCAGGGTTGGTAGTAATCTTAATCTCAGCTGCTGCCATGTTCTTCTTCCAACGCAACAAGGTGGTGACAGTGAAACCGTGGGCCACAGGGTTGAGTGGACAACTGCAGAAAGCTTTTGTAACAGGTAATAATTGTTCTTGAGGGAAAGAAGGCAAATGCCAACAGCCCTAGTAAAAGTAAGAAGTTACGAGCAATTAGTTTAGCCATTCAGTACAACTATCAGCAAGAGGGTTAGGATCTTGAATTCATTATAAACAGTCCCAAGAATGTAAGACCAGGATATATTTATAGTGATGGCATCTGAACTATTCTGACAAGAGAGTGAGAGATTACTCTTGCTTTCCCAAAACTATAAAAGCTCTAGCATAGAATTGATCTTGTGATACTTCTGAGCATAGGCTTTAGAAAATGGCAGTCCAGAACAAAAGCCGCTTGTCTTTGCCTGTAATATCTAGTCTTTTTCACTGTGGTTATGATTATCCTACTAGGGTCAAATTTTGGATTCCATAATCTACGTCATAGGAAAAGTGAAGGGGAACTCCCACCCTCCTTTACTGTGTGGCACATACACAGAACAAACTTCATGTTCCAGTCCTTCCACTCAGGTGCAACCGTGCAAGTATTACTCAACTTTTCCGGACCAATAAGTTTTTCTCGTCTGTTGACACTGAGGTGTTTTCACTTCAGGTGTACCAAAACTACAGCGGTCTGAACTTGAAGCAGCTTGTGAGGATTTCAGTAATATAATTGGCACTCTATCAGATGGCACAGTTTACAAAGGGACATTATCCAGTGGAATTGAAATCGCTGTGACATCAAGCGTGGGTGCATCTCCTGATAAGTGGTCAAAAACCTCAGAAGCCCAGTTCAGGAAGAAGGTAATTGAGCAATTATATTCGTCTGCTTCATTTGAGCTAAAATCTTGTGGAAGTTAGACAATTACACTGAATCACTGAATATTTGGCTTTCATCAATCCTCAGATAGACACGCTGTCTAAGGTTAACCACAAGAATTTTGTGAACCTCATCGGTTTTTGTGAGGAAGAGAAGCCTTTCACGAGGATGTTGGTTTTTGAGTATGCACCGAACGGAACTCTTTTTGAGCATCTGCATAGTAAGTACTTTTGACTTATGAACATCCTTGTATCCAAGTAGCGAAATATCAATCAATGGGAAGAAGCATGGACAGATTATATGGGATCGGGCTCATGCATCAGCATTTAACACAGTAAAGTTAATTCCCATAGAAAGTTGAATCCCGATGCTGTCTTGTTGGTTTTGATGATTTGTTTGTACTTCATGCAGTCAAAGAAGCGGAGCACTTGGACTGGGGAATGAGATTACGGATTATAATGGGCATATCTTACTGCCTCGATTACATGCATGAGCTGACACCGCCAATAGCACACGGGAATCTGCAGTCTTCATCCGTGTACCTGACTGAGGACTATGCAGCTAAATTATCAGATTTCAGTTTCTGCAATGACTCAGTAGCCACAAAAATTGGATCAGCTTCTGTCGAATCCTTGGAAACACCGACAGTTGATCCAGAGAGTAATGTGTACAACTTAGGTGTCATTTTGTTCGAAATAATAACCGGCAGGATCCCACACTCAATGGATTGCAGCTTGCTAGCCGACTGGGCATCTAAGTGTCTTAGAGGGGAGATGCCCACAAAAGATATGGTGGATCCAACTTTGAAATCTTTTCAAGAAGATGTGCTCCAGAAATTGGTTGCAGTAATGAGAGAATGTCTCAATCCTAATCCCCACCAGCGACCAAGAATGAGAGAGGTCATGACCAGGTTGAAAGAGATCACAACAATGGAACCTGATGTAGTTTCCCCAAAATTATCTCCCCTTTGGTGGGCAGAACTTGAAATTATGTCTACAGCATCAAGCGAAGAGGTGAAATCCGAACCTCGGGGGTAAATTATAAGATATGCTGTAGGTCTTCAATCTTTTACCTTTTTTCTCTGTTGGGCATCGAAGCAGCTTGTGCAGAGTATACACCAAGTATTTTGTTTGGAGGTTTGTGGTGCTTGTAGATAAATGAAAAAGAATATAGGAATCGCTCTGGTTTGCTTTACTTCTGCAATTCTAAACCCGGTTGTTACAGCACTCGTGAGATCATGCCAATAAAATCACCAAACGTTATTTTCTCATACCGGCCCACCAAAGTCCATCTCCATTGTTTTCACTCCCTTCTTTTCTAATGCTTCCTATTACTCGGAAGCTCTTCAGTTTTGGAGAGCATTTCTTCAGAAGACCAATATCTCTGTAAAGATGGACTGCGTTGGGCAAAAGAAATTGTTGCCCTGGTTTTCATGTTCTCTTGCGAACCAAATAACAGTTGGTGAGGATAGTCATCTGTATCAATACTTGTACTCATATAAGAAATCATTAAAAGACGTCCAGCCGGTCAGTGCTTGCTCAAAGTGCAGATCACACATCTTTGGTTTTAGGATACCGAAGAAAAAGTCTACCAACTCAATTCCACGTCAACTCCAATGAACAAAACCAATCTGAGTGTTGTACACCAGACATCCAGCTCCATCTGCTCATTACATAGCAGAAGGATGATGCTTTACGAACAGATTAAAGTCATATTAGTTCACTAAGCATATATGGTAATAATTTAATCAAGAGAGACAGAAATGCACATAAAAGCACCCTGGCAGACGAGTAAATATTAGAACTATATTATGCAAATTATACCTGTAGGCCGTAGCTCATGTATTTGTGTATCAGACAAAATATATATCGAACAATTCCTGATGTCTACAGACACCACCACGTGGAACATGCGTTCATTTTGTAACCAAGATACACTGTACAAAATTTACAAAGCGAGAAACCAGAGCTAAACAACTTGCATCTAGTGCTGTACCTTACGAATTCATCTCCCCAAACATAATGTGGGATATAGGAGTCTCTGAGCTCTTTATCTGAACCATTTAAAGCATCCGCAAAATCCAAAGCTTATGTTTCTTAACATAGACATACACCAGACAAGGTCCAATCAAATTGGCATCGGCAAGGCGTTTGCAAAGCTTGAGATAAGCACCCACATCTCCCGATTGTTGAATTCTACTTCTCAAGCCCTGCAGCACAGCTGCTCGGTCCAAATAGTCTGGATACACACCCAAGTCAAGCATTTTAATTAGAGCATTGGCGGCGTCATCAAAGTGTCCACCTTTAATATAACCTCTCAACAACCAAGAGAAGGTTCTCTTCTTGCGCATCGAGCTAGCAATCTCCGTTCTAGTAAGCAAGCGTCCTATAGCATTGACCTCCTTCTGAGAAGCACAGATAGCTAAAACAATGTCATGAAGATCACTATCAGCTTCCTTTCCCACAAGCTTCATTTGCCAAAGCTGTCTTTCTGCTTCAACACCATGACCAGCACATATATACATAGCAAGAAGCCTCTCATGAACCACTCCATGAAGAGAGGAGCTTCCCTCTTCTATGACCCATTTGGATAAGCAGATGCCATCAGCCAAGAGACCTGACTGATAATGCTCAATCAGTGCAATGTTATCAACATCGAGATCAGCTATCAAACCATCCTTAGCAAGTCCTTTTAGCCTGCGCAAGGCTTTAGCAAATTCATTTAGCTCTTTAACCACAGCAGTCATTGCCATGAGATAACTGTAAACCTCCGGCCTTAGCCCTGATTCTCTGAGATGTATCACCAATTTGACTGCATCCCTATAGTTGCCGTCAACCTGACATATACAAATTCAGTAATTAAAGTTTGGTAAAAGTCCAACCAATTTGCTTGCCAACCAGAGTCATCAAGTTCAGGATTCCTTTGTGATATTAAAAGCACAAGCTTTTGTTAGGGCTTAGCATTCAGTTTAGCTCAACATGGTAGCAAGGTATGTTCCAAGAACCTGGAACCCCGAGTAACAGTGAAGTAAAAAAATAATGAAAATTACATCTTCATTTTGCTGGGACTCAAGAATGAGGTTGCTGCATCTTGTCATTTCTTGAGTCACCTATAGCTAGAGATAGGAGTAATTGCCAAAAAGGAGAGAGAGAGAGAGAGAGAGAGAGAGAGAGGAAAAGACCAGTCCACATGCCTGAACTAGGAACCAGCTGATTCCAGAAGCGGCTACTTTAGTACCCTCTTCTAGTTGCCATGAGCTGGTTAGGGCAGAGTAGGTTCACAGTTCTGCCCTCAGAACCAACCCTGCCCATGCTCACAACGACGTTTCAATTATAAGTGACATGCATAAACCACAGTGACTAGTTTACATGACCCACTATGTGATTTTCATACAAAACCCAATGTAAACAGTCTACGACTAGAGTGATGCAGAAAGTCATTGAACACAGTCCCCCAATACAAGAGACTTGCCCAAACTGCTGCAGGAAGAACTATAGCACCCAAACACACTTACCAAATAACAGCCTATTGTTACTAACACAAATTTCTGTTAAACGGATAAGATCAGAAAAGAAAGGACACAAGCTTACCATCAACTTCCAAGCCAGATACCCAGTTGGGCCTCCTTTGTGACCCTCGCCATCATCATCTGAATAAGCAATGCCGCGCCTCAAGACTTCCTTGACAAAGAGAATTGCCTTATCCTTTTTTCCAACCTCCCAATACAACGAAATCACCTTCTCAATCATGCTAAAGCTAGGCTTTAAGCCTACACAGTCCATGTCAACCAGAAGGCCAACCACATCACTGACATCATGTGCTCCTTCAATCAACTTCTTCATCCAACCGCACATTAGCGCAACCATGAGCTCCATGGTCTCCTTATCAACCCTATTCTCCTTCTTCAACCACTCAAACACCTCAAGTGCACACCACGAGTCCCTCCCCTCTTGAGAGAAGTATACAAGCACTAACTGCAATTCCCTTGCCGAGAGACGGTCATTCATTTCCTCGAGAACATCGGACGGCTCCCTCGTCATCCGCTCCAATTCCTCGATTGCCTCAAAGAACCCATCGCTCATTTCATCTTCATCATCACTTGTTACAAATTCTTCCAATTCCAGAGACTTGTTCAGCGAAAATTCACGGAACCTTCTAGGTCCAGTGGTGAAAAGGGGATGATTCTTTTGGCTGCGAATTTTCGATGGCAATCTCAAGTAACAAGCTATGGTGAAATTCTGCTTAGACGGAGTCGCAAAAGGCTGATGCGCAGCCGATTGATGTGAAAGGGACAGGAAAGGTAAAAACCTCAATTTCGTGGAAGAAGCAAAGCCATATGCAGAGGCCATACTATCGGTCTTCCTCAGATGCAATTCTTCGAAAGGAGAAAAGATTCGACCCAAGATACGATCGAGCCACAGACAAAGAGCTGTTGTTATGTTGACTTCAAGTTTGGAGACACTAAGAACTAAAAGCTCACGTCAACTGAGGGGGCAATTCTGGAGACACCCAGCTGACTAGAGCTTCACCTAAAAGGAGACCCCAAGAGATTATGGTTTTTGCTCCTCTTTGCAAAGAGTTTATCAGCACCCAAAGGGAGGAGTGAACTCCATTTCAGGCAATCGGAATATTCGTATCATTGATGGGCAACTAAGCAATAACTGAAGCCAAACAAGAAGAGACGGAGAGAGAGATACAGAAATCCTAACCGACGGGATCACGCCAAAGTGATCGGTGAAACAGAGAGCAGAAAACTAAGGGGATTGAGGTTCTGGTGGAGAGGTTGGTGCTCACAGCGAATAGTGAGGTCGAGGTTGGCGTCGTGTTCCCTTCAATGGCTGTCCTTTCCGTTTCACTGCAAGACAAAAAGAAGCTTCGCTGCGACACTGTCAGACTTCGGACTCCGACAGTCCAGCCCGATGCTTGGTCCGACCCATCCTTCTATCGGTGATGTCGTCCAGACGGAGGCCGCCTATTCTCTAAAGTGGGCCAGGTCCGGCCCATCCTAGTAACATGGCAGATCTTGGCCCAAGTTCAAGTTGGTCTTGCCTTCAATAATTCCGGTAAATTGGTCTGTTATCTTCCTATGAGGTTTGTAGTACTCGGCTGCGCTTGGCAAGACATTTGGGGAAGATGTTTAAGGAAATGCATAGGATTTTTTTCTCTAAATACCAATAGTGCCTAGTAAACTGAAATTTCAATGCGTTAGGAAGCAACTTTCATTTAAATGTTGTTTGTAAAAAACTACACATGTAAAGGATTTTGACTAACTTTTTTCATAAAATAATTAAACCTTCACCAGCAACGACATGCGGGGTGAGGGCATTTTTGGCATTATGAAAGTTTAGCAAGGATAAAGTTGAAAGAAAAAAAATGCTTTAGCGTCCCGAAAATACTCAAAGCCCAAAGCTTATTTGGATCTGCATGTCTTGGACTATATTTTCAAAGGCCTTTGGAAATACGAAATACGATTGCATATTCCAAAACTCTTCAAAAAGTTTGCCTACTTGTCTTGGGTCAAATATATTTAGCTGTTGATCCTTGAACTTGTATATTTTTCCTAGGAGATGTTGATGAGCGGGTCCTCAATATATTCTCTTTGTTCAATCAAATCAAATCCTTAAATTATCAAGTTACCAAGTGAGACATTGACCCTAAACTTGATTGATTGGAGCCAAGATTAATTAGAGTCTGAGGTGATAATACATATTGCCGCCGTGGACAATCTGTAAAAGCCGTTTTTTTAGGGACTTGAAATAAGGGGAAATTGAACTCAAATTGTTTTGAAATGATTAATCTAGACTTGGGGAAAGTTTTTCCCAAATTGGTCTTCTGCGCTCATCCAGTCAACTTTCACCATTGTTGACTCCAACTCAGC
Source organism: Melaleuca quinquenervia (assembly GCA_030064385.1). NCBI lineage: Eukaryota > Viridiplantae > Streptophyta > Magnoliopsida > Myrtales > Myrtaceae > Melaleuca > Melaleuca quinquenervia. The sequence goes on along the minus strand of CM057719.1, from coordinate 26,897,873 downwards.
ACTTTTTCTTTCTTTAGCCCACGAACTCTGCCTTTTCTTTTTACGCACGCACGTGGCCCACGAACGGCCCCACCTCTCTTCTTTTCTTTCTGTACTGTGGATCGTCTTCTTCGTGGAGAATGGTCACGCGAGCAAAAAAAAAAAACCCTAGCCGCCTGCAACTCAACAACCATGAGAGAAAGTCGCGATTTTTGGCCAACGGCCGGACACGCGGCAGCACGGCCGTTCACCAGCTGATTTCCCTTCGAGTTGGTTCCGTTTATTTCGCACGAAATCACCTTCAAATTGGATGAAACCCCAGCTGCTATCTGGCCCGATTTCTTCACCTCTGGTCAAGGATTTTCACACAAAATTCACAGCAAAGCTTAATTAGCTCTTCTTGGTCGCTTGGACGCCGCCACCGCCGCCGTTTGGAGCGTCGGACTAAGTCCGACGTAGGCTTCCTCGTTCGGGAGAGACGTCGCCACCACCACGGACGTCTCCAGCCACCCCACGCCCCGACGTCCCTCTCCCGACATCCAGACGCCGTTCACGGCCGCCCACCGCCACCTCACCGCTCGCCGGCAACCTCCGCCTAAACCACGACCCACGGACGAGTTGGAGGTTTTTCCTTTGGCCGAATATAGCCACTGTACATCTTGGGTTATATTAGATTTTAATGATTATAGCTTTAATTGATACATAGGAGTGTTTGATCGAATTAAGAAGTTGAAGTTAACTCGCCGGAGCCTTCGTCGGAAGCTCGCCGGAGACACGTCGGAAAACGCGACGAACTCGGACCGCCGGTGAGTCGAGCTCTAACTCCCGATTAGGGTGGTTACCCGCTTTAGTAGTTAAACAATTGAGTTAAATGTTGATTTTGTGAATTTTAGATTAATTGGGGGCTTAATCGAAAAATTTAGTTAGTTTAAGGGCGAATTAGTAGATTGAATGGTGACAGGGGCGAAACTGTAATATTTGTAGTCACAGGGGCGGAAGTGTAATTTAGGTAGTCTCAGGGCGAATCGGTAATTTTGGTGACCGAGGGGCGAATCGGTAATTTTGGTGAGACGAGGGGCAGAATGGGAATTTTGGGTTGCGGCCAAGGGCAGAACGGTAATTAGCGAATATCGAGGGGCAGGATGGTAAATTTGCGGACACAGGGGCAAAAAGGAGAATTTTATTAATGACTGAGGACAAAATGGTAAATATATATAGTAAAGGGCAGAAGGGGAATCTAAATTGAACTTGGGGGCAGAAAGGTAATCAGGACGCCGATGGCAAAATGGTAATTTTAGAAGTTAGAATAGGAAATGCTGTGAGTGGCCGTGTAATTTGGATTTTAATAAAATAATAATTGATTTCCTTTTTGGTGATTATTTAAGTAGAGGCTAATTAAATGAATTTTATGCTGTTTTGTCTATTCTGAATTTCGGATAAACGCCGAAATTAAACGAACGGTCAAATGACGACTAATTAGAGGTGATTTATCCGTAGATCGTCGAATGGCTTGGATTCGGCTAGGGACCCGGATAAATTCCTAATTGGTGGGCTCAAGCGGTCGTAATTTATTTTGTAATTCGGAATTATTGATTACGTCTTATCTAATAATTGTTGATGTTTGTTGGCCGAGGTTGAGTATTTCTGTAGTTTTGAAATTTTGTAATTGTTTATTGATTGAATAATGTGGCTTTATTCTTTAATGAATTATTTTAATGTAATTTCTTGACTAACTAAAATTATGTGGAGTTTAGTGGTTAATAAGGAAGAGGTGAGATTTAAGTTAGGATTAATTTAGTATGGGAATTAGGGACCCTAGGGTGAGTGCTCTCCTAATTGGGAATTAGGGTGTAGACTCACTGAGTAATCTCACTGTTGTTGTTTAACCATTTTTACAGGTACGTGTCAGGGAGTCCCTCCTCGAGGGCCTGATGAGGCTAGTGGCTCACGTTGATGTGATTTTTATTTTATTTTATTTATTTATTTCCCTTTCATTTGGATGTTTTATTTAAATTGTTGGAGATTAAGTCTTATTGGAATTAATGGTTAGTTATTGTTTGGTTGATCAATTGTGGGACTTTATTTGAGCAATGTTATTGTATTTATTTAACTTCGAATGTTATCATGTAATTGGAGGATTGGACAGGGGTTAATTAATAAAATTTTGTCGCATTGGTTAATTATGAAATTTCATGTTAGAATGTTAATTTATGCGGCGAGGTTGCCTGGGAGAGTTTGAGGCGTGACAATTTTGGTATCAGAGCCAGGTTAGGAAATGGAGTGATAAGGTTGGTATACATTACTAGGGATAAAAAAAAATTAATTAAAAAAAATTATTATTAAAAAAATTTGTAATTATAAATCTTATTATATGATAAGTGTGTTTGAAATGTTGTTGTGAGTGGTTGTTGTTTACCTGCTTTAATCATACATGGAATGGGGCATGCATGGTTAAGATTTGTACGTATAAAAAAAATATATAATAAAATAATAAAAATAAAATAAAATTCCAAAAAAAATTATATAATAAATAAAATAGAATACATGGTTTTATGTTTAGCTAAGTTGGCATGATCCGGACATGTACAACAAGGCCGAATATTTGACCTTGTATTTAATTGACTGAAAAGTATAGTCTTTTGTGTAGTTATAATGGCCTGGTATGATGTAAGGGCACCATTGCCATTTGTGTTGGATTGGTTATGATATTAATAACCGACGTTGAAGCACTGCTGTGTATCGCGTGCTGTTTAATGGACATTGCTGTGTATCGCATGTCATTTGTCGCACTGCTGTGTATCGCGTGCTAATTATCTGACATTGCTGTGTATCGCATGTCAACCATTGCACTGCTGTGTATCGCGTGCTGATTATTAGACATTGCTGTGTATCGCATGTCACATGTAGCGTTGATGTATTTTGAGTGCCCTTGGAAAATTTTATTCCATTGTTAGTATGCTAATTTAAGTCAACCAGGTCGTGAGAATGAGCGGAAACGGGAGACCACCAAGAAGAAGAGCGACATTGGGTCGCTTTGGCGTGGAAGCTGAGGCTCCACCTGATCCGAGGACTGAAATCCTTATGAAAAGCGTGGAGGATCTAACGAGTCGGTTAGATCAGCAAGCCAGGAACCAGGAAGCTGCTAATGCAGCCGTTGTAGCTGCTGCAGCGGAGGCTGCTGTTGCCGCCGTCCTAAACATGAATGCTCCTCCCCCTGCTGGAGGTGTTGCTGACCACGCGCCTAATGGAGGGGCAAGAGTGAATGCCGTGACTAATCCAATTCCGGCTGTACCCGTTGCTGAAGGCGTAGATGAAGAGGAGAGAATTCAGAGGCAAGTGGAGCAATTCCTGAAGTTACAGCCACCAAAATTTCAAGGAAAAGGTGACTCGGAGGCCGCCGTTTCATGGCTCGAGAGTATGGAGACGGTGTTCTCGGTACTGAGATGTACTGATGCTGACAGAGTGGTCTTGGCCGTATTCCAGCTCCAAGATAATGCCAAGAATTGGTGGAAGGCCACCAAAGATAGGATTTTTCCGGCAGGAGTAGTGCCGACATGGGGTGCATTTGTGGAGGCTTTCAACCACAAGTATTTCTCTCACGCTGCAAGGGAGCAGAAGATGTCAGAGTTTTTGAGGCTTCGCCAGGGTCAGATGACTGTAGAGGAGTATGAAGCAAAGTTCGCGGAGCTGTCCAAGTATAGCCGAAGGATCGTGGATGACCCTGAAGATCGAGCCATCAAGTTCCAGGATGGATTAAGGCCTGATATTAGGAGCAGATTAGTGCCGTTTGAGCTACGTGACTATGATCAAGTCTTTAGCAAGGCCCTTACTGTGGAAAGGGATATCACAGAGAGAGCTCCTACACCAGTATCGCGGGATACCTATGATCGAGAGCAGCGTCGGTTGGGAAAAAGGCCTATGTATGGGAATAGGTATCCGACCCCTCTGAGGAGAAAGGGGAATTTTGGGCGACCGGCACCGTATCCAGTTAATCGGTGTCGCCAGTGTAATAGGTTTCATGGACCTGGTGCTTGCCCTATGAGGACCGGAGCTTGTTTTGGGTGTGGCCAACATGGCCACCAACAGAGGGACTGCCCACGTCGTCCTGTTGCAGCACAGCCACTATCTCGTATAGCACCCCCTGCCAGGAATATCGGTCAGGGCAACATGGAGCGACCACCAGCTCAAGGTAGAGTTTATGCTGTGAATCGAGTGGAGGCTCAACATGTGGGTGGTGTGATCACAGGTACGATTTCGTTACACAACCATGCCGCTTATGCGCTATTTGATACTGGAGCCACTCATTCATTTGTAGCTGCTCAGTTTGCTGAATTGGCTGAGTTGAAGTTAGAGCCACTAGATACTGTGCTTAGTGTTACTACCCCTATGAAAGATAGGGTATTATCTGTTGTGGGGTGTAAGGGGTGTGAGATAGTGATTAGTGGAGTGCCAGGGGTTATTGATTTGGCTGTGTTGTGTATGTTTGACTTCGATGTGATTGTTGGGATGGATTGGTTGAGAGAGCAGAGAGCCACAGTTGATTGTTACAATCAAGTAATTCAGTTCCAGCCAATGGACCGCCCTAGTTATGTACTTGTGGGAAGTAGAGGGGGCCCATTAGTGCCTTTGATTTCGTCACTCGAGGCTATGAAGCTACTCGAGGATGGATGTCAGAGTTTCTTGGCCACGGTAGTGGACACGTCGGTCGAAGGACCGACAATTGAAGAAATCGCCATAGTGCGAGAATTTGCTGACGTCTTTCCAAAGGAGTTGCCAGGATTACCCCCGGAAAGAGAAATCGAGTTTGTGATCGAGCTGGCTCCTGGAACTGCACCTATCTCTAAGCCTCCCTATCGGATGTCGTTATCGGAGCTGAAGGAACTTAAGGTTCAGATGCAGGATTTATTAGACAAGGGATTTATTCGTCCCAGTGCGTCGCCGTGGGGTGCACCTGTGTTGTTCGTGAAAAAGAAGGACGGAACAATGAGATTGTGTATTGACTACCGGCAGTTGAACCAGGTGACGATTAAAAACAAATACCCCCTACCAAGAATCGACGACTTGTTTGACCAGTTGCAAGGTGCTTCGGTGTTTTCCAAGATTGACTTGAGGACAGGTTATCATCAGTTGAGGATCAGAAAGGAGGATGTTCCGAAGACTGCGTTTCGTACACGGTATGGCCATTACGAATTCACAGTGATGCCGTTTGGATTGACTAACGCACCTGCTGCTTTTATGGACATGATGAATCGTATCTTTAAGCAGTACCTAGACCTGTTCGTTATTGTATTTATTGACGATATATTGGTGTACTCGAGGAGCTTAGAGGAGCACGAACAGCATCTGAGGATTATACTGTCAACCTTACGGGAACATGGACTTTACGCCAAGTTCAGCAAGTGCGAATTCTGGTTGAGTCGTGTGGCTTTCTTGGGTCACGTTATCTCTGGTGAAGGAATCTCGGTGGACCCATCTAAAATCGAAGCAGTTACAGAATGGCCAAGGCCCACGACGGTGACTGAGGTTAGAAGTTTCTTGGGTTTGGCCGGGTATTATCGTCGCTTCGTGGAGAAGTTCTCAAGTATAGCGGCACCACTGACTAATCTCCTGAAGAAGGATACTAAGTTTGAATGGACCGACGGGTGTGAGAGAAGCTTTCAGGAGCTGAAAAAGAGACTGACTACTGCCCCAGTGTTGACGATTCCATCAGGTCCAGGCGGGTTCGAGATTTACAGTGACGCATCGTACCAAGGATTGGGGTGTGTGTTGATGCAGCACGGACATGTAGTGGCGTATGCTTCCAGGCAGTTGAGACCACATGAGCAAAATTACCCGACACACGATTTAGAGTTGGCTGCTATTATCTTCGCTCTCAAGATATGGAGGCACTATCTATGCGGAGAAAAATTCCCGATTTACACGGATCACCAGAGCCTCAAGTATCTGTTCTCTCAAAAGGAGTTAAATATGAGACAGCGTCGATGGATGGAACTATTGAAGGACTATGATTGTGATATATTATATCATCCTGGTAAGGCCAATAGGGTAGCTGACGCCCTCAGTCGTAAATCGTCCATGGCATCTTTGATGGTGAAAGAATGGCATCTGCTAGAAGAGGTAAGGGACTTTGACTTCAAACTTGAGGTGAGTTACCTCACGGGGCTAATGGCCACATTGCGAGTTGAGCCGCAGATCCAATCAAGGGTCAAGTCCTTACAGTTATTGGACCCGGCCCTACAGAAGATAGCCCAGATGAGCGAAGATCAGAGGAAACCGGACTTTCAGATCTCCGAGGAAGGGATACTGAGGTTTAGAGGAAGATTGTGTGTACCGGATAATGCGGCACTTAAGGAGGATCTGTTGGCAGAGGCTCATAGGAGCAACTACAGTGTTCACCCTGGGAGTACTAAAATGTACCAGAACTTGAAGCCACATTATTGGTGGAATGGTATGAAAGTCGATGTGGCAAAACATGTGGCGAAGTGTTTGACGTGTCAACAAGTTAAGGCGCAACACTGCAAGCCAGGAGGCTTACTGAGGCCATTGGACGTTCCAGAATGGAAGTGGGAACACATCACGATGGACTTCGTGGTTGGTCTACCCAGGAGTCAACGGGGTCATGATGCGATTTGGGTTATAGTTGATCGCCTGACGAAATCGGCGCACTTCATTGCAATACGAAGAGATTTCGCATTAGATCGATTGGCCGAGATATATGTCCGACAGATTGTTAGACTCCATGGAGTACCGGTGACTGTCACGTCCGATCGTGACCCAAGATTTACGGCCACCTTTTGGAGGAGCTTACAAGATGCCTTAGGGACGAGACTGCAGTACAGTACTGCCTACCATCCACAGACGGACGGACAGTCTGAGAGGACTATTCAAACTCTGGAAGACATGTTGCGGGCTTGTGTCTTGGACTTCAAGGGTAGCTGGGAGGATCAGTTGCATCTGGTGGAGTTCGCTTATAATAATAGCTTCCAACAGAGTATCGGCATGGCACCTTTCGAGGCATTGTACGGACGCGCTTGTCGAACTCCACTTTGTTGGGATGAAGTAGGGGAGCGAAAGATCACAGGACCAGAGTTAGTTCAGCAGTCAATGGAAGCTGTCAAAATTATTCGAGATCGAATGAGAACAGCTCAGAGCCGCCAGAAAAGCTACGCCGATAAGAGAAGAAGACCTTTGGAGTTCCAGGTTGGTGACCATGTGTTCCTGAAAGTGTCACCTAAGAGGGGATTGTCACGTTTTGGCAAAAAGGGCAAGTTGAGTCCAAGATATGTGGGACCATTTGAAATCTTGGAGAGGATCGGAGCCGCGGCCTATCGTCTAGCCTTGCCACCGAATTTGGCTCATGTTCACAATGTTTTCCATGTGTCGATGTTGAGGAAGTACGAACCCGACCCGTCGCACGTATTGAGTTTTGAGGAGATTGAGGTCGATGACAGGGTGTCTTATGTGGAGAGGCCAATTAGAATTGAAGACCGCAGAGAACAGCGCTTGAGGAACAAAGTAGTTTCTCTAGTCAAGGTGATTTGGCAGCACCACGACACAGAAGGAGCGACTTGGGAAAGCGAGGAAGCAATGAAGAATCTATATCCCGATCTGTTCGAGGGGGCTAGTAATGTCAATTTCGAGGACAAAATGTCCTAAGGGGGGAAGAATTGTAAAAGCCGTTTTTTTAGGGACTTGAAATAAGGGGAAATTGAACTCAAATTGTTTTGAAATGATTAATCTAGACTTGGGGAAAGTTTTTCCCAAATTGGTCTTCTGCGCTCATCCAGTCAACTTTCACCATTGTTGACTCCAACTCAGCACTTTTTCTTTCTTTAGCCCACGAACTCTGCCTTTTCTTTTTACGCACGCACGTGGCCCACGAACGGCCCCACCTCTCTTCTTTTCTTTCTGTACTGTGGATCGTCTTCTTCGTGGAGAATGGTCACGCGAGCAAAAAAAAAAACCCTAGCCGCCTGCAACTCAACAACCATGAGAGAAAGTCGCGATTTTTGGCCAACGGCCGGACACGCGGCAGCACGGCCGTTCACCAGCTGATTTCCCTTCGAGTTGGTTCCGTTTATTTCGCACGAAATCACCTTCAAATTGGACGAAACCCCAGCTGCTATCTGGCCCGATTTCTTCACCTCTGGTCAAGGATTTTCACACAAAATTCACAGCAAAGCTTAATTAGCTCTTCTTGGTCGCTTGGACGCCGCCACCGCCGCCGTTTGGAGCGTCGGACTAAGTCCGACGTAGGCTTCCTCGTTCGGGAGAGACGTCGCCACCACCACGGACGTCTCCAGCCACCCCACGCCCCGACGTCCCTCTCCCGACATCCAGACGCCGTTCACGGCCGCCCACCGCCACCTCACCGCTCGCCGGCAACCTCCGCCTAAACCACGACCCACGGACGAGTTGGAGGTTTTTCCTTTGGCCGAATATAGCCACTGTACATCTTGGGTTATATTAGATTTTAATGATTATAGCTTTAATTGATACATAGGAGTGTTTGATCGAATTAAGAAGTTGAAGTTAACTCGCCGGAGCCTTCGTCGGAAGCTCGCCGGAGACACGTCGGAAAACGCGACGAACTCGGACCGCCGGTGAGTCGAGCTCTAACTCCCGATTAGGGTGGTTACCCGCTTTAGTAGTTAAACAATTGAGTTAAATGTTGATTTTGTGAATTTTAGATTAATTGGGGGCTTAATCGAAAAATTTAGTTAGTTTAAGGGCGAATTAGTAGATTGAATGGTGACAGGGGCGAAACTGTAATATTTGTAGTCACAGGGGCGGAAGTGTAATTTAGGTAGTCTCAGGGCGAATCGGTAATTTTGGTGACCGAGGGGCGAATCGGTAATTTTGGTGAGACGAGGGGCAGAATGGGAATTTTGGGTTGCGGCCAAGGGCAGAACGGTAATTAGCGAATATCGAGGGGCAGGATGGTAAATTTGCGGACACAGGGGCAAAAAGGAGAATTTTATTAATGACTGAGGACAAAATGGTAAATATATATAGTAAAGGGCAGAAGGGGAATCTAAATTGAACTTGGGGGCAGAAAGGTAATCAGGACGCCGATGGCAAAATGGTAATTTTAGAAGTTAGAATAGGAAATGCTGTGAGTGGCCGTGTAATTTGGATTTTAATAAAATAATAATTGATTTCCTTTTTGGTGATTATTTAAGTAGAGGCTAATTAAATGAATTTTATGCTGTTTTGTCTATTCTGAATTTCGGATAAACGCCGAAATTAAACGAACGGTCAAATGACGACTAATTAGAGGTGATTTATCCGTAGATCGTCGAATGGCTTGGATTCGGCTAGGGACCCGGATAAATTCCTAATTGGTGGGCTCAAGCGGTCGTAATTTATTTTGTAATTCGGAATTATTGATTACGTCTTATCTAATAATTGTTGATGTTTGTTGGCCGAGGTTGAGTATTTCTGTAGTTTTGAAATTTTGTAATTGTTTATTGATTGAATAATGTGGCTTTATTCTTTAATGAATTATTTTAATGTAATTTCTTGACTAACTAAAATTATGTGGAGTTTAGTGGTTAATAAGGAAGAGGTGAGATTTAAGTTAGGATTAATTTAGTATGGGAATTAGGGACCCTAGGGTGAGTGCTCTCCTAATTGGGAATTAGGGTGTAGACTCACTGAGTAATCTCACTGTTGTTGTTTAACCATTTTTACAGGTACGTGTCAGGGAGTCCCTCCTCGAGGGCCTGATGAGGCTAGTGGCTCACGTTGATGTGATTTTTATTTTATTTTATTTATTTATTTCCCTTTCATTTGGATGTTTTATTTAAATTGTTGGAGATTAAGTCTTATTGGAATTAATGGTTAGTTATTGTTTGGTTGATCAATTGTGGGACTTTATTTGAGCAATGTTATTGTATTTATTTAACTTCGAATGTTATCATGTAATTGGAGGATTGGACAGGGGTTAATTAATAAAATTTTGTCGCATTGGTTAATTATGAAATTTCATGTTAGAATGTTAATTTATGCGGCGAGGTTGCCTGGGAGAGTTTGAGGCGTGACACAATCAGGCAACGAACGTGACCAGCAAAAAAAAAAAAAAACCGCTTGAAAATAAAGACCGCAATCAATGTGCATGCGGCTCGTAATTTTTCTGAGTAACAAAGAATCACGGTTGAGCCACTCATGTAAAGGCACGTGTGCGTAAGAAGACGACCTCCAAATTCTTCTGAACGGGGGCCAAAATGGAGTAGCAGATAGTTGGTCGCCTTTAACAGCTATTGGGAACAAGGGCATGGATGACCGTGTTGATGACCACAAGGGATGTTCCTGAAAGACTCATCCGATGTCCGTGGCCAGACTGTTCAAGATGCCGGTGACTAGCTTTGCCGCCGCCAAGTCCGGTGGCATTGCTCTATCAATTCTCCGGTTGTTCGAGGAAACAGCTAAGTGGAGGCCTCTATCTGACCAGGTTCGGATGGGGATTACTCCCCCTTCCTTTGCTTGTTCCATGAATTCCTGCTGCTGATGCTCTGTCAGGATGCTCGGATGTTTCTTTCAACTCACGAGGCCAATTCTAGTCGTATCTCAAAGCAGTCCCTATGAACAAAACAAGTCGTGGAACCATTGCTGTTTTCATGCTGTTCATTACATCTAAATCGTCCTGTTTTCCTCATTGGAAAACTTAAAGCACGTGAGCATCGGATTGGTTTCATACTTTGCTGGCCACTGTTTTAGGTGATCTCGTGAGTAAGTAACTTGTTCGAAATTCTACTGGGTTGTTTGTTTGGTGAAGTGGCTATTGCTGATGCATTGCAGTTCTGGGCGTCGAGGTGCCTGTTAGCTGCTACGGTTCCAGGGCTTAACTTCATACTCATGCTTCTTGTGGGATCTGGCATTTGGAAACTCCTGGTGAAGATGAAGTCTGTGAGAAGATTTGGGGACCGCAGCTTCCTAACTCGAGTTGTTTTTTGTTTATATTCCATTGACAACGGAAGTGAGATAGGATCGATGGGATTGGATTGTTTGCATTAACGTAATTAGAATATGTCTCTTAAATCAGTAATTTAATAAGTGATCTACTCTGCCAAGCAGTTCATTCTAGGGGTGGAATCAGTTTCTTTAGATTTATGTTGTCAATCAGTTGTTGGTCTCGTCTCATTTTTTGTTGCTTTAACTTCTCAAACTGAAATCATCTTCATCTCTCTTTCATGGAACTTCTTAAAGAGCTACTATTTTACGCTTCCACAATCAGGTTTGCTTGTGCTTACAGCTGGACGACTTCGCCAATTGCAACTGCAGTAATATGCAAACTGCGCTGGAGATGGTACGATACTGAGGAGTTGTTCAATGTCATTGAATGTGCCCCTTGCCTACTTGGGCAATACTTTTAGATTGAATATTGCCAAAATTCATAATTGCATGAAGGTATCTCCTTCATTCAATAGATGATATTATCCTGGGTCAAGGCTTAGATGATACATAAATATCGAGTGTGCTGCATGGTGTTGATCGGCCTCCTTCACCCATGCATCCAAAAATGAAAACAGGGTAAGTTTATGCTTAGTCAACTCTTTTGCTTGATTTCATATTGGATGGCGGTTTGGCCTTCATAAAATTCCTTCCATCATAAATAATTTGTTAACTGGTCGCATTGCAAGGGTCTCTACTAGGTCTTTAGCATGCCTTGGGAAATCTTCTAATTGAATGCTTTGTTAGTCAGCATCAACCGCAAACCTGAAATCGCTTGAGTGGTGGACTGTGGTAGAATTTGCTTTTGTTGCCGATTTATTTCCTATCATTTGGTTAAAACTATGGAAGTTGGGAGATGGTCTCGGGTTTCTTGATGGTCTCTCTTGCATCTACTGGTGGAATCACATCCTCTGAGGTTTGAACTTGATGACAATCTCACAGTTTCCTTAACTTCTGTATTGGTGGAAGCCTTGCTTTTTCTGTCAGGGATTGGGAAGCGTCTTGGTTCACTTGATATTCATTATCGTAGGTAACACGAGCAAAGTACGCAAATTGCTGTAAATTTTGCAGCAACGGAGTATTATTTACCCAGAAAATTTACTCTTGTGCTGTATCGATGTTTTCACTGCTATTGTCTACTTAAAGCAATTTATTCTTTTATTATGCCCTAAAACAGATTGGTATAGCATTGTGCTGTGGGAAATTTCATGTATCTGTAGATAAAGGTTTCACATCATATCCTTCCATTCCAAGAGACAGGAATCTGCTGGATATAAACATAAGGCTTCTGTTCTGAACTGAACCCTATATCCTCCCTTTACTCGGGAAGCTGCTGACCTGATGAATTCTGAGATATGAGCTAAATGATTCTTATTTGATGCTTTTCTCTTTCTCTGAGGTGCTTGAGTGGGGAGGGAGGTTGGGGGGAGTAGTCGGGCCAGGGTAATAATTCTTGCAGGGTTTGGTGACTTCTTTTATGGAATTTGCAGAGACCTCTTCAATTTTCTTTGAGCAAAGCTAGTATATTGGGGCCGTATCAAATTAGTTAAGTGACGTGGAAAGTTATTGTTGGACGATAAATGTTACCACTTGTTCAAGTGCCTGCTTAGAGTTTGTCACTTTATTTAGTGAACCGAATTTGCAAACTAGTTTTACCATTCATCTTCCTCTTGATTTTTCTTGGCCATGAAAGATTGTTTCTTCTCTTAACTGCTTCTTTGCCTTTGGGCGCGAGTTGAAATTTTTCAAGTTCTCACAACATTAACTACGAGTACGAACAACTGGTGGACCTGTCATCACTGCTGCATGCGTTTTCCTCAAGAATTTGGGCTGAATATAGTTTTTTCCATAAACTTGAGTAAGTAAAGTGTCGCTAAAATAAAATTGCGATTGAGGACACAATAAAAGATGACAGGCATGGGACTACCTGACAATCCAGCACAGTTTTCTGAAAGAAGTAGTACCAGTAGTTTCATATCAGCTGCTTTAGAAATTTTCCTTTTAGCTACTTCAGGGAGAGTTCTTTCAGCAGCGTCCGACTTTGCGTATTTGACAGCCCAGAAAACTGTTAGGTAGTAGCAAGAATTGCTGTACTTAATTGTTGTTGGACTCTCTCCCTCACGAATGGAAACCAAACTTGCACAGAGTACATTATTCAGACTAGCAAGAAGCTGTGTGAATTTCACCTTCATTTTCTGTTGAGCCAGTACGATAGTTTTAGCAGCGTTAGTAGCTCTATAAAAAGTGAATGACATAGATACAGATAACATCTAAGAGAAGCAGCGGCACCGCATCTCGTCTCCAGCGAAAGAAAGAGCATGCTGCTCGTGCAGAAGGTAGCATGTCCTCTGCCGCAGGGAAGCTACGTTTGGTCCGTATCCATCCTGTTGCACTACTGATTACTTCGAGAATACAGGGGAGAGAAGGATCTCTGGATGGTGGAGTCGGGGTGTCCTGGTTCTGAATTCCTTGCACTCTTGAGACGTGGAAGGATGATGACGAATATGAGGAGAAGGGAGAAAACGAGGACGAGCAGGAGCATCACGAGCTCTCCATGGAGGGCATATCGACTGTCGGGTGAGAAGCGAAGCTCATCTGGCAAACCCGGGGGCTGTGTGCTGGGAGGCATGGCCGGTGAGGTCCCGGGAGCGTCGTGAGAGGGGAGGAAGGAGGTGGCCATGTCAGTCTGGCTCGCTCGCTCTTGCTTCGCAGGTTCTCTTCTTTCCCTTATAATGCATGTTGACTCCATCAAACGCAACAAAACTTGGAGAGTCCGTTCACATCTCACCCGAGTCCCATGGAACGTGAAGTGGGGATTTTCCAAGGCCTGCAAGTGAAGCGTGGGCCTGTTGGGGGATGGACACTGACACAAGCCTCTTTCGTTGCTTTCCCCTCCTTGTCTTCTGTCCTCAGATAGCACGGACTAAATACATTCCTTGCTTTAGCCATCCATCCGCTGGATAGCACTCAACAGGATTTTGAATCGCTGGATCGTGAGGTACTTCTTCATCCGTTGTCTTTTTCATTATCGTCCTTCTTATTCCGAACAATTCGGGATTTGTTTAATTCTATATGGGTCTCAACGAACACAGTGTCTTGATTATAAATCACATGGTAAAAATTCACTCCGATATCCCTTTTTACACTATGAGACAAGAGAATCGGCTTTGCATTGTCCGTCATTTTTCGTCATGGACATCGTGCTGTTTACACCTGAGGGATGACTTCATAAGGGACATCAAGCATTAAGGCCTTAGGCTTAACGCGCTTTCCTTCGTCTCCAAGAAAGGAAACATTGCATGGCTGGAAAAAAACAGGGCAGGCTTTCACACGAGAGCGTGCTATTTTAGGTTCTAGCTTGTGATCAGGGAAAAGAGAACAGAACAAGACACTTTCGGTGCCGAGGATAGAATGACAAAAGTTTTTGTCTCGACCATGTATTGTTTGGTCCATCGATGGACCCACTTATACATGTTACGCCAGGGATTAACCTGATGTATAACCTGTGTGGCGAGAATGTTCCGATTGCAATGCACATAAAAACAACATCACGCGTCGAGTACTTCACAAGAAACAAGAAAATTTATGGTCGAAGAGAATTTTCAAATCGAAAGTAAATTTCATCATTAATGAAATCAAGAAGCTCTATCGATATTAAACAGTACGGAAAAGTGACGGCTCCCTCTATTGATATTAAACAGCTACAAGCACCGACGCGTCGCACTGATTTCGGTGCTTCTATGCCTTGTACCTCAATTACTAATAGTATTGATGTCTCCTAGATCTTAGTTTGATTGGTTGAGAAAGGTTGTGGACGGTTGTAGGTCGGTTCCCATCCATCCCATCCTAGAATCAAGACCCAAATCATATTGGGTTTATTCTCAATGTGCAAAGTCGGGAACTCATCCTATCAATCTTGGGATCGAACAGGATTCACTAGCCTCAATCCGATTCCCAAATCATCTTAGAAAACAACAATAATGTTTCTGCTATAGAAGAAAAATAAAGGAACGAAATAGACTCACAAGAAATTGGGAACAAATTGCTCGATCAATGCTTTGATTTTTGTTTTTGTTTTTTTTTTACTTTATGCTACGAAGAAATTAAAGTCATATACTATGGGCTGGCCAGAATTATTCCAACTCAATCGATATGGTTTCTTCTCAAGTACTTAGAATCATATTTGTTATTTTTAATTCTAAAAATATGAAATCATGAACTGAACCAATGTTCATGGGAAGCACTCGAAAAAGTAAAATATAATTATTATTTGAAATTCGTTAATTTATACTTTTTTTAGGTTAATGAAATTAAAAGTAAATCTTTTATAATATTTTAGGAGGAGATAGGTCGTTTGTATATAGTAATATCAACCTTCTATGATTTTAGCTTTTCATACTGTAGTTATTGGCTGGTGCTATTTCCACCATTTCTATGATTAAATTCATTCAATTTTCACACAAAATATAATATTGCCCTTAATCATTTAATTTGAATTTAAAGTGGTGGCAGCAAATTTATTTGCTTAACTTATTTTCTTTTCTTTTTTTTTGTTTTTTTTGTTGCTATGTAAGATTTAGCTGTCATAATTAAGAACTTCACATGCTTTGTTTTCATTTATTGTAGGTATCACATTTATATTAAAAGCACTTTAAAAAAATATAATTTTCCAAGAAATCTGATTTTTTTTACATTACTAAGCAAATTTACGAAGTGATTGTTAAGTAATATCTACAAAAATTCTAACACAGACACTTATTTAACACTTTTTTTTTGGTTCAACCACATTCATTTATTTATAAACTTTCACTTGTTGTGACTATAAAGGTCGCATCCCTGGTTATTGGAGGAAAATTACGTTAAGCATGTCACGATTGTTTAGCTACATTATATGCAGAATTTTTTTACTAAATTATTGTTTTTAATTAGACTTTGTTTAATTTCCGAACGATTGGAGCAATTTTCTGGATTTTCAGTCGAAGTAAAAAGTCTTCCTCTTCCTTCAGCTAGGGTTTCGAATCGGACTCTTGGTCCGCCCCTTCTCATTTTGCTCTCAACAGCACGATCGTCTGGAGAACGCCGCCACCCGTGATACAGATCGGCAGCGATCCGCCGCCAACGATCGATTTAGGTAACCATGGAATGATTTTCTTGTCGGATCATAGCGTAACATGTAAATTTGTGTTGTCATATGATCTTTGTGATTGAACTCAGGATATAGCTCAGACTCCAATTGCCAGCACTTGGAGATATCCACATGATGTCCTTGATTTCATATTCATAGTTTCTCCGAAAAATGCCCGGAAAAGAGCTTTTTCCTGGCTGCTCTATCATCTGTTGCCAACATAAGCATTTCTGAGCTTCAGTTCTCTTCTCGGCTCTCAGGTATCATGTCGGCATCGCGGGAGGATAATGCATCATCTGATGCTCAGGTAATATTCTATGCCTTTGACAGGAGAATGTGATGCATACTTTTATTTGCACTAGAGAATTATGCAGTGGACGAAGAAGGGCAAAAGATGCGATTGAGTTTTCATGAAGTTTGTTTGGATTCGTCTAGTCCCAAGGCAAATAACCACCTTTGGTTTTTGCTCTGCTTAATATCTTTTGCTTCTCGCTGAAGCTGAAAGATCGCAAAGAAGTTCCTTTGGAAGCGAAGGATTGCGATTTTTGGATTGTGTTCATGCTTCACAGGGGATCTCTGTTTAGAGTACTTGTTAGAAGCAATTCTTTATTTGATTTTGTTTTTCTTTTCATTTCATTGCAACGTTTTAACTGTTCAGAAGATTTTGAACGGTTTCAGTTCCTGCAACAATTTTTCACCGTGGAAGCAATGTTGCCTTTCTGTATCTCTACTTGGATAGTCTGTTTGCTTCCCCTGCTGCTTCATTTTTATAGCAGCTTTTTCTCCATTATATTCCATTTGGAATGTATAAGTTCTATCTCACTCTTCAAGCTCCAGCAAGATTGCCCGGAAATGGTTTTTTTTTTAAATGAACTTGAGTATGCACCTAATATCCAGAAATTAGTTGATTATGTGTTGGTGTTGAATTCTATGGAAACTAATTTTCTGGCTAGATTATTAATTATTCACTCTCTCATAGCATTTTTCTGCTCTTTCCTCTTTGCTGTTACAATTTTCCAGCTTTCATCTCATTTTTTTGGAGATCTCCTTGATTCTATTATTGTTGATATTGCCTCTGAGTGTCATCGAATAGCAAAGCTGGGGCTTGATAGAAATTTAGTCGATTATGTGTTGGTGTTGAATTCTACGGAAACTAATTTTCTGGCTAGATTATTAATTCTCATAGCATTTTTCTGCTCTTTCCTCTTTGCTGTTACAATTTTCCAGCTTTTGTCTCATTTTTTTGGAGATCTCCTCGATTCTATTATTGTTGATATTGCCTCCGAGTGTCATCGAATAGCAAAGCTGGGGCTTGATAGAAATTTAGAAGACGAAGAGGAAGAACTGAGGCTTTCCACCCAAGCTCGAGTAAGGGCGGCCGATCCCAGTAATACTGGTGAAACAAATAGCAAGTATGTGGTTGACATTTTTGGACAGACTCATCCCGCTATAGCCACTGAAGTATTTGAATGCATGAATTGTGGACGACAAATTATGGCTGGAAGGTTCGCTCCTCATTTGGAGAAGTGCATGGGCAAGGTGACACTCTGTTCCTAAATTTGCTTTAGGTGTAAATTGAATGCACTGAATTGGCTTAGTTTGAATGGCCTTGTCTGTTTCAATGTTTGGGTGGGTTTATAGTCAAGCATCTTACCTTGAATAGTTTTAGGCATTTATGATCAGATTCATAATTGTTTACTTTCTTTTGAAATTTTAAGGAAATTTTTACTATCTAGCTTCTTTCTTCCTCTCAGGGTAGAAAGGCTCGTTTAAAGACTGCAAGAAGTAGCACGGCCGCACAAAACCGGTATTCACGAGGCAGCCCTGCTTCCACATACTCCCCTTATTCAAATTCCACCAGCACAAATCAGTTATCAAATGGGTCAACCGGTGTTGCAGGTGAGGAGTTATCAAATGGAACCTCTGAAGAGCCATGAAGAAAGCACAGAAGTAACTAAATGACAATAGACTAGGGGGAACTCAATACTGTCTATGTTACACCCACTTGATGAATGGTTTGTCCATTGACATCATCACTGATCTGTATATGCAGTTAACAATCTTTGAAATATATAAATGATGGATTGTGTATACTTATTAAAGCCTGTTTGATAACACCTTGTGGTGGATCAAGTGTAAGCGAGCCATTATTCCGCCTGGTTCTCCTTGCTTTGGCAATTTCTCTCTCCAGAGGGTTGGAGACTCATCACATACCAACAAGGTAATACTTATCAATCTAAAGGTAGTCATTTATGGATTGACCAGCATGCTACAGGCTTACAGCTGATTCTGTGAAAATGTTTAGAAAGTAGTCAGTTTCTGGCTACATTTTGGGGCCATATTAGGGGTGTGTATGCTAACTGCGGAAAGCAATTTACAAATTATACAATTGCTCAGCGTGTTTGCAAGCTTCAAACATTCATCTGTTGATATCGACCTTATGTGTTAGAAAGGGTAGAATAAGGTGGACCTTAGTGATAAGTGGGTACTGACTCTTAAGATTCACTTAAGTCGTTTGAGAAAGATTTTAAAAGTTTATGGTTGGTTTTTTAGGGTTAACTCACTCTGTAAGTTTTCAGTTTAAGATTAATGGCTGCTGTCTCCCTGGCCCCCTGGTGGGCTAGACTAGAAGTTTCTTCTGTGTGCTCTAAAATTTGGATGTAGTCAGTAGTGGTGTTTGGCTAATCTGTTGATTGAATTACCAAAGACACACGATGCTCCAATTGTTAAGACCACTGAGGTTGGATTACTACAATTTCTATTCCAACACGGTGGTAACTCTCTGAAGCAACTCTAAGAGCCTCAGCTACCCATTGGGCCAAGATTTATTAATGAACGAGTAGTGAAAGTGGACATACATGTCGAGATCTTCATCGCACAATAAATTAAGAGTCAGTGGTTAGAACATCTGACTAGTTAGGTCTGTATATATACTCTCATGTATAAGTGGAAGCTTGATTATATGTGAAGTTCTGTTTATGTGAACTCTCAATCTTGCAGCTAATTGAGTGTATAAAATGGGAATTGTATCAGCAAATACGTGTATATATATGAAATAACAACTCTTGGAACTGAAGCTTGTAGGACAGATGCTTCAGTGACCTGATTTCCCCCCACTTCTCATATGTTTGCCATCTTCATTTGGGTTTTGTTCAGTTGATCGTGTCTTTTTACTGCTGTGGAGACATGTTTGAACGATAGAAATGTAATGCTTGATTGAAGATTGCTTATTCCCTTTTTTTTTTTTTTTAACTCTCTCCGAAGTTGGGGATGCTGATGCTTTTTGCACGATCTTCCTCACTCATATTGCCGGTATCTTGCTGGATTAACAGCTGCTTTTCTATTCAAGAACATTTTCATTCCATAAACTTGGATTTAAACTATGGTGTGCTGTTTACTTTAGTAAGTTTGATCAAGCGATTAGTCTTGTTCCATTCGGTGCACCAGATCAGTCCACGTCCTTCGTACACATATGAAAATGGAATTTCCCAGTATCTGCAAAAAGAATTCTTCGAATAAAGACGAACCCAAGCCATTTCCACTTGTTATTGCCATCAATCTCTGGTTCCGCTGACTGTTGAGATTGGGGGGTGCTGGTAATGTTAAGAAGATGTTCCCGGCAATGCGAGGTGGCATTGAGTGGCCAAAGTTGATGATGTTAGGCCTGTGAGGATAAGCATGATCGTTGACAAAAGTACAGTGGATGCACGCTTGTGGCAATTGAACTAGGTGTTGAGATTTGGGATCTGTCTTAATTCGGGAAAAGATAGAATACCCCAGCAAACCTGGTTCAACCAATCACGTTCCTCCAAACTGCCGGAGCCCCCCGTACATGTCGGCCCTAGCTTTGGAGAAGACGTGGGTACTGCCAACGACACATATGGATGAGGATTTATTGTCCCTCTTCTTTCCCGTGTACTTGCTCGGTCAAGGTCTAGACATATCTATAATTCGACTGAGGGAAGGGACAATGAGATATTAATTAGATTTGATGCAAAGGGACAGGATAGACCTCACTGCTGGCGGGCTCTACACAATTTGTAGATCGTATGGCCTTTGCTCTACACAATTTGTGGATCGCATTGCTCACGTGACGACACTTCAACCAAAATTTGCTTTTTCACTGCTTCGGCATAAGAAAGTTTGATCTCTTCTGCGATTGGTTCTGCCTTACGAGCATATAAGGCAATACAATTCTGAGCAGAAATTTTCCACGTGGAAGCCTTAAGCATATATAAAAATCGTCTAGAGGAAAGCATGCAGTACGGTGCAGACAGAATGATGCATGCGAGGAAAAAACACGGACGACAGAATGAACGCTGCTCGGAGCACTCAGAGAACACGAGCGTCTGTGTATTTCCTCTTTTTCCCTTTCATGAATTGAGTGACAAGAGAAAAGTATGTCACTATCGTCCTTTTTGGAGATAGTGGAAGGACGTCCAGGCCTGATTCGTTCGTCTCGGGGCCAGAAAGGAATTTTCCTTTCCACACTGGTACACTTGGCGATTGGTTAAGGGGCTGCATAGTATATAATGGGCTGCTTCTTTAACGTGTCCTTTTCCAAGCAAGAATGGGAGGCCTTATGATTAGTGAAGACAGTGCTGCTGTGGTGTTGTTGGATCTGAGTAGGTTAAGATTGGCCATGAACGGGAGGTAGGAAAGTCGCAAATTTTGGACGGCTGATGATTAGTTTTGGATGTGGCGTATCCGTTTGATATAAACTATCTATCTGGGTCCAATCTTTTGTGTAGATTCATGAAGATTGATCGAGTCGGAAATTCAATTACCAAGCTTGCCTTAAAAGGAAAACAAAGTGAAGAAGGATGCATGGTGTCTTCTTTCTGTGAGTTAAAAAGAAATTGTCATGTTATCTTATTACACATGACAAATCGAATCTAGATTGATAGAAAAGTAGATCTCGCTAAATACCAACGGCTTTGGGTCAAGCTTAGTGTAAAAAGTAGGTTTAGATGGAACCTTTTGTCTTCTCATGATGGAAAAGGATCCCTTGTCTTAGCGTTAGGGGATCCTTGTCCATTTATCTCTCCATTAAAAAGTTTTTCCTCCTAAAAAAAGGAAAAAACCCCCATCTCACTGTTCATTCCTCCTATCCTCCCTAACACTAGGATAGGGAACCCCAATCCACTCATGATAGATACTAACGAGCATTGTGAGATATTGGGGCAGACGTGTCGAGAATTTGTCATTTTGTGGGGAAGGAATTCACATCCCAAGCCTAGATGCACGCGCAGCTTGTGGCATTCAATCTCTCTTTTAGACCATAAATATGCGAGGCGTGTGATGATGATATCATTATCTCCACATGAATTTGTAGATATTTCAAAGCTATCGATGTCCTTGAAGTTAGACTGAATACTTGTGAGGAGCTGAGAGAATTGGGTGATGGATGAGTTGTGTCTATCGTGATGCCTTTTTGTATTATATTTTGGTGGGAAATAGTTCAAAGAGTTATAAACATATTGCACTCATATCAATTCGGTTCTAGACTTTTTGATTTTACCAAATGATTCATAGATCTTTTTAACTTTTGTCAATTGAGTCGATCCAACTAATTTGAATCAGAAATGATTAATGTGGACGTTGATTGTCCCACTCGGCACTGTCGGCGGCAATGATGTAGACATTTTTTTAAGTTAATTCAATACTTTTTTATCCTTTTCTTTTTTTCCCTTGCTTTTTCTATTTTCTTCTCTTTTCCTTTTTTATTCTTTCCTTTTCTCTTCTTTTCTTTTTTCTCTTTCCCTTTGTCCCCTCCGTCGGCCATCAATGATGGTTGGTAGAGCGAAAAAGAAAAAGAAAATAAGAAAAGAAGATAAGAGGGGAAAAAAGCAAAATTAAAGAAGGAAAAGTAGAAGAAAACAAAAAAAAATATCAATAGATTTTTAAAAAGAACATTAAAATATTATTAAAGATAGTCAATGTCATTGTTATCTATGCCATGTAGAGGAGCCAACATTTACATCATCATTTTCTAGTCAAAATTGGTCAAATACACTCCATTAGCAAAAGTTAAAAATATCTAAAACTTAATTGTTACAATTAAAAATTTATAATTGAATTGAAAAAAGTGCAATAAATTTAGAGTTTTTTGAAAATTACCCTTTCTTTCAACTGTCACAAAAAGAATTCAATAATATACATTTATGATATTTATACGTTCTATTTTAGTTCTATTTATGGTATATATGTCACACCAGTATAGTTTGATATTTTTGTATGACATAGAAAAAAGTTTGAGTCATTTGTGTCACAATGGACGAGTTTAAGGTTCTAAATGACAAAAAAAAAAGTTTTAGATATTTGTGTCACAGGTATAAACCCTATGTTTTATAAAAATTCAATTGTAGGCTAGTTTACAATGGGATTGGTTCAACTTAAAAAATTGGGAACTGACATTGAGCGATCCGATTCCTAGTTTTGTACCTTGAATTGGTTATTGAACATAAGAAGCCGAAACCTATAACCTGCAAAGCATGTTTCTAGGTTTTAGGATAGAACTCAGAACTAAATAGATATTGAGCCGATTTATCTCTAAACCTAATTAAATTATTTTACTTTTTTCTTAAAACAGAATATATTTATTGGAACTCAAATGTTATTATCAAGCATAATGGATTGCATTTATCTTTGACATGTGCCCAATCTATATATAACATAATGAAATTTTTAAAAAAAGGAAAAAAATCTCAACCAATTCCCATACTAACCCTCGAAATTCCAAGCCAGTTCTAAGACTAACAAGATCGGTCCTTGATTCCAAAAGTTGAGGACGGAGCCCAAACCGGGTAGATTCCAGGTTCAAAATATGGAGCCTATCCAGGGACAATGCACCACTAAGTTTAAATGGACATCATTCTCATCTTCTCTCCCCGTGTGGGGGAGTCCCACCCCAAGAAATAGAGATCTTCTTATGGCCCGGTGTAACTGTAGCCACAACCGATGCTTCGACACCACAAAAGCAAGACTCCAACGATCTTTTGTCGCTAGCGTTTACATGCCTATAAAATAGAGAGTTGGAAGGGAGTTGAAGTTAAGCGACAGGGCGGTTTCCTATTTAAAATGCTCTCATGATGCTCAAGATGTCGGGAGCTCATCGAGTTCCCTCCTCGCTAATGATGCCTCCCTCGATCAATGAACGAATACATGGGTGCTCCGTCGATTCCACCCGCGCGCACGAAAGCACGTTCTGTCGAAGAACATGGGTTAGATTCAATGGCATCTAGTTCTTGTCAGATGGGAAAAAGCTGAGAGAGGCGTCGAAGTAATGGGATTAATGACCGTCGCTTTCGTAATCTAAGTGTCGAGCGGGACCGCCCCCAAAGGCGATGCAGCAGCAGGCAAATCAAGATATGCAGATGGGCCACCTAACCAAGTGCTCGGTGTGCCCCGAAAGTGAAAGGGACACGCCCCCCTTTTCCTTTAAACTAAAAAGAGATTTCGGAACTGCAAGCGGAAGCCACGGGCCAGCAATTGGCCACGCCTCTTAAACTCGATTAATTAATTCAGCACTTAATCATTGGCAGTCCCTGCTAAGATACACGAAGCTTTGCCCCCAACGACTTGATATAAGTCCAACACGCTTCGTCTTGGCGGAAGAGTATCCGATCCTCAGGAATCACAAGCTCGACGTCGCCCCGTCAATGGAGCGTGAATGGCTGGTCATAAGGCCGTGGTCCAGCGTCGTATACCCGGAGGAGATAATTTATGGGCGTCATGGGTTCTGTCCATGGAAGGGAACGTATTCCATCCACCACATCAGACAAGACTGGACATTTGGAATATAATCGATCTACTTCCACCTCTCTGCTTTTAATTTCGTGAGGTTTTGATGGTCATGGGGAGGAAATCATGGGTTGGCCACCAACGCACGCAGCCCCGGCGTGCACGGTGGCGTGGGGCTGAGGTGATCCCAACGTGGAGGGGGCTTAATTAAGCTAATGATGGCCAAATACTAGAAGACAAAAGAGCACGACCCTCATCATCAACCCCCTTTTTGCTGTCTAAGGATATTGTTATTAGATGCCAATAAGAACGATGATCTCAGGCGTATAAAGGCAAAATCGATTTGCAACACTACATTGCATATTTCTAATAGTTTGCACTGTTGTTTTGAATACGCAAAAACTGATAATGACCCATTATGAACAATGATCTCGGATGTACAAAGGTAAAATCGATTTGGAACACTATATCGCATATTCCTTATAGTTTGCACTGTCGTTTTGAATTACGCAGAAACTGATAGTGACCCGATTTGATGGAGAGTGAAAAGTGATCGCCAAAACAAGAGAGATCGGATAAGATGCAGCTCCCGATAGGCTTTTAAAACGCCAACGGGACCAAAATGAATCAGATTAAGAATCCAAGAGGGGGGTTATTGTCGGGCGGTGCATGTCAACATTGATGATGACGTTAGTGGTTTAAGAGAGGGAGTTTATGATACTCTTAAGTCTTACATCAAATGATAAGAGGTCTCATAATAGTGTGTAAATAAAATTCACTCATAAATGATCATGATCGCGTGATGGTTATATATATAAGAAATTTCATGATAGTATGTGTAAATAAGATTTACTTTTAAATGATCATGATCGCCTGATGATTATATATATAAATTCATTTTAGGGTTTGTTCTCCCCAAGAAAGGATCAAGTCGGGGTGAGTTTTGTTCATATCTTAACATAAGTAAATCATTGAGTAGAAAACCGTAAACTTTTCTAGGTCGGCTTTCAATATTATAATAATAATAATGAAGTCATCAAAACCCCTCGCGAGCTAGGTTTACTGATGATAGAGACCACATCTCTCTCTCTCTCTCTGTCTCTCTCTCTCTCCTCTTCAATATAAATCATGGCCAAAAGCTCTCTCCTCTTCCGTTCAAGCGCAATACTTAGAGACTGGCATTATCCCTCCTGCAAGTTTCGTCCTGTTTCACTCTTATTATTTAATCTCACCCCCTCCACCTTCTCTTTTGCATAATCCAGCGCAAGTACACGAATCAGTACTACCAGAGAGTCCCTTTACGGATCGGTGTAATGGTTCAACAACTGTACAAACAACTGAAGATACGAAGCTATGATGGTGAAAAAGATCGTGCTCGTGTGGAAGAGCTCGAGCGAGGGTGCGAGATTGTAGGGCCAGCTGATCGCGTCTTTCTCTTCACTGACACTTTGGGTGACCCCATCTGTAGGATCCGAAATAGTCCCTCTTTCTGCATGCTGGTAAAAACAAACCCTCATAATGAGTACATCTTTTCTCCATTCGATGATGAACGGTGTTCTGTTTCCTTTTTCTTTATGTCTTATCCAAGAGCTGACACTAGTACGTGGGTATTCTTGTACGTTAGGTGGCTGAGTTGGACAAAGAATTGGTTGGTGTCATCCAAGGCTCTATAAAGTTGGTGACGATGGCGAGGCCTCATGGGAACTTAGGTTTAGCCAGGGTGGGCTACATACTAGGCCTGAGGGTCGCACCCCTTCACCGTCGCCAAGGAATCGGCTCGAGATTAGTGCGCTCTCTCGAACAATGGTTTGTCTCCAACCACGTCGAGTTCGCATACATGGCCACCGACAAGGAGAACAAAGCCTCCGTCAAGCTCTTCGTGGACAACCTCGGCTACGTCAAGTTCCGGACACCTGCTATACTCGTGAACCCTGTCAGCCCCTACAGGGCTCTTCGCCTGCCTTCGCATGTCGAAATCAAGAAGCTCGGGACCAAAGAAGCCAAGCTGTTGTACCAGAAGTTCATGAGCTCGGCCGAGTTCTTCCCCAACGACATTGATAATATTCTTGAGAACAGGCTGAGTTTGGGCACATGGGTGGCTTATTACAAAGGAGAAGCATGGGAAGACATCAGCTATGACAGTGTATTGGCCGGCTCGGAGTCTTGGCGAGGTCCAAGGGACTGGGCCATGGTTAGTGTATGGAACAGTGCAGAGGTGTTCAAGCTTAGGGTGCTAGGGAGAGCACCCTTATCATGCTTGATATACATCAAGAGCTGTAAGTTGATGGATCGATTCTTTCCATGCTTTAAGATCCCGGCAATACCGGAATTTGTCGACCCCTTTGGATTTTACTTCATGTATGGAGTGCACTATGAGGGCAAGTCCTCGGCTCAGCTGGTACGAACCCTGTGCCAATTCGTGCGGAACATGGCCCGCAAGTCCAAGGATTGCAAGCTTGTGGTCACGGAAATTGGGGCCAGAGACGAAATGAGGCTTCACATCCCACATAGGGAATTGCTCTCCTGCCCCGAAGACTTGTGGTGCATCAAGGCCTTGAACAATGAGGAGCAAAGCAGCTTACATGAGATCACAATGAGCCCCCCAACAAGGGCCCTTTTTGTTGACCCTAGAGAGGTATAAGTACAACTCTAAAAGAAAAAAAAAATGTAGGGCTCGCGCACAAAATGACCGAGACAGCCATCCATCGACAGCCCCGGCCAGTGATGTCCGATGAGTATGGCGTGAATAAAATTTCCCACGTAATTTCAGACTTTAACTTGGTTTATGAGATTATCGGATGGAACATTTAGACAATAATTAAACCTCTCGAGAAATATCGATAGTGTGTGCACATTCTATTTCCTATTAAGAACGTGACCGGCCTTTATGACCAAGACAATTCAGTACCGCGTTTTCCGGAAACATTGTATACAGTTTTTACATCTTTCTATGGTTTCCATGTACAAGCCAGAAACCCTAGGGCCCCCTCCTCATTCACACTCGATGTCGTTCCTCTTATTGTTCCTTTCACATGGTCGATACAGAATCTTAAAAAAGATGGGTGCCACCATTCAATGTCTCTGTTTGAAACTTCCACTTTGTGCACCAAGCTATATATATGTATGGACCAATGTAGCCCCTCCTTAGTGGTCCGAGATGTTTTGGTTCACTTGTCCTCGCTTGGGAAATTGCAACTTTCATAACACTGCAAACTCGAAAACCTAGTCTCTCATTTCTCCAAGACTGAAACTCTATCCAAATGAAGGAAAAAGCATTGTGAATGAAGATGAGGAGGCCTTTCAAACTTTTAGGCCAAGTTGATAAGTATTTTCGTGTAATAGCACACCGATGTATCTTTGTGATTATTTATGGAAGACGGGGAGTAGATTCGAGGGGCAATAATGATTCTCCAGTGCCCATTGCTTTCCAGTTTAAGAGGAAAATAGACAAATCAAGTTGGTTGGAGGCTCTCAAGTCATCAATAATACTGAGAGTAGGTAAGGTAATATTGATAGTTCTCCTGCCCTGGATGGAAACTCTCTCTGAGCTGTCTTATCTGATCCCTTTTTGTGCTTCGGAGCCACCTTCGAGAAATTATTAGGGGCACTTATAGTTTGTCTCAACGATGATTAGAGTGACAATAATGATGGAAACGTTGGTGACGCTTTGAATGGCATCGCTAGTGCGCATTAGGCAAATGAAAACGATGGTAATTGCAGCAAACTTACGGGTTTGTGATTCGCAGTTGCAGAGACTTTTCTGGATTTTTTCGGGATCATTCACAGCGATCAATAGTGCGAGCTACCCGCATGGCAACAACTAGAGTTCGATTCCTGTTTCATGACTCATGTGGATGGAAGGTCTAATCGTGCATATCCATGATCGGGGTGTTCTGGATACAAAATCTTTACAAACAAAACATGAGCGTCGATATGACTTAGTGAACACGTAAATTATGCAACATATATGTACATTAATTCCATGACTCTCCATAATCGAGATGAATAATGATTGTAATTTCTGAAGGGATCCGATGAATCAGTCTTAAGATTGGATTTAGTTAGCTGTTTTTTTCCCTACTTTTTACACGGAAGTCTATTGAACATGCAAATTATGCAAGATATATGTACATTAGTTCCAAGGACTTTTGTTCGTGTTAGACAGACATGTTGTGGTTTATTCAGGTCATGTGCAAGAACTACGATCCTTGTTTCTGTTTCAAGTAATTGAAGGCCATTTTTTTTAATTAAGTTTTCCGATTGTCTATGTTGCTTATATCGCAAATACGCTGGTGAATTAGTTTTGGACATGCAAAATGCAACGGTAGTCTGATTTATTTTTACTTATGGGGCTGTCAATTAAGTTTTGGATTATATGACATGATTGGCTTAGTTCGATCACGTGCAAGATAGTGTTCCTTGTTTGATGCGAACAAGTGTCTTAGAAAAAGAAATTCATACAAGCACAAAAGATTTAGGAATTAAAATATCGATTTTCAATTTTCACGATTTTTCTTTTAACAAAACAGACCAAAATTTAATATGGCGTAACTGTGGATGTAATTTCCTCCATATTTTATATTGCTTCACTAGTAAACAGTCTGGAATTAAGGTGGAATCAGAATATGTAATTTAAGTTTATGCGAAACTAATGAAAGATGTTTGCAAACGAAAGCCCGTGCATGATAGAAAGCTAATTACACTATAAATTGTTGCTGGTTGCCCATCATCCAGAAACGAGTTTTGGTGGTCCAAAATGCATCTGGAATTTGTTGGTCTAAAGTCGCAATCTTCAAGGATTGGGAACTGGATTAAGAATCAGGCCCATCAAAGTTAGAGAAGTTCTCGGAATCTGATCCTTATTCCTTGCCTCCCGGATCAAATTGACGGTCCACGACTCGAAACAGGTCTATGGGCTGACCTCGGATTCTCCAATTGTAAGTGAACTTTTCAGGCATTTTCTTCTCGTCAGTTCGGAAGTCTCGTTAATCCGCGTGTGAAAATCGAGACTTTTGAAAGAGACTCCATCAATTTAAGTGCACGGAATCTACTGGTAACAGTACTTTACCTAGACGACTCAGTTGCTAGGGATTCATCATAGGATTTTTGGGTCTTCGATGCGATTCTAAGTTATGAATTTGCAATGAAAACCCTAAACTTGATAACTGATATGATCAGAAAGGAAATTGAACGGCATGTCATCAATAGGGATCCCCATCGAGATGATCCAGCGCTTATGCAAGTCTTTGCAAACGCATCTATGAACCACCCACCTCATCCTGCGACCCCAAAAGAGGCTCACTGCAAAAACCCAGCAAGACGTATCTGGATGGAGGATCGAGAGGCCCGTTCAATAGCATCATAGGCAGATGGACCCGGCCCATCTGCACGAAAATTGAAGACCCGTGTGATTGAACTCAAGCCGTAAATCATCATTCATATTTAGGAACACGTATTCGTGTATTTTCGATAGGAGTTGATCAAATGATTAAAAAGTTCGGAATGCACCGGTAAAAACACGAAACATTACAAAAGTTTTGACCGTGTTGAAATTGATGGATTACAAAAGTTTTAGTTGTGGTGATATTGATGGTCCATCGCTCAATGTGCCCTCAGGAATGTCGAAGCATGTCTGAGTTGCCTGGAGACACCCATGTGAAAATATGACCTTTCACTAGGTAGGTACAAAATTATCATGCAATAGTTAAAGGTTCCATTTGCTCCGCGAAAAACGTGGCATTAAAATATATCATAACAAGTTAATCTTCAAGGAAATGATAATATTTTATAGATTTCGCCCGAAAGTTAAGAATGAACTGCTGAAAAATATTTTTCAGTTGTTTGATGTGAAAAATCCGATTTGATTTTTTTAAATAAATATACTAACAACCCACTACCACAAGAGCGAGGAGTGATTGTTGGGGCTAGAGGGCCTAGGTAAGAAACGACTCCTAGTTGACTTATAGAATGGTGAAGAAATAAACTGAACCATGCACCACACACACACACACACACACGCATATGAAAACATGAATTAATTCATAGAGGCTTGACATAGCAGTAATATTTACCTTTGGAAACTCCAAAGTCGAGCATTATTAGATGGGAGTTCTCCCAAGATAAGTGAGCTCACGGGAAGATATCCATCTGTACATCATAGGATAAAACCGTAAGGTTCGGTACAATACCTTAGTATGAGTTGAGTTCAAAGTGTCGGAATATGGTGTTAAAACCAAATCCCCTTCAGTAGGTACGTGATTTGGAAACGAACTAAACAGAAGTTGGCAGGCCTGGAATAATGCAGTCCAACGAGGGTGGGGAGTAATCACCAAGGCCAAAAGGTTTGGACAAGGAACATCTCTTGATAGGCCCCTAGGATGATAAAGGGCAAGAAATGAACCAAAAACGATTCTACTAGAATCAACTCACAATTGCACATTTTGAAGTAACAATAAGGCTTATGACCAAAAAAAAAGTAACGACAAGGCTTAGATTTGGAGCAATAAATTAAGCATACACAAGTGGAAGTACTCCCAAGATGGGTAACCTCTTGGGAAAGTACACATTTGTACATCAAATGATAAAAATCATGAAGCACGGTGTGAGACAGGTCATAGCAAACAATATCTTAGTGTTTAAGTGGAGGGTGTCACTTATATACTATTGGAACACTAATAACTTGTCTATGAATAGCTTGAAAATCAGTTACATCAAGCACTAGAGTCCTAGGTCTAACCTTGATGTACCCTAATCTCGGCATCACGAATTAGGGCATGGGCACTTGTGTCTCAAGCCTTGCCTTGATGGACGTGGGTGCAAGTGTTGATGGACTTGGGTATGAGTGCTAAGCACCGGGGTCCTGAGTTTGACCTTAATAGACCCAGGCACAAGCATTAGGGTCCTCAATCGCAGCCTCAATAGACCCTAGCTTAAACATTAAGGACCTAAGCCCGAGCGCTAATGAACCTTGCACGGCCTTTGCAAAGCCAAGCTTCAATGACTGGAATCAAAGGCCTGAGCATTTAGGACCTATGCACGGCCTTTGTGGACCCAAACCCAAGGGTTAGGGATCCGAGCTCAGGTATCAAAATCATATAGTCAACCTTTCTATACGTAAACCCTGGTGCCAGGGCATTAGGTACGGGCACTGAGGCTTTAGGTTCGACCTTGATAGACTTGGGCATGAGTGCTAAGACCTAGACAAGGACACTAGGGCCTCGAGTGTGGGCACCAGAGTAACGACCACAACCTCGATCAACCTCGACACCAGAGACTTGGTCCTAGATGTTAAGGAGTAGGGCACGACCTTTGTGGACCCAAGCTCGGGTGTTGGGGATCACCATGCTCAGCCTTTGTGGCCCTAGGCCCTAGTGCCAAGGCATTGAGGCTTTAGGCCTAGCGTCAATGGACCCAGGCAAGGATATTGGGGTACTTAGCTTGACCCTGATGGACCTAGGGGTAGTCACTGGGGACTTGTGCATGGGCACTAGAGTCATGGGCAAGGGCTTGATGGATTTGGGTTTGGACGTCAAAGAGCTGGTCCTAAATGCTAGGGACCTCGGAAACTGGGAACGAGGAAGGGTTTTTGTGTCAAAGTACAAGAGTTTCTAGTTCACGTGTCGATAGATATCTCATTTTGGAAAATACTTTATTGATTCTTTTAAGAGGCAATCATTTTCCTAAATCAAAAGCATGGCTTTTCTAATGACTAGGAAAATATTTTTCAACTTATTTTATTAATCTAATCAAGCCCTAGAAAAAAAAAGTAGATGTTGTCACGAAAAATGAATGATTCAGATAATGTTTTTCTAAAAAATTATCGTTCGTGTCGTTTGAAATAATAATTCAAAGGAAAATATATCTAGTATCAATGATAATTCACATTTAAATAATTCTTTGGATGGTTTTGTTTTCTTTTCATTCATAGATTCTTATCGGTTTCCCTTCTAAACCATCACAATTTGATTCAAGAAATGGAAGAATTCCTACAAACACCATTGGCAAAGGGGCCTTTCTCGTCTGTACATCGACGGATTAGAATTGAAAACACTAAAGAAAGAAGCACGCATGCTCCACCTAGAGGGGGTTCCCTAACGCTAGGTTAGGGAAACCTTGAAGATTCAAGGGTGAGAAGGGGGAGCACCCCTTTATATAGGGAAGTGGATCCCCTGCACTTAGTGAAGATCCGATCTACTCCCATCCACCCTCCAAATTTTTCAACCCAAATTTTTCTCCCTATAAAAAGGGGGAAATTCCATCTCTCACCATCCAACCCCTGCTAAGAGCAGGGGATCCGAATCCTTTATACAGGGGGGTAAAGAGTTTGAGGATGAAGGGTGGGAATGGGAAGCTAGGTTGGTGTTTTTTTTGTCAATAATAGGAGAGAAGTTCCTATTTCTAGAGGTTTTGTACCGCTCTTGAAAGTATTGAGTGCCCATCTGCTTAAGTAGAACTGGATCTCTTATCAACATGTCTTCATCATTCTTCAGCATGGCAATTTTGTTTCTTTGATGTCCTTGCACCGTTGTGGCATGAAAGAATTTTGTGTTCTTATTCCCCAACTTCAACCATTGGTTGCGAGACCTCATTCCCCAATACATTTCTTATTGTCTCCACAATCTTTCAATTTCCTTTTTCAGCCAGTCAATTCTATCCTTCCTTCCATTAAGGCTTGGGCAGTTCGTAATCTCCTTAATTTCTTCATTCAGTTTCTGTATTTGTGTGTAGCCATTTGTGTATGTTCTTTTGGTTTTGTGCTCCACCACCTCCGAGGCCGAACCCCTCGGAATTGAAAATTCCTCAAATTCGTCGACGCAAATGCCGCCCCACATCCTTTCCAAACGTAATTGCGGAATGATGACTTTTCCACCATACACTTAATTAATCAAGAATCTAAAGAAGTTGGAAATCAAACGAGGGCTGCACTAAAATCCTACGGAGCCCACGACAGTTTCGTCCGTAGCTATGCCGGGCCCCACGTTAAATCCCAGGACAGGACAGATGTAAATTCCCATGAAAACGTGAAGATCCCAATTCGGTTTTGCCTTTGATCTTAGTAATCATTTTCTTCTCCCCCCAAATCCCACGTCATTAACTCAAAAGCAGCTTCTTAAATTCAAACGGCGGGTCCCACTCCCGTTTCTCATCTCCTCCTTCTTCTTCATCGTCTCCGACACCATAAGTCCCCTCGAAGTCCGCGTCGAAACAGGACCCAACAAGAAAGGGAACATTCCCCAGCCGTCGCCGACGTGACCGACGGCGAAGAACACGGAGAAGAAGGAGAGGAGTGAAAGTTAGTGGAAGCGGAATTGCGCAGTAGCTGAACCGGTCTTCGTCCATCGGCCCAGTTCTGAAGAAGAGGTAGAAGAAGAAATGGGCGGGTGCGTAACCGACGCGGCACGAGCCCTCGCTTGCAGGGACAGCGCGGCGGCATCCCACCTCAAGCTCATATCCATCTTCGTCATCTTCTTCACCAGCGTCGTCGGCATCTCCTCCCCCGTCCTTTTGGCCCGGTACTTCCAGGGCAGGCCTGCCTACGACAAGGCCGTCCTCGTGATCAAGTGCTTCGCCGCCGGCGTCATCCTCTCCACATCCCTCGTCCACGTCCTCCCGGACGCATACGGCGCCCTCTCCGACTGCGCCGTCGCCTCTCGCCACCCCTGGAAAGACTTCCCCTTCGCCGGTCTCGTCACTCTCTTCGGCGCCCTCCTCGCCCTCCTCGTCGACATCACAGCCAGCTCCCACGTGGAGCACAGCCACCAGGCGCCCTACAAGCCCATCGGGACTCGCGAGGAGAAGAAGCTGGCGGAGCCAGGGATCGTCGAATCGGCCGAGCTCGGGGCAAGTTGCGGTGGCGATCAGGCCGAGGAATTGGTGAAGCTGAAGCAGAAATTGGTGTCGCAGGTGCTGGAGATTGGAATAATATTCCACTCGGTGATAATTGGGGTCACGATGGGCATGTCTCAGAACCAATGCACGATAAGGCCCCTCGTCGCTGCCTTGGCCTTTCACCAGATTTTCGAAGGCATGGGACTCGGCGGTTGCATTGCTCAGGTGGGTCGAAAATCTTGTTCTCCTGCTTCTCATTTGCTAACTTCTCTTGTTGGATCCTTCAATTCATTGGATTCTATTAGCCGATTGTTTGGTTTGAGCATGCGGAATTCAGTGGGCTCTGGCCCCTCTTGCTTACCGTATCCTTCTTTGTCCAGCGGCGGTGTGTTTGTCTTAAAATTCACAGCTAATTGTGGAAGGTACTGATAGAGTCAGTGAGTTCTTGCTAGTTAGTGAGGATGGAGATTTGATCCTCGTTGTCCGGAATCTCTGTGAAGGCTAATACTTCCACTTCCCATATAGGTGATTACGCTATCGAATGATCACCGGGCGTTTGATAATTTGTCATAGAGAGTCATCCGAATGGATTATGCAATTGATTGTTTCGATTGCTTGTATTCCCAGTTAACTTACCTCGTGGAAGTCTGGTTATATAAGCCTTCGCTAGATCCTGACTGTAAAAGTGAGGATTACTATTTTATGGAGATTTCATCAATTTGATACCCCGCAGATCATGAACTTCTCCTTTGGTCACCATCATGGACCATAGTCCACAACCTTCGAATCCATAGCTGTCACTTCTCATTATATAAATGTTTTTTGCAAATACGGAAGTTTGGATTCATCTTTATTCTTGAATAAACCAACACAGGTTCTCTGCTCATGGCAAAACTCTGCGAATGATGACATCTTTTCATTCGTGATTGGTAATTTTTAGTAAGGTATGGTGCTTCCTTTATGTTTTTTGGCAGCTTCCATTAATTCTTGGTTAGTAGCTTCCTTCAAGTGTTGATGGAATCATGGATTGGTGGAGTTGTCCGCTTCTTATGGGTGCTTCTTTGTCCTTTCATATCGGTTGTATAAGGCCAGTTCTTGAATTATCATGAACTTCCTTGTGGATTTAGTTCAATGTTGGACAATCATTAAAAAAATGCAGCGTGCTTTGTTCCTGAAATTTCCATTATTCCTTGTAATGCTCGCTATCATTTGGTCTGATCCGTTATGTCAGTTATGCCTGTCCAGAACGTGCAGATAATTCTAGAATACAGTTGCACAATATTTGATCACACAAATCACTTGTAGGTTGATTGATCGTGTTATCTAATCGATTGTACAAACTTGAAATGATGACAGGCGGGTTTCAACTTTGGGACAACAGCATACATGTGCTTCATGTTCTCAGTGACGACTCCAATGGGGATAATATTGGGGATGATCGTGTTCTCGGTGACAGGTTACGATGACAGTAGTGCTCACGCTTTGATTATGGAAGGTTTATTGGGGTCTCTCTCGTCCGGTATACTCATATACATGGCGCTCGTAGATCTAATAGCGGCCGATTTTTTCCACAACAAGTTGATGGATTCATCCGGGCCGTGGTTGAAGAAGGCATCTTTCGTCGCTCTTACTCTCGGTTCTACATCTATGTCCATCCTTGCCCTATGGGCTTAAATAATTTCTTGGAGATGAGTTGGGCAATGAACAATGTCGTCATGTAAAATCCGAATCCCCTGATGAAACGTGGATGAAGCATATAGAAGGAAAAGATGTATCCTTGATCTCTGGGTTGAATTTTCACAAGGAAGTCGTGAAGTTTATCTTCGAATTAGGCTAGTGGAATCTGTTGCTGCATCATCTGGTGCTTTATGGATGCGCTCTCGTCAACTCATTGCTGAGAATGTATGTACTCCCAGAGAAAAGTGAGGAGTGAGTGGAAAGCCTAGTAATGCCGAACGGAGCGTTTCTCTTCTCTAAAGCGACCGCCCTCTTTCTTTATTTCTCTTCCACGTCCTTTTAATATTTTTCTAGTCACCATGAAAGATCCATGTGCAATATGACTCTGCATGTCACCCCTTTTCTATTGTTTTGGCGAACGCACAGAATGCCCTACGTCACTCAATCTTGGCATGTGCTGCATGTACTCCAGACCATATCTTAAATTTAGGGTACCTTTTTATCAATTCGGTACTCTAGCTTTTACATAGGTCCCACTAGCCGAAGCCAAAGTACTAAGTGAGGAGCGTGGTGCGGTATTAGGAACAATCGGCGATAGAAAGATTTGATTGTGCAAATTGAGAGAGTTAGATGATTTGATTACGGAGAGAAACAAATTATAGGAAGAAAATCATGGGAACGCCACAAGTCGATACACGGACCGGAGTGTAATCGGAGGATATAGAAGTGGAAGAAGAGGATAAACTGGTCATGTGCTAGGGTTCATGGATGAAAAGCCCTACAGTCGAGAAGTTGGAGGAAAGGCTTTAATAAATATGCTCAAATAAGCTGAGGAAAAGGTCGAGTGTAATTAGTTAGTTGGTCACGATACAAAGTCATCACAGCATGTACAGCTAGAAGAGAAGAGACGGTCCTTGTTGCTCAAGATTTGCCTTAATGCGGTCGCCTGGCCAAACCCGAAGTGGAAGAAAGTGTAAGGAAAAAAAGAATAAGTGATCAACTATTAAAGTGAGCCTAATCACACATCAACTGGTCCCGTAGCTCAGTTGGTTAGAGCGTTGGTCTTATGAGCCGAAGGTCGCGGGTTCGAGCCCCGCCGGGACCACCCTTTTTTCTTCCAAAAAAAAAAAAATCCATTTCTTTCTTCGTTGGTTGCTCTCCTGAGAATTGGATTCAAAATTTTTCGCGATTGGCGTGTGCCACGTGGCCTTGCTCCTCCTCTGCATCGCCATTTTGATTAGCACCCTGCATGCTGCACTTAAACATGCTCAATCCTCACCTCCATCACTAGCTAGATCGACCCTCGAGTGGAACTTCCATAATAAGGAAATAATCCCGAGTTGCGATTTCATCGCGTTACAGTGCCCCCTTTTTTTTTTCTCCTTTTATCGTCATCTAAGGAAATTGCATATATACTAATACAGTAAAAGCTACATACCCCATAGCTTCTTTTGTACCAACATCCCATCGATGCGCGTTATCATATCAAGCGAAAAGTGCCAGGGTCATTCCTTCCTCAACTTCA
The DNA here is from genome assembly GCA_030064385.1 of Melaleuca quinquenervia. NCBI lineage: Eukaryota > Viridiplantae > Streptophyta > Magnoliopsida > Myrtales > Myrtaceae > Melaleuca > Melaleuca quinquenervia. The sequence continues at coordinate 26,861,043 of CM057719.1, read as the reverse complement.
AACACACCTCCATCTTTTCTTATTGTACGACAGTGTCGTGAATTGACGTACTTGAAAATTAGGATGCAGTGACACTTGGGTTCTGTTGGGTTTGTTTCTTTAACTTTACATTATGTAGTTTTACTCCAACTTCATGAATATGCATATTGGTCCTTGAATGAAAATTAATTCAACCAATCATCCCCCACTTTCACACTCCTTGCCACTCACAATCACATGACTGAATCACTTGGTCAATCATCATACGTCAGTAAGCAAATTAGAACACTTACCTCTCACTTTTGCCCTCACCTTTTGAGCTCATGCTGGGCATGTATATTTCGCCTTCATGTGGGCTGAGCCTCGATTTCAGTTTGGAAAAGAAGCACAGCATATTCACACTTCAACAATACGTCAGCTCTCTGCGCTATCATATTCTGTATTCTGTCTTTCCAATCTCAAACCGTATTTGCATTCTTATTTACATAGCATTCAAATGTACTTTAACCTGCAACTACTTTACCCTTGACAAGTTTCCTGCTTTCAGGTTTCCTCGTCTTGATTGCATAACTTTGTTTTAGTGTCAGTCAAGCCTCTGAGCTCCTCAGACACTTCGTCTTAAGATCCCAAGATCTGAGGCCAACTTTGATTTGCCGAGCAGAAGCTAGACATAGTAAATCATACCAACTTCCAGCAAAGATGTGTGAGGCACGTTCAGCACATCATCAGGATCTCTGCAATTTTTGTTCAGGAAAGCATACACTACGTCTATGGCTAATTTCTTCAAAATGGGAGAAGATTTCTTTGCCTTGACGTCAGAGTGCCCCAGAATATAAGCAACTCCAGATTCTTTAGCCTTTAAAATCCCAAGGGTCTCATCTTTTAGAGGAGGAGCCTCTGAATGGTTGATATTTGATGACATTGCTCCAATGTTACACTGAGATTGTGTGCTAGTCTCATGGTACCAGTCCAGCGAGGAGAGATCTCGAGCACTGAAGGCCTGGATTCCCTGGTTTCCAATCTCCCCTGATGATATTGTTCCTGGCTTTGAGCAATCGCCATCTTCAGTTTCCACAAATTGCAGTATTCCAGTAACCAAACTGTTGTCGAAATTGTAGTTCTCTTGCTGTGAATCCTTGTAACCAAACCTCATGATGCAACGAAACATGCCATACTCCTTTGGTCCCACCCGACTAATAAGCAACCGTTCATTTTCGCTGACATGGGGAACTTGAACAGATTTTACGCAAACAAAGACCAGCACCTGATGAAATGCTGGCAAGTTTGTCACAAAGTGTCCAAAGATGGCTGGTATGCCTGTCACAAGATTGGTATATACAAGTCCAATCCCCGGAACTCGAACCATACCAAGGCTGGACCCCAGAGAGATTATTCTGTTAACAGAAACCTTATTCTCAATGTCAAATTGGTGTTTCTTCATGGTGCCATAATTCCATATATACATCACGGCCATAAAAATCAGAGACAAAGCAAGAGGTATCCACCCGCCTTCTGGGACCTTGCAGATGGAAGACGAGATGTAAAGCAGTTCAACCGAGCCAAAGATCACAACAAATGAGATAGCATAGATTATCCGCCTCTTCCACACAATTATAATGATCAATCCCATGAGGCAAGTTGTTACGAACATAACAGTGGTCACTGCCAGCCCTGCAGTGACATAACAAATATGAGAACTCCGCACCAATAGGTGGCGCATTTTGTGAAAAACATTTGCAAATAATTCAATCAGCATAATACTGTAGACTCACCATATGCATGACCAATCACGTTAGTGTCCCTTGATCCTATTGTCACAGCAAGACAAAGAAACATCAGCATCCAGTTTACCTCAGGAATGTATATTTGCCCGTAGATTTTACTGGATGTATGAATGATTTTAACTCTGGGGAAGCAGTTCAATGCAGAGCTCTGGCTTACGATGGAGAAGGTGGCTGAAATTACGGCCTGACTTCCAACTACTGCAGCTAAAGTTGCCACAATAAAAACTGGCCAAAAGACATGTTCTGTGATAGAAATATTAATCTGAAGTTAAGGTTTTTCAGAGATAACTGAACCTAATCACCTAGTTCTCAATGATTCCTTGCCTGGTATGGCCTTGTAGAAGCTTCCTTCAATATCTTCATGATGCTTCGAGAGAAATGCTGCCTCCCCCATGTATGCAAGGATAAGAGAAGGATAGACCAGAACTGTGAAAGCTACCTAATAAGCGTTAAAAACAAGGGAATTTGAGATGAGAAAAACCAATTTGAAGAAGTTCTCCATACAAAATGCCAGAATGATAATGCTGAGAACGTCAAGGTAAGGACAACCACCCTAATTGAGAAAGGAGAGAAATGGCCCATATCAGTAAACATTGCCTCGACACCTGAGATGGCATGGGGAGGTTAGCTTCCAAGCAGAGTGACTGCAAGTACAATATTTTAATCAAAATGAAAAGACAGCTACCTGTGATAGACAGAATCACTCCACCCAGTGACACCCATCCTTCGTTGCCTGTATTTCTTAGGAACTTCAACATGTACACAGGAGATAATGCGCGTATTATTCGTGTATTCCAGCGGAAAATATTGTAAATCCCAAGGCAACATATGCAAAGAAGCCATGCCATGACAACTGGGGCAAACAAGAAAGCAACTCTGTGTGTCCCATGGTGCTGAAGAGAGAAAAGTCCCAGCAAAATGACACACGAGATTATAACTACATAATCTGCATATAGTAAATGAACTGTCCTCAGAGTTCATTAACATAGTTAGAGATTTTGGCAATTATAGGAGGGTCGACTTACTTTCGTGAAGTTCTGGTACTTTAAGCTTGACTCCCGAAACTGCTGAAAGAACTGAAAAGGGAAAATATATTTAAATTTGAGAATTACAGGTTAATCAGCTCAAGATACATAGCCCAAAAAAAAAACATTATTTCTGCATAAATTCACCAATCAAACGTCACGTCATATTAAACTTAAATTTTATAAACTTAATTCTCCTCCTCCGGATGCACCATAGAGCCCACTGTTACAAATGAACAATAAAGGAAGCAAAGATGACCTAAACCAGAAGCAGACGTCCTTGACTTAAAACAAGGTCGGGCCAAAAAATTTCCACTCGTTTCCTTACTTCTACATAAGATCTTTATGCATCAGGAAGCATACTAGATTCCCCAATATCATTTGTGAGTTAAAACTGCAATTACTTCTGAAGTAGAAGCTTGAAAACTATTGCTATCTTGAGAAAACAGCAGAGTCACTGGATTTATTTTATTTGACGTGCAAATTCATACATTGAAAAATTGTGTGCTTTTGGACAAAAAGCGTGGAAAATTCATTTATATGCTATGACAGCTCAAGCTACCTGATATTGACGGAGTCAGAACACCATCACCTATTGCCATACAAGTTCCAAGAAGAACAAATATCAACAGGCTTGTGCGAAAATTAGGGTGCTTCTCCAGGAAAGACTTTAGGGCCAAGTTTTGCTGTGAATCAGCTGATCTGTCCCTTGCGTAAGAAGACAGCTTCTCATCAACATCTTGTTGATTGGGTAAAATGCTCAGTCTTGCATGTCGACAAAGCAAAGAATACAAGGCAAATGTCCCACCTACATCGTCCTCATACTGTGGTATCAGTTATGTGGCTTTTAAACTCTAGATAATGAGCAGCAGTCAACAGCAAACAAAGTCTCACACTTTTCAATGTATCAACAAGAAATTGCCTTCCATGTAACAAGGAGATTTCTATGCTAATATGCCCTAATGCAGGGTCACAAGCAGTCCAAGTGCACAATTATGATGCTTAAATAGAGAAAATAAGATGGCAATACAAGCAACTGATTTGTAAGGGCATTTGACCCAGCAAGGTTGGGTTGCTTAGCATGCATAGTCAAGAAGGGACTATCAGCAACTTCTGCTGTGCTTTCCCGGGACAAGAGAGCAAACATAGCTCCTGTTTGGTCACTTGATCAGAAATCCAAAAGTGAGATGAAGCTCAACTTCATACCTTCTCCGTTGTCATTGGCGGACATCACAATGAAGGTATACTTGAAGAGTGCAATTAGAGTCATTGTCCAAAAGATAAATGAAAGAACACCAAAGATCTCCTCGTCATTCTCGTGAAGGCTCAACTTTCCGGAGAAGGTAGTCTTGTATACATAGAGAGGCGAAGTACTAATATCACCATATACCACTCCAAGGCTTTGGTAAGCCAATGTGAGCACAGTTGTATATGACACCCTCTTCATTTTCTAATTCAGAGAAACATGATAATTACCAGATGTATCATAAACAAATCACGTGGATGAAAAGAACAGAGAGAAGAAGCTCCAACAGCTACCATCATAATGTTACAAGTGTACTTACTGCTCCAAGATTCCAAGCACATTCAATGTAAACCGTCAATGCAAAGCACTTAAGTATATTAAAAACTAGCACCCTCAAAGATATCTTAAATGAAATTGCAATGCAAGCAACTCCTGGAAGCTAACAGGTTTTTGCCCTTTTGGCAACAGAGAGAAGAAGCACCATGGTTACTATAAGTAAAGTGCGTTTGAGAGAGCATTTGCCCAAAGCCTTTGCATGAATTCAAAGGACTTCAGACGAAAGGGAGTTGGACAAATGCAAATACTGCTTGCTAAACACTCGAATACAATAAGTCAGAGTCACTATTCAAAAGATAAATGAAAGAACACTTGACGTTTTGCACATACCCAGGAAAACTCGAAGCTCAACATTTTGCAGATACACAATTATTTAATCAGCAAAAGACAGCATAATTCAGACAGAACCGTACAGAATGCAGAAGTTTCAAAACAGTAGCCCTTGGCTGCAGAGTTGAGCAATTGCATGTTCCCGTGCTAATCAATAAGTTCTGGGACTGTTAATTCCTGTTCATGTGCTAGATTTGGGTCATTCTGAAACTCCACTTTTGTTGAACTTGCCAAAAAATTATTCAAATGAAAGAATGTCATCGGCCACTCAAATAGTAGACCGCAGTATACAAAGCAAAAGACACTCGACTGAGCACACAAAGATTCTGGTGAAAAAGTTGACTTAAGAAAAGCATTTTATGCGGCGGGGCAACAATACTGAAGTTGAATCCGCCGCAAATGCTGTAACAGCCAAGCGCAAACAGGAGCATAGTACTATGAGTACATGAGAATGAAAAATGGCAACAGAAAAAAGACAGACACTATCCATGAATAAAATGGAAGGGGAACGACCGAACGAGTGAACTCAAAAAGGGTAACCGTAGAAAGATAATGGGAACAGAAGCGGAACCTGTTGAGATATTCCCAATTCAGAAGCTGGTTCAGGGGCATTCATGGCTGACGGCTCTGAAGACTCAGAGAGAGAGAGAGAGAGAGTGGGGTCAAGAGATGATGGGCAAGAACGAGAAGCTGCGAATGTGTTTATAACGAGAGAGAGAGAGAGAGAGAGAGAGAGTTGTGGTTTTTTTTGGGGGGGGAGCTGTGGCTTGGCAAGTGTTACGAGGGACCCAAAATGCAATAAATGCTCTTCACCTCGCCCATCGCCTCCTACCTCCTCCTTGAGCATGACCATCCTTTTCGAACAGCGCCCTTGGCATGATTTTCATCTTCTTGCCCAACCATGCATCCACCTCCTTTTATCTTTTCTTCAGCCAAAGTGCAAAGCCCGAACCTTGTTTAGCTTTTCCATTTATATGCACAGACTCTCAACAAGTTCAAGTATAATATGTTTTTTCCCGGGCAGCGTCTGATTTATTTGATTGCTTACCAAGTTCAGGCATGATATGAGCTTTTTATCTCTATAAATAACCTTGAGCACTAGAGCTAGTTCAATTCAGACTAGCACAAGAACAATGAAAACTGACTTATCTCGAATATAAAAGACCTCTTTCTACTCTCGTTAATAACCAAAAAGAAAACCATCGTCTAGAAAAGTTACTGCTGCTAGTAATAGAGCCAATCACTCGGAAATATCAAATTGAGAACGTCACTTCCTTTTTCAGTAAATCAAATAGTTTTCCCCTCCTTTATTCTCAATCTCTCCAAAATCCCTAGAGTTACTTTCACTTTTCAAAAGAACAGGCTTTTGCTCTTGTTTTATTCATATTAAAAAGACAGGTCATTTTCTTTGTGATCGCACGCGGACCAAACTGCTCTGTATGTTTAGGTAAGCCGGCTTAGGCAATTAAAAAATTGACCTAATTTAAATGCTTTGATGTGTTTGACTTTGCCAAAGTCACGGCATTGGCATGAAAGCTGACCCTGAATTAAACTGATCTTAATTACTTTGGTAGCTGAGGTATTGATCAGCCTAAATTACCGGAACCTTGTTGCGGAGGAATATTTCATCTTACACAGTGCCTCTTAATATCAGTCCTCTAGTTTGTGGTTTATCCTTCCTACATGAAACCAAATGATCTGATTGCCAAAACTAGAGCATGAGAAATGAAGGTTCTCCACTTAGGTGGCATGACATACAGTTCAAGATTAGCTAACGATCATGTAGCGACCTATGACTCTGTTTGTTCATTGATTAGCAACACAAATCACATTACGCTAACATATCAAATGACGATAAGTATTGTTCCCGGTTCATGGATGGTCAAATCTTCTTCCTCGGTTGGCAACTTGTTGATCAACATGCAAGAATCGATAGTGAAGGATCGTGGCTTGAGGTGAACAGTATGAGATGCTGAGATTTGATGCCACCTACTGAATAAAGAAGACTGAAAGGAACGGATGCTATTGCCAGCCTACGCCAAACACCCCCTCCCTCTCTCTCTATCACAGAGAGACGCCCGCTATATTCTTGTACCTAAAAACCTCAATGAATATAATTTAATACCAAAACAAATGTGATGAAGAAGACCGATTGAAGACAGCGGCATTATGGGGTAAAAAGACTATCTTTATTCAAGAAACACGATGGGAAGTGCCTCATCGAACTCCACAAGAATTGCCTCTATCGAAAAGTCTCGAAGTCCCTTCGAAGTCTCGGACTCTATTACTGGGAATATGATTGGTGATGGTTTGAGACACAAGACATGCATCGCTGGCCAAAATCAAAGGGCTATATCATCTTGCTCTTAACAACCGAATCCTCATTTCGATCGTTTCTTTCTTCTAAATCATTACATCGCATCTCCAACCAGGAAAAGGATCGGCTGACTTCCTCCCCATCCATGCCATCCATTCATTCTTCCCTCCCCCCCTCCCCCCGGCCAACCTAATGAAAAGACAATCCCCTCTCCCAAAACGTTGGATCCCTTAATGTCACATGAAGTGACGTTAGGGGATCCATATCCCTCCAACCATACCAAAGTTCACTCATTGGTACAATTTACGGAGAAATTGGAAGCCCTACATGAAGATAGGATTTAAGGGTTAGGAGAGAAGGAAAGATACATAGATACAAATGAAAGGGTTGGGTGCGGTTTCCACATCAAAGAATGGATAGCTGTGAAGTCCTGTTACAAGGATCCCTTTTCGTGAGCCTTAAATGGGTTTGCTTCATTTGAGTGAAGGGGTCACTGGCTCACTGGCACTGTGGCTAGAGCTCTCAAGACGTTTTTAACTTTCGCTTTCTTGATTCCTATCTTTGGCGGCTTCTTGGACGCCAAAGAGGAGGGATTATTAGATCGTGTCTTTCATGGACATTGAGGAGGTACTCAAACCCCTTGGTACAAAACTCGAGCATAGTAATTCCATCATGCGACCCTTCAAGTTTGCCCATGTTCTTTCCCAGTAGAGATGGAAAATCTTCCTCGTTCGTCTTTTTATATGTCGATTCCGTTCCCATATGATATTTGCTTCCGCAGGACGCACAATTCAAAGAAAGACGGACGCTACGATAAATATAGAAAGTATTAACAAGCCGCCTAAAGACTAGAGAGAGGAACATACACGAGCGAAACGGTGAATGTAAAGATACGCACAAACTACTATCGGCAGGGCAAGATCCTATAAGTTCGCAATTTTTATTGGCCGGAGCAAGGCAAAAAAATATTTACATTACATTTCTTGTAGATTAATTAGAATGACTCCACTTATAAAGCGGCCATCGGCTATGGCCCCGTGACTCCCAACCCTCTTGATCCATCGTTCCACGCGCAGATATGCAGCATTTTGTGCGGACAACGAAACGGGCCGAATAAAGAATCGATCTTTCTTTCAAAAGCAATGCAAACAACCAGATAAAAACCACGAAAGATCAGCCTCAAGCGATATATCACGGCTTGCTCAATAACTTGGTTGATGAAATAATTAAACAAAATATAACATTTCTCAATTGCAAGTCTATAAAAGGAATCTCTCTGCGTACATGATGCAGAGCGACTCTTCACACGGTACAGAAGAATCCAGCATAACATATGCAGGTATGACCAACCTCGACAATGTCGGTGATACTGTCGCTGCCTCTTGCTGTAACTTCCACAAATAACATTCAATTACCAAGCGTTGTGAAGGTTAATGGGAAAGTGAAAAATCTCAACAAACCCAAGTCCATAAACTGCCGTCAACTCCCAGACTGGACTCTATTTGTCTGGGCTAACAATATCATTTGACGCACCATCAACTAGAGAAGCAACCCGGACAAATGCCTAGAGACTAAGCCATTGCCTCATTTGGCCCAGTAGATCCTGGTGCAAAAGCAGTATCCCCCTTCAAGCCAAGGAAGCAGGCTCACTTTTCTTCTCCCCATCCTCCGCGGAAGGTTCAGTTACCGTTTTGCCTACTTCCTTTGATGGTGGCACATCTTCACCTGATTTATCTTCTGTTTTCTTTTCCTCAACGGTCAACTTATCAAGGAGCCCTGCAGTTGCTTTTGCATCTTCACTTTCCTCTTTCTTCTGTTGAGATTCAGCAACCTCCTGGAACATCTCCATGAAGTTTTTGCAATCTGATACAGCAAAGGGAGAAGAAACAATAAAGCCCTTGCAAGCCAGGAATCATCTATAGCAATCAAAGAAGACTAACTGCAAACAAAGTTAAGTCACTAGAAATGCGGATGCATGAAACTTTTTTTATCATCTGCTTATATGCTTTCACCATATGAGACAGCATCCAAAGGAAATGTCAGCCACTGCGTTTCCAGATCAATAAAATTACATCTTAATTAAACATCAGTTAAAAATTCCTGGAAGTTGAATGCGAGTGTCAAGTTGTTCAACTTCTTCCAGCTGAAGACAAGCTAAGGGCAAAGAACAACCAAGAGAAACGAAGGACAACTACTACCCAAAAAAGGAATTTACTTTTCATGATGCGTTGTTCATAACTGAGAAGAATTGATACACAGCCATAATATATAGAAGATACTAGATAGATAGAGCCTTAACTGACCACAGCACTTTCAAGTTACCATAACCTCACCTAAGGCATGTAGTTTGAAATAAGGTAGAACTTCCAAAATAAATGATTTTCTGTAGCATGGAACCCTATCTCACAACATCTTTAAGTAATCCTGTGGCACATAATTGGTGCACAATACATAGTACACCACAAATGAACTCACACAATATATGTGGACTTTGGAAAATCTCACCATTGCAACAGTAACATAAGTGATCTCAGATCCAATAAAATTCAAGAGCCCCATTCAGCTTCTATAACTTGTGCGTTGTTATAATATTTTATAAAGAGGAGAAGAGCATTTTCCATGATTTCATTACCTTGTCCATCCTTCTTTTGAGGAACATTCACTCACCTACTAGGAGGAATAACTAATAGAGAAAGTCCTTAGATTTTTTCCACTAAAAATGATTTTGATAGACTTGTGTGGTACACCCAATTTCACCAACCTCAAATGTGAGGTTCTGCTTATTCGTCTACAGACAGTACCATCACTAAACCTTCATGTCTTGTAATCCCCTGATTCACTTGTTTAAACTGCACAAACTGAGGGTCTACTTCACCCAAAGCACTAGCCAGGAACTGGATTCCGCTTTAATCATACACAACAGGTATCGCATAGTCTCTTTGCTCCGGATTGACTCACTGCTCTTGGAGGAGCAAAATCCAATATCCAAACCACATTCCACCTTTGCAGCTAAAATTAAACCTCCTCACACACTAGGGGATCTTTAAACTAACCACACTTCCTTTTCAACATAATAAAGCCTCATAGAAGGTTTAATATGCTGCATGACAGTGTAAACTCGTTTTACATAGGTTATTTTCACACCTATCATATTAAGGGAAACCTCAATAATCGTACTTCAATCTAAAAAGAAAAATCCAGCAAATTCGGTTCCAAATCAACCATACTGAAAAATTAACCACCCGCTTGTGTATAAGTTGTCAAAATCAAAGTCAACTCCAGCATTTAAACTGAATGCCTCTCGTTTGCCATCCTAAATCACTTTCTCGTCCATTCTGCTGCCCATAAGATTCAACTTAAAACATCTCATTTGCCAAAGTCTAATAGAGACAAACATCATTAATCTACAAAACTTGAAAGGAGAAGGAGCTTCAAAACAATACTCAATTAGAGTCGGATGATTCCAATCAAAGCGGGGTGATAGATATCAAGAAATCACTTTGTACGAGGCCAAAGCAAATCAGAGTACATGAGGACAAAGTAAGCTAGTTCTTCTGAACAACTGCTCCTATCTTAAGGCGGATTTCAACGATGACCAACATTACTGAATTTGTTTGCGAATTATAATAGCAGGTTCTATTTCCTAGATTTGGCAAATGAAACTCTCGTTCAGGAAAAAAGAAAAGGAAAAGAAGAGAATCCACTCACTTTCGATGGATGCAAATCGGATACAGAAGAGCTCATCCTTCAGCTCTCCGTCGGCATAGTCCCTTGCGTGCCAAACGCATGACTTGTCGTTCCCGGCATGTTCTTGGACCGACATAGTCGGAAGGACTGCAAAGATGGCCACATAACGCAGAGTTAAGAAGGACAGAAAAACCTATAAAACAAATGAAACTATATATATCGAGACAAAAACCATAATCGCTTAAAATTTACGCACTAAGATGATTGGCGCAGATCTTGAGGGTCTTGGACTGTCTCATGACCAGCCGGACCTTCCCAGTTTCTTTGTGCTTCAAAAACTTAACAGAACCAGCACCCCTCTCTTTCCACTGATTCGCGTCCTTGTCGAATCGATAAAGCTTCGCTTTTCTACGCACCCACACCAAGATAAACCGCCAAGATAAACCGGAGGAGAAGAAGTGATTAAACCCTACTATCTCAAATAAGTGACTGATGAGGATAAAAAATAAGATAACGATGAAGAAATTGAATATATGATCCGTAAATACATACGAATCAAGAATAGCGTCTTCGTTTTCTTCGCCGGTGGTAACGGCGACCTCTTCAAGCCTGACGATGGGAGCGACTTGAGCTCCGGTGTCCTCATCTTCGCCGGCGGGGGCTTCATCATCTTCGCGGGGCTCGTGCTCTGGTTCTCTGGTGGCCATTTTAGCGAGAGAAGTTGGAATTCGACACAGAGAGAGAGAGAGAGAGAGAGAGATGATGGTGGCGCTGGGCAAAAGGAAGGAACAGCGATCAGCCTGCGCGGAGGTAGGGATCAGAAGGGCAGCGAGGGTTTTTATGGTCCTCCTTACCGTCGGGGAAGGCAGCGAGGAAATGGATCCCTTTGGCAAAGCAGGATGATCTAATTATGACAGCCGTCCGATCAAAAATCGGACGGCTGTATTTTTTATTAAAATAAAAAATAAAAAGGGATGAGCAGTAGGGTCCACCTCTCTCTCTCTCACAGTCAAAGCAGGGGAAGCTGCCGCGTTTTATGGAAACGGATCGTCTGCCCTGGAAGTTTTCCAGGGCAGATCTGATCTGCTTCTGCAGCCGTCCGATCATTGATCGGACGGCTGCTTATTTTTCAAAAGCAAAAAAGGGGTGGGCCCCTTTTAAGGTGGGGCCCACCCCTTCCCTCTCACAAGCCTGCAGAGCAGATCTGCTCTGCAGGCAGAGGATCCAAATCCGCGTTTTATAAGGACATTGAAAATCTTTCAAATCCTGTGATAAAATTAGAGTGAAATTCTAAATCTATTAAAATGTGCAATTGAATCTTTTTTAGCTAATTTCGTAAATGCCGATATGGCATTTATTGTTACCAACAAGCATCACCAAACGGTGAATTTCTCCATCAAGAATATCGTTTTTTGTTTGGGGCCATGCATCAAGAATATCATATGCTTGGGGTTCATTTGGTTATGCCTTTATTTTTCTTTCCTTTTCTTTTGTTCATCAAAATAGAAAAAAAAAACATAAATCTATTTTGGTAATATCAATTAATTGTTCCATTTTGCAGAACAAAAAAGTGATCAGGGCATAAATTTTGAACACAAATAAAAAGCAAAAAATATCTATCTTTTTGTTTCCATAAACAATAGCTTTGAAATTTTTTTTTAATTTCTTTAATTTTTTTTTCATCTTTCTTCTTCCTCCTCTAGCCAATCACTAGGCCTCATCGGCGAACAATAGTCAATCGACAAACTTGGGCTGGTAAGTTGAACCTTGCGGTGATTGGACGAGATCGGCCATGATGAGGTTGAGCCTTGCCCGATGACAACAAGGCTCTCTCAAGGCAAGGAGATAAAAAAAAAGGAAAGGAAAAATCTTAGAAAATAAAGATTGTATAAATCGCATCTCTTTTTTTGTCTATTTCAGAAATAGCAAACGTATATTTTTTAAATTGCCTTAGAGAATAGAAATAGAAAAAATTATTTCTAAAAAGAAATCATTCTCAAGAATAAAAACATAACCACATACATTCTTACTCCTCCAATCCTCGTGAATGTCTGAATCAGAAACAAGTTAGCCTCAAAGCCCAATGGACAGGTGGCCAAGCCGATTCAGTCCAGACTCTCGAGGAACAGTATTCGGCACCCCGAGTCCAACTCCCTGTGTAAAGATACAAATCCAGTTCTTCGTATGGACGGGCCTAAAGATCACGAGCTCGGCACCGTGCTTGAGCTCCCTCAGATTCTCCTTCTTTCTGGACCCGTTCCGGAGGAAAACATTAACATCTCCAACTCGACTTTGGATATTATAGTTACTCGAATGAAGGTGGCGAGGCTGAAACTAAACGTGTAACTTCGATGCATGTAGAGCTGCTGTCATCAGGGTGATGTTGTCGCTTTTCAGATTGTTGCAACTTCACTGTTAGGATGCAACCAACCAAGAGAAGCAAACGCATGGAGTTTCCCTTTCCCTCGTCAATTTTTTTTTTTTTTTACAGTTTCTCATTGTGAACCGAGAAAATTACAAGGCAGAGATCGCCTGTCAAACGTCTCATCCGTGTAAATTCATAGGTACAATAGCACAGAGTAATCGGGGTGGTTTGCAATATGATACCTCACACGGACTATTCATTCGTAGCGAGCATTTATCCAATAGCAAAGGGCTATCGATGCATAAAAAAGTGTGAAATGTTTGGGCGAGCAGGATGGGAGGATGTAGGGATCTGCTTCCCTCGTCCGATTGCGAGAAACACCGACCTCTTGAACTAGAGATAGCTGAGCCGCCACGACCTCTATTGCGCCCTCCTTGATTTCCCCCGGGGTTGCGCTGAGGAACAAATGCTGTTGAGGTGTTTGACGCAGCAGTCGGGCGTCTTTGGTTACGAAACGTATATCTTTGAAGCTTTGGAGTAACTTCTGCACATGATGTAATTGGTGATCGCAGCATGGTGGTCTTGAAAGACTCGTAGTTGTCGCCGACGCCTTCCAGCAACATGAAAACTTTATTCGCATCCGAAACAGATGACCGATAGCATTTAATTGATCGCAAATGGTCTTAAATTTTTCAAGGGTTTAATAGTTCCTTTTTCAATATGTTACAATTGTGCAAGGAGTTCGAATTCTCAGGCAATTGAGCTTCGAATATAAGATTGTGTCGAGAGTCTTCCGTACCTTTGATGAGGTTTTAAGCCCTACCAAACGCCCGAGAACTTATTTAGAGAGGGTACTAAAGATCCAAGATTTCACAAGTCCATCCTTTTGAACCTATGATGTGCAATCAAGATTGGCGATCTGTTGCCCGTTATTCTGGATCATGTGTTGGTGGAAGAGTAATTGTTTGCCAGTGAGAAAGACTCGAAGATGCTGACTTTCAACTAAGTACAAGATTTGAGAAGATACAAAGTTAGCCCTATTGACATTTGATGGAAATGATATTTAGGAGCAGTAACCACTATCGTAACATATAAGTAAGCAACTCAAGTGCACTTACACAGTTTTGATACCGTAAAAATAAATGAGAAGAAAATAATAATTACAAATTCCTCGTCGTGGTGTCATTTCACACGTAAAAATATCAGAGGGAAATTCTTTGAACAAACAAATTCTAAAAACAACTCAAACAACTTAGAATATAAACAAAATTGAATCAAGATAAAAACAACTCGGTGTCAAAACCGTCATAAGCACGCGGTCCTCATCAATATTATTATCGCTTGGCTTCTATTTAGCTCGAGACTAAAGGTGCATCTCAATAGCACGGAGTAGTATCGTCAATCTTTGACGTCTGGCTAGTCTATACTTTGCGTGTGAACAAATACGAATCACATCACGAACTATCTTCCTCGTTTTCGGCCATCAAAAGGAAGCCAAAAGATCGAGAAGCACTCTCCGAGGTGTCTCCGGGACAGGCTGGCAAGATTGGGAATACATCCCACATGGAGCCAAATCCAAACATGCTCCATCTCTTGTCTCATCGCATCTTGAATCCGGTTCACGTCGCGAGTCCGCAAGGACACCTGAGCATAGCCACCAGCCGAAGGCATCATTTGCCCCAATCCAAAACCAATCTGGTCAGTACGGACTTTGAAAGTGTCCAATCACTAGCCTACACAAAAAAGGGCACCCCCAAAAATAAAAATAAACATTACAGCAAGGAAGAAGGAATCGTGTTGGATGTGCATAGAAGATTCTTGCCAGCTCTGTTCGTGAGGCTGTTTAGCTGTAGCTGAATGTGGGCTCAAGACTCGACACAGAACATCGACGCTGTTGTTGAGTGTTGGCAACATCTGGGAACGACCGGAACAGGCAGAGGGTTTGGCGATAAACATCCGTGCGTGGGAGAGAAGCTTAAGCCAGCTACCTTGAGACAATGAACAAATACACGGAGGACGAAGTAAAATTAGGTGCAAAAATGGCGGGTTAATCGCGGTGCGTACTCACCGAGCACATCACGTGTTGAGGCCGAGAAACTGCAGTCAGATTTAAGTTTATGAGCGGCTACGTTTCCCGGGATGTCACGGGCCACGCGAGAAAATAATGTTTAGGAAGATCATGTTAGAGCGATAAAAGAAATGGCAAGAATGAATCGTGCCTAGCCTGCGTGAGGATTACATCAGTTCACTTTCCCAACGGAATCAATCTCCCGTGAGAGGCTCGGGTGTGGAGATGCAATTGGTCGATTCTATTATTAAATGAAGCGTGTATCAAGCATGGTAGGATTAGCATTCCGGTCACGGACGCGGAGTCTCCCAAATGAGACTAATAGACGGGGGGGGGGACCAGATGGGGTCAACTGCTTTCAACGTCCGTCCCAGCCACATTAGTCCCGAGTCATCCTCCATACACTACACCCGTTCGCCGTGGATTGGTCATTCCCCGAAGGGCTTTACCAACGGGGCACGTTTTCTCTCCTAAGGCAATACAAAAGAGAAAAAACAAATGGGAGGAGACGAGGAGGGGCTGAACTCAATGTGGCGAAGGCCGGAGTCGGACGTGTCCGGCGGAAGCGAATTCTATCGGAAGAGTCTTTCGTTGCGTGGGGGGATTGAATCGGCAATCAATTCAAGGGCACTAATATAGGCGCACGTGATCCAAAAAATTAACAGGAATAGTTCCAAGCCGAGCTAAGTACACCAGAAGATGAACCACCGACTAACTTAAGAGTCCGTCCGTCCGTCCGTCCGAATCAATTATGATCCTCGTATCCGTCCCGCTCAGGTTTTCCAATTGCGGCCGGCCGACAAAGTGCCAACGAGCCCGCAGACAACTCACCTTATCCTCGGCCCTCATCCGTTGCCCACCCCTTTCGGAGACTTTGCCTTTTATGACCGACGCCTCCCCATTTCCACGTCGACTTCGCCTTGAAACGAGTGGCTCGCGAAAGACATCGAATCGCTTTTGAATTTCGACGCTCGCGGCCTTCGATTTCGCGACTGCTCGCGACGCGCGACAGGGCATTTCCTGATTAGCTTCGAACGCGCGCGTGTCTACGAAGGAGCAGAGTGTTAAGAAAGGAGCGCCTCCAAGAGCGGGGCACGTGGCTCGTGCCGATGGGATCCCGGAGCTAGTCGGGAACGCACCGCACCCGTTTTCATGGATGGAACGCCAAGGAGAAAAAAGCGAGAGAGGAATGTGAAATAATAACAGAGAAGGGAGAGTATATTCCGCGACCAGATTCTGAACAAGCAATGACAATAATAATGTAATAACGACACCACCGCACCACGCGAGCTGTAAAAGCCCATTTCTTTTTCCCCTACAGCTAAGTAACCACCACCACCTTCCTCCCCGCTCGACCGGCTGCTGCACCGTGCCTTCGTCGCTGTAAGCCTGCCGCTTAAATTTGAATATTCCACGATTCCGCTCCCCTTTCCCCATTCTGCCCCTGGCGTTTCGCGATATTGCGAGCTCGTCCCCGCCTCCGCCTCCGCCTCCTCCTCGCTGTCGCGTTCGCTGTTCCTCCTGACCGCCGTCCAGCCATCCGATGATTCCCAATTCGCCCCTCCTCTCCAGCTCAACTTACTGATCCTAGCCTTGGCGTCGGCCACGTCCTCGTCGGAGATGGAATTCGAACTCTCGCCCGCCTCGTCCCCGTGTTCCTTTCCCTCCGCCTCGTCCTCGTCGTCTTCAAATTCCGAGCCTACCCAGTCGAGCACGCATCGCGGGGACGCGTCGGCCACCGCGTCCTTCTGTAAGAATGGGTGCTGCAGCAGCTGATCGCAGCTCCACCGTGCCCCCGGGTCTCTCCGCAGGCACTTCTCGAGGAAGTCGCGGCCCAACTTCGACAGCTGAGCCGGGTACTCGGGCATCTCGCTCGAGTACCCAATCCGACTTAGCGTGTCGACGCCGCGATCCTCCCACGGGGGCCGGCCCGTGACCATCTCCACGACGGCGCAACCCAAGGACCAGACGTCGCTGGGCGGGCCCTGGCACTCGCCGCGGATCACCTCTGGCGCCATCCACAGGGGACTCCCGCGTGGCGCGATCCTAGCCCCCGAATCGCCAATTCTGACCGCGGAGCCGAAATCGGCGAGCTTCGCCGATCTCGGGTCCCGACCCACCAGAATATTCCTCCCCTTGACGTCGCAGTGCACAATGCCTCCGGAGTGCAGGTGCTGCAGAGCAGAGACGAGGCACCGGGCTTGCGACCTCACGATCGCCTCGTCCACGTCGGAGAACTTGCCCCCACGGCGGGCTGCCAAGTCGGCGGCGGTGCCGCCGGGCACGTACTCCATGTGCAGGTTCCGGCACGACGCCTTCCCGGGACCACCCCCCTGGGCGGTGACGTCGTCGCCGAGGTATGCGACCACGTGAGGCGACGGAGGGAGGGAGCGGAGGATCCGAATCTCGTTCTCCAAGGACTCCATCTGATGGGGAAGGCACGAGCCGGCGTCGACGGACTTGACCGCGAAGACCTCGCCCGTTCGCTTGTCGAAGCCGAGGCTGACCGTACCGAAGGATCCCCTGCCGACGCACCGGCCTCTGATCCAAGAAGCCATGGAAGAGCAAGAGCAAACCGCGAATTCTAATTTCTTCTTTTGTTTTCCTTTCCTTTCCTGAATCGGTGCGGACGGGATGTCCGAAGCAGAGTAGAAGAGAGATGGATGAAAGAAGGAAGGAGCTGATGAGGAGAATCGTACGCGTGTTCTTTGGGGAGGGGTCACTCACTTTTGAGGGGGGATCCAATTCCGAAACGGAGTATATATATGCGGGCGGGCGCGTGAAAGAAAAGAGGACACGGAACACGGAACGTGGATGTTCTGTTCTGTTTTCCCCTTTCTTTTGTTTTCTTTTTTACTTATCCCCTTCCGGTGTCCGACGTGGCATATAATTAAATGAAATCCAGACAAAATCGGGGACATTGCTTAGTGAAGGAGGAACTCGGATTGGGGGGCGACGTCAGAGGGAGAGGGGTGGGGGGAGTTCTCTTTGGGGGCGGGCAACTGGTGGATAAACTGGTGGTTGACGTGCGAGAGGCGGAGTGTGGTGGGACGGCCATATGATCCACGCTTCTTCGCCATCCTTATCCATCCCCCGCCCCCCCTTTCGCCCCCGATTTCCCTTTCCCTCTCTTTTCCTTTTTCCATTTGGCAAAAGCGAGGGAAAAGAGAGGGAGAGGGAGTCATTTCGTCTTTTGTTCTCTTCTTCGTGCCGTGAAATCCCGAGCTGAGCCCCTCCGTAATTACGCACGTGAAACATTCTCGATCATTTCCAGGAGAATTCGTTAAGTACGTGGGGGGTGTCGTCGTTCTCTTCAGCTTTGGTTCGTGAATGCTAAGGATCACGTGTCTTGGGCTATGAGTGGTCTCGCGAGGGACGCGCGACGCTCCATCTTAAAGTTTTAGGCCGAGAGAAAGACGCGATGGACAACGCGCCCACGTCATGAAGCCGGTGGGAAGTTTAAAAGAGAAAACCTGAAGACAAGCATTCGGCGGATGCACGCAGAGAGAGAGAGAGAGAGAGAGAGAGAGAGAGTGTGTGTGTGTATCCAAGCTGGCGACCGAAAGGCGCTAAGTGAATGCTGATGCGACTACCCCCACATGGCCCTGGGGCAGCGACAGATTTCGTTTTCGGTTGCGGCCGGTGTTCTGAACTAACATGCGCCGGGCCCCCACCGCCGGCCCTCGCCAGACGTGGCGGACCGCCGCAGGCCCACGTGTCGGGGGTGGATGCGGTCTCGCGTATCGAGGTTCGGCGGACGACGATGGGGGCGCGGCCTATTTTGCAGCGGGAGCTTTGGGGAGGAGTCTGGCGGGCGACGTGCCCCGCTCGGCCTCCGGCGAAAGGACTTTCACTCCCTCTCATCCTTTTGCATCCATTGTTTACGTCGGCGTATTGAAATATCCCATGCGTGGAATTTGCGTGCCGGAGCTCGACGGGCCCCATCCATCAAGTATCGTATCTGCCAGAGATGCGTATCTGCTCGGAGGATGTGGAGAGACCCATTCCTTACCCGATCTCGTGGTGTCCAATTTTTCCTTCCACACTTTTTTTTTCCCCCTTCCGATTGGCCGCTCGTAATTCTTAAAAACTTTGCTGGCAAGCAAGCACTTCCGAGGGCTAGAGATGAAAAGGCCGGCTAGTAAAATAAATAAGTAAATAATTGTTGACGGGTCGACAGGGCATTCTAATTCAAGTGTTGACTAATAGAGGTCGATGGTCATTTCATGAATAATAGAGAGAGAGAGAGAGAGACCCACAGAGATCCCGATCTTCGTGCGTTTGTGACATGAAAAAGACATTGGTGGCTTCCTAAGACCCCGTCTGCTATCAATGCGAGATGTTGCTTTTACCTCCTGCCTTTTGAACCGCCCATCGACTCTCGTCTTCTTTTTCCCCCTTTTGCGAACCTAAAAGAAAACCCAAGATAGAACGTACCGCTGTCCGGGCATCTCCCTTACTTAACGTCGGCGAGGATGATCTTTGACTTGGATTTACGTGTTGACTTAGTTATTTTTTAAAGAGCATCCGAGGCACAATTTCCTTAGTTAAAAAAAAAAAGAAGAAGATAGAAAGGAAATCAAAACGAGAAAGATCGATGGGGCAGGCATCTTCGTGCCCGATGTTTTGCACGAACGGTCGTACTCGTTTCTCCCCTCTACTTCGTTTCTTATTTTTTTTTTAAGTTTGGCGACTCCACGGGTGAACGTGATTTCGAGAATGTGGAGGATTTTGAGAATGGATAAGGGGGAATGTCCATCATGTAATGTAAAGTGTAAACCTCGCCAAAAAGGTGGGGGAGCTGAAAAGAGGACGAAGCTTGTCCACAAGTTGAGCTCACTTACTTGGCCACGACGGGACAGCAGCAGAAGCAAATAGTCACTTCCGCGGCCCATCTTGTGGGCTCAGATAAACAGAAAAGGAAAATCCCATAAATGGGTGACGTGGAATTGCACTTAGGCTCGGCCTACCGATCCACGTGGAACCACACCTGGCGCGGAAAACGACAAGAAGATGGGGACAGCGCCCGCGGGGCGAGCCCGGAAAAGGGACAAAGCTGGGGTCTTGCGGTGGCAAGCTTTGGTGTGTAAAGGTCGGAGGAATTCGTAACATCTTTTTCGGGATCGCGTAACGGGTGACGACACGCATGGGGATGCGACTCGGGGATTTGCTGTCGACGTGTGGAGGTGGGAGGAGGAAGAGAAAACGTGCGGTCGAAGCACCGCTTAGCACGGCGCCTGAGGAAGCGATCGATCCTGGGATCTGCCGCCGCTTCTCCTTCTCCTTCTTCTTCCCCTCCCTTTATTTTTTGATCCCCAGGGGGCGCGTGCCGTACGCAAGTCAAATCTGAAAAGAAAGCAGGGCCCACTCGGCGCCCGCTCCCGCAGCTTCCACGACCCTCTGATGAGAGAATCGGCGTAATGGTCTCGAAATTATCTGGAAAGTCCACTCTCCCCCTCCCATCTAAACACCAATCAGAGAGATAGCCCATCAAATATCTAAGCGAGCTCATCAAAATTCACCTACTCATCTCGCGTCGCGTCGCGTCCATCGACACGCGTTCGCCGAAGCACACGACATATCTACTTGTTCAGAAACTTCTGCGTTCACGCTCTCGTTAGCGCAGACAAGACACGCTTCCTCAAATCATCTCGACAATGGGAAGTCGTTCCGAAGCTTCTCCATCTGGGTTTTGGACTTTCGCGTTTCAGTCTTTCTAGAAATGGCGGGCCTCCGCTTGATCATGCGCGCAAACAGATATACCATTTGATGTGGACAATCCTCTGTTTTCACATTCCAATCCGATAGCTGTTGACAGGTGGAGATTTGCAAGCGAGGGGACCCCGTCAAATTGGTGGTGGACTTATTCCATCCAAGCCGACGATGCCGTTTACTTTTCATATATTCCGAGGCATGGAATTAGAAGCTGACACCAATCGCCAAAGGTGCGATATTTTGTTGCCGCAGAAAACCCTCGCATGCTCTTGCAGCTTCCGCGACTGAACCCTCGAAGGCGTCCAGAATTTTCAAGACGGTGTATTATAAAAAGGCAATTGCAATTGAATTTTAGTCTGACTTAGGTGTTAATTAATCGACGCTCGACCATCTCCATCTACGACCACAAAAATACACGACTCAAATCTCCCATCATGCAGATTCCGAAAGCGCCGACAATTAGGGTGCGTTTGGTAACATTTTCGTTCCGGAAAACAATTTTTGAGCAGGAGTGGTTCTTCCTATATCTATTCTCATGAACAATTTATGAATAGAAAAACATGTTTGGTAATAGTTAGCGTGTTTATTTATTTTTTTTTTTTTAAAAGAGTTTGAGTTTTGAGTTTTACTTAAAAAAAAAACTATTCTTTGGTAATAACTAACCAAGTGTTCAAAAAACTAACCAAATGTTCTTAAAAATAATACTTGATAACAATAGACAATTTTTTCCTACTTTATGTTTCTACTTCCGGAAACTAAAAACCGAAAAAAAAAGTGTAAACAAACGCGTTTCTATCCTTTTTTTTTTCGGAATAGAAGAACATAAATTGTTATTTCCGGAGAATAAAAACACAAATAAACAAACAGGCCCTTAGAATATGAAAGCAGGGTTTATAAGTAATTTAACCCTCTAAAGAAGCGCGCATGCTCGATGGGAGACTTTGTTCGACTGAATCACGAGTTGTGCCGGCGGTGCACTTCGTTTCGAAAGCTCTAGGTTTTGCCCGCCAAAGAGCAATGATCATGGGAGATTCCTCCCATAAATCAACTTTCTTTTAACGACGCTGGAAGGAGGAACGTGTCATGGACTCATTAGCTGTCCACTGGAAACGCAGAAGGCAATGAGCAACTTTTGGGTGGCTCGCAGGTTCTATTACATCGCAAGAAGTTAGGGACATCGTGCTCCATACGAAAAGCAGGAAAGAAACGCGAGAATGCGCATCGATGCTCAAGAGCGCACTACGAAGCGCGACGCGTTCATTAAAAAACTCAGCAAACCCACGTCTTCTAGCGACGGCAGAGGAATCGTCATTGCTGGCTCGAGATTAGTCCTGCGTACCTGGCCCGCGATTTGAGAGGACAAGAAGAGGGAGGAGACAACCGAACTAACATACGCGATACGCGGAGTGAGAGCGTAACAGGGTCGTCCAGACATAAATACAATCGCATGTGTACTGTTCGGGTTTGGAGCGCAGCGCAATGGAAACACCGCCGACATGTGACCAAGTCAGGTCGGGTGCGGAAGAGAGCCTGTGACAATCCGATTCAGCAACGGAAGAGAACGTGGCAACGTGAGGGGGGGCCCCGAGGCATGGATCTGTCCTCTCCAATCCATCCGCCCTTCTTTCCTTCGTTCGTGGCAAACAACTTGACGCTGGGATGGGCCTTGCTTTAATGCTTACATGGGCAAAAGCCTAGTTGGTCATGCTGGGTTGTCCTCAGCTCATCACCACCTTTTGTCCACTGAGCAAGTGGGTTTTCGGCTTTGGGGACGGTGGTCCGCCGCCACCGTCGTGCATGTCGGCGTCCTCACGGATCTATATTCTATGCTGATCTGTTGGGATTGGTCCTTCTTTCTACGTTATCCTGTGCTTATTGTATCGGGAATGCCGATTGTTGGAGTATTCGGTCGTCTAGCTAAACTCCATGATTCATTTATCAATCCTTTAGTTTGAAGGCATTTATTCCGTTAAGGCACTTTTTAAGTAAAGATGAAAGGAAGGGAAGGACAATTCTGCCTTGATTTTACTCCATAAAAAGGAGACGTGCCACATGATGCCTTGATTCCACCAGAAAAAACATGAGAAACACGAGAGAGAGTATGCATAACATTGAATCGTGATGTGAATCAAGAAATGCTCCCACCCAAATGGATTAAGAATTTAGTTCCATAACCTGCGATCTCTCATTGTTGAACTTTATATCACCCTGAGCACAGACCCTCGAGACCCATTCATGTGGCTACTTAAATCTTGCTCGTTGGACCTTCTTTGATTTTCCTCAACTGAGTAATCAAGGTCAATTGTACTAAAAAAAATTAACCATTCAGGTAGCGAGTTGATGAATCAATTGTCCAGCTTCCTCATATCCTCCAAATATATTTCCAAGCACAAACGATCTCTAGGCTCTAGTGATTGATGAAAACTTCACGTTACCATCCTAGAACTACATCAACCTAGAAATATCAATTCTTAAATAGTCTCTAATACCCCGAAATATATTACTCGTATGACTATTTTCTTCACCACCACAAAAGTAAGTATCTTTAGTTAACGCTTGAAATATTATCCGCCGGGCAGTATGGGATTTTCACTAAGCATCGATCATGCATGTAGATGCTGGTACACGACTTTGACAGCCATGAAGATGGAAATGAACAATTTTTCCAAGTGAAATTAGCGGATAGATCCACTCACTATTACACAAGGATAAAACATTATATACGTGTCGATACAGCAGCTCGATTCTTAATCTACAGAAAATCTGAAAAATTTTCAACACAAGCCGAGCTTGGTAACTCAAGCGGTTCCAGAATGGAAGTGGCTAAGGTAAAAGAACTTAATCTTATATAAATCTGCGACGCGGTATCTTTTTACATATAAAGAATCAATAGAATGATGTAACTGTCAAATAAATCCTATCACTGATGTAAGGGTCTTCAAAATCCCCAAAAGAATGGTTAAATAACGGCACTATATCAGAGTAGCAGAAGCCTATATGATAAGTGAACAAAGTGTATGACCCAAGCCATCGTCATCAATAATGTCACCACCGGAGCTGATCAATATGAACAAGAGTATCGTCTTGTCCAGAAGCCTAATCAGCTCCAGCAACAGTTAGGCAAATCTAGGTCAAATGCTAGTCCAATCTCTCAGTCATAACTATGTAGTAGGCCGTCACATGTATCGACCCAGTTGAATCAGCATCACACTTATGTCATCGCAAGAGCCACGGGAAGCAGAGAGGTCCACAAGCTTCCTACAAGCGAGCATTGGTTTGGGCCCATCAGTACCCAAACAAAAAGGCCGAGCAATATCTACAGCTTCCTGGTTGCTGACCTGAAACCGAGTGCACAAAGGACTTCAGTTGCTTTTCAAAAATGCTTCCAAAGGATCCATAAATAATGAGCATGCTCATTCCTTTGCCAGAAATTGAACTCACCTTGTCCCATAAACCATCAGAAGCAAGGATCAGGAACTCATGCTCAGCTTCAATCTTCAACATGTTTGTTTCCGGCTCAGCTGTTACCCATTTTTTCAAATGCCGATCTCCGATTCCCCTTGACACAGCAAGAGAACCCTGAATCCTCCAGGTTCCATGGTAAATATCAACATACCCACCCTGCAAAGTAGAATGGACTTAGAACATTAAGTCATAAATTCAGCTGGGATATCTAAGATAAATTTTCAGCAGCATGCGCCAATTTCAGGAAAAAAACAATTGAATATTTTCTAAATCCTCACCTTTGCCTCAATGCGTGTCTTTTCATCTTCCCTACAAGGCCTGTGATCAGATGTGAGAGCCTCTGCACTGCCAGCTCTACAAAGCACAGCTCGACAATCTCCAGCATTAGACACGAAGAGATTTCCCCTTCTAATCAAGGCAGTTACACAGCATGAGCCGCCTCGTGATTCCTCGTTCAGGAAATCCAAATCGGTCTTCAGGTAACCATGCTTCACAGCCATCTCCGTTTCATCCTCGTCTCTTCTCATCACTTCATCTATGATATTCTTATTCAAGTTTTCCGCAGCAAACTCAGCAGCCATTGCACCTCCATGCCCATCAAATACACCAAACAACGCCTGCATATCGAAGAATCAGGTTAGCATCCGATTGCATGTTCACAAGGGCTACAATGAACTGAACTGACCAAAATTCCTTTCAGAATAGAACTTTTGCTCAAGTTCACTACCGTTCCTTCAATTCTAGCTTTGACAAATTAAGTCAGTAACCTAAGCTTCCATCCAGTTTCTTTCTGGTGATCACAAATACATGGCAAATGTCATCCTGAACCGTTCTAGAACAGTAGCATAAACCCTTTTGGGATTTTCATCAAACCCCTAATTTTCCGACTAAGGCCAAGGAACAAAATTAAATCCCAGGAAACAATATCACATAGTAGTCACTGGGGCTTATTTCACAATCCATAGGTCCAAACTTATCTAGACCTAGATTGTTTTGGTACAATGATGGCGATCCAACGCAAACCCAAGCTATTCACAGACCATCCCGTCGTCACGATTAAGAAGAAGCCCCCACGGGAAAAACAAAAAAAAATTTACCTGCTTGCTATCTCCATGGATACCGACCGAAGCTGAATAACGATCCTCCATAGCTTCCCTCCTTCCTCTCTTGCAATAAACGGAGTACCCATACTCCTCTCTCTCCTCCGCGACAATATCCCTCGCGCCCATCGCTGGCGTCGCCGGCACCCCAAAGCCCAGCGCCGCCACCGGTATGTCCAGCCTCGTGGGCCTCTTCCGCTTCAAGATCGTCGGCGACGCGCCCGAGCCCGAAATCGGGGCCGAATTAGGAGCGGAAGACGAAGAAGAGCTCGAGAGTCCAGTCGGCGGCTTCTGGAGCCGGAGCCGGAAAGGCGACGACGGGGACGAGGAGGACGAAGGCGACGAGGAAGGAGGAGGAGGGGAGGGCTTGAGGTGAGCGAGGGATAGAGAGAGGGCCTCGGGAGAGGAAGAGCGGATGGACGCCTTGTTGCAGAAGAGGGAGGTCGAGATGACTCTCGATGGAGAGAAAACCGGAGAATTGGAGACCGCCACAGAGCAAGACATGGCTTCGGCTCCAACGATGGTCTCGCACTCTCCGCGCCCTAGTAGTCCAAGGTTTCGGCTTTTGCTCGGACGGCGCCAATGGTGGTCGCTCCAACGTTCGTTTTTCTGGAGAAGAGGGGGGGACGGAGATAAAGATCTCGTCTTCTCTGTTGGTAGAGTGAGAGAAAGAGAGAGAGATTGGGGGGGTATATAAACGGCGAATGGTGGGGGCAGTGGCTTTTATTGCGGGGAGAGTGCGTGTCCGTGTTTGATGGGGTCGACAATCTTTCACGTTCAGATTCAAACCCGTTTTGACCAGCGGGGCAGACGCTCCAAGCGCGAAAGTCCCAAAATGACCTTCCCAGTTTTAGCTGGCTTAATCAATCTTGTGGTGGAAGAAGGTTGTTTGTTTTATGAATAAGATACATTACCCGCTCTCTATCGTTCTCTTGAAGTGGGGATAGATAATAAGTTGTCTCGATATTTTAGGAGTGTGGAAGCTCTTCTCTCTACGTTCAAATTCAAATTTATATTCTTGTCATGTTCGTTACGTCACGAGTCGTTGAGAATACATGCGTTGGTGCTTATAATATTTCCATGCGTCAATACATCATGCTTGGTGGGCACCTGAATGGAGCCACGGAAGAGCCTACCATAATGTCGGAGATTTTTTGTTTCTCCTTAATACCTTACTAGGGGGCTTACTGATGTTGATTGATAATCGAATGGGGATTACATTTTTCGGAATGAGAAGGGGAAAATCACGACTCCGTCCCGGCTTACTCTTGCATTATTGATTTTATTTGGAAATCGGTAGCTTTTCTAGTCTTTTCTTCTCCAGGTACACGGATTGAGGGAGCCTTATGGAAATAAGCGAAAAAAAGAAGAGCAGGACCGGTCGACAGGCCGGGGGCCAATAGCGTAATTACGCGGGGGGCGAGGAGATGGGGGAAGAGGGTTCAAAGTCGAAGAGAAGGTCAAAACACGTCACTTGGTTGTCAAATACGCTTTGCCTCTCTCTCTCCAAAGCTGGCCTTCTTTTACTCCTTAAATGATGACACACCTGATATTCTGATTTTTCCCTCTCCTCCTCCTTTTTTCTCCTTTTTTTTTTTTTTTTGTTATTCTTCGCGGTCGCCGGTCTTTCCTCCGCTGTGAGGACGAGGACCGAACGAGAGCAGAACCACAAGAGCGGCAGCCTCCACTACCACGACCGAGCGTGGGGCCCCCACCCGCCGCCCCCCCCCCCCCCCCCCCCCCTCCCCCTCCCCCAGTGTTTTGAATTGACTCGTTCGTTGGGCTCTCGGAGCAGAGGACAAAAAAGAGTGGGGGGAGGGTGGCGCTCTGAAAGTTACCGTTAGGCTCTGCGGAAGGGGAACGTACCAGTTTTGAGCGTTGATAATATTCCCTTCCGCATCCATTGACCGTTGGCGTTCACTCCTGCAACCGTAACAAAATTTCTCAGCCCCACACCAATCTCCATCGCGATGCCCGGCCGACACTGTTTTATAATACGCGTCTGGATTGATTCAAAATCGTGTGAATGAAGTCTCGAGAAATGCAAAATAATGACTTAAAAATTCTTTTCGTTGAGATTATGTCGACAAGTGAAAGCACGACTATCCGCGTAGCAAATAATATGCCATCCGATCCATCGATCTCGTGTTCCGCCATAGTCGAAACCTAGCTCGAGAGCTCGCCGCCCTAAACTCCAGTTGCTTCGACCTCCCGCTCAACTGCTTCGGTATCAATTCTCCTCTCGAGAATCAGAGTTAGGGCTTATGACCTGGCAGATTGGGGGTTTGAGGGGGTGGTCGTAGGGCTTACTTTGAGGTTTGACGCGCAAATTCGGGAGCTAATCAAGAGAGTGCTCTGAAACAAGTGCCTGTCTAGGGGCACTTTGGACTTCTCCCACCTCAAAATTCAGAAGAAAGACTAAATAAATCAAATGATATCTTTTAGGCATGTGAACACAGGCGCAGTTACACTTGCACCCTTCCTCGATAGCAATGGCCTCGAGCCAAAAACTCGTTGACTATTTGTCCAATAACACGGTTTCTCTTTGGAGACGCAATCGATGACATAAGGGTCATGGGGTCTCCATCATATTTCGTTTTCATTGCCATTAATCAATCCACCGTCGAAGGAAAAGCCACGAAGCATAGGGTCAGTAGTCCATACTAGCCGCTTGGAAAGACGGTTCCCGTTCCGATTCCAACGCACTCGAGGACCGGACTGGCTTTCGCCCTGAATTGCCGGAGGCCCCACTAGTTTGACAATTTGTAGACTGGGCTGGGCCTCGAGGAACTTCCAAGGCCGGCTCAACCCCGCTATGGCCGTCGACAGACAATTTCGGTTCAAAATTCATCTCCATCGCCTTCAATGATTTGATACCCCTCGGAATTAATCATAAATTATGATCTTGTTTGTTCAGTAAGGGCACTTCGTATCTTTCTAGTTCTCCATTCCTTTGTCCAGTCCATTTTCAATTGGCCCGCCTCGATTCAGATTGACTACGCTATTTACGTTCAGTCTTCCTGAAGGGGAATCCTTGTTTCTCTCCTCACGAACCGGAGGAGATTGATGGTCAAATGGGGCGAGCACTTTCGCTCTTCTCCTTTCTCATGATCTTTGAGGAAAATTTAACGATGCTGTTAGGCCGTGTGAATAGCATCTTGACAATCCAGGCTTTTTACTAGTAGTGTCAATTGATAAAAAGAACAACGTATGGAGAATAGAAGAAAAGGAATCCGTCAGGAAGAGAAAACTTCTGCTCATCTTCGTGTTGAGGGCGAAAAAAACAAAGAAAAAGGAGAAAGATGTCAATGTAGTTCCCCGACGTCCAAATTACTTCATAGACAATGAAGCACTGGATAGCGAGGGGAACGATCTTCTCGGCTTCATTATGGAAAAATGCCCGACACAACCATATTCAACATCGATTGCTTCGACGGCAATATGAAGCCAAACGTTGATTTGCAGCAAATATCGACAACAACAACACCAGCCGAACCTCAATATCAGGATCGGAGTACTCGATTTCGATTTCGATTTAAATTTTGGGAGAGAGGACGCTTCTGCCTGGTGAGACTCAGTCCCTTAGATGTTCATAAAGAGTTTGCGATCATTCTCGCAAGTCATTACAGGTCTGTAGAGCTCATCACCGTCTCACTTACAGAACTTCCCCCTCCCCTCAGCTACCCAAACAAATAGAAGGAAAACGTACGCTTAACTTATAATCCAAAGTTATTGAAAGTGGGGAATGTAGCTGCTCCAGTGTTTCCCCCAGGGAAAGAAGGCTCTTGAGGGAGTGCGATAGAGAAAAACAGCACGGAGTACTATTGCTTCTAGGGAACGAGTCTAGTGGGAATTGAACAATCTCCTCACAGACCAGATAGCGAAGCTCACATGACAAGGCGAACCTAATCTCGCACAGATCGACGGACATGACATGAACGAAAACAACTTCACGCAGAAACAATCCAACTGATAGAGCATATTATACACCTATATAAGATCAACCGACAGCGAAGAAGGAGAAGAAGACGAGAGCCAATCGAACCGAATGGAGGAGAATCGTGCTCACCGAAACCCTAGCTCCCCTAACTATTTCAGCGCCGTAGCGTTTCGCGGTGCGGAGACGATGGGAGGGCTTGCCTTTATAAAAGAGAGAGAGGGAAAAATCCGACGGTCGGAATGCTGTCTCGTCTCAGGAGATGAGCGGCTACCGATGCATTTCGGCTACGAGCCAGGCCGAAAAATTTTGCCCTAGCTCCCGCCCAACCAGCAGGTTCCATCTCTTGGGCCTTGAGGAAGCCCATAAAGGTGGCCCATTTGATAGTTTACCCTAAGATGGGCCATTGAGCGTGGGCTCACTAACTGAGAAATGGGCTTATGTTTTTACCCAGCTGTTTCGCTTTTTGCCCCCACTCTGCTTTTGTTTCTTTTTCCCCTCCCGCTAAAAGTTTCACATCGAACAAGTACGAAATTGAGAGTCCGCCTTCTTTCGTGCTCCCTTTTGTGCAATTGAAACTTTTGGGTAGTTAACGATTAGCATGTGTGGTGGAGTAATTACATCAAATGGACCTATGCAAAAATTGCACATGGCTATCATCTCTTAAATATATAACGGATCGGTGGAGCAAAAATTCGCAAGTGTTTATCACATTTTAGATTACCGGACAAATGACATACATTTCTCGGGTTGCTTTAATCATTTTGATGGGTCGATAAGAGTTTCATTTACAACTACGGATTCCGATGTGATGACAAGAGTTAGTAAACACAGGGTGCCCATAAGAGTTTCATAAACAACTATGGATTCTGATGTAATCACAAGAATTAATAAACATGGGGGTCCACATCAGATTCGAAGAGTTAGAATTTCAGATTAGCACGGTACACCGTCGATGTTTATCTGCTGAAAGTGAGGGCAAGAAGTAGAGCTTGTTTACAAGCTAACTTGTATTGGTTTTTTTTTTCCCCCTTAATGAAGTTGCGAGTGAAAGGGATAAGGTCGAGTGAAAAACGAGACCCACGCGCCCACTCCTGATTTTTCGCCCAAATAAAAGATGGACACAAAAAACGCCGGACCATGTTAGTCCCGAGAAAAGCATCCCTGTTTAACGGCCGCAACTGAAAGCCAACGACTGGGCTGAAGGACGCCAGCGCGGCAGCGTTGGCAGCTCTTGGCGCGCGTCGGATTTTTGCCGCTTCTTGTCCGGTCCACAGGGACCACTCTCGCGGACGCGGAGCCAAAGTGCGGACCACGCCCCCGTCCACGTGCGCGCTGTCGGTGGCCATCTGCCCCGTCTCATCCCATGCGCGCTCAATCAAGTCGCCGCGTAACACGAGTGGGGACCATTTCCTTCGCAGCTAAGCCTCGATTCACTGACGATTTAAGGAACCCGATCTCACTGGCCATCGCCCACCCACCTCCGGCCGCTTGCGTCAGCTTGAGCAGTACCGATCTCCTCTTTGAATGAATCGGCCCAAAATCTTGGCTCCCGGGATTGGATTTTCCATCCCAAGCTTTCCCTTTCACTCATTTTCCACCCTAGATTAAGTCAATAATGACGGCCATAATCCTACGCCAGTGCACGCCTAGTCTACTCCTACACCCATGCACTCCACCTCTTTCTTCAAACTTTGATGCGCAAAATGTCGTCTCTACACGTAGAAGTGAGTCCCAGTACATATCCGCTTGAACGATGCTGCGACCGTATGATTACGCTATGTGGCCGTAGCATCGACATACAACAAAATGTTACCTATTTTAGTCACGCAAATTCAGAACCGCCCTTATCGACATATTGCATGGACCTCGAGGTCGTCAAACTTCAACGTGCGCACCGTTTACGCGACATGCGGCTCTCCCGCAAGTCATCCACTCAATTATCTTTCTTTCTTTGTTTGATTTTGATTATTGTGAAATGGATTTTAAATTGAAGTAGCCCACCACGTTATCGTCGCACGCATCGCTGTCGAGTAATATGTAAAACGTGATTTAGTATGTCTAACCGTGGATTGGTTTAGTTAACGGCCCGCACGAAATACTCGCATCTAAATGCGGGGTTGACCCCGATACAACACGAGCGCCACTAGGCTCGACGAAAGCGCGTTTAACTGCATGTTGGATAAACACATCGCGTTTGAAAATCTGCTGGCGCTCCCCTCTTTCACCCTCTCCCAGCACAAAGCTCGATCTCCTACTCGATATCTAAATTTCAATTGAGATTATGGAATTGAATTTTTTTTGTTTCATTGAGAATCGCTTTTAATTAACACCCACAAAATAAAGTCAGTCAGTTTCTAGGAATTATAGTTAGAGGGACTTAGGGTGCGTTTGGTTCAATTTTCCCCATAGGTTTTGAGCATCCAAAACCCGTCAGAAAAAATATGAGGCGTTTGGCAGTCATTTTCAAATGGTTTTGAGGTAGAAATCTGGTCTTGGGTAATATTGAAAGCCGAAAGTAAGTTCTACTAACTTTCAAATACCTGAATATACCTGAATATCCTAATTATCCAAATATACCTGAATATATTGTACGGTAATCAATTTGGTCTTAAATCTTTCATTTGCACCAATTTTATTCTAGATTTTTTCGTGTGTGTTAATTTAGTATTAAACCTTTTGAAGGTTTAGTCCTAAACCTATCATTTAAATATTTAGCTGAAAAGAACCATATTAGCAAATTGTTAGGAAATTTAGAACCAAAGTAACAAATCATTAAAATGTTTTTGACTAAATTGGCGCAGTTGAAAGTTTTTAGATTGAATTGGCCTACGTATAACAGGTTCAGATTTGTTTGGTTAATTTTCCTAATATCTCTGTCGTCGTGCTCCACCAAAAACTCCAATCTTGTACGTAAAAGCACGTGAAGTTCCTGCAATTGTGGTCCTCAACAATGTCCGATGTGCCTTTTTTTTTTTTTTGGCTTTTCTTTCTTTGGTCGTTTTGTTCCTTTCATAGGAAGGACCACACCGATCGAGACCCACCATCATGCTGGATCAACTTCAGTATTTTTGACTCGTGAGGTCTCTGATTCAGACCCTTGTCCATACTTTCCTTGAAGTCTTGACTCTCTCCTTTTGGATTCTCTGGTTTCACCCACCACATCCCTGGAGATTGATACTTGAGGGGAGCTGCATCGGGTCGAGCCGACCATTAACGAAGGCTATTTATGCATCGGTTCCGTCATCGGTAACTAATTCAAAGAAGAGTTGATAACGGGAAAATGGTTGTTGGTAATTTAATGGCAGAAAAGAGTTGGTTAGCGAGACAAATAAAAGTGGTAACTAAATTAATGCGGAAATTTGATAAAATTAAAAATCGGTTAAATATTAGTAAGCACCTCAAATGGTAATTAGGATCAGAACTAGTTTAACAACTTAATCGAAATAAGTAGGTAAGTCATGTGAAAAAAGGCTCGTAACTTCATATGTTAGTTGATAAAAGATGGGTTAGTTTTTCTTAAAAAGGATCAGAAATGTTGGTATTAATAAAACAAATTAACATCGGTAACTACTTCAAGTTAGTTTGTAACCCAAAATTAGTCGATAATTTAACTGAAAAAGAGTAGTAATGTTTGCTTAAATTAAGGTTGGAAATTTCATTTGAAATCTTGTAAAGGTTAGCCCTAATAGAACGACACTTGGCCCGACCATACCAAAGTCATCCAGAACATCGTGCATTAATGAGATCGGAGTTGAGGGAATTATCTCTTCGGTCGCCTCTTCGTGCTGGTGGGTGGATCGACACGAGCAAATGCATGAGGGACCAGACAGTGCAAGCTACCGACAGAGTACGTAGAGCTCATTAACATAACCAGTGGTCGACGTTCTGTGTTGGGCTTAAATAGTACAGGCTACCAACATAGTACATAAAACTTATTGACATAACCAGTCGCGTCGACATCATGTGTTGCGCTTAAATAACGTTAGATTGAACAGCGATTGGATCATTAGAATGCATCGTTTAATTTCATCGCTCTCTTTCTTTTCAGCGCATTCCCATTTCCCATGTGCACCGTCAGGTCGCCTGACTACCTCAACGAACGCAGTCAATGTCAAGGTCATGCATCTCCAGACCCGGTACCTATTCTTACCAAGACGAGTGCATCCCTTACAAGAGCAAAGAACAGCGCATCACAAACCCGGCCGAATTGTGAAATCCTACTTCGTCTCAATTTCAGGTGGCGGGGCATCATAATCGGCCGGTCTCCTTACTGTCCATGTTGGCTATCGAACTGAGCGTGGGATTTCGTGGGAGGCCAAACGAATAACGAAGGAGACATTCCAATTCGGGACATAAGATATTATCGGAAGACCATCGGTCATGTAAAAATTTTAAGGTGACAAATTAGGGCGTGATTTAATATCAGAGAAATGCTCATTTGTTCCCTAATGGCGGGCGATATTATTAACTTGACTTCAACGTCCCCGCCCGCCGAACCATATCATATTCAAATTGAGCGAATCTTTCTCGGGGCATTATCTTAGATTAGCTTGACATGCATTTTCAGTCCTCTCGCCTCGTGAGACATGAGAGAAGATGGTCATTTAATAATTGTCTTCCCAATGGCATGGGCAGATTTTTTGGAGGACGACGGATGCCGATGAAGGCGAAGCTCTCACAGGTCGCGTGTCATGCTTTACAAGCAATTATCAAAATCATCGGACATGGATGATCGACCATGATGGCAACGAGGGAGTCGACTTCTTTTTTTTTTTTTACAATGCGATCTTTTTCAATTGGGACCCTGGTGTTTTGTTTGCTTGCGTTGTGGGACTAACCGGCTTTTATCTTCCACATGTATCATCGTGGGATTTATCCGAAGCAAAGACTTAAGATTCCCAACATCGTTTTTCCACGTCAAAGGATGGTTTTCCCGAGGCTTTTGTCTCACGAACACGTCTCTCTTTCCCCTCGTTGTTGTTGCTATCGAAATCATCCATTTTGTTGCCATTGGATCGATGTCTGGTTCGATTTGGAAATTCGGTGTCGTTCGTCAATGCAACAGCCTCGACGCTGACGCTGCAAGAAAGATGGGCGGACGGACGGAGGAGCGACATTGTCGGGGACCGCGAGGCTGATGAAAACCCGCCATTGCTGATCATGAGTTTTTGACGTCGGAACTGATGGAGGAGAAAGATGGGGAGGCGATGGGAGAGTTGCTGACTCAGCTCCTCAGGCTTTCCTGGGGATAAGACCCTTTTACGCGCCGTGGAAACTGGGGAATGCTCCATTATCATCTCCATTGCTGAGGTGGGGTTCACATCTTGTTTGACCTTTCACCAAAAATCAACATCGAAGAAAATCGTCTCACGTAACAACGCTCGTTTTCCATTCGCTTGATTGTACATGCCGACCAATTGTTGATCTTGTATGCGTTACTTTCCTACTTGATCTCGACGATGACCCTTTTTCCGAAACAATTCTCTTCGTGTAGAAATCGGTGCGATTTTGGATACTCTGAAGCGACAAGAGAGTTTGGTTTGAGGAGAACAAGGGAGGAATGACGCTACTTTAGTGATTGGCCATGCTATTTTCGAGCTCTAATCTGGCGGAAGATTTGGAAAACCCTTGTCATCTTACCAGAAATTGAACCGACGTGTTATAAGAAAATTTGATAAATTGAACACTCTTCATTTCAAAGCTATGTCGTCAAATTATCTAATACAGAGCGTGATTTTCCTAGACGAAAAGAATTTGCCATCGAGGTCTTCAATTATAGGGATTGCTCGACATTTATGGCATGGTCATCATGTGGACACATCCACACCACTCACGTCTCAGTAACTTATCATCAAAAAAATTTTGTTTCTCTGTCCAAAAGAATTGCTTGGACATTAATTAAGTACTAGAAAAATCAAGATTTCTTTAGTGGAAGATATTGAAATGAAACGTGACAACACCTACCTAGAACAATCTACAGACACCCCCCCAACCCAAAACTTTTTTTAAGACAACTTCGTTTCATTCATCTACATTGATCATAGAACAAAATATTAAATCCGATGTCCAACCCGTAATCACAACACTATTTTCCTTTTCATATCTTTTTTTTTTATTTTGTTGAAATCTATCCTTGTAACTAAACTCTCATCATCCACAAAACACTGATCAAAACTTTAGACAAAT
This sequence comes from Melaleuca quinquenervia, assembly GCA_030064385.1. Classification (NCBI taxonomy): domain Eukaryota; kingdom Viridiplantae; phylum Streptophyta; class Magnoliopsida; order Myrtales; family Myrtaceae; genus Melaleuca; species Melaleuca quinquenervia. The sequence continues at coordinate 26,825,500 of CM057719.1, read as the reverse complement.
GCATGTTGTTCATCCATTATTTAGAAAGACGACAACTACTTGCGCACATATTTTATATCTATTTATCTACTAATGCACATCACTTATCATTGATCCGCAAGATCATAATTACGCACCAAGCTCTTATTTACCATGTATAGTTGAATTTCAATCTACCATGCGAAAGATGTTCATAATTTTCGTGTCTACTCAATTTGATTGTTCTAGCGATTCTAATTTTTGATTATTCCCGTTAAGGGGCGCGGGCCACGAGACGTAATATTCATACGATTTCAGTCAAATCAGCTGATCCACACCACATGTAACGACAAACGATCTCGCCATGCCGGATAAAACGGATGAGCGACAGCGAACCAGGAGAGCGCACGTGTCACGCGACGAAACGACGCCGTGGCGGGTGCACAGCGCACATGGCGGCAACTGGGTGGTATAAGTAGGTTAGGGGGGCGTGGAAGCGGCGTCGCAACCGATTTCTCAGCGTTCTCCTCCTCATCGCACCTCCCGCTTCACCTCCTCCATACGTGTTGCTCCTTCCCCTTATCTCGCTCCTCCACCTTCCCTCCTGGAAGATCTATACCTCCCTCCCCTCCCGCCGCTTCCTTTTGTTTTACCCATCTCTCCCCCCGAATTCTCTCGGCCAGACCAGTAGCCAGGATGTGTGGAATTCTTGCCGTTCTCGGTTTCTCCGGCGACTCTCAGGCTAAACGGGTTCGAGTGCTCGAGCTCTCTCGCAGGCAATTCCCTCCTTTCTTCCCCTGTTCCCCTTCGCATGTCCCGGCAGCAAATGCCCGTCGACTTTGGCTTCTTTCTTTCCTTTTTCTTTACCCCGTTTCTAGCCTTTCCTACTTCGAGGAAAGATCCGTTCGCGCCGCGATCCAAATCGTTTTTTCACGTCGCACTATGAGGACATGCAAAAAGGTTCCGTGGTCGCCAGGAGAATCGGTTCCGATCAATGCTTCGGAGGAGGATGGGTCGGGGGCGACCTGAACGAGCGTATCAGATAGTGCAGTTCTTTAATTTTGATAATCGTGATATGGGACGAACTTTTATGGATCAAAGAGAATATTCAGTCATGCGGATATTATATGACTCTCCAGCTTTTGGCTGATTAAATGTTTTGAATAGACTCTGTCGCCAGTCTCCATCAGCATCTAGATCTCGCTTTAGAAATGCAGACGTGGCCGTGGGACCCCCAACTTGACTACAATAACTCTAGCATTTGGGATAATTCTTGGGATTTTTGTTCCTCCTATTTTGTGTTTCCACTACTGTTCAATTTTCAAAATTAGTTAACTTTTGGTGTAATTTAATTACAAAAATGAAAGATGATGAACTTCTCTAGGTCGACTCGTGTTGCTTTGGCCCGCATACGAGATTATGCTTATCGATGAAGGCATCGGAACCCGAATTGCCGTCGGTTTGGTTCCTGAATGGATTTGCTTTCCATTACTTGACATAAGTTCTGCCTTCTTGAATTTTGTCCGAAACAGATTGAAGCATCGTGGTCCCGACTGGAGCGGGCTGTACCAGCATGGAGACTGCTATCTGGCCCATCAGCGGCTGGCGGTCATTGATCCGGCTTCCGGCGATCAGCCCCTTCTCAATGAAGATGAGACGGTCGTTGTCACTGTAGGTTAAGCTTACTTTCGGTCATACTTATGGCTAGGAATAGATGACGCATTGCTTCTGAATTTCTCCCCTTTGAAGGAAATGTGCTAGACAAAATCAGCACTTGCATCACGACATCGGCAGTGGGCCTCGATCTTGGAATTACGGTCACATTATTTCTCTGACTGTACTAAAAACCAAATATTTTCTATCTCAAATTCAGGTGAATGGAGAAATATACAACCATGAAAAGCTCAGGCAGCTTTTGCCTGACCACAAATTCAGAACTGGTAGCGATTGTGATGTGATTGCACATCTGGTGAGCCCTTTGGCATATTTCTGCCTCCTTTGTCCTTTTTCCTAGGAAACTAAGCTGCTATTTAATCTCTACTAGATATCTCCTTATCAGTCAATTGTCGATGTTAACCCATTTGAATGTTGGGCAGTTGGCAGGGGTGCACAAAACTCTCAGCCTAACATTCTGTTTAACTTGATAGTTGATTATCTTAGCAGTCCCTAGTTTGATGCAATGTCTAACAGACTACCAACTTTACTTTTTGTTTTCTCTGTTAGTATGAAGAATATGGGGAGAACTTTGTGGACATGCTAGACGGAATGTTCTCCTTTGTGCTGTTGGATAGGCGAGACAACAGCTTTATCGTTGCCCGTGATGCTATCGGGATCACTTCCCTCTATATCGGATGGGGACTCGACGGTAACACCTCGTAGAGAGACCTTGCGAGTTAGAAACAAGGAACTAATTTTTTCTAGAAATCTAAGTATGGTTAACGTTTCTTTTGTTTTTAATGTTCAGGCTCGGTCTGGATATCATCAGAACTGAAAGGTCTGCATGACGATTGCGAGCATTTTGAGTGCTTTCCACCCGGTCATCTGTACTCAAGCAAGCAAGGAGGACTTAGGAGGTGGTATAATCCACCTTGGTTCTCAGAGGCAATCCCCTCAATTGCTTATGATCCTCTTGCTCTGAGGCGTGCTTTTGAAAATGTAAGTCATGTATTCTTTGTTGCCATCATCCAACTGGAGATTTTGGTGGGAGACCTAATAGGTGACTGAATTCATAGGCTGTGATCAAAAGACTAATGACTGATGTCCCCTTTGGAGTTCTGCTTTCTGGAGGCCTAGATTCATCACTTGTTGCCTCTGTCACTGCACGTCATTTGGCAAGCACGAAAGCTGCCAAGCAATGGGGGGCACAACTTCATTCATTTTGTGTTGGTCTAGAGGTATTTTGCAGATTATTTCTCAGAAATAAAAAGTTGAGGATATACTTCTCTAGATGTCACAAATGCTTCAATCTGTTGAGCAGGGTTCACCTGATCTAAAGGCTGCAAAGGAAGTTGCAGATTATTTGGGTACAGTTCACCATGAATTTCACTTTACTGTACAGGTACTTGTGCTAAACCTTGAATTCATTTTTATTTTTTATTTCTTTCTGTTTTCTCTATAAATTTCTTTATGTAGTTGGAGAATATCTTCATAACCTGTGATTTTCGTTGTATGACCTACAACAGGATGGAATTGATGCCATCGAAGATGTTATATACCACATCGAAACATATGACGTGACAACAATTAGAGCAAGCACCCCCATGTTTCTAATGTCTCGTAAGATCAAGTCACTTGGTGTGAAGATGGTGCTTTCTGGTGAAGGAGCTGATGAGATCTTTGGTGGATATTTATATTTCCACAAGGCACCCAATAAAGAAGAATTTCATCGTGAAACATGTCATAAGGTGAAATTTTTATTATTATTAGAAAATCCTTGTCTACGTAAGTTTTGAGGAAAAGTAGTTGTGCCATAGTTAATCTACATGTATAAGTTGTCAGCAGATCAAAGCCCTCCACCAATATGATTGTTTGAGAGCCAACAAAGCTACTTCTGCGTGGGGTTTGGAAGCTCGTGTTCCCTTCTTGGATAAAGAGTTCATCAATGTTGCAATGTCGATTGACCCTAAGTGGAAAATGGTAAAAGACAATGTCATCAATCATATTACGGTGTATTTGGTCCATGTTGTTCTTGAGAATCAGTTGTTCACCGACAGAACATAATTTGAACACATATGCAGGTAAAACGTGAAGAAGGACGTATCGAGAAATGGGTGCTTAGGAAGGCCTTTGATGACGAGGAGCAACCATACTTGCCAAAGGTTTGACAATTCTAGTCTGGAAATATTTTTCCTAAAAAATCTCTCATTATCTTTGGACCCTTAGGCTGATATGCTCTATATGATGCTCTGCAGCATATACTGTACAGGCAGAAAGAGCAGTTTAGCGATGGTGTTGGCTACAGTTGGATTGATGGCCTTAAAGAACATGCAGCCCAAAATGTACGTCTCTTCCAACTGGTTTTGCACCTTCTCGACTTTTTCCCCATCTTCAACATTGTATGAGATCGCATTCAACTGCTTAAAATTGTCCACTTGATAATTTTGTCAGGTTACAGATAAAATGATGCAGAATGCTCCACATATCTTCCCGCATAACACTCCCACAACAAAGGAAGCCTACTACTATCGCATGATTTTTGAGAGGTTCTTCCCACAGGTGTTCTTTCTGAACTTTCGTAAGTTCACTTTTAAGCAGCAAGCCAGTCCATGCTAGCTAATGCTGGGAAGATCATGTTTTTCTGATCGTGCAGAACTCAGCGAGATTGACTGTTCCTGGAGGACCAAGCATAGCATGCAGCACTGCGAAGGCTATTGAGTGGGATGCCGCATGGTCGAATAACCTCGATCCTTCTGGCAGGGCTGCGCTCGGGGTTCACCTATCAGCTTATGACAAGCATGTGGCCGCCGTTAATGCTGGAATGGTGCCACCGGAAATTGGAGGGGACATAAGGAGTATGATGGAAGTTACTGCCCCTGGACTGGCAATACAGAGCTAGTATTTGCTTTCTATGGACAGCAGTCCTGCATCGGCTTCATTTTGCAAGCTTGCCTAGTCAAAATATGTCGGCATCATGTGAATACATGTGTTTTAGTTCGGATGCAATGTATTAGAATTCCGTATGTGTTATATTTTCTAGCTTCTTGGCGTCAATTTCATAATCCCGTTATAAGCAGCGAGAGATTTGTGTCATGGTATGGTCAAAGCTTGTACCTGGACTTCAGTATAAACTATGTGTTCCTGTCTACGCCAAATGGCTTGCCAAATCATTTTTTTCTTTTTGGCTAACAGTGTTCTTAGCCTCCTCAACATGCAATTTTGCATAGTGATTTTGCGCTTGAGTCTTGCTTTCCTGTCTTTACTTCTGTGATTTTTCCGGTATGATGTTTACTGTTAAGCAAATATAAGAGAAGAAACTAGTTCCAGCTTGTAAATTTTAGTCCTACCAAAATCACAACGGCCTAAAACTATCGCACCTTGAAATTGTTGAACAGGCAATGTAATTCTTTCATGACAAAGGAGACATTTTGCATCTTCGCACTTTACCATAGAATTGTAGGCTGAGGCAAGGAAGCAGATTGTTACAATTGCCAATTAGCGTACATCATAACAAGAGAAAAATTAGTAAAGCAAAGCCGTGTAAAAAAGTTGGTTCCAAGTATCAGGCAAGCCAGGAAGGCACCAATGACTGCAGTCAGCATAACGATCCGGGTGAGCCCTTTGCCCTGGGCTCAGTTCACCGCTATAGATAGAAGGGTGTCCGTCTTTTCGCAAAGCCGAGAGCATTGTTATGTCGAGAAGATATGCAGGGTTATGCATGTCTTTAAGCACTTCATCTATAACTCTCATCTGCTCCAGGTATTCACCTGGATATGCAGTTCCGCTCATCGGCACCGTCTCGCCATAGCAGTTTTTGGTGGTTGTGATGGCTGTTGCTCCGGCACTCCATTCAGCTGGGCTGTACACGTCATACGGTCACTTGAGTCAATTATGTTTCTTACTCAAAGAAAATCTCAGTGTTCATGTTTCGTCCATGAACCAGCTCTTGGAGACGAGCAGTGTAGGCAAGAGTTACCTATTCCTTCAAACACGAACTAAGACACACCGATTACAAAAGTTACAGAAAGTAATGCAGAACTGTCAAAAATATATATTTCCTCAATGCGGGACTCTGCCGATGAGTCCATTGATTCTTAGGCTAAAATTTTAGTTCAAAAGCTCTATACTTGGCAGCAATCCATTGCTAATTCTTTAAGAAAAGAAACAGGTAAAAGGAGGAGCTAGACAGATGTTCATGTTTTGCCAGTAATTTTGGCAGTTGGAATTCATATTAATATTGAGGAAGCTAGCCTTCAACCTCAGCATGAGTCAGTTTTTTTCTTCACACTCACCCACAAATAAAGTACAATAGACCTCAAAATTAACCAGTTAGGCATGCAAATTCCAAAAGTTGATGAGTCGGCTTATGTTAGACAACAGACTATCGACTAATAGAAACGGGGAATGAGGGCTGACTTTTCAGGACATAGACAAGCCCAATACAAGCTCATGCTCAACCTGCATAGCTTCCACTAGCTCCAGTATTCAACCAGTTTTTCTAATGCTAGATGCTATGCTTTTTCTTAGGTTATAAATAACGAGCTTAGAAAAGTTGCACAGATTTTAGGACCCTTTCTTTTGCTTGCACATACAAAGAACATTTTACAGAATGCCAGAACAATAATCCCAGAAAACATAATAGACATACAATTTTTGTACTTAATAGTTACGCTCATGATCAGTAGATAGATGTTTGTCCTCCACACCAGCTTATCAACAATTGAGATGTTCTTTGCTAATTCCTTTTTTCGCATCAGTTGCATAAGAACCAGTCGAACGGGTTATTCTCCCACAGTACACAGAGAGAGAGAGAGAGAGAGAGAGAGAGAGATACTTGTAGTGAGTCGGGGAGATGGCGAGAAAGAAGAGGTTGGTTCGAGTGGGGTCGGTATTGGCATCAACCCACTTGGCCCATGTTCGAAGCGCTCTCTCCATGGCCACCCCACGATCCATGTCTTGGTAGTAGGTTCCTCCTGATTCCATGACATCCCACCTGGGCCCATCCACCATTTCCAGTCCAGTCATTACTTAGCCCAATATAACCATCCCCAAAAATTCCTCATCTTTTTATTTGTTTATTCATGCGGCTCACAGTGAACATGTCTAAAACAACAGTAATGCATAGTCATGAAACGAAAAAAGGGAAAGGAAGAAGCTGCTTTTGCCTACTCTTGGAGAGATCCTGTATGGCTCCACCAGTGACCCGTGTTGAACGACAACACGTCCGCCTCCCGCCAAGCGTTGCCATTGCCGGAGATGTCATCAAGCCGTAGAACTCTCCGACCTTGCACCACGTCTATGTCCACTAAGTACCGCGCTTTATAGAACGATATGGTCACACCATAGTCCTGCCTTGTCATTACCACAAATTCGAATTAGTACAGTAGCACAAACTTGCTCACCAAATAGACATACAGGGGTGAGAAGCCAAACAAAAAATAAAAAAAATACTGCTGATTATAATAATAAAAATAATATAAGCCCAGAATCTTGATCTGAGGGAGGTTCCACTGCCAGGGACCAGTCTTATGTATTGCAGCTGGCAACGACTGCCCAGAAAAGTGATGAACTCGAAAGCGGCTTTTTGGGTCCCATGCGAGACATTTATTTTCAAATGATTTATTGGACCAGATTGAAAAAAAATCCCACTTTCTTTTTTCCCAAAACCCTGCTGATTCTCCCCAACTTAAAATGCAAATAAAGAACAAATTTTCAGATATGGGTCGGATGAAAATGGAAATGCAGGTGAGATTAGATTGAGGGACATTACCAAGAACTTGAGAGTAGAGAGAGGATCACCTCTGGCCATCTGAGTGGGCGTCCGAGGAGCATCGGCATAGATCAGACAGACTAACGACTCCCATTGATTCTTGCCCAGCGAGTCGCCCACAAACATCACATTCTTCCCTCTCATCCTCTCCAAGAACTCGACCCCGCTAAACCTTCACTTGACAAACCAGACCCTCCCATTCACTGACCACAGACAACAAATCCCAAAAGAAAAAAAGGGAAAGGAACGAGAGAGTGGTGAATGAAGTACCTAGGGAGCTCACAGTCGAGAGGCTTCCACCGGTACTTGAGATAACCCGAGTCGGGTCGCCCGTACATCTGGCAGTTGAACTCCGGGTCGATGAACGGGCAAGTGTATTGGTAGAGAGGGAGCGAGTCGTCGCGGACCCATGTGCCTGAGAAGATCGGGCACGTGGTTTGGTTCGCACGGAGCGAGGGGGTTCGGCTGTGGCGAGTGGTGCGGTGGTTCTTTAAGCTCATTATGATGGCTGAAGATGATGTTCGCCATTGAAGGAAGACCAAAAGCAGGCGAAGGAGGAGGAGAAGAGGAAGGAGGAGATGGGTTAACGAACGGGGAAGAGTCATTTGGGAAGATATCTTCGCATACGGAGAAAGGAAAAAGTGAGAAAGATACACGAGAGGCGTCGGAGGAGAAAGAGGCTATGGTGGTAGCCACTGAGGGATTAAAAAGGACGGCGAGGGATGGGATCCTCGTCCCTGCTGCTGGCCAGTCGTCCGATCGCAAATATAGAACAAATAAAAGAGGCTCTTTTAAGTGATGCTTTAGAAACAATTTTGTTATTTCTTTTTTCGGGATGCAACGAGGTTGATCAATTAAAATAGAACAAAGTTAATTTGTTTTCCTTATGATATGTGGACGCAGTGGGTTTAGATTTCATACTTGGCAGGGGAGGGTTCACGGGTTTGGAGACATTGGGGTTGGAGCCATTGAGGTTGACTTGGACTTCTGTCGGAACCTTACATTACATGAGCCGGACAAGCCTCCAGAAGCAAAAGAGCCATCCGGTTTTCAAGTGGGAAAAATCTTAGCTTGGTCCATTTATGCGCATAAATCAGATATCTTTGCGGACCTACTGATCTAGCTCACGAGAGTTTTGCTATTGTTCTTGGGGTACATCGAATTCTAAAATCGAAATCTTGCCAAATGTTCAGATATTTCGTTTTTGTTAGTGACGTTTCCATAAGAATGTTATGAAGGATATGACCCAGTAGTTTAATTCGCCTCTCATTTATCCAAACTAAATTGTTAGATTTCGCAAAGTGGGATCTCCTATGGCCCGGATTTACTGGGTATTACGGCCACATTGAAATATTAAGGAGCACTACGAATTAGAATCCATGCTTTCCATACTGGATTGGATAGGAATGCCTAGGAGATTCGTTAATCTTGTGGATTCGCATCTATGCTCTCCCTGGCACGAGAGAGAAGATGACTTGTTGCTCAGGAAAAAAGTTGGGATTTTTAACTTTCCGGCCAAGGCGAAAAAGCATATCCGCACCAAATGTTACTTTGCTTTTTCTTTCTCAAACATGCATATCGTAAGTTATTCTTCATACAGGCGTACGAGCAAACCCATCCTAGACAGAAAAGGAGTCCCATCTAACACTCGATTAAGAAATTCATAACCTGGAAATCCATCCACAAGTGAAGCATGTCTTATTCCTTGCGGAACAACAGATGGCTTCGTGTCTAGTTCATGCTAGAAAGGTTGGGATTGAGTGTTAGATTCTGCACTCATTGAGAAGAAACGCTGAACCACTTCTGCTCAGATTCGTGAGCCAATTTGTGTCAGCTGTATCATAAAAATGTGCAACTTCTTGAACAAGCTGAGCGAAGGGAAAAGGCATGTGAAATAAGAATCTCTAGCAATTTAATGGGCAAGGCAGGTGGAGGCTCAAGAAACTATACTGTCCGTGAAGGATCAGAGGACAACACGCTTCACCTTAGATTAACTTAAAAAATGCAGCTCAATAGGAGACGGCGGTTATCTAAAACAATGTAACACAGAAACGGCAGCAATCAAATGCTCGGACTCTTTGCACCTCATCGAATTTGAGAAATGAAACCGCCTCCCTTCAAAGCCAATAGAAAAAAAAAAAAGCAAACAACAGACTTGTAGGCTATGAGGATTTTATACATAGGAATGACTGATGAAAGAATTCCCTCAATGTCTATCTCCACTGTTCTTGCTGAAAAAGTACAGCACTTTTTGCGCCAAAATTTGTATCCTATCTACTAATCATTTTTAGCTTCACAACAGGATCAATCAACAAGATAAACAATTTAACTGAGTGCCAACTGACTTCAGCTTCTACTTTCTAATTTTCTCCTTCTCTGATAATACTTCAAGCCTACATCACTATACTCTCCACTTTGTACTTCCAATGCATTCACACTGGATTTCTCAGAACTGGCTTCAACACCACACTGTTTGCCATCAAAATTATCCTATAAACATAAAAAAAAAATCAGCCTTTCTGGGCTATTAAGGAAATGATAGAGATCATTGAAACTAAAAACAAAATGACATACCAACAATAGAAAATTTTCCCAGCTGGAGCTTTTAGCATGGTCTACAACAGCACCAACGGCAGAACTAGAAAAGAAAGAATCACAGTTAAATGCACGCAACTTTTAAAAGGTAACTTTCTACATGAATATAAGGTGGAAAGAAATAGTGCTTCTGTATGTCGTACCAATAATAAAGAGTTAACCCTCACATAGTTAAAAAAGAATACACACTTAACAGGATTTGTTCCCCGTGTCTCCAACACTAATCTTTGTCACTAGCTAAGAGTTTGGAAGAGCAACTCTGCTGGAATATTATATTTGTTCCTTCAATCTTCTATAGACTGCAAGGCAATGGGAAGAAAGCGGGTAACCTGACCTGATGGCTTAACAATTGAGTGAGGTTTAACATGCATTGATGCATGACACCCGGGAAAAACAATAGGTGCCTAAAGTGCAACTCTCCAATTGATTAAAGATCCTTTACAAAACTATTTCTGCTGAGGATATCCCATTCAGAGAATGATGATTAAGATGATCTAAGTGGAGCCATCACCACCATTCACCCCAACATGATGATGACTCTTCCAAAAGAATAAAGCAAGAACTTACTTACGACACACCTACAAAACTGTATTGACCGATAGTCTGTATCACAATTCAAGCATGAGAAGTCACAAATAATCTCAATGTTCTTAAGCAGTTCATCAATGTACAAGTTTCGATATTCTCTTGTAAAACTTGGCTTCCTTTCAGGCAATGCTCATAGTGGTTTGGTCAAGAGAAATTCCACCATACTACTTGGCTTTCTTGGTTATGCATAATAATTTATTTCAGTAGAAGAAGGACTTCATAAATAGCAGAAAACTATGGGACCATCATCAGCTAAAATCTTCATTACAGATCACAAGATCAGAATCAAACAGAGCAAGAATAGGCCATCGCAAATCGACAACTAGAACTAGTCTACTGCAATCTACTAAATACAGTCATAAACTAGTCACACCACACACTGCATGCAACTACTCTTCTATATTCAAATGCTAGTTCCTTTCTCTTCCATCTAATGTCGCACAGTGATGAGTTGCCTGGTTAAAATCTCCAGGTAATATCGTTGACAATTGATGAGGAAATCAAACATCAACCAAAATAAAGAGGGGAACTTCTGTTATTAATTGACATCCATCACACATAAACTTGCAGTGCTTCCTCTGCATCAAGTGGCTTCATTCACCTTTATTTATACGAGAATATACAATTGTAAATACAGCACCTTCAAAAGCACAAGCAAGATCACCTTTAACAGAACCCTTGAAGAGTTTCATTTCTTCTTCCTCCTCTTGAAGCCATGGGAAGTGTTTTCCTAATTTACAACCAAGGATTTCAAATTTTACTAGATGAACGCATAGAGAAGGAGGAATTATCTGCATCATTAGTCTTGGAAATGCATCACTAGTTTAGGTTTTGACCATCTGTTAAGTCTGATTACATATTACCTGCATTGTATTGTCCAACTGCTGATGAACTTAGAATTGTGGTCTGGTGATTCTCCAATAAGATCATTTCCAAGGCATGAAAATACTAATCTTTTTTTATTTTTTCCCCTTTCCTATCTCATGTCAATCATATTAACTTCTAGAAACCATGCCAATATTTATAGACTTTTCCATTTTTTAAATTGCAAAGCATCTTGCATTCTTTTTCCTTACAGATAAAGCATTTTTCCACATATACTTTTCTTTCCTTCTGATCCTTCAATCCTCCCAAATCAGCTTAGTAGCAAAGTGAGAGGTGATGTGTACCTCAAATGACCTTCAGCGACAGTTTCACTCCCCTTGGGGGTATCTTCTCTAACAGTATCGCAGACAGTACTGGAACCCACCAAATCAACATGGTTTGAATCATCTCCAAAATTATGCCGGCTCCCTGAAATAAGGCATGGATGATCAAATCACAGGAGAATTTTGAAATTAACTGATTTTTCTTTGCCTGAGATTCCTCAAAATTTACCTCCGGGTAAGTTTGATTCAGCCGATGCATTGTCAACTAAACGTTTCTGACACATGACTGTTCCCTGGAAATTCACGAAGGTGTAACCAAGAAATTGTAATCTTTCACTATCTGTCATCTCCTTGAATCCAAACGAAGTGGTCCACGTGTTTAGTGCACTAGAAACGGCAGGAAGAACCAGCTTTTCCACTCCTAATTCCTTCAGCTTCTGTAACAAGAAGCATATGGATCAGAGCAGCAAATTCAGAAGGCAAGACAGTCCAGTTTCTATTCAGCCACTGAAAGTTCTTCACGCTGGACATCTCCCTTTTCAATTAAATGCTTGTCATAAAAGTTGTCCTCTTGCCGTACATCAAAGCCATGCTCAAGGTAAAACTAAGCAAACAAAGATATCGTGCAGATACGATCTAGAAGGAAAGGATCTGTTCTTGGTCATAATTCTGCAGATTGATCATGACAAGGTCAAGCCTCCTGTTTTAGGATTTGCACCCCAAAATATATATCTGGTAAATAGTCCAAGGAAATTGCAAAAAGAAAAGAAAAAGATCATAAGACAATTCAATCTTAACTTGTTTGGTTTATCTTGGGGGCCAGACCTTGACAAAGCCAAACAGAGCAGAAGGTTTCTACCATGGAAGTCTCTTAAATTGTTAAGAGACATTTGTCTATAAAATGACAAAGTGAATGAATGTTGTTATAAAAAACAGATAACCAACAAGATCAATAAACAAACAATTTAACATTGAAATAAGACCAGTTGGAAACATCCTGTTGATAACATAGGGCGGACTTTAAAAGAATCTATTTTCCAATTGCAAAGAAAAACTTAAACGCACAGGAAATGAAAAGGCACAGACAAAATCCAAGAGAGAAAAAGAACCATTAACGAAGAATAAAATGATAATCGCTTGACACACAACCACATTCACGCTTTAACATGGTGAACATTGAGAAGTACCTTTTCAAGCTCGTCCATCATAATGCGACACATTCCAAGCCGACGGTACTGGAACCTCGTCCCAACCAAAGGCATTTCTGCCACTTTTCCACCGTAGATCCTTTGTTTTGGGAGAGAGAAAGATATTCCAATCATTTTGTGATACGTATAAAGTGAAAGTTGAAAATGAAAGGACTTATTCATATAAGCTGACAAACTTTACGGTGTATTGAATGGTATACCTTACAGTTGCCACAGTGATCAACTCATCACCTTTTTCAAGAAGTACTGTATAAAATCCTTGGAAGTTTACACGATTCAACTCTGATCTGTGGAATGGCAAAAAACAAGGATTTAGACATTGGGAAATTTATGGACGCTGAAGTAAGGAAGAACGAGGAATATGTGAAAGGCTCCAAGCACATCCTGCGATGCTGCATATTTGGGAATATGCGTTTTCAACATCATTTGATCTGCATTTTCAACATCATTTTGCTACCATCTTCCCATGACAAATTTAAGCATAGGATGCAACAGTTGTGAATCACATGCATAAACCAAAGAACTTCGGCTGGAGAAGTAACGAAAAGTATAAAAGAGCACAGGGACTACCATTACCAAAATGAAGAACAACTAGGAAGGAAATTAAGATGTTTCACCTCCTGTTGAAAATAAGATCCTCGACGAGATCACTACTAGTGTAAGGCTCTTTAACAGGCTCAAAGCATTCATGCATCACATCAAGAGCAAGGTTTAGCCTGATGTAATTTTCTGCTGCAGCCTCAGCATCGACAAAATTGACACCATTATAGTGAGGCTTTACACACTTTAACATTGTCCAGGTCAAGTTATCAGTTCCCAATCTTCTTGGCTTTGCTAAGAGCTTGGACAGACCTACAGATACCTGCCATTACAACATAATGCGAAACATATTTTCATGTCAGACAACCTACATACACAAATCAATAAATGATGGCACCCCTTTGAAATAAGCACAGAAAGAAAAATGGAGTTGAGTGACTAGTAGTTCAAAAGAAGGCCCCAACTACGATTGGAACTAAAGTTAGAAGATGTCAAATTGAGCATAAGTCCCAAAACTCTCAAGCGTATTTGGAAAAACTTTAGGATTTGAAGAAAATGGAGTTTTGGAATAGCTTCTAGGGTTTTTCTACATTCAATTTTCCATTCATAGTAAGTAAAAAAGTGTCATCAAATAATAGTTTTCAATCATCAAATTTAGCCCCTGTTACAGGTCAATCATCTGATTTAAAAGGAAAACTAATATATTTATTCTCAAAAATGGAAACAAATAACTCAGGTGAGAAGTATTGGTACTGCAATCAGTTCTAGAAGAGGAAGCCACCTGTGCCATCAAGTATCCACCTTAGCAAAGAGAACCGATCTAGTGATTTACTCTGTAAAATACTGGGGGAACTCAAACGGAAAACATCAGCAGTTTGACGTACCCTTTCACACATCTTGCTACAAAACCAGTTCATCTTATGATCCCTTTCCAAGTTAGTTACCCCTTTGGTCCTCAGGCATCCAATGTGATCTACAGCATTTGATCAAGCAGAAAACAAAGCAGTTATTAAAGGATTCAGTAGTAAAATAGCAATTATGAAGTGCTTATATAAACAAGTGCTTGTGTACATACATTTACGCTCGCATTGGTCACAATGTAAAACATGGTCATCCGCGGAACAACCAGCATCTTTTCTGGACTTGTATTGCTTGCAAATTGCACAGCAACATGAGGGGCAAAACCAGTCCCCATCTGGTACATCCTATAGATTGCAAAATAATCAGATGTTATTGTGTTATCCTTTTAGAAATTTGCTCTCACATCCAAAACAGACAACCACATCGATGGAGGAAAAATTGCACTGAGAAATAGCTAAAATGATCACGACCAACCTTTAGACCAAGGCATCCCTTATGAAAAGAGGATGGGCACCCGTCACATAATATCAGTTCACCCCCATAGTGACAGACAGAGCACAAGTAATCATTCCGGATGACACGAAGACTACTCGTCCTTGTTCTTCTTGTTTGTCTCATGATGCGACTCATGCCTTTACCACGAAATGCCTGTAGCTGGCAGTCTAATAGAGACCTGCCATCTCCTAGAAAAATTGTGGCTGCTGGCTTCATGTTTGTAAATTTGGCACCTCCAGCATGATTAATGAAACCGTTTAAAGTAAAAACATCGCTGCAACAACTGCAATTGATCCCATCACGTCTTAAATGCCCATTGGCCAAATTACTGGAATGCCTCCTGCGGCGGTAAAATACTTTTTCTCTTGGCAACACTACATTGTTGTCCATCAACCATGACAATATGGTTTTTGGGTGATGCTGTGATAACCGGGGAACCGTATGCTGTACTCTCTTTCTCGACACTAGAGTGGGAGATGGCTGACTAGCTTCTAAGTCATCTCCTGACTTAGACGAAGAACCAGAACACCTTGTTGATCCCTCCGTCATAGCATTTGAACTGACTTGCCCTACACTACTAGTAGTTTGAGATTCAGAATGCATTACTAGATCTTTCTCTGATTGGAATCTTTTACTCACTTTAGAATTGACGAAGCTGAGGTTAGGAACCCTCCCTAACTCTGATTGGCCAGCATTTTTCTCACGAAACCTTTCAGAAAGGGCGTTTTTTGGCACCAAGGTTTTCTGAATGTCTAGACTGCCTCCTATAGATGGAAGTTTGTTGCTCGGTGACTCACCCGTGATTTGCTTGCTGTTTTCTGCACTTTGCAGACCATTATCTTTTAAGCAATGTTTGCAGGCCATTCGGAGTGAAAAATAACAGCTTCCACTGGGTGAAACATACTGCTTCTGAAACCTTCCTCTCTTATACACCCCACGGAATGTCCATCCAACTGCTGAGAGGTGCATCTTGACCTTCGCTCTCAGCTCACCTGCAGCGTTGCCACGGTAGCTGACATCGCCCTTTTCTAATTGAAGCATGTAGTAGTCAACAACAGCTTCAGGACAATAGATAGGTTGGACTTCAAATACGGCAGCAGAATTGGGGTCACAATTGTTCTGAACATGTGAAGGTAAAGACAGTGCCAGATCTCTCTGTGAAGAGACCAGGCTCTTGTCAGCATCTTCAGATGCAAGTGATAAAGTCTCTTGATTCTTCTCCATTACATACTGGCAGACTCGCAGAAGAGAATAGTAACATTTCCCACAAGGAGACATGTACCTTACTCTGTGCTGACCCCCCTCTTTTCTCGTGCACTGCATAACCCAACCCAAAGATGAAAGATGTTTTCTAACATCCATTACCAAAGAATTTGAACCATGTCCGCCTTTCTTCACGTAATCAACGACAGCATCGGGGCAGAACTGAGCTCCTGGAAGCCAATCAGGACCAAGTGATAGCCAGTTTCGAGAGTTCCTGCTGGTTGAATCAGATACAGTGTTAACTTCTTGGTTGAAGTTCCTTGTAGAAGAAGCTTTAGCGGGGATTCGCAAACTGTTGCAAGAATTCCTTTCCGGATTAAAGGGTAACAGGGGTAAATCCTCAGGTAACATAGAAGGCCCTTTGCTGTCTGAAGACAGTTCTTCTTCGTCAGAAGGATTCATGGTTGGCATGCCATGTACCACGAAAGAATCCATTATTTCCAGATCACGCACCTCTTGACCAGGCTCAACACTGAAACCTGAGCCGTGACATCTGGCAGCAGTTTCGTCGACTTCATTTACAGAACGATTTAGCATGTCGATCGAATTAGTGTCATGATCAGCTCTTTCCACAGCTGTTGGCCCACCAACAGGCAGGATAGAACCAGTACCATCCATGTCTCCCTTGGGAAGCATTTCAACATTCAGAGCCGGCGCTGGTAACTCGAGAATGGGACAGTCTTCTTCTATTAAGTCACTTGCAGAGTCCAAAAGGGGAAAAACATCCCTTAAGACTATTTCAAGATTTTCATTAATGACTCTAAGCACCAGCTTCTTCCACAGCGATTCATCACGACAAGTCCAATCGATCATCATGTCAAGACCCCCTTTCTCTTGCAAGTCATACCAAATTTGCTTCAGAGAAACAGGGAGGGGCCAATCTTCCTCGAGGGCTTCTGTCACCTGAAGAAATGACCAGAACCCACGACTCTGCCAATGGTGTGTCCTCTCATCCCAATCCTGAGTAATGCGTATGTCCCCATTCACAGCAAACTGTTCATCACCTAAATCTGGGAAGAAGACATGTCTTTTCTCTGCGCCATCCTCATGGTCAAAAACGACTCCTTCCCGCCAAGCGTTCTTGTAATAAACATCCACGCACCACCCATAAGGCAGGTCCCACGGACCAAATACCACAACTGGAGGCGAAGGCCTTATATTACCCCGACAACTGATTTGGTCAACATCACCAGGATTTAGACCATCAAGGAGTGGCGAAACACGCAAAACTTCGGTCAGCTTACCGGAGCCATCATCACTTAAAATACGATTGTACTGCACCTCCCGTATTTGATCGTCACATGCAATGACCGTTGCTGAGTGCCAAGAACCCAGAAGGCCGTCATCCTCGCTCCTCACCTGCACAAAAGTTAAACGAAATTACTCGTATGGCCATAAGAAAATATATTTTTCGATCGATCAAAGGGTCCCATAAAGAATTTCTTGCACTTCGGAGGACAGAGTACAAACATGATCACAATCCCCCCCTGTGCGCTTGTCGATCTTACATGATACGTAAATTCCGGAACAACCAAACAAAGGTCGCCGGACAGAGTAAACAGCATCCCATACGTGGAAAACACGGAGAACTCAACAACGCGGCCATCGTGAAACGTGAAGAATCCTGTCTACGACAAGGGACCCCATGAAAAAGCAATATCTATGGATAACCGAAAAGAGGGTGGCATCGCAATGTATCACCTCCACTTTATCACCAACGACGAGCTGTCTCTTGGAGTCCGCCCTCCTGCGCTTTCTCCTCCCCCTGCCACCACCCTGCTCCGCGGGCGTCACCGCCATTGCCGCAGAGGAACCCGCAGACAGTTCCCCGCCGCGGATGGCGAGAGGGAGGGAGGGAGCCGCCAAGAAAATCTCTCCTCCTCGCTGCCCGATCGGTTAGCGGTCGCTCCCGAGAATGCCTTGCTTGCCAAGCAAATACGCACAAAGCCCAGAACACGCGCAGAGCGAGGCCTCTCCCCTGAACAAAACAGTCGCCGCGACCCGGAGTGACCCCGAGAGAGAGAGAGAGAGAGAGAGAGTGAGTGGCAATTTGACTCTGGTCCTCTCTTTTGGAGAAATCGGACCCGTCCGTTCCCTTTGAAGCGACTGGCGAGTACGTGCATCCAGCCGTCAGAAATTCCTCCTTTTCTTTTTCTTTTTTTTTAAATTTCCGCCCCCAAGTGAAAAGGCATGTTCGCCCCGAGAAGGAAAGTATTAGCCCCGGTCCGCGCACAAAAGCGGAGCTTGTCTCCTATTTCCTGGATTTATTACAAAGGTCAATTGACGGAGCGACCCCCATTCCAGGCATCTCCAGAGGTAAATTCGAGGGTCATGATGTCTCTTTTAACGCTCGAAGTAGAGCTATTTTTACGATCTCGCACGTGCGCGATTATCATGTCGCGCCACGACAAACAAGGATCTCCGGCAACCGTCTTTCGGGTTCGGTAATTCCGTTTTTCCTGTTCTTTCCCGGATTTGAATTTCGGAATCTTAAATTAAGATATGGAGATATCAAAGAAGATCACAGCTATAACTTAAAGAGATGCTTCGTACAACCTTCTTTTTCATTTTCTTTTTAAATTTCCTTCACTGGCCAACTCCAAAGGAAAACGAGAAACATCAGGGCACTGAAATCATACGTTCCAAATTTCAGAATCTTAAATTAAGAGATAGAGATATATTAAGAAGATCATGACGATAACTTAATGAGATGTTTCTTACAATCTCTTTTTCCTTTTTTCAATTTCCTTTGTTAGCCAATCATAAAGGAAAACGATAAACATCAGGGCACTGAGAATCATGCGTTCGTGGTGCGAACTACCAAGTAATGTTAGAGACTATCCGTTTTGAAATTTGGGGTTGAGATGAGGAGAGTAGCATTTAATGTGCAATTAGTGAAGGAGATTACGATTCCCTTTAATCGCGTTCTGTCTTTTTCTCACTATTGCATCATGCCCGTTGATTTTCCTAAACAGACATGTTCCTCGCCGATGATGTTATGACCGAGTTTAGGGAGCGAGAGAGAGAGAGAGGTCCGAAGACCTCGACACGAGCATCGTAATTTAATTGTTTAGCGGTTAAACTCAAAATACATGTTCGTTGAATGACGCGGCTAACTCATTTGATCTTGAAATTCAAGTCCAAAGTTTCGAGAAGAAATTATTAAAGAAATAAATTGTGAATGGTAAGGATAATGGAAATTTATTTGGTTCGGTTTAAGCATCGGAACATATATATAGAATTTACAATCCGTTAAGTGTTTCCCAATCCTAGATCTGGCCCGGACCGAACTCCATAAATGTTATTGTTATATCATACCGCTTCATATTACTTAAGAAACTCGCGGAAAGAGAAACTCAATACTCATTTTTTTTGTTTAATATGCGATGATCAAATTAGAGTTCTGCTTTTTAAGTGTTCTTTTTGTGACTTGCAGAACTTAATTGCTTGTTTGTCCTATTGGACGGCTTGGATCGAGTTTCTTGCGCTTATTTAATTTCGAAAAATAATGTAACTATATGAGTAATTGTATTATATCCACGAAATTTCTAATGAAGCACAGAGATACTTTGGGCATTACACCCCTAATAAACCTATCCATGACAAATTTTTCGGCCAAATATACCGGTATGGACTACGTTGGCTATCGGTAATTGACAAAAGTATCGTATTGTTGGCACCGCCCTAGGCAAAAAAAAAAATGCTAACATGAACTTATTTCCCATTTTCAATAAGGCGCCAATCGATTGTCAACGAGCAAAGAGCGATAAGTATTCATGTTGAGATAATCAATTACATGACCAGTTCTCTTCCATCAATAACGAGCAATAGAAACCATTCATGTGGAACGAGAGACTCCACGTTATAATACAAAAATCTTACTGTGAACTGTAACATCAACCCGACAAATCGAATCTATTGGTTGCATCACAGTTTTCTTTCTTATCTTCTTTTGCCTTGTTGCGTCACCGTCGTCTAACACGGTCCTTTCTGAAAACTGTTCGTAACACGAGAGCCATGCAAAGAGATACATAAATCCGCGGTTGCTGCTGACGAGCCCTAATCAAGCTTGAATCGATGCAGCCCGACTTTGAACCCGAGGGTCTTGACATCTTGCTGCACTTGCGCCTGGAAGTCGCGGTACGTGAAAGGCCTGTACTTCGAGCTTCGGATCACGCTGTCCTGGTCTGGGAACACGAAGTAACATACCGAGATTCGATCCTGCGGCTTCTTCAGCTTCACTTTGTGCTTCACGCTTATGTACCCATCGTCGCTCATTGCCTGCGAATTCCGAAAAAGAAAGTAGAGGAAAATCATCAAGTCTCACCGGTTTCAAGTGTGCTGCGCGAAGAAGAGCGCTCGAGATAGGTTACGGCGAACCTGCAACATATCGCCCACGTTTACGATCAGAGCGTCTGGGGTAGGTTCTACTTGTATCCATCGCTCGCCCTTGTAGAGCTCCAGCCCACCCACCTCATCCTCGCACAAGATGGAGAGCACCGAGCTGTCGCTGTGGGCTTCCATACCGGACATGTCGTCGCCGGCTTTCAAGCAATACGGGTAGCGGTACAAGCGTACGAATCCGGTCGACTCCAATAGATAACTCTTGGAGCGTGTCGGATCAAGTCTGAGGTCGTCAGCCATGGCCCGGAATAAGAGCTTAGCGATTCTTGCTAAGTGAACTCCATACTCTTGTAAGAGATTCCTAATCATACAGAGAGAGACAAATCGAAAGCGGTTTAACATTTTTGGATTCCGAGTCCCACAACTTTCTTGATTTTTAACTAGTAAGAATAGTATAGTTCCACGATTCTAACGATCTCTTCAAACAAACGACGTTCCAGTAACCAGTCTAAAGTCCAAAGACAAAGGGACATTCAAACCCAACGTAACAGTTCAATTTTCTACGAATGGCTACTAAAAATGACTTAAACCAATGACATAACGATATACATGGCGACGATAGATAGATATGCAAACATCGTAGGATTACTTAATACGACCACAGATCGAAAAATCGCAACAGATCGAAAAATCGCAAGAAAACTTGTAAGTTGGAATTGCTTGGCGACCCAATAATTAATCCGAGGCCTAATCTAAAGTCGGCCGCGTCCCCCCTCAAATCGCCAACTTTTCTTTGGCGAAAACATGTCCACGAGGATCACGGGACCTACGTATGTGTACAATCATTGGATGGGTTGAGCCCAAACCCGTCTCTTTCAATGGCCTTTCCTCCCGGGGGACCATCCAGTGAGTCATACGACTTTCTGATCCAACGGGCAAAAAAGAAGGGACCAACTCCAAGAGGCCCCACCGAACCCGACCGCAACAAATAATACCAAAGAAGCAATCGGACAAGGAGATCGAAGAAAACGTGCGCCAGCGTACCTCAGTTCAGCCAGCAGAGTCACTTCATCGAGAAAATCACCACCACCGTCTCCCAGCTGCGAAAGTTGACCCAGCGGGACGTTCAACCCCTCCAACCCGTTCACGCTCTGAGCGCCTCCCATGAGGGCCGAACCGGACGGCGTCAGGATCGGGGTGCCCCAGAAATAGGACAGCGGGGCCGTGAACAGGGCCTGCTTGGTCTCGAATGGGAGCGAGAAGAGCCTCCTCGCGTGGTTCCTGAGTCGCGTCAACAGGTCCAGAGGAACCCCGTGGTTGACCACCCGAAACAACCCCCACCCTCGACAGGCCTCCCCGAGCTGCTCGCGTTCGACGCCCAGGCGTTGGAGATCTATGATCGGGATCGGGTCCGGCTCGTGGATCTGGTCCGCCGTCCGGGAGCCGTGGTCCGGGTCGACGGCTGGGGTCGAGTCTCTCAGCTGGCGAAACGGAGGAGGATATGACGACTCCAGCTCCATGTTATCGTTCGGCAGGGGCGGCGAAGGAAATCTGGGCTAACTCTGGGATTGTGCAAATGCAAATACTATAATCCACGACGCTGGAGACAGAGAAAGACAGAGATGGTCCAGTTACTTTCCTGTGGACGGGCCGACTGATTTCCATGATCCAGACACGTGGTCACAGTGTCCGTATGCACTGACATCTTTCCTTGGATGTAATCGCCATTTAACATTTCATATTCTCCTCACGGACGTCACTATGAACTTTGTCCGGCTCTCAAGCCGCTTGGCAATCACAGAGCTACGACACTAAAAAAACCAAGCCCATTCCCGCCGTCGGGCCCAGTCAAATGTAGGCCAGCCCTTCAAGTTGAGGGCTTAAAGCGCGAGCTCATCTTTGGATTGTTGTGCTTCCTTCTGTGAAAATTTTAGCACTTCTCCTGTGGATCCGTTCGCGCTCCTTCTCTCTCCCGATAGATTATTACACTCCTCTATCGTGCGCACGTTAGTCTTCGTCTCGCTCGCCCTCCTTCCTCCTTCTATCTTCGTGATGAATTTCGCTTCTCACGTTCCTTTGATTATACCTGCCGCTTTACTTCAGCCGTTCGAGCTTTCATTTCGGCCGTGAAGTCCTTTGCGGACACCTTTCATGTTTTTTGCTTTGTCTTTGTAATCTGCAGCTCTTGTTGTTAGGTTATTGTGGGATGTTTTGCTTCTATCGATTAGGACAAGACTCCCCCATTACTAATGTTTTCAGTTTATTCAGTACTCTTTCATGCGTCATTACGTACTATCTCTATCTGATTAACTTGCTTTAATTAGGAAAACGATTTGCAGTAATGGCCACTGGCATCGAGATTTCAATTTGGAAGCCACGACATGTTCTTTCTTTGTACTTAATGAGATTTTATGGAGGTTTACCATGTACATCTTAAGAATAGGTTTTGGACGTACAAGGCTTTATTAGAGGATTTGAAAGAAGGTTATAATAGTGGGCATGGCAAAGAGGAGTGTACGTTTTCCGCAGATGTAGCCAAGTTGATGTGCGGTACGCGCGAAGATGTCTCTGTTGGGAATGAGGACCTTTTGCATAAGAGGCCGTATGAGAGAGAGAGAGAGAGAGAGAGAGAGAGAGAGAGAGAGAGAGAGAGAGAGAAGCTAATAACAGTGTTTACATACCAGATATAGTGAAAACCCTGAGTCCCAACAAGGAAAAAAGAGGTGCTGTAATTGTTTTGGTAAAGAGGTGGCATTGACTTTACTTTTCCGATTTTCTTTTCGAATTATGAAGCGAAGGTCCTTGTGCTCAAGCCTAATTATACATTCTATCGCAGCTCGAAGGCGGTTGGGACCGAGCGCTATTAGGAGATAGCATGGCTAAGCATCATCCTGATTTGATTATGTGCAGAAAGCAACCTGGAATTGCAAATGGACGCCTTCGTGAGAAGTGTGATGAGAAATGTGTCATCTGCAGCTCTTATGTTCGTCCTTGCACCCTTGTTAGAGTCTGTGATGAGTGCAACTATGGCTTGTATCTAAGGAGGGAAAATTGTCAAAAGAGTCATAAACCTTTACAATTTATGTCGATTCAGTCATCAACTTTTTTTTTAAGCCGATTCAGTTCTAAACCTTTTCCATTTTTGTCATTTGAGTTTTTCCGACAAACTTTAGTTGGAAAATGCCTACGTAGCGATGACAGGGCGACGTATGGCGAAATTTTTTATTCTCTTTTCTTGCTTCGGCCACTCCAAAGAGCGGCAAAACCCTCGCCGGTGACTGGCAAGGGCGGCAAGGGTGGGGGAGGCTGCCGTCGCTGTCACCCATCGCCAGCGAGGGCAGGGCGAGGCCGACCCTACCGAGATCTAGGCAGGGAGCCTCTCCCTTGCCCAAATCTAGGAAGGGCAGCTCCACCCAGCCTAGATTTAGGCGAGGGAGGGGCTGCTCCACCCAAATCTGGGCTAGACTGGCCATCGCCGACCATTGGCAAGGCCAGCCAGCGGTCGACCCCTGCCAATTGTCGGTCAGCCTCCCCCAGATCTGGGCTGGGTAGGGTTGCCCTGCCTAGATCTGGGTGACAGCAGCCTCGTCCATCGCCGGTGAGGGTTTCGCAACCCTTTGGAGTGGCTGAAGCAAGAAAAAAATTTGTTGCCATGTGTTGCCTTATTATCGCCCTATCGTCGCCCGTGAGGTCCGATTGTTGCCACATAGGTATTTTCCGGTCAAATCCGCTGGAAGAATTTAAATGGAAAAGGTGGAAAAGGTTTATGATTGAATCGGTTTTAAAAAAAAAAAAGATTAAGGACTGAATCGGTATAAGTTATAAAGATTTATGACTTTTTTGGCAATTTTCCCTATCTCGAGAGGAGTTGGAATATCCAGAGCCCAATACTGTAAGGAGCGTACGCAGCAGGAGAAGCATAGGGATGGGCGTCCCAAGATTGTTATTTCAGGAAGTGCCAAAACATATTTATTCTGTGAGCGGAAGAGACATGGGTTTATGTAAAGATAAGTGGTCGTGTTCATTGCAGCGCTTGATCTCGTCCCATTTACTCGGTCTATGTACTTGAGCTCAGAAGTCTGCGTCCATGCCTGGATTTGTCAACCGTGCCTGCATTTGAAACGGTGTGTGGTCAGTAGAGGAGGTATGGGCTTTTTCTTAAAGCTGAAGCGACCACCACGATGTGCGGTTGCAATAGGTCTATTTTTCAAACCATGTGTTTCCATCGCATTCTTTTATTCTCTTCTTGATGCGCTGTGAAGCAACTAGCGCATTAAGTCAATAAGTCTCGCCGTGAGATGAGTTCTCTTCTTGATGCGCTGTGAAGCAACTAGCGCATTAAGTCAATAAGTCTCGCCGTGAGATGAGTTCAGGCATGGTTATTTTCCTAGCAAAGGCGAGGAGGAGTTAAAGCGCCTAATGACATGGATGGAGTATTTGTGCGCTTACGTGTCTTGAGTTTTAAATTGTGATTCAATGGATGGATACAGCTTCTTCAGCATGTCTGTATTGCTTTTGATTGGGTTGTTTGTGTAGTTGTCTAGGATTCGACCCTCCGAAAATAAGTGAGAAAATCGGTGAAACAGTTCTAAATCTATTGCACTTTGAACTCCATCAATTGAGTTGTAAACATTTTCACACTTTACTAATTGAATCCATTTGATTGGTTTTGGCCGGAAATCGCTGATGTGGTTGTCGGCCGTCTTAGCGGCCTGACTAGACGCTAACATGGATAATTTTTAATAACATTTTTTCAATATTTTATTTTTATTTTTATTTTCCTGTTCGCATGGGACTGCAAGGGTCACTAGCAACCCTCACTAGATCTAGACAATGACTGCCCGCAGTCGGTGGGGCAGCGAAGGCCCTCACCTACGACAGGCAAGGCCATGATGGCCTCACTGACCAAAAGAAAAGACACAAAATGAAATTAAAAGTTCAAGAAATATGTATAAACCGTACCACATGAGATGGCGGGCATTCAAGTCAGTAATTTCCTATCAAAATTAGTCACATGGACTCGGTTGGGGAAGTGTGAATATGTTAGGACTCGATCTGCGAAATTGGAGAGTTTAGGGCCAAATTAATGAAAGCGTAATAGATTTAAGATTGTTTAAATAATTTTCTGAATATAAGTTGCATGTATCCAATTTAGAGCCTTGATGGTGTGAAATTAACTGACATAAATAAGGCCAGCGTGACGAGGCACTTCGACGCTATGGTGGAGTTGACGCCGAAAGCCTTTGGTGCTTTAACCATGGCGCCGGCCGGTTTAGGCGCAACCCAGTTAGCTTTTTTCAGTGCTAAAAAATCGATGGCTGCACAGGTTGGGAAGATAGCATTGTGGCTCATACCTACTGGTTCAACAAGTCAACGGAGGCATTTTCGACTATTAATAAGACGAGAATCAATGACAAAAAAAAAAAAAACAAGTCAACGGCATCGGTAGTACTTAAAATAAAGTTCCCCCAGATTGAAGTGAGTTATATACATTTATTGGGCACGAATCCTAAAGTAGAGTGGTTTCATACGTGATTTTCCTATTGGAAAGCTAGTCTTCTTTTGGTCTAACAGAGCTTAGGCTATGAGGTTTGGATCTTTACCAAAGCCTCAAAGGAGAAGCGCGTACAAATCATGGGGCTTGCTTTGTGACTGTTTTTTATTATTCTGTCGGTGAAGGAATGAGTTTGCATTGTAAGACAAGAAGAGAAAAAGAACGAGTCCTGATGGAATGTACCTAACAAAAGTTGGTATTGCAGGCGGAGACATGAGGGCTTTTCTAAAAAAAATATGTAATATAAAATAAGAAACGACGTCCGGAATATGTCTACATTTCTTGAGTTTGCCTCCGGTTATGTATTGATGAATTAATAGTGTTATCCACTCTTAGCTCACAAACCAGTTGGCAGGGCACTCATCGACTATTGTTCAAGTCTTCTCAATCCACAGAATTCAAACTCAAGAAATGCCGTACCAACTCATGAATCATCCGAGAGACAAGATGAACCGATGTCGAGTCAAAATTGAAAGAATTGAGAATGCCGAAACTTTTTAGGATGTGAACAAATTCATCTTCCAAGTTCGTTCCTACAAGTAGTTCCCATAAAAGATTGGATTAATCATGCACACAATACTAGCATTCTCGATGTAAATGCTAAACATAATGAGTTTCTGGCCCTAGTGTAAGAGGAGTATCTGTCGAGAAGGATTGTCCTAAGAGGATCATTTGATGGCTATTGATAACAAATCAAATGAGGTGGTTGTGCTTTTCAAATTTTTTTCACTCGTTCTTACAGTTCTGCACCTGATTACGACAGATAACTCAACGAGTGCAGTGCCTCTAATATCTGCACCGGACCTTCGGTAGGGATGAGCCGCAGGAAGAAATTTATTCAGTCTATGGACCGTATGATTGGCATCATTTGTGAGGAAAAACCCTCGACGATGTCAGCATCACTTGGGTTGGGCGGGGATGCAGCGTTGAGAAGGGGTAGACCCACAAAGGAGATCGCGTATGATGATGGCTCATAAAGAGCACCGCTGCGACTTTTGAATATGAAAAGTTGCCTTTTTTTCGTTGACAGCAACCCCGTTGACTCAAGGCAAATGGGCGGCCGGGATGATTCGGGAGGAAGGAAAAGGGTTTTGTGTTCATGGATCCCCAAAACGTGGCGGCCACCCCGATATTGGCAGGCGTCAACTGCTAATATCCCCACGTGCCTTGTCAGCCACAAATTAGCCTATAAGTAGTAGCGGTAGCCTGGCCTGGCGTCTCGTGACCAACTTTGCTCGATCTTGTCCTGGTCAGGCGATCTCAGATAGAGGCTATGTCGTTTAGAGGGAGCTTCTGCTTCTGCTTCTGCTTGCTGGTGGCGCTGCTGCTACAAGACTCGGCGACGCTGTGTTGGGGACGGCGCACCGTTTCGCTTGGCATTGTATCAGGTAAAGCCAATATGCATTGAATGAGCATGCTTCGCTTTGCTACTTTTTTCGGTTCGGAACGGTGCTTGTATATTGTGCCGTTTAAATGAAACAATCTCTTTTCAGGAATTCATTTCTTTTCTTCCCTTCTGACGCTTCATCTCTCTCTCTCTCTCTCTCTCTCTCTCTCTCGGTAAAAAGAAAAAGAGCTTGTTTATTCTTCAGCAGACTGAGCTGAGGAAACAATCCATAATCTTGTGAAGAGCTTTTCAGTTCCGGTTAAGAAACGCTTCTGGGGAAATTGACAAGATGATGGTATGAAGCTCTCGACTGCAGGAAGACCTGGCCTAGTCATATGCGTACTGACTCAATGAGAGCGAGGTGGCGTCTTGAATGACGTAAATGGCATGTGGGCATGTTCATTTTGATAACTTAAATAAGAAAGTGGGCTGTACGTATATTAAAATAGACAGGTTCGCTTGGGTCTGAAATCATTTGAGTTCTCGTGCCTTCTTTGCTGCGATTGGGTCTCAAGTCACTTCCTCGGGCCGTGCTTCTTTTTATTAATCACTTCTTTATGAACAGCGCTCGGATAGATGCATGGTTGGACTTGGGCGCTCTCATCTAATTTCAGTCGTATATATTACGCTCTCTCTCTCTCTCTCTCTCTCTCTCTCTCTCTCTCTCTCTCTCTGAGTTACTTGTTGAGATGGCATGGCACCTACCCTGTGCATTCCAGCTAGGTGAAACCTGGAACGAGCGTTTAAATTATACAGCCCACGACAACATGGATGCCTGTCTGCCTCGGGCACAGTGCTTTTTTCTACTTCTTTTTTGGGTGTTAATGACAAATCTTTTCTTCTTCTTCTTCTTCTTCTTCTTCTTCTTCTGGTTGGACCACTCCGTTGAACCAACTTATTGCAGGCATGGTCATTAGTTATTGTTATTCACATTTTTTTTCTGGAGGCTCAGTTTGGTTTAGGTTTCTGAAACGATGAGGCGGAATCCAGCTCCTTAGATGAAAATGAATGGGCACATGAAACGGTTCTGATAGAATCTGGTTAAAAAAGGAGAGAAAGATCACTAGCAGAGAGCTCCTTCAATTAAACAACAGTAGAGCGGAAGATATCAGTCTGCACAAAATCATCACAGATGTAGTCGGTGCACTTGTAAATAATCTCAGTTGACGCGAGTTGAATTTTCAATAAGTAACTTCTGGCCTTCGTTGCATTGAATCCGACAGATTTTTACCGACATCTTCTCACAAGATCCTTTATTGACTTGCTATGTGAGATTTATTGGTTTAACAGCAATAGCGATAAGTTAAGTAAGGCACTTGTTGGCCAAAAGTACTCAAGTATCTCAATGATTGCAGAGTATGACGATAAATGGGTGGTGGAAGGAAGATCTTTGATAGTGAGAGTGAACGACTATGGTGATCCATCGGCGAACCGTGGCCATGACCCTCCAATTCCAGCTAAGAAGGTTGGCAACGGCAACCGTGGCGGCAGGAGAGGCTGATAATGGCGGAATTCTTCTTTCGTTATTGACTGAGAAACCAAACTTGTAAAACCTTAGGCATCAGTTTGCCCGCGTACCTGAATCTTCGTTCCACTTGGGGGGGGGGGGGGGGGGGGGGGGGGTTTGAAATACATTGATTCAGTGACTTGTTTGAAGTGTTTTCATTACGATTGTATTGCTGCAACAGTATGCAAGTGCTTAACATCACCAAGCCCACACCACACATGCCACGTCCCATTTTGCGAGTTCAGTTGATTAGCTGGTGTATTCAGTTATTCACGCATGGAAACGAATTTAGGCATTCATGTGGAAAAGAACAAAGTGCAGAGCTGGCGTTAACTGCCGCAGCTTATAAGTTTATCCGACAATCAAACCAAAAATTTCGGAATCAGAAGCTCGAGGCTTTACTAGTGGCAGTAGCAGTCCCCATTGAAAGAGATGCTATAGTCATCTTCGATGAAAAACATGACTCTGTTTGTGGCATCTATACCGGAAAGTGATCCTTGATGCAGTTAGCTAATGTCACAGTTTGTCTCCGATGCTGTTACTGTGCAATGCTTGGGACAAGAAAACGAGCCGTTTCACTGCGATCATTAGATCTTGCCTGTATCTTGTTGATGGAAATCAGCTTATATCTGCTACACAGTGATCGGTTAAGGTGTCAACCTGGTCAGTAATCCAATATAGAGACTTATCTGTTTGGAGCAAACCCATCCATTCCAGGTTCAAAACTCAAAAATCATTATCTTTGACAGATTGGCGGGCTATCCAAAAGAGACAGAGTTGCTCTGTTGTGGGAACAGGATAGTGTGCAGACACTGCCCTGAATGCAGTTATGTAGTATCGCAATGTGGCCTGACATATGCTCCATAAATCTGGCCAGATGAAATTACCTTTCAACACCAGCATCCTCTTTGTAGGGGTAAATGCGACAGATGAAATTGGCATAGGAGAGTTGGCCCTACTTGAAGTAAGCTTCAAAGAACAGAGCACGATCTTTTATATTTCCAATTGCAAAGACATTTCCAATACAAAGAAACTCCTGATTTAAATTCATTTGATTTATGACTCTGAATCATGCATGCCACCACTACTGTATATGACTCCAGTTTTCTTCTAGCACACATCATTTTCCTCAAGGTAAATGCATGTTTAATTGCAAAAGCACCTCACAACAGAGCCCATGAAGGCTCAACCGTAATTTAAATTCGTTTTGTTGTGGGCAAAGGATCCCCCAAAGAATGCTGTTTGTTTATTCTTGTTTCATTTGCTAATTTAGTACCAAAAAAAAATACAACTGGAGTAAGTCCAGAAAAAAAGGAAGTCCCAATCCACTGTGATACATAACACACTAAGTGAAGGGTTCTAAGATTAAAAATGTCGAACAAGTTATAAGCAACTTTCAGAAGAAGATAGCTTCAGTCACTTAACATGCGTAGGCACAGAATGAAACCTGCTGATAAATGGGGGTAACAAGTGGTTCGTTAATATTTCACTGGAACAGGAAATCAGTTCAAAGAACTAGGACCATATACCCCCAAGGCCATCTGTAACTCTAGAATTTGCCAATCTTCTGCCAATCAGATCTTTCAATTCGATCTCACCAGGAAACCTTCCCTCCCTCAATTTTGAGAAAACCTGGGAAATGCAAGAGAGATAAGGAGTCAAGGTCAAACTAATTCATTGATAGATTGAAACGTACAATATGATACCACAGCTAGACAACAAATGCCAATCACAATGAGGGCATCTTTCGTGGCTGTTATAATTCAACAATTCATCCCTGTATCATAACAATCTCCAAGAAAAAGGCATTGCCTAGCAGGGCAACAGAGCCCCAAGAGCTATAAGACAAAAAGACAACAGTGTTTTAAATAGCCCATGTAAATTCAATTGTCAAAACTCAAAATTGAAGATCCATCTATGTCCTGCGACAACATTTGCAAAATCGATAAATTAACTATAGATAGAAAAAACGAACCAGCTCATCATTGCAGGAAACTTCGAAAGCACCAGAACTTTGCAGGAAGGACTGGACCACATTGCCTAGAAGCCAAGTTGAAGCGATAGTCCCAAATTTGTTTGCACGAAGAGAATAATACCATGGTGGAGGCACTGTCATCCCTATCATCGGAAAAATATGCTCTCCGGCCATGATGATAGCAAATACTCCTATTTGAGCAACTGGCACCAATTTAGCCAAAATACGCTTTGGCAGTGGTGGAGGGTAGTTTGCAAGAACAACATCAATGCCAGGAAACTGCGTCTCCAGCATCTTCTTCATGGTTACTGCAGTACCCCTGACATAAACAATTCATACGAATAATGAAATGAAAACCTAGTGCTTGATACTCAAAGCAGGAATTGATCCAATCGACACTAGCAGTTCTGAGACCTAAGTTGCCAACGTTGAATGGTGACTATAACCGTCATAAATCATATCAGAAAAGTTACACCACCAAATTCATCATACATTAAAAAAGTTTGGCACCAACTTCATAGTCTTTAAAGGCGATTGCAAGCCCTCTACATCCACATAGATGAACAACTATGGCAAGTCATAATTCTCAAGAGGATATCAATTGGCATCATCCCGAGCTTGTTCCTTCCAAGCACAAACCGAAAATATCCCAATAAAGGGAGCAGTAGGCATAATAGCCCGATATCAAACTTGTTACCAGACAGGGACGATCATATCGCGACTAACGAACACAAACACTGCACAGCGGCATCCTAGAACTAAAACGGAAACGCGCATGCCATCATATCCAGGCTATTCAGGCAAGCGCTAAGCAGGAGCAACTCATCATTACAGACTATACATCCATATCTGGACAGAATAGAATGAAGGTACCTATATGAGCAAGACGAACAAAAATTGATGATCACTGTGCTCCCCATACCAATTCCCCCAACTGTGCTCGGCTTCTGCAAATGAAAATCCGGAAAGGCAAACGATTAGACAAACCAAACGAACTCCGCCTTCGAAGCGATCGCGCAACGAGCCCAATCACCTGAGAAGGGAACTCTAGGGTTTCGGGCGGATCGGGATGGCGGGGATGGTGCTGCTGTGGGTGGCGGTGAGGGAGGGGAGGCTTAGGAGGTGGAGGGGTGAACAGGTTGATGAGGTCAGTGCACAGCAGGAAGAGCGGTAGCCCTAGCAGCAGAAACTTCCCTCGATCCATTTCCTGATTCTTGCGGGAGTCTCGACGAACGACACGACGGAGGAGCGAATGGAGGGTTCGGCGATCGAATGACTTTAGTCGGTCGACGCTGAGGCTCGACCCGTTTGGCTGCTGCTTGGATCTGCTCGCTCCGGTCGCGGATCGATGTATCCTGAACCGGAATTAGATCAACTCGTCTTCCTCGCTGTTTTTTTTTTTTTTGGGGTCAATTTCTTCCTCGCTGTTTGAGCTCCGTACAATTGCTCCTTTCGCTTAGAGGGAAATTTGACATACGTCGGGGTAAAAAATGCTCACCCGAGCATCCCTACGGGTTACAAGCTTGACTCGAAATTTGAAACTGAACTCGCAATACAGTTTAGATAATACTTGATAAAAGTTTAATAGAATTCTTCCCCAACGATTGTTTTTCTCCTATGTAAATCTTCAATTCATTTGGATGGCTATTATAATTCACATGCATTAATTCACTTATTTGCTCTCATGTTTATTAAGAAGATACCTAAATTTTTGGCATCATCTTGTATAAGTAAATTTTACTTTTATTTATTCTTTTTATTTGTTGCATATAGTTAATAAGGGCGTTTTGCATATCAGGCAAAAATCTTGAGCGACAATATGTTTTGACTGCGATAGGAAAAGAAATATTGGGGCGTATTCTGAGTATATTATATTTATTTTAAAATAAGAAATAGGACTGTGAAAGAGGAATAGAGAATGAAAGCAATATTCGGTCAAATATTTGCCAAATATTTGCTTACCTAGGGTAAAAAAGGACGTCCAAGGTAGTGAAAAGGGGGAGCTTTTCTGAAAAAAGAAAAAGAAAAAAAAAAGACACAGACACACAGGAGAGATACACACGCACAGAGAGAGAGAGAGGAAGAACGGCGACGGTGGTTCGAGAGCTACAACTCCGGCGCATCTCTGTTTGAAATTCCAGCTCCGGCGTCGCATCCTTGATTTTCTCCGTTCGTCTTCACCGGTGAGTCTTGGTCACAACCGTTCTGTCCGTGGCATTCCCGAGGATCACGGCCGGGGTTTCGTGGACGAACGTCGGCTTGGCTCGAGTTCGCTCGAGCGCGCCGGCCCGCCATTCCCCCGAGCCGTGTAGGGTGCTTGGTGGCCTTATTTTCCCTTTCCCGTGACCTCTTCATCTTTTGGTCTTGCTGTCCCTTTGAAATCGAGAAGGGTTTGGTGGTTTTAATCGTTTTTCAGGCTCCCATGATGTTTGTTTCTGTGTTTGTGTTGATGCTGGGTGTCTTCGATGCATAGTTCCTCCTGGTTTTGTGCTGTTTTGGACCTACGAGTAAACCCCATTTACTGCATCGCACCTGTTTGCTGAAATGCCCGAATGAGTTGCCTCGAATTTCTCTGTTTCTTTTGTTGTTCTTTGTTCGATTTGTCAACCCCGGGAGCTGGGCGTTCCGCATGGAGAGCTGGGCCGTGCCTGGATTTAGGCCGAATCAGGCTGTCGTGGGCTTGGAGCGCGAGCTGAGTCTCTAACGCGCGTTGGGCTCAGCTGCGGCTGGTGACGGACCGGGCCCGTTCGTTGGTGCTGTAGTCGCGACCAGGGAAACTGGACTGGGCCCAGTTTACCGGAGATGTCAACTGGCGAACCACCGCTGCTTAGGTGATCGATGGGAAAAAGGTTGCCTAGTTATCTTTGATTACGGATTTCGATAATTCATCCTACATGAATTTTGACCTCGGCATACCTTTTTTAAAAAAGAAAATGAAGTCAAGATGGGAAATTCTTCCTCCATGAACAAAACATTCACACTAAGAAGGCTCGTATTATCGACGGAGTGGAACTCCGTATTATCGACGGAGAAAGAAGGAGTGGAACTCTGTATTATCGACGGAGAAAGAAGGCTCGTTGTGTGTAGCCTCTCGTTCGCTGCAATTCTGGATAACAAAACCCGAAGAATGGGTGAAGAAGGGACGGGTTTTTGGAGCTCGGAGGAGGAAGAGGAGGCACTGCAGCGAAGATGGAGGCCATTAGGAGGGATTGAAGACAAAACCTTGTGATGAAGACGAAGACAAGCTCTGCAAGAGACGTCAAGTGAAACGACATCCTTAGGAGACCTCGAGAAGAGCTATGACGGACTAGACCCAAGCTTGAAGAAGGGAAGCGACAAAGGCATTGGGCGGTTCCTGTAGCTGGTGATCAGGAACAGATGCGTCGTGCTGGAGATCTTGAGGACCGCGACACAGTCGACGAACGATACACGCACTCGGCAACCCCGTCTTAAGCGACCACCGGAAGCTTCAGATAATGCCTCTCCACTTGCTCTGCTTCAAGAATTACTTCGAAGTTGAATACTTGTCTGTCACTCAAATCTTGATTTTACGTGCCCAAGACAAAGGATGGACACTAGGACGAGCTACGATTTCTAGGATCTTTAAAGATGATCCTCACTTAAGAGGAAGATATTTTTCATCTAAATCACACTTGCCCTCGTGATCTCTTTCCGCGTCATCTTCTTTGCCCACTCCAAGGTCTCACGACTCCTCTTCTTCAATGACCTCGACTTTGCTTCTTTTAGGGCTCCTTCTCACTTTCCTCGAGTAATCACCCGCAATTTTATCAGTAATTTTAAAGGATTAGGGTGGGGCCTGCTTGTTGGCCCTAATTTAGCTTAATTTTGTCAAATTGGGGACAAAAAAAAATAAAGGCCAACACCATTCAATTGAATTTTTTCGATAAGTAAGATAAATTAATGTCACATCGGCTTTCCTGACAAAAGAAACCGCTATTAATAACACTCACGCGATTGGCTCTTATGAAAGTAACACTCAAGTGATCACTCGAAAAGTTTTGCTATTAAAATAAATATTTAAAAAAATTGAATATCTTTTTTAAGGAAGTCTAGTTTTAGCTCCTTCTTGGGATGCATCAGATGGCGTACCAGTTCAAAAGGATGAAATAACTCAATATATCCCGATTCTCTTTTATTCCGAACCTAAGTCATCGGCTTTGATTCATATTTAAGTTCAACTTTCATATTTCAAATTGTCTCATGAAAAATAAAGAAAGTTTGTTTCGGTCCATTGCTAGTTCGAAGATATCCGAATACTTACTCGACTTCACCGAAATTTCATGAGTACATTAATTCATAGAGATAATCATGTATCTAATTAGTTATCATGTTTAACTACTTTCTATAGTTACATTTGCATAATTCTTGAAAATATGCATGAAATTCGAAACACATGCTGTTATTTTCTCCCATAAGAGCACGCAAAGTCAAAAAAATAAAAGGGTTAATACCATGAAAAACCTTAAACTTTGCCTACTGTAAATAAATTTACCCCAAAATTTTTTTTGTGACATGAAAAATCACAAATTTTGCCCAATATGACGCATTTACTCTAAACTTTGTCATTTGTGAAACATTTATCCTACATATTTTTTATAACACGAAAAACCACATGTTTTGCCTATTGTAACATATTTACCCCAAACTTTATCCACTGTGACATATTTACCACAAATTTTTTTTTAAATACTATTGGCTTTTGGGTGGTGCGCGTGGGAAAACCATTGACTGCGCTCGGATTTTGGGTAGGGCAAGCCATGTTCGGCTCTCACCGGCCATGGCGAGGGCGACAAGGGCTAGGCAGCCCTCGCCTGTGGTTGGGTAAGGGCCACGGGGGTTGGACAGTCCTCGCTCACAACCCCCACGACTGGCGAGGGCCGCCTCACCCCTTGCCCAAATCTAGGTAGGGCAGCCCTTGCCCAAATTTGGGTGAGGCCTCCCTCGCCTACCGCGGGGGAGGGTCGCAACGGCCTCCCCAGCCCCCACTACCCTCTCCCGAGGCCGATGAGGGTTTTGCCGCCCTTCGGCAAGCTTCGGTGGCCGACGGAGCTCGCCGTCAGTACATTTTTTATTAAAAAAAAAAGAAAAAGAAAAAATGTCTATGATAAATGTGTCATAATGGATAAAGGTCGTGTCATGCGGCCGTTTTAAATTTAAAGAGGCAAGTGCGCACTCATTAATAGATGGCAATTTTACATCATCGCATGTAGTAGGTCAACGAGGAGGGGACTGGTGCTTTTTTTTTTTTTTCCGGGTCAAAAATTCGAAGCACGGGTACACCCGAGATCCAATCCTCTGGCACTTCTCAAGCTGGGGAATCAAAGGAATTGCGTCGACAAGCCGTCCTTTCTCGATCCTCGACTCTAGGATAAGTTGTCATATATGAGCCTCACAACAACAAGCCTCGTGTAAGTTGACTCTAGGGTAAGTTTTTTTTTTTTTTTTTTGGGGTCTGATTTTAAAGACTGGTGAAGGGTTGAGAAGTTGTGGACTAGTCAACGCTGTTCTGTTTTTACAGGAAATAATTATACTATATAATATTTAAATACTTTCATACTATTTGTCTATTGACCTCAAATTGAGGAGGATAATTTTGAACATGTATATGATTGGGGAGATTGAGCATTTGAATTGAGAAGCATGTTCGACTTGCCTGATTAGATCACACAGGAGTATATTTTTCGTTGACTAGTGGTCGCAAATTTTAGGATTTGGTCGCGGATAACAATGCTTTCTAACTTTCCACAGAGAGAGAGAGAGAGAGAGAGAGAGAGAGAGAGAGAGAGGGGTTGAATGCGCTGGGGTTGTTTTTTCGCCAGACCGTCATTGGAGAAAAAGGGGGGAAAGACAGGTGCGCCGCTGAAAAGTCGAAATGAAATCCGTTAATAAACTATTGAAGCTTCGCTTCCATGTCGCGAGGGTAGAATTGGCAAGTCTGCGCAAAGTCAAGCTTTGGACTCCTCCTTCGTCCATGGCCAAGGAAACGCGGTGTTCCTCAGGACTCCCCCTACTCGGCACGAGAAACGAGCGAGACTTCCTCTAAAATGCCGATGTCATTCCCGGCGATGTCGACCACTGATAGCCGCCGCCGCCGCCGCAGCCCTCTTCCTCCTCTGTCTGCCGTCCCCACCTCCAGATGACGTTATCCACTGCCGCCGCGGTGGAGTCCGTCCGCCGATCACTCGCCCGCCTCTCCTGCTCCAACCAACACCACCAGTTCGAGAACTCCAAGCGGTTCTGCGCCTTCGCCCCACGGCTCCAGCTCACCATTGACCAGCTCCTCCTCCCTTCGCCGTCGCCGGAGAGCCTCCCCGCGTCCGCCCAGACCGCCCTCCGTGGGATCGCCGTCGATCTGGAGGGCGCAGCCGAGACTGTGTCGGCGTACGTGGGCAAGTGCAAGATCTTCGTGCTCATCAATTGCAAGTCGCTTCTTGCGTCGATTCAGGAGCGGACGGCGGCGATCGGAGGATGGCTCGCGTTGCTGGAGTCGGCTATCCACGACAATCCTGAACTCAGGAAGAAGATTGCCGATCTCTCCAGGGACATGAAGCAGGCTGAATTCATAGTACGACCCCAACTTCAGTTTCACTCTCTCCTACACAAGTAGCGTAGCAAAATCAAGATTCTTCTATTTCTGACTGATATATATCATATTTTTCCGACATCAAAATAATTGAAGAAGTCAAAACTCCATGGCAGGTGACTGAGAATGAAGAGAGAGTGTATCTCAGTCTGCAGAAGGAAGGAGAAGGGAGAAGAGCTAGCAAAGCAGTGCAAAGCGCTATAGTGATGGAGCTAGCTAGGGCATTAGGGATTGAATCGCGTAAGTGCACAGAATTATCCGCTCAAGTTATGCTCCTGAAGAACGACTTAGTTTGCTCAACTTCGACTACAGAGAGGCGGATTCTGCTCTCTCTGGAGAAGATTCTGGATAATTGGTCCGTGGAACCCGACATTCAGACATGCGACATGGATCTCGATTTTGAAGAAGGCGCCCAAATCTCACCTTTCAAGAACTTCCTCTGTCCCTTGACTAAGGAAGTCATGAAGGAGCCTGTGGTGCTGGATTCGTCTCAGACATATGAGCGGAAGGCGATCGAGCACTGGTTTGAGCGGTGTATAGAGGATGCCCGAGACCCGACTTGCCCTGTCACAGGTCAAGTGCTCAAGTCCTTAGAGCTCAAACCAAACATTGGACTGGCCGGGGCAATTGAGGAGTGGGTTAATAGGAACATTGAAATTCAGGTCAAATCAGCAGTTCAGTGCCTTAGTGAGGAACCTTTCAAGGCAGGCGATGTTGAGAGAACTCTGGACAGTATATATAATATAGTAGAAGATCATCCCTCCAGTAGATACAGGGTGAGGAATGCTGGTCTAGTTCTAATCATCATAAAGTTGCTGAGGAATTCTTCAAAGAGTATTGGAACACACTTGAGAAGCAAAATTCTTCTTGCCTTGCTCGGCATGTCTAGGGATGAAGAAAGCAAGGTTACATTCTTTTCCAGTGTGATTCTGTCGTTTCACTTGATTCAAGCTTGACTATTTTTCGGAATTCTAGGTAGAGTAAGGATAATTTACACACATGCTTGGGAGCTCTGGATGCATATATCATAGTGATGATTGAGCTTAGGAGACATAAGTGCCAATATCGCAGTTGAAATTATTCTGATGTTTGCTTGGTCAAGTTGTCTCACACATGATTTTGTCCAAAAATAGAGAGCATTGTCGCCTCAGTCTATCGTGTTTCGTTAACTTAGGAAATGGAGGGCAGAGGGGATAATATGCAACTGACTGTTTTAAGTGGATCAGGCAAGAAATGCGGTTCAGTGGGCGTGCCTTTATTACACATTTCTTGTCAGGGCCAACTCAATCTTGTATCGTGCATGTCCCTCGAGGAAGAGATTAAGGCTTTTTGAAAATTCCATATTCGCGGTTTCATGACATGCGTAGATTTAATCGTGCACAAATTTTTGCAATTCTTTTTTCCTAAAATTGGAAATTGATATCTCTGTGAACTCCATTGCTTCTACGACGACACTCAAAATGCCAGGTAGTGTTGAAATTTAGCACTGCTGTAATTTCTGATAGAGCGTGTCACCTCTTCCAGAAAATAATGCTTGACGAGGGGATGACTAGATTGGCAATACATAGTCTTACTGGGAGCTCTGAAAAGGAAAGAGAGCATGCTGTTAAACTGTTGCTTGAGTTCTCAAATGATGAAGCTTATTGCCAAAAGATCGCGTTGGAGAAAGGAGCATTAGTTCTCCTCACTAGCTTGGCAGGAAATCTTGAGCATCCCACTTTATCCAATCTAGCAGTGGAGGTCTTAGCGCGAATCGAGACCATTGAGGAGAACATCCAATATTTAGCAGCAGCTGGAAGATTTGAACCGCTACTGAGCCGGCTCTGTACAGGTACATCTTTCTATGAATTATGTCTCCTTTCTCGATATTCAGGAGGAGTACATTTGAGACAACAAAAATGAACTGTGGGAATTGCTTACTTTTAATATTGACAGACTATTACATTTAAACTTCCTATTGTCCATTTGAGTGACAATTTTTCCTGTTGTGAAGACCTGAGCTGTATACTCTGGATCTCTGGGAACAGGTAGTGATGAGGTCAAAATAAGAATGGCTTCCACGTTGGGAAGCATGGCCATGACAAGTAACAGCAAGTTGCTTGTTGCCAGGCAAAGCGCTAATATACTTGTCCAAATGTTGGCGAAGAAAGAAGGAAAGGCTTCTAGCTTGCTGGCATTGCATAACCTATCAAGTGTCAATGATAACGCTATAATACTCGTTAATTCTTCCATGCTTCCATCTCTTACGTACATCCTCTTTGAGGATCAGGATGCAACAATGGAACTGAAGGAATTAGCAGCCTCGACAATGGCTAATGTAGTCTTCAATTTTGGGCACTGGGAATTAGCATTTGCTGACAAGGAAGGTCATTTACTGCAGTCAAAACCAATTATTGGGAAACTTTTGGGGTTCTTATCTTCTGCATCTTCTAAATGCCAAGCTTCCACACTTTGCATTTTATATGGTATGGCATCTTCTCCACAAGCATCAGGTAATTTTGCTTTTACATGCTTTTATTCAGCAACTTGTATGCGATTTTTCTTTTTGGATCATACTGTCATATGATTTTATCTTCTGGATGATTTACTTCATGCTAACACATCTCTGAACATGCCTCATGCTGTGTTCATAGTTGGAGATGTCGTGATTTCTCACTGAAAGATATTTAGAATTCTAGGATGTGCTGCTGGTAACCCTGCCTATACTAAGAGTACTTTGTATATTATGAGGGTAGTGACTGCTTTCAAGTTCAACTATAGACACATAAAGTTCTTTTACTGCTCAGCTCACTTTGGTGCCAGAAGATTGCTTCCAAATTTGCTGCTTTTCATTGACTGGGCACAAAGTCATCCGCGTACATGTGTTTTTATGTCCTGGAACATGAAGAGGCAAATTTTTAAGCTAGCAAATGTTTATCTATAATGGCGAAGCTGTCTTCATTTTGTCACCTCATATCTGTGTCAACCAAGTATGTCAATCAATGGGTTTCCAGTTCTTCTGCAATTAATAACGCCAGCTTATTCTTCCCCATTTTGCAGAGTCTGTAGCTTCTTACATAATGGATGAGCAGGGACTCGAAAAGACCATATCATTTCTCGATCATGCTGAAGTTGAACTCAGACTTAATGCTAGCAAACTTACTCGACTGCTCTCTGAACGATTTCATCAAGATGTAACGAGTCATCTGAGATCCTCCAACAAGATTGCACTGCTTAAAGAGAAAATTTTAGATACCCAAACAATTGAAAGTGAAAGGTCTGAAACAGCATGCATACTCGCTAATCTTTCTCTATCTGAGAATGAAGTGACTACACTCCTTGGAGCTAGTTTCTTGAGATGGACAGTTGCTACAATAAAGGATTATCATCTGAAGTCTAACCGGAGAATTTTCAAATCTCTGTCTAGCATTGTCGAAGGACTTCTTGGCCTCTTACTTCAATTTACAAGAACCACCGACCCTGAGATTCTTTCTGTGATTAGAGAGTTGCAACTGATGAACGTATTCTGTGATCAACTTAACTTTTCTTCAAGACCCAGAATGAAGCAACTTGCTGCGCTTGGATTGAAGAATCTGTCAGAAACTGGAAAGGTGGTCGCTGCTGGAGATTTAGAACCGCCACAACCTCAGGGTTTATGCTCTTATTTGGTATTCATGTGTGGCCGGGGTCCAGCAGAACCTGCTGGATGTCCCATACACCTATCTTTGTGCGAAGGGCATACTCATTTCTGTTTGCTACAGTGCAACTGTATCAAGCCCCTAGTTGATCTCCTTAAGGATGAGGACACCGATGTCCAAGTCGCTGCAGTGGAGGCACTTTCCACTCTCATTTTAGAAAGTTCACGGAGTTTAAATAGAGCTGTTGAGGAGCTCGAGAGGCAAGATGCCATAGATGCTTTAATTAACCTTTTCTCAGAAGTTCGAGCTGGTGAACTTCAGGAGAGGACGGCTTGGATGATAGAAAGGATAATTAGAGTGGAAAGCCAATCCTCACGCCACTCACTCAATCAGAATCTAGTTAGGGCCTTGATAGAGGCCTTGAGGCATGGCAATGCTAACACAAAGAGATACGCTCAAGAGGCTCTTACCAATCTAAGACAGATATCAGGAGTCAGTGGAAATTCCTCGGGTCAGATTCAGTCGAGAAGGTAGTTATTTAAAGACCAACGGAGCTTGTATTTAGATGCTATGCGTTTCCATGTCTGTGATCTAGAAATAGGTTCTTGTTGTATAGTAGAAACTGCCAAATTAGGAATACAGTTCTACAGTTGATTAGTAAAGGCTGCAATGCTGGAGGAAATGGAAATGTACCAACAGCAAGATGTTCTTGTACAGGAAACGACTGTACATGTTTTCATCCATGGTCTATTTAGAAGTTTCTTGTACAAAAACATCAAAATCTATTTTCAGATGCAAGGAGATTGAGTGCGAAGCAGGTAGGTGTAAGTTATGCAGGAACCAATTTTCCAGGAACCACATTTTCTACCGTCGAAATGAGAACTGACGCTTCACAAATGGTTGCTACTTACCTCACCGTGCTTAGTTTATGTTGGGAACAGTTTTTCTGAATTTAATTCCATGACCAGAATAAGCGGAGAATTGAAACATGATATCCCATGCAAGTTTAATGCAGTCCTAATGACGATGGAATACCGAAAGAGGTAACGATGCCTATTCTGATAAGATCTTCTACGAGTTCCTGCGCATTATACATGACAAGTATTCCTGCACTCGTCACAGATTTCAATGGGTCGATCCTATACCATTTAGCCCATCATACCCCGTCATACTTTATTTTCACAGGGAGAGTCGAGCGTAATATGCATAGAGTTTCCACTTTTCTTTATTTGTATTTCACTTAGCACACTTAAGTGCATCTTTAGACAACCTCATCCTTTCAAGTGGGAGGTGCATGTCTGTCGCATGCAGCATTTTATTAAAGCAAGTTGCATTGTTTGGCGTACCAATATCGCGTGGGATTTTCCAACAAATGGTTCGCTCAAAATTATGTAACTCTCATAGATGTGAGACAAGATATTTTATAAATGCTTTGATGTACCAATTTCAAATGAGACTGCCCAATAGGAGGTTCAATACAAGTTGTGCAACTCTCTAGGATGTGCAATAGGATGTAATAGGCGGACTAGCTTATTTAATATGATGAAGCACCTCATAGCCTTGCCCCGCCATCAACAGGCAAACAGGGACGCTTGAATTCAATAGTAACATCCCGAGTTGTGGCGCCAGAGAATTGACGTTCTTTATGTATATGTAAATCTTGTGAAAATTTTAAATTTAGAGTGGAAGATTTGAAATTTCCAAAATTGAGGTCTAGGAAATTTTAGGGAAATTTCTAAAAAAATTTAAATTATTTTTCAGATTTCCGTTGACCGGTCAATGATCAACCGAACTGAGCGCTGACCGGTTCGAGGTGAGAGGGCAAACTGGCTAGTTCACCGCCAACCGACTGGTTCACCGAACTAGCAGTCTTCTCCTTTCGGGCATTTCCATGAACACGTGGCAAGCGAGGGAGAGAGGGACTCACTGAGGGCCAGCCAGCGTGCACCACTGCAAGCCACACGCCCCCGACCCTCCAGCTCGATCGGCTAGCCACCAGCAAGGCCGTGCACGGGCCGCCATGTGGCTCAAGCCACTCGTCCTTTTCCTGGAACTCCCTCACCCCCTGCTTTGCATCGCCCCACCGACCCAACTTTTCAGAGGGATCGCTCGCAAAATTGAGAGGAAAAAGAGACATAGTGGGTACCAAACTACTCAGGGAGTTACGGTCTTCAAGACAAAACTATTGGACTTCGGTGGCTTCGACTTGAATGACGTTGGTGGCCCCCGAAACCCGGCCCAATGACCAGCCGACGGCCCTATTTTCTGGGGAGGATTCTGGAGCTTCAAATCGTCACGTGGAATCGAGCCTGTTTGTCAACACGGTCACCTCCCGTAGGCTTCAGCTTACCCCCGGGCACTTTTCTCAAGTGCCAGGTACTACGACCCAAGGCGAGCAATCTATCTAAATAGGGCATCAAAGTGGCAAGATCCGCAATCGGGATATAGCGTAGGACCACTCACCGAGATAAACCCTATCTCTCTTTTCCCCTAAATCCCAATTCAGGAGTAAGTCATGGACCTAAAACAGGAGATGAATAACTTTGAGAAAGAGGAGAACCAATTCGAACCGATGACGAAGCAGATAAGGTTGGGGAGGCGGACAAAGAGAGAGTTGGAACAGTTGATGCAAGAGAGCTTCCGCGAGTTCGATGAGATGAGACTCCTAGAAGAAAGAACTCAGCCCGAAAGGCCTGAGGATTTAAGCTGGGTGATAACTAGGATTGAGACCGCTTCAGGAAGGGTAATAGAAAAACACGATATTAGGGTATGGGATTGGAATCCCATGCAACGACGGTGGGTAGGACATGAGTACTGGAAATGTTATGAGGGGGAGATTGGCGAACCCTTAGTTTACCATATGAATTATCACGATGAACCATAAGGACATGTATACTATTATAATTTTGCTTTTGGGTACGAGGACCCTATAAGGTAGGTAGCGTCGTAGATCCGTAAGTTGTACGGATGATCTGTGTGGTGAATGTAGGCTCCCCATTTTGTGTAAGTAACGATATGCTCTTTTCCCCTCTTCCATAGATTTTGATTGTTCAGCCACATGAAGCAAGTGTTCCCAGTTGTCTATTTAATGTACGTACTTTTGGGTTGTTTCTGTAATTACCAATTATAACTGTCTTGTATATCCAGCAATGTAATGTGATTGTCTCAAAAGCATATTTGCACACTCTAAATCCCGATTTGTCCCCTTTTATTTGTAGTCCAGGTTGTGACTGATGGAGTTGATTTAATTCCTTTAAATTTTTAAGAAGGTGATTAATTACAGCGATAATTTATTAATAA
This sequence comes from Melaleuca quinquenervia, assembly GCA_030064385.1. Classification (NCBI taxonomy): domain Eukaryota; kingdom Viridiplantae; phylum Streptophyta; class Magnoliopsida; order Myrtales; family Myrtaceae; genus Melaleuca; species Melaleuca quinquenervia. Next base: position 26,781,130 of record CM057719.1, on the reverse strand, counting down.
TAAAACGTGACCGAAATGAGTGTGACATCAATCGCTCAACATCCTTGAACCACTAGAAAAACAGAAACTCCCACTGACAAATTATATAAAGTCCAAGGCAGTTTCTCATTAAAACGTCCAAAGTAACCAAGTTTCCCGCGTGGCCATCGTAAGGAAATACTTGCAGCAAGTGGAAATGCAGCTTTCACTTTCAACGCCCGACCGGAAAGCAGATGGAATCTGCAAATGGCAGTCTGGCCAGTAGGGAGCATTTCATTCATCTCTTGGCCCTATCTCTCGGTTCTCCACTTTTTCTTTTGGTCTTTGTTTGATTTCATCTTCTTTGTTCCATCACTTCTATCTCAGCATGCCTAAGCCATGAAATAGAAACGGAGTCAGTGTTTTCGGCTGCAGATGGTGCAAATCAAACCCCCAAGATTGTCATGCGCCCAACAATTAAGACAAGGTCCCTGACTCACTTCTGACACACTTGAGCTCGCAGTCACACATCCTCTTCAGTGTCCCCTCCACACCAGGTCCCATCAACCTCAGACACTTCAGCCTCTTTTCTTCCTCGGTGCGTCCTCACATCTCGAAAGAGAAACCAGCTTCTCTGCTTGTTGGACTTTGGACCTTCACCATGCTACACCCACACCCAAGACAAGACAATCTGCTGAAAATCGACTTCACACAAGCGCGTGGTGACATGCTGTCCGCACCAACTCTTACCAGTTTCATCGGCTTGACCACATTTTGAATACGAATCCCGCCACCCCTCTCTCTCTCTCTCTCTCTCTCTCTCATCAACTTTTTCTTACTCTAGATCGTCACAGCATTCAAAACCTCTCCTTTTTCCCCCTGTTCACAATTCCTTTTTCAGGTCCAAAGCAGAATTGCAATAACTGCAACTCAACCCGCCCCCCCCCCCCCCCCCTCTCTCTCTCTCGTCAACAATGAAGTTGCTGTCATCATCGCCATCCCTTTCTTCCTCCACTATTTCCACCTCCTCTGATGCATACTTGTGCAGTCCAAAAGGTGCAACAAGTGGTGGATGCATCGCAGGAGTCTTACGGAGAATCCTCTGCTCTCGCAGCCTCCCTACTCATCCATTTGAGGGTGACAACCACAGAGATCAGTTCAAGCCCAAAGAAAAGAACGAACCAAACACAACTCCAGGAATCGTCGCGAGGCTCATGGGCTTGGATTCTTTACCGCACACCAGCTCAATGCACACGCAGAGATCCCCCAATTCAATTTCAAGAAGCCGTTCACTGAATTACTTGGACTTCAAAGAAGATAAGTGCGACGACGAGACGAAATGGCAGCATCTCCGAGTCAGTTCGACGCTGTCGTTCCGGGAGACGCCGACGTACCTCGAGATAGAAAACGACGAGTTCTTGGTTTTGAACTTCGGAAACGGCAGCGAAAAAGAAGGAAGGAAGAGAAGGGCAAGCAAAAGCAAAATTCGAGAGAGGCGAACAGGGGAGAGATGTGAAAAACCGAACAGGGAAAATGAAGGAGGCGCAGCTCTAGAGTCAAGCTCAAGTGAAGATTCAGTTGTGGCGAATAATGATCTGGGCACACCACAAACATCACGTTCTCAGGTTGTGAAGATGTGTCAAAATGTTCGTAGCTTGGAAGCCATGTGCGGCTCCGAAGAAGATTCAAGCCCAGTTTCAGTTCTCGATTTTGGCGAATTCACTTGTGACCCTCAAGTGTCCCCATCAGGTCGGTGTCCTTCGCATCAGGTTCTCACTTTTTTTTTTTTTTGTCCCATCATGACTCGCTTGTTCGAATTATTTGTCGGTTGCTTAAAAGGAAGTTCTTTTCAACAGATGAATCGAGATCGGAACGTCCAAGCTCGAGGAAAAAATTGGCACCAGAGCTTGAAAACGAAGAGCACTCTTCCCCACGTAGCGACAGTGATCTCCTAGATGATCAGCCGAAGCAAAGCGAAGGCAAGTGTCTTGGATCAAGGAAACAAAGACAGAGCTACTCAAGAATGTGGAGCGAGATCTGCAAGATTAGCGAGAAAGAGACGAATGAACTCCATTGGTTGGACCCAAGAATGGCGAAGCGTGAAGATATTGAAGGCATCGGCCAAGATCTGGAGCTGCAGATCTTTTATGAGTTGTTAGATGAGCTGCTAGTGCTAGATCATGTATCTCCAACGTCGGACTTGACTTTGTACATTGACGATAGATAATGTAATAAAATACACTGCATCAACTTTCCGCAACTGGAGTTCTTCCCCCGAAGCAAAAGGGAGAAGGAAAAACAACTGAATTCTGGAATTACTCTGCTTTGCTTAACTGGAACAGAGGACCTCGAATTTCAAATTTCCAGGGCCGGTCGTTCGGTCGGTCAATAATTTTAAAGCGATTTCAAACGAATGCCCTTTTTCCCCTTTCATGAAGCCAAAGCCAGAGCGCAGCTAGTTTTTTGCCGGAGACGGAAAGATTCGAGGCTCCTCAGCACCGCCAGGTTGCTAAGAGAAAGTGCTGCTAAAGCATTCTTCGAATCACATTCCTGGTGGGACATTCGCAACTCTTTTTTGACTTTTGGTGTCCGACAATGATTGCTTCGAACTATGCATCGCTTAATCAAGGAACGATGTCATGATGCGTGCGGTTTCTCATCGCCGGATGCGTCACGTGGCTTCAGAACAAGAAAAGACGAGGAAACATGCTGCCCGACTTTAAGCCGAGTGTCGAGGCTTTTTGTCGTTCTTACTTCATGGGAATTGCCCTGTCGTGAGGAATCCACCCAACGCCCACTCGGGTTGGAGCAACCCAAATCGACAGTCGATGATTCGATACTGCCAAATCGCTAGGCAGTGCAAAAGAATTCCCGAGGGCCGTTGCACTTTCGTGTTCCTTTGAGAAATATCACATCCCGACTTCTACGAATATAAATGTAATGACATGACCATTCTCTTACTTGGATGAGACAGCTCCTCCAGGTACACTATTTCATAGCTTAGCTCATACCCAATATTTAACTACCAAAACCCCTATGTATAGCACATTAGTTTTAAGCGGATTGAACATCCAGTATGCATCTTTATAAAAAGCGATATCATAATTCATCAATCTTAAATCGAGTATACGATATACATAGAATACCAAATATGAGAAACTTCTGCGCATTAGAATTGTTAATCGAGAATAACAAATTGACCGCCAATGATCCATTCTACTTATCAATCTCTATTAAACCAATTCTATCGATCAATTTGCCGCTCAATATCTTATTATGGTCATGCATATAATTCCCAATAAAGGCAATGGAATCTTTTTTTTTGTTAAGTTCTTCACATATAATAATTTGCAGTTTGGCCTCGAAGATATTAACAAACTTAACACCTCGATGGATTTCAATAATAGCAACATGAGCATGATCCGCTAATATCTCTTTAATAACCCACAATTTAAATTCAAAATCCATCTCAAAACTTAGGTTCACTAGCAAAAGTATATAACTTTTCATGATTCAATAAAATAAAATAAAATAAAAATAGCTTTCATAAATCAATGACTTCTCGCAAATTTTTCATTAAAAATATTCGCAAACCAAACATAGGCAATTAAACCACAAATCACGTGATGCCTCTTTAACTCGTATTATATCATCCTATTGCTTTTCAAGAGATGAATTTAGGAAATCCAAATAAGAGATAATCATCACTCAGCTAGAAAACCTAAAGACCAACCTACAAAGTTTATTTGAACCGAAAAACTCATATTCTCATCGGTAAATCAGAAAAAGCGAAATCAAAAGCAAGTGCATGACTACTTTATACTCGACTAAATTTAAGTTAATCATTGACAAGACGACTCTTACATGCTAGCAAAGTGCTTACCTAAAGCAATTATTCAAAACAATCCACCACCGTACCCAGAGCTTGAGCACAAAACCTTAATATTCCTTTCGATCGAATCTAGTTCGAAATCAATTTTTGACAAACCCCACGCCTTCATAATGCCCTGACCTATTATGTCCATATAATTCCATACCTTAACAGCTCATCAATCGAACCTTGCAGTTCAAAGGTCACATGATTTCGAATTTATGGCCTAGTCCCAAAATTTCCTCCTATCAGACGAATAAAGAATTTTTCCTAGACATTGCCAAACAGAGTTTAACCCGACAAGTCGGGCATGTCTCGTCTTTTCTTATACAGGTCCAAGGCGATTGGAGCAATTCAATGGGCTTTGCCTTGTCCACTATTACAAAAATCGCATGCGTTACTTCAACTAACATAATCTCTGTGTTCTCGGGGGAGAGGAAACCTGCTGCGACACACGAAAGACCGAGGATTAAGCCTCGCAAGAACGCCGATCTATTTGAAGAAGAAACTTAAGAACCTAATCCCAAATCAGAAAAGCTCAACATCTACAAGAAAAAAGCAGATCATATAACTCAGACAAATAGAGGTATATAATACGGCATAGTCCTCATCTATAATTGCCATAAATTAATAAAAGGAAGAACCGGATTGAAGCTCAAATCAATAGGAAAAATTCGTATACGTCTAAATCCAGAGGAAGAAACTAGTGAATTGAACTAGCAAAAACGATTAAGATCAAGATATCGGTATTCAGAATAACATATTTGAGAGAAATACCTGCCAAAAGAGATTTGAAGAGACACGAGAGAAATTATGAAGCTCTGGACGGGGTTAGCGAAAAAGCAAGAATTGCGAGAAATGAGAGAAAAGTAGGATGAGAGCTCCTGGAAAGAGGCGTGAAAGGCATCGAGGAGTGCAGATAGATAGGGATTCCTTTGGAAAAGGGTAAAGATGGAAGTATGAGAGATAAAATGAGGGTAGGATGAGAAATTGACGTTTTTCATTAAATTGAGCTGAGCATTCCGAAAACACAATTGCATCAAAAAGCATCTCTAACCCTCCATTGAGCTATTGCCCTTTTGCATTTTTCCATGACTCTCCAAAATTTTTGCCAAAGGCCATTTGCATTTACCCAAGGACTTTCGTAAAACCAAATCAGAGTTTATTCTTTCTACTACTCATTTCTAAGCTATAATAAAAATATATTAGAATATATTAGAATATCTTATCTTTTTTCAATGTCGGAGGAGCTAAAAGAGCTAGAGTCATGGGAGACTACGAGCTCATAGCAAGTTTTCCAGTCAACGGGATTCGAGAACATTTAAAGGGCGGTATTATTTCTTTCAAGTCGAAATTATTAGGGGTGTGCATGGTTCAAAGCAATCCTGTTCCCCGCCAAAATCGGGAACCAGACTAATGGGACCAGTTCAATCTCTAAGTTCGTGGACTAGACCGAGCCCATCAATGCAGTCTGGTTCTTAGAAAATCTAATGGACCAATTGGGAATATGAAAAATTCTAAATTTTTTGAATTTCTTTACTTATTTTTAAGAAAAAAATTATTATAATAAAGTCGAGTAAAGATTAAAATTTTAGAATTTTAAATTGAGTTCTTTTTACTTTTTCACATCTTTATTTTTAATAAAAATAAAAAAAATTACTGGTCCAGTCTGGTCCGGTCCGGTCCGGTCTTCATAGGAACCGAGGACACTAGTTCTACTTTTGAGAACCAAAAACCGAACCGAAACTTTCGGTCCGGTTCAGAACCCGGCCGATACGAGCGGTTCTTGGTTTAGGCGATCCAAGTTGCTCACCCCTACAAATTGTGTCAGCTAATCAAGAGCCAGATCTAGAGCAAAATGTGAACGGTTGGTGTGGATCAAGCAAGTGGGCCTGGAAATTTTAAGGCTCTTTTGGACATACTACCGACATTCATCTGGCTACGGACATGGCTATTCCAGGGGCTTGAGAGCGAATGGGCCATTGCTTCGCCTGGGAGTCAGAGATGGGCCCTCATCCAAAGAAGTGGCTGCTTGGTTGGGGGAGCTACGATCCGAGCCCATCTTAAGCTAAGTAAATCTCCGTTGAAGTCTTGAAGACCTCTCTTTTGGGCCTAAAGGCAGGCATCGAGTCCGAACATAGAAGACCAAATTCAGCCTCGACTTCCAGTTTCACCACGAGCCCCTCCTACGAATGTGGAAAACTCGAGCGGAGGAAACCAACTACAAACGGTAAACATGCGGATTACTACCTAAAATTCGTCGTGGCCAACTAAGATGGAGCGGAATCGATGGATGGATGGATGGAAAAATGAGTTCGGGAAGTTCGTTCCCTACGAGCATCGTAAGTCCCAAGAACCCACCGAATCCGATACTCATTGATGGGGGAGACCGAACTGCTGCAAAAAGCGTGTCACGGGTTCAAGGACAGTAGGAAGAAGGCGAGGAAATTGAAAAAATATGTTATATGATCAGCAACGCGGGCAGGGAGCCCGCGTAAAGGAACAGGCGAGATGGGATCCTATGGCCATGTTACGCTGACGCTCGGGAGGGATCGCGCTCATCATTGGGGAGAGTGAGAATAAGGCGGAGGACGTTTTTCCTCCCCGTGACTCAACAGGAACTGGAGCAGAGACTGTCTGAAATCAATCGCCTGAACCGAACCGAACCCATTTGAAAACACGACATGTCGATGTCGAGTCCATTGTTTCTCTGCCCTCTGTAATTGGTCTTTTTCCTTGCTACTTCTGATCGAGGAAATCCTGTTGAAGATCCTCGCTTTCCTTTTTCTTTTCTGGCCGGCGAGCTGAAAAAAAAACCACCCCCTTCAAACTCAACTTGGTTCTCCATGTCGTCCGAGGTCAAATCCATGACGGTTGGGGAGTCACAAAGAAGTCTCGCTGTCACACGCAGGGAAGTGTGAACCCCCGAAACTACTACAACATATAGAAAGATTGAATAATACCCAGTTTCTTCCACTTTATCAAGATCGCCAATTCTCCCAGGACCACACTCCATTCACATTTATAGAGCTACTTCTTTTACTTCACTCCATTATTCTCCTGTCATTCCCCTCGTTCTCTCTCTCTCTCCCCCTATGAAGAAGATTGCAGAGCCGGACACGCCTCTCAGTCTTGTCTCCCACTCCAAGCCTTCGCCTTCACCTTCACAATGACATTCTCCCCATCCTCTCTTACCATCGCCGCTGCCTTCCTCCTCGTCGCCTCCATCACATCTCCACCGCGCGTGGCGGTCAACGCCCTAGGCTCCTCCTCCACCACCGCCGTCGTCTCCGGGACGTCCGCCGTCTGCGGCATCGTCGCAGGCAAGCCCACCCAGAGGATCGAGTGCTACCAAAACAACCGCCTCGTCTCCGTCGAGCCCAACACCTCCTTCGAGGCCATCTCCGGCGGCTCCACCTTCTTCTGTGGCCTCCTCTCTGGCGGCTCTGCCATCCTCTGCTGGGATACGGCCGCCACGAGCTTCCCACCGAGGCGTATCTACTACAGCGAGACGGTCAAGCTGACCGGTCTGACCGTGGGCGACGATCACGTTTGCGCATTGGAGGTCAACACGAGCATCGCCAGGTGCTGGAGAGGAAAGAGAAACGGGTCGAAGTTTCCGTCACCACCAGAGGCGTGGCAGTTCCGTGCGATTACCTCCGGGGCTAATTACGCGTGCGGGATTCTGAAGAACGACAGCAGAGTCGTCTGCTGGGGAAACAATGCGGCCGGAACCGAGATTCAGGGGCAATTCAGTAATCTGACAATGTCCACGCTAGTCGCCGGAGTTTCGCACGCCTGCGGGTTACAGTCGAACGGGACTCTTGTTTGCAAGGGGAACAACGACCATGGACAGTTGGTCGTTCCTTTCCACTCGGCTTTCGAGTTCTCCGGCATCGCATTGGGGGCGAGTTTTAGCTGCGCGGTCCGGCAAACCAACGGCCTCGTCATATGTTGGGGAGGAGAGACCAACAGATTCGAGTATGATAGCGATTTGGTGGAAAGCGTGCCGTTTGAGACAATTGTGGCCGGATCAGATGTAATTTGCGGGCTGATCACTTGGAACTTGACCGTCACGTGTTGGGGACCAGGTTGGTCCAATAAGTCTAGCCATAATCTCGGTAGTGATCTTCCCCTAGGAATGATACTTCCCGGCCCCTGTGCGAAGACTCTGTGCAGCATGTGTGGTACGTACCCGAATTCCGGCGTGTTGTGTCATGGGTCCGGCACCATTTGCAGATCTTGTCAAGTCGAGCTTCCAATTGCATTGCCGCTTCCGCCAGTGGAATCGCCAAGTTCCCAAGTTCTGCAGCCGCCTCCTCGTCCCGGAAGATCCCTGAACCGGCTGTCTCTGGCATTCATGATCGTTGGGTCGGTTGGGGTTTTCATAGGAGCCTGCACGATTCTTTACTGCTTGTGGGCTGGAGTCTCTGGTTTCTTTGGCAAGAAGATCGACGACTCCGTGCAAGGGCAACAAGAAGTTCCCGAGGCTTCTCTGGATTCAACGGCTAATGTCGATCCTACTGCTCAACGTTCGAGATCGGTTTCCGACAAGGCCCAGAGCTCCGGTTCTTTGAACCGCGACATAGCCAGATCATGGTCGTCGAAGCGAATCGACAAGACTGAAGTTTTTTCCCTTTCGGAACTCGTGGCTGCCACGAACAGCTTCTCCCCAGCGAACAAGATTGGCAGCGGCAGCTTCGGTGCGGTCTACAGAGGGAAACTCGCGGATGGTCGCCTAGTGGCAGTCAAGAGGGGTGAAACTTATATGAGGATGAAGAAGGTCCGGGAGAAAGAAAGCGCATTCGGCTCGGAACTAGCGCTCCTGTCGCGCTTGAACCACAAGCACTTGGTGGGCCTAGTAGGATTTTGCCAGGAAGAGGACGAGAGGCTTCTTGTTTTCGACTACATGAGCAACGGTTCGCTCCATGACCACTTGCATAACACCGAGGCCGTCGGAGCCAGCAGCGAGATTTTGAATTCCTGGAAATTGAGGATGAAAGTAGCTTTAGATGCGGCTAGGGGAATCGAGTATCTCCACAATTACGCAGTGCCGCCCATAATCCACAGGGACATCAAGTCATCCAACATTCTTTTAGATTCGAATTGGACCGCCAGAGTGTCCGATTTCGGGTTATCTCTAATGGGGCCAGAATCGGACCAAGAGTACGTGTCGAGCAAAGCGGTCGGGACGGTTGGGTACATCGATCCTGAGTACTACGTGATGAATGCCCTGACGATGAAAAGCGATGTGTATGGCTTGGGAGTAGTGTTACTGGAGCTCTTGACAGGAAAACGGTCGGTGGTCAGGAGCGAAAACGGGTTGGGACCGATTGGATTGGTGGAGCAAGTGAGGCCACGGATATTAGCCGGAGAGCTAAGGATGGTGCTCGACACAAGGGCCGAGCCACCGACCACGGATGAGGCGAGAGCACTCGAGCTGGTGGCTCACACTGCGGTTCGGTGCGTGAGCTTGGAGGGCAAAGAGAGGCCTACCATGACCGAGGTTGTCGCCGATTTGGAGAGAGCAAACGCTCTCTGTGAAGAAAGCCAGGGTTAGCTTCACAAATCCGATATTTTCCTATCTCTTGGGAACGAATGAACTTCCACTGTTTTGCGAGACCAATTTTGTCTAAATCCCAAAAGGGGGAATCGCGAATTCTTTGGATTTCTTTCTCTGCAGTTCATTTTCAACTTTTTTTCTTCCAAAAGGCAGATACTCGACCGCAGCCTAGCTTAGAGCCATTCTCAACCAAAGTTTTGACTCGAGTTGTTCACTAGATTACCGTCGAATGATGCATCCACTGATGGAGACGGGAAAATTATCTATTGAAAGATCAATCGAGTCAGATCAGATGGAGCGCGTTCAACAGTCTGCGTCCGTTCGATCTCGTTCATACTCTCTTGCAGTGGAATTCAGTATTATTTAAAAGGTGGTGGCCGCTGGACGTGTTTAAATAAATTAATCGTCCATGGTCTGGAGACAGTTGGGATCTCTTGACCGATTCGAAGCAAATGAAAATACGTCAGAGCCGCGTTAACAAGTGTGCTTTGGGGGGGTCGGTCTGTTTTTCCCAAAAGAAAGCAGGAAGCTCTGTCCATATGCATGAGGCAAAGGTCTGTCCTAGATCGACGCACATTTAATGCAGCCATGTCAGTTCGGTTCCAGATTCTATGAGCATCTCACGGTAAACTAATGAGAGCACCATGCTGTACTCTGTTGATCCACATTCGGTGGTGATCCACGAGATCAGGAATAATCTATCCACATTCGTGATAAGTTTTCGAAAATTTTAAGATTCAATTGCACATTCGTGACAAGTTTTAGGACTTCCAATGTACTTGCTCCTCAAAAAAAAAAGAAAAACCCGAGAGAGAGAGACACAGAAGACGACATCTGGGAAGGTTAAACCACTTAGAGAGGTGGGGCTTACCAATTCCGCGAAACGGTTCTCATTATACATCAGATCACGACAAGTAAGAATAAGGGAAATAATTGTTCGATTGCGCCGTGTCAATAAGTCATGTGCGGGGAGGCATCATAGGATGTGGCCCTCCCTTTCGTGTGAGCCAAGGGCGAGCTCCACCGTCCGATTACTCCATCCTGCCTGTTCGAGCCGTGCTCCTACTCCAAAAGACGATACTGATGGACTTGGGCCCAAAATCTGACTGATCGGGACAAGAGCTTCTCCTCCTCTTTCCTCTTTTTTTTCCCTCTTTCGGCCTCCCTCTCGCAAAGAGTCAGATCACCGGTCAAAATCTACATCCCCACGAGCGGAATGCGTTTGAATAAATGCCCCAGAGAGGAGAAGAAATCATCCAAGACACAATCGTTCCATCGTCTTGTGCAGGTCTATTTACGTCCTTTCCGAATCCTTCTGCCTCGTAATTCACGCTTCGCCGCAGAATAAGTTCTCATCTATGAGTAAAATCGTGCTATTGTCTCCGTAGTATGAATAATAGAATGCGTAATTATTGAATCCGAATATGTTACAATAATTCTAGCGCGTGTCTAGGTTGGCACATTGAAAACTATAGTAGAACACTGGAATATATAGCGTTTAGGTTGTCTCCCTTTGTTATGGTAAGTTGACTGGAAACTTAATTCTAGGCATCTGATTTGATTGCCCTAAAACACGAGGATGTCCTCCCCAAGACCCTCCTCTAATTTTTCTTTGTAGAAAGAAGATCATCATCTGATTGAATCGAACCAATTTATCTAATCAAGCTGCACCTGTTGAACTCGAGTTAGCACAATAATTTTTTGCTATTTAGTGAAAATGGATGTCCAATGAAATAATTCGAATCCACTTCCCAATTTGATTTGCTTTCAGTAGCTCAATGCAGTTTCAGTTTGAACATAATTAAGGTAAATGCCAAACTTAGAGCCATGTTTTCCACATAACGGGGTACATCGCATAGGGTACTGATATGTATTCGTGGATAAATTAATTGCGAACGTAATTAACATATATATGTGTGTGTGTGTGATCACGGATACGCTATATAAGATTTTTATGAGTAGTCAACTAAAGAAAAACAAAGGACAACGAAATAAGATCAAAATTTGGGTTAGAGCATGAATAGGAAAGATTGATGCTAGTTGAATTTCAAACAAAAATCGTGAACTGGGTCAATTAACTGTATAAGATTTATGTTATATTGAAGCTGCTAACTCATTTTCCTTCTGCAATGAGAATGCATAATTTCGATAGGGATACCATTGCTAGATTAATAGACTTCGAGTCATGTGCTAATTCTTGCATGAGAAACGCATAGAAAATCTCTGCGTGTGTTAGTATATGGAAAAGGCAACAATTTGGGAAAAAAAAAAGAGCAATTGAAAGAGAAGGAAAAACATAAAAAATAAACCACAATAAACTACGTAAAATATGCATTAATCAATGAAAAATATAAGGAAAAACAACACATATAGCCTTTGTACTTTGGTTCAATATGCAATGTGACCTATGAACTTTCAAATTGTTCAATATGGTCCATGACTTTTGGCTCAATGTACAATATGATTTCTGAACTTTCAGGGGCTATAAACATTGCATTAGAGTTCATAGACCATTTATGTCACTATTGAAAAGAGCGAAAATTAAAGTTACAAGGAGAGAGATGTATAGAGTAGAAAATGATGATGAGAGAGTTGGTGGAGATAAGGTTTTATCTAGGAGAGGACAAAACAAAACAAAAAGTACTGCTGACGTTCCAACGCAAATTTATGTTATGAGTAGCCTAATTTATTGAAGCATGAATACATAGATTCCTTCCAGCAAATAACGTTATACAAGTTCTTTTTCCTCTTCGTTCACATACTGAGGATCCTCATATCGATTTCACGGCATCATCTCTTTACCCCTGAACTTTGAGAGTCCTGGCATCATGGCGTATCTTGCACGATAGTGGAGAGACGATTGGATCAGATATGCCTTAGGAGGTGGTTGGCCTAAGCAAATTTTTGGTTCCTTAACTGAAAGATAGCCCTGCGACATTCTTACATAACTCCATCTTGCTAATTCTTGCGTTCTTACAGCGCAGAACCAGTTACAATTCAGTGTACTGATAATGGGCTTCCTGACTTTTGCTGTACTAATTCAATGAAGAACATAACAAAAAAAGATGCATCAGAATGCCTTTTTATTATATAATCTCTCAAACATCTTGAACCTTACACGCTTCTACTCAGTTTTCAAGATCACACATAAGGAGAAACGCACAGCAGGATCACAAAGGCCAAGCTCTGACAACCGTCTTGGAGTGGGTGGAAGAAAACAACAGACAAAACTCAGGGAGAAGCAAACAAAAATTTGAAGATTACATATGTTACATGAAGACGATGTGAAATGAATGAGAGAAGAGTATTCAAACAAAGTCAAAGCGCATAAGCAGCCTTGCTGAGGGCAACTTATCCCCCTTGCGGTCATGGAGTGGGATGGCTCGTATCCCCGATCTCAACTCAGAAACTGGCAAACAAGTCTGGCCAGCAAAATCATCCTTCTCAGACATGTCGTACTCGTGGACTTCAACGCGCAATAAAGCCAGCTCGGGAACAGTCAACGGAAATGAAAACTCCTGATTCCAAACAGGAGTCCAATCGTCTTCTATTTTCTTAGTTTTCTTCATTACTGTGTCAGCCGGCACTCCTGCTATACCAACCTGCACCAAAATGGACGAAAGAATTAATCCCAACTCCCCACCCACCACACCAAAGTTAGAGGGAAAATACAAAAAGAAAAGCCCTTTTGCATGTGCCTTTCTCCAAGTCCTGGTAGTCTCGCAAGATCTGTACCACCACTTATCAACAGAAATGTATTTAGAACACAACATTACAGATAACTTAGACCGCAAAAAGAAAAAGGACCTTTAGTAAGAAGCCTGGTAGAGATATTTAGACAGGAAAATCACCAACATGCACTAGAGTCCACTTTTCCACCACAGTGCTTTTAACGTATTCAAAATTTAATTTACTTTTATGTTGTCCCAAGAGTGGATGATGTTGATATGCCCCAGCGAAAGCTGCTTGTTTATCTTTAGAGCTTGCTTAGGAACCAATTTCATTTGGGAACAAATATGTTGCCCCCAAAAGGCTTCAAGAATGGTTTGACTCATGAAGATGCATGTTAAATGACAGTTAACCAGCTTAACAAAGCATCTATAGAAACAGGAATATCTCATTAACCAAGAAAAAAGGCTTACGCGAGCATAAAAGTCTGGTGGTGAATACAAATCAAAGTGAGTTTGTTTGAAGTCTAAATGCCATCCATCTCCCATATACACTTTCACCTGTGAACAAAAGAAGGCAGTGACTTTGATCCAAAGAAACAGGACAACACGTTGACAAAGACCAAGGTATAAGGGCTGAAACAAGAAGGAGATCTTTGCTATGGTACCTTTAGAGTTTTCTTCACATCCAGTTTTTCTTTGGGATCAAAAACTTCATTATTTGGACCCACTCTCATCAGAAAGTCGGGCTTCTTGACATAGCCACACCCCCCATTTGCTCTAAACATACCATGCATCAACCAAAGAAATCTTCCGTAACCCTGCAATTATCGATTGACACGTAGTAAGCAACCACTTTTGAAGCCCATGAGTTATAACCCCTTCGAGCTAAGAGTTTAATTAAAATAAAACTAGCTTAACTTTCCCACTCATTATAGAATTTGGACTACTAGCTTTTGGCTCGTGGAACCAAGCGGGCAATTGATTTTTGTCCTATAAGCAGCCTCACAACAAAGCCAACTACTTCTATTGCAAATTATGTCATAACCTTTCCGTTACATAATGGTGGGAGCCACCTGAGACACATTCCACCTTTGCTTTAAGAAGTTTGAATGACTGAAGCAAACCTGCATGTTAAATGCAACCATCTGAGCTCCATGCATCCAACCAACTAGCGGCTTGTAATTGGAGGAGTTAAATCGAGTACCCTTGGGGTAGACTCTCAAGAAATTTTTCTGAGTAAATCTGCAATTAACAGGCAGAAACATCATATGCAGTAGACTTTGATATACTTACCAAAGACAGAAGAAAATAACACGGACATCAGCAAAACGGCCAATAATCTGTACCATAAGATCCACTCAACAATGTATCTTCAATATAAGTACCTCACAACGTCTGTTGCATGAGACTCGGCGGCCTTTTCAAGTGCTTGTTCGCTCAGACTGAGGCGTCTGACCTTGTCAACCTCTACTTTAAGTGCTTCCTTTAACCCACCCTTTGGTTTTCCAGCATGTATAGCAATCAGACTCTTGTAAGTAGGTCCTCCTGGTTGACATGATTCAGTTTCGCAATCATCACTTTCTTCAGCTTCACAACTGTGTTCATTAGTTTCACCCTCATTCTGCGTAGGATTTTATTCAGGGAAATTGGAAAAACACACAATCAATCTCAAAGCTAGGAAGTGGAGTATTTCAGCACCATTACAAAGATATGAACAGTTGCATATGGATAAGTGCTATAGTGAAAGCCCAGCAGACCTTATCATTGTCCTGTTGAGTAGTTGAAACATCCAATGGATCATTTCCCCATACATCATCCTCAGAATCCTTCTTCTCCAAATGATTGCTCTCTTGTGTACTTCTAGCTTCAAGGTACTCTTTTGGTGGTTTAGTTGATATAATTATGCGATACTTCAACTCTTCAGGTGATAAAAATTTCTTTGATTCAGCTTCAGGGTAATAAAGCATATCTCCAAATGTTTCGGTGACCATCTGAGAATACAGATTTCATCACTAAAGTGCGAGTAAGAAAGGGTGATGGGATTACAAGAGGCTGACAAGAATTCACCTGAGCTACTTTAGTCTGGAGGTCTGGAGTTAGGTGGTCCTCGAGTGTAATTATAACAGGATAAGGAGATGTTGTAAAAGCATTCTCTTTTATAGATTTTAAACATTTGCGGAGTTCCACTGGAGTTGTCAAGGTTCTGCATCCATACATAAAACATATTCAGACAAGATTTGGAAAGGCTGGGTAATGGAAACTGCCCTGGAGTTGTAATGCTTCGCTATTAATTCATGAACCAATCAGACAACCTTTTCACTTCTCCATCTTAAATAAGGAGAATTTATTAATTCGTGCATTGAAAAAATGGGGTTGGGAATACAGATTATGTCGTCAACTCTAATCCAGCACAAGGTGCTGAACTGATGCATACCCGGGGTAAGAATAGTCTGATAACCCACTTTAACTCTGCCATGATACAAGAGATCGCAACAGTCAGCATTCCGTGTGAAAGTTAAGTCATTTTTCAAGTTGAGCTTTTCTTGCCAGAAGGAAAACTATCCTCCACATTACATGCTCTACAAGGAAACTGTGGATGTTTTGGATTCTGCACTAATTGCCTTGCAACCGCAAGCAATTTAAAAAGGCTAAACTCAGAACATGCAACCTTGGTGTTGTAGAACTTCTATGGAGAAAGGGCATTTTTAGAATGACAGACATGATACTGGATACACAGGTCAATTCATGATTTTTCCATTATAGTTTCTTGTTTCAGTTTGACGAGTGAGTTAAGATCTTCCATACGTGGAATAAGTATAGATTAGTACTGTACCAATGAAGAGGATAAAAAGAGGCCCATCTCAAGAAGTAGAGACAAAAGATTCTTTTCAATGCCAAGGAGTTAGAGGCAAACCTTCCATGGAGAACGTGCACATCGTCCTTTGCTGAGTTCGGCCATATATCAAGTTCCACCACTCTCACCCCTTGCCGCAGCGCCTTGATGATCGGGACATCACTGCAATCGCTGCTTAGCTGGTTTCCGGTGAGGTACGAGTTGTGGCCCGTGTAAATGAAATAATGGGACAGGGGAGCTGTCATATCTTGGTGAACCTGAAAGAAGGAAGAATTGAGTTGATGACCACAAAGATCTCGCCTTCATGATGAAATTGGTCCTCATGGGTCATATCATCTATTAGAAACGAACAAGTATGTTCAAGAGTGAATCAGCAGAGAAATACTAATACGGATGCGCCGCTAATTCACATGGACATGGAAACGAGCAAATTCGAGATCTTTCTTAGATCACAACATAGCAAAGCGCACATTAGTATTGAGAAAAGTACAGTAGATGATCAAATGGAAATTTACTAAAAGCAACAAAACTTCGCAGCTCCTCTTCAATTCCAAATTTCAAATAACAAGTCCCCCAGTACCCATAAAAAGCATTTCATTCCACTTATGTCCACTCCGATGCAGATGTAGAAACTCTCACAATCTTCACTCGTCAAAGCTAGGAAAGCTCCATTTGAGGGACGAGTTAAACCACTTGCAATGAAGAGCTTGCTTTTAGTACAAAAGCAGACAACCGATCGTCAACACAAGGCGAGGACTGTAAGATTGACTGCTTCGTTCAGCTCAAAGCAAACCAGGGAAAGAAGGAGCTGAGCATACCTCAGATCCAGTAGGCGGGTTGAGATCAGCGGAGAAGAGAAAATGGTGGAAATCATCGAGGGTGAAAGCGTGCCTCGACAACTTGGCCATGTGGTGGCGCTTATGGCGGACCTGATCCACGACCCTCTGCGCGTCGGCGACCGAGGCGCCGCCCTCTCCCTGGACCTCCTCCAGGAACAGCCGGAGCTGCTCCGCCGACATGGTGGCGCCACCATTGGCGTACTTCTTGAAGGCCTGCTTCACGTCCTCCGGCGGCTCCGCTTCCTTCACGTTGAATTTCCTGGTGAAACACAGGCAGACTCTGTAGCTCCCCATTCCAAGAACCAAGGGTCAGAGAAAGTGGCCTGCCGGTGCGATCTGTGCCTATTTATACTTGGGAGACGAAGAAGGCGACCGCAGAAGAGAGAGAGAGAGAGAGAGAGAGAGTGTCGGGAGGGGAGGGGGAGAGAGAAAAGGAGTGGAACGGGCAGGGCCAGCAAAGAACTAACACTTCGGGGCGGAGTTTAATATGGGAAATGAGAACGTGGATTAGGTGGTCATAATCGCCAATGGATCCACGCCGAGAGAGAGAAAGAGAGAGAAACGTGCGTTTAAATCAAGGATTAGAGTACAATAAATCATTTTGGAGGGTGCCGGCTCGTCTCCTTCGTTTCACACAGACGATCAAAGCCCCTTGGGTTCATCGGCCCTCTTGCTTTTTCGGATACTTCATTCGATCCTTTTGCTCGTGGTGGGCCTAGTCGCGTCGGACATGATTAAAGATCATCGCCTTTGTTGCCGATGACGGCCGTGACGAGGAAAAGCCAAGCTCAGCTGCTAAAGCTGGGAGATTGCTCCATCTGCAAAAATGGCTTCTTTACAGCCGGTATCTGGACATTCCATGGGAATCGTCGCGTGTTGCTTTCTATACCGCCGGAAATTAGTGAAGATCGTGAAGTCACTTGACAGCAAGTGTGTCGTCTCGTCTCGTCGTCGGTAGTGGCTGTCCCCATCCGCATTTTGCATGTTGACCCCCCATTGGTTGACCTGCCGCCCTCCCCGCCTTCGTGATTCCCACGTGGCTAATATAGTTTCCTTTCTATTTTTTACCCCTTTATTACGGAAAGAAAAAGTAGTTTTCTGCGTCCGCAGGCCATGGCGTTAAGACAAGTAGGTTGGGAAAAATTTACAGTGGTCCCGGTGCCCAGCCACCTGGCACCACCTGGTGGGTGGGCCTCGCCAGGTGGCCCCCCTAGTGGCCCGGGCGCAATGTGTCGGACCACACGCAATATTTGCTCAAGTAGGTAGGATCGAAGTCTCTCCTTCGCTTTCACACATTCACTTGTTTTAGGTCAGTGGACTTGGAACTAATCCTAAAAATAGATTAGAGTTGACTCGCCCCTCAGGGCTGACCTTGCTCCGAGTCTTGCCATTCCTATTTTCAATCACGAGACAACTTGCAGGGAAGTTTTACGCTTATAAAACATAAGACCGTGAAGATTCTAAGGATTCGTTCTTTCCAATCAAAACTTCCACTTGCTTAGCCACATAAAAATAGCTTCGTCTAAAACACTCTAGAACTAAAAAATCGAACTCCTTATCCTCAGGAAATAATTGAGCGTCATTTATCTCGATATTATCCTCGCGCGTAACGATGCGACATTGAATTTTCAATGCCAGATTATGCATTTACACATTTTATATTTCGGGATGATTCCGTCTATTTCTACTCAGACTTATTATACTGAAAGCATATTGAGGATCGGTTTGTCCGAACCCTCGTTTGCTTCGCTGGCTCCAACTTATCTCTTGATTGATAGAAAAGTTTCTGAAAGAAACAGAAAGGCGGAGCGACCCTTGGAATGCCTCCAACGTTCATTGCTGGAAGGACCACGAAGAGCGTCATCGCGCTGACGACGTAAGTGGCGCCCACTGCCAGCGCGCGCAATTTATAAATTTCCTGATCACCGTACGAACGCTCCCCGACTCGAAAGTCATACGTACGTTGTTGTCTCACTTGGAATACACTTTCGTAAGCCAGTAGTACTCCGTGTGTGCTTGTCGGGAGTTGAGCAGATCTGTAGTTTTTTTTTTTAACTTTCTTTCGTCGGCTAAGTGTACACTTTCGATGTCCCAGCGCATGTGAATGTCTTCGATTTCCGTATCTTGGCCTCAACTACCGGGCATTGATTAGTTGTCCGGGCAGTGCGCTGTCTTCAATTAATAATCGTGAAACAAAAACTACATGTAAACGCGGTCGCAACACGAGCTCATTTTTTTATTATCTCTTACGGTTAACACGATGAGATCCGTCTTCATCACTCGATGCCGTCGTGAGCAAACCGTGGAGCAAGACGTCGTTCATATGACAAGGCGGGCCTCAAACCACGTTTTCCATGGCAGCTGTCGCACCATAGCCCAAACACCATCGGGCCCAGGGTCTGTACTTTGGCCCAATTGACTAGCTCGGGCCGGTTCATAGTGGGCCAGCTGAAAACCAGTTATCGATAAAATTTTGTACTCAATTTGTTGCATTTTCGCCGATTCGGTTATAAACTTTTTTAGTTTTGCTAATTGAGTTTTAATATTTTTACGTTTTGTCATTTAAGGCCACCCGGCCAATTTTAGTTCGAAATTGCTAACATGGACCTGGTCATTTTACATGATATGCCCAAGCATCCTAGCAAGTGTTTTTAATAATATATTTCGTATTTTCCTTTCTTTTTCTTAATTTTTTTAATTGAGGGTTTGAAAGGGCATTGCGGTCCTTGCTGACATAAGGTGAGGGCTGCAACGCCCTTACGTCCACGAGAACCTTCACAGAAGTTGATTATCGTCACTCGCGACATCAATCAATTGGCATCGCCTCCAGCCACAGCCGATCGTGATCGCTGCGTAGCCAATTATGCTCCCCATTCGCATTTTTCTCCTCATGCGATTCGTCTTGCGTCGTGGGTCGTCCCCTGCTACTCCCGAACAGTTCTCCAAAGTAGAAATGTCAGAAGAAAATGATGGGAACCCGTGAGTGGGACGTGTTTTGGGTCGACTTTCATTTACCCTTACAAACTGTTCCACCTGTTGCTAATTGCTCCGATTTTCAAAGGATCTAAATCCCCTTTTGATGCTCTTTCGGGTTTTTTAGATTTTGCCTTTTGATACGGTGAAGCTAAGCATGGTCTGCGATCTGACGATGATCATGGTGGTGGTTCTTGTGAAATTACGAACCAAAAGGAGCTCCAAATCCGGATATCACGGGAGACTACGCCAAGATTTTAATCCTTATCTAATATTACACTAAACATCTGATGAAAAATTTTATACGTTTTGAACGATACTTGATGGTTCTTCAATTCCATATTATCCTATCTTATTCCAATTCAAATTCAGACGACTAAATGCTACTGTCCCTCTGTTTATTAGGCTTTTAGTGCGAGACCCAGTGATTGGCTAGCACTGGGAGAGAATATCAAGGCCTTGGGAAGTGAGTTGCACGTAACCCCGCTGCTACCATCCCCGTGTTTAAAAGCCTTTGCGACTCCATCTACTAACAATTTAAAGTTTAATTGCAAGACCCTGCGATAAATAAAACATTAACAACCTTTCGTCTACGGAAATTGATAGCCTAAGATGATATCTTGTTGGACAAACAAAACGAAGAGAGGAGAATTTCGACTAATTAACTGCAAACAAGGAAAAAGAAAAAGGGAGTTTTCTTAACCAAAATAGATGCAGAAATAGCACCGCCTACGTATAAAGACCTGCAGTGTTGTGTCAAATCAAAAGCAGCATGGTTAAAAGTTGTAGAAGATTCTCCAGCACCTGTGGAAAGAACAGGGAAATGCCAAAGAAGGCGTAAAGATCGCCCCTGGTCATGCATGGTCTCTCAATGCTCAACGAGGAGCATTCAGGATCAGTCTCATCGGTCGGTATGTTATTTAGGAACATGCGCATGCTGATTGGCAATTGTCGTCCCAAGACAACAACACAAGCACAGGCTCTGGAAATCCACCAGGCATTTAT
This sequence comes from Melaleuca quinquenervia, assembly GCA_030064385.1. NCBI lineage: Eukaryota > Viridiplantae > Streptophyta > Magnoliopsida > Myrtales > Myrtaceae > Melaleuca > Melaleuca quinquenervia. The sequence continues at coordinate 26,760,396 of CM057719.1, read as the reverse complement.
TGGAAATGGAATGGACACGGTTGTTGTAAGAGCTAAATAGCCAGAAGCAATCCGATGCACTGTAAGTGTAATTCACTCCGATCGATTCGCGTACCTCTCCACCTTATCATCGTTCAAATTGATGCCCACCATGGCCTCTCCCAACCCACAGCTCACCTCCCCCAGCAACTCCGGGTCGGTGTAGTGCGTCACCGCCTGCACGATCGCCTTCGCCCTCTTGGCCGGGTCCCCGCTCTTGAACACCCCCGACCCCACGAACACCCCGTCGCACCCCAGCTGCATCATCAGCGCCGCGTCCGCCGGCGTCGCCACTCCCCCCGCCGCGAACTGCACCACCGGCAGCCTCCCCAGCTGCTTGGTCTGCATCACCAGGTCATACGGCGCCGCGATCCTCTTCGCGAACGCGAACACCTCGTCGTCGTCCATGTTCCGCAGCACCCTTATGTCCCCCATCACCGACCTCACGTGCCTCACCGCCTCCACGACGTTCCCCGTCCCGGCCTCGCCCTTGGTCCTGATCATCGCCGCCCCCTCGCGGATTCGCCGCAGCGCCTCCCCAAGGTTCCGGCAGCCGCAGACGAAGGGGATCCGGAAGTTGTGCTTGTTGATGTGGTTGTCCTCGTCGGCGACGGTGAGGACCTCGCTCTCGTCGATGTAGTCGATGCCGAGCGCCTCCAGGATCTGGGCCTCCACGAAGTGACCGATGCGGGCCTTGGCCATGACCGGGATGGTGACGGCGTTCTTGATCTCCTTGATGAGTTGAGGGTCGCTCATGCGGGCGACGCCGCCCTGGGCGCGGATGTCGGCGGGCACGCGCTCCAGGGCCATGACGGCGCACGCGCCGGCTTCCTCGGCAATACGGGCCTGCTCGGCGTTGACGACGTCCATGATGACACCGCCGCGGAGCATCTGGGCGAGGCCCACTTTGACGGAGAAGGTGGATTTCTTGGTGGTCTCGGCTATGGCGCCGTTGCCGTACACGGTGACTACGCCCGAACCCTCCATTGGATATGAACGAGGAAGAGGCTTGATGTTTTAGAGAAGATGAAGATGAGGATTGCTCAGAAACAGAGAGAGACAGAGAGAGGGATGAATGAAGGAGAGAGAGATAAGAGAAGGGGAGGAGAAGGATAAGTAGTGAGGGCGAACGAGTGGCTTGGGGTAGATTTTGGAAGTTTGTGGTCGTTTCTGGAGATTCTATCCGGGGGCTTAGCAGAACCTGAATTAAAAACCATATCGTTCTATATTTGGCAGGAAAATCTGCGGGTGCTGATTGCGCCATGCATTCTGGTTTAATTTTGATAGCTCCTTTCCTTTAACTTTCATTCCAGATTTTTCTCTCTTTTTTTCTGGTCCGTGCTTAAGTTCCAGACTCCGTACAAGCCTAAGCAAAGCAACTCACAAAATGAGACCTATTTGACTGGCCCGCCCGCTTAAGGAAAAATAAAACAAAAAAAAAATCTGTGAAAAATATCATTTCCGTGTGAAATAGTTTCAGAAAATCTAAATGTCAACAAGTATTGCGAAAAATTTCAGAGTTTTGGATTGAGAAAAAAATTCAAATTAGGTGGGCCATGTGATTTAGATTAGGCAAAAATCAATTCGAGCATAGCAATGCTGCCCAAAGATAGTAACATCCTTTTCGTTTGATTTCTTTATAGTGACATGTCACGGTTTTGACAGAAAAAAAAATGTTGGGGATCATACTTGAAAGCATAGTACTAATATTTTTCTAACTTTTGTTAATCTGTGGTTTTGCCTTTTTTGACAATGCATATACGTAATTTAGGCATGACAATCCGCTAAGATTTTCATTTTACTTGATCTATTTTCGTGTTCTCGATAAAAAGCGTTATTCTCTTTTATAAGATAGGTTTTGACTTTCTGCAATTGATCAATGGTCCCTGATAGGGGATCTAACAAATATTGGGCTTCATCTGCCGTTGTCACTATAAGCTAAATTTGCTCTTATAAGTATTTGACGAATTTTAAAGGTCCGTTAGTCATTCACTATTGTTTTCATATACGAGTTTTACTTATATGAGTATGAATATGCATTTTTGGGTTTGGCTATACTGAAGTAAGTAATTAGCCGGCCTAACTCTCTGTAAAATGTAGGAGCATTGAGATACATACCTATTGACATTTGAATTTTGCCAACAAGTAAATGTATATCTATAATAATAATAAATCACTTCGAGGCTTGAGAATCCTTATTGCGATAGAGCTCGATCCTTGAATGATAAAATAGTCAATTAATTAAATTATGCACTCATTGCATTTCATTAGCGCTTATGTAACATATCATAACAAAATAAATAAATAAAAGTTCATTTCTCGATGGAAGTTTTAATCAAACTAAAAAAGTCAAACATTAATTGAAAAGAAAAATATCATTTTATTATAGTGCTGCATTGCATCCTTTCATTGGTATATCCAGATCTAGGAGTTTAAATGCAGGTTAAAAAAATCAGTACTAGGAGTTGATGAGCCTGGATTAGATAAAAAAAAATCCCTTATATTAAATGGGAGCCGTTCGATTTGGACGGCTCCCAAGGCCGAATCTCCTACCGTAATAGTAGGGGATCCAGATCCCTCGCCTTCCCCATGCGAGCATGACTTGGCCATTCTCGGTTGCTGCGAGGGTAGGGTTGGGGGTGGAGGCATTCTTGCCATTCTTTTCTTTCTTTTATGGTTTATACATATGTCCAGTACTTTGATGGTCTGCTCAGGGTCAGGAAACAAGGAAACATGGGTTAATTTGCTTCCTTAAAGCTGCTGATTTCGTCGCTCAGATGCTGCCAACTGCAGAACTCCTAGTTTTGCTTTTGTCATCTTGCCTGCTTGAGAACCGATGGGATGCGTTCTGCTCGTAAGTGCTCATACTTTCAGGTCTTTCAAATGCTGGAGTTTGATTCGTGTTCTGCAGTTCTTGCTACATTTCACGAACCTTCGGTTTTCTTATTTCAATCAACAAATGTTAATGAGGACACGTGGCATTTCGTGAGGGGTTCCATTGTAATCAGACACTTTGGTAATGATAGTGCCTGCTCGGGTCAACTTCATGAATGTGCATCTAGAGAACTCGCTGGGGAGGATAGCGAGTATTTTGGGACTTAAGTAAGACTTCTTTTTTCTTTTCTAAAGCTTCTTAATTGGTTAATTTTAGGGTGCATTTAATAACACTTATGTTCCCGAAAATAATTTATTTTCAGAAATTTTCTAAACAAGTTTCTTTGCAAAAAATATGTTTAGTAAACCTCGTTCCTAAAATTAAAAAAAGAATGGAATTGCGTTTAGTATAAAAATTAAATTTTTGATATATTTTTTATATTACCTTTTGTTGTCTCTTTTTCTTTTTCTTCCTCTAGCCAATCATTAGCCATCGGTGATCAGCCAAAGACTTGGCGATTAATGTTGAAGTTGACCTCGTCAGTCCTTGGTGAGGCCAAACTCTCATCGATTGAAAAAGGCTCGACCTTACCATATCTAGGCAAGGTTGATCATCGCTTGACTATGGCTAAGCAGACCTCAACTAGTCGTGATAAGGCTGAATTGGTTAGGGGCCGACGAGGCGAGCCTAATGCCATTGAGGTCGATCTTGCTGGCCCGAGTTCTAGCTAATAGTCGGCCAGCTAGTTGCTGGCCATCATCGAAGCCCTGTGACCCGTTACAGAAAGAATGAGAGAAATAAAAAAAATAGAAATGTTATTAAAACGCAACCTTAGACGTCCTCTTTGTTCAAGTAAAGTTGTTCACATTCACTGAATAAAATGTGATTATAAATAGGAAAATACGATAACATATCAAATATGTACGGTATTTAAGCCCTCTTTTTTGTGGAAATTATTTTTCAAAAATATATTTTCCTCATGTTAGCGTTTGGTTCACTTGGAATATCTTTAAAAAAAAATTCAAAACATGACTAAATATTATATGCTTGGATCCAAAATTCTATGAATGAATACAAAAACCCTAAGGTTGGTTCTAGGTTCTCGAGTCTCTAATAGCCGAGCTAGGACAAAGTCCTTGATGCCCTACCATTGGGCTATTGAGGGCGAGGCCTAAGTCCACCGAGGTCAAGCTTGGAACCCTGATGCCCGAGCCCAGTCCTCAATGCCAATGTCAAGATCCATAAAAGATCGTGCTTGAGCCCCTCATGCTCTAATTTTGGTCCCCAACGGCCAACATTCAAAATTGGGTTCACCAAGGCTGTGCGTCGATCCTTGTCATTCGAGGTTAAATCTTTGATTAATGCAACATTCGTTCTAATAAAATAAAATAATTTGAATATTTATCTATTCTTTTATTTTTACTTTTGTTAGCTAATTCCTAGATTGGTCGTCAGCCAGGGTGAGGGCTCATGACCGACCATGAATAAGGGATGAAATCGTTGGAATTTGGCAAGTTTTGAGTTGCCTAACCACGGGTGAGTTCAACCTCACAAGAATCTAATGATGTTAAGCCTCGCTAACCTTGGGTGAGCTTGTCTTTTGAGCGACCAACAACTCACCTAAGGACGAGAAAGAATTAAAAAAAAAAAAAGGCAGAAGATAACGCTTAAAAAAATTCAATAAATTGGACAGGAGATTGAACGAGATATTTGGATGACAAATGATCGACTTAAGGTAGCAAAAGTGCCCTTATTAAATAATCAGCGTAACCAAGTTTTGGTTATATAGGTAGTGAGATATCCTCGCATACTTCGTTTGGCTTTTAGTTAGCTTTAGTAGACTAGCAACGACTCCTTCACTTGATAGAATCCTATGAGTAATCAAATTAGAATAAAAATTAATGATGTCGTGCAAGGTAAGAGTTTGAGAGCACACACGCCAATTGAGGACCATTAATCCATCGACCTTACATCTAGACTCGTTTTTCCTTTTAGGAGAGTCGCTACACCATTTTCAAATTTTGTATTTTTGCAAAAGGTTAAATAACGAGATATGTGCTCCAATAACTTGATTCATCTATGTTTCCAGAATTTCATGTTTACTATAATATCTAGAAATAATGAATCATATCAATTGTATCCCCACAGACGACCACATTTGCTCGCATGGGATTAAGCCTCAAGGAGTTAATATTTTTGCCCATTTTTTAATTGAACGAGGTTTCTTTTAACCAATCAGGTAATTAATTCTACAGTGGAATATGATCAAGTGTTAATCTACCGCTCAAATCACATCATGTTATTTTCTCGACAACTCAGTTAATTTTATTAAAATGGAAATGAAGATAAATTAACATATGTGGGGTAATCGGTTTTTAGTGAACGGCTAATTAAATTTTAATCAACAAAAAGTTTTGGCGTAGCGGGGTTGGGCGGTGTCACGGGGGCTGACGATCATATTGGCGTCCACGCCTCACGAGCCAATGGGATCCAAGAAGAGCCACGTGTCTTTCTGCTATTGGTGTTGTTCCCAAATTAGGTCTATTTTCCTACTCGAATGTACTGAAAAATACTAGCCACCGCCATCGGCCTCTACTCAACACATTCTGCAAGCGCGCTCGGAGATCGTGGAAATGGCGACGGCGACGGCGAGATCCTCTTTCTTCTGTACTGTACTCCTCTTCGCAACCCTATCTCTCGCTCAGGTACTTCGGATTCGAACGGCAGGCCCTTAGCATTCTCCTCTTTTTTCAATTCCGATCGAAGCGCATCGACTTTGGTTTCCCTCGAAAGCGGGGTGAAGTTGATACGAGACAACTGAATCTCTTTGTCGATTAGATCTTTAAGGTCATCTAGTTCCTTTTAATCACGAATCGGGCTCGACCCATATGTTTAGACGTATTATTGTTGAAGTTTCTTGGTGTGTAGTGATGCGATTTGCATTCATCGGCAGAAAATGAGCTATGGAGAATCATTTGATCGAATCTATTTAGTGTAGATTGTCGCAATTCTTCTCTATTTGGGACTTGAATTGAATCGCATTAAACCTATCATGCTGCAACGGCGTTCCGAGATAATCGAGACTTATTTGTTAGATCTAAACTCACGAGACCGTGTAATTATCTTCGATCATGAATCATGATCATCTTAATTGTTGTTGGATGCAATGTTATCTAAGTAATTTGGTATGTGGTGATGCACTCCGTAGGAAACGGGTAATTGGGGGATGTCACGAGCTACTTAACAGTGTCTTCTTGGTGTATTATGTTGAATCGATTGCTTTTTCAGGCAAAGAAGTCTGAGGATTCGAAAGAGGTGACTCACAAAGTTTATTTTGACGTGGAGATAGCTGGAAAACCAGCAGGTACCCTTTGCTTCACTTGGATAGCCTGCCTGAAGTGCAACACAAGATTAATTGTCTCACAACCCATACATTCTCATACTCGTACTTTTAATAAATGTAGTTTCCTCTTGAACACTTGCCTTAGTTGTTGGGATTACGAGAATTCAATTTGGAGTGTAATATGACATGTGAATTGCAATTTTCCTTACGGAGATCATTGGTAAAAGCTTTCTTTTGGAGCGTGAAATGAAGCTTTCGATTCTATGTTGACTAATAATGCTCCTCTGTATTCTCTATACCCGTTAGGCAGCTGTGTCCTCTAACTTGTTCTGTTGGAGATCTAGGTGTCATTTTCTGTCCACTATGGGAAAATGTAAAATCTAAGTGATGTTGCTGTCTACAGTCACTGGTGCCCGTGATTTAAGAATGTTATTTAGGAATCTTCTGATCAAAGAATGGTTCTGGCTTGCAATTGCTGATGTACCTTCATTTGTTTCTAGGTCGAATTGTCATGGGTCTATTTGGAAAGACAGTTCCAAAGACTGCTGGTATGTAATGGATGCCATTTTCGCTTATAACAGAAGCATTTCTATATTTTCCTTGGTAAAGGATGTTTGATCATAATGTTGACTTCAACCTATAATTTCTTTTCCAGAAAACTTCAGAGCGCTGTGTACTGGTAAATGCCTCATTCAATCCCCATCTCTGGCATTCTCACATGTTTTGGTCCCTTCTTATACTTTACCACTGTGCCAGATTCAGTTTCACATTTCACTCCTTTTCAAAATGTAAATCATTTCATTCCTAATGATTTCAGGTGAGAAAGGCATTGGAAAGAGTGGGAAACCTCTTCACTACAAGGGAAGCACTTTCCACCGGATAATTCCAAGCTTCATGCTACAGGGAGGTGACTTTACTCTTGGCGATGGCAGAGGTGGCGAGTCCATATATGGAGAGAAGTTTGCTGATGAGAACTTTAAGTTGAAGCACACCGGACCAGGTAGTTTCGATGTTATCTTACTTGGATTGTAGGTTAAGGGAGAATTTCCTTTGTCAGTGATTTCGGGTTAGCTGAAAGATAGCTTTATATCTCTCTTCAGGGCTTTTGTCTATGGCGAATGCTGGTCCTGACACAAATGGTTCACAGTTTTTTATCACTACTGTGACGACTAGCTGGTATGTAAAATCCTTGTTGGAACTATTCTTGTTTTCTGTATTTCTATGTAGAAAAGAACTGGTTATAGATTTTGCAATCGCTTGCTGGTCAATGGGATCTCTTTGGCTAATGATCGATTTGGTCATGAAAGCATGCGTCTGAAAATAATTCCTTGTGTTGACTGGACGGTGCTCTTAATTTTTCCTCTCTATTTCAATCGTGTTCAGGACATCTTTTGTAGTGTCTTGGCATCTGAAAAGTTCTGAGGGGTCAATACAGTGTGTTTTTGTTAGTGTCTTGATATTTGGTAAGTTGCGCGGGAAGTGGGAACCTGCTGAAAGGCTAACTTTTAATCGTGTCACAGGCTTGATGGGAGACACGTTGTGTTCGGGAAAGTGTTGTCTGGAATGGATGTGGTTTACAAGATTGAAGCCGAGGGAAGGCAAAGTGGCACCCCCAAAAGCAAAGTCGTGATTGCAGACAGTGGTGAACTCCCACTCTGATCGAACTGATGCCAACATGTTTACCATGACCAGCTCTTAGGCAGCAGTTAAGAGAGAAATACATAGAGTGTAGGTTATGTGAAATCGATATCTGGATGTGGAATTAAGACTCTACTCTCTTTTTGGCATTTCGGTTGTTCTAATGTGTCTGGAGTCGGGATTATTCAACATGATGTAATCATGCCTTTGTTTCTCAAGTGATGTTGCCATTTGACGTGCGATGTCCAAAAGGGCCGATTGATCCGGGGTTTCATTGGGCCCACGGCCTGGAAAGGGCCCATCAGAGTGGGCATTAATGTGGTGAATTTTTGGGCCCACGGAGGCCCACGTTCTGGCCTTTCGCCTTAACGGACCAACACCCATGGTGCAGGTTCAGTTGAGACCCAAAGTTTAGGTCCTTAACGAGGCTCAAAAAGTGGGCCATTGGCTATGCACGTGATGTTGGGCTTTAATGGGTCGCTAAGACCGTTTCTATGGGCCCACTTAGGGCGGACATGTTCATCACTGAGCCTTAATGAGCAGGGGCCCATTGATTAGGCATGCGATTACATCGATCCAAGCTTGACCGGCGAGATTCGTAAAGCCCAAAATAATCGTGAAATTTCTGGATGACGTGCCAAGTACATCTTTCCGCTGTCTTGGTAACTGTGCATTTCCTTTTACCTCCATGAATGAGACTCAAGACTCATCTTGCTCATTCGCGACCTTTTGCAAGTATTGAGTGACGCTACTCGCTACAGACGAATGGATGATATGCTTCTCCCTCCTTAAAGAAGTGCAGCCTCCAATAATGTACTTAACTCGGTCTTGACGTTGGCCATCATACGTGGACTCGGGCCGCTGGACAGTCCTCACCGTCTTGAATAAAAGAAGATGACCAATGCCCTCAGCATAAGTGGCAGCAGGTACCTACCGAAAACAACTTCACATAATAACCGAAACAATAAGAGCGAGTGCGTTTAGTAAAGTTTCTATTTCAGAAAATATTTTTTTTGAACATAAACACTTTACTATGTTTCTACTTCATAGAACAATTTTTTAGTAAAATAGAGTATTTAGTAAAAATGTTCTTCAAATAGAAAAAGAATATAAATGTATTTTTTACGATGAATACATTTTTTTTTATTTTTCCTTATTATTCATGAGTGATTGATCACCGTTGGCCGGCTCCCTGCCATTGCCGTGGGCGATCGACGGCCATGGCAGCGATCGGGGGGCGGAGGCTGCAAGAGCAAGAGAGAAAATAAATAAATAAATAAAACATATTTTTTAACAAAATGTTCATAAATAAGAAGGAAGTTTTTTTTGTTTCTTATTGTTATTCCAAATGTATTCCTAAAAACAAAAAAAAAAACATATTTTTTGTTCTCGAAAATACAAGTGTAAACAAACATGTTTATGTTTTTTTTTTTGTTTTCGATGAAACAAAATAACATAAATACATGTGTTTAAGAACACAAAACAAACGCACCCTAAGCGGCCTCTTGATCAGAACAATGTGGGCGACCATATCGAGGAAATGCACAGTTGTCGCTTGTGGGTCTCTCGGAGGACTCATTGCTAGAGTTAATCTAACATCTCAGACTAAATAGTACTCATAGCAACTGTCCAAAAAGAAACGGCTCTTCGTTTAGCCACGTTAGTTTCAACTAAATTAGCTGGGAGACTTCGAAGATGGAATAATTCTAGGCTGAAGTACGCCAGGATGTTCGGTTCCCTTCCCAGGACTTGACAGCTCCATCGGACAATCATGAATCGGGTACTTAGATTGAAGTTTCAATGCATTAAGTGATGCATGGAACTGATCATGTCCTGCTGGCTTCAGAAACTTCGGCTCATCATTTAGTCCATTTCGACAATGAATGCATTGCATCTTCCGCCTTTCTACTTCATCCTTGACACCCTATAAACATATTTACAGAAATAAAGTTTCATCAACTCATTGAAACAGAGCATGGCTAGATCAACGAGGTCATGGGGTGCGCACTGTGATTGCAGAAGGTAAGAAGATGCAAATACCGAACAAAATTGGTAAAATATGAAGACAACAGTGTCCAAAACTTCTGTTAAGGAAATTCTACATGATGCTCAATTACTCTATAGAAGGTGGATGCCAGAAGATGCATATGTAATATCCCAGCCTTGTACATGATCTCATAATTGTAACCAGGAAATTGAATTCAGCAACAACAAAAATAGAGCTTGCTAGTTTGATCAACCAAAGCAACTAGAATTCCGTCCAATGACAATGAAGTGTTTTTTTTTCTATTAAGTGGAACCTTAACTGAAACGAACAAAGCTAAACCACTAAAGTATCCCCCATGGACCAGGCAAAGAACAATGACACGTGATGCTTTGATAGGATATTTACCAGCCTTAAGCCTTGTCAAATTTCCTTTGAGTCAACCATATAATTGCTGATAAAAAAAACTAACTAGAATGGAACTCCTCAGTCGAATGAATGTTCACAAATTCACTGGGGAAATCTCAGAGAGATGCACCTTCCTTAACAAGTTCAGCTAACCTTACCAGGTTCAGCTAACAAAGTCACGGAGTTCAGGGGAGTCCTCTCTTTGACATTTAGTAATGACAGACATCCATATAGAGAAGTTTATCTACCACTGACAAGACAGAATTTCTGGTGCAATACATGGTAAAGTCTACATTAATTACAGTTACAGGAGCATTAACTCAGAAAACTCGTGTGATTCCAAAACCATGTCCACTTGCTTGATCTGAGGGTGAAATAATTATCAAACAACTGTATGGAGTCCTAAAAGAAACTATTCCACCGGTAAATTCTCAAAGGACAAAAGTTGCTGCATGGATTTTGCAAGGTTGTCTGTCTAATATCATGGCAGTGGAGCAATCATTTCCAGCAAGATTGCTATATTTAAAAAGAAATATAACATGATGGTCCTTGAACTTTGATCTAATATGCAATGTGGTTCCTAATCTATTAGAAAATGTTCAATGGAGTATCTTAGAATACATGAAAATGTTTACAGGGTGTCAAGTGTGAGCAAACTAACAAGATCCATTGCATCAATCTTTAAGTTCCAATTCTCACAGAGACGTAACATGCAAACACAATTGGAAATCGATAATCAGCATGCAAACATAATCTATCATTTATGACCCCCTGCTTTCAGTATTACATTCCTCCTATGCAAGACACCACACCAGCTACGAGCGACATGCCAATTGCAAGCGAAAAAACAAACCTGCAAGAGTCCCAACTCAAATTCGGGAAGCCCAAGTTGCCCAACTGTCAACGAACCAAAGAAATTTCCCAAAAGAGCTGCATCAGGAACAGTCAATCCCTGCACAAGCCCAGCAACTAACCCACCCAAAAAGCTATCACCAGCACCTGTTGGATCAACCTGACTAGCGACAAAGGGTTCAATCTTCATCTCGCCATCTTTCCAGTACAAAGTACACCCATCCTTCCCATTTGTGACCACAACACAGCACCACTTCCTCACCTCCTCCACGTCGATATAAGCCGCTTCTTCCGATGATGCCTTTATGAACCCAATTCGAGGCAAGAGATGATAAAACCCACTCTCCTTCAACTCCACAAGCCTCACTGTTCCATCAACAACATCAAAGACCCGAATCAGGGCCTGTAAATCTACAAACACCGCTTTACACGTCTCAATCATTTTCTCGAGCGTCTCCACCAATATCTCGCCCCCAACTCCAACCGCCATCCCAAAATTAAATTTCGCGTCGGGGAGGTCCGAAGGTGCAATCGGCTCGCAGGAGCTGACCCGTTTCAGGACACGGTCCACATGCCCGTTCTCGCCCGAGCCCGAATTGAAGTACGCATGGAAGAGAGTAGTCTTGCAATTGGGTGCCACGATCGAGCAGCGAGCCGTCGAGTACTTGAAATCGCTACCCACTTTCGACACCGGATCGAAGGGAATCGAGAGGCCGTCGAGCACGGCGGAGATGAAGGAGACGGCGCCTCCAAGGGACTCGGCCACCACAATACCGTCTCGGAAGAGGACGTCGTGGCAGTAATTGCCGGCGATGAGACCACGGGCAGTGGGGATTTGAGAAGGCTGGTTCGAGTCTCTCACCATGAGGAACTTGGCGGGCAAGAGAGAGAATGGCCAGAGGAGGGTGAGACCGGGACCTAGCAACGATCATGAGTGGAGGACAAAAAGAAGGAAGGGTTAGGAAGGGTCCATGGGACGAAAGACGTGAGAGGAACACAAGAGGAGGAGGAGGAGGAGGAGAGCAGCAGATACTTAAGAAGGAAGAACAGGGGCAGACTGTAAATCTGAATTTGAGGAAGACAAGGCTAAAACGAAAGTGAAGGTTGCATGGCGGCTCCGTCTGGAGCGCGTGTCGTTGGTACGATCTCGCGCCACAAGAGGAGGATTTGCAGAGCAGGGGAGGGGACCAACATTTCCATTTTTCCCCCTCTAAGTGGGGCCACCCCTTCCCTCTCACAAACCCGCAGAGCAGAGAAATTGATTGTCTGCCTAGAAGCTTTCCAGGGCAGAAGCTTTCCAGGGCAGACTGATCTGATCCCCGTAATTGTCTGATCAATGATCGGACAGTTACTTATTAAAAAAAAAAAGCGAAAATGGATGAGTCCCCTCTTAAAGTGGGGCCCACCCCTTCTCTCTCATAAACCCGCAAAGCAGGTTTGCTGCGGGTAAAGGATCCAAATCCATCTAAGGAAAAGGATCGTCTGCCTTGAAAGCTTTTCAGGACATACTGATTTAATCCCCGTAGCCATCCGATCAATGATGGGACGCTGCTTATTTTTCAGGAAAAAAAAAAGGCAAAAAGGAATGGGCCCCCTTTTAAAGTAGGGCTCACCCCTTCTCTCTCCTGCTCTACAAGTAGAGGATCCAAATCCTCTATGGAAACGTATCTCTAATTCCTTTATGCTCTTTCACATCTTATGGGTCTTGGAATTTTTCAGTTTACCCAACAAGCAGGATATAAATACCTTTTCTCATTTTAAAAATTAACGTAATTGAAGTCCATTAAGGTAAAAATGATTTCTAGCTTAAAATTGTGCAAATCCGAATTTTCTTCTTCTTTAAAAGAAAAACAGAGTCGTATCGAGCAAGTACAAAGGAGATATCACCAAGCAACCGCCACAATCAGATGGCTAATCAGTTACATCATCCACATACATTTGAATTCAAAAAGTCTCCCAATCAATTACATCACACCCTTTCAAAAAACTGACTACTAACAGGAAGCCTAAAATTATCTTTTTAGCCCCACAGTAACAATTATAGAATCAAAAGATTCCCGAGTTGACCTCGCGTCGTCTGCTCTGGCTTTTAAGCTCACGAAAGCGACTAATTTAGTTGGGAATTTTTGGGGGGCCAAAAGGACGAACGCCCTCCGTCAAGAATAATGCTTGATAGATGGCATTCCGTGGGGAGAACAATATGGCCAACCAAAGGAGGAGGAAGAGAATATGAAACCACTAATTTTCTATAAATGGAGCGTCCACAAGGAAACGGATTTGGGTCTGATTGTGGTCAGACGAACCAGATTCCCACTACTACCCTACTTTTCGTTCTTCAGCAGCCAAGGTGTTAGAAAATTCAATCAGGTATGGTGAATTCTATAATCGGACGCCAACAGGAGAATGGAGAGCAAAAGATCAAGAATCCACAGCTTAGATCTACTCAGTAATAGTCGTGATATAAATCTCTCGAGGAGCAATTCTAACCCATTCTGTCATATCTCTGTTTCAAACTCCCCATCTGCTAATATTTCCTCCATGCCTGAAGTAGGCAGCATTTGGAAACACATAAACAGATTTAAACCGCTGAGAACTCGTCTAATAAAATTGTTACATCTCAAGCTCTACGAAAGAAATTCTTCTACACTTCAAAACATATCTAAACAATGTCTCCTTGAATCTGATTGTGGTCCTGATTTGCTTATTAGGCCAGTTTAACCTTCTCCAATTTTCTCTATTTCGAGAGTTGGCATAAGTAGAAGTGTCTTGATCCTACCCAGGTTGTGATTTACTAGGAGAAAAGGACGATTACCATCCTTTCCTGGGAAAAACAGCAAACGTAAACCCATGAACATTCTGAACCTATACAGTCAATTTCCAAACTCAACATAAATTCAGTCTGTTCTCTTAAAACCAGAGAGCACCATCCTTAACGCACCAGAGTTCTCCACAAAGATTTCTTTATGAAAGGGGGCAAAATCAAGACATTCATCCCCCAATAAAGAAAACGATCGCATAACCACTCTAATAACAGAATGATATCAAGAATGACCAGTTAATCAGAGCTTACCATAATAGGAGGAGCACGACTTATCGTCGCTGCAAGTGCACGAGCGCAGGAGCAAGCAGATACTGACAGGTGACACACACAAGTTTGTCACTTACTAATTGTTTATGCATAGAGTTACATAGAGACAGAAGATGGACAGAAGAGTTTCACCCAACTTCATCATTCACCAATTGTCTCCAAGTAAAATTACACATGACAGGACAAAATACAGAATGTGTACAAGTTATCTGAGCAATACAGTTGGAAATGGCGTGTGATCCATGTTAGATCATTTCATATACCAGATTGTTAGAAGTTCATAGGGAAGCTAATAAAAGTAGGCATTGCGGCAAAAAGATTGTCAACCAGACCGGATACCACCCATAAAAGTCCTTGGATCAGGACAGTTTCCAGTGAATTGAGCTTGAGAGAAGTCAAATCCTGGATTCTGCATAAAGAGATCACCTTCATCATGGGATAGTTCAGTAGAAAAATCTTTAAATATAAAGTCAAGCAGTACAAAAAGGTTGGAGCACTGACAAACTAAGTGGGTCAACCAACACCTCATCGTTAGCCCACGGCATGCGGTAGAACAAAGAGAAAAATCATAAAGGAAACAGGAAGATACTTGTAGACAACTAGAGGAGTCCGGAGAATTGAACTCCATGATTTGTTACTCAGAGACAAGGCTAAGCAAACATGAAATTCATGAGCTTATTGTCATCTCAATTTTCATGATTCACCTTAACAATAACATTCAGCAGAATCACAGAAATCCTCCAAGAAAAGTACATGCAACAACTAAATGCACCCCATTGAATTGCAAAACTTGTATATCTTTAGGCTCTTAAGGAATGACAAAAATGGTAGGCTGAAAAAGGGAGGAATAACAACCATTGATCTTTTCAGCCCAATTTTACAATTTTCAAGCAGGGTATCAGTCACAAAACAGAACAAAGGAGCAGAACAATTTCCTAAAAATAGTAAAAAAAACAAAGACAGCAAAAAAGCTTTCTCCGAATGAAAGACAGGCATAGATACACTTAAAAATATGTTGGTATGCTCACTGTTATTGGACCAATCAGTCCCTTTCTTTGAGGCTACAGGTGCAAAGGTGATGCATCAGCTGTGGAAGAGAAAGGGAAGGGGCGAGGCAATGCCTGATGTTCCCAATCAACAGAAAGCAAAAATAGCTGCCTTTCGAGAGTTCAAATGTAAGACAATCTAGCAGAGCAATCCTGAGTGGCAAAGCAGTACTGCAATGATGCAATAGCGTACAACGTGCTGCCAAACATTATGAAATGCTTCACACGAGGAAGAGGATACATGAATCAGACAAACAAGAGCACTTCCAGTTCCCAGTGATCATGCGGACTATTGCACTTCTTGCATCAAAACTTCGACATGCTATGGAACTAGTATAGTGTTTGACCAATAACCTTCCTTTGCTAAAACATTATGCTAACCAAACACTCACAGCAAACTCATTAACTAAATATTTACCACAGAAGGCCTTATTCAGCAAGACATCTAATCATAACAGCGATAGCATATGTGGAAATGGCAACAACCTATAAGACAATGAAAAGCTAATTTTATTCGAAAAACATAACAATCACCTCTTCTTGAAATCTCTGAAGCATGAGGCGCTTCTGCTCCATGTCAGATGCGTACGGATCTAGCTGACCCTGGCCTTGTATTGGAGAAGACCATGTTTGACCTTTGTCCCTCTTCTGAAGGGTTATATGCATGATATCATCCTCTACACCGGAAGAACATAAAACTAATCAACACAAAACGCGATGAAACGATTTTAAGCTCTTTTGCATCTGCTCCCGCACTCTAGCACATTCAAATGACAACAGCACTCCAATTATGCAGAGCAACACAAATCGATACTGAAGAGAAATATTTTTGTCGGTTTCTCCTATAAGCATCAACCATATTTTTGTCGGTTTCTCCTACTACGTTCATTTTGCAGACAAGCATAAACGTGCTCGAGTAAGAGGAAAAAAGAGCAGTACCAAGAGTCCAGAAAGAACAATCTGTCTTCACGGGGCTCGTCAGGTCGTGCTAACAAAGCAGGAAAACAAAAGGGCCATTAATCGAACAGCACAATTTTACGGCAAATCCCTCTAAAAGGGGACAAGGAAGGAGCATCAGTATCGAGGAAACAATGGCTGACATTGAGATAAGGAGGGTTGCCTTTGATCCCAACTTCAACGTGCTTGGCCTGAATCTTGCAGTAGAATTGCTTGGGATGAACATTCGGAGGCAATTTTATATAGATGTTAACCTCTTCCAGGGTCTGATCCCACTCGAACACCGTTTGACCTGCAGACGCGCCGCGAAGCAATCAAAATTGAAATCTCTGGCCACTCCAATATCCGCGAATGAAGAACACAGAAAGAGAGAGACTAAGCGGAACGAACCATTGTGGGAGAAGATGTGGCGCTTCTCGGGAGCCAATTTCTCCGCCATGATCTAAGCTCCAGAGCTTCGGTTGCCTATCGTCTCCACGCTCTTCAGCTTTGCGCGATCCTGCTGCGCCGGGTTCGGTTCACTCGTTGCCGTCTCTTCTGGAAGAATCGCCCCTGCGCCCATGTCCCGATCTCGAATGGATGTCTATTGGGCCAACTTTCGACTATATATAAGGCCGACCCATTACATGCAGATCCGAACTATCTTGGGCTTTGATAGATTTGAGCCCGTGCCCCACGACAATATTGTCCGGATGAGCCCATTAACTATTTAATCGATCCTTAATAATTATTTTTCTTTCTGAAATTTAAGTTATGGATCAGTTAAGTATATTGATTGTCAGTCTTAGCTCTCAGAATCCAACGTTAGATTCCTTTCTTTCACTCCAGTCACCTGTGCACTCAACACATCCTAGCTTCAATGACTCATGGATCATCAACGACTAATGCTGGGTATACCTCTGAGAAATGAGTTTTGAAGCGTGACACAATTGATCTATCGAGAGTCTCTCCACCTTTTGCTTGCTTTAATCAATTGGTCTATTTGATTGTTCAAGCGCTCAACATTTGCCTGCATGGCCACGTCAAAAGTGTGCAAAAAACTTTTCAAATCTTTTATAACTCCAACGTAGATATTTCTCGGTGCAAGTAATTTATTAGCTTATAGAAGGATGTGACAAGCTCTTTGTCCTTTTTTGTTAACTTAGTCATAAACATTTTGCATTTGTGTTAATTTACTCCATCTAGCCAATTTGCTATGGTTTTGCGTAGTAGAATGAGGAAATCATATTCCCAAGCAAGAGCTCGCTAGAAGCGTGAATATGATGCTTCACTTAATGCTACTGATTAATAAGGGCAATATGAGATCAGCGCTCGCAATTTACTGATAATGAAGGATGGAATGAGAGAGCTCGTGAGGAAATTTCCTCCAACCCTCATCTCTTCTTTTTCTTCAAGTCCATAACAACCAAAAAATGGCAGCTTATGCAAAACCTTTTCCGTACTTCGTTTTCTTCGCCAGTATCGGGGGTAAAGAAGAGAAGAGAACAAAAGAAGTAGGTCTCTACAGCGTTTGATTCGCTCGGACGAAGCCGCCTGAAAATTCCCGGAAAGTTCTACATCTAGTGTGCGGCCAAGGCTTGCATGATTCTTCCTCGCATAAGCTCTCAGAATAGGCACTTTCGCTCAACAAGAAAATACAGACACTCTCTCTCTCTCTCTCTCTCTCTCTCTCTCTCTCTCTCTCTCTCTCTCTCTCTCTCTCTCTCTCTCTCTCTCTCTCAGGTTCACCCATGCTGCACCGATGTGCTCATTTTCCTACGTGTTTGGCTTCCAACACTAGAATGAACCCTTCACCTCAGACATGCAGCGCATGCAAAAAGAGATAAAGCATGTTCTATAATGGTTTTTTCCTTCTCTGATAATATGTATGAACTATCGAACTCGAAGTATGTCAAAAGAAGACCCTGCTGTTTATAGTGGTGACCTGAAGCACCCCCAAAGTATATGGATCTTTTGGTTCTCGCGCATTATCTCTCTCTTGTAATATAATACTGATGCTTCATCGATGCCAGTACAGAAATTCCAAGTGATTTTCCTGTTATCTGTATTGAACTGCATTCGAGTAATGCAGGATAACTTTGTATTTCTGTTCAATGACCCTTTGGCAAGATAGACGACATTAATTATTGCACATATGCACCTTATCATTCTGATCAGGGGTTCGAAAGAATCCTTGATGCGACCACCGAACGAGTTTTCGTTTGCACAACAGATTTTGAAGTATTCTTGCTCCTTGTCAACATCACCCATGGATATCATGCTCCGACACTAGCTCGATTACCATCTTTTATGAGTATAGGGATCTCATTTTGGGGGTTTGTAATTTTCCGGTTGATGAAAGATCCTGTCAACCTTGTGGACCAAGTTAGACACGTACTATGGCTTGGGTTGGGTGGTCTATTATTTCCATTTCACAACGTAAGGAGTTGAATATGTCTCGTGCATCCAATTTATACATACGTTTGTTCCTTAACCACTAAGCCAACTCTAAATAAGTCGAGTCTAATATTTTTCATGATTGTGCATTCGTATATATATTTGCACATCATACTATGTAAATCGTGATCAGTATGACGATGGAATAATTTTTAGCAACTGTTGTAGTGTTGGATGGGGTATTAAATAGTCAACTTTCCCGGAGTACAAAGATTTTGTATATGTAGCCTTGGCTTCCCGTGCTGCGTCGGTTCATTCGTGAGGCAATCACTATCTTTCTAAAGTAGCTGTCTACTTTGGTATGTGGCACCATTGAAAAGAACAGCGAGAGGATAGATGGTACTTGTTTATGAAAGTGATACTTGACATATTATTAATGGTTGCTTCAACATCCAGTACACTAATATTGTGGATACAAGCAGATTCATAAAGTTTATTTGCCAGATGGCTCGCCGAAAAACGGTTTACACAGGCTCTGTTGGATTGAAGATATGTCTCCTATGCAGTAATTATCTAAACTTAAAAGCGATGCAGCTATGCATCTACGCCACAGTTTGTATGGACGTACTTTACACAGGTAGCGTAGCATATAGAAGCCTTTCGCAAAAGTGCACAACTTTTAAGTAGTTCGTGAGTAAATTTGCAAATCGGTTTTCCCTGAATCTCTAAAGTTGGTCTTGTTTTACATTTTTATGCATCACTTGGTAAGTCAAATTCTTATTTGTCACTCTTTGTAAATAAATCCTGAAGGCTTCTTTGGAATACAGTTCGTGGGGTTCTGAAACTATTAGGGTCGATGGAATCACATGATAATCGACTTGTTTTTACCTGGAATGGGGTTACCCAAGTCCAATCCCCAACTTCTCATCGACTCTCAAGGCAAAAATATCAAGGAGTTCACTTTACATTAGCGAGCACACCTTCGACAAGGCATCTCAATACGAGATTATTCAGTGCAATGGAGGTTAAAAAGAAGCAACTGAGGTTCGGGTTGGTTCCACTTTAGCTTGGTTTAATTTGGAAGCTATGAGTTCACGGATTCAGATGTTCATCACACCTTAAATCTGGATGCATCCACAGCTCATAATTTGGCATATATGTTAAGTATAGTTACTGATATTATCAACAACGGTCTTTGAAGTTCATTACGTGTTGATGTGTGAATGGTAGTTATAATGTTAAAAAAATAAGGTAAATTCCAATTCTCTGCAAGACCGATTAATCTTTTTCTCCAAATGGCAACCTTAGTAGAGCATTATATGATTTGGTGGTTTTAAATTTCTTTTAAATTTCTTTCTTATATGTGTGCTGGAAATGTTACGCTTAAAAAAATAAAAGCAAATGACCCGTGTAACATGGCAAACTTCATGTGTGCACACTACCAACAGGCCGGCACCTGCACGCCTTCATCCTTAAGTACGTGTAATTCATGCAAGAAAGAAAACAAGAGTGGAAAATTCCAGGAAGCTGCTCTCTCTGAACGGTTCTCCGGTTCTTGCATCGACGATTCATCTTCCGTGAGAGAGCACTCTTGGCCTATCTCTATATATAACCACCTCAGCATTTTGTGCCACAAAAGAGCCTCTTGCCATTTAATTTCTCTACTTATACTAATTTAGTTTATACAGGGGTGACGTATTGTTCCCATGGATGCTCAAGGGCCATGGAACTTGGAAAATGGAGGCGTTAATGGCATTGACGTCAAGGGTCTGGACAAGGAAGCATCCTTCACTGATCGACGTGCGCCCCATAATAACTCGGCTTCTTCCGTCCTACGGAAGAAGTCTGATTCGATGCTTGTGCCGGCCAAGGTTCGATTCCCACTGCTTAGACAAGTGCTCGCCAATTTGCAAGAGGTGATCCTAGGGACCAAGCTTGCGATACTCTTCCCGGCAATCCCGCTGGCGGTCGCCGCAGACCATTACAAGTTTGGAAGAGTGAGTGCAATGTTCATGAAAATGGTTGTTTATCATTGTAACAAGCCACTGCCTAGAGGGTCTCCACTGTGAAGATTGGCAGTGCGTTAAAATGTCTCTTAATACATAAATCACTAGATAAGAACTAACTGGACAGGGATAACATTGCATTTTCCATCTCTCCTAGGCTTGGATATTTGCTCTGAGCTTGCTTGGCCTTACCCCTCTTGCGGAACGCGTCAGCTTCTTGACGGAGTAAGCGACTTCTTTCATTAAGTGCTTATTGATGATCGACGGTAGTCATATGTGTATCTAATATTGTTCTTTGTGGTTCTCCCTTCAGACAAATTGCATATTTCACAGGCCCAACAGGTAAATGTTTTTCTATTACCAACGATGGATAAGTGAACTGTAACAATTTCTTCTTTCTTCTTCCTTAAAAATTGTTTTGGCTTCTAAAGTGGGGGAAAAAGACTGACATAAATGTGATGGATGGGCTTGGTTCTAGTTGGGGGGCTACTGAATGCGACATGCGGGAACGCAACGGAGCTAATCATAGCATTACTTGCGCTTCACCAAAACAAGATACATGTGTTGAAGTACTCTCTTCTGGGCTCGGTTCTCTCCAACCTCCTCCTCGTGTTGGGGTCATCTCTTCTTTGTGGAGGCTTGGCCAACCTCAAGAAGGAACAGAGATACGATAGAGTACGTAACGCCGGACATTGCCTGCATTTATTTAATCAATATGACGAGTTTGCCTTGTCATTAATTCTTGTTGCTCCTCGGATTGATTGTTTAAACAGAAGCAGGCTGATGTGAACTCGCTCCTTCTGTTACTGGGATTGCTCTGCCATTTATTGCCGTTGATGTTCAGATACGGAGGAAGCGGTGGACCAGGCGAGGCCTCGATCGCAGATTACACGCTTCAGCTGTCGAGAGCTAGCAGCATTGTGATGCTTCTGGCATACGTGGCTTACATTGTCTTCCAGCTAAAAACTCACCGGCAACTGTTCGAGTCCCAAGAGGTGACTCGCAGTAAAACATTCCATCCCATCCCATGACTTAAGGCTACAAGTATTAAGTAGGATCAATTCCTATGAGCATAATTTACATGAAGCGTCATATCATGTGGGCCTCACATGAGACTCGTATGATCCAATTCATGCGAATTAGATCTGCATCACATGAATGGGCTCTCGAGGGAAAGCCCGTTTATGCACATGTGCATGCAACAAGTTCCTAGCCATGCACTAGAAAAACACATCTATTGTATGCTTTAGGTAAGTTCTTGCTGGTTGCGTATGGACATTCTCAGCCAAACATTAAGGTGGCGGGAATTTAGAATCCCGTAAATTGGCAAAAACACATACTAAGTGGTAGTCATAATTCCGTCTCCGCTAAAATTGACTTGTCCATACATAGTTTTTATTTTACCATAAACATACATACTTCAAATGCATAATCCTTCTTAATTTTCTTTAAATTAATGTACCATAATGTTTCAACGGTTAATTTGTTTAGTTATTATGATCAGGAGGATGAAGAGGAAGAAGAGAAGGCGGTGATAGGATTCTGGAGCTCGTTTTGCTGGCTGGTCGGCATGACGATGATCATAGCCTTATTATCTGAATACGTTGTTGGCACAATCGAGGTAATCACGCTTCATAAAAGTGAATACTATTAAGGACTTCCCCATATTAGTCGCTTTCATGTATTGCATGCTTCCATCGGACTCCTGTTGACCATCACAGACGCGAACTTGCAACCGCAGGCCGCGTCGAGTTCCTGGGGAATTTCGGTCAGTTTCATCAGCGTGATATTGCTACCTATCGTTGGCAATGCTGCAGAACATGCTGGTTCCATCATCTTTGCCCTTAAGAACAAGTTGGTATGTTTAAATAGTCGCCAAGTTGGTCAAGTTGGCAGCATATGTGTATTGGGGTGCACGTCCTTTGACTATTCTTTACCTTTTATTTATTCATAGTGTTTGTTTTGTGGCAGGATATATCTTTGGGAGTCGCTCTAGGATCAGCAACTCAGATCTCCATGTTTGTCGTAAGCAGTTTAAAAATCCTAGTTATACGCTATGGGGGTACTAACGAGGACATCGAAATAACCTGATTATTTGCAAATTAGTCTAACAAAATCTTTGTCATTTGAATTTTCAGGTTCCCTTCTGCGTAATTGTGTCCTGGACCATGGGTACTCTTATGGATCTTGATTTCAGCCTCATTGAAACTGGTTGTCTGGCTTTTACGATCTTGATCACCTCCTTTGCTTTACAGGTTTTGTTATTCTGTTCCCCCTTCAGCTTTGATTAAAACAAAGATTAGTGACTGGTCATCGATCAAAACATAAAAGTGACCATCTCGGTTCTGCCTTCGCAGGATGGAACATCACATTACATGAAGGGAGTGGTTCTATTCTTATGTTACATCGTCATCGCGGCATGCTTTTTCGTCCAGAAAATTCCCCTCAGTAATTTCCTAGTTGAAATCTCGCCTCGGCCCAGATAGTTTCTTGAGTTTCACTCCCCGAGCAATAATTATTTCGCCTTTCAATTCTGATGATGCAGGTCAAACGAATATCGCAAACTCAGAAGTTGAAGCACCAGCTGCAGTCTCATCGGCTTAGTCAGATTTACTATCGGAGTATGAAGCGGCACCTGAATAAACTGATGTATTTATGTCGTAAATTTTTTCGATTGATCCAGCCATTTTCGAACCGGCATCGTCCCTGTCTATCTCTTGAATGAATATGAGGAGAATTTCCAGAGAGTCTCGAGTGCGTTCCCTGTCCTAGACCTCACTAGCAGATAGACCGAAGGACAGACGTGCCACATCGCATGCGTGTCACGGGAACAATGATTACTCTAGTGAAGAGAGCTCCATTGGAAATGCATATAGGATCTGTCATCTGGCAATACAAATCGATCCTGATTTGCAATAACTAGATGAAATCGATGCCGAGTCGGACATATTCTATTTCAATCCGTACCAAATTGACAGCTTCTTTTTTCGCTTTTTGTTTAATTTCAGAGCGCCAAAATCTTCTCTCTTCCCTTACTCTATATATTTTAATGATTCTGGCCGATCCATCTCGGGAAGATATTCAAATATTCTAAAGGTTCTGCATTATGTCAGTGGGAGAGTTCTTCGGTGCAACTAAGAAATAAATCAGGCGAATGTATTAATGGAGATTCGGCAGTGTACAGAGAATCACCGAAGCTTATTAAGCAAAGAAAGGACACATGGGTCCAGGATAGCTTCCTTCAGGAACAGGGCTTCGATCTTTGTATATAATATACGATGCCCACGCACGTATATTTTACTTGCACGAGGTTGGTCATTCATCTCATAATGCATCGGATTCAGATTCTTCTAATGTGAGCTCACTTCCTCCTTTTATACATATACGATCCAACAACATAAAAATCGTTTATTAAAGCGAAAGAAAGATACTTGTTCTTAAGGCGATACACACGCCAGCGTCATCCAAGATTACAAACTGTCCTAAATACAAAATTTTCAGGAAATCATCTCGAGCAAGATACATTATTGGGTTCTGTTTTCTAAGGAAAATAAAACGAAACTGAGATTGTGGGCAACGGTGTGGCTGCAGTTTTTGCCAGATCCTGCGCGAAAGACACCCCTATAAAGGGTGTAGATAGGTTTATTGACCCTAGATTCATGCCGGATTCAATATGATTACAGCTTTTACTTATTTTAAAATTCTTTTGCAACCATAAAGCCAACAAGTTCGCGGCCATCCTCGCTTTCTGCCAGCAAAAGTCTGATCATCTCAGAATAAGCTCTTCAAAGATTGTCTGAGATTTAGTCAATCATATCAGTTTATTCGCACGCGAATCAGGATGCGCATCGAAAGACGAGGCCTAGCTTACGTACGAAATTATGATCGACTAGTTCATCCCACCACACCAGCAAAGAGAGCTTACCTGGGAAAGTTTCTCTCCTAAGAAGAGTAATATCGATCCCTGCAATGGAAAGAAAAAGGTACGGATAAGAGTTCCGATTAGAATATTCATTGGGAATGGTGAATAAACAAAGATGTCGCCCATCTTAGCAACAGCTAGCACCTTATTTTAATTGCAATGTCAATGGTGTAATGGACAATTCTGAAAACCATCCTAAAAACCCTGCCTCAAAAGAAATCAAAAGTTGGACCCCGTAGAAGGAGACTCTAACAGACAGGTCCTAAGCCCCTATAAATGTCCACGTCCCTTACTCTCTCCACGTAAACAAAGCTCATAAGCTCAGATTAAACCCGAAGTGTCGTGCCCTTTCTGATACAGTTGCTACACTTATGGCAGCTGATAAATCTCAAAGAAAACGATCGGTGGCCATCATCTTTGGAGTCACTGGGCTGGTGGGCAGAGAACTTGCCAACAGGTTAATCTCCAAATCCAGATGGAGAGTCTATGGCGTGGCTCGCCAGCCGGAGATCGCACCCATACAGAGTTGCAATTACCGGTTCATCTCTTGCGATCTCCTGAATCCCTCAGAAACCCAACAAAAGCTGTCAAATTTGAGGGATGTGACTCATGTGTTTTGGGTCACTTGGGCTAGTCAGTTCCCACTGGACAGCTCAGAATGCTGTGACCAAAACAGGGCCATGATGTCCAATGCCTTGGATGCAATCCTCCCAAATTCTCCCTCGCTCAGGCACTTCTCGCTTCAGACGGGGATGAAGCATTATGTGTCCCTGGAAAACCCACTCAATGGCCAACGAGTTTGCTACTACAGTGAGGATTGCCCAAGAGCAAGTGCAAGATACAATTTCTATTACCATTTAGAAGATTTGCTTAAGGAGAAGTTAGCCGGCAAGGTGGGTTGGTCTGTGCACCGGCCCGGTCTATTGATCGGCAGTTCAAGAAGGACCTTATATAATTTCATGGGATGTTTGGGTGTGTATGGCTCTATTTGTAAGCACCTTGAGCTACCCTTTGTTTTTGGAGGGACAAAAGAGTGCTGGGAAGAGGTGTGCATTGATGGGTCTGATGCTGGTCTGGTAGCCGAACAACACATATGGGCAGCTACAAGTGAAAGCGTTTCATTTACCAACGGTCAGGCGTTTAATTCCATTAACGGACCAAGCTTCACATGGAAAGACATCTGGCCTGCCCTGGCCGAGAAGTTCGGTGCGCAAGTTCCTGAAGAGATGTTCATGGAGGATCATTGGTACTCCAAAGTCATGGCCGACAAGAAAGAGGCATGGAAGGCCATCGTGGAGAAAGAAGGACTAGTGCAAACGGAAATGGAGGACTTGGCAAATTGGGATTTCTTAGATATATTGTTCCGGTGCCCAGTTAAACTGCTCGGGACGCGGGACAAAGTCGACCAGCTTGGATTCACGATGCAGTGTAAAACGCTGGATTCAATCTTGAATTGTGTGGATTGCATGAGGCACGAAAAGCTGATCCCTTAGGCTTTGCTTTGGTCCCCGGCAAATAGGGGACAATGAGGTGTACCTCTAAAAGCGGTCCTGAAGAAATCTATGTAAAAGTTCGAAGGCCACTCTCAATATGTGCTGACCGCTCAAATGTGTTCCTTGACATAAGTTGGGTGTCTTTTATTTTAACTTGGCTAAAGCTCGACCTGTTATACTGGTAAGAAGGGTACCTAGTGACACCCGTATCATACGATTGTAATTTGTAGATTCCACATCTTCCATGGATGGTTTTTTCACCCCACAAGGATGAAACCAGCCATATGTTTTAAGCAAGCAATCCTATTTTCACACTAGCGACAGCCGATTGATAGAAGACCATATACAAATTTTGCTGTAAATATATTATTGTAAAAAACATGTGATCGAACACAATGTCATTCCCTCCTCTTCAAGAACTAGGTCCCGCCAACTATATTTCCTTATTAGATATTCTCATGAGCATAATTAAACATCACACACCAAATATAGAGAGAGAGAGAGAGAGAGAGAGAGAGAGAGAGAGAGAGCAGACTCGAAAACATCGATCTGACTAGCATAATGTGAACATCTCAGTACAGCATCAGGATACTACTGTCACTCTGAGATCAAAATTACGAGTAGCCAAAGCAAAATAGCTACGTGCTTTAGCTGGAGGGAGAAAAGCAATGAGCAAAGCTACCTGCTTTAGAAGTGGGAAACCTGACAAAAAACCAAACAGTCATGGTCACCAACGTTAAACAGCCTACATGGGGTTGGATGACAGCTGATAAAACATCGGAAATCAGCTCCAGAAAATCTTGAGCTTAGCGTTTAACTTTCCGCTTGCTCTTACAATTCAACTCTTTCTTACTGAACTTGGATCTTTTTCCCTTAGAGCTGAATCCACCACAATCAGAATCGTCTTCACTTTCATCACCAACATTCTTCCCCAGCTTCTTCCTCTCCGCCTTGCCACAGAAAAGAATTTTCCTTTCTTCTTTCTTTTCCACAAAGTCGGATTTTTCCTTTGGTCTCCAGATAAAAAGAGACCTGCAATTCGCCACAAATTGCGTTAAAGCAATATTATACTTCAAGGAGATATTTAACATAAGGCCTCCAAATGGAAAGAAAAGGGGAGATAAAATCAGTACAACAGAGTATCAGTTTTAAATGTCTACAATGCTATTAATAGGACAAAAAGTCTTGTGCAGGTACAGACAACATAAAAAATTTTGACAAGGGAACCATGACATCAAAAGGACCGGTGTAATGATTCCAAGTCCATCTAATTTCGTTCATTCTGCATAATGAAAAGCATGGATGATGAATAGACTCAACTCCAACCGAAAAGGGGAAAAAATGAAAAAGAGATTGCAAAGCATGAGAAGATTTTAAGCTGATCATCTTTAAGACAAGTATGATACCCCTTCCTATAATAACATGCATAGCCAAACCATAGAGTTGATGTGAACCACACTTTTTTGAGAATTATTTCTTCAAGTAAATTTGGGAACATGAATCCAAACCTTGAACTGCCCGATGCCAAAACATCATCCCGGGGATGGAGCTTGTTCACAGGACTAATAGTTGTTATATTTGGATCCATGACCTCAGCAACTAGTTGTCCTGTGCTTGTATCAATGAAATCAATGGGATGAAGAGCAGTTCCATTAAAATTCTCACTTATATAGCGGCCAATGACTGCGAGTGTCTCAGATGAATCCTGAATGATGAAATTATCTCAACCTCAACCATGGTCTGAAAGTGAATAACATAAAAGGTAAGTGCTCTAAAAGTGAACTCGACACACCTTTGGATCCCATTCAGCTCGAAAGGGAGTCAAATGTCTGTTAAAGTCATGACTATGCACTATTTCTCGGCTTGGGGAATCCATATCGCCAAAGATTGAATCCCATATCCGGAGTCGATTATCCTGGGCAGTAGTGAGAATTTTGGTTCCAGATATAGGAGAGAAATATGCCGAGTTGACAACACGTTTGTGGGTGAGATTGCAGAGTGAACCCCCTGCTTCTAATTTACGCATGTCCCAGATACGAGCCTGATGTGAAGAAGCCATAAACCATGAAGAGACCACATAACAAATCATATAGCTACAAAATATGATATTGCCAGTAGTCTAGGATATCAAGTTCCTAATTTAATTTGACAGGTCTTTTACAATACTCCAGTCATAACATGTTTCAATCATATAAAAAAGACAACAGCTTTGCTTGTCAGGAAAAGAAAGTAACATCCACAAAATGACAAAGAGTACGAACTCACAAAATGATCATTTCCGCAACTCAACAAAAGATCTGGTTGAACAGGATTACAATGCAGTCCAACAACTTTGCTGCCTTTCTTGTGAATCAGAACCGCCTGTCCAGTCTCATTGTTGGAACGGGTATCCACCCTATTTATGGCATAATAAGAACAAAACCAAGTTCATGCCTGTGGTACTAAAAAAAAAGAATCAAATCATGAACTCCAGTACTCATATTCCTCAGGTGTATCTATTCATTTAATTCGTAATCATTTCCTTGTCGCATTGTTTTATCTGTCAGCAACCATAAATTTTAACACTGAAAGAGATCAACCCTACTAACTAAAATTATTAATTAATCACACGTACATGTGCACAACAAAATAAAGAAAGAATGTTGCTAGGAGGGGATGAGAGAGGTGGATTTGGTGGAGAAACCAGAAAGCAGTTACTCATTCAATCACTACAATAACATTCAAGTGAAAAACTTCAACTGAGTTATTATGAGAGGTAATATAGGAAATTTCACAAACAACTTCCATCATAAGTAACCGCTAACAGTTCCTTTCATAAAGAAAAAAACAAATTACCAGCATGATTCAAAGGGAAGTCTAAATTAAAAACTAATATCACCGAATTGATTAACAGGCCAACTTTAAATTGAAAGAATAACAAAAATAACCACACCATCATATCTAGATCTTCCATGGACCCTGAAGTTCTCGTAATACATAATGGCACAGATATGCATGAAGGACACAAAAGGAGCAGATGAAGACAAATTAGCAATGGAAGCGAATAAGAAAACACCCCATTGTACACTGTAATAAGAACAAAACTTACAGATACAGGAGACCAACATTATCAGCAACAAGCACAAGACCTCTCTCCGCATTCACATCCATTCCGTAAAGCATCCTCCAACTGCTTGGGCCCTACAATGGAAAAACCCTCTAAGCTGATATGTTTCACACCAATTGTTTCAAAGTTTAATCATCCTAAGATCCATTTTTCTTGCCTCTACTATTGTTTCCTAAACACTTGCTAAATCGACCTGAAAAAGATTCACAAATTAAGGAGCTGACAATTCACCTGCCATCCATCAGGGTTAAGGTTCATCAAAGATGATGAAATTCCAGTCTCAAGATCAGTGTAACTTATAGTTCCATCAGAAGATGAAGAATAGACCATACCATCATTTGTGGGATTAAATCTGTCCACATTCAGCCAGGCAGTATTTTGGTTAAGTTACTGGGAAAAAGAATAAATATTAAACAGGAACAGATAAAAGATAAAATACAATAAAATAAAAAAACCTCATGTTGTTGAGTATACAGGAGTGAATGGTCCCATAAACTACTTTCTCAGACACTTTATCGAAATCCCAAATTCCAAGTTGTCCTTTCTTTCACAACAACAATTACAAGAAGGTAGCAACATCAGCTAGAGAAAACCATCCAAAGTGCAAACAATCAAATCTTAGACAAAATTAAACTGACCTTGTCTCCAGATAAAAGAAGATTATTGTTTCTTGGGTGAAAGTCCAAACACGTGACTCGTCTGCTGTGGTATCTGATAACTGCACAACTCACTTGATCGGGAATTACATAAGCTGGTTTGCACTGTGGCAGCACATAATTGGAGACGCAAAATAGTTATCAGAAGTAAATGGCAAGACCCCCAAGCAATTGCAAATATGATACGAAACACAAACCACCAAAGGCCAAAAAAATAAGAAGATTATTGCATCATGTTCAGATAACACATAATCTAAGAATCTCAGTTCACACTCAATATCCAGATATTAACTTATCCCCACACTCATCAATAGAAAGGCCAAAAGCAGAGGGAAGCAGATCACTTCAGCAACGGGAAAAACTGAACCAGGACACAAAAGCCAGGCAGATGAACAGAAGGTATCATTAGTGCTTTTACTTGCCAAAAGTTGTGAAACCACCAATACACCACCAACTCGAATACATTAAAATTTGAACATGCTGATTGGCATATATAACTAGGCTATTTCTAATGAGACCACTTCAGAAGCTACGCCATCTCAAATAGTGCCCAATCATACCTTTCTTACCAATAAACCGGTGAATCAAACTTAATAGGAAGTCTACATAACTTACTGATCAAATTGTATCAAATGTTACATGAGAAAGAACAATACAGTACAAAGAATCACAATCACTGTATTGTTGCTATTAATTTCAATTCCAGAACTATAAACTGTTAGAAGCGTACATAATTATCTTCATCTCATTACTTACTTGACGAATTCTCGGAATGAGCTGTCGCTCAAAGACATATTCCACAGGATTTTGGGAATTTCTGTGAGGTGCCGGGACAACCCCATGTTCAGAAGCCACTCTATGGGGGCATGTCATCGTAGTGTGGCCTTCAATCAATCCAATTTCGAAAAATTACAACACAGAAACTAACCAGTCATGAAATTTATGAAAAGACATTGTTTACCACAAAAAGTCATACATCCAGGTCATGTCAAATCAAGACTGAACTATCATGAATTAAAACGTAAAACAGGAATCTGCATGCAACTTCAGTTGTGAGAGAGAGAGAGCGATTGCCAAGCTATTCCAAATGAGTGTATCAAAGTGAACCAAGGAGAAAAGAATTAGATAATACTTGACAGCTTACTCGAGGCACTAGTTAACGTGCGTTAATGAGAAAGCCTGAAGAGATCTTTTCAAATTCAAACAGAAAAACCGGACAGTATGTGGGGGTGAAATTTAAGACAGTTACGCAGGTTGACAAAATACATCACTGCATACAAAGACAGAAGCTTTTGTTGATTACAAAAGCACTAGCAATTAATTCTTTGTCGCTGGAAAACTCTACGAACTTGTCAGGGAGAGTCATGCTCTAAGCATCCATACAATTTTCTTGACAATCTGCTGTCACGGGGTACTTACTTTTAGTGACTAGTCAATAATAAATAACCGCAAAAATATTAGACAGGACAGCCCGCATGAATGACTAAAGATAAGGGGAAAGAAAACATTCTGGTGGTTATAAAGAGAGAGCCCAGTACACTGACTGCTACATCAATAGATGATCTTAGCAATACACAATCCGATAGAGATTAGAAATTAGAACATATGCAAATACAAGAAGAAGAACCAATCACCTGGCATTTTGCAAAGAAAACACGGCTTCATGGGACAATCAATGTAAGTAGCACCCTTGAATCCTGCCTCGTGACCCGGCCTTTTGCAAACCTAATCACACACAAAAGAACAGATAAGATCACGCGACAATCAAGAGCAGTGATTAACTGGGGAGTAGCTACCGAAAACGAGCAAGAACAGGCAAAAGGGGCCCACTTTGCAAACTTTCTTGAGACTAATGGTGATGGGGGCTTTTCTTTTCTTCTTAACATCCATCAAAGTCTCTTCCTTTTCTTCTTCATTTTCACTCTTCGGAAGTTCTTCTTCTGCTTCTTCGGAAGTTTCTATTTCAGGGACATCATCTTCACCATCATCGTCGGAGGAGGAGGAGCTTTCTTCAGAGTCCGCGTCCCTCTCAATCACCACCTTGGGAAATGCAGAATTCCTCCTTCTCGTCATCATCTTTTCGGGAAATCAATGCAGAAGAGAACGTGTGGGCGATGCGTCGAAGCGATCAGTCTGCAAGTGCAAGCAAGACAGATTTTGAAGCGACAAAACCGACTAAACGAATTGAGGGGGAAAAACTGAAGGCAAGAGGCAGAGAGCGCTCGCTTTTGATTGATGGCCGAGGCCGACGAGCGGGGAACACGGCGGGATGGTGACGTGGCCGTTCATGCGCCATTGCTTTCTCGTTTATGCCCTCCAGCGCAGTGTCATGACCGTAATAAAATGAGTCTTCGACGGGTGCACTTGTAAACTGAATTCAATCAAACGACGGTCGGTATGACATCCATCAATGCTGCTCGAAAAGAGCACGAATGGCGGCAACGCAAAACGACATAAAACTACGGAAAAACAGAACGACAATTGCGTGCGTATGTGCGCGTGTTCTCTTTTTCTGTCTTTTATCGCAAAACCTACGACTGACTTTAGAATCGAACGGTGGAATTCTCGAATCGGGACGAAATACCACGGAAAAAAGAAGAAGAAAGAACAGACCAATCGCATCTCGCTTAGATTCATCCGCTCCCGGGATGTTCATGATTATTAATTTTGGATTGGACTCATCGTCATCTGAAAATGCCGCTAGTGCTAACCAAGTACGGATGATTCAGCTCATGCCCGGACGTCACTAATTCTGCTCTGCCCCGTATGATTTACGGGCACATAAATTGCACGCCAATTGCAATTTCTCGAAAGTCTTTCATGGTCTCCATTTGGCAGTAACTATCAATTTCCCCTGAATCTAGTAGTAGTGCCCAATACTGAGCAGATACCATTGTAGCAGGATCTCGTTTAACTTTACCCATACAACAGAAGCTTCCCTATTGATCTAGTTATATACAGACCATGACCGCAAGATGAATCCCTTCACAGTTCTTCGCACCAACTCTTGTGTCCTCCCGCGCTTCGGCTCGTGAGGGATGGCCTCATCTTGATGATCGCGGACTCGTTGGCTCCAGCTCTTAGAGCAGCCCTTCCAGCTTCCAGGAAACTCCTCACCGCATCTTCCGCGTATTTGTTGGCTTGGCCTACCGTCATGGTTTTGCCAAGGTCAGGATAGGTGTTAAGCACGTAGTCCCCGTTCAGCTGCGACGCGAGTTGGATCAGTTCAACTTGGAACTCGGAGAGTTTAGCATCTTCCCTTGGCCCCCATGGCCGAAGTTGTGTCGTAACTTCTGGAAGGGTTTCTGCATAGATAAGTTTGGGTTAGGTCGGTCTTTGGTTATGAGTTCTCTCAAAATAAGAACACCATGGATATAGCTTTGCAATGGGCTGTCAAGATGTCACAGAGTCTTATTCCAAAGAAGTACAAACGAAAACCTCAAAGCTGAACTTTTCTTTTTCTTATTACAACAATCATCTAGCAAGGTCACCTACATGAGCAACTCACAGATTTGACAGCAATTAACTCGTTAACACAGACAGCCAGTGCACATATGCATACTAAGTCGCAATAGAAAAGTGCTGACTGGAGAATTACGCTCTACAGCATGTTGAAATATGGAAAAGCCAACAACAACCCAAAAACAAATAAAATCACGCTTGTGGTGTATGTGGAATCCACTCAAAATAGTAAGAACAAAGGAAATAAACATACCTGGACAATCGTCCCGCGGAGTGTCGCGCAGGTAGAAGTACCTTTCGAAAGTGCCAGCCCATGCATCCCTCTTTGTTAAGAAGTTTGACTTAAGATTGAAAAGCTTCTTGACAGTTGCAGGGATGGATGCGTGTTCAAATTGTGAATGTGGTGTCGGCCCTTGAGGCTCATGTATCACTGCACCAAACGTAAAACAATTAAATAAAATCCCCGAAGGAGCAAAGATCCAACATAGAGAAGACATAGTCCTAGAGCAATCTAATATTGGATGATCAAGTTCAATCTTGGCAGTCTCAAAGGAGATTCGCAACTTAACATAACAGAGTTCTCACCAAAAAGAGATCGTATTTAAAGCCACTTTATTATATGACATGTGAACTTTACTCATCGAATCACACACCATCCTAGCTCAAGCCTTGTGAAAAGAGAGGGCAAATATTT
Source organism: Melaleuca quinquenervia (assembly GCA_030064385.1). NCBI lineage: Eukaryota > Viridiplantae > Streptophyta > Magnoliopsida > Myrtales > Myrtaceae > Melaleuca > Melaleuca quinquenervia. The sequence continues at coordinate 26,726,472 of CM057719.1, read as the reverse complement.
TTTGAGAACTGTTACAATATACAAACCCCTAATTACAGCTCGATTCATGAAAATCTTGATAAAGATTCAACTCAAAACCTCAAAATTGCAAAAACCAAATAAACTTCTTCAGCAATAATTATCAGTACTATTATAGTACAGCTATCTTTGGTGGAAAGAAGTCCATAAGTACCGGACGATCCTGACACGACACTGAAGGTCCGTAACGATCAGAACCAGCTCATGACGACAAATCCCAAGCTAATTGCAAAGAATAGGCAACATGAAAAGTGAGGATAACAAAGATCCAACATATCTGTTCAAGATGAACGATAAGCTATCTAGCATCTCACCCACTTTCGCTCAAATTTGAAGTCTCAGCACAACTTGTACATCTGAGTTGTCTTCCAAGTGATCGCTTAAGCTTTCGATTAAAATCTTTTGGTACTGATTAAGGATCTTTAGCTAACACCTAAGTCAGCACATAATCCACAACAGCTGATCTTTCAATGAACAGAAAACCAACACCGCATTACCATTCCTCCACAACGATCTAACGCGAAGCAACTTCAGTCACGAAAACTCACCAGTACCCTTGTCGATCCACGGAGAGACCAATATCGTCGGTACCCGAACGCCCAACCGGTCGAAATGGAAGTAAAACGGGTCCGGCCCGACGATCCCATCGGGGTTAGGCACGTGAGAGACGGGCGTGGGCACGTGATCGTAGAACCCACCATGCTCATCATAAGTAATCAACAAGGCCATCTCCTTCCACTGCGGGCTTGCCCTCAGCGTCTCGTACACCTCCTTCACGAATTTCTGTCCGATCGCCACGTCATGCGACGGGTGATCATCATTCGCCGGAAAGATATTCACATCGAAATAACGCTGCTCCACCACCACGTAATTAGGCAGCTTACCCAATTTGGCGTGCGATTTGAACTTCAATGAGTAGCTATGGAAGTTGGTTATGTGCTTCAGCTTCCGCAGGCTGCTAAAGAACATGGTGGCCGGGATATTTTGGTAATATATCCCAAAGCTGAGCCCATTCTCGTCCAGAGAATCAAAAATCGTCTTTTGAGGGAAGCCGTGAATCAAGTCCTTGCGGACGTTACTGGTGGCACCATGAGAGGTCGCCGAGTGGACGTAGAACCGGTTGGGCTGGGTCGAGGCCGGCATGGAAGCGAACCACCGGTCGAACACCGCGAACTCGTTCGCCAACTCAGTGTAGACCGGCAGAAGGCGCGGTTTGAACCCGCTCATGACGGTCCTGGACTTGCCCTCTTCCATGCTCTCCGCTTGCTGGGCGAACCCGTTCATTTTCGGCTCGGAGGAGCTGTCGTTCGACCCGAATATCTGCTCCCGGATCGCCTGGAAGGAATGACCCGGGTCCCAATCGACGAAGACGGCGTCGTCGGTGACCCGAACGGAGGGCGAGCTCGGGTCCGACACGTTGAGGGCGTTCGACTCTTGGCCCGTCAGGCCGTCGATGTCGGGCCGGGTGGATTTGAGCCACCCCAGGACGTGGTCAAAGGAGCGGTTTTCCATGACGATGACGACGAGGGTTTTAATGGGCCCATCGATCTTGTGCTTCCTCTGGCGATTCAGGTCGAGAGATTGGGAGGAGGCGACGAGGAAGAGGAAAAACAGCGGAGTGAACGTGGATCGCGGCACAGACCTCATCGTCCGGCGAGTGGAGGACGCAGGAAGAGAACAAAATGGTAAAGTGGTCTAATCGCCGGCCGAGGAATAATAACAAGGCGTCGGGGCCAAGAACTTTTATAACGTACACGACAAGAAGACAAAGTGCACTCATCGGAAAAGTCAAATTTCAAAGTGACACGTGGCAGTAGGTGGAACAACTGGCCCGACTCTGCTCAAAGCTATGTGCCTCCCGATATTTTTCCCTCTTCTTCAGCTCACGCTCCCCCCCTGAATAATTTTGTTGCAGAAAAAGAAGGCCACGTCACGGTACCGTCGGAGCAAGTTGAAGATCAGGCTTCGACGACGCAGCGAGATCTGGACCGCAGGAGTTGGGCGGTGACGGAGCAGGTGGGCCAGCTTCTGATTGGGTCGCTTTACTTGAGAGATAGGGGCCGCTTGAAGCCGACAGATGGTATCTTGGGGAGAGCATATTCTGGGATGCCTTTCATGGGGACTCGAATGATTCCCCTGCTTCAGAAAGTCAGAGAAAACATCGAACCAATGGTCGGAGATGGGTCTGCATGAAATGCAGGTTGCACCTAATTGAAAAGCGTCTCGAGCGTGATCCTCGTTCTTATGACATTCAGGTAACACGTTCAGACATTATGGTACAACTAAACACTGGCCAGGTCATTGGAGCAGATCTTGCTCTTTTTCTTGGTTTTTTTTTTGTTAAATCTTGCACTACATATTGGTCAGGAACACTGAGTTTGGACGAATGCATTCAAAAAAAATCCTCTAGCCGCCGGATGATGCCACAAGAGATGAAAGGAGCCCTGCACGTCAAGCAGCATTTGAGAAAGACGCTTGCGATCCAGCTTTAGCCTATGTCCAGATCGGTTTTGCGATTGCATTGAGTTCGCTATCACGGTTTCGTAAAATTCCACATCGAATATTATGTCAAGGATGACGAGATGCACGCAGGACACGCGCATTAATTGAGGCTCGCCCTGTTTGTTACCAGTGTCTTTCAGCTGCTCTTGGCATTGAAAAGCATCATCTCTGAACTTGGAAGCCCAGCATTGGAACAATCAAGCATCGCCCGACCCACGATCCATCCAATATCTCCCAATAGAAAAAGGACAGGGTTGTTGAATCAAGACCAAAAAGAACAACACATGATTTCGTACATTCAGATCTTAAAAAGACAACCTTGCTAGGGTGGCTTATCTCGGCAGATTAAAATTTATTAAGAGAAGTAAACACCAGACCAATCAGGACAAACATCGTTCTGTCGCTTAATTCATCTAATTAGACCAAGCAGATCTGTGGGCCAAACAATTCAGCATCTCAGCTCATAATCTTCTAATGTACCGAAAAAAGGAAAGACTATTTCAACAGCATAAGTAAATCTACCTTTCTCATCGATCTCAACTAACAGTCCCCGGCTAGTATGTCCCCTAAAAGTAAATGAGACGCTCTTCCATCCAATATCCAACTACATATTAACCAATAAACATTCATGGGACATTGATTCTCAAGCTTAGTTCCAGACTTAAGTGAGTGAACCGTTTGATACTATAACGGGTAAGCAGCCCCACCACTCCTATGCAAAATGTACTCTGGTGTATCTGCGACAGTTAGAAGACCTGCAAAGGGCGCATCTAATGCTTGCTGTCTAAAACAGCTGGAGAGACATCTTTAGCTTATTTTGTCTCCACTTAGGAAGCTGATAGAAAGCTCCTTTCGTGATTCCAAATATCTCTTCAAATTCTTCTGTGGATAAATAGGCCTGAAAATCACCAGAAAGATGATCATGCCTCAGTCTTAACTAGCTCGATTCATACATTATAGCAAAAAATGGTATAGATATTTAAAAAACCAGCATGTCAAACCATGAGATTGAGAATAGTAGAGACATGAATAACTGCTCCTGATAGAATATTGTCACGTTTCAGATCACGCAGACAGAAAATCACAATAGTTGTGAAACTATTTTGCTTTCTTAGATCGAAGCAAGTGAATGGCCAAAAGGCCAGTGACTCTAATGATAGCTCCAGCCTAAGGAAAATAGAATAAGAAGAAAATTTCTTTATGTTATGGCTTGGTGAAGAAAAATAAAGTAGGATAGAGGTAACAATGTATTAACACTCTTTTTCTGCCATTGAGTAGGGCAGACTATACCTCTCGTCTTGTGATATCAATGCCTGTAACTGGGTCCATTGATCTCACTTTCAGTCTTTCATACGGGTATATTGACAAATTCTTGGAAGCATCACTTCCTTCAACCTGATCTGCACTAACATTGTCAGGAGGCACCGACGGCTGTAACGCAGGTGAACTAGCAAATGCTGGCGAATTATCTGCCCAGACATGTGGAGAAGCTTATTAACACTTAGAAAAATAAAGGGATAAATAGATTCCTAGTCCGATGAATGAATATGCTCATAAAGTAGTAAATCTGGCCTAACTAGCAAGGGGGTGAGGTGAAGAGACAACTTGGACAAAGATCACCAAATCAAGTGATTAAGGAGGGTGATAAGCTTTCACTTCTGGTAGGGGTTAATAGGCCAAAAGCCGTTAAGAGGAATCGATCTAAACTCATAGCAGGTCGTGGACAGGTAAGAGCCTTTTCTTTTCCTTTTTCCTTTAGCGCATATCTATTAATCTTTAGTAAAAGTGCAAAATCAGGATCATTTCTTGGACTATTTTAACAATTCATGCACTGTCATGTACTTAAAAAAGTATGGCTACTACTAAGCTCCATATCCAGAGGGTGCTGAAGCTTCAAAATACCAGAACTTCCATTCTGAGGAGAAGATCCCGCGAACAGCTTCGCCTCAACTGGACTAAGGTTATAAGGAAGGTGGCTCTCTGAAGACCGACTTTTAGTGCCTAGAACATTGAGAGGAGGCAATGCACTTTTCCCCTGCCCATTCGAACTGATTGAATTTCTTCTAGAACCTTCCAGGAAGCCCCCTCTGGAGGATGATGGCCATGAATTTCTCACAGACACCTATACAATGTATATTAATGGAAATGAAGCTCTCAGCTGCAACTGTTGGCACAGAATTTGAAGAATATTCTTTGTCAAGCATAGACTGTAAGCTTCAGTGATTTCCTTAACCTGAATTAATGTAAGCTTCAGTGATTTCCTTAACCTGAATTAATGCCCCTAGCTATATTAGCTAATTAAGACCAAGTAATCCCAACTTTAAGAAAGTCGATTTTGTTATTCTTGTATTTAGTGCATACAAAAAGTTAAAGACTGCATGAATTGCAACAGGTCTCATAACAGACATACTTCTGAATGGTGCGATCCACTCTTGAGTAGAGCAAGTTTCCTCTCAAATGAGTTGCCAAGCATCTATGGAAGACATTAGTTAAAAGCTGGAAAGTAATTATGAACATCTTAATAATGACAAAGTTGAATTTTTCAATCTGATAAAATCACCAACATTTGCTTGTGATGGATCCCATGAGAAATAGCGAGTGAAAAATGGAGGTTCCTGTCCTTCAACAACCATGTATATTGGAGTCTCCTGAGGAAGTCCTTCAGACAGAATGTCCATCTCAAGAAATTTCTGCAATTTTTACATGAGGATGGTGACAAAAAAAACCAGAAAATATTATAGAAACAAGTCATAATATTGCAGTCCTTCCAATGTGACAGAAGCACAAAAGCAAGATATGAATTACACAATCCAAAAGCACTGTCACAACCAATTACATATAGGCGGAATAGCATAGCAGGTTCTCAACATAATGAATTTATGTATGAAAGTAATAAATGGAATTAGTTGGCAAAAGGCACCATGGTGAGCATGGGCATAGCACATTACAGCTCAATAGCATACATTTGAGATTATCTGATTCACGAAAGTAATTATGAAGCAGCTAACCTGGCCAAGAGTATGGGCTTCATCTTTTGATGTAACACTAGACAGGCGCCCAATCCAAACATAAAGTTCACTTTGGCAGTCTAATATGAGAACATCCTCAGTAGTCAAATCACCTTGTGTGAAGTTGTGTATTTCTGTTAGCTGAAGTAGAAAAAGTAAATTGAAGGTTATGCACAATGTTAAAAGGATCTCTGTCTGTCAAGATAAAGCAATTCTATCTTTCTGTGAAGATTAACATTAATGTTTCCCCCGAGGCATAGGGGCCCAGCCCTTTGGTGCCACCCCGACGCGGGGGCCCCGTGGTGGATTCCTCGGTCATAAAGAAAAACATTAATGTTTAACTGGAATAATGTGCTCCAAGATATGCCACTATTGAATTTGGTTATCTCATGCTCCAACTTAAAAGCCATGCAGTAAGGGTGTCTAGCTTCTAGAATGCAAAGATCTCTAATTACCATGTCAAACATGTTTAAGAATATTACATTAACCAGAGAAACACAACTTGTTAATCATTTGAGTTTCAGTTACTTGGTTCCCACCATAGAGCTGTCAACTGCACCTTTTAAGTCATTTTCAAATTGATATTAATATCCGATACTGATATCTTTTGAAGCTAGATGAATACACAGGTCTAGTTGCACTATCCCTCAGGTCATCATAAAACTCATAAACTGACAAGTTGTGGTTGTTATAATTAAGTTTGTGATCAGATAGGAACTAGAAATAATTGCCCAAAGGCCTAAAGCCTATTGTGTCAAATGTATCCTGCAAAATGATATTTCTTTCCTTTTTTCCTTTTCTTTAATGAGAATTCATGTGCAAAATATATAATCTGAGAAGGAAAATGGCTCCTTGAACTATTTAATAAATCACACATTTTTTGAGACGTACAGTTTGCATACCTTGATATCACCTGGAAGAGATTTTGCATCCAAGCAGCCCAGAACCATGAATTCAATTAGATATGACAGCCAATGCCAGGATAATCTTCTGTATAGCTTTCTACTATATTTTTACAAGAAATGGGAGAACAATGCACTGCCTACCCTCAATTAGAGTCACTGTGAACAAGTGTGGACCTTCTATGTATTGCTTCACCCTTTTTTGCCTTGGGTATTCAGTCTTTCCCCCTAATGCTTGCCAAAATATATCAGGTTCACTTCCTTCCCTTATAGACACAGGTTGCCAAGTGGGCTGCATATAAAAGCACTATAAATAGAAGCAAGCATGTCTGAACTAGCACTATTTAAGCATTGGACGATTTGGAAAAACAAAACTGTCTACATTTATGATTTCAATCATTCGGTCTAGGAGTTCATGATCTTCAGTTGAAGATAACTTCCCAATCCAGGCAAAGACAGATAATCCAGTCTGGAGGATGTAACAATAAGATGAATTGAGGGATCTTGAAACCTGCTAAGGCACATGTCATCAATACTTAACACTCAAAAAACAAGATCAAATGCAGCTTCATGTATTTAATAACAAAAGAAAAGTAACTAATTATCAACACGAGGGCCAATAGTCCTGGATACAAGACATACACAAATCTTCAAAAAAACCGTAATTCCATTGCATTCCATGTTCAAAAGCAAGGTCAATTTTTTGTTTCTTTTTTGTGTGCTCAATTCAGAAGGTAAATTCGAGGACAAAACCAAAAGTAAAAAATAGAGCCTACATCATTGCATAATATTATATTGAGTTGTACAACATTATTTTCACATAACTGCAGCTCTTTTAGGGCCAATCAGTAAATAACGAAAAGAAAAGGAAGCACTGAATCTTATACTTGGTAGGTCCTTGGATATACATTAACAGGATGCAGCAGTCAAAAACTCACATTCTTCGAATGTGCAAGAGGAATGCTAGAGAACCTGCTGTTAAAAGAAAGGAGCATCATATACTTACTTTTACCATCACTTTTGCTAAACATATAATTGCTTATTTGCAAGGAAGACTGAAATACACATACACAAATATTAACAGAAAGGGCATCACCCTAACCACACTACAGGTATGGGTTACAAGAAACAGGTCTCTGACACCATTAGAAAACTTCAGAAGCTTAAATTTACCTGATCAACTTGGATGGCTTGCATGTTATTGGGATTCTTCCCTTGGACACGGAATAGTGCTGTCTTTGTCTCATCAAAAGTTTCATCAGTCATGCCTGTTTCAGCTATTAGCTTCCTATACCTTGAACTTTTACCTCCCTAGAGAAAAACCAACAGATAAATAACAAAAACCGAGGATTGTAGTTTATGTAGAAAACCAACCTCAAAGAATGTATTATGCAATGTAATAATATATGAGACAGAGGTGTTCTGACCTTGAAAACAATTAATGTCTGGAATATCAAGAAAAATTGTTCTGGCTCGTTATCCTGATAAACCTGAGCCTGTCAGATAAAAGCAAGATAGAAGTGAACACATGAGTTAAAAGAACAATATAAGTAACAATCCCTGTCTAAGGGTCATGAAACTTGTGATACTTTACCAAAGATTAAAAACCATATTCATTAAGGGTATTATATAATGGAGGCACTTTATTATAACACAACAGCACCTCTAATATTGCCTATACTACTGGTCAAGTATTTGTGCAAGAATGTGTGCCAAGAACTGACAAATCATCACATCCACGCATCAAAGATCCATACTTAGGCAAAATATTTAGAAAGGCATGCTCCTGTGAGGTAGGTACTCATTGATTTTCAAAAGCAAATTTGGAGAAAGAGGACACAGAAGATAAAATGCAAATTAGTTCCTTATTTAAGTATTCCACATGTTCATCATAGGAATTCAACAGGTTCATAAGCCAGCATTTGTTAAAAGTGAGAGATGATACCTACGTCAGACTCTTTGCTCCAGCATTTATCTTCTTAGATGCTGTAAACTTAATAAATGTAATTCGGTTGGTTGACTAAGTCTCTTGACCTCAAGATAAAGAGAGTAGAGTACCACAGTGAGAATAGACAAAATTGCAACCTATGCCGTTGATTAGTTAGCAGTTCTCTTTTCCCTTTTTGTATTTGAAGCTAATTTAGATTCATATCCTTATTGTTGTAAAATAGTTCTTCCATTAAGTATTCATACTAAATCAATATCAATACTATCACTTTTGTCAGCCAATGTCATTACCTTAATACGAAGATTATGAGGAAAATTTTCTTTAATTTTATGATTTAGATGATAACTTTGTTTTCCATAAGACAGCTTCATGCCTAACCTCTTTAATCTAGATTATTTTATAGATATTATCTTAATAGTCAGTATTAATTCGTACATGTTAGCACACCACAGACTGACTAATTCACAAATAAAATCAACAGTTGCCTTAAAATTGTAGAAGGCTGTAATGAACAGTGGAACAAATTGAAAGTTAAGCTCTACCAGTAACCAATTAAATTACTATTTGGCATCATACCACCAACTATTTTAATGATTTAGTGACATAGTCATTTAAACACCTTTATTTTAAAATATATAAATTGGTTATTAGGAGCATCCCGAAAATGTCTGGGTCGAAATATGGCTTTCAAATTAAGTTCCGAATTAGTGGATGATTGCCGTGATAGGTGAACCATCCATATGCTAGCTCCCTCTTTTATAATTGTTTATAATGATTGTGTTAGTTATGGAAAGAAAGGGAAAAGGGTTTGAATAAGACAAGTTTAACAGGCTATAGAAGTGTCAAATAAGCTTTTTTTTTAATATACTCTTTTCCAAGCTTCTGTTGTGGGACTAAAACAATGCCAAGATTCTATTATGAGACTAAAACAATAAGTGTTGTATCTTCGCAGATGAAAATAGATAATAGAACCTAACTCATATTAGGATATCACAACCGTGCATGGCATTGGCAATCTTCTAGTAGTTATTTATTCCAGAATTGCATTAGCACTTATAGAAAGTCTTTGGAAAAATGCAAAGGCCTTTAGGTTGAAGAGGTTTTTTGAAAGGCAAGTAGTGTTAGGTAAATTGTAATTTAAAAGTGCATTGAAGAACAACTTTGGTTTAAATGGTGTTAAAAAGATAATACTTTGTAAAGGGCTTTTGCTTTGCTATTTTATTTTATTTTTTTTAAACTTGACAGGTGAAGGACTCAGCAGCCAGCTGGTGAGCCCCTAGTGAGGCCAAACTGGGTCGTGTACGAGCCAGATCTGGAACCAGAAGCCTCGCCCGACCTCAGGCGAGGCTGGCAGCACCAGATCTAGTTTGCCAGCAGCTAGATTTGGCCTCACTGGCGGCCTAAACCCTCACCAATCACATTGCATGAGGTAGAGACATTTCTGAAACTATGAAAGCTTAGTGAGGGCAAAGTTGGAAGAAAAAAATATATTTGCTTTCTAGAAATGCTCAAAACTCATGACATGCTTTCAGCTCAAGGCCTCTGGAAATGCAATTGCATCTTCTCAAAGGTCTCCAAAAAATTTGTCAAACAGCCCTTGCTTTTGCACAAGGGACGTTAGAGCCCAACGACCCTTGAGAAAGCAGTTCCCAAATGGGGCTTAATGTAGATTGATTCTTCATTTGGAAGCCAAAGAGGCACAAAAAGTAGATTGGTGAGAGAGGAAAATCTGGCTAATTTTTAAATTTCCCTCCACCTCCAACTTGCATAAATTTTGCAATTTCTCCTATTTTTGTTACCCACTTTAATTCCCCCTAATTTTCCCCTCTTCCCGAACAGATGCTAAGGATGCAAGAATGAAGAATCAAAACTAACCAAAGTTGGAAATCCCCTGGTTGAATCAGCAATGGCATACATATGAGAAAGAGCATCGACTCTATCCTCCTACAAGCAGCAGAAACAGTTAATTCAGGAAGAAAAAGCATATTATTTGTACTTAAAATCAGAGAACAAAAGCTATTATATAGCACCTCTAAATAAAGAATGAGACAGTCTCTAAAACAAAAGGTAACAATAAAATGCTCACCATTTGACTAGCACGCCCAAACCAAGCATAGAAAAGATTCTCATCCCTGCCTTTTCCAGGGTAAGTGTACTGCACAATATAGCAATCACCACTGAAAAGCTTTGACTGATCTGGAAGTGGAATAAGGGATGCCTCTCCGCTATCAACCTGCAGGACCTGAAGTGTACAGCACCAGAAAAGGGTCATTGAAAGAGAAGATGCCGGACTACGTCAATTTTGTGTCCATGCTCAACAAGAGCAGTCAAGCTTTTCTCAACCCAAAACTTACTTTGGTTGTCCCTCTGCAGTTTATAAGTGGCTCGTGGTCATCTTCTAAAAGCTCCTTTACATCATAACCGTGTTGCTTGAACATTTCTGAAAACGAAAAATTAGAGTAAAGGTTGGTATATCTGAAGAGCTGGAACGCTTCCACAACACAATTTCTTTCATCAGGTACTTAACCTGCTACTTTCCCTCGACCTTCTTCATACAACTTCAGTTCCTCTTTCTTAGGCCAATTTACAAAGTGTGACTTGAACCTGGCAGTTTCTAATCCTTCAGTTAATAAGGTCACATGAGTCCTTGTTGATCTGCCCTCGTTTCTGAGAAAATCCTGTAACACGCACTCAGAGATGAGTTGCCTGGCTCAGAAAATATCGGGATAATTGTGAGCAAGCATCTTTTAGTAGTTGCTCAACCAGAACAGCAGTCTTTTTTCTGTCTGAAGAACAGCACTGGCTTGATTAAATAAATCAGTCACCAAAAATGCGATATGAGGGAATGGGAGATACATCTACAAATCTGACTATTTGGAAGTACTATGCACAACAAATAAAAGCCGCTATATTTTTAATCCCAAGTCCATTTTGTATTTTCTTCAGCAATTTATCATATTTCTACAGCATCCAGAGAGTGGGCGTGGGGGGAGAGCATCAGACTTAGAGACTAACTTCTGTAGCTGAAATTGATGACTTCCGTTCTGTCATTGAGGTGCACCTGCCCATCCATACAAAAATCTCGGTATGACAGTCCAACAAATAGCACTTATCTGTGTCGAGCAATTCTTGGTTCAATAGTTCCTTTGCCACTTCAAATAGTTTCCCCCGAGCCATTATCCTGCACTAGGATGCATGAGCACCATGTAGGGAGTTAAAATTGACAAGAAAGACAAAAACACAAACAATACAGTGGAGGTGACGTAACAGAGTGCTTTTGCCCACATATATATATTATCATGTTTCTTTTCATACGTTCTGATAATTTACTTAAGACATTACTGTTGCAGCAGTCTGCTTCAAATTACAGCACTTTACAGGTAGACTTTTATTTCAGGGGATTTCATGGTCATATGGATAAGGATCTCTCCTTAGCATGCTGATGCTACCTTTTTCGTAGTTATGACACAACCTGCAAATGACTTCCATTTTGTTCAAATCAATTCATCTCATCCTTCATGAAGACAAGAAGCTCAAAATTCACTACAGGCTAAGTAGAGATTGTCTGCACACTTAAGTTCAGATGATTCTCATACTATTGCTCTCAATTACAGATCTTGTGCTATTATTTGAACCAAATCTGCAAGGGCGGAATCATTTGTGGCAAATCATTGCACTAGTCACCTGAATAATTTTACAGATTGAACAATTTCCTGCTTCTGGAATGCAGATGGTGAATCTCGAGGAATAGGAGCATAGCCACCAAAGAAACTCCAGAACTCGCCCACATCAGCATCACCAACAAATTTCCCATCCTCTGCAGCATTAGATCGGAGCATGCTGGCAGCTCATTTTGAGAGAGAGAGAGAGAGAGAGAGAGAGAGAGAGAGAGAGAGAGAGAGAGATTGTAAGTAGATCTAACCTATGGTTGCCACCTCACAGTTTCCATGATGCTTATATTCCTTAATGTAGTGTACGACTTCTAGAGCCCTAGCTCTTTCCTGTATGCTAGAGTTGCACCCACTAAAAAGAAATATTTTTGAAGCAGAGTCCAGTATGAATACATCATAGTGATTCAAGGATGACCGGCCAAATGCAACCTGCTCAAAAAGTGAACCACGAGAGAGATTCTTGACTTAAGTTTATGTAAGCGGCAATGGTCACAACACGAAATGGAAGCTTAAATTCAACACTAGAGTGCACTACACATTGGAGAATATTTGTATGTACCCAGGATGAAACATGTCAGTAAGATCCTGCAACAATGAAAATTGGTTAATTCTTCAACTGTCCATGCCCCACTACTCCCTTAACGTAAGCATACTATCACGTGATACGCCAGGTAATTTACAAGGTCCTCCACATAGTCTAGCTGTCATTTCCAATGACTATGTATCCTTTATTACATACCACTACTAGTTTTTGGTATAGCGTATTTCTTATCAAATGGACAAGAATGACTTAAATCTCAGCTCAGTGCAGATAATGAAAATTTTACTGTAATTGTTCACCAATTTCAGCAAAGCTTACCTCTTTAACATGAACAACATGCTCTCCCTTGCATGCAAACAAGCTGATGCAGTACTTATCCCCATTCGAAGTTCCTGTTTCTGACTTGTACACTCCTTCAATGGGTATAATGCACGGTTTGAAGAAGGATAAGAACTTCTCTGTTTCTTGGCCTTGAACTTCCCTATATTGCACGGCACAAGACCCTAGGGCTTCATCTAATTCAAGGGCTTTATCTGATGCCAGAGCCAGATCACCCTGCAAAGTTGTTAGGAAAAATGTGAGATGAAACAGGGATAAGAGAATGGGAAAACTAAGCCTATTTTTGGTTTGCAGGTGATCTTCTAACTGTACCATACGGTAGAGATGGTGTGCATGAACTCAAATACTTCCCATCATTCCCCACTTCTAAACATCGTACTAGCCACAGATCAAGTCTTGGAGTTATGAAGCAGCTCCTCTCACATTCAGACAACCACTTCTCTTTCAAAAAGGCAGGGAAAAGCATCTGGACTACTCAAAATATTATACTATCATGACCTTTAAGGGTGATTAGTCCTTCTGTGCACCCTAATATTCTCTACCGGCACATTGTAATAAAACACAAAAAGTAAGATTGAAACTTCCAACTAAGAAGATTATTACTACCTCCTTAACATCAGTTCCTAGCCAGTAGTGAATGCTATGCTGAGGAGAGCCACTCTTTCCCACGACAGTCTGTCTTGAATGAAGAGGAGAAATCGGATGTCAATGTCATGACATACATACAAAGAATGGTGTCTGAAATAACCATGTTGATGCCTGGCTATTTGCAGTTGCACATGCTAGGTGCAAAACATTTCGAAATAAATAAATGTGTATATATATGACATAAGTCATATGAGGGCATCATTTTTTTCTTGAAGAATTGGCAAACTACGAGGGAAAGCTGCTTTAGTCCTCAAAAGTTTGAAAACAAAGGAGGAAATTACGTTCCATCATTTGTTAGGCGCTCAATTCCAGTGCTCAATTCCAGCGCTCAATTCCAGGCTAAAGAGAGAAAACGGCTTACATTTAATACTATGTATGCACTCCCAGAAAAGAATTTCCCATGTAAAGCCCTTGGGATGCGAACTAATTGAAGATTGTCGATGCACCAGATCTCTAAACCACTGAATATAACACCATTAAGGATGACACCAACTATTCAAACGAAAAATATGATTACAAGGCGGTAAAACAACTCTGCGGAACAGGAAACTCCGGTGTCCCTGCAAAATTACATTATTATGATGAAACTAGCAATTCGGACAGGAATTTATCAAGAAAAATCAACCGGGAAAACGCCTCAAATCAACAATATCATAAATTTGTAAGGAGAAACAGCGCATAATATATATAAGGAACTTCCGAAACTAATTTGTTTGTAAGGATACCCCTTTATTCCTGCACCTTGGAATGCCAGATCAATGTCCTTGGACAAACGAGACATTTTCTCGCATCAGATGGCAGTCCACAAAATTACCTGGCATGGGCAGTATATCATGCAATCAGTATACTTAATTATCCTCATCAGTAACAAAATCAATATAAAAACTCGTGTGGTCATCTATAATGCAATTGATGTATCTAATGAAAGGAATTTGTCCTCATCGTTCATGTTAGGATGAATTAGGCAGCAGAAACTATCTCGTTGTTAAAAGTTTTGTTTTTTACAGTTTAGTAACTGCAAGAGGAGTCCTACGTCACTCTCCTGGGGCCGGGAACATGGACCAGTGCAGCTCACTCCGCAGTTGAATGAAGCCAAGCCAACCTAAATGGCACGACGTTTAGACTAAACAGGGCTCGAGCAATGACACTATTACCCTGAGAAATGCAGATCACAGTTGCCGCAGCCAAAATCATCTGAGAATCATAAGTAAGGAGTACAGTCAAATACACGCAGCATGATCCATAAAAGCGCCCGGTCATGCTTGTCTGACCAAGCGGAGCACAAATACCTGCCGCTGGAAAATATTTTCGCTCCGCAAAACAGCATTCCGTACAAAATCCAACTCTCTCTCTCTCTCTCTCTCTCTCTCTCTCTCTCTCTCTCACGCACGGACACGCGCATACATGAATCCGGAGACAAGAAGCGTAAGATGGGGGGAGCCGGGAGGGAACTCACGAGAATTCTGTCGGAATCCAGCGAGGAAAACAGCCGTCCGACTGCAGCGGAGGAGTGCTCCGCTCGATATCCGAGCTCGAACTGGACGGAGAAAAGCGTGTCTGAATCTGGAAGTAGCAAAACGGGAATGGCAAGGGAACAGGAGAGGGAGTGGAGGGAAACGGGAAAGCTAGCGTGTCGTCGTCATTATTAGGAAGAGAGAGAAAAAGATAAAGACTTTTTTGGTAGTACAGTCAGCTAGTGGAGGTGGAGGGCCAACCGGCAGGTGCAAGCTCGTGAACGTGATGATGATATCGCTGAAAATTAAAGGACAACAAAAATAACAAAGCTAAAAAAGCGAGCATGCCTTCGCCATCGCCATTGCCATTCCTGCCAAAAAGCTAAAATGAAAATGAAAAAGCGACCGTGTTCTTTGTGTTCCCGCCGGATCGGCTCCTTGGATTTTATTCAACTTTCTCAAACGGACCCGAGTAGTGGGCCCATCATGTACTTCCCTCGCCCAGGCGGGCCTGGCCCGCTTGACTTTTATAGTTTCCGGACCATAATGTGTAAATAGCATGACTTTAGGGGGTAAATAGAAAATAGAGGTTCCCGGACCGTCCATGACTCCACGGGTCATCCGGGTTTCTGTTCTTGGATTCGAGGATCCGAAAACCCGCCCCGGATGAGTTCGGATGCGCGGCTTCATCGTTCTCCTATCTCGAGGCAGCTCTAGAGATATCGGGGTTTTTCAACCTTTTCACCGAGTATAGCCCGGATCATCCTATCTCAATTGAAATAGATGATTAGAACGACTCGATCGGAAATCAAAATTCTAAAATATTGTATATAGGTATGACGAAACAAGAATGAAGAGGATTTAGGTTATTTATAATTTGTTTAAGCTTCACAAAGGTGAATTTGTCAAAATTAATCATCAATTGATTTTTAGATCAATGGGTCTCCACTCGTGCACACACTTGATTGAAGGTATCCACGATAGAAATGCATTGTATGAGTGGTATTAAATTATTCCATTGCGATAGAAATACACCGCAATCCGCTTCTTTTTCATGTAAAATAAAGGAAAAATGTTGCGATGACTAGTAAGTTGACAGATAGTATCAAGGCATATTGTTATTTACCTTGTAAGGACACGACTCTGTTGTTAATTACTCGCCATCCCTCCATCTTGCAACAATATTAAGTTATTCAGTCAATTTTGTCCACTAACTCTCGATGTAATGATCATAACTAGTCATATCGAGTTACAAAAATAAATATTTTGTAGCAAGTTCATCAATACTACTAACCAAACGTATTCATAGTCGCAAATTGAGGCGTGTCTATATCTCGTTATGAGCTTATAGTACGAAAAAAAATCATATGATTCGTAACAATTTATATATTGACTCCTCGTCGTGAATGATCTCTATTAATATTTAACGGAGAACAAAATCTATTACATGTCTGTAGTAATTAAGCCTATCTAATGGCAAGACAAAAATGAAAAATCAATGT
Source organism: Melaleuca quinquenervia (assembly GCA_030064385.1). Taxonomy (NCBI): domain Eukaryota; kingdom Viridiplantae; phylum Streptophyta; class Magnoliopsida; order Myrtales; family Myrtaceae; genus Melaleuca; species Melaleuca quinquenervia. Next base: position 26,709,939 of record CM057719.1, on the reverse strand, counting down.
ATTATGTCTTGATTTTTCTTTCGGGGTCGAAATACATAATTTCGTGATAACTCATTAAGTTCTTGCATCATTTTCTGTCGCCAGAAGGTTTCCCGTTCATCTTTTCCATCGACATGTTTAAGCCCTGGATGCTGGCTTTTTTTCTCTTCAAAAGGCGTTGAAATTTTTAAAGCATCGTGCGTCGGAGAACCTGAACGCTCTCTTAGTCTCTCTCTCCTCTCCTTCCTTGCGCTCGCACGACGCTCTCCGTCGCGCACGAGTAGTCTCCGTCGAATCGCTGCGTGTTCGGCCTTCATCTGCAGACCGAGATTGGTGGTGTTACAGCCGTCGCGCCTCACTAGCGGCGGCAGCTCGGCGCGCACCGTGAGTGCTCACCTTTTTCTTGTGCCCATTTCAAACCCTAATTTTTTTCGCGGCAACTGATCTTGTCGTTCTTCAGTTCATTTCAATCACAATCTCGCAATCTGTCGGTCTTCATCATCCTTAATCCGCGTTCTTTTTTCCCCCCTTTCGTCGTGTTTTTGCATGTTCTGCTTTAGCTTCGCTGCTTCTGGTGATCCATTCGTTCGATCTATGTACTCAGTGAACTTAACTGTGAAGGATATTGGACCACAGGGCTGAGAGAGGGAGAGAAACCGCTGCTTGTTCCTCAGATATCACAAGGAACGACATGAATCCGCTTACCTTAGTGAAACGCATCCAGAAGATAAATAGCAGAGAAGCCGCATTGGGGATATCGGACGAAGCTTCATGGCATGCCAAATACAAGGACTCTGCATACGTGTTCGTTGGTGGCATTCCCTTCGATCTCACCGAAGGTGATCTCCTCGCCGTTTTTGCCCAGTAAGTTCGCCTCTTAGTTGGCCGCTTTTTGTTTTCCACTGGCATCTAGTTCATCTTCTTTGTGGAGTCAAAGATCCTTGATGACCTTCAAAACAAGAAAATCTATTTTTTACTGACTCTGATCAGAAGGTGACTTGAAACGACCAAATTCAAATAAGTGGCTCAAGTTAACCACTTTGTGAGGTGGAACTCCTTCCACATGGGAAGCTTGATTGGATAAGGCAAGAATTTTGGACTTGCATTCAGGCATTCTTGGCTGATTTCCAGGCTTAAAAATGTGGAATTCTGATATGTGGGTTGGGAAATCGCCAGCTGCTGCAATGTTTTGATTATTTGTATCTGTCGGCATATTTGGTTCGGGTGGCAGAGACTGTGGAGCAGGGAAAGTATTTAGCATCAGGTGCATATTTAGACAGCCTAAGGTCTCGAATATTTTGATTTCCAAATAGTGTAGTATTTTTGTGGAATTGATGTCTTGCAATTTATGAAATCAAGTTTATAGTAGAACTATGATTGATACTCGCTTTTTTTCAGTGCGCTTATCAAGGGGCACAGATAAAGCTGTTTAAATGTGATCTCTTGCCTCATCGTTTATTTAATGGATACAGAAAATCTTATCATTGATGTTTAAGTATAGACATCGTCTTTTGCCTTGCAGCTTTTGAAAATGATTTTGACATTTTTTTTTCATTAATTAGTCTCCTCATTGGTTGCTGAAGGTACGGAGAGATCGTGGATGTAAACCTTGTTAGAGACAAGGGTACTGGTAAATCAAAAGGCTTTGCATTCATTGCATACGAGGATCAACGGAGTACAAACCTTGCTGTAGGTTGGTCTCTCTCTCTCTCTCTCTCTCTCTCTCTCTCTCTCTCCATGTACATGCACGATTGCACATACTGGACGGTTGTCTTCACGTTTAGTTTGGACTGATTGTTTAAGCTCTTATGATTCTGATTGATGGTTAGATAATCTGAATGGAGCATCAATATTGGGTAGAATTGTGCGAGTGGACCATGTCAGCAACTATAAGAAGAAGGAAGAAGAGGACGAGGAGGAAGAGCAGAGAAAGAGAGCAGAACGGGGTGTGTGCCGTGCTTTCCAAAGAGGCGAGTGCACTCGAGGAGCTGGCTGCAAATTTTCACATGATGAACAAGTAAAGATGCTTTAAAGTCAGCTTGATGTTACCATTGCAGTGCTTTCTTCAAAACCACAATGGATGCACTTGAGATGCTTATTCTTCTGGAATCTAGACAAGGAAATACGCTTTTAAGTCTGATGTTTGCATTTCTTTTCTGCACTTAAGTTGATTCAGACTTTTTTTACTGGAGAAGATGTAGATAGTATAATCCCTTTCGTGATCCCTTTGCTGCAATACCAAATCCTCGCTAAAGCTAGAAAGTATGGGAATTTTATAGTCTTTCTTGTTTCTTGTGGTTTGGGTTAGGAGGCAAGGGAATGGACGGCCTGAATTGAAAGGTTTTTCTTCCTTTGTTTTCTGCTTGTTAAATTGCGATGATTGTGTTTTTTGAATGCAATGAGTTACGGTCTGATCGGATATGTGTGTATGTATGTATGTATGTATAATACGAACATATCTGTGAGAGGTCATGGACTATTGCCGTGTATGTAGTAAATTTAAGTGGCAATTTAACCATTGTTCGATAAAAATTTTATGAGGCCTCCTGATTCTGAATAATGTTAAACAGTTTAACATGACTGCTTTTGTGCCAAGCTGGAAACTGTTGATTTACTTAAGCAGAATGCTAGTAGAGATATTAACTCGTCTGTTGAGTGTTCTATTTGGAAGCACATCGTATGTTTTTTTTCTGAGCAAGCTTACTGTCTATTAATCGACCGGTTCATTTTTGGTGATCTATTATCAGAGAGCTGCTAACACCGGCTGGGGTGCCAAGGATGAGGATGGGCACTGGGGTCATGACAAGTTTGATGGTCCAGAAAGGGGAGAGAAAAGGTCTAGTGGTCTCTCACGCAACAGTCTTCCTGAATCTAGAGCGCGAGATGACCATAAGTCGCGAAGTATGGATTTGAGTTTTACTGCAAAGGAGAGGGAGGCAGACCGTCAAGATGAGGAGCACAAAAAATCAAGAAGGCACGATCCTGATGATCTTGAGCACAAGTCAAGAGGGAAGCCTGATAGGAGGGAGGATAAGAACTTCAGGAGGGACGTGAATGATGACAATGTTGAACGAGGTATGAAAGACTGGGACAGGAAAGAAGAAAGGAATAAAAGGTATGATGATGATCATGAGCCCAGAAGGAGAGAAGATTATGATAGGAGAGAAGAAAAGAGATCAAGGCGGCATGATGAAGACGATATGAGGCATAGATCAAGAGACGGTTATGAGAGGAAGGAAGAGAGTCGATCCAAGAAGCGCGAATCAGATAGTAGGTTAACATATGATAGAGAACCAGCATCTCATCATCGGAAGGGGAGATGATAATTCTCATGGGGGGTAATCAGATGGGCGACTTCCCTTCTATGAATGAAACCTTTTTCTTGTAGTCTTCTGAGAGATGGATCCCTATCCAGTTGCTGTGGAGCGGACTTGGATTTTTCCTTGTGCTTAGCATTAGCTAACCAGGATATTCGATGGCTTAGTTTTTACATATCAGATTGCAAATTCGATGAAAGAGTCGAGATGATTACTTGCACATATAAAAAGTTACTGAGTTCTGCATGGATAAACCAGTACCAGAAACTTACTAATTCATTTAAGAATCCAAATGATAGTTACCATGTGCTTTTGTCACTGAAAATTATCCTGACTATTCTCCTTTCTTTTCACCAGCCGAGTAGGCACAAACCGGGAGAATCCCATAAAAAGAAGAAGCATGCGCAGGAGAATTATTCATCTACCTTGAATCCACGTAGCTCTGACTAAACTCGTCACATAGCTTGTTCAATGGAGAATACAATAGAGTCATAGACTTAGAATATATAGAATGGTACAGTTAGGATGGCCATACGGACGATCTCTGACAATGAGAATGGCCATCCGGAGCGAATCCCGACATGAGAATCGATGGGATTGCTTTCAACTACCCCTACGGACAATTCACGTCCATTTCTTACTTTCGGAGACAAACCACTCCTCTCTATTCAATCAGATAATTACACCGCTTGCAGCGTCGTCCTTATAGCCTCGACATGTCAATTGCACATTTGCTTGTTTTTACCTGTCTATGGTAATAATATTTATCGCAGAAACTAGAACCTTATCCTAAGTGGGAGACTAATCCTAGAGGGCATAAAGACCTTCCACTCAAGACATTAATCACCTGTAGTTCTCAATTTCCAGATGCTGAGGCATGAATGACAAATTATGTTGGCTAGCAAAGAGGACAACCTTCCGTTAGATTATTAATTAGTATCCCAACTTTAAAATTCGTCCCAGTCACTGGAATTTGGACGTTGATTTTTGAAAAAAAAAACTCACAAAAGTTGATTTCTTTCAACTTAGGTCGTTCTTGAGCGTGTTGCTTCAAAGTTCACTCTTCCAAGTTCTTCCTAAAGCTGATTTCCAAGAAAATTAAGTAGTCTTTCTAAGGCATTAAGCCCATCCTAAAGAAAAGGGTAATTCTTAGATAGATCAGAGCGAAGATCACACCCATCAGTCACATATCATTCATACATGTGGCTCATATAGCACTCGCGTGATCGAAGATTTTGGTTAATCCCATACAACGGACCCCACAAAAAAAAGCAAGCAATTGCCTCGGAAAAGAGCAGAAAGCATATGAACAGTGCGAAACTGGCGACTGAGGAAACAATATTCTTCTTTCGGTGGAAAAGACTGCTTAATTCCTTCCTACCCAAGGGTTGACTATAACTCACATGAACAAAGTTGATGCTTTGCCTAGCGCTGCGCAATTGCAAGTGGATGCATTCCAGTTGACAAAGCTCCAATTATCGACAAATCCAGTGGGGAAAAACCCTTAATAAAGAACATTGCCCCCCAGTGCTATGGCATTTCAAAGGAAGATTGACTCGCTGGATGGAGAATATCTCAGAGAGCATCTAGAATTGAAAGTCGCCCATAAATTAAGCTCGTCATTCTACACGAGTCTTAGATTGGAGACTTACCTAACTCCACCCAAAAAAACGAGGAACATTTGAGGTCTGCGTTACCTTAAGTTATGCAATAATTTACTCTTCCTAGTTTACACGACGAGACAACTCATTTCTTGCATAATACGATCCGACAACGTTTGCCAAAGTGGAAGAACTAGAAAGCATATATGTAACTACAAGAGTTAGCGACCTTTTGAATCACCATCTATTAAAAGGTGGATCATGTCACTCACATGCTGAAGCAACAGCTTTCTATTTCTAGCGTGTTGGATTAGAGCGATCACTGAAGTCTACGTCCTCATGTAACTTCTATAAAAGCGAGTCCTATATCTCACAAAATTCTTAAAATAGAACGGTGTACCCTGCATTACTGTCATCCAAGGGCTGAGATTTATTAGCGAATTAACCCCACACGGCATGGAGCTGTAATAAGTAATGTCCCCATCCCATCTTATCACACTGGCAAAATCATGCCTTAACTCTTTCATACAAACTTGACCATGAGTGGTAAGGCCTCGAGCACATTGATTGATAGCACTAGATCGACATCGAAATTTTGCTTTTTTCCGAGTCAGGAAAGTGCAGTCAGACCATCAAGTCTCCGATGTGGATGTTTCTATCGATGTCAGGGCAGCATGCAAAGATATTGCTCTATTTAGTATTTACAGTTCCCCGAGATGCCCTTGGCAGATCCATGAAATATGCCAATGCGATTCATTGTCCCACACTAGTCCTAAAACTTCCTCCTCCATCGCAATCTTCTAATCCCTCACAATGAGAGCATTTTGTTCACAAGCTTGCACCAGTTTATGCATTCCCATATTTCTCAGCATTCTCACATGCATGATGCCCCCAAGATGCATGTCTCAGTGGCGTACTCCGAAGATGCACCTGGCAAATTCACATTGATCTCCCTCAAGAACCATATAGCTCAAGATCCCATTTGGGGTGATGAGCTCATGGAATGACTCTCTGCCTTTCTGTAATTGGACTCGCCAGCACAAAGAAAGGGTCACCTTTCCAAACCTAATGGATCATTTAATTGGTTGGATTAGTTTTAACTATCAATTTGACTTCTTGTTCATAACTTCTGGGCATGGATTTGACAAGCAACAAGTTAACAGGTGAGATCCTAGTTGAACCACAGAGTATGCTAATCAAACTGATTAATTTTCTAGTTCCAGACAATAACCTGACAGGAGATTTTCCAGAATGGTTAGGACATTTAAGTTCACTTCTTCAAGTTTCCATCTCAGATAACCATCTACAAGGTAATATCCCCACTGCCGTTGGGAAAATGTGACTTTCTGAAGATTTCTGGAAAAAAATTTCTACAGGACTATTCCCCCATCAATTTATAATCTTAATACTCTCTTTTACTTGATGTGGGAAAGAGTAGACTGCATTGTGAAATTCGGCCTGATATTGGCTTCACTCTTTCTAATCTAAAAGGGCTTTCTGTTGGAAGAAATAGCTTCCCAGGCAATATACCCGTTTCGCTACCCAATGCTACAGGACAGGTAACTTCGCCTAAAATAGTTTCTCTGGAACCCTACCTTTAAATCTTGGAAACTTAAAAGAGCTTGGCAGACTAGTTATCTTTAAGAACGAGTCGACAAATTTGAAGGACAATAGCTTCAGTTTTATGACTTCTTTAACCAACTCTAGCGAACTCCAACCATTGGATGTGAGCACGAACAAATTTAACGTAAATTGCCTACTTCAATTTTTAACCTCCCGAGTGAGCTTGAATGGCTAATATTGGCATCAAACCAGATCTCTGGAAAAATTTCAACCGGAATTGAATGCTTGAAAGGCATAACTTGCTTGGACATCCTCAAACTTTGCCACAGGTGTCGTTCCTGAAAACATTGGAAAGCTTCACAAATTAGAAGAAGTCGACCTCTCCCACGACAAACTCTCAGGAGCCATTCCCCCCTCATTTGGAAACGTTAGCCAGTTGAGAAGACTGTTCTTGCAAGAAGATCGTTCACAAGGCAATATACCTCCTAGTACGGGAAGCCATCAACTCACCTCACTGGGACGATACCCCTCACCCTTCCTTCCATGTCCATTTCTTTTAATTTGTCTACAAGTCTCTTGAACGGACCGCAGCCCCAAGAGCTTGGTATCATGAGCAACTTTGTAGACAATAGGTTGTCCGGAGTCAGTCCTACTTCATTGGGGGAATGCGGAATGCTAGAGCTTCTTCATCTGGAACACAAGCTACTTGAGGAAGCATCCCTTCCTCTCTCAGTGCTTTAAAAAGCCTTCACCTTTTTGACCTAGGAAGGAGCAAGACATCTGGTCCAATTCCAAAGTTCACACAGAATTTACTCTCCTCAAGGATCTAAACTTATCATTCAGCAACCTCGAAGGATAAGTACCATATGATGGATTATTTTGGAATGTCGGTGCTATAACAGTTACTGGGAACAGTCACCGCTGTGGGGTACAGAAGAACTCGGACTACCTCCATGCAAAACCCACAGAAAGAAGAAGCAGAGAACTGTTAAATTAGTGATTCCATTAACCATTTTGTGCACCCTCCTTTCAGCATGCTTCGTGATTCTTCTGATCAGGCCAAGGAAATCTGGAAGCAAACGATCTTCAGCATCATCCATTAAAGAACACTTTCCAAAATTTTTGTATCTTCAGAGCCAGCAAGCCACTAATAACTTCTCATGCTTGAATTTGACTGGAGAAGGGAGTTACAGCTCTGTATACAAAGCTGGGATAAAAAAAGGATGATGGTAGCAGTCAAGCTACTCAATGTCAGACAAAAGGAAGCTTTCAATAGATACATTGCAGAATGCAAGGCTATGCAAAGTGCCCGTCACCGGAATCTTGTCAGATCATCGCCACATGCTCAATCATTGACTTTCAGCGTGCCTATTTCAAAGCTCTAGTTTACGAGTTTATGCACAACGGAAGTTTAGGCAAGTGGTTGCACCAAAAAGAAGATCAACCTCAAGCAAAATAGTCTGAAGTCTTACCTGATTTGAGGAATCTTAGCCTTGTCCAAAGACTGAATGCAGCCTTTGATATGGCCTTGACAATCGACTATCTTCACAGCCAATGGGAAACTTCAGTAGTTCATGGTGATTTAAAGCCGAGCAATATTCTGTTTGATCATAAAACGACATCTCATCTAGAGATTTTGGGATAGCAAATTTCTACAAGAGCCTTATCAGACAACTGCTCACTGAATCAAAGCAGCTCATAGGAGTGAAGGGAACAGCCAGGTATGTTCCTCCAGGTAATAACTTCACCATCTTAATCTATATTGACCCTCCGTGGATCAACATGCCTCAACTTATGGTTTTATAAATGAATAGTAAGGACAAAATGACTTTTGCATATATCAAATCTTCTCTATGTAATTGAGTTTCGCTGCATTTTGTTAAGAGTATGGCATGGGTGGCAAAGCATCCATGCCTCAAGATGTCCACAGATTCAGAGTTCTGCTACTGGAGATGTTCCTTGGGAAACGCCCTACAGACAACATGTTTTAAGGATGGGATGACCCTCCAAGAATATGCCAAGATATCTTTGCATGGAAGAGCAGAAGGGATTGTTGAACCTTCACTGCTACAAGAAGCACAAGCTTATCGGAGTCACAGAGAGGTTATCAAGAGCAGCAGAGCCCTTTATCACAGGGAATTTGTTGAAAGCAGCAGAGCCACAACGGGAAAAATTGATTTCTTGATTGCTTTTTTGAGGCTTGGGTCCTATGCTCACCAGAAACACCTAATGAGCACATGAAGATGAAAGATGTTGTGACAGAACTTTCTGAAATCAGGGCAAAGTTCCTTGGCTAGAGAACATGATCATGATGCACTGTTTTTTCAGCTTAACTAAGAGCAGCCTTCAGTTCATGGCTAGAACAAATTGCATCAGAAATTCACCATAGCCAGTACCTTTATGACCACTGTACTCTTTAAGATAATAAATGGAGTGCACTCATTCATCAGCAGCTTCTTCAACATTCACCACTTTATCTCTCCCCTTCCTTTAGATTTGCCAATGAAGTCAAAATCATGAATTAGCTCGCGCGAAATACATGTCAATTTACTGGGATTTCCTAATACATCTCCATACATTCAGACTGATCCCGATACTTAACTCAGTACTTCCTAAGATCATCGATGAAGCATAGATGGTACATGATTTACTCCAATAAATCGATCTACTAGGTACCTAGATAGCTATTAGGTCAGTTGGAATGAATCATCCATGAAAAGTAAACTCCAATTGATATAATGGATCATTGGCTGGAAACACAGGCAAATCAAGGATTTCCTAAGAGAAGTAAAAATGATACTCCTTTTATTGGCAGAAATCAGAAGGTGATCGAATTATCTTTTTTAGAGGGACCAAAGAGACAACTTTATGGCACTAATACAGAAATAGCAATCGAATACACGATATTAAAACAAAACATGCAAAATCGGAACCTTACATGGCACGCCTGATAATCCGGGTTTCTGCATGAAGCAGTAAGAAACAAGAGCCACCCACTATAAACACACACGTTCCTGGAACGGATCGCATAAACCTATGTCTAATGTACAAGGCAAAGGGCGGGGAAGGAACCAATACAGACACTACCGCTTGCTATCATAATCAACTACCTCCGATTCGGTTACCGACCGGGAGTGCTGCACGATCGACCGGCCAATCGAGTTGATCCACTCCTCCTTCTCCTTCTCCGAATCGGCGATGAAGAACATGGTGTCCTGATTGGTTGACACCTCGAAGGCGAAGGGCTTGTTGACGACGTCCTCGGCGCCCTTGACGGTGAGGCAGCGGCCGACGGAGACGACGCCGCGCGGCTCGGAGAGGCGGGTGACGTGGGAGTCCTTGAACCAGAGGAGCTTTCCCTGCTTGAGCACGAACCAGCGGCGGCGCCACGTCTTTATGTAGTCGCCCTGCTTGCTCAGCCAACCCGCTCGCTCCGGGTCGGCCCAGAACTCGATTCCGGCGTAGTCCTCGGGGTCCGGTGCTTGCAAAGTCGCGGCTCGCCATAGGCTCTCCATCTCGCGACCGTCAATGGAGAGAGAGAGAGAGAGAGAGAGAGAGAGAGGCAGAAGGGTTTGTTCGAGGTGCGGTGCTGCGTTGTCTTGCGCGGAATTGTTAGTTGATCTTCGGTCAGCTCTGCCGCGGGAACGATGTCGTTCGTCATACATTAAAAAAAGAAAATACAGAAGAAGGGAAACACCGTGCTAGGGAGTTTTTTTTACAAATACGTGTCAATCAAAAATTTTTCTAATACTCTTATTCCTTTACGTGGAGAAGTAAAACAAAATTTTGCACCGTTCAGTAATTAATGACTTTTCCACACCACGCTCTTAGCTAGTAACATTTGCGAAAAAATTATTTAAAAATTTCATAAAACTATATTATACAATCGCTAATTCGTACCAATTTAGTTTTAAGCATTTTGATGATCCGTGAGAATTTTACCAGAGTGCCTTCTACTTCTAATAGGCCATGAGTTAGATCAGAATTATTCTCAACAAGTCCATAAGAAGATCATCGAGTCAAAATAAGCTGACAATTTTCAAAAGGTATAGGGCTACGTAGACACGATTAAGTAGTCATTTCTATCAATTGTACAAATAATAGGTTTATGACTAAATTGGCAAATCTTTAAAAGGTATAGGACCATATTGACACAATTGAAAGATTTAATATTAAATTGACAAATCATCAAAAAGTTGATAGCTGAATTGATCATTGTACATTATAATTTCTCTACATAAAAAGAAGATTGGGTCATTGTACAGTGGATTTAGGACTCTTTGGACAATTATCATAATAGTTCATACGGAACAACAAGTGATTAAGTACACTAAATAATTTCATCATGGTAATTAATAGCTTTTCGCTTTGAAAAGTTATGCACACCGCTGGTGTATTTTTCATGAAATTAGCATCTTACTAGATGTTAAGCAACTTCCAACCTATATGTGGCTATTAGCTTCTTACACTTGATAATTAATGACTTTAATGTGGAGAAGTAAATTTGAAACTTCCCAACATTGTAATTTCTCCATTTAGCTAGTATTTTTTTAAAATAGAAGAGTGAGAACTATACATAGGCAACGATTGGTTCAGATTTAGAAATGTGTTTTGGGGAAATGCTGAAAGTTAGGGAAATGAGTTTTGAGAATGACCGTCAAACATTTCATATTTTCCCCAGACTCAAAACCCTTTGAAAAGCTGAATCAAAGGTAGCCATAATTACTAACTATTCAATATAAATAGTGAATTTCCAACTAAAAAGTTAACTATATATTTGAGACCACAGTCATGGAAGTAAGGACAGCATTATAGATATGATCTCTTCTTTTTGAAAGTTCTCCCGACCAAAGCATAACATCCTCGAAAAGCTAGCGTCAAGATATCACTCCGTGAAGGAAAGATAAGAGCCACGTCTAGGAAGTCACCAACGATTACTTCCTCGTTTATGCCGACGCAGATTGTCAAGAGCCCGCGGGAAGTAGACTCAGCCGGTAGTTTGTGTTCTGGTGCAATTGTCTTTTTTGCTGCGGGTTGGCGTGGGGGTACGTCCGGAGATGTAATCTTGATCCACAACCCTTGACTTTCTATTCCACACCAAAGCCTCTTGATCATGTGCAGCCGCCGCCGGTGAAGGTAGATTAGCGTTTGTTCATGAGGGTGTTACGATGATGAACTGGTCACATGGTTTGCTCCCAAGAAACTTTCCCAGATGAGGCACTTGGAAGTCCGATCCATTTACCAGTCCTGAAATGGGAGATGACGTTCACTTAGCTGAATCTGCTTTGTGAATCAGACTCGTTTTCTTTCCTTTTGATTTTTATCGGACCAAAGATCTAAATTTGATTGGATCATGCTCTTGTTTATAAGCTGGAACATCCTTTCTAGATGGCAGAGTTGTTCCCTCGGCTTTAAGTACATCAACCTAAGCCATCGCATTGATTGAATGACTAACATCTCAGACTTGTTGAAGAAGCAACGAGGAATCCATGGCGATAAGCAGCGTGGACATGTTTCCAATCACGTCCTCATGAATTAGGTAATCCAGTCTGAACCAGGAACTGTCCCTAAACCAATTAGCCCGACTGATCGTTCAATCAAACCGACCCAAAAACTATCAAATTCCTTTATCATGTTTTTGATAGAATCAGGGAAAGGGTAGAACAATGATAAAAGGTAAGAAGTGGAGCTGTTTCTTCGCATCTTGTGCATTCAAAGCAACCTTTCTAAAATCCCTTGCACTGTCGCTAAGTTACTTCAAATGCTTCTTTTCCAGCAACATTATCACCATGTCGGTACTCACGTGAGGAACAAAATGGCTGGTCTTGTACTTGAATCCCCATGAAATTTCACATTCACCAGTTTATATCAAGTATACTCTGTATTCGAATTTTCAAAACAATTTCCAACATTTATATGAACAACTGTCGTTAGGTCTGGGGGTTTGGGCGCTTGAGCTTCCTAGCTATTTCAGCGACATACTTACCCTGGTGAAAAGCCTGCTTAAGTTCCAGTTCTGTGGGTTGCCGTGACCCATCGGCTGCATAGGTCCCAGCACCATAAGAAGAACCGCCTCTGACCTCGTTCATCTCGAACATGCCACTACCGAACGTGTATCCAAGAGGGACAAATATCATTCCATGATGCGCTAGTTGCGTAACAGCGGTTAATCTGCAAGCACGAGCAAACATACGTGCATTAGCTAGGTTCTCAACATTCGATGCCTGCATATAAAAATTCTAAAGATCGCTGCATTATCAGATTCTCATGAAGTGAGATCGGAAGAACAAATGCACTCACGCGGTAAGTTCTTGGCCACCTCCATGAAAACCAGTGCTCCAGAAGATTCCTGCAGGCTTGCCCGCTAGTGCTTGAGTCTCCCATATTTTGTGAGTAGCGTCAAAGAACGCCTTACATTGTGCCGCCATGACTCCGAATCGAGAAGGAAACCCAAATATGAAGCCATCGGCATCCAAAAGCTGTTCGGGCCTGATCTCTGCCACATCATCCGCTTTAGTGGGGGCCTTCATCTTTTGCAATATCACATCAGAGAGCGTTTCGGGTACCTGTTTCATTCCATCAGTTGAAAGATTGGCAGAAAATCCGACATTCAGTATTTTCGAGGCGATCATTTGTTGAATGACAAATACCTGCCAAAGTGTTGCTTCAACACCTTGAACAGTATTTGCTCCTCGCTGCACTTCTCGTGCCATAGTCTCCACATGCCCATATAGGGAGTAGTACCTTCAATTAACATTCATAATTAAGGGAAGGAAGGAAAGATAACATGCACAAGTCCAAACACATTACATGTAATTTCACCAGTATGAATCTGTGCCAAGGAGAGGGCAGAGAGATCAATAGACTTACACTACATAAACCTTGACTGTTGCCATGTCTGCAAAGCCAATTTCACCGTCAGCCGGCTAGTGGCCCTAAAGCCCCACAAAAACATAAGCATCAGTTTAAGGAGTATAGCTGTTTGGCACAGAAGTTTATAAAGTGTATCGAGCACATTTCTCCAACAATAAGTGGGAGTCAAGCAACATTGTATATGAAGTCTGAAACCAATGATTAACTGTAAACAAATTTGTGGTGCAAGGTTTCGCTTTCTTAAGAAGGAAGCCTGATCAAATTGACACGGGGCAACAGTTGAATGCAGAGTCATCCACCAGACAACTTAGGGCAGTCAGATTCCCCTGCATGCTCTCGCCTAAATCTCCTACAAGCCTCGAATCAATGCAACACCATCTTATAAAGACTCCCCATATACGCACCATACCATCGAGCGAGAATAGCTCAACACATGATAAGGTCAAAACTCATTTTCAAGAACAAGATCAAACTCAAACTACTTCATCATTGAAAGCCAGCTGTGCCCTGTGGAGAACACATAAGGCAGGACTCATTATGTGTCCATTCTATGAAAGAAACTTGGACAACTGATCAAAAACAAGACTGAAGTCCCAAATGTTAAGGCAAACATTCAACGATCGCTCCCCGACAAAGAAGAGGAGAGAACAACACCATGAGGTATGATTCAACACGGGGCATGCCGACAGCAGTCAAACGAAGTTCATAGCAGTTTGTTTTTCATAAGCAGTCACGGCATACATACGACATATTTCTCCGAGGACATTCAAAGTTTTTGATTAATCTCAACTCTGAGGAAAGTCCAGTCAGTTCCACATTGCAGCCCGATGTTACGCCACCAGGAACGAGAATATCGATCAAGAAACGCCATGAGACGGATTTCCGGATTCAGACAACAGAAGGAGTGGGGCATGTAGTGATCAGGCGTTTAAAAGGAAAACAAACCAGCAGCATGGACTGGGAAGCATCCATAACTCGAAGACGAAAGAGGGTATTTTCAAATCATCCAGAACCGAACGCGGCTCGCCAAATTTGAGAAAGATCATAACTTCGATCAGGAGATTCCACATCAAGAATTCATCGGAGAAACCAACAGGTGGTGGAAGAGGAGGAGATACCCGGTTTTGAGGTTCCCCTGCCAACGCTCTAGGAAAGAAGATGGCGAATGTAAATGGCCTTAACGAACTACAAGTCGCTCTCTCTTTCTCTCTCCCGCTCGCTTCTAACAGTGCTTTTGGATATGGATGGTAGATTGTCTTGTCCGTGCGCGCGTGGCAGCAAAAGCAAGAGGCGGCCTTATCTGTTGTTGACAGATATGCAGAATATCCGTGGAGACTGTTTGAGATTTGTAAATCATTTTGTAATAAATTAGAGATTATATTAGCAACACTTTTATTTATTGTGCATACAATGCAAAGATGAATAGTGCACTGCACTTGTGATTGGAATATAGTGAATACAAATCAGAAAATTTCTCTCTCTCTCTCTCTCTCTCTTGCTTGCGTTTCTTCCTCTTCTTACATTATCTAAAACAACGCTCTCGTCCAAAACAATTTTCACATGTTGCTTGCCCTGGTGCCCCACTTTGATCTACTCTCGTGGTCAGGGCAAGGTGTCTTTTTGCGTTTCCCGGGAAAGAAGTTCACGTGAAATTTTATTCGTCTTGGCTGCATGTGACCCATATTAGACTTATATAATGCTGACACGCCAACAAATCTAATTAAATCAATGTCAAATTGCCGGAGAAATTAAGAAAAAAAGAGTGCAAAAAAATAACAGAAATTGTTCGAGTATTGAGATTTATTTTAAGATTAGAGCTAGCAGCAATTCGAAAAAATTGCCTCAAAAGTTCCAATTACATTCGCAGCAGTGTTTAGCGTCACGCGATAAAATTATATGATTTATCAAAATTTATCATATGGTTTTTCAATTGAAATTTAACATTATTTTTATTTTGCTTAAGTCATGTGAGTGCCATGTCAATACCATTTACTTTTTTACGTCCATGTAGGCAAAATTTTAACAGTGTTTATCAATAGAACGCTAGCAAAGAATAAATGTATCATACATGTACAAATTTACTGATGATTTTTTTCATTGCATGGATTTGGTCAGGCCCATAAACTCAAACACCCCCTAGCGAGATCAATCTAATCGACGGTCATGATAGAGTTGACTCGAGTGGATCTAAATCTGGGCGAGTATTTACCTTAATATTTGGCTCACTTAGGCTATGACAATTGGGATTCTTGGGCTGGACTAAGAACGCAAACTTTTATCTCGATGCATTTCTTTTCTTTCTTAATGTATCCGAGATAACTTTCCCGCGTCGGTCGTGACTCTCCTAGTTCAAAGCTTGCTGACAGAATTGCCTTCCGTGGGTAAAGTTGGCCATGACAATACTTGAACGTCCACAGCACCCGAGCCAAAGAAGTAAAAAGAGAGTTGTTGATCCGAGGTGGGTCTCCCAACCAAAGACTCAAATTAATATCTCCATCCGTTTGTCCTTCCAATAGGCCAGCTGGATAACTTTCGGCCCCATCCATCGCCCCAAGTCCCATCTACTCCACGAAATATTAATAACTTAAAATTTATTTCTTAAAAATTATCACTTATTCCGTTAAAAATAAATAATTGATAATAATTCATGTCTTAACTATTTTCATAAATAACAGTATTTTTCTTTAACTTATTTTATAAACAATATAAATGATCACTTTCGAGAAACATGTTTTTCAAAATTTTCATTTTCTGTAGAGGGAGCCTTCAACGTAAATCCCAATTTTGTAATAACCAGGCTCATTCGATTTTCTTAGTTTTGTTTCTTTTTTCTGGCCAAGGTTCAATTTTCTTAGTTGGCAGCATGTGTAATTGTTTTGTTTTTTTTCTCCCCAAAATGCAGCTCTCAGGAAGTAGTTTGAGTTTGTCCCGTCCCACATGTTGATTGGTATTGGATTTAGCTATCCTATTCTATAGCTTGGTCTTGGGTGAACATCTTTACTTACCTGCTAAAGAAACTGAGAAAATTTTCATCGGCTTCTGACATATTAATTGCCAAAGCTGACCAACTTACGAGAGCTCGAGTTCAACAATTAACATCAGGAGATTCACACTCAGGAAGCAGGAACCACACTGTCCAGATCACTTCTTTCTCTCTCTTCGGCATGAGTCCCTGTTTCCGGAATTGAGATTTAGATGCACACCTATCTTTAGGTCAATCGAGACCGTTCCCAAAATCTCATCCATACAGCAAGCACAAGTGCCCCAACCTACAAATTTTGCTTGAGAACAGGGTAGGTCGCAAAAGGAAACGGCCACTTTACAGCCGCAGGACTCGAAAGTCAGTTATCAACAAAAGAAGACTCGGCAAGATCAATAGCACGGGCAAGAGCAGCGGCCTTGTTCTCACACTCTCTCTGCTCATCAGCCGGATCACTGTCAGCCACAATACCAGCACCAGCCTGAAGATGAGCAATCCATTCCCGACGCTTGTTCATGTCCTTGTACGAGTACATTGTGTCATGGCGGATTCCCGTGGGGAAAACAATGGTTCTCAAAGCAAGCGCGATGTCCATGTCACCTGAAAATGAAATGCCTCCAAATCCACCACTATAAGGTCCACGCCTGGTGACCTCCAGCTGATCAATCAACTCCATCGCTTTCACCTATATGAAGATTACCAACTGAGTAAAATGATTTCTGGCAGAGAGAAGGGTCGGGTAGGTACACAGACTGAGATATAATGCTTTTTTCCCCTTTCTAGTAAACAGGAATTAAGACTATACTTGCTCAATATACTGGAAATATACCAAGATGCCCGTATCCGAAAAGCTACATTAACTTTTAGCACAAAGAAAATTATGCCAACTTTTCATCCAATAGTAGGTGGTGAAGAGGGTTAACATAGAAATTTAAGAAGTATTTTAAACATTCCTCCACAATATGCATAGTTTTCTCAAGCTCGTAGGAACCTTCCCCGCACCCCCACCCCCCTCAAAAAGAAGAAAAGAAAAAAGGGAAAAGAGAAAAACCTAGCCACCAAAACAAAAGAAAAAAAGCGCTCAAGCCAATCACGATTACCATCTACACTTTCTCGACATTGACCCGTAATGGTCTACTGCTCCAACTGCAATATCTAAACTAGTGGTCCAATTAATTCTTTTCTTACTATATGAAATATCTAGGAGCTCTATTAAAGCAATTCATCAACAGTCACATATGCCAAGAATCTGAAAGTAGTCAATAGATCAATGCATAGCTCCTGCATAATGAAGTCAGTTGTCTTTCGAATTCTCATCTTTACTTACGCATAAAGATCAACTGCACCTTTGTAAGCAAACTGAACGATTCAAAATCCGATATGGTTGTATGGAAAAGCAACCTGGATATTAAAAACTATTGATAGGTCAGAAGAAAACCTTTGGTGCACCACTAACAGTTCCAACAGGCAATGCTGCACGCAAAGCATCCCAGCTGGATAGATTCTCAAGCAACTCCCCAGTGACCTGAAATGGCAAGCACAATACCATATAAGGCAGAAGTCAATAAATAATTTACTCCTTTGTTCTTGTTGGGTTTATTGCTAATGATATATCGTGTAAGCAAGTTGGGGGTATATATGTAATTAGGCCATGTGATTCTACAAGGCTTAACCCTAAGCCTATAAATACTTCTATTGATCTCAATACTAATAATTCTCTCTTTTACCCATAACATGATATCAAAGCAAAACATTCCTGGTGAGAGAGAAGACGTACAACCACACCACCCCCACTAGTGTTCCTATCCTTGCTGCGATCACCAAGAATCCCCATCACTGCTTACTCTTGCAGCCGTGCTCAGTCTTCAAGCGACTGTTGGCGAATTCCAGACAACCTCCTGCAGCGTTGTCCATTTTTCTGTCACCAATAGATCAATCCCAACTCTCGCACCAGTAGTGCCCCAATCCAGTGGGCAAGTTTCTAGCAATTTCTCTAGCCTCCACCACTGTCCCTTGGGCTTGTTTCTTCAATATGTGTTTTGATTGATGTTGAGTTGTTTGTAGTGATGTGAAAAAATTGGATCAGAAATTTGTGGTGGGTTGGGTTGAGGACTTGTGTATGTTTGTGGCGTCTTTCTGTCATTGTGTTTCTTGATTACTGTAGTCGATTACAAGTAAGCCTGAAAAGAAAAACTTCATTTAAATCTCACCCTCTAGTGCTCTCGGTGGTGTTGGGGATATATCTACTGATCTGGCAAGCTCTCCATCTGTTGTTTCAAGAGTGATTTTCCCTACTCTTACTCCTAGTTCAAGATCTTTTGGTACCTATCATAGTGGTAATCATAGTATAACAGGCTTACACACTAACTTGGTCATGTTGGATGGTGCCAATTATCCTACTTAGTCAATGGCTCTTTATACTTTACTCATGCTAATTGCTACTTTTGATGGCTTGAAGAAGAACCACCTGCAGATGCAACCAATCTAGAAGAATGGAAGGTCACTGATGCTGTGCTGCGTACTCTTTTATGGGGAAGTAAGGCCGAATCTGTCTGCCATCTTCTCAAGGATTGTGCAACAGCTCATAAAGCGTAGATAAGATGTGCTTTACTCTATTCCAGACAAAATAATATGAGCTAAGTTTGCAATGTAGGAGGCTTTTTTTAAGCTAAAACTGGTAATGCCGGGTTGGCAAAATATTATGCTCATATTCGACTTAGTATCAGTGTCTTAAATCCTATTTTCCACCAGCTACCACAATTACTAAGATGCAACAACGAGACGCAAACATGATATTAGTCCTCTTCCTCCACGGTCTTGGTCCAGATCACTGTGCTCTTTGGCAACAAATTACTTCTCTTGGCTCTCTACATTACATAGAGCAAGTGTACTCTCGAGCCGCTCATTACGCTCCTAGTCCCAAAACTTTGCCCACATCAAAATGTTGGCTCGTGGTGGTCAAGGAGCTTGTGGTCGTGGTAGTGGTGGTGGAAATTGGAACTATAATAGTTATAATCAAGGTCATGGCCATGGTATTCAAGGCCAAGGTGCTACTCATGGTGGCAGCTAAAATGATTCTAGAGGAGCTGGTGAGGGTCACTTTGTACTTATTACCAGCTTAATGGTTTCTCCTCAGGCGCCATGGACGACAGATCTTTTGCCACCTTCTGCACCTCATCAATCATTGCCACTACCTTCAACTATATCTCCCGCTACCTCTCAGCTAGAGCCACAACTTGTTCCTTCTACTGACATTTCGCCAAATCCAAGATCGCCTATAACAACTCCTCTTCAAGTCTATACATGTGGTCCTCACCTTGTTTTGGGCCGTACCTCTCCGCCAGTGGACATTCCACCACCACTTTCGGTCACGGCTTCTAATCCTCTTCCACCAGCTCCTATTGATTCTCCTATTGTTCATCGCACTCTATCAACATCCTTTTTCTCATTTCATGTCTTATCGTGTTTGCCTTTGGGTTGTCTTCAGAGTCCATGCATGTGCCCACTAGTATGCAAGAGGCTTTGGCCCATCCAAGTTGGCCCATGCTATGAAGGAGGAGATAGCTACATTACATCATAATAAGACTAGGGAGCCAGTCCCTTTGTCTCATAATAAATAATTGGTGGGTTGTTACTGGGTCTTTGTCGTCAAACACCGTCCTGCTGGTTCAATTGAGCGATTATGGGCACATCTTCTCGTGGAAGATTGGTGTCGACTATGAGGAGACTTTCTCTGATGGCCAAAATTCCTTCCGTCCGTGTCATTATTTCTTTGGCTGCCCGATTTGAGGGGACTCTTTACCAGTTTAATGTCAAAAATGCATTCCTTCATGGCGATATTCATGAGGAGTATGGAGCAACCACCCACATTTATTGCCCAAGGGGAGAAGGTGTGCTAGCTGTGAAAAGCTCTTAATGGACTTAAGCAATCTCCTCTTGGTTTGGCCGCTTTTGTGATGCAGTTATTACTTAAACCTAAGCCTATAAATACTTCTTTTGGTCTCAATATTTAAAATTCTCTCATTTACCAATAACAGTTCTAAAGGTGTGGAAGAAGTTCCACATACGTGCTATCATAGTCATAAGAGTAAATTATCACAGTGTGATATTAAAATAAAAGGGAGAAAGAACAAAAGTTCAGTTAAAAATTGCATAATGCATCCACTATAATCCAAACAGCAAGTTGCATATTAAATTTCCCGCCAAAACATAGAAATTTAAAATAGCGTTGAATTTAACGGAAATACTTGACATGATTGCAATTGATCATAAATGTTCGCAGCAATGGGTTCCAAGAACTTGGTGTTCGATACTAGATAAAATCTAATTTCATATGCTGAAAACCAATCTGTTATGAGTGAAAGACACTGCAAATACACCAAAGAAAACAACAATGAAGATGCTGTTTAACTGGCTCCTCTTGCATTAATTGCATATGTTAAAATAATTAAATATTAAATTACACCTTCATTTAACAGCTTAAACCTTTAGAATAATTGGCAGTGGTCTCACAAAATTTCACATGGTATCAAAGCTAGAGTCCTAAGTTCAAATCTTCCCAAGCCCCATTTGTCTCCCCAATTATATATGTCCACGCTTAGTAATTTCCAGAAAAAAAGACCAGACTAAGCATGAGATGGAGTGACAGAATAATTAAAAATTAAAAACACACCTTCATCTAACAATTTAAGTTTTTAGAATAATTGAAAATGATCCCACAGAATCTCACGACATAAAATATTGGAAGACTTTTTCTTCAGCAATCCTAATGGTGTAGAAATTAAAAAGAACAATTACCGTAGAGCTTATGTGCATCACATGAGAATAGTGCTCGATATTCATGAGCTTCTCTACCTTGACAGAACCAGGTTTAGATACCTGAAAAAACAAGGATGTCATCTCCATGCATAAATAAGCTAACAGTACGAAGATCGGGAAATTCATCAGCAAAAATAGCAGGATCAAGGTAAATTTTCCATTTCTCCATTCCCTTACAGGTCACCCATGGCGAAGCAGCACACTAACTAACTATCTAGCAAACAAAAACCAAGCATCCATGCATGAGAAATATCTTGGTAAGCAATAGGAATGGCATATGCCCAACATGGGTCAATTTTTTATGAAACAACCAAAAACCAATGACACTCCCACATAGGCCTGAAGTATGAAAACTAACTTCCTCAGATTTTGTGAGCAGATTAGATACACATCATGAACATCAGTGAGAGAACTCAAGAGGCAGTATCCATCAAAAGTTTGTAAATCTCATCCAGGTATTAGATGTTGAGAAAATGAAGGGTGCTCCCATGGGCACTAAGACACAAGTCCACTGTGGGGAGCAAACACTAAGCGTGCATTGTCAACGGCACATTGATTATGCATAGTACTAGATGGCTCTGAAAGTTTATCAAAGTTGACTAACCAGAAGGATCACCAAAGAAAGAGTAATATCTCAACACTAATATGCCTTATCCTGTAAAATACAAAATTTGAGGATGAAACAACAGAGAAGGTGAAGTAACAAACCTTTCCAACATCGTTTCTACCTAAGTCAACCAGCATAATGTGCTCAGCACACTGCTTTTCATCATTCAAAAGCTCTTTTTCTAACATCAAATCTTCCTTTGGAGTCTTCCCTCTTCTAAGAGTCCCAGCAAGAGGTCGATTAGTAACCCTTTCCTGTCATGAAGGAAAAATTACCAAGAAACTCTTAAATTCCGGGTGCAGCAGAAAGAGGGTATGAAAGAAGATGCTCACTAAGATTCTAAAGGTAAACTCCTTAGCTATTCTTATATTTACCTTCTTCACCCGTGTAAGAATTTCTGGACTTGAAGCAACAAGTATACAACCCCTAGCCTGAAACCAAATGAAAAATTATGCAGCTTACATAAAAACTTTGTACTGTTAAACAAGCTTATGGAAAGGAAGCACACTTGTAAATAAGCCATATAGGGGCTTGGATTAACAATCCTCAATGCTCTATAGACTTCAAATGGGTCTGCAAATGTTCTTCGTTCAAAGCGCTGGCTCAACACAATCTGAAAAATATCGCCAGCCAGAATATGTTCTTTAGCCAGTAGTACTGCCTTCTTGTATTCCTCACTTGTCATACTTGACAACTCCAACTTTGGGCCAAACAGGCGGGTGAACAGCTTTATTCGACCGGCTGGCAGTCTTGGACTGAAATTGAATTCATCAATAAAATCAAGCTTTAGCAGGCCAATTGATGGTACTTTATTCAGCTTGATCCTCATAAAAAGTACTTGCTTCATTTAGCATGTAAAGAGAAGAATACTCACGGATCTATATCATGTACTCTAGATACTAAAGTCTCCAATCGCTTCATTCCATCATTGAACGCTTCATCAACAGAAAGATATTGATCTAATCGAACCCAATGAATAACGTAAGCTTTCTGGCGGCAGGGAAACAAAATGAAGAATCAAGCACATCAAATCAGTGACAGAATCATCAGTTGTATATCATTACGCATCTGTTTTATCACATCTTTCATTAAGTATCACTTATTTGACCATGATTTTATGGGAAAAAAAAACTGAACGAATTGAACTCTTACATTTAAATCCACCATGCATGAATATTTTCAAGTCCATCTCTTTCAATTTCTTTATTCAGAATTTTCAGCTGCAGAAGGTGCTTCCATGCCAAAAGAAAAGAAGTAGGCACAGAAATCAAACTTTGGCTGCATCATGCTTCATGAATAAAGTGAATATACCTTTTCCACATGATCAAACACAATAACGTCATCATACAGGCCTAGATGAACATCAGGTAGGTTTCTGTCATCTAACGGGGCACCATAGAATGGTAATTTTCTCTTCTCCACATAGCGCACCGTATCATATGAAAAATAACCAACCCATCCACCTGGTCCAAGAGACGTTTGTTATTTGCAGATAAAAGATGAAAATTAGTTTTCAAATTATGAAATGTAACGGGATTTTGATATCATGAAAGAATTGGAAAATCCAATTCAAAATCCATCATCACTTGAGACAAGATACTTTCATAATGATGATGACCTTGTTCAGTAAATTTTGCATAGAAAAATTGAAGCTGCAATGAAGCAAATCGAGATGGATATCAGCAGATTAAAGCCATCATATCAAGTTTCTTACCACAAAATGCTTCTGGAAGTTCATCAATCATCTGGGGTTTCCATCCCTCCATAATTCTACGAGGAACAACCATTGGATCTTCCACCATTTCCTCCTTCCTGGACCCCTTCTCGTGGTCCAACACTGTTACCATATTCTCTTTAGCCACAATCTCAATTGTTGGCTGAGCTCCAACAAAACTGTACCTCCCCTAAAACAATATCACAGCAGAATGAGCTCCTGACGGAAAAAACAATTATGTTCTCCACACATAGATAACAAATAACTGCAAACAAAAGCTGAAGATCATGCATTTTACTCGTGGATCAGAATAAGTGAATAAAAGAAAAGGCAATGAGGACTTACAATGCTGGAAACCTGCAAACCTGGCTCAACAGACTCGAACAAAAAACTAGGAGCATCTCTATCATCCTCCTTCACCAAACACCGGTAAGCAAGCACCGGAGTGAGATGATCAGAGAAAATACATCTGTATAGGGGAACCAAATTTCCCTTCTTGGCAGCTTCCTGGAACTTTGCTGACTGGTCGACTACAGATTACATGTCAAAAATCAGGAAGTGCTTTCCAATTTAAGATTAATCACCAGTAATGAAACCATCTCTAAACTCAGGCAAATCCAGTGGCCAGATTACCTCATTTGACAGTAAAGCAGTCACCCAGATCCAATTAGTCGAGCAAATCATCGCTGATGATTAGTACACAAAGCATCCACAGTTTCAAACCTCTAGTCACTCTCTATCTAAGTTTGCATTTCCAGGAGCAAAGTTCGAGTACATTCATCTCTTGTATCCATTTCTCAGCTATTTTTACAAGCACTTTCAACGACGCAAAACCATCGTAAAAAGACAAACACATGCCTATTCGCGTTCCTCTATTACTTCCAAGCCATCACGGCGCAAGCGATTTAGCGCCCCAAATTCTTTTTTTTTTTGGTAATGCTCCCGAAATTCATTTTAATAGCTCCCTAACACAAAAACGATCGCAATGGACAAACTGCTCCTCCCGTGAACATGAAATGAATGGAGACGGACCTAATGATGGAGAGGACTGAGCCGAGCATCTCAAGGTGGGGAAGCGCGAGCGCGAGCGCGAGCTGAGCAGAGCGAGAGCGCTCAAGACTCCGCCGCCAACGTCGAAGGCGGCCGCATTGAGGCGTGAAATGGGAAGCGAAGGGAGTTGGCGAGGTGCAGCGGCTAGGGTTTCCATGGAAGCCCTCAGAGCATCCGGTTTCAGCGAGGGAGAACAGAAAAGAGGAGCGGAAGAGGCAGGGAATTCGCTTCAAACAGAGACGCAGACTCAGTTTTATATGGTCTTTCTTTCTCGCTGTTCTGCGTACCGTCTCTACAGCTCGACAGGGAGGAGTGGCGGCTGGTTTTGGAGCGGACAGATGATCCCGCCTCGTGTTGCGTGACGTGGCGTTTGATTGGCGGCGGTTACGGGAGTAGCATAGATAGGCCCACTGGGCTTCGGCTTCGGCTTCGGCTTCGGCTTGGGCTTGAGATGATTTATTGCCACGACCATTGCAGCCCAAACCAAAGAGTTAAAGTCGAATTCAGTGCTTGAAACAGGCTCTCAGGGTGGAAGTTGATTTATAACATGGCATGTCGAATTGCCACATCGTGAGAGATAATATACCGCTGATGAATTTTTTGCAGACAATTATTAACCAATTAACTAAGAAAATTTCATAGTTGTTAGCGCACTGGCTGTTCTCATGCCTTGTGCATTCAGCATTTTAAAAATCGAGTTATTTCAAATCTAAATGTACTTGGAAACCGACACTCCGCATCTCTTGTATATAATCAAATATTATTTTAAAAAATAAGCACCACAAAAAAATTTAAATTAATACACACATGTAACAAAAATTAAATTTCGAGTCACCAAAAAGACTCCTGATCAATATACTTATAAATGATTCACCTCGAATTTAATTTTTGGTCACTAAAAATCCCAAACTAGTAAATTCTCGATATATTTACCTTCTATTAACTTTCTTCAAAATTTACCGCGAAACTATTGAGTTAAATTATACATGACAATTGTATAATTCATATGGTAAGTCAACGTAGAAATCCATATAAGTTTGGAGTAAATCCATATATACAATTATATATGTTGTCCCTCTATCGCCGATTAAGCAGGTTAAGACCGCTCCTTACATATTGGCAAGGGACGATGAAGCCGAACGGAACCGTCTCCCAACCTCGTCTCCTAGTCCATGTTCACAAAAAAATTTTGATAACCCAAATTCTTGTTGAGTAGTTCGGGGCCATGCTAACGTACAGCTCTCAGACCACACTGTATTTTCTCTGCAATTCCTTCTTCTTCCCCTCCTCCTCCTCCTCCTCACATTTCTCTGCCGCCGGTGCTACAAATGCAGTGAAGCCCCGCCAGTTGCTGGACGAGTAGCCGCGGGTGCTGATCGTGGAGGCTGACGAAGTGGGCTCAAAGCAGCTCCAGAACATCTGGAAGGGCTCGCAGGGACAGTCCGTCGTCCTCACGGGCAGGAACACCATGACCAAGCGCTTCATCAAGATCCATGCCGGCCGCACCGACAACGAGGCCATTTTGTCTCTCGTCCCCTCGCTCGGGGTAAATATACCATTGTATTGACGGTTTCCACCCACTCAACACTCAGCATGTTGTGTCTTTCGGGATCGTGGGTTCATGCAAAACGATGTGATGGAAGGAAATTTCGAGTTTATTCGGCATTTTATCAGCTCTGGCGCAATCGGACTCAATGAATGTCATCCTTAGAACGTTTCGAATGCATGTGAGTTCTTTAATATTCGGAATAAGCGAGATAATTCGTTGATCTTTTTAGGTCTCGCACCTTGTATGTGGTCTCACTATGATTTTATGTTGTTCAAAATGGCCTTGAAATAGAGTTCTCTTTTTCGGTATAATTGTTCTGAATGATTTCGTCCCCTAAACATGTTACAACTTACAATGGAACCGTTTGAATAGAGCAGAACCTGAAAATTTGTCTGTCTTTAGAATTTGCGAAATGTACACATCAATCCACCCATGATGTGGCTGTATTCACGACAGCAATTGGAACTGCTCGATTTGTGCGAATAAAGTAAGTCCGTTTCACACTGCAATTGTCGTGCTTTACACTGGAAAGTTTGATTGAATCAGGGAAACGTGGGACTGATCTTCACAAATGGTGATCTGAGAGAACTGCGTGGGAGGTTACCAAATATGAGGTGCATTTTTTCAAGACTCTGGTGATAGAAAACTTTTTGCCATCCATCTTGCTTGCCATAAATCCTTCAGAAACAAGCTTGTTCTCTTTAGCCTAAGTTAAAGATAACATATTGATCTTTGTATCTAATCGAGGCTATTTCTTCCGTATGAATGTGGGTTTTATATGTTTGATTAAATGAACATAAGAAGTTCCTTCTAATTTGTAATTGAGGTTCTGTTGACCCTGATGTAAAACCTTGCACTTTGAGCATCTTCATCGGCATAACATCACATCAGGTAGTGACAATACAGTATTCTCCAATCTCTTTTGGAAGTTTTCTGGCTTGGAGGAGTGACTTGGGGATGACTTACGTAATCGGACGGCCCCCATTATTGAGGGGAGGCTTTTTTCTTTTTCTTTTTGGGGCATTAGATGGGAAACGTCACCCATGAAATAAGTCAGGGAATTCATTTTAGTTTTTTGGACCAATTGCTCCTTTTTCACTTTTTAGTTTTGCCTTTTTGGGTCTCTTTTTATCGACTTTTTGACAAGTTGATGATCCATTGGCAAATGTCCTCGACGAAGTATAATTATCATAAGAATTAGTATTTTACCATCCAATTGTGTTGGGTCGCACTCTTAAATTGCACTTTAAATGGGAATTACTTGATGGAAACTCCCGATAATAAAAATGGCTTGACAAAATCTGTCTCAATGTTCTTAGTTGGAAAACCCGGGTCTAAGTGCAACCGATGCTGTCGATGGGCTGGTCTACGTCAACACATCATATCTATTAGTATGTCTCCTTCTATTATGAATGGCCTTACATATATTCATACTTGTGACTAATTGATTCTGCTCGTGCCATTGAGGCTAGCTAAAAGAGGTAAGTGACTGCTAATTTCGTTCATGCTTCGCTGAACAGGTGGGAGCTCCTAACTCGTGTTGGTCTCGTAACCCCCATTGATGCGGTGGTTCCACCAGGCAACCCTGTACTCTGACCCTTCACCGACTTCCTTCTTCCAGGTAGAATTATCAACAAGAAGAATCTTTTTTTTTTTTTTTTGCTTAAAACAAGAAGAATAATGCCCACCCAGTTATCTCCTGAGAAAAACAACTCCAAAACGTCCCCTTTTTCCTCATGTGCTGAACATCCCTACAAAGATCAATAAGGGCAATGTGGAAAATCATCACTCCTGCGGAGCTCATCAAGAAGGGGAAAATAAAGTTGGCTCCTCAGAGGCTGCCCTCCTCTCAAAGGTTGGCATTCGTCCCTTTCCTACAAACTTCTTGTCATCTCGGTTTTACAAGAATGGTTGCGTTTTCAATCCAGAGGTTCTTCTTGACTGAGGAGGATCTGGTCCAGTGGTTTGCTATTGGTCTTTGCATGGTCTTCTCAATGTCATTGGCCATCACATGCCCTTCAATTGCAGCAGCACCCCCTATGTTCATCAATGGCTATAAGAATGTCTTAGTGTTGCTGTGTATGTTGATTACTCGTTCTCTCAGGTTGAGTAAGTCAAAAAATACATGAAAATAGGGCAGAGGTGTTTGCGTTCCTTTTATCTTTTCTCTGTCTATGCAATGTACGTCATCGTTTGGCAAGTGAGGCATTTTCGATGATTTTCAGGGTCCAAGAAAATTTGCTGCAGCTGCAAGCAGTGGCGCCGCTGCTCCAGCAAAGGAATTAAAAAAGGAGGAAGTAGAGGAGGAGTTAGACGATGATGACTTTGCCTCTGGCTTGTCTGATTAGGTCGCTTTGCCTAGCACATGTGAATTTTGTGTCTTTTCTCTTTTTACACTGGCAGTGTATCGAGCAGTACACAGATTGTTTTGGCAGTTTTTCTTTTTCTTTTTTTCTTTCGTTCAACAGAACTGCATGCTACCGATCTACTTTTATTTTGCTTGCTCTTGAATGAAGACACTAAGTTTTTTACGGCAATAATGCCACGACCTTGCCATGGGAAAAAGTTACACCCAATAGCCATGCGGAACATCTAATGAAGAAAATTCTAGGATGAAATCGCTTTACAACAAGATGTATCCAGTTGAAAACCTAATGACTCAACAATGTGCTAACTACGCATTGGGATAATCTGCGACCCTCTTGCTCGTTAGAATGGCATCACTGCCATGCACGGTCATGATGGAGAAAGGCCTCCTCAATCTTAAGAGCTTGAAATCCAACTCTGGTGATATTTGTGATTATTATTCACTTATCATCATCCGAAATTAGACTGAAGGAATATCTACTTCTTGTAAAAACTCTAGTTCTTGAATGTATAATTTCAAGAGCTGTCACAGGCTCATTTTACTACACTTTTTGGAACCGCTTGTGGACGACAAAAACTAATATAAAACATAGCTATAATGGCGGTCAAAGAGAAATTCCTCCTCCAGCCCCAGAAAATAAGTTGTATAGACAAACTATTTTACTTGGTCAGTGATTTTGTATTTTCTTTCGCTATTTATTCATCTAATAGCTGGCAGACAAAATTAAAACCTTCATTAAAGCTATACTCTTTTTTGTTATTATTGATGTTATCTGGTCTGATTTGGTTTCTTCCTTCCTGCATGAAATAAACCTCTATACACGATCTGTCTGAGTTCCACTTGATGCTTGTCCGTTGAAATTCTTACTGGAGGAAACACGAGTGACAATGATGCTCAAAGGGGAGAGAGAGACACCTGTCAAAGATTTCAAATGCAAAGAAGAATTTTAGAGTTACTTCATTGTCAAAATAACAGATGCTGGAGGGATTAGGGACTTGTCCACACGAATTTCTAAATTATTCTGACACACTGTGTTTAGATCACTGTCAATAACTCGAGTAGTTGCAATTTCTTCTTCTCATAATGCAACCCAAAGAGCTGATACTAACCTTGATATCAGAGTGACCACATAACTGAAGAGCTAGAGCCTTGAGTAGCAAGATGAGGAATAATGAGTTTGCGGCTGCCATTTGTAGCATTACTGAAGACAATTTCGGAAGAAACGAACTCCCTGTTCAGAAAATAGTAAATTCTCAAATTTGTACTTTGGAGATATCATAAGGAAGAAGCTGTAGGTATGATGATGAGAAAAGCATCTTGTTACAATACCTGCAATGCAAATGTAATATCTGCTTCATCAACTTTTAAGGCGATTCTTGGTAACTTGTCTTCTCGAGATTGACCAAGCTTGAGAAGACCCTGCAAGTTCAGTGAAGGCCACCAATAAGCAGATAGTACGTGGATTTAAACACCAATCTCCAAGGCAAAAACATAAAAAAGATTTCAGATTTGGCAATGGTATATTACCTGATCATTAAGAACTCTGCACATACTAGAAAACTCAAGAAATCCAGTTGCAGGTATGTGTGTTGATTTGCAGACATCCAGGTAACTTCTGTATAACTGTAATTCTATACCAAGTTAGCTATCAATAGCAACTGCAAATTACTTCTGCAGTCAATAGTAAAAAATGGACACACCTCTCCAACAGTTGTATCCTTCTGCCGACCACGAAAAAGTTTCACAGCAGAGCAAAGTATAATCTGCAGTCGAGTTGTGAAGACAGTAAGAAAAGTATAAATAGCATGGCCAGCTAAGGAATAGTAAGGAAGAAATGAAAAGTCATGGATATAAATGGCTAAAGCACTGACAATGTCAAGTACACGAAACTGTCGATTTTTATAACAGTATCTCAAGCTGCCACATATATGATGCAATGTGATGCTACTTGGTATTTGCTTAAGCATACCTGCTGATGTTGTGGAAGAGTCTGGATGGTGTCCACCACTGGTGATCTGAATGTTCTGGATAATGCAAGAACCATGTGATCTATCCCGACCTGTCAAAAGTTTTAGAGCCAAAGAAATGGCCAAAGAGGAGATGGATGAATATTGTTTTAGCAATTTTAGCTAATATAGTATTGATAAAATGACACGGCAACAATTATACAAGTTAATCTGACGCTGGTACATCCCCAATCTAGACAGACAAAATGCTTCAATAAAGAAATTAAAGCTACTGCATTTGATAAACTAATTCTAAAAGCTGGCAAAATCTTCACTAAGGGTATTACAGTATACTTTCCAGTTCCACATATTACATAGTTTCTCTGCTAAAGTTTATCTGCTTCATGTTCATACAGTTTATAATCTATTATTAGTTGCAATTGCTTTACAATAATTTTATGAATGGCCTATTCATAGGACAACGTCCAATGGTTTTAAAGCGTCCAAGTGGCTGATGAGAGAATGTCATTTTTTATGAACACAATCTTAATTCAGATATGCAGAAGGAAATCTCTTTCCAAAGCATTTTCCATCAATTAGTGGATGTCAAAAAGCCTTTAATTTGAAGGGCATGTATGACTGCCATTAGAGAGGTCACAGCTTGGAAGAGAAATGCAAAGTTAATACAGCAGACACTCACAGCATCTACTTTTTGCAGTTTTGAAAATTCAGGTGCTCTGACTGCTTGCTGACCCTTGTCCTCATTATGCATTGACAAATATGGGCTCCCTGTTGACTCTTGAAGCTCCGCCTCTAGTATATCAATTGCACCCCTGCAACAATACCTAACTTCAGTTACTGCTTATGTGAATGGAGACAACTTATAACAGAAATCATATATTCCATTGCAATAACCGGTAAATTCCTTTACTGGCATTGTGGAGAAGTTAACAGACGGAGAAATCAATTTGCCAAAACAGGGTGAAAAATCCTCATTAAAGAGTAGTAATTCCTACAGTAAGACGATGGTATTGAGGCTTTTGTTTCTCAAACTCACAAAATGCATCAATTTCTCCATTTCTTATTGTAATATCAATGCTCATGTTCTTAATAAAAAAGTAACAAGAAGAAATCATGGGATGAATGCTGACAAATCTAACAATCTAGTATAGGCTAAAAGTGAACTTGTCTTGTGTTGAGTTACTAACCTGCAGATACAAAGAGCTTTCCGCATGTCTCCAGATGCGGCTGCGACTTTCTGTCATATCTCTTTTACTCAGCATCCATGGACACAAATAAATTCAAGAAACAGCAGACACAATGCAAAAGTTTCAAACTCCAGGTGGAAAAA
This sequence comes from Melaleuca quinquenervia, assembly GCA_030064385.1. Classification (NCBI taxonomy): domain Eukaryota; kingdom Viridiplantae; phylum Streptophyta; class Magnoliopsida; order Myrtales; family Myrtaceae; genus Melaleuca; species Melaleuca quinquenervia. Next base: position 26,678,223 of record CM057719.1, on the reverse strand, counting down.
AAATATACTAATGGACTCACTCTGGCACAGAGTTCCAGGGCATGCGGTTGAAAGACAGGATAAGGGAAGACCTGTTAAATAAACAGCTATAAACATCAACCGGTTCTTGATCACAATAATGTGATTTCAGCAAAGTCAACTTGTTAATGTCCTTAAAAAGAATTCCTCCAGATTGTCTCCATTAAGAAAAAATTTTATGAACTTGACCAAAAAGTTTCAAGGCAACAGGTAAAATATGCCATATTCACAGCCACCAAATCTTCAATTGAAGGAAAAATGATTAAAAGAAGACAATACATCTCGTGAAATGACACATAGAGGTAGAATAGGTATCATGATATGGAAGATCAAATATGAAAATGCTCAATTTTAAAAAGGCAACAGGTCAGCGGTCGAGTATTCAGATGTTGCATGGTAGTGAGAGCACGAGAAAGATTCTAATGGGGAAAAGCATGTAACTACCTTGAGTCTTTCTTGAAGAATCCTGACAATCTGCTCCGGAGAGTAAGCCCGGAAAGTAACAATGATAGGCTTGCCTAACAGGAACAAAAGGACAATGACACGAGTAAGGACTATATCCAGATCAGAGAAACATGAAGGGCTTGTTTATTTAAGATTCAGTAAAAGCGAAAACTATTCTCTTGCTTCCCACCAACATTAAAATTATTATTTGGATTTCAAAATTTTTGAAGGAATACATGTGACTATGTTGTCAGCATTTATATGTTGTGAAAGCTTGTGAGCTGCACATATAAGATTAAGCCAAAGGTGAAAAATAATCAAGACAAACATGTGTGTCTTATCAAGTCAAGAAAAGATGGCTCACAATTTAAGGATTGAAGCCTCGGTAGAAAACGATCTGCCAAGTCTATTGCATTTGCTACTCCTGCAAGAAGGAAAACAGCAAAACTTGTGTCATATTGCATGTAGCATGTAGCTTTGTAAAACCAAAAAAAGAAAATTAAACCATATAGTATCAAACAGATATAGTGAGCAATGATTAGTACCTACTAATATACATTTAGAGAATGGGAAAGTGGTGAGCATAAAAAGATCATGAAGCACAGCACGATCCTTTGTGATCAAATAATCCAACTCATCTGCGATAATTAGCCTGCGAGAAAAAATTAGTTCAGTAGAAGATTAGACTCATATCCTCTGACAACCATAAATGAGTAACTTATAAGAACTAGCATCTCCTTGCTAAATGTTGAACCATATCAGGATCTACATGACTTTGTGCTGCAAAGTGTTTGCAAGGTAGTCAATAAAATTGCTCCTTACATCATCGTCATGGATTGTTGCTTCTCTGAATATAGTTTCTGAAGCAGTTGCAAAGCTGAGGTATGACCATTTGACGTTTTCGGCAGTTGGTGCTTGGATAATATCTGTCGGCAAACATGGCAGGTGAGAATGTGTAGGGTCTAACATGCAAAAGTACGTGCTTTTCCATTATACATACCTTGCTGAAGATATCTGATGTGCTGGACAGAGAAGTGCAGTTTAAAGCCAAAACTTGTGGGTGCTGAAGACCGGCCTGGAAACGTTCAAAGCATTTTTTTAAAGAGAGATCTCAAACAGATCAAAAGTTATGAGATATAATAGAAGAAATCAGAAACCATTGTGACTTCTGGTTCTGAATTCTCCTAGAAAACAAGTCAAAAGATAAAATTGACTCAACAATAGCTAAGGTGAGCACAAAAACTCCATCTGAAGTCCACTTTGGAGATCTGAGTTTCTAAATGCTGACATTCAGTCAAGGTAATTTCTCTATAATGAAACTCTAACCCTGTGTAAGCTGTAGTTGATTGATAACTTTCAAGGAAATATGCGCACGAATGACATTTTCATTTTGAGAAGCATCAAGGTCTTTTGAGAAGCACCAAGACATTATCATCATCTATGAAGCATGTCCTTACTCTTTAAGGAAGGAGCTTCACTTGTGAAAATGTAGCTGTGCCAAAGTATATCATATCTTCTTATCTTAAATGACCAAGGGTGGTTCTTGGGATCCTATACACGGAAAGGATAATAAATATAACCATATCATCATCAAGCAGTAAATAATGGAAAGCTAACCTCCTGCGTCCAATGCAGTAAGAGCTCCTTCACTTTTTCCATGGATAAGGACTTTCCTGTCCCAGGGCATCCGCATATGTATAAGCTGCCGGCTTTCTCTTGCTCGATGCATCCCTTGCAAAAGTCCACAATGATTTTTTGTTCATGCTCTCGGCAAGAAACTATTGATGGCAGTGTGGACACGTGAAGTGCTTCCTTCGCTGCGTTCATTTGCTGAGGATCTATCGTCATAATACAGAAACATTAATTTCCTGCTTTGCAGTTAAAGTCCATGCTGTTGTGGTACTCAATGAATCTCAATAGGCTCCACTTGCCTCTTGGATTCCATTTGTTATTGGCAACAAGTCCATCAGGCAACCTCTTCACCGGTGATTTCTTCGGTTTCAAGGACTTTTCAACAACTGCTTTCGCAATTCTCTGCGGATAGTTTTAGATTAGCAAAACCAAGCAACTTCCGAGTCAGGCATGCACCAAAATTTGCATGACTGAACTTTAGCGCAGTGTAAACCCAGAAATAGTACAAAATTTACGGCTGATCCTAGTCAAATGAATCTTGCATAACGACATAACTACGTGACTTTTCGTTGATGAAACGGTTTAAATTCGCCATAACCGATCCACTATCTGAATCGCTTTCTCACTTCCTAGTGGTCGCAGTTAACACACATTCAATTTGACGAGTAAAGAACTTAAGAACGTGATCTCGCCATCAGCAATTCCGTATCCATTCAGCTGTAGCAATGGACCAACGGTGAAGTCGACTTCAACAACGGCATAACTACAGAGTTTAAAGAGAAGCTCGAGCTAACTTTTGGAGGAGTACTCGGGCTCCGATTGAGGCATCGGCGAGGCGACACTCTCTTCACTGGATCGGCGACTCCGCTCTCGCGAAGAGCCGCCGGCGCGTGGGATCTGAGCTTCCGCTTCTGAGGAGTGAGGTCGCCATCGGATCCGGCGAGAGCTTCGGGCAGCTTTGTGCCAGCGGGAGAGATCGGGGAGCCACCTCGTTTGGCGATGGAAGGCATTGTGTTATGAGATCGTTCGGGAGTCGAGTGGCGAATCGGTAGGGTTCTTGGAGTTTTGGGGGCGACGGAAATTGGGGAGGGGGAGATGATATAGCGGTTTGTTTTAGCGGGAACGAATGAGCGCGACCGCTTCGTTTCGCGCCAGGCCGCCTGGAGACCATGGCTTTTAAAATCATCTTGACTGTCGCTGACCGAATCCCTTTTTTTTCCCCCCTCTTTTATATCTTTACTTGAGTTTTTTTTTTCTTTTTCAAGATATTTGAATATTGAGTGTTTATAAATTGTCTAACATATGCCAAGTCTCACCCGTCCGATTATTGGACGGCTGGAAAAAAATGAGAGCGGTCCGATATTAATCGAACGGCTCCCTTCGAATCTATCTATGATCCCTTCAAAAAAAATTGAAAAGAAAAAAAAATGAAAAAGGTTTCGTAAAATTATGAAACTTCTATATTTGAATGTGCCTATTTAATTCGACGTGTTATTATTTTTATGAGTTTGAAAAGATTTATGTGTTTTTTTATATCTATTACAATAAAGAAAACAAAAAATTGGGTTGATAAAACATACTTTTGATTGATGAGTTGTACAGTATAAACGAAGATATTACCACCTATAATTATAGTGAAAGTTAAAAGATAAAAAAATAACAAACGATTTGTCTTGCGTGAAAATTGAATTGAAAAAAACAGATTAGGAAATATATCCAAATGATCAACTCGAGCTTGTGGATGCTGTGGGTTATATGCTGTCTCGATGCTGATTTATTGAAGATTCTACAGTGTGCCCATTCTGATTTTTTTATTTATTATTTTAATGTGTGAGATGATGTGAAACCATGATCAATTGCTTTATAAACTCAAATTACAACACACACACACACACACATATATATATATATATATATATATATATATATATATATATATATGCACACACATGGTTTAATACTTAAAGATTTTATCACTACCCTCGTGCTTAATCTATTTTTTTAGTACTAAAAGTGGAAATATTTAATTGGGTAGGCAAATAGAGGTTCGAAACTTGAAACACTATGGTCTATTACCGTGCGAGATTATATGAAATCGAATCAATTGTTACCGAAATTTAAAATTCTTAGTTCGACATTCTAACATGTTATAAAATAAAGTCATAATGTGTGTTCTTTGTCAAATCAACCAAATAAGGTATCGATTTGCTTCCGATTCCTATTCAAAAGAACAAACTCATCTCCTAGTGAATTAGGACGTGCATTCGTGTCTAGACAAAACCTTTTCAAAGAGCTGCACACAGATTTATCATTTATCCATTTGCCTAAGGTAGAATTTCTGAGTATATAAAGCATAACAAATAAATGGTTATATATATAGATGAACTCACTTTTTTTTTTTTGCAGGTAAGACAAATACAACCACATGACAAGAAAAATAAAGGGATTACATGCATCATCGTCCCCATGCACACTAATCTTTAAGACCAATGCACACGCTTTCTCGATTCGCAGGACCCGGTCAATCTTTCCTTAAACTTATTTTCATCATGCAGACTCCGCAAGATCCCGCGGACGCAAATAGACGCGAAGCCCGTTCTTCATGAACAGCGTGAGCGACATCTTCTGCTCCACGCGGTGACCAGGCACCGGCGACAGCCGGTAGCGCAGCAGCACCGCCGACGCCACGGACTTCATCTGAAGATAGGCCAAGTCCTTCCCCAAGCAGGTCCTGGGGCCGGCGTTGAAGGCCACGAACTTGTAACTGTCTTTCGGAGTCTCGAACTGGCCCTCGTTCTCCGAAAGCCATCGCTCTGGCCTGAACTCCATGCAATCCTCACCCCAAATCGACTTCATCCTCCCCACCGAGTATATCGAGTACGTAACGGTCGATCCAGCTGGCACGTGGGTCCCATCGGGCAGGATGTCGTCCGCGACCACGTACTTGAAGTCCTCCGGTACCGACGGGTATAAGCGCAGCGTCTCAGCGAGCGCCGCCTTGAGATAGACCAGCCTGTCGGCCTCGTCGAACACCAATGGCGTTTCCAGCCATTTCCCGTGATCGTCGCCTCGGGTGTCCTTGAGGACCCTTGCTATCTCGCGCACGATCTTCTGCTCGACTAGCGGGTTGTTCATGACGAGCCAGAAAAACCAGCTAAGCGCAACAGATGACGTGTCGCGCCCGGCGAGGACGAAGTTCAACGCGATTCGCTGGAGGACGGAGCTCGGGAAGAGGTTGCCATCAACGTCCCGCTTTTTCAGGAAGCGTGACAGAAGGTCGTCAGAGGGAGTCGCTTTCCGCAAGTTGATGGCATCGTTCATGTAGTTCTCGACAACTTCGAGGCTCTTCTTTAACCTCTGCTCGGCTCCGACACCGAATATCTTCTTGAGCCTCCATAGAAATTCCGGATACAGCAGGCGCTGAAGGGTCGCTTCGGTGGCCGTGTCGAAAGCTATGGCAAAAGGGTTTTCTGGTAACTCCGGCGAGAGGGTCTCTGGGTCTTTACCAAACGTAAGCCCACAGATGTTGTCGAACGTCAGGCGAAGCAAGAGGTCTTGCAAGTCGATGGAGATGTGCTCGCTCGCGGCCTTGTCAAGGATCTTCCAGAACCGGGTCTTGATCGTCCGATTCACCCATCGGTCCATGGCCTGCCTCAGCGTCCGGGTGGTGAACTCGAGGGCCGCCGTCTTGCGCTGCAGGAGCCACGTCTCACCGTCGCTGTTGAAGATCCCCTCGCCAAGCAGGTCGTGGAAGGCAGTCTGCCACCTGGGGCCCTTAGGGTAGTTGTCGAACCTCGTTCGGAGCACATGCTCAATGTTCTTCGGGTGGCACGTGACGGTGAAGAGCCCTTGCGTGCGGGCCAAAAAAGGGAGGGCAATGGTGCATGTCTGGTAGGTGGCGGTGCCTCCAGTGGCCCGGAGGTGGCCGGCGATCCAGTCGTGGAGCCTCCTCCGGTTCACGAAGAGGGCGGGCAGGCTGCCCACAACCGGCCACACCTTTGGGCCCGTGAGTTTCCTGGCCAAGAGATAGAACCAAATTAGGTAGGCACAAGTAAGAGCTGACAAGTTGAAGAGGAGGAGTGACGTTTCCATGGTGTGGAATGGACGGAGGGTCGATAGTGAACGTGAGAGACGTTGAGTTGTTGTTATTATATAGTTGGGATGTACATGAGGAAGATGTAGGAGGAGTTGTTAGGAAAAATCTTTGAGTCGTAGGAGTTGATAGGAACCAAGTGAAAGGAGTGTATACAAGAAAGCTTCTCAGAAAATCTTTACGGCGTTGGAGTCATGCATATAGTCGCCCGAGTAGTTGCAAGGTTAGAACATGAAACTAGGGTTTCATTTATTTTTATTTAATTAAGTTGGTGGAGTGTGATTTTGGTGTATCAACTCACAAATAGTGCAACTTTTAGTACCATTAGGGTTGCCTTTAATCATTAGGGTTGCCTTTAATATTCGCAGTTACATGGCATCTGCTCAATTCTGGAACTAAGAAATTAAGTCAATTGGAGAAAATTTAGCTTGAACACATATAATACTCTCGCTCGGGCTTTGCATTGGTTGATAAAGCTATGTAATTTAATCCCTGGATATTGTAGGAATGATCACACAAATATCTTTAAGGCAAATGGCTATAAAATGTGAGATAGACGCCGCTTGTTTCTATAACTCATTCGTAACTTACTATGTTGTAAAAGGGTTCCGGTACCTATTGCTTGCTTAGTGAATCGGTAGTAATATTGGTCACTCCACAACTTCAGCCTAAATAGGCAATTCCCATGTCACGGTAAATTCCGAGTTTTAGGACTTTTATGCGTGATTATTGGGAATATCATGGACATAGGAAAACGTTAGGATGTATCTAGCACATTGCTAATGTGATAAATATGGTCAGACGTCAGCCTCACATAAAATCACCTAACGCTCTTTGTTATTACTTAATAGTCGAATGCACGTTTCTTTACTGGGAAGGTAAAGAAGTATGCTCACCCAAAAGGGATAGTTGAGTCTACATCTAGACTCCCGTTTCATACTGCCCCTCTTTCTTCTTCTTCTTCATCCTCCTCCTTTATCTTTCTGTGCAGTTGCTGTTTACATCTAGCAATCATTTTCACATTTGTTACGATGTTGTTTCAACGGTTTTCTTAAGACACTGGGATTAGATGAACCCAGGGTCTACGAACACGTAATCTGTGGATTTGTGTTTCAAATCAATCTCTCTCAGCGGCTGATTAAATATGGGATGCAGTGGTATCTTGGCTTGAACCTGACCGCTTGATGAAAGGGCCAACAATACACAGCTAATATCTGCAGTTGAAGACTTCTTGCTCCACACACCCAATTAAATAAATGAAGGGCATGTTTTCTTGGCAAGTCTCAATGTAAGATCTAGAGAGAGAGAGAGAGAGAGAGAGAGAGAGAGAGAGAGAGAGAGAGTTTAGTGGTTAGAGACGGTTTACCGGCAACAGGAAAATGGCATTAGATATGAGGGAGAGAACCCAAACGTGCATGAGAAGGAGAAGAACAGGAAGTGACCCCAGCAAAGTCGGCACTGATTTTTCTTTGGGGGAAAATCTAAAGAATTAGACCTTTCTTGACCATGTGGACTTGTGATGAGTGATTTTTCAACGTTGGTTTTGTTTGGGATTCGTCTTGGCCAATTCTTTCCATTCTTGCATTCGTCAGAACTGACAATATGTTCAGAAAAAGTAGGATTATAGTTTAGGGTTTTTGGATCTTGTTTGCAAGCCTCGTACTTAAAAAGTTGTGTCCAACATTAGATGAGGTGCCCGAACTTCCTTTTGTCGAAGAAAATTATAGGGATTTAAATAATTTTGTCTTTCCTAATAATAATATGCTTGAGCTTTGAAAATTTCAATTAGCCTGCTTGCTACGTGGCGCTCTTGCTTTGATGATTTCATAATATAGTGAAATATTATAAGTGATTCTCAAATTTTGATATAATGCATAATATTCTTTCTGAACTTTGAATTTGTTCAATATGACTCATAAATATTAGTTTAATGTGCAATCCTATCCCCACACTTTTAATTTGTGTAATGTGATCTTTGATATATTGATAAATTACAACTTAGTTAATAAATTATGTGAAAATGACGCAAATATAAGGGCTTCATCGATCACTTACTAATAGAAAGCACAGTTGATGCTGAAGTGGACCTGACACCCCTACCTTACATGCCAACCCTATGCTTCATTAAAATTATATAATGCCATGAAGACTGCCCTCTGAGAGGGCTTTCTTTGCTTCCCTCTAGTCAAAACCATATAAATTTGGTTTTGGTGAACAATGTGCCTCTCTTTTTCAACATTTGTGATGGTCCTTACATGCCAACCCTATGACTTCCGCATCAATGTAAAGTACCTCTTGCCATCTTCTCGAATTTTTTTAGCTCGCCTTGATTTGTAGACAATAAAAATCTCTCCCATAACTTACTTGTCAGTTTTCGCAATAACAGGTTGATATTACTCTTACATGTACTTGAATAAATTTCGGGACGTCCCTCGATGGGTTTTTACTTTTTGCCTGACTCGAATCTTGCGATGAACACACTTTTGTCTTTTTCTTATTCTAAAATACCTCAAACTTTCCTGATATACAAAATTTGGACACATTATTTTTGCTGAAGCATAATTAATCACTCGCTTATATGTTTGAGTGCTTGTAGAGTGTATATTTCAAAATACATCTTCTTAATAGCCATTCATCAATCTTTAAATGGGAGTTACATACAAAATATAGGAAGTCGTATAACTTCAATGGAGGCCGACAAGAGCAAATGCCGATTATGTCTAATTCTTTAGGCTGGATTATCAACTTGAAATCGTAATCATGTCACAATTCTTTTTGACTGAGTCATTAGTTGTTGATACAGGTGTGCTGATTGTTTTTGCACTTAATCTGTGATTTTGTTGAATATACTTTAGATTAACTTATAGATTGGAATAGGTAAACTCATTGCTCAGACAATACCTATTTGTCACTTGGAGCAAATCTCATTAGGGGCTTCAATTGGGTAGACATGCTAAAGTTGAATGAGGATCATCATCTGAAAACTTGTGTGTTATGACAATATTGCTAACAGATTCTTGGGTTGTTGCATCTAATGTTGCCGAGTGCCGTGGAGATCCAAACATAATACACGTATTGTTTTTCATTTTGGTCCGATGAACTTGTACTATGGCTGTATTTTAGTCTCATTGAATGAGCCAGTCCCATCACCTTTTATTTTATCTCGCCAAGTATGAAGGAGATCGAGAAGTGGCTTGTTCATCTATCTCCCTTTTTTTTGTTCGTGGCTAGGGGTTTCTGTCACCCTCCCTCCTCCTTCCTTCTAACTGTTCTTTGTTTTTTATTCTTTTGGCGTGACCATATGGTGGCTTGCTTCGTCTAAGTAATGGGAAAGATGACCAAATGCAGTTGAGACATCTTAACGGATCTATAGATTTATAAATATTTTTAGGAGTATCCTATGACCATAGACCGAACTTATCTAATGTTTACCTCCATTGTTGATAATGTAATTGGGTTCAGTGACCAAGCTACGCAAGATAAAAGTTTCATGCATGGTTTTCAATCCAATCTCCTCATCCCTATGAAAAGAATGACTGTGCAATGACAAAGGGACTGGGGTGCAAAGTTTCAACATCAATCGTTTGGGACCTCCACTTAATTTCATGTTCAAACAAACTTCTCAATAACTAAATATAGATACCGGGATAATTCCTTAATAATGAAATAATTCCTTAATAATGAAATGGCGAATACTTGTTCCATCCCCAATCAGCCCCTCTCACAGTGGAAGAGTAAATAAGTAAAACTGATTTGGGCTGATTCGTTAGATTATGGTATCGTGGAACATCTCATGATGTTCATATGAAGATGGCTAAACCCTGTAGTAGAGATCTCACAACATCAACACAGCTTTGCTACGGATGTCATAGGGTTGTGGCGCCAATGAGCTTGATACTTGCCATGATACATGAGTGAACATGGCACAAGCAGAGACAAGGGTGTAGGGAGAGTGATGGTGGGCAGCTTGGGCTATTGCATTGAGGTTGACATCGATGCGGCGACTCAATGGCACCTGATGTCTTGAGCTATGTACAAGAGAGAGATTCTTCTTTGTTATTCTTTTTGGGATGAAGATAAGAGCAAATTATCCCATTTGGTGCAAGCGTAGACCAATATCTCGAATCAACAAACCAGAGCCAGCTCTAGCAGCAACTAGTTTTAGTCATTTCATAAATCAATCAGCAAAATTGATTCCCTTTCTCTTAGAAAAAAACTCGTCGCTCGGCCAGAATCCTATGACTTCGGCCTAGGTTTATTTTTATTTGCTGCAATCAAATTAGCTTTTGGGCCCAAAAAAATTGTGATCCATAAACTTAACTTGAGCAGTCCAATCGGGCGGACTTTTGGGCAAAGGCCTAATCCCCAAAAAATAAAGCACTACAAAAACAACTATAATCCATTCATCCCCATGTAAGTCGCACTCAATTCAAACTAAACAACTCGATGAAATTGTTTCGTTACAGACTCCCTTAAAACTAAAGCACTACGACAACGACTCTGATCCACTCATCACTATGTAAGTCGCACTCAATTCAATATGATCAGCTCAATGAGAACGTTTTGCCAAAGATGATTTAGGGGGTGGATCGATCACGATCGCGTAGACAATTTACCTTTCAGGATTTAATTGAAATTTGCTACTCTTCCTCACCCTCGGGCCACGCAGAAAACATAAACGATATGGAAGTCTTAGAATTAAACTAATGAATTCGGATTCACATTCTAAAGGAGAAGCAGGAAAGCTTGGATCAGTACTTGGTCAACTGGTCCAACCATTAAGCTTGGATCGGTACTTAGTCAATTGGTCCTACTATTGAACAATTTAGTACACGCAAGATCATACCATAGATGGCTTCCCTGTCTTTTGCAGTCTATGCCAAACCTTGACGAGTATATCTCTGCAATCTCAACTTCCCCTCCTTACTCTTACACACAATCTAGGCTAGGTTAAAACAGTATACCCTTCATCCACTACACTCCAGCATCCCAACTACCAGGCAATCGGTCAACAGAGCGTGCAAATTGAAAGCTTCTTCCAAACCTGGGAAGAGAAGCTGCAGGCCAAAAACAACGATCCTGGTTTTCGTCAGCCTGCATACATAAGAAACAAACGGAAGAAGTAGCCGAAGCATCAATGCAGTCCAATGTTGGAAGCCTTCTCAAGAAAGCCACCCGGGAAACCATAGCAAACTAAGGTGCATTAGGAAAGAACCAGATCAACCCATGCCAGTCCACTTTTTACCACCACTATCTGTCGTAAGATTCCAAGCAGTAGCAGTATGCAAAGTACCGCATTTAGAAACAATACGTAATACTCTATCATGAATAACAGAGTTAGCAGTGAAAGTTCCACAAAGAGCAGCTTGGATAGCTACCGAATAGTCCGATCTAACACCAAACCAAATGCCAATCACTATCTTGAAAAATCTCAGCTACTTTAGCATATAAGGCAGAGCAGCACATAGTGAAGGACTCTTTAAGAATGACATCCAACCAGACACCACGAGGGTGCCGATTGTCATGCCATATGTATGTCGACTTACCATTCCCATGAAGTGTATTAATATGAGGTTTCAGCATATCACGATCTTTTCTTAACTCCATCCATAAGCAGAGCTTGCTCCGGCCTTGTTAGCCCAGAAACTATCCTGACTGAAAGAATTAACTGTAGAGCCAGTGATTTACAGAGAACCAGACTTCGACTGCAGCTTCCATACACATTTCAACGGACAAGCAATATCTCGATCCAATTCCCTAATGCCAGGTCCACCTTCCTGCCTAGGAAGTTGGTCCCTGCTGACTCTAGGACCTCAGTCATCAGCCAACCGATCTTTCCCGAAAAAGAAAAGAAGTCGTCTTTCCCTAACAAAATGCGTGGATGGATAGATGAGGACAGGCCATGATCCCGTAGCTTCGACTCAAGGAAGACGAATAGGGAGTATGGGGATGGGTTCCATTTCCGAGTGCCGAAAATCAAGCTTGATGAATATTGCGGATGGCTGCATTGATGCTCTTACAATCGAAATCCATTATCTTCATCCAGTTTTCGAAGTCTCCAATTTCCTATGCCGGGAATATTAATAACATATAAAAACACGTTCGTTCGCTAGTTTGGTAAAGCAATCTGAACTTCCTAAGGGCCAAAAAAATACCTTGATGGCGGAGTTAATGGCATGAGTGGAGGCGAGCCAGTGATCGGTCTGCTTCATGAAGCGGGAGACGGTGGCAGCCAACGCTCGAATATCGAGCTCGATGCGCTTTTGGTTGGTGAAAGCCTCCTGCACCCCTCCGTTCACCGCCTCCACCAGCAGATCCGACAACGCCGCTGCGCTCCCAATTGCATCTCTCTTGGCTTTCTCAGCGCGGTCCCGGAGGACAATCGACTGGTGGTGATGATGGTGGATTAGGCCGAGCAGAGAAGCTTCCAAGCCCCCGCTGCCGACGGGATGGCGATCGGCCGGAGATTTCTCCGATTCGGAGGGAGACAACACGCGCGTCCGACCAAGTGGCAGCTGGGGTGAATTCATTCTCCCTCGCTCTCTCTCTTTCTCTGTATGCGCGTCGCACCGTTTCGCTTTCTTGAGTTGGCGGGTGTGTGCCTGTGTGGGTTGGGCTTGGTGTGGCCAGTTCGGGCAGTCCATTTCCAAGTTTCAAGGCCCAAACAATAGTCTCACTTAAGAACATCTAGAAAAAATGATATTGACTCAATATGAATGTAGCTTTTGAAATTTTAATTTTTAGCTCAATGTACAATGTGATCCTTAAAATTTTTAATTTTTTAAATATTTTCCTTGAAATTTTTGTGTATATTCAAAATAATTTATGAACTACGTAAATTCTTGAATTTTAATATTATTGAAGTGCAATGATCACATTGAATTATTCAAAAATTCAAGGAAAACATTGTATATTAAGTTAAAATTCAAGAACTACATTGCATATTAAGCAAAAATTCAGAGATTCTATATGTTATTAGCCTTAAGGACTATGGTATATGATAGATGCATTGTTTCTAGAATTGGGCCCAACCATTTGACTAACTAACCTATCTGAACTTAGAAAAAAACAATATTTTTCTGGCTTCTTTGATTTTCTTTCTTAGCAGCTACGTGAGGATTGACGCTAATCGTGGAACCATCTCCTTCTTGCCTTCTTATCTTGTGTATGCTGATTGGTTCAAGCTCAGAATTTGACCGCGTCAATTAGCCAAGATCCTAGTTATACACTTGTCTGTTGCAATAAGAAACGGATCTAAACTCGGACGTTGTGGATGCACCGGGTGATTTAGGCACGAGCGGAACAGCAGCTGCATCGATCTTTGCCAGAAGCTTGGATGAAGAGATTTCTCCAATGAGACAAAGCAGAAGTACAGACGGAAACAGAAAAGCTATCAGGTCTTTGGACTTTATCCCCATTCATGTGGAAGAGTCACGGTTTTTTCTCAATTAACTCAGAGATATTGTCTGCCACAATAGAGGCTTCTGCAGCGCATCATTAAGCATAGGGGCTGTTTCAGCCTTCTGTTTGGTTGATGTACAGAGCAACACAAATATATGAAATGGTTGATAGGGTAATGACAAGCCATTGAATCATTGACTTCATTTAAATGAGAACTGATAGCTAAACTCCTTTTAGTTACAGGTTTCTTGTTTCGGTTAGCAGTTCTTCGAGCCGTAAGTGAACATATTGCAAGAGTTTACTCTGCTACAGACTTCAAGACAGAAGAAAAAAGCTACTTAAGTAGGCGATTTCTTCGCCAAAGAAAAGTTATCAGTTCCTCCTAGACTGTAACTTTTTCTTACTCTACGAGAGATCAGAATCGTCCACTTCAACTTTGGGGTGCATTCATGTACATTTCTATTTCATGTCCAAGCATAGTGGACGCATATCCTGCTCCTAACACTTGAAGCAGCATGGACCGAAGGTCCCTTTCTTCCTCGCAGTATTCTACAGCTTTCATTTCATCCCCAGGTACGATCACATCAGTCACCTTTACCGGAAGTTTAATCAGAATGGCCTGTCAATCTTCCTCTAGAATTCAGTCCGGTCTCTGCCGTCTTGGTCCTAAACCAATGCTATGAATCTGAAACACAAATAAAGCAACCGCCCCCCGGCCCTTTTACCCTTTTTCATTTTCCTTTCTTCACCTGGCTGTTCACGCACCTTTTTTTTTTCCCTCCGGAAAATCTAGCTTCAACATAGAATTTGACCAACTCTTCGGATCTCTGGTTTGGTCAATAACCCACCGTTCTTCTTTAAGTCCTTATGGATTTTGACAGGCCATAAGCTTCTATCTTTAAGCCTAAGAAACTCTTTGATTTTCATAGGAAATTATCAAGAGACATTTACTAAAGGCACAGGGTTCTGCACGCATGTTAAAAAAGAGCTCAAGGACAAACAGAGAGTTCTTTTACAAGACTCTTGTCTCTAATTCAATCAATGTACTTATGTCCATAAAGAATTTTCTCCTCCACCAAAAACTGTTGAAGTTCATAGCAATTTTAAGCAAATACGGAAACAAGAGACTCCCTCCTTCTAAGGCTCTCTTATCCAATTCTTTCCAAGTGAACCAAAATTCTGCAATAGGAATTCCTTTGAATAACAAAATGATGTCGAACAATGATGCATGTCAGGGGTTTGGTTCGCACCAAGCTATTAAAACCAAACTAACCCACAGTAAGGCGGGGGATAAGCCTTGTGACCCCAAGATTTGTCATAGTTGACTCTCAAAATTAGCATCATAAATATCAAACACATCAATCAATCTGCAAGTCAATATGAGTGTGCCACAATCATACCTTTCTCCAAGCAAGCAATTGCACCTGACCATTTCACATATCAAATTATAGCATCCTAAAGAAAGTGCAGGGCAATAGTGCAATATTTCATTAAAGATGCATACTTCCATCGTGCCTTAGCGCTTCAAGTAGAATAATGCAGGAGAAAAGCAAGCCACAAAATACGGAAACAAAGTTGCGTGGCAACTTCATACATAATAAGACTGCATATACACAAGTATATCACTGGAATCTACTATCAGTTTAACTTATTAGCCACCGAAAAAACCCCAGGCATCAAGGTGCCTCAACAACCACTTCGGTAATGGCCATATCCGGAAGCATTCCTCACTGCATAATCAGTATTCTGGGCCTTTCCTTCGTCCAAATTCAACCCTCCCAGTGCACTAGCAACATCTTCACAGCGCGGCACTGGCCTCCGCTCACACCGCGATGGATCAAATGATGCTGCAGGCTCAGTTGGGACAAGATTGTCTGAGTTGTGACCGTTTGACGATGCGGGATAGAAAGGAGCTGATGCCCTGTGATTAAAGATCCAGCGTGGTGTAGGTATGAAATGCTCACTGCTCAAAGACTCAACAGGAGCCGACCTAATGTGATCAGAAACCCAGCGAGGCGAAGGAATCGGCCGATGCTCCTGAACAGGATAGGAAAAATCGACTGGGGCAGACGGGCAATATGGGGAACCAAAACCGCTGGGCACCTTCAGCTTATGATCGACAGCATAACAGGAAAAATCAATGGGTGCCGAAGGGACACTTGGAGCTCCATAATTCGAGGCTTGATCAGAGAAAGGCCGCATCGGCGGGGTTTGTATCGGCGGCGGCGGCGGCGGAGGCCGAGCATAGTAATGATGTCCATAAGAATAGCCAGACCACGGAACCGAGTGATTGAATTGCGAAAAAGGAGGTGGAGTGAAGTAATTACCGCGATCCTCCGGGGCAAAGTCGTGATATCGAGGCGGTGAAGGACGAGGCCGCTCTCGGACGGCTAACTTCACGCGGAGCTTCCCCTGCGGTCGACCAGAAGGACGATAGAGGTCGAGCGCGTGGATCCTGGGGGCGTCGCCGTCCGAGTCGATCAGTTGAGCAAGGGGGAACGTCGAAGAGCCGACCAAGGGTTTGGGGGTTTCGGAGGGCATGGAGTGGAAGACTTCGACGGTGAGCGTCGCATCGCGCGGCGAGGCGGCGGCGGCTAGCGGAATCGTGAGAACCTCGTTCCAGACGGGGCGGGTGGAGCCGGAGTCGTCGGGGCGGGTTGAGAGGCGGAGCTGAGGGTCGTGGTCAAGGGAGAAGGTGGCGTAGGGCTTGAGGTCACCGTTGCGCCAGTTGACGTTCTTCAGGTGCTTAGCCGATATGACGGTGACCTCGAGGTCGAGAGGCGTGTGGTAGTACATGGTTGGCGGCGGCGGCGGCGGCGGCGGCGAAGGAGGAGGAGGAGGAGGAGGAGGAGGAGGAAGGCGCGTGGGGTTCCTGAGGGCCGGGGATGAGCATAAATGGAGGAGGCAGTGTCGACGCGGAGGTGGGGGAGATGATTTAGGAAAGAAAGAGAGAGAATGAGGATAGCGTGGACCCTTGCGGAAAGTGGATTTGTCACACACTTACATGCGGGGTCCACATTTCAATTTTTAATAATATTTTGTTTGGAATTATTATTGAGGGCCGTTTGAATACTCAAACTCGACTTCTGGTCTTCTTACGACGAGCGTGAAAAAAAAAAAAAAACATAATTCAATTTGACTTCGCTTAATCACAGTCGTTGAGAAACTTATTTATGTCTCGAAAAAAAAAAGTGGGAACAAATTTCATAAATTCACTCTGAATTACTGGAGCTTTTCATTCGAAAAGTCATATGACCCTAAAGTACTTAGTAGCATTTTTAAATTTCACCATAAATTACTATATCCCATCACTATGGCCTCTACTTAAATCATGATAGTAACGTGATGATTAGAACTCATGACTGCAATGCGGCTGCTCATGAATGAAAATATTGATCGAAACGAGTGAAAAGGAAGTACGACATCGAGACATGTCCGCACGGATTTAACAAGCGTAGCGGCTAAGTAAAATGAAAGTGGGATGCGAAAGACACTTTTGTGGTGCCTTCTTTTTTAATTTTTTCCAATTTGATGGCGCTGTGACGTGGGTATGTTGACCGTGACCCCGATAGGCTTCGATCGTTTTTGGGCGTGGCCATCCGATAATTCCTGGTCTTGTCGACGCCCACCGATTCGATGGTCGTGGGCAGCCGCCCCGCCGACGTTTCGAGGGAGCGAAAACACTCTTCGCAGAAGGAAAGCATCTTTTTGGCAAAAGAATTGGACGGGGAAAGAAGGAAAGCACGCGATGTCCCGATTTTCCAGTTTCCCTTTCGATTTCATCGCCATCGTGTGTTCACTTTCTATTCACTTACTTTTCTCGAGCTGACCTCGCAACTTCGAAGAGGAAGAAGGTAACCGGAGTCCGGGAAGAGGATTGACGCGGGCCTTAAGGAACAGTTATGATGGGTTTGGTTCGGCATTACCAAAATTACTACTTGCATTTTAAAAATCCCTTTGACTCAAATACTGTTATTGTTTTTCCAAAGTTCAAAAGTTATACCCAACGGAGTCTATATAGATCATTCAAATGCGGAATATTGTTCATCATGATAACTTTAATAGCGATTTTAACACGGAGTCCGGTCCTTTGGGATAAGGAAATTAGCCTTTTCCTAAAGCGTAATTTGTGCGTGTAGGACTTTCAGCATATGAAATTTCAGTGAACAAAAGGTTCTCTCCATTAGCAAACATTGAGCCATCGACAATAAGCAAAACCACAGCAAAAGCCAAGGATGCCGAAATGGGGATTCCATCCACAAACACGAAGTTTATAGTTGATTGCTATTGTCCATCTATCATTTGGCTATTGCATTTATTTTGGTCGTTAGTTTCAGAAATTAAGACTTGGCCCTGTGCACAATTCGCTTCGGATGCACAACTTCTCTGAATCATCGGGCGCTTTTACTCGTGACGGAAATACAAGGGGCAACTTTTGGTAGCACGCGCAATGCATTCGGTTCAGTCGATTATTCGATCATTTTGGGAAACGAGGTAGTTCATGAGAATCAAGCTCTAGCCCAGATTGCACGAAACTAGTAAATTCATCACTAACCCCAAGTTCGAGCGCACCAATTTTGAGTTTCCAGCAACCAAGAGTCAAGAGAGCACCAATTTGGAGGTTTTGGGTGTCACGACATCCGGATCGATTTCTTCTCTATAAGGAGAACTGCGGTGCTCTTTGTTTCCATATCTCTAATTCAAGATCTGAAACATCCTCATTCATAATCTCAGTATAACTGCATCATGATGGAAGACCCATCTATGTCTGCCAGGACCCGTTGCCCCAGCCAGAACACAAGGCTTGGCTTGAGACCCGGGAATTACCATGGGTGGTCATTTCTCTCGAGCTTAGATAGTCTTGAACTCATATCCATAGTTACACATTGACATATCACAGCATACCAGTCTCCAGCAGAAGGCCGTATTGCAAATTAGGCACAATTATGAATTATCTCCAGTGCAAACCACCGATTCACTTGGAGAGAAGGACAACTTTTTCTGCCCTTCACTAGGGAGCAACTATACGGTGGACTTGAACCAACCTCTTCTAGAGTCTGTTCTTTTTATCTTCACATTGAATCAATGCGTTCTTACCTCATTAAAGTCAGTTAATTGGCAGGTGAAATAAGTACGCCGAGATAATTAGCTCTTGTGGGCTTATTACTCTCTGTTTGAAGCAGTGAACGTTGGGGTATTTCCTGTTATATAACTTCCTGCTCACGGGAATGATAAGCAAACTATTCTGCGGAAGTTCATCTTGGATGGGTCGACTTGTCCCCAACCATTTCTAAAGGCTCTGTCCCTGCAGAAGCATGCAAAAAAACGAAAAGAAATTGCACACTCCCTACGCAGGTATTACCCTGTTCAGGTTCAAAGGGACTTTCTCAGCCTGATCCACCCCGTCCCAGCAGAACAGCTGGGCTAGAGCAGATTCAGACACCCCCGGTGCTTTTCTTTGTCAATAGAACAGTCCAGGAAAGAAGTGCTAAATGGAACAATCAACAGAAAGTTTCTTATTGACCGAGGCGGATAAAACAAGCAGGAAGTATCTAGAAAGATGCTTGACTAAACTACATACTCACCAACAGAATGAAACTAAAACTGCATATGGGGATCCTCAATAAGTCTATTTTGCTGCATTTTTGAGCACTTTCATTTACTTGAGGTTCCCATAACATATCCACCTATCACATGATCCTGCAAGGAGTTCCCATAAAACATCATAAGAGTGATGATTTAATCACATACAGAATTAGCGTCGATTAGATGAAAATTACAGCCAGCATCTTACGAGTGCTACACTTAGCTTAATTCGTCACAACAGGGAATGCAGAAAAGAATGAGGAGATCCTTACCTTCATCTCTCGGCGGACTTTGCATAGTCAGCTGGCAAGTATATTTCTCCACCCACTTCACCATGTTGCTCCCCACTGACAGTTTTCTTAGCAGCAAGAAATTCAGCACTCATAGTATCCATTCCATGCTGGATGGCTTCCTCAGCTGTCCCGTAGCCATGCTCTTCAGCATACTTCCTCACATCCTCTGTTATCTTCATAGAGCAGAATTTAGGTCCGCACATTGAGCAAAAATGTGCAACTTTAGCTCCTTCTGCTGGCAGAGTTTCGTCATGAAAAGACATGGCAGTCATGGGGTCCAATGACAAAGCAAACTGATCCATCCACCGAAATTCAAACCTTGCCTTGCTCAGTGCATCATCCCAGGCTTGAGCATGTGGGTGACCTTTAGCTAAGTCAGCAGCATGGGCAGATATCTTATAAGCTATAACTCCGGCTTTTACATCATCCCTATTGGGAAGTCCAAGGTGCTCCTTTGGAGTCACATAACACAGAAGTGCAGTACCCAGAGCCCCAATATTGGCAGCACCAATTGCTGACGTTATATGATCATATCCGGGAGCAATATCGGTTGTTAAGGGACCGAGGGTGTAGAAAGGAGCTTCATTACACCATTCCAGTTGCTTTTGCATATTCTCTGGGATCTTATGCATCGGGATATGACCAGGACCTTCGTTCATTACCTGAAAAGAGGACAGACAAGATTGCAACTTAAACTCTTAGCCGAGACTAAAAAGCAAAAAGAACAACCAATGTTGGGGCCATTGCAAGTTAGAACTCCAAAGCCAGATTATCTAGTGCTACATGAAGGAGATGACGAGCATTATAGCCACTATGAATTTATCCTTATGCTGGAAAGCATGTAAAAGATCTACATATATCTCATTGAAAAAATATAAAATGATATAAGCTTAGAGTTTTACAAATGAAGAGCCAAATTCCAAGGAGTGGTGTTCTGCAAGATCATATGAAACAAGCAAGATAATCTCCATGCATATAGGTCTTAGGAATGTCTTAAAGTTGAGCAGTCCAGCATATTAAGATCTGTTCTGAGAGAAAAACTGTTTAACAGAGAACCTTCCAGTGTGTATCATAATACCTGGACATCCTTTTCCCAAGCTCTACGAGTCAGTTCCCCTTGGGTCAGAAGCTCAGCAAACTGAGCAGTGTCATTAGCATCATAAATTGATCCAGGTCTCAGACCATCACCTATGGACAACGCCACATCATATTGATTGCAGATATCCAGTATGTCATCCCAGTGCTCATAAGCAAAATTCTCCTTGTGGTAAGCCAAGCACCACTTTGCATGGATAGATCCTCCACGGGAAACAATCCCTGTCATGCGCTTTGCTGTCAAAGGAATGTACCTGAGTAGAACCCCAGCATGGATAGTGAAATAATCAACCCCTTGCTCAGCTTGTTCAATCAAGGTATCCCTGAAAACATCCCAGTTAAGATCCTCCGCAATTCCATTCACCTTTTCAAGTGCTTGATAAATGGGTACTGTCCCCACCGGCACAGAAGAGTTACGGAGTATCCACTCACGGGTCTCGTGGATGTGGCGACCTGTGGAGAGATCCATCACAGTATCTGCACCCCACATGGTTGCCCACTGAACCTTATAGACTTCTTCCTCGATGGAACTTGCAACAGCAGAATTTCCAATATTAGCATTAACCTTTACAAGAAAATTTCTTCCGACGACCATGGGCTCCAACTCTAAGTGCTTCTTGTTGGATGGAATGATTGCCCGTCCTCGAGCAACCTCGGCCCTAACAAACTCTGGGTCTAGATTCTCACGAGTGGCGCAAAACAGCATTTCCTCAGTTATGATTCCTTGCTTAGCATAATACATCTGGGTGTATCTTGGTCCACCGAGCTTCTCCCGCCGGTCAATCCAATCTTTCCGCAACTTGGGCAGCCCTGTTTTTCAGTAAAACTCACATCCACATATGACTATACAAAACAAAGTTCTTAGATATTTAGGCACCAAATATAGAGAACTGACTTGACAGCCAAGATGTGATACTATTACTCTAGTGAAAAAGTCCATCTGCATGCCTTCCATAAGGGAGGCTAGGTCCAGTTCAGAAAAAGAAAAAAAATGCAGGCATAACCAAACGTCCTTGGTGCTGTTTTCCTTGTTTTCTAAGAGCAAGCATGACTCAATAAAATCCCGTTCTGACAAATGGTAGCGACCTTTCCTGGTAAAAAATGGTGCCTTAGAGGAATGAAATACCCAAGTAAAGATATTCCCAAGTTCAAATTTTTGAAGTCCAGCCTGACCTCCAGTGCAATAACAACGTAAAGACCATGGTGTACATCAAAAGGGCACTTCCCTATTCCTTGTTCCATGATAAATGGCAAGAGCAACCAAATAAAAACATCTCAATTAAAGAAAATTACACTCACATATAAGAAGTGAAACCTTCCAACAAAACCGTGTAGATTATAAAATAGTAGATGTCTAGTGATAAGAAATCTGCTTATGGCCATCTCATGGTATTTCGACAGCAGATGGGAACGAGGTCCTAGCAAGAAGTAAGGAAAATGCCATATACATACCAACGCGAGGGCTAATGTTTTGAGGTCCGCTTGTGTCGTAAGTGTCAAAGTCTGGTTCATTTCCACTGAGGTGAACCCGTCGGAAAGGAACTTTCAGCACATGACCAGTTTGCTCATGAACGACTTCCCTACAAAGCAAAATAATACATATGTAAATGTCCAGGTTTCTTCACGCATCAGAATGCAGATCCACAATTTGACTTTTATGGTGACTGAATTTCCCAGTAGAAAGAACTGAAAGCAACAAACCGGTATTCTTTTGAGCTCTTCGGAAAACACTGCTCAAAGGAAGGAAGGGGCAAGAAATCAGGAGCAGCAGGGTCAAGTGTATGCTTCTTTTGTTTGGTTCTCTCAGAATTCGAAGTTGGTGGATCAAAGGTCAATGTGGCTTTAGCGCCCGAGCTTTTCGAAGCAGGCCAAAATTCCCTTTTGCATGCACTTGAAGAACGATCAGAGGCATCAAACCCCGGCAAGAAGGCAGAGCTTGGAAACTTTACAGCAGAGTGATTGCATTTGTTGCATACAATCGACGCAAAGGTAGCATTTACCGACGCCATATCTGCACGACAAGCAGCAAATCGAGAGGACTCAAACACTCATCTCAACAAGCAACAGAAAATGTAGTATCTACTCGAGGCATCCGGACAAAGTCGAAGAAATAACAAGCACCAAAAACAGATCTCTCTCGCGAAACACAGCATCATCGGGACAGGACGGGAGCAAAATTCACCGATCATCTCCTATCCGAAGCTAGTCAAGTGAAAAAGCCAAACGGTCCCAGAGTAGGCGGTGGTGTTGCGGGCTAATTAGATCGTGAAGTCCATAGAAATGCTAATATGAGATACGTAATTACAATCGTCTGAAGCAACATGTACCAGAGCGAATCTCAGACCAAAAGTCGTAGTGAACTACCTCCGAATCTCGATTTCACGGTGATGTCTGCATCTCCGAGGAGGCAAACATCAACATACAGATCGCGCCATACAAAACATGAGAAGAAGAGAGTTAAAAAAAAATAAAAAAACCAACACGCAAAACAATCTGAAGAACCCAACTTCCACGTGGATCAAAGCCTCGTGAAGACCAGGAAGGTACCACAAAATTCATTAAAAACAAGATGCATACATGCGAAATGATCATGAAACGGCGAAAACATCGAATTCCTGGAACGAGAGAGAAATGGATGGAGGCAGGGGAAGATAACCTGCCAGAAGAAGCTGCTGCGTCTTATCTCTTCACGATCTCACAACCCCGAGAGCTCCTAGTTGGGAGATCACTCGTTCACGGGGCGACACTTTATAGTGAAGGTTTTGCCGAAAAGCGGATGCCCCGCGTGGCACTCGGTGCCAACAGATATTTTGTAGAATCGCCAGGGGGGGACAGCCCCGGAAAAAAAACGACCTTTAAAATCACTTCCCGCCGTTTGAATCCCGCCTCGTGAGAGGACAACCACTCGCTCGTCCCCATGCCCGAGAATGTGTGCCGGTTATACATGACGGACGAGAAACGTTTGCTCGTCACGAGCTCGTCGGTGACTCACTGCTTCCTCGTTTAGGCCGTGGTTCGTGATGCAATGCACATGCACTCGCTGCGTCGTTGTCAGAAAAACCGAGCCTGTTTGAACCGTCGATTCTATTGAACGGGTTCTGGGTTGGTCGATGTTACGACGTACTTAGTCAGATAGATCGAGCTCCGGACATCGATCATGATGCTCGATCCTTACCCTCTTTTGCTCTCCCCATCTGTCTTTGCTTAAGCGTCGACATGTAAAAATCCCAGTCGAATGATCGAACCTTATGGTTGTAGGGGGAGAACGAACCCATGAATGAGAAAATCAAGACAGCTGAAGGCGTCAACCGTTATCGAAAGACAAGAATGCCAATCCAGCATTTGAGATGGTTGCGTCATGGAAAACGAAGGGCCGAAAGGAATCCCTTCTCCATTCTCTGCCCTTTGGTAGTACGTAGAATTTGCGTGCACAGGAAACCATTTCATTCCATTTTCTTCAAAATTCAAAGATGAGATAATATGCTATGCGTGCCTTTGCTTAAAATCACAATCTAAGATTCACTGATTCTCTTTCTATGAAATCAGCACCTAACTAAACAACATGTTACCGTATAACGTTACAACGCTAGTCACGATTCCTTACTAGCAGGGAAAAAAGTGCATCTTCTCTTTAAGGACATCGTAACATTCTACGGTAATCAAATATAATAACATCATCCAAAAAAAATGTTTTACAGTATAAAATGTATATCATGTATTACATAATTCCGAGACCAGGAACTTCTGGCAGATAGATAATTTCCTCGCTGATGAGAAATGCACAAGTCGAGTATGCAGCTTTATAGACCAGTCGAATCTGCACAAGCCTAGTGGTCCTCCCCAAGCTACCTTATTCAGGTTGATCATGTCATTTTGTTCCCATGGCAGAAAACAAACGTCAGCTAGCGTCGTTTTCAGAAAGCTACGCAGATATTTTAGTCCCACATGCAAAAATATCAATCAATCATATGCAATCGACCGCAGAGTACAATCATATGCCTTTCAGAAATCCACATAAAATGTCCTTTGCGTGATGAGCATGGACGTGGCTTCCTCCTTCCCAGTGCCCACCAATGCAGGATCCAATGCTTCGCCCATAGACAGAAAGCAAGTTCCAGTGGACATTAGAGAAGAGAGTCTAGTCTCCGACTATGGAGCTTTCTACCGTGTTCGCACTTTCAAAAGCTACAAAATCAATAGGCATTAAGAAGACAATGTGACGAGTCCATCAAGCACAACCCCACCTGCCCTCCACCCTGTAAAACACAAACTCCTGAAAGTTTCAATGTCCGATCCATGACTAATTGAATATCTATCCAAAATCTGCTCTCTATGATTAGACATTTGCAAAGAAGTCCGTATAAAAGTGTGTTTATATATACATCACATATATACACATAACCTCTATCAACACACCGAATGCCTATTGACAGAACATATCAGGTATACATCTGAGGAGGTATAAATTGCAACAGCCATGATAGTACAAAAAAAAAAACCCAAGTATACAACGGTCATTGCACCTCCGACCACCACCGGCCAAGAAAGATCTAGGGATGTGGCCATTCCTTTACTTTTCTGATGGCAAGGCACTGCAGGCTGCTCACAAAGCATCCCGTCTCCAGCTTCATCACTGCCAATAACATTAGATACTTGAAGAGAGGTGAAAACCAAGGAATGTACTGTCCTGTGTCAAATTGACTTGAAAACTTAAGGTTCCTCCGATGCGTATGTAGTTGCAACGTTATGTTGACTCTCTCAACACCTGGCATGGAAATGAAAATCTGCATCTTCTGCATTTGTGTTGCAATAGAAGAGCAGATAGACCGTCATCAAGACCCCATCTCGATCTGCAAAGGCAGTAAAGAGACTTGCTTGCACTGGATGAAAGTGGTAAGCTCAGCTGGTGCAACCACTGCTTTCAGCCATTCTTGTAGATCGTCACCCTCTACTTTTTCTTTCTCTGACGAAACACAAATAATGTATGAACAGTAAGAGATATTTATACACCAGAGAGCCAAACCTCAACTGATTCTCAAAATAATTATCATGGTGGAGACATGCAATGAAAAAACTAATAGTTATGAAAAGGTAGCATAGAAAGGCAGAACGCACAGAAAAGTGCAAAGGAGTCAGGTAGCAGGAGTAATTACCTTCCAAATGTGCACCAAGCCCCTCCAATACTGTAGGATTAGCACGAATCACAGAAAGTGCTACATCCATTGCAGATTGCAGCAATGCTTTAACCTCTCTTTGAACAAGATCAACAAGATGCCCCTGTCATTACAAATAGCAGATCAATCACACTGCAGAAGCACATACTATTCTTGAACCAGGGTTATTGAGACCGGTTTCTTGTCCCAAAACGAGCCACAAAGAACAGTGCAAGGTACAAGAGAAACGATGCACAAGACCTGATCTCTCCCCCAGGGAGCTCCTCCGCCAGACTCATCAATCCCACCCCCAGAAAGTGTTGCCAAAGATACTGGTCCTATTGTCTGATTAAGGCCATACTCAGCTATAGCCTTGTATGCCATGTCAGTTGCTCGTCGTATATCATCTAGTGCGCCAGTTGATACCCGTCCTGAATAAACAATCTCTTCTGCAGCTCGCCCTCCAAGGAGAGTGACCAAGCGGCCACGTAGCTCATCTATGAAGAGTAGATATCTATCTTCATTTGTTGGAGGAGTATAAGTAAATCCAAGTGCACCACCTGATCTAGGCAAAATGCTCAACTTCTGAAAGAACGAGAATGATGTATGTTACTGTGCCATATATGTCTTCAATTATAATATATGTTCAGCAAAATATGTACATCAATCAAAATATGATTAGGATGTTTCGAGCTATGATTCAAAGACTCTGGTAAAGAAATTCTAGCTTCTAATTCAATAACTGACGGCAAGTTCCACATCCACTATAACTTCATTTATAGTTCCCAAACAGTAACAGCTAAGATCTAACTAGCAACAGAAAGGATGATGAAAAGAATCAGCACAATACATCCACTATATAAATGCAGGAAAGGTACATAAATGGAACAAGCGAAACCACCAAAAAGAGAAGAAAAAAGAAAAAGGTGAAGGGAACAGAAACATATGGCCAAAATAACCCATCAGCAACCAGCAAAACATGATCTCAAAATATCCGGCAAGGCAAAGACTGCAATTCCATTAGAAATAGACTAGAACTATAACTCCATTCTGAAAAACCATCACTTTAAATTTTCCCTGAAAATTCGCTTCAGAGAACTGAACATTATTTTGAAAAAAACCCACTGCATATACAGTACAATCAAATTCTAAGACACCACGTATAACCATGCAACTTCATGACAGCAAAGGCCTTGACAGAAAGAGCAGGAGTAGCTAAATCACAGCTAGAATATACCTCAACCCGTGGCTGTCCAGGGAGCAGATTTGCGACAGCAGTGCCTACCACCGCATGACCAGCTTCGTGGCGTGCAACAACTGCCTTCTCGCTTCCTTGCAACTTCACAGTTTTCTTTTCAATGCCCTGGTACAAGTTAACAAACCGACCACTTATCTTACCAAACAACGACAAGCTTCCACATGCTTATTGGATCATTAGCCAACAATAAGCAAGAAACATATATTGAATCATTTGCAATCTCAGAGATAATGAAGTATGAAAGCCACGATTACAGTAAAGCAATTAATCTAATAAAAGATTAAATTTAAGACGAATAATAGCTCGACTGTGAGCATACTCGACCATATAAGTGTTTACATGTATAAGTAGAAAAACACATTATCATCTAGAGATACATAAAACCATAGACTAGTAATTTGGCAAGCAATTCCACGCAAAAGGAGGTAAAAGATGACAGATAAGATCAAATAAAACAACTATGCTGTGCCAGAGAGAGAGAGAGAGAGAGAGTTACGGCTATCAATCTTTCTACCGCTTGAACGAAGTCAACCTTCTGCACAACAAGTTTGTTCTGTCTACCTGCCAACAAAGCTGCCTCGTTCACTAAATTTGCAAGGTCAGCCCTGCACAAAATTCAAAAGACATTCCAATAAATTAGGCCATGATTACAAGTTGTGCCATTCTATAGAACCGCACAACCATGAGAAGAATTGCGACTGAATATTACCCAGTAAAACCAGTTGTCATAGAAGCAATGTCAATGAGGTCAACATCTTCTCCCAGAGGAAGTTCTTTCTTGGAAACGTGAACTTTAAGGATGGCTTCCCTGCCTGTTCTATCGGGTGCTTCCACCTAAAGAACCCCAGAAAAAGTTATTTCTGGAAGGTAAATATTAATCACTTTTTGGATTAGGGAGAGAACAACCAACCGTAACCACACGATCAAATCTCCCAGGTCGACGAAGAGCAGGATCCAGGACATCTGAACGATTGGTTGCTCCAAGAACAATAACAGCAGAACTGCTGTCAAACCCATCCATCTCCTGAAATGAGATTAACAATAACTTATCCTCTATATAATCGTAACATATAATTCCAAAAGGAACTTTCTCAGATGAAGCTTACAGTCAGCAGCTGGTTCAAGGTTTGCTCTCTTTCATCATTGCTGACAATGCGAAATTTACCATCACGACTTTTTGCGACAGCATCTATCTGCAAGGCAGAAAATGTTTTCTGACAACCAACCGAAGAGAATAGGGTCGAAGATGTTTGTGAAGGAAATATTGTAGACATTTACCTCATCTATGAAAATAATAGATGGAGCCTCCTTCTTTGCCCGTGCAAAAAGATCTCTCACACGAGAGGCACCCATGCCAACATACAACTCAACGAACTCGCTGGCCGAACAACTTATGAAAGGAACTTCAGCTTCACCAGCCACAGCCTTAGCTAGAAGAGTTTTTCCAGTCCCAGGAAGACCTACCTGTTCAAATACACAAAGCCCCAAAAATCATCCACCAAAATTCAGAATTAAAGACTGCATGACTGTCTCTGCAAACATAGAAAATAATATCGATGACAATGTAATTTCCACGTGAAAAGTACTGGATGTAAAAATATTGTGATTAAGGAACAAATGTCAACAAATTCTCCTAGAAGTAGCAAGTTATTTGCAAATAACAAATCATAAACACTTTTTGATGAGTTAATGACTCGAAATGAGACATGAGGCTTCAGGTTCAATTGACTAATAGTGATCGTCGGTTAGCAATCACAGCTGCTGCCAACTTCATGCACAAAATACTAATGACCAACAAGTCCTTCAAAGAGATATACAACTATCATAACTGCAGATAGCATTCACACTAAAAGGGAGTGACTTCAATTTCATATATCATGAATTGTGTTGGACATCAGTTGATCCAGTTTTCCGGAAGTAATGGTGGACATTGATATATTCAGTAAAGCCTCACCAAAAGGACACCTCGGGGGGGCCGAGCACCAACGCGTACATATCTGTCCGGGTTCCTGAGAAATTCCTGAGCAGTAAAGAATAGCAGTAAATGACATTTCCTGAATAAACATAAAGCTTCAGGATTATGACTAGATTTTGGTTGTAGTACCACAGCATAATGAACTGAAGGAGGTCTGACATACCACAATTTCTTCCAATTCCTCTTTAGCCTCATCGACACCTGCAACATCCGCAAAAGTTATTGCTTCCCCCTGCTCAGACATTTTTGTGCCAGCAGCACCCCCAGATTTGCGGCTCCTAAGCTGACCAGCAGTATGCTACATTGAAAAAAGTATCCACTTAAAATTATTACAGCATTAGGTTCAAGATATGAAAACAATAGGGAGCTGGCACAAACCTGAGAGAAACTCACAGGAAATCGGTGTAGAAGACCAGCAAGTACTGCTGCATAGAATAAAGTAATCTGCAAGAGCAAAGTAAAGTTAATGAGGAGACTCTGTCTCATTCTGTACTAAAAAGAGTAAAAACATTAACATAAATTCCGCTATGCAATTAAGTAATTTGATTAAAAGGTAACATTTAGCCTTCTGTGCAGTTTCCTAAAGCCTCTATCGTCCATTAATGCTCTCTTCAACAATTACACACCTTCAAAAGACCACGAATTTTCAGACAATCTAGATTAGTATGTCCAACGAATCAAAAAGAAAACATCCATTCACTATAGTAGAACAGAGAACATTTTTAACTTCTTTTAGAATAGAAGACAAGGAGAGTAGAAAGGCTGTCCAACAAGTCAAGCTTAACACTGACAGCAACAATATTTAAGACCAACGGACAGATACTTACTCTAACAGGTTGATCGACAACAGGTTGCAGGGCACTCATCCTATTTAGTAATAATTATATGCATTCTTCATCCATGAAATACTTGCAATATACATGCAACTAATCTACAAGAGCACAAGTCGCGGGCCATAGTAAATTAGGTTAACTCTCGAAGCTCATAGTCTATGAACTAAAAAACAAATTTTCCATCCAAAGAAGCAGTCATAACAATCAAATCATTCCATGAACACTAGTTAGCAAGATATAACAAAAATATTCAGGGCGCAGAAAATCAATGAAAAAAGTTACTATTACTGGAACAAACAAATTCATGCTAATCAGCTACGTCAATCGTAATTCCACAACTTCATGAAATTGAAAAGCAACAGGAAATCATCCGCCTAAAACTTACCAATGCTGAGTTTAAGAATCCGCCAGACCTCTTATCAGGTGATCCAAACTCGACCTGATTCTCGAGCATTTTTTCATAAGGAGTTTTAATATCCGTAGGCCTAGTCGTAGTGTAAATGATTCTCTTAGTTGGAGCCACGCTTCTCATCAATGACTCCGACTCCTGCAGCCTACTTACGGATCCCACCTCACTTTCTCCACTGCTAGCCTCGGATTTCAGTTTAAACATTATGTGCACTCCATCAACCTCCACCTTTTTCACCTGATCAGTATTAATTTTGCTCAAGAACTCACTGTACGGAACACTAACATAAGCTACTGGGGCTTTCGGGTCCGACCCAGGCAGGGGGATCCCCGGCCTAAGCAACCGCATAACAAACATAACTATTCCTAACTGCAAAAGCAAGACCCCAATCTCCTGCGCCTGAATTATCGGCTGCCACCGCCACTTCCCACCTTTAGACCACCACCACCACCAATTCCCCTTCCCTTGCTTCTCCCTCCTCTTATTCGAACCCGTCCCCGGCTTCTGATTAACATTAACTCCAGCCCCTTCCCCCGCCTTCGCTTCGCTCTTCTCGCTCGGGCTCGCAGTCGAGTCGCCGTCCTGAGTGCTCGCCAGAATTCTGGAATCCCTCAACCCATGGCTGCGCAGAGAGCCTCCCCATAGGCTCAACCTACTCGGGCCGGTCGAATCAAGCGAGAGCTGCCCAAAATTCGACAAGGCAACGGACGGGGCATTGAGCACGGAACAGCGATTCGAACTGTGATAGAACCTGCGGGACTGATGCAAGAACAAGCTCAATCCGCGCGAGCAGTGAAGCACGCCGGGAGCGTTCGCGTGAAATCTCCCATGGATTGCGGGACGGAGGGACTCAACAGTCGCCATTTCCGAACCCTAGAGAGGGGAAGAAGAAAAAAATGGGAATTTTATTTAAATATCTCAGCTTGCGCGATGCGCCGGTGCTTCGTCAATGTATAATGGCGTGGCTGCGAGCGCGGGATTAATATCTGGGCTTTTGTGTGATCAACGCAGCTCTGCGACAAAAGAAGGAAAGGGAGGGAGACGAGAGGAGGAGGAGGAGAGGAGAAGAGCGGCTCCGGGGAGGATCGCAGCTCGAAATCTGGGCCGTTCGATGGAGCGGACGGATGAGGCCTGGTGGGAAATCCAGTAGCAACGCATGCAGTTTTTATTCTTCTGGTGTCAGTTGCTCCATTCCGTGGGCCTTCTTTTTTATTTTGATTTCGGTGCGTTACGACGGGAAAAATCGCCCACCTCCGCAATTGGATGTTGCCGCCGCAGCCTTAAAGCTACAACATCCGCAATTGGCCAATCGCACTCCTCGAAATAAAAATGAACTTACGAAATTATGTTTAAATTCAACGAGTAATTTTCTGATTTAAAAAGTCCAAATTTTTTTGTAAATATGATTAGGGATCAATACTTACTTTTGAAGCTCACGCGGAAACCTTAACGTTAATATTAAAGTCTTGACTTCCAAACTAATGATGCCCTAACCTAGCTTCATTAAGGCTAGCGACACCCACGCCTAGATCCATCAAACCTTATCCAAAGTAGTGTTGGGGTCCTCCATACTATAGCTCTAGTCCCCAACGCTCAAGCTTAGGTCCACGATAGCTATGCACCAATTTTTGCGCTCAAACTCGAGTCATTATTTAATGAAATGTGCGCTCTTATATAAATACTTTAAGGACGCTTTTTTATCTTTTAATTTTCTTTTCTATTGTTTTCTTTTTTATTCTTCTTTGGCAATAGACAAGAAATCAACTTGCTGAAGGCTAGCTAGATTGGAGCTCCCCATAATCCAATGAGCTTAAGCCTCGCCAAACTGGAAGTGGAGCCTCAACTTGTCAAAATCTAGTGAGGGCCTCAAGCCTCATTGAACTTTGGCGAGCTCGTCCCTCATTCGTGATTAGTCGTCCGTTGTTGTCATGACCGGCGATTGGCCAAGAACGAAGAAAAAAGAAAAGAAAAATAATTTGAAATTTTCATATGTCTTAATAATTTTTCTCAGGAAAATCGAATTAGATTTTCTATACTAAATAACGAAAAATATATTTAATTCATTTTCGAGTTTCAACTCAATATTGAAAAACTATTATCAACATTTGGAAAAAAATGACTTTTAGAAAATTATTATTTTAGAAATATCGTATTATTAACAAAAATATATTGAGTCTCGAAGGATTTAGTCTAATTAAATCAAGTCATTTCGACAAGATGTGAGGTAAAAATGCTGACGTGGCATATCAAAAATCCTATTCAGCATTTTTTCCAAATGTACGAGCTTATGTGCCCCTAACATGGCACATTGGAAAATCAAGCATGAAGAAAAGACCATCCATACGATGGTGGCAAGCTAGGTCACTGACCACTTCATATATGGCGGCGGCGGCTCCGCCCCTAATTTCCCAAGCACACCCATGGCATGGTCCCACTCTCCTCTTAGGCTTAGTTGCTTTTTTTTTTTTTTAATTTAGGGCATTTTCATTTTTTTATTATAAAATTTTGGCCTATTTGGATATAAATCAAGTCAGCACCAATACAAAACATAGACATGTTGGATTTTCAGCATGTCCTAACAAAAATTTCCTTGACAATGTCGTTGAAAGAACTTGATTACACATTTAGCACGATATTATTAAAACTGTTGGTGCACCTTTCTTGTCGGATTAACGGGAAAAGGGAAACAATTACAGAAATGTGTAGGTGAATGCAACGCGAATTGGGTTATTAAAAGTATTATGAGTTCCCGGTGAACGCGAAAGAAAGAAGAGAAGAAATGATCAACCAATATCATGGGAGTTTTGAACAATGCTCAGTCCTAAATAGAGCCGATCATCAGCCGATTGGTGGGCCATTGGGCTTGCTAGGCCGGCCCAGCTCATGTTGCCACCGAGTGGATTTGTCAGGTAGATAAAAATCTCCCATGATATTGGCGTCGCTGCGCGGAGCGATGCCATTTCACCAATAAGCACATAAATAAATAAATCCAACCTCCTAATTACACAGTATAATACATGTTATAAAACCTATCCCAGAGTAGAATACAAGTATATACGTTATAAGTGCCAAACCCTCTACAAGAAAGAGAGAGTGAAAAGAAAAAAAATCCCTCTCCATTGAAAAGAAAAGAAAAAGTCCGCTTCTCATTTTCTATGTAATTTTATCTATGAAAAAGTTTATAAGGGTGGAAAGTTTAGTAAAAAATTTACTCGTTACCTAATTTTTAATATCCCGAGATAATTTATTCGCACTTTTTACGATAACGAAAAGATATCAATGTTTCATATCATTTAGTGACCTTTATTTGTCTTTCTTATCGATGCATCGAAATTATCAATTCTTAAATGACCTTATCTATATAAAGTTGACTTATTTCGATTAAATTACCTATTAATCTGAGATTGCCAATTCTCGTTTAAGTTACTCATTATCAACTCTTATTTGATTCGTTGAAGTTATCAAAGTTTTGTCTTGATTTGCTAACTTTTCATTATCTCTCTTACAAATTTTTTAATTTTATATTTTAATAATTTTCATTTGTTTGAATAACCATTTTCCCTACCATTAGATTATCAACAAATTTTGCTTTGTCAAGTTTATTTGAGGTGCTTATAAAACAAATTGTCTATTCTAAAATGCGTCAACTATATCTCTCCGGAACAGAATTCTGCAAGAAGGGGGGGGGGGGGGGGGGGTCTCTCCTCTTCATCAAATGCGCACACTCATAGTTCTACAGAGCGCGAAAGTGTCAGTTACAGAGAAACGGGGAAGAAAGGTCAAACAGCAGATGAATATCAGCTAAAAGGCGAGAGATTTTAGGATCTCGTCGAGTCAGCGAACCCGAGTTTTCGACAAACAATCCAATCCGGATATGATTCGTTTCAGCACGTTTCAGCTGATCACGAAAATCCTGAAACAGATTTCGCTGCGTGTAAGCCTATCATTGGCCTTGGTCCAAGTACTTATTGCCTCCATGCCAAGCAAGGATGTCAACTTATCGGCGACGCCATTGGTCACAAGCTTTGCTCATTTGTTTGAGAGACGGTTGCTAGTGAACTGGGGTTGCCGAGAAGATGCCTGCCATGGCGGTGGTTGGCTCCGGCGGTGGCTTGGTCGACGGCGGCAAGCTCACAGGCCAGGTCTTGATCTGCAGCATAATCGCTGCATTTGGTGGTCTCATGTTCGGCTACGACATTGGCATTTCAGGTAAAGTCAGCAGTCACCCATTTCCTTCGCCCCGAAGTTGGTAAGACGGAGATAGTTCGATCAGTTCGACTTTCCTTGGGCCTGACACTCTTGTTCGGAAAAGGATCACTTAAAGTAATGTTAGGTGACTTTCCCCTATCCTTAGATGAGAACCCCCTTGCATGGATCCAGATCCTTGCCCTGGTAGGAGATTCGCCGGTGAGGGAAGGGGTAGAGGGGGGTTTCCCATGCATAGGGAGGGGGAAAATCGGATGGCTAGGGAGACAAGGATTCCTCCGTTAGGATAGGGGATCCTTTTCCCTCTTGCATGGGGAATCACCCTCATCCTTGGGCATGGTGTTAGGGGATCCGGATGTTCACATTGCAAATTCAAGTTACTGACTCACGTCCATTCATGCCATTTGAAAATCTTGTTTTCTGTAAATGTGTCGAATCAAGTGAGGAAGGGCCTGACGACTGTTCACATTGCAAATTCAAGTTAACCGAGTCACGTCCATTCATGCCATTCCAAAATCTTGTTTTCTGTAAAAGTGTTGAATAATGTCAGGAACGGCCTGACATTTGCTGCTATGGTGGTTGCAGGAGGAGTAACTTCCATGGACGATTTTCTGATCAAGTTCTTTCCGGGCGTTTATGTGAAGAAGCACCGTGCCAAGCAGAACAACTATTGCAAGTTCAATGATCAGTACCTTCAGCTCTTCACGTCTTCGCTGTATCTGGCAGCCATCGTGGCTAGCTTGATTGCTTCGATGTTTTGCAAGAAGTTCGGCCGGAGGCCTACAATGCAGGCCGCTTCTGTTTTCTTCCTGGTCGGTGCCATTATAAATGCTGCTGCTAGGGACTTGGCCATGCTGATCATTGGAAGGCTGTTACTAGGTGCAGGAGTGGGATTTGGCAACCAGGTGAATAAATATCTTCTCATTTGATAGATGAAAACAAAAGAGATCAAGTTAAGTTGACTTAACTGTGCACGTGAATATTTCGATGCTCATGAACACGGTATTCATAGCAGGATTACATCCATGAATCTCCATGAGTACATCGTTGACTTCAATTGAGTTTGTTAACTCGAATCTATGCAAAATTTCTCAAGAATGAATTTATGCGATACACTGAATGCTAAAGCTGGGTTCCTCTCTTGTGACTTGATTAAAAACCTAGTTAGGACATTACTTTGCTATGAGCTTTCTTTTTAATCGTCAGATGGTTCCAGCAAGGGCTGCCTACATTTTCCAAGTGCCTTAGAGGAATATTCTTATAACAAATTGTGCAAAGCTTCTCTATAATGGAATCCTTCTGACCCATCTTGACATTATTCTTCTGAGATTTCACGACCAATAATAATGCTTCCAGTCCTCTTGTTCATACAGGCAGTGCCACTGTTTATATCAGAGATTGCTCCTGCCAACTACCGAGGGGGCCTTAATATATGTTTTCAGCTACTGATCACTGTCGGAATTTTGATCGCCAGTGTCATCAATTACGGAACATCTCGGTTGCATCCCAATGGATGGCGGGTTTCACTAGGCGGAGCGGCAGTTCCTGCTGTAGCTCTTTTGATTGGCTCCCTCACTATAGCGGAAACTCCGACTAGCCTTATAGAGCGTGGGAAGTTAGATGAAGGACTTCAGGCACTCAAGAAAATTCGGGGGACGGATAACGTTGACACTGAGTATGAAGAAATCTTGCATGCCACGGAGACGGCCAAAAAGGTGGACAGCTCATTCGAAAGTCTCATGAAACGCTCAAGTAGGCCTCAATTGATTTGTGGAACCATCCTCCAAATCTTCCAGCAGTTCACTGGTATCAATGTGATCATGTTTTATGCGCCGGTTCTGTTCCAAACTATGGGTTTTGGGAGTGATGCCTCGCTTTTATCTGCCGTGGTCATGGGTCTTGTAAATGTGTTGTCCACCTTGGTCGCGATATTTACCGTGGATAGATGTGGGAGAAAGGTATTGCTTGTCGAGGCAGCGATTCAGATGCTTGTTGCCCAGGTCAGTTCCGGCCGTCCAACATAGTTAGATTTACTTTTCAAAATTTCATCTCAACACCTTGCTGACTTCTTCGAGTTACCAAACAGAAACATCAATTGCCAGTTTCCACTATATGAGATCATTGCTTCCTTATCTATGGTATTAAGTTCCTTAAGTTTGTGTTTGGCATGATCGGCATGATCTTTTCTTTTATGGTTGCTTGCAGTGTACCATGGGCATCACCCTCGCGATACATCTGAAATCCACCAATGACATTCCAAAAGGGTACGCCCTTTTCGTGGTCTTCTTGGTTTGCTTCTTCGTGGCCGGCTTTGCATGGTCATGGGGTCCTTTAGGTTGGTTGATCCCAAGTGAGATATTCCCGCTGGAGACCCGAAATGCCGGTTTCTTCTGCGCAGTTGGCATGAACATGCTCTGCACTTTCCTCATCGCTCAAGTGTTCCTGACCATGCTCTGCACCATGAGATCTGCGACTTTCTTCTTCTTCTCCGCGTGGATCATTGTGATGGGCAGTTTTGCAGCCTTCATGCTTCCCGAGACAAAGGGCATACCCATTGATGAAATGAACGAGAGGGCATGGAAGAAGCACTGGTTCTGGAAGAGCTACTTCGAGGACGAAGATGACAACCAAAAAGTTAGGATTTAAAATCATGTTCTTGTTTGTTAGGGTTCCTGTGTTGGGTCTGAGTGTAATGCAAGCTCGCTCAGGTTTGCTAGTCTCTAGTCCTTCAATTGTACATATTGGATTGAAGAATAATCATGCGTGTCGCCATAATCCCTCCAACCAAACTCTTTTCGTTCACAATTTAAGCTCAGATAACTGAATACCGAGTTCAGTAGGAAGCTGCTATTGCTAAGTGAACATGAAATTATATGCTCTTTGAGCACACGGAAATTCTCATCAAAAGACAGTACATTGTAATTGGCAGTCTCATGATCATCTACGGCTTCATTTGCCGAGATGGAGAGGAGGAGATGGGGGTGCTATGAATGGTTTAGGAGTATTTGGTTCAGCGATGTCAGCTTAATCGCCGTCGCCTGTATTACACATTTTGGACCACCTGATGACGAAGGTGAATCCGATTTCCCACGTTCCCTAATGAAATTAAGGTGAAGGATTCCTAAACGCAACATAAGGTTGGCATCGAGGGGGGTACATGTTCTTTCCTGCAGCCCACAGCGAGCACAAATGGACCCAGCACCGGCTCTCAACGGAACCGGAAATGGATCGTGCAGGTGACCTGACCCCTTTTTCCCTCTTAAGATCAAACTTCCCTCCCTATACAGAGGGAAAGATTTCTCCCCCATCATTAGATGTCCCTGACCGCCCTGACATGCGGTCAGGGAACCCCAATACCATGGGTCGTAGGTTGTCTGGAAACCGTCAGAATCACCGGAACTTGGAAAACCATAGCACCGGCAGATCGCACGTTCCGTTTACACATTAATGTGGAGTCCTGAATATACTCTGTCCAGAATCGTTGGCATTCTGAAAGAGAAGGCAAGTCACCAAAGAGCCCACCTGAATAACTAGCAGTCTTCCCCAAAGCATCTGCCACAGTCAAA
This sequence comes from Melaleuca quinquenervia, assembly GCA_030064385.1. Classification (NCBI taxonomy): domain Eukaryota; kingdom Viridiplantae; phylum Streptophyta; class Magnoliopsida; order Myrtales; family Myrtaceae; genus Melaleuca; species Melaleuca quinquenervia. The sequence continues at coordinate 26,640,261 of CM057719.1, read as the reverse complement.
AGCCATGCAGGGCTTGACTTTGGATTCCTAGCGGGAAGGTTAGGTAGCCACGTTCTTTGTTTGCTTCCGGTGCCTCCTTTGTGAGTGTCTCTATCTCTGTCCCTCCCATCTGCCTCCTTTTCCTGCTACTCAAAAAGCACGTCTTTCTCAGTCTCATCATCCTAACATTTTCGTGCATTATTGCTTCTGCGCTTCAATTCGCCACCTAATCCTCCCATGCGAAACACGCCCATCATCATCCCTGAAAATCGTATAGTTTCGGAGCCCCGTTTCCCGATCGATTGAATTCGGCGGTTGGGTTGCTGCGGCTGAAAGATGAGTTCAGTTGAGGAAGCCAAGTGCGTGTACAGGAACCCCGACGCGGCCATTGACGATCGAATCCGCGACTTGCTCTCCCGGATGACCCTGAAAGAGAAGGTCGGCCAGATGACCCAAATCGAGAGGCGCGTCGCCACTCCCCCTGTGCTCTCCGGCTTCTCCATCGGTGACCTCCTCTTTTGACTTTGATTCTCTGTGCCTAGTTTGAATCACCGATTCACTGCATGCATGCGCATTTGTAGCCAAAATTCATGAGATTGAGAGGGGTTGTGGTCGGGTTCGGTCTGAACGATGCACCGATGCATGGCGTTTCTGTTGCTGAAAGTTGGTTTCCTTGGTCCGGTTTCGCTGTTCCCTATAAAAAGTCGAGCGAATAATGAGGATTTGGTGCAGGGAGTATACTCAGTGCTGGAGGCAGCGGGCCATCCGATCAAGCATTGTCCTCTGAGTGGGCTGACATGGTTGATGGATTTCAAAAGGCGGCGCTCGAGTCCCGCCTGGGAATACCGCTTATTTACGGGATTGATGCAGTTCATGGCAACAACAGTATATATGGCGCCACGATATTCCCTCACAACATTGGCCTTGGAGCCACTAGGTCAGTTTCATGTAGTTTCTTTCCGATAACCAGAGTAACGATTTGGACTCACTGTCTTCTCCAATGATACTCCTCTCTCTGTCAATAGTCTCAAAGGATTTGCTTAGGGATAGATGGACAGGAGAGGAAGCGCTGGCAGTTTTAAGGAAAAATGGCGGTTGATATGCTGGGGGCATTAACAGAAAAATGGGTTGTAAAGGAACTGAACTGTCGTTTTATGGTGGTAAATGGGTTATTGAAATGTTATGGTCACAACTGGAAAACATGTTATCATTTTGTTGTCTTTTTTTTTTTTTGTGTCATAATCATTTTGTTGTCGAACAACCTAATTTTTTGGAAAAATTTATAGAGATGCAGAGCTGGCTCGGAGGATTGGGGTAGCAACAGCACTTGAAGTCAGAGCAAGTGGCATTCCTTATACTTTTGCTCCATGTGTGGCGGTAAGTGATTTCTTTCGCTCTAGTGTTCATCCCACTATAACAAGGCTCACCTGCTAGATGACAAATTCTTGTTTAGGGGGTAAAACCATGACATAGAGGATTTTTTTAGCTACTGGAGCTTTGAGAACTTACTAAAACCGGAGCTTTGAGGGCTCACCAATCTAGCCTATTGAAGTTCACTTGGACAAATTAAAAAGGGGAAATGTTGCAAATTCGTTTTTCAATCACCAACATGTATGTTAATCCAGGATCTTTGTCATGTGAAGGGTCTTCAAACGTTTTTGCTAATATTCAAATGAGAAAGTTGCAGCATTACTGTGGCAAGGTTTGGTTCCATTTTAAGTAGGATCCATCAGTTACACGGTCAAGCTGTTTGATGATATATTACAACTACATATGACATTGAGTTCAAGCTATTGATTTGGTTTCATTTTTCAAAAGATTACCTCTTCTCTTTTCACAAATCTTCTGTTCTCATCATATTTTTCACTGTCAACTCTAGCTTGTTGAGAATTTTAGTCGAAATGGCTTCTGGCAGGTGCTGAAAGATCCCAGATGGGGAAGATGTTATGAGAGCTACAGTGAAGACACTGATATAGTTAGAAAGATGACTGCTATTGTAACTGGTTTGCAGGGCCAGCCACCCCAAGGGCACCCAAAGGGCTATCCTTTCTTAGCTGGAAGGTAAAGATAGTCTTATCTGGTATTTGGACCTTTCCAGTTTACGTGACGACCTACCTATGTAATGTCAGTTTGGAAGGGTAATATAGACTTGTGATTCCTAATTTTTGATTGGCTCATAATAGCAGTTTAGGATTTTGCTTAGAAGCTGGTAGTTGAGGCATAAGGTGTCAATCGTGTTAACTTTACTGAGTTGAAGTATGACTGCCGTTATGCTGTATGTCGCTTTACCTATCATGTATTCTTAAGTGTGTGGAAGAGTGGCATTAAGCACTTAATATGTCATTTTCATCTACTTTTCTCTCAACCAAATTTTCTCATCCCAGCCATAATTTCCTGTACTTATTTTTGTCAATATGCTCTTTAGTTCTCTCACTTAATTTCTCAAAACTTACTGTGTCTCTATAGCCGAACAACGTCATCATCTCTTGCTTATTTGACACTAGAAACAATGTCATTGCTTGTGCCAAGCATTTTGTTGGAGATGGAGGCACTGAAAGAGGTGTAAATGAGGGGAACACTGTAACATCTTACGAAGATCTGGAAAGTATACACATGGCTCCCTATCTGGATTGTATCTCCCAAGGTGTTTGCACAGTCATGGCATCCTACTCCAGTTGGAATGGGCGCAAGCTGCATTCTGACCATTTTCTACTGACGGAGGTTTTGAAAGATAAGTTAGGTTTTAAGGTGAGCAATCCCAGCGCATCCATTTTCTTGAAAATTTTTCAATTTGATGGCCAAGTTTGTCAATCAACACTAGGAATTTGGAAGATTGTATGTGGCTGGATTCTGTTGGAACAATACGGCAATTCCTCTGTTTAATTTTGTCACATCAAGATTCATAAACGTGATTACTCAACTGACATGACAGAAATGTTGATGCAGGGTTTTGTCATTTCAGATTGGGAAGGACTTGACCGACTTAGTCAACCTCATGGCTCAAACTACCGGCAGTGTATTTCTCTTGCAGTTAATGCTGGGATTGACATGGTAAAGACCGATTGCTAACTATGATATTTCAAGTGACATCCATTAATTGCCTGATTTACAGGCTAACTCGTGCATTCTTTTTTTCTTATGTTTTTCAGATTATGGTGCCTTTTAGATACGATCAATTTGCAGAGGATTTAATAGCTTTGGCTGAGTCAGGGGAAGTACCAATGTCCAGAATAGATGATGCTGTTCAACGGATACTGAGAGTCAAGTTTGTATCTGGTCTATTTGAGCATCCTTTTTCCGATAGATCATTGCTCCAGTTTGTTGGTTGCAAGGTAAACTTTGAGGAGCTTTTGAGAGACAAATACTCTAGCTGTCATGAATTATGCGGATCTGTTCGACTGTCCCATCAAGGCCAAGTTTTGGGCACTCTAGTATATTTCACGTACTTTATAACAGCTGAATATTAATTGAAATTCTATGATACTTCTTAAAAATGGATATATTTGCCTTCTAAGAATTCCGCTGACATATTTAAAATAGTTCGGCCTGGATATATTGATATGTTACTTTGGCCTGGACACTCTGACCTTGATCATCGTTTTGCAGTCGCATAGAGAATTAGCACGTGAAGCAGTTCGAAAGTCATTGGTATTGTTGAAGAATGGGAAGGATCCTAAGAAACCCTTTCTCCCATTAGATAAAAATGCCAAGAAAATTCTAGTTGCGGGAAGTCACGCTGATGATCTAGGTTATCAATGTGGAGGGTGGACTGCAACTTGGCATGGAAGCAGTGGCAGGATCACCATTGGTATGCATCCTTACCCATATCTTCCCTTTGGTTAAGATCGCACGCCATATTTGCCTTGAGTGAAAGAGATTTACTTTGTCATTGGATGATAGTGGATACGCGATACATGGAAACAGGAGTACATATAGCCTCTAGATATCAACAGACTTGTGTATGAGCCCCTGCAAAGAGAACTTGTGATATTCTGCAGTATCTTTACTACGTTCAAGCTTTCTTTTGTTCACAATATTGAGCTCTCTTTAGGTTTTAGCCATATGAAATGCCATTTTGGCTCTCTTTATGTCTTGATCAAACACTGAACCCGCCTGTTAGCTTTATGCTTGAGAAGCACGGGGAATATCTAAATTGCTGATTGCGCAGAGCTCTGTTTTAAAAAATTTTGAACTGGCCAACGGTATTTCAAACGTCTATTGTCCATAATTCATTCATTTAAAGTGATTTTACTATTTAATACTGATGAACTTCAAACATTTTCTTTTATAGGTACGACTATCCTGGACGCAATCAAGGAAGCAGTTGGAGGCAACACGGAAGTGATTTACGAGCAAAATCCATCCCCTTCCACATTAGCAAGTCACGATTTCTCTTTCGCTATTGTGGCTGTTGGTGAAGGTCCATATGCGGAAACTCCTGGCGATAACGCAGAGCTTGTAATCCCATTCAACGGAACGGACGTGATAAAGTCAGTCACTGAGAGAATACCTACCCTCGTACTTGTCGTCTCTGGAAGACCCCTGGTCATAGAACCACAGGTCTTGGAGAATATAGATGCTCTGGTCGCTGCTTGGTTACCCGGAACCGAAGGAAGGGGCATTACAGATGTCGTCTTCGGTGACTATGATTTCGAAGGTCAATTACCCGTCTCGTGGTTCAAAACGGTCGAACAACTGCCCATGGATACCAAAGCTAATTCTTATGATCCCTTGTTCCCCTTGGGTTTCGGATTGAAATGCAAGAAAGAAGATTGATGACGAGGGAATTCATTGAGTAATGAGGAATTAAATGACCGAGGGAGAAGTGGCGGGTCCGGTCGAAAAATGCCCTCTGACACTTGCATGAGTAATTGCTTATGCTGCGATCTCCCCTAAATTCCTGTAGTAATTCTGGAAGAGTCAAGGCGGATAAGGGGAATTATATAATTTGCACGCTATTGTTCCAGAACTGTCGGATTTGAGTGATTGTAATATTGGCATGGATAATGACGAGCAGTTAATTCAGTATGGTTGCAACAAATTTGCTCCATTGATTGCGACGTAAATTTACAATCTGTACAGGCCGCAACATCGCGTGGTCCAGTAAGGAAATGCTGATAAAGTGACCAGACTTGGGCAAAGCCCAAGTTTGCTACACGAATTTATGGATAGATGCTTGTTTTCGACGTGATAGTAAATTTTTTCTTGTTTTGGGGGGGGGGGGGGGGGGGGGGGTGGGGGGGGGGATCCATTTTTGATCTGCTGCAATGCCACCTGAGCCATAAGAAAAACACGGAGACTTCCCAATATCCCACCATCCTCGGTTGTTCTTCTCCCTCCCTCTCTCACTCTCTGGGGTCACATGACTTAGGAGTTAGGACCAACTTTTCTTCGGAGCAAGCCATTACAGCACAGCCGAACTTGTTGAAAATTCTAAGTTTCACCCCTGCAAATGGTTCGCAAACGATTCCATGAAGCCAAAACAGGTGAGATTACAAAAATTCAATTCCTTTGTTGCGGTATCCGTCGCAGATTCTTGCCTGATTTGAGCCGCTGCCTTCTAGGCACACCACGCGCCAGAAAGATGTTCGATGAAATGCTCGTATGAGTGTATTTTGTTTGGACAATGGGTACTTACAAACTTCTTCCTTTCTGATTCGATGATACGCTTCTCCAGGGCTTCAGTATATCAAATCGCTCGATGCCGAGAAGGTGTTGAGCAAAATAGGAATGGGAAAAGAAGACCGCTACTTCTGGAAGCAGATAGGGAAGGGTTTGCTAGCGACGTCCGCACTCATGGGCATCGTGTGGCTCTACAATGAACATCGCCCCTAGGGTGGTGGACGCTGAAGCCTCGGCCGAAGGAAGAGAGAGAGCTCGCGCACTTATACGAGCGGCGACAGTTTCCGTACCTGGGTGACAAAGAAGCCATGGAAGAGTTCATTGCCAAGGGGGGTATGATCGGCACAACCATTGGGCCCAAAGGGGTTGTTGAAACTGACAAAGAAGCTTACAACTACCAGAAGGAGTTGCAGGACAAGATGCTTGAGCAAGAAGCTCAGAAGCTGTGGCTTAGGATGAGGAATGAGGTCATTGCGGAGCTCCAAGAAAAAGGATATGATATTGAGTGAGCTAGGAGCGTTAGAGAACAGGTTATGAAGTCAAAGCACCATATGAGCAAATTGGGAGTGTTGGATTTACTGAAAAGTTTGAGCACAGTGTGGTTGGCCTCTTTATCTAGCTTTTCACATGTTCCCCCCTTTGTTTGAAGCCTTGCTTTCAATTAAATCTCATATGTGTCATCTAATCCTGATTTATCTGGCTACAGCCTCGTCGATTACGTGTCCATCTCTGGTCCTGGGAAAGGATTATGGAAGTTTTCGTATAATTTAACAAATGAGAAGAGATTAGAGTCACTATCAACTAGTAAACCGTGTGGAGGCGACAATGACAAGTTTCCTCCTCATCCATTATAGGAGTGAGGAGACTTTGTAGCATGCAGCTCCCAGAAATCGTCTTGAGCCTCAGTTGACATCTCGATCGACCCACTGTCTTTTGGTTAACCTTTTCTACATCTTAATTTGAACATAGCTAGTTTACAAGATGGGCTTCAGCCAGTAGCCAGTAAGTTGAGATTCAACTCTGCAGATTTATACAATTATAGCGTACTCCTACGCATTTACTGAAAGAGAACATCCCCATTCTTTGGCTAGAGACCTTTGTAGGAGAACCAAGCCACGCTAATTTCAAAAGGACATCATTACAATTTTTCACATTTTCGAAGTTGACTTTCCTCTTGATTCAGCCTCGGTGTTCACTCCTGCTGAACGCTGCATTTGTAACCTTGTCTTTAGGCAGGGGATCAACGGTGAGGGGATGGGGAGGGAATGTGGTGGTTTGGATCCAGATTCCCTAACTTTGGGATCCATAACTTAGGTATGACATACAATAGGAACCATCCGATTTTTGATCGAACAGTCCCCCCTTTAGTTTTTTAAACAAAAATTGCTAGCCATGCATTCAAAAATGGATGGCTGGCAAAGACTCATGGATCCAGTGACTTCCAGTTTCCCCATGCATTGGAGGCAAAACATTTATTGGCTAGGATGATAAGATCACCCCTGTCTCTAGGACAGGGAATCTTTTTCCGTGTTGCTTCTGTGGCCTCGCTGCTTTTTCTAGATTTGGATCGCTTGCTCTGCCTACTTGCAGAGCAATTCTTGTGAGGGGGAGGGGTGGGCCCCACTTTAATAGGGGTCCCACCCCTTTTTGCTTTTTTTTTTTAAATATGCAGCCGTCCGATCTTTGATCAGACGGCTGCAGGAGCTAGAGCAGCTTGCTTTGCCACCTAGGCAAAGCAGGCAATCCATTTCCACTTTTTCTTGTGCTCTCCACTTGCTTTTGGACTTTCTTATGAGTACCTAGAATGCAATCATGGTCCTTCTCGTCAAGCACCTGAAGTAGAAAAACAGCACTGTTAGCTCCCTTACCTCGTATCCTTTGGGCAACGGTGCCTATTAAATCCTTTTGAATTTTTCTTGAGGAGGAACCATTTTCCGGAAAGCATACCAAAAAACCAAAGCTCTGATTGCTATATTTGATCTTTTAACAACTCTATATATAACTTGCATGCATGTTCAATCTCAAGTGATTACATGTTTATTACCAAAAGAAAGTGTGATTAAAAATTGGGGCCTAGCCCCATCCCACCAATGATTACATGTTTATCACAAACTTATCCTTAAGTCTGTGTTTGGCATAATCAGCATGATATTTTATTTTAAGGTTGCCTACAGTGTATCATGGGCATCACACTCGCGACACACCTGAAATCCACCAATGACATTCCGAAAGGGTACGCCCTTTTCGTGGCCTTCGTGGTTTGCTTCTTCGTGACCGGCTTTGCGTGGTCATGGGGTCCCTTAGGTTGGCTGATCCCCTGTAAAATATTCCCGCTGGAGACCCGAAATGCCGGCTTCTTCTGCGCAGTTGGCATGAACATGCTCTGCACTTTCCTCGTCGCTCAAGTGTTCCTGACCATGCTCTGCACCGTGAGATCTGCGACTTTCTTCTTCTTCTCCGCGTGGATCATTCTGATGGGCAGTTCTGCAGCCTTCATACTTCCCGAGACAAAGAGCATACCCATTGATGAAATGAACGAGAAGGCATGGGAGAAGCACTGGTTCTGGAAGAGCTACTTCGACGAAGATGACAACCAAAAAGTTAGGATTTAAAATCATGTTCTTGTTTGTTAGGGTTCCTGTGTTGGTTATGAGTTGTAATACAAGGTCGCTCGGGTTCGTTAGTCTTTAGTCCTTCAATTGTACATATTGGATTGAAGAATAATAATGCGCGTGAACATAATCCCTCCAACCGAACTCTCTTCGTTCACAAAGTGATCCTGAAATTATATGCTCTTTGAGCACACGTAAATTCTCAGCAAAAGACTGTACATTGTAATTGGCAGCCTCACGATCATCTGAGGCTTCAGTTGCCGAGATGGACAGCAGGCTATGGGGGTGCTATCAATGGTTTAGGACTACTTGGTTCAGCGGTGTCAGCTTAATCGCCATCGCTAGTCTTACACATTTTGGACCACCTGATGAGGAAGATAAATCCGATTTCCCACTTTCCCTAATCAAATTAAGGTGAAGGATTCCTGAACGCAACATAAGGTGGGGCATCCAGGGGGATACATGTTCTTTCCTGCGGCCCAAAACGAGCAAAAATGGACCCAGCAACGGCTCTCAACGGACCGGATTAAACCCAACCACACCATGGGCGTCCTAAGTTGTCCCGGAACCGTGAAAGTCACCGGAAATTGGAAAACCACGGCACCGGCAGATCGCACGTTCCGTTCACTCATCACTGTGTAGTCCTGAATATACTCTGTCCAGAATCGCCAACATTCTGAAATAGAAGGCAAGTCGCATGAGAGCCCACATGAATAGAAAACTAGCAGTCTCCACCCAAAGCATCTGCCATAGTCAAAAGCCATGCAGAGCTTGACTTGGAATTACCAGCGTCAAGGTTGGCTAGCCACATTCTTTGTTTGCTTCCTATGGGTATCTCTGTCTCTAACTACTACCTCCATTTCCTGCTACTTTAAAAGCACGTCTTTCTCAGTCTCGTCTTCCCAACACTTTCGCGCATCATTGCTTATGCGCTTCACTTCGCCACCTAATCGTCCCATGCGAAACACGCCCATCATCATCCCTGAAGATCGGAAAGTTTCGGGGCCCCGTTTCTCGATCGATTGAATTCGCGGGTTAATTTGCTGCGGCTGAAAGATGAGTTCAGTTGATGAAGCCAAGTGCGTGTACAGGAACCCCGACGCGGCCATTGAGGATCGAATCCGCGACTTGCTCTCCCGGATGACCCTGAAAGAGAAGGTCGGCCAGATGACCCAAATAGCGAGGCGCGTCGCCACTCCCCCTGTGCTCTCCGGCTTCTCCATCGGTGATTCTCCTCTTTTGACTTTCATTCGCTGTACTTGTTTAAATAATCACTTCACTGCATGCATGCAAATTTGTAACTAAAATTCATGAGATTAAAGTCATTCGTTTCGCGAAAAATAATTTCCAAAAGTATATTTTTCGAATTTTTGAGGTTTAGTTTCGCAAAAATCAAAATAGTCAATGATAATATTTTTCATCAATAGAAAAGGCATATTTGAAAAACGAAAAATATTTTTCACTTTTTTGTTTATTTTTAAATATCGTGGTATTTAATAGAGTGATTCGATCTTGCTCGAGGCTAGCAAGTCAGCAATTTATATAAAAATATTATCATTTTTCGGAAAAATAATTTCTCATAAAATATTTTTCAGAAATACTATATTTTCTGCAAAACGAACGAAGCTTAAGAGTGGTTATGGCCGGGTCGGTCTAAAGGATGCACCGATGTGTGGCGTTTCTGTTGCCGAAAGTTGGTTTCTTTGGTCCGGTTTCGCTGTTCGTATAAATAGTCAAGCGAATGATGAGGAATTGGAGCAGGGAGTATACTAAGTTCGGGAGGCGGCGGGCCACCTGATCAAGCATTGTCCTCAGATTGGGCCGACGTGGTTGATGGATTCCAAAAGGCGGCGCTCGAGTCCCGCCTGGGAATACCGCTTATTTACGGGATTGATGCAGTTCATGGGAACAATAAAATATACGGCGCCACGATATTCCCTCACAACATTGGCCTTGGAGCCACTAGGTCAGTTTCATGTACTTTCTTTCTGATAATTAGAGTAGAGATTTGGACTCACTTTCCTCTCCAATGTTACTACTCTTTCTGTCAATAGTCTCAAAGGATTTGCTTAGGGATAGATGGACAGGGAGAGGAAGGGCTGGCAGTTTTAAGAACAAAATGACAGTTAATATGCTGGGGGCACAACTGGAATACACGTTATCATTTTGTTGTTGTTTTTTTCTGTCTTAATTATTTTGTTGTTGAACAACCTAATTTTTTGGAAAAATTTATAGAGATGCAGAGCTGGCTCGGAGGATTGGGGTAGCAACAGCACTTGAAGTCAGAGCAAGTGGCATTCCTTATACTTTTGCTCCATGTGTGGCGGTAAGTGATTTCTTTCGCTCTATTTCTACGCTCTAGTATTCATCCCACCATAACAAGGCTCACCAGCTAGAAGACAATTCTTGTTTAGGGGGTGAAACCATGACCTAGATGATTTTTTTAGCTACTGGAGCTTTGGGAGATCACTAACCTAGCCTATTGAAGTTCACTTGGACGAACTAAAAAGGGGAAATGTTGCAAATTTGTTTTTCAATCACCATAATGTCTGCATTTATGTTAATCCAAGATCTTTCTCATGCGAAGGGTCTTCAAGCGCTATATTGCTAATGTTCAAATGAGAAAGTTGCAGCATTACTGTGGTATGGTTTGGTTCCATTTTAAGTAGGATCCATCGGTTACACGGTCAAGCTGTTTGATGATATGTTACAACTACATATGACATTGAGTTCAAGCTATTGATTTGGTTTCATTTTTCAAAAGATTACCTCTTCTCTTTTCACAAATAGTCTGTTCTCATCATATTTTTCACTGTCAATTCTAGCTTGTTGAGAATTTTAGTCGAAATGGCTTCTGGCAGGTGCTGAAAGATCCCAGATGGGGAAGATGTTATGAGAGCTACAGTGAAGACACTGATATAGTTAGAAAGATGACTGCTATAGTAACTGGTTTGCAGGGCCAGCCACCCCAGGGGCACCCAAAGGGCTATCCTTTCTTAGCTGGAAGGTAAAGTTAAACCTTATCTGGTATTTGAACCTTTCCATTTTACATGATGATCTACCTATGTAATGTCAGTTTAAGAAGGTAATATAGACCTTATGATTATAGATGCTTTTTTGTGATTCCTAATTTTTTATTGGCTTATGATAGCAGTTTAGGATTTTGTTCAGAAGCTGGTAGTTGAGGGATAAGGTGTCAATCGTCTTTACTTTACTGAGTTGAAGTATGACTGCCAGTATGCTGTATGCCGCTTTACCTATCGTGTATTCTTAAGTGTGTGGAGGAGTGGCATTAAGCACTCAATATTTCATTTTCATCTACTTTTCTCTCTCAACCAATTTTTCTCATCCCAGCCATAATTTCCTGTACTTGTTTTTCCAATATGCTCTTTAGTTCTCTCACTTAATTTCTCAAAACTTACTATGTCTCTTTACCCGAACAAAGTCATCATCTTTTGCTTATTTGACTCTAGAAACAATGTTATTGCTTGTGCCAAGCATTTTGTTGGAGATGGAGGCACAGAAAGAGGTATAAATGAGGGGAACACTGTAACATCTTACGAAGATCTAGAAAGGATACACATGGCTCCCTATCTGGATTGTATCTCCCAAGGTGTTTGCACAGTCATGGCATCCAAGTCCAGCTGGAATGGGTGCAAGCTGCATTCTGACCACTTTCTACTGACGGAGGTTTTGAAAGAAAAGTTAGGTTTTAAGGTGAGGAATCCCAGCGCATCCATTTTCTTGAAAATTTTTCAATTTGATGGCCGAGTTTGTCAATCAACACAAAGAAATTGGAAGATTGTATGTGGCAACTCCTCTATTTTCTTTTATCACATTGAGATTCATAAATTCGATTGCTCAACTGACATGACAGAAGTGTTGATGCAGGGTTTTGTCATTTCAGATTGGTTAGGACTTGACCAACTTAGTCAACCTCATGGCTCAAACTACCGTCAGTGTATTTCTCTTGCAGTTAATGCTGGGATTGACATGGTAAAGACCGATTGGTAACCATGATATTTCAAATGACATCCATTATTGCCTGATTTATGAGCTAACTTGCGCATCCTTTTTCTTTTTTTTTTTCAGATTATGGTGCCTTATAGATATGATCAATTTGCAGAGGATTTGATAGCTTTGGCTGAGTCAGGGGAAGTACCGATGTCCAGAATAGATGATGCCGTTCAACGGATACTGAGAGTCAAGTTTGTATCTGGTCTGTTTGAGCATCCTTTTTCTGATAGATCATTGCTCCAGTTTGTTGGTTGCAAGGTAAACTTTGAGGAGCTTTCGAGAGACAAATACTTTAGCTGTCATAAATTATGCAGATATGTTCAACCGTCTCATCAGGGCCAAGTTTTGGGCACTCTTGTATATTTCACGTATTTTACAACAGCTGAGTATTAATTGAACTTCTATGATACTTTTTAAAAAAGGATCCTTTTGCCTTTTAAGAATTCCAGTGACATATTTAAAACTGTTCGGCCTGGATATATTGATATGTTACTTTGGCCTGGACACTCTGACCTTAATCATCTTTTGGCAGACGCATAGAGGATTAGCACGTGAAGCTGTTCGAAAGTCATTGGTATTGTTGAAGAATGGGAAGGATCCTAAGAAACCGTTTCTCCCATTAGATAAAAGTGCCAAGAAAATTCTAGTTGCGGGAAGTCACGCTGATGATCTAGGTTATCAATGTGGAGGGTGGACTGCCAATTGGCAAGGAAGCAGTGGTAGGATCACAATTGGTAAGCATCCTTACCCATATCTTCCCTTTGGTTAAAATCGCACGCCATATTTGCCTTGAGTGAAAGAGATTTACTTTGTCATTGGATGATAGTGGATACACGATACATGGAAACAGGAGTACATATAGCCTCTAGATATCAACAGACTTGAGTATGAGCCCCTGCAAAGAGAACTTGTGATATTCTGCAGTATCTTTACTACGTTCAAGCTTTCTTTCGTTCACAATATCGAGCTCTCTTTAGGTTTTAGCCATATGAAATGCCATTTTGGCTCTCTTTATGTCTTGATCAAACACTGAACCCGCCTGTTAGCTTTATGCTTGAGAAGCACGGGGAATATCTAAATTGCTGATTGCGCAGAGCTCTGTTTTAAAAGTTTTTGAACTGGCCAACGGTATTTCAAACGTCTATTGTCTATAATTCATTCATTTAAAGTGATTTTACTATTTAATACTGATGAACTTCAAACATTTTCTTTTATAGGTACGACTATCCTGGACGCAATCAAGGAAGCAGTTGGAGGCAACACGGAAGTGATTTACGAGCAAAATCCATCCCCTTCCACATTAGCAAGTCACGATTTCTCTTTCGCTATTGTGGCTGTTGGTGAAGGTCCATATGCGGAAACTCCTGGCGATAACGCAGAGCTTGTAATCCCATTCAACGGAACGGACGTGATAAAGTCAGTCACTGAGAGAATACCTACCCTCGTACTTGTCGTCTCTGGAAGACCCCTGGTCATAGAACCACAGGTCTTGGAGAATATAGATGCTCTGGTCGCTGCTTGGTTACCCGGAACCGAAGGAAGGGGCATTACAGATGTCGTCTTCGGTGACTATGATTTCGAAGGTCAATTACCCGTCTCGTGGTTCAAAACGGTCGAACAACTGCCCATGGATACCAAAGCTAATTCTTATGATCCCTTGTTCCCCTTGGGTTTCGGATTGAAATGCAAGAAAGAAGATTGATGACGAGGGAATTCATTGAGTAATGAGGAAGCCAGTGACCGAGGGAGAAGTAGCGGGTCCGGTCGAAAAATGCCCTCTGAACTAGATATCAGTGCGCACCTGCATGAGTAATTGCTTATGCTCCGATCTCCCCTAAATTCCTGTAGTAATTCTGGAAGAGTCAAGGCGGATAAGGGGAATTATATAATTTGTACGCTATTGTTCCAGAACTGCGGATTTGAGTGATTTTGATATTGGCATGGATAATGATAAGCAGCTAATTCAGTATGGTTGAAACAAATTCACTTCATCGATTGCGACATAAATTTGCAATCTTTACAGGCCGCGACATTGCGTGGTCCGGTGAGGAAATGCAGACAAAGCGACCAGACTTGGGCAAAGCCCAAGTTTACGACACGAATTTATGGATAGATGCTCGTTTTCCACGTGATAGTAAATTTTTTCTTTTTGGTGGGGGGTCGGGAAATTGGTAGGAAATTGACTCGTCGGTATTCATTTCTGATGGAAAAATACCTAACGGATCCATTTTTGAGCTGCTGCAATGCCAAGGGACATGCCACCTGGGCCATAAAAAAAAAAAAACGGAGACTTCCCAATAGCCCACTATCTTCGGTTGTTCTTCTCCCTTCCTCCCAGTCCCTCCCTCTCTCACTCTCTGGGGTCATATGACTTAGGAGTTAGGACCAACTTTTCTCCGGAGCAAGCCATTACAGCACAGCCGAGCTTGTTGAAAATTCTAAGTTTCACCACTGCAAATGGTTCGCAAACGATTTCATGAAGCCAAAACAGGTGAGATTGCAAAAATTCAATTCCTTTCTTGCGGTATCCGTCGCAGATTCTTGCCTGATTTGAGCCACTTCCTTCTAGGCACACCACGCGCCAGAAAGATGTTCGATGAAATGCTCGTATGAGTGTATTTTGTTTGGACAATGGGTACTTAACTTCTTCCTTTCTGATTCGATGATACGCTTCTCCAGGGCTTCAGTATATCAAATCGCTCGACGCCGAGAAGGTGTTGAGCAAAATAGGAATGGGGAAAGAAGACCGCTATTTCTGGAAGCAGATAGGGAAGGGTTTGCTAGCGACGTCCGCACTCATGGGCATCGCGTGGCTCTACAACGAAACATCGCCGCTAGGGTGGTGGACGCTGAAGCCTCGGCCGAAGGAAGAGAGAGAGCTCGCGCACTTATACGAGCGGCGACAGTTTCCGTACCCGGGTGACAAAGAAGCCATGGAAGAGTTCATTGCCAAGGGGGGTATGATCGGCACAACCATTGGGCCCAAAGGGGTTGTTGAAACTGACAAAGAAGCTTACAACTACCAGAAGGAGTTGCAGGACAAGAAGTTAGAGCAAGAAGCTCAGAAGCTGTGGTTTAGGATGAGGAATGAGGTCATTGCGGAGCTCCAAGAAAAAGGATATGATATTGAGTGAGCTAGGAGCGTTAGAGAACAGGTTATGAAGTCAAAGCACCATATGAGCAAATTGGGAGTGTTGGATTGACTGAAAAGTTTGAGCACAGTGTGGTTGGCCTCTTTATCTAGCTTTTCACATTTTTCTTGCTTTCAATTAAATCTCATCGGTGTCATCTAGATCCTGATTTATCTGGCTACAGCCTCGCCGATTGCGTGTCCATCTCCGGTCCTGAGAAAGGATTAAGGAAGTTTTCGTAGAATTTAACGAATAAGAAGAGATTAGGAATCACTATCAACTAGTAAACCGTGTGGAGGCGACAATGACAAGTTTCCTCATCATCCGTTATAGGAGTGAGGAGACTTTGTAGCACGCAGCTCCCAAAAATCGTCTTCAGCCTCAGTTGACATCTCGATCGACCCACTGTCTTTTGGTTAACCTTTTCTACCTCATAACATAACTAGTTTACAAGATGGGCCTTAGCCAGTAGTCAGTAAGTTGAGATTCAACTCGGCAGACTTATACAATTACAACGTAGTCTGGCGCATTTACTAAAAGAGAACATCCCCAGGACCTTTGTTGGAGAACCAAGCCACGTCACGCTAATTTCAAAAGGACATCATTACAATTTTTCACATTTTCGAAGTCGATTTTCCTCTTGATTCAGCCTCGGTGTTCACTCCTGCTGAACGCTACAATTGTAATCTTGTCTTTACTTCCAATAGGACTTGGTGTTACTTCATCAAAGTGTAGCCCTGCCGCTTTTTATTGTGCTCTCCACGCTGCAATAGAATGCGGTCACGTTTTTTTTTGAAGTCAAGCACCTGAAGTAGAAAAAGAGCACCGTTAGCTCCCTTACCTCGTGTCCTTTGGGCAACGGTGCTTACCAAATCCTCACACGGCCCAAATGGTACTGTTTGAATTTTTCTTGAGGAGGAACCATTTTTTGGAAAGCATACCAAGAAACCTAAGCTCTCATTGCTATTTTTAATCTTTTAACAACATCGTATATAACTGTATGCATGTTCAATCTGAGGTGATTACATGTTTATTACCAAAATAAAATGTGATCAAAAGTCGGGCCCTAGCCCCATCCCACTTTCCTTTGATTCACAATATAACAATATTCCTCCTCAATCAATTGGTTTAATTCCCTAATACAGAATAATAAAAGACAGAACAAGGTGCTCCAATCTGAATTTTGCTCTTGGGAAGATGCTTGCCATCAGTTATATGACAAGACTAAAGTGATACATAATTCCAAAGTTAGAATGAGGATGAAAGCACAACATGCACCGAAGGCAACCAGCTGCCTTCTTATCAGCAAGCTTAAATTTTCAGAAAAGTGACGGAACAAATTTTGTGCCTGATAACAAAGAAGGCGCAGTAACACCTTTAGCTGTAGCTTTCTTGGCCTGCATCTTCTTACTTAATAACGACCTTATATTGCCTCTTACCCAGTCATCACATGCTGTCTCACTTCAGATTGTTTTTCTCAATTACAAGAGTATCAATCGGGGCAGAATTTCCCTCTAACTGAATAATTTCACATACTAAGCTGAGGTCAGCAATGGATGGCTGAAAGCCACCTAAAAAAAATGGACCGTTGCCTTTGCCAGATTGACTCTTATCTTCAGCAAAGACGAGGACAGAAGTTTTTCACCCGCAGCAGCAGCTACTGGGTTCGATGGGAGTCCAAATGCGGGAGACATAGTGGCTTTCATTACATAGGTAGCTGAAACTAAGAATAGAAAGGTAATGTTTCATTGCGGTGTCTGAAGCAAGAACATATGTAAACAAGAGAAACAGTTCTTCAAAGTTTGCACATCATGCAAAGGGTCACAACCCAAGCAAACCAAAGACAAAAACATCATATGTGAACTGTTCCACGTTTTGATGGCTCCACAAGGATCACAAATTTCAGAGGCACATATTTCATTTCAGTTGTTTTGAAGCCAACAAATTTGATTTATTGTCCTGACAATATTTGGTTCAGCAAGAAGTTCGATAACCAACATTATGTTTATGCAAGATGGCAAATTCAAAGACAAAGTATCAGAAAGCATTCATGTCAAGTGCCCTAGTGGCCAGAAAAGCTCGGATCACTTGTGCAAACCACAATACCGGACCCAGTTATTTTTCAACTGGTAGTGATTATCGGCAGCTGTCACATCCTGTTCTCAGCAAATGGATAATTTCGTAACTACTGCAAATTTCAGCAGCAACCAAACTATGAGATGTGTACTACACATTGATTTTTTTTCTCTTTGAAACAATGAATTCCAGAGAACAAGAGAGACAATGAACTGCATATAATCAACTCAAGCTTTACATCTTCGAGAAAAAGTCAGTTTGTCCCTTTAATATTAACTGGCAACAGCTGCATAGCACTATTTTTGGCAGACGGCCTACATCCTCTCTGATTTACTTCTGGAAGTCCTTAATGGAGCAAGATAGACAGGTCGCAGGCCATTGTCAATGTTATGCCCATATGGTCGTGCGCTCTTGCTCCTAGCTGTAACACTACTACTCAGCTTAAGCCTCTGGCCTATATTACCAATTGGTTCATCTTCCTTGGCAACATCCTTCCGCTCTTGCAGAGACTCAGTAACCACCAACTTCTTGTCCAACTCTCCAGCAATGCAACTAATCCCTCTATCGACATCCGTTCTCTCACCTCTAGAGTGCATCAGACTCCACGTATTCCAGGCCTTCTGCCAACCCAGCAACTGCAATTGCTTGCACCGTTTTTGGTCCTGCTTGTCAACAAAAGGAGCAGCATTCTGAATAGCGGATTCACGCGTTGCCAGATCATCTTGTTTGATTGACTTAAGCCTCCAATCCATTAACTCTTGCTCAGTGATCAGCAATTTCGGGCCATAGAACAATTCTGTTGCAGCAGGCGACGGTTTCAACCTGGGCAACAGCTTCGCCTCATCAACCTCAAATTCAGGTTTGGCCTTCTTGTGCAAATTTGATCTTTCGAAGCTCCTCCTTTGCCTTTGCGATGCCAGTGGCTCCTTGTAGTAATGCCTAGTCTGTAGACACCCACCCGACCTCTTGCCATTCTCATCGACACTGCTTGACTTCTCCTCAATAATTATCCCATCCTCAGATTGATCATCAACCAACTTCACGTCATTAACCGCAGAAAACGCTGGATTCAGATGTCGATACACGGAACTCCTACCAATCATATGGCCATCCAGAGAAGCCCTGGGCACATCATAAGAAATTCTACCACCGTTAACCCGTTCCGCATCACAAGATCTCCTACCAATTCCACATTCTCCAACCTCAGTTCTCATATCTCCTAATTCCCCCAGATTGATCTTATCCTTATCTACACCTTCCTCTCCAATTACCACATTGCGGCCATTGACAAGTCCTGTTGGACCTCGTTTCGTGATCTTCTCCTTCCTTCTCCACTTCCTCAATTTGTCGGTCAAAACCACGGCTACCCCCCAAAACCCTCTCAAATCCTTGTCCCTGTGCCTCTTCCTCTCCCACTCGAGATCTATGAACTCTCGGACCGTCCTTAACTCAGCTCTTCCTTCGAAATCATCACGGACTACTCCATTATCAACCTCCTCATCCTGCTCAGCATCGCTATCGCAGATCCGAATCTCTCCTTCCTTGTTCCCCTCCCAAAACCCACAACTCCCATCCCGACCACTCGGCCCATCGTCTAGATTGAAAAGGCTGATCAGGCTGGTCCCGGCAACGACTTCGCAAGATCTACGCCGCGGTTCGGCCGAGCTGCCGGTAGCGACGCCTCGATTGAGCTCTCGATGAGATTTGCTGCGGTGAAGATTGTCGGCTACAGAGCGAGGGATCGGATGATTCGAGATGCCGCGGCAGTTGACGGGGTCGAAGCCAGCAAGGCGTTCTCGGAGGCAGGAGGCGCATGGGCCGCCGCCGGTGGCCGGCCTGGCCGTGCGGTGGTGGCGGCGGCATGGGGAAGGTCGGCGGTGGGAATAGAGGGCCGTTGACGGTGACGGAGGTGATTGCGTCTGCATGGCAATTTAAGCGAAGAGTGACCGAGTGTTTGAGGGAGAGAGGAGGAGCAGCAGCAGCAGCAGCAAACTCCGAGTGAGTGACACTAGGAACCTCAGGTGGGAGATGTGGCGGTTGACGTTGACCACCACTCTCAGAAAAATTAGTAAAAAACAAAATGAAAGGGGCAAAAACACCCAATAGAAACCCCTCTAGCCCTCGCCCTACTTTAAAATTTCCTCGAGAATAAACCACTTCCGATGTTTAATTTTTCAAATGCGGCTCCATTCAATGAAACATTACTTTTATAAACCTTTTTATCGATCGGTTGACCATGGAATTAGTAAGTTTCTAGGAGCAATTACCGAGCTTCTTCGGACTCCGATCTCAACAGTGAGCTATTAATACTACTGACGTATCAAATCTTTACACGTGTGAACTAGTAGTTAATGACATTCGTTGGGGTCGTTGAGGATTCAACTTCTTGTGGCAAATAATGGCACCACCCTGCTTTTTGAACGTTGTGGTAGGGCTACGACCTTATGCTGGCTTGGTCAATGGGATCCCAGAATCGTATGGCTTCCTTTACCTGAGCAATGTTCCTTTCTTTGGTCTTATTATATTTCATCTGTTAAAGCTAATACTGATGATGTAACTATGATTTTGTTTGTGGGTTTCTTTCGGAAATATCCTTTTTTTCTTCTTTTTTGCTTTGGTTTCATCCGTACATCGAAGAGACATTTTTCACCATCTTGGAGAATCATTGCACCTCACGCTTCGAAGCTCGAGCATCTCCACACTTCATCCTCTTTTGCAACGATGTACAGGTCATATGGACACGATACTGCAGATTTCGACTCTGGATGCGCGGAAATTCGGAGGAAGTTGTGCGAAAAGAATCACATCGCACCCAATGCAGTTTGGTCTAATGCATTCCTTGAGGAAGTACCACGGAATTATAGGCAGGTAAACCAACCAACCAGAGATGCAATGAAGGAAGCTACCTCAGCCTTTGCAACCACCCCAAACAATAGCTGTCGTCTTCCCAAAACCAATGGGGTGGACCACTTCTTTAGGATCCATTGAATTATGGCTCCCCTTCTACTCTTCATGACATAGCCAAATGGTCGCAACCGACAGTGCCTCAAAAGGGAGTCCGATGCCAGCACTGACAATAAAAGAAAAGAAGATATTACATGATTCAAGCGCAGTGCGCCCAGGTCAAGAGGGAGTGCCACCTGGTGGGTGGGGTGAGATAGCAAGCGAGGCCAACCCGCCAAGTGGCGCACCTCTAATGCGCCCGGACCACTGAAGGAAAAGACATTACATGCGCCCGGGCCAGTAGGGGATGGTGTCTCCAGATTCTCCAAACATAAAAAGGTCGCAGCTTACTCTAGACTTGAAACGAAGGAAACGCTGAAGATACGTCGATGAGAAGAATCCCCGAGGCGTCCCCTCGTCTGACAATGGGCTTTTTGACCCGTTTCGTTCTGAATCATTGCACTGCTAGAATAAATGCGCCAACTTTGGTCAAAGTATGTGTCAGCGTGCTAGTGTGCTTTGTAAGAGCTTCTCATGAAGATGCACGTGACTCTCGCATTGCTTTAGCCTATTATTGTCATAGGGTCATGTTGTTAAGGGGTTGTGCAGTACCCGTGGAAACGCCTATACAAGTTCTCTATCCATCGGTTGGGGAATAAGACCAACTTTGGTCGCATGTCTTTCTAAAACACTTCACTTCTCTTCCTCAAAAGTATGTCGTCGCTACATATTTAGAGTGGTAACGTTAGTTTAATAAGGTGAATTTATTACATAAGTATTCTATCCATTTGCCAGTCCGAGTGATTGGTGGAGTGTAAGAACTACGAATCTTAAGGGATTTATGGGATGGAATTATGGTTTATGGAAATTAAAAGGCAATCCCTTGTTAAGATTACTATGGTCATATTTGTGAGATAGCCTATCCGTCCTCAAATTTCACGAATTGCTCCTTAAAGCCCGTGTTAAGCCCAAGGAGGGCCATGTTTGTAGGATAGCATATCTTCTTCAGATTTCATGAGCTTGGTTCATGGACTCGATTTATTTTTGCACGATCATATCATCTCATTATATTTAAATGTACATAAAGGACATATGATGGCAAGGAGCTTGATGATGATATGTACAATAAAAATAAAAGTTTATCGATATGTGATCATGTGAAAGAGTTGTTTATGTGCAAAATCTTTAAAATTCAAACTTGACAATCATTTCATAATTTTGCACGTCAAATAATTCATGAATTTGCCCGTCAACATACAAGGAATTTGTCCTTTTAAGAATTTTCTCTACTTAACAAGATTAGTTTCAAACGTTAATAAAGCCTAAAAATGAAAAAGAAATTCAATGCCTTCAATATACTTATCTAATGTTCTGGGATGGCCACGATGAATAACAAAATCAGAACATACAATATTCTTAAACAAGACGACTAAATTATATATAGAAATAGAAAAAGCTAGAAAAACAATGAGAATAAAATAATTTTAGAGCTATCACTTTAAATCGCAGTTAAATGATTGATGACAACTTTGTAAAAATGAGATATTTAACTCTTACGGAAGGTGGCCCTTTCCTTTCTTCTTCTCCTTCACCGCAACCCCATCGCCGAGGGCGTAATCTTCAGTCGACCATGGTATCATTGCCATCAATCCGACCTACCACGCGTCGCAACCATCGTGACGCCGTCCACGGTGAAGCTCAGTCCTAGGTCTCTCTGTCCATCTCCTCTGTCTCAGAGACAAGGCCTGTGCAATTCGTGGTCGCGGGAGGTGATCACGGCTATCGTCATCCCTCTGATGGTCGCGAACTCAAAATGGAGGGTGCGCTCTTAGCTCAGTCCAAGATCTACGCCTCAGACGTGTTGGGGCGGGTGCGCGACCCCATAGAGAGACCCAAGATGGTCCGGCCTCTGGACAAGCAGTGACGGTGGTCTTCATGTCCTGCGGTGGTGATGTACGAACAAATTTGCCTGTGGTGGTGTTACGCACATGCTCGGCGGTTTTAGCAGTCGCGCTTAAGCTCGCGCTGGCGATGATAGTAGCGACGGCGATGGTGGCAGTTGCGGTTCGTTCGCTTGAGGCCCTAGGAGGAGCAATTGGTTGGGGTGAGGTTGAGGATGAGGAAGCAGCTATCCTCCACCATTAACGGAGGACTAGTTCTTCGATGTCCATGTCATCAAATTCCTTTAGTCTTTTGTCATGTAGGACACCACCAAATAGACCGTTTATGTTCGGATGATTGATTTCGGAATGGATCACTTCCCACTTTATAATTTGAATTTAACAATGATGACTTTTGAATCAAGCTAACCATTCGAAGGTTTTTTTAATTACTTTTACGGTATTTATTCTATTTAAAAGGGTCGTTCTTGTAATTTCAAACGTTATATATTTTTATGGTAAATATCAAATTGCTAAGGAAATTCGTAATGGTGATTGATCTAAAAATTGTAGGCATGAAGATCCTAATCGACAAGAATAAAACTATGTCTACCTAAATTGGAAAGGTACTGCTGACGCATAAAATTAAAAAATTGGAATCAAGCAAGAGCCAGTCGCATTATTTTGCCAAAAGAAATCCAGACAACACTCAAGCACATAAAAAACTAGCCAGTGCTTCTGCGTGTTACTTTGGATTCGGCTTGCATTGGTGCAAGCCTCCCAGTGTTGCAGAGGTTTCTGAGGAGGCCCCTAGCGCCAAAAATCATACACAGAAAAATGACGTACAGTGCCAACTAGAGAAAATAAGAAGAATAACTGTACTAGTTCCATCAATCATGTCCAATTGGTCAAGTTTAGCACAACGAATCGAGAACTACTTAAAATTGGCTGGTTTGATCCATTTCATAATTTGATCGCAGACCATTACTCACCCATATCTATGCCACAGATTTCCTCCAAAATTTAGCAAAAAGACACATACTAACCATATATTTAAAATTTGGACATAATATTTCAAATACAAAGTCTCAATATCATTGAATAAAAATTTAGGTGTTATTGATGATATTACCCAAAAACAGATACTTTCTATATAAGATGTGTACTATCAATGTAGCCCCCTAGCTTTCCGATGACGGTGAGAAATCACATAATAGTTCATCAGAGGGTTTGTTTTATCATCGCACAAATGTTCTGCATGCATACAAACCCAACTAGAAAGAGAAAACAAAAGAAAAATAGAATTCAGATAATTGCAATCAGAAAAACCAATTAGTTCAATATTTCCATTAGATTCACATTGCAAGAGTCGCTTCAGTCCGAGTCCAAGTTGCTCGTCTGCAATCAAAACTTGACATACGGGGAACCGGACAAATTATTTGCACAAAAGCAGACGACGATGCAAGACATCCAATGAAATCGAGAGTTTTCACAGGGAAGGAGTGCTTGCATCAGATTTTTCTCCATCGTTCATGTCGTTATCCAATGCAGAAAGGAGGACCCAATTTTCTCTAACATCTGAAAAACCGTGATCATACAAAAAAGGAAAGAAAATGAGTCTATCTCCCCTGCATTGAATGATGGAACCGGAGTGGTTTTTAGTTTAATGAGAAGCACGCCGTCCGAGTCATGAATACTTACCATCATCATTGATTAGAAAAGTACAAGGTCGCTATATCCAATCAACTTCGCCCGCGCAAAATCAGATTCGCAAGCGATTTTCATGTCGCGATCTAGAAACGCTGATCCGCTGTATTGGGCTGGTTACTCCAATCGGTTTTCCTATGATTTTCGCGGGGATCGATCCTCCGCTAGGTACGATCTTACCATGCCACGGCGCTCAAGGCGCGCCAATAATTCACGGATCACGGGCTTCCCGGCCCGTTCCAACCGCCCTCGAAGCAAAATATGGTCAGGAAAAAAAGAGAAAAAAAAAAGACATTTAAAGTGGAAAAAAGAAAAATGGAAAATATCCAATCCCATTTACCAAAAAAAAAAAAAATCCAATCCCGATGCCGAGCTCGCACGTGCCATGTCCACTGCTCGCCCCAACACTATCCTTCCCAGTCACGTGAGCAGAGAGCTCCTTCATTTCCTTCACTTTCAGCGCTCGAAACTTGGACTTCACTCCGTTGCTCTTGATATTTTTGGCTCCAAATCACCTCCCACCACCATCGCCTCTCTCTCTCTCTCTCTCTCTCTCTCTCTGCAACTTCATCGCCTTTGGCTTTTCTTTCCAGAAGCTCCAGTTATGTCCCTGTCGGTCTCGCCCATCCTTTGTCCCGTCTCCCTTTTCCATTAGTATCAGTCCGCATATTCCCTTTCCTTCACTGGCGCGCTGCTTGAGGAAAATATCTTCTCTTCTCCGCTCTTGCGATTTTTCCTGCTTTTAAGGTGACGAGACGTTCCGGAACTTGCCATTCATTCGAGCTCTCCGTTGTAGTCATCTCTGCTTTCGCTCCGTGCTTCCATTCGAAGGTGACTCGCCCGAGCTTTTCGGCTCAGTTTCTCGTTGAAAGTCATGTCATGTATAGCTGCACGATGGTCTATCGAATTTGACTTCTGACTCGCCGTAAATTGACTCATGGCATCGCTCGGAAACTTTCGCTACGGAAATGGTGGATATTAGTTGCGGAGAGTGTCTCCGACGGTCAATCTTCACTCGTTTAGCAGTTTGCGGCGTTGTTTTGTTAATTCTTTTCAATTAGTTCAGCTGATCGGGCATTCGAACTCATTCCTGTTTTTAAATGTAGAGGACCAATCAGCACGAGTCGTTTCTTGTTTTTCAAACTGCAGTTATTTGGTGAAGCTTTTTCGGAAGATTTCATCACCGTGTAAAATTTACTCGGGTTCCGAGATGATGTGCGTTAACAAGTACTAGGGAGCACTGGTTCTTATGAGACGCTCTTAACAGTGATTTCGAGATGGAGTATGCGGATGCTTCTAATCATTTTCTAATCTCTTTGTAGCACGACCAGTAAGGAAGGACTCGGTATGGCAGCCACTGCAAAGACAAATGGAACGAAGACATATGGCGTTTCTGCTAAAGTACCTGCATCTGCGTGTCCAATGGCCAATGAGCCGGCGGAAATAGCATCGAATATCCATTACCATGCCAAGTATAGCCCTCATTTTTCTCCTTTCAAGTTTGAGCCAGAGCAAGCATACTGCGCGACAGCCGAAAGTGTCCGCGATCGCCTCATCCAAGTTTGTAGCTGTACCCTTAATGACTTTCTGTAAATCACTCTGTTCTGTGACATTTTTACAAAGGAAAACGAAGATCATTGTTTTCACTTTAGTTTAACTGCTTGGGATTGTGCTTATTTCACAGTTTGTAATTAGTTGTACACTCGTAGGGGACACTAAACAGTGATTTAAACTTTCTGCTGATTTTATGCTCGACTGTCTGTGCTGATGTTTAGAAGTCTATTGCACACTTCATCGAATTATTGTCACATTTTGCTAATTTGATATTTCCTCAGCAATGGAACGAGACCTACTTTCACTATCACAATACTGATCCAAAACAAATTTATTACCTGTCAATGGAATATCTTCAAGGAAGGGCATTAACTAATGCGATTGGGAATCTCGACATCCAAGATGCTTATGGTGATGCTTTGAAAAAGTTGGGCCATGATCTGGAGGAGATTGTTGAGCAGGTAACTTATTTTGCTCTGAGTTGCCTCATGTCTTCGAGTACTCTTTTTGAGGATGCAACTATCCTCCTTAACGTCAGAGTTTTGTTGCTTGAGATTAAACTCTGGTAAGTGTTTCCCTTAAAAGAAATATTTTACAATGATCTTACTTGACTGTTTAATTAAGCTATACAGCTTACTTGACTGTTTATACAGCAGAATGATCTTGATCGGATAATAATTGTTTAGCATCAATGAATAATTAAACACGATTTCTTTAAGGTGATTGTTTTGACTCGAAGATTTTTGCTTTTGATGCAAAATTTTGCCCTTTCCTTCGAATTGGATTGTGGATTGCTGCCTATATAAGCTGAAGATTTTCATGGGTATCTATGCTATTGGAAAGAGAGCTCTCTAATGAACCTGTTTTTAGGAAAAAGATGCTGCCCTTGGCAATGGTGGCCTGGGGAGGCTTGCTTCCTGCTTCCTGGATTCTATGGCAACATTGAATCTCCCTGCATGGGGATATGGTTTGCGATACAGATATGGTCTATTCAAGCAGCTGATTACTAAGGATGGACAAGAGGAAGTTGCTGAGGATTGGCTGGAGGTTCTATTCTGAGCAGTTGATAACTTTTTGAATATTATATGCTCCATGGAATTTCGTTGAGATCCGTCTTTGCAAATTACTGCAGAAGTTCAGTCCTTGGGAAATTGTTAGGCACGATGTGGTTTTCCCTGTTAGATTTTTTGGCCGTGTGGAGGTCCATCCAAATGGATCGTAAGTGTCCCTTCTTGACTTCATTCTGGGGTTGATTGAGGAATGCATGACGACTTCGTTGATGTACCTACAAGTAGTGATTGCAACTTACTTGCTTATATTGCATCATCAATTTATAAGCAAGTTAAGTGATCCTAAAGCATTCACTTAGCTTATATGCCTTGCAGCCGAAAATGGGTAGGTGGAGAAGTTATACAAGCTCTAGCATATGATGTCCCAGTTCCCGGCTACAAGACCAAGAACACCAATAGTCTTCGTCTCTGGGAAGCAAAAGCTTCTTCTGAGGATTTCAACCTTTTCCAATTCAATGACGGACAGTATGAATCAGCTGGACAGTTGCACTCTCGAGCAGAACAAGTGAGTGGTGTGTGGAAAGTGGTCGTCTTGTTTTTTTATCCAAAAAGCACATTTCTTTGATTTGGTATGATTTATATCATTGGCCCAAGATTCTGTTCTATTAGATGCTGTAAGCAGTTCACAATTCTAAAGCTATGGATAAGAACAATCTGTTTGCAGATTTGTGCTGTTTTATATCCTGGAGATGCAACAGAGAGCGGAAAGCTTTTGCGGCTCAAGCAACAATTCTTTCTCTGTAGTGCATCACTGCAGGTTTTCTTTCTTCTTTCTTCTTCTTTTTCCATACTGAATTATTATTTGTGGCTGCACTTTCTAACCATATGATAAATCCTGGCATTCATTCTTCTGTTTAACAAATTTCCAAGCATGATCACTAACAGTAAATGTATGTGGTGGGAGAGTGTCATATTCCTTCTGATGGTATTGGCCTTTGGAGGAAGAGCCAAAGACAAGTTGGTTTGGCTGGTAATTCAATCTTTTGGGTTGTGAGGACAGATGTCTCCTAGACTAAGATATAAACATGCACAACTTTTCAAAAGTACCATAATTACAGTTACACTCCTGATATGCAGGATTCTGGCTTTTCTGACTCTTTTCTCTGTCTTTTATTAAGCGAACTAGATCCCCCACACCCCATGTACGTCAGATTGGGCTGGTGACACCCATTACAAATTTTCAAATGATAAATACTTCCCTCTTTAAAGATGCAATAATCATTTTTTTGTTTGACAATTAACTAATTATATTTAGATAGTGGAGAGTTATGGAGACTGGAGAGCGGTGGTTAATGGTGGTTTTCACTTTTGATATTTAAATGAGGAAAATAGCCCATGGCATGGATCCCCTTAAAATTAATTCAAGTTATTGCTGTAACTTGGTTTTGAGGTAATTTAGGTTGAAAGACCAAAAGAAGGAATCTATCTCTCCCTTCAAGAATAGTATGGATATTGATACTAGCAATTAGATTGGATAAGTTTTCAAGCTTTAGTTCTCATATTTTTCATTCTGGTAATGGTTTGTAGTTATCTTCTTTCTTCATGTTTGTATTCTAAAAAAATGCTGGATACACATTTCATCAAATGTGAACAATTATATAATTTGGTGTTTTTCTTACCTCCTTTTCCCCTTGCAAATTACTGGTGTTGAGCACGCGCTGTGCGAGCGTGCAAATTTAAATAGACACGTCATAAAGTAGATTATGAGTTAATTCAAAGAAGGGAGAAGATAGTTTTTTTTTTTTTAAGTGGTTGAGTGGGTGACGGTAATTATTACTTCAGCAGAGGAAGTGGGTGTGTGGGTGCTGGATGGAGTTTATTTATTGACTTTTGCTTATTATTTTATGGAGGATTTTAAGCGGATAAGAAGTGAGACCAAAAGAAGCTTTCCAGTAACATACTCGACGTTAGATGAGTGTATTGGTTTGCTGTTTTCAATTTCTTCCAGTGGGGATTGCCTTAATGCCAGGATCCACTTTCTATAATTTTGAAGTTCTTGCTTTTAAAACCAACCACTCGCAGGATATAATCTTCAGGTTCAAGGAGAGGAAAGATGGAAGAGGCTCATGGCAATGGGCTGACTTCCCAACCAAAGTTGCAGTACAGCTGAATGACACTCATCCCACTCTCGCGATTCCAGAATTAATGCGTCTGTTAATGGATGATGAAGGACTTGGGTGGGATGATGCATGGAATATTATGACAAGGTGAAACATAACTTTATGCTGCCAATAATTTGCATTATGAGTCTATTACACCTTTTCTAATAATTTTAGCTCCGCAACATCTAGTTTTTGTTCCTTCTTTTTGTTATATGACCTGCTCACATATGAAAAATATTGTTATTCGCGCAGGACAATTGCCTATACTAATCACACAGTCCTTCCTGAAGCTCTCGAGAAGTGGTCACAAGCTGTAATGTGGAAGCTTCTTCCTCGACATATGGAGATCATTGAAGAAATAGATAAGAGGGTAGGCCTTGTCTGTTTATTATGTTCCTGACATATGTGCACAGTACCTGAGATTGGATGATGACTATTTCTCAGTTCATGGAAATGGTACAAACACAACGGAAAGACCTTGAGAACAAACTCTCCACCCTGCGAATCTTGGATAACAGCCCCCAAAAGCCAGTTGTCAGGATGGCGAACTTATGTGTGGTATCTGGACACACGGTAAGAGCTCCATAGAGACTAGTCCCTTCAAAGCTGGCTTGATTTCTACTCTCTTCCTAAAACCACCATTTAGTGAGCATCAGAAATTTTTATTTGAATCTTTATCCATGTGTCAATGTTTTTAAGTCTACTTGTCACGTGGTCCATACATGGTTTCTCTTTGGAGGCTCCATCGGCCAATCAAGATTATTTAATATTGGTTTCTTCTATTACTGTGTATCTGCGTTCATTATTTTGTATGCACTGAAAGTGGAGGAGCACATATGGCTATTGAGTATTTCCTTTCATATTAGACAGAAAACTTAAACAAATTGCTTTCTGATGTAAATAATCACCATAAGCTACAATCTATTTCCTGTTGTTTAATTAGATTGCCCTGAAAGCTTCGGCTTTTACTACTTTTCATGTGTATTATGACTAATATTTCCTGTTATATTTTCATCTCCCATGTAACCTTACGCCTTTTTTGTAGTATTTGGTGATTTTCCCCTTTATATATGTTATGTTTCCAAAATGATGAACTCAATGTGAGTGCAATGTTTCTGTAGGTTAATGGAGTTGCTCAATTACACAGTGACATCTTGAAGTCTGAGTTATTCGCAGACTATGTCTCCATCTGGCCATCCAAGTTCCAGAACAAGACTAATGGTGTTACTCCTCGACGGTGGCTTCGATTTTGCAGTCCAGAACTCAGTGGCATCATCACCAAATGGTTAAAAACTGATAATTGGGTGAAGAACTTAGACCTACTTGTTGGTCTTCGTCAAGTAAGTGCCACGGATTATATTTATATGATATTAGATTAAATCCACAAGCAGGCTAGCTTCTTTTGATTCTGTACAAAGTACTATCACTTATGCTTGCTTGGACAGTTTGCTGACAATGCAGACCTCCAAGATGAATGGGCATCTGCAAAAATGGCTAATAAGCAGCGGCTGGCTCAGTACATATTGCGGGTGACGGGTGTCAGTATTGACCCAAACAGTCTATTTGACATTCAAGTGAAGCGCATTCATGAATATAAGAGACAACTGCTGAATATTCTGGGTGTGATCTATAGGTATAAGAAACTTAAGGTAAGGAGCAGAGTTCATCTCTTCTTACTTTCATATTGTCAACAGGAAGTACTTGTCTTTCTTGTTTCTCTTTGGAGTGAGATACAAATGCAAGAAAAGTGCCAGAAATGCAATTATTGTTTTAAACATTAGGCATGATTATGCATATCAAAGTGATGACATTGAAGATTTATTTCATTTTCTGTCTTCTGCACCAGTTTCTTTTCCCCGTATCATACTGAGACCAAGTATTTAAGTGCTGCAAGATTTTATATATATTTTTTGGCTTGTTCAGTCTGATCCAACATTGCTTCCTTTTTATCTCCTAAACACCAAATTAATGAAAGATGAAGAAGCTGTCATGCGATTTGTCGCCAAGATGCCTGCTCCACTCTTCTTAATGAACTTTTGTTACTCCATGCAGATTAATTACTTATATATTACTTTTGTCATATTATGCATTCTGATTTCACAGAGTAGAGGCTTTCGTCTTAAACAGACATATATTACTTTTTGGGATTGTTATATGGCTGTTTCCTGCAATTGTTATGTATTATGATTTTCCATTCATCAAAGAACTTTTTAATAAAAATCATGCAGGAGATGAGTCCTGAAGAGAGGAAAAAGACAACTTCTCGGACAGTTATGATTGGTGGAAAGGCATTTGCAACATATACGAATGCTAAAAGAATAGTCAAGCTTGTGACTGATGTTGGTAATGTTGTCAACAGCGATCCTGAGGTCAATGACTACTTGAAGGTAATTCAAACTTCCAAAATACAGAAACTTGAAGCTTTGTTTTTCCAAAAACAGTCACGAAGCTTGCCCTGCCTTTTAGCATGTATGATGTCAGACATTAAATTCGTTATTTATGTTCCATTTATGTAATTTTTGCATACTTCAGGTTATATTTGTTCCAAACTACAATGTCTCAGTAGCAGAGGTGCTTATTCCTGGAAGTGAGTTATCTCAGCACATCAGCACTGCAGGGATGGAGGCAAGTGGCACAAGCAATATGAAATTCGCACTGAATGGCTGCCTCATTATAGGAACATTGGATGGGGCCAATGTGGAAATCAGGGAAGAAATTGGGGAACAGAATTTCTTCCTCTTTGGCGCAACAGCTGATGAGGTCCCTAGTCTACGGAAGGATAGGGAAAATGGACTGGTATGAGATATTAGGTTCCTGAAAGATGGCTGGTATAGCTTGAATTATAATAAATCTGCATTGAATTTACATGTAGATAGAAAAAACTAGGATTATAAAATGAGAATCTAATTCACAAGTTCTCAAACTAAATTCGGATGCAAGTAGTAGCTGTTGCAACTTGCAATACTGCATAGTTAAGGTCCTGCAATGGTCTTGAATCAAAACAAAAAGCAAAGGTTCTGCAATGGCACTGTATTGCTGGTTCAAGTCCTAACAGGGATGAATTGGGTGAAATTCATGGATGACTGAGTCCTCAAAAGTACATTAATGCAGCATCTCCCTTTTAAGTTCGTGAGAGTATGCTTTTGTGATTTCAGGCTCTTTTCTTATGCTGGTGATTTCTTCTTTCTACTAAAGCTGAAAGTTGATCTGCATTTACTCATCCCCTCTAAATCCACCTGTCCAGTGCTTGATGAAACTCGAGGCCTTTCTGCCACCTGAAAACTGAGCTTTAAGATAAAAAGTACGATAGACAGCAATGTTGCTAGGCAATATTTGTGAAAGAAAGAGCAAGAATTGTAGCAATTGCCCCTGTACCTCATTTGTTGTGTGACTTTTTTCTACCGGCTCCCTTCATCTGAAAGTTTCCCGGCATGCCGTTAAATTATAGCATTTCTCTCTGTTATGTGCAGTTTAAACCGGATCCTCGGTTTGAAGAGGCTAAGCAATTTATAAGAAGTGGAGCGTTTGGAAGCTATGACTACAATCCACTACTCGATTCTCTGGAGGGTAACTCTGGATATGGTCGTGGAGATTATTTTCTTGTTGGCCATGACTTCCCGGGTTATATGGAAGCTCAAGCAAGAGTAGATGATGCCTACAAGTAAGCCATCGACACTCCATCTGCTGACCTTAGGAAATACTCGTGCTTGAACATTTTTCTGCACCTGAAATGACTGCCTTGACTCCAGAAAATACAAGTTGTCTAAGGAAAACAGGTGTTCTATGCTCTGAGACAACATAGTTATGATTAGAAATTGGTTCCCAGAAACTAGATAAGCCACCGGAAGGTAGATCTGGTTAGGTCAAAACCAGAAGGCTTGTACCCAGTAAATGAGTTATCCATTAAGTAGACTTGTTATGGACGGCTGCGTCAAATGGTTGCTTTTGAGAGATACTGAGTCTTGAAAGAAATTCGTTCATTAAAGAAACTCGTTCATTCAGTGCCTTACCTTTTGATATGTAATAGCATTTGGTCTTTTGGATCCCAAATCATCAACTTCGTAACATGAGCACCGAACGTTAGGGGTATTATGACACTCGGCACTGCCATCTCAGGTCTCAGTAGTGTTATTTCTCAAGCATCCTTTACTGGGTTACTAGTGTTAAGGTACCTTTTTTCCATTTAAGTAATTTTAAGATCATCATTGGTATTGCAGGGACAGAAGAAGATGGCTAAAGATGTCTATTTTAAGCACCGCTGGAAGTGGCAAATTTAGCAGTGACCGCACAATTTCTCAGTACGCCAAAGAAATCTGGAACGTAGAAGCATGCTGCGTACCATGAAAAGCAGCTTGAGAGTAGACTTGCCTCTAGCTTCCCTCCCTACCCGCCTCCCTCCTCGCCTTTATATTGCGATAGAGGGACAACCATATGCTATAATTTGTGCTTGTAAAATTAAATTCATTGCAAAAACGCATTCCCCCTGACTGAGGATGAGAAATAAGCATGGATGTAATGATATAGAGTGTATCTTTCCTTTATACATCGTCCGTTTCTCTGTACTCGCCAAATTCTTGCTCTCGATATGGAACGGGGAGCTTCTTCGATCGAATTTATGACGGGCGTCATCTTAGCAAGAGGCACATCACCCATCCAAATCAAAAGCAAAGCCCGACATAAAAGTATAATTTGCTGCTGTAAAGTGGGAGTAGATATTGTCTTTTGAGTAGCTATGGCTCTCCCCAGAGCATTATGATATTGGGCGAACTCTGTTTTGAAGATGTGCCTCTTGATTTTTGAGTGAATTACCATGTCGCCTAGTGATTCAGTGATTAATGCTGTCGAGATTTTCATTTTTTTTCTCACGATCTGTTTTGTTTATTGTTTTCAGGAAATTACTTTTCGACTTTTCGGTATTTGCGTGACGGCAACATAATATCTTTATGGAAAATGTTTTCTATAAATTTAAAATAACAAGTTCAAAGTGACGAAAATTACTATTCCTTTTAACAACAAGTAAATTGCTTCCCCTGATTCATCAAATAAATGGAAATTAATTTTTTAATATATAATATTTTCTTTTTCGCAAAGGCTTTGGCAAAATAAATGTACCTCAAATAAAAATGGACAACGCTTGAATGCAAAAAAAAAGCTGTTTTTGCTAAATTATCCTTGTGCAATTATAAGGATTGTCAGCACCTTGCAAATCATCCACAGGCTCCACTGTCCTCATGCCTCTTAAGCGAGTCCTCCTATTATGCAAACATCGTATGAATTAATCTAGCAAAAGATACGATGGATATAACAGAATACGCGATATGAAATATATTATATTATTCATAGTATTAATTTATTATAATAAAGATGATTATTACTAGCTTTTCTTTTCTACCGTAGCTTCTCTTTGAATTTCATATTTCTGATCTTAAAACATGATACAATGCATCTTACATGCCCATGAAATCAACATATGTTCCTGAGTTTGTAGTTTTATCTTATCAAATACGAATTTCGCAACATTTTAACTTAATATTTTGGGTAAGGTTCAACGCCAAGCGCACGTAATAAATGTCTGATGTGCTACTCTTCTTACTTTGATACATTAAATTGCTCCATAAGTTAATGATAAGAATGTTTGAATAATGCAATTAGCTTAAGCAGTTTCGCTCGATTTGGAATATCGCGATTCGTTACCCGTCCAGGCGAAAAAGCCCATCGTTCATCGTTCGCCTTCGAGTCTCCTCGCTTCGCGACCGACACCGACATTTTTCTCAGTTCGCGCGAAAACTGCAAAACGCTCCTTCGAAAAATCGATGAGAACGGGTCCCTGCAGAACCAAGCCGAGACTTCTGAGGAACGAGTTCGAGAGCAGAAGCGGCAAATGGATCCGATTGAGGCGGCGAACGGGTTTTCGTTCCGGGTCGGTTTCACCGGACACAGCGGCCACCTGAGGGTCGAGCCTGTCTCGACCGTTGAGGGCAGCAACCCGCTCAAATCGGTCCCCGATTTCATCTCCGTCGGTTCTTCGCTTCCCCTCTCCGCCTTTCAGTCTCGAATTTCGGCGCTCAATGCATCGTCTTTGCATCGCACGTTAGTGCGCTGTCGTCTGTTCTTTTTAAGGGTTCGATGAAGACGTTGTAGTGGTGCGGGATGATGGCCTTGTCTCTGTGGGTTTGCGTTTGGGTTTTGACTGAATTTCTAACGAAATGAGTACCGATTGTCTCCGCGCGCGCGCGTGGCGCGTGTATGCGTCCCTTGGTCCAGCTAAAAAGGACCTGCGATTCTCATGGAACATAAATCTACCTTTCAAGTCTCAGTGTTTCTATTCTTTGCAATCTCTGGCATCATGCAGGTAGAGGAAAATGAGATTCTAAGTAGGGTAGGCTGTGAAGAATTAGCAGGGGCTTTCTTATGCTGGCTCTAGCCTCTAATGGCTTGGCTTCTGTACTTATTGAATTCAGGAGTGCGTTTGATTGTCAATCTTTGTGATTTTGTTGAATATCAATAAATAATGCATCCTGTGGATAATTCATATCGAAGGGGTCGGTTTTGTCTCTTGTGAGATTGACGGCGTCTTTTTCTGTTTGACTGCCGAGAATATACGGCAACGGTAGCTACTACTAAGGTAGTGAGAATGGTTAGGATAGTAGAAAGCAATAGTTTCTGTGCAACATGAAGTTGGTCAAGCAAGAAATTTTTTTTCTGTAGTTAACTAATTAAGGGATTTCATATTTAGGAGCCACTTGTTTATTTTTATTATTTTACAACAACTTTTCCTTTTGGGGTTTATGTGTTTCCTTCTGGAGATAGAAAGTCGACACAATTAGAACATTCAAATACAGTAGATGTTGAATTCTTTCAACTGTATCACAGGTTTCAGAACGGTATCTTCTTATTTAATATGAGTCTCAATGCCTTGTACTAAGCACTATATTTACCTCTGTTTGGTAATTATTTCAGCCTCCTGCTTTTGCCGAGGAAACTCCTGAATCAATAAAGAAGTATATAGAGGAGAACTACCTAATGCCCACACTGGATGTTGATGAATTTTCACCAGAAAAGGCTGGAAGGCATTGGGACTTTAACTGGTTTGATGAGGCAAAAGTACCATTAGACCCATCATTACCGAGATCTGTTGTGGTGCCTGTGTGGGAGTTGCCATCTAGACGCGAAAAAAGCAAATCAGGAGTATGGAAGCCCAAATCTCTGGAGGTGGATTTCTCTTTTTCAAATGATATCTTTTGGGCATTATTTTTCTCTTTTCGATGTAAGCTTTGTGGTTCACTGGGGTTTGACAAACTTATGCCAATTGATACTCTAAAAAATAAGGCGGCAATTGTCCCATCGAAGTAGAACTCATCATCCTTTCTGGTATACTTTTCTCCTCATTATTTTCCCAAGGTTACCTCTACCCGTGTGCTTTAGGTAGATGTATCAGAGCTAATGGTGGATGCTCAAGATTCTGGTTCATTGCCACGAATGGCTGGGCCCACAAAAGACTTTTTGCGGGGAAGCATCAACAAACGTCCCTTCCGTCCAGGTGGTCTGGACGACGCCCAATCTCTAGAGAGGATTGTACCTGATGGTGCTTCTAGTGGTGAATGGGTATGTGAATTGTTGAATGGAGGTTCTCCGCAGGTCACTCCTCCGAGCTTCAAGCAAGGTGTGGATCTTGGGGATCTCCAGGTTAGCATAATTGATTATCATCTTTTAGATTGCAACAAGCAAAATAAAGTCAATAAGCTTTAAGAATGTACAATTGTCTTATTTGTAAATTTGTCTTTTTAGGCTTACCCATGCTCATGGAATGTGTCCAAGGACTGGAGTTCTGTCAAGAGCTTGTCAGACAACAAGGTGGTATGATTTTTTTGTGATTTAAATTTTAGTTATCATTTTATTGTATCGGATGCATTCTTGCTGCTTTTAGTAGATTTTTAGAAATTCTAAATACTGGGATTTTCTAGGGAAGACTTTGCTACTGCACTAAGTAAACTTGACTTTGCCGTTGTGTCATCTGAATAGCTTGAGTCACAAGAGTTCTAGAAGACTTTTTTCGGTACTGAACTCTTAAAAACGTTCTTTGTGAGTTTTCATTTATCACTGGCACTGCAGGTGGAGTCCTCTGTACAGTTTGATGAATTGTTCATGAAAGCTTGGGAAGAGGGAACTGTTGCAGATTATGAGACTGAAGGTTTTTTCCTCCTGCATTTACTTTTCTTTGGCTGGCTTTTTTTTTTTCTTGCTCTATAGAGTTATTGGGCTTCAATGGAAAATGAAGCTTTAGCAGATTTCCACTGTGGAAATATAATTTCTGTAAAAGGTGAAGAATGTTGTAGTTGCTTTGGCTTCACCTTTTGATGTTCAGTTGCTATATGGTCATTGTATGATCTGCCCAAACAATCAAGGTGACTTGAACTAAGCAGACTCTTTATTGATCATTATTCTTGGAATTTCTTCATGTGAAGCAATTAATCTTAATTATTGCCTTCCAATCTAAAGCCGGTACGTGGCTTCTTGTGTTAAGCCTCCTATTCAAGAGGATAGAACTAAGTTGATGATCTATGTCTTTCCATCTATAGGGTTGCACTGCTTTTAGAAGGTTGCATGGCTGGCTATTGTCTTGACACTTCATTTGAAAACTTCTAGGATGCTTGAGATTGCCTAAGATATGTTATGCTTCCTTAAATCAAAATTCCACTTCACAATTGGCTTAGCTCTAACGTGCCAAAATCGCTAAGTTTACTGCAGGGGATTGGCTTTTGGAATCCTGTTTCCTTTAATTGAATTTTCTCGCCAATTTTCTCCCATTTCACACCGTTCGTGGTCATGATCATTATGTCTGTGAAGGTCATATGTCAGAGTCCCTTGTCCCAGAAGCTGAATCTGGCAGGGTTGACAAAGCTAGCAGGGTGACAGAAGAGGAACTACCTATGCTGGATGAAATTTTGTCTGTTGAACCAGGATTATCAACCTCTCAACCAGATGCAGTGAAGAACGATGATGGACAACAGCCAGAGGTTAATTATTCTTGAAGCTGAACTTCACAATTCTCTTACTTGCGATTAGCAATGGCTTTCTCTTTATATTCTGCATATACTGCTGCTTGGCAACGTGTCTGCTGTGATCGTCTAAAAATCATCTAAATTGGCAGGTCTGGGCTGTTAGAGTAGACAATGATGGGATTGCTGATCACTTTCATGAACTTGTACCCGACTTGGCACTTGATTTTCCATTTGAGTTGGATAAGTTCCAAAAGGAGGTACAAGTCAACTTACATATATTTTGATAGTGAGGGAATGAACTGATCACGCTATCATGTCCAATTATTTATGTCTCGCTGATCTTGTTTCTCTCATTTAGTTTTAATTTTGAAGGTGTGGCAACATTCAGTTTGATTGAATGAGATTCTGTGCATTCATTATATCTGTCGTGATGTCTCTTCATTACAATCCCTCCTTTCAAGTGAATGCTCCCTGTTGTTTGTTATAATTAAGTGGTTTGGTTAAAGAGTACCCTTAGGGCACTTGTCAACTGACCAAACAAAATGAGTTCATAGCTGTTGATGCACAGGCTTCTCTTCTGATATGTATAATTTAAGCAAATCGCTCCTTAATAATTATGCTTAGCAGTGTCATTGGGGCTCTAGTTAAAATGAATGTGTTCTTTTGTAAATTGAGTTTGAACCACTGTGTTGAGGGAATTTACTTAGGCTCTGCCATTTAGTAATATGCTTATTTTTTATTCTAATGGTGTCTCTGAGCTAATGTATGCATGTGTGAGTTGATCAGGACTGATTTTGCAAGGGTATCTTTTGAATTAACCTTTCTCCAGTTTGCTTGTTCAATTTTTTTAATTGAATTCTCTGACTGGATGGAAGATGTTGAGAATTACGCTAAGTTACTACACCACAGTGCTGGTTGAATCATCAATTTGAAAATTCTATCAGTGAGAATCCCCAACGTCTTGCCAAAGACTTGAAGTCCAAGTGATCTGCTGAAATTACCTATTAGAAAATTTATCTCATCTTTCTTTCTTTGAGCCAAATGAATTTTCTTTCGATTTTTTTGAATAATAGTTGATGCTTGATGAACTGGCATTTAATTTCTTCCTTTGCTGTCATCGTTTACAATTCTCCAGAAATTATTCATATTTTCACTGGAATTTTTTAAACTAAAAATCGTGAGATCCTTTTATTGTATTTAATCTATCTGTCCTGGCTTGTGGTACTACAGGCTATATATTATCTTGAAAAAGGAGACTCAGTTTTTGTGTCAGCTCACACATCCGCTGGAAAGACGGTTGTTGCAGAGTATGCATTTGCTTTGGCTTCAAAGGTATGGCTTCAATATTATAATAGTGTCTCACTTTCTTCTTCCTTTTTTTTTTTTTGAATTCTTATCCTTCCTTTCGACTTACAAATAGGATCACATGTCTCTTTACCCGAATTTTCACTTAGAAAAGGATTCAATCAGACCCTGCGGGGATGTGAAGGGGTTTTTATAAGCGTGCAGGCATCGCAATTTATCTAGAAGAATGCCATTATTCAAATTGTAATTTCATCAATTACTTGAAGTTTAGTTTCAATTTGAGTTTCTTCATGCAGCATTGTACCAGAGCAGTTTACACAGCTCCTATCAAGACTATTAGCAATCAAAAGTACAGAGATTTTTGTGGGAAGTTTGATGTTGGACTTCTTACTGGTGACGTCAGCTTACGGCCAGAGGCATCCTGTCTGATAATGACCACTGAAATTTTAAGGTCAATGCTCTATCGAGGTGCTGATATCATTCGTGATATTGAATGGGTAAGGACTCAAAAGATCCCACTTCTTTATGGCATTTTTTTCCACACATAATGCCTCTTTGTCATAATAAGATGGCCTTCTATTTAGTTTGTTTTGCTACATGTTCCTGTTAAACTACTAATTGATTGTTTGTGTATGATGAGATAGGTCATATTCGATGAAGTGCATTATGTCAATGATGTTGAAAGAGGGGTTGTTTGGGAAGAAGTGATTATTATGCTACCAAGACATGTCAATATCATTCTTCTCTCGGCCACGGTACTTCTGATTTATACTATACATTAATCCAATGTTGCAATTCCTGTATACCACTGTAAAACATTTGCGCACAATCTGACAGTTTGAACTAAGCTGACAACTTTTTTGATAGCTATTCTGATTTTGCTGCCAGGGCTTGTAGTTTCTTGAAGCAAAAAATCTTCTCAGCTGAAATGACTCAATCTTCTCTTATTTTGCATGGTATTCTGCAGGTACCTAACACGATGGAGTTTGCAGACTGGATTGGCCGGACCAAGCGGAAAAAAATTCGTGTGACTGGGTAAATGGCATACCTGAGATGATGCTTGAATTGTGCTTTCTGAAGTGAATAGAGACTGATGCTTAGGAGACTTTTCCTCAGACTATTGCTGTCCCTTCACTTAATAGAGATTGCTTCCATGTAGCATTGACATCTCCTAATGCCCCTCTTCTAATTTTCAGGACCACTGAAAGACCAGTCCCATTAGAGCATTGCCTATTTTACTCTGGAGAACTTTACAGAGTATGTGAAAGTGAAAAGTTTATTTCCCAGGGACTGAGATCTGCAAGGGACGCTTTTAAGAAAAAAAGTTCACTTTCACATGGAGGTTCTAGTGGATCATATGCTGGGCATTCATCGAATCATGAAGGGGTTCGAGGTGAGAAACGTGAAAACTTTAGTCGAGGGAAGCAGAACAAGCATTCTAGCTCCCAAAATCTGGGGAAACAAACTGGAAATGGAGGGGGTTATCAGAGCAATGGCAGCAGTCAAAACAACTGGGGTATGAGAAGATCAGAAGCTTCTGTGTGGCTGCAGCTTATCAACAAGCTCTCCAATAAATCACTCTTACCTGTAAGTTTGAATCTCCAATGCTGAGGTCTCTGTGGAATGATTGCATTAGAAAGTTCAACTTAAAAACTTGAACTGATAGGTGGATGGAGCCACATGAATATTATAAGCATTTAGGAGCCGTTGTCAAGCGATGTGGGACAATATTTTAACATTCCCTCGCATGTGCAAGCCGGATTACAAGCGGCACGTGAAATTCTGATTATGCACATTTATGTGGAATTTTGACTACGCACATTTGTGAAAGGGATAACCTAGCTCTAATTCCATGTTAGAAAGTTCGGCCTAAAGGCTTAAGCTAATAGGTGGAGGGAGACTACATGATTATAAAGAGCATTTAGGACTTGTTGTCAAGCAATGTTCGATGATATTTCAATAGACCGATAACCAAACTTAAGACTTCTGAGTATATTTCAACCATATAAAGCAGCTGTGCAAATTGAAAAGGGGACATGAAACCGAAAACATAGAGCCATCACAATTCACAAACCAATGAATTGCTCTTAGCAGAGCTTGATTTGGCTCGAAAGCCAAATGGAAAAGCCATTTTTGAAATTCCTGCCAAAAGTTAGAAAATTCCGTAGTTGAAAATAATGAAAAGAAGTTTGCAGTCCACATCAAATGCAAAATTTTTAATATGCTTTTGAAAATTAAATGTCACATAAGATGCCCTCTTGGTCTCTGAAGTTATCATACAAACTATGTGGTGGTTCCTCTAATATATCTAAGTATAGACTTATCAGTACTCTGGGAGAAGCAACTTGTAATATGCATATTCTTAATTTTTCTTCCTTGTTTCCTTGGCTAGGTCTAGTACTGAATTTTCATGTAGAAGTCTGTAACTTGGTGCATTCCTCTTAGTAGACGCCATCCTATATGGTCCTTGCAGATAATGTCCTGCATGGATGCTTGGCCATCACAGGTTCCTTTTAGTAACCTTAGTATTTCTTCCATGATAGGTTTTTACAAATATGCTACATAAAGATAAACAAACTCATTCCTTTGATTGGTAAAACTGTATTCAATTCTTTTAAGGAATGCTGTCACAATGTCTCAAATATAAATTATGTGCTTTTTCTGCAAAGTTGTTTTCTTTACATCTTCACTTTGCTTTTGTTTTTAGGTGGTTATTTTTTGCTTTTCTAAGAATCGTTGTGACAAGTCAGCTGATAGCATATCAGGAATAGACCTCACAAGCAGCTCTGAAAAAAGTGAGATTCATGTTTTCTGTGACAAAGCATTCTCTCGGCTGAAGGGATCTGACAGGAGCCTACCACAGGTTTGACTTCTTTCTTAATAATAACATGAACACTGGCCATACATATGGTAGTTATGCAGTCAGTGTAAATGTTGTGGTACACAGATTGTCCGAGTCCAGAGCCTTCTTCGCAGAGGAATTGGCGTGCATCATGCCGGGTTGCTTCCTATTGTGAAGGAAGTTGTTGAAATGCTGTTTTGCCGTGGTGTAATCAAGGTAAAGACAAGTATACTGTCATCATTTTGTATCTGATAATTATATTGATATAGTTTATGACCACATGCTGTGCTCTTCCTGAATGGAAAGGAAAATTTCTTAAGTTACTGCATGATACCTTGCGCATCAAATGATTGATTGATTAACAACTAGTTGATTTGACATTAATGCATTGGGCTACTTTAATAGTTAACATTGGTTGACATTTATCACCTGGTGGTGTAGGTTCTGTTCTCAACGGAGACATTTGCAATGGGAGTCAATGCCCCGGCAAGAACGGTGAGCCTCATATATAGGCTCTCTTCCTAGCTCTGTTATGCATGTTCAAATTTAATGATGTTTTCATGTGGTTTTTGAGTTTCGCCCCACCTGAATAATATTATGTTTTCAGAGATGCAATTACTGGTAGTAGTTTAAATTTAATTTTCTTAGTATTTAGTGGATAGCAGCTTTGAAACAGCTTCTTATGCATCTTTCAGTACTAACTGTTTTATTCTTGTCGGCAATGTCAATGAGCACTCTGGTTGCGTTGCTTAACTGAGTTTGGAGAAGTTTGATTCTTTGTTTATGGAACAATGTCTGGGAGAAAATTGGGGGATAGGAGAAGAAAAATACTAAATATTTAATTTTTCCCCTTTCTCACCTTCCGACAATAAACTTAAAATTTATCTCTACTTCATACACCCACTGTTGTTTGGGAAAATTGTCCAAAAAGTCCTGCACCTATTGCACTTCAACCATTTCGATCTTAAATCTTTTAATTTGTCAATTTAGTCTCATAATCGTTTTACATTTTGCCAATTGATTGGCCGGAAATTGCTGATATGGACGCCGACTGTCCTACTGGGCAGAGTAGGCATAGTCGGCATTGACGTGAACAATTTTAATATTTTTTTAGGTTCCCTTGCTGACCCTTAACAGTAAAAAAAGAAAAAGAAAAAATAGTAGGAAAAAGAAAAAAGAAAAAGAAAAAGAAAAAATGATAAAAGATTAATAAAATATTAAAATATTACTAAACTTTATCCACATAAATGTCTACTGTGACATATAGAATGGCAAGCATTCATGTCAGTGATTTTCAACCAAAATGATTGGATGGACTCGATTGGCAAAATGTGAAAAGGTTTAAGATTCAATTGACACAATTCAAAATGTTTAGGATTGAATTAGCTACAGTGCAATAGATTTATGACTTTTTGGACAATTTTCCCCTTTCATCCCACCAACCCCCGTCTTTCTACATCATGGGTGGGT
Organism: Melaleuca quinquenervia; assembly: GCA_030064385.1. Classification (NCBI taxonomy): domain Eukaryota; kingdom Viridiplantae; phylum Streptophyta; class Magnoliopsida; order Myrtales; family Myrtaceae; genus Melaleuca; species Melaleuca quinquenervia. The sequence continues at coordinate 26,596,949 of CM057719.1, read as the reverse complement.
CAGTCCAGCTATTTGAAAATCCTGTGCCCTAGCCGGACTCAGTGGACCAAAGTTCTTTAGCCAAGCCCGTCTATATTATGGTGCGTGGCCCATTCAGGTCTATCTATCCTAGAAGGGTGACCCTCTAACCTGCTTGGACTGAGTGAGGCATGGAAAAGTTAATATTCCCATTGTGTCAAAGCCAATTGTACTGAGGAGCGCATTTTGGCTCTTAGAAGTCCAAACTTACACCAGCAAGCTTTTGAACATTTCTTTTCTTATCATGGTTTATTGGTTCTTCACTCAATGAGTCGAAAAAGGTAGGGGGACTTTCAACTTCAGACCTCCCAAATTGCCAGATCAACAATAAAGCTTTTAAATAATCATAGACTTTTTGAGTGTGATGGCAAAATGCAGTTCTCAGTTTTCAAAGGCAGTTCTCGCATCAGACTGTTTAAGACTGAGGCATCAGATTTCAGATATGTTGGTTGTAACTGATAGTCTTGATGTAAACTCTCTAGGAGATTTCTATCAAAATCATTAAGGCTGTAACAACTCCAGTTAGATATGAACAAAAGTACACACACTTCATCCTAAGAGATAAAGGTGTTCAACAGATATCATTAGATAAGGAAAATAGGTGGCATTCAATAGATAATCTCTGATCCTTTTCCTTTTAGGAGCTGTTTATCATTAAGATAGGTGTCAAGCGGAAGTGCAGTTTATTTCTTGCATGGGGGAGCCATATGAAAAGAAGATGGGTTGGGTCTTCTCAAGTAGCAAATGAGCTTATGAAAGATGAGCCATATGCTGCTGACTTAGCATTGTAAGGAGAGTATGCGTAAGATTATCATAACTTTTATCTACTACACTGAACATAAGTCTGATAACCAACAATTTCCAGATTTTTTATATTTCCGATTTTTTAATTAAATAAAGCCTGAAGTTATTTGGCTATTTTCTTTTTTAAGGAAGTAGAAATTTTAAGCTAGCTTTAGACCTTTGCTTTCTTTTCTTTTCTTTCTTTCTTTTTCTTTGGGAAGTGGGAGTGTAAAGTGTATGCTTTCACAATTTTATTAGCCATCTCTATCTTCAATTTGTAGTGATTTATTTTGTAGCTTTCCTGATATTTTGAAATGGAAAAACATAAGTACTTGTATACTTTACTAACACATGAGTTGGTTGCATAGCAGTTGCCTCTGAATTAACTGCTTCCTTTTGTCTACCTTGTGCAATGGGTATGTTTTTCTTAAAGTCTCAGATAGCCTATTTAAGAGATTTCTTGACAGGAGATCTGCTTAGTTGCCTGCAACATTGTCTACAAAAGCTGTGAGCTTGTCTTACTAGTCAAGATTTTTTCATTATTACAGCAAATATAGAGGATAATTTGGACTTTGTGTCAGGATATTGCTCCCGTAGATTCAAAATTAGTGTGGGTGTTGTTTCTGCTTCAATAGAGAACAGCATAGAATTACCTTTTTCTTTTTCTGGAAGTCTAACTCATACATGCTGTGATTTTTCAGAAGCATGTGCAAACATCCTTGTAACTTGATGATATTATTTAGGTTTTACCTCTAAAGTTCTTGTTCTACATTGTGTATCCGGGAAGCATCACAAAATTTAGATCTGTTTGACACATTGCAGGTTGTTTTTGATACATTGAGGAAGTTTGATGGAAAGGAATTCAGACAATTGCTTCCTGGTGAATACACTCAGATGGCAGGACGTGCAGGCAGAAGAGGACTTGATAAAATCGGTACAGTTATTGTAATGTGTCGTGACGAGATCCCGGAGGAGAGCGATTTGAAGCGTGTTATTGTGGGAAATGCCACCAAGCTGGAATCACAGTTTCGCCTGACCTATATTATGATTATGCATCTCCTACGAGTTGAAGAATTGAAGGTATTACTCGATAAGACATTGGAGCCAACTGATTTGCTGGTGTTCAACACTTATGGTGGTCATACACTTATATTAAAATTTAGAGTTGTATTACGATTGTTTTATTTCCTACTATGCTTTCATTTACATCTGTAATTTAAATTTCTGAACTAGGACATATGTGACTTGTTTTAGATGAAAGTTACTTGTATTGTTTAGTAGTCTCAATGATGATGACATCTGATGTTAGGGGCTTGGGTGAAAAAATTGAACATCTTCAGTGAAAAAGGGGGCCAAGTAGGGTGGCTGTCCCTGCCGGTCCCTTGGGTTTCAGAATTTGATGGAATGATGTGGAGCCATTCTTTTACTGTGCCTGTCTTGTATATTATGGAGGAAAATATAAATAATTTTTTTTTCTTGTATCCCTTTGCTTTGTTCTTTTTTTTCCTGGAAGTAAAGAGACAATGCATCTTTTTCACACTGTTGCTAATTTATATTTTTTGACTTTGCCATTTCATCTATTGGCTTAGAGCTCTTCTTAAGGGCTGGTTGCAATGGTGGTGTCTTCTGCATGACTTTTGTCTATTTCTCAAGAATTAAGCATTCTAGGTTCAAGTTTCTGTTTTATAAGTAAGCCTCTCCTCTTGCACTGTGAATTGGTTGTCAAATGACCAGCTTTGGAGTAAATATTTTTGTCTGATTATTGTTACCATATAATTGTTTCTTGAGAAATGTTAGAAGATTTCATCAATTTTGCTTCACATTCTCATTGTTGTTTGAGTTTATTAAAGCCCATATTGTCACCTAATAGCATTTGTTAAAGAAGCTTTCAAAGCATATGCATTCAAAATATGCATGCTTTTCATGTAATGATCATATGTGATCTGATCTTTCTTTCAAAGTTGGAGACTTAAAATTTAACTACACATTTTTTTCTAAGCTGGGGACTTAAAATATGTGTACAACAGTTATCTTCAAAATGATTCATTACTTATCAGAGTTTATTTCGGTCTCTGCAGGTGGAGGATATGCTAAAAAGAAGTTTTGCTGAATTTCATGCTCAGAAAAAATTGCCAGAAAACCAACAGCTTCTAATGAGAAAGCTTACTCAGCCTGTAAAATCTGTAGAGTATGTTGAGGACAAGATCTTCTCCCTAGAAATTTTGCATTGGGCTAACACTCAGTTTGTGTCTTTCACTTTTGTCATCTTAGAACATGATACATGCTCCGTCTTTTCTAATCAAAGGAACCATAGGGGAAAAGAGCTTGTGAAGTTTTATATAAGGAGACACCTACCAATGTTGCTGGGCAATCGGGGACCAAGAATGCTTGGTATTGGGGAGCGAGATAAAAACTAAAGCTATGATATTAAATTTAAATTCTTGTACTTATTTCACTTATATTTAAAATATATGTAACTAGAGTGGATCCTTGGGGGGGTGTGGTGTAGCATCTCCACCTCCGCTCTCTGTAGGTCCAACAATGTTGCTAGGTCCACATGTTTTACTTTGGTTCACCGAACAAGTACTTATGGGCTATTTTCATGCATATATTTGTTGTGGTGCTCTTGGAAACTGGTTAAAATTTGTATTTTCATCACTCGAAGTTACTTTACTAACTGTTTAACCTGGCACAGTACTACATTAACTAGGGGAGTTGCTCTCTGCTTCTTGTCAAACTAAAGTAGTGCCTATTATCAGTAACCAACTACGGCAGGTCTTGTTTTGGTGGCATTTATACACTAGTTGAATTGCTCATTCTGGTTTGTTCATGCACTAGTTGAATTGCTCATGCTGGCAAGGAGGTTGTAAATGATTTTTAATCAGATTAATGAGAGGAGCTTCTTGTTGTTATGTCTGATGAAGGTAAAGTAGCTACATTTGCCAATCATGTATCAGATGTGAGCCACTGCTATTGTCACAGTTATGGCCTTCTGGTCCTTTTGTCTTTTGCAATTAAAATCTTCTCAAACCTGGCCGACAATTAGCTATCCTTCATGGCTGTTCTCATTTTCAACTGGAGTAAAGAACTGGGGCATCATTCCATCGTGTTGTTGCGTTGACAACATTGTGCCCCATTTTTTGCTAAATACAGAGGGTCCACCCTTTATATGGCCCCTGATATTGGATGTGTCTGTCTGTCTATCGCGCCCATTTTTTCTTCAGCAGTATTGAATTGCCCCTTGCGGGGCAAGGACTTGCTTCAATAGCTAAACAGTCTGATCGGACTTCATGTCACCCATGTTTCATATGCATGCAGATGTATAAAAGGTGAACCGGCAATTGAGGAATACTATGAGATGCACTTAGAAGCGGAGAAGCATCACAAACTGATTTCTGAGACTATCATGTCCTCTTCAGCTGCCCAACAATGTCTTACATCTGGAAGGGTGGTAGTCGTCAAATCACCATCGGTAAGTTTGTTTCCTCAATTGGAGCATGTGCATCTTATACCATCCTACCAAAATGTAAATTGAGCACACATGATATTAGTAAATCTTGGTCAAGAAGTAGCTTCCTGGTAATTAGTGATGACATGGAGCTAAGCTATCTAAAACTATTATGTTACAACCACTTTCAATGTGATCGAAATTCCTACATCAGCTAGGTGAAAGTTTGCACTACTGATCATTAGGTGAGGTGATTTTATGATTCTGCTTAGTGGTGTTCCGTCAATATTACTGTTTACTGCTTGTATGCATGTCCTGTTTTCTACTGTTAGCTGGATATATACGTTCTTTCAGGGGTCCATATCTGTGTTGAATACATTTATTTTCATCTTTGAAACAGAAGATTTTTTATATAGTTAGAGGTGCTAACTTTCTGCTGGCAGGCTCAGGACCACTTACTTGGAGCTGTTGTCAGAGCATTGTCTGGGAAAAAGCAATATATAGTTTTACTTCTGAAACCTAACTCTCCATTGGCGACACAGGGTTCTCCAAGTAGCAAGAGCATTGGAGACAAGAAAGCAGTTGATTTGGCACCAGGTTCTTTTCTGTTGCCAAAATCAAAACGTGCTTTTAATGATGAATATTCGGTTTCTACTTCTCGCAAAGGAACAGGTAGCATTAAAGTAGCATTTCCACATAATGGTACTGCTGCTGGGATGACTTATGAGGTGAGGGAAGTTGATGTAAAAGAATTCTTATGCATTTGCGATTGCAAGATAAAGATAGACCAGGTTGGACTTCTTGAAGACTGTAGCACCAATGCTTACTCCAACACAGTTCAACAGCTTTTGGCTCTGAAATCTGAGGGGGCTAAGTACCCACCGCCACTAGATCCAAAGAGAGGTATTGCCTAATCACTAGAGGTTTCTTGAAAAGTACTGTTAATGACCCCTCAAGCTACATTATTGGATTACTCGTCTTCCTCTGATCTAGTTAACTTAGAGCCTTATTGATTTCCAAAAGGTGTTGAAGCAGAGGGTAGCATATCAAGCGCTATTGTTAGCATCATAGGATGTCTTAGTGTCTTTAACTTCGCATGTCAAAGAGTCATGTACCTCTGACTTACTTTGAAGTAGAAGGAAAAGGACATGAATGTATCACTTACATAATCCATTCTGAGTACATGTGTGATCTGCTATTAGTAAAAAAACTGATTAATAACGATGGAGTCCATGGCCATCAGGACAAGTAGTTAGTTGGGTTCACATATGCTAGTCGCCAAGAGGAAGCACAAACTCTTTTTTTGAACAGCCATAGAGATTGTTGGTACTATACACTCGTATAAATTGGAGGGGCATTGTAGTGAAGATAACATTTGGATCTTTTTTATTTTTATTTTTAAATTGGCTCATGTAAAAAGTTTTGGCGAGAGGATTCTATCTCATACTTTTATTTAGGGTCTGTTAATTTGAAGGAAAATTGTTTTCCAGCTTTCTAGTGCTTGGATGGCAGAAAACTATTCGATCCACAAAAAATGGTTTTCATGGATTGAAGACAACAAGGTTAGATTTGGGGAAAACAACTTCTCTTTCTGGCTGGAAAGAAATTCCTTTCCTTGAACCACCAAACAAATGAAGACTAACCGTTTTTCTTGAAAATGATCCAGCAAAAGTATATTCTTTTGTCGTGAAGTTTTGAGTGAAGCAAATGCACACTTAGTTTTGTTGTAACTCATAAGTGCATTACAAATCACCTTGTGGTGGGGTATTTTATTTATTTTATTTTGTTAAATGGCTCTAGTTTGGCGGGAGGATAGCCTTTATCATGAAGTGTCTGTCCAGACAAGTTTGCTGAAATGTGAAGCAACTGTTCTTCTGGAGCTGCATTACCAACAAGGCTCTAGTTGCTTATCTTATGAGATTGCTTCTGCCCGTAATCTAGGGAATTTTTTTATTGGTTATTCTCACATGGTTACAACCTTATATTTCAGACTTAAAGTTGAGAGATTTGGATCTTGTGAAAATCTATAGCGAATGGAATTCCCTATTGCAGAAAATGGCAGAAAATAAGTGTCATGGGTGTATTAAATTGGAGGAGCATATGAAGTTGGCAAAAGAAATAATGTGGCATAAAGAAGAGGTTAAGGCTCTTAGGTTTCAAATGTCTGATGAAGCACTTCAACAGATGCCGGAGTTTCAGGGCCGGGTAATGTTGTGACAATATTATCTCCATCATTTTTTTTTATAGTTTATCAACAATTGAAGTTTGTGCTTTGTGAGACTTCTTAGCAGTCTATACTGTTCAATATGCAGGTAGATGTTCTGAAAGAAATTGGGTGCATTGATGCTGACCTCGTTGTTCAAATAAAAGGCCGTGTAGCCTGTGAGATGAATTCTGGGGAGGAGCTGATATGCACAGAGTGTCTATTTGAGAATCAGCTAGATGAATTGGAACCAGAGGAAGCAGTGGCTATAATGTCTGCCTTTGTGTTCCAGCAGAGAAATACCTCTGAACCTTCTCTTACCCCTAAGCTACTTCAGGCTAAGCAAAGGTTACTCTTTCCTCCAGCCTTTTCCTTTTTAACTCTTCCCCTGCTTGTTTGCTTAGGACCAATAATGAAAAGCTTTCATGTCACTCTCTGATTGAACCAGCTGCCAGCAGTGTGTTGCACCTGTAATCTGGTGTGCCTCTGTCATCGGCCTTTACAGATAGGGAGCCATGGGACATTTATGCTTAGGCTTACTAGTTAACTTCACAAAATGGTTTCTGGTTTTAAGCAGGAACTTGGTGCAGTATATGAGATACTTGGTATCTAGGTTCTTGGGGATCTCCAATCATGTTTTATTTGTATGACTTGGTTTCATCTGTCTTTCCATGCTTGTCTTTGTTCGTTTTGCATTGTCCTTTTTGTATCTTGTGGTTTATACGGGATTTGGGCTACACCATTTTATTTTTTCCTGATCTCTTCCTGGTACCACAGGAGAATCTTCCTATAAGCTATTATAAAAGATAAATGAGTCTATAAGGTCTAACTTGTGAGTTGTGAATTCTCATTCTCGGTCACCTAATGTGTCCAATCCTGAAAATTATTTTGCCTGGTGAAAAGTCAAAAAAATAGCGTCCATTGAATCACTTGCTCCAATAAGCCTGTAGCACTTTATTAGCCTTGCAGTATCCATTACATCTTACACATTCTCGCTGAACATTTACTCTTGTACAGATTATATGAAACAGCGATAAGACTTGGTGAGCTCCAAGCCCAATGCAACCTGCAGATAAACCCTGAGGAATATGCTCGAGAAAATCTGAAGTTTGGTCTGGTCGAAGTGGTTTATGAATGGGCAAAGGTTTCATTTTTTAAAGACTCTGAGCTTGACCGATTGCTATGTTCCTTAGTGGCTGATCTATTTCAAAATCTTCCTCATGCAGGGCACTCCATTTGCTGATATTTGTGAGCTCACTGATGTTCCCGAAGGCCTTATAGTGCGAACCATTGTCAGACTGGATGAGACATGTCGGGAATTCAAAAATGCAGCATCGATAATGGGTAATTCTGCATTGTACAAGAAAATGGAATCAGCTTCCAATGCCATAAAGCGTGACATCGTCTTTGCTGCTAGCTTGTATGTTACTGGAGTCTGAGAAACTTTGATGTACCTTGTGGAATCTGGGGATGCAAGCGGGTCGATCTATACTTGAGTTGTTTTTTTTTTCTTTTTTGGGTCCCAATTTTATACATGTTTGCCGAGGAGATTGGTCTGAGCAGTCGAAGGATGTGCTTGGTCCTGGCTTTTAGTCTCCGTAGCCAACTCATCCAGGCTAGTGTCACGGACGAGAACGAGACAAGAGAACGCTAGATTGATCGACTCGTGACACTAGCTTCATAGATAATATAAAGATACGGCATTGCTCTCGCTAAGGCATGGTAATGTCCATGAATCGGCACATTTGACGGAAATAGAACATTGTTGCCACTCGAGATTGCAACGTGCAAGAGCAAAAAAAATTTAATGGGGAGGTATTCCCCTTCTTGATAAGCAACCTGGACCGAACTTTTTAGCGGAAGTTTCCATGAAATGCACAAATGACGAAACGAATGCATTTTTAAGACCTCGAGAATTGGCGTAATCGACAGAGGCGACAGAGGCATGGTAAGCTATGCTCGCGCAGGGCTTCTCAGCGCGGTTCCTCTCCGAGCGACAATAATGACAGATAACTCCGAGGCGGTGGATTAAAACGAGTAGTAGCGCTTCAGAAAGAGTATAGGTAGTTCAATTTTCCCATCACAACACGAAAAGCGTTTGTAGTCCAACGGTTAGGATAATTGCCTTCCAAGCAATAGACCCGGGTTCGACTCCCGGCAAACGCAGTCCATCTCCATTTTAGCAAGATTTTTTTTTTTTTTTTTGTCCTTTCTTTGCAGGTCCTACGTAAGTAAGGCCCGTTGAGGTACTAGTGTGGGCGACGATGGCCCTGACTTTCTGGTCCTTCCTTCTTCTGCCATATCTTTCTAATCCGAGTCATGAACAACTCACCCAAACAAATTCTTCATTCAAGTACAGAGAATACACTTTCACGCAGTCCAACAGATTCTTCGCGACGGAATCAATGAAAGAATCACCGGGACGCCCAAGCCACCCACCACGATCACGCCGCCATGCCGAATTGTCCAACAGAAAACAAATCGTAAGTGAGCACGAAACTAATGAACGAGAAATTGCCGATTTCAGATTGGGATCGCATTGCCTGTTTCCCGCTTGAGATCGCTGTCGCGCGCTCGGTGGAGAAGCAGACGCGAGCGGCCTCTGATGTTTGACTTGTTCCCCACTTGAAGAGCTACAGCGACTAGGTGCGACTTGTATGGGCGGTGCTGAATCCTCGGCCGAGGGAAGAGAAAGAGCTCGCACACTTTTACGGGCGGCGAAGATTTATCTAGGCGATAAAGAAGCCATGGAAGAGGTCACTGCCAAGGGGTATGATCTTCGCAACCAGAACGGAGGACGCCTATAGAAGATGAAGAAAGAAAAAGATAGAAGAGAAAACAAGAGAGAGAAAGAAAAGTTTAAAAAATTGTGCTTTGACGAGAATACCCCTAGACGTGGACAGGATTATGCTAATTAGTAAAATTAAACCCTTATTTGAGATTAAATTGACTACTTCATATTCATTTCATACTCTCTTTATAAAAATGGCTTCGCTGCACTTCACTTCACTTCACGCTCTATTTGAAATTTTCTGTAATTAATTTCAGTTTGGATTAACATCTCAAATTTTGTATTATAAAAAAAAACTCTAGATTTATATCAATGTAACAAATATACCTCAAATTAAAATATATATGTTGCATATGTATTGGTTTAAATTTTTTTTTTTTGCGCAAGAAAAGTTTGGAACATTTATGTGGGTAAGTTTAGTGTTTTATATATAAAAGAAAGTGTCTTTGATAAATTTTAGAATTTTTTGTGATATTTACCTAATATTTAACCCTCTAAATAATTACTTATTGCATTTTGGCATTAAAATAATTATTTTTTACAAATACTATTAATTTTGAATTTACAGAACTCTCCAGACAAGTCTTTATTCAGCGCTCCCCATCTGTCTGCCTTTTGCTTGCAAATCCACCGAGTCCGTTCGGTCGGTCCTACGTTTCTCGGGCTCTTTGTTGACTTCCCATCTGGTGAGTGATCGATTGTCGCAATTGTGTAGGCCTTATCCCTATCGTCAACGGGTGTGGTGCCCCCTTTATCCTGCGCACCCCTTTCATGGGCGGTCAGACAGTCAGAGCTGAAGAGAGAGAGAGAGAGAGGTGTCGTGTCAAGGCTCGAGAATCTATGTCGATTAAAGAATCGGCTGTGCTCAGTGATCAAGCACACGGATGGAGGTGGAGGTGCATCTGATCTGACCCCTTCATCTCCTCATTGTCGACGGGAGGAGGAGGAGGAAGAAGAAATGGCGGGCAAAGTCTCCAACTTCTCCGATCTGATACAGCGGGTCACAGCCTCCTGCTTGCTCCATCCACTGACCGTGACCCGGCACGACGCCGGAGAGCTCGTGAGCGACCCCGACGAAGGGGAGAAAGAATGTGACTCTCGACAGGGAATTGAAGACCAAGAAGAAGAAGTTGGAGAGGAGGAGGAGGAGGAAGAGGAAGAGGAAGAATCGGAGGAGAGTGAAGAAAAGGGAGGGGTTAAGGTATGGGAGCGGAGTAGTAGGGAGACGAGGGCGGAGAGGCTGGTAGTGGAGATGGAGGTGATAATGAACGACGTGTTCGACACGGTGTCGGCGATGAAGAGGGCCTACGCGAGCTTGCAGGAGGCGCACTGCCCCTGGGACGCGGAGAAGATGAGGATCGCCGACGTGGCGGTGGTGGCGGAGCTTAGGAGGCTGGCGGTTCTGAGGGAGAGGTACCGGCGGAGCCTGATTTGCCACGGGGGAGCCGGCGCCGGTTGTGGGAGGCTGGGAAGCCGCGCGGCGGACGTGAGACAGGTGGTGGCGCCGTATGAGGCGGCGTTGGAGGATATGAAAAGGGAGGTGAAGGCCAGGGAAGTGGAGGTCGACAACTTGAAGGAGAAGCTCCATAGCTCGACGGGTCTTAACGGAAAAAAAGGACGGTCGCTGTCGAAGAGGAGACTCAGTCGCAGTCAAGCGCAAGGTCTTCCTCTCCGTCCCCCGCCTCCCTTTTCCTCCCTCCCCTTTAATATTCCGATCTCACAGACTTTACCGCTCGCTGACGTTTGGAAAAGCGCTTTTTTTTGCAGTTGCTGCGTCGCCGGCGCCGGAGCTCTTCGAGGCGACGATGAGTCAAGTGCGGGAGGCGTCCAAGTCCTTCACCGCGCTCCTCCTCTCGCTGATGCGCGCCGCGCACTGGGACATCGCCTCCGCAGTCCGCTCGATCGAGGCCGCCGGCGGCGCGGCGGCCGCGAACGCGTCGATCGTCGGGGTCCATCACGCCAAGTACGCACTAGAGTCCTACATCTCGCGCAAGATCTTCCAGGGATTCGACCACGAGACCTTCTACATGGACGGGAGCCTGTCGTCGCTGCTGAACCCCAGCCAGTACCGGCGAGACTGCTTCACGAGGTACCGGGACATGAAGGCCATGGACCCGGTGGAGCTGCTCGGGGTGTTGCCGAGCTGCGACTTCGGCAAATTCTGCGCGAAGAAGTACCTGGCGATCGTGCACGCGAAGATGGAGGAGTCCTTCTTCGGGAGCCTGGAGCACCAGAAGCAGGTCGGGGGCGGGGGCCACCCGAGGACGGAGTTCTACGGCGAGTTCCTGAAGCTGGCCAAGGCGGTGTGGCTGCTCCACTTGCTGGCGTTCTCGCTGGACCCGGCGCCGAGCTTGTTCGAGGCAAGCAGAGGGGCGGAGTTCCATCCGCGGTACATGGAGAGCGTGGTCAAGTTCTCAGGCGGGCAAGTGCCGGCGGGTCACGTGGTCGGTTTCCCGGTGAACCCCGGGTTTAAGTTGGGGAACGGGTCAGTGGTGAAGGCTCGGGTTTATTTGGTGTCCAGAGTCTGAAACTGGAGCTGCGTTTTCCTACTTCACTTGTTAGATCTTTATTCGGCAGGAGCTGCTTCTTTTACTTTCCCTGTTTTTTTTTTTTTTGGATAGTGCACTAATAATTTATGCTGAGAGCTTAGGTTTGTATCTGTTATGGGGATGTGGTGTTTAAAGTTTTGATGCCAGCGTCACGAGCAGTACCTATTAAGGCCGAGGCTTGAAGACGCTCTTTTTTTCAGCTCGAATCGATACATTCAAAAGCGGCGGCACCAGCAACATATGCGAATGCTGCAAGCAAAACTTGCTTTTCCTCTGGCACAAATTAACGAATTATGCGTCCATGGCAACAATTGGTCCGTGGCTTACGGTCTCCACATAGAAAGAATTGAGGCCGGATAGATATGCCCCTGCCCCTGGCATGGGAAATTACACTGCTAGTTACTTGTTCTGAAGTTGATAAAACGCAAATGGAGCATCGGCTGACGCGATATAAGCCTCTTTGACAGTTGAGTAACAGTGGTATATTCTCAGCAAAGCTCCGGGACTCTCCTCCTGCTTAACCTCTACTTCAATGAGCAAGACTTCTCTCATGCAGCTCCGACCAAAAATCTCTTTGCCTATCATAACAACACATCAGTTAAGCAATTTACCCCCAGAAAAAAACAAGATGGTCCTGCTCAATCTCTCCGCATAGAGATATGGACAAGGGTCTAAAACTCTTTCTATAACAGAGAAACATGCCCGGTCGGCAAAGAGAACGTAATCTGTGCTCTTACTTGCTCGAAGGTAAGAAACATAACAACATTCCACGATCCCAGCCGACCGAAATTTGGGAGGAAACCCTTGTAGAAGGCAAAAACTCCCTGCAAGTAAATCAGCGTGAATTAGAGACCTGTCAAAATTGAAGGCTCTTCCATAAGATTATAAACTAGGCATAGGTGTAGATAATCATCTAAGTCAGTTGACTCAGACAACAGATGAGAAAAAAGGTGGACACAGAGTCCATTCTGTTTTTTTCAGGTCCATGATCTACAGAATTGACAGTGCATGGGAACAGAAATGAAAATCTGCAACATGGCAAGAGCAGACAGAGCATTCACTTGTTAATGTACAGCATCTAAAGAGTGGTCTAGAGTGTGGTGCAGTCACTGAACGTTGATTAAATTTGATAGAAGCTAATGTACCTCGTGCTTTAGAGTCTTTATGAAACAATCAAGAGTACTTCTGTATGTTGAATCGCCCATCATTCTTGACTTAACCTGAAATTGCACAGCAATATAGCCATGCAGTAACAATGTAAGGGTGCTGATCAAGAGTTCCAATCATCACAGATAGATGAAACTAGATTCATGCACCAACATAGTAGAAGAACAAACATCATGTAATGGGATGGCAGACATTATGAAGACTTCTTGATTTAATTTTTGCTGATCGCTCACCACATCAATAGGAGAACCTATGCAGACAGCAAAGAAACCTGCGCCCAGACCCGCCAGGAGTTGAGTAAACACATTGTCTATAAACCCTGGAATTTTCAAAATCATCTGCATAAGTTCAGAGAAATTAGGACATGATAAGATAGAAGCTGCAAGTTAGACTATTTTATGATCATTATCAACCCCATAAGACATTAACCAACTGTGCATTACCTGTTTCACTTGATCATAGCTTGCCAACTCAGCTGCATTTATAATAGCGTTCCGTGCTATATTTGGCCCAAGACCCGTCCAAAGAGCTGCCAGTCCTTCCTGAGTTAAAAATCAATTTCTTAAAAGAACATACATCGAAACAGAATCCACTCAGTGTGATTTTAATCTGGAACACATCCCCCTTTTTCAAGAAATAGATGCCTAAACCCTGAACCCAAAAGTACTTGATTTGGGTTCATCAATGATCAAAGTTCTCTTGGTTGGGTCCTGAAGATTGGATCGATCTGCTTAGAAAGTAACATCCATGGGGAATGCCACAGTTTGAATGGGAACCAATTGTTAGCTAACCTGTTTCACAATTGTAAAATAAGCATTCAAAGCTCCAGAATAACGACCTGGCACCCCAGGTGGCAGTTTCCCTTCAGCCTGAAGTCGAATTTTAACAAGATCCATAGGATTAGCCACTGCAATTGCTATTGCACCTGTTTGACAAGGTGAAACGCAATCAGCCAAAGGGAAGTAGAGTAACAGGTGTCTACCTTCATGTTACAAATTGAGAGAAACTTAACTAATGGAAGTAGTTTGATTAGTCACAAAATATACTTACCTGTCAATAATGCAGCAAGTATTTTCTGAAACAAATAAGTGTCTTCAACAGAGTCACTGCCAACTAAAAATGATTTGACCTATTTAACAAAAAACCTCTGTAATGTCCAGTTTACCCACAGCAACATCAATTTAGATAGTTGTGAGAACCCTTTGGAGACTCACAGGACCATATAATCCAATCCTCAAGCCACCATATATACATTGACGATGCAACCCTGGAATAATGCCATTCCATAGTGCCGGTAGTCCTTCTTCCCTAGCAATTGTGGCAACAGTATCTAACAAGCCCCTGTATTTAGGTAAATGGCCCCCTTCTCCGCCTGGTGCTTTCTTCTGAAGCTGTAGCCTGACTTTAGCTGTGTCCATTGGAATGGTGCAGAACTATGCAAAGTAATAAAGTAACATTCAGGCCAATCAGTTGGTCGGCAAAATAAAACCGATCAAAAGACGTGAATTCGCATTAGAAAGTAGAAGTCGTGATCAGATAAAACTGAGAACTAGTCACAAAAGTTACGAGGAGAACATCCCTGGGGAAGCCTCCAGAAAAGGAAGGGAAAATGTCTGTGATAAATTACATACTATTACTTATTGGCAGTTCATGAGAACAAGTGTGCATAATGCCTCCGACACTCGACCAGTTGTCGATTCTAAGGAATAGATAAGAATGCTAATTGCGAACCCCATGATGAGTTCCACTTGCCAATATTGCCAATACCGATTTTGCCTTTTTAGGGGTCATATCACATAAGAAATAAAAGCAAATTATCAGTTACAGCTCAACTGAGATTCGAAGAGAGAGGAATCCGCATATACAGCGAGGTTTCATGCAGATATGGACAAATTTCAGCTACGCAGAGCCATTTTTTGTGTTACTTTTCTTGGCCACCTCTATCCGTCAATGAGGACATTTGTAAGCCAAATGAAGCACGATAAGACTATAATATAATTGGAGCCACCATGAATCGTCATTCACGAGAACGAGATCGGCTCCAACTAGGCTCCTCTTCAACAACATCACTTAACAAGATCCCAAGCAGCAGCAAAAAACAGTACATAAGCGAAAACCGAACAGTCGGACACAAAAGTCGGTAACATTACAATCACGAGACTTGAATCAATCCGGAAAGTAATAAGACAACAAAACGGAGCAGCGACTAGCGATTACCTCGGCGAAGCAAGCAGCGAAGGCGCTGCAGAAGAAGGTCTCGACGAACGAAATCTCGGACCTGGGCTTGAGATCCGCCATCGAATGCCGAGAAAAGGGAGCTGAGGGCCGCGGACTGTCGCGGCGGAGATGGCGAACGGAGGAGGGAGGCGATTAGGGCATTCGGAATCGGGAGGTGAACTGGTGAAGGTGAAGGTGAAGGCGAAGGCGAAGGCGAATGCGAAGGGAGGTCCTCCAAGAAGCATGTGCTTGGGTCGCTGCCTGTCGCCATCATTTTTTTTTTCGAAATGGGAGTGGTTGATCTGAGGTGGATATTATTATATTCCGTATAGTGTTATAACTTTCTTTCATCAAACAAAAATGCCAAGATTTTCATCATCCACCCACCTTAGGTTCGTCTATCATTTCACATGTTTAAACATTATTTTTTTTTACTTAGGTAAAGAAAAGTTATAAATACTTCATTACACATATATTCATCTAATTATTATATTTTTTTTATGGCCAACACAAAACAACATATTTGTAAGTTATAGCGATATATATATATAATTCATATCAAACAATGTACTAAAAATATCGAAATTTTATTAGGATGGATAGAATATAGCAAAATTCATGAATTTCATATCCTATATTTTTTTAGTTTTTTTTTTCGATTAGAAATTGAATATGAATATATACATCTTTATTGAATCTTCACCAAAGTCGATCATTTCGCTCGCCTCCCTTTTTAGCAAGTATTCTTGGTTAAGGAGGGAGGCTCCCATGAAGCGTCCACCTCATGAGATGGGGGGCTGACTACTAAGGCACGTTTGCTTGGTGAAATGGTAATGAACTTTTATAGGAAAGAATCTTTATATTTAGTCGTTGGATCTCTCTTTAATTGATAAATATCTTTTGTGAGGTCGATATCGATCATCGAGAAGCAATTATCTTAACTAAATTTATAGTCATGCGTGTCGCCATTCTTTAGCAAGTAATATCCATGAAAAGTCATTCTTTATTGCTTCGAGATTCGAATTGGCGGTTGTCTCGTATTTTTCGGAGAAGTAGTTTTTGTATGATCATTTTACTAACTCAGCGAAGCATATATTTTCACAAAAAGTTAATCATCGCGACGCACGCAAGTATTGCTTGACGAGAAAGACCCCCATGTCGCGCGCAGCTGCTCCCTTAGGGGCCAGCAACACGACCACGAAAAAATGTTTGTTAAATGCAAGATTCTAATTGCAAATCTCGATTAATATCTTACGTAGCTTTGTTACAAGAAATGAAAGGGTAAATGATAAAAACAGAGTTTTATTCACGTGATATTGAATGTGTGAGAATAAGGGCTTGCATGATTCGTTATATTTTCTATTTTAGAATTATTTTTTATATTCCATAACTCATTATGGAACGTAAAACAGTTTCGTAACAAATTTTCTTTGAAAATTTGTGGATTTTGTTCCAAAATGAAAAATCAAAAAATTATTTTATTTTGTTGAATTGCATATTGTACACACGATTGATGCAACATAAGGGGGATCATGCAAGGGAAACGACATGGATTATCTTGATTTTAGTCATGAATAACATGTCTTTTGGAGGAATGCCAAATGAATATGGTATTTTTTATGCTAATTGCACTGAAGTGGCCCCTGTAATGATCATTGGCGCTATATTTACTACCTTTCTTAATAATTTATCGAGTAAAGAAGCAATGCAACTAGGAAGATATGAAACGCAAAGTCATCATCGGCTAAACTATATTTGAGAAAACAAAAGGCAACTAAAGAATAACTAACAAAACAAAGATGCGAGGGCCAAAACAAGAAAGTATGTATAGTAAAATTACGAGTCTTTTATGGATCAAGATTATAGAGAGAGAGAGTGAGAGGTGATGATGATGTCTAACCTAATGCTTGCTTATTCATATACCTTGCCGGATAAAATATCAAGCCTAACCATAGCATCTCATAAAATCGAGATTTCTCTTGCTTTCTTGAGCAACCCTCCCCTGATTTGAGAATGTTATCAGACTTCTCGCTGAAATTATTATTTTGTATTGATGATTTATTGTCTCAAATGGTATTTGGTTAGAGGTCTATTTCTTTTATTAGATGAGATTGGATTTCTTATGCACGAGAGACTTGCCATTTGTCTCTGAACACTAACTAGATGATGGGGATTTGATCGAAATAATTTTCATTTTTTCTAATGGGGTTATTTTAAGTTGAAATTTATTCGTTTTGCGAAAGTGCCACTTCAAACGAGGAGATCAACGTGTTTAACGTGAATTCAAAGCTATGCAACAATAGAAAATGTGATAAAATTTGTCAATTTTTACACCAAATAATAAGCATTTGAAATTTATATGAACGAATATCTTGTAAACTCTAAAATGAAAATTCTATTTTAAAATGAAATAGAATTGGAAAGATTTTTTTTTTCGTTAAACGCATTTTTTCCCATAAACTCATTTCGAAATAGAAATCGAAAAAACTATTTTCGTTTTGGAACTCAATTTCTAATTAGAAGTTGTATCATGTATGCCCTAAAACGTATTGGAGCTATGTTTTCATGTTCTACAGAAGTGATCAAGGAAGCAATGATGTCAAATTATCGCGATTGACAGTTGGCTTTGAAGCTCTATTTCTATCATGTCGCGAGAAACGATTTCGTCGCGAGAAACGATTTCATCGCGCGCCACCGCCCTAAAAAAAAGAAGAAGAAAAAAAGAAGAGAAAAGGACGAGAGGAATAAATTTGGTCATTAGGGCTTGGCTAAGAAAATCAGATTGCGGTGGAGGAAAAGAACGAAATCTAATTAAGACTAGCCAGTCCACTCCTTTTCAAAACTCGGTTCGTCATCGTCATCATCACGCTATATAAGCCCTCTGAGTTCAACGTCCGGTCGCTTGGCATTAGGGCATTTTTTCCTCGCCAGACGCCGTTTGTCATCTCGCTCGCAATTCGGGGGAAGTCTGTTCCCCTTTCACTGGCATTTGTAGTGCTCTGCACTCGCTCGATAAGCACCGATTCTTTGGTGTTCTTGCTGCGCTTCGGGTTTCTCTGCCTGCCTCGATCATTTCCCCTAGGAAGGTCCGGATCTCTGGTTCTCCGCTGTTTGGCTTGGCTTTAGCTTGCGATGATGACGGATCTTTCTTGTTGAAACGCGAACCCTAGTTTTGTTTCTCTCTGCGTTTCTTTTTTTCTTTTTAGGTTCCTGGGTATTTTTGTTTAGTCTATCTGGTACCTGGGTAGCTTCAAAGCGGCCTCTCTCTGTTTTGCTTTTGGTTGATCGTGTACGTGTTTTTGATTTTTACAGGTGCATCGAGTCAGGCTACAGGGCTTTGTGTCGGAAAATCGAGTTCGTTGGCTACTTCTCACGGGGTATGGGTTTGTGATCAGTAGCGGAAGGCAGAAATTTTCCTTCTCGTTTGCATGTTCAAATTCTTGCATGTGGCTTTTCATTGATAGGTTCCTTGTTTCTGAAATTCCGATGATAACAGGTAAGTCGCATCGGGCTATAGTTTTCGTGACCCCGGGAAAATCAAGCGCATTGGCTTCTTTTTCCAAAGTGTGGATTTTCTACACCCAGCTTTGGCTGAAACTTTCCTTATCGTTTAGGACTTTGATATTTGGTTGGACAGATTACTAGCGGCAATGGAATTGGTTTTTAAAATCATGCATGTGGCTTTTAAAACTAAACGAGAAAAAAGAGTGGAAGCACGCGCTGTTTTGACCTATCAGAACGGTTGCTTGACTGAGGTTTTATAAGTTAGCTTGAGTCTAGTGCTCTCTCATGATAAAGGGTCCGGTTTGTTCCCCTTGGATGTATTGTTTGAACTTATTATTGTTCATTTCGTGGATGAGGTCCTTAAGCCTGTTTGTTCATGTGTGCTTGCGTTGATCTGTTATCTTTGTGGTATTTCTGGACTACTCACGTCCATCCCTTCACCCTCCCTGCAATGGCATGCTGATTCATAAGCTGGTGACCCTTGAGGTCATCCTTTTGCGTGCTCGTGTGTCAAAAGAGATTGATGTTGCATTCCTTGAGCAATCTGGATTTTCTCCTGTTTGCATAGTGCTTTGACACAGTGGCTTCTTTGGTTTCAACAGGTTTCATTTTTGTCATTATTTTCATGAGTTTGCTTGCAAATATATGCCATTTCACTGCATGGATCAGCCTTTCGAATTGAAGCTGACGTGCATGGGGTGTGATACACTGTCTTAAATTAGCACGTGTGACATGTGCCTATGATCGTCACTGTTTGAACATGTGTAACGGGCAAGCCGAGTTTTCAACGGTTTTGCATTTAATTTGTGGCTTACCATCTTAGGCATGGAAATTGTTTGCGTCATAATTATGACGGTTTCTCTTTATTAAGTAAGCACAATGGGGTGGTGCATCTGCATGTTAGGGAGACATGGAAGATATAGATATGAAAATAAAACGTGAATTAATTCCAGAACCACGTGATGTGAAATATCACAAAAAATAATCAAACCAATATAAAATTGAGGCAAGTGAGTCGCAGAAGGTGTTGGACCCACTTGCGGTAAATTTCTATGTGGATTATGAAATCGGGTATTTGTATTTGTATGTGCATGTGCTATGTAATTCGCATGACAAAAACATGAGAAAGTACCCAACTAGTTTGCCATCCAGAATGAGGTTTCTGGTGAATATGCCTCATTTTAGATGCATTTTGTTTCTGGTTTTTTTCATGGAATATCAACCATGCTGATCAAACTTCAATTATTTGCACCAGATGAGAAGAAAGAATGAAATGCGTTCTAAAAGATGTCGCTACTTGGAAACTCTGCATTTAATTCATCCACGTAAATGGAATTGTCTTTTCTCAAAGAATAATTGTGAAGAGATTTGCATCTCATGAAGATTCTTTCTATACTTGAAAGGATTCACGTTGCTGGATAAGTTAGATAGCATTTGCTTTTCAATATGTTGAAATGAAGTCTAGGACAATCGTACTTGGCTTTATAAGGTACTTTAACATGCTTTGCTGGTGGGAAAGATTTGCTCTTTATTGACGTGCTTTTTATTTGGTGGAAGAAGTGGAATGGTCTTTGTGAGTGGATTAATCTTGTCCAATCACCAGATAAATGAATGACATGATTCAATTTCAGACCTTCGACAAGACAATATATATCAATCCCTCTTGCTTTTCCTCTTGCGTTAGACTGTCTTGCCCTCATGAACTCCTGATTGTCGGCTCATATAGTAATATATGTGTGGATCTTGCAGCTGGAGGGTGGGATGAATATGTCTTGTTCAGTGCATTTCTTTGCTTTACTTCGCAGCTATACTTGATGATGCCTCTTTCATTTGGTTTAAGAGATAGATTATCCTGAGGAATCTTTGGATTTTCTTTTATCATTATAAAGATTATGCCCACTTAAATTTGGTAAAAGGAGAACGATTGAGTGAGAACAGAGTGCAGTTTTGAATGAGCTGAGCTAGTTGGCAGAAGAAAGTATAAGTCTATTGGTGGGGAGATCATTCTAGATAAAATTAGGTAGCCAACTCTGTACATTCTTGTTTGAAATTCTCGAAGCTTTCATTCTTTTTTTTGTTGTCTAGTTTGGTTTTATTTGAGATTGTACTTTTCATGTGTGGCCTAGTAAGCTTTTTGCAGATTGTAATGGCTATTGTGTGGGATTTTCCTTTTTCTTTTGTATTAACAGCTCCTTATATTTTGTGCCTTCAGACAGATTATGAAAGTCTGAGTATAGGTTGATTACCTGTGAGTTAACATGGGTTTTGACAACGAGTGCATTTTGAACATCCAATCTCTAGCTGGAGAGTACTTCTGTCCTGTTTGTCGTTTGCTCGTATACCCAAATGAAGCTCTGCAGTCGCAGTGTACTCACCTCTACTGTAAACCATGTCTGGCATACATCGCCAGCAGTACTAAGGCCTGCCCTTATGATGGTTATCTGGTTACTGAAGCGGATTCAAAGGTTTGCATCCTGGTGTTGTAGTAACAACCATTGTTTTACTTTTCTAATATGAAATTTTTGAGGCTTTTTTATTTGTTGCAGCCACTTGTAGATTCAAATAAAGCATTAGCTGAGACTATCGGCAAAATACCAGTGCATTGTCTCTATCACAGGAGTGGATGCACGTGGCAAGGTCCACTTTCTGAGTGTGTCACTCATTGTGCTGGATGTGCTTTCGGCAATTCTCCTGTTGTGTGCAACAGGTGTGGAATCCAGATCGTGCATCGTCAAGTCCAGGAGCATGCACAGAGTTGCCCTGTAAGTACGAGGACATCCTTGTATTTTAGATAGCTGTTGTAGTTAGGTTTGAATTGTTCATGACCAATCAATTGTGATGGCAGGGTGTGCATCCTCAAGTGCAGCCAGCAGAGGGTTCTCAAGAGGCTTCTGGTACAAATACTGCTACTGCTGGCCAGGGCCAGAGCACTGCTCAGGCGGGGACTGCAACTTCTCAGGCTACTGAGGCTCAGACTTCTCAAACTGCTACACCTGCTACCTCAGCACAACAAGTTAGCTCAACCTCTTTGGTCCAAGGTGTTGGTCAGGCTGCTATTCTGACTCCAGAGCAGTGGTATCAGCACCAACAGCAACATTATCATCAGTACTATCAACAGTATATCGGATATGATGCATATCAACAGCAGTATCAGCAGTACTATCCATATCAGCAGCCAGCCATCCCGCAATCCCAGGTGTATGCCCAACCCCAGCCCCAGCCCCAACCCCAGCCCCAGTCCCTGTCCCAGCCCCAACCGCCCGTCCAGCCCCAACTGCCGATCCAGCCCCAGCCCCAACCGCCAGCCCAGCCCCAGCCCCAGCCCCAGCCCCAACCCCAACCCCTACCTCAGCCTCATACACAGTCCAAGGGTCAGCTTCAGGCCCAAACTCAAGTCCACCCGCAGGTGTATGGACAGCTGCAACTGCAACCACATGCCCAATCTCAGAATCCGCAGCAGCAACTTCAACCAAACATGCCATTGCAATCGCAAGTTCAGGCTCAGGTTCAGCCATCTCAGGCCTTGCTGTATCCTCAATCCCAATCCCAATCCCAACCACAGCCCCAATACCCCATTCTATCTCATTCACAGCCAAATGCACAGGTGCCTCAGCATCAGCAACTGCAAGCACAGGCAGCGTATCCCCGTCCACTGACTCAACCTCAGGTGCCTCCGCAGCTCCAGCTTCAGCAGAGACCTGCTGCTCAAGTTCAACATCATTTACCAACTCAACCTGGGTCGCAGGTCCCACCTCCTTCCCAGGCTCACCTCCAGCCTCAGGTGATTCAGGGGCAGTCTCAAACACAGCATCCATCAGCTCAGGCGGTAACTGGTTATCAGTCTTTTCCACAAACTCAGCCTATGCCACAAGCTCCCCAGCAGCATATCATGAATCTTCGTCCTCACCAACAGGCGCAGCAGTTTAATCAAATGCAGGGTCAGTTTCCTCAACCTTCTCCCCTTATGAATCCAGCTCCTCAAGTTGCAGCTCCAACCCAACAGCAGCAACCAGCACTGTTGCCTTCACCTGCTCAGAACTTGAGCATTCTTCCTGGCCAGCAGCAGGGCATTTACTCCCATACTCAACAACCAGGACACCCAGTTCCACAACGAGCAGTCATCCCACCATTTCAACCGCTGATGACTCAGCAATATCCAAATCAGCAGCCTTCTTCTGGAGGACAACTTGGATCCGCACTTCAAGGAGCTTTTGTTCAGCAGCAGCAGCAGGTGCAGTCTCATTCGCACCCTCATGGTCCTCCTCTTCATCCATTACAACCACAATTTCCAACCCATCCACAGCCACAACAGAGTGTTGGAAGGCCAACCTTTCCAAATCAGGGGATCCCATCACAATTTTACTCACAGTCGGGTGTTCCAGTCCAGTTCAAGACAACACAGACTGCTTTCAACCACAATAACTTGGGAAATTCCCATAATCAAGTGCAATTCTCTTTGGATCAACAGCCCGGGACCACTATATCAAGTGCAAGTGAGCAGCGACCTGATCTACTGCCTCAAACAGGTGGTAGAAAGGATGTACTGTCATCTTCTGGAACTGATTCTAGTGAGATGAAGATGGTGAAATCTGAAACTGAGGCAAAGCATCTAGATGATGATCACAAGGCTATAGGGGAATCTGGTGAGTCTAACTATGCAGAAACGTCCACTCATGAGATTCTATCTGAAGCGCTGGCATCAAATGATGTGGAACATTATGTAAAGCGGAAGGTGAAGGAAGAAACCACAGAAAACATGATGGAGCCTTCCCATGGAAAAGGTGCGATTCTCGTAGGAGATCAGAAAGATGGTTCTGGTATTGGTCCCATATCGGAGGAGAATGTGGCACGAAAAGAAAAGGGAAATGTGGATAGATTATCAAGGAGAAATTCTCTGGTGCAAGAAGCTGGTTTGCAGAAGAACTCCAATTTGGTACTACAACGTTCTGGCAGTGATGGAAAAGCTGGACCGCAGTGTGGTCTGCAAGACAGAAACTTGCCTCAGCCTCATGTTACTGCTTTTGCCCACGGGCATGATGATCCTAGAAGTTTCCCTCCTCCTGGAAATATTCAGGCTGGTGGTAGTTTACAGCCTTCTCATCCAAATCAGGTTGTTGATCAACGTAGGCATCAAGCTCCACTGCTTCCGCACGGATCATCCTTTCAACATAGGCCTTCTGCGCCTCCAATGTTGCAACAGCCTCCTCTTGGACCTCCACAACACCCGCCAATGCCAGTTCACTCTGTGCCTCATCATGGTCCTCCTGGCTTAGGTAATTTACCGCCTGGTCAAGGCTCTGTAGCATCATTTGGGAGAGTTCAAGGGCAATTTGGCCCCCAATCAGTTCTGCAACAAGGTATGTATAATCAAGGTCCTCCTGGCTTTGGACCTGCAGGTGGAATGGCTCATAAGCAATCTAACAATTTACTTGAGGCTGAAAACTTTCCAAACCAGAGGCCTGCCTTAATGGATGGTAGACAAACTGACAGTAATATTCCGAGAAACATGGAATGTGCATTTGGACATCCTTCAGAAATTCAATCAAACATGTTGAGAATGGGCCAGCCTCCTGGATATGACTCCGCGTTGAAGTCCTTGCCTGATGAACGGTTTAATCCCCCATCGATGGACCCATCTCGTCATGGTTTTGAACGTGGAGCTTTTGAAGAAGATTCTAGGGGATTTCGGGGACCATATCACTCGAATGCTGAAGCTGTGCAAAAGTATGGGGGCCGTTTTTCCTCTGGAAGTACTTTCAACAAAGATCCCCTAGACAAAGAATTTCGTGGATTTAATGCGGACAATGCACCTAAGTATGCGGCTGCCTCATCAAGGAACTTCCAATCATATGATCGTACTGGTGTACCTGGTGAAAGAGCATTAGGTCATCCCCAAGATAACCCTGGGAGATTAGGTTCCTTCGGTCGTGAAGTTTTTGAATCGCTGCCAAGTTACAGTCAACGTCATAAGGATGGTTTGACCCATCGAAGCCCAGGCAGAGAATATTCTGGCATCCCTCCACGTGGATTTGAAGGCCTTCCGGGTGTTCAACGAAATCCTCCAGATGACAGTGGTAGAAGGGAGCCACATGTATATGGTACTGGCAGTTCATTCCCGGAAGGTAGGTTTCCAGCTTTGCCAAGCCACTTTCATAAGAGCCAGTTTGAGGACACAAGGAATTTAAGGATGGGTGAGCATTTGAGGAATGGCGGTCTGAGTGCTGATGATTTTATGTCAAGCCATATACGGAAAGGTGATACTTTTGGCTCACATGACCTGCCTACACAAATGCGGATGGGTGAGGCTGGTGGTTTGGGCACCTTTCACAGCCATACTCGTGTTGGAGAACCAGTTGGGCTTGAGTCAATTCGAGGCAACAGGTTTGGTCATCCTAGATTTGGCGAGACTGGATTTAGAAGCAGCTTTCCTCTCCATGGACACCCTAATGATGGAAAGTATACAGTTGAGTAGCAGTGATGTTTAAATGCATACTACGTGCATTTTTTCACGAATTATTCCTTCTTTGTTGAGTGTCTTTTTTTGGTTAACCTGAGGTATATTCGCTCTATTCCTGAGGACCAATTGTTCTTATTTTTATTGTTGATATCTTGTATGAAGGGTGACTTGGAGTCTTTTGAAAACTCAAGAAAGAGAAAGGCAGCAAGTATGGGCTGGTGTCGGATTTGTAAAGTGGATTGTGAAACAGTTGAAGGTTTGGACCTGCATTCACAAACAAGGGAGCACCAGAAAATAGCTATGGACATGGTTCGAAGCATTAAGCAGCAGAATGCCAAGAAACAGAAAATGTGAACATCTATTTTAGTATTTTGGGTGTTTCC
This sequence comes from Melaleuca quinquenervia, assembly GCA_030064385.1. Classification (NCBI taxonomy): domain Eukaryota; kingdom Viridiplantae; phylum Streptophyta; class Magnoliopsida; order Myrtales; family Myrtaceae; genus Melaleuca; species Melaleuca quinquenervia. The sequence goes on along the minus strand of CM057719.1, from coordinate 26,571,429 downwards.
TTTTCTTTCATTTGATTCCTTTTGATTTATTAGTTTCATTATATCCTTATTCGTGATTTCGTAGAAGTTCCAGTGATCGATCGTCGGTCAACGATGCTAGCAAGTTGAAGAATACTGGCATTGAGGGTCAAGAAAACAAGCATAAAAAAGAACATGTAAATATTTGTTTTGGTATTATGACTGTTGCTCTTTTTTTCCTTGTTTAATTTGATCTTTTTGCTGACTTTGCAGCCAATTCAGGGGACTAATTTCAGCTGAAGAAGTTGGAAAATGCTGGATTTGAGGATTGAGAGAACAAGCATAAATTTGGCTGTGCGCTGCACTGTTGATTGCCATGACCTGTTTTTCTTGGTATCTATGACTTAGAAATCTAGGTATTACCTTGCATGTCTCTTTTATGCTTTCAGGACAGTTTATGTTACTTTTACTAAGTTTGTCGGCTATGATCCTGAAGCTATATCTAGTGTTTTTCGTGTACTCTTGTATTGCTCCAACTCCAAACTTAGTTGCTTTCTTTTTTCTTTTTTTAATATCAATGGCTTTCATCAATTGCTTTTCATATGGATTGTTAGTTTCTGTCATTTAAGCTGAAAAGGGGAAAATCCATATGTACACACATAAATTATTGATTTCTCCAAGAACGTTATATTTTTCTCGAGATATTATGGAGATACTTATCTCAGGTTTTGATGTGTATGCATGTTTGCTGTGGAGAAAAGAAAATGTGGTGGTTGGGCAAATATATCAAGAATCCTCTCTGGGTTTTGTCGTCGGGAGGCCCTCCATAATATGAAATATTAAACTGGTTTTAGAAGTTTCATTGTCTTCACCATGTTGACTGATGTTCTAGGAGGAATGCAATTCTCGCTTAGTCTAGCCAATGGCATTAGGGGTAAATTATAAAGAAAATTCCTTTTAAAATATTAGTATGAGATCGAGACTTGAAGGTGCCTGCAGTATTTTATCCATTTGAAAGTAAAAAGGCAAGAAAATAGTTACGCACTATTGCATGCACCTTCAGGTAGTTTATTAGTTGAATTACATATGTACAAGCTCGATTGCTAGTTGACATATTATCATGCAGGATTTGCTTTTAGGCATCGTTAAATGATACTATGTCCTGTGCCTAGGCACAGGATAGGATGGTAGTCATGTAATAGCCGTCGGTATTTGGAAAAAATCTTTTCAGATGGCTCAGCAACAATAGTTTATGATGTTTCTGGGTATGCTCCAGATGAAAATAATTGTGTATTGCTAAAGTTCTTAAAAATACATGTCAGGCATATATCGTAGGTACGAAAAAGAGAGAGAAGAATAAAAAGGGGGGGGGGGGGGAGAGGGTAGCAGAAGCTTAAAATGTTGTGGTCCGATGGAGAGTTAGGTTTTGTCTCCTTGGAGGTGTTCAAATCCATGTTATTTTCATTTGAAGAACCCCATGTATTCTACATGTCGACCAGCTAGATTTTTTATTGCCAAAACAAAAAACTGCATGCGAACCTTATCAAATTCTACTGGATCTGCTCCTGTTGCATCATGCAATTATACTACGTTTTCTCGAAGATGATTCTTCGATTTGATATTTCTTTTTTTTTTTTTGGGTTTTTGGTGAAATTTCTTCTTAAATAGATCTTTTCAATTCCACCTGTGTTTTTTCGGAGAAGCTGACAAAGAAAGGACGAAACTTTGTGGAAAGGTTTACAGCACATATTTTGATGTGGTAAGATTGTTATTGACGTAGATTTTTTCGGAAGTAAAATCTTTCAATATTCATGAGTAGGTATTTTATTGGTAATATCATCATCGGCTTTCTCCTAGTTCAGAGATTATTCACTCGTCCCAAGTTGGCTTGTGTAAGACTGATCCCACCATGAAATTCAATATTGAAGATTGTGTATTTCCGAGTTCCAAAAATTTACTGGTGTAAAGTCGGTAAGCATTATTATTTTAATCTATAGATATAATCTTGTAATGGAAGATGATAAATGGTTCTGAAATCACCTGATCAAATGCTATTGTCATCTTCTATCAATTCCAAGTGACAATTGTGTAGTTAATTTCTTTTGTTAGGATAGTGGTTGGCATGTTGTTGCTTGCCAATAAATTAACAAGATTGTAGATTTGAGAACATATACTTGTCCCAAATGGTTGGAAAACTAACACTAGGCCCATCTTTGGCAGTTTTTTGCATGAAGTTTTGGCTTTCCAAATCGGCTTTACACAGTATTTGTAAGGTTACGTTACGATGATTGCAAATACATTTGTTATGGGGATAATCTACAGGTGATAAAAGGTAAAGAATCTTGGAAATGCTATTTGAATATTGACTCAGATCGGTATGTTCTTTATCGTTCAAAAGTCATGTCGGCAGTACTCATAAAGTTACATAAGATGTTTGGAACAACATTTATAATGAAGATAATCTAAAGGAGATACCAAAGGTACAAATTTTTCAAAATATTATGAATATTACTCAGATTTGTATGCTTCTTAGCTTGCAAAAGTCATATGTTGAGGGTGATGCATGTTTAAATGTGGAAAAAAAGTAACGGTAAAGGTATGAGTAAAAAAAAAAAATTGAAGGGAAAAGGTGATAAGAAAAGTGAGGACTTGATATTTGGATCTACTATATTGACTAACACGTTGGATTTTACACTGGCGATAATACTATATGGAATTAGGAAACTTTGAAATGGTTGTTGCTGATAATGGGCCTGATTGGCTGGTCACTCCATATTCATGTTCGTCTAACCTATGTGACGGCTTTCTTTCATCCATCTTTTTTATGGTCATGATATGTCTGCTCATCTTAATCCATCCTTCAGGTCAACCTTACCTTACCAGATCTAATCTTGTACAAGTGTAACGGTATTTCTTGTTGGGTGTAACAGAATCATGGATTCTGCCCATGTTTTAGACAGTTTTCATGGTTGAAATACCTGGGCTGATGTAGCAAAAGTAGCTCATTCTCTTGTTTGAGTTGGATTTGATAGGTGGGCAATAGAGAAGGGAAATAGAATAATTAGTCAATATGATAATCACTATGTATCTTCAATTGTTAAAGGAAAGAAACATGTAGTTGTTGTCAGATTCACCTTATTTATGGTATTTGTGTATGTTAATAATGGTGGGCAAGTTGAATGTCGTGGCTGTGCAATTAGCGTGAAGTAACATAGCTATGGATTGGACACATATAGTGATTTTGCTATTGGTGTAGTCTAATTAATGATCTGACTAAGTATGAAATGGGGTTAGATATGGATTGGAGAGTTCACGCGGTCAGTTTTTGCCATGTGAGTGGTGCATTAATTGAGTGACTTAAACCTTTATTACAACCCGTGTATGATATCTGTGATCTGGGTTGTGGGAGAATTCCGGTATTTCATACATGATTAAGCGTTACAAAAACAATCAATTGTTAGTATGATAATTACTATGCATTTTCAATTGTTAAAGGAAAGAAACAACGACTAGCAGTTGTCACATTCACCTAATTTATGGCATGTATGTATGTTAATTATGATAGGCAAGTTGAATGTAATGGCTATGCAATTAGTGTGAAGTTACATAGCTATGGATTGGACACGTGTAGTGATTTTGCTATTAGAGCAATTTAATTAATGATCCAACTAAGTATGACATGGTGTTAGATATGGATTGGGGAGTTTACACTGTTAAATTTTGTCATGTGAGCAGTGCAATAAATGCGTGACTTGAACCTTCTTCTACGTGTGATCTGGGATACCGGAGAATTCAGGTATTTCCTACATGAATAGGCGTTACCAGAAACAATCACAAAGAGAAACCATTTTTTTGGGAGACATAGTGACATAGTTCAAATTAGGACCTTGGACAAATGTAATGAGTTCCTTCCACTTTATGAGATAAATCAAGCCAAATAAGCCATTGAATAACTGTAGAATGATCCTCCTACGGATCTTCCTATGGTTTATATGAAAAAGCAAAGTCTATATATGTCAATCATGTCAGAGTGGAATATTGAATTATTAATTATGAACAATTGGAGCAGCAATCCAATTTGTTCCAGAAGAATATTTACTCAACAAAGAATCTGTTGCGGGCAATATTTTGTAATTTGAATCTAAAAGCATGATAACAATAACATCTGATTAGTCTAACAAAAAGTATAAGCAATAAGCTCTTAAAGCAAAATAATTAATAAAATATCATCCTGCAAAACCACTAAAACAAATGTTTATGTGGTTCTAAGGTTATAGGCAGATGAGATATCTGATTTAAAAAATGTAAGATCAGGAATTTGTTGTAATGGATGTCAATGATGTGAAATTTTTATACCTATGCATCATGCTATGCCTGATGCTTTATAATTGAAGCTCCATTTGATTCATATGCCACAAATAGAATTATGCATAATGAGGCAAGGCAATGACATCCTTTTGATGGTAAATAGAAAAATTTACATCTTTCTTAAGGTCCACAGCTGCTGTAAGATATCTAATAAAAATATTCAATTTGTTTGACAACTGAAAGGAAATCAATTAACTTCAATTATGATGTTTCTGAAAATGGATAAGCTCTCTATGTTGAGTCATAGGATTCATGGTTATGCTAAGTTGAACTGTTCTGTCTTGATGAAAAAAATTATGTCGTGCCTTGCATACCTGACTTGGACCTAAATGAAATTAGCTAACCCCATTTGATATCTACCTGTTAGAAATGGACGCGTGAATTACGTCACCTGTCTGTTATCTTAAAAAGGTCCTGTCGATTAATTTCTAATATTCGCAAACTGCTCCAATATCTCATGTAAGTATTCAGTTAGTGCTTTGACAGCTGTTTGGCTGTATATACCTGTTATATTGGAATTTTTTATTTGGATCAGCAGCTGCAGGCTTCTGATATGTCGAGACAGACACATGGCGCCATTCCTTTAAGAAGCAGAATTATCATGATTTCGTGACTTTTATGGAACTTTGATCTTTTGCTTACAATTCTGAGTTAATTACTCATGACTGGTGCATTTGGAAAAAAAAAACTATCACATGTCCGCAAATGCTTGAATTCTTGTTGTGAATTATGAAACCCTCTGACATTGCTATAATTTACGAGGTCATTTGTAATTTTCTACTGACAAAGTTATCCGTGTCTTCTTGATATGATTGGCTACGGGGCAGTTTTCTTTCTAGGGGCAATTGTGGACTTGAAATTCTGCTTCTTCCTTGTGTTTTTGGCCAGGTTCGTGTTTCCCCTGAATTTTGCAAGATCATTCTGATTATTCTCTTATATCAGATCTATATTTGCTCTAGCCTTTTCTCTTTATCATCTAAGTGCCTTGGTATCGCTATGACCAGATAAATTTTCATGCTTAGTGCTAACAGCTCATCAAATAGCGTGCTTAGTCCAGTGAGAGAGTGTCTTGTGATTGATAAAACCTTATTAGCTCATAGATGTGGTTGTTATAGCAATTTTGTGCTGGGCTGGAGGGCTCCTGAGTTTTCTTCATCTTGATGATTATTCTTTCCAATTAGTCCTTTAGAGGGCTCTTGGATGAAAGTTGGATTTGTTATTCAGCTAGGGGCGCACTAATTTAATCATAGTGGCAGTACGCATTAGAACTTTAGTGGACTTGGCCAAATGTGTGCAATCATTTCCTTTGGTTGTTGTTCAGATGTCTTTTTGATCGTTCTGAGTAAATGTAATTGCCTTGTCACATTACTACTTGTATTGGCATCATTGTTTTGCGCTAGGGGTGCAATACCCGCAGCCACCTGTTAATGCTTATTTTTCTTGCTTTTGATGCCATACACGATCTGGTGATTTCTGTTATGGTTATGACTTAATGGTGTTATAATTTCCGGGTCCATGCTGAGGGACAATCAGGGAAATATAAGGGCTAGAATGAGACTGGCTGAGGAAGTTGGAGGCACATGTCTGGTGCATGTACTAGTTCTTCGAACTTGTCGAGGGAATCTTGTCATGAAATGCTTTGTTATCTTAAGGTCTTTCTTTTGTTTTATGTATTTCAATTTGTAATTGACTTTGGTATGCATGTACAGATTTTTTATTTTGATGTCCTTTTGCCTGAGCATTTTGTGTGAAAATTTGTGGCTCTAGTTGAGATGCAACTCAACTAAAAGCCTTTTGCTCACTCTTTTTGATTTTTGCGAGCAAGAATAGGAAGATCATGGGCTAAATTGGGGAATCGAACGCAGGTATCAGAATGTAAATTTTTGTGGGTTTGGTGTTTTTTTTTAAAAGGATATCACTAATATGTGGTGGACTCGATCTATCTCCATCCCTATATAAACCATCTAGCCATCATATTTATGTATATTAGACAAGGAGGAATGATTTGGTCATGGAGGGAGAGTGTCAGCTTATCATGCTGTTTTTGGTCTCCTTAGGCATTGCTAAGGCACAGATAGTGCAAATTTTGGAGTATCCTTCTCGTGTCTTGATTTTGGTTGAATTATCATCTGATGGATGTTGTTTCCTTACATCACGTTTTGGGCCCTTTCACATGGATGGATGGAAAATTAGAGTCCGAAATACGAAGAAAATTCACACAATGATATGACGTCTTAACATTGCTTGCATTTCTCAATTATCCTGACATGTGCTAAAAACGACGCCTGGATTTTTTTTTAGCGGGTAGCTTATTTGTTGTGAACATTATGATCTCTTCTGTTTTTCCTAGCTAATGCGATCATGAAGCTTTTCTGCTTTTTCAAGGAATGCTCCGAAAAGTTTCCATGTTTATCCAAAGCTTTACATCCTTTATGGTCTGTTTTACTCTTGGAGAATGACCCTCTTTTCAGTTGTGCAGGGTAGGTTACTTCTCTTTTTCTTTTTTGTTGTTTGTCCTATCCATTACTTTAGGTGTCATGTTGTGGAACGGATTTCGTCTTTACCTTCTCTGTTGAGCTTGAAATTTTCTGAGGTTTTCATCCTGCGGTTAACTGAGCGTGACCAGAGCCGGTCTCCACTGCCAAGGCGGAAGCAAGAATAAGAAGACGATGAGCACTGAGAGAGTGATGGAGGGAGGGAAGGGAGAAAGAAAAGTGAACGAGGGAATAGTGTAACTTTTGCTGTCATATCATTTCATTGTTGAGCCTGATGAGCATGAAAGACGGACGTGTCAAGGATTGTTAAAGTGTCAAATAAATCGAGTTCGATTCTAGTGTGGAGTGCTCAAAGCTTTTGTCCTGTGCAGTGCTTTGATTTGTCGATTTTGATGAGGCAGGCGTCGATCCCAATCGCTTAAATTGACGAGGATGTGGGATCAAAGAAGGTCTTTCCTTCCTGCTGGGTTCATTTGTATGGAAACCATTCAGCATGTATAGATTTCCACAATGAATGTTTAGAAGTACTGGGTGGCAGATTTCAGCGCAAGGGAAGAGCAGAAAATTTCAAATGGCTTAAGTGATTATCTCTAAAAATTTATTTCATGGGGTTTTTGCCTCAAACCCCATGAAATAGAGGCGTTATAGACATGGAATGGTGAGATTAGTATTGGCTTCTTCGGTTTCAGTTTCGGGTTCTCTCCTTTAAGCTTTTCAAAGCCCACCCTCAACCTAAAGATAATTAGTATGGATGTTGTCATTATTATTATTATTCAATGATTTGGGAAAAAATCTAATGGTTTCACTTTTTATGGGACTTTTGAAATATGGCCCCCTCACTTTCTCCTGTTTAGCTACCTAACTTAAATCATAACTCGTACATTTCTTTTGGCTGCATCGACGACTTTTCCGAGTCCTTTTCCAGAAAGAGATCAGGAGCTCGATCTTCCAATGCCCTTCAAATCTTCTGTCCACTTTAATTCTGATTGTCGCTAACCTCGGGACTGATTTGGATTTATCTTAATTTAAGTGCTTGTTATGCAAAATTCAGAACATGTAGCTGGACACGATACTTGCGAATTCATTATTACCGCCATCGATCAGTGTCGCAAAGTTAAGTAAAACGGCGAGACATTGCCTAAAACGGAGAAGTGAAATCACGAGTGCGCCCGCCTCGAGGCCAAGCTATTCAACGTTTCCCGCCCAAGCATCGATTTTGAATTTTCAAAGGGCAACGGTACAGCGCACAATTTCGGAACGACCGTTAGGCTTCTGTCCGTTGAGGCCTAGAAGTGGCGGCCACCTGGCCATCGATTCTCCCCCACTCATTTCTTTAACAAAATTTTGAAAGACAAATCTCTCAAAACCGTTTGAATTTTGAAGCCCTAATTCTCTCTCTCTCCCTCTCTCTCTCTCTCTCTCTCTCTCTCCATATATATACGGACAAACCTCACCATCCTCCATTATTCCTCCTCCATTTTGAAATCTCTCCGCCCCCTCCCCCCTCTCTCTCTCTCTCTCTCTCGATTTCATTTCGATTTTGAGCGAAGATGCGTGAGATCCTTCACATCCAGGGAGGCCAGTGCGGCAACCAGATCGGCGCCAAGTTCTGGGAAGTCGTGTGCGCCGAGCACGGCATCGACGCCACCGGCCGGTACCACGGCGACTCAGAGCTCCAACTCGAGCGGGTCAATGTGTACTACAACGAGGCCAGTTGCGGGCGGTTCGTGCCCCGCGCCGTCCTCATGGACCTCGAGCCCGGGACCATGGACAGCCTCAGGTCGGGGCCTTACGGCCAGATCTTCAGGCCTGACAACTTCGTCTTCGGGCAGTCCGGCGCCGGCAACAACTGGGCGAAGGGGCACTACACCGAAGGCGCCGAGTTGATCGACTCGGTCCTCGATGTGGTCCGGAAAGAGGCGGAGAACTGCGACTGCCTGCAGGGTAGGAAACACGTTCTCTCATCTCCTCCCTTCTCAATTTATGATAATTTTTACGTGCGATTAGCCTTGTGATTTCTCGAGAGAATTGATGTTCCTTTTGTATTTCGAGGGCAGGGTTTCAGGTGTGCCATTCATTGGGTGGAGGTACTGGTTCGGGAATGGGGACGCTGTTGATTTCGAAGATCAGAGAAGAGTATCCCGATAGGATGATGCTCACTTTCTCGGTCTTTCCCTCTCCGAAGGTGTCTGATACAGTTGTGGAGCCCTACAACGCCACCTTGTCCGTGCACCAGCTCGTCGAGAATGCCGATGAGTGTATGGTTCTCGATAATGAGGCCTTGTATGACATTTGCTTCCGAACGCTCAAGCTTACTACTCCTAGCTGTGAGTTTCCTCTTTCCTGAAATGAATGTCTCGTGTCTTTTGTTTATTTTTTACATTAAGATGTATTTGTTGGCGTGCAGTCCTGTTTAATATCCATCGTTCTTTTGGATGACGAGAGTGCAAAAAATCTATTAGTGAATAGTTGAGATTCATGTTTGTGAGATGGACCCAAACTGAGTTGATGGTTGAATAAATTTTGGGAGTTATACTGGCAGTGATTGCTAAAGAAACACTTCGGACAGGTGTCTTTTTGTCCTGAATTCAGGCTTGTTTGTGAACTGAGCAGACGTCAATGTTTGGTTGTTGCAGTTGGAGATTTGAATCATTTGATATCAGCAACAATGTCTGGAGTTACCTGCTGCTTGAGGTTTCCGGGGCAACTCAACTCTGACCTTAGGAAACTTGCCGTCAACCTTATACCCTTTCCTCGTCTTCACTTCTTCATGGTGGGGTTTGCTCCGCTTACTTCTCGTGGGTCGCAGCAGTACAGAGCCCTCACGGTCCCTGAGCTAACTCAACAAATGTGGGATGCCAAGAACATGATGTGCGCAGCAGACCCACGTCATGGGCGTTATCTCACGGCATCTGCCATGTTCCGTGGAAAGATGAGCACAAAGGAAGTGGATGAGCAGATGCTCAATGTGCAGAACAAGAACTCTTCCTACTTCGTTGAGTGGATTCCCAATAACGTGAAGTCGACTGTCTGCGACATTCCGCCCACTGGCCTTAAGATGGCATCGACATTCATCGGCAACTCGACTTCCATTCAGGAAATGTTCAGGCGGGTAAGCGAGCAATTCACTGCCATGTTCAGGAGGAAGGCTTTCCTGCATTGGTATACTGGGGAAGGGATGGATGAGATGGAGTTTACTGAGGCAGAGAGCAATATGAACGACTTGGTCTCGGAGTACCAGCAGTATCAGGATGCGACTGCCGATGATGAGGAGTACGAGGAAGAGGAGGGTGATTACCAGGAGGAGGATATGTAGCAAGAGGCGCACATCTGATTGGTTGTTGAATTCAGTTGGAGAAGTTGCTATCATGTTTTAGCAGCCATTCTTTCTAACCTCAACTTCCAGTTGCTGGTTTGTAGGATGTGAAGTTAGTTGATGAGGGGGGAAAAACTAAGGACAATATTTTAGCTTTCTCTGTAACTTGGAATTTACTACTATATGTTACAAGAACCTCCGAATCCCTATTATCTTTTTATAAATTGCAATTGCATTCAGTAAGATGAGATTTTGTGGCCAAGTTTTCTATTGCTTGGTGAATTGTGGTGAATGCATGCGTAGTGCCACGATGCTGCTGTCGAGGATGGATGGTGTGAATAGTTGCAATGGGTTGTCACTGGTTGACCTTTGAATTCCGGACATGTTGGCCGATATGATGTGGTAATCTATGATTAGCATTCATATATCGTGCATAGATCATAGAGCCTCGAGTACAAGAAAGTGTCCTGATGATGTATACGAACTTTCTTTTACAATACGGTAGTAAAATTTCGCGTATCCCGCAATCTTTTTCTACTGTTTCACAACGTATGAAGTAGCCTACATATTTTGTAGTTTCCCTTGATAGAGAGAGGAATCACTTTGAAATAATCGCAGCTTCATGGGACTGCCAAAATATGGATCCTTCCTGGGCTGAACTAATGGGTCTGAGAGATGCTTGCAGGCTCGGCATCTTTTCCAATCCAGTCAATTTGAGGGGCTGGCTTCCATGTGGCACATTGGAGAGACCGAAATGATCCCACATTTGTTGATTTCGTTGCCAACAAACTGGACTTCCTCTATTCATAGCGAAGGTTCTTGTTAAGGAAAAAGGTCTCCAACCCCTCGTGCTATATAAACTGGCATCCTCCGCAGAGATTCATCACCAGCAAAAGAGGAAGTTGCTACGAAACCAAGTACGACAAGCAAGACACCGAGATCTCTCATTTGCCAGCGTTTCGTCTGAGAATAGACTTCCCTCTTCTTCTCCCAAAATGGCCTTGATTCTCTTCCTCGCCTTCTCCCTCTTCCTCCAAGGAGCCCTGGGTATAAACGCTGGTTCTTCTTCCCCACCGTGCAACCAAGAAAAGCCATTTGATTCCTCGACTGACCCGTCGCTTTGTTTCCTTGCATTTCTCGTTGTCAGGTGACATTGTATGCGAGCAGTTGCCTGCAGAACTCTGCTCGTTCTCGATCGCGTCTAATGGAAGGCGGTGCGTCTTGGAGAATGTCGTGAGCCTGACGGATGGGAAGGTGGAATACGAATGCCAGACCTCTCAGGTGGTTGTGGACATCATGCAGGAGTGGATCGAGACCGATGATTGCATCCGGGCCTGTGGAGTGGATAGGGAGTCTGTTGGCATATCTTCAGACGCTCTCCTTCAGCCTCACTTCATTGCCAAGCTCTGCTCACCGGCATGTTACCACAACTGCCCCAACATCGTTGATCTTTATTTCAACTTGGCCCTTGGAGAAGGTAACTCCTGACCGCGAATCGATCCGCGCCATTTGCTTCGAAACAACATTGTCCTCTTCAAATCTTTCACCATCGCTCATTCTGCCGTCGACCTTCCGCAGGTGTCGATTTGTCAGATCTATGTGAGGTGCAAGGGAGCAACCCGAAGCGGGTCATGAAAGAGGTTCGAAGTTCCGGCGCAGCATCCGGTCCCATGGCCGCCGCGCCTAGGAGGAGTCTTTTTGGTGAATTCTACGAGATTGGAAATGCCCCTGCTGAAGCTCCCATGTATTAGTAGGGGTCATTTTCCCTCACGAGTCCGTGTTTGTGGTTGTCTCTGTCTAATTGCTTTCACTTTGCGATGGGCAGGACTTGTGTCTGCCTACAGATATGAGAATGTTAAGGTTCTATCTCACCTAAATTTCTCATTGTATTGTGCCATTTTGGCGAGTACACGTTTTGCCACAACAGCGAGATTATCATTATACGCTTAATGATTTTGAATCGAACTACTAATTGACGAGGACATTGACCACAAAGCATGCATTCTACTCTAAAGTCCCCATCACCGTCTTGACGATCCTCATTCTTCTCTATAACGACTCCATGGTTTTCTGCTTGTATCGAAGTCAAATTTCATATCTTGCACATTAATAGAATGAGTAGTATGTTGATTAATAGTGTCATTTGATCATGAGATCCGATACATTACATTTTGTTGGGAAGATAAGATATTGCAATCCTAGCTATACCCTTCCATTGATATATTTGATAAAAATGTGCAATGTTTCTTTAATTTATAATGCCATGTGAAATTCAACCAGCTGAAACCGTATGCTTGGGAATAAGAAGGTCGAGAGCAATTTTTTTTTCATTTTTCACATAAAAATTTGAAATTAACGAAAGTTCAAAAGAATATTGTAAAGTTTTACGCGACTCTATTCTTATAGGCCCATTGTTATAGTTTTTGAGTTGGATGGTGCATCTTATTTTTAGAAAAAAAATTAAAAATAAAAAAATAAAAAAGTGAATCGACAGAAAGATTTTTTTTCTAATTTAAAAATTTCCCAACCGTTTAAAGGTTGATTTATTTTACGGAAAATAACTTTTAAAAATTTTTGTTTCTGATTTTTCATTGTTCGGTGTACGGAAAATAAATAACTCAACTTTACCAAAAAAAAAGAGTCAAGAAAAAAATATCTTCAGAAGTGAAAAAAATTGACTTCATCTATTTGAAGAGAGGATCCTCGTCTTTCTTTCGCTCAAACCGAGCACGTTGTAATGACTACTTTTAATTCAATTTTTCGTTTCTTTTGTCAAAAGAAAAATCAAATCTTTAATTATTTTTTAGTTTTATCTCCCTGCGTCTGCCCTGTTCCGTGGAAAGATGAGCACCGAGGAACTGGATGAGCAGATGCTCAATATGGAGAACAAGAACGCTTCCTACTTTGTTGAGTTGATCCCCAACAGTATCAGGATACGACTGCCGATGCTGAGGAGTGTGAGGAGGAAGAGGAGAGTGATTGCCAGGACATCTGATCGGTTGTCGAGTTCAGTTGGTGAAGTTGCTACCATGTCTTAGCAGCCATTCAATCTAACCTCAACCTGCAGTTGCTGGTTCGTAGGATGCCAAGTTAGCTGACAAGGGAAGGAAGACTAAGGACAATAATTTGGCTTGTTCTGTAACACGCAATTTTACTACTATATGTCAGACGAGATCCTTCGAATTCCTGTTATCTCATATAAACTGTCATCGCCTTTGGTAAGACTAGATTTTGCAGCAATTTTCATTTTCTTACTTCTCTCACAAGTCCTGATCCTTTGCTTGCTGAATTGTGGTGAATGTGTTACAGAAGGCATGGTGGTGGTCTCAAGGTGGACGTGCGAGTTGTTGCAATTGTAGTCATCGCTCATTAACCTTTGAATTCCTATCGTGTTGGGTGATAATGTGGTAATCTATGACGCACATATAAATGGGTGTGTCGATTGTACGTAGATCACAAGAGTCTTAGAGTCTTGGAGTACAAGAATGTCCCAGAATGTATCCGAACGTGCTTAGGAGTATGAGGGGAAGCATATTTTGATCGTTTGTCGCTGATAGGCTTATAGTTTCAACTTAAAAAGAACGGCAGCTACATGAGATTGCCAAAACATGGGTCCAACAGTCTGACTCTGATGAGATGCTTGAAGGCCTCCAGCGCCATCTGCTTCAGTCAAATCATTCGGGCGGCTTCCACCTGGCACGTTGGAGAGACCGAAATGATCCGACATTTGTCGATTTCGTTGCCACCAAACTAAACTTCCTGAACTCGTAGCGAAGGTTCTTGTTCCCAAAAGGTTCTCCAACCCCTCGTGCTATATAAACGAGCATTCTCCGGAGATGATCATCACCGGCAAAAGAGATCTCGGCCTTGATTCATCACCATCGTAGACTTCCTCTTCTTCTCCCAAAAATGGCCTTGATTCTCTTCCTCGCCTTCTCGCTCTTCCTCCAAGGAGCCCTGGGTATAAGCCGTGGTTCTTCTTCGCCACCGTGCAACCATGACGAGCTATTTGATTCCTCGACTGACCCGTCGTTTTCTTTCCTTGCATTTCTCTTTGTCAGGTGACATTATATGCGAGCAGTTGCCTACAGAACTCTGCTCGTTCTCGATCGCGTCTAATGGAAGGCGGTGTGTGCTAGAGAACTACGCGAGCCCAACGGACGGGAAGACGGAATACGAATGCAAGACCTCTCGGGTGGCTGTGGACGTCATGCGTGAGTGGATCGAGACCGATGATTGCGTCCGAGCCTGTGGAGTGGATAGGGAGTCTGTTGGCATATCTTCAGATGCTCTCCTTCAGCCTCGCTTCATTGCCAAGCTCTGCTCACCGGCGTGTTACCACAACTGCCCCAACATCGTTGATCTTTACTTCAACTTGGCCCTCGGAGAAGGTAACTCCCGACCGCGAATCAATCCTCGCCATCTGCTTCAGAACAACATTATCCTCCTCAAATCTTTGCTATCGCTGACTCTGCCATCAATCTTTAACAGGTGTTTATTTGTCGGATCTCTGCAAGGTGCAACGGAGCAATCCGAAGCGAGTCATGAAAGAGGTTCGAAGTTCTGGCGCAGCATCCGGTCCCACGGCCGCCGCGCCTAGAGGGAGTCTTCCTAGTGAATACTACGAGATTGGACATGCCCCAGCCGAAGCTCCCATGCATCAGTAGTGGTCATATCTACGGACTGTTGGTGTTTGCGGTTGTCTCTATCTAATTGCTTTAGCTTGTGATGGGCATTGCCATGTATTTGCCCATACATATGAGAATTGTAAGGTGCTATGTCACATACACCTTCTATGGATTCGTGCTATTCTAGCAAATTCTGGTTTCATCAGAGCAGTGACATTATCGTTATATGTTTAATTATTGGTGAACTAAACTAGGGTTCAGATGTTAAATTGAGAAATAATTAAAAAAAACAGTAATTAATGAAGAGATTAACCACAAAACACACATCTTAGGTCCCCATCATTATCGTAATAATCGTCACATTTCTCTACAATTCCTCTATGGTTGCCACCCTGTATTGCTAGGACAGCTCTCCCTCCAACATTGATGCTAACTGCATTATCATATAAGAAGTATCATGAAGGGTCAGAGACATGAATAGGCAAAATAGACCAAGCATTGCCATGTATTTGGCTTACTCTAATGCCATTAAGTTCGTCAATGCCTTTCCTGAACTAATAGAGAATCTTCGGAATAACCAGTGGTGCTTTGAAGCATAAGACAATCCCAGTAAAGTAAAAAATGAACGTTATTTTCGAGGGCTAAGGGAGTGCATGAAAAGGGTGATAAGGAATGGTATGTGAATAGATGTAAGATAGTCATATTGCTACTGCTACTCCCACTACCATTACTATATCACTAATGCAGTCGATTTGGCCCATGGGTGACAGAGCTAACATGTCAAAAAATAATAAGCTAAAGATATTTTTGATAATCTCTTCGAAATAAAACGGTAAAAAGTAATTTTCAATTTCATATTTTCTTATCGAAATTTCAAATTATTGAAAATTCAAAAGAGTATAGTAAAGCTTTGTGCGGCTCTGTTCTTTTTTTTTTTTTTTTAAATTTAGCTGCTAACTTTGCAAACCTTACGAGTGCATACATAATTACATTTTTTTAAAGTTCTCGTATTTTATATAACAAAAAATTAAAAAATGGAAAATAAGCAAAAAAAATAAAAGGAAGAAACTGTGATCAGTTACGAGTTGGATGGTGTAGTTTATATAACAAACAACAGTTAAAAAAATTGGAAAATAGACCCCCCAAAAAGAAAAAAGCGAATCAGCAGAGGCAAATTATTATTTTTTTATTTTTAATATTTTCCCCCAGCCACATAAGTGCGCGTGCATTGGTCACTGGCAATGCGAAGTCAGTCTAGGGTTTTTCGAGTAACTTCAGAATAAAACCTTCTTTCTGCTCCGGTCGAAGTCGATCTCCATAGCGACCGGCTTCTCCGCTTCCCCTGAGCCACGCTCTGCCCGAACGCGCCAGTCCACATCGTCTTCTTCCGCGGCAACCAGCCAAACCTTTTGCTCCCAGCCAGGTAATCTCTCTCTCTCTCTCTCTCTGTACGTGCATTTTTCAGCCGGCGCCTGCACTTGTGAGACGGATTCTGGAGCTAGCGAATCTCGCTGTGGTTACTGAATTTCTTGTAGGATTACTAATGCTCTTCGTTCTCTTTCGTCAATCTCTCCTAGTCATCTTTCCTTCATTCATTATCCTCTTTTGCGTTCTTAATCGTCAATTGCTGTTTAGGTGATTTGATTTTGGTAATTTTGTGGCTGTCAGGTTATAATGGCTGCTGCTAGTAACGTTCCGAGTGGTTTGGACAAGGAACAGGTAATTAGCTGGTTTGTACGTGATTTGTTTTTCTTTTTACTTTTTGTTGGGGGGTAGCCGAGCCCGCAGATTGGATGGTTGAATCTTTTCGGGAAAGCGATTTGATGTATTTGATATGTTCGGTGAGCTTGAGCAATTTTTCCCGAGACAATTTGGTTGTTGTTCTCGTTGAAATTGTGCATCGCACTTATGAGTCTTTGATCCGGCAGATTTTTGGCATGGCAGAGAAGGAGATGGAATACCGGGTGGAACTTTTTAACAAGTAGGTCCTTTCATCTGTATCTCCAGTTGCTTATTTCACCAAAGCAATATTCTTTTCTTCGTCCATATGGAGTAGCTATCGATGATCAATATGAACCTTATTATTAATGTAACCAGTGTCCTTTATCGTAGTTTATTTTATAAATGCGCACACGGTTCTCATCTTGGGCTTAAAGAGTATGTCTTCAATTCTTGTACCGATGCGTTGTGACTAGTACCTTCCTTTCTGGGGAAAATGAGTCAGGGATGCTTGTGCTCTTATAATTTATGGACCATCAGTAATAGGCTCTTTCTAACTTACAGTTCAATGTCACTCTTGCTCATATCATATTGCTCGCAATTCTGTTGATGAGGTAAAGAGTCACATGAGATACGATTTTTACTCCAGCATTCTTGGTGTGCGTCTGATTTGGTGCCACTGAAAATATTTGATGGAGGAACTCTTTCAAGATTTCTCAAGGGTGATCCTAGTGGAACTATATTACCATAAGCCACTGATCTGAAGGCCAATGTTGAGATTGATAGGCTGAAGTTTTCTTGTCTGTTCCTACGACTTTTAGGGGATTTTTTTGTGATAGAGTAACTAAACTTTGGGATTATCTCAGGAGCTAATCCTTGGGATCCTCCTATGTGAGTGAGAGAAGAGAAAGGAGCATTTGACCCAAGGCTTGTGTCTGGCTTTTGCCAAAGTTTCCTTTGGCGAGCAGTCTAAGCCATGTGGAGTGTCATTGAGTGGGACTCAAGTGATTTTCATTTTTTTCAATCATAGAAAAAGTGGAGTACTTTCTGATTCTAGCGATCACTTTCCCTGTTATCACATAATTACTTCTTTCTTTCTTTGATGCAGGCTTACTAACACATGTTTTAACAAGTGCGTAGAGAAAAAGTAAGTGACGTCTTATGTCCCTGTACTTTTAGAACAGAGCTTTTCTTGTACTTTTGGACGTGCAAGAAGAAAGTTCTAGCTGACCTCTGTGGTAATAAGCTGCATATTGGTGCATTTATAAATTACCCTCGAGGCATTTTAAGAGAAATTAACCGAGCGAGCACTTTTCTTAATGTTATTCCATACTTTGTCAGGTATAAGGAATCAGAGCTAAATATGGGCGAAAATAGTTGCATTGATCGATGCGTTTCAAAATATTGGCAGGTAAGGCTTTGAGTAGCCTGCATGGAATAATTGAAACTGGCATTGCTATTTACAAATAGAGTGATGAATATTTTCTTAATGAGATGAGTGATTACATTATCAGTATAGTATTAACTTCATGTCATGCTTTTGAAACACCTGCTGCGACTGTGCTTTTTTTTTGTGATTGATGTTTTGGAAGTTCAAACAGTTTTTTATTTTCATGGGTGATCTTTTGGTCCAGCTTTTTCTTCTTCACTTGGTTAGAGTCATTACTTCTGAAAAAGAATATCTACAGTAAATGCTTCTGCTGTCATACTTGACCTGGGTAGTTTTACTATTTGGATTATTTTACTACTAATGTGTTTGCACACTGGCTAAACCTAGGTTATATCATGGAATGAAAGGAGGTTTTCTTCATGAGTTAATGTGAATGTGGATTGTTGGTCTCTTGTCCAAGACAAAATATGAGTTCTTAAAGTTTGTGATAGAACAGCTAGTAGGTCAATTAGTTGTTCCAGTTATTATCTAATTATGGAAAAGCTGTCAAGCAGAGTGTTCATCTTTTTTATCTAACTAGTTCTTACTTTTAAAAAGCAGGGGATTCCAAGAACTTACCTTTTTTCGTTGTTGTTTTCTTTGGTAATCTTGATGTGTAACTTCATGTGTTGCTATATGATTGCATTAGCCAGACAATTGTTCGTTGGGATAATTTCTTAGTCCACTTTTCTTCTCTTAAAAACTTGTTCCAGGTGAATAGTCTAATCGGCCAGTTGCTGGGGTCTGGTCGTCCGCCAATGTAGAATTTTGCTGTTGCAGCTGATCGATGTTATCCTAGAGCAGTTGAGCGGTTGCATTCTGACGAAAGGCAGGAACTGATATTGAATATTGATAGTCCCTTTTTCTGTATGTCTTTGAGTTTTCGAGGTCCTCTGCTTATAGTTTTGTTCGCACTTTGTGGCAGTGGCAGCCTGAATGCTTGCCGTCCACAGTTCTTGAGAATTGTATGCTTAATAAATGAAAGCGGACGTCATTAATTTCAATTGAATTAAATTCTGGGATGTGCTTCTTATCCAACAGCAAGCACACGATCAAACTCCTAGCTGCTCAAATATTTGATGAGGTCTTGATTGTCATTAACGGGTGTTTGATGAAATCGTAAGGGTTTCAGACGCTCGGGGTGCTATTGGAGAAGTTATTATATGTTCTCTATTCTATGCGGATCAAATGTCATTTCCACAGGCATTCGATTTAGTAGCACCTTCCTTACTATCGTTGCTGAGTTAAGCACAAGTCTGACCGGTATCATAAGAATCCCCCTTTCGCAGAAATGAAAACGACTTCTCATTGCCAGTTAAAGAGAGTTCCATTTCCATTGTCAAAGTATTTTCTTGATGTCTAGCTAGAAGACGTTCCGATCGTTGTCGGGCCAGAAATTAGGCCTAGGGAAAATGTACCTATCCAGTACACGATCACTAGGGTTCATGATCATCTCGAAAAGGCCCACGAACTTAGTGGATAAAGTTAACCCGACCCGATAGGATCACCAGTGTCTGGCGAATTCGCTAGAAGCTCGGGCAAATTCTGGATGTGTGGGATATGTAGTTCTGCCATCGTCAGGACTTTTCCCATTTGCACTCGGTATTGCTCAAGGAGAGGGCGAATTAGCTTAGCTCAGAGAGAAAAATGTCGATCATCCCGGTCACCGACCGACGACGGGCAGCCAGCGACGACGACCCATTCTCTTCCTTCATGAACCTGAGCGACGACCTCTTGTCGTCTCTCGATCTCTGGGACCCATTCGCTACTTTCCCTTTCTCTCCCTCCCTGCTCTCCTCTCGCTTCCCGGACTTCTTCACCGGTGCTCTCGCGCCGGTCCGTACCCGGATCGACTGGAGGGAGACCCGCGAAGCCCATTTCTTCAAGGGTTATTTCCCGGGTCTCCGCAGCGACGACGTCGTCATCGAGGTCGGCGCTGACAGAGTGCTCAAGATCAGCGGAGGCGAGTGCTCGAGCAGCTTCGTGTTGCCGGAGGACGTGAGATTGGACCTGGTCACGGCAGATATGAAGGATGGGTTTCTCGTCGTCACTGTTCCGAAGGTCGTGAAGGAAGCTCCGAGCAACGTCAGGGTCGTTGAGATCACTGGCTAACCTAGTAAGGTGCTTGTGTTCGGACTTTGGTCTTTGGTGTGTGCTCGTGTGTGATTAACGGTGTGGAAATTGAATGCGTAGTTGTAATTCAGGAACAGCGTCTGTGTGGGTGGGTTAGATGGAGACAGGATGGTCAAGGGGGATTTCAGGTGTGTGAGGAAGTGTTTGATGAAATTTCAGTGCGTCTGTTATCCGCTATGTTACTGCTGTAGCGGCCGGTTCCGATGGCAATGAACTATCGCGTTACGTAAAAGTCAATAAGAACAAAGAACGACACGGCCATCCCTTCGTTCAAACTCAGCCAAAATCGACAATTATCAACAAACATATATATCGCTCTCTTTAACAATACTTAAAATCCAAATCTCAAAAGCCATCTTTGCTATGGAAAAGGATCGGAAACATATCATCCGATGCGACGTCAGGTGATCTATTCTCAAACAAGTTCATCCAATCTAAATCGAACATCCCTAGTTAAAAGGAAAAAGAAAAACTCCCACAAAGCTTTGCCCGTACTAAAAGGGGGTCACCTGATGTTGCGTTAGGTGACTCGGATCACCCATCACTGTTCATTAAACCCCCTATTGAAAGGAAAATCCCCCATCCGTCGGATCTTTTGATGTCAGGCAATCCAAATCTCATTGCTACTGCTCTCGTCCTTTTTCGCTGTGGCGAGAAATTTGAAAAAAAAAATAAAACGAATATAGTGAATAACTCTTCTAAGTAGATCGGGTATTTACTATGCACATTTAACGTAATATAAAAAAATCATAATATAAATATAAAATATAATAGACATACTTAATTGAAATTGAGTTGTTTCATTTTAAACAAAACTTATACAAATAAAGATATTCATTTAATTGCCCAACAAAATTCAAATGCAATCGGAATCTCAACTTATATAGTCGGTGGCCAGTCCACAATGATATTCTACTAGTGGTATGAATATTTACAAACTGTTTGACGAGCTCGCAGAGATATTGAGCATCAATCCAAGCCTATGACAACATTCTTTACAATTCACAAAAACAATCTAAGATATGTATCACAAGTCGATTTTTACAAACCAAATGTATTATCGTTTGCAGCTCATTTATCAAACCTAATTTATTTGACCAGGTATTTCTTAAATCATTTCAGAGTTTTTGTCCAACCATTACACTTGATCTGTTAGCAAAGCTTGTGGCCCAATCTTCGACTTATCGACAGTAACGAGAGTTGAAGCCACCACTTTTCAGAACACACCAACAATTCTTTCTTATGTAAGGAGCTTGTGCTTACTTTGAGGTGGATTAAGAAGAAGTCGATATGCTGGTGGAGAAATAGGAAACTGTCGATTGTACCTTCGCAAGTCATCTATAACGAGTTGATGTACTGGACCAGTTCATGCAGGGAACTGTAAGAAGAGCCACCTTCTTTGATACTCTGCATCACTTCATGCTTCAAGTCCGTCATCCTCTGCCTCACGATCTCTCCTTCTTCGCTGGCCATGAGCTTCTTTATAGCTCTCTCGATCTCTCCTCTTTCTATGTCTTCCAGCAACAGGCCTACCCTCCAAACGTGGCTCAAGTACCTGGCATTCACTCTCTGGTCCCCGAAGCACGGTGTGCAGATCATCGGGACTCCCTCCGAGATGCTCTCGAGGGATGAATTCCAGCCGCAATGGCTCCAAAACGCCCCGACCGACTCATGCGCCAAAACTTTCTGCTGTGGTGCCCATTTTATGAAATGACCCCTTTCGCCCACAATTTCCGCGAAGCCGTCGGGGAGCAGGTCGATCGCTTCCGACCCGCGAACCAACCCAGGACGTACGACCCACAGGAAGGGTTGCTCGCAGTTTGCGAGTCCCCAAGCCATTTCGACGAGCTCTTTCTCGTCAATGGACGCTACGCTTCCCAGGCTCACGTAGAGGGTCGAATTCATGGCTTGCCTATTCAGCCACGCGACGCAACTCTCGTCCTCTTCGATTAGGCTGACGGAGAGAGGTGGAGCGATCTTGTGTAGAGGTCCTATGGTGAAAAAGGGAACCGGGTATTCCCGTCTAAGCTTCATCAATGGTGAATGTTCGAGACATTCAATGGTGTTTAGGAGGAATGCAACCGAAGATCCTATTTGATTAGATCTCTCGAGCAGTGGTAATAATTGTTCAGAGCCTTCAAACTTGTAAATGGGAAGATCCTTAAATCTGAGGGGATGAAGCTGAGGTACGAGCTCCAGTGCTTTTGAATCTGCAAATTGATAAAGACGACTGCAAAGTCTATGCGGTTCAGGGGGTGAATGTGCAGGGTCGACTAAAGCTACACGGATGAGTGATGCCACGTCTAGATATCTGGCATAGAGTTTTACTCACCTTGCAAGGGAATGAAGCCTTCTTCTTGGAGTCGAGGGTAGTCGTTGTAGATCGAAGTATTGGCAGCGCCACAGGCACGGAAGATGATACATGGGATTTTCAGCTCTCGAGCTGCTTCTTCTGCAAAATACATGAGCCCGTCATAGATTATGCAGGTAATCTCGTCTTGGCGATCTGTTCTTTCCCTTAATCTCGTTAAGGATTCCTGGAACGAGATCTTGCAGTTGACATTGAGCTTCAAGAGCAGAGACACGAAGCTTCTAGAGGAGGTGTCGGCCTCGGATAAGCCATCTGCTATAGGAAGAAAATCGAACTGAGTGTGGTCAGATTGGCTGGGGAAGTGGAACTCGGTGTGAGCTACCGTGACGGAGAAAGAGCCGGTCGAACGAAGAGCTGCTCCGAGCTGAAGCATCGGATTTAGGTGACCTTGGTAAGGACATGGCACTAGCACCAAAAGGGGCCGCCTCCTATCTCCGGCCGTTGCCATCGGGAGCGAGGCCAAAACTCACTTTGAGTGGTCTTGAATTATACAATCCGCGGTTCATTTCTTCATGTTAAAAAGCGCATAAAAGGGACGGGCACAATCCTTCAGTGATGGATACTCGTTGTTTAAAGTGCTGCCTGACAATAAAAAAGAGTGGAGTCAGATATTTTTATTTGGAGATGGACAGGGCATGCTGGGGCCAATGCTGCGCAAATTGGTGATAAGCTTGAACTCGCTAAGCAGATTCAGCACGACTTATGCATCATCTTCATCGGTGTATAAACATGAAATTCTCTCTCGAAACCGTCCGCTAACTCGCAAGAAATCTTTTGGACACGTTAAACAAAGAAAAAGACAATATTGGACGCTGTTCATTCGGCCCGCGTATTTACAAGTATCAGCCTGTTCGATTAGAATTCCCATTGAGAAATTGTATGAAACAAGCTAATGTTTTTCTTTCAGAAATCTTTACCCTTATTGTTCTGTTAACATTGTATTTAGATTTATCAACACCATTTCAATCTTGGCCCTACCTTACCTTTTGGATTTTATGCAACTATTTGTATTGATTTGCGCCCATCAAACTGTTTTAAAGAGGGGGTAGGGACATAGACGCGCGAAATTGCGAGATTGCAATTTAAAGGTTTCAATATTGAAACACTTCAACTGAAATATGATCTTTGAGGATGCGATCTAAAGAGATATATGATGCTGATTTCCGATCTGCCACCCGACTTTTTGGCGTGAGCCAAATCTCTGCTTGATAAGTTGGTATTTGATTGTATAAACAGATACTCCAGTGGCGGCTGGAGGCCAGAATTAACAGTTAATCTGATGCTGCATGTCGAGGTTGGAATGACAGGATGAGTTCCACCAATTCATTCAATGAAGTGTTGGTGGAACCACCAATGTCGAGACTCTGCTCAGCTCTCTCTTTAAATGCCTGGGCATTTTGTCTAATCACCGCCCCTTCTTCCTCTACCATTAGCCTTCTGATGGCACTCGCTATCTTCCCACGTTCTAGCTTTGATTCCAACTCCAGTCCGATCTTCCATACGTGGCTTATATACTTTGCATCCAGACCTTGGTCGCCGAACACCGGCCAGCAGAGCATGGGAACGCCTTCGCAGATGCTTTCCAAGGTCGAGTTCCATCCACAGTGAGTCCAAAATCCTCCCACTGCGCCATGAGCCAAAACTTCCCTCTGCGGTGCCCATTTCACAATACAACCTCTTTGTCCTATTATTTCTTGCAATCCCTCTGGCAAGAGCTCGAGCCACTCTGCACGACACACCGAGCTGGGTCGTACCACCCACAAGAAAGGTTGCTCGCTTATGGCCAATCCCATGGCAGTTTCGAGCAGTTGTTCCTCGTTCATGGTAGCCACACTGCCGAAGCTCACATACAAGACCGATCTGCTGGTTTGGTTGTCAAGCCACGAAATACACCCGGTATCTTCCTTCAGTAATGAACTAGAGGAATAATGGGCTAACTTGTGAAAAGGGCCAACGGCAAATATCGGTGCATGGAAATATTCTTGAATCTTCGGTAGCATTTCTTCTTCGAGGAAGCGTATTGTGTTCACAATGGTTGCGCAAGAATTCCTTGTCGCACTTGTCGTGGCAGCCCGAAGCTCTAGGGTGGTGTCCGAGGGATTCTCCCTCATGGTAATGAGAAGATCCGCGAGTTTGAGGGACTGTAACTGGGGGGATTCATCCTGAATTAAAGAATCTGCCAAATCAGAAGCAAATCTAACATTAATTTCTGATATTAGATAATTATATGTTCGGTGCATGACAATAGAAACGTCTTCCTAGCTGCCTTGAGAATCATTTAGATAAACTTCTCATTTCAAACTCACCTGTGAAAGATATATAGCCTTGCTTGTTGGATCGGGGAAAGGCGGCAAAAGCCAACATAGAAGCAGCTGCACTGGTTCGAACGTTAATACTCGGCAGATTCAATAGAGAAGCCACCTTTTGAGCAAAGTGCATCACCGCATCATAGATGATGCATGCAACCTGACCCAGTGAATCATCATGTTCTAATATTTGTTGAATAAACTGGCGAAGGGGTTCCTGGCAGTTCCTGTGAATAGCAAGCATCGTCGAGTGGAAGTCCCGAGCAGCAAAGCTGCTTTGGGACAAGCCATCCGGAAGAGGTAAGAAGGTGAAATTCGGATAGTTGGAAGGATCGGGCGAGTTGAACTGAGGATGAGCTATGGTTATTGAGAAGCCTCTTGAGTTCAGCATGGTCGCCAGCTGCAGCATGGGGTTGATGTGGCCCTGCAAGGGAAAGAGCACCAACACCAAGCGGCAGGTTTCACTTTCAGGCATCGCGCATAGATGACCGATCTTGAACTCTATAACTCTGCAATTTGATACTGTGACTGCGCAAAAATTGCTGTGTGAATAACAAGCCAGGTTAGTGTTTAAGGACGTTTAGGACTCTTTCGGAGACCCCGCAAAACCATGAGATACTTTTGCCGTGTTCAACTTCTCTTTTCAAAAGAGACCCATTTGGAAACTTCAAACTTTTTTTTCTAAAACTGCATGCTGAAGCAACTCTAACAAGCACCTAATATAAATCCAAGGAAAGCTAAGAGACAATTTGAACTAATCAGTTTTTGGAGTCTTGGGCTGATGAAGTAGTTGAAATGAAGTAGTTTTGGATTGTCAAATGACAAACTTTCTGCTCATGGGCTTGGAAGAAGATACTTGATCATCGTCGAGAGGTCCATCACTTATTCAGATGACAGGTTGGAGATGGTTGTTCTATATCACTATGATTTGATATTTGGCATCCTGGAGGCCCTCTAAACCTTCTTCTTTTGGATAGTGATATCTACCGGTCCGGTTTTCCTATAAGTGCAATGGTTGCTTATTTGAGGGCGAATGTTTCTGCTCATCGTACTATTTTGTTATTAGGTGTAGGGGTGTCTATTCCTACTTCCAGTGATAACCAGGACCGACTTTGCTGGACGGGGCATCCATCCGGTGTGTTTTCAGTAGTATCGGCTTGGGATTTTTTTTTTACCGAACGGCATTCCTGTTTGGTGGTCTTCTTTTATTTGGGAAAAAAACGCCCATCCCCCGATACCGGTTTCATATCTGGCTTATGACTCACAACAGACTACTTACTCGGGTATTTTTGTTGTCTTGTCGTAGAATCTTGGATGTGAAGTGTCCATTTTGCAATCACAGACCGGATTCAATTGACCACCTATTTTTTGGATGTACTGCTACGAGACAATTGGCTATGTTTTGGGCCGCGAAATGCAACCTAACTTGGCAGAATAGACCATGGATAGAAACCTTGCATTGGGTCACTAGATCTATATCTAGTAAATGCTTCTACTAGAGGGTAGCTCGGTTTGCATTGGGTGCGCTTTGTCATATCATATGGAAGGAGAGAAACAATGCTCTATTCTGGAACCAGCATATCTTCATCCCAACCTTAGAGAAACAACTTGTGAAAACAGTTAAAGACATGGCCCTGACCTTCAACAAGGAAGCAGATTCTCATCGTAATAGAAGATTACAAAGAAGCTGGGATATTCACCCTTCTATTGTGCTGTAATTTCAGTGTGGAAGTTTACTTCTTTTGCTTTGCCTTTAGGCTTGGATGGTCTTTTATAATAACCATTTTATATTTTGAACTACAACACCCTCCCACTCTTAAATGATATTGGCTAATATCATCATGAGTGTGAGTTTTGTTGGTGTTGGGTCTCTGTCTTGCAAATGCGCATTGGCAAAAGTAATATATCTACTTACCTTTATAAAAAAAAAAAAAAAGTAGTTGAAATGCTTGACTGATACAAGTTAGAAGAGACTTGTTGCACGGCTTTGCAAAGACTTTTTCAGAGTTCCAAATTTCGTACTCTCTGCGCCCTACAATTTAGAAAGACTAGTTTGATGTGATTGTGTGCCTTTGCGATTTTACATGTATAAGTCATGAAATGTCGAAACTAACCTTGGACCTTGTCCTGTCTTAATCCATGGGTGTCATTGAATGTTTATCACAAAATCTTATGCTTTTAGGATGTGATGATCTGTCAAACGATTTCGATACCCCAAAGTTAAAGACTCCCCTTGACAAGTCTTTAATCTTTCTTCAAATTATGGCGGAACACTATCTTTCTTCTTTTGCTAGACATCGCGAAATGTGTCGCTGCCTCGGTGGCTTCTCACAAAGTTTGGTAAAGCAATAGGAATCATCATCCAAGAGCTTTCTTGAATACTCTTAAGGTAGAATGGAAGACCAGATTACATGGAGGAATGTAAAAGATCCTTACGTAACTAGCATACTGGGATATGGACAACAGGAAGGGCCAAAAGCTCTTTCTCGTGCCCTTTCATTCTACAGTTAACAATAGTTCTCTTTTTTTCGCCATTGCAGAAAATCATGGAAGCTGAATGATGGGCAAAGCAAACAAAAATCAAAATTTGAGTGATAATTCATTCAGAAATTCAGAGCAGGACGAGGGAACTGCGTACTCCCGAGGGAGAGACGTCTCCTGAATTATGTAGTACTGCTACCATCTGGGTTTTGGCGCCTTCTTGCCGTCAGAGATTCCGCATACAAGTGGAACAAAGGGTGCCATTCAATTCGACAGAATTTGGCCGAAAAAGAGATCGTCGTAAAAAAAAGTAAATAAGTCAAGCGATAAGAAAACAAAGTCACTGGCGGTGGTGTGTGATTGGGAGTTAGTACGATGCTAGTTGTCCACTTAACATTGGGTTGGAATTTACCTATTTGGCAAGAAAATAGCTGGTTGCATAGGAAAACCACGGATAGCCTGATCCTATCAAAGTGGAGTCTCAAGTACAGTCGAACACACAGTGATCCAACACCCCATGATTATCAAACTCAGAAGACAAATTCTACTCCAACTTATTGTCCATCTGGTTTCGAGGAGAAAAAGGAGAAAAAGGTGCAAACTTCACCTGCTCTGGACCCAATTCCACTATCAGACTAGAGTCAAAGTGGATAGATTATGCCCAAGCTTGTCTTGAATTGGAATTGAGCTTAAAAAATCAAATTTGATCTCAACTCAGCAAAGTACTCTACATACTCAAGCTTGTCTCAGCTTGATTTAATCTCAGTTGGCCCAAAAATGAAGGACAACATTGACTTGGTCATCGAAATGTAAACTTACATTATCATAAGTTTTCATTATATAGTTTGACCCACGATTTCGAAGCAAACTATATCAAAATAACAGAGCAACTTGCACTCAGTTAGAATTGCCTAAAGGTTGAGTATCAACTAGTTGACCTTCCAGCGGATTTCACAAACATAAAAAATATTTCTACAACCGTAAAGGAGTAGTACTGGATCTATGGCCTTTTCCACAGGGCAATACACCCATCCCACCTTACCCGCCAAGGAAAAAGGCTTTCATGCCCTAACCGGCACCTTGATGGCAATGGAACTTTCTTAGCCGTGGCAGGGCACTAGCCTGTGAAAGCTGCCTCTTTAGTACATCATGCTCTTGCTGCGGAGTGCGGAGCCAAACACAAGTCAAACCAAAGTCAAGAAGGGTGTGCGCGATCATTTAACAACAGAGAGAGAAGAGCATACAAAAGCTGCTTGGCCTCTCCGGACATCATCACCGTCCTCTTCTCGAGCCATGTTCCGAGCACAATTACGAAGCTGAGAAGAGTGGAAAAAGAAAATGAAGTCAAGCCCGCATGAGGGAATCTCCAATGCCGATCAGTGGAGACCATACCGGAGACATAAGGCAAGACTCACCGTTTCCCCAGAATGCTTAAAATTTAACTACCCAGAAGTGGGCCATGATAACCTGTCTGAAGAGAAGCATTTGAAACGTGAATGTTAGGCATCAAATTCGACGGTCAAAGAGGCCTTTTCTGTCCTCTATCTGAGGTTGTGGCTTTCATGGGCCGCCAGTAGCTTAGCTCTTGCCTCCTGGTGAAGCTTAACACATTGGATGAACGACAAAAAGCCCAATCTCGGATCCACTCCTGGTGCTCTGGGCACAAGTCTGAGGTTGTGGCTTTAATGGGCCACCAGAAGCTTAGCTCATGCCTCATGGTGAAGCTTAACACATTGGATGAACGACAAAAAGCCCAATCTTGGATCCACTCCTGGTGCTCTGGGCACAAGTCTGATCACTGCTTACGAATCTTAATACATGAAAACTGAATAGTTAACTTCTCCTTGACCCAATTATAGAGCGAGTACCGTTTTGGCTTCCTCTCGGGTGTGGGACGGGTGTATTACCAGGTATCCAATGGAAATGGTCAATTAATGATGATCCTCCGTTAACTATAATGCATTTAAAATTAATCAAAAAGCTCCAGGTCCCAGAATCATCTATGTTATTAAAATTTTAAATTGTACTTATCGTTTTTTTGTGCTTATAGGGTCACTACTAATTTATTTTAGAGTACTCTTATAAATTAGATAAGACATGATTGAAAAACCTGTTAGTTGGCCTGAACGTGTATGTTTACATTTGTAACCAATTGTATAGATGTGGATCAAACATGAGATTTCCCTCGGTAATGCGAATTTCTACCTCAGAAGAATCAATGAAGCATTTTCTTTACAATTATGGTGCTTGTGAACCAAGCAAGAAACTTAGAAACTTAATGGAATTGGAATTCGAGCAAAAAAAAACCAAGCAAGAAAGATTATTTTAATGGAATTGGTAAAATTTCTAACTTAGAAACTTTTAGGGAACTATGTTTCTCTGTGTCACTTCATAGTTTTCATTTGTCTGTTCAGCTCTCCTTGCTCCTTGCTCTCAAGTCAAACATTTGTCATCCAAATCCATTGACCAACCGTTGTGACTGTTAGCTAGCTGGATCTGGGTCGCTTTCCCCTCTCTCTATCTCTCTCTCTCTCTGTGAAAAAAATATTGCAATCTAACCTAAATGCATAGTCATAATTTGTGGTGCGTACCTCTTAACCTATTGATTTGCCAAATGCCGTTAATGTACGTCTCTGGCGCCTTGAACCATTAAACCAGCTGATGAATTCCAATTAAAATACTGCAAGTCTCTCCCCCTTATCCGCCTCCCTTCACTCATATTCATCTCGTTGCTGATGAATTCCAATTAAGATACTGCAAGTCTCTCCCCCTTGTCCACCTCCCTTCACTCATATCCATCTCGTTGAATTTGCCCGCGATGTGAAGCTTCAACACTAGTAAAGTTGACCTTAATCTCCTCAGTTAAAAGCAGCTGCAAACCCTGTTTTTTCTTTTTTTATATGACTTGGTTAGTTTCTGTTTTGGCATCATCTCTGTCACCGTCCCCATCATCATAAAGCCTCACCATATCAGTTCAGTTCCTATCTATCTTTCGATCTCCTCCAGGTCCTTCTCCTTCCTAGTACGCTCCAGAGACAAGATCTTTGAAGCTGTTGCTGTTCTTTCTAGCTCTTCTTTGGTCGGATCGAGAGGAGGATCAACCAGTATGACCAAGGACAGGAATATCGGAGTCGCCGTCGACTTCTCCAAGGGAAGCAAGCTGGCCCTGAAATGGGCCATCGACAACCTCGTATACAAAGGCGATACTCTCTACATGATCCACATCAAGCCCTTCCTCGGGGACGAGTCTCGCAACCTCCTGTGGTCCACCACCGGCTCTCGTACGTCCGTTAAGCAATATCAATCGCTCTTTATCTTGCTGAGATCGAATTATGGTGATAATTGGTGGGACTAGCGTTCTGATTATTTCGATATATGCAGCTCTGATACCTCTGCAGGAATTCCGGGTGAAGGAGGTCTCCCAGAAGTACGAAGTCGAGCTTGATCCCGAGGTTCTCGACTTGCTCGAAACTGGTTGCCGCCAGAAACATGTACACGCTTCTTCCTAGCATATACCTGTTGTTTTTCTGTAAGATCTTTTATTTTATCATTAATCAAATTAACCATGTGAATTGATCGATACGGGTTAGGTAACTGCGGTGGTGAAGATATACTGGGGCGATGCAAGGGACAAGCTGTGTGCGGCAGTTGGCGATCTCAAGCTCAATTGCTTGGTCATGGGTAGCAGAGGCCTCGGCACCATTCAAAGGTACATTAAATTCTTAAAATAGCAGATATCCATCTTGAAGGAATCCAGATTGTTTCGATCGATCTGGTTCCCAAGTGCAGAAAATGTGGAATGAATAAGATAATTACAAATCGGTCCATGAATTGTTCTTTTCCAAAGTTGGTCTTATTGGAGTGAATAATTGTGCTGTGATCTACAAACAGGGTGGTCCTTGGGAGCGTGACCAGTCATGTCATGGCGCACGCTACTTGTCCGGTCACCATCATCAAGGATCCTACTTCTCATGGTTTCTGATCGATCTGGACTTTGCCAAGGGACTACTGATTATTTTGTATATTTTGTTTGTGCTTCCGATGTTTGAACACGCTGCATAAGCTCTTCGCTCTTTATCTGGTGCCTTTTTGTAATTCGATTTCGACGGATTAGTTTGTGTTTCGGCTTTTCCATGTGTCTCCCTAATTCAGTTTCCTTGTGGATGATTTGATTACCACTTATTCCAGAAAGGGACCATCCTATTAAAATTGAACCTCTAGTGGCATGGTATCATGACTAGTTCGACTAAGTCTAAACCAGAAGCCTCGCATTTGGAGGAAGAAGACATCGGCAACACTCCCAGCTAGACAAAATGCTTCAAAGAGGCATATCTAGAATGATTTTCTAAGTAACATGGCACCACTTAAAATGATTGTTTGGAGAGGGATCAAAATGTCTAATACCCCGTATGCTAAAATGCCCAGTAAATCGAAATTTTGTATACCCTTTCAATGTACTCGGCTTTATCCATCTTACCAAGACCAGATCGACCGTCACCGTCTATCTTCTAGTAATACAATACTAGGTATATTCAGATCGAAAAGCCTTATTGTCCCCTTTGTGAAAACTCGGAGGAGACGCCTCTCCACATAATTAGAGACTGCCCAGTAACTCGAGTCATTTGATGACAAACATGCCGGGGTCTGGCTAATCTTCGGTGCGGTGGTATGGAGGCACAGAGTATCCTCTCGGAGTTGGTTGCTATCCCCATCAGCAGGTATCGTTCCTTTTCGCTTTCGATGTAAGGCGGGCAAGATACACTGGCGTCTCTAGGGATATCGAAACCAAACTGGGGATTCTCAATGTCCAGATGAATGTCCCGTTGCTCCTGTGACGCATTACAACATCACTTGCAAAAGCTTTCGCGAGAAAGATCCGTCCAAGCAAACACAACGCGTCGTAACATCCTCCCGCGCTTGGGTGTGTGAAACTCGATGTTGATGCCATGGTGAACGGCACACAGGTCTCCATAGCTGCACTGGCTCGAGAACACAGAGATCATGTGCTCCAGGACTCTGTCTCAAGGAACTCACGCCCTCTGCGCTCTCCAAGCCGAAGGGAAGACTTTAGAGCTCAGCGCGCGAACCACGTCTTCGTAAGGCTGGGATTGGGCGCTCTTTGAGAGTGACTCTCTTGCTCTGATAAGTGCTATAAACACTGAATATAGCACCCACCCATCATTGGCAGATTTCAGGTTTGGTCCAAGATTGCTGTGCTTCCCTCAGGATTCGGTGTTGGAGCTTTTCCTGGACACGGCGCTCAAATGAAATGAACAGTGAGCTCCTCACAAGTTAGCCAAGTGAGCATTGCGAATAGCCACATCGTCTTCTTGTTATATTTCACCATTCCCGAGCTCGATCCAATCGATTTCATGAGATGTGTTTTCATAGATAGTTTTATTAATACAGAAACAGACACCACATGAGTCGTTGTAGTATAGTGGTAAGTATTCCCGCCTGTCACGCGGGTGACCCGGGTTCGATCCCCGGCAACGGCGATCATGGTTGTTTTTTTTAATCCCATTTCTATTTTTTCATGTATTCTTTGTCCTCTTGTTCAGGACTCTGTTCTACGCGGCAAGAAATTGAAATGGACGATTTTTTTAGTGGAATTTGCATCGGTAATGGCAAAAGCTTGGAATTATTAAATAGTTGCAGAAATTCAGCAGCCAAGTCAACGGCGTTGTTGCTGCTTAGTTAAGCCTTACACCATTGAACTTCGTAAAAAACTCTACTTGAATGCTCATATCTCAAGCTGTGTTAGAGTCCCAAAATTGCCCTGCGGCACTGTAGTTTCTTCACTACGTTTCATGTTCCATCGGCTTTTTTCGTTTATTTTTTTCCTGCAGAATCATCTGATATTGATCTACTTCAACCACTAGGACTAATTTCAATGGCCAGGGATTATAAGTCTGTAATCTTCAGCTTCCGCTGTCTATGCTCCATCATCTTCATCCTCTCTGGGTTCTCGATCGCTTCATTCCTCTGTTGGTTTCGCTGCACCAGTACTAGTCCATGCCATAAGCAAACCCAAATACCTGGCCAATATGAAGATCGACCTTTCGACCTCCTGGCATTTGCTTCTGCGTGGAACTACCTTGATTTCGCCCCAGGGTGGCCTCCAAAACTCCTCAAGATTGCTGTCTTCGTCAAGAAATGGCCTCATAGATCTCACGCAGGTGGACTCGAGAGGCATGCCTTGACCCTTCACCTAGCGCTCGCCAAAAGAGGTCACGAGCTCCATATATTCACGACTTCTCCTCCGAACTCGTCCTTCCCAAAATACCCGATACGCAGTTTGTACTTTCATCTCTCTAAGCCAACAGGTGCCGGTTATCTGGACCAAGCATTGGTGTGGAAGCAGTTCCAATCCCAGAATTCCACAGGTAGACCATTCGATGTGATCCACACTGAGAGCGTTGGTCTGATGCACACTCGGTCGCGGCACATGACCAACCTAGCTGTGAGCTGGCATGGAATCGCTTACGAGACCATACATTCCGACATCATTCAGGAACTTGTTCGTTCCCCTGACGAGCCACAGTCATACTCATTGACCGAAAGAGTGATGAGGGTGGTAGAAGAGGTGAAGTTCTTTCCGAGTTATGCTCACCATGTCGCCACCAGTGACCACGCCGGAGATGTGCTAAAACGAGTTTACATGATCCCTGAGGAACGAGTCCACGTGATCCTCAACGGCGTGGATGAAAATGTTTTCAGGCCAGATATCATCATCGGTGGGGATTTTAGATTGAAGTTTGGGATTCCGGATTCTAAAAACCTGGTCATAGGACTGGCAGGTAGGTTGGTCAAGGACAAAGGACACCCGATAATGTTTGAAGCCCTAAAGCAGATGCTCAAGGAAAACAAAAAGTTCAGAGAGGACGTCCTTGTTCTGGTCGCTGGAGACGGTCCCTGGGGTACCAGATATAAAGATCTAGGTTCCAATGTTCTGGTTTTGGGGCCACTGGAACAGGCTCAAATTGCAAGATTCTATAATGCGATTGATATCTTTGCAAACCCCACTCTTCGAGCTCAAGGATTGGATCATACTCTGCTAGAAGCAATGCTTTCTGGTAAGCCGGTCCTTGCCACAAGGCTTGCCAGTATAACAGGGTCTGTCATTGTTAATGCAGATGTGGGGTACACATTTCCACCCACAGTAGATTCGCTAAAGAAAGCACTCTACAAGGTTTGGAGTGATGGTAGAATCATTTTGGAGAAAAAAGGGCAAGTTGCGCGGCATAGGGGATTGCATTTGTTTGCCGCCACCAAAATGGCTGCTGCCTATGAAAGGTTGTTTTTGTGTATGTCAAACGATTGGGCAAAAGGAGAAACTTTTTGTCAATACGAGGATCCACTTCTGTAAAGCTCGGGAATTGTAATGAAGATTATCCAAGCAACTTGAGAGGTGCGGTGCTTTTCGAGGCTGAGAGGATGCGCAAGAGCAAATGCATTGTGATTAAATCTACAGTGCTAGAGCAAGGTGTTTCGAGAACTGAGGAAACGGGTACAGGCTGGATACAGCCATCCATGCTTACAGTGGAAAGATTTAGTAGAGATAAAGCATCATCCGTTGAACACTTTTGATATGCTGCTTTTCTGCAAGGGGAAGATGAAAGTACGGGAATGACAGGCTGGAAACCGAAGTTACTTCGTCGGCAGATGAGGAGTATTGCCATTCCTGAACTATTGCCGGTAGCTTTCAATTCAATATGTTTTTGCTGCCCGGAAGGTGCAGGTAATTTATTCCATCATGTCTTGTACTTCTCTTGACTCTCAAATGTTTTGCTTAATGTAGCAGTGGGCAGTTCCTGATGATTCCTGTGCATGCAACTCTTGTCTGCTTCCTCTTCAGTGAGGATGCATACGACAATGTAATCTTGCAAATTAGATTCATGAATGTGGTTTTACTGTGGCTTCCAACTGGATATTGGTCAACTTGAAAGTGAGCAGAATGTAAACCTGTTGCATGTTTTTTTTTTTCCAGTATAACGAATCAGAATATTTTTGCACATTGCTTTACTCCATGAAAGGAAAAAAAAATTCCTTCTAGGGCACTTGAAAGAGATTCTGGGAATGAAAATCTAAGATGGTCCCGCTGGTTGATCGATAAAAGAATCAAAAGCAAAGCAATATAATTACATGGATTATAGACAATGAACTGCCATGTAAAAGCCTCACTTTCTCGGAAGGGCAAAGAACTATATCACTTCACCAAATATATGGAGGGGAACCACGCAGTGAGTGGGTCATCACAACATTCTCGTAATAAGGCTAACAAATGCCTGGAAAAGGCTTACACAGAGGCAAGACTTTAGATCTCTACTATTTACAGAAGGGGGCATAACAAAATGCTTCTGATTTTTGTTACAGAGAAACTAGTTATACAGCTGCCGCAACTTATTTACTGCCCAGGCTTCTGACTACCTGCAAAACACACATGTTATTAAGAGCACCTGCTAGTGAGGTTGTGACCCAACACCAAGCATATGAATGAGGATACTCAATAAGGAAAATTGTGAACATCGTGATTTTCATGATGCAGAGACTCTGGAAGGACAAGGTGGCCATTATCTTTGGAAAACAAGTAACAACTTGGTACTACTACTTGAAAAGATGAGAATCGTGCAATGCTTGGGATAAATTATTCTGAACTTAAGTAATAAAGCTCAAGCAAGAGAAACGAGTGATTCTTACCTTAAAAATAGTCTTAGCATTCTCATGCCTTGAGAAGGCAAGATCCTAGTAATAAAGCGAACCTGCAGAAGTACGAACCATCGCTTCAGAGATGAGCAATTTCACTAGATTCAGCATATTCATTAATATCGATACCTTGCCACCAGTTTCCTCTAGAGGCACCACTGACAGAATTATTTCCATTCTGGTCATCTTCTCCTCCATCTTTCTTTAACTGGAAGATTGACGCGGCAGATAAAGAGCAGTCAATTTCGTGCATTACTCACTTCCCTAGCAAGATATTCTCATATTACTGGTAGAAACTCACTACTTGGTAGGAGGCAGAGGTTTGGGCGCCAGGAGACTGGGAATAGACATCTTGCCCACCATAATAAATTGATGAACTCAGATGGCACGGTTCTCCTCTTTCTTCTCGGAAGATCGAACCATCCTTGTTGGTTGTGTTGCAACTCGCACATTCAGGACTCACTATAATATATAGACAAGACATGTAGTTTGAGAATATAGTCTGACTTTCGAATTCTGATGTGGTTGGCCACACAGGCAATGAAACTATTGACTACCTTATGTCACATAGCAATTCACTCGAGGTCAAGTGCATTTTTATCAATCCTCATAGGAAAATGAAAGGTTTATTAGTACGTAAATGTAATAACTCCCTCATAAGCTTGAGATAAAAGTTAAAATTAACATGTGTGGAAATAGGTAGTCACACATAATCCCGATCACCAACCTGGATTACCCTGTTTGCTGTTCCACACTTGATTTTCACTGTGGTGCTTCTGCCTATATCCTATGGCCTCAGAGCTTGACTTCCTCCCTACTGCCTGAGATCATGAAAAGGGAGTCCATGCTGTAAGTAAAAGGTGATTCCCAGCGAACATAAACAGTAAACTAACAAAATCTAGTGTACTTTCAGTAAAGCAGATCCGCCTTCATTAGGAAGATGTATGATGTAAATGGATTCTTTCCAAGAAAAAGATATGTAGGATTGAAAGGTGTGACTGGCCAATATTAGAACAGTGGAAAAAAGAAAAGGAGATTTAAGTTCTTGGGTGGACTCATTACAGAAGTCAGGGATTTAGGGCTGCAATGAGAATTCTTAAAGAGTTCTGGACATGTTATTACCACATAGTGAAATCTGATATAAGCATAAAATTAGAATCTGATTTGGAAACATAAAACTATCCCGCATCAACACAATGAAGAAGCTTCTCTCTTTCTTATAGAAGACTTTTATTTACGTACTAATCTCATAATTTCGATATGGATGCACAGAAAACATAGTACAGGCGAGATTATCAAACACGACTGCTAAAAGAGCAAACCCAAGCAGCACAGAAATCAGCGAATATATGTACCGACTGAGGTGGTGGGAAAATGGACGCGAACCCTCCGGTTGACGATGATGTTGGAGGCAATTCCTTGGCTCCAAAAATATCAGCTGGAAACGAGGAAGACGAGATGCCTTGCTTCTTGAATTCCATTACGATCTATCCGTTTTTGGGTATTCGAAAAAACAAAGCCGAACCAAAACAGTTCGAGAAAAACTATGTGAACACTGAATTCCCTAACAACTACCAGCCAAATAAAAACCCGAAAGCAGAAAGTAACTCAGGAACAGAGAGAGGGAGAGAGAGAGACAGAGACAGACAGACAGAGAGACAGAGAGAGCAAAGATATCACACAACGTTTGAGCTCAAGTCTCAACGACCTCTAGACCTTGAATTTATATTCACATAAAGACGGCACTCGGCGTGCCGCCCATGTGCCATCAGTACAGAACAAGAGGGGAAGAAAAAGGAGTGATCCTTTGCTAATCATAGATTCTAAAAATAGCCAACGATATCTTCTCTTTCCCTCTGTTTTAACCAAGATTTGTAGAAGTTTCTCTTGGAGTTCCACCCAACATGGGGCACAGTTCTATTCTATTCTCCGCCTCCAATATAATATCGTCAAACTCCAGCGGATAAGTCTCGTGCAGGGTCCACGCCCGATCCAAGTGGACGTAACGCCTGGCCCCAGGTGTCCCGCACCGGATATCACTCGCTCTTGGGAGAGTTAATTCATCATGTTGATCCCTTGCTCACCCGAGTCACACGCTCAAGATTGCATTTGTCCATAATGTTTATCTGACCTTTTTCTCTATTCCCTGGCCAATGACCCCTTCCTGGCGGCAGAATTCTCTGGGACGTGAGATAGCACAAAAAGAAAAGGCCAAAAGAAAAGAAAGAGAAAGAAAGAAAGAAAGAAAAGGAGACGACTTTAGAGAGGGCAAGGATCAGATTGTAACGAAGATATCCTAAAACGTTGTGATCCCGACTAGAGGATAACTAGATAAGGTTGTCTTTTCTTTCGGATATGCCAACAGTAAATTCACGGCAACCCCAACAACTTGGGTGTACTAAAAGCAGCTGACTCCCATTTTCCTGAGATATCAAAGCGTGCAGAGATGCTAAGATACCAACAAATGAACAGAGTCATCTAGGATTTAGACTTTAGGTAAACAACCAAACTGTTTTTGCGATAGGTGGGTCTCTGGCTGGAATTGAAGGGGCAATAATTTACAGACGACCACAGCCAGAAACCACTGCAGACTCATGTTCTTGACAGAGTATTTACGAGATAAACAAAAAAGAGGTCACAGATAATAAGAGAAAGATGATGCCTTTCTATGGCGAATCGATCCTAGAAGCTGAAAATCGATGATGTGCAATGGAAGACCATGAAACAGTGAAGGGTAGCCATCGAGGGTCAAAGGAAGGAGGGAGATAGGGGGCGGCTCTCGTTTTGAGTGGACAGAGCATCTGAAAGAATAAAGGAATATCGTTCATTTGCAAGTCCGAAAAAAAAAATTAAAAGGAAAGGGAGAATGGATGAATCATGGAGTCCCAGTCGTAGTCCAGCGTCAAAGAACAGGACAAGGAATCAAATCAGGGGGAGAGAGAGAGAAGATCAGAAAGAAAGAAAGGGAACATGGGCCAACGCGAACAGAATCCAAATACCAGCTCGCAGTCACCCCCATTGAACTTTGATTACTCAAGAAATGATTTAACAAATGACACAAAAAGTAGAGAAGATAGGGACTGCATTGGAGAAAAGAAAAGAAAAGAGTAAAAGCGTGAGCGGCAGGATTCGAACCT
Organism: Melaleuca quinquenervia; assembly: GCA_030064385.1. Lineage (NCBI taxonomy): Eukaryota > Viridiplantae > Streptophyta > Magnoliopsida > Myrtales > Myrtaceae > Melaleuca > Melaleuca quinquenervia. The sequence continues at coordinate 26,532,382 of CM057719.1, read as the reverse complement.
GCGCGGGCAGAGCCCACATGATTTCTAGTCATGCCCGATAACCACTCCGGCACGCCCACCTCGCTGTGCCCACTCCTCGCAATTTTATTATTATACCTTAATATCACGATAGTACAAAGAACTCAAGAGAATGAAGGGAAATCACTCCCTTATGAGTTTGATAAATCTTTACGTGGCTACTCCTGATTCGTTCGCCGTGAAATCAAAGATTTGATCGTTACCCTATAATCATATGACATCGATTGTCACGATTCTCCAAAAATTATAGCATGAGGGGAAGCCCAAAAGAACATGCCCAAGGGAACGCTTCTCTCAATTTGATTGGACTGCCTATCGACCGGCCCCTCATATTCTAAACGGCAAGCCGGAAGCCCCCTCTTTTGCCTTCCTTCGCGGACTGATTGATCATCATGAAGATATGATTCTAGGGCAGATTTTTAACCCTTGCCATTCAACGAACAATGATGACAGGAATGTTTTCGGATTCTCTCGATCAAATTGCCCCACAACCCAGATCGACCCTCGGTGCTCAGGCAGCCCCCCAAAAGAAGGTTCTGTTCCACCTAATCATTTGAAACACCAGCAGTGGGAAGTCCAAACATCACAATTTCTGTAAAACATTAAAAAAGAAGCATGGGAGATCTGGTACGAATGGCTTCAACGTTCTGTTCTCTGTCAAATTGTGCCTTTTCTCTCCAGAGTCCCGCCAAAAGCATTTGTAATAGCCGGATGAGACCTTGCCCGAAATGCAAAACGAATAGTGACACACTGACAGGCCTTGCTGCCAAACTGTAGATTAAGAAACTACACGTTAAGTGAAGCATTCCTGAATGAAGCGTAACAACAAAATGTATCTAAAAGGGAAAGAAAAGACACTACTACCGACACATTCACCTCAATCTTGACAACTGAATGAGGGGATCAGGGGGAGCTAAGTGAACATTGCCTGACACATTATGTGCGCACCTACTCTTGAAAAAAAATGGTTTGAACTTAAGCAGCAGAATATCCTTTAAGTATTAAGCAGCAGCTGCCGATTCCATGGTAAAATTAACACAAGAACGCAAAAACACACTTCGCAGCTTTGTCAGAAAAAATGAATATTAGAGATGCACGTAATTCCTCCAATGTGACGCGGTGGCTAGTACCACTATGCAGGTCCATTCTCTACTTTAACTTGGAAACTTTTACCAACTGTTTCATGTAATGTATCTTCCCCAGCATCAAAATATGTAAATAAAGCCATCATCAATGTTATAAAAATACAAACTATTCTCAGATTAACCATTCCTAATTGTTTTAGCTTTTCTTAAGTATTTAACCAACAAAATTATGAAAAAGAAGCAGCCAGAATCAATTTCATCTCCTGAACTTTTCTCAAATTCCTCATAATATAGACTTGCATCGTACATTGCTTTGTCCAATTTTTCCATCTTGACAGCTAAGAGAAATCCCATCTCATACTTCAGTAGAAAATCTACATTTTCAGCCGGCATCTTCCAAACCAACTCTGAAGTTCATGTGCTTCACAGCTGGTAAAATGATATTGAGAAGGAGCATAATCATAATCAATGATCAACCTTAACGCACTCCAAATATCTCTTCAGGAGGATCATAAACATGGCGCTCAGGAAACAGCTCCTCAAAATCCTGCTTGACTCTGTTCCTCAAAAGGGGATGAGGTATCAGTCCCTTCAGCAATATCCTGAATGGCAACTCGTCTGGTGGATCTGGGGACAGCTTCATGTCCTCATATATGTTCATGGCATCCGCTGGAGATCCATACCTCAAAAATCCCCTGATGACTTCAGTGTACGTTTGAGAATCGGGGAATAGCTCCTCCTTCCTCATAGTCTCCCACAATTGCATGGCCTCGTCCATCTTTTTACTTCTTGCCAATGCAATAATTAAGTCCTTAAAAAGAAACACATCAGGCTTATACCAGTCTTGCTTTTGAATGACCCCAAACATCTGCAATTTTGACAAGAAGCTTTTGAGCCACAACAGATGAATGCCACAGTAGTGCTGGAAAGGTTGGAAAGTCAAACAAACAATGGAAGTTTCTGATTATTGAGCTTCCCATTGAAAAGTTTATAATATGAACCCAGGCTGCAATTAGCAACCTGGCTAACTCATTAAAGGAACCTAATTCTTAAAAATTTCACAAAGAAGAAAAACAGTTTAAACACTAGTTACAGCATAAACTTTTGTCAACCTCACAAACAGTCAGTTGAGGAAAACAAACCGATACATGAATGGAAGAATTCTATTCAAGCAAATCAATCGTCAGCCTCTGGAATGCAACAAAATTAAATTTAACGTAGCTTAAAATCCCAATCACAAGTTTTTAACCATAAAGTATCAATATTTTATCAGCTATAAACCTTGTAAATTGTTTAATCTCAGTTCCAGGAGAAATATTTCTGTCGAGCATTTCATCAACCAAATAGTAGGCAACGCTCGCTGAACTTCTCCTCTACATACGCTGCTTTTTCTATACGATTTGATAGTTTCTATTGAAGAAAATCAAAGCCACTTAGGCTCGAGAAACATACAATGCAATCACTTAGCAACGGAAACAGCATCAACAATAACTTACGAGCCAAATAACTTGGTGCAAGTGCGACGGCTGATACAGAACATCCTAACTAAACCGAAATTACCAAGAAACCGAAGATCGAATGCTCGAAAAGGAAAATATGCCAAGACCTTGACAGCCAGAGAGACCTCCTCTTGGCGCTCGAGCTCGGTGAGAACGGCGATCATGTCCAACTTCAAGAGCCTCGAGACGTGGGTCTTTATGAACTTCTCAAGCTTCTCCTCGTCATCCTTGAACCGCTTCAATCCCGAGATCACGAAAAGCGCCTCCTTCCCGATGAGCTTCTTGCCTCTCCAAAGGGGTCCCCTCGGCCTCCCGTCATGATACCGCCTTACCCAAGAAACATCTTGCTCCAGGAACTGAGCTCGTGGTCTCAGAAGCAGGGAAGATTCCTGAAGAGTAGATGGGCGAACGTTTCGGAGGAGAGAAGAAGCGAAAAATCTGAACTTTGATTTCGAGAACAGTCGAGCCGCCATTTGAAGTTCTAATGAGAAGAAACACTAACGGATCATGGAATGGAAATGGAGAAGGGGTAGTTTCACGGTCCACCTTCAGCTGACTGCACAGCAGAAGGCAACGGGGATTAGAAACCACCAACACTTCTATAAAACCCTCCCGCTTGCCAGAATCTGGTAAATTCATCTACCATTTTTAAGCGGGTTTTTATATATGAAATATACCACCAAAAATATCAACTTATACCATTTATAACATATTAATACTAAAAAAATTGTGACGCCCAAAACTCCGAAGTATGGTACTTTTATTTAAACGTTTTTTTTACACAAAAAATCTTAAATTTGTCTCATTGTGGTAATATCCTAACTTTTTTGTGATATTAAAAATTTTGAACTTATTTTTTGTGACACATTTATCTTATAATTTTTTTGGCATCTACTTTGGCCAATGAGCTAAACCTGGCAAGAGCCGTCGGAGCTCACGGGCCATTGCGTGAGGGCTATGAGGTCCTCGCTATGGCTTCCTAGCCATGGCCAGCTTCACTAGTTGCTAGCAAGGCCCAGGTGAGGTTAACCTCACCTGGATGGTTGAGGTTGGCCTCATTTAGATGGCTGGTGAGGCCCGGGCAAGATTGCCCTCACCCAAATTTGCTCAAGGTAGCCTTGCCTATGGCCGTGAGCGAGGGTGACAAGCCTTGGCCAGCCGCTAGTGTGAGCTTCGTAGTCCTCGCCTAGTTGCCAAGTAGATCTAATGGCTTTCTCTAGTCAAAGTAGGTTTTCTAAAAAAAAGAATAAATAACTATTTGGTAAATGTGTCACAAATATATAAATTCAAGATTTTTAGTATTACAAAAAAAAAACTATAAATGCATTTCAATAAAATAAGTTTAGATTTTTTGGGGTCATAAAAAAAGAAGTTGAATTGAATGTATCACAATGTAGGGTTTTTCAATCAGTTTTCAAAGCGGGGTTTTAATTTGAAATTATTACAACTTATCAAATGGACTTTGAGATTTAATTTGTTCCGAGTTCCCAAAACCCAAAGGTTGCAAATTACATTGGTAAAAAAGAAAAGTGAAAACATCTAGTTTTTACTCTAATCTCTTTAGGTGTCATTACTTCCACGTGCCTCCACACGTGCTCTATATCGCGAGATGCGGAAAAGAAATCTGTCTTTGGACTTCATCGTTAGTCATCATCTAACATATAATTTAGACCATCAAAAATACGAATACATAAACGTACCACCGGATATGCTCGGCTTCCCGACGGTTGGCTCCCGTTGCGGCGGTGCAGATGGTGGGACACGTGGGACCTTTTGATACGTCATTCAAAGAATCCCTTCTGCCGCTCGCATATAACAAATGGAGTCCGAGCGACGAGGCGGGGCACAGACGAATCAGGTCATGATCATCCCACTCCTCCATATGGCACGTGTCGCCTCATCATTGGTTGGCTCGATCTAACTCGATCATATCACATATTATTCCTAACCTCGAAAGGCGGACTAGTTGAGGTGTCGGGACGTTGGACCGAACATCGCCTGACCGGCCATACCCAGAAAGAAATTGTCGCAAAATGTGGTCCGGATTTTCCAAATTGAAGTCATCGCACGCCAAAATTTTGGAAAACGCTTTCTCGTTGGTTGTTTCCATGTTGGATTTTAGCCCATCTCGAACTTCACTAGCATGCTCTCTGTGTGAGTGTAACGTCCCAATCAATCAATCGGATGAGCTCGACTTGGATGGCTTCTTTTTTTTTTTGTTGTTGTTATATACAATGTATTTAAAACTCTTTAAATATCCACCTAAATTTCCCATCTCATATAGTTGAATATACACGTGCACGTGCATCTGAAGATGGTCCCTAAAAAAGGTATATGCTCGGCGGTTCAAATTACCATTTTAAGTGATAAGGACGAATATGTTTAACGCTCGAATAATCGGTCAAGAAGGTCTGAAAATTTGAAAGTCTAATTAATAATCTATTTCTTTTGAGAGAAATAAATGATTTGAAAATTTTTCCCGTAAAAATAGTCGATTTTGTTATCGAAATTAATTAATAATTTATATAAAAATATTTTTATAAGTGGTAAAAATATTTTTCGTTTATTTATTTTTATAAATTCTATAAACGATGATTTAAAAAGAACTATTTATCTTTTATATGGGCGTGGGAAACACTAACCTTGCCCGGCACCCACTTCGGCCAGCCTAACCTACCACTATCATCTCTCTCTCTCTCTCCCTCTCTCTCTCCCCCCCGTCACATGTTTGACAATTATTGGATACTCGATCGATGGATTGACGATTCGGGTCCCCTTAAAACGACGCCGTTGCTTTCCCACCCCTTCAGAAACAGAAAAAAGAAAAAAAAAACAGAAGAAGCTCCCAAAGAAATTATACGAATCTCCCTGCAATTCCTTGGCCCGTTTCCAAAAGCCCCGTCACCATCTCCTCCTCCTCCTCCTCCGTCGTCAATCGGAGAACGCCCGCCCCCGCTCCGTTGAATCGCGCCCCCTTCTCCCTTTCGCTCCCTCTCGTTTCGAGTTCCTGCGCGCGTTCTCCACCTCCTCCCGATCCGAAGCGCGCTCATTTTGATCCGATTCTCGGGGCGTGCCGATCTTCCGCTTTCCGCTCGCGCTCGGCTTTTCTTCTCTGCGTAAGCTCGTCTGGATTTTGTTCGCATCGCGCGTGCTGTCGGATTGGCTCGTGTTTCTTTCCCTTCCTTTTTTGGTCTCGGTGTTGAGTTCCGCATCGGCCGAATCTGCTGTTTAGGTTTTTTTTTCTGGGGCATCGGGAATGGCGAATCGAGTGGATCACGAGTACGATTACCTGTTCAAGATCGTCTTGATCGGGGACTCCGGCGTGGGCAAATCGAACATCCTCTCGAGGTTCACGAGGAACGAGTTCTGCTTGGAATCCAAGTCGACCATCGGCGTTGAGTTCGCGACGAGAACTCTGCAGGTGCGCTTGTCATCATGCTCCGGTTTCTTCTCTCTACTCTGGTCGTCGTTACATCATCCTGGCTAGCTGCGTTGTCCGATCGTTTGATTGACTTCCTTGATGCATTGAAAATTGATCTAGCTGATGCTTCTTCTTCTATCTGCACTGCCTATTTATTTTGGCTCTTGCTTCGTCTCGATTGCCATTGGATTATGAAATTAACAGTTCGTAATGTATATGGAAGAAAAATGATTTATTGGTATTATTAAATTAAAAGGTAGTAATCTAAGCAGATTTATATCAAGTATTTAACTATTTGCTGGCTATCGCATCAATATTTTGGATCTTACCTCTCCTTATCTATCAATATAACACCATGTGCTGCAGACATGGCTGTTATGTGAAATTTTTGTGTCTATCCACTGAAGAAATTATGCTTTTCCTGATTTTTTATTCTAGATCTAGATCCTGATGATTAGCAAACAAATTTCGGTCACCATTTTTTGTTGAATTGCTGTAACCTGAAGTTTGTTGATTTCTCAGGCAGGACTCGGTTGATAAATTAGAAACTTCTATTTTGGTTGGGGTTGGTTGGGGTGGGGTGGGTAGTCTTGGGGTTGTTTAATCTTTTAACTTTTCTTTTGTCTCTGTGTGTGTGTGTGTGTGTGTGTGTCTGTGAGGAAAAGGGGAGGTGCGGTGGGGGTTTGACAAAAGGAGGTGGATGGGATTATACATAGTGCGATAAAGTTTATGGCTTTTGGTTATTTAACAGGGACATTTCATTCCATTCCTTCTGCGTAAAATTTGAAGAAGGCTGGTTCTTCTCTCAATCCAATTTTGTTCGTTTAATCTTGCCACTGATAACTGGTGGGCGTGTCCTCGCCTTCTTTTTTTCTGTGATGGCCCACTCTTGGGATCTGCAGAGGTTGGGAACTTGGGAGTGTGTTGTCCATGTTAGTAATAGTAGATGTTTACTTCTAAACTCGTGGCAGTGTTCGAATTCCTCTTCTACCTTCCCAATATTGCATTCAGATTTCTGTCATCCTGTCATATCATTGAAGTTAATTATCTCATTTTATGTGAAAGAGTTCACTTCTCTAACTTTGATTGAGGGATCTTTTGAATGTAAATACACGTGTGCTGCTGAACAAGGTCTTAAGTGTGGCAGATTTGGATTAGTTAATGACTGGGTACTCTCTGTGTTTGGCATTCATGCCTGCTGATCAGCTGTGTCAAATGGTAATTATTATAATTTGTGAGCGAAAAATGATCACTTGATGTGTAGTTAATATTTACTGCCTCTGATATTGTACTTGATGGCCTTAAAGATAATCAATACTGATATAATTTTGTAGAGTTTGATGCATGAGACTTGGATTTTCTATCTGATTCTATTGCAATAGATTAATATGCCTTTCAATTCAGGTTGAGGGAAAGACTGTCAAGGCACAAATATGGGACACTGCTGGTCAAGAGCGATATCGAGCCATTACCAGTGCATACTACAGGGGAGCAGTGGGTGCTCTGCTTGTTTATGACATAACAAAGAGGCAAACCTTCGACAATGTCCAGAGGTGGCTTCGGGAGCTGAGGGACCATGCTGATTCTAACATAGTGATTATGATGGCTGGGAACAAGTCTGATTTGAACCACTTAAGAGCTGTCCCGGGGGACGATGGTCAAGCCTTGGCCGAGAAGGAGGGTCTTTCATTTCTTGAGACTTCAGCATTGGATGCAACAAATATTGAGAAGGCGTTTCAGACAATTTTGACAGAGATCTACCACATCATAAGCAAAAAGGCATTGGCAACTCAGGAAGCTGCTGCTGCCTCGCTTCCTGGTCAAGGAACCACAATTAATGTGGGTGATGCTTCGGGGAATACGAACAAGAGAGGCTGCTGTTCAACTTAATGGCAACACGCTGTTTCAGGATACAAAATTTGAGTGGTAATTAACCCAAGCAGCTTAGATATGAGCCCATTTTCTTTTGGGTCGATGAGACATTTGTAGAATATTTGTGTTGTTCTTTTCTCCTTCCTTTTTTTTTTGTTTTACTTTGTTGAGGTGTGACCTGATCTGATGAACGGTATTTTTAGCTTCTGAAGAGGCGATACTTTGTTTATTCTTTTTGTTGTTTTCAGTAAGAGCAAAATACAGCAATTTGGTAGGTGGAGACTGTCTAATGGGCGGCACGACATAGTGTTGCTCGGACGTGGTTGTTGGTCATTAAACTAATCGTCCCTATCGCACTCGTTGACTTTCTTCCAGGGTTTCAGCTCTGCATAATAAAAGTGCTTCCACTCTTGCCATAGTCTATTTAATTGCGTTTATCAGCATCTTCATATCATTGTGGTTGGCAAGCGTTCCCCAATTTATGGTGCCAATACTTCTTTGGAGAATAATTTCGTTCAACTCCCTTTCTTGGAATAATGCAAAAAAGTGGGTTATTGCTGTCGAGTAATGAAATGACTCGCCATACACAGCTAACTTATTTCAAGATGCGCTCGCATGATAAATGTCTTTCCTTTTGGTGTTTGAGGTCATAACTCTTCAATTATAACGAACCAGGTAAATGATCAAAGTAAAACCATCAATAGCAAGTACCATTTCCCGGAGGTCCCATCAAGATTGGACAACATTTGTGAGAGGGAGAGAGAAGGGGGGGGGGGGGGGGGGGGGGAGAGAGGAGAGATGTGGCAAAAATTATTCCACCTGCACGGTAACATGATGAATACTGTAAGTTCTTTCACAGTACACCCTGATATTGTGAATTATCTCACGAGAGCTAACCCCGGACTCAGCCACAACATGGCAAGACAAGGCGATCTTGCCAAGTGTAATGGCCCAAACGTGTAGATCATGAACCTCGTGAACTCCTTTTGTGCGCTTCAAACCATCAGCGAGACTCTCAACATCAATACCCCCGGGTGTTCCCTCCATTAAAACACAAAATACATTCTTAAGCAAGGGCAGAGTAGTGCTAAGAACAAGGACAGAGAAAATGAGAGTGGACATCAAATCCACCACTTGCCATTGCGGTGCCACCCATATGATGGCTCCTGCAATCATCACCCCGACTGATTGAATGAGATCAGCCATGACGTGCAAGTAGGCCCCCTGAAGGTTTATATTCAGAATCTTGTCCTTTGCTGAGGGAGTGGAGACTGGAAGATTTGTTTCATGGTCCTCTTTAGCAGCTAGTGCACACAATTCCTCTTCCTCACCCACACCATCATGTTCATGATCATGATCAGCATGATGACATCCATGATGCGAATGATCATGTCCAAGCCACGTGACCATGATAAAGTTTACTAAAAATCCAAATGCTGCAATACAGAACATGAGCTTTCCGTTCACCGACTTGGATTTGTGAAGAATTCTGTCAACTGCTTCATATAGTAGGAGACCGGACACCAGCCAGATAAGTTGCACTGAAAGAAGTGCACCCAAAACTTCTAGGCGGTTAAATGCAAAAGAATACTGTGATGTTGCCCTCCAACTAGATGCCCACACCGCAAAAAGAGAGACTGATAACCCGACGATATCGGTGAGCAGGTGACCTGCATCAGCAAGGACTGCAAGACTGTTGGCTTTGATGCCACCAATGACTTCGACTAACATAACTATCATGTACAAAATCATTAGCCCACAAAGTTTTTTTAATGACTTCGAACGGCCAATGGACGCTTCTTCATCATTTTCTAGCTTGGAAAAGGCACAGACAAGATCACAAGGTTGCGGAGGAGTTGGATGGTCGTGAATAGCTCCGGAAACACATGAAATCTCAATTTCCACTTGATTATATTTTCCCTTGACAGAATCTGCTGGGTCTTCCATCTGCTTTTGTTAATCAAACCTTCGTTACTAGAAGCACGGAAAGATTTTAAACAACTTTATACAAGCATGTGACAATGATTGGATGCAATTGAAGGAAATGAACTGTAATTCACAGTCATGGGTCGCTATAAATTTTGGTGCTCATTTTACCCAGTAGATCATTTGCTCATAAAACATGTAAATTGGAAAGAGGATGAATACAAGCATGCCCATTTTCTGACCAGTTATTGACTGAACACATAAGCTGAGAACAGCGAAAAGCAATCGAAGTGGAAAGAATTTGCGACAGTATAGTAAAAGCTACAATTCAATCAAAGATCTCCATAAGCATGACGCTAGCAAAGACCATTACCAATTAAAATACACAAAACCTACGAGATACCATTTTCATATTCCACACTATACCATGGATTGCTCTTCCACACCACAAATTTATGAATTTTTTCTCCCCTGCAATATCACAAGTAACGTCTCTAGCAGCCTCGCACAACAGAGTGATGTCTGCTTAATCCCCTCACATGTTTCTCCAGCCTCCATTAACCATCTTTGCTAAAATTTCCACTCAATCTTCCCATCTACATACATCACAATCCAACATATGCACAAAGCCTTGACACCATTAACATAGATATAGTCTGACTCACACAGAGAGAGAGAGAGAGAGAGAGAGAGAGAGAGAGAGAGAGACACCAACAGGTGGTAGATAGACCTGATTCATATCTAAAGTCCTCTTCCACCATTTGCTTGTGCTTGATGCACTTAGCAATCAATCAACACTAAAAACATGCAGTCATGTCGCCAAAGCTGGAATCTTTCTGTGCCTGATTATTAATGACTCAGCCTCCACGATCCTAAACAACAAGCCTACTCGAATCCTAAAGACCACTGAACCTAATTTCACTGGACACGATAACCTCAGCAATGGTCATCTTTCACCGGATCGAACGAGCACTCTAAATACGGAGAACGCAAAATTGGGGAAAAGCAAAAAGGAAGAAAAGTGCAAGATCAACAATCAAGAGCTCTGAACAATACCTCACAGACAATCATAAGCAGAAGCGGAACGAAGCGACTACAGATTCAGCGAGATATCGACAAAGGGTGATTAAGAATTTTACCTGATATAGAAGCAGACGAAGGCGGCAGCGCGAGTTGATCCCCTAGGGTTTTGGACAAGAATTCTCCGCGATTCAAGATCATGTCGAAATGGGTCAATTCATTATAAATATTTGAACAACGCGATCGCAACATTTATACATGGAAAGACCAAGACCGCTTCGCAGATTCGTCGGGTCATCAGTCTCTCTTTTTGCCGGGAAGGAAAGATGCCGACTTTGGAGGTGAATCTTACGCGCGGCCAAAGCGTTTCGCATTCAAATGTCTTTAAAATATGCATCGGAGGACCGTTTGGTACATAAGTGAAATTAAACAGTTTGGAATTCCTTAACAAAAGAAGAATCTATAAATTACCGTGGGGAATTACCGTTGTACATTTACATTACTTGTCATTGACACATGGACGGACTTGCTTTTAAAAAGTAGCCGAATTTCTCTCGATCTCTGTCCCTACTTTCAAATTCAAATTCGTGTTCAAATGTTGATATCGACTATATGGTTACTTTCGACTTAATTTTCGCACAAAGATTTTTCATTAATGCAAAGGACTTTGATTTCAAAAATTATATTTGGCCGTTGGAATTTCTTATTGGATAAGATATGATAGAATACAAAATTAAACATAATCAATTCCTCATGATTCCTAGATGGAATCGAGAATTGGATCACAATAAATCATTTGAATTGAACCAGCTGAGAAATCTAGAAGTCAGCTCGAAAAGTTGCAGTGTAGTCATTGATCACCATAGTGGGGAGTTTGGAGGTGTTCGTAAGGTTGCTGGTGCGGGTTAGTCGCAGGGTCAGGCGCCACTCCTGACTGAAGCAGTGTTGGAACTCTCTGGTCGCTTCTCAAGACTGGAAGACCACCGGCGCCGCCGCGGTTTCCATAGCTTGGCATCGGATCTGGAGGTGCTGGACAAGAGATCACACGCGTTGCGTGGCAGGGCCTGCCGGACAACGACTGTTGAGCGTCGGAGAGAGGCAAGGAAGCTCGCGAGTTTGCCATGTCTACCCTGGAAAAGCAATGGTGAGAGCTGGAAGTCGCGACAGAGGCTCCAGGATGTCCGGGAATTGCAGCCATCTGTTGAGAATCGATCGGAAGCAGTCGGAGCTCGTTGGCGTCGACGACTGAGCGGGGGAAGCATTGTCGCCGGTGGAAGTACACTGCACTGTGGTGGGAAGAGTCCGCGAAGCTGAGGCGTGAGAGGTGAGATGGAAAGAGGGTAGCGCGGCCATGTGAGTCCTGAGAGGGATGCGTCCGGCGATTCTTCTTCATTAAGTAAACCTTAATCAAGAAACAGGATTGGCAACTCTAGGAACTATTTAGAACCGGCCAGTCCGGTCCATTCAGAACAGTTCCCAGTTCTGACGATTCCCGTGGGACACACAAGATTTCGTCATTTTTTATTTACTATGTGGTAAATTGCGGATTCCAGTTCTGGTAACTTGATATTAGGAAATATCCAATATGGATACCGGTATAAAAGATATATGCATGTACATAGTATTTACGAAATAATGTCAATGTTATCGTAAAAAACAAAAGTTGCTATTATTATAAATTATTCTCTGTGCTATTATTGTTAACCCGAAACCCGAGAACTAGACCAATAAATGCCAATCGGATTTCGAGTTCCCAGATATACATAATAAGTTTAAGGAATCTATTCCAATGGATAAGTGAATGTGGAACTTGAATCTTGGGACATGAAACCTCAAATATGTCCTTATTTTTTTTCCTTGGTTTATGTTCTCTCACGATCTTGCAGCACCTCATGATGTCCGATGATAAGTGTTAATCTGAAATCACTAATCTAAAATTCCATTGCCAAGGACATCTGTGATTGAAAATTTTCTTTATTAATATTTCATATTCTACATATGTTTAAGTATGAGTTGTAATCTATCTATCGTAGTAATAAATGATGACACTTAGAAGCGACGATTTACTTTAATTGTTTAATTAAGAATATGGTGATGGAAGATATTACACCATGGAATCAGTGATAGGATGGATCTGAGATCCCAAAGTTTACGAGGTAGGTTCTAGATTCTAAAAATTGGGGAATCTATTTTGATGAGTAGGTTTGAAGTTCCGGGTGAATCTTGGAAAGAATTTGGAACCGTTCACACAACAAATTCTACCGGAGATGGCAACTACAAAAAGCTAATTACCCCAGCCCATCTCCTAAATCATTCATCTCTCACTCACTCCAAATCCTTCATAACCTGAATTCCCATCGAATTAGCAGTTCCGACAATGGACTTACGTATTAAACCTAGGGACATGCATGGATCCGACCGCTTCACCTTCGCGACCTAGCAAACGTGCTCCAAGTCCGATCATCGACTCGACCAAGTGGCTGGGCCGATTGTTATCGACCAAGATCCCAAGGACCCTCTTCAGGTGCCACGGGACAGCTCAACAGCTCGGCAATGGATGAGTTGCAGAAGAGTCGTGGAGTCGCGTGACGCTTCAGTATGGAACAAGGAGGAGGAGGAGGAGACCATAGGTATTCTGAAGATTAGTTTTTCTATGTGAAGGCTTTGCTCGAGATCTATGGGTCTCCCCAGCACTTCAAGTAGAAGCTGCGGCCATTGGCGAAACCCTAAAGTACCTACGAGGAAGACACGAAGTGGAGATCATCCTGGAGACAGATCACTCTGATCTGGCGAAGGAAATAAGTGAAGGCACAGATTAGACTCTTCTCTTATCAAAGAGGCCCGAGCCCATGCAAGAGAACTTCCAAATCTAAGAATAGCTCATTGCTTCAGAGCCCAAAATCAAGTTGCAGACTGGGTAGTAAAAGCTCAAGTGATGAATATACTTTCTAGTAACTAGATTTTACATTCCCCTTCTTGTTTACGGGAATTTGTATGTGCTGAGACAAGAGACTTTTCTTGTAATACCTTTGATGGAATGAATAGATGAAGGCAACTTTTCGACCAAAAAGAAAAATCATGAATACGAGAAATCCTAGCTAACCTTGTCACAATTCCCTCTGCGATTTTATTTATTTATTTATGATGATTATATCCCCCTAACATCCAATTTTATCCTATCTCAAGTAGCTACGGAAGATATAATAGAATAAAACATGTCCTATTTGACTTTTATCCAAATGGCCAAACATAGATAAAAGATTTTTATGAAGGGAAAAAAAAACTATCGTGAGAAGCTTATTATAAAGCAAGTTCTAAACTAATAAAATAAAGGCAATACATAAGCTCGAGCGGCGACTGAGGGCATACACATAAATTGAAGGGTATGTTTGTTTTACAAAAAAGAAAATTTAAGATTTGAAAATCATCTTCCAAAAAGTTAACCGTTGGAATCGTTTACGAAAATGAATTAATTAATATATTCATTACTCGTGTAATTAATTAGGTACAAATGTAACCATTTTTCGATTATTAATTTTTTAAGCGATGTAAACAATCCCTTTTCCGGAAAATGTCGTCCAATTCTGAAGCTTCTGCCAAGTCGAAGGCAACCCCCGATCTTACGCAATCTCATCCTTTTTCTCTATCTGCCTCGTGAGTGATGAGGTGGATGCCCAATGCAGAAGCTCCGGCACCGTCCCTCGAAGTCAAACCCACGCACTCGATCGGCAAAAGAAAGAAAGTAAATAGGGAGGAAAATCCTTCGGATTTAACTCCATTTAGATGACCACTCCATGGCCATATTGCTCCACACAACACCTAAATTCGTAAGCTGTACTCCATCAACGAAGACGGGCACAAATCATTCGAACCCTTTTCTCGATACGGAGATCATATAAATGATATGGGTTTATTTTTTTCGATCGAATATGTAATGTGATTCTTAAACTTTTAATTTATTCAATATGATTTCTAAAATCTTCGATGATATTACTCTCGTTATTTTAAATATGTTGAAATTGAAAGTTTAGGAACGGTGTTTCGTATCGATGAGAAATTTAAAAATCATTTGTGTGGCTATCCCTTCTCGGTACGGAGGCAGAGCATGGTGTGGCGTGGGGCGAGTGCCGTCGGGGGTTGCCCCACCTGACCGGCCAATTAGAGAAGAAGTGGAACGCCATTGGCAGCAATCTCCAAAAAAGTGGATTGCCACATCTCTCTCTCTCTCTCTCCCTTTCTCTTTTGTCTCTCTGTGGGTGTATAATACATGGAATCTGTGGCCCATGTGAGTCATCGTGGGGATGCTGTACATGGAGACCTTTTGGAAGCCTAGCGTGAACTTTGATTTGATCCCAATGGGTCTCCTCTCCTCTTCACCATCGGCTCCAGAAACTGGAACCCTACTCTCCATGCATCCTCATGCTATTAACGACAGAAGAGAAGCATCTAAAAGCAATGCTTGGACCAAAGGGTAATGTCGTAAATTGCAACTCAAATTTCATTGTGGATCTATATTTTCACGATCGTCTCTATCATTGAGGGCGGAGAAATTGATCTCTTGCTAAGCCAAGACCTGCTATTTTTTTTTTTATGGATTTTTTCTATGGTGCGTGGAAATTCAAGCCAATTCACAATAATAATTGGGGTTTGTGGCTGAATCTAATTTTTATGGCTCTTTTTTTTTTCCTTTTTATATATTGATTATAAAATAGACGGGAAGCTCATGATCCGTAGTAAGTATATACATATGTTTGAGAATGCCTTTTTTGCTAATAAGAAGTGTTCGAGTTATCGAACAAGCTTAATATCGATAAGCAGTCGATTTTCTTTTTTAATCTTTCAGATGCATGATCGGGATATTATACGGGATTACAAGTGTAATCTCAATACGTAGTCGGGGAGTGTGATTATTCCGTATTTTTTGCCTTTATATGTATATATGTAATTTCTGGGATTCTTGACAGGAATTTGAAGACTCGAAGAGCAACCATAGTTGTTCCCAAACCCGAGAAAAACAAAGAAGGAAAGTAATTGAGAATTAACAAAAACAAAAGGCTGCAACTATTAATGTTATCCACTCAATTCAGAATCACGCGACAACGGTGGGAAAGGGAGGGGCAGTTCTGAAATAAAACGCCAAGTCGGAGGGCAATCTCCAGAGCGAAGAGCGGATTTATCGTCTCCAACGAAAACGATTTTTCATAGGTATAGGGGAATCCGCCGCATCGGAGTTGCAGAGGCCCTTCCATTCTCTCTCTCTCTCTCTCTCTCTCTCTGCGTCTGCGTACTCCTCCTCCTCCTCTCTCTTATTTACATCGTCTTCGTTCCTTGAATCGGTAGTGATCGGCGCGTTGGTTTTGGTGGCTTGGGCCAACCCTAATTGCGTCCTCCCTCTTTAGTTCTTCCGTCGGGGAAAAGGGGTCGCCTCAGCGTTGCGTTGCCATAGGAGGGATAACGGCGATAAAGGAGCGAAAAAAAAGGGGGGAACGCCTTGGTTAGGGATTGATAGTTGAATGGCAAAACAGGGTCAAGGGGCGGGATTGGAGACGGCGGCGTTGGACGACATCATAAAGAGGTTGTTGGATTTCAGGAACAGCAGGGCGTGCAAGCAAGTCCAGCTCACCGAGGCCGAGATCCGGCAGCTCTGCTCGGCCTCCCGCGACATCTTCCTCTCGCAGCCCAATCTCCTCGAGCTCGAAGCTCCCATCAAGATCTGCGGTAATCTGCTATGATCTTATATTATCTAATCTAATCTCTGTCTTTCTGCGCGTCTTGAGATGTGGTAGCACGAAGCTCTTGATTTTGTATTTTGCGGCGTTTGGTTCGTCCGTCTCGTTGCTGTGGTGCTATTGGGAAATTTCGGTTGAAGTTTAGATTTTTGTTTTATTTTGGGAGGGGTTGTATTTGGTGACCTGGACTATGAAAGTTTGGAGCTTTTGATTGGTTGGAGGGATAATTAGGTCTCGAGATCCGCTCTTGGAACTCGCAGTTGGAACTTGAATGGGGTTTGATTTGAATTTGAATTAGTGGTGTGCTTTGCGAGTTCTCTCCTTGATGGCGGATTGGAATGTGATGCGATGTTTGTCAAGTGAGGCTTTTTTTTTTCAGAGAAGAAAATCTCTAATCTTTCTTTAACTTTAAGTTGACTGCGTTTCCCAATGTATGGGGTCTACTGGGGTTGGGGGCATATAAAAGCTTCAATGACAGCAACCTGCCTTTTCAATTTGGGAGGGTTAACCATATAGTCATCTTTCTTTTGACATTTTGCTCCAGTTAAATGGAAACATGCGCAATTTTTCAAGCCTTTTGTCGCTGAGGTCGAGAATGACTGTTGGATGAAGATTTTATATTGTACAAAGAGATGTTCCTATTCTCCATGACAACTCTATCTTGCAAACCATATATCACAATTGTGTTTCTGGTCGTTCCAGCCATTTACCTCATACTCTCTTTTTGCAGGTGACATTCATGGGCAGTATTCTGATCTTTTGAGGCTTTTTGAATATGGAGGTTTCCCTCCTCATGCCAACTATCTATTTCTAGGAGACTACGTGGATCGTGGCAAGCAAAGTCTGGAGACAATCTGCCTTCTGCTTGCCTACAAAATTAAGTACCCTGAGAATTTCTTCCTTTTACGGGGAAATCACGAGTGTGCTTCTATTAACCGGATATATGGGTTTTATGATGAATGTAAACGCCGCTTCAATGTCAAACTTTGGAGGACGTTTACTGAATGCTTTAACTGTCTTCCAGTAGCCGCTCTCATAGATGACAAGATATTATGCATGCATGGTGGCCTTTCCCCCGATTTAACAAATTTAGATCAAATTAGAAACTTGCCACGCCCGACTGATGTTCCAGATTCGGGTCTGCTCTGCGATTTGCTTTGGTCAGATCCTGATAGAGATGCCAAAGGCTGGGGAATGAATGATCGAGGTGTCTCATTTACCTTTGGCCCAGATAGAGTTTCTGAATTTTTGACAAAGCATGATATGGACCTTGTTTGTCGTGCCCACCAGGTTAATGACATGTCAATTCTTTCTATTTTTGGTGCGTTTAACCTCCGAAACAGCAGCATTAATAATGCTGCTTGTGACAGGTTGTTGAAGATGGGTATGAATTCTTTGCTGATAGACAACTGGTGACCATATTCTCTGCCCCCAATTATTGTGGTGAATTTGACAATGCTGGTGCAATGATGAGTGTGGATGAAAGCTTAATGTGCTCATTTCAAATTCTTAAACCTGCCGATAAAAAAGCTAAATTCATCTGAACAATGATGCAATGATTGCTGCTGGAGCACCTTCAGAATTGCAATGTAAGCGATGCTCCTTGTTTTTCTCATTCACCATGTATATGGGTTTGCAGTTTGCACTCACCGCCTTGGTCACCAATGATTAGGACAATTATGATATTACAAGAAATCAACTATTCTTGGATATGCATCAGTTACTTCACTACTCAGGCACTTCTAAGATGGCATGAACACTTACGTATCATCATTTCTCCATTAACAAATTTTTGCATGTAACTTCAATCTCATCTTGGTTGTCATAATGGAAATTACCTGCTTAATTTTGTTGCAATTTTTTTGGCTGCTGTTCTCTCTCTCTGTGAAGATCTTATGAAGATCAAGATCTTCAGTTATAAAACCAAGGAAAGAAAAAGGATTTACAATTGCTCCCGCATCCTAATTTAACCATGCAGATGAAACTTTTCACTCTTTCACATGCTTTTGTTTCCTTCATGTGTATTTTGTTTGGCTTTTATTTGCATATCTGTTTGCAATGACGGTAGATCTTTATGTTAAGTCAGAGCAATTGACCCTACTTAACTTCGAAAAAGTTTTATTAATACTTGTATGTGTTTTAAGCTTTTATCTATTTGACATCTTTCTTTTAAGCTTTTTCCACTAGATTCTTTAAACATAACCCTAAAAGAACTTAACAAGCCCAAAATTTGACAAAAAAGTTAAAACTCCTAAACACACTCAACTATGTAATTGCTTAAACAGAAAAATAAGAATAAATGTTTCTAGTGCATGTTGCCATTTTTGTTTGATAGTCTTTTAATTCCCAATTTCATTGATTTGTTCTTGGCTAGACATTTCATTTAAGTAGTGTTGCCTTTTCTTCATGGGACTCAAGGATAGTTTGGGTAACAATTTGTATTTTCAATATTGACTTTGTAATTATCTTGTGATTTAGTATTGTCAATAACAAGAATTGTGCTATGATTTTTGCCCAATTTCAGCTTTCTGACGCTTTCTTTGCATTCTATCTGTTACAGTAGGCCTTCATTCCAAGGACATTCTTTGATTGTTGTTGGACTTTTTTCTTAAAAGACTCTGACCATGAATGAGCTGGCAACTCATAGCCAGTGGCTCGGTTAAGGGATTTTTTTTAACTATGAGTGCCTTAACTTGGTCAGTTGCAAGAATTGTGAGCTGTGTTTGATGAAAACATGATAATGGACCAATATTGCAAATAAAGTCTAGGGATGAGTATCTCAATTTTTAAAGGTCGATGGACTATTCAAAACAGTTATTGATTTCCAACTTAGGGTGCATCTTTTGTTGCATTAAGACAATTTTTCTTCTCTCTGTTGCCGTACTGAGATAAACTCATAGCATCGGCACTGTTAACTCTCTGCCAGCAATGCAATAATTCATTGTCTTCCGGTTTGTACATGTTGAGATTTCCCATTGCGATTGTGTTACGACGTACCCAGTAATTGGCCAATTATTGGCATTCGCAATACCAAAGAATTACAGCTTGCTGATTGCTTCAAAAACGATCGAAATTACTCTCCAGTTTTTTTGTTCTTAAAGCTCATAGTTTGCTTATTACCTTGTGACTCATGGCCTGTCTTCATGTTCAGCTATACTTCTAATAATAGCCTTATATTTTATTGTCTTCAAATTCCAGTGGTGTGGTGGAAACTGTGTCAATTTGTTAAGGTTGTAACTGTGCCAATAAAAAAAAAAGTTGTATGTATTATATCGAAATACAGCTTCATACTGTAAGGTGTTAAAATGTGTCAAGTTCTGCTAACTTCAAGTTATGCTTGTCATGCATGCAAAATCCAAATATTTAAATTTTGCTCATTCTGTCTCGTGCTTCCATTGCATCCAATAGTGCCAACCCTACCTGGGCGTCAACTTGATTTCTTGAACTTACATGAATTATCTGTGAGCGTGAGTGTGGGTAAATCTATTGTGGTTGCTAAGCACAAGCTTTACCTTGCAGTGCTCGCATCATTTGGTGACATGGGCACGTCACTTGGAATTGGAGGATAAAGATGACTGCTGGTATTGAAGCTCCCATGGTGCATCTCTTATCTGTTTTATCATGACTTACGTTTGGGGTCTTCAGAATGGTGATCAAAAGGGGGAGGAATGCGACGTTGGAGCTTTAGCTTATTAGTGGCAGCATGAAGAAGATTTGAGTTTCCTTTCGGCGATGATAACTTACCAGATTGCGGTGCCCGATCTTAAAACGTTTGATTGTAAATGACATTACAATTGTAGATTGTGGACGCCTGTAGAAGAATTTTTCATCACTTGTTAGATGTAAACCTTTGTTTTGCTCATAAATGGGCCAGGCAATTGTGATTTCTTTCGAGTCTTGAAATGGTTTGGATACAAAATACGTTGATTTCTCTTTTCAGCTTTTTAATATTAGGCTGTGCTTTTCATTCTACATTGATAAGCCGTCTGCTCACACGTATATTCAACTTGGCAATACGTTCGCGACATCATCGTTTGTGTTTAGGATGATTGCGGTCATCTGTTTCTGGGTCAAAGGATGTCAAGGCCGGTTTTGTCTTGATGGTGCTCAGATCGTCAGCAATAGAATGTGCGGTTGATTAAAATTACGACTGTCATTTCCTTTTGAAGCAGCGATCGTTCGTCTGGCGGTTATGGACTTAGATATTAGCTGGCTTCCCCTTTTTTCCCTCCCCGATCTCAAGAGAACCAATTTACGAAAGCGGTTTTATATAACGTTGAAGATTTTGTTCGTCATGCGGTTTCAAAATGGCACTATGGAGGACTTTCTTTTTATCATAACGCAGTGTACCAATTCTGGTTCTTTAACTGGCATCCAAGACCCTCGTCTCTCATGTGAACCGCGAAAAGAACGCAGTCGAATGACTAATTGTTTGAGAACCAATACGATTTTACGTTTGCCCATATACATTTCCATATGTTAAAAGGTTAGGTCACATTGTTCTCAGTAGCAAAGCAGGAAACCAGCATAAATGTCGGAAGGAAAACAAATACCGAGAAACGAGACTCTTCCAGCTGCCAGGGTTCAAACTTCCACTCTTGGGAAGAGAAAAAACTAGTCAAGAAAGATATAAACACCAGAAAAATAAAAAATAAAAAAATTTGAAACCACATGCATGTAAACTTGATCAATGAGCTGGTACTGGGCATTTTCACCAATATCTGATCTTAATTGTTACAACTGAATGTTCGTTTTCACTTTTCACTGCACAGTCACAGTGCCATCTTGTTTCATTTTGATGAGGCTGCTCTCAATGTTCCGCAGGACCGGTTTATAGCTGAAATGATTTATAAAAATCAGTCAGCAACTAATCCAAGAATTAGGCGGGAAAAATACATGATGTAGCTTGCAGAATAGAATGGCAAAATTAGGACTCGGGAATGTGATTTCACAAAAACAAGGGAGCAAATATCTTACAGGCGCGCAAGACCGTTGTACGCTTGTGTAGCTTGCTGAAGTCGAGCAGAGAGCTGCAGGATCTCAGCTGATAGTGCTTCTGCTCTTGTCTGCTCTTTTGCAAGTTGGCCCTAGGGAAATAGGATGACGATGCACTTATTAACAAGACGCTCAAAGGTAGTGTATTTAAAACTCCACTGCAGAAGTTTAGGAAGTTATGCATGAGCATATTCCATAAAACATAAAGTTTCAACTTTCAAGGCCCTTGATTTACAAAAAAAGTGAGCATCTTCTGTCGAATAGGACAGTCTAACAAGTCACCAAGAGTTCAACTCAATTCATGGCAGAGTAAACGATACAGAACCAAGACAAGAACAAACCTTTAGAGAGAGAATCTCAGACATATATTCTGGTGGCTGCGAACTTATCTCATTGGCCCCATCTCCATGAGATTCCCCAGTAAATTTTAGTGCCTCCCTCTCATTAACAGACAGTGAACTAGCCTGATCTGCTCTTAATCTATCTATAACACCTCGAAGCTCCTCATTTTGCTTAAGACAATCTTTCACCTGCAAGTACACTCGTTAGGTGCAGTTGTGGATATGAAAGAAACAACAGAACATGAATACAAAGAAATTACTATATGTAGCTCCGTCAATTCCAGGGCAAAAAATGGCATGTAAAATAGTATACCTGCTATAGGTCCTACTTAGTTCCCAATTAAAAGTAACCAAAATCAATGCACACAACATATGTGGTAACTAGTAGCAAAGCAAATCTTCAAGCCTGGCAATAACTTCCACGGAGAAATTCCAATAAGCAGAATCAATAAAAGCCATAGGCAAAAAAGCAGAAGGGCATCCGGGAGTTTGGAGACTTTACCGTAAATCAAAATGTACACTACACAGTCATCTCACAAAATAGCAACCATAGTTGTCAAATCGAGATACAAATAATGAAGCGAAATCTTATATTTGTGAATTGTGAATTGAAAATCGAATCGAATTGTAAGATTCAGTGATGTACCTAAAATTTGTATTTTGTTTCACTGGCATTTATAAACTATCTGCAGAATAGTAAAATATTCCATATGAATAAGATTTATGATACATGAAAAAGAAATTTTACTCAAGAACACACGTGATGACTCCTAAGAACGAGCTATAATTTCCTATTGTCTAATTAGCACTTGGATTAAATTCAAATACAAGACACAATTCTTTATATATCATTCTATTATTGCATTTCAAAGTACTAATATTTAGTTTTAAGTATACTGTAGCAATCCAAAAGTCATGTAAATCATAATATACTATGAAAATTACATCATTTAATATACAAACATATTCATTGAACTGGTTAAATCCGCACATACATGTTGAGTTGTAGATTCGCTAGTAAATAGATAGATTTACTTGCAATTTAGGAGAATACTAATTCATAGTAGGTATGTATCTCTTGGACCCAAATCGATTTGACAAATTAAAAATCAATGAATTTTAATGACTACACTCACGACACCTTCAAAATCCAAATTCTTTATATTGTAATTGTGAAATGATTTGTGTCACTGATAGTTAGGATAAACCTGGACTTTCTAAAAGTAAGAAGAAGAAGAAGAAGCAAAAACTATCTTGCAATGACATTCTAACATTATTGCAGATCAAGCAACAAGAACTTGAACACACAGAACTTCATAACACATTTGCCATGACCAAGTGGTGCTAGAAATCCAACAGCTCCGAGGGTAGAGAAAATTGGTTGTTCATGACACAATGTAACAGGAAGTAGCTCCATCATGACATCTTGATAAAGCGATGACTCATTAAGATCAGTAATTCTACTACATAACTTCTTGTCCACTCTGCAAACAACAATACAGAAAATAGAGACACAGAGATCATAGCTGGATAACAATTGAGTACGTCACATCACAATAATTTGGAAATCTATAATATTTTCTTTTTGCAGGCCTCAACTCAGTTTTTCCCTTTTAGGTAAATTGTATTAATAATACCTGATTTTCCCAGAGCAATACTGCACCCATTGCCTCTTGATAAGATGAAGTAAGGTTGGAATTCTCTTCGAAGAGTCTTTCTATCTCTGAAGATTGGGAATCAATCTGCAACAAATTATTGGAGAAGCCATGTATTAAGCCATCAAGTGCCAAATTATACCCTATGTGGATTTGGGAGAAGGAAACAGAAGCAAGGCTACCTCTATAAGAAGTTTCTGCCTACTATTTTCCAGCCTCTCAACTGCCACAGCCATATCGTGCAACTGGTTTTCTAATTGCTCCTTATCCTCCTGCAAAATATAACAAACAAGGAATAAAATGCCCTGCAGTATGATGAGATGATCACAGTCACCCAGTGCTGACCATCAGAGAGTGCAAAATCAATACCAACAAACACTTTAAAATCAACAGCAAAAGCCATTCAGATTCAGATTTTCATTCATGAAAAACAACATATCAGAAAAGCAATTAAACAAAATTATCTGGCAGAAATAATTACCACTGACATTGCTTCATGAACTGCATTTTCTGGAGCTTTCCCTGAAATGCAGAGCCAGGACAAATGAAGAGGAAAGAAGTTCAACCTTTCAATCGGTAAAGAAAGCAAAAGGCAGTAATATTACTTTTTTCCCCACAAGATACTATTCATAAAATCACATACCAGAAGGTTCTTGGGAAAAAGCGGCCAATTTCTCTTCTAATGCTTGCTTTTCGGACACGAGTGCAGAAGTTTGAGCTTGCTGCTCCAAAAATCGTTGCCTCTCTAATTGCCTCAATGTAGATTCTTGCTATGAACATAAGCCCAACACAAACTAGTGAAAAGAACCAATGAAACAGAGAGAAGGGATGGAATATCTATAAGTACCAACCTGGAGCTCATCTTTTAGCCTACTCAGCTCCTTTTCCAAGGCCTGCAACTGGTTAAAAGAGTTGTCCATAGAGGCCATTGCACCAAACTGATCCCCCTTTGCTTGTTGCTGAATCGAGTTGATTTCTGCTCTCAAAGATGCTGCATCTTCCTCTGCCTATGGCAACATACCGATAAAGATAGGGAATTGAAAATGCTTTCAAATATTCAGAAATAATTCGTCTGCTTACTCGATACTGCTCTTCTTCAGCTTCCTTCAGACGTTTCTTAAGTGTGCGAAGCTGGGTTGAAAGATCCTCCTACACTAGATCACAGCTGAAACATAAAAAAAACATAGACAACAAAAGATGTAGTTTCTAAACTGAGTACCTAGTAAGTTGAAATACCCGCGCAACAACTGCTGCATCCTTCTCCATAGCGACATCCCTGAGAGCTTTTCTCAAAGAAGGTACTGTGTTCTGATCCTGAATATTTTTGAAAAGATGGGCGAAAGGATCACACATGAAGCTTAGCAAATATTTGGAATTAAGTACAGACAGAGGATAGTGAAAAATCAGAGAGAAAAATAGATGAATTACTAAAAGATTTTCGGGTGAAAGCTTTGTGGTATACAATGTTCTCAAAAATGCAAATTTTTTTACATGTCAATGAGCATTGTCGCTTCAGGTAGATAAGATAGAAGAACAGCTAAGATGACCAACTTCCCATCATAATGTAAAGTTACACTTTTTCCGAATTTGCAGAGATTGTTAGCTTACACAAAAACCAGATATTATCTACTTCTTACCAGATCATTTAACCGCTTAAGCAGCGTAGAGTTCTCAACCTCCTTTGCTTGAAGCTGGAAAAAAAAGAAAAGCAAAACAGCACTTATGTCAAAATTGGCGTTACCCTCCTCTTTTGCTCACATTAAGGTCAAGCATTACCAAGGACAAGGATAGGATCAGTGTACCTGCGATGCCAATCTTCTGTTTTCTTCCTCCAATTCTAGATTCATTTTCTGAAAATCCTTCAGCTGAGAAACTAAGCTGCTCACATCAGACTGCCCTTGCAGTTCACAACAAACGTGATATCTTTCAATAATAGCAAACCCAAACATATAGAGTCTCTTGAATTATTTTATTTTTTGGTAATGAGAGTCTCTTGAATTATTCAAACTCGTATCTAAACAAAAGTGCCAAATTTCGCTTCACATTTCGTACTTCAAAGCTCAATCATTCGCCAAAGCAAAAGGCATTTAGCAGACTCGATACACGAATAGAAATCAACAGTCCAATGGCAGAAGACTTTTAAGAAATGACAAAAGACCTAAAAGCAACGATATATTCTGACCTCCGAGAGTCGATTTCCACTCTCCGACTTTCTCATCCCTTCAGTACCTACGGCAGATAGA
Organism: Melaleuca quinquenervia; assembly: GCA_030064385.1. Classification (NCBI taxonomy): domain Eukaryota; kingdom Viridiplantae; phylum Streptophyta; class Magnoliopsida; order Myrtales; family Myrtaceae; genus Melaleuca; species Melaleuca quinquenervia. The sequence continues at coordinate 26,506,578 of CM057719.1, read as the reverse complement.
ACACGCGGATCAGATCACCCAACCCAACGAGAAAAAGGCAAGCGATCGATCCGCGAATTGGAGAAATGCGTGGAAAAACGACAGAATGATCAACCAACCATCGGAGCTGGAAGAAGCTATGGCAAGATCTGGACCCGAGGGGGCCCTGCTCAATCTCTCCGCCGCTCTTTTCTGGCGAATCTCCTCCAACTGCGGCGATTCCGGGAGCGAAACACAACGATCAGGAAGGTGTTAGGTCACCGTACCAATGGGAAACTTCAAAAGAGGGAACCGCAATAGTCAGGAGGGTGGGGGTTAGCCCGAGGATCTCGTACCGTTCGTCGACCGAGAGAAGCATGGCGCGCGTCCATGTTGGAGGACGACAATCGCCGCTGGCTGGAACCGCAAAAACCGCCTCTTCGTCCTTCCTCGACGATGGGGATCGACGGCACGCGATTTTGAATTCGAAATTCAGAAGGAGAGAAGCTAAAGTTGAATGAAGTAAGACATATGTTATAAAGTTTAAGCTCGACAAAGGGAGCACAAAGTGTCTGGGTGGTGTAGTCGGTTATCACGCTAGTCTCACACACTAGAGGTCCCCGGTTCGAACCCGGGCTCAGACACTCTTTCTATTTCTCTTTTCTTTTTACTTTTGTCCATCTTCATTAATTTCTTTTTTTTTAGAAAAAATGATATAAATGATTCCTAAACTTTATTAAATGTGTAATCTGATCTAAAAAAAACATAAATTTTAGGTCGAGTAATAATTCTCTTGCCAAATTCTTTCATTTCATTAAAAATCTTAAACTTTTTCCCTTATTTCAAATCAGGACCCCCTCCCCCGTTCATTCTCTGCATGAACTCACCATTGTTCCCAAAAAATAAATAAATTAGATTGTAGTCATGAGATTACGGATCTGGTCCATGGTCGATTTCAATATAATTTCATAACTTTTAGTTTGTTCAATAAGAGTTAAAGGACAGTAATGAATATTTTCATATAATTCGGAAACTAAACTGAATGTACACCAAAAGTTTAAGGGTCACGTTTGATAAATTAAAAGTTCATGAGCCATATCGCACAGTCATACAAAGTTTAAAGACTATTTGCATCATTATACATTTTTCTTCGGAGTGAAACTTGTCAAATGTAACATGGCGATCCTCCCCATGATTCATGCAAATTTTCTTGTCGTATTCTTTGTTTATATATCACAACCATGCGATTTTCACATTTGATTGGTGTTGTAATGTGACCACCACTTTATTAGGAAGTGATAGCTCACTCAAGAAAAAAAAAGCATAAACTTTAGGTCAAGTAATAATTATATTACCAAAACTTTTTTATTTCATTGAAAATCTCAAACTTTTACTCTTATCTCAAATTTGCGCCCTTGTTGATTCTCCCTCTGAAGTCATCATTGTTCCAAAAACCAAAAGAGATTCTAGTCATGAGCTTGCAGACCTCATCTATGGTCGATTTCAGTACAATTTCAGAACTTTTACTTTGTTCAACAAAAGTTTATACATAATAGTAAATATTTTCATATAATTTAGAGATTAACCTGAACATATACCAAAGTTGAAGCGTCGCGCTTAACAAATTAAAAGTTCAGAAACTACGCTAGAAACCATTTGTATCATTATGCCTTTTTTCTTTGGAGTGAGTCATTAGCTGTAACACGGCAATCCGCCCCGTGATTCCTGCAAATTTTCTTGTCGTCTCTTTGTTTATATATCACAACCATGCGGTTTTCACATTTGATTGGTGTTGTAATGTGACCCCCCCCCTTTATTAGGAAGGGATCGCTCCCTCAGGAAAAAGCCATGTGTTACTGCTTTTTGATCAAACGTCTTTAGTAAAGAAAACGTGTAAAGGACGTGTAAAGGAGATTTAGGAAAAGGTATAAGGAACGAGGCTCGATGATTGGAGCAGAACAGAAGCCCCCTTCTTTTTGATCTATTTAGATCGCTTCCAAACCCATTGGAGGTGGGAGGGCAAAGGCAAAGTCTCACGATCAAGAGAGCTGGCGTTAGGCAACTCTGTTTTGCTCTGATGAGGTTGATGAGACTCTGTTTCTGCATAGCAGATCCTAGGAATGGAGAGGAGAAGCACAAGAAGTCGCGGAACAGGCCTCACCGTCCGAAGGCTGACCGCGGAGGTAAAAGCCGAGGGCTTGCTACTACAGCGCCCAATGAGCAGGGTGCCCATGACCATGGAGCCAGCACCAATGATGGCAGTGCGGCCGCTTTGATGGTGGGTGCAGCCTATGCCTCCTCGACCTTGGTCGGTAGTGAAGGTAACAGTTCCCACTGTCATGGATGTGACGACGGTGGCGGTGATGGTGGCGAATGACAGGCTTCAGCGTGTGACTTGGTTGTTTCCGCAGGATCTCTACAGTTGCTTGCTTATTTCCAGAGAATATGGGAGTTCAGACGCACTCGCTTTGCCAGGACTCTATTAGTAAGACAAGGGCAAGTTGGGCATTTCACTTGTCTCCACCCGTGTATTATACTCCACTTGTGTCTTTGTGAGCTGTCTATTAGGACTTTTATCATCACTGGGGGATCATCGGTATTGCTTTTCCTCCTTTGTTAATTTTGTATTGATGCTTGGGACTTCTTGCTCTGATTGGAATGGCCACCATTTCACCCTACAATGCAATTCTTCACGCGGTGTAATCATTGTCAATATGTTGAGAACCGGGTTCTTTCAGTCAGGTTCCACATCTGATACAATTGGGTTTTTCCTGGACTGGTTCGACCGGCTTGTATTGCCTAACTGTCATAATCATCAGCTGATAGTGTCTAGTTCTAGAACATATATTTGACTTAAGAGCTGTGAAACAATAATAAAATGAAAGAGGCAATCGATTCAACAATCTCCCATAGGCAAAAGTGCAACCGCATTGCCGTCACACAGGGCTAATATGAACGTGGATCGATAAATCAGCTGGGAGCCGCCGTACCTCGAATTTGGCTCTAAGATTACTGAAGCTCATCAGATCGCTTCTAAACAAAGGGTGGTAAGCTTTTGGTGAGAAGAGTAAGCACACACCTTTAAAAAGAGGAGTAACAAAGACACAGGATGATAACTGTCATACAACACAACTTGTGAACTCTTTAGACCTACTCATGTCTCGGGTAGAATCCATTCACAGACATCCCCCCGTCCACGCAAATGATCTGGCCGGTAATGTATGATGATGCAGGCAAGCAAAGAAATGCCACCAGAGATGACACATCCTTTGGATCTCCCAGGCGACGAAGTGGTGTACATGAGTATACCTCTTCCAAATAATCTTTATTGCTGAGCACCTTCCACAAATAAAAGCCGAATCCAGTCAATCTCTTCCTACATTCCTATCTAGAAAAGGACCGGTGAATTTGCCAATGCAAGGAATACTATATTACGGTGCAGAAGCTATGTTTCACTACAACAACGTTGGTGCATCGATGTAGAGATTCCAATTTATCACATGCACAAGACGACTGGATCCTAGTTTTCAACCATAATAAAATTTTGACAACTTGCATGACAAAGAATAGCAGTCTTTAGTGGAGGTACACGATGGTTGAATCTGAGGAATGAAAGAGAGAGAGATCTTACTTGCTTCACCATAGAAGTTTTGATGTACCAAGGTGCAACAGCATTGCTCCTTATGTTGTCTACAGCCCACTCGCAAGCCAGACTTCTGGTAAGTTGATTGATTGCCCCTAAAAGTGCACAACATATACCATTGTATCAAGCCGCGATAAACTTCATGCCCACAACTTGAGAGGAAAATGCTCTAAATTCAAGCTGTGCCAGGGTAACCTTTCGTTGCACCATGAACGGACATGGATTTCAAAGAAACGAACCCAGAAACAGAGGATGTAAAGACAACGCTTCCCAGCCCCGATGCTTTTAGCAATGGATGAGCAAGTTGGCACATATGGAACATGGACTCAAAATTCGTAGCCATGAGAAGAGAAAATTCCTCGGTCGTGAAGTCCACGGCTGGTTTCCTTATGTTGGTGCCCACATTATTTACCTGTAAACCTCCATCAAGAGCATGTACTTCAATACTTTCAGTGGCATCACGAAAGCTTGATAATTCGGTGAATCTCAGCATCTAAAACTGGCCCTAAGTTTCCGGACTGGAAACTTTTGTTCGTTCTAAACAGGCTTCAGTTTTAAAAGACTCAAACATTCAAGGGAATCTTGAAGCTTTGAAATGATTTTTAAATGACGAGCGTCTTATGAGAAGAAAAGGAGCAAGAATTGGAACAGCGGGGAAAGATGATTACAAGAATGTTGAGCTTCCTATCAAACAAAGAAGAGACGGTGCCCATCAGTTTCTCCCTCTGTTCCCTGATAGACACATCACAGACCGACCCCGTAACTTCATAGCCACCGTCGGCCCATTCTTCCAAGCGTCTCTCAAGCTCATTGCCGTCTCGAGAACAAGTGTGCACTCGAGCCCCGAAGCCCACCAATTCCGTCACAATCGCATTCCTGAACATCCAATCCTCGCTCGAATTTTAAACCCCAAAAAAAAAAAAAATTTCGTCCGGAAACGTTTCAAAAGGCATCACCATCCAAAAGCAAGTTAAACGATCGAACTCACCCGATACCGCGAGTCCCGCCGGTGACGAGGGCGGTCATTCCTCGAAGAGACCATCTCTTGTCGTGTCCGGGGCCAGCGGAAGCATCGGCGCACCGGAGCGAGTCAGTTATGGAGCGAAAGGAGTAGTTTTTACGGTAGCGACGCAGCGAGCTTAGGTTGAGCGTGGACTGACGGGGAGAGAAAGTGAGTTTCGGGGAGAGTTGGCGTGGAGGACACAGAGGGAGGGAAGGAGGAGGAGAGTGTTGACCAAGTGTTTGAAACATGTCCGAGCTGAGTCAAGACGGATGCTCGTCTTCGCCCGTGCAAATTCTCTCGTTGAGCTTTTTATATCGGCAAGGGACAGTCGCTGTTAGCCCTATAAGAAGCACATCAGCCTCGCCGGAGCTCCGACGATTTTTTACGCTTAAAGCGTAAGAAGTACATGTGACCTCACGAATTGTAAGAAGTACATTCGATTGTTTTAAGATTATTCTCTCGAGCCACCGAGCATGGTCGCTCGTTGGTGGAAATTTCATCGCCTTTCATGGACTCTACATGTCGTGTAATGGATACTTAACTTGTAGTCTCTCCCACGAGGAATTCGCACCGATTCTAAATAAAGAGAAGGAATAAATGAATGAATACCTCTTGACTTGGTGGAAATACTAGTTCATTCACTTTAGTTTATTGAGATGATGAGGCCTCTTCAAAAGACAAACAAATAGTAATACTTGGTTTCTTTCCTTGTCCGTGCCGTCGCATGCATTTTTTTCAAGAAACTTCCTTTTGCTTTTGGCTTGACATGAGATAAAGTGACGAGGGAATATGCAAATCAAGTTAATTGGTTGAGAAAATCAAAGTTAAGTTAAGACATCATCTAAGCCGGGTATAATGTAGCCAAAATGTCATTAGCTTGTTGTACGATAGTCAATTCAATCTTAAATCATTTGATAATTTATAGACATAGTCTTTCCAGTAACAAATGTCCGACGTGCAAGATTTTGTATCCTATGTGTCACGATCAACGCTAATTTAAATAAAACTTACAATTTTTTGTATTTGTAATTTTTGTTTCTTTCTTTTCATATTACTAGTAAGGGCCAATGGTGCCTTAGGCCCAAGTAGCCCCGTCCACCGCATCCTCACCCAAATCTAAGCGAGGTTCATGTCTCTCGGTGGGGATCCTCATGCCTTGGCTAGTGGTCTATCCTTAATTAGTTAAAAAAAGAAATAAAGGATAAGAAAAAAGAAAAAAGTATAAAAATAAAAATATTAATTAAATAACTCAAAAAATTTAAAAAGAAAAATCTCATTGTCAAGACCCATCATTCCACATGTGACAGTTAGCATCCACATCAACGATTTTCGGTTAAAATTGGCTGGAATGACTACATTAATAAATTATTAGAAGATTTACCATAAATTGGCACAATTGAAAGGTTGTAAACTGAATTGATTACAGTACAGTAAATTTATGATTTTTTGGAACATTTTTCCCATCTATACTCACCCAACACAAGCTCAAAATTCTTTCTTTGACTTGCGAAAACCAATTGATAGTGAGATACGAGATGCAAAACAGTGATAGAAGGAGAACCGATCAACTAGAAGTAATTCATTCTTACACTTAACCTAAAACCTTAATCTTAGAGTTCTATTTGATTCAGTAGTGGCAATAACTAATCAATTGTAGTTAAGGTTCATTCGTGCCTCATCTTTATAGGAGAACACACTTGAGCGAAACCCTAGCTATCGGGAATCAAGCTCCCATATGCGCATTACATGTTAGTGATTTTATATTCATAGCGTGGAAGAATGCCTATGCAGTCCATCGTGAATCTCTATATGGGTAAGTAGTTTATAATATGATGCGGATGACTACAGTGGCGATTCTTGGGAGATGTCTCTTGACCTTCCATTTGGAAAAGGGCCGGTGCCCCTTGCGCTTCGGGAGGAAATGAATTACGTTGCCAGCTTCAATAGCTTTGTGTGCATATGTTTACATATATATATATTACGTAATAATCCTTGATCATATGCATAAAATGATCCTATGACTTGGTCTCCGACGTAGTGCTTACAGCGTTGATCCAGAAAGAAAGGCTATGAATGGGTTGCAGTTGCTCATGCGTGACCATATCATGGAGAGTTACAGCTAATGAGGACGGCCGCTAATATTGGAAAAACATTTAGGTCTTTGATTTCCCCTCTCTTTTCTTTTCTTTCTTCTGGAAGGAGGAATGTTCTAATTCCGGCTTTTATCTCTTGTTTTGCCTCGGAAATCACTTTGGAATATGCCGCATTTTGTCCATGAATAGAAACTTAGGGTTTCTGGTTTTATCCCATGTTGTCCTTGCACTAAACCATATTATGTACTAAATCCATGAGCACGACCATATGTGTTTTTTGGCAACAAAGAAATTCTTGAAAATGTATTATGCCGAACGATCGAGTTAATATCTTTATAAGTGGATTGAACAATGGATATAGAATCATGAAAAAGCTGAAGTTATTTGATATATTCTAAATTTATCGAACTTGATGTTATTTAGTCACACTAATAGCATAACGATGATAGCATTTTGCCGTAAATCGCGAATAACCCTCTTCCAGTTAGGATACACAAGTTTCCTAAATATTCAATAATCCAACTCATTGTGAACTTAGATATTTCCAAGTTCTAACGCTTGCCCATCAGCGCAAGAGAACAGTTGTTCTTGGCCTGTACCCACAAGTGCTAGAAATTAAACATAGTGCTTGATTAATTACTAATAAAGAAAAGGTATAATGAGCTAGTCAGTCCAGAACTACCTTGACCTTTTTTCTCAGCGTTACCCTACCAAGACTATATAACCCATAACAAGCCCTTTAGCATTGATTTAGTTACTCTTAAGGCATCAAAAGATCGCTGTCCAAAAAGCCACCCCCAACAAAGAGGAAAAGATCAAACCTTGATCCTCTTACTTCTCAAGAACAACAACGATTACACAATCTCTCTCTCTCTCTCTCTCTCTCTCTCTCTCTCTCTCTCTCTCTCTGTGCAGCAGCCTGCAGTTGACCACCCTCTCTCTGTCTTTCTGATACTATGGACAGTACACAAGAAGATTCTGAGAAAGCGATCCAAGCTAGATCGTATGAGTGTATATTCTGCAAGAGGGGCTTCTCAAATGCTCAAGCCCTAGGAGGTCACATGAACATCCACCGAAAAGACAAAGCCAAGCTCAAGCAATCCTCCGCAACTTCGTCGTACTCTGCAGGTTCAACTGTCCAGCCACCGCTGCAGACGCCATCGTTGGATGCTAAGTTCACTAGGAATTCAGATACGAGCAAAGCATCTTGGCCTTGGATTCCTCAGCAAGGAGGCGAGGAGGAGAGTAATAAGAAGGATGATTATTCCCGTGTTGGTGGAGTCAGACAATTACCCTTGTTTTCCGAAATACCTTCCTTGACAAAAGATCATGATCTAGAGCACAATATTCAAACTTCGGAGAAGGGTAAACCGATGGGCGATAGCTCCTCCAGGTCCACTTCAGAACTAGACCTCGAGCTCAGGCTGGGACCAGAACCTCAGGAAACAAAGGGTACTAAAAAGTTCTTTTGAAAAAATCAGAAACTAAAATTAATGGCTGAGTCCCTTTTACCCTCCTCCATCTCGAATTTGATTGTGTTTCACGTGCTTCCCTTGATTATGAATATCGTTGTACGTAGCCAGCTGTATATGCAGACTACTACTGATTGCTTTACCACTATTGTCAGCGATCGAATTCTATTAGAACCTTATGTGACCTGGTGTTTCATTTTAGTGTGAATGAGAAATATTCTTTGATTGGTTTATATTTCTTTTGGGCTTCTTCCATAAACCGTTTCTTTTTGCATGCACTCTCCATTCTACCTTCTTCGATCTGTTCTTGGTTCTATTTTCTGGCTTGAAATGTTTTAGATGATCAGTATTAATTTTCTGCCAGCCAATCAAGTAAAATTAATCATTAACAAGAAATATTTCTTAATTCTTTCTATTCCAATAATAACGAGGAATTTGATATTGAAAGTGATTTCCCTGCTGATGAAGACAAATTTGTTCTTAGGGTTCATCAACGTGCCATATAAACATAGAAAATCATGCATTGCTTTTGGCTACAATGGTATTTCAAATCAACGATGCAAAATTGGCCAACTAGTTTGTACTTCTTTGGGTTTTACTGATTAGATACCTGGGCATGACTTTTTTTCCGGTTCTTTTGGTTGAAGCATATATCTTATTTGAACTTAGATTATTCTTCATTTTTCAAGAAGCATTGCCGTCCCAGTAATATCCTTCGTGAGACTAATTGTTCCAAAATCATAGTTATCGTCATTCCCCTCACATATAGAAGAAACATATGCATGAGTTGGCCTGCATTGTCGTGCAATAATTATTCAACAGCCAATTGTCACATTCTCCTATCTTGAAGATCAAGAAAACGTTGGTTGTATTTTTGAAGTCTTTCTTCAGGTAATGTTATACTCTCGAAATTGAGTCAAATTATCCAATTAAGTTTGAACAATTTCTTTTGCTTGGGGTGTTTGGCTTTTAAGTTCTTGTGATTGCAAAAAGAAGAGCAAAAATTCTTTCGAAAGGCATAATCTATTTATAGGTGAGCATAATAGATACCATTCTCTAAATTATACAAAATTACTTTTCGCCATGATACAAAGAAGAGTGAGAGGTAGCAACAGGATGAGATCTATATATACAGTTGTAAACCATGCTTTAGATTCCAACCATCGTTTTGAGATGATAGTTTTCTTGTACTATTTTGCTTCTAATTTCACCGAAAGAAGAAGTGGAGATGTCATTATATTGAATGGCTTTCTTAATGTATGGAATCAATAGCCAATGACTCATTTTTCACATCAGAAATTTGATGAAGATGTCTCTTTAAATTTAGCATTAATATTTATCTCCAACGTTTTTCTTTCACCTCCTTTATTTGGCTAAGCACGATTTTCTTCACCCTTTAAGATATGAGAATTAGGGTTGTTACCATGAAGTGATAGCACAGTGTAATTAATTTGTTTCTGTTCACAATGAATGGAAATCACTATTTTCAGTTTAACAGTTGTAATAGTAATTTCGATTTGCAACACAGTCTTGTGGAACCTTGTTTTGTAATGGTGGCGTACGGATCAGAGGTCCAAACTCAACTTGACAATGCTTTACATACATTCATAAATATATTCAGATCCTACAACATTTTTTTGCAGCACTATCAGCATTATTTCCTTATGCTGAAAGAGTGTAATCGTGGTGCAAATACTTGCTAATTCACATCGAAGATTTTGAACTCATGGACACCTATTTGCTTGCGCCCAGGTTCCCGAGACCCCGACCAAGGAAAATGTCTTTTGATTAGATTGCATTCCACGAGCCTTTTAGCTTCATCTACTTATAAGTTCATCAGGTTAGTTCAAAGCACATGAAATTCTTGATCTTACTCTATTTATCAGATTAAAACTGAAAAGCACCTTGAGTCTATTGCGACATGATCGCATTTTCAGGCAACGACCTCATCAATCTAGCTTCGTTGCTTAAAATGTTCAAGTCTCTTGAGTTAGCTCCCTCTCATGAATTCAGCGTGCTTATTTCTGCCTCTGTGCTATTCGATATGGAAAAGGAAAGAAACCCAAAATGAACAAGAAAGAAAGATGTAATTATCAGATATAAGAAATCAAATTATCATGCTATGATTAAACCACCATTTATGAGAAAGAATGCTGTGAAGAAGTATCCGATAGTTACGTTAGATCTCGGTACTATCAGCAAAAATTCCGCTTTCAACGACGTAATTGTCTTCAGTCGAGATCTGTCGGAGATAAAAATATTGCTCCAACTCGAGCAAAAGGGGACATGAATTTGATTGAAGAAAGGACGTAAAAGATTGTCCTCACATCCAACATAAAAAAAAATTCCAAGATGCAGACACAAAAACTTGATTATTATTTTTCTGGAGAAAGTGACAGAAATCGATGAGTCACGCATATATGAAGTTGATGAGTGCTTGGTGGCGCATATTGTTTGTCTCCTTATTAGATGTACATCAAAAAGCCGATCGAGTTTTCGCTGGAAAAGAAGACGAGAATTCTCGTTTCCCTTAGCAAACTACTTGATGAAAACCTGCGAAATTCATACTGCGGTGGTTGCAAGTCGTAATCATGGTTAACTTATGCTCGTTTGACAAACCCGTGCTCGTTTGACAAACTCGTGTCACCTTACTGACAGTTTGGTAATTCAGTTGACGTCTGACACTAAAGCCTGCGCGTAGAGTTAGAACATAAATTCATACGTTCATTTGACTGTAGTTGGTAGGGTCTGTGAAGTCCATTGGATGTTTTAGTCGATTTCCTTTTTCCTCTGGACTTTTGCCTGGGAGGTTGATCTTTCATCCGTTTGTTGTTTTCTTCATGGAGGCATTCGTTTGCTCTTGTCCATCTCTCTCTCATCCAAGATTGACCCTGCAATAAACTACTAATGTTGGTGTTGCGGTCATGCATAATAGAAAATCTGTCCAATTGGCAAATGATTGGGTCCATATTCATGAATTTATACAGGGAAGAGTCTCCTTTTCCAATGAAAACATAGATCGTTACTGGCTATTGCATGGACATTATTTAACTTCCATAAGCATGAGAAAATTATTGCCCCAAAGCATTAAACAATAACTGCGTTCTCTTCAACTCATGAATATCTTGGTCACACGTTCAAATTCAACCGTGATAAACAAATGCTAGAGACAATAACATACTATATGCAAAACCAAAAAGACTGATCTGCTTTTTCTCAGTCATCCTCGATGTAGATGGTCTCCTGCTGAAACAGCCCACCAAACACCTTCCTCACTTCCTTCTTTGGCTCGGCCTGCTGCTTTGGCTTTGGCCTTGGCACCGGCTCCTTTGCCACTTTTGTACTCAGAGCAGGAGTAGGAGCAGGTTTTGGCGTTGGACGAGGCTGCTTGATCAGCGCTTTCTGTGGAGTTAAGCTCCGAGCCTTGGCCTGCCCTCTCACTGTAGCAAGCTGCACTTTCGGCTTCTCCATCGAATTCCGCACAGAGTTCGCAAGCTCGGAGCCAAACTTGTCAAAGTTTAGACCCGCTCTGAAGTCCTTGGCTTTGCTAAAAAGGCCCTCCATTGTAATCCCAGCAGCCTCAGCCTTCTCTTTGGCTTCTTCTGCAAGACTTGTGGCCTTGGCCTCTTGCTCCGAGAGCTTCTTCACCTCTTCCTCCAGCTTCTTTACAGCCTCGGCTGCTTCCTGGGCTTTCTCGGCAGCTATTTGGGCCTCTTCCTCGGCTTTTGCTCTCGCAAGCGCCTCTTTGTACTCTTTCTTTCTTCCATCCTCAGGAATGGCACTAGAACAAATCCGACATGAAAAATTTTATGTTTATCTCGTATAGGTATAATATACGAGAAACGCAACTAGTCCGCGTAATTGTCTTGAAGGTCACCAAATAGAGTATATCCACGAGAGTAACAGCATTCTCAAGCTAGAAAATATCGAGGAGGAAAGTGACAACCTATGCAAAAGCTGCATAGAGGGCGACAAAAAGGAAGACGAAACGCAAAAGAAAATGTCTATGTTTTTCGTCTATATTGCCCAAGTTAAGGGAACAGCTTGCCCGTTACGTGGACGGACGCGTTCAAACAAAAACTAGGGATACCCACGATGAAAAAGATGTGCGACTTTCTCTTTCTGTACAAAACCTGTCTGGTGATCACAATACTTGTTCAGTTGCACAAGTGCTTTGATAACAAGGCCTCCTACGAAAAGAAATTATCACCTGAAAAGCTCATCTACAGGCCGCGAAGGAGCTGACGGATCTGTGGAAACCTCCACCACCTGCATTTGATTAACTTATATAGTTCACTTACTATACATTATTAAGCATGAATGCGACAACCTTCCACTGGAAAAAACGCATGAATGTGACAACATCCCTTAAAAAAGAAAATAACACAGGAAAGAAACAGAATCTTGCATTACAGTGTAAATGAGTAGAGTATATATGGACACTACCTTGTTCTCTGCCACAGCTGTATTGGAGAAAACACCGACGACCAGCGATGCTATCTGAGACTTTGCAACCTAATCACAAAGATTTGAGGTTTGTAGATTGACTTGTCAATATGCCGTTATAATACTGTCGAAGTTGATGATTAATGTTAATAAGGCAGCAAAGATAAGTGAATGGTGATGGGAGAAATTGGAACAATGCAAAAGATTTTATTGCATACATTACATTACTTTGTAGTCGTTCGCACCACCCCTTCCCTCTGCCGCCACCACAATGCTATAGGAACTCTCCGGCGAGTAATCCTCAGTCAAACTCGTCTTAATGAGCGTGTAGCTCACATCGACTTCCACTAGCTTCTGCAAGAACTCGGGCATCGTCAGCGGCTGCGACCGTGAGAAGAGGTTGTTGAAGAAGGAGGAGATGCCATCCAGCACGTTATATGTGGAGGCGGCCACATTCCCGTCATAGACAATCGCCACGTGGCCGACTCCCGCCAACTTGGCAGCTTGGATCACCTGCAAGGCGTCCGAGGTGGTGACTTCTGTGGTGGGGCCGTACTCGGCGGGTCCAATGGTGACCACCACTTTGCTCGCGTTTCCAATGGCTTTGGCGATTGATTCCGTGTCTTGGAAGGTGGATTCAACGGCATTCAAGCGTTTCGATTCTTCATTTGATATTATCTGACCATATGTCGATGCAAATTATCAGTCCTGGCTGAATGAATATAATTTTTCACTTGTGATGAATATTAGATGAGTGAAAAGGTTTAATACTTAATTTACAAAAAATGAAAAGATTTATGATTCAATCGTCATAATTGAAAGGTTTAGAAGTGACTTAGCATAAATGTAATAAACTTTAAAACTTTTTCGGTGATTTTCTGTTCTTTTCCAATGATCTCACAAGCATCTAATGGTTACCTTGATATAAACCATATAAACGCCTGTCTCTTGAACACCATTCGTTTGTCAAAGAATCAATCAAATTTAATCAAGTGAATTATTACCTCAGTTTTACGCAAGAGTCAGGCAGTTACTGCATCTACTATTTTAACAGCAATTCATAATCGGCCGCTTCAGAATGATAAAAATCACCGAGAGAAAATTTTCATATGTTAAGTGAATACGTTCCTCGAAGTGAATAGATTGCTGAGAGCCGACCTTGTATTGGGCAGCCAGGCGAGCTAACTCCTGGGCAGCGCCGAGCTCCGGCACACCCGCCCTCACACTGAAACCTCCCCTCAGCAACTGCTGCGCAATGCGGATCCCGGCTTGGCCTGTCGCCCCGGCGACAAACACCGTCCCCGCATCCTTCCTCCTGGTGTTCCCAAACGACAACCCCGAAGGCTTGTCGCCTACGACAGGAACCAGCGACTTCACATCTGGGATCTTCCCAAAGTTGAACCGGAACGGCTTGGAATTGGCCGGACCATCGTCCCCATTCTCCCCGGACGTCGGTTCTTCCGCTGCCGAGGCGTTGCCGAGCCGAAACGGAGGGAACGGACCGGGACCGGACTTCTTGGCAAACACGGTGAGCCTGGAATTCTTGACGGGGATGAGCTCGGAGCGTGAAGGGGTTGTGAGGAGGAATGAGTTGGAGGTGAGAGCGGGAGCCATGGGGAGACCGACCCTCGCTTCTTTCTAAATTTTTCCTTCCTTGGTGAATCAAGAGAAGGGCTTCTCAAGGTCCATGGCTTCGTTGAGTGGACGCATTCAGAAGTTGTCTGGTCGGATGGCCGAAGGATGTGGTCGCTCGGAATGATATTAATGTTTTTCTTTAATCTTCTTGACGATTATCTAGATCGAATGGTGTGGCATTATGAGCAAATGGGAGGAGCCCACGTGGAACAGATGTTATCTACTCACCCAATGTTGGACGCCAGACGGATTTCAGATGGGAAGAGAGAAAACTAAGTCGATGAAAAGCCCATCAAGCCACCATCAAAAGCGAAAGAAGGGACCTCTCCCCGATTGCCGTTCACGGAACTGGATTCAACGTTGGCAGAGCCGCAGAGACTGTGGTTCAATTTAATATTTGCCCAAAGCTTTGCCGGCCTAGAAGAGTTCGATATTACGACTTTTATTATAAAACCTAACTTGAATCCGAGGAATTGAAAAGCTGATCTTCCCTAAATTATCTTTCCCACGTCATCTTTGATTAAACAGTCCGTTGTTAATGGGGAAAAAAACACAAATTAGTACAGCTTACGTCAATAGGAGGAATGAGATTTCTACTACCAACGACCTAACCAACTAACCAATAACGAACCAACCGGTTTGGCTAGGCATTTTTTATCCCTCGAGTTTTGCTTAAAGAACGAGTCTACTCCACATTCTTTTGGGCCGAAGACGAAAGTCTCATTTGCCGGCTCAATTTTGAGATGCTGCAACAAATTTTGTTTGTGTTTAGGCTGCCTCACGTCATTGTACTAAAAATCTCGCAATGAAGAGAGGTCAGAGTACCCCGAATAATACTCATTGTTGAAGGCCATTGCTCTCAAAGCCAGCAGCTACTTCTCGAGCTTATTACTCATAGTCCCTCTCTCACAGACTTTCATGATCCAGCGCCGACAGCAACACCTTCGTGTCCGTACAAGTAATTAACTCCCCCAACTTAAACCAGTTTGGATAATCTCCTGCACGACTTCTCTGTTGATCATTGTATTTGCAGCCATTTGACAGTGCAACTAGCTATTTTAAATGCCACAATGGATTAGGATCTATGAATCGACCAAGTTTAACCTGAAGGGTTTCGAGGCTGATCAAGACACCTCACATAGAGCCACTTCCAGTGCACGTCGGATAGCAGTTCATTTACAGATTTGTTGCTAGGGCGACATTTGGACACGAGAGACATCAATGGCCTCCCACAAATCAGTTCAGATGAAGTTGTCCATAATATTGGTCGAGGCTGATGCCCTCAGCCAGTACGAAGTCAGAGCTGTTAAATCTTCCTAAGGATCAATGAGTTGTTAAGCTACGAAGACATGAGTCAACCAAAGAGCGAAATATGTGCATACCAAACACAGCTATGATGATTGGGCAGATCCGTGAAACTTGAGGGATATATGGATTAGTACGGATACCAGGCGAAGCTCTTTTGGACTCTCTCTGAAGCAGCACTTATGATAAGGACAAGCCGGCAAACACGGAAGTTTTGGCCTCGTATAAATGGTTTTAGGCAATTTTGAGCAAGGATTATATGGGAAAAAACAGAAGGGGAATCACAATCTGACACTCTCCTAAGAGCGCCTTCGCTGCACCAATAACATCCGAGCGAAAGGCCAGGTGCATTTGTGCTCGAGACCAAGTAGCAATTCGCATATGCGATGGAGCTCAAAGCATTACAATAGTCATGAGTTGGCTATCTAGGGTGAACCATACAGAAAACGCAATAGGTACACAAGGAGCGGTAAAAAAGAAAACCTTTTTTTCCATAGGAAATCGCCAGTACTACAGTAACGAAAAAATAAAACCTGAAGCAGAAACTCCAGGAATGAGTACGCAGAACACTAAAGGCAGCAAGCAAAAAGAGAAGGCTCATCCTAGATGCAAACGGCCAGTCATCCATCGTTAACTGAACTCTATTGCCAGTCTACTAAATATCCACCCAGAAGAAATGATAGAACCCACATTACACATCATTACCTCCATTTACACATAGCTAAAGGGAGAGAAGGTAGTAAGGCATACCAATATCGTTCCACTAGATTACGTAAGCTGCTTCTACGAACTTTAAAATGCTTCAAAGTCGCCGTGGAATGGATGCCCACATCCAAGATCATGAAGAAATGAAATAAGACCAAGTAGTTAATAGTTGTTATGGAATTTTTGCAACACTAATTGCACTATTAACACAATTTCGCCTTTATGCACCTCCAAGAACAATATTTTCATCAAGAGCATAGTTCGACACTTGTGGACTATAACTAGCAAGAATAGTAAAAGCTTTTGCATCAGTAGAAAACTACTTGAAATATACGTCAGGTTTTAAGAATTTAGCATTTCCTTGGTTAATTGGGGTATCTCCAGACTTTTAACACCAAATTTCATTTGTAGGCCCACGCCAAAAGAAAAAACAGAGTTATCAGGTATCTAGCTATCCTAGATGGCAGGATAAGGATCTATCGTCTGATATCCACTTCAATACAGACAGGTAGGTAAGAAACATAATCGGGAAAAAACTCTCTGCCAACCATAAGAGAAGTGGGCATCTAAACATATGAACTTCCCAGTGTTTAAACACCATCCTAAGTGAACCCAGAGAAGGATGTAAATACATCACCTGAGTTGATGTTCAGAATGATGGTCTGCGCAATGTTCTGCTCAACCAAGTCATCAAAGTTGATTTTTTTTTCATCTACCAATTGATGAGAAATCCAATTTAGTACCAGCTTCAAGTTAGCAGAACCGACAAAAAGCTTTACTTGATTTAGTCTCCAAAACACATTAAGAAGCCATCACTAGTAGCTATATGCTTCATTATTCAAATTTTTCATACCATGTCTCATTAGGAATAGATTAAGAAGATAAACTAATCCTGTCAATTACAATGGAATCAGAATCACATGAATAAGCATGCACAAAGGCAAGGAGTTGTCCTCTCCTATCTATGACAACCTGAAAGGAATAATTTTTACCCTCCCTACAAGGGGAAAACAATGATTACCAGAAAATCTAGCAGCGATGCCTGATTAAGTCGCATCAATAGAATAGCTGAGGAACCTCATTTATCGATTAACTGCCAGCAACAAAGACAGACTAATTAAATATTTATCAACATATCAAACTATTTGAATCACAAAACGAAATTCAAAGCAATTTCAACGAAAGAGAGATGCTGATTAATATGATAAAACAAGCCAAAGAGTTCATAATTCCAACACTAGAAGCAAATTCAGTGACCTATGCCCTTCTTTGCCTTAAACGTCTCAAGAGCCTTCATTCGTAGCTCAATCTCCAGTTTCTTTTGCTTAGTTTCTGCTTCTTCATCATACGAACGATACTCCTTCCTGTCACCATCTTCATCATCCAAGGAGGATGCATCCCTGGACTGCTTTCCATAATCAGACGAGACAATATCTTCTTTCTTTGTTCTCATCTTTTCTGCACGCCGTTCTTCCCGTCTGCGACGTCTCTCCTCTCGACGTCGACGTTTCTCCTCCTTCCTAATTTTCTTCTCTTCTTTCCTCCTCCTTTTAGTCTCCTTCCGACCCTCTATCTCAGAATCATAGCTATTATCATCTGAATCTTTTTCTCGCTTGTTTAATCTTTTGTGCCTTTTCTTCTCCTTGCCTTCATTAATGTGCTTACCACTTTCCTCGGAACCTGTTTCAGACAAGCTGCTGTGTTTACTATGATCGACCTTCTCCACAGATCTTTGTGCGACTTCAGATCTATGCTGTCGAATACCATCTCGAGAACGATTCTTATCATCAGATTTTCTACCTTCAATGGAGTGAGATGTCTGTAGCTTCTCACCAGATTCTTTGTTCAGTGAAGGTGATGACACTCCCTTTATAGAGGGCTTTTCCCTGCCAACGATGACATTACACTATTAGACAGCATGCCATACGAAAAAGCAGCCAGAGAATTCATGGGAGAGCCCACACCTCACTTTCTCCTGGTATTTGTTTTGAACGCCCAAGCCATCAGAACGGCCCTTAGAGCCAATAGAACGATCTCCAGCTGCTCTCTCAGGAGAAGAGATGTCCTTGTCATGCACCTTCATGGGCAAGTCTCCCTGTTTACTAAAAGAGGATGAGTTCATAGATCTTTTATCTCTAGGCTTGGGAGCACGATCCTTACTTTCCCTACAAAAAATAAGAAAAACAGAAATTAAAACCTTTTCGAGGATTTGACAATTCTACCTCCCCCACAAACAACCAAACAAATAGAATATCAACCCTCTCAGATATTTGACCATTTATTTTACTATACCAGCCAACCCTGTTTTCTATGTGGCCCTTGGGGGGGGGAGAAGAACCAATCATCTACAGATTTGGAATCTAACCGAGTGTTGTTATTG
The DNA here is from genome assembly GCA_030064385.1 of Melaleuca quinquenervia. Classification (NCBI taxonomy): domain Eukaryota; kingdom Viridiplantae; phylum Streptophyta; class Magnoliopsida; order Myrtales; family Myrtaceae; genus Melaleuca; species Melaleuca quinquenervia. The sequence goes on along the minus strand of CM057719.1, from coordinate 26,487,938 downwards.
ATTCCCCTCTCATCACTTTTATCTGGGCTTTCTTGATGTGACCTACGTTCTCTCAATCGCAGTGAAGTAGAACCGTCGTCATTATTCACCCAATTTTTAACTCGCTTTACCGGACTCCTGTAAGGGTTAGATAACCTTTTAGCAGCAAATCAGAGAATCAAGAGGATAAACAAAATGACAAAGAAATGTTTTCAGCTTAATTAAGGATGGAACTCAGGAGGTATACCTGCTTCGTTTCTGGACATTTGTAGGTTGCTTTAAAGGACTCTCATACGGGCTCAGTGACCTTTTATCAGAAGACACACACATGCATAAGTAACCGTGAATTGCATGTAGTTCAAGGGCAAAGTGAGGATTATGAAATACTACTTTTAATACTATTCATCTCTTCAAACTTGAGAGAGCGAGAGACAGGATATTTTGCCAATGTCATGAATAATGCCAAGCATATCCCACAAGGAGTCAGACTGATATGTTGTTTTATGTATAAGTATAGATGCGCCCCAGTTAACAATTTCCACAAGCTCACAAATAAAATTATTGCACTGGAAGAAACAACCATTGATGCAAATATATCATTTTGAAAAGGAGAGAACAGGCCAATGATTTGATAAACAAAATCATTGCTCTCTTTGCTAGAATAGGGATCAATCATATGAACAGCATCCTCAACAAACAAAAGCAAAACATTATTGCTCAATGAGCCTAACAGGTATGAACAAGTCATCTACGAAGGATATACCTCATTCTTTCCCCAGAAGATCCTGCAGGTGATCTTCCATATGGAGAAGATCTCTTCCGCAAGGGGGGAGATCTACGACCAACCGGAGATGCAGAGTTTGACTCATGAGATGTCCTCAGGGGTGGAGGGGTCGTTGATTTCCTGCGGACAGATAAGGGCGTCCTTCGCTGCCGTGGAGATGAAGACCTTTGCCCTGATATTGACTGAGATCTCCGTAGCCGCTTTGGCACAGGAGATGGGGTCCCATGGCGTACAGGAGATGATGGTTTGGGCTGCATAGGTGAAGTTGATAGATGACGGACAGGAGATGATGACCTGCGAGACTCGGGTGAAGGTGATATACGGTGCCTGGGAGAAGGTGATCTGCGTCGTGTTGGAAATGGCGACCTCCTTCGAACAGGAGAGGAAAACCTCCTCCTTGCAGGAGAGGGTGACCTCCTTCGTACTGGAGAGGGTGATCTACGTCGGAAAAGGGAAGATCTATATCGCGTCGGAGGCGGTGATCTTCGTCTCTCAAAAGAAGGTGACCCACGCCGGACAGGAGATGGAGATCTACGACGCTGGACAGGAGATGGAGATCTTCGACGGCGTACAGGGGTCACTGATCTACGCTTCATTGGAGAACGTGATCTATGTCGAGGAGGCGAATGCAACCTACGCCTTACAGGAGAAGGTGATCTCCGATGTGGAGGAGATATCGATCTTCGCCTGTAATAAGACATTCCTCGTCGTGGAGATCGGGTTCTCCTAGGAGAATACCTCCGACGAGGTGTCATAGAGCTTCTTTGAGGAGAACGATACCCCTTACCAGAAGAAATCGAACGGCTTCGTCTTCCTTGTGATGCAGAGATACTCCTGGACCTGCGTCTTTCACTAAAGGGTATATACATCAGCGATATGAGTAATCTTAAAACTATTAAGATAGAGCAAACAAAAGCTAACAAGATAAACGACTATATTGTTTGCCTCAATCCACAAAAAATTTAAGATCTGTATTAATGCCAAATACTCTACTGTAGCAAGAGAAGCATGGTTACATACTCTGAACAACTCCTGGACTTAGAAAATGACTTGCTGATGGACCTAAAAGGTGAAATCAATAATCCAGACATACTTCTTATGACATCATCCAACAAATAAAGAAAATTCAAATCACACAAAACTTCAGTAGATGCTCACCGAGGGGGTGAAGAGGAATGGTCTGCTGATCGAGGAGATCTCGAAACTCTGCAGGAGATAAGTAAGTCTGTATATAAGAGTCATATTGGCAGCTTGTGGATATCTCAGATAATCACTTGCCATATCCTACAACAATGCTCGCAAGAATTTTCAAAAATATACATACAAAAGCCAGATGCTCACTGTTTTCACAAAACAGAAGTTCCAAATAAACTCGAGAATCCAACATAGGGAGACTAGGAATCTCAAGCCCAACCCCAGCCAAATAAGGAAGAAGAAACGAATCAGGAAGGCAGATCTATCAATATCAAGAAATTGGGTATAAAAAGCCAAGCACGATGGTGAATGTCTGGGGACGGAAGCTGTACTTAAATACTTCACCATAACAGAAACGATGAGTAAAATAAAAGTGATTAAACAATACGAGAATCAAGCATATCTCTTTACTATCTTATACATGCTCAAGGAAAACCAATTAAGTCAGCATTTCAGAAGTTGTATCTCAATAACAATCAAAGACACGACGGTTTTGCCAATATAAGGAAGTTTCAAGCAAAGAATAAGATACCAAATGCGCACAGTAAGCAATTTCCAGCTGATTTCAGCAAATTGTGACATCCAAAATAGAAGTGGCCAAATCAGAGGAGAAAAGGTAACAGCAAAAGGAGTTCCATTATGCAACTTTACTAATTGATAGGGAAATCTTACAGGGTGTTAGATAGTTTACTGTAATCCCCAATAACTGTTTAAAAGTTCAATGATAATATCACCCTACAATAACATAAATTCAAAATATTTACGTCAATGTCATCCCAATTCCCCAAGGAAATTTGAAGATAAATCTGAACACTATCTCATCCTTCATGGGTGAAAAGAAGCTTCTTTAATCCAAATTGAGAGACGTTTCTATCGCTGTTAGATATTCTGCTAATTTTCAAAAATTGAATGTCTAATCCATCTTGACCTCATCTCTGAACAGCTTAAATCAACTATGGAAGGCAAGTGCAACAGCTAGTACGAGCTCTAGATGTTTAGAGTACTTGCAGAATTGAAAAGAATCCAGATGACAGGCATCACGAATAATCCCTTACTCATGGCTTCTTCTCGAAGAACCCCTCCTTCCATTATCATTTTTATCATCCCGACGAGCATTCAAGGCCCTTGAAGACATGAAGTCCTTCTCCAGGGCATTGTTTGAAGCCTTCATCTCTACCACACCGTCCTACAGTAGTTTGAGGTAAAGGACATGAACCCAAATAATTGCAGAAGCTAGCTGAATGCATAGAAACACAAACATAAGTTAAAAGTGTAACACGGCTTTAGCCAAAAAAACTCCAGCCTGAATAAAATAGTATTACCATCCTCTTTGATTTCTCCTGTTCAAATTCTCTACTTTCCCTGTCTCTTTTCTTCTGAATTTCGTCAGCAACACGGTCGGCTTCAACCTGAATAATCATGAAAAAGAAAAATCGCTGAGAACAGACGATCAGTTATTTCAGTCACAAGCTCATTGTGGAAATATAGAAATTAGACCTTCTTCTTCCTAGTTTCTTCCTCTTTGGCATCTAAGAACTGCTGAGGTACACCGCTTGCATTTTTCTGTGCACTGAGAAGAAGAGTCCAGAGTTCTTTCATAAACTTGCCGGTATTTTTCTCCATAAATCCAGTGAGTGATATCTGAACCTCCTTTCCATTAACCTCCTGCACCAGGAAAACGAACGGCTCAACTTTTGCAGATGATTTGCAATGAGTTTGCATATCAAAGACAGCTGCAGCAGGCAATTCAGCACAAATAAAAAGCAAACAGTCTATGACGCACCCCTCGTAACATCCTCATGTGACTTGAAACCAAGAAAGGTACAGATGACAAGAGAATACGTAACTAAACCAAGAACCTCTTTCCGATAATCTAGAAGGACGTAGTAGAATACCTTCCCATCCAAAAGTCCATATATGAAGTTGATGAGAACTTCATCTTCAAACCCTAGAAGCTCAGTCACCCGGGTGGCAATCCAAGGTTTCATGACATCCATCTTCACTTTCGTCATGTCCACCTGAAACACGAAATTCGGACGACGGTCAGGACATCTCCTTAGACACTCAACCAATAAGCTTCCCATTAACTTATCTCCGAGTGCAAATGTACATCCGAACGCGCGTACTCAGATCGTCTCGGTGCTTTACTATGCTTATTATACCCTCAATCAGTAGTTCCACAGGCATTCGAGCACGGTATCAAATCCAACGACGTAAAAACGAAAAAATCTCAACCAGCTCGGGGCGAAATCTAACCAGGCACTCCAGCTCCGGAGCAAACTTCTGCGTCTTGAGGAGCTTCGCTTGCTTGTTCGAGAACCGAGTGTCCTGATCCGCCGAAGTGCCCTAGAAACACGCGATTACGCATTACTCACGCGACCGTTCAAAGCTGATAGGACAAAAAGAGGGCGAGATGGAATACGGTAAAGCGACAGATCGAACAGATATTGAGCAAGAGCTTACCCGGAAAAACCCCCCCGACATTGTTAGGGTTTTGGGAGCGAGGCGGACGGAGGAGGACGGACTTCCCTAGACGAGGTGAAGATAGGCGAAGAAAAGAGAATCGCCGCTGCTGGACGCGCGAGATAGATAGAGAAGGAGGGGAGAGAGAGAAAGACAGAGAGAGAGAGGGAGAGTGGGGCGTGCTCGACTGCTCGTGCGTGGTCGTGGTCGGGGTCGGGGTCGGGGTCGGGGTGATGCCCTTCGTCTTCTGGATCGGATCCAAGACCCTTGTTTCGGCCCAAATCAAAGGAAAAGATCCGGCAAGCCCTAATCCTCGACCTCGTACGCACTTGAATTTGGTGGGGATTTACGTTGGAGAAGAAGAAGCTAAGCTGCAAGGAGGTCGGGGGAGAGAGAGATGAAAAGAACAAAAAAAAAAATCATGCTGGCGTATTCCGCCATTAAACCGATCCAAGGATGACGGACGACACTGATTAAAAAGTAGATGCGCGATTTTAAACTAGAAAAAGGTGAATGGACGGTTATAAATCGTAAAGCATATTGTACGATGATGTAACTATAATTACATTCATGTTAACATATTTCACCATTGGAATGATCCAAGTACGACCCGTTTAAAATGTAAATGGACGGTTTTAAATTAGAAAATATGAAGGGATGGTTATAATTTTTGAGTAAGAATATAAAGACTATCGATGGCATTAATCGCGAAGCGGATTGTACGACAAAGTAGCGATAATTAATTTGATGTCAGCATATTGTGCCATTAGATTGATTCAAATATGACTGGCGATAATGTTTAAAAGTAGTAGATGGGCAATTTTGAACGAGGAAATGTGAAGGGACGATTATGATTTTTTAGGTAAGAGTGTAAAGATTACTGATGGCATTAATCCTAAAGTAGTTTGTAAGACAACGTCACAATAATTACGTCCATGTCAGTATGTTCCGCCAGTAGACCAATCCAAAAATGATCAATGGCGCTGTTTAAAAAGAAGACGGATGGTTTTGAAAATGTATAATAATGAATAAATGAAAAAGTATTTTCCTTATGTATAAAAATGTTCAAATATAAATTATTATGGATAATGAAAATCCTTTTCATTAACTAATTATTTTAAACAAGACATAAAATGCCTTTTAAATTATTGATTTTCACAAAGATTGCTGTTATCTTTCCTTTTCGAATAAAATGAAGGATAATTGATTTTCTTTATTTTCTTTTCCATCCATTCCCTTCCTCGCTTTGTGTTTTACCAAACGATAGGGAGGCTTGGAATTAAATTAATGTAAAGTGCAAACACGGGAATTTAAAGTGCAGGTATGGTAAATTTGCAGAAAGTAAAATCGAAAAGACAAATTTCCAAAGGATTGTCGTTTTGTCATTAATTCAGCTAAAGTTTACAAAGCATACGATATGAGTATTTAAAAAAAAACAATTCACTCATATATAAACAACTAAGGATTTCGAATGTACTAATAGTAACGTGTAATGCTTTTATGAGATTTTAGGCACGATATTTCATGCTTTGGTAATCATTACCTGAAAAGAAGTAATAACTTCCAAAATCATCGGGATAATCAAAATCATTCGTGTATTATAATCAATTCATCCTCATTAGCTTCAATACTTAGTAAAATCCATAACAACACAGTAAACTTCATCGAATTGGTAGAGGCCTTTGTCAATTAACTTCTATAATATATTATGTGTATTTCTTTGTTGATGAGTTATTGATTCTCTTCAACTTGATCATCTCGTCATCATTGATGACTTGTTCAACTCGATTTGGTTCTTGTCGATCGAGCTCACTACCCGCTAATAATAAGAATCGCTCTCTTTTAATTTCATGCCAACTGTAGTAATTCTTTTTCACGTTTGTAGCGCGTGCTATTAGATTCTTAACATTACCTTAATTTGTGGTGGTCCAAGTGATTAACCACGAGATTCGTCGAAGATCATTCCGAGCTTACGCGATCGGAAACACCAAAATTGCTAAAGAACCCACGTCTTCTACTTCATTGATAACTTATTTATGGAAGTCTCTATACTCGAAACTTCCTTACATGATGTAGGAGGAATAGAAGACTCGACATGCATCTACAGAGCTACGAGGACCCAAGTTTATAAGGTCGATGATCTAATCCAATGGACGTTGTGATGCCGGAACGATTGCGTTCCTAGCTCGCGTTCGCCGGTTCCGCGCGTCTATTGGCCGCGACCCTCTAAAGAATGAATCGTGATTGGAAGACAGTATGCAAGGGAGGCTCCCGCAAACTGGTCGGAGAGGCCGGCACGCCGTGGCTACCTCTCTTGCCGTCTTTATCGTTGATCGGCGGTGGCAATGGCAAACCCTCGCTCCCGGGCAATGGAGATACACATATGATCACCGGTGACAGCAGTGGGATAACCACGGGCTTAAAAGGGTTTACCGTCGAGTCGCCGCCGACGACAACTTGATCGAGCCGAAGAGACGTGGGGGCGCGCTTCTGAAGCCGGGTCCGGCGCTTCTTCTTTCCGTCGGCTCGGGAATTGAAGCCTTTCTCCATCGGCGAGCGAAAAAAGGCCGAAGTCGGGCGACGGCTTTGGATCGTCTCGTGAAGGAGGAAGGAAGAAATACGAGAGAGGAGCGTCCGGTGGTGCATGATGCCGTAGGATTGAAGAGGTGGAGATTCAAAACTGTGAGCACTTGGTGTTGCGAAGAAGTCGAGACGGAATTGATGGATCGATCGAGGTTGATTTTTTGAGAAAATGTTTCCCTCCAATCCCATGGCTGATAGTGTTTTTAGGAGCTCTCAGTCAACACGACTTTTTTTTTTTGAAAATAAACACAATTTTCCCCGTTAAATAAAGATTGGAAGAAATTTGGTAAATTGTTTTTTTTATAATTTTGACATGATATTTTGTGTTAATCATGTTACTGAAACACATGTTAGAGTCCACAAGGGCACGACCCTTAATCTATTTAACGACTCGAGTGGTATGACCTACATAATAACGGCTCTCCTCGTTCATGTAATTGTGAATTTGTTCCTCTCAATTTGCAAATCTTTCATAAATTGCCATAGTTACCGTTAATCAATCAAGCGTCTCGACATTTCTCAACCATTGATACGTATTTCGTTCACTCGTTAGGGCATCTATAAAAATATATCGTGTCATAGAAAATTTTCGTCTCGATGAAAACAAATTTCACAAAGACTTTCCGATTGAAATGGTCGTATGGTATGGAATCCTCATGTCCTCCCTTAGATCTTAATCAATCCTTTATTGAATTTATATACATAGATACCAAAATATTAATAAGCCACGATGATACATGTCTCGTTATTTGATTTTTTTATCATTTTTTTTCATGTATGCTAGTAATTTTCTATGTAAAAGTATAAGTTTTCAGATTGCAAAGCAATGATTTTGGCTCGTATTCAGTAACTTTTAATGCTGAAAATAAAATGATCCTTACTTAGTACTTTTGTAATTGGGTCGGAAATTTTCATATGAAATAGTGAGTCGCCATGTGTAAGTGTAATATACGAAGTATGTGTTCATGTTGGTCAATAACTTTCTCCATTACAATAGTTAAATACTTTCATTAAATTCTCCATAACTAAAACTAGTTTTGGAAGATCAAATGTCATCAAGAACTCTAAATTGTACCAATTATCACATAAATATCCACACCTTTTGTCACGTCATAAAGAACTTAAAATTATACATGTACCTCTTATTGTGATTCAATTCATGACGTGTTTATTATACCGGTAGAAGTTCATAAGTACTTATGACCTATAAAATAATCAAAGATATTTATATCGAAAGGATGACTTTATAATTTTTAGTGATATACGAAAATAAGATATTTATATCACAATAAATGTAAATTAATTTTGTGGTATTTATTCATTTTAAAATCACGAGAAATTGGTAATTTTTTTAATCGCGATCAACAAATTTTCGAATGAAAAGTGAGTTTAACGCAACGCCTATGATTTCGATTTCTGTACGAGTAGGCACGGCGCGGCAGCAGGGGAGAAAATTTTGCACGGATCTAACGTTTAAGAACCCAATTCGCGTGGACCCCAGCTCCAGTTGATGTTTCCCCGATCAAGGGTCCACAGAGAGCCACGTGGCGAAACCGAAAAGTCAACCGAATATCATCCGGAGACCCCCAGAAGATCAACCAAGCGGACGGAAGAGGATAGAATAAAAAGCGGGAAGAAACCACTGAAGCTCTCCGATCTTCTTCTTGATGGCTGGCACTTGCAGTTGCGGCTTCGTGGCTCGCCAACCTCTCTTCGAGCTCAAGCTCTCGCAAGCCCACGCTCCGTTCCCTCGACCCAAGAACCAGCAACGCCGCATTTCATCATACGCCCATCGCCATGTCCATCGTCCTCGCCAAAGTTTGAGCCTCCACAAGGGCCGTCTCGAATCCGGAAATGCCGAGATTCCTAGTCTGCCCTTGTTGCCAAGTTCAAAGCTTGAGTTCGCTGTGAGGGATCAATGACTGATTTGGCTTCCTTGACTTATTTCTTTGGGGGTTTTCTCCACTTGGATTTTGGGTATTCTAAGAAGTGAGCCTTTTGGGTTTTTTCGTGGTCTTTTTTTTTTTTCTGGACAGGTTGGTGCACGGAGAGAGTATAAGACTGCAGCTGGAGGTGCTGAGTCGCTTATCTCCGACCCAAACCAAGAGGAATTTTCTTGGTCTTCTGTTATTCTTCCGTAAGATTTCGCTCTCTGTTTTGCGCTGCTCTTGTTGATTGTATCCTTCCATGGCTGCTTTGTTCGTGGGAGGACTGATGGCATTGTTTGTAATTCAACATAATTCAGCATTCCGTGCGTCAGTGCTTCGGCTCGAGAATACTTAGGATTAACATCAAATTTGAGACCTGCATTGGTCTCTTTTCCCCTCTTCTGGAGAGCATAAACGGATATTTTAATCTAATTCTTTTTATTGCAATGTGCTAATTACGAGAAATTATATGTCAATCTCTCGGTATAGAAGGCACATGAGTAGATAAATCGTACAGAAATTATATGTCAGTCACTCGGTATAGGAGGCACAGTAAATAAATTGTCCGAGAGCATGCTGTGTAAGACGTCTATGGTCTTGTTGCTGTTAGATAGCCAGAAAATTACTGCCTTTCTTAAATCTAAGGAATGGATTTTCCAGGTTCTTGTTCCCTGCTCTTGGGGGATTGTTATTTGGTTATGATATTGGCGCCACTTCGGGTGCGGCTATCTCTTTGCAGGTAAAACGATGTAATCATATTTTATCGTCTTTTTTCAATCAAATTAATGTATGGGAAGATCCCATAAAAGCACTGTATTGTTTGATACTTGAGTTTGTCATTTTGCAATGCTTTCAGTCTCCTCAGCTTAGTGGCACTACTTGGTACAACCTCTCAGCTGTTCAACTTGGTCTTGTGGTATAATTCACATATCAAATCTCATATCCATGGCATTTCATTTCTGTACAATGCATCCACCAATTGAAATATCTGTTTCGATTGACCATAGGTTAGTGGTTCCCTTTATGGAGCTCTTCTAGGTTCTCTTCTCGTGTATCCAATTGCAGATTTTCTTGGTACTCTCTTTGCTTGCATTTTTCTTGTCTTTTATAATTTGAATAGCCAGCTTCTTAGACCCTAGAGAAAACTATTTTTGACTTTAAAGGGAGGAGGCGAGAACTAATTACAGCGGCTGTACTCTATGTCTTTGGTGCTGTTATCACGTCTTTTGCCCCTGGTCTTGGTGCTCTCTTATTCGGAAGGCTGCTCTATGGCCTAGGCATTGGGCTGGTGAGCTAATTGAACACTCAAAACACTCTTTGTTGTTCCCGTACATTTTCATTCATCTTGTTCTCAGCCATAACCTTCAAATACACAATTTCCACAGGCTATGCACGGAGCTCCTCTTTATATTGCAGAAACGTGCCCGTCTCAGATACGTGGAACCCTGATATCTTTGAAGGAACTCTTCATAGTTCTTGGGATTCTGGTAACTCTTCGAAAATGTGTTTCTGAGAAAACATGCATTACTGTTCTTGAAAATGAAAAATGATCCTTTTGGCAGTTGGGGTATTTTGTGGGAAGCTTTCAAATTGATGTCGTTGGGGGGTGGCGATACATGTATGGAGTGGGTGCCCCTATTGCATTAGTAATGGGACTGGGCATGTGGAGTCTCCCTCCATCTCCTCGCTGGTTGCTTCTAAGGGCTGTCCAAGGTAAAGGGCCTTTACAAGACTACAAAGAGAAAGCAGTTGCTGCTCTGAGCAGATTAAGGGGACGGCCCACTGGTGACAAGGTGTCTGAAAGACAAATAGAAGACACTTTCGTCCCGCTGAAGTCTGCCTATGCAGAGGAGGAATCGGAAGGAAGTTTTCTGGAGGTATTCCAGGGGCCTAGTCTAAAAGCCTTCATTATTGCTGGTGGTTTAGTCCTTTTCCAACAGGTAAATCTACCGATACACCTAAAGTGGCATATTCTTTTCTTGCTCCTTTCTTCTATCATATGGTATTTACTAGAGATTGGTAGAAGTCGTGGTTGGTTAACCAATTCAGCTCCTGGTTTTTGGCAGATCACTGGGCAGCCAAGCGTTCTTTATTATGCAGGCCCAATTCTCCAGGTACATGGCAACTTGCAGCCCTTCCATCATTTGAAGTATGACCTATAATAACTCCACTTAATCAAACTTTTGTTGTTGATGCTCCAGAATGCCGGCTTCTCTGCTGCTGCTGATGCTGCCCGAGTTTCAGTTGTAATTGGCCTTTTCAAGGCACGATTAATTCTTTAGAGCAGCCTATCACGTGTTTTTCTGTTCCTTAGGCTTCGCTTTTTCAGTGACCAATTTTCCTTTCCAATGACACTTCTTTAGTTACTGATGACATGGATAGCTGTTCTAAAAGTTGATGACCTTGGAAGAAGACCCCTGCTGATTGGAGGCGTTGCTGGGATTGTATGTATCTTGTCCTGCTTTGTTTCACCCGAAGATCTTCCCGCTCTCTCCATTACTTTTTTAGTGTCAAAGATGTCCCAGAAAATTATAATCGACTGTTTCATTCTCTTTTTCATGCATGCAGGCTATCTCTCTACTCCTCCTCTCTTTTTATTACAAATTTCTAGGAGGATTCCCTCTTGTTGCTGTCGCTGCTTTGCTCCTCTATGTGGGTTGCTACCAGGTGACTAATATGTCTTCCGCGAATGGCCATTCCTAGCTTCTTCATTTTCTGCTGTTCAAATCAAACATTCGTTTGAAATAATTTATTATGTCAATAATTTGAATGCAATCTAATAATCTTCTTCCTATTCTCACTCTCAAAGTTCTATAATTCTTTTTTCTGCCTCAAAATTGAAATTAACAGTAGAAATCATTATTGGATTCTTGCAAATTGACTTTTAATGCATAATTAGCCTGTCATCTTAAACTTTTTAACTTACTCGTGGCCTTATTACATATTGCCTAATACGTGAGTAGTGAACCATTGTTAAGAGCATAGTTCTTCGTGCTGGTTGTCAGGTGTCATTTGGACCCATCAGTTGGCTCATGGTGTCAGAAATATTTCCACTGCGCACCAGAGGGCGGGGAATCAGTCTTGCAGTACTGACTAACTTTGGATCAAATGCCATTGTGACCTTCGCCTTCTCACCTTTAAAGGTAGTCAATCTTAAGTGATCTGGATTTGCCTGTCCTGTATTTCACTTCTCTACGGTGATTGAAAACACTGTATTCCGTTTTTCAGGAGTTGCTAGGAGCTGAAAATCTTTTCCTCCTTTTTGGTGCTATTGCTTTGCTATCACTCTTGTTTGTAGTCCTCCTCGTCCCAGAGACCAAAGGTTTGAGCTTGGAAGAAATCGAGTCCAAATTCCTCAAGTGAAGGCAGTTACACTATCAATTTGCCGAACGCTTTACGACAACAAGAACCTCGACGAATCTATTGACGCATGTCTCTTCCCAGCTGTGCAATTAACAGGACTACTCAAATGCTGCATTTCACTCCCGAGTCCTAATATTGTTAACAGAACAAGCAAGTACTTTCAGTTAATGACAGTTGCAATAGTTGAGACCGCAGTTTACAAAATCGACCTGATCAAGAGATGCAATGTAAATCTAGCACTTGGCTAGATGACCATGTCTGCAGAAGTGACTGGTGTGAAGCTGTGGAGTTATATACCTTTCTCGTATATATGTAAGAACTTGGATGTAAATGCAAATTGTCTCAGTAAACCCGGTGCGCATTCATTCCCTTGAGCCTTTTCACATTGTCATTTGAGCTCTCGTATTTCTTTATCATGTCTATCTCTCTATTCACCTTTTGGCTGCGAATGGGAAGAAGCTTGCACTGGATTAGCATCTTGTGGCCGTCGAAGCAGAAGAAAGGCGCTGAAAGCACACGACATCAGTGTGGTCCAACAATCTTCTTTTTTTTTTTTGGTAAATGTGGTCCAACAATCTTCCCATGGTCACAAATTGACATTCATCAACAGAGGCCACAAAAGTTTCAGGGCATTTTATTAGAAGAAAACTGCAGGCTCATTTTTTGTTGGAGGATAGGGTGTTGAACACGAGCCACTAGTATGGAAGAACTCTAGTAGCTTCCTGTAAGAAACTAGAGCATCACTCCACCTCAGAAATTAATTCTAACTTGTCGTGTACAGAGACATCTTTAAGCCGGTTGGCTTTATCCAGGTGTTATCGCCATTTCAAACCAGTCATCATCCACCAAATTTCTGCTGTTTTTTTTTTTCCGGAATAAAAGAAAATTATAGGAAAAAAGAAAAACCGCCATTTTTTCAAAAGAAGACCGCGTCAAATTTTTTAGTGGTGAAGAGAAGAGCTATGGCCTCAGCCTCAATTGTCACTCCAATCCAGAAAACCTGGAATATCCTGCTCTGTCCTACAAGGCAAACGGTTGCCTAGTTGGTGCCACGTGTCCACAGAGCAATCCAGATTGCGTGGCCGTTGAGGGTTTATAAAACCCCACAGGTCCCGTTGCTTCTCTGCGCTTACTGACCAAGTGACACAGACACACACACAAGCTCCAAGCATTTGTCTCAGCAACTTGTCATTTGATCAAGTCCCAAGTAAACATTAGCCCATGGCTGCCACTGTTTCAACCGTAGGAACTGTTAACCCGGTAATTTCCTGCTATTTTCCAACTCAATATGATCTTGCCTCTCCTTCTTCATGCTCCCTGCATCGCAATTTTGTCTCAATTCCGGAAGCAATTGGGCGTGCGCCTGTAATGTTCGACAGTTTTCACTAGGCTGTCATTAAGAAAGTGACTGTATGCTATTCTCATTCCTGCATTGGTTTGAAGGTTTCTTCTTCTAATTTTTTATGGGAAGGTCGAAATTTTCTTGTGCGGGGTCAAATCGCTAAACTGCGCTTCTCAACTAAACGTTCCTCCAACCGCGTTCGTTTTAGTTTGTTTATACAGCTCGTGAAAACTGTTTAATTCTTTAGTCACGATGACTGCATGCTCATCAAAAGAATATTATGTTGATCCAGTTGAGCTTGAACAACTCGAGCTCTGGAGGCTCAGTCCCCAGTTCGGTCTTCTTGGGAAGTAAACTAAAGAAGGTGAACTCCAGATTTACCTCCCCAAAGGTTTCATCCGGGAGCTTCAAGGTTGTCGCTGAAGTAGATGAGGACATGCAGACCAACAAGGACAAATGGAGAGGCCTTGCCTTCGATACTTCTGATGACCAACAGGACATAACCAGAGGAAAGGGGATGGTTGATTCGCTCTTCCAAGCTCCCATGCAGACCGGAACTCATTATGCAGTCATGAGCTCATACGAATACCTTAGTGCTGGTCTTCGCCAGTAAGTGTAAACATGTTTACCATCTGAGACAAGTGCTTGCGATTTCCTATTACGAGATGGTCCGTGTGGCTTGTGCTCATGCTGCAAAATCGTCATGTGTTACAGATACAACCTGGACAACAACATGGATGGTTTCTACATTGCTCCTGCCTTCATGGACAAGCTTGTGGTTCACATCTCCAAGAACTTCATGACCCTGCCTAACATCAAGGTTAGTAGCTGAACTTTCTGATTCTGATGGGGTCGAGGAGTAATTTGCTTCTTGATGTTTGATCTTTGTCATCATCATCCTGCTTCAGGTTCCTTTGATTTTGGGTATCTGGGGAGGCAAAGGTCAGGGCAAATCCTTCCAGTGTGAACTTGTCTTTGCCAAGATGGGAATCAAGTGAGTTATTCACGAACTTATAAGAAGTTTTTGGAAGGATTAAATGGGAAATCTAACCTATAAAGAGAACGCGTGCTTATGCTTTTACCATCCGATTGGTTGATTGTGCACTATCAGCCCCATTATGATGAGTGCTGGAGAACTGGAAAGTGGAAACGCTGGTGAGCCAGCAAAATTGATCAGGCAAAGGTATCGTGAGGCGGCTGATATCATCAAGAAGGGCAAGATGTGCTGCCTCTTCATCAACGATCTCGATGCTGGTGCTGGTAGGCTTGGTGGGACCACTCAATACACCGTGAACAACCAGATGGTGAACGCCACCCTCATGAACATCGCTGATAACCCGACCAGTGTCCAGCTCCCCGGTATGTACAACAAGGAGGAGAACCCCCGAGTCCCCATCATTGTCACCGGTAATGACTTCTCCACGCTGTATGCCCCTCTTATCCGCGACGGTCGCATGGAGAAATTCTACTGGGCACCAACTCGCGATGACCGCGTTGGCGTTTGCAAAGGTATCTTTAGGACTGACAATGTTCCCGATGAAGACATTGTCAAACTCGTCGACAACTTCCCTGGCCAATCTATTGGTAAGTATAAACATAGAATTTCTGTTGGCAATTGTTCTGTCCAAATTTTAAAAGGGGATCAAGTTTTGAACCCCTCCATGACTGGTTGTAATACATGCAATTAATATGGTGATTATGGAAAAACTCTCCTTCGAGAATGCAGGAGTTTGAAATTGGAAACCGCAACCTGACTTGAGAATCGATGCATGTCGAGCGAAAGAAAGTTGAAGTAAAATTCTACTAACCTTTTTGAGGGGATGTCGTCATTCATGAGTTTGCTTGCTCTTGCTTGCAGACTTTTTTGGCGCCCTGCGTGCCCGTGTCTACGATGACGAAGTAAGGAAGTGGATATCTGGTGTTGGAGTTGAAACCATTGGAAAGAAGCTCGTGAACTCAAAGGAGGGTCCCCCGACTTTTGACCAGCCCAAGATGACCCTCGAGAAGCTCCTTGAATACGGAAGCATGCTTGTGCAAGAACAGGAGAATGTCAAGAGAGTCCAGTTGGCGGACAAGTACTTGAGTGACGCTGCTCTCGGTGATGCCAACAAGGATGCCATCGAGAGTGGAACCTTCTTCAACTAGAATGCTCGCTCTGGAAGTTTGATTGTTTGGTGTGTTTACCTGTTGTTCTTCGGGGTAGCAAAATGAGGAGTCATAAGCTCCTATTTTATGAATGCAAGCAAGCAACAGATTCCTTCCTCGTGATAAATTTGTTTCAACCTGATTTGAGAGCTTTAGTTGCAAGCACCAAAACATTCTGTCTCCGTTGTTTCTTGTTTCTATCATACTAAAAAATATTTGTTGATGTTTGGGCAATCCCTTTTCAGTCGGGCACTTGCTTAAATGTTTGCAGAGAACAAAAGCACAACCCAATACAGATCCTAGGGAAGAATATGCAGAATAGTCACCAGTACTATACAGTAAAGAATCCTTTTATTGATTGTACATACTACATATTTCGCCGCAGGAAACAAATCCTGCACTGATACAACATAATTAACATTTGTTAATCCACAATATACACAATGAATCGAGAAAAACGAAATTCTATTAACGACAGCAGAGGGTATGCCCATTCCGCTTCCAGTCTTTCAGTTGGTTTGGAGTATTCTTCCATAATTCCCTTCTTCCATGGCTACAATGCAAGGGAAAGCAAGGGGTCAGATTTTGAGAAATAAAAGGCTTGGGACAAAGCTTAATGCAGTTGTGCACATGAATTCTTAGGTTACTTCAGTTTCCTCAATACTCCTGTAGCTAGTCTCTTTCCACCATTTTCGGTACATCCTTCAGAAGGCTCAACAACAGATTTTACCAGGGAAGGGCGAGAAAACTTCCCATGAAATTTTGCTGCCAGGTCTACTAGTACGGTTCTGTCTATGTTCTAAGTCTCTGATTAGCAATTGTTAATCATATAAAGCTAGTGTATTTATTTGTCTTAACCACAGAAAGAATGGTACAATTGGCATGGAATGGAAAAGTCGGAATTTACCTCCATGGGCATTGGTTGATACCGGGATATGCATAGAAGAGGTTGTAGCAGAATGAAAACCAGTAGCGGATGACGCCCCTTGATTTCGAAGCAAATTACTGACGGCCTCCCTGACCTTCTCGACCACACCTGCCTCAGCAGGACCTTTCCGAGGACTTATTGCCTCGGATATCACTTGAGACAGTGCCCTGTCATCTTCCCCTGGTTCAAACTTTCGCATTATATATTCCTTCACCGACACTCCCTTATCCAACTTCTGCTCGGCAGGAGAATCCCGATCGTGCTCCCTAACAGCAGCTTTAGCAGGCCCGCCAGCTGCCAAACCTGCTGCCGGAGAACCAATGGTAAGGTTCTGTATCTTTGAAGCAACAACATGAGTCGCATCTGTTGCATAAGCCGGCACATTCTGAATCTTTGAAGCGATAGCATAAGTTGCATCGGTTGCATAAGCCGGTGCGTTTTGGATTTTGGAAGTTACAGCCTGAGTTGCATCAGAGACCATGGCATATGCCGGTGCCAGTTTCTCCGTCATGGTTTCGGTCATCGTCTTGTTAGGAATTAGAGGGATTCCTTGACCGGGCTCAGGTTCATGATTGGCACTTTTTGGCAAATGATGCTTCTCCGATATGACCGGATTCGCTCGCGGATGCTGCCTCGCATTCTCCTTGCAGTCTTCAGGTGCAAGTTCTGACTCGTACACTGAAAAGCAAAAAAGGGGAAATGATTTATCAAAACTTTATATCTCCAGGGTCACATTTCTAGCGATTTGATTCCCAACTAGAAGATTTATCCCTATTGACTTATGGGGAACTGCACTCTCACGTCGAGCTCGGTAGAGAATGCTTTCCTTTTACCACAGGAGATTTCAGAAAGAGAAGTCGGGAAGTGATCCAATATTTTCTCTGCATATTGACATTGCTAAACTGTAGAGCATGAAAAAGGGGGAGGACATTACTTGGGGCACCGAGATATTCGGCATCTTCTTCAGCATCATCTTCGTCCAAGCTGACCCCCCATGACGGCGTGTTGTTGCCATCATCGGCATCTCTTTTCTTGCCGAGGCCGAGGCGCCATCTTCTAGCCCTTTCTTTCACTTTGGCAAGAACAGACTTCTTGTTGTTGGGGTACGGATGGATGTGGTCGTCTTCCAGATCGTGGCCCCTCATGAACGTCGGGGAGCTCGAGGACCACACGGAACTTTCGCCCGGTCCGTCTGTAACATAGATAGAACACGAGCATGTAAATCACATATGGCCATTGGGCATCAGTGTTGATTACACCAACAAGAATGAACCAGAACGAGCAATCATCAAGGAGTGCCGATTGCACCATAGGTGTTTCAGGGCGTCCATCTCGTACCATAAAGAAGCTGCTCGACCGTAGGGGTGGTCGGAGTTCGAGGACTCGGGGAGTTGCTCTTGCTGTATCTTTGCTTCCCATCGAAACGCTGAGCCATCTAGTTCGGTCGACAATCCGATGAATCTCCCAAGAACAAAAGAAGGGAACAAATGAAGAAGAAGAAGAAGAAGAAGAAAATAAAACAAATCCCTCGACGAGCTTCTGTTTCCTCTGCGGCCTTCCCTTCCTTCAAGACAACTTTCACGAGGCATCATGCCAAGGGGGTCTGAGAGCTTTAACACCTGAGGAGCGACGCTCGCGCACCGTTTTGCGGGGCGAAAGCGAGGAGGAAGAGGCGCGGGAGACCAGCACCATCGGATGGGAAGGTAACCTATATAAAGCTTGTGGGCGTCAGCATTACACTTGTCTGAAAAGGATCAGATACCTTCAAGCCCTCGGAACCCAACAGCTGAATAGCTGTTTGTCCCTGAACATCAGCTGATGATCTGGAGGAGATACGAGCGCAAAGGCCGGTGGCTTTGTGTTGACCCTATGAACCAGGGAGGTGAGCATCCGTTGGGATATATCACGTCGCTCTCGACAACAGCACCTCAAGATTCATCGCACGAACTCAAACCTGCCTCATGGACTGTATGAATCACGCCTGTTTCGTTGACATCCCACGGATCTTCCAGGGCTACTTCTTACTAGTTTTTGCTCCTTCCATATGTACTTTTCCTTCGGAAGTCCGAGGACAAAGGTAAAGATATATTATATTTCCAAAAATTATGGAAGAAATCACGTATGAATTAGTGCTAAATATATTAGGATTACAATAAATATTAAGGCAGATACCATAAAAAACTTCAAATTATACTCATTGTGACATGAATATCCTCAAACTTTTTTCAATGTCATCAAATATCATTAATATGCTCATTGTAACATAAATATCCATTTCCAATATGTGCACCCTTTTATTTTTGTTTCACTGTGTCTGACCGTTTGAATTTTTTATTTTTGAATATCAAATAAGATAAGATTAGATTGTTTTTCTTCATTTCCGACAGCCTCCCGTCCAAAGATTTTGGAGGAGGAGGAGTGGAATTTGCTGTAAAACCTTCGGTCTTTCTATTGATTGCCAGCACAAAGCCCCACAGCGCAACTCCGTTCATGATTCTCTCTCAAGGACTCTTCACCTGCAAACACATCGCACACAACAGAGCTTCTCTTCCCCGTCTCTGTCTCTGTCTCTGTCTCATGTAACCTCTGTCTCTGTCTCATCTAACATCTCGACAGCCACGCCAAATTTTACTGATGAATCCACTCGTAACGATTGAAAGTGGTGATGGGGTTGTCTGACCCCCTCCCCACTGCTCGATCGCTACGTGGAAGCCTTACTGGAAGAAAAGGTCGTCGAGGAAGATTTAAGTCGGACCATTGCGAACGAGGGTACTCATTGTTTCTGGGGGGCGAACCTGGGTGAGCACCCTCGGCGGCGAGTGGAGGATCTGCCGCCGACAAGGGGGCAACGGTCCGATGGGTCCGATGCGAAGGATGGTGGAGCTTCCGTGCTCATTAACCATTTATCTTTGGCTTTTTAATTGTTGTTTTAATCAGTATCTTATTCGAATGTATCTCGCATTTTGGGTATGATTTTTCCATCTGGACTATACTTTAGGCTATATCGAGACAACTTCAAATTTCGCATCACTTCAAATACCGAATATGATTACTTTTATGATATTCAGAGTTTCACTAAACCCAATTCAAGATATACTTATTAAGATAACAAAAAAAATTATTTAAACTTTTTGGTAATATTAAAAAATTAAGGATATTTATGTCACGATATATAAAATTTAGAGTTTTTTTGTTATTACTAAACCTAGATAATGATGATTGCATCTTGCTTAGGATTGTCCGCAGCAAAAACCACGAAACCTTCATGAGTTGATGAAGCCCAAAGCAAAGCAAGAAGGTCAGAAACAAAAAGCCCAACAAACGCTCCACGAAGGTTTTCTTCTGCACCAGAAGCAGAGCGGAAAAACCCTTTCTCTTTCTTTCCTTATCCCTTCCTTCTTCCTCCTCCTCCTCCTCCATCTTCCGGACTGAGAGAGGGGGAAGCTCAGGAGGGAAGCCATGCCCACGTTCGCCGCTTCGAGCCACCTCCTAAACCCGACCCTCACTCACTCCCTCTCCTCCCGTCGCAAATTCCCCTCTCCTGCCCAAAACCCTAAACCCATCCCTTCCCTCAAATGCCACCTCTCCTCCTCCTCCTCCTCCTCCCCTTCTTCCGACCCTCCCAACTCCGTCAAATCCCTCAATCCTAGTCCACTTCTTGATTCCTTCCCCAAGCCCCTCGCCTCAGCCGCGGCGGTCGGCGCGGCCGCCTCCTTCGCCATTCTCCTCCGCTTCTCCCCCATCGGCGGCGGCGGCGGCGGCAACGGGTTCGGCGGTGGAGGCGGCGGTGGCGGTGATGGAGGCGGCGGCGGTTTCTGGGGGCGGTTGTTCTCTGCCCCCGTTGCGATTGCCGATGAACAGCAGAATCAGGAGTGGGACTCCCACGGCTTGCCTGCCAACATTGTGGTCCAGCTCAACAAGCTCAGCGGCTTCAAGAAATACAAGCTCTCGGAGATCTTGTTCTTCGATCGGAGGAGATGGACCACCGTGGGGACCGAGGATTCGTTCTTCGAGATGGTCTCCTTGAGGCCTGGCGGCATCTACACTAAAGCGCAGCTCCAGAAGGAGCTGGAGACTTTGGCCACTTGTGGAATGTTTGAAAAAGTTGACATGGAAGGGAAGACCAAACCGGATGGGACTTTGAGTTTGACTATTTCTTTTACCGAAAGCACATGGCAATCTGCTGATAAGTTTAGGTGTATCAATGTGGGGCTGATGCCGCAGTCGAAACCGATTGAGATGGACCCGGATATGACTGATAAGGAGAAGTTGGAATATTACAGGAGCCAGGAGAAGGATTATAGGAGGAGAATCGACAGGGCAAGGCCGTGTATGTTGCCGATGCTGGTGCATAGGGAGATTCTGCAGATGTTGAGAGAGCAGGGTAAGGTGAGCGCACGACTGCTGCAGAAGATTAGGGATAGAGTGCAGAAGTGGTACCATGATGAAGGCTATGCATGCGCTCAAGTGGTTAACTTTGGGAATTTGAATACTAAGGAGGTGGTTTGTGAGGTTGTGGAAGGGGATATCACTCAGCTTGTGATCCAGTTCCAAGATAAGCTTGGCAATGTGGTTGAAGGGAATACCCAGACTCCTGTCATTAGAAGGGAATTGCCTAAGCAGGTATATCACACATGTGATGGGTTTGTGAGCTTTATCTCTTTTCTCGTTTTAACTTTTGATGATGCCTATGTGAATACTGAAGTCTTAATGCACTGAAACTTGTGATAGAATGGTTATATGCAGTTGATCTCCATGTACGGCCAATTATCCCAGTATGATGAAGATTTCCCAGTGCTTCACATTCTGACGAACATAGCTTGATATTTCTAGTTGTCACACATCTCCAAGCCCAGTTATAATGTATTCCAAGGGCTTGTTTCTCATGGCTAGTTTTGTGTTTGACCAACTTTACAGCTTCGCCAAGGCCATGTTTTCAACATAGAAGCGGGAAAACAAGCTCTTAGAAACATCAATTCTCTAGCTCTATTTTCAAACATTGAAGTAAACCCTCGTCCTGATGAGAAGAATGAAGGGGGCATCATTGTAGAGATTAAGCTTAAAGAACTAGAGCAAAAACAGGCTGAAGTTAGTACTGAATGGAGCATTGTACCTGGTCGAGGAGGTCGTCCCACATTGGTATGACCCTGTACATGTTGACATCATTCGCGATGACATATATGTTTTATTAGATCTTCACTTTTACTCCATTGCTTGTTTAGGCTTCACTCCAGCCCGGTGGAACTGTTTCTTTTGAGCATAGAAATATCAAGGGCCTCAACAGGTCGATTCTTGGTTCAGTAACGACCAGCAACTTCTTAAATCCTCAGGTAGTTTTGCATTGATAATTCCCTTTGCTTGCTTACGACCTTTGGATTGTTGAAATCTCATTGATTCTATTATCTTTGGGGAAATCCCTACTGTAGGATGATCTCGCTTTCAAGCTTGAGTATGTGCACCCATATCTTGATGGAGTGACTAATCCACGCAACAGAACCCTCCGTGCCAGCTGCTTTAACAGCCGAAAGTTGAGTCCCGTGTTCACCGGTGGTCCTGGAGTGGATGAAGTCCCCCCTATCTGGGTCGATCGAGCTGGCCTTAAGGCCAATATTACTGAGGTGACTTAGTATGTCCAGTCCAATGATTATATCAAGCATTTGGCATCAGTTTTAAGTTTGTAAAATTCAAGTCGTCCTGATAATCCTGAGTTTCATCAGAATTTCACCCGGCAAAGCAAATTCACTTATGGACTCGTGATGGAAGAAGTAACAACTCGGGATGAAAGCAGTCATATCTCCCCTAATGGCCAAAGAGTCTTGCCAAGTGGAGGAATCAGTGCAGATGGACCTCCAACAACCCTTAGTGGAACTGGTATTGACAGAATGGCATTCTTACAGGCAAATATAACACGTGACAACACAAAGTATGTTAATGGAGCTATTGTTGGCCAGAGGAATGTATTTCAGGTGTGTCATTGCTCATTGCATTCATCAATCCACTGCATTCCAAAATACTCCTGCAAGAATGATATCTTTCTAGCAAGCACTTCTTTTTAGATGTTTGCGATTATTTTGAAGTAGGTTAATTATCTGGGAAGAAATGCTGGGAAACGAGATCGTTTAGTGATGCTGAAGACAGCTATATAGCCTTTTATAAAAAGAAGTGAGGATCGGGAAAAATACCAAGAGTTTTCTGTAATGGGGAGTGGACTTGAACTTTATAATCAACAGCTAGGATTGATAGCATTGCAAAATGGGGTCTCCATTTTTTAATGTGTTATGCCGAGGACTTATGTGCAGTTTGCTCTTTCTATTCATGATTTTAACCTCTCCACAAATTCACAGGGTGATCTTTAATCTTGAGATACTAACTGTTTTTGTCATGTTGATTATGTTTCCATTTTCGTGTTTAATTCAGATAAAATTTATGTCCTTCATAGCTTATGGTTCTTCATAGTGCATGTGTTACTGTCTCCATGCTCGTTACACTGTTTAGAACTTCTTCTGGGGTTCAACAGAGATGGATGAAATTATCTTGTTTGCTGGAGGGTCCTGTGTAAGGTGCTGAAGAGCTCCATTGTTAGTGCTTGCGCTCTTTTCATTTAGCCTTTGACCCGTTGTAACAGCTCAAAAATCAAAGTTGCTGTTTTGTCTGACTGACTTCCTGTTTAAGATGCTGCTCTTGCACCAACATAATGTGTTTTTTCCCTCTGATAAACTTGCAGCTGGACCAAGGTCTTGGAATTGGCAGCAATTTCCCATTCTTCAATCGCCATCAACTAACATGTACAGGATTCATTCAGTTGAAACAAGTGGAAGAAGGTGCGGGTAAACCGCCGCCACCTGTTCTAGTTCTGCATGGCCATTATGGCGGTTGTGTGGGAGACCTGCCAAGCTATGATGCATTTACTCTTGGCGGGCCATACTCTGTTAGAGGTTACAACATGGGCGAGCTAGGTGCAGCAAGAAATATCCTCGAGGTAGGAATTCATAGTGGAAGCCTCCTTTTCCGTATGATACGTAATACAAAATCATGAGAGCTTTTGATGGAATGGACAAGTAACTCTAGTTTGATTTATGCAGCTTGCAGCTGAGCTACGGATACCGGTGAAGAACACACACGTGTATGTATTTGCGGAACATGGCAATGACTTGGGAAGTTCAAAGCTTGTCAAAGGGAATCCAACAGAGGTCTACAGGCGTATGGGTCATGGCTCATCATATGGGTTAGGCGCTAAGTTTGGTCTTGTGCGTGCAGAATATGCCGTCGATCATAATTCGGGCACTGGGTCGTTATTCCTCCGGTTTGGAGAGAGGTTTTGATATGTTTCGATTTTTATTCTATTGCACATTATTTTGGACACCGAGTTTCAGAAAGTGATTGAGGATCAGTTGTTTCAGCCCTGTGAGATCTTTTTAAGGTGGTTAGGACCAGATATAGTTTTTGCCTGAGTCTGTGCTTTTCCTTGTGAATTAGTGGTTTAAGCTTTCATCTGTAGCGATACATTTTCATGAATGGACTGAATTCAAGACCTGTAATAATCAATGGATCTCTTTTGATAATTCCGTAGATGAACTTTGATTTTACTCGCTCAGAGTCATTCATGCAGGCCTACTTACCATTGCCATTGGTACGATGTTGGTCCCTGGTAGCAATCCCAAATTTCTCACGAATGCGAAGCCATGGGATCTGCATTTCCAGTCTCCCTTTTTTTCGGGCGGTTCTCTTCGTTGGCCAGAAAAAGGCCAAAAAAGGAAAAATAATTAGGAAATTATCGGATCGACTTGACTAGAATTATTTTGTGGATTTTAGAAGTCACAAAATGAATGGCGAAATGAGATGATTTTGTGGATATTACTTTCTGAACAATTCGTCTGTCATCTCAGGTTCAGTTCATTTGCCCAATCGTATCGATAGCCCTTGAAGAATTGCAAGTTATGTCTACATTGTGCTGCTCTTTTTTTTTTTTGGTTCCTTTCAGATAGCCGCTGGATGCACATGTATAGCTCAAATCCTCCGGAAACTCATATCATCTTCTTAAATTTCGTTCATTTCACGAAAAATAATTTACAGGAAAATATTTTTCGAATTTTTCGACGTTCGTTTCAAGAAAAATAAAATAATTAAAAAAATATTTTTCATCAATGAAAAAATTACATTCAAAAGTAGAGAAAATATTTTTTATTTTTTTGAAAGTGGAAAACATTTTTCATCCTTTTTTTTATATTAAAACATTGCGTCATCTAACATCATGTGAGGCCGACGAGGCATTGGCCTTTGACAAACTAACACTGAAAAATAATTTCTTGAAAAATATTTTACAGGAAAATGATTTCCCGAAAAATATTTTCTAGAAATGTTATATTTTTTGTGAAACGAACAAAATCTTATTGTGTTTTTAAGATATTAAATTCTGAACAGTGAGACTAATATACCAGGAAGAACTAAAAATTTCAACCCAAAACAACCCCAGGAAGAATTAAAAAAAAATTTTGGTCAGATCTTCCCATCACCTAAAAATCTCCACAAGCATGTTTTTTAGTATGCAATATCTTTTCTGGTTGTCGTGTGACTACGAGAACGAGCGTCTAACAAATTGTCAAAACATCGTTACTCCATCTCTATTGGTTTGTCCGATCCCTACTGCCAAATCCAGCCGAAGATGCAATGCATGCATTGAGGAGAAAACCTCTAGCAAAAGAATTGGCCCTAGCTTGTTTCTCTTTGGTCTTCCGTATTTTCGAGAATCCAAGTCCAAGGAATTAAGTCATCAAAAAGAGCCTAAATCTCAAGGCTAAAGCCTAGACTTCTGTGGTTTACCGGTCTGGAATGACAATCCTTATGCAGCACTCTTTGACACAGTACAGCCAGAGAAGTTGTTGAGGTGACCAGAGACTCCGAGCTAAATCCACCAAAGAAGCAAGAAATCCGAGAAGAACAAGCGAGCCACAAGTCAAATCATAAACTCGAGAGGCTTATGAAGCTCAAAATATAGCTTCAAAAGAGGATCTCAAAGAGAAATAAAAAAGGATAAAAACCAGAGCCAGCGATGGCAAATAGGGGGCAAGCGCATGCTTCCATTTCCATATCATATTCAAATTAAAGTCAAGTGTCCAAGGTGGATTGTCCCAGAACAATAACAATTCTAGATATGCAATATATCCAGTTGGAGCCCCTAATTCCGACCATGACCTCAAACGAACTCAATAGCAGAGAACTGCTGCAGAGAAAACATACAATAAATTCCAGGAATTTAATCACTAAAAAGACTCTTAAAGCTGAACTTTTAGACGTCAACATGCCCACATCACATGCAAGCATTGTGCAAGGGGATTTCAATCTCATGTATGAGCTACTGCAGTTTATGTTACAAAGATTACAAAAACAAACGGACTAAACACTCGTGAACTTGTCCTCCAAGTAAATTTACTTGATTTAAGCTTTTAAATCAACACAAGCATCTTTGGCCCCAAAAAAGTTGAAGAAAGGTATCATGATACAAAAAATAGATCAAAACAAGGAGAAATATCAACTTCGATGTAATACTAGAAATTCGTAAGTCAAAGACTATTAACACAACTTCAACTTATTCTAACACAGAAAAGGGTCAAGTTCAAAGATGCACATGTGGATGGCTTTAAACGCATTTATTGCAACATCTGCAGCACCTGAGATTGACCTAAAACCTTTTTAACCAAAAGAAAAGGGTGGAACATATTGACCTAAATATAACTTCAATGAACTGCACTAACTGAAGCATAGACCAACACTAACAAGACACAAGCCAATCCTCCTAAATATGCAGTTATCAAGATATGCAAAGCCACAAAAAAATCAGCTATGATGTTTCTTGAATATAACAGATGGAAAGGAGTAATTAACCAACATTACCAAAAAAAAAAAGGAGTAATTAACCAAAATGAAGGCACAGTACACACAACTTCTGAATTTTCAAAAGGGATGAATCCACCTGCAAGACATGGTTCAGAACATCCAACGATTACTTCCTCATAAACCTTTATCCACAAGGGAACATCATATATAAATGTGTGCATGCACACAGACCGTGGCCAACATTTCTACTTCTGGTTCTAGACCTTTTGCAGGTTTCTGAAACCCAATACCCCCTGCCCGGTACCTTCAGAATGGATGTGTGATGCATACATTGAAGTGGATCACCTCCTCCAATTGTTGACCAGAATATAAAATTTCATTAACTTGTTTTAAATCCTTCTGTTGATAAAGGGTCTGATGGCAGTATATCGCGACACCTGTTGGCTACGACCATCTTGAGCAGTTAAAGTTTCTGATAAGGCTTCCTCAAGGACCAGCGAGCACAATATTTTTCTCAGCTTACTTGCAGATCAACCATAAATTTAAAAATGAGGACCTGACACTGTCGAAAAGGCAGCAAAAGTCACCCATATAAGGCAAATTACCTAATCCACCACAGAGTCTGAAGGAACCATGGACAAACGAATCATCACGAAGAGTATTTCACAAAATCAAGAAGTAAACCTTTCTTTATCATGGATAAACTCCACTAGAGTCTTTTCTCATTCAAAGCGGGCTGGGGGTAGGAAGCAACCGAACTTTACTTATAACTGGACCAATCTCTCTGTTGCATTGCGTATTGATTTGACTCAAACCCCGATAAATTACCACCTTGCATTCTCATGTGTCCATAACCATGCCCCATTGCGTAAAGTGGCGTTGGCATCATAGGCGGCTGTGCTCTGTAGTGCACTGGGACAGGCATCGCTATTTGCCCATCACCATGATTACTATTGCCTCCAACATCATTTAAGCTATGCGGTACTGGTGTTGAGGCAAACAATTGATTGGACGACGAAGGTCCTTCACTTGATATCCCCTTCATCCTCTTCAAGTAAAGCCTATACTTCTGTAGATGACTCGCCACATTTTCCCTTGTCAATCCCTCAACATTCATCAACTGCATAATAGTCTTCGGCACTGCATTCTTTATCCCTAAATGGGCAACCACGTCGACAAACCTCTTGTGCAATTGAGGCGTCCAAACCAACCGTGGCCTCTTCAATGTCCTCTCTGACGGATCTTCCGGCGAGCTATCCATTCTTGGAGCAGAATCCACTTCTTCGGCCCTCTCAATCCTCCTCAATTTCCTCGAATCCGATTTATCGGCACCATCCTCCTCCTTCTCTTCCTCTTCCTCCTCCTCCTCCTCCACCTCCATGCTCTGATGGTTATCGACGAAGGACTTAAAATTATCGTTGGTAGAAAAACCTTGCGAAGATGCGCTGTCGCCTCGCAAGCCCGTCCACGTGCTCCAGGATGCACGATTTACGTCGACGGCGGTTCTCGACGGCTCCAGCGCGATGCTGAATGCGGACGCCAGCTCGGGCGGAATCAACGCCTGACACAACGGCGTCAAATCGCCGGACCTCGGAAGGCCGAATTCCCACTCGATGACCCGATCCTCCTCGTCCGCTTCGCCATCTCCACCAACGCCGTCGTCGTCGCGGGGGCCGTCATAGTCGCTCATCTCGACTTCCTCCATCATTTCTCCACCGATAGGATTGGGGCGACGACTTCAAGCGACGCAAAGGGAGAGACGAATCAGTCCATGGAAATTGACTTTCTAGGGTTTGGCCTTCGCGAGAGAGGATGAGACGGTGTCGACGGAAGCGCTCCCGTCCTGCTTTCGTCGGCGGAGAAATGGAAAGGAAAAAGCCTGCAATTTTCTTTTCCGGGAAGAGGGAAAAAGTGAAACGAAAGCGCAGAGAGGGACTGCTGACGTGGACGGCTTAGCCAGATATTTTGGATTTTGATGGATGGATTGGGGATTGGGGATTCTCTGACAAATATCTTTTGCGCCCCCCAGGGACGGATTTGATACCGTGCTCTGCGGCTTTTACAGTGCTCGCTCTCTGATTAAGACACGTCAGCGAGCCGGAGATGAGCAGCTGATGGGAAGCTACCACGATGCGAGGAGCAACGAGCTTCGATTCGAAATACGAGATCCGACTCACAATTCCTGTTTGGAAAGATATCACAAATTACTCCGAACTATACATTTATATACATCTTCTTTAATAATATGAAAAATTCCCAATTTGCGCTTGTATTACACATCACCTCAAATTTTTTTTCGACACAAAAAAGTTCGAACTTATCTTCTCATGCCACATATATCCTAAAATTTTATCTCATAATTAGTATTATTTTGCATCTACTTTGCCCTGTGGATGCTTCGTGACCCTTACCTAGATTCTCCACAAAAAGCCCTAAGCACATTTACCCCAAACTTTTTTTTGTAACACTAGAAATATCAAACAAAAAAGAATGTATAGTTTTGGATTTTTTATACAGTTTTAATCAAATACAAACTTTAAGTTTTTTACCTACTTTTGCAAAAAACAAAAACCTCTAACTTTAAGTTTAATCTAAATTTTATCTTGAATTTGTTTTTTTATCTCATAAAAAAATTTCTAATTTAAGTCCAATCCTAAATACACCTCGAACTTCTTTTTTCTTATAATGACCCCAAACTTCAGGTAAAACCCTAAATTTGACCCAAATTTTGTTTCATCTAAAAAAAAATTATTAATTATTAATCTTTTCTCGAATCTACTGAGATAACTAGTCCTAATTTGATGTGGCATTTTCATATAAATAACAAATCTACATCAATAATGTGTCATGAAATATTATATTTAAAATGAAACCATTATAGAACATAAATATTATGAACAACTAATAAGAATATTTGGACGAAGAACTAATGTCGATTGATTTGTTACTAAAGTGCTAAACAATATTTTTTTCTTAAATAAAAAAAAAGTTTGGGATAGATTTATGATTAGACTTAAAATTTGAGGTTTTTTTTTGAAAAAAAAAAGTTGGGGTTATTTTAGGACTTGACTTCGAGTTCAACCTTTTTTGTATACAAAAAAAAAAAGAGTAGATTTAAGACTAAACTTAAAGCTAAGGTTTTTTGGGATTTATGCCCCGAATTTTTATATGAATTTAGCGATTAATATTACATGTTATGATCTAAGTAGATGTGATTATTGCAGTATAAGAATTTTATGCGAATCAGTTTTATAGATTTTCGTTTGTTTAGCATGTTGAAAACAATTAGTTAACGAAAAATAATGATAGACTTTACAATCAAAGAAGTATACACATGTTTAAAGTTAGAAAAATGAAAACATTTTTCTAGAAAATGATTTCTCAAAAAGTATTGTCCATTATTATCAAGTTTTCCTATGCATTCCTTATAATAAAATATTTATGATAGAGAATTTTTTTTTTTGTGGAAATCTATCTAAAAAGTGTTATTAATTTTCATTTGCTTAGTAATTTAGGAAAAGCAACTTCCTTTTTATCAAGAGAGAAAATCAATTTTTTTTGTAGTCTATAATTGTTATTTTCAATCCATGGAAAATATTTCTTTGTAAATCAATTTATTTTAGGCCATTCAAACATCAGAAAGTTGGAAAATATTTTTCCGAATTTTTTTTTTCAAATTGACGAACCCTTAGATACAGTAGCATAGAGTACTACTCTTGATAAGGAGTATTGACAAGTGCTTAATTAATTCATAAAACTTTTAACCATTAGTATTAGCCTGTAAAGGTGGACTTTTATGCACATTTAGTTACTTCGAGGGTTAACATCGCCAAAGTCTGAAGATAGAATTAGCTTTTGTATCATAAAAATTTCCAAACCGGTATTACTCGTATAACGTTTAACTTGAACTGATTTTATATGATAAAAAATCTCAAGCCGCTAGAGCTCTTAGCCAAATTTATAACAAAACTTTCGGTAAAATCCCTTCTGTCATAAACATAACC
This sequence comes from Melaleuca quinquenervia, assembly GCA_030064385.1. NCBI lineage: Eukaryota > Viridiplantae > Streptophyta > Magnoliopsida > Myrtales > Myrtaceae > Melaleuca > Melaleuca quinquenervia. The sequence goes on along the minus strand of CM057719.1, from coordinate 26,457,391 downwards.
AATCACTCAATATACTGAGATTTCCGGTTGGCTCAACTGATGGCCTAAGATTAAAGTAAGACTTAAAAGACTTACAGTCCTGGAGAATCCCTTGTCGAATGTCTTGTACCAATTCCTCTTACTCGAGGAGTCAAATCCATCTTAGCAAATCAACGGGAATGTTGGAAGGAAGCTAAAAGAGGAACAGTCTGGAGACTTCAATCATATTAAACCTTTCTTGACATATCACTTGTCTAGAAACCTAAGAATTGAACCTCAATTTCTTGGTTGTTTCTGTCCCAGATAAATGAACCAGCACGAGAATTTGGAGACCCACTTTCTAAAGCAATATCAGGAACATAATTAGATCATGAATTTGGGCATGTTGTTAAATATATAAAGGAGAAGTAGACTAAACATAATTAATAATTATAATCCATCCACAATATAAACAAAACTCTGAGCCAAAACCAGTAAAGAAAGTCAAATACATTTCATTTAGGGAAAATTCTGGCCTCATCTAACAACATTAACGGCTCTCACAGATAAGTGACATTCTTTGTACATTCCACACCTCCCACCACCACAGTGATCCACGTTTTTTTTACACTCATTCAGGAAAACTTGTACAGTCATTTCCCTTACCAGGAACTTCACCAGCTGGGCAGCTCCCCACATCTGCAACCTCGGTTTGCTAGATTTCGGGCGTATAAAGCGTGAAGAAAAAGCTACATAATTTACAGTTTCTTTACCAGTACAGGCATCAACTTTATTTATCTTTTTTTCCCTTCAGTTGGCTCACACTTCTTTTCCCTAAAAAAGATAAGCAGCGCCATGAGCTCTAGAAACAAAGAAATGAAGAGGAAGCTCTCACACTAGCATCGGTTAGCTATACAAACTGGCTTCACGTTGCCTAGCCTAGGCAGGGTGTGGAGATTGCGCCATTCTCCTTTCTGCAAGATTGACCAGATAGTGTCATTTGTCCAGAGAAGGTGAGAGAAGAATAAAACAAAGTACTCCAAATGAAGGGGTAAACCAAGAACTCCTCGCCACAGTAGGCGAAACATACAAAAAATTGTGATGGAAAGATAACGCACCCCCAGCAGCGACAAGCTTCTCTATTCGTGCCACGATATGCTTTCCATATGTGTACTTCTTCAGCGCATTAAGGTGAACTTTGACTCGCGAAAGAATTAACTCACGTTGTTGGTCGTCGCACGTCTCCAGCACTTTTTGTACAACATAATTGGCAAACTGATCTTTCATCATTGCCTGGATGAAGACAGTCAACAGAAAGAACAGAAGTGCCCAATATTAAAAAGAGGATATGCAGCAAAGAATGATAAGAAAGCATCAGACCAAATACAGTATCAAGAGAAGTTTCAGTATTTAGAACATAATGTCTCGACACTAAGTATTCATCCCTACAAAGAGCCATCCATGCAACTCCAAGTGGTTTGCCATCATGGGATCTAAGAAATAAATATGAACATGAAACCAGAAAGACAACAAGACTCCAAAATTTCCTTTGTCAATGGTCACCCGATATAAGAGTGAATTTGCTGAAATAGGCATGATCACCATTTAATTGAACTTCATTATGATCCAGGCATCTTAAGAGAGACAATAAGACGCCAAAAGCCTCAATGGAGAAACATGGAGACCTCTGACCAAATCATTATGAAAATTAAAAAAAAAAAAAAAGCCTGACCCAGTACACGGGTTATACAAGCAGCAAAGCAGGTAATTCAGTGGGTCACAACAAGTCCTAAACATCAACTCAAGCATTGATCAGCCCTAAGTAATATTTAAGAGCTTTTAATTGAATGACAAAATTCAGCTTCAGAAGTTCGTGAAAGATGATGCATTCTATTCCATCTGATCAGATAGATGCACCTTCCAATCTGCCCACCATATGAGGAGGCTATCCAACTTGCTGTATTGAACAGAAAACACTGGATATAGGAGTCCGGCATTTTCTAAAACCAAGATTGAAAGAAAAACATGTGTTTGCCAAAACTTCAAAAGAAGTTTTACTCCAACTTATGGACCAAACATAAGATATACTTGATTTAAACTCACAGGAAATATAGTATGTATTTTTTCTATTCTGGTTAGTTATAACAGGGAGGAAGCCCACACCTGAAGAGGTTCATTCTCATCAGTAGTGCCAAGCATCTCATCCACCATCAACTGGCGCTCTGAAGGATCACCAAATGTCAAACACTTCTCCACAACATTAGACGCAAATTTCTGCTGACTCATCTCAACTATTTTCCCTGTTAATTCCTTAATAATAGCAGAACGCTCATGAGGTTTTCCATGCTCCAAGACATGCTGTACAAAACAAAGAAAAGAAATGTAAATGGGATATGATTCTTGGCATGAAGCTTCAAGAAATAAACAAACAAGTACAGCCTGCAGCTCAAGCTCTAGAATCTTAATGGTCTGAAACAAACAGCTGCAAAAGAAATTGATGTTACCATATCCACAATTTTACAAGACATAAATACAGAAAAAAATGCCAACAAATCTAATAATTATTGATGATTAAGACTGCAAGTATTGCATGGGATGGATCTCACACGATAGGTTCTAAATTGGACCCAATTAACAGTCAGCCAACACAGACAAATTACACAGAAAATTTCCCACAAAAAACAGATCTTGCATAATACCTGACTCAAGATGGTGAAAATGCGCTAAGGAATTTTCATGCAAGGCAAATAATAAGGACAGCATTAAACATGGATCAGTGAACAGAATGAATACCATATCAACAATAGCAGCATATAGCAGGCAGACAAACGAGCTATTAGAATACTAGATTTAGAGACCTGAACCACATAATTGCCGTACTGATCCTGTGCCAGCATGCTTACAGATCCTAAAATTTCATCCATAACTTTGCTCTGCGTCTTAGCATCCTTGCAGTGCTCCAATACTCGCTGCCACATGAACAGGCAAGATCTCAGGAACTATACATATTTAAGGCCTTGAAAAACGGTCGTGAGTGATATGAGAGTTTATCCACCTGTATTACACGGCAACCATAAGGATGCATTGAAAGGTTCACTACTTGACCAAAGAATGTCGAGATAATAAAATGTATAGCATCTTCTGGGACACATTCAATACACTTCTGGACAACATGATTTCCATTCTGATCACGAACACAGCGCATGACATGACCATCAAGCTCTTCCACCATTTTAATCTTCTGATCAAGATCAACAACCTCTATAGCCTGATGACACAAAACTACCATTAGCAAGCTTACCCACAAAATTCAGCTCGAATTACAATTAAATTTGCTATGGAGCAATAAAATATCTTAATAAGTTCGGCAGAGTCTAACTCTGCCAAAATATGATAAGTCAACGTGTGAATCAGGGAATCCAGATGGCAATCCATTGCTCCATCAGATACCAAACAACCATGTAGCGTCTACGAAAAATGACTTTAAAAAAAACTAGGATTATAAAAGGTGCATCGAACCGAACAATATGGTAGTAGCAAATGATTGCCCAAAAACATGGCACCCTAAATTGTCTAATAGTACCTTCTGAATTACACGACAGCCATACATTTGAAGGCTGAGATTTAGCACGTGTCCAAAAAGCTTGTTGGCCAGTTCTCTACGCTGGGACACAAGTCCATACTCAAAAAACTGCACATAGAAGTCACTTAGATGAATCCCACAAGAACATTGAGCTGCGAAAAATGACTTCAGTATCATAAAGAATGCATATGTACCTTTTGAATAACATAATTACCAAACACATCCGTCATTAAAGCAAGAGCATGGGGCATAATTTCCTCATAAACCATGTTTTTCTCATCGATGGTTGCCGTTTCGAGTTTTTGTTGTATAAACCGACTCCCATATTGGTCCGCACTGAAAAACAAGATTACATGAAGCAAGAGGTCAAAAACAGAAGAGTAGGTAATGAGCCAACAAAGGGCGCCAATGACCAGGCTGCAGTGTACCTGAACTCAACCACATGACGAGCTATCTCTGACAGCTCGAAACACTTGGTCTTATTACTCTTAAATTCTTCCAGTAGAGAGGATCCAAAGTTTTCATTCATGCCTCCATCCAAGTGCCAGGGTCCCATGACTCCCCCAGCTAAGTTTCTCATCCCAGAAGGTAGGCGCATGGAGTCATTCTGCCTCATGGGACTAACAGGTCCAACTGGGGAATTCGGAATGACTGGATTTGCCAAGGGACTTCCAGGATAAGACATTCCAACACCAAAAGCATGGTTACCATAGTACCCATGATGGTTGGAACCACCAGATTTACTGCCAACCCCATACAGTGATTTCTGAGGAGATAACAATGCTCCAAGATAGGCTTTCTGCATTTCAAGTAAATTCAGGTAAGAGCTTCCCAAGTAGTTCCTGTCAACAGGGTCGTTAAGAGCTGCTAGCTGAGTAGCATACTCAGATGACCTCAAATATTGAAGATACAAGGGATCCACAAAAGGTGCCTGCACAGCACCACCTGACATTTGATTTGCCATCCTACTAAGACTATGTTGTTCAGAGGCAGCAGCCGTCAGATTTGATCCAGTAGCCAAGCCTCCCCCCAACACCCTCGATTCAGTTCCAGGCATTCCAATGGCCGAGGCTGCAGCTGCATTCTCATATAAAGGTGGCAGATTGCCCATTCCAAGTTGACCACCCATTACTGATGTTAATGCTGGATCTAAAGAGAACCCACTTAAGCTGTAGTTAGCGAATGATGAATTCGAACTATCTAGATGCTGATATTGGGAAGCTAAGTTGCTCCCACCATTAACAGGGGAGGTCGGTGATGCTCTCAAGTAGGGGCTTCTGGAAACAGCAGGAGACTTCTGAAGTTCAACATGTCTGTCAGCTAACAGTGCTGCACTGATATCAGGTCCCCCCCCATTGCTCCTCACCGGATCAGATGAACCAAGAGCGGAAGGAACATGTAGATGGCCAGACTCTGACTTCTTAAGAAACATATTCTGACCACTTTGCAGGCCAAAGAGATAGTCCTGGTGATTATCAGCATCTTGTTCCATCTTTGGGGCCAAACGTTTCTGTTCATTGATTGTATCATTTCTCGACAGGTCCATTTCAGAAAAAGCACCCACCAAGTCCCCAGGCTTGTTATTGTTTGAAGAGGTACTATGTAAAGAGTGAGGAGCGCCAATTGCTCTTGTTTCAGCAGCACCAGCTCTCCCTGATCCAATGGGAGTGAGGCATGGGCTAGGAGCCCTGGCGACAAGCTGTGGATCAGGGGTGCTGCTTCTTGACAAAGAAGCACCGAGAGCAGCAGCATACGTATATGAAGAAGGATGACCAATATTCTGCACTGCAGATGAGCCACCATTTGCACCAGGTGTCAGTGTATCCACAGATGCCAACTCATTGCGCAAGTGAATGAGGTCAGCTTCAGCAGAAGCAACTGACTCGATATTTTCATCAAAAGCATTACGGCTTGCTGGACGAGAGGGGTGCCCTGTGATTGATGTTGCCTGTCCCAAATCGTCCTGTAGGAGTAATAAGCAAAAAACCAGACAAATCAGGAAAGAGAAGTGGTCGTACGGACGAATAAAAAATTGTATAGATTTTGTAATCAACACACTGTGAAATCATTCAAAATTGCTTTTAGCTTCAGGCTAATAGAATGGACCAATGTCTTGCCAGCTTATATTGCTATAATACTTTGTCATTACATCCAACTACTTTTCTTTGGTGCTGGCAACCAGCAGCATATAGATGCAGTGCCCTGAAATATAGACGCAGTTTTGATATTAGGCGTTTTCACTTGATTTGCAAGGTTCCATAGATGAAATAAATGATTTCTTCAGAAGAATTGGATCGCTTGGAGATCTAATCCTACGTACAGATTTCCTCAGACGAGCATTTATTTTTTTGTCCCACATGAGAGGTCAAAAGCTTTCCATTAGTAAGCATCTGAAACAGTCCAATTCACAGTAAGACAAAATGAAGTACGTTACTGAAGTAAAATATAGCACCACGATGCAGAAGGTCAGTTTAAAGACCCATCAAATGTGGGAACGTTTAGAGTGCCAAGAGCTTTGCTCTCAAAAAATGACCTTGATATAAATGTCATAAGAGAGAGAATACATAATTCAGATTCACTGAAATTGAGACTAACTAACTTAATTAGAAGTGCAACTAAAGAGAGATCACCTGAAAAATCTCAGCGAGGCTCTTTTTCTTATTCCCTAAGCCTAATCCGGACAATCCAATTAAACCATCGCCTCCCCACTCAGCTGAGGCATGCACCTTCTCCGAGTCAGCTTCGATCCCTTGTTTCCTGGAACTAAACCCAGGTGGCATAGAATATAAAGACCTAGTTCCACCATTTTCAGGCCGACTCACTTTTCGCTTATCTCCGATACCACCTAAGGCCGAGCCGCTACCCTTCAGCCTCTGAGCAAACCTCCAATCCTCTTTGGAAAGTAACGGGGGTGGAAGACGTGGGTTCAGATTCACATTAGAGTAGTAGTAAGTATGGTATGCTGGATCAGACCGTAACTCCTCTTCGGATGCGAAGCCATTACCGTTCTTCACCCCAGAAAAGTCTGGAAACACCGAATTGCCACCAGCTCCACCTCCAAACAATCCTCCGACTGCACTTAATGAACCCTCAACTGTTGGAGGAGCGGAGCCGCTTCTGAAAATATTGAGCTCCCGCTCCCGATCGTCGGCCTCTGCCCGTCGCTGCTCCCGAAGAAGCATCCCTATCTCCTTCTCCAGCTCATCTCCAAACGATCCTTCGCTGCTTCCCAACATCGGTCTACCACAGCGATCGATAGAAGAAATCCTCAAAATCTGAAACTGATTCGTAACTCGCAATCGAACTGACGATCATCACACCTTACCCATCAACAGCTCATTCGATCAAAACCCATGAGCCAAAAACCAATCCTAAGCTCAAACACAGCATAAAAATCGAAACTTTGACGGGAAAAACACCTAATTTCCATATACAAACCAACAAAACCGCCTACTTTAAGCTGATCAAACTCTTAATCTCCAAAGCCAGGAATGTTAAACAGTTATTCCTCGACCTACGGTCCCTCAGCTGTATCTACATACAATATACACCGAAGACACTATGTAGTCATGAATTGGGTCTGATATATTCGCACGACTGCAAATTCCAGCAACGAGCTTCCATGTAACGGGCAACAAGAAGAGCGGACAACGTTAATTCGAGGAAGCAGAGTGTTGCTGCCAGAACGAAGGCAAGGGCAGACCGAAAAAAAAAATACGAGCTTGGATTCTTTAAGGAGAGTGAAGAGGGAAGTATGAGAAGAGAGAGGGGGGGAGGTAGAGAACAGACGGCCTAGATCAAGCCGGCGGCGATCGGTTCTCACAAGAACCCTTTAGGGTTTTGTTACATTTGAACGGGGCGATTACATGCGGCGAAGTTAAAAAGGGACAAAATTCAGGGGGAGGGTTTCCGTTTTCGTGGGCTTGTCATATTTCCCATTTATACCAAAAGAAAAAAAAGATGGGATTTTTAAGATACCAAAAGAAAAAAAAAAGGTGGGATTTTTAAGTAAAATCTTATTAATCGTTCTCCTAAATTTGAGGGCTAATTGACCAAGCGATAACCGACTGGTGCAGCAGCAGAAAAAATTAAAATTACAGAGACAGGCAGGGGAGAAAGAGAGAGAGAGAGAGAGAGGGATGCTTTAGAGCTCAAGAGGAAGAATCTAGGAGCGACACGTCAGCTGCGTTAGATTCGCTGGTCCTGGCTCCGGTGAACCAAACCAAAGCCTTTGCTCATTGATGGCATGGGGGTTGGCCTTGGCTGTGTGAAAAAAGCAGGGCAAGGACCGTACAGGTAATTCTGGTTTTACCCTGTTTCTCTTCTTTACCCGAACTGGAAAATCCCCTGTTTCCTGTAAATTTTCGGATTGCTATTCCCTTGTTTTCTCGTTTGTTGTCCCCCATTCCCTCCTCCTCTGTCCTGTCTATGGGGTAAGGAAAGATATCTTTGTGGGCGATCCGCCATAGATAGTTCCTCCCCTTGATTTCTGTCTTCGCCTCATGCCCGGGGATATTCACCTCCATTGATTGCTATCTTTCGATTTTCTTTTACTAATGAGGACGGATATGTCTTTTTAGAGCCCATAGTTCATCTCGTCCATGGCTATCCCAAAGATATGACGCTCGTGCTTTTATAGATCATGCTGATGAGTCGGACCGCGGATGTACATCTCACCCCCTCCCCTTCTCTCTTTCTTGGGACCTTTCACTAAGTGGGGTGGCTTCGTGTCATTCTTCTAACAAATTATCTCGATCTTCGTTGATTTTATCAAGATCGACGCTTTAGTCATCTTTCTTAATCGTAAATGATAAGGGGGGTCATACGACATGCATTTCCCTTCCAAATAGGTGAGGCTGTTGGTTCACGCGGACGCTCACTTTTCGTGGTGCGCAACTTATAATGGAATATAGTAATGAGAATAGCCATTACATTCATCGGGTGTTTTGACCCCAATGGGCCCGCATGTTATGAAAAAAGACACAAATTACCAAGGTTTTCCCTCTAGATATCCCCTCCAATTGGATTGGAGTTTCCCTCTCCTTAACCTACTCGGCGACCCTACGTCGTTTTTAGCCCGAAGACGTGCAAACCCTAGAGAGATTGGGCTCGGAGCACGTCCTGCATCTTGCTTGGTGGACCGTCCATGCGGCGCAAAATTCCAAGTCCATTGATCTAAGGAGGCCCACCACATCTCCTATTCGGCCTCCTTTCTTGTCCCACATTCCTATTCTCAAGTTTTGTTTCCACATGTTTTGACTTGGGAGAGAGCGAAGTTTATTCCTTTGGAATCCATGATCACCTACATGCATATATAAATAATATATAGTGCACTAATCAGAAAGAACTTGACTTGATTGTCTTCTCTTCCTTTCGCTTCACTTTAGTAACCACAGACGTGGCCGTCTACAATAACTTCTTTGTTCAATTCTTTTCTACATTTAGACCCCGAGATCTCATGGGAATCTATGATATCAGAGCCAGGAAGGGAAATACTAATCATCGTGGTAAAATGGCTCAATAAGTTTGTCCTATTTGGCCATAACTCAATTTGGGCAAGGGTGTGTTAAATTAGTTGTCGTCTCGGCAGTAAAGCCCATAAGAACAGTGGGACCGCTGGTCAAATGTGGTTGGTAGCTAAGGGTGCGTTTGTTTGTGTTCTTAAACATGTGTGTTTTTGGTTTTTTTGTTTTTTGTTTCGGGGAACAAAAAAATAATAGAAATGTGTTTATTTATACTTTTGTTCCCAGGAACAAAAATGTGTTTTTTCTGTTCCCCAAAACACTTTTGAAAACAAATAAGAAACGCGAAAGACTTGCTTCTTATTATTGAACACTTTTTCCTTTTTTTTCTCTCTCTCTTGCCGCTACAATCTTCGGCCGCCCCTCTCCCTTGGCCGCCACCGCCGGACTGCCTCTGCGTCAAACCGCCGTCACCAGCTGGATCACCGGTGCCGGTACCGTCGGACTCGTGACAGCGGCCCGGCATCCATGAACAAGAAGAAAAAACATTCAAGAACAAAAAAATTGTAAATCATACCAAACGTATTTCTATTCCAAAAACACTTTTTACCAAACGCTTTATCTTATTCAAAAATTGTTTCGGGAAGTAGAAATGCAAAAAAGTATTTCCGTTCAAAAATTGTTCATTGAAATATAAACGTTACCAAACGCACCCTAAGTGTTATGGAAACAAATCTATTAGGATGGGTGTATTAAGAAGATAAATGTTTTTCAGGTAGTTTTGTATCACAAATATCCTTTGATTAGGATCCTAAAGTGCAACTTTTGAAATTAACATAGAAAATTGGGAGATTCCTAAAGTCCAACTTTTGTTTTTGCTTCTCTACGTAGAGAAGAACTAAACATTGAAGTTTTCAAGGAGTCAATAGAAAACTGAAAGATTCTTAAATTCCAGCTTTTGTATTATACCAAATTAGCTCATCCGGATAATTTTGATAGGTCAACGCTAATGTGAATAGTTTTTAATAACATTTTCATTTGGTGAGGTTGTGCCTCACTAGTAGTGAGCAACGCTAGCCCAGGGGCCAACTGGGTTGACCTTGTCAACCCTTACTTTTGGCAAGTCACCAAGTTTCCAACAATTGGCTTTAACAAGGAAAAATAAATAAAAAATAATTTGAGAAACATTATTAAAAATCGTTCACCTTGGTACTGGTTATGCCATGTCAGTGTCATCGATCAAAATTGATTGGATATTACTGAATTGGTATAAATGTAAAAGGTTTAGGACTCGATTGACAAAAAAAGATGAAATTTGGATTGAATCGAGCACAATTGAAATAAGTTTATGACTTTTTTTTTGGTAATTTTCTTAATAAATAAAGCATTCTCAAATCAATAATTTAAAAGAAAGAAATGAGACAATGGTTCTTTAGCAATTTGTTTAGTGAAACCAAACAAATCAAACTTATACAAATGAATATCAAACTTATATATTCTTTTCTTGTTGGTACTTTCTGAAAACAGAATAAACTATAAGGCTTAGATCATAATCACAAATTATAAAATCCAACCATCCTCCACTTAGAATGATAAAATGTCAACATCGAGAAAGTAAAATACTAGCTACGACCTTTAGGCTATCTGGAAAAATGCCCTTTATAATAAACAATAATAATATAACAAAATAATACTAATCAACATCTTCATACCATTGAAAATCAATTAAATAGAATAGAATCTATCCACCATTCCACTTCTCGAATTGAATCAAGGCCAAAAACCTTTAGATCACCGATATTTAAAATATCTGAGTTTCCTAAAAGTTATACTATGGAATTCGCCAAAGCTATAGAAAAGAAAAAGAAAAGGAATTATCAGAAGCATCACCCATGATCGATAACCCTAAATTAGAAGGTTTAGCCATAAACAAAACTTCGGATCAAATTAATGCCCTTGATAAATCCACTGTTGAATCAGGCAATGAATCCACTCTTGAGGTAAGTAAACGTAAATGGAAGAATCTACAAATTTATTATTATTATTATTATTTTAGAGCTACTCCTCCTTATATAGCTTTTGAAAAATCCTTTTATAAGATCCAAAATAAACGTTCCAATGCAAATTACCAGTGGAACCTAGATGGGACTGTAGAAGATAATATTAGTAATGCATCGAGCCAAATGGCCACGGTAGCCAATGCTATATGTATATATCGTTTTAGCAAAAGTTGACATAGTCGTTTCCTCATTACTTCACAATTCGGGTGTTGCCTTGCAGGTTGACTATTGAAGAAATACTAATGAATTCGGTTCTATCCAGCACTGCCTGGCGAAGTTAGGAATTGATAGGTCCATTACTGATTAATTAATTGGAGACGCATTGGTTTTATGCGTGCATAAACATCATTTTGCCGGCCGACTCAGTTGAGCTCGCAATCATGCGCCGCAGAACAGCTTAGGTCATCGAGGAGATCAAAGGGAGTGCCCATCAGCTGTTTGTTTAAATTGATTGAAGATGTGTTGATGTTCCAAGGCATGGGAACGAAATAAGTCATTACCAGTATCGCATCCGTCACCATAAAATTCCACCATAGCGCTCCCAAAGAAAACAATATCCACATTACTTAGTTTATGTCGATGATATCCACATAATTAACTGTAGAGGTATTTAATGTTAAGAATAGGTATCGATTCTTAGACTACAAAGGAAACCCGCTGGTTTTCTAATTGGAGAAATGACACAAATAATTCATGAACTTTGGTTAAATGAGTAATTCATTTTTTGAACTTTTAATTTGTTTGATACGATTCTTGAATTTTAGCATAATATTCAATGTATTTCCTTCTACTCAATGTGGTATCTAAACTTTTTGACATGTTCAATTTATTTCCTGGTCTCTATAAAAATGTTTCTTGCTATCCCTAAACTTGAATTAATGGAGTATTAAATGATATAGTTCGGGGACTAAATTAAATAAATATCAAAAGTTCAAGGACCACATTGCACATAAAGCAAAAGTTTGAGGATCATTTGTGTTATTAATCTTTTCTCGTTTGAGTAAGTATTCTAACAGAAGTTTCCTATATTGGATCCAAATTTATAAGATTTAAGAGATGGGTGTTGCTTATAATGCCTATTAATGGATGGAGGAATCTTTTGTCGTAACAATCAATAGTGCATCATGCTAGCGAAATCTAGAGTGTTTTGAAGTAGCTAAATCTTGGGCAAGAGTTAGTAAATTCTTTTATGAGATTGAGAGATTATTTCACTAATATTTGTTAATTTTAAATTATTGAGTGTGATTGGGGTTTAGAAAATACCGGGAGTATTTAAAAAACTCCGATGAAGTCGTGATTTTCGTAGTATCACTCGATTTATAATGAAATCATGTCATTCTTTCTTCATATGAGAGGTTATATCAACCAAACCATAAATATATATGTATTTATATATATAATATCTAATTTATTTCTTTTTTTGTTTATTGTTTGTGTCTGATTGATTTTCTTGTAATTAATGTGCTAAAAACTAAGAGATTGGTTTCTAAAGTTTGTTTCCGAAATGACGTGAAAGCGTTTGCGCTATCTATAATAAGCGAACCATTGAGGGTTATCACGTCGAGTACAATTTTGCGTATAAATCTACGCGTGCGACCTAGGGCTAATCATGCTTGCCTTATCATGATTATTTCCCGTCGGATGCCCCAAAGACCATTTTAAATGACGTACGAAACCATCCCGAACACGCCGGCCACGCTCTAATCGTGCAGTACAAAGCCGCAAAAAAGTCAAACCTGTACTACCACCGTGAGATTTGGGGAAGCTCGAGTCATACAAACACTGCCCCAGATCAGTTGTCTTCTCGTCGCTATCCTATATACGCGGACCGCATTCCGATTCGGCCCAATATGTCGTGAAGGAATGACCTCTTCATCAATGGCTTCTCTCCTATCTCTAGCAACTCTCAGGTCAACCCTCCTCTTCTTCGCTGTCCACCTCTTCCTCCACTTCCCCCTCTCCGCCAGCGACGGGTCCCCCAGCACTGACAGCGCCCCGGACTTGCGCGCGAGGAGCCTGATCCTGGTCAAAGTATGGTGCCTCATCATCATGTTGGTGACCACCTTCGCCGGGGGCGTGTCGCCTTACTTCTTCCGGTGGAACGAGGCGTTCTTGCTGCTGGGGACGCAGTTCGCGGGCGGGGTCTTCCTCGGGACCTCGCTGATGCACTTTTTGAGTGATTCGACGTCGACGTTCGGCGACCTGACGGACAAAGGCTACCCATTCTCGTTCATGCTGGCGTCAGCCGGGTACTTGCTGACGATGCTCGGGGATTGCGTGATCATGTACGTTACCAGGAATGCTGCCGGTGGAGATTCAGCCAACAAAGTTGGAGTCGTAGAAGAAGGAAGGTCGGACGAAAGTAATCAGAGTGGCAAGGAGAACGTGAATCCCATCTTATTACAAACCACTTCTCTCGGGGACACGATCCTGCTGATCTTGGCTCTATGCATTCACTCCATCTTCGAGGGCATTGCTGTCGGAGTTTCAGGTAATCAAGTTTAACGAGCTTGCTGATTATACTTTTCCACAAGATCTTACTAGTTGATATAACGGCTTAGGATGCGGATCATAGTGTACCTTTCGTGAACATTCGCATCAGAGAGTAGCTAAATGTTTCATTTTACAAGCACTGATGAGCTTCACCAAACCTTTGTGAGCCCGAGGCTTAATTTTGACACCATCAAGGTGTAAACGCTACGGATACGTGGTTCATTTGATTAAGTTAAATCGCATTAAATTGTGATGAACTGAACGTAGAGGGGAAATTATTAAGGTTTACAACTTTCAGCTTTTGCTGGTAGTGATTACTTGTGGATGGATGCATATGTTAAGTAGCCAAGAACAAAAGTTGTCCATTCTAAGGATCGATGAATTGTGAAATATGAATGTGATATCACGGAGCTTTTCTTTCACAAAGCTCTATCATTCTAAGTGATTCCCATTTTTTGTCATTTGGATGGAAGAGACCAAATCTGATGCATGGAGAAACCTGTGGACGATATCGTTGCACAAGATATTCGCGGCCATCTCCATGGGAATCGCCCTTCTTCGGATGCTACCGAAGAGACCATTCTTAATTACGGCGGTGTATTCCTTTGCATTCGCCATTTCCAGCCCCATCGGGGTTGCAATTGGGATCGCGATCGACGCTACGACACAAGGCCGTGTTGCCGATTGGATCTACGCCATTTCCATGGGCCTCGCCTGCGGGGTATTCGTCTACGTCGCCATCAATCATCTCATCGCCAAAGGGTTCAAGCCTCGAAACAAGTGTGCCTTTGATACCCCTTTCTATAAGTTCCTTGCGGTGTTTCTTGGGGTGGCTGTCATCGCTGTTGTCATGACCTGGGATTAGCTTTGCGTCTACCTTCATCTTCGTGAGCATTTACTTTTGTTATGGATAATGTTTACAAAAAAACACGAAAGTTCATTTCTTTTTTCTCGTATATTTGTGTGTGATCAATATTCTCTTGATATATACAACTTTTGGGACCTTTTCTGAGTTAATGTGTGACCGTTCTATCTTGTTAAATTACTTTTTGTGGGAAATAAAACAAGAAGATTGATCAAGCATACCTTTAGTAAGTCATCCATTGAAGTTGTGCCACAAGTGTTAAATTAAGTTTTGAGTTTGAGTCTGTGAAAGACATATGATCCAAGTGAAAACTTCAAATTGAAACAAGGCATGCGATTTGACATTTTATTAAGTTAGATTTTAATAATTTTCACGTAGAAATTGGATTGCTAGTTTGAGTCAGCATGTCTTATAAAAATATATACAAACAGAATTTTACTCAGTTATTACACACTAGAGCAAACAAGATGAGTACTAAGATATTCTCTCTTGGAGTTTTTTAATTAAGTTAATTGTGAGAGAATGTAATATGACACTTGTGAATTTTGCCTTGGGTATGACTGGGAAACACTTCAAGGATTAAGTGATTATAGTTTGGTAGTTTTCAGAATTCATAGTGGATTTCTATGCGGTTAGCTCTATCCATAGAATAGGTGCCAACATTTGTATGGAATCACGCAAACATTTGATGTCGTCATTATTTATCATTGATTTATTTGGTGGTTTCTTCTTTTCACGCTAGACTCAAATTGCAAAATTAGTTATTTTCCGCATTATATCAAACAATTAATGAAAAAGCTTAGATTAGGGTTTCTAGAGTTAATTTGGAGCTTTTACTTGTTTGATCACTTTCTTGAAATTCATGTTTGAAATTATGTCGAAAGCAAGGATTGAGATTAGGAAGTTTAACGGAAGGAACTGCTTTGGGTTGTAAAGCTTTAATATGCGTGCTCGGTTATCAGCCTAATTTGGCAAAGGCACTGGCCGTTAAGGATAGCTTGCCGTGTACCCAAAAAAAAAAAAGGATAGCTTGCCAAAAATAATGAAAGAGGCCGACAAGATAGAGTCGATGGAGAAGGAAAAAAAGAGTACTGTTGTTAAATTTATCAAATGAGGTGTTAACGAAAGCAATCCAGAAGAATGATGCAAATATATCATGGGCAAAACTTGAGTTACTTTATCTAAAGAAGGTTTTGAATAATTATTTGTACCGGTTCAAAAGCACATTTCAATTTCGAGTGGTTAATGGACATCCATCAAAACCCCTTTGGATGAGCTTATTAAACTCATGATAAACTTGAAAAAGCATCAATGAGGCGTTGCCTAATGAAACGGAAGGCATAATATTTTTGGTGTCTCTATTGGATTCTTTTGAGCACTTTATCTATACAAAGGGAGCGGTAAAGTCCGCCTGCTTTTAGCGACAATTAAAATTACAAGACGATAACATAGCTTTTGATATGACACAAGGTTTGGTTATTTGGAACAGTGACGAATGTAAAGGGTTCAGAGGCAACAGCGGATGATGAGTTATTTTAAATGGAGATTTTAGCGTTCAGAATGTTCGATATTATTATTGCAATTAGGTAGGATACTATAAGAAGTTAAAGGTGGAGTTTGTAAATGATGATGATCACTATTACCTGGCTATAAACGTCAATCATTAATTTATATCTTGAGCTTGAGCTCGTGAAAGAAATCCAACTAAAGTTCTGTCGGGGCTAACAATACACCTAAATGAAGGGGTTGAATAGGTTGTTTGGGAATAATAATTTACTTTTTTAGAATATAACAAGCTTAACTTCAAATAGCAGCGAACACAATAAAATAAAGTGACAGATACTCTTAACTGCAATGTGCACCTGATTTCTTGAAGAATAGAATGAAGATACTCTTAGGATAAAGTGACAGATGAGCTGTTCAAGCCTCATCATTCCAATCTAGAGACTTCCCAATAAAATAATTGAGTAGAATGCAAACACAAGTATAACTTAGACACTGTACGCACTTGTTTTAATTTTAGTCTTTTGTCTAAAATAGCTCTGGGAAGAGGCTTGTCACTCACTGCAGGTAACTTATTTTATCACCCATTATATGTTCCAAATAAAAAAAAAATCAAGTCTTTGGCAATACTTATTTTGTACACATTCTGCCAAATGAATGCATAGAGTTAGAACCTCATCCTGACTATGTTGCTTCCTTAGGCATGGCATTGAGCACAAAAGGTATAGATATTGGGATCCTCACCTATAAGTATATTCGCGTGTCTTGCGTGTTATCTTTTAAAAATACAAGTGATTTTCATCCCTTAAATCTTTCGAATCTTCTCCAACTATTCCAATTTTTTCTTACCAATCCTTCAGAGCACTTATTCCTTGAAGATAATATGCTTGGCTCTACTCAAGAACATTCATCTCTATAGTTGTCTTCTGCTAATCTTGATGTAGGTATTATAGTGATACCACTTTGCAATTCCTAACATGTTTGCACCATCTGAGGATTGTTCACCCTCAGTTATTCCATCTTCTCTTGTTTCCATTCTACTTTTGTGAGTCAACCCTCTGTTCGTCATCATAATTTCCATTGTTGCTCTACCATTGCTTCTTTTCACGAACCTCACACATATGTAGAAGCTAGTTAATCATTTTTGGCAACAAGTAATAACATATCACTTGCATGCTTTAGACATATCTCGGCATGGAATTTGATTCATTCGCCCCTTTGAAAGTTTTCTCTAAACTGTAAAAAGACATATCCAATTAAAACAAAGAGATAAGGTATCATGGAATGCTATAAAATTCAACTCGTAGCAAAAGCTTTACTCAAAAGTATGTAATTGACTATAATGTGACTTTTACTCTTGTTGCACGTGTTGCTTCTGTTCAAAGTTTTCTTCTTATCACCTCTATTATGTGGTTGTCTCGGCTCGAGAATGTCAATAATGCATTTCCTAATGGCGATCTTACTTAGGAAGTCTATATTGAGACTCCCTAGAACATCACATGCAATACATATAATTTTATATGTTAGTTTATTAATTTGCATTTTGTACTATAACTACTTTTAAACATGTAGACTCAAAATAAAATATCTACACATATAATAGTAAAAGGTTGACCCAAACCTAATAGAAAAAATTTTCAAGCCTAAGATAAAAGATCATCTTATCAATCGACCCAACATGAAATGCAAAAGTATGAATTCAAAAAAAAAATTCAAATATTGTTGTTGACACCTAAATTTTGACTATTATTACTTACATGAAAAAAATTGGGAACTAATATTTAGCTCCTAAACAAAAATAATATAACTATATTGCATATATATATATATATATATATTAGGAATATTTTGCATACCAATGGTGGATGGACCAAGTCCGCAAGGAAAACTCCAGCCGCGCCCTTGAGAATGGTGGCCAAAATTCATAACTGATATGTGTCTAAAAGTCCAATTTTATACGAAGAAAAGATTGTGGCCTTTTTCATTTCAAACAGTCAAGGAAAATAATTAAAAAGCAATTTGCTCACTCAAACAGAGATGGAAGTAAGCCAAAAGGGAAGGTGGAGATATCGGTGCTAGGGGTTGATACTCCTTCTGCCGTGAACTTATTCTGTCAAAAGGGATTGATATAAGCAGAGGATATACTCATGGTCAGAAGAAAGGAGGTTGATTGCGCTTATGGGAAAAAAACACGAAGAAGAGAGAAAAAAAACTTGACACACGAAGAAGAGACCATTAGAGGGAACTTGCGAGAGAGCAAGAGGAAGAAAGGTCAAAAGCGAGCGGGTGGTGTTCTTTCTCTCTGGTTTTGGCTCATTCGATTACAAGCCTTGCCGCTGCCTCACATTTGTTGCTGTTGCAAGCGCTTCCACCATCCGCAATACTAGGCAAGTTTCAACAGCCGACGATCCAGCTCGAGTACAGATGCACATTCGATGAGTCAAAGCGACATCACAGCAGCTTCTCGTTCCAGATCTGTGAGTTCTTACAGCAAAGTCGGCACCTTCTGTACCTCCACGATTCATATTTGAAGCAGACTCATGCACGTATTTGGCTAATACTTGTGCAAGGAATTCACGGCTGAAGACAGATGGATATGCGCGGCCAAATTAAGGTATTACGGAAAGAAGGTAAAGACAAAGAGTGAATAAATTCATTCTGTGCATGAGAGGAACGTTTGTGAGAAAGATTGAAGCCAAGAAGGTTGACTTTTTTTATTGCTCTTGCAACATCATCGCAAGGCCACTTGCTATCTTGCCTATTTCCTCACCGAGTCGAGTACTACCGGTCATCTTTCCACGATTCGGGAAGTCTTTTTTATTTTTATTTTTACAGGTTTCCGAGGGCTATATTATTGGCCCGCCCTTCATCTTGCACACCGGCCGCGAGCCAAGACAAGGAGTCCACTGTGGCGCAACCTTATCGCCAACCCCTTTCATAGACGTCCTCATTTTTGAGTCAGCCGTAGCACCGTCCAGTCACCGCCATTCTGATTTCAACCCGCCGTTCAAGAGTCCCATCACCGGGTCTGACTAATGGGTTGCCCTTATAAATTAGGTAATTATACAATCTAATCTTGAATTCGACGGTTTCAATTTCTAATTTAGACTAATGTAATCTTGATTGTATTAGGTATTTTCCCATATTAACTAAAGTCAAATATAATAATTGATTTGGTCCGTGAGACGATTGACCTTTTTTTTTGTTATTTTCAATTTTATCTTCAAGACAAGTAAGTATTTTATGGAGATTACGGTATTTGTTAATTTAAAATTTTTTCGGATATTACAATCTTTTCTGTTTGAATCATGATGAGTACGTTAGGTGACTTTTACTATGATTAAATAGGATTACCACTTTTGAAAATACAATAAAAAAAAAGATAGTTTCCAAGTTAAGAAAATGGTTGGTTTGAACTATTTCTTAATTTAAACTGGATAATATCTCATGTTAGATTTTTTTTATCTTCATTAATATTTAATTACGAATTTTTAATAAAAACAAACAAAAAATATCCTCTTAAGATAGATCTAGATTGCATGTTTAATTTATGGTCTTTGTTAATTTCACGTTTTGATTATGTAGCGAAAACACCAAAACCACCCCTTGCATGTCATTTATTTATATACAAGTTTAATTGTGTCGCATGCCATGATAGAGTAGGTTATGTAGATTACAGTTTAAAATTAGGTTCGCATAGCATACATTTAACTTTAAAAAGTCAAAAAAGTAAACTCAAATCAAAGATTTGTTTAGAAACCGTGGTTAAACCCTATATCCCCTTCTTCGTCCCACCTGAATGGATTTATAATTTCTTGGGATTTGCCTCTTCTATGGGCAAAGGCGCTACTTCGCTCTGCTTCACTATGACATGGGTGTCGGATTGGCTTTATTAGCAGCTAGACAAAACTTGGGAAGTCATTGATGTAATGTAACTGCGACTATAGCAGCAAAAGAAGTTGAACAAAAAGAAGATTAATTAGGCGGGGTTTGTTATGCCTAAATATGTAACTTTAACGGGGTTAAATGGGTTGATTATCAAAACTTGATAAATTTTCATACAATGAACAGTATCGTTTAGATATATGCAAGAACAATTTAGTATTTCCAAAAAATAATTTGCATTTATCCAATGATCATGGAAATAAGTAGAGAGAGATACAAGAAATTGTATGTAGATCTTTATAATTATTTGACTTAGGCCAATTGGGCCAGGCCTTCGTCCACTCTTCTAAACTAATAGCCATCAACAAGCTAGATTCCACTGGTAAGCTTTTGACTCATTACAAGTGTGATTTACTCCCCTCCTTCCCGAAGATGACATTGATAACACTCTCACTCTACAAGCCATGCCACCACAGTTGTACATTTTTCCAAAGAGATTACAAACAATGAATAAATAAATTTCTCTCTCAACAGTTCAACAAGTGTATAAAACTCTCTTGTGTCACCGTTGTCATGAATTATATGTTCTTCGGCATATATTGATTTTCTTATATAATCTTCAACTTTCAAGTTGACCATTGAACAATCAATTTAGCCGTTGTAGATAAGCAATTAAATCAGCGAAGATCTGGTAGCCTATATGAAATCTTCCAGCAATTTTGTAACTTCCACTAATAGAATCGCTTATATTAAGAAATAATTATTTCCCATCAATATAATGGATGGCTGATCGGACTTTCGTTCAAGCAGATAAATTCAAAATTCCAGGCATGTGACTTGTCAATAATATTTATTGAGATTTACATCAATAGTAATAGACTGTTTGGGTATTCAAATATTTTAACACGTGACAAGCACGTTCTTATCAAATAATATAGTTTGCCGATTATTGTCAACTATATGCTAATCGCTTTCCTTTGATCTTCTTCAGTACTTAAGGATTTCGAACTGTATAGAACCGTTCACCTTTTAGTACCTCTAAGTCACCACAATCTTCCCATTCCACTTGATTTATTCAATCCTTAACAGGATTCTTTCGGTCTTTTCAAGTCCATGTACTTACTACTTTGGATTACATAAATAGTGATAAAGCTTTGTTTAATTTGATGTCATTTCAAACTAAACTTCATCTACATTTATCACATCATAAGTCACAATAAATGTTTTTGTCAATATCAAATAATTACGCCAACTATGCCACTGATATTCTTTCTTGAGTAGGATTTACTGAAAATAAGATTGTTATAAGTCCTATCAAGATTATTATCAAATTTGATACTAAAAAAGGGGACTCCTCTTCCAGATACTACACTCAATCGAAAACTGATTGATAGTCTTGTAGACCTCATTGTTACTTGTCACGTGGATGTATATATTATCAGTCGATTCATGACCACACCATGCACGACTGAATTGCTATAGTTCTTTGGAGCCATCATTACATCAAGGGTATCCTATTTCATGACTTCACTTTTCTGTTCACTCTATCTTAGAGTTGTGAGCTTATTCTAATGCTAGCTAGGTAGTTGACCCTATAGATTGTGTCCCCACTACAAGCTACCGCTTCTTTCTAAGCAATTTCCTTATCTCATAGCGTGAGAAGAAATAGATCGTCAACTCTCCATCTAGAACATAAACTGAATATCATGCTCTCACCAATATGACATCAAAAGTAAAGTGGTTGATATGTTGTTAGAGGACGTGGGAGTTCGTAGTAGGACAATAATTTATTACAACAATTAATGTGCTACTCAAATAGCACATGATATTATTTTTCATGAGCCCAATAAACATATTAAATACTATGAATTTTATACGGCATCACGATCTTTATAGCATTGACTGTCTTTTTTCTACTTTATCGTTTGATCAGATTGATGATGTCTTCACTAAGTCACATTCACCCCGCCTTTTTAAATCTTGTCTGTAAATTTCAGTTGACTTCTTCTACATTACCTTGAATTTGAGGGGATATTATAGATAATTTGAAAATTCTTCATATCTCTTTTAATTGTGTATATCACCGATTGGTTGTAATTAAAATTGTAATATCTTGTTCCTTAAATGATCATCATGCAAATCCTATAAATGCTCCACGTTACTTTTCATTGTGACTTACACAGAAACTATAGTTTTCTTTCCGCATATTCTCATGTCGTGGAACTACGTGCTGGGGATAAAACATGTGGAGTGATCAACTTTACCTTTGGTAAGTCTTCGATTATAATTTGAATTAATTCTTGTCTAAGGAGAACGACAAAGAGCGTCATCGTATACATGTATTTATATACATATTTATGTTGCAAAAAAGATTGGAGACGCAACTAATCAACCTAACCAAAATTTGTCTTAGACTACTCATATTCGGACTGGGAAAGTTGTAACAAGTTTAGGGGCTTCTCCTCCCAATTTATGCCGTTGACTTGCAATTTCTAGCCAGCTAAATAGTCCTTTGACAAAATGTACATTCTCGCATCTAAGTGTTTCATCAAAATACATTTAATGGCTTTGTGAGATTTCATGGTGTGAAGTGTAGAAACTAAAATTCAGAGATGCAAAGTCTTGAATTTTATACTAGAGAATGTAGAGTGATTAGGTTCTTGTAATAGAACTTTTTTGTTTATTTAATTAACCAAAAAAGAAGAGGTATTTGATGGAATCGGACCGTTTGCGCCAGCCTGAAGATCGTGGTTAGATAGGCCGCGGAGACGTCACGGACTCGGACAAAGCTCCGTCGATAAGCCATCTTAACCTACATTTTCTTGTGTAAGCTGGAAATAGTTTTGCGATAAGCTTTCCAGCGTTTCTTACTATAGATCAGGTGTTGCGAGCATTAAACTTTGCACTTCAGGTTCCCAAAGAGACCGCTGATCCAACGTGACAACATATCGTTTCGGATAATTTGAAAGGGACATTAAGAAGTCGAACTATTTTCGCGCACTTAATCCGCGCACAAATTTCCGTACCCAAATCACTAAGCCAGTTCTAGGAATTTTTAGTTGAGTTAGTCTTAATTTATATTCTTCTTACGAGATCGAATCAAGCAGCCGTCATGAAAAAGTAGAGCCACATCATAAGCTCCTTAAAAGGATGCATATAAAATTTTTTATATTCTGTCTATAATGATGGGTTCTTTCAACCACGGCATCTGTAGAACTGAGTTTATAACACATCTTCTAAACCTCGATTATGGCCCACTTAGTTCTTGTATGTTTATGAAGAAAGCAAGCTTTTCCCTAAAATTATATAGTTCCATGTCTACCCACCTCCTAAAACTTCTGCAATTTTCTAATCGGGAAAGAGTGAACTTTGCATGCATCTTACTTCAAGAAATGAAGTGAGCAGTGTATCATTTTCCCCAAAAGAACCACACGTTGACCTGCGTACAATGCGCAACAAGTATACAATGGCAAGATTAAAGATACACCACAAGAACCGTAGTTGGTGCAACTACAAGATCAGTCACTGTACATGACAAACTTACACTCACTTTAATCGATGAAGCGAAAAATGTCGACCAAGCCCATCCTGAGATCAATGCAACTTCCTTCCTATCAGGCATTCTAGCTTCGCAGCGAAGCTTTGCGAGATTGATTAATTTGGTCGTTAATTTTCAGCGTGAAAACGAACCGACGAGAGACCCAACCCCATCATTGTAGTCCTGTGGGTTGCTTGAAATGAAAAGGTCGGTCGGACGTCCTCTTCTCAGGGCTAATTTTCACTGAACCCAACCCACGAGGTTGGAAGCCTCAGTCTGAAGACCAGATTGGGGTCCGTGTCCTAGTGCTTGCTTGGTTAAGAGAGACGCATGCACCAACCAATCGGCTTTACCATCTGTCCATGCTGTCCCCAAGGGGGTTTGCCATAAGAAGTGATGATTAACACGAACGTCAAAGTGACTTAACAAGATGGACTCACCCGACGACGATAGGAGATTTGGTGGAGGTAGACACCAAGCTTGGAAAATTTTGTCTTCTTCACCAAGATTTAACGGTTGGATAAGGACATCTTTTCTTGGCAATTGGAGCTATAATGCAGCTGATGATTAAGACTGGTCGTACCCAAGAGAATCAACATTTCTATTTACCTTTCCAATCTCAAAGTTGAAAGATTAACCTTTCTATCAGACTTAAAATATTTTGATACGTCGTAAGCGATGGATGTTGTTCATAAAACTCTCCATCGCCTTCCATAGTGGTAAAAACAATTGCAGCAATTGTAACACAGCATTATAGGAACAAGAATGGTAATGTATACAATGAAGAGAAATCCTGTCAGTTTTTTTCGACAAGTAATGTATTTTCGCATAGACAGGTGGACGGTCATGGGGTAGACCAAAACTTAAGATAATATCTAACATAATTGATTTTTCGACTTAGTAGACTCTCTAGAATGAACGTGTGGACCAAGAGTAGGTGATCTTTTCTTTCTCATATCCGAAACCAACATGAGCCAGACCAAACACTCCTCCATTCTCTCTCTCTCTCTGCTATATATACATAAGAACTTCTTGTTGCCTCTCCCAAAGCACTGAAGAGCACCTAACTCGAGCATATCCGAGTTTCATAAACATGAGGTCTTCATTTTTCTCACCTCTTCTTATTGCAGTGATGAGCTGCTTTCTTCCTGAGGTTGCTCATGCAGGCATTACGAGGCACTACAAGTTCAATGTACGTTTAACACCCTCTCTCTCTCTCTCTCTCTCTCTCTCTCTCTCTCTCTCTCTCTCTCTCTCTCTCTCTCTCTCTCTCTCTCTCTAACTGTGTCTGAAGGGTTTTGATTCTTCATCTGAGAGTTAAATAGTACATGATGATTATCTTTGTTCGGTGCAGATAGAGATGAAGAATGTGACCCGGTTGTGCCACACCAAGAGCATGGTGACCGTCAACGGGAAATTCCCGGGGCCTCGCATCATCGCTAGAGAGGGGGACCGGGTACTGGTCAAGGTGGTCAACCGTGTTTCCAACAACATCAGCATCCACTGGTAATTAGGAAATGAATAATCTCTATGAACATATGTTTGATTTCAACTCTGCCATGAAAACAACACTATATTTGACGAGCACAGGCATGGAATAAGACAACTTCAAAGTGGATGGGCGGATGGGCCGTCATACATTACACAGTGTCCGATTCAGACCAACCGGAGTTACCTTTACAACTTCACAATCACAGGCCAAAGGGGCACCCTCTTTTGGCATGCTCACATCTCATGGCTCAGAGCGACCGTCTACGGACCGCTCATCATCCTCCCAAAGCATGGCGTCCCTTATCCCTTTGCTAAACCCCACAAGGAAGTCCCGATCATCTTCGGTAAATAAATACTATCGAGCACTTCGATTTCCTATATCAGGAGAATTTTGTTCGGTGGACGCATGAGTTAATTTGCTAAGCACCAAGTAACATTATCAAACTCTTTTCCGGGGGTTACGAATTGCAGGGGAGTGGTTTAATGCCGATACGGAGGCCATCATCAACCAGGCGCTCCAGACCGGAGGTGGCCCAAACGTCTCCGAAGCTTACGTTATCAACGGAAAGCCTGGGCCGCTATACAACTGTTCATCAGGCAATTGCAATTCTGACGAACTTTATTAAACAACTCCATTCATTTATCAAGAGGAAAGAATAGAGCATCCTTATAACTTCGTTACCAAAATTTTTGATAAATCGATTGTTTTATTTGCATGCGGGCATGCAGATACGTTCAAGCTAAAGGTGAAGCCAGGGAAGACGTATCTCCTCCGTCTGATCAACGCTGCCCTCAATGACGAGCTCTTCTTCCGCATAGCCAACCATTCGTTTACCGTTGTTGAAGCCGATGCGGTCTACACCAAACCCTTCAAGACTGATATTCTGGTCATCGGTCCGGGCCAGACCACCAACATCCTCCTCAAAACTAAGCCAAGCCCTCACAAGGGCACGTACCTTATGGCGGCCAGGCCCTACAACACAGGTCAGGGCACTATTGACAATACAACCACCGCCGGATTCCTCGAGTACGTCGACTCCTCTCTGAATAATACCATTCCCAAGAACCTTACCCTATCTTTACCGGTGCTCCCCGCGATAAATGCGACCAATGCCGTCACCAATTTCAGCCAAATGTTCCGCCATTTGAATAGCCCGCTATACCCGGCCCAGGTTCCCCAGACTGTCCAAAAGAGGTTTTTCTTCACAGTCGGCCTTGGAAACAGCCCCTGCCCAAAGAACCAAACTTGCCAAGGACCCAACGGGACCAAATTTGAGGCGTCCATCAACAATGTCTCTTTCACCCTCCCTAGGACCGCGATCCTACAGTCTCACTTCTTCGGAAACTCCAATGGCGTTTTCACCACCGACTTCCCAGCCACCCCCTTAACGCCGTTCAACTACACCGGAACGCCGCCAAACAACACGTTCGTCAGCAATGGAACAAAGGTGGTGGTGCTCCCATACAACACAAGCGTCGAGCTCGTGATGCAAGACACGAGCATTATGGGCGCGGAGAGCCACCCTCTTCATCTGCACGGGTTCAACTTCTACGTCGTCGGGCAGGGATTCGGGAACTTCAACCAGAGCAAGGACCCGGCCAAGTTCAACCTGGTCGACCCCGTGGAGAGGAACACCGTGGGCGTGCCGTCCGGCGGTTGGGTGGCCATCCGTTTCCTGGCCGATAACCCAGGTTCGTGTCATGAAAACTCTAATAATTCGAATGATGTCACGTCCAAAAAAATATTAAGCAATGCCACCGTTTATATCCAAATTGTATTCACATGAATCCGCTAATTTAGTACATCATGGAGTGAAAAGAAGGAGCCCATTAGCTAACTGCAATTAGCGTATCTAAACTAGGGAAAAAATCATAATTAAAAGGAACAAAAGGCCTATAAGGTACTTTTGAGCATCTTATAATTAGCCATTTCGGCAATTCCGCCTACCAAAGCTGATTTTAGCTGCTGGTCTTGAATGAAAACGACGTGCCAACCAGGTGCTTGGTTCATGCACTGTCACTTCGAGGTCCATTTGAGCTGGGGCTTGAAGATGGCGTGGATCGTGCAGGATGGTAAGCTCCCCAACCAGAAGCTCCCTCCGCCGCCGTCCGATCTTCCAAAGTGTTGACCCCACTTCCCCTATTCACGGTTTTACCCCTGTTTCCAACACTTGCATCCTGCGCTTCCCTAACTTATAGTCGTTGTTCGTGCTCAGTGTCCAAGGCCAAATTCGGCATTTGAGGAATACGTTTCTGTGTCTGTTTTGCTTGCTTCTTCTTGTCTGTTTTCCTTCGTGGGGTCCGATGAATTCGTGTTCCTTGATCACGGGATAGAGTGAGACTAGATTCGAGGGAATTTTGTATACAGCAATGAATGTGTCAGCAATAATATAATTACCCCCTCTCTCTCTCTCTCTCTCTCTCTCTCTCTCTCTCTCTCTCTCTCTCTCTCTCTGTTGTAATATATGTATACTTAATTCTTTTTTGTTGGTTATTCCTAATGTCCAACAACCACCAGCTGAATTCACCGAAAATTGTCTTGCAAAAACTGGAATCTCAAGCAAACATCTTCAAACCGGACCGAGGCAGAACCGGGCCAAGCTCGGCTCTGGTCGAACGGGCTGGATCTTCAAACTGAGGGATGGATCTATTTTTTCGCATTTAGTATAAAAAAATGCATCGGCATTTCATTGGGAACTTCACATCGGAAAATTAAAATAAATATTTGATCGATTAGTATTTAGTGACTTCATATTTGGGCTAATTTCACTTAGATCAGACTAAAATAACTTATTACTAGCTATTAAAAAGTGATTGATAACCTAAGTACATAATGTTGAAAACCCCACACCCTCTCCCCCCACCGAAGAAAAGAAGGGTGAACAACGACGTGAGTCCTAAAACTACTTTACTCCTGAAACTATGTCTTCGCACATTTAAGTTCTAAAGCATGCACACTTCGTCCACTTTAGGACTTCCTATGCGTTTTTTTTTTTTTGAATGACAAACAAATGTCACGTAAATTTCCCTCCAAAAAGAAACAAACAACTAATCAAATGGAAGGACTAAAGTGTCAAATCTAAATAGGCTTTTGGCCTAAACTGCTGGAGAAATTTTTTTTAAGATTAAGATTTTGTTTGTTTTATGGAAAGTATTTTCTTAAAAATAGTCGCTTATATGGCTTATCATAAATAAATGAAAAAAATATTTTTCAAATCGTTCACTTTTCGTGAAATAAATTTGCATCTTATGAAATAATTAGTTGAAAAAAATTGTTTGTGCAGATATATTTTCAGAAGAATAGGAGGAGGAAGAGGAGGAGGAGGAGGACCCCCTCGATGCGTATGGAAAGCGTATACATTTGAAATCCAATTCGTGAATTCCGACTCGTCCCTTTCCAGGAACTCAAAAGTGGACCACACAAGAAGTCATCTCGGTGGTGGGGGCCGACTTTTCACATGAAAACGACGCGTCGTTTACTTCGGCGATGCCACTCCTGTTTTCTCTCGTACTCCGTGGGAAGAACACAAGGTCTCAGAACCACACAGGACCCCTACCAAAGCCCCCATCTCCCGAGCAAAAAATAAATAATAACAATAGAGAGATCGAATCATTCTATTCGAGTTGGAGTTGTACCAATAATGCAGCATGTACAACTGAGTAAAATAAATGCCTATGTTCAAACTTTGCCGACCCCATCTCCACTGGATCCGTCGTGCTCGTCCATTCGCAGTTTGATGCGTTCTTGAATGTCGCTGAGCAACCCTACAGCCTCTTCTCCATATGTACGTAGCTTTCAAGCTCGCTCGCACGACGCACGATCTTCCCAACGTGCATCCAAATAATCAAAATTGTCTTCTTTACAGTGGTAGTTCCAACATCTGAAAAGGAATCTGCTCTCTCTCTCTCTCTCTCTCTCTCGCGGATTTCCACATTACGTATAAGAAATAAAACAAAAGGGGAAAGGAAAAGAAAGAGCAAGAAAACACAAACAGTGGAAAAGATAACATGTAGTTCTCACCGACCAGCTCCGACCATCTCTGAACTCACAGCTCAATGATTTCACATGGGCGAGAGAGAGAGAGAGAGAGAGAGAGAGAGAGAGAGAGAGAGAGAGAGGAGAGAGAGAGAGAGAGAGAGAGAGAGAGAGAGAGAGAGAGAGAGAGAGAGAGAGAGAGAGAGAGAGAGAGAGGGGAGAGAGAGATTGCTGACTTCGTCAATATCCTCAAACCCTGACCCAGATGCGTAACCCAAAAAAGGACATTACATTGACGTACCTATACGTATCGTAATTTGCACTTTTTGTGATCTCTCTACGTACCCCGTAACGAGCTCATAGCGGACGGGCCGAATTTAGCGTTCTCTATCGCCGAGTTTCTTCCTTTGCCAGATCTTTACCAGAGTGAATGCGAGGTGCCCTTTGGATTAACTCTTCGATGCTTCCGGAGCAATCGCGACCCGTCAAATTCCCAATGAGTCAGATCAGTCGCCATGCTTGTGCCAGCAGACGAGCATGGCGACGCACCGGCGCATGATGTAGAACCGGGCCTTCTGTTCCTTGGCGATGTTGCTGTACTTGCGCGTCAGGTTTGACCCGCTCTTCTGCGACGGGTCCCTCCCGAGCGCGCTTGCGCTTTTGGCGGAGGAGCTTCTTGAGAGAGACGAGCTGTTGTTGTTGGCGGAGGAGGAGGATGCGGTGTTCTTGAGCGAGAGGCTTCGTGGGAGTTGAGATTTGGAGGAGGAGGTGATCTTTTGAGAGAAACTTCTCAGAAGACGAGGCTTCGAAGATGAAGACGATGAAGCGCCTGTTTCTTTCTTTGAGATCTTGTTCCACGTTTCGTCCATGCTCAAGCTCCAACAAGCGTGTGAAGTGGAGAGAGAGAGAGAGAGAGAGAGAGAGAGAGAGAGAGAGAGAGAGAGAGAGAGAGAGTGCGAGAGCGAGAGAGCGTTCTGAAGGAGCGATGCCTCTTTATCTGTCTTGGGGCTATCTCATTTGGACTTCTATCAGATTCATCGGCGCCGTAAAATACGGATAAGAGTACCGCATTGCCTTTAATAGGATGCAAACCAAAGCTCATTTTCATTTGCTTTACATAAATCGTAGAGCATGCGATCACTTATTCCGCGGATAAAAGAACAAATTTCCCGATCTGCATTCAAAGATAGATACGAACGGATCATCTAATAGGACAATCATTGACTGACAACAGTCAAAATAACCTTTTTACAGCTGACGGAACACCTTCAGTCTTTTTTAGTAAGACAGGAGTCGTCAAGAAACGGCCAAACCCCGAAGACCAGCACAGCACGCTAAATTCCGAGCAGTAATGAGTTTGATGTGTACTTAGTATGGTAATGGTAACCCTAGCTGCATTTGTATTTGAATGCAGCTTAGATTTGTGGTTGATTCTGGCTTTCGGATCTTTTGGCTATTGAAGGGTCGACATTATTAAAAAAGAAAAAAAGAGGGAGAGATTGATGAGAGAAGATGGTACTAATTTTAATATCTGAGAACAAAGACAAAAAGAAAACAGCGGATGGGATGGGTTTTTGGGATTAAACTTTGAGTTGATTCCTATCGACAATGTCCTCGCTACTTTCTTGGAGAACTGGTGTTCAAGTGGTAGGTAGAATGCTAGCAAAAAGAGGCATCTTCTTTTACAAAGTTCAATTTGAAATGCATCTTGTATTTTATTGCTTTAGATAGGTTCAACCCCCGGGTATTTTGGACTGCTTTAAGAGCACCAATTGCCATTTTCCACAAGATTTTGGGTTTTCTTCTAAATGAAAATGTTGGCACCCAAAAATGGCTAAAATAGATTGACTATTTAAAAGACGACATTGATTTTGTGAGACATCGACTATATTAAGCGAGATATCAACATTACAATGATGAGGTATCATGCAAATTATGGCGACCAAAATTGCAATCCGTATAGTTTTGGCCAACTAGAGGATTATTTTCTTCTCAAATGTCATTTCTAAATTATATAAGTGATGGAGAGACCATGGTCAAACACTTCACATAGAAAATAATCATAGAGTTACGGAAAGGTTGGCAAGAACACCGACCCGTTACCAGATTTTGATACCAGTCGCCTCCAAAATGGGAGGAGCACGTCCGTTGTGGAGGACACATTCAAAACGTGGACATTTGCAGAACACGGAAAACGAGTCTTAGGAACATGGATCTTTGGGCTCTGTAGACTCATAAATATAAGGACATGTCCAAACCCCGTACCAGCATCCGGGTCCGTAGGTAGCACATCAAAAACTCGGGACCGCATTTGGGGAACAAGACTTCAGCATAAAAGTGCGATCTTAGAGACCCGTGGTTATAGAAAAAGAATGCCTTCAGCATGAAGGAACACACGCATGCTTGACCAAATGGAAAGATTTTTTACTTTTTCTTTTACCTGAATTTCCATTCTTCTTCTTTTGCTTTGCCAAATTCTTGCTCTGGTGAGCTTGTTTGAGTTTGTGGTGTTGGCATTTTACTCTGAATCGCTCATAAATTCAGCTCAAGCTCCCCTCTAAGCTGTAAATCGTTTGATAAATAACACCAGAACAAAGTATTTTTTATATTTGTGAATTGTGAGTTTGGCCTTCATTGAGGGCTCTTCGTTAATCCGATTGTGTGAATTTCTTTTACATGGTTATGATTATCGATCGACAGCTCGCGTGATGATTACCCGTCAACAATCTCATGCATACGTGTCAATTAGATTAGCACCGTTTTATGTGCTGATATTTTTCCATCACGATTTTAGGGGGATAGTAGTCCTTACACATCGCGTCAAGAATTCTTCAATAACAGTTAACGATCAGTGTCTTTCACACTAAAGAACCGGTCTCCTATACCTCGAGAGAGATTAGCACATGACCTTAACGTTATTACTCCTCACTTACTGCAGGTTTCGAACCCATGATCTCGATGATGAGAGAGAAGCTATCAACTAACACAGTTACCCACCGTTGAGCAAAACAAACTATTTTCTAAAGTTTTTTTGCAATGTAATTTATTTTTCGGTTCATTGTCAGTATAAAAAAAATCCTTTTATTCATTCACCGTTGGATAAGTCACACATGTATTTAGAGATTTAGTTTTCCAATCGAATTATTCCAAATGTCAACAATTCAACAATGGATATATAGTTTAGTTTTTCATACCGATAGTAAATTTAATAAAACCCTAGTTTTAAAACGGGATTCATTTGGACGGAAGAACAGAAGATCTTATTATAATATTTTTGGGACCTATTGATCTATTAAGCAGGGTGAGTGGGGGCCGACATTTCCTTTGTTTCACGGGTCTCGCTTCCCGATGAACGTAATTCCTGGATCGGCCAGAACTTTTTTCCAGGGGAAAACCAGGTGGAGAAAGGGGAAGAGGGCCAAACACAACCCCAACGCTAGACAGAAAACGCGACCAACTTGAAATTTGAAAAGTCAGAAAACAGTCGTATGGTTCAGAGGGTTAACTGGGATGGTAGGAGACGAAGACTGACGCGGAATCTTACCTCCGTCGACGGATTTTATAAGTTCACGAAGGATGAAGGAGAAAATATCCCCAAAATTACCTTGACTTGAAATCAACAGGCAACTATCCGAGTCGAAATCTCAACGGACGGCGAGCGGTTCGCAGGCAAAGATCGCCATTGGAATCTTAGTCCGCCCTCGAGTCTAGCCCCCCTGAGTTTTCCATCTTAACCTAATAATCTAGGTCAAGCGTGTATTTTGTCTTGGATTAGTTGAGTCGTACATAAGTTCGCTAGAACACCACCCTACGACAAAGATGAAAGGAAAATTTTGTGTCAGTAAACAAAACATTCACAGCTTTAGCAAGGAGGCGGCCCCCACGCAGGCGAGGCATCTGCAATCTTTTGAATTTCTTCTATTTAAGTTCGATGAACATGGATTTGACCGGTCAAAAAAGCCCACATGCATTCACACTAGTGCAAACAACCTTAGCATCCGCGATAGATACGGCTACATTAAGACAAGAGCATCTCAATTAGTGCCGGGTCTTGCTCTAGACATCAGAGCTCAACCCTTCGACTTATTTAGTAAGGATTCGTGCACGAGCTGACATGTTCGGCCGCTCGGGGGACTGGCTATTTAGTCAAAGCAGCCCTTTTCACACGAAGGGGTTAATGTACGTTTTTTATTCTTTGCATAAAGCGATCTATGTCATAAACAGAGTTAATTTGCTAGAGCCAGATATTTCCGAATATAAGCATTTCTTTCCGGGGACTAACGCTAACTATTCTCGAAACTTAAATAAGTCGTCATGCTTGATATTGAAGGATTATGAATTCGCGAGATATAAATGGTAGATTACATCAAACAATTTATCTTAATTCCCGTCGACACTCATGTCGCTGGTTCAACATCATGGTTTCCTCCAGCCGAGTACTTTGAGAAGATGCATGCATTAAAACCCGCATCGTCATCGACGAGGCACACACGATGGTCTCGAGGAGCTATTCACCTCAGCAAAGGGGTGGATCGTTCAGCGTACTATTCTAACCGGTCTGTGTTGGAGGGAGTAGTACTACACGCCCTCGTGGTTTAAAGAACACCCAGCGTTCCTAAGGGTCCACATGCCAACATGTGATCGAAACAAAACGGAGCATCCACCTCGCCAATGCCCTTGGCCCCATCGGAGCTGCGTTCCTTGTCGACATGCGTAAAGACCCGTGCATCTTTAGATTCATTCGTCTAATCAAAGACGCCCGTGGGAGTGAAACAGTAACTGCTTCGCCTTTCTTCCAGAAGAAAAAGACTTTAGCAAGACTATAATGTTGACCCTGGCCTCACCCTGTAGGCCCTTAAAGCTGAAGAAGCTAATACATTTCGATGTGCTTGTGAACGGCAGCGTGACTTGGTGGTGATAAAGCATGGGAGTGGAGGATGGTCGCTATTGTCGACTATTAGCTAGTCGTGGTAGTTGTACCAAGATCGGAATTGAACATCCACGGATGAAGGCCTGCACGTCTTCCATAATTTGCTGTCTTCATGCGTTAGGCTTGGTTTCCGTAGATATTGATTCCGGATTCAGATCTAGATTATAGGACTTCCGTGCTATGGGAAACGTTTTTTTGGGTATATGGAGAATTTTGTGTTTGTGGAATTTTAAATGAACAAGAATGTAATGGATGGTACACGATTTATTCACGAATCATTACTTATGTGACGTTAGGCATGAAGTGAATTTTAAATGACTTTTTAGATATCTTCATTGTACAATTGCACCAAAATAAATCAACAAATTTAGACATAACCCAACAGCACCCGGTCAGTCAACACTGATTTTTATCTGATATCATAAAAACAAGAAAAAGGATCCCTTAACCTCCAATACTTGACATATCAGCAATAATCAAGCCCAGGGTCCAGAGTAAGCCACACTACCAACCTCATATCTCTCTCTCTCCCGTACCAACCAGAGCCTCCAAAGTGCTGGACCTCCCGTCGCCATCGTCCTCGTACTACCAGACCACCGGTCGATGTCTGTCCGTCTCTGTGAAGTCGAACTGGAGGAACTCGTGATGCTTAAGCGACCTTAGACCAGTCATCGCCTGGGCCCTCTGAGCTTCACTCGCATTTCGCGATTTGAGAGAGAGAGAGAGAGAGAGAGAGAGAGAGAGAGAGAGAGAGAGAGAGAGAGAGAGAGACGTTGTGTGGGGAGGCTGCGACCATGAAAGTGGTGCCCGGAGTCGCATACGTGACCCCCGTGGGCGAGAGAGCTTCCCATGCTCAACGGCGGATGCGACAAGGGATGATCAGAGTTGTAGGTCAGCAGTGGGTTGGGAAACAAGGAGACTGGAGAGGAAGAGAAAATAGAGTAAAGAAAAGGGGAGAAAATTAGACAAAATAGATTTCAAACATTAAAAGCAAACGTGACGTGTCAAGTGTTTAAGTGATATAAATATAACAAGCAACTTTGATCCCCAATTCGTAAAATTATGAGTGCATACATTAAAAGGGTGTATAAGTATCTGTCTCGTCCTCGTGATTTGTTTTATGATTACCGGCATTAAATTTTTAAACAAAATTTCCCTCCAAGAAACCTCAAATTCAAATTAGCAACTCTCTGTGAAGGGCTGGATAAGGGCGACGTCCTATTCAAGCTATAATTTTGCAAATTTTACATCTTTCACGTGATGACTTACTAAAAATGCAAAACCTATATTCTATCGAAATTTTGATATTTTCACAATTAAGACCGCATTAATTTGTCTTCACTTTTTCCAATTTTCAATTATGTCTCCTTTTCATTCCAAATCTTGAAAAGAGAGTCAAATTTAATAAGCAGCCAAGGACTTTCCAATTTTTTGGAAAGTAAATCAGATTTTCATCAGGTTGGGTTGGGTTTGTATCTATGTTTGTGTGTTTCTTTTAATGAAGAGATTAAGATACGTTAAGTATAACTTTTTTTTTATGTTGACTCGGAAATACCCAAAATTTCTGATTGGCTCAATGTTTGATTTTGATACCCCTACAGATATCTATCGAACAACAGGTCACGACTAATTTTCATTCACTATTAATTTATAGGATCTCCATATTAATTTCTAAAATTAACTAATTTTATCTTCTTAACGAATGCAAATGTAATTATTACAGTCCTAAGTATCCCAACCGTGTGAATGATTACATCAGTAGAGTTCAAATAACGACCTCTATATGTTTGGCATCTTTGGAAGTAAATTTACTATGCAAGAGAATGGACAGTTTTAACCGTGATCTCTGCACACTCGTGTAACTAAATGCCTATTTTTTACTTTAGATTCGTGGATGTCTCAATAAATTCCCGGGACCCGCCTCCAATTATCATAGATATGAACATCATCCACATTTAGATTTAAATGAATTTACGTACCGGTCGTGTTCTTGACTTGCGAACCACCTCTTGCTTGCACTACTGGAGTGCACTTCCTTCCAAGTATGCTATTCTCACGTGCGGTGCTTGGCCTTGATAGGAAGGAAACTCTCGTTTTCCTCCTCTGTTTCTACACCAGAAAGGCTGCACCATCTAGTTCTAGACGTGTAAGTAGGATCAGATAAACTCGCACTTATCATAGTTTTAATAGGCTACTTAAATGTCCACCACCGGTTGAGAAGAGACGCGCGTGCATTGGAAAGGCGAGTTCATCGCTTTCGGTAGCTTTCTCTGTTCAGCTCGAAAAATGTTATAAAATTAGGGTTTCTCGGGTGGGAGACAGTCGGATAACCCAGCCGATGGCTTGGGTCCCAATATTATACGAATGAGATTCGACCATTGTGAAAACTGCAACGCTTCTTAGCATTCCACATGTTGATGTTAGTCGATTTCGCCTATCTAAAGCGCCTGCATGCCAATAACCCGAGTCTTGCTGATAAGCAAAAAACAAAAAAAGGAAAAAAAAACATAAATCGATGACTGTAGCCCTGGCTTGCTGATGAGACAGGTTGTCGTGATTGTCGGGAGATAAACTCTAAAAGATTTTGATAATATAGAAACTCAACGCGACTATTTTAATGAAGTTAATGAAGTACGCAAAGTAAGGGGTGATTGATTCATAGGAGGATGCATCCCATATTGGAATTGCAAACCACCCACTAAAGACCACTTTCAAAAACTAGAATTTGAAACTACTTAAGAATTGTACTGAATTAAATTCCCAAATAAATCCATGGAGCCGGATCTCAACCAATTGAGGAACAAGAATTCAATTCACATTCACTGAATTGAGGTACAAAACATTCTAAATTCAAAGTTCCATATGTTATACCTTGCAAACTCATATTCACAATTAGACTACAAATTATGATGACCAAGTATGTTCCCTAAAATTATCTGCTCAAAGAAGCTCAAGTAAGCGCAGAATCACTCAGGATCATAGTAAAAGCAAGAGCAAAAGGCAACAACAAGCCAAAAACTAACAAATCCCGAACTAAACTTCAACATAATATGCGGCACCCTTGGTTGAATTTTGAATTTGCCAACGACAGCAAAATGAATGAGTACCCTTAAGCAGAAAACTTCGCTCGATTAACAAAATAAAGCCAAGCAAATCAATTGGTGTTACCTCGACGCAATAGCGGGATGCAATAAAGAGGAACAAGATGACGCTTGTGAATCTGAGCAAGAGGGAGGTCCAGTTGACCGTGAGACAAGGTTGAAGGCAAGGTGCCATTATTATTACGAGATAGATGAGGCAATTACGAGTCCGGGACGGAGTTAAAAGCGTCTCTAAGTGACATGAGGTTATGCTCTATTTTGAGGAACACGAGATGTGAGTAGGGTAAACAGCAAAGGTGAAGCGTGAAAGACCTTCACTTTCACTTAAATTGGGCCCAGAATATATATGGATTGGTCAATCACATGCTTTAAATTGGTAATCAAACCGATCCCCGTAAGAACCATTAGTTCTGAGCCGATCTAGTTGAATTCCCGAAGTTCTTGATCCCTCTGTACACCCCCCCCCCCCCCCAGTGCAAAAATTCGAATTACACCTTGCAAAGGCAAAATTCTGGTTATATAAGCAGTTAAGCTAAATTTTATCGAGTTTGAAAATCTACAGAAAAGGGGCAAAAGTCGAATGCTTTCCATATATTGATACCGTAGACTTTCAATAGCGAAGACCCGACTCATAGCATTAAAGTATGATGTCAGAAGATTTCTCATGCCAAGAATCATGGACTAATATACTCAAAAGATTTATTAGATAATGTGATCAAAACTTGTCATCAATAAAAGATAATCCACCACCTACTGAAAATTTGATTGACAGCCCAAAGTGAGAGAAAGCTTTACACATGTTTTTCGAGGAGTTTGCGGAGATCTTTTGCAGAGAATTAGATAGATACAACGGATGCCACGATTCAAGTGCAACAAACGAATTTGGACTCTCATAGAATGAAGAAAACTCGGGGAGAAGTCACAAAATCGAGGAACGCCAAAAAAACGAATTAACACTTTTCATAGGTTCGGTCTATATATTTTGTAAGCTGGTAATTTGAATGCTGTTCCAAGACTTAGTAAGCAAATGACAAAGCCATGGATAAACATGGAAAAGAAGTGATTATACTTGAAGGGAAGAAACAGTGCATAGAAGACTGCTTTGGTTTGTAATCTGAAAAGGGAACTATCGAAGGGTTCAGTAGTTACTTACTACTTGACGTTAGTAGTTGTAAATGGAGTCAATTACGCGACAGCAAATTCTACAATTGTGACGACTTAATCTCTAAATTCTACACTTGTGACAAGGCAGTCTCCATAATTATGACACGATTAGTGACTCTTAACCTATTTGAATTCCAATTGAAAGAGAAAAATAAACACACGCTAACTGAATCTCCATGAGTTCTTAGACTTACCCAAACGGAACGTCCATAAATTCACAGACACGCCCAGACCAAAACTCTGAATCTCATTCGTAATTTCTCTGTCGTAAACTCATGAATATGTGGCGCTTATCCTACTAATTCACCTTACGTTTAGAAGCGACATTTTTCGTGAGTCGATTGAATGGAAAAAGCGATTAAGCCTTTTCGTTGCTCATCAGGACCTAATGATCCTCCTTTCTATCAAAATGCAAGCATGGGTAGTGCATCGGTCGAACACAAACGTAGTCATCGACAAACAGAATCTGCAAATGAAGCCGCACCCAGAATAGCAACATTGTAAGCCTTAGCAGTTAGCACCGTGGAAATATACATAAGAAAACAAGCCAAAACTCTTCTTCTCGCTCTCTCGCCAAGAAGAAAAATTAGAGCCGACGGGCGACCCAAAAAACATCGAGAGACCAGCATCCGCTCACATTAATATGTACTTCAAGAGCAACCTTGCCGTTTACTAGCAGCGAAGAGAAGCTCAAGATCGTCCGGAGCCTGGAAATATCCATTCTTGGGGGGACCCCTCTTCTTGCCCCCGCAGATCGGCTTCTTCCTCGGCGGCGGAGGCGGCGCCAACGCCGCCGGTATCCTGAACTCGCCACGCGTCGGCGTCGCGCAACCCTCTTCCTCCATCATCATTAACATCGCCTCCTCACACAGCATCTCATCCTCACTCCCCATCTCCTCTGCTGTTCAACCAACCGGAACAAGACTATACACAACCAATAAAAACGAAAAGGGAAAACCGAAATTGGAATCTGAGACCCACTGCGTTGAGTTCGTGGAGTTTATGGACGAGTGTAGCGAGTAGTGGAGAAGTTTTAATAGGGAGAGAGGGAGGGTGTGTGGCGTGTTCTGGAAGTTGGTGGGGGGTTCTTCGTGCTTGTGGTGGATAAGGCGACAGCTAAGCAGGTGGTGGGGCTAACGTGGTAGTCCCCGAAGAGACGTGGCCTAGGACACGTGGCGGCTTGGAGGCGCCGCTCTCTATGGTGCGAGCGCGAACCCGCGCCAAAATTGGGGCGGCCCGGCGCGGAGAGCGGGAAAAGCGCCTGCCCTCCCCCGCGGTTTGAATGTCGGCCTCTCGTTTCTCCGTCCAATCAGAGCCGTCCGTGGAATTCAACTTAAAGAGAAAAATTTATAGATCTCTACGACATTTTCGAGAACGAAATAAAAGATGCGATTTATGGTCACCCATGCTAGTCCTCCCCTTGAAGTATGAGGTGAAATATTGCACAGCCTACTCATTTTCCCTAAAAAAAATTTAATAGAAAAAAGTCACTACAAATTAAAAAATTATGCTCATTTTAACACATTTTTGTTAAATTATTTTCGTGATATTAAAAATCACAAATTATATTCACCACGATATACTTGTACCGAACTTTCGCTTGCGACATAAAAATCTCAAATTCGTATTCATGTTATATATTTACCACCAGTCATATACTTTTTCAATTAAAAAATATAAATTTTATTTCATTCTATTAATTAAATGTGAAGTCAATATTATTTGCTTATGAGCGATATTATATGCAGGTTTTCATAGGTTTACATTGACAAATTTTGACAAGGGTAATTGTGTCCCATAAAAATAAGATTAAGATTTTTGGCGTCACAAAAAAATATTTAGAGTAAATATGTCAAAGTGTGCATAATTTAAGAATTACGGGTGCCTTTTTTCTCTAATATTAGATACTGCGAATAAATTTGAATTTTTCCTCTGAGTTTTGATAAGTCATGCAGCCTCTTGAGAAATCAAACCTAATGTGTTATGGAACAAATGAAATTCTATTGAATCGAGATATATACCTACAGATATTTTTACATGTAGAAATTAGTCTTTTTAAAATGGCAAGTTATTATTTTACGAGTTGATTTTCTAGCTGCTCCAGCTTTCGTTCCTTTAAAGTATGGTTCTAGTGCTAAAGAGAGGACGATGGACCCGCATGACAAGACAATGCCAATGAAACCCACACCGTTTGATTTGGATCCCCAACTTTGTGTTAAGGGATTCAAGGGTGAGGGAGAGGTGGTCTTCCCCGTGCAATAGGAGGGACATTTTGATCTAAGGGTGGATCCACATCATTCCTTCGATCATCGGAGCGCTCGAGAGTTCTACTGATCACGCGAATTTTCTTCTTGTGTTGGATTGAGGAACGCTTATTCAATCCCAAAGTTGGGCTTCGAGCTTGGTAGGACAAGGGGGTTTTTACCAATTGGCCCGTATCTGGCCCATGTTCCAAACCATGGGCTTCTTTAGTCCATGATTTTGTTGGTGGGAATGAATCGTGGCCCATTTTTAGGACGTCGCTAGAGATGTGTTAGATAACGTGGGCCGAAACATTCCCTGCCATGGCCAAGGCAATGGTGGCAGGCTAGTCTTGGCAACAATGGAGAGATGCTTCCCATCTGATCAGATCATGATATATGATTCTTTTTGGCTAGCCTGGCACCAACTCTTCGATGTACTTATTGCTGGAGGTATCCCTGATCCGTCGACGGGATATACATATATGCAAAGATGCGGACGACTCGAAGCATGGTTCTAGCGTCTTGATGCCTTATAGAATAACCACTTCAATAAATCTTGAATAAAGATGATTTTTTTTTTCACTAACAAAAATTCCTCCTTGAAAATAGAAAATTCATTTTCTTTTGTCCGAGTGTCTTTTTATCATCATAACGAATTATTTTTCATGTTGGTAAACCACCCATCAAAGCGGGATCTTTGCATTTGGCCTAATCCTTTTAGTCGAGTTAATTAAGAAAATGAATAGTAATTATTGAACTACCTCTGCCCGCAAGCCAAGAACAATGATTGAATTCTAATCCCCTGCATGGGTAGAGTGGCAAAAGTTTTGAGAACTTAAGATAAAGTCACGACGAGGAGATGAATCGTTTATCATTATGGTAAGTATCAAATGGGGTATATATGCAGCCGAGGCATTTTAATAAATTAATAGACTTGAAACTTGTTCCTTCACTATCAAGATCAATTTGATCAGGCATTCACGAGCTATTTTTGTTGTTCAGCTGTTAAATGACATGTAAAAAAAAAGGTCCTGTCATCTGAATAAGTTTCTTGAAACCGAGAAAAGGAAAGATTGACCCACGATCGGAGTCGATAGTGAGCATAAAAGAGGAGGTTTAAATGAGATATCCCGAAACGATTCCTAGGGTTTTGCTTGTATCATCGCTACTGATATCACTTAAGGACAGGATATCCGATTAAGCCGGCGGAAGAAGGCATGGGTTTAGTGACTCTCTGAAGTTTCAAACGCATGCAAGAGAGAAAGCTGCCAAACATGATGCTGAACTCAACATGATGGAGGTTTGGATCCTTAGTACTTCTCCGTTTCTCTCGGAGTAAACGAAGAGAAACGCGACGAAAACCTTTCCAAGGATACGTCAGAACTCTCGCCAAAGTCAAGAGAATCACCAGGGGAGATCCAAATCAGAACTTGAACTCTCTGAATACATATCAATATTTCACAAATATCTTCTCGATAGAAGCCGATATAATACAAAAAGACTTGCGTGTGGCTAAGCTGAGTGCTGAAAGTCGTATTATTTGCCCTCGTCAAAATATCTTCGTTTGCGTCTCCTCCAGCCAAGCCAAAAAAAGAAAAAAAGAGAGGAGCTCGTGCCCCCCCATATCCACACGTGTCGTTCGTCTTTTCAAAACAGCAGATGCAACTTTCCGCGCTTGACTTTTGGAGAGTTCATGTCGCCCCCAAAGACCACAAGGACGCGATCAACATTGGACGGCACGTTGCAGTTCGAGAGACTTCAGCGTCGTCGGCAACATTCATTGATGTGTCGGGCGTGAGGTCTTCACTGACACGAATTTAAACCAGGCAAAGAGTTCCCAGCCTCCGCGACAACTTCTAGGCCGACGCTGAACCCAGAGAAGGAGGGGAAAGATTTCAAAGTTCGCTGGCGAAGCCCGACGGTGGATCGGGAAACATTTTCAAAAGGGGCCAGGACGCCGCCACCGCCCCACGATCGCCACGTACGCCGTTGACAACTGGACCGAATCCCGGTGCGCCCATCCCCTCGATCCACCCAGGCCACTGGCCGCCTCACACGTACGCCCCCTGCATTTAAAGCGCATCGGCCATCCC
Source organism: Melaleuca quinquenervia (assembly GCA_030064385.1). Classification (NCBI taxonomy): domain Eukaryota; kingdom Viridiplantae; phylum Streptophyta; class Magnoliopsida; order Myrtales; family Myrtaceae; genus Melaleuca; species Melaleuca quinquenervia. The sequence continues at coordinate 26,415,046 of CM057719.1, read as the reverse complement.
GAGGATCGCGGCCAGGTGGCGCGGTCGGGGCCGTCGCCGTGTCCTCGTCGACCCCACCCTTTCGAAAGTGCGCTCCCGGAGACATGACGTGTCGCGGGCGGGCGGGGGTTTCCTTTGACTGCGGCCGCCCCTGCCGCATTGCCGGGTCGGGGGCTTGCGCATGCGCGCGTGCGAGGGCACAAGTGTTTGGTACGGATGGCCCCCCGGCGCACACGCGTGGAGGGCGGAGCGCGGCACGTACGTACGGAGAGAAGCGAACTCCATTTTGGGTTGTACTGGGAAGCTCCCCCGCCGAGCTAAGTGGCGCCACCTCACTGCGCCTCTCGGAACTGGGATTGCCGGGGTTAACGTGGAGGAGCGTCTTGCCGTACTTAAACTCGTGTTATTTTGTTATGGGCGTAAAAATATTTTTCCCCCATAAGTATTTTGATGGAAACTCTTGCTATTGTTAATTAAAATCGACTCGTATATAATATCCGGCGTTTCCGGCTTATCCTCGTCTTATGGATGGAGCAAACGTCAGCTTGAGCCATTGGTGGGAACTAATAGAGACCACATCCGGTCCATACCATTCCGATTCTCATAAATTATCATGTCGGACTTGCCTTAACATTAGATACTAGATGAGTTCATGTTAACGAGTTGCAATCAATGACAAGTTATTTTTTTCATTAATCAATTAAGACTAATTATTTTCATTACTTTCCTTTTCAAATCACTTCTTTTCTTTAATACATTAATGAGCAATATTTCAGTAAGAAAATTGCAGGGATGACATGAAAATGGACCGCGTGAACAGCTTTCATCTATCGCCGAGGTTTTTATTGTTTAAAAATAAGAACTCAAACGTTGGGACTGACCAATTTTTATTATGTATATGCATGACACATTTACCTGAAATTATTTTCTGTAATCCAAAAAATCATGAAGTTATCTTCTTGTGATATATTTACCCAAAGTTTTTTTTTCTTATTTCTTTCCTTTTTTTGGTCCATTATGGGCGCACAAGCTGTGGTTGGCAAGGGTCACCGTAGCTGCTCAGTCACTGGGCAAAAGTCATGTAGCTCTCATCGACGGCTAGTCAAGGCTTGCGGCCCTCAACCAGCCTGGCCCAAAGCTAGGCGAGGCCCTTTGCGGCTATGGGTGAGGACCACGAGCCCTAGCCGCTCGCCGATGAGCAGCTTGTGGACAAAAGTGGGTGAAAGAAGAAGAAGAAGAAGAAGAAGAAAATGTGTCATTATAATACAAGTTCAAGTTTTTAATATCGTAGAAAAAAGGTTTATGGTCAATATGTTTCATGAGCACAAAATCAAGGTCATTAGTATCGCCAAAAGAGTTTAAGATAAAATGTGTTACACAAAAATAAGTTTAAGGTTTTTGACGGTATGAAAAAAGATTGAGGTAGATGTGTGATAGATGGTAGAGTTTAGGACTTTTGATGACTTTTTCTCTATATTTAAATACTTTCCACAAAACACGAACACTTGTATTGGGTGGATGGGGGGGGGGGGGGTATAGTATTAAGTGCTGTGACATTGAAAGATGGAAAAACCACAATGGTCAAATGGATTGGGCATTGAACACCACATAATAGCAGCGGACACAAAAAGAAGAAGAAGGCGTTCCGGGAAAATCCAATAGGGGGACTTCTTCAATCGCCTATGCATGAAATCCACGTTACTATAGAACAAGAAACGCCATGAAGCGCACGCCCATGGCGTGACCAGTCTATTCTAGGACTAGCTCCATGTTCTTTTTACCAAAGGGAGGTCAAAAACAGTGTAAGGGCCAGATAGGACCAGTTACGTAAAGAGAAGCGGAAGCTCAATGGTCACCATTTTCTTCATCACGACTTTATCGCGAGGCACGCTCAACGGATGCACCCTTCTTCTTTCTATTTCTGTGCCCAAAATGCCCCACGGATGGTGAAAGTACGGAGGTCCAAGGGACAAAACCAGAATAAACGAGGCGTGAAACCAGGCACGGCGACAACCTAACCCGGTCGCTCCAAAACGTGAGGCCCAAACTCGAGTCGAGTCGGCACGCGGGAATTGAAGTCAGGGTGAGTCCGTGTGCCATTGGTCGTGGGGTGGGCCGTGCTGACCGGTGAGGCGAGGGCGAAGGTGGGGAGGTTGTGGAAAATCTCAGCCATGCAATGTCTGTCCTCATCCCTTTTTCATTTGTTGGTTTGTGAAATTCCGGTCTAACTTTTGCTGCCCTAATTTCATGAATTAGGCAAATCGAAACCGTGATTGCTGGGGCTAACTAGTGAGATTTCGCACACCGACATTCGATAGATCAATCATTCACGCGGATCCCGCTTGTTTAAGCAACTCGTTTGAACTCGTCGAATCATTTCACGAGCAAATTTTCTTGATATGTCGAGATTACTTGGAGAGAATTAATTTCTTTGTACGAGGAGTAGATTTAAATATCGGTGCTCTTGTTTTGAGGGCAAATTCTCTACGTCCCTAGCATTATTGGCAAAATCCCTATAGTAGATTGATTTTAGCTCCATATGAGCCAATTGTCTTCTTATCCTGGTATAAGAAGTATAGGCAAAATCAAATTGTTCCAGGCATAAATTTAAATCAGGGAAATAATAGGTAGTGCTGAACAGTATATCCTCCGCTCGGGGAGAACCTCTTTGATTTGGAATTCACTTCCTACTTTCAAACTTTTCGACACTATGAGAGAGGACACTAGGTCAGGCATCAGTTTAAAGCCCTAGAAGAGTTTTTATATGTCAATCGAGGGTCTTGCCGTTCGAGTTCAATCGCACCCTAGTTCATCTACTTGGATTCTCCTTCGTTTTCCTTTGAACCCTCCAACTTGTGACGAGTTTTTGCCTCCGAAGCGCTTTACTAATTGGAATCTTATAAACAAATTTGATTTGTCCCTAGAGAATTATCATGCAATAGTTGCGGGATAAGAATATTGTACACATAATCTGAAAAGATGATGTGACAGACACAATCAATTCAGTAAGATAGATAATGTAAAACACTTAAGCCTTTTATACAGTCAAGCCCACCTTAATATGGTTCAACATAAAGTATGGTTTCGAACTTTCTTTTTTCTTGAAACGCCGCTGGAATGATCTAATAAAGTGAGTTCAGAAAATTGAAAGGCCGAAGCCGAAAGCCAAGGGCACTATAGATAGTGTATGCCTGCCCCTACAAAATAACAAGAGGGCTTCCAAAGGCAAAGAGATGTGTTGTCACTGCGCTGGTGACGCCTGTCCCCAGAACTACTCCAACTCTATATAAATCCAGCCCTCGCCCCCCACCTCTCTCCACATACCCTCTCTTCTCTGTCTCTCTGATAAAATCTGTTCAAGTGACCATTTGCCACCTATTGCAAACTCTCTCACTCAGACCATGCAGCTTCTCTCGCCACCTTCCTTCTTCTATTCTTCTTCTTTTTCGTCGTCGTCGTCGTCCATGACCTCATCATTCTCTGCACCATCGCCTTCTCTCCTCCTTGTTCCCTTTGCACTCTCTTATCTTCTCCTTCTCGTGCTCCTCCAATGGCGTCACCGGAGGGGAAACGGCAAGCGCGGCCTCCTCCCTCCAGGCTCCATGGGCTGGCCTTACATTGGAGAGACCCTCAAGCTTTACACCCAGGATCCCAACGCCTTCTTCTCTACCCGCCAGAAACGGTACCGACACACGCCCGCATATACTTCTTCTTTTCCGGGAGGAAACTCTTATGTTGTCGGGTTGTGCATGTATGTTCACGTGTCAGGTATGGGGATGTATTCAAGACGCACGTACTGGGGTGTCCGTGCGTGATGGTGACGAGCCCGGAGGCAGCGAGGGTGGTGCTGGTTAGCCAGGCACACCTGTTCAAGCCGACGTATCCGGCGAGCAAAGAGCGAATGATCGGACCAGACGCTATCTTCTTTCACCAAGGGGCTTATCACTCCCGGCTGAAGAAGCTCATTCAGGCCTCGTTCCTTCCTTCTTCCATTAAAGGGTCCGTCTCCGAGATCGAGCGCATCGTCCTCGCGCTTTTGCCCGCTTGGAGAGATCGCTCCGTCATCAACACGTTGCACGAAATGAAGATGGTACGTAACGCAACTTACGTGTGTCGTCTTCTAGTTTTTGTTTTTCTCTTTAATTCTCTGCTTCTCTTGGAGGTATTGTAGACGACGATGAGGAAGAAGAATTTCTTCAAAGCTTTTAACTAGTCTTTGTCTGAATATATTTTCATTTATTTATTTTTCATCTCTAATTTTGCCAGTTTGCTTTCGATGTGGCAATGATTTCGGTCTTCGGAGGCGAAGTGGACCTCGAATTGAAGAGCATCAAACACTTGTATCAACGCCTCACGGAGGGTTACAATTCAATGCCTTTGGATCTTCCCGGAACTCCTTTTCATAAAGCCATGAAGGTGAATCAAAATAATACCAACAAAAAGAAAAATAAAATTTACCCACATTATTCTTCTTGAAGGAAAAATAGAACGGAGCGCCAGTAAGGTTTAGAATTTTTTTCTTTCACGTAACAATTATCCTGAATCTGTGTGATGGGTGTGGCTGCGTCACTAATACGTGCTCATATACTGGGTCATTTAAGTTTCACCTGTCCAGTCGAGTGACTGGTACGTGGTGACAACGAGAAATATTGATCAGCTGGTGCGAGTTTGCTAATTTTTATGAGAGTTTTTGACACTTACAGATTCTGGGTTTGCTTGCAGGCAAGGAGTCTCTTGAACGAGACACTGAGGGGCCTGATAGAGAAGAGAAGAAGAGAGAGCGACAAGGGTGAGAGCGGAGGCTTGCTGGAGGTCTTGCTCAGGGCTAAAGACCCCAGAACGGACCAACTCACTGATTCACAGATCGCCGACAACGTGATTGGCGTCATATTCGCGGCTCACGATACCACCGCGAGTGTGTTGACGTGGGTGCTCAAGTACTTGCACGATAACAGCCATGTGCTCGAAGCTGTGACCGTGAGTTTCCACTCCCTTTTCCTTTGCCGGGTACTATTGTTCCTCCGGTGATTGTCGTGTTAGGAGGGGAAAGAAAACAAAAAAAAGGTCTTCATATATCTGCACCTCACAATTTTTGTTGGACGCCCATATCTTCTTTCAATTCAAGGTGATGTTAGGCCGCGTTATCGTTCTCACTTATGTGCACCATACATTCGGTTGATTTTCCATGTCGTTTCAAGATTTTTTTTTTTCACTTAGCTTTCATCCTTTGAACCAGGAGAATTTAGATTTCTTAGGAAATGTGAGCAAATAGTTTAACACCATATGAAGATTCCGCAGGTTGTTGTTTAAAAAAGAAATTATCTTTCTCAGCTTCCCCTCCTACTAAGATAACACATAAAATGGGATGCTTATTGTTGTGTTCTTTTGTAATATATATTTTGTGCCGAAGTATATGAACTAATGTACCAACATCTGTTTTCAGAGGGAGCAAGAGGGAATTCGACGCAAATTGGTCGAGTCAAGCCGCGGTCTTACTTGGGATGACACCAGACGGATGCCATTGACAAGCCGGGTATAAATCCATCCTAATTTATGGTTATTTACTTCAAAGATACCCGCTCACTCAAATATCTATCGTGGAAAATAGTCAACGCTACACCTTCACACACGAGTGCTGTACACATAGTTCCGACGACAATCCCGATGCTATATGATTAAACATGGCATGATCAGGTGATTCAAGAGACATTAAGGACGGCAAGTATACTGTCCTTCACGTTTAGAGAAGCAGTGGAGGATGTGGAGCTCGAAGGATATGTGATCCCAAAAGGTTGGAAGGTCCTCCCTCTATTCCGAAGCATCCACCATTGTGAAGATTTCTTCCCTCAGCCCGACAAGTTTGACCCTTCGAGATTTGAGGTGATTAATCTTTCACTGCATATTACAAGAAAATCAAATTTATTCTATCTTTTTTCCCCCTGCCATACTTCGTCGTCTGGCAAGTGATTTATAGATTCGTGTCGTGTCAAGAACCGCCGCCCTCAATCATTTTTCCCATAAAAATATGTGTTGAATTCGGGATGCATGCATCTACTGGATGGAGGCGGTATGTGAGTTCACGACCGAGCAAGATACTGTCTATGGCGAATGTCATCAAGATTCTTCAGTTGGGTCTGAGCATATGAATTCGTCAGTGTCTCTTCTTCCTGCAGGGTTTGTTAGCCTCGGAGTGGTCCCTTTCATCTGTATCTGTCATTATATCGTGCGGATCCCGTGTGTATGGTTTTTCAAGGGATGTTGCTCGTGAAACCTATGAAGCCTCCCACCACGTGAGTCGCTTCTGTAAGGTAGCAACTTCGCAGTGAAGCTGCTTCCAATTGGAAGGGTGTCCGTGTCATGTCTTCCCTATTGTCTCCATTAAAACCCTAGAAGTAATTTTGGGTAATAATGGATTGACCGCTCGAGTCTTCACGCACTCGACTAAATTTATAATTCCTTGACACCGGTTGATCATGGTAGAGCGCCGACTTCATGCTCCTAGACAAGTTTTGAACCTTACACCCCTTAGTTATCGAGCATGTGGATGACATACAACTTTCCAGAGTCATGAGTCGATCCATACTTAAAATCATCTTGTGTATGAATTGGTGCAGGTGCCGCCGAGGCCAAACACCTACATGCCGTTCGGTAATGGAGTGCACTCTTGCCCCGGCAGCGAGTTGGCTAAGCTGGAAATGCTCGTCCTCCTTCACCACCTTACCATCTCCTACAGGTTCGTATATTCCGATCCATTATCGTCTATTATAACTTGGAAAGGATTTACATTCTCTCTGTATTTTGAGATAGGCTTAACGTCCAGTCTAGGCAAATGAGGGGTCGAGAACCGGTCGCATGTTTTGGGGTGTGGGGGGGGGGGGGGGGGGGGGGGGGGGCCACACACGTGTCCTTCATGCACGACGCAATAGTCAAAGCAATCCTCGTCTCTTTGCGTCTTCGAGACCTTTGAGAACCCTAGTTATGGCGTATTATGCCCTCTTTCTCCATCTCTCTTTTCTTTCTGTATATTCTAGTTTTTCCTTCCGTTACCAATCATCCTCAAGACCTCAGAATCACCCTTTTGTTTTCTACGGTAAACACCAAACGATCGTCGTCCTCAATTTTTCTTTCGATCGCATGCTTGGTCAAATGTCCACCATAGCCATCGAGGTCCACTCTCTGGTTCTCCATTTATCCCGCAGTGTATATATAGTAAATTTAAGAATCATTGCTTTCAAGAGTATTCTCCTTTTCACACATTCTCCGAAAAGTTTCGTTAAATTGAATGAAAATCTGCGCGATTTTTTCCTTTTTGAGAATACCAATTTCGAGGGCAATTTGATGTTTTTTTAATTTCCCCGCAGAAAGATCTGCTCTCTCTCTCTTTTCTTTTTCAACATTATATATATTGCAACCATTGCTTGATGTTCTCAAATGGTCACAAGCCCACAAGTGACAAAGCGGCTCAATCTGTCACGTATCCGGTACAAAATCTGCGAACCCTTTCGGACGACCAGAGACTTAATTAGGTGGGGACCATTCGGCCCATCATCGAGCCGGATGTTGAACCTAGTCCCCTTCTCGATTTCCCCGACCTCTTCGTTTTCCATCTTTTTTTTGTTTTTTCTGTTCTCTTTTTCAATGACCATCTACAGATTCGGACGTGGTTTCATCTTCTTCGTCTCCATGGCCGTCGCCACCCTGTCCGAGTCCCGAAAAATTTTCAGATTCATCGCATGGAGAATCCGAGGATTTTTCTGATCTGCACTGAGCCAATCGCACGTTGGTTTTTAGTACGAGGGACAAAGATGGACAGCTGTGATACTTTAGTTTTGTAAGCGCATTGTTGTTCGAAACTCCACCACGCTCGACGTCCCGACAAAGAAGAAGGGTGGGGGGAAGAATCAAAATCTTCGAGCCACGTAGATTTTATCCACACCGTTTTCTCTCACCATAGATTTTGTCCACGTAGGAGGGAAGAAGGGCTAAGGCCAATCTCATCCTGTTCCTGTTCGGCTGCAGGTGGGAAACTGTGGGAGAGGATGGTGGTATACAGTATGGGCCTTTCCCCGTGCCCAAAGGAGGCCTGCCCATTAGAGTCCGACCATGGAACGGGAGGAGGAGGAACCGGATCATCTGATGAAAATGGATGCCTCAAGGGTTCCAAGACGTGAATTTTATGTCTTTAGCTTTCGTTTCGCTTCTTTTCTTGCTTCTTTTTGGAGAAGTTGGCCATTGAAGTCTAGGATGATGGCTCTCCATTTGCTTTCTTCGATTTATGTAAAGCGCAAAGTTTGTAAAGACGACATGGGGAACCTCCAAAATGCTCCCCGGGCGAATGAAAAGGATGCGACTCATCCTTGTAGTCTCGTTTTCTGTGGTCTTCCTCTTCCTACGGCTCTAACATCATATGACAGGGTGTGCTCAGACAACGACTTCCTGGGCGCCTTGACTCGGATTCATAAGAACGAAATTCGACCGACGCAGCTTCATGTACCTGGGACGTAGACTGGGGGCGAATCATCCACGTAAGCGCACTGTCCAAGCACAATCATATTAGCCTACGCGGACGACCAACCATGCCCAATTGGAGATGTTTCTGAACATTCATTAGAGCTGTCCGAAAAGACGTGGTTCGCAAAATATCAGTCGGAGACCAAGACAAATACGCCGCAAGCCAAACGCGAAGGAGACTAGTTTTACGGCCTGTGGTGCAATTCCCAATCAGTTTCATGATCACCATCAGCAACTCAGTGTTAAACATGAAGATTTCTTTCTAATCCAGAAAACACGTTTACAGTTGCCTAGCCTGTAAGAGAAATAGGCGAAATTGTCTCCCTGTTCATTACACTGCCCATATGTTTTGCTCCTGATACGGAGGTTGGGTTGTGAAAATTCAGGAGAAGTGCACTGACTTGGAAAAATCTCACACAAAGACGATTGCAAATGGGGTATTATGTTCCACCACCGATTCCTACACCATTTTACAGCTCAATATCAAATCCACAAGTTGCCCGGGGAGAACGAAACGACTGCCTTTGCAAATTATATCTAGAAAATCCTTGATAGTAAAACAATGGGTAAGTTATCTTATGTGCAATTATATTCCTGATCAAAGATCCTCCTTCAGATTGAATAGACACAACATCGGGTCCAAGTGTATCAAGTGACCCATACCAATATGGAGTATGTACATAATACATGAGTCAGTGGTTACGCACACCCCCAATCTTAAGTGCTTTCAACTGTTGATTTGATCAAGGCCAAAGGGGATATCACCCAACTGCATGACCGCGAAGCTCGTAAGCTATCAAAAGATAAAAAGTCACTTATAGGTGAAGGATCATAGCCAGAAATAAAATATGATCAGATGCAGAGATGTTCACTGAGAACTGTTTTCCACACCATCTATGGGGATGGCTATTGGGCTTGAATTGTGAGGTTACTGGTGTAGCGTTGCTCTAGGTACTCTAATATGTACATGTTGAATAATCATGAGGACCCTGTTGAACACATTTCTTCTTTCACGGTGCAAAGCAAAGAGAGATATCTCTGAGGCAGTTTGGTTGGGAAGGGAGCAATTCAGCAATTACTCTCGAACAGTATACGCTGGTCATTAGCCACGCATTGAGCCCATCATACAGTCTACACACCAGGTAGGGCTTCCACAAGTACACATGGAAGAAAAATATCTTCAAGTAAGCAATCTATATATCCAACGACTTCGTGTTTTTCCAAATCATGATGGCCTTCATATTCTGTCTTATTTGGGTGTGTAAAACGAAAAGCATTATAGAAAACTTAAACTATCCAAGCTATTTTACCAAGCAAACAAACAAAGGGATAATTCCCAAAGAATCACGCCAAGCCATGTCAAAGTCCAACATTTTTAGTCAGTCCCTCCTCCTCAAGTCTTTGACATTGGTTTCAGCTGTTTTCCGTGTGTCCAGTCCACTACCATTCTCTACTTACCAAGGCTTCTGTACTCACAGGATGTATTTCTCTAGCAAACAAGTCAACACTATCTTCACAACCAACTTTTATCGCTAATGATAAAGGAATAAAAGAATATCACTCTTATTGGTTCCCAAGTCTCAATTTCTTCATTTTAAACATTGCAAGTCTGCAACCAGTATTTTGCCAAATAAAATTTTCCAGTCAAATTAACTAGCAAAAAAAGTGCATTCTCAGTTGCCAGTTCCTTCTCTCTCTCAATTTTTCCATCCTTTCATACAAAGGCTTTTCGTTTCTCACCACCTCATGTCAATGACCAGTACCCTCTCCTATAGATCCTCTACTCCTTAAAGCGATTCGTCAAAACTAAGTTGCACTATTTTTGAAATAAGAAGGGAAGATACTGGCTTTTCCTTTTATTCTGCAACTTTAGCTCGAATAATCACCTTCTTAAGTCTAGTAACTTCTATGCCAAAAGTGATGCCGAGCAACATGGTTTCTCACACCAGCATATTTCATTAAATTGAGCTGGAACAACTGAACATGCAGAATAATTATAAATCAAATGAAAATACAGAGTTGAGGTTAACATCAGCACTAACAATGCCATTGGGCTGTCTGAGCATTTGCCAGATGTGATATGCAGATATGAATCTAAAATCAAATCTCCAAAAAGTTGCAGTATTCATAGGCTCTATGTCTGCCAACTAGGCCGCATGGATGGAGTGAATTACTTCTTAACTTTTGCTGATATTGGAATAATCGGACGATGTGTGACAAATATGTAATATAAGTCAAAGGCATTGACCTTGTAATATATCTAAGTAGAAGCCACAAGAGAAGTTGCAACAGAAACAGTCATGTAGAAGGGGCAAGACAAGTTGCAACAAGAACCATAACGGCAATTAGAATCATTTCCACCTCAAGGTCATAAAATAGAATTCAAGAACTACATAATTCACGAGAGATAACTGCAGTAACCATGACCACCTAGTATACCAAAGGAATGAATTTGTACTTGACTTTACCAGCATACTCCAAATATCCTTCGCCAAATGTCTCAACCATCACTGCCTCCTCCAGTTTTGCTTTCTGCTGATAATACAACAAGCATACAGCAACGACAAACAGGAAGCTCAAAGGCGCCCTAAGCGCAATGCAATATGTGGCGAATAGAAGCATTGTGGATGCATAAATGGGATGACGAACCCACCGATATGGTCCAAACTGGACAACTGCAGTCGGCACGACCACCTTCTCTGAATATTTCGCGAGGTACAATGTGGAATTGTAATGCATCAAGATAGTTATCAATATCAAGACCCACACCCCCACATTGCTCCATCCACCTGGGATGCGGTGGAGCTCCGGCCCTTCAAAGGCGGCAAGCCAGTGACCAACCATGACTCCAACACAAAACAACAGGCGCAGCCATTTAGGTGGGTCAATATCCCACTTGGGATCATGTGGGCGAGCATAGTAGTCGCCATATAGTCTTCTTCTCACACTGACATTGAAGAAAAAGAAATAATGGTACACGAAGAAAAACACAAAAGGCCAACCTTCGAGGTAACCATTGAAGTGAGCGGGAGGGACGAGGGTGAGCCAAGTAAACGTCGAGGTGACCACAGCAAGCTGCTCAAAAATATTAGCTTCGCCATGTAAATGCTTGCGGAGACAGTATAATCCATAAATTGCCGAAGCTATGGCCACAATCCAGGGCCAAAACAACCAAGTCCAGCTAAAATACATCCAGAAGAAAGGGTTCAACAGCGAACGGACCGTCCACCTTGCAGCCGCAATTGAAATGGACAGAACCCCAGACAGCTTGACGACATCTATAGGCGTCAACTGAACAAGCTTTTCTTTCACCGCATCGAGCGACAAGTTCTGCAAGGGTTTCATAATAGGGTGTCGAGATTCTGCGGCCGCATTGCTTGAGTATGAACATTTGAGAGGAGGAAACAGATAGGTTCTCGCCCTCTTTGCGGACGACAACGAAACGTTCGAGACCTTCGAATAAAGGAATGAGCTTTGGGAGGAACTGACGGTCCGGTCGAGGTGAAAACTGCTCGCGCGTTCGCCGCACCGCAGGTGTTTGACGAAACGCCCGCGAGAGCGCGCTCTTTGCAAGCCGAAACTCAACCCAACTGGGACAGTCCTCGAGTTAAGAAGCATCGGAGCGGCCTCCATGTTTCTTCCGAGAGGCAATAGATTGCCAGCTTCACGGCGAGCCCGGCATTGATCCAGCGAAACCACGGTGCTGTGCGGGGAAGGGATCGAAGGGATTGCGGCAGGTACTGGTCAATCGGCGAGCGAACCGAGAAGGCGACTTCCAGCTCGAAACGTTCTAGACAATATGGGCTTTTTCGGCTCGCGGGGATGTGGATCGGGCCCTCTCCTCGAGCGGGCCTCATCTTGAAAACAATGAAGCTCCATTACCGCGAGAGGATCGATAGCTAAGATGGAAAGTATTTGCATTTGTGCGACTGATTTCGCGAAATTCCAAATTCCATTACAGAACAGGACAAACAGCGGACGTGGAAAACCATGGGCTTCGTCTGAGGTTTATCTTGTTCTCCAAGCAGGCAGCGAAAAGTTCACGCCTTTGCCTGCGCTGACGACGGTCTATACGTGCCCCTAAACAGGATCACAAAGAGCCGCTACCCGGGACGCCGAACGTCTCGAGCCCAAACGCTCCCCTCATTTATATCTCCCTCCCTCTCTCCCTCTATCTCCCTAACCAGAGGAAATAGCACTACCGGTCTCTGTTCCATCCCCTTCCCCCGACAAGATAGAGAACAGAAACTTTTCTTCGTGCGTGGAGTCGTTAATGTCCAGCTTCGACTCGACGTCAGACCCTAAATAGCTCCTCCGAAACACCCGATTGCCAGCTGTTCTTCATCTCGTCGCTCTGGTTTCCGGCGGATAGAGACGATTCTCGCTGAAGTGCCCGCCTTCCCAGATCTGCTGAAAGCAAGTCCCGTCCTCCCTGGTGCCCCTAGCGATGATGTTTTCTAGGATTGGCCGTTCGTTGTCGAGATCTTCCCGCTCGAGGGTCTGTTCTCGTGCTTTGATTTCTTTCTTCTTTCTTTTTGGGAAGATTCATTTGTTCTTTTTAAGATTGATTTTGTTTTCGCGTATTGATTAGTTTCATTATCCTTTGATTGTAGAACGCATTGTACCGCGGGGGTGGACGATCGGGTCCATTGAATGGCGCGTCATTGGAAACATCGCGCTCGGATGGTGTGCTAGGCGGATTAGATGGAAAGTTAGGGTTTTTTAGGGAATACCTAGCTTCTGCTGGGGCTCCTAAGGGGTTTTCTGCTAAATCTTACTTATCTGATCTAAATTACGTTCTTGCTAATCCCAGAGTCCACCGGTTTTTCTCCAGCGAAGCCCCGAAAAAGAAGAGTAAGTACAGTCATCGCCTCGAATTGTTCAACCTGTGCCGGAATAAAGCCGGCTTCTATCTTTGGCAGTTGAGTTGAGAAGTTGTTGGTGCTTGCAAGTGTTGTCTTTGAGAGCTTTTTGGCTTTTGAACTCTGCAAAAATAACAAAATAAGTGGGTTCTTTTTTGTGGTCTCTCATGTATCTGATGCTATTTTGCAGATTATGAGAACTTTTATCCAAAGGGGAGGAAGGAAATTCCAAAAGGGAATGAACAAAAATCAGAGTCCAAAGGTATATATTTTCTCGATGGTATTAATTTCTGTGTTTCCATTGAAATCTTTGTTTTGGTCAGTCTTTTTGTCTTATCTCCTTTTCATTGAATTGAATATGTTGAGTGGTTTAATTCCGACAATCGTGTATCTAGAATCGTGCATTTGAGATGACCATACACTGTCGATCTTTGCTGCGTCATTCGTTGTTTGATGAACAATTGCCTGGCACTTAACTAGATTATGAGGTCGTGCTGCATTGTTTACATATAAGCTGCATAATTGTAGTTTCTAGTTGGTCTTTCTGTCTGGTATTGAAGTTTACTACATTGGATTTGTTTCTAAATATCCTCTACACGTGTCTTGTCCTGAAGCTTTCGTCTCACTTGTAAATCTCCAGGGTATTGATGTGAAAGATTAGGGGATTAGTTCCAGCTCGTCAACACCTTAGAAACCGTCTGATGAGTGCGCTGAAGACATAATATTGGTGGCTGCTTGCCTTCTAGTAGTTGTTCTGCTATGCCATTATTTTAGTTGGACAATTCTCTCCCTGCTTGTACCCTGTTCAAACACTATTATGGGAAAGTACCTATATCACTGCTAGAAATTTAGGCTCTCTTGGTTGAATTGGTTGAGATTGAGTTGTTGTTCTGAGAAGGACCTTAAGAATGGGAACATTTTCTTGTAATCTGTAAATGATCCGCGGATGGATGTATTTCACGATAGTATTCTTTGGTGTAGCTTGGATACATGGGAAGACTATATAATTGAATGAACAGAAGTAATTGCAGTAGGATGAGATCTGGTTGAGTGAAGGAATGAGTTCGTTTGTGTAGGCGATCTTCAAACCAGATCGCTCCTTCTTGTCTGAAATAGGAAACACATGTATGTTGTTTGCCCTTCATGTGGTTAACCTCGCAATACTAACATGAACTTCAGTTTAGATGCAGAGACGGATACATGGATTGCAAAGTGAATTATGTGCACACTTTCAAGCACTGCATTTTACTTCTTTCTAGCTTTCCCCTTAAATAAATCTATGTAAAGCAGTTCCCTTAAAGTTTTTACCCAATTTTCAGGGGATTCGAAAACAGAAGACAATCAGGAGACTTTCATGAAGCAGTTCCAGAATTTGATCACGCCCTTGGTGGTGATTGGACTGTTCCTTTCCTCCTTTTCTTTTGGTCCTCGCGAACAACAGCAGGTAGATCTGCTAATGAGCATGCTGAGGCTTTATTTTTATTATTATTATTTTGCCATAGTTAGCATGCTCAGGTTCACGCAGGCCATTTGGTCTTTTTTTCCTTTTCTGTCCATGTTCATATTGCGCTGGTTGAACCGTGATCTTTTTCTGGTTGGGGTCATGTATGCAATCTCCTCATTTCATCAGTGCAGTCATGATTTGAGTCTTTTGAAGACTGGAGATTCAGTCTGTTTTCTTATTCTTGTGTTTGTTGAAAATTTAAATCGCAGATTAGCTTTCAGGAGTTCAAAAACAAGCTTTTGGAACCAGGCTTGGTGGACCATATAGTTGTTTCTAACAAATCTGTAGCAAAAGTGTATGTACGAAATTCACCAACAAATCAAATAAGTGATGAGGTCAGCGAAGGACCCAAGAGTGGCAATGTTGCAAGAGGGCATGGAGGTCAGTATAAGTACTACTTCAATATCGGAAGTGTTGAATCTTTTGAAGAGAAATTGGAGGAATCCCAAGAAGCATTAGGTGTTGACCCCCATGACTACGTTCCTGTTACTTATGTCTCTGAGATGCTCTGGTACCAAGAGATATTGAGATTTGCACCTACTCTTCTGCTTTTGGGATCCCTCTTGTACATGGGGCGGAGAATGCAAGGTGGCCTTGGTGTTGGTGGCGGTGGTGGGAGGGGTGCTCGGGGTATATTTAACATTGGAAAGGCTCATGTTACTAAAGTGGATAAAAATGCCAAGAACAAGGTCAGTTTTGAATGAAATATTTGCTTTCTTTTCTGCTGAACCTGTTTCCTCTTTTTCCATTTTGTGCAGGACGTTAAAGATGTTTAAACAAGAAAATTTGTTTTTTGCTTCAATTCTGACTAGGTATTCTTTAAAGACGTTGCTGGATGTGATGAAGCGAAGCAAGAAATTATGGAGTTTGTACATTTTCTCAAGAATCCGAAGAAATATGAAGAGTTGGGAGCAAAGATTCCGAAAGGCGCTCTTCTTGTTGGTCCTCCAGGTACAGGGAAGACTCTTTTAGCAAAAGCAACTGCTGGAGAGTCTGGCGTGCCATTCCTGTCTATATCAGGTTCTGATTTCATGGAGATGTTTGTTGGTGTTGGGCCTTCAAGAGTGAGAAACTTATTTCAAGAAGCAAGAGAGTGTGCTCCTAGCATAGTCTTTATTGATGAAATTGATGCAATTGGTCGAGCGAGAGGACGTGGAGGTCTTTCCGGTGCTAATGATGAGCGTGAGAGCACACTTAACCAGTTGCTCGTAGAAATGGACGGCTTTGGTACCACCGCAGGGGTTGTTGTACTTGCTGGCACTAACAGGCCTGACATCTTAGACAAAGCTTTGTTGAGGCCCGGTCGATTCGATAGGCAAATCTCCATTGATAAACCTGATATTAAAGGCCGTGAACAAATATTCCAGATATACCTGAAAAAGATTAAGCTTGATCATGAACCTCTGTATTATTCACAAAGGCTTGCAGCTCTTACACCTGGATTTGCTGGCGCGGACATAGCTAACGTTTGTAATGAAGCTGCTCTCATTGCTGCCAGGAATGAGTCAGCTGAGGTCACCATGGAACATTTTGAGGCCGCTATAGACAGGATTATAGGTGGCTTGGAGAAGAAGAACAGGGTAACGTGGCTTTTCTCTTTTCTACTCCGTCATGCTGGTTCTTGGTTTCTTATTTTTTCTATTTGATCATTGATGTTCTCTTGTGCACGTGTTATTTGTTTCTAGGATCCTCTTTCACAATGACTCAACTAAGAATTTTATTGTGTCCTTGCTCTGGCTGCTATGCCGACTGCTTATTAAATGGAATCCATTATAGCTTTTCTTTACTGATGATATAGATGGTGTGTTGGTAGGTTGTTCCTACTGATGGTATTTGGTCTTTAGCATTTCTGTATTCCTTTACTAAGTCTTATGTGGTTACTGGTTGAAAGCAAAGCTAGAAATTATTTTAATAAGCATCACTCAACAGTGAGCTTGTGCTTCATTTATTGATGCTTGCCTTCATATGATTTTTGTGCTGTTCACAACCTTGCCATTGAGTATCATGAACAGTGAGAACGTCTTTCTCTTGGAAAATTCTTTGATCCTTGATCTTATGGGTTGACCCCATGACTGGTGTAGTTGCTTTTGGCATGAATTGATGTAAGGATGTCAAATAATGACTTTCTGATTTGGACATGTAGAAAAGGAGAGAAATCAATCTAAACTTTGGTTTGTGAGCAGGTAATAAGCAAACTAGAACGTCGCACAGTTGCATATCATGAGTCAGGTCATGCTGTGGCTGGTTGGTTCCTGGAGCATACGGAACCTCTGCTGAAAGTGACGATAGTCCCTCGTGGCACTGCTGCTCTAGGATTTGCCCAATATGTGCCTAATGAGAATCTTCTCATGACCAAGGAACAGCTTTTCGACATGACATGTATGACCCTCGGCGGACGAGCAGCTGAACAGGTGATCTACAGGAATATCTATTTGTCCTTCGCTTGATGGATAGCAGAAGTGCAAAAATGTTTTCTTTTCCATCTTCCATTGAATTCAAGAAGATCAATGTGGCAAATAAGTCCCTGTAAGGTTCCAATCTTTAAACCTTAATGCTGATGATTTGATAGTCCGTGTAAATTTTCAGGTTTTGTTGGGTAAAATATCAACGGGAGCTCAAAATGACTTGGAGAAGGTGACGAAAATGACCTATGCCCAGGTAGCAATATATGGTTTTAGCGACAAGGTGGGACTCCTCTCATTTCCTCAAAGAGAGGATGGATTTGAGATGACCAAGCCCTACAGCAGCAAGACTGCAGCAATCATTGATGGTGAGGTGCGTGAGTGGGTAAACAAGGCATATGAGCGTACATTGGAGTTAATAACAGAGCACAAAGAGCATGTTGCTCAGATCGCTGAATTGTTGCTCGAAAAGGAAGTTCTTCATCAGGAAGATTTGCTGCGTGTTTTAGGCGAGCGACCGTTTAAATCGAGCGAGCTGACCAATTATGACAGATATAAGCTAGGGTTTCAAGAGGAAGAGAAGACTGCAGAGACTCCAGAGACTGGTGCAGTGGAGGACAACGAATCACCTCCTCCTTTGGATCCACAGGTTGTCCCCACTTAGTTCTCAAGAATTCTAGCTGAGACTATTTTTGTAAATGATTTGGATTATTTACCGAAGTCTTTGCTGGAGCAAACAAGGAAAAAAAGCTGTACATTGCATTACAGTGTTCTATATTTCTCTTCTGAAATAATTCCGAGAGAAACCTGAGATTGCAGTTCCACATTGTCGGGGAGTCAATTCCTTCGTGGTCATTGCGTGCACCAAGAGCATCATAATCTCTCGTGTAATTCGGCTCTGCGAATGAAGTCCATGTGACATGACAGAGGAAAAAGCAAATATGAGTTATCTTCATGAAAAGTTGATACGACGTGATGATTTCCTCTACTTAATATGATTGTCAAGATCTTCTAGGTGGCTGTTCAGGTTGCATGATGTGAACTGTTCTTTGAACGTTTCGCTTAGGTGAGAGAAGGGATTTTGCCCCACATGCTGAAGCACCCTCATTTTCGTGTTCCACTTAAACAAAATCTTTCTGAGTAACGGAAGATTGCATTTTGTCGGCGATAAACGATCCTTCAGTCTCTGCCTTTCCATGGAACGGCATGAGGAGAGAGCCTGGCGCCGGCGTTGTATACTTCCAGGCTTCCACCTAATCGCAACATCAAAAGAAAATCGAATAAGCTGCACTTTTGTACCCGTTATCGATTGGAAGCATAAGGGTAGGTCGTTACTTGAACTGAATCACTCATATGTACAGTAGGCGCCGATGCTCTGACGGAGGAGAATTGCCGGTGCATCCTCAATTACATTCAATGAATTTGGCATAACGTGAGGACCAAGGAGTTATTCACAAACAAATAGATAAAAATAGAAGCAAGTAAAGCCGGTTTTTATATTCGGGTCCGGCCTCAAGATTCAACAACTAATCGTCGGACGTTCTATAAAGACCAAAGAAAGAAACATTTTCTGATGTGCATGTTCACATCGTAGCTTAATCTGCGTTCCGCAGGTCAATTGTATAAAGCTCGTTCCTCGGTCAGCCACCTAAACGTCCCTCGCTGAATGAATAACTCGCTTGCTTGGGTGGTTGATTCTTTAATGGTTCTCTAATGACATGCGTATGTCATTGATGATGTAGATGGCATGGATGTTGTCAACTAATCTTTCCCTATTGTATGACAAAGGGTATTTGGTCAGCATTCATTGAAGGAAAAGTTTTCTTATCATATTGTATCACAAAAACTGAAAACGCCTGGAAAATTTTTAATTTTATTTTGTTTGGTCACTCAATACGTCTTTTTAAAATACTTATTAATAAGACCCATCAAAAAAATCTAATCTTTTTGTTAAACTGCGTACGTACGCTGCGAAACGTGCGTGTGATGTCCCCTCCTCCACGTTCTTGCATACATCCCATCATCAGAGACGCGTGTCCAAACGAGTCTGTTCGACTAAAGTTGTCCCCCAAGGGAGTCCCTTGAAGTCGCAACGCGTCGTTCTTTACCGAGTTTCACACAGCCAATGGAAAGTCAGAAGATGACTGCTCCAACTTTTGCTTTTCTTCTGGATTGAATAACGAAAATAAAATCAAGAAAGGGATCCACTTTCGATCCTTCCTTGTTTATTGGGTTATAACATTGTAGTTTCAGGTTTCTTTTCGTCAAGCGTCACGTCTCGTCTATTAATACGAGCTCTCTGCTCTCTGTTTTCTTCCCCTCGTCCCTTCTTCGTCAAATTAAAGCGTTCTCCATTCTTCTTTTGGTCAAGTTACGGTTCTCTCCCTCTCTGCATTCCTCCGCTCACGCATCCTTGGCGTTCTCCACAATTTTTCTGAGGTAATGCTCGCTCCCGGATGCATCTTGTGGGTTATGATGACACCGTGCTTTTCTGGTTTTGTGGGACGAGATCTGTTCTTTGTGGGGGTTACATTATGCTTTCTTGTCGCGGTTTTGGTAAGATATCCTCGAGATTTAGATCTGCTGTTGATAGTAACAGTCGAGACTGCAGTCCAATAATCAGTTCGCTTTCTGCTAAAATTTTGTGCTTGTCCTCATTCTACATTGTGAGCTAGTCTTCCGCTTGCCTCTGTGCGTGGGGGATGTTGATGTTTTAAAGGCTGAAACTTTGAGCTTTGAGCTTTTTCTTTTTCCGTATTCTTCAGGGCAAAATGGACGATCTTGCGAGCTTTTATTTATTCTTTTGTTTTTGGGGTTTTGAATATCTACGCAGAAAGGACAATCTAATGGAGGGTCCACTTCAAACATCACAAATAGTTTTTCCTTTTCTGCAGTTCCCTGAACTTTGTCTGATTTGATTCTAACGCGTGGTTTCTGCTCAGTTTTTCATCCTATAGTATTTTCAGAACATGGAATACGAAAATAAGTACCAGCAGGCTCCAAAACCCGAATACGAGTGCTTGTTATTTGGTAAGTTTTATTTTTATCAAGGTCGATGCCTTGTTCCTTCAATTCTCTCTCATTTTGTCTTCGATTAGCTTCTAGCCAAGTTGAGGTGACTTGACCGATGCTCTGAATCTAACATGTTGGTGATTACTCAAATTGCAGATCTGGATGACACTCTGTATCCACTTAGTTCTGGACTATCAATGCAGATTACCAAGAACATTCAAGGTAACGCATTCAGCGATCAAAATTCTTTATTTTGCTTTGAGTTAACATGCGTTCCTCAGAAATGTCCTTCCTTAAATTTTCTTTTGCGTAGAATATATGGTGCACAAGCTTCATATCGAGGTGAGTAAAGTTCCAGAATTGTGTCTGTCACTTTACAGGAATTATGGGACGACTATGGCGGGTCTGAAGGTTTGTGCTTGACCTTTTAGTTTCACCAAGCTGTCATCTTTGTGTACTTCTCAGTGAATTATGCTCACGAGTGATCTATTACGGTTTTAATTGATTACAGGCACTGGGATATTCTCTTGACTACGATGAATTTCATGGGTACTTGCTTTTCCCTTTTCTTTGTTTTGTCTTAGGCAGCTGTATGTCTTTGTTTTGTGCGGCATAGTCCTTATATTATGCATTTTTCCCAGTTTCGTTCATGGGACATTGCCATACGATCTATTGAAGCCTGACCCTGTATTAAGACATCTTTTACATAGCCTACCAATCCGCAAGTTTGTAAGTTCTGTGCTCTCGTACTGAATTCTTTAGGAAAAAAGATTCTATGACTGAGTTGTTTGCTGATCATAGCCTTTTCCTTGTGAATTTGTTTGTTTCGTCAGATATTTACCAATGCAGACAAAGCTCACGCAGCTAGAGCTCTTGCCAGGCTTGGATTGGAGGACTGCTTCGATGGGATTATATGCTTTGAGACTCTAAATCCTGCTGAGAAAAGTAGTGCTTCACGTGATGAGAAAGACAGTAATTTGAGATGCTCACGAACGAAGTCTGTTTCCCTCGACAAAGCCTCTCTTGTCGGTACTTGTTCAGTCGGTGTTAATGCGGATGTGATGCTTCCAATAAGTCCAGTTGTTTGCAAGCCATTTGAGGAGGCATTCGAACAAGCTTTTAAGATACTTAACATAAACTCTAAGAGGACGGTAAGTGACGTGACTTTACCTTTCGGAACAACTCATTTCACTTTTGTCTACCTTGTCAAATGTGGTCTATACTTACAAAGCTGGTTACTTCAAATCTGTTATTCTAATTTTGAACTTTTGGATGGCTTATTGCCTCCAACTAGGTCTGAATCCCCACGGTTCACTCAGCTACAAACCTTGCAGAATCATTCTATAACATTGCGGTTCTCTCATTTCAGGTGTTCTTTGACGATAGTGTCCGCAACTTACAGACTGGGAAACAATTGGGACTCCATACTGTGCTGGTAGGCTGTCAATGGACAATCTCAATTATTGCTTGGCATTGTTTATTATTAGCATAAAGATTATTGCCTGGAGTAGGCATTGATGATTTGCTATAAAGAAAAATCATAAAAATTTTCCGTCGCATAATGTCGATGCATGTAGGTTGGCACTGCTCACCGAACTAAGGGGGTCGACTACACATTAGAGAGCATCCATAACATCCGGGAGGCATTGCCAGAACTCTGGGAAGCTGAGAAGAAATCTGAAAGCATCAAGTATTCAGGGGAGGTTGCTATTGAGACGTCAGTGAAAGCCTAGTTGGTGCAGAATGATCGATGGACGATATCAAGACCTGTATCCAAACTCTGTATCCCTCCCTCACTTGCAGATGTACTGGGATTGCACTCTCTCTAACCACTAGCCTTTTGTAAGGGAAAATAAAAGAGGGTCCACTGTTTCTCTCCCATCATTCGAGGTAATTGTTAAATTGAACCTTCTTCATGGGATTTTGTTTAGTCGCGCCGAGATGAGCAGATGTGTTTCGACCATCTCTACTGCAAAGAGTGATATTTAAAAAGATGAACGGCGATAAGAATATTACAAGCGTCGTAACTTTCATATGGCGGGATCATAACTTTTTCCTTTTCTTAATGCTATAAGGATTGAAAATCGGGTGCTTTCAGTGATATATTCTAGTGGTATGATTAAATATGAGTTCGACATGCCAAGTTAAAAAAATATTCTGATTAGTTATGTCTGTCTTGTAGAAAATAAATGATCTAGGAAATATCTTTCTAAAAATGATCGTCTATATTACTTGAAAAAAATTTAGCCAATGAAAGATGATTATTATTATTGATGACAATTTATGTTTACTTGTTTTTATAGGTAGTACTTACTTGTTCTTATAGGTAGCACAGAGCGATCATGTTTAAGAAAAACGTTCAAATTATTTATTTTGCAAAGTTAATGTATCCTAAGCGAAATAGGGAGTGAGATAATGTGGCAACTGGGATGCTTCATCTGCCATCTCTCTGTGTATGGACTCGTCGTAATCCACCATGAAATCGGCCATCCTCTCCACATTCTCTTTTAAGTTGCTCTGCATCCATCGGCTTCTATGCTTAGGTTTCTGCAAGCCGAAAGCAACCTAAGCATAGAATCAAAGGATTGGATTAGCATCGGTAACGAACAAACACACGCACATTCTTCATCAGACAAAAGAACTCCATTGATGCGAACTCCTACGTTTCTACTGAGCAATGCGATTGTGATCGCAGAGCCGCTTCTCCTGCTCTTGCTCTCTGTTGCAAATTTCAGAAGGTAATCGTCGCACCCCGACCCCAATAAGAATAGGAAAACGACCTGTCTTAATATTAGAGTTTCCTTAATTCACAAAAAGACTATGTGTCTTCGAACTCGATCAACCCCGTAAAATCACTTTAGAAATATATAATTTGCTAAGCCCGTGCCCATAAGTCCTATTACCAAAAGTTTCTCGTTGTCAGTGCTCTTGTCTTATCTGTCAGTGGTGCAAGAACTTGAAAAACAGCTAAGATGAATGGTTTAAACAACTATAATTATGTAAATAGTACATATTTTCTCAACAGATCGAGCATTCATTGTGCATATTTTTAAAATAGTATCAAAACTTCTCAATCCCAAATCCAACATACGGTATCAAAGAACATATATAAATTCTCTTTCCCAATTTGTTAATTCGGGACAAGCAGATGGGCCGGATGATGCCATATACACATTTGCTTGCTGGCTTCTTTTTGTTGCACAAACCACGTGAGCAATTCATATTAGATTAATGCCGCATTAGATTCTCCGGTTAGATAAATCGGTGATGGCACTTGAGTGAATGACTCCAATCGACGTGGTCCTCAAGTGATGGAAAGAAAAGGAAAAGAGGACATATGGCCCTCAAATGAGCTCCGTGAAAAACTTACAACACTTGTCGGATCCTTATCCTCAATATCAGTGTATGAGCTTGAGACTGGTTTACTCCAAAGTCCATTGCTTCATGTTACGAGTCAGCAACGCGTGATTGAAAAGCAAGTGAGCCTCGATAGATAAGCTAAGTTTCTTTCATAGTAACTTCACAGTTCGATCAGATGATGCCCAATGGCCCGGTAGCTCTGTGGCATCGCCTTTACGCCCGGACAAGTTTTGGTTCTTACCAATTTCATGCATTTGCCGGATTAGAGGTAATCCAGGGAACAGTCCGCCTCACATACCAAATTAGACCTAACTTGACTCGCCAAACCCGAGACGCAAAGCGTAGACATGCCCTATTTTCTTCTTGGGCTCGGCTTTCCCAATTAAGCCTGCCGGGATTTGATAAGTTCTCCTGAAAAACAAATTTGATGTTCCTTAATGGTAGGCGGGTCTAGTCCTAACTCCAACTCCGTCCTCCATCCGTTTAGGACCGGATGTCGAAGAAAGTCGATTTTTCGAGTGATGTGGAGATCTTAGAAATATGTATTATAGAAATGGGCCGTCTACGAATAAACAACAAGAAAGTTGGAAAGTCATCTTGTATATCAATTTGGTAAGTTAGTCTTGGTTAGTCTACCCAGGCGCAATAAATACAAATAGCAGAAAACTGATGGGGGCCTTCTTGGGTTGGGCCGTGTATAGATGGGCCAAGTCCACCAAACCAAAACCCAGTCGCTCTGCACAACCGGCCGCCAGCGAGGGTTAGTTTCCTCTGCCGGTTCAGTGCTCTTCGCTTCGTCTTCCCTGCGATTCTCGAGTCCCGACTCCTGAAGGAGACCCAAGGCTTCCCTCCTCGAACGTCCGTTGTTCCGAGAAGATTCCGATCGACTCATCACTTCCTCGCCCCCGGAAGGACCTTTTTGCGGTGTCGCTTCGGCTTGTCGCGTCTTCTTGGGTTTTGGCGTGGCGAGTGAATCTGAGCAAGCTCATTAGCTGGTATGGCGAAGCGCGAGCTCTCAAGCACCTTGAGGAATTTGAAGGTAACGACCCGAGGTCAACCTCTCGAGTGTGGGGCTCGTTCGGAAAACCCCAGTCTGGATTATGGCTGTGCGGTTGGCTTAATTGATTAATGTCGATCCTTGTTGTTCATGGGTTCATTTCTTGGGCAGTTCATGCAAAGGGCGGCTGCCAGAGAGGAGAAACCCAAGAAGGAAGATGAAGCGAAGGCTAACGGGGATTTCCTTTCCTCTGCTGCCGTTCGCAAGAAATGGTACGTCTGACTAACTGTTTTGATTCATTGATAATGATTAGCGGACGAATTGGCTTATTGATTTGCATTCATCCTTTCATTTGTTGGACGTTCGTTATGCTTGTCTGCACTGCTCGACCCTTTGTATCGTTAAGAGGATGTGGAACTCGAATTGTTCAAACGCCACTGGGAGAGAATTCCTTTGTGTTACACTAGTTTCCTAGATATAACAATTTTTTCCAGACATGTTCACTTAGATTAGTTTTTTTTTTCAATGAGTCTCTATACATGGGGGAATTGCATTGCGCCAAACCCTTTTCTGCTATGCTAATTAGTTGAAAACAGGTGCTTTGTGGCTGACATGTTCTTCCAATAAGTTGTCTTTGATTATTTTGCCACGGCAATCACCCCGCCCTATTCATTCACAAGTTTTTACTCCCGTTTTGGGGTAGAGAAGAATCATTGTTTTGATCAATGATTTTGATGTTAAATCTGGTAAGCTAATTGTTCATAATTAAATTGTGAATATAAAGCATGTGTCTTTAACCCGCACCTTTTGATTGCGAAGAACCCCTCACTAGTCACCAACTTGTGACGCTCCCCACAGTGGATTATGCCAACCGAAGGAGCAGATGAGATGAATGGGGATAGTTGAAGAAAAAACTAAGCTTAGCTAAACATTTGATTCCATGCTGATTAAAACTTTTAATGAAAGGATAAAAAAAGATATATAAGAATGAACCACACCATTTCCTCAAAGAAAGACACTTGTCTAACCGTCCATGGCCCATATGGGGCTTGTCCCAGAAAACACCAAAAGCTATAGAACTTTCTCATGTGAAACGAAATAAATAGTTTCATGGAAAAAAGAAGAAAGTGAAACGAAACATAGAAAAATGAATTGAAAAAGATGAGCGTTTTACCAAACCCAACAGCTGGAATCAACATAGCACAACTTTAAAAGCCTCTTTTGTCTAGTAGGATGATCTATTGCTTTTATCCCTTCTAGTTGGTTGAGCAATGCTTCTACAAGGATGACTGATGAATTCGCTTCTACGAGGACGACTGAGAAATTTATAAACTTATTGAACCTGCTTTTAAGAGGGGCTAATCTCTTACCTTGGCTGTAGATGCTTGGGTATTTTGTGCAGTATCTTTAAGACTTCAGGTTGCTGACTCATCTGTATGTTTTCTTCAACACTCTAGAATTATGATGAAGATAACTTCGACTAGATTGTGAGGCAGACCCCACAATTTGTGACTTTCATGGCTATAGGTAGATCCACAGCTATCAAATCCTCTAATCTGTGTGCATCGGGGCAGCCTCGGACATATATGGTGTTTATCATGAAAATGTCTATCACCGTTTCTCTTGTTCTTGAACTTGCTATGATTTTTTTTTCAAGTACAACTGCAGGCATCTGAAAGGTTGCTGATGGAATTGTGTGGGTGCAATGTGGCCTTTCTTTTTGTTTCCGATCATCTCTCTATGTTTAGGATTGTTCTAGAGATGTGATGCAAAAAAGTTGTGAGATCACATTGGGTCTATCGGGCACCTGTTCCTTGCTGTGACAATAAATTATGTTTTGGCTCCTTCGTTTACTTGCTGAATTGGTTCTTATACTTGCTGCAGCGTTGTCATAATGGAAGGTGATCCTCATCCTGGAGCAGTAATTGGGCGAATGTCTTTCCAGTGTTTTAATCCTTCTATAGATGTAAGTAGTGAATCCTAGTAGCCTGATTGTAACAGTTGTACTTCTAGTCCTGGGTTTCTCGTTTACGTCAAAGTGTCTTGTCCTTAGAAAATGAATGAAGAGGCAGTAAATCTTCGTCAGCCAGATGTTCCAGTGGCATTTTCTGGTACTAAAAATGAAGGATCTTCTCTCAGGTATGAGGATTGTGTACTAGATCTAAAAATTTTTAGTCATTTTCTCTATGTTAATTCTTCACAATGTTGTCTAGCAAAAAAGAGAATTATTCTGCATGTTTTGCAGTCTTTTCATGAGGTTGCTTCATCATTCCTGCTGCTATTATATGGCATGTGGATCTGACCTAGTGCATGTTTTAAAATTCCATTCAGGGTTTATTCTGTGAATGAGCTGAAACTATTGTCATGGGATTTCAAGCAAGATTGATGTTTTAAGTCATAATTCAAGAAGGGAGATTTGTTGTAGTATACATAAACTGCTAAGTGAAAAACTTGATTTCCCCTGCTCCTGTTTTTCTTTTTTCACGATACATAGTACAGATTATGCGAACTTTGAGAGATGACCAAAACAGCACTCCCAGGGCAGACTATTTAAGGGGGACACTAGGGTTCAGATTTGTCTTTAAAGTTGGCCTGTTAGCAGGATGCAATTTTGGTGGTGCTGCTTGGTTCCGAATTACAAAATACTTGTGTGAGCCAGTGGAGAAATTGCTATCTCAGAATCAAGAGTAATGTTTGTGATTGGGGAGACCTTGTAGAATGTCCAATGACATCCATTGTCTCTTGTAAATGCCACAGGGATAATGGGTCTGCAATTGGTGGAGGAGAACTGCTTAGCTTTGATAAGCAGGATGCTGAAGAAAATGGAGACTTTAAAAGAAAGCAATCTGAAGTTGTAGCAGAAACTCCTTATCCCAGCAAAAGAACTATGCAGAGTGATCAACGGTCATTGCCTGCTGGCGGTCGAAGTTTTCACAAGCAACCAAAACTGGAAAAGCTAGATTGGAATATTCTGAGACCATCAAAGGGTCAGCGAGAGAAATAAGAATATGTTAAGTATTGTCTTAGGATGCTCATTGATCTCGTTGTTCCACCGTTTCTGTTAGGCATTTGATTTATAGAATTATAGTGCAGTTGTATTGTTGTCATAGTAGCAAGCGTAATACCAAAAAAGAAAATGTTTTTAGCCACTCTCTCTCTCTCTCTCTCTCTCTCTCTCTCTCTCACACACACACACACACACACACACACACACACACACACACCCACACACGAACTTACTGGATGCCTTTGAACAAAACCCTCTATGTGGCCAAAAGAGAAGTTGAGAACCTTTCATTCTTATTTGCACAGGTTGTTATGCCAAATCTTTACTTCATAGAATTTCTTTGCCCTATTGCTCTGTACTTCCTCATAGTTTTCTGAAACAGGGAGAGAAAGAGAGGTCAATCAAATGCAGAGAATTAAGCATCTTTGTCTTCGGCAAATACTCAATTGTGGATATTTGCGAAGCTATTGAGCTCATTTGAGATGTAGTGTGGGAGTATCATTGAAGCACTGTGACCTGATCGTTTGCTCTACGTACTTATACCAGAGTCGGGCTTAGTATGGAGGAGTGAGAAGGCCTGGGGAGTGTTCCTGCGATTGGCTCTAATGAGGGCTCTTGAAATGAACCAGGGATTCTTACGGCTAATCCTATCTTTCAATCCGTCCGTTATACTCTTTAGGGTGAGCTATTTCGTGAAGAAACTGCAAAAGGATCCAAGCGAAAGGAGAAAAAAAGAGGAGAAGAACTAATGCCAGTCCTGAAGTATCTCCTGGATAACACTTTAGGATAACAAAAGATCATGGTGGTCTAGTCCTTAGCTTCAAAAGAAAATGAAGAAGCTATTTACATTACATTTGCTCAGAGGCCAAACATCCTGCGGTAAGCTCAGCAATTAGAAAGTAGGCTATACATGGCATCAGGTTTCGTAGCAAGACACTATCTGTAAAGAATAGATACAAATATGCTAGGCGAAAGTGCACAGAGTTCTAGCCAAATCCCTAAGCAGGTACCCAGCACGAGAGTGCATGGATCACTCTTCCTTTCCATCCCTGTAGCATCCAATATCCATCCTGATCTATGATGAAATCCTTGTGATAGTCTGCCTTCACCGTTTTCTTCACTTTTCTAAATATCTCATCATCCAACGGAATCAGCCTAAAGCCTGCTCTAATATTTCTGATCTGCCACTGCTTGTACGTCTCAGGCCTCTCCACCCTGGCGAAACCTTCACATGCGACAGCATTCATTGCATCTCTGGCAAACACCTCTTTCTCAAAGAGCATCCTCTGGGGATCCTCCCGAGGTAAATTCACATCAAACATATCAAACAGTGAAGAGAAATGAAACAGCGCTTCTCGGAACCTCGTCACAAAAAAAGGAGCATTATAGGAGCCGTTGACCACCCCGTGGACGAAAATATCCGGATTAATCCTTTTTATCAAATTCAAAACTGCATCCCTTGGACTGTTCATCGACACTGATTCATCAGCCAGGTTCTTCAACCTGTGCAAGCAGTTGACCACAGTCATCTCGTCTCCTTCGAGCTTCAGATCCTCTAATTGGATGGTTTCCCACTTTTTTGCAATCACATGGTACTCAAAGTCCACGTTGAATCTCTTGGCATACTTCTCTAAGCGTCGCCCAGTTTCCTCAACCCTCTCTGAAGGCCTAAACCCTGGTTGCGGGAACTCAATACCGGTCATGCGGATCTTGGGAGGGCCACCTTGTCGTCTTGAGATACGTTGTATGAGGCAGGGCCATTGGAAGCCATAGAGTATGCCAAAATCAATAATGTGAAGCCTTCGTGCTTCCTCAGCTCTTTTCATGATTGTTCTGTTTGCAAAAAAATTTGACATCCTTTTAAAGGGGCACGCTTGGACATAGACCTGGTAGGATTTGAGGATTTCGGCAGCAGATGCACCATTACCTAGTAGTACCGAATAGGATGGTGTCTCTGTGCCTTCCAAACGTGCTTCAAGGCCATTGGCAAAATAATAGGCCAGCCTCTGGGTGCCGTCCCCAAAGGCAGAAGAATGCTGTCTGATTTGTTTGAGCAGTTCATGTGAACTCCGATGATCATTGCTTGCCACAGATTGTGCACATTGAGTCAAAAGGGTCCACAGATCCACCATATCCCCTTCACTTCCCTTTTTCCTCCTGCGTGATGTTTTGCCACTGCCATTGCTGCTGCTGCTGCTGCTGCTACTGGATCCTTTTGCCGGCACATTCCGCTGCAACTCTTCAATTTCTCGCTTTTCTGGGTTATCAAAAAGTGGGCATAATTGGTCATCTCTTCCACCTTGACAAAGCAAGACCTTGTCAAATAAAGCTGTTTGTTCATCAAACTCTTCTTCCACGAAAATTGCCGACTGTTTGTTACTTCGTCCTTCTTGTTGGTACTCTCCATCTTCCCGTCCGTGACTTTTCTTTCCCCTGTTGGGAGAACACTGACTTCCCTCACCCTCTGACCCAGTATGATCAATTACTTCTCTTGGTTCCTGTAACACTGTCCAGTTGCCCCCCACGCCAAGTATATCAGTAGTCCCACTTAAAAGGAGCTCATCAGCTGCTTGTATTCCACTATATGAGTCAAGATCCAGATACGAGCTAAAAGAAGAATCAATTAAAGCAGCACGAGAGACATTGCAATTACCCTGCTCGCAAGCTCCATTGAACTTAACATGGTTTGATACAGTTGCGCAGCTGTGACAATCATCAGAATTGCTATTTTCAGGGGAATAATCATCATATCTACTCACGAAGTTTTCATTAACATAAGGCGACGAATTATCTGATGAAGGGGTATCTTTCTGGTAGAGGACATCACGCCAATTTTTTTCTTCGGCCTGAAGAGCGGCCAAGCAATCCTGCAGCATGCAGTTTTTCTCCTCCAAGTCCTCTTCCATGAGCATCTCACTTATGAACTTGAAGATCGAATTGGAGGTATCACTATCTTCTGGAGATTCCACCTCCAAGCTACTGGAAGCTGGCGATGCATTGGCAAAGGGTTTACTGGTTTCGGCATCACGTTCGAACCCATTAATGAGATTACGATTTGGGTGGATCGATATCGATCCATGGTCAAACTTCAACCCGTTTAAGGAACTAGAATATTCTGCTAAAAGGGACTCCATAAAAACCTAACCGCGAGAAACCCAGAAGACAATTGCTTGCAGAAGATTGAGAAACAGAAGAAGCGCCAGAGAAAAAGTGGATAGAAGGCGGCCCCCTCCTTTTTTCTCTGTCTCTCCTCGCAATCAACCGTCCGAATTCTCGGGCGTCAGCTTTGCAAAATCTCCCCCTGAATGTTTGGTTAAACAAGGGAAAAACTCAATACCCACACGGAAGCAAAAATAAGGCAATCGAATCCAAGTCAACAACGCCACCACCAACATCGAGCCAAAAAAGTAAAAGCAGAAAACTTCAAGTCATCCAAATGATTCAGATATCACGTAATACTGCCAACACGCAGCACAAAACCCGCAGATTCAGATCAATCCCCCGACAAAGGAAAAAAAAGCAGGAACAGGAACGAGAAAGCTATTATCAAAGGAAAAAGAAAATTCAGAGAGAGAGATAGAGAGAGAAAGGAATACCTTGGGAAAGAAAGAGAATATACGTTGCCCAAATGACAGACTGAAAGCCTATTGACTGATGTGAAAGGTCGATTCTTGGGTCATATACTCTCTCTCACATAAGGTGGAGGAGAGGTGGAAAGACAATAACAACAGAGACCCACCTCACGGTGCCCAGAAGCTTCAAGGAAACATCTCGAAAAAATGAGACCAAGGAAGCCGCCACCTCCGGATCCTCACAGGTTTACCCTCGCCGATATAAACCGGTCACCGTTCGGTGACGCTGATGTGTTGTCGGGAGCATGATCAAAAAAGAATCGACCTATTCTTGGGGGGGGGGCTGTTCTAAATTTTATATGTATATTGGGTGAAAGATACCTGTCCGCGGGACCAAGATAGGAAAAAGAAAAGGTTTCCTTGCCGATCAAGATGTTTGACTAATTATTAAGGAGAGTGTGAACGCACCCTGAGATGCTCTCGTAGGTAAGTTAAGGGGGGGACCGCAAGTGGACGTCAGAAAAATATTAACTGCCCCCCCATGATTCCATGCCTTTCTTTTTCACCCACTTGCTCAGTCACGTCCCGATTATGATTTGATTAATCTGAAACTTAATGAGCAAGATTGGATAAGCAAATTGGACCCAATTCAGAGAACCTCGAGATGGTGGGTGGGTTATCATCTATGCTGTCAACTTACTGTGCAGATCCATGCCGTTTCCCCTTTGTTTAATGCGTTGGTGCTGTGCCCTGCCCGTTGGTCTTTGATGACCACCCTGTGATCATCTTCTTGATTCTCCCCGCACATGCACTCTCTGGCTCGGGAGCCGCACAGATTTTCTTGATCTTCCAACCTTTTCTTCCTCACCCCTGGCATTGAAATGTCAAAAAAGTTGTTTGTCTTTCAACCATCAATTAGGGTTTTAGTCTCGTCTGCTTGCCACATAACCTATCCTTTAGGACCAGTCCCCGCACGGTGTCAAGTTACCAAATCCCCATCTACGTTGTCGCAAAGGCCATTGCGTCACTTTCAGAACTGGAATGATAAATATTCAATCAAACATTATTGGTCTTTATTTTTTTGGACAGACAATTATTGCTCCTTATTACGAAAGTGAGAATTGTCTCAGTAGCTTCTGAGCTTGGCAACATCTTCTTGTAGCATATTTGCATAATTGATGGAGGGCCGACCGGGATTTCATCTTTTATTAAGGAAAGATGTACCTGCTCAGCTCCATTATCGAATACTTTATCCCATTTAATTACCATGATCAATAATTTTACGGAGATGATTGTAAATTTTCAGACATGTTAATAATTCCACGTCAGTAGCTTCCATTATTTTGTTAATAACCACCTAAAAACGTGTTAGTAAAGTAGAAATTTGCCAAATTTGTCGGGAGTTTGATGATTAACGTGTTGAAGTACTTAAATATTAATTAATGCATTCGTCTAATAGCTTAAGTTTTTTGAGCAGTTGGTAAAGGTCCTACAAAGCATGAGGTCATGAGTTCGAATATTTTCAGATCCCTATTTGCCTCCCTAAATATATTTTCACGTCTAGTATTAGGCAAAAAGATCAGACTAAGCGTGAGGGGGAGCGTTGAAGTACTTAAATAATCCACCCCTTTGCCTAATAATTTAAGCTTTTGGAGCAGTTGGCATACTACAAGTGAGTGGGAGTGTCGAAGCACTTAAATATTAATCAATGCCTTCGTCTAATAGTTTAAACTTTTAAGAGCAGCTGGCAATGGTCCTACAAAATCTCTACATAAACAGATGCACCACATTTAGGCCATATCGGATGCAGAACCATGGTGATTACTAGTTTTTGTCTCACAATAGCCTCCAAAGAGGAAAATTTCCTAAAAGGATAATTTTTCCCAATTCAGTGAGTGGCTGCTATTTTGATGTCAAAAATGTTTTCGATCAGTCAATAGACCAGTTGATATGGCAACGAGAATTGTCCACCCATATTCGAATGGTCCATGGGACTAAGAAAGGCCAAAAGCTAGTCCCATATGTTGGAAAGTCTCACTTTTAGATTAGATTCATCCTTTCTGAAAATGAATGTTCACTTGGAGTACATTATATACTTACTAAGTTGCCTTCACATCTCATTCTTGATGTTCTTCTGATGTTTATCGCCTCTGGTTCGCAAAACCAGCAATAATCAGAGGGGGAAGTAGAAAAGAAATTTTACCTGCAAGATAAATTTGATGTTATTGAATAATTAAGTAAGAAATTGCAGATCTTGCTGCACACTAACTTGGATCTTAAGAAAGTCTTATCTGCACAAAATTTTGGGACTTGGCAACTATTGAATAATTATTTTGGCTGAATCTCTTTTTTTTAGTTTACCAATGGTGTTGTAATAGTTGCTGCATTGTACTTCGATATGTTCTTGATACATGTGAGAAGCCTGAATTTACTTTTCGGACTTTTCTAGTGCCATCACTTGTGACAATTCAATTTGGAAATCCTGTTGGCCCTCGTTGGTTGTTGGAATTGGCATTTCAGATTCTCGTTTGCAGTGCATCCATGTCTCCCAAGTAGTTATGACCAACATACCTTCATTGCCATGGAGACTGCAAAATTCTTTACTCCAGTCAATGAGAAATAGATCAGCACTTCAAGAAATCTAAAATCTGAAATGCCATTGATTCTTACACAAGTATAGACTTCTCCCTCACTGACCGAGTCTCATTTTTCTGGTATGAGGCTTCAGGTAGTGACACTGAAGGCACTATCCCATTATGGTCAAATTATGGATTGCAGCCTACTTATGCTGGAACTTGACTCCGTGGATCTAGGCATACGTAGTTGCATTTCCCATTAGTTAATCAGATATAAGGACCAACTATAGGTCGGAGCTCCATTAGTAATTGGACTTGGCAAAGATGATTGCCTCTGAGTTTCTGTGAAAATGATGATTGAAGCGTTTGCTCACTTAAGGATGGACAAAGACATGCGGTAATCGGACTGAAGGGCAGCTGTAAAATATGTTTTTTTCTTGAAACCCAAATGAGTGTAAAGACACGTTGAACCAGTAAAAGGTTCGCTCCGGGTGACAAGAGTCGGTCAAAATGATCTAAACACGGAGGAGATGAAGTATGTGATTCTGAGAGTTCCAAAATAAGGCTGCCTATAATTGTAGGAGGTCAGGTCGTGAAAGTATATCAAAGACATATATTGTACTTGAAGATAAAGGCTATCACATCAGCCTAAAGGATGAAACGGTTCAACTCATAGCAAAGATACATGACTGACCCCAAAAAAGAAGAAGCAAAAATAGTAGAAATTGTTCGATCTAATGCCAATGCTGTGCTAGGAAGAGCCAAGAAACAATTCCATTCGTTCAGAGAAGTAAAGCAAGAATTGCATCAAACTTCTTTTGCCGAAACCACAAGGAAGAAGCAAAGATTCTATGCCACTGCAAGATATAAACTTATGGAGTTGGCAATGCACTCCATGTATAAGACAGACTAATAAGATGTCTTCCACACAATAACCCTGACTCTTTGATTTAAATCCTCCTGTCTGCCCAAAACGGCATTATCCTCCTCCTGTAATATCTTCTTTTGGGATGATTTACAGCAATTGTACTTGACCTTTGAAAGATTTGAATATATTGTATCGGCTTCTTCTTATGATCTGCAAGGAAGAATCGAATGATTATCCAAACAGAAGCTAACTGCTAGCTGATACCTGGAAATGTGAAGCAAGCATATATAGATGAGACAGGAAAATGAGCAGCACCTTAGCTTCTGTCATACATGATCCTCACCTCGCAATTCAGGAAGGATTTCTCTCGTTGTGGCTTATTATGATAGAAAACGTGCTTTCAGATCAAACTATGCTGATAACCAGCAGGTGTAACCGTAAATTAACCTGCCCCTCCAACCGAGAAGCATCCAGTTACTTTCATCCTCTAGCACAAAATCCTTGTGGTAATCTCTACTCAACTTAGCCCTAGCTTTCTTTATGAACTCCTGATCCAAAGGCAGCTGCTGGAAGCCAGCCCTCGTAAGACGTGCTTGCCACTGCTTATATGTTTCGGGCCTCTCAACCCTCTCCATACCTTCACACGCCACAATATTCATAATCTTTCGCCCAAAGAAATCTCTCTCCAGAACCAATCTCTGTAAATTGTCATGAACTATGGTAGTGTCAAACATATCATAAAGCGTAGAGAGGTGCAAAAGAGCCTCACGGAATCTTGTTAAGAAAAATGGTGCACTATATGATCCATTTCTTATAATATGAATAAAGATATGAGGTCTCATACTCCTAATGAGGTTTAAGACCATATCTCGCTGACAGTTCTCCTCAACTGTCTCGTCATAGAGATGCTCAAATCGAGAAAGACAATTCACGGCAACCACCTCGTCACTCCGGATCTTGAGATCATCAACTTCGATACATTCCCAGCTCGCTGATGCCACAGCTTGGAATTCAAAAGGTACATTAAAGTGCTCACAATACTTGGCCAAACGGCGACCTGTTTCGTCAATTCTTTCAGCGGGACGAAATCCAGGTTGTGGAAACTCTATTCCTGTGATTCGCAGCTTTGGTATCCCCACTGTTCTCTTTGAGAGCTCTTGGATAAGGATTGGCCATTGGAAACCAAAACTGATACCAAAGTCTATGATATGAAGCACTTTTGCTGTTTCTGCTGATTTCAAAATCATGTAGTTTGAGAAAAGGATTTGGAATTTTGGGAATGGACAGGAAGTATAATGAGGTTGGTATGCTCTCATCTTGTCAGCTTCCGATCTCTTCTGGATAACTGAATAGTAAAAAGCTTGACTTGTACCTGCACTGCCTGCAAGGCGTGCTTCCAGGGCATTGGCAAAATAATGGGCTACCCTTTGGGAACCATCACCGGAGGGGGATGAATCTTTTCTGATTTGCCTAAGCAGTTCACGAGCGGTCTTGAAGTCATTGGTAGAGACGGCTTGTGCACAGAGAATCAGAAGACTCCTCAAGTCCGACGTGCTCTTGTTTCCCTTCTTCTCACTATGACACCGAATACCATTAGGATCATGAAGATCCTTGATTTCACTTAACTTCTCCGGTTTGCACTCTAAGGAAAGAAGCCCCCCATTTTTGTTCATGAGCAACAACTTTTCAAGCAAATCTGAAAGCTCAGATTCTTCGTTGTACGAAGCCAATTGCTTGCTGGCCCGCCCTTCTTCAAACCTGGCATAATGCCTTTCATGATTCTTTCTCCCCCTTGACCCATTCTCTGATTGATTGCCACCATTGATGCCAGTTTCTTCTATCTCTCTGAGGGTTGGAGCCAATCCATCTTTCTCCTGATTGTTAGTTATATGAATGCTACTAGGGATGAACTTCCTGGCTTCCTCTAACCCTTTATTAAATTGCAGGACAGACTCATATTTGTTGAAGATATGCTTATCTAGTAGCTCACTTGGAACCAAGTAACAAAACTTGTCTCCATACTTAGGCAAGCTGTTTACAGAAATGATGGAGGACTGAAATTTGCCATCCACATTAGACTGCAAGACCACGTCACCAAGACTTTTGGCATGAATGGAAGCATAATTATTTCCTGCCGGATCATCATATGAATTAGGATGCAGAGTATGGCCAGAGTTGGAGCTGGTGCTTGAAGTGCCATCGCTGCCTTGATCACTGCTGCTTTCCCAAGGATTCCAACTCGAGCTGTTGATGACCTGATTGGTATCCATCCGTCCGATTTGCTCTGGGGAATCTGGATATTTCTTGCCAAGTGCATCATACAATGACTTTTCAGTATGTCGTAGAGCCAGGATGTTGGGAATGACCCATGGTTGCTCCTCCATATTCTCTTCCATAAGCATCTGATTTATGTATTTGAGAACAGGATCCGTTGAGTTGCTGTGATCTGAGTGGGAAAGAGACTCCCCACCTTTATTTGGGCTTTCACTGGAGCTAGTCGAATGGCGAAGCATCCCTAAATCGGGTCTTGTGTCTGCTGATGGAAGATCCAGGTCTCCGCTGAGGTTAAAGGGAACAGATGGCACATAGTTTATGGGTTCAGGTTGGGGCGGGAAAGATGTCATTTCTACGGAGTTGGAAATAACAGGAGTTTCATTGATTTTGACTGCATTAGAGAGATTTTGGGAATGATATGAAATCGCTGGATGAGTGAGGGTATCGTCCTTGAAACAATCAACAGGGGAGGAGAATTCAGGGAAGCTGGGCTCCATTGTGATCACCGTCTCAAAATCCTCCGAAAGCTCACAGCCTCAAATGAGTGTCTGATGTAGAGTATCATGCAACTGCTTGTCAGAAGCCTAGCTTTGAAATTTAACTGTCATGTAAGACAATTTGATCTGCATATAATTTACCTTTTCTATAGACAGTCCAATCCCCTGAGAATCCAAGATGATTCAAGTCAATTCCTAAGGAGATCTAGGGACGTATAAACGGAAAACAAAGGAATCATTTTCTGGCCTCTAGTTTAAAAAGCATGAGCAGAGCGAGACATGTAAATTTTGACATTCGTGCGAATGTGATCTAGCTTCGCTAGACATTGGAAATAAAGCAAAGAATCAGTGAAAGGAAACGTAGAACTACTGGAACAAATCGTTTGGAAGAGTAATCAAATGCTGTAATCACAAGAACAAAATGATGAAAACTGCGAGTAGCATACCGAAGGAAGAAAGGTGCAGCTCCTAGGAGGATTCAGTGGGATGAAGCTCACTAGTTGCAGACATCCCTGTACTTTGAGTGATTCGTCTTTTAATAGATATTGAAGAAGGCAATGACATCTTTTCACCTCTTTTTGATGGTGGACACACCTTTATACCTGAGCTCAAAATAAAGCTCGCCCACACTAATTATTTTACGTTAATGTTGCATGACTTATATATGCCCAGTATTGCTGTGAAGGCGGTATATCATTACCATAAAACAATTGCAAAGCCTGTTGACCAGATCAGAGTTCAGACATCATATGGGACTCTTTGTAGTCATTAATAAATGATTAATATTGCCCTCCAAGGAGAACAATTTGTTCAAAGGATGACGTTTTCCGAAATAGTGAATGGCTGCTATTCTTGAGAATGAGGATTCCAAAAGTCAAAGATACATATCCGGCCAAATTTTGAATGGCCCAAGAAACTAAATGCCTTGTCCCAGGTAATTGCAGTTTTCTAGAATCAGAAAAAGATTCGTCCAATCTGGGTTCTCTCTCACAATGCACAAATAATTTTTTTATTGGTTTTGCATGAATAGTTAATACCAATTTTTCTAAAGCTAATATAATCTGAAGGGAGAAAAAGGGAAGGAATTTGTGACATTTTAGTCTTGCATGTTATCGGCCCTTTTTATAATTGGTATTCTGATCCCTTTTGAATCCATATACCTCAAGGACCAGCATTCCTATTTCGCCATGATGGCAAACTACATACACAAAGTCGATGAATCATAATGCACTTTGAGGACTTCGAAAGGAAGAATGGTGTGCTTGGACTTGCACACTCCATTGACAGGTCCAGCTTTGTTCAAACATGGATCAGAGCCCATGTTCACACTCGACAAGCAGTCACAATTACTATATATATACCTTATTATATATTTGGACCCAACAATAACTCAAAGCTCCATGCCGTTGACCGTTGGTAGAGATGATTGAGTTCACTAAGTCAATGTGAGGGTTATCTTGAGAGAGTTTGCTTGGTTCAGTTTAGATGAGAACATGTGTTAACCTGACTCAAAAGTGATTTTACCTGAACAAATAGAGAGGAAAATTAAACCAAATGTACAGGATCAATTATATTGTTCCAATAGTTCCAAACGGAAACTGATGAAGTTTTCAAATCCTCACGTGATGTTAAGATAAAGATATAGAGCACTTACCAGTTGAATCATCTCCAAGTAGAAAATGAAATGACTAATCTGTTAAACAAGCATACAAGGAAATAACACTGCAATATCGCTACTATCAGTATCACTGCTACAGAAGCTGACAGACAATACCATCCACTTAGAGAAATAACGCAAGATTTGCTGGCACATCTGCCAATATCTGAGATGAACCAACAGACATAAGACACCACCATGCTTAAAGTACATGAAATTACTAACAAAAAGACTTGTCACGTTGGCTTTGCACTACATAGATAACTCTCCTCTATTGACCACCAGTAACAGTGTCATCAACGACGGGCCCTAATATTTAATTGAGATCTTCCTTCTGCTAAAAAGGGTTTTACTCTGCACTAGTTTTGCCCAAAAATGAGAGATCCTTCCACTAATAATAGTTGATGAAATAATTTGCAGGCGTTGTATTCTACTCTTGACACATTTCACAAGAATGTATTTGGTGCTTCATTTATCTGCAAAGAAAAAATCACAAGATTATCTAAAAAAAGCTGACTAACCAGTAAGTGCACACTTAGTGCCATCATACCTGCTCTTTGCTAGGCATGATGCAAGCATACTTAGGTGAAACCCGAGAATGAGCATTACCTCAGCCTCTTTTGTATATGTTCCTTGCCTACTGAGGGTCATCATCTTAGACAGACATGCTTTAGAATGCGGAGTAGTTTTTGCACAATCAAAACATTCTGTAATGAGCAAGAGTTCTTTATGATAACATTTAGGAAGAGTTGCTAATATTGTT
Organism: Melaleuca quinquenervia; assembly: GCA_030064385.1. Classification (NCBI taxonomy): domain Eukaryota; kingdom Viridiplantae; phylum Streptophyta; class Magnoliopsida; order Myrtales; family Myrtaceae; genus Melaleuca; species Melaleuca quinquenervia. The sequence goes on along the minus strand of CM057719.1, from coordinate 26,375,205 downwards.
TATCATCCCCCGCCCATATTGCCCTTCTACTTGTAAAAAGGAAGCTATGTTGGTAACCCAACAGGTGCAACCAGAAATCATGTAGCCCGTCCAACCAAGCAGCATCCAGTTGCTTTCTTCATCAAGCACGAAATCCTTGTGGTAACAGCCACTCCACTTAGCACTGGCTTTATTCATGCGCTTCTAATCAAGAGGAAGCTGACTGAAACCAGCACAGGTCAGACCAACTTGCACCGCCTATGCGTTTCACGCCTATCAATCCTCTGTACAACTTCACATGCTGCAAAATTCACAATCTCACGGGATAAGAACATCAGAAGTGCCAAAAGTTATGTACGGCACTCATTTCAGTACCAAAAGTTTTAAAATGCTCACTTCAGTACCACTTTTTCAAAAAATCGAAAATTTTAGTGCCAACTCGCCGGAAGTCCAATGAGCGATCGGATCAGGTGCACAACGATTAGGTCAAGGCCAAATTTGAGCAAACTAGGAAACGTCGAAGGAAGAGACTAGTTAGGCTTCGATCGAGACTCACTCATGAGCATTTTGTGACCGATGGCAGCTACTAAGGTGGTCGGAGGTGCCATGGGTGGCTCGACGAAGGTGGTTGGCCAGAGTTCTGAGTCTGGGAGGAGCAGTTGGGTAATATAGTGAAATTCTCCCAAATGGCGAAATGTTGACTGTCAAGACTGGTGTCATTATGCTCGGGAGAGGTTTAGGAATCTTTTCCAATTAGTGGTCATGGCTGGAAACTCCAAAATCCCAAAATATGGCCATAAACTTTAACTGGGTGCACAAACTGAGCAACAAAGCTTCCTAGCAAACTTCAATAGCCTTCGGGACCAAATCGATCGTGTCCAAGGGCTTGGATATATTCTAGAGATTCCAAGGAACATAATGATGTTTTCAATTTTGCGTGAGTATCCCTGAATTTCTCTAATTTTGTGTTTTTCTCTCCATTCTCGCGAAACGGGGGCTCTCCATGATTAGAGTAACTTCCGATGAGATTCCGACAACTCGACGGCGAGAAGGGGTGGCACGATGGCTCAAGAAGGTGAGGAAATGAGTTAGTTTTCGATTGATGGTGGTGGGTGGTCGTGGGTCAATGTGGAAGGGCCTCAATTTGTTGAAATTCCAGTCGAGCTTCACGGAGAGCCAAAGTTTATTTTTTAAGAGTATTTTTTTATTATTAAAAATGCCGACGTGGGTGCTGAAGTGGCACTTTTTGGCCAGAATTTTCACCGTTGACACTTAGGAATTCAGTTTTTTCCGGAATTAGCATTGAAGTGAGCATTTTGAAACTTTTGGCACTAAAGTGGGCACCGTTCACAACTTTTGGCACTTCTAGTAATCTTACCCCAATCTCACCCATAGAGTTCCCTCTCCAAAGTCGAATATGTGAAGCACCTCTGCTGTCGCTGCCAATTTTAAAATCATGAAGTTTGTAGCAAAGATTAAGAATTTCATAGATGGACAGGCCAAAGGATGGAGTTGGTATGCTCTCAGCTTGTCATCTATCGATCTAATTTTGACTTGAAGACATAAAGCTTGACTCGGATCGACGCTGCCAGTAAGGCCTGCTTCCAGTGCAATCGCAAAATAATGGGCTAATCTTTGAGAGTCATCACCAGTGGTAGACCAATCAATCTGGTCTAATTTGCTTTAGCAGTTCATGAGCAGTCCCAAAGTCATTAGCGGAAATGGCTTGTACATAGAGAATCAGAGGACTACTCAAGTCCACTGAGCTCTCGTTCCGCTCTTAATAGTTAGTTTTAATCTTTCTTATCAGATTCTTGCTATGCTTCAGCTATTTAATCCTGGTGATTCTTGTCGAATATCTTTCAATTGAACAAGCAATGTACACCATTTTCGGTTGATCATCCTTCCTCATCTATAGTTGACGCAAGGATGACCGCATCAAATCAATTATAACTTCAATGCCGACACTTGATCTTCAGATGAGTACCTCTTTTGAGATGTTCTCTTTGGCTGGAGCTTCTATTTAAGATATTCAAGTTGCATGCAAGCTGCCTGTAACTTGGTTTCAGATTTGACGATTGCCGTCACTTGTCACATTTCAATTGCAAGTCCTATAGGCCCTCATTAGAATCGACATTTTCAGAATCTCTGCATCCATATTAAAACAGCCAACATAACTTCATTGGAGTTGAGAGGGCAAACTTCACACAATATGAAGGTTGTGTGCGGTCTAGCACATTGGTTCTTAAAATGACATAGGAACAATCCTCAGTGGCCACATTCCATTAGCAGGTCCAGCTTTTTCCCAGCTTCCATCAGTTCTTACTTCCACTGAAACTCGGCTATGCATAATTAAGCAAATTGAGTCATATTTCTTAAAGTTTATTAGATAACACGGCCAACATTAGTTCGAAATTTAGAGCTCCATCATATCTAAAGTATTTTGAGGACCTCTTGTGGCTGATCCAAAAGCTTAAGCTATTAAATGATATCTTGACACTCTTAACAATCTTGAACATTGAAAGAGATGATTGGTTCTACTACGTAAATGTGAGGGCTACCCTGTAATATTCTGCATAGTTTGGTTTAGAAAAGGACATCTAAACCTGACTTGGGGGGCAGCTATATAAAGGATCTGCAAAGATGTGTGCAAGCAAATGGAATTTAACAGCAAATACTATCAAATATTAAGTAATACCAATGGCTCAGTAGCTTCTGAGTTTGTCACTACCTGAAATGGCAACATCTTTTTGTAGCATTTTTGCTTAATTGATGGAGGGCCAACCAGTTTAGAAAATGCCTCTTACCTAATCTGCTTTTGCTTTTACAGGAAACGACATATTCCTGCCTTTTATTAAGGAAAGACTTTAACCTATGTGCTCAGCTCCATCACTCCATACTTAGTCCGAGATCATTTCCATGATCAATTACTTTACAGTGGTGATCGTAATTTTTCAGACATTCATGTTAGTAGCTCCATTATTTTGTCATTAGGTACATAAACGTGTTAGTAAAGTAGGGATCTGCAAAATTTCAGCAAGTTGATCCCCGATGTTGGTGTCAAGTGAGGAGATCATTCCCATACACAGTCGCACCACATTGGACCATATCAGGTGTGGAACCGTTGAGGTTATTTATTAATGTCGTTTGATAATTGCCTCCAAAGACGAAAAGTTCCTGAAGAATAATATTTCCAATTCAGTCAATGGCCGCTATTTTGATGTCAAAATTTTTTTCATTAGTCAATAGATAGTTGATATGGCGCCCTGTATTATCTACCAATAGTTGAATGGTGCATGGGACTAAGAAAAGGCCAAGAGCTAGTCTCAAATGTCGGAAAGTCTCAATTTTAGATAAGATCTATCCCTTTCTGAAAGGAACATTCACTTGCCCTATTTTTATGCAAACGCTGTACTACGAAAGAGACAAGAAACAACTCCACTGGTTCAGAGAAGATAAGCAAGAATTGCATCATACTTCTTTCACCAGAATTTTTTTTACCAAGCAAGAAGCAGAAGTGCTATACTTCTGCAAGGAATAAACTTATGGAGCTGACACTGCACTACACGTATAACACAAACTTACAAAGATGTCTTCCCCACAATAACTCCAACTCTTTGAGTGATATCCTCCTGCTAAATCAGTTTTTTTTTATTATCATACTTCTGCCCAAAAAGGCATTTGCCTAAGATCCTTCTTTTGTAACATCTTCTGTTGAGATTATTTACAACAATAATACTATATCTTTGAAGAATTCGATATACTGTGGTATGATTTGCAAGGAAGAATCAAATGATTATCCAAACAGAAGCTAACTGGCTGATACATGGGTACACAAAGCAAGCATATTTAGGTGATACAGGAAATTGGGCAGCACCTCGGCGTCTCACGCACATTATCTTTACCTGGCAATTCAGGAAGAATCTCTCTCATTGGGGGTTATTATTATAGAAAACATGCTTTCAGAATGAATTATGCTGACACCCAACTGGTGCAACCTGAAATTATCCGACCCCTCCAGCCTAGCAGCATCCAGTTGTTTTCTTCATCAAGCACGAAATCCTTGTGGTATTCTCCACTCAACTTAGCCCTAGCCTTCTTTATGAAATCCTGATCCAGAGGAATCTGCTGGAAACCAACCCTGGTAAGACGACCTTGCCACTGCTTATACGTTTCGGGCCTTTCAACCCTCTCCATACCTTCACATGCCACGATATTCATAATCTCTCGCCCAAAGAAATCTCTCTCCAGAACCAACCTCACCTCATTGTCATGATCTACGCTAGTATCAAACATATCATACATCGCAGAGATGTGAAAAAGAGCCTCCCGGAATCTTGTTGTGAAAAATGGTGCATTGTAGGACCCATTTCTAATACCATGAATGAAGACATGAGGTTTCATACTCCTGATGAGGCTTAAGATCATATCTCGCTGACAGTTCTCCTCAACTGTCTCATCATAGAGATGCTCGAATCGAGAAAGACAATTCACAGCAACCACCTCTCTGCTTCTAATCTTGAGATCTGCAACTCTGATACATTCCCAGCTGGCTGATGCTACCGCTTGGAATTCGAAAGGTACATGAAAGCGCTCACAATACTCGGCCAAACGGCGACCTGTTCCCTCAATTCTTTCGGCCGGACGAAATCCAGATTGTGGAAGCTCTATTCCTGTGATTCTCAGCTTAGCAACCCCTTCAGTTCTCTTTGAGAGCTCTTGGATTAGGATTGGCCATTGGAAACCAAAATTAATACCAAAGTCTATGATATGAAGCACTTTTGCTGTTTCTGCTGATTTCAAAATCATGTAGTTTGAGAAGATGATTTGGAATTTCGTGAATGGACAGGCTGAATAAAGAAGTTGGTGTGCTCTCACCTTATCAGCTAGCGATCTCTTCTCGATAACTGAATAGTGAAAAGCTTGACTTCTACCGTTACTGCCTTCAAGGCGTGCTTCCAGCCCATTTGCAAAGTAGTGGGCTATCCTTTGAGAACCATCGCCGGTGGGGGTTGAATCTTGTCTAATTTGCCTTAGCAGTTCACGAGCAGTCTTGAAGTCATTATTAGAGACAGCTTGGGCACAGAGAATCAGAAGACTCCTCAAGTCCGATGTGCTCTTGTCTCCCTTCTTCTTACTGTGATCCCCAGTACCATCAGGACCATGAAGATCCTTGGTTTCACTTAACTTCTCTGATTTGCACTCTAATGATAGGAGCCCCCCATTCTTGTTACTGAGCAACAACTTTTCGAGCAAATCTGAGAGCTCAGAGTCTTCGTTGTCCGAAGCTATTTGCTTGTTGGCCCGCGCTTCTTCAAACTTGGCATAATGCCTTTCATGATTCTTTCTCCCCCTTGAACCATTCTCCAACTGATTGCTACGATTAATGCCAATTTCTTCTTTCTCTCTGATGGTTGGAGCAAATCCATCTTTCTCCTGATTGATAGTTATATGAATACTACTAGGGATGAACTTACTGGCCTCTTCTAACCCTCTATTATATTGCAGGACGGACTCATTGTTGTCGAAGATATGCCTATCTAGTAGCTCACTTGGAACCGCGTAACAAAACTTATCCCCATACTTAGGCAAGTTGTTTACAGAATTGGAGTAGCAAAATTTGTGATCCACGTTCAACTGCGAGGCCACATCACCATGACTTTTAACATGAATGGAAGCATAATCATTTCCTTCTGGACCATCATGTGAATTAGGATCCAGAGGATGGCAACAGTTGGAGCTGGTGCTGGTAGTGCCATTGCTGCCTTGATCACCGCTGCTTCCCCAAGGATTCCAGTTTGAGCTGTCGATGACCTGATTGGTGTCAACCCGTTCTGTTTGTTTGGGGGAATCTGGGTATTTCTTGCCAAGTGCATCATACAAGGACTTTTCTTTGTGTCGTAGAGCCACGATGTTGGGAGCGACCCAGGGTTGCTCCTCCAGATTCTCTTCCAAAAGCATCCGATTTATGTATTTGAGAACAGGATCTGTTGATTTGCTGTGATCTGAGAGGGAAAGGGACTCGCCCCCTTTATTTTGGCTTTCACTGGAGCTAGTCGAACAGTGAAGCATCGCTAAATTGGGTCTTCTATCTGTTGATGGAAGATTCGGGTCTCCATTGAGGTCATTGTTAACAGACGGTACACAATATATGGGTTCGGATTGGTGCAGGAGCGAGGTCATTTCTGCTGGGTCGGAAATGACAGGTGCTTCATTGATTTTGACTGCACTACACAGACTTCTTGAATGATATGAGATGGCAGGGTAAGTGAGGGTTCCATCCTTGAAACCATCATCAGGGGAAGAGAATATAGGCAAGCTGGACTCCATTGTGATCACTCTCTCAAAATCCTACAAAAGCTCAGCACCTCAAACGAGGGTCTGAGGTGGAGCATCAAGCAACTGCTTTTCAGATGCCGAGCTTTGAAGTTTTACTGTCATGTAAGAAAATTTGATCTGCATAAAAATCACTTTTTTTTCTAGATAGCCGAATTCCCATAAAGTCTAAGATGACACGAGTATTCCTATAGAGATCCATGGAAGCATAAACGAAAAACAAAAAAGAATCATCTTATGACATCCAGTTCAGAAAATATGAACAGAGTATAATTCGAATTGTTCATGTGCACGTAATCCAGCTTCTCTAGACGTTGGAAAGCAAAGCAAAGCAAAGCATCAGTGGAAGGAAACGTAAAATTACTGGAACAGATTGTTCGGAAGAGGAATCAAAAGCTGCAATCACAATAACAAACAGACAAAATTTGCAAGTAGCATACCGAAGGAAGAAATGCAGAGCTCTTGGGAGGATTCAATTCAATGAAGTTCCCCAATTGGAAACATCTGCGAACTTTGAATGGTTCTCGTTTTACATACACAGAATAAGGCAATGATCATTCACGTCCTTTTGATAGTAAAATATACTGACTCGCTTGCTCAAGTCAAGCTGACCTGCTCTATTTAATTTCATTTCTTGGTTAGGAAAGTGTTGTCTGACTAATGTGCGCCACTATCGGTGGGAACGCAGCAAATCATTAAAATAGAACAATTGCGCAAATTGTGGACTAGATCAGACTCTGGACATCATATGGGACTCTAGAAGTTCATTATTGAATGTTTGGTATTAGCCGTCCAAGGAGAAAAATATGTTGAGAGGATGATGTTTGCTAATACAGTGAATGGCTGCTATTGTTGGGATAAGGTTTCCCAAAGTAAAGAGGCACGTCTGCCCAAATTTTAGAGCCGGTGTGCCTGTCCCAGATAGTTGCAGTTCTTGAATGAGATCAAGCTTTATCTACTCTGGATTCTCTCTTACATTGCATTTACATAGTATTTTTTTCTGGCGGTTTGCATGAATAATCAACACTGAGCTTTCTTATCAGACTGTCACTGGGTTTCAGTTATTTAGTCCCTGTGACGTCCGAAGCTAACATAAACTGGAGGCAGAAAAAAGAGAGGAATTTTTAACAATCAATCTCGAATTTTATTGGCCCTTGTTAGAATTGGTATTCAAGATCCCTTTTGAATCCGTATACCAAAACAACCAGCTGACCTTATCGCCATGACGGCAAACTACATACATAAAGTCGACGAGTGAAAGCTCATTTCGAGGACTTTGAAAGGAAGAAGGGGGGGCTCGGACTTGCACATTCCATTCACAGCTTCCGCTTCGTTCAAACATGGATCAGAGCCCACTTTCACTCTCGACAGGTAGTTACATTTACCAAACACCAAGTTCAATATTAGGACCCAACAGTAGCTAAAAGCTCCACCTCGTTGGTTGAGATGGTTGGGTTTACTAAGTCAATGTTGTGAAAGTACTTAAATATTAAATCACGTTTTCACCTAATGGCTTAAGTTTTTAGGATAGTTATCAAGTCGTCCTACAAAAATTTCACATAATATCAAAACAGGAGGTCATGAGTTCAAATCTTATCATGCCCTTATTTTGTTTCTCCAAATATTTCCACGTTTAATAATAGGTAAAAAGATCATATTAAGAGTGAAAGGGAGTGTGAAAGTACTTAAATATTAAACCACATTTTCACCAAACGGCTTAAGCTTTTATGACTGTAACATGCATCTCAGCCCCGTCACCAACAATATTGTTCGCTTTGGCCTTATTACACTGGCGCGGACGCACCGCCATCCCAACTACGGCCTCGACCTCATGGCTTTGTTTTTCCTTGGATCCATCATCCTCGCGGCCCTCAACGGTAACTCACGAGCGAGCAATATGGAAAAATGGATTGTTGATAGATGAGGTGGACTCTCCCACATATAAGGCCATTCAAAGCTACCTTCCTAGGCGATGTGGGATAGAGATGTTACAATAACAGTTAGTAGTAGTCCTACAATCTAAAAACAGTTACGGGATCGATAAAAAAATAAAAGCAATTTCGTAGGATCAATTATATTGTTCCAAGACTTCCCAAAGGAAACTAACAAAGTTTTAGAAACCTCTGCTACTGTTAAGATAGAGCATTGACCAATTGAATCATCGACAACTGCAAAATGAAATGACTAAATCAATAAATGCCACATCCTGAATCCTATACAAGTAGGAATAGTGACACAGCCATTCTTGTCTTCTAGCCTTAAATCATGTCTAAAAAAAAATCCAACTCACGAAAGTCGCTTAGATATTTATTTCCACTGAAAGTGAGCTATCACAAATTAATGAGTAATACCTATCTTCCGAGTAAATTGAATATCTTCTGCGCATGTTTAAAACATAAAGACATAACTCATTACGCAAATATTTCAATAGATCACATTTGTCATTATTTACGTTAATTTAATTACATCTGGTGACCGGAGGGAAAGAGGAAGGAAATTGCAGTAGTAAGGATAACCGACATCGTGGAAAGAGGAAAGTGGAAACTTTGCTTTCCGTGAAATTTGATCGCAGATAAGTCTGTCTACGGGTATGTCGCAACGCAAAAGAGTACTAGACATCATTCTGGCTTGATCATTCCACTTGCCTACATTTTATCCGTCCTCTCCTTATTCTTCGGATAGCCAATGCATGGTCTAAGATATTGGTCCTCCACTCCAAAACCGGTCCAACTGTCCCAGCCCTCACATCACCACCCAACCACCGGGCCATTTGCCCTTACAATTAACTTGCTGCTGACCACATCAAAACAATTTCAACTTTCATGGTAACACTTAAATCTTCAGATGAGCATTACGTTAAAGATTTTGCTGGAGCTTTTCTTCGAGATGTTCTTGTTACAAACTGCCTGAACTTGGTTTCAGCTTTTACAGGTGTTGTTGCCTTGCGATGTTTCAATTCAAGCTCAAACTGGTTTTCTGCTTGTTAGAATTGTCATTCAGAGTATCTGCATTCGTGGGGACAGCAAACTCCGTACAGCAAGTGAACGACAAACGATTTCACACTTCAAGAACTCTCAAAGGAAGAGTGGGGTGCTTGTAATTCACAAATTCCTCACTGACCATTTTCCATTTGCGGGTCCCAGCTTCATTGCTTATTTTAATCAAAACTTGACTAAAGAGAAAACAGTTCACATTGAAAGAGGAAGGAAATTGCAGATGTGAAAGGTGACATTGTGGATTAATCAGTGGGAACTGAAATTTACATGAGATTGGAACCAAAGAAAAGCTGATGCATACTTCGCTACCTAACAAGGAGCGGAACTTATTTGGGCTTGCTCATTTTACTCGGCTCTAATTTTCATAATCGTCATATTTGGATAAGCGACACATTGTCTGAGACGGAGATGCTGGTCCTAAGTTACACAACTAGTGCTCGTCCCTGCCCGCCCCACCACCGGGCCATCTACCCTGTGGCTTTTAGTTTGCCTACCATCGACCACGTCCCCTTATGAACTTTTCCTTCTGACACTTCATCTGCAGTCAGTGCTTCGTTTCGAGATTTTTCACCCGTCAGGAACATCTTTTCAAGATTTTCTCTCCTCTTTAAGTACAAGCTGCTCTGGCTTGGTATTGGATTTTGTGTATCATCGCCTTCCGATGTTTCAATCTCAAATCATCTTGGCCTTTATTACAATTGGCATTTAGAACCTTTTGCATCCATGGGGACAGCAAACGCCGTATAGAGTCAATGAGAAACGGTACTGCATTTTCAAAACTCCCAGAGGAAGAACATAGTGCTTCCAATACACATACATCAGGTATAACTAGTGGAATTTAGGTTGTTACTAACAATCGAATAGATGTATGATTCCAAGAGTTGCCACAAAAAGAGATCTTGCATAACTAGTGGAATTTAGGTTGTGAAAAGTTTAGGCATAAAACTGAAATACCGTTATACTTTGAACATAGATGCAATCACGTCAAATAAAAAGTTTAGAGGACTCGAAACTGAAAACAAACACACAGGTTGTAGGAAAATGAAACAAGCAAAAACAGTAAAATGCCAATTTCATATCAATGCTGTCCAATGTAAGGCTAAGAGTCTTACTTCCACATATCTGGTGATGCTATAGCCATCATAATTCTTCCACCAAAATCATAAGCAAATCCCAGATATTGCAATGGAACAGCAGATATAAGTTAAATCATCCTGCCTAAATCTTACAAATTTTCACAAACAACAGAAACTTATAAAGTAGGCATTGCACTAATAGATAACCAAACCTTTTCGACCAAAACTACCACTAATATAGTCTTGCACAGATGCTCCCAATCCCTCAACTGAGATCCTTCTAATAACACAGTTTTATCTATCATAGTTCCACCCAAAATAGCAACTGCTTAAGATTCATCTTCTGTGGTATTCGTCTTTGGTCGCAACAGTTTGCAGGCATCAGAATCAACTCTCTACATTTCACATTAGTGTATTTGCTCCTTTTAAGTGATCTGCAAGGAAAGAATCATATGATTATATCAACAGAAGCTAAACAGCAGGGAAATGCACACACAAAGCAAGCACATACGGATGAGACCTGAAGATCAGTATTACCTCAGCCTCTCTCACATGTGCTCCTGGCCTGGCAGTTCAGCAAGAATTTCACTAACTGCCAGTTATCATGTTAGAAAACATGCTTTGGGAGTAATCTATATGGGCACCCAACAAGTGCAAGCAGAAAATATCCGGCCCCTCCAACCAGTCAGCACCCAGTTGCTTTCTTCGGCAAGCACGAAATCCTTGTGGTAGTATGTGCTCAGCTTAGCTCTACCCATCTTCATGAGATCCTGATCCACAGGAAGCTGTCCGAAACCAGCCCTGGCAAGGCGAACTTGCCACTGCTTATATGTCTCAGGCCTCTCAACCCTCTCTAAGCCTTCACATGCCACAACGTTCAGAATTTCCCGTCCAAGGAACTCCCTCTCCAAAACTAACCTTTGGTCATTGTCACTGGCTATGGTAGCGTCAAACATTTCATACATTGCAGACAGATGAAAAAGAGCCTCACGGAATCTAGTCAAGAAAAAGGGTGCGTTATAGGATCCGTTACTTATGCCATGAACAAAGACATCTGGTTTTATACTCCTGATTAGCCTTAAGACAGCATCTCGTGGACAATCCACCTCAACCGTCTCATCATAAAGATTCTTAAGTCGAGAGAGACAATTCACTGCAACCATCTCACCACTTCGGATCTTGAGATCCTCAACTCTGATGCACTCCCAGTTCCTTGATGGTACTGCATGGAACTCAAAGGGAACCTTAAAGCGCTCACAATACTTAGCCAAACGACGACCTGTTTCCTCGATCCTCTCAGCAGGACGAAATCCAGATTGTGGAATATCAATTCCAGTTATTCGCAGCTCAGGAGGCCCACCATCCCTCTTGGAGAGCTCCTGGATAAGGATTGGCCATTGAAAACCATAACCGATTCCAAAGTCTATAATATGAAGCACCTTCGCTGTAGCTGCGGCCTTCAAAAGCGAGAAGTTTGCAAAGAGGATGGGGAATTTCTTGAATGGACATGCCGAAAGATGAAGTTGGTATGCCTTCAACTTATCAGCTACTGTCCTCTTCTGCATTTCGGGAGAATAGAAAAAGGTTTGCTTATCACCGACACTGCCTGCGAGGCGTGCTTCCAGCCCATTGGCAAAGTAATGTGCCAATCTTTGAGAGCCATCACCAGAGGGGGAAGAATCTTGTCTAATTTGCTTTAGCAGTTCATAAGCGGTCCTAAAGTCACTAGCGGAGACAGCTTGTGCGCAGAGAATCAGAAGGCTCCTTAAGTCTGCTGTGCTCTTATTTCCCTTCTTCTTACGGCGAACCCTGCCACCATTTGGACTGGGTGGGCCCTTGGTTTGGCTCATCTTCTCAGGTGTCCACCCTGACCATGGACCATGACCACAGCCAAGCAACACCTTATCAAGCATTTCCGAAATCTCAGACTCTTCCATATATGATGCCGATTGCTTGTTGGCTCGCCCTTCTTCAGAACTCTCATCATCTCTCTCGTGATTCTTTCTCCCTTTTGGTCCACTCTCTGAGCGACTCTTCGAACTCTTCTCACCATCAGTGCCGTTCTCTTCAGGCTCTCTGACACTTGGAGACAACTTATAATCCTCCTGATTGATTGTCAATTGGATGCTACTGGGAAGGAATTTCCTGGCCTCCTCCAAACCTTTATTAAACTGCAGGACAGAATCGCTGTTGCTGAACATATTGCTAACCAGGAGATCACTTGGAAAGGAATTGCCGAACTCATCTCGATGCTGCAAACCAATTATCGGATTGGTATACAGCTGGGAATTGACATTCATGTTCAACGGCAAGACCCCGTCACCAGAATCTGGACCATGAAGGGAAGCCTGGTTCTTTCCTTCAGGATTATCTGGCGAATCAGGACCAGAAGACAGGCTAGGGTTTGTTCTGTTGTCGGTAGTGCCATCACCACCTTGATCACTGCTATTTCCATAAGAGTTGCTGCTTGGGCTATCAATGAACTGATTGATGTCGAATTGTAGAGCCTGTTCAGGTGAAAAAGTGTACTTCTCACCAAGCACATCATATAAGGATTTCTCTGTATCTTGTAGAGCCAAATCATCAGGAATTATCCAGGGTTGCTCCTCCACGTTCTCCTCCATAAGCATCTGATGTATGTACCGGAGAATAGGATCGGGCGAGTTGCTGTAATCAGAGGGGGAGAGAGATTCCCCCTCTTGATTTGGGCTTTCATTGGAGACCGTAGAATGGTGCAGCGAGGCATCCTCGGAACTCACATCTACGGATGGAAACTCAAGGTCTCCATCAAGGTAAACTGCAACAGATGGGTCGTGATAAGCAGGTTCGGTTTGGTGAGAGAGAGTGATTTCTGCAGGGTTGAAATCAACATAAAGTTCGTTTCCATTGAATCCATCCAAGAGATTTCGGGAATGATCTGAATTTGCTGGGTAAGCAAGGCTATTGGTCTCGAAATCATCGGTGGCATTAGTAAATCCACCGAAGTTGGACTCCATAGTAATCACTGTCTCAAAATCTTTCAGAAGCTCACCACTTCAACGCAACCTGGTGTCTGATACAAAGGTATCAAGTATCTACCTGTTAGAAATCTAGCTTGAACGTTAACCATGATGCAAGAGAATTTATGTTTTTTCTGAAATTGTACGATCCTAAATCAAGCCAAACGACCAAAACTACGGAGAGCAAAGGGATTAGATTGACCAAACCATAAATAACGAAAACGTCATACGAGCATGAGACAGTCAAAGTTATTTTGCAAAACATGGAGTTTTATTGCAAGATGAGTGCGCAGACACAGGCACCTATCAACTGCTACAATATATCTAGTCTAGTGCAACCGCAATTTCACTGGCCTAAAACAACATACAGAGACCACAGTCGCAATCAATCGGAGAATACACAATCTCAGACATTAATATCTCTAACATCCCTCCCAAACTCAAACGCCAGTTCATAGAAATTACTGAAACCTTAAAGGACAGCGATCAGGAAGCATGATACCCACGATCCAATCGCCTATGTTCATGAACCTCAGTCTACTGGACGTCAGTCCCAGTAGGGTAAAGAAAAACAAGAAGAAGACCACGAAAAACCATTCAAGGGTATGCGAAGAGCTAAGTGTTGAATCAGCAAAAGGAAACGTCTGATCTCTGGCATGAACGACCAACAGAAACAACGGTTGCACGATCCCAAGCGACAAAAATAAACAGAACGAACGCTGCGTAGGGCGTACCTTTGCAAGAGATATGGAGCTGGCAAGCAGGGTTTCCGCTGGCTGAAGCTCGCGACCATCAACCCGAGTGAACGTCAGCCATTCTCTTGCGTAGATATAGAGAAAGGAGGGCGGGCCGTGCGCGAGAAGAAATGTTTTTTTTTTTCTCTTTTTTGGGGGGGAGACCGATGATAATCAAAGAACCGTTGAAGCACTTATTAAGATACTGGAGAGCCGCCGGTGGTGGCCCACGGGACTGACCATGGGTACCTGCTAGAAAATGGGAACTGGACCGGGTCGGACTGACTCTAAGGGCGCGCATGTCCTGCTTCAATGTTCCTCGACTCCTCGATATGATTCGTGATTTGAAAATTCAAATCGATATAATACAAAATATCGAATTGAATCAGATTAAAAGGCATGAAAAAAATCAGACCGAATCGATGTAAACCCTAAAGCCAATAGAATTCATTCATACTGATCGCATCAAATTTTTAGAATTAGGGACGATATTTTCTTTACCGAATGTTATTCAATATGTTTTTCCATTACTTTTCAAATTTACTCTGGCGACGTATATGCATAGACAATACACTTTTGGATACCTCATATTAACTAGTCATTATTTTTTGTTACACGTTATTAATTTACTCTTGAATCACGATTCATTTCATTCACTCCGCACGATACAAATCTTTTTGACAAATCAACTTCACTTATAAAATTCTATTTATCCGAGGGACCTAGAACCGGGAACCTACTCTGGAATCGCCCGTCCCACGATTGACCAGCACCTCGGTTGTAGGACCACTGACCGAGGACGCATGAGGAGGGGAAAGTCAAAGCGGTGGGTCCCAGCTCTGACACGTTGCGCGCCGCGAGTCGCGTCCCGGCAAAGCCACTTCGAGACGGCTCTAAGAGTGGGATGATGGGGACGACCGCTTGACCATTATGGTATTAAGAATAATGGAGCATCACTCGTCATCACTAAATTAATCTAATCTAATCTAATCTAATCGCGAGGTTTAGTCCAATGTATGATAAAACCAGACAAGGCAGTGCACTAAGACGAGCGGTTTCGAGGAAACGCGACGGAGCAAGCACGTGGGCTGGACGTTTCCCCAGATTCTGACCCGGTCAGATAAGGCAACTCCCACCGGTTTCCCGACGGCTCCGGTCACGTGTCCTCGTTACTGTCGGAGGACTGACCCCTGAAAACCGGTAATTGCGGGTTGTGGGTACAGGAGGGACCCTTTTATTTATTTTTACTTTTTTGGCCAATGGTTGGTGACCCAGGTTACGTCCTGCAAGAATCAGCCTTGCCCAGCTGTACTTGGCCAACCGATAGAATGAGAAGTGAGATAAAAAGAATTTTTTTTTAAATTCATATCAACAGTAGTTATATTACATAAGAGATCTCGCTCATTTCAAAAATTAGCTCAAGATATAAGACTTTTCCCTTATCCACACTTATAAATCATCCATCAACACCTTCTTTAACCAATGCGAGACAACCTCAACGGGTAGTTAACATGCATGATAGCAATTTCTCGCTAGATTAGCCAGATACGCTCAATTGGAAAATAGTAAAAATATTTCTAGTTAAATTGACCAGATAAAAAAAAATTTAAGATTAAATTGATATTAATGCAATAAATTTGATATATTTTTGTATACCTTTTTCCTTTTCAGAAAAGTACATGCATTGTTCGTCTTCCCTCACTCTTTTTTTAACGCAAACAAACCAACAATCAAAGGACCTTCCTTTTGTGTCACTTGATAGAGTTTTAAAAAAAAATTGTTGAATTGCATTTATTAATGAGCTCATGTATGACAATATTGAGCTGAAGGAGATCGAATTGATCAAAACCGGAATTAATGCAAAAAAAAAAATTGGAATTGAGTGAGTTTCGCCTACGAGATAAATCGACCCAATCATAAGAAGAGAATCAAGTTGAACCTGGTGGACTCGGGGGCCATATGCGTTCCAAGAGCTTTTGTAACTACTTGATCTAGCAATTTTGATCATGTTTGTGTCACGGCTTAGTTAATATGATGAATTCAATTGATAGAGGAGTTCCTTTTCCAAATAAGTCGAAACTCTTGTCATCCTATCTCTTAGTGAAATCAATTCAAGACATTATCACTTCTTGCCCTGTCAGTGGAACCAAGCAATTTGCGTCGGTATTGTCAAGAAATCAATACATTCTCACCATTAAAACATAGAAAATTATGACCTATCATTTAGTAAATTTGAATCGCACACATGTCGATATATTTACAGCAACTAGCAAAATAATTTTCTTCATTAGACGGGAAATAATCTAATTGAATAGCATTCTATGGAAGTCCACAACATCAATAGGAAGAAAGAACGTAGAAGGAAGGCGTCAATCTTGACAACAGCTTTCGGCGCCGCAGGGCATTAGCAAACAACGGGCCATCAAGAAAAGCATGAATTGCGACTGATTAATGCTGCGCTCTAAACCCCATAATTGGCTTCGAGCTGTCATTGTACTTTGCCGAACTTGGGAGGTCTAGGATAGGCAGATAACAGGCGCCTTGGCAGCATTAACTGTATCTGCTAAGGAATAGATGAAGCTGCGAATACTATCTTCTCATCTCGAGAATTCGATGAACAGCAAGAAAACATTCCAGATTCAGAGTTGATTAAGTAAAAGATAAATGAACAAACAGAGGAGCTGGAAATAAGAACATTCTGAGCTACTCTAGTACAAACCCTTGACCGATCGACTCAGGAAGAATCCCAGTAATCTACAGGTCACGACGGAAAACATTCTGTTTGGAGCATCCTAAGTCGGCACCCAACAGGAGACGCCATAAAAAGTCCGACCTCTCCAACCTAGCAGCATCCAGTCGCCATCTTCCTCGAGCACAAAATCCTTGTGGTACCATTCTTTCTTCTTATCCCTGAAGAGCTGCATGAGCTCTTGGTCCAGAGGAAGCGCCTCAAACCCTGCCCGCATGTGACGAACCTGCCATTGCTTGTACGTTTCTGGCCTCTCAATCCTTTCTGAACCTTCGCATGCTATGACATTCATAATTTCCCGTCCATGGAACTCTCTCTCAAAAACCAACCTCTCTTTGTTGTCGCGATCAATGGTAGCATCGACCAAATCAAACCCTGCAGAAAAATGAAAAACCGCCGCTCGGAATCTTGACACGAAAAAGGGCGTGTTATATGAACCATTGCGTACAGCATGAACGAAAATACGCGGTTTGATTTCCCGAATTAGATTTAACACAGCATCACGTGGATTGTTGTCCCCAACTGTCTCATCAAGGAGATTCTTGAATCGATCTAAACAATTCACAGCAACTGTCTCAGAGCTTCGAATCTCGAGATCCGAGAGTTTGATGAATTCCCAATTCCTCGATGCTATGAAATTGAACTCAAAAGGGACATGAAAGCGCTCACAATACTTCTTCAAACGGCGACCCGTCTCCTCTATTCTTTCTGCCGGGCGAAAACCAGCCTGTGGAAGCTCTATCCCTGTGATGCGCAATTTACAGGGCCCTTCTGGTCGGGAAGAGAGCTTCTGTATGAGAATTGGCCATTGAAAACCAAATGCTAAGCCAAAATCTATTACGTGAAGGGTAGTGGCTTTCTCTGCACATTTGAAAATCATGTAATTGGCAAAGAACATGGGGAACTTCCTGAACGGGCATGTTGAAAATTGAAGTTGGTAGGATTTCAAGACATCGGCTGCTGAGGTCGACATGGCAACAAGAGTTGAATAAAAGACTTGCGTTCGAATGTGGTTGCCCGCCAATCGTGCCTCTAGCCCATTGGCAAAGTAATGGGCCAATCTTTGAGAGGCATCCCCAAATGGAGAAGAGCTCTCTCGAATCTGCTTCAACAATTCAGTAGCAGTCCCGAAATCCCCAGTAGAGATCGCTTGCGCACAGAAAATCAGAAGACTTCTCAAGTCAGTGGTACACTTGCTCCCCTGCTTGTTACCACGACTACTCCCTCTACTGGAACGGCGCTTATTCCTTTGGGGCTGTATGCCTTTTCTCAGCCCTATCTCCGCAGACTCGTCGCCAGAACACATGCCCGCACCATCTTCGTGGAAGAGCAACACCTCATCGAACAAATCTAAAAGCTCATTCTCTTCGGTGTACAAGGCCGTTTGCTTGTTAGCCCTGCCTTCCTCAAAAGCATCCTCGTCCCTCTCATGATTATTTAATCCCTTGAATTCATTAGATGAGCTCCTCATGTTGATTTCCTCGTTGATGCGCATTTTTGTGGTTCTTGTCTTTGTTTCAGAGGACGGTTTGCTGTCCTCTGGATTGATTGCTAATTGATTCTTGGTAGGAAGGAATTTGCTGGCCTCCTCTAATACTTTCTTAAACTGAATCATGGACTCTCCATCGCTGAAAATGCTCTTGACAAGAAGCCCATGTGAAGATTCCTCAGCCCCATCATCGCAATTGGCGATGCTGTTTGAGGATGTGGCCAAGGAATGCGAAATGGAATCCACATTTGACTGGAAGTCTTGCTTAGAATTTTTCCGCTCAGCAGCGCTATGTTGTTCGACTGTATACAGAACATTAGCATCAGCTGAGTCGCTAGAGCTAAGAATACCGTTTGTAGCATCAGGGCTTCTGTGAGCACTGCTACTTCTAGAAAGGTTGCCAGTTGGCCTCTCCATATAATGGCCTAAACCAAGCCGCGAGGGGCTCCGATCAGACTGTTCTAAATCCTGCCGACCGAGGGCATCAGACAACGATTTTTCAGCATTTTGCAGAGCAACCTGATCGAAAGCCCACGGCTGCTCCTCCATGTTCTCTTCCAAGAGCATCTGACTTATGTACTTTAGAACGGGATCCAACGAGTCGCTGTCCCCCGAGGGGCAGAGACAATCTCCCTCTGGACTCTGGCCCCTACTCGAGCTCATAAGTGGATCAATTGAGCCCCGATCCACGCTCACGCTTGTCGAGGGAAAGATTAAATCCCAGATACGGAGGTCGACAGACTTGGAAGAGAGATCGCTTAGAGGGTCGAGGTTATTCGAAAGATAAGCACTATCTGAGGATTCAAGGTCTAGAATAGGGTCATCTAAAAGGAAACTATTTGTGAGACCTGGGTTCTGACCTGGGCAACGTGAAAAGACATGGCTGTCTATTGGAAGATCATCTGCATTGACCCAGGCAGAGTAATCAAAGAACTGAGGATCCATGGTCAAACGCTCTCCACTCTCAAACCCAAGTTCAGACCGTAATGTCATATTTTGATGCAAGCCGCCGGTATATCAGGACTTCCAGAGCATCAACCAACCAAAGTAAGACGCGCTCAGCCTGCAACAAAAGAACTCATTCTTCAATGTCCTTTTTCTTTTTCCCTTTCCTTCGTTTGCTTAATCTACGTCGGTTGAAGTGGAAGAAAAGCGGAGTAATTCAAGGAGAAAGGACCGCGCAGGAAGTAAACATCGACATGCTCCTAACTAGGCAAATGAAATGAGGAGACGCAGAAATTAATGACTGAATCGAGACCCGACTCCTCGTTTACGACATAGAAAAGGAGAAGTAGAGATTGGATAGCGTACCTTGAATATGGAAAAGTGGGGTTGGAAGCTGGATGAAGAATGATAAGTCTCATGCGATTTTAATAGGAGGGACTCAGCAGCAGATGCAGGATGTTCGTCAACTTAAGGAGACTTTATAACCCAAATTCGACTTGATATCCGAGGAACAAAAGAAAATAAGAAGGTGCAGACAAATTTTATATCCGGAAACGGAAGAGAAGAGGAAACTGCGCTGGGGAGATTCGGGTCGGATAATATGGCGGGCCCGGACGATGATCGCCATCCGTGTCCTCATCATCCGCTTAGGCGTTCTTCTCCATTAGGGAGATCGATCTGTCAACTGTGGGTCCCACAAGTTTCGCACGATGACGTGTCATGCGGACCAGCCAATGAATGACGGCGGCTGCGAAGCGAAAAAATAAAAAAATCGAAACGAAGGGAGGAAAGTCAGGGGGGAAAGGCCAATCAAAATTCCCTAATTGAGCCTCCTCCTTTTTGTGCCATTGAAATTGTCCAATCATATGCGCTGCGATTCTCAATAGCATCCGCGGGCAGCGCCATTCCAGATGACCGTTATAAATGACCCGTGCGATCGAAAAAGAAAATGGAGATGTTGTCGATCCATCTAGACTCTTAAAGAAGAAAAGACGTGATTTTTATCTGAAAAATAATTCATTGAGTGATCTCTAGGAATCCACCATTGACCACTAGCTTAAGAACTCGATATTAGATCCATGGAGGCTCCTCTCTAGTCAGAACCCATGCTCGGGTTACGTCCAATATTATGATAATTTTGATATCTCATGTGACTTTGACTTTAGGGTTTGTCTCTCAAAATCATTGGAAACAAGAGAGAGAGAGAGAGTACGATGAATGCTGATTTTTTTTGTCCAAATTGAGTTTGAACAACCAAAAGGACATCATTTCGATTTCATCTCCATGTTGAAATTGTGGCGGAAAATTACTCAAAAGTGATATACTTATCGTATGGATGCTAAGTCAACTTTAAACTTTTGAATTTAGCCTATTAAATTGTAAACATTGACTAATCCAATCAATTTTATTCAAAAATCACTTACATGATCATCTAATCATCGCTAATCATTCTCTGTGTCATTCGGCAATTTGACATGAACAAATTTGCTCAAAATGACATCCTGAAGAATCTTTTTAGATTTTTTTTTTCCTTTTCTCTTCATTCATCTTCTTCCTCGATTCCTAACAACTATCAATATGCCATTTTGCCTTTTCCATCATCGCCATCAAGACTTGCATCTCCCCATTGCTTGTCTTCAACCCCGCCACACCCAATGACGAGTTGCTTCAAGATCCAGCTGGCTTGAGCTTCATTGTCGTATCAAGCTCAAAATCTCAGATCCGGCAGTTCAAGCCCCACCAATGGAACTGAGCAATTTGCGCAAGTATTGTCAAGAGCTCCATAGGTGTGCACTTAGATTACGAGTGTCAATATTAGTACATCAATTATCAAAATAAAATTTTCACTAGGCTAGGCAAGATTGAAAACCTTAATCCTATTGAACAACATTTTGCGATATTTAACACCAAAAACATGGCATTGTAGTCCGAGTCTCATTATGTTATGTCAATGATTACAATTTCGAAACTCAATAATTATTGACACCATGCAATATAGATCACTGCACAAGTATTCCCATTTATTTTAATGAAAATTGGATTAGAAAGTGCATATAATTTGTAGAAGCATTTTTTCAAAATAATTACTTATAAAAATAAGTGAGCGGAAAATATTTTTATCTTTAAACATGTATTGTTGTTTGATACTGAAAATATTAATGATACAAACAATCATTTATAAAAATATACATCTTACTCGTTCATCTTTTGCGAGAGTTTCAGACCTTAAAGGAAACGAAATTGCGAGTACTAATACATGCAATCTTTTTATAACCGAAGCTTACTATTGCTAGGACGCGGCAACCGACAAGCATTCTCACCGGCTTAAAATAGATATCTCTCATTATACTTTAAGATTAGCTTCCAACTGTGACACATTGCTTAATTGAGATATAGGAACGCAAAAAAAAAAAAAAAGCTACTGAAGATGCTCACCCCCAATTGTGATCAGTCGTGAGGTATTAAAAGAAAATAATAGCCTATTGACAGACCCACTTAGGTAAGAATTCAATTGTACAAACAATTAGTAGTTTAATCACGTACTTGATCTCAGTGGTACATAAGCCAACAACTTGACCCATCGAAATTTCTGCACAGGGAAACCAAACAGAAGACATGAACACAACGCCCGAATGCCTAAGCAGAGAAGTATCCAGACGCAGGAGCCATTACTTATAACATGAACAAAATTATCCGGTTTAATCTCCCGAATTAGATTTAACACAGCATCTCGTGGATTCTTGTCCTCAACTGTCTCGTCAAGGAGATTCTGAGACCGGTCTGAACTTTCACAGCAACTGTCTTGTTGCTTTGAATCTTGAGATCCACTAGTTTGATGGATCCCCAATTCCTGGATACTACGAAATTGAATTTAAAATGGATATTAACGCTTTGTTCGTTTCGCGAAAAATATTTTTTTAGAATTTTTTTTTTGGAAATTGTGGTATTCGGAGGCGAAAAATATTTTTCCATAATAAAATATTTTCCTTCTAAAACTAAAGAAAATGTTTTTCGTTTTTGAAAAGATAAAAACATTTTCTGACACTTCTCTCTCTCTCTCTCTCTCTCTCTCTCTCTCTCATCGTGAGCTTATGAGCAATTCAATTGCCGGACCTCCGGTCGCCGAACCGTTGGACCGCTGCCGCCGCCGATCACCGGTCACCAGCCACCGCCTAAAAATTTTATGGAAAAAATTTGTAAAAATATTTTCCAGAAAATTTTTAAGTTTGAAACGAACACCGGAAAATATTGTCATTTTCTGAAAAAAAGACTTTCTGAAGAATATTTTCTAAAAGTGCTATATTTTCCGCGAAACGAATGAAGCCTAAAACGCTCACAATAATTTTTCAAACAGCAACCTGTCTCCTCAATTCTCTCTGCTAAGCGCAAACCAGCCTTTGGAAGCTCTATGCCAATGATGCGCAATTTACAGGGCCCTTCTGATCGAGAAGAGAGCTTCCGTACGAGGATTGGCCATTGAAAATGTAACATCTCTTAGTCCCACATTGTATAGGGAGTAAGCTTTGAGTGGCGTTATATGTGAGAGAGTCCACCTTAACAATTAAGAAAGCATTTTTTCTGGATTGCGCGCTCGTGAGTTGCCGCTGAGGGCCGCGAGGAAGGTGGACCCAGGGAAAAGCAGAGCTGTGAGGTTCAGTGATGGCCCAAAGCAAATAATATTGTCGATAATGGGACGAGAACTTTACGGTTGTTGCCCGCCAATCGTGCCTCTAGCCCATTAGCAAAGTAATGGGCCAATCTTTGAGAGCCATCCCCAAATGGAGAAGCGTTCTCTCGAATCTGCTTCAACAATTCATTTGCAGTCCCAAAATCCCCAGTAGAGATCGCTGGCGCACAGAAACTCAGAAGACTTCTCAAGTCAGAGGTACACTTGCTCCCCTGCTTGTTACCCCGACTCCTCCCTCTACTTGAACGGCGCTTATTCCTTTTGGGGCTGTATGCCTTTCCTCAGCCCTATCTCTGCAGACTCGTCGCCGGAACACATGCCCGCACCATCTTCGGGAAAGAGCAACACCTCATCGAACAAATCTAAAAGCTCATTCTCTTCGGCATACAAGGCCGTTTGCTTGTTAGCCCTGCCTTCCTCAAAAGCATCCTCGTCCCTCTCATGACTTTTAATCCCTTCAATTCATTAGATGAGCTCCTCATGTTGATTTCCTCGTTGATGCGCATTCTTGTGGTTCCTGTCTTTGTTTCAGAGGACGGTTTGCTGTCCTCTGGATTAATTGCTAATTGATTCTTGGTAGGAAGGAATTTGCTGGCCTCCTCTAATACTTTCTTCAACTGAATCATGGACTCTCCATCGCTGAAAATGCTCTTGACGAGAAGCCCATGATTCCTCAGCCCCATCATCGTAATTGGCGATGCTGTTTAAGGCCCCATCATCGTAATTGGCGATGCTGTTTAAGGAATTGGCCAAGGAATGCGAAATGGAATCCACATTTGACTGGAAGTCTTGCTTAGAATTTTTCACCTTACCAGCGCTATGTTGTCCGACTGTATACAGAGTATCAGCATCAGCTGAGTCGCTAGAGCTATCAGTAATGTTTGTAGCATCGGGGCTTCTGTGAGCACTGCTACTTCTAGAAAGGTCGCTAGTTGGCCTCTCCATATAATGGCTCAAACCAAGCCGCGAGGGGCTCCGATCAGACTGTTCTAAATCCTGCCGACCGAGGGCATCCGACAACGATTTTTCAGCATTTTGCAGAGCAATCTGATCGAATACCCATGGCTGCTCCTCCATGTTCTCTTCCAAGAGCATCCGACTTATGTACTTTAGAACGGGATCCAACGAGTCGCTGTGCCCCGAGGGGCAGAGACAATCTCCCTCTGGACTCTGGCCCCTACTCGAGCTCATAGGTGGACCAAATGAGCCCCGATCTGCGCTCACGCTTGTCGAGGGAAAGATTAAATCCCCAATACGGAGGTCGACAGATTTGGAAGAGAGATCGCCTACAGGGTCGAGTTTATTCGAAAGAAAAGCACTACCTGAGGATTCAAGGTCTAGAATAGGGTCATCTAGAAAGAAACCATTGTGAGACCTGGGTTCTGACCAGGGCTATGTGAAAGGACATGGCAGTCTATTGGAAGATCATCCACATTGACCCAGGCAGAGTAATCAAAGAACTGAGGATTCATGGTCATATGCCCTCCTCTCTCAACCCCAAGTTCCCACCCTAACGTCATATTTTGATGGAAACCGCCGGTATATCAGGACTTCCAGAGCATCAACCAACCAAAGCAATGACACTCCGCCCGCAACAAAAGAACTCACTCTTCAATGTTCTTCTTCTCTTTTCTTCTTTCACTTTCCTTCGTTTGCTTAAGCAACGTCAGTTGAAGTGAAGAAAAGCGGAGCACTTCAAGGAGAAAGGACCGCGCAGGAAGTAAACTTTGATATGCTCCTAACTAGGCAAATGAAATGAGGAGACGCAGAAATTAATGGCTAATTCGAGACCCGGCTCCTTGTTACATAGAAAAGGAGAAGTAGAGATCGGGTAGCATACCTAAGATGATATGGCCAATCCGGATCGTCTTACATAGGGTGACATAGTGGCTGATTCCACGGCACCCATTTAATAATTTTTTTTAAATCTAAATCATACGGCTAAAAAAGAGTCATGTCACCCTTGCTTTATGGTAGGGGATCCCTTTCCACGGCCAGCTCAGATGATGATCGACATCCATGTCATCATCAACTTTAGCGTTTTTCTCCCATCGGGAGAACGATCCATCAACTATGGGTCCCACAAGTCGCGCATGATGACGTGTCATGCCGACCAGCCAATGAATGACCGCGGTTGCAATGCGGTAAAAAAAAGAAGAAAGAACTCAAAACGAAGGGAGAAAAGTCAACGGGGGAAACTCCAACCAAAATTCTCTAATTGAGCCTCGTTCTTTTTTTGCCATTGAAATTGTCCAAATTACATGCGCTGCGATTGTCAATAGCATCCGCGGGCAGCGCCATTTTAGATGACCGTTAAAAGAAAAACACGTGCGATTGAAAAAAATGGAGATGTTTTCACTTCATTTAGACTTTTTAGAGAAGAAAATACGTTATTTTTGTCTAAAAAAGAATTTGTTGAAGGATCCCAAAAAATCGATGATTGACCATCAGCTTAAAAACTCGTTATTTGACCCATGGAGGCTCCACTCTAGTCAGAATCCATGCTCGGGTTACGTCCAAATATCATGACATCTCATGGGACTTTGATTTTAGGGTTCGTTGCTCAAAATCATTAGAAATAAGAGAGATCATGAAGAAAGCTATTTTTTTTTGTCCAAATCGAGTTTGAACAACCAAAAGGACATCATTTCGATTTCATCTCCATATCAAAATTGCGGCAGCTAATTATCCAAAAGTCATAAACTCATCGTACGAATATTAAATCATTTTTAGACTTTTGAATTTTATCTTATTAAATTATAAACATTGACGCGAAATTCTGACATGATTAATCCAACCAATTTTAGTCACAATCACTTACATGATCATCTAATCATCGCTAATCATTCTTTGTGGCACATCAGCAATTTGACATGAACACATTTGCTCAAAACGACATTATGAGTAACTCTTCTAGATTTTTTTCCCTTTTTCTTTTAGTATTCATCTTCTTCCTCTATCACGCCCCGCTCCCCAAGCACGTTACAGTCCTTGATTGTACTTTTTCCTCCTTTCTTTGGCCACGAAATGATAGTGCAAGGTGTCCTCGTTACTGTAGGATTAACCGCTCAAGCAAGGTCAGCCCTCTCTAGCCATGACTTGTGCCAGCCACTGATAGAAGGAGAAGGGAGATAAAAAAAAAAAAAAAAGAGGCTTTAAATTCACATTAGCGCCGATTATACTGCATAAGATAAGATAGTTAACATCCAAGTTAGCAATTTCTCACTTAAATTAGCCATATAAACTCAATTGGAAAATTGTAATAATGTTTCTAATTAAATTGATCAAGTAAGCTAAATTGATACCGATGCAATAAATTCGAGACTTTTTTTTTCCTTTTCAGGAAAGGTACTTGCATCGATCATCTTCCCTCACTTTTTTTTAATGCAAACAAAACAACAATCGAAGTACTCCCCTTTGTTTCACTTAATAGAGTTGAAAAAATTTGTTGAATTGCACCTATTAATGAGCTCAGGTATGACAATATTGAGCTGAACAAGATTGAATTGATCAAAATCGGAATTGATACAAAAAAAAAATTGTTGGAATTGAGTGAGTTTTGTCTTCGAGATAAACCAGCCCAATCATAAGAAGAGGATCAAGTTGAATCTGGTCATGGTGGACTCGGGGAAAGTATGCGTTCCAAGGGCTTTTATGACTGCCTGATTAGCAATTTTGATCGTGTTTTTATCATGGCTAAGTAAGATGTTCAATGATTAAATTTTAATTGACAGAGGGAGAGTTCCCTTTTCCAAATAAATCGAAGTTCTTCTCATTCTATCTCCTAATGAAATCAAATCAAGATGTCATTTCGTGCCCCCATTGATGGAACTAAGCAACTTCCATAAGCATTGTCAAGAAATCGACATATTCTCACCATAAACATAGAAAATCATGACCCTTCACACAGTAAATTCGAATCACACAGCGTGTCGATATCATTACAGCAACTAGTAAAATAACTTTTTTCATTAGATGGGAAACGGAAGTGATTAATCTAATTGAATAGCATTGTATGGAATTCCGCAACATCAGTAGGAAGAAAGAACGTCGAAGCCAGGTGTCCCGTTCTATCTTGGCAACAGATTTGGGAACTGCAGGATATTAGCAAACAACGGGACCATCAAGAAAGAGCATGAATCGCGACTGATTAATGCTGCACTCTAAACAATCTAAACCCCATCATTAGCTTCGAGCTGCCATAGTACTTGCCCAACTTGTGAGGCCTAGGATAGGCAGATAACAGGCGCCTTAGCAGCATTAACTGTATCTGCTAAGGGATAGATGAAGCTGCGAATAGTATTTTCCCATCTCGAGAATTAGATGAACAGCAAGAATACATTCCAGACTCATAATTGATTAAGTAAAAGATACATGAACAAACAGAGGAGCTGGAAATAAGAACATTCTGAGCTGCTCTAGTACAAATCCCTGACCTGTTGACTCAGGAAGAATCCCAGTAATCTACAGGTCATGACGGAAAACATTCTTTTTGGAGCATCCTAAGTAGGCACCCAACAGGAGACGCCATAAAAAGTCCGACCTCTCCAACCTAGCAGCATCCAGTCGCCGTCTTCCTCGAGCACAAAATCCTTGTGGTACCGTTCTTTCATCTCATCCCTGAAGAGCTGCATGATCTCTTGGTCCAGAGGAAGCGCCTCAAACCCAGCCCGCATATGACGAACCTGCCATCGCTTGTACGTTTCTGGCCTCTCAATCCTTTCTGAACCTTCGCATGCTATGACATTCATAATTTCCCGTCCATGGAACTCTCTCTCAAAAAGCAACCTCTCTTTGTTGTCGCGATCAACGGTAGCATCAAGCAAATCAAATCCTGCAGAAAAATGAAAAAGCGCCGCTCGGAATCTTGACACGAAAAAGGGCGTGTTATATGAACCATTGCGTACAGCATGAACGAAAATGCGCGGTTTGATTTCCCGAATTAGATTTAACACAGCATCACGTGGATTGTTGTCCTCAACTGTCTCATCAAGGAGATTCTTGAATCGATCTAAACAATTCACAGCAACTGTCTCAGAGCTTCGAATCTCGAGATCCGAGAGTTTGATGAATTCCCAATTCCTCGATGCTATGAAATTGAACTCAAAAGGGACATGAAAGCGCTCACAATACTTCTTCAAACGGCGACCCGTCTCCTCTATTCTTTCTGCCGGGCGAAAACCAGCCTGTGGAAGCTCTATCCCTGTGATGCGCAACTTACAGGGCCCTTCTGGTCGGGAAGAGAGCTTCTGTATGAGAATTGGCCATTGGAAACCAAATGCTATGCCAAAATCTATTACGTGAAGGGTAGTGGCTTTCTCTGCGCATTTGAAAATCATGTAATTGGCAAAGAACATGGGGAACTTGCTGAACGGGCAGGTTAAAAATTGAAGTTGGTAAGATTTCAAGACATCGGCTGCTGAGGTCGTCATCGCAACAATAGTTGAATAAAAGACTTGCGTTCGGATGTTGGTGCCCGCCAATCGTGCCTCTAGCCCATTGGCAAAGTAATGGGCCAATCTTTGAGAGGCATCCCCAAATGGAGAAGAGTTCTCTCGAATCTGCTTCAACAATTCATTAGCAGTCCCGAAATCCCCAGTAGAGATCGCTTGTGCACAGTAAGTCAGAAGAGTTCTCAAGTCAATGGGACATTTGCTTCCCTGCTTGTTACCAAGACTCCTCCCTTTACTGGAACGGCGCTTATTCCTTTGGGGCTGTAGGCCTTTTCTCAGCCCTATCTCCGCAGACTCGTCGCCGGAAGACAAGCCCGCACCATCTTCAGGAAAGAGCAACACCTCATCGAACAAATCTAAAAGCTCATTCTCTTCGGTGTACAAGGCTGTTTGCTTGTTAGCCCTGCCTTCCTCAAAATCATCCTCGTCCCTCTCATGATTTTTTAATCCCTTGAATTCATTAGATGAGCTCCTCGTGTTGATTTCCTCGTTGATGCGCATTCTTGTGGTTCCTGTCTTTTCAGAGGACGGTTTGCTCTCCTCTGGGTTTATTGCTAATTGATTCTTGGTAGGAAGGAATTTGCTGGCCTCCTCTAATCCTTTCTTAAACTGAATCATGGACTCTCCATCGCTGAAAATGCTCTTGACAAGAAGCCCATGGGAAGATTCCTCGGCCCCATCGTCATAACTGGCAGTGCTGTCTGAGGAATTAGCCAAGGAATGCGAAATGGAATCTACATTTGACCGGAAGTCTTGCTTAGAATTTTTCACCTCACCAGCGCTATGTTGTCCGACTGTGTACAGAGTATTAGCATCGGCTGAGTCGCTAGAGCTATCAGTAACGTTTGTAGCATCTGGGCTTCTGTGAGCACTGCTACTTTTAGAAAGGTCACTAGCTGGCCTCTCCATATAATGGCTCAAACCAAGCCGCAAGGGGCTCTGATCAGACTGCTCTAAATCCTGCCGACCGAGGGCATCAGACAACGATTTTTCAGCATTTTGCAGAGCAACCTGATCGAATGCCCACAGCTGGTCCTCCATGTTCTCTTCCAAGAGCATCTGGCTTATGTACTTTAGAACGGGATCCAACGAGTCGCCGTCCCCCGAGGGGCAGAGACAATCTCCCTCTGGACTCTGGCCCCTACTCGAGCTCATAAGTGGACCAAATGAGCCCCGATCCACGCTCACGCTTGTCGAGGGAAAGTGTAAATCCCCAATACGGAGGTCGATAGATATCGAAGAGAGATCGCTTACAGGGTCGAGCTTATTCGAAAGAAAAGCACTATCTGAGGATTCAAGGTCTAGAATAGGGTCATCTAGAAAGAAATCATTTGTGAGACCTGGGTTCTGACCTGGGCTTTGTGAAAAGGCATGGCTGTCCATTGGAAGATCATCTGCGTTGACCCAGGCAGAGTAATCAATGAACTGAGGATCCATGGTCATATGCTCTCAAACCCAAGTTCACATCCTAACGTCATATTTAGATGCAAGCCGCCGGTATATCAGGACTTCCAGAGCATCAACCAACCAAAGTAAGACGCACTCAGCCTGCAACCAAAAGAAGTCACTCTTCAATCTTCTTCTTCTTCTTCTTCTTCTTCTTCTTCTTCTTCTTCCCCCTTTCCTTCGTTTGCTTAAACAACGTCGGTCGAAGTGGAAGAAAAGCGGAGTACTTCAAGGCGAGAGGACCGCGCAGGAAATAAACATCGACATGCTCCTAACCAAGCAAATGAAATGAGGAAACGCAGAAATTAATGGCTGAATCGAGACCCGACTCCTCGTTTACGGCATAGAAAAGGAGAAGTAGAGATCGAGTAGCGTACCTTAACAATGGAAAAGAGGGGTTGGAAGCTGAATGAAGAACGATAAGTCTCATGCGATCTTTAATAGGAGGGACTCAGCAGCAGATGCAGGATGGTGGTCAAATTGAGGAGACTGTATAACCCAAATTCGACTTGATATTCAAGGATAAAAGAGAATAGAATAGGGGCAGACAAAAAGTAATCGGAAACGGAAGAGAAGATCAACTTGCGTTGGGAAGATTCGGGTCGGGTAATATGGCGGGCCCGGGCAATGGTCGCCATCCGTGTCATCATCCACTCTGGCGTTCCTCCGATCGGGGGAGGGAGAACGATCCGTCAACTGTGGGTCCCACAAGTTGCGCACGGTGATGTGTCGTGCCGACCAGCTAATGAATGACGGTTGCCGCGAGACAAAGGGGGGAAAGTCAAGGGGGCGGGAAAGCCAATTAAAATTCTCTAATCGAGCCATTGAAATTGTCCAATCATATGCGCTGCGGTTCTCAGTAGCATCCGCGGACAGCGCCATTCTAGACGTCCGTTAAAAATGACACGTGGTCCGAATCGAGTTTGAACAACCACAACGGTACCATTTCTGTTTCATGTCCATGTCAAATCGTGGCAGAAATTTATCCCAAAGTCATAAACTTATTGTGCGGATGCTAAATCGACTTTCGACTTTCGAATTTGCCCTATTAATTTATAAACATTGGCGCAAAAATTTCGACACGATCTATTCAATCAACTTGAGCCCACAAATCACTTGCGTGATCATCTAGTCATTTTATCCAGCACATCAGCAATTTGACATGAACAAATTTGCTGAAAACAACGTCGTGAAGAATTCTTTTAGATTTTTTCCTTTTTTCTTTTATTATTTATCTTCTTCACCGATTCTTAAAAACTGTCAGTTTGTCATTTTTGTCTTTTTCACCATCGCCATCAAGACTTGTGTCTCTCCACTGCTCGTCTTCAACCCCATCAAACCCAATGATGAGTTGCCCCAAGATCTAGCTGGCTTGAGCTCTATTGTCACGTCAAGCTCCAAATTCCAAATCTGACGATTTGAGCGCCGTATCATTGGAATTAAGCAATTTCCACAAATATTATCAAAATTTTCACACGTGTGCACTTAGATTACACGAGTGTGAGTATTATTACATCAACTCTCAAAATAAAATTTCACTAGGCAAGATTGAAGACCTTAATCTGATTGAATAGCATTTTACGATATTTGACAACACTAGTTGGAAAACAAAAACATGGCATTGTAGTTCGGGTCTCATTCAATTACATCAATGATTACGATTTCGAAACTCAATTACTATCGAAACCATGCAATATAGATCACTGCACAAATATTTCCATTTATTTTGATGAGAAACAGATGGGAAAATGCATCTAATTTACAAAAATATTTTCTCGGAATGATTGCTTATAAACATAAATGAGTGAAAAATATATTTTCATCGTTCACAAAAAATTTTAGACATATACTTTTGTCTAATACTAAATATATTCTTTATTGATTAATTATTTCTAATTATACAAGTAATCATTTATAAAAATATATATCTTGATCATTCATTTTCTGCGAAATAAAGAGAACTCTATATCTTAGAGGAAATGAAAATTTGAGTATTAATAGATGCAATCTCTGTATAACCAGAGCCTGTTATTGCATGGACGCGGCGACATGCAAGCATTCTTACCGGTTTAAAAGAGATATCTCCCATTAAACTTTAGGATTAGCACCCATCTGTTACACCGGTAGAATTATGCTTAGTTAAATGTAGGAACGCAAAAAACTACTGAAGAAGCTCACCCCCAATTGTGATCAGTCCGTGTGCTATAAAAGAAACAGCCTATTGACTGACCGACTTGCTTAGAGAATTAAATTATACAAACAATTATTAGTTTAATCACGTACTTGATCTCCGTTGTGCATAAGCCAACAACTTGACCCATCGAAATTTGTTCACAGGAAAACCAAACTGGAGACACGAGCACAGCGCCTGAAAGGCCAAGCAGAAAAGTGTCCAGACGTCCAAACTTCCCTTACGTTTCTGGAAGACCGAAACAGCTTCATCATCGCCTTTTCTTTCCGCATCCTCCATGAGCCCCACCTTGGCTCCTCAAGTTCTCAACAGAGCTAAAAAGCTTTCGGTATTACGGGATACATGGAAACGGCAGAGCCATCGAGAGAAGTGCACAAACCATACATGACAAATGCTGCACCAACTTGGGATGTAGGATAGATAAATCACGAGACATTATCAGTAAAACTTACGATGCCATGTGGCATAGAAGCTGCAAATTGTTTCTTCCTATCTAAGGAATTAGATCAAGAGGAAGTAAACTTTCCAGACTCAAAAGTTGTTTGCAAGTAAATAGATACATGCCCAAAAAGAGGAGCAAGAAGTAAGTACATTCTGAGCAACTCTATTAGAAATCCTAGACCTACCCACCTGGGAAGAATCCAGGTCATGGCAGAAAACATATTTGTTCCACCATCCTAAGTGGGCACCCAACAAGAGGCGCCATACATAATCCGACCTCTCCAACCTAGCAGCATCCAGTTGCCGTCTTCCTCAAGCACAAAATCCTTGTGGTACCATTCCTTCATCTTAACCCTGAAGAACTGCATGAGCTCTTGGTCCAGAGGAAGCGCCTTAAACCCAGCCCGCATGTGACGAACCTGCCATTGCTTGTACGTTTCCGGCCTCTCGACCCTTTCCGAACCTTCACATGCTATGACATTCATAATTTCCCGTCCATGGAACTCTCTCTCAAAAATCAACCTCTCTTTGCTCTCGCCACCGATAATAGCATCAAACATATCATACACTGCAGAAAGATGAAAAAGTGCCTCTCGGAATCTCGTCATAAAAAAGGGCGCAAAGTAGGAGCCATTACTTATAACATGAACAAAATTATCCGGTTTAATCTCCCGAATTAGATCTAACACGGCATCTCGTGGATTGTTGTCCTCTACTGTCTCTTCAAGGAGATTCTGAAACCGGTCTAAACTATTCACAGCAACTGTCTCGTTGCTTCGAATCTTGAGATCCTCAAGTTTGATGGATTCCCAATTCCTTGATAATATGAAATTGAATTCAAAAGGGACATTAAAACGCTCACAATATTTTTTCAAACGGCGACCTGTCTCCTCTATTCTCTCTGCTGGGCGCAAACCAGCCTGTGGAACCTCTATACCAGTGATGCGCAATTTACAGGGCCCTTCTGATCGAGAAGAGAGCTCCTGTATGAGGATTGGCCATTGAAAACCAAACCGAATGCCAAAATGTATTATGTGGAGGGCGGTGGCCTTTGCTGCTAATTTCAAAATCATGCAATTTGCAAAGAAAATTGAGAACTTCTTAAACGGACATTTTGAAATGTGAAAATGGTAAGCTTTCAAGACATCGGCTGCTGACCCCCTGCTGGAAACAACAGTGGAATAGAAGTGTTGCGTTCGACTGTTGCTGCCCACCAGTCGTGCCTCTAGTCCATTGGCAAAGTAATGGGCCAACCTTTGAGACCCATCACCGCACGGTGAAGAGTTCTCTCTAATCTGCTTCAACAATTCATTAGCAGTCCTGAAATCACTAGTGGAGATGGCTTGTGCGCAGAGAATCAAAAGAGTTCTCAAGTCAACAGTATTCTTGCTTCCCTGCTTCTTACTACAACCCCTACCTCTACTGGAGCCGTGCTTGTTCTTTTGTGGCCGTATATCGTTGCTCAGCCCTGTCTCCACGGATTTGTCGCCAGAAAAGTGGCAGAGCAACACCTTATCAAACAAATCGGAAAGCTCACTCTCTTCTGTGTGCAAGGCTGTTTGCTTATTGGCACTGCCTTCCTCAAAAGCATCCTCATCCCTGTCGTGATTCTTAGATCCCTTGAAACCATCAGATAAGCGCCTCATGTTGATCTCCTCATTGATGCCCCTTCTTGGGGTTCCCTTTTTTGTTTCCAGTGGCGATTCACTGTCCTCTGGGTTGATTCCTAATTGACTGTTGGAAGGAAGGAATTTGCTGGCCTCCTCCGATCCTTTCTTGAACTGCATCCTAGACTTACCATCACTGAAAATGCTCTTGACAAGAAGCTGATGCAAAGATTTCTCAGACCCACCATCGCAATTCGTGACGCTGCTTGAATAATTGGACAGCAACTGCAAACTGGAATCCACATTTGACTCTAAGCCAAGGTCAGTATTTTCCTGCACAGCATGGCTATATTCCTCAATTGTGTAAAGACTATTAACATCTGCTGAGTCGCTAGAGCTAACAGTAACGCTTGTAGCATCTTGGCTTCCGTGAACGCTGCCACTTCCAGAAAGGTTGCTGTTTGGGCTCTCGATATGATGGCTTAAATCAAGTTGTGAGGGTTGCTGATCAGACAGCTCCGATTGCTGAACAAGGGCATCGTACAATGACTTTTCCGCATTCTGCAGAGCAACCTGATCAGCAAATATCCACAGTTGCTCCTCCATGTTCTCTTCCATAAGCATCTGACTTATATACTTTAGAACAGGATCCGATGAGTCAGTGTCCTCTGATGGATGGAGAGAATCTCCCCCTAAACTCAGGGCACCACTCGAGCTCACGGATGGAACAAACGGGCCTCCATCTGTGCTCACGCTTGTCGAGGGAAAGATTGAATCTCCAATATCAAGGTCAACAGATTTTGAAGGGAGATCATAGCCAGGGTCTACTTTATTCGAAAGAAAAGCACTATCTGAGGAATTAAGGTCTAGAAAAGGGTCGTCCAAAAAGAAACCATCTGTGAGACTTGGATACTGATCTGGATTAGGTGAAAAGGCATGGCTGTCTATTGGAAATTCTTCTACATTATTGATACGAGCAGAGTAATCAAAGAAGAAAGGATCCATGGTCATCTACTCTCCTCACTCAAACCCTGTCAAATTCCCAATCCTAACATCATATTTTGATGCAGACCACCAGTATATGTGGACTCCTAGAACAACAACCAACTTTACTAAAATGCCCTCAGCCTCCAACAAAAGAACGAACCCTTCAATATCCTTCCGGCTTTTCTTCCTTTGCTTAAACAAACTCGACTAAAAGTCGAAGGATCCAAGATCAAACGGATTACGTGCGGGCAGAAAAGTCGAGTACATTAAAGGGAAAGGACCTGGCAGGAAGTAAACATCAACATGCCCCCCCCCCCCCCCCCCCTCCCCCAACCAAAGCAAATGAAATGAGAAGACCCAGAACCCGACTTCTCATCTACGACCTAGAAAGGAAACATAGAGACTAAATCTGCGTACCACGAATGGAGAAGTGGGGTCGGAAGCTGAATAAAGACCATTTTGATGACGGAGTTTCTTCGATGCGATTCTTATACGAGCGAGTCAGCAGATAAAGGATTGTGGTGAAAGTTGGGGATCTTCCGCGAAGCAGACGAGCCGGGTGACTCAACTTCGACTCTCTGACTTTCAGGAGAGACTGTGCAGGAAGATTTGGGTCAGACAACAAGGCAGGCCCGCATGATCTCCATCTGGCTCTTCCACCATCGATTGTCAACCATGGGTCCCGCTTTAAAGAGCTGCAGATGATGAAGTGTGTTACGTTTGCCGGCCAAATATTAAATGGCGGCTGCTACCAAACGAAAAAACTCAAAAGCAAAGAGACAGAAAACGAGCCAGTAGCGGAGTTGATTTCAACGCCGCCGATTACGAGGACACGGGAAAGGAAACGGAACTAAAGCGGCTCCGAGATGTTCTCTAGCGGGGAGAAAACGACGTCGTTTCCTCGCGGTCCACCGCTCTCACTTCGTCTCCATCCATCTCGTGTGACCTTGATCCCTAGGGTTTCGCCTCTCAACATCACTGAAAAGAGAGAGAGAGAGAGAGAGAGAGAGCGCGATCGATGAACCTTAGCTTTTTGCTCCGAATCGACTTTAGCAACCAAAACGCCATTTTCGCTTCACGATCACGTCAAATTATTTCCCTCAAGAAAAACCGATTTTCTCTGCAGGCTCCCATCGTGGGAACTCTAACGCCAATCTTGGCCCGCTACGAAGAGACAATTTGAGATTTTTTAATATTATATTTCCATCTTTTCAAATTAGATGAATTTGAGATTTTTATCTTAAAAGCACACTTCCGTATCAATTTTTACCAAGTAGTAGCGATGAGTATGGTGCGGGTTGAGCCAGTCTGGTGCTCAATCCAAGGACCAACCCGTACAGTATCGATTCTCAATTTTTGGGATCGTCCAGTCCAATCCGATCCCAAGGTCAACTTGGGACCGCTAAATTTTTTGCACAATAAATTTTATGAAACAACATGTGTCCAATGAAGACATGGTGAATGTACATTTCATATGAGGGACCCGTAAATCTTGTTGATGAAAAAAGTTAAATCTACAATTGAACATCAGCAAAATCATTAGATCACATGACTCTCATATAAAACATATTCTTCCTTATATGAATTACAAATAATGCCTCCATGTTACCACTTTCTAATATGCAAATGAAATGATGGCAAATGTGATTTCACCAAAATAAAAGGGGGGGTGTTCTGTAATTTCTTTGAAATTTATTATTTATATATGTCAATATACTATATTATCGGGTTGGTCTGGATTGGTACTGATGACTAACCCGTACAGTACCGGGTTGGAGATTTTAGAACCGAGGATCAACCCATCCGTCTTAAAAACCCAATCAAGACCAGTCGAGTTGGGCCGGTCTAGGGTTGACCTTGGACCGTTGCTCACCCGTACCAAGTAGACGCAATTATCACCGAAGCCCAAGCCCATACAAAGCACTTCACAAATCTCAAATTGGCCCATAGTCCACAAGATGCAAATCAAATTGCAGATTGGGTTACAAAATCCCATAAGAGATGATTTTTACCAAGTAATTGAGTAGATCAACCTCCATTTAGCCTTTTGAATTTAATTTGTGCCGAATCTATATTTATGTCTCATCAAACTATTACTGAAAGAAGAATATAATAAAGAGTTTTTTCCACCAAAAAAGGTATCACTTTTTGCTTTTGACTTGGTCAAAATCTGCATAACGAAATCGGTGACCTGGCATACCCGGTTGATTAGAGGCGGCATGGATTCCTTACTCTAATGTGTCAGTAGAGCAGGAAACTCTACCAATGGCAGCTGTCCGATCCTTAATCGAACGGCTGCCGTTTTTCTTATAAAAAAAAAAGAAGTAAAAAGGGGTGGGTCCCCTATTAAAGTGGGGCCCACCCCCTCTCTCTAAATCACTTGCTTTGCTGACATCAACAAAACAGGGATCCGGGTCCGGTTAGAGGGCCTAGCTTGAGGCTGGTCAAACCTTCTCCTAAGCTTGACCCAACAGCACCCCATCAGAAGAAGTAATTTCCACCTGGCACGAGTACACACCTTACCATGAACCTAGAAAATCATGAAAATTTATTTTACTAAATTTTAATCACAGGCATGTCGATTTTTTACATCTTGAATAAACTTTTTGCTAAGTAAGACAAACCGAAAGAGAATTGTATAAGTGAATAGCATTTTGCGAAAAATAATAATATTGATGAAAAGAACCGTTATATCAGTGATTACCTTCCAAAACTTTGTAGATTCACTGCATAATCTCTTTATTTTATTGAGAAATAGATTAGTTAAATGAATCTAAGTTTATTGACAGACTGAAGTGCATGACGATTCGGTTACATGTGTGATAACTAGTCTGATAACATCCACATGTCTTCACATAAAGACAAAACGGAGACACAAATGCAATGCTCACAATCCCAGAAAGTAGTATCCAGAAGTTTAATTGCCCTGAAGTTCGCTTGAAGACAGAAACTACTTTGGCATGAGCATAATTACTGCAGACACGTCCTCCATGAGCCCCACCATGGATACTCGAGTTCTTCGAAGAACCAAACAGCTTTCAGTGTTATAGGATACTAGTAAACAACAGAGTCATCAAGCGAACAGCACAAACCATACATGATAATCCTGCACTTGTACCCATTATCAGCTTGAAGCTGCCATGTTACTTGCAGAGCTTGTGAGATATAGGATAGACGAATCACGACACATTATCAGCAAAATTCGCAACGCGGTGCAGCATAGGAGCTGAAAATCGTATCTTCCTATCTCAGGGTTGAATAAGCAGCAAGAAGATATTGCAAATTTAAAACTGTTTGCAATTAAAAAGAGAAACTGTACAAACAGGAGCAGGAAATCGGTAAATTCTGAGCTACTCTAATAAAAATCCTAGACCTGTCGACCAGGGAAGAATCCCTGTAACGTACAGGTCATGACAGGAAACATCCCTTTCGGAGCCATCCTAAGTGGGCACCCAACAGGAGGAGCCATACATAATCCGACCGCTCCACCCTTGCAGCATCCAGTTGCTGTCTTCGTCAAGCTGAAAATCCTTGTGGTACCACTCTTTCATCTTACCCCTGAGCAACTTAATGAGCTCTTGGTCCAGAGGAAGCGCCTTCAACCCAGCACTTGTGAGACGAACCCGCCATTGTTTGAAGGTTTCTGGCCTCTCAATCCTTTCCGAACCTTCGCATGCTATGACATTCATAATTTCCCGTCCATGGAATTCTCTCTCATAAACCAACCTCTCTTTGCTCTCGCCATCTAAAATAGCATCAAACATATCATATACTGCAGAAAGATGAAAAAGTGCCTCTCGGAATCTTGTCGCAAAAAAGGGCGCATTGTAGGAGCCATTACGTATAGAAAGAACAAAAATATCTGGTTTAATTAGCCAAATCAGATTCAACACAGCATCGCGTGGATTGTTGTCCTTAACTGTCTCATCAAGGAGATTCTCAAACCGGTCATTACAATTCACAGCAACTACCTCATTGCTTTGAATCTTGAGATCCTCAAGTTTGATGGACTCCCAATTCTCCGGTGCTATTAAGTTGAACTCAAAAGGGACATTAAAACGCTCACAATACTTTTTTAAACGGCAGCCTGTCTCCTCTATTCTTTCTGCCGGGCGCAAACCAGCCTTTGGAAGCTCTATGCCAGTGATGCGCAAGTTACAGGGCCCTTCTGGTCGAGATGAAAGCTTCTGTATGAGGACTGGCCATTGAAAACCAAACCAAATGCCGAAATGTATTACATGAAGGGTAGTAGCTTTCTCTGCCAATTTCAAAATCATGTAATTTGCAAAGAGAATGGAGAACATCTTAATGGGACATTTTGAAATGTGAAGGTGGTAAGCTTTCAAGACATCGGCTGCTGAGGTCCTCCTGGAAACAACCGTAGAATAAAAGTCTAGCGTTCGAGTCTTGTTGCCCACCAGTCGTGCCTCTAGCCCATTGGCAAAGTAATGGGCCAGTCTTTGAGACCCATCGCCAGAAGGAGAAGAATTCTCTCTAATCTGCTTCAACAATTCATTAGCAGTCCTGAAATCACTACTAGAGATGGCTTGTGCACAGAAATTCAGAAGAGTTATTAAGTCAACAGTATACTTGCCTCCCTGCTTCTTCCCACGACCCCTACTTCTATTGGAACCATACTTGTTCCTCTGCGGCTGTATGTCTTTGCTCAACCCTGTCTCCACGGATCTGTCACCAGAACATTGGAAGAGCAACACCTTATCGAACAAATCGGAAAGCTCACTCTCTTCTGTGTGCAAGGCCGTTTGCTTATTGGCCCTGCCTTCCTCAAAAGCATCCTCATCCCTCCCACGATTCTTTGATCCCTTGAACCCATCAGATGACAGTCTCATGCTGATCTCCTCATCTATGCGTATTCTTAGGGTTCCTCTCTTCGTTTCCGGTGGAGGTTTGCTGTCCTCTGGATCAATTCCTAATTGACTGTTGGTAGGAAGGAATTTGCTGGCCTCCTCTAATCCTTTCTTGAACTGAAGCATAGACTCGCTATTATCGAAAATGCTCTTGAAAAGAAGCTCATGCAGAGATTCCTCAGACCCATCATCATAATTCCTGACGCTGCTCGAAGAATTGGACGACAACTGCAAACAGGAACCCACATTTGACTGGAAGTCAAGGTCAGTATTTTCCTGCACAGCATGGCTATTTTCTTCGATTGTGTAAAGACTATTAACATCAGCTGAGTCGCTAGAGCTAAAAGTAACGCTTGTAGCATCGTGGCTTCCATGAAGTCTGCTACTTACAGAAAGTTCGCTGTTTGGGCTCTTGATATGATGGCTTAAATCAATTTGTGAGTGGCTCTGATCAGACTGCTCCGATTGCTGCCCAACAAGGGCATCGAACAATGACTTTTCGGCATTCTGCAGAGCAACCTGATCAGCAAACACCCACGGTTGCTCCTCCATGTTCTCTTCCATAA
Source organism: Melaleuca quinquenervia (assembly GCA_030064385.1). Taxonomy (NCBI): domain Eukaryota; kingdom Viridiplantae; phylum Streptophyta; class Magnoliopsida; order Myrtales; family Myrtaceae; genus Melaleuca; species Melaleuca quinquenervia. The sequence continues at coordinate 26,334,655 of CM057719.1, read as the reverse complement.
GCATCTGACTTACGTACTTTAGAACAGGATCCGATGAGCCATTCTCCCCGGATAAGAAGAGAGAATCTCCCCCTAAACTCAGGGCACCACTCGAGCTCATGGATGGAACCAATAGACCTCCATCTGAGCTCACGCTCGTAGAGGAAAAGATTAAATCTCCACTATCAACATCGATATATTTTGAAGGAAGATCAGTTACCGGGTCTACTTTATTCGAAAGAGAAGTACCATCTGAGGATTTAAGGTCCAGAAAAGGGCCATCCAAAAAGAAACCATTTGTGAGATTCGGGTTCTGATCTGGATTAGGTGAAAAGGCATGGCTGTCTATTGGAAAATCATCGTCATTGACACAAGCGGAGTAATCAAAGAACAAAGGATCCATGGTCATATACTATTCTCAATCAAACCCTATCAAAGTCCCTACCCTAACATCATGTTTTGATGAAATCCGCCAGTATATTTGGACTCCTAGAGCATCAATCAACTAAAGTAAAATTCTCTCAGCCTGCAATGAAAGCACTCTTCAAGATTCTTCTTCTTTCTCCTTGTTTGCTTAAACAACTTCGATTTAAAGCCGAAGAATCCAATATCAAACGGATCACGTGCGGGGTGAAAAGCGGAGTACTTCAGAGGCAAAGGACGACGCAGGAAGTAAACATCGACATGCTCCTCCTAAGCAAATGAAATGAGAAGGCACAGAACCCAGCTTTGCATGTACCACGTAAAAAAGTTAAACAGACTGTATCTGCGTACCGCGAATGGAAAAGACGAGTCGGAAGCTGAATAAAGATCGATCTGACGATAAAGTCTCAACGATGCGATTATTATGCGAGTGAATCAGCCGATGAAGGAGGTCGGAATCTTCCGCGAAGTAGACGAGCTGGATGACTCAACTTCGACTTTGATTTCCAGGCGAGATTGTTCAGGAAGATTTGGGTCAGACAGCAAGGCGGGCCCGGATGAGACCTCCATCGGGGTCTACCCCTTCGTGCACCTGCGATCGGCTAATTATCGATCAATCAACCATGGGTCTCGCTTTGAGGAGGTGCAGATGATGGGATCCGGATCCCATGCCCTGTAGTAGAGCTGGGGATTGGACCCAACTTTAATACGGGCCCATCCCTTTTTTCTTTTTTTCTTTTAGAAAAAAAAACAGTCATCCAATCTTTGGCAAATCACCCTGCCTTGGAAAGCACCCAAAGCAGGGGATCCATTTCCTATATGATAATGTTTTGCGTTGACCGACCAATGAACGGCGATTGCTACGAAACAACCAAAAAAAAAAAACTTGAAACAGAGAGACTGAAGACAAAGTTGATTTCTACGCTGCCACGAATATGAGGAAGACAAAAAGTAAACGAAGCTGATGTCGCTCCGACATGACTGAAGTAAAGATAAACGTCATCATAGGAAATGGTCCATAGTTCTCCTTCATCGTCATAATTTCTCTTTTCTTCTTTTCCTGGACAATACATTACGAAAATCAATAAGGCTGCATTTAGTCGTCCGGATTTTTAAACGAGATAAGACTGGATAGAATAGGATAAGAAATCTATGAATTTCTTCATATCTCATATACTGTTTAGTGAACTTTGGATTTAAAGTCGGATATCATCATATTCTATCAAATCTACTGTTTGGTGAACTACGGATTTAAAGTTGGATATTCTCATATCATATCAAAATTGTTGTTTGGTGAATTACGAATTTAAATTCATATATTTTAAAACAATAACATTAGGTAAGTACAAATTTCCATGTTTAATATTCAAAAAGTCATTCAAAATAATATTTTTTTCAAATTAACATATTCTCATCGAATTTCATGATTACGCATTATTTTTTTCGTTCATTTGAAATAATCTTTTGGTTACACCATTCAACATCAATCGTTTTTATTATAACTTCAATTTCAATATATTCACTTTGAAACATGAATTCCATTTTATTACAAGTCCAATATCAAAATCAAACAAATTTCCAATTAGAACAAAGTATAAAGTCCACAATTCATTCGTTTTTTTTTCCAAATGTCACGAGGATGCACCAACAATTAATCACATTAATAAACGATCTTTGAATAATTCACATTTATAATTACATTACAGTTTGTCACTTTTGTAAAATTTCGATGTAAATCGGAGAGCTATTGAGGAGAAAGTTTCAATGTCGATACTTTGGATAATAGCTTATTCAATTGAGTTTGAAACTTTATAAGGGCTGTCTCATTCTTTATGCTAAATTAAGGAATTTTATTCAAAATAAAAAATCTAAAATTGGTTTAAGACTTATAGAATTAATAATATATGAAATAAAGTGTGGTCAAACATCTAGATATTTTTTAACAAAAATGAAAATTTTTCAAATTTTCATTTTTTTTTATGTTCTGGTATTATTATTATTATTATTTAATTCGAAAAAATAAACTTCGGACCGGATCAGGGAAACCCGGTTCAACTCCTTAACCTGGACCCAATAGTGGAGTTGGAGTAATATGTGGATGAACGACAAAGAAAGAAAAAAAAACATGTGGTTTTATGTTTCGGATAAAATGAATCCTATCTAACATTATCACATCCTCCTCCTTGGATTTTTTTTATCTAGTCTATGTCCCTTCTATATACAATCTTATCCTATTATAAATAGCTACTAAACACGATGTGGGGTAAAACATATCATATTTTGAACTTTATCCGATCGATCAAACACAATATAATTTCTTTTTGTTCTTTCACAATCTCCGTAGATGTCTGGAGTAAGTAATCCCAAATCATCGGCCCTCGTCCAGCTTAGGAACTCATTCTCCAATTTGCAGAGGCTCCTCTCCGATTGGAATTCAAGCTCAGTTGCATCCAATTATTATGATTGGTTTGGCATCTCATTTGACCTTGATTCTTAAGGGTTTTTGTTTCATGGCCACGTCAAATTATTTCCCAACAAAGTGTCATTTTTCATAGCGATAACGTCATCCACTCACTTTGGGCCCTCACGCTTTTGTTTTTCCTCAAGTCCACCATAATTGTAATCCTCGGTGATAATTCACGAGTGCGCATTGTTAATGATTCGAGAACGAGTCACAACAACAATTTTGACTTATGACGGATAGTAATTTTATGAATACCAGCATCATAGTTCCGACTTTCATGTTATTTGTCCATCTTTTAAATTAGATGAACTTGAAATTTTTACTTTAAAAAGCACATGTCGGTATCAGTTTACGATTTCGACTAGGTCAAAATTTGCATGCATCACAATAACGGTGACCCGACATCACTCCTCAAAGGCTTAGCTTGAGGCTCACGCCTTCCCCTAAGCTTAACTTCAGCGATAACCCCATCAACAGAACTATGCAATTTCTATGAGGATTGTCAAGATTTTTATATGTTCGCACCATAAACCTAGAAAATCATTAGTAAATTCAAATTACACATGTCTGTAATTAATTGAATCAATAATTTAAAAAAAATCACTAGACAAGACAAAGTCAAAAGAATTAATAGCATTTTAGGATATTTAACAATATTAGTAGGGAGAAGAAACATGATTATCATTGTCTCATTCTATTACATCCAAAACTTTATGGCTATTGAAACTATGCAATATAGATTTGCTGCGTGAATATTTGTGTTTTTATTTTATTGAGAAAATGAATCGAACTTAGATTGTGGAGCAAAAGAAAGAATAATTGTATTGGAAGTATTAAAACTTATAGGTAAAAGTTAAAATTAAGTGTTAAAATTTTTAAAAATTACAATTAAGTCGTAAAACTTTTGAAATCGATATAATCAATTCCTTCTGTTAATTCCGTCTAGTTTTGCTAATAAAAAATGCATACATGTTTTTTTTATTTTCTCTATATTACCTAGTGCTCACATGACTATTACCCTAATGCGATTTTTTTTTATCCAAAACTGATTTTTAGGATAAATTTTATCTAATTCATATTTTAAAATAAGTAAAATTTAATTAAAAATAAAAAAGGAAGTAAAAAGCACGCAAAGTGTGCAGCCTCATCACCACCGCCGACCCTTCCCAGCAACCCTTGTCGACCACCTAAGTACCTGGCAATGGTGTGGCGATGGCTGCAATCCCTTGCCTATGTTTTCCTTCTTCTTTTTTCCTTTTTAGTGCTTTTTTAAAGTTTACTTATTTTTAATATAATTTAAATAAAGTTTGTATTAAAAAAATCGAGTCTAACGGAAATGACGTCATTTTAATATAATGTCTTATGTTTTTCGACACAAGAAAGAGAAAACAATCGCATAGAAAAAAAAGTCGATGAGCAACTTGATTATCAATTTTGCAAGTTCTAGGACTAAATTGCAATATTTGAAAATTTTAAAATTCAATTGCTCCGTTGTGGTAAGTTTTAGAATTTTTAATGCACCTATCACAAAGAACTAATTAATGCGATCCATCCATCATCATACCTTATTATTGCAAGGACGTGGCAAACATGCGGGCTTAGGCAGTAGCTTAAAAATATCATTTCTAATTAAACTTTAGGAGTAGCTCTCACTTGCCACGTATGCATAATTATGATTAATTAAGATGCGGCGCACTCTCTTTTTCCTTTATTTATCAGCCGTTGGCCTAAATGAAACAATTTATTGACAGACTGAATTGCATGAGAATTCACTTATATCCACAACAACTAGTTTAATCACATACTTGATCTCCCTTGTACATAAACCAATAATTGACCCATCTAAATTTCTTCACAGAAAGACGAAACGGAGATACATATACGATGTCCGCATGCCAGAAAGTATCCAGAAGTTCAATTGACCTTAAGTTCACTTGAAGACAGAAGAACATCCTCCATGAGCCCCACCACCTCGGGTACTCAAAAGTTCCCAAAGAGCTAGAGCAGCTTTCAGTATTATAGGACACTAGTAAACAACAGAGCCATCAAGCGAACAGCACAAACCATACATAAAAATCCTGCACCCATACCCATTATCAGCTTCGAGCTGCCATACCCATACTTGCACAACTTGTGCGCTCTAAGATAGACAAATCACGACATGTTAGCAGCAAAATTCGAAATGCAGTGTGGCACAGAAGCGACAAATTGCGTCTTCCAATCTCAAGGGTTGATAAACAGAAAGAAATATTGCAGATTAAAAACTGTTTGCAATTAAAAAGATACATGCACAAACAGAAGAGCGGAAAATAACTATATTCTGAGCTACTCTAATGGAAAATCCTTAACCTGTCAATGAACAGATCATGACAGAAAACTTCCCTTTCAGAGCCATCCTAAGTGGGCACCCAACAGGAGCAACAAACAATCCGACCTCTCCAACCTTGCAGCATCCAGGTGCCGTCTTCATCAAGCACAAAATCCTCGTGATAACATGCTTTCATCTAACTTCTGAACAACTTCATGAGCTCTTGGTCCAGAGGAAGCGCCTTAAATACCTAATGCAAGCATTCTTAACGGTTTAAAAGAGATATCTCTCATTAAACTTTAGGATTAGCACCTAACTGTTACACCTGTAGAATTATGCTTAATTAAGATATAGGAACGCAAAAAACTACGGAAGAAGCTCACCCCCAATTGTGATCAGTCGTGTGCTATAAAAGAAACAGCCTATTGACAGACCGACTTGCTTAGAGAATTAAATTATACAAACAATTATTAGTTCAATCACGTACTTGATCTCCGTTGTGCATAAGCCAACAACTTGACCCATCGAAATTTGTTCACAGGAAAACCGAACTGGAGACATGAACACAGCGCCTGAATGCCTAAGCAGGAAAATGTCCAAACGTTCAAACTGCCCTTACATTAGTTGGAAGACAGAAACAACTTCAGCATTGCCTTTTCTGTCCGCATCCTCCATGAGCCCCACCTTGGCTCCTCAAGTTCTCAACAGAGCTAAACAGCTTTCGGTATCATGGGATACATGTAAATCGGAAACAGCAGAGCCATCAAGAGAAGAGCACAAACCATACATGACAAATGCTGCACCAACTTGGGATGTAGGATAGATAAATCACGACACTTTATCAGCAAAACTAATGATTCCCTGTGGCATAGAAGCTGCAAATTGTTTCTTCCTATCTAAGGAATTAGATCAAGAGGAAGCAAATTTTCCGGCCTCAAAAGTTGTTTGCAAGTAAATAGATACATGCCCAAACAGAGGAGCTAGAAATAAGTAGATCCTGAGCTACTCTATTAGAAATCCTAGACCTACCTACCTGGGAAGAATCCAGGTCATGGCAGAAAACATATTTGTTCCACCATCTTAAGTGGGCACCCAACAAGAGGCGCCATACATAATCCGACCTCTCCAACCTAGCAGCATCCAGTTGCCGTCTTCCTCAAGCACAAAATCCTTGTGGTACCATTCCTTCATCTTAACCCTGAAGAACTGCATAAGCTCTTGGTCCAGAGGAAGCGCCTTAAACCCAGCCCGCATGTGACGAACCTGCCATTGCTTGTACGTTTCCGGCCTCTCAAACCTTTGCGAACCTTCACATGCTATGACGTTCATAATTTCCCGTCCATGGAACTCTCTCTCAAAAATCAACCTCTCTTTGCTCCCGCCACCGATAATAGCATCAAACATATCGTACACTGCAGAAAGATGAAAAAGTGCCTCTCGGAATCTCGACACAAAAAAAGGCGCAATGTAGGAGCCATTACTTATAACATGAACAAAATTATCCGGTTTAATCTCCCGAATTAGATTTAACACAGCATCTCGTGGATTGTTGTCCTCAACTGTCTCGTCAAAGAGATTCTGAAACCGGTCTAAACTATTCACAGCAACTGTCTCGTTGCTTTGAATCTTGAGATCCTCAAGTTTGATGGATTCCCAATTCCTCGATGCTATGAAATTGAATTCAAAAGGGACATTAAAACGCTCACAATATTTTTTCAAACGGCGACCTGTCTCCTCTATTCTCTCTGCTGGGCGCAAACCAGCCTGTGGAAGCTCTATACCAGTGATGCGCAATTTACAGGGCCCTTCTGACCGAGAAGAAAGCTTCTGTATGAGGATTGGCCATTGAAAACCAAAGCGAATGCCAAAATCTATTACGTGGAGGACGGTGGCTTTTGCTGCTAATTTCAAAATCGTGTAATTTGCAAAGAAAATTGAGAACTTCTTAAACGGACATTTTGAAATGTGAAAATGGTAAGCTTTCAAGATATCGGCTGCTGACGCCCTGCTGGCAATAACAGTGGAATAGAAGTCTTGCGTTCGACTGTCGCTGCCCACCAGTCGTGCCTCTAATCCATTGGCAAAGTAATGGGCCAATCTTTGAGACCCATCACCGCATGGAGAAGAGTTCTCTCTAATCTGCTTCAACAATTCATTAGCAGTCCTGAAATCACTAGTGGAGATGGCTTGTGCGCAGAGAATCAAAAGAGTTCTCAAGTCAACAGTATTCTTGCTTCCCTGCTTCTTACTACGACCCCTACCTCTACTGGAGCCGCGCTTGTTCTTTTGTGGCCCTATGTCGTTGCTCAGCCCTGTCTCCACGGATTTGTCGCCAGAAAAGTGGCAGAGCAATACCTTATCAAACAAATCGGAAAGCTCACTCTCTTCTGTGTACAAGGCTGTTTGCTTATTGGCCCTGCCTTCCTCAAAAGCATCCTCGTCCCTGTCGTGATTCTTTGTTCCCTTGAATCCACCAGATGAGCGCCTCATGTTGATCTCCTCATTGATGCGGGTTCCCTTTCTTGTTTCCAGTGGTAGTTCACTGTCCTCTGGGTCGAATCCTAATTGACTGTTGGAAGGAAGGAATTTGCTGCTCTCCTCTGATCCTTTCTTGAATTGCATCCTAGACTTACCATCGCTGAAAATGCTCTTGACAAGAAGCTGATGCAAAGATTCTTCAGACCCATCATCGCAATTCGTGATGCTGCTTGAATAATTGGACAGCAACTGCAAACTGGATTCCACATTCAACTCGAAGTCGAGGTCAGTATTTTCCTGCACAGCATGGCTATAATCTTCGATTGTGTAAAGACTATTAACATTGGCTGAGTCACTAGAGCTAACGGTAACACTTGTAGCATCGTGGCTTCCATGAACGTTGCTACTTACAGAAAGGTTACTGTTTGGGCTCTCAATATGATGGCTTAAATCAAGTTGTGTGGGGCTCTGATCAGACAGCTTCGATTGCTGCTGAAAAAGGGCATCGTACAATGACTTTTCCGCATTCTGCAGAGCAACCTGATCAGCAAATATCCACGATTGCTCCTCCATGTTCTCTTCCATAAGCATCTGACTTATATACTTTAGAACAGGATCCGATGAGTCAGTGACCTCCGACGGGCAGAGGGAATCTCCCCCTAAACTCAGGGCACCACTCGAGCTCACGGATGGAACAAACGGGCCTCCAGCTGTCTTGACGCTTGTCAATGGAAAAATTGAATCTCCAATATCAAGGCCGACAGATTTTGAAGGGAGATCATATCTAAGAAAAGCACTATCTGAGGAATTAAGGTCTAGAAAAGGGTCGTCCAAAAAGAAGCCACCTGTGAGACTTGGATACTGATCTAGATTAGGTGAAGAGGCATGGCTGTCCATTGGAAATTCTTCTACATTATTGATACGAGCAGAGTAATCAGAGAAGAAAGGATCCATGGTCATCTACTCTCCTCACTCAAACCCTGTCAAAGTCCCCATCCTAACATCATATTTTGATGCAAACCACTATACGTGGACTCCTAGAACAACAAACAAAGTAAAATGCCCTCAGCCTCCAACAAAAGAACGAACCCTTCAATATCCTTCCGGTTTTTCTTCGTTTGCTTAAACAAAATCGATTTAAAGTCGAAGGATCCAAGACCATACGGATTACGTGCGGAGAGAAAAGTCGAGTACATCAAAGGGAAAGGACCTGGCAGGAAGTAAACAACGACATGCTCCCCCCCAAGCAAATGAAATAAGAAGACCCAGAACCCGACTTCTCATCTACGACCAAGAAGGAAAAATAGAGACTGGATCTGCGCACCGCGAATGGAGATGTGGGGTCGGAAGCTGAATAAAGACCTATCTCACGATAAAGTCTCGACGATGCGATTATTATGCGAGCGAATCAGCCGATGAAGGACAGTGTGAAGGTCGGGATCTTCCGCGAAGTAGACGACCTGGATGACTCAACTTCGACTTTGATTTCCAGGCAAGATTGTTCAGGAAGATTTGGATTAGACAGCAAGGCGGGCCCGGATGACCTCCATCGGGGTCTACCCCTTCGTGCACCTGCGATCGGCGAATCATCCATCGATCAACCATGGGTCCCGCTTTGAGCAGGTGCAGATGACGATGTTTTGCGTTGACCGGCCAATGAACAGCGGCTGCTGTGAAACAACCCAAAAAAAAAAAAAACCTTGAAACGGAGGGACAGAAGACGAAGTAGTTTCTACGCCGCCACGGGTTACGAGGACAGCGAAAAGTAAACGGAGCGAACGTCGCTCCGACATGACTGAAGTAAAGAAAAAACGTGAAACGGTCCATTGTTCTCCTTCATCGTCATAATTTCTTTTTTCTTCTTTTACTCGACAAAACATTACGAAAATCAATAATTTCTTCTTCTTTTTTTCATTTTCCGTAGATGTTTGTTCGAGTAAGCAATCCCAAATCATCGGCCCTCGTCCAGCTTAGTAGGGGAAGTAAAAACAGGTTGGGTAGATTCTAGACCTAGACCTTGTACCCAACTCTGTTATAACCTACCATGTTTGCATTTGACTATGTACCCTACCTACCATATTTTTTCGATTCGAGAACAGCGTTAATTCTATTTATATTGAAACATATTTTGCCCATCATATGTGATTTTATATTAATATGTGAGAAAACAACATAATTCATCTAATTTATGTTGAAACATTAAGCACATGTAGTTAATAAATAAGTAAAACTCTTTCATTAAACAAAAAACTAAGGATCCACAACGCAAATTACCATAAACAAAATTATAAGATAAAACAAAAATCCTAACATTACATATACATTAGTAACAAATATTGATCTAATATTAGTCTTATTCACACAATACTATATAAAAATTTTTATTTGTCTAAAATGGTTAACAAATTTATAGAAAGTATGAGTTCTCTAAAATTGAAATCAACATAACTCATCGTCCGAAAGTAAAATCAGGCGAGTCAATCCACGTAGTACAAAATTTCTAACGAAAACCAAAATTCATGTATAAAAAAACTCAATAAAAAATCATGTTCCAGAGATATATACAAAAATTATGATTTAATAAGATTTATTTACTTTTACTAAATAAAGTTTATTTTATAATGATCAAATTCATGGTCCAAGGTCATGCCCAAGCCTCGCTGCCACTTCCACGAGGTTTCTCAACGTTGTCTTTACCCCCTAAGTGCTTAGTCACAGTCGCCACCACCTCGCAAGCCACGAAACGCAGCCATCACGCCGTTCCCTTGTTCTAAACAACGCCACTATTCGCTGTCGCCATGGTTGATTCCGACGAACCTAGCCGCAATCGCCGCTTGGGAAACTTCCCAAGTCTCTCCCAAACATCCCTAGGTAAGTCGTTGCCCTTGATTTCGCCTTGATTGTCTTGAATCGCTCACAAACCAACCACCTTATTTGCGAGGGTTGTTTCAGACCCAAGAACAACTGCTTTGCGGTCTTGCCGCCGCCGCGACGCCAACCACTCCCCACGTCCTCGATGCCATCCCAATTGGTCCTAGAAGTCGTCCCGTGGTGCTTCACTGCCGTCGGCACCGTCCGCAACCACCCAACCAGCTCCTTTGCTCGTGAACTCCCTTGCCCTCTACTGTCTTTCACCTCAAACAGCTCCTATTCGCCTTAGATCGAGTCGTGCCATGGACCAGCTGCTTTGTTGACTCACCGAAGTGCTTGGTCGACTCGTCGGAGTCGAACGTAGCTCGCCAGAATCTCGCCAAAGCTATGTCGGTAACTCGCCGGAAAACTTGCCAATGGACATGCGATTAACTTGGACGCAAAGTGAGTTCGCCCTAACTCGTAATTAAACGGTTATTTACCCTAGTAGTTAATTGGTTGATTTATTTGGTAGATTATGTAATTTATAATTTTTAGATGGATTAGGGGCAAAATTGTAAATTCTGAGGACTTGCAGGCAGAATGGTAAATTTGGATTGGTCAAGGGTATAAGGGTAATTTTGACTAGGTCAGGGGCAAAATTGTAATTTTGGAAAGTTAGGGCCAAAATGGTGATTTTTGAATTTTAGGGTAAAATTAAGAGATGTTGTTGGTAGTTGATATTGATAATGAGTGGAGAGATAACTTAGCATTTGAATGTAATTACTTGACATTTTGTATTAATATAGAGTGAATTACATAAATTGTATGGTTGGCCAAATGACGGCCAATTATGGTGATGACACTTGTAGTTGTCGAATGACTTGGATTTGACTTAGGGATCTATGCGAGTCCATAATTGGTGGGCTCAGGCGGTTGATTATTCTAAATTGGTTATGCTTGATTATGAGTACTTGTCTAATGTTCTTGAATGTAAAATTGATTGTGGGTGGTTTATAATTCATGACTGGCTTATGGTTATTTCATGATTGAATTATATTACTCAATGGTTGGTTGATGATATGATTACAATTGACTGTTTTATATTGATTATTTATTGAGCCAATTGGATTTGATGGATTGGGGTTAGAGGAGAGTGTGGACTAGTGACTTAACGAGGAAGTTGGCGACAGATGTGAGAATTAGATTAATTAGGAGAATAGAGACCCTAGAGTGAGCACCCTCCTAGTTGGGAATTAGAGTGTAAACTTACTAAATAATCTCATTGTTATTGTTTAACCATTTTTTATAAGTCCAGGCCATGGGACTTCTTCTTAAGGACTAGATGAGGCTAAGGCTCTCGTTGATTTAAACAGTCGATTGATTTACTTTCCTTTTTATGGTTTTGTTTGAATAAGTAGGTTTGACATTCTTTGTAAGCCTTTAGTAGACTTTACATTAGTTATTTGATTTGGATTAGTTATTGATTTTCCCCAGAGTTTGCCAGGGGTTTAAATAATACTTATGACGCGTTAGTTATTTAATTTTGAGTTATTTAATGGGCTGAGAACGTGATAAATGTTAATTATCAGTGAGGGTCGACTTTGGGAACTATTTCGTGCTCGGGTGCAAGGCGTGACAATTTTTGCTAATAAAAAATACATACATTTTTTCATTACTTTCTGATACGATGTTTTTTTATCCATATCTGATTTTTTAGGATAAATTTTATCTAAGTAAAAGTTTAAAATAAGGAAAATTTACAAAATATAAAAAGGGAAGGAAAAGGGGCGCAAGTGTGCAGCCTCATCACCACCGCCCTACCACCGCCGACCCTTCCTAGCAACCCTTGTCAACCATTAACCACCTACCTGGCAATGGTGCGGCGACGGCCGTAATCCCTCGCCTAAGTTTTCCTCCTCCTCCTCCTCCTCCTTGTGTTTTTTAAGTTTACGTAAAGTTTGTATTAAAAAAATCAAGTCTAACCAAAATGGCGTCACTTTAATCTAATGTCTTATGTTTTTGCGACACAAGAGAGAGAGAAAACAATAGAAAAAAAATTATGTCAATGAACAACTTGATTATCAATTTTGCAAGTTTTAGAACTAAATTGCAACATTTGAAAATTTTAGAATTTGACTGCTCTGTCATGGTAAGTTTTAGAATTGTTAACGCACCTATCATGAAGAACTACTTAATGTGATCCATTGAAATTGTCCAATTATATGCGATGCGGTTCTCAATAGCATCCACGGGCAACGCTATTCTAGATGACCGTTAAAAATGACACATGCATTTGGAAAAGAAAATGGAGATGTTGTCACTCCATCTAGACTCTTCAAGAGAAAACAGTATCATTTTTGTTTCATGTCCATGTCAAATTGTGGCAGAAAATTATCCAATAGTCACAAACTTATAGTATGGATGCTAAATCAAAACTTATAGCTAATGGTTGGGCGGCGGCGGTAGTAATCGGGCATTCATGAACAAGGAAAAAAAAACGAAAGAACAAAAAATTTGTGAAAATATTTTCCGGAAATTTTTTAAGTTCCAAACGAATATCGGAAAATATTGTCATTATCCGGGAAAATGACTTCTTAGAAAACATTTTCCGGAAATGATTTATTTTTCGCAAAACGAACGGAGCCTTAGTCAAAAATCGCTTATGTGATTATCTAGTCATTCTATGTGGCACATCAGCAATGTGACATGAACAAATTTGTTCAAAACAACGTCGTGAAGAATTCTATTAGATTTTTTCCCTTTTTCTTTTATTATTCATCTTCTTCCTCGATTCCTAAAAACTGTCAATATGCCATTTTTGCCTTTTTTTCCACCATCGCCATCAAGACTTGCTTCTCTCCATTGCTCATCTTCATCCCCGCTGCACTGACGAGTTGCCCCAAGATCTAGCTGGCTTGAGCTCTACTACTACATCAAGCTCAAAATTCCATATCTGACTATACGGGTGCCCTATCATTGGAATCAAGCAATTTCCACAAGTATTATCAAGATTTTCACACGTGTGCACTTAGAGTACACAAGTATCATTATTATTACATCAACTATCAAAATAAAATTTCACTAGGCTAGGCAAGATTGAAAACCTTAATCTTATTGAATAGCATTTTACGATATTTGACAACACTAGCCAGAAAACAATAACATGACATTATAGTCCGGATCTCATTATATTACATCAATGATTACGATTTCAAAACTCAATAACTATTGAAACCTTGCGATATAGATCACTGCACAAATATTTTCACTTATTTTAATGAGAAATAGATGGGAAAATGCATCTGATTTGCAAAAATATTTTCTCATAACGATTGCTTATAAACATAAATGAGCGAAAAATATATTCTCATCGTTCATGAAAATTTTTTATGTATATTGTTGTCTGATACTAAAAATATTCTTTACCGATTAAGTATTTTTAATTATACAAATAATTATTTATAAAAATATATATCTTGATTGTTCATGTAGAGATAAATTACAACACATTATCAGCAAAACTAACGATGCCGTGTGGCATAGAAGCTGCAAATTGTTTCTTCCTATCTAGAGAATTAGATTAAGAGGAAACAAACTTTCTAGACTCAAAAGTTGTTGGCAAGTAAATAGATACATGCCCAAACAGAGGAGCTAGAAATAAGTACATTCTGAGCTACTCTATTAGAAATCCTGGACCTACCCACCTGGGAAGAATCCAGGTCATGGCAGAAAACATATTCGTTCGACCAACCTAAGTGGGCACCCAACAAGAGGCGCCATACATAATCCGACCTCTCCAACCTAGTAGCATCCAGTCGCCGTCTTCCTCAAGCACAAAATCCTTGTGGTACCATTCCTTCATCTTAACCCTGAAGAACTGCATGAGCTCTTGGTCCAGAGGAAGCGCCTTAAACCCAGCCCGCAGGTGACGAACCTGCCATTGCTTGTACGTTTCCGGCCTCTCAACCCTTTCCGAACCTTCACATGCTATGACATTCATAATTTCCCGTCCATAGAACTCTCTCTCAAAGATCAACCTCTCTTTGCTCTCGCCACCGATAATAGCATCAAACATATCATACACTGCGGAAAGATGAAAAAGTGCCTCTCGGAATCTCGTCATAAAAAAGGGCGCAAAGTAGGAGCCATTGCTTATAAAATGAATAAATTTATCCGGTTTAATCTCCCGAATTAGATTTAACACAGCGTCTCGTGGATTGTTGTCCACAGCTGTCTCTTCAAGGAGATTCTGAAACCGGTCTAAACTATTCACAGCAACTGTCTCGTTGCTTTGAATCTTGAGATCCTCAAGTTTGATGGATTCCCAATTCCTCGATAATATGAAATTGAACTCAAAAGGGACATTAAAACGCTCACAATATTTTCTCAAACGGCGACCTGTCTCCTCTATTATCTCTGCTGGGCGCAAACCAGAATGTGGAAGCTCTATACCAGTAATGCGCAATTTACAGGGCCCTCCTGATCGAGAAGAGAGCTTCTGTATGAGGATTGGCCATTGAAAACCTAACCGAATGCCAAAATCTATTATGTGGAGGGCGGTGGCTTTTGCTGCTAATTTCAAAATCGTGTAATTTGCAAAGAACATTGAGAACTTCTTAAACGGACATTTTGAAATGTGAAAATGGAAAGCTTTCAAGAGTTCGGCTGCTGACGCCCTGCTGGTAACAACAGTGGAATAGAAGTGTTGCGTTCGACTGTCGCTGCCCACCAGTCGTGCCTCTAGTCCATTGGCAAAGTAATGGGCCAATCTTTGAGACCCATCACCGCACGGAGAGGAGTTCTCTCTAATCTGCTTCAATAATTCATTAGCAGTCCTGAAATCACTAGTGGAGATGGCTTGTGCGCAGAGAATCAAAAGCGTTCTCAAGTCAACAGTATTCTTGCTTCCCTGCTTCTTACTACGACCCCTACCTCTACTGGAGCCGTGCTTGTTCTTTTGTGGCCGTATATCGTTGCTCAGCCCTGTCTCCACGGATTTGTCGCCAGAAAAGTGGCAGAGCAACACCTTATCAAACAAATCGGAAAGCTCACTCTCTTCCGTGTACAAGGCTGTTTGTTTACTGGCCCTGCCTTCCTCAAAAGCATCCTCATCCCTGTCGTGATTCTTTGATCCCTCGAATCCATCAGATGAGCGCCTCATGTTGATCTCCTCATTTGGGGTTCCCTTCTTTGTTTCCAATGGCGGTTCACTGTCCTCTGGGTTGATTCCTAATTGACTGTTGGAAGGAAGGAATTTGCTGCCCTCCTCTGATCCTTTCTTGAACTGCATCCTAGACTTACCATCGCTGAAAATGCTCTTGACATGAAGCTGATGCAAAGATTGCTCAGACCCATCAGTGCAATTTGTGACACTGCTTGAATAATTGGACAGCAACCGCAAACTGGAATCCACATTCGACTCAAAGTCAAGGTCAGTATTTTCCTGCACAGTATGGCTATAATCTTCGATTGTGTAAAGACTATTAACATCGGCCGAGCCGCTAGAGCTAACAGTAACGCTTGTAGCATCATGGCTTCCGTGAACTCTGCTACTTCCATAAAGGTTGCTGTTTGGGCTCTCGATATGATGGCTTAAATTAAGGTGTGAGGGGCTCTGATCAGACAGCTCCGATTGCTGCTGAACAAGGGCATCGTACAATGACTTTTGGGCATTCTGCAGAGCAACCTGATCAGCAAATATCCACAGTTGCTCCTCCATGTTATCTTCCATAAGCATCTGACTTATATACTTTAGAACAGGATCCGATGAGTCAGTATCCTCTGATGGGGAGAGAAAATCTCCCCCTAAACTCAGGGCACCACTCGAGCTCACGGATGGAGCAAACGGGCCTCCATCTGTGCTCACGCTTCTCGAGGGAAAGATTGAGTCTCCAATATCGAGGTTAACAGATTTTGAAGGGAGATCATATACAGGGTCCACTTTATTCGAAAGAAAAGCACTATCTGAGGGTTTAAGGTCTAGAAAAGGGCCGTCCGAAAAGAAACCATCTGTGAGACTTGGGTGCTGATCTGGATCTGGTGATAAGGCATGGCTGTCTATTGGAAATTCTTCTATATTATTGATACGAGCAGAGCAATCAAAGAAGAAAGGATCCATGGTCATCTACTCTCCTCACTCAAACCCTGTCAAATTCCCTATCCTAACATCATATTTTGATGCAAACCAACAGTGTATGTGGACTCCTAGAACAACAATCAACTATAGTAAAATGCCCTCAGCCTCCAACAAAAGAACGAACCCTTCAATATCCTTCCGGCTTTTCTTCCTTTGCTTAAACAAACTCGACTAAAAGTCGAAGGATCCAAGATCAAACGGATTACGTGCGGGGAGAAAAGTCGAGTACATCAAAGGGAAAGGACGTGGCAGGAAGTAAACATCGACTGGATCTGCGAACCGAACCCGACTTCTCATCTACGACCAAGAAAGGAAAAATAGAGACTGGATCTGCGTACCGCGAATGGAGAAGTGGGGTCGGAAGCTGAATAAAGACCAATCTGATGACGGAGTTTCTTCGATGCGATTCTTATAAGAGCGAGTCAGCAGATGAAGGATTGTTATGAAAGTTGGGGATCTTCCGAAGCTGACGAGCGGGGTTACTCAACTTCGACTCTGATTTTCAGGAGAGACTGTGGGGGAAGATTTGGGTCGGACAATAAGGCCGGCCCGCATGAGCTCCATCTGGCTCTTCCACCATTGATCAGTCAACCATGGTTCCCGCTTTGACGAGCTGCAAATGATGAAGTGTTACGTTTGCCGGCCAATATTAAATTGCGGCTTCTGCCAAACAAATAAACTCAAAAGCAAAGAGACAGATCCCCTAACCTAGCGCTAGGGGATCCTTGTGATATCAGCTATCAATTGAGGAGGTGTTTCCCCATGCATGAGGAGACATGGGGATTGGGTGGTTGGGACGAAAAGGAGCCATTAACGGAGTCATTTTCTACGCCGAGGAAACAGAGCTAACGCGTGTTGAGCATACTACATCAAAGACTCCGGAAGCAGAACAGAGGACTC
Organism: Melaleuca quinquenervia; assembly: GCA_030064385.1. NCBI lineage: Eukaryota > Viridiplantae > Streptophyta > Magnoliopsida > Myrtales > Myrtaceae > Melaleuca > Melaleuca quinquenervia. The sequence continues at coordinate 26,317,114 of CM057719.1, read as the reverse complement.
AGGTGGCAGGGGTTACGAAGTCAGAGGAGCAAAACAAGAACTTTGACCAGGGTGCGTGGATTACTGGAAAGGAACAATTAAAGACTAAAGCCAATGAAGAATGAAGTTGATTTAAGTTTTACACGTGTTATTTAGCTTTTACACGTGTTACTTTTCTGAGTTCCCTCTAGCTCTTTCTATTTCTGTTAGTGGTAAAAGATTCTGTTTTGTGTCCTTATCCAGAATTTTAGATATAAGAACAAAGAGAGCTCAGAGAGGGAGTATCGAGGTTATTCAGATGAATATTGAGTGTAGAGTAGCTTGTGAAAGCTTTGTAAAGCTCTCTGCACATCTAAGAACAATATACAGTGATTCTTCTTCATCTTCATCTCGTTCATCTTCATCTTCATCTTCAACTTCTTAAACAACTTCTTGAAGTTTTTCTATATGGTGTCAGAGCCTTTCTCTGAATATGTTCATTAGCGGAGAGGAAACGACGTCGTTTCCTAGCAGCCCGCCGTCCTCCTTCGTCTTCAACCAACTCCTGTGACCTTGATCCCCAGGGTTTCACCTCTCAACATCACTGAAAGAGAGAGAGAGAGAGAGAGAGAGAGAGAGAGAGCGAGCGATGAACCTTTAGCTTTTTGCTCCAAATCGACTTTAGCAACCAAAACGTCATTTTCGCTTCACGATCACGTCAAATTATTTCCCTCAAGAAAAGCCGATTTTCTCTTCAGGTTCCCATCGTGGGAACTCTTAGAATGAGTTGTGGTAAAGAATAATTTTTGAATGTGTTTGATAATAACAAATATGTTCTTTTATTTATTTCTTAAAAAGTATTGAGCTTTGAAAAAAAAATTCTTTAGTAATAGTTAACCAAAGTTTTGAGGTTTTTTTTCTTTTATTTCTTAAAAAGTATTCTCGAAAACTATAAACAAGTTTTATTCTACTTTTTATTTTTGTTAAAATCTATTTGGTAAGGGTGGTCGGGTCCATGGTGGGTTGGTTCCATACCTAGACCTGTTATAATCGGTTCTTTTTTTTTACCATATACCCGACCCTATTTGAATTGAATCATATACCCGACTCACCCATTTTTTCCAATTCAGTTCCAAGGTTAAACATGTTTATATTAGAACATATTTTGCAATCTATTCTATACAATTTCAAATTTTATATTAATATGCATGAAAATAGCACAATTCTTTAAATTTATATCGAAACATTATGCACTTGTAATTAATAAGTAAGTAAACTTTTTTACTAAACAAAAAACTAATGATCAACGAGACAAACTATCATAAACAAAATCATAAAGTAAAGCAAAAGTTCTAACATTACTTATACATTAACAACAACACAATAGATTTAATATTAGTCTCATTTCCACAATACTATATGAAATTTTTCATTTATCTAAAATTTAACAAATCTATGGCACAAGTATAACCCCTCTAAAAGTAAAATCAAAATAACACATACTCCAAAAGTAAAATTAGGTGAGCCAATCTACGTAGTACAAAATTTCTAACAAAAACCTAAAATTCATATATAAAGAAAAATCAACAAGAAACCATGTTCAAGAAGTATATGCAAAAGTTATGATTTAATAAAATCTATTTATTTACAAAATCGAAATTTTCACTAAATGAAATTTATTTTCCAATGATCAGATTTAGGGTTCAAGATAAGTTCCAGACATAGACCCTATACCTAACCTTGTTATAACCGGTTGCCCTTTTTTAAACCTTGTACCCGACCTAATTTGCATTAGACCCTGTTCCCAACCCTATTTTTAGGGTGGGACGGTCCCGGAACCGGAATTGCACACCCCTAGTTTCAAAAAATAAATAAAAATAGTTTTTTTTATTTTTAAAAAATATAAACAAATTCGTTTCTGTTCTTTTTTTATTTTTTGAAATATTACTTTTAACCAAACATGTCCTTAACGGCAATCTTGACCCGCTATGGAAAAGTGCCGTTATCAATAAAGGCGTGTACAATTTGAGATTTTTTTAATATTATTTTTCCATCTTTCCAATTAGATGAATTTGAGATTTTTATCGTAAAAGCGCACGTTCGTATCAGTTTTTGCTTTTATCAGTTTTTGCTTTTGACTCGGTCAAAATCTTTATAACGAAACCGGTGACCTAGCATCCCTGGTTAGAGGGCCTAGCTTGAGGCCGGTCAAACCTTCTCCTAAGCTTGACCCAACGGCTCCCCATCAGTAGAATTATGTAATTTCCACCTGCGTTGTCAAGACTTTTACACACCCTTACCCTGAACCTGGAAAATAATGACCATTTACTTTACTAAATTTTAATAACGCACGTGTCGATTTTACTACATCTAGAATAAACTTTTCACTAGGTAAGATAGATCAGAAGAAAATAGTATAAGTGAACAACATTCTGTGAGATTGGGAAGAAAAATGGGGTAGTCGGTATCTCATTCCATTACATCAGTGACTATCCTTTTAAGTTTATTGCAGCGTCTAAAACTATGCTAGATTCACTGCATAATCTCTCAATTTTATTGAGAAATAGATTAGTTAAATGAATCTAAGTTTATTAGTGCATGATGATTCGATTATATGTACAGTAACTAGTTCGATCGCATCCGAATTTCTTCATAGAAAGACAAAATAGAGATACAAACGCAATGCCCGCCATCCCAGAAAGTAGTATCCAGAAGTTTTAACTGCCCTGAAGTTCACTCGAACTACTTTGGCATGAGCATAATTTACTGCATACACGTCCTCCATGAGCCCCACCATGGATACTCGAGTTCCCAAAGAACCAAACAGCTTTCAGTGTTACAGGATACTAGTAAACAACAGAGTCATCAAGTGAACAGCACAAACCATACATGATAATCCTGCACAGAACCAGGCTTTGCATGTACGACGTAAAAAAGTTAAACAGAGACTGGATCTGCGTACCGCGAATGGAAAAGGCGAGTCGGAAGCTGAATATAGACCGATCTGGTGATAAAGTCTCGACGATGCGATTATTATGCGAGCGAATCGGCCGATGGAGGACAGTGTGAAGGTCGGAATCTTCCGCGAAGTAGACGACCTGGATGACTCAACTTCGACTTTGATTTCCAGGCGAGATTGCTCAGGAAGATTTGGGACAGACAGCAAGGCGGGCCCGGCTGACCTCCATCGGGGTCTACCCCTTCGTGCACCTGCGATCGGCGAATCATCCATCGATCAACCATGGGTCCCGCTTTGAGGAGGTGCAGATGACGATGTTTTGCGTTGACCGGCCAATGAACGGCGGCTGCTGCGAAACAACCCAAAAAGAAAAGAAAAGAACTTGAAAAGGAGGGACAGAAGACGAAGTTGATTTCTACACGGCCATGGATTATGAGGACAACGAAAAGTAAACGGAGCTGATGTCGCTCCGACATGACTGAAGTAAAGAAAAACGTCGTCGTAGGAAACGGTCCATAGTTCTCCTTCATCGTCATAATTTCTTTTTCTTCTTTTCCTGGACAAAACATTACGAAAATCAATAATTTCTTTTGTTCTTTTTTGCATTCTCCGTAGATGTCTGTGCGAGTAAGTAATTTCTATATAATTGCATCGATTATTAAAATAAAATTTTCACCGGACAAGACAAGTCAAAAGAATTAATAGCATTCTAGGAAATTCAAAAATATTAGTAGGAAGAATAAATATGATAATCATTGTCTCATTCTATTGCATCAATTACCACGATTCCAAAACTTTGTGGCTGTTGAAACTATGCAATATAGATTTGCTGCATGAATTTGTGTTTTTATTTTATTGAGAAAATGAATTAAACTTAGATTATGAAGCAAAAAATAAATAAATGTATTGGAAGTATTAAAATTGATCGGTAAAAGGTAAAATTTTCACCATACATGATTTTATTATTACTTTCTCTATATTACCTAGTGCTGATATGACTGATACAATTTTTTTTTCCAAATCTGATTTTTTAGGATAAATTTATCGAAGTAAAATTTTAAAAATATAAAAAGGGCAGGAAAAAGCACGCAAAATGTGCGGCCTCATCACCACTGCCCTACCACCGCTGACCCTTCCTAGCAACCCTTGTCAACCATTACCCACCTAAGTACCTGGCAATGGTGCGGCGACGTTTGCAATCCTCGCCTATGTTTTCCTTATTCTTCTTCTTTTCCTTTTTAGTGTTTTTTAAAGATTACTTATTTTTAATATAATTTAAATAAATTTTGTATTAAAAAAATCGAGTCTAACGGAAATGACGTCATTTTGATCTAACATCTTATGTTTTTCAACACAAGAGAGAGAAAACAATCGTAAAGAAAAAAAAAACGTCGATGAGCAACTTGATTGTCAATTTTGCAAGTTTTAGGACTGAATTGCAATATTTGAAAAGTTTAAAATTCAATTGCTCCGTTGTGGTAAGTTTTAGAATTTTTAACGCACCTATCACAAAGAACAAATTAATGCGATCCATCCATCATCATACCTTATCATTGCAAGGACATAGCAAACATGCGGGCTCAACCGGTAGCTTCAAATTATCATTTCTAATTAAACTTTAGGAGTAGCTCTCACTCGCCACGTATGCATAATTACGATTAATTAAGATGCGACGTGTTCTCTTTTTACTTTATTTATCAGCCGTTGGCCTAATTGAAACAATTTATTGACAGACTGAATTGCATGAGAATTCACTTACATCCACAACAACTAGTTTAATCACATACTTGATCTCCCTTGTACATAAACCAATAATTGACCCATCTAAATTTCTTCACAGAAAGACGAAACGGACATACATATACGATGCCTGCATGCCAGAAAGTATCCAGAAGTTCAATTGACCTTAAGTTCACTTGAAGACAGAAAAACATCCTCTATGAGCCCCAACACCTCGGGTACTCAAAAGTTCCCAAAGAGCTAGAACAGCTTTCAGTATTATAGGACACTAGTAAACAACAGAGCCATCAAGCGAACAGCACAAACCATACATAAAAATCCTGCACCCATACCCATTATCAGCTTCGAGCTGCCATACCCATACTCGCACGACTTGTGCGCTATAAAATAGACAAATCACGACACATTAGCAGCAAAATTCGCAATGCAGTGCGACACAGAAGCGGTAGATTGCATCTTCCTATCTCAAGGGTTGATAAACAGAAAGAAACATTGCAGATTAAAAACTGTTTGCAATTTAAAAGATACATGAACAAACAGAAGAGCGGAAAATAGATACATTCTGAGCTACTCTAATGGAGAATCCTTAACCTGTCGACTCAGGATGAATCCCTGCGATGAACAGATCATGACAGAAAACTTTCCTTTCAGAGCCATCCTAAGTGGGCACCCAACAGGAGGAGCAATAAACAATCCGACCTCTCCAACCTTGCAGCATCCAGGTGCCGTCTTCATCAAGCACAAAATCCTTGTGATAACATGCTTTCATCTTACTTCTGAACAACTTCATGAGCTCTTGGTCCAGAGGAAGCGCCTTAAATCCAGCCCTGATATGACGAGCCTGCCATTGCTTGTACGTTTCTGGCCTCTCAACCCTTTTCAAACCTTCGCATGCTACAACATTCATAATTTCCCGTCCATAGAACTCACTCTCAAAAACCAACCTCTCTTTGTTGTCAGCATCTAGAATAGCATCGAACATATCATACATAGCAGAAAGATTAAAAAGTGCCTCTCGGAATCTTGTTGCAAAAAAGGGCGCATTGTAGGAGCCACTGCGCACAGCATGAACAAAAATATCCGGTTTAATTTGCCGAATTAGATTCAACACAGCATCCCGTGGATTGTTGTCCTCGACTGTCTCATCAAGGAGATTCTTAAATCGATCTAAACTATTCACAGCAACTGTCTCATTGCTTTGAATCTTGAGATCCTCAAGTTTGATGGATTCCCAATTCTTCGATGCTATGCAATTGAATTCAAAAGGAACATTAAAGCGCTCACAATACTTTTTCAAACGATGACCCGTCTCCTCTATTCTTTCTGCTGGGCGGAAACCAGCCTGCGGAAGCTCTATCCCTGTGATGCGCAATTTACAGGGCCCTTCTGATAGAGATGAGAGCTTCTGTATGAGGATTGGCCATTGAAAACCAAATGCAATGCCGAAATCTATTATATGTAGGGTAGTAGCTTTCTCTGCCAATTTCAAGATCATGTAATTTGCAAAGCAAATGGAGAACTTCTTAAATGGACATGTTGAAATGTGAAGGTGGTAAGCTTTCAATATATCGGCTGCTGAGGTCCTCCTGGCAACAACAGCAGAATAAAAGTCTTGCGTTCGAGCCTCATTCCCCACCATTCGTGCCTCTAGCCCATTGGCAAAATAATGGGCCAGTCTTTGAGACCCATCACCAGAAGGAGAAGAGTTCTCTCTAATCTGCTTCAACAATTCATTAGCGGTCCTGAAATCACTAGTAGAGATGGCTTGAGCACAGAGAATGAGAAGAGTTCTCAAGTCAACAGTATTCTCGCTTCCCTGCTTCTTACCACGACCCCTACCTCTATTGGAACCGCGCTTGTTCCTTTGTGGCCGTATGTCCTTGCTCAGCCCTGTCTCCACCCATTTTTCGCCATAACACATAGCCCCACCATTTTCATTGCACAGCAAAACCTTATCGAACAAATCAGAGAGCTCACTCTCTTCCGTGTACAAAGCTGTTTGCTTATTGGCCCGGCCTTCCTCAAAAGCATCCTCATCCCTCTCGTGGTTCTTTAATCCTTTGAATCCATCAGATGAACGCTTCATGTTGATCTTCTCATCGATGCGCGTTCTTGGAGTTCCTTTCTTTGTTTCCGATGATGATTTGCTGTCCTCTGGGTTAATTCCTAATTGATTGTTGGTAGGAAGGAATTTGCTGGCCTCCTCTAATCCTTTCTTGAACTGAATCATAGACTCACTATCGTTGAAAATGCTCTTGACAAGAAGTTCATGCAAAGATTCCTCAGACCCATCGTCATAATTCATGATGCCGCTTGAAGAATTGGACAGCAACTGTGGACTGGAATCCACGTTGGACTGGAAGTCAAGATCAGAATTTTCCTGCCTAGCATGGCTATGTTCTTCAACTGAGTAAGAAATATTAGCATCAGCTGAGTCGCTAGAGCTAACAGTAATGCTCAGAGCATCGTGGTTTCCGTGAGCGCTGCTACTTCCAGAAAGGTTGCTGTTTGGGCTCTCGATATGACAGCTCAAATCAAGCTGTGAGGGGCGCTGATCAGACAGCTCCGAATGCTGCTGACCAAGGGCATCGTACAATGACTTTTCAGCATTTTGCAGAGCAACCTGATCAGCAAACACCCACGGTTGCTCCTCCATGTTCTCTTCCATAAGCATCTGATTTATGTACTTTAGAACAGGATCCGATGAGCCAGTGTCCCCCAATGGGGAGAGAGAATCCCCCGCTACACTCCAGGCACTACTCGAGCTCATAGGTGGACGAAACGTGTCTCCATCTGAGCTCACGCTTGTCGAGGGAAAGACTAAATCTCCAATATCGAAGTCGATAGATTTTGAAGGGAGATCATATACAGGATCTACTTTATTCGAAAGAAAAGCACTATTGGAGGATTCAAGGTCTAGAAAAGGGTCATCCAAAAAGAATCCATCTGTCGGACTCGGGTACGGATCTGGATTAGATGAAAAGGTATGGCTGTCTATTGGAAGATCATCTACATTGATACAATCGGAGGAATCAAAGATCGAAGGATCCATGGTCATATACTCTTTGCAAACCCTATCAAAGTCACTTGCCTACCCTAAAAGCATATTCTCATGAAAAACCCATCACTCCTAAAATCATCATCCAACCAAAACCAAATGCTCGTTCGCCTAAACAACGCGGATTGAAGCCAAGGAATCCTTGATCAAACAGTGCAAGGGCAGCGAGAAAAGTGGACTACTGCAAAGGGGAAGGGAGTAAGCACAGAGACATGTTGCTCAAACCTAAGCAATCGGAAAGGCAAAGCACGGAAGTCGAACGGCCGAATCTACAAGAGACCCGACTTTTCATCTTCGACATGGAAGAGAAGAACAGAGATCGGATGAGCGTACCGTAAGGAAGAAAGGGTGAGGTTGGAAGCCGCCACCTGAGGATTGGCTTCCCCGACGCGATTTTTATACGGAGGAATCAGAGGATGACGGGGGTGCTTGAAGTACGGAACTTTCCGGGAAGTGGACGAGCGGGTTAACTCTCAAACTCAGACTTCAACTCGATCTTCCGACTGAAGAGAGAGAAACAAAAAAAAAAAAAAAAAGATCTGCAATAAAGTAAACAAAAAATAAGTAAATAGATTAATAAATAAATCGTGTAAGAATATGCGGGTTCAGACAATAAGGTGGGCCCGGGCCATCCCCTGTCCCGCTTCGTGCTCCATCGACGGGGGAAACGATGGGTCAACCCTGCGGTGTCCCGCGTTCCCACGATGACTTCGCTTCGTTTGATTCGTCTATAAAATAAAATCATTTAAAAATAACTGTTGAACACCTCATATTTTCCCCACTAGAAAATGCTAAACCAAATGCATCATTTGCCGGCCAATAGACAACAGTTGCCGTAAAGTTCAAACTATTTGTTTATTGGATGCGAGTAGCAAAAGGTAGATTATATTATCACTCAGAAATCAAATATGATCTATCAATCTAGTTAATTAAATTCAGCTTTGATGAATTATGAGCTTATTGAGATATATTATCTGCTCTATATTCTCCATCATAACTCACATGTGTATCTCCATATCAAAATGAGTTTAAAATTTAATTTTTTTTTTTGTAATTAACATCATTCTATTAAATAAAGAACGCGCATGTGAACACGAGGTTTTTTTTTTTTTTTTTTTGACCCGGTCAAAAGCTGCGCCGGCCAAAACCGGGTGACCCGGGCACCACCGGTCAAAGGGCCTGCCTTGAGGCCCAACCCAAAGGCTGAAAACTTTCAACAGTGACTTGGCAAACAAGTCTCCTCCTCCGATCGGTAAACTTCATGGGATGATCCTCTTTTTGGTAGTCCATTCAATGACGCTACGTGCTCCCCGTGATGACAAGAGCGTTGCTTTTCAGCGCTCGCGACTCTACATCGATACGTGAGCATGAACATATTATGCACCCTCGGCATTTTAATAGCATGTTATTTCGACGAATTCATTTTTTGTCAGTAAGATGTTTATCCCGTGATGTTTAATAGTAGGTTTCTATGACGCAAAGATTCGCTTCTTCCCATCTATAATTTATAAAGTCAAAGGGCTATACGAGCCACGTGGACGTTATGCAATCTGCGGTAACTCTCTCTTTTTTTTCTTTCCAGTACATCAAGTGTGAATAGAAAACGATTGATGTTGTTGAACTCAACGAAATAAAAAAACTTACTCATCCACAGTTCGATTGGGTTCTGAAAAATTCATTCGGTCAAAATTCGAATTTGTTTTGGTTCGGTTGGATTTAGACCGCGTTGGTACACTTTAGTTCAGTCGTAGGAACAAGAATAAAAAACCGCACGGTGCGATGCTTATCCCTCCTGAGCGCAAACGAAGTACTTACTACTTGCCATCACAAGAAAATTCAAAGATCTTCATAATTTAACGGTTGTGATCCTCTCAACTTGCTTATCGAATTCGTTATCAGGCTTGGCCAGCAAGGAGCTAATCGCATGATGAACTCCGGACTTGCTACACGTCAAACATTTCGACGACCGTGGTTTGCAAAGTCCCTAACACGATCTATCCAAAACTTAACATCGTCGCTCTTGATGGGTCTTTTCCTTCTTCTTCTTCTTCTTCTTTATTACTAGGAGGAAATAATTCGGCAATGACCGAGATTAGGACGGCTCCATGACTGTGCCTAGTATCGCAATTAACAGGTTTGGTAGCGGGTCCTAGTCAGAGCAGTTGTGGAGGCAGCCTCTAATATCCTGGCACTACCTTTCTTTCAACTGCCGGAAAATCTTAATAATTCAGCACTCTTCTTGGCCCAGACTAATAAAATGATTATTGAGTCGGCCCTCCTCATTCGACCTCTCCTCTCAACATTCCCGGTTTCTCATCTCCAAGTTTTCTTTTCCCCCCACCGAAATCCTCGTTTCTCTTCTTGACTAAGGATCTGCTCGGCCGGAAGAGTGGCCCCGTGCTTACAAGGCTGGACTCCCCAGAGCTGGACAACGACGCCAGCGCACTTCTTCGGATTTAGCATATCTCGCTATAAACTCAGAAGTGCGATTCATATAAACAAATGCATTTCGATCACGCGTGCGAAGCGGAATATAAGGGCACGAAACAGATGAGTTAAGTGCTTCGCCTACACGTATGTACTCGACAAGCTGAGATATCTTAACGGCATCCTTCACGCCCAGTTGCAATTTAAGCTAATAAGAAATTTCTGGATCAGCCATGCCGTAAGTGGTAGCTGGGGCTTCTCGAATCACATCCTTTCTACATTAAGTAGAAAAATTGCTTACGCGTGCAAAACATGCCCAAATGAACATAGCGCCATGATCCTTGAAAGGACTTTCAGTCCCATCTAGAAAATCTACCAAGACCCGTTTGAGGCCACTTAGGTCACCCAACACAGTTGAAGTCGATGTTTTTGGTACCGTTACTGCGCTCTCAACAGCGGACAATAAGGATGTTCGGAAACAGTTTATAACCAGAAAAACTAATTCAGTGCTTAAATTTATTATAGTCCAGGAACACTGTCTTGACACTACCACAGATAGAGAGTAGTCGTTCCACTATACAGTATACACAGCCAAGGGAGGGCAAGCGTTTCCTAGGTATCAGTCTAAACAGAAAGATCACCAGCCTAAGAGAAAGAAGTTTATAGCAGCATATCATCTTAAAGTGAAAGCTAGGTTGCATGATGCCTGCGTCAGAAAGCTAGAAAGATGCAAATACTTGCCACAAATCAGCCAATGGCTTCCTCCTTGGTCATAATAAACTATCCCGGCTCACACCAAAAGCGAATGCAAATGAGGACTCTGGGGAACTTCTACACAGGTTCCCAACAGGAGGATGCATAAAGAATCCGACCTTTCCATCCTTGGAGCATCCAGTCACCATCTCTGTCAACCACAAAATCGTCAAGGTAACCCTCTTTCAACTTCGACTTCAGCTTCTTCATAATTACGGGATCCAGAGGGAGGGGCTTAAAACCCGCCCTCATGTTGCGGATTTGCCACTGCTTATATGTCTCAGGCCTCTCAACTCTCTCTGTGCCCTCACATGCAATGACATTCAGAGCTTCCCGGCTAAAAAACTCCCGTTCAAATACCATCCTCATTGGATGTTCCCGAGGTAACTTAGCATCGAATGCATCAAACAAGGCTGAGTAGTGGAAAAGAACCTCCCGGAACCTCGACACAAAAAAGCAGGCATTGAAGGATCCATTAAGGATGGAGTGGACAAAAATTCTCGGCCTTATTCGATGTACTAGCTTTAGCACGTGATCCCTCGGGCTATTAACTATAACAGTCTCATCAAGTAAATTCTTAAACCGAAAGAGGCAATTTACGGCAACCACCTCGTCGTTAGAAATCTTGAGGTCCTCAATCCTAATGGTTTCCCACTTCTGCGCGATAGCATTGTACTCAAAGGGAACATTGAAACGCTCGCAGTATTTCGCCAGGCGCCGACCAGTCTGTTGAACTCTTTCTGCTGGACGGAAACCACTTTGGGGCAACTCGATCCCCGTGATGCGTAATTTCGGGGGGCCACCAGGTCTCCGTGAGAGGCAATGAATGAGAGGGGGCCATTGAAAACCATACAGAATGCCAAAATCAATAATATGCAGTTTCGTCGCTTTCTCAGCTATGCCCAAAATCATATGGTTAGAAAAGATTGACGCAAACCTCTGAAATGGGAAAACCGAGAGATAAGCTCGGTAAGCTTTCAACATTTCAGTAGCAGATTTTCTTTTGGAACCTAGCTTCAAATAAAGTTGCGCTCCATTGCAATCCATGCGTGCTTGAAGGGCTTCAGCGAAAGAGTGCGCCAACCTCTGAGATCCATCACCAAAAGGGGAGGAGTGCAGTTTAATCTGCTTCAGATATTCAATAGCATTTTTGTGATCCTGCACAGCAACTGCTTGTGCACAAGAACACAGAAGGTTCCTCAGATCCACGACTTCCTTCTTATCGCTAACTGGTTTTTTGCCAGTGACCTGCTCGGCTGAAAGCGCAGATGATTGCTGACTTTGCTGTACACTCTGGCTTGCTCCGTTATCGGAAGTGTCATCAAATCTAGAATGAGGCTTCCCTCCATTCTGATGACAAAGTAGAACCTTGTCGAACATCTCAGCTAACTCATTCTCCTCCAAGCAAACTGCTGGCTGCTTTGTGCTCCTCTGATATTCAAAATCTTCATCCTCACGCTCGTGCTTCTTCTTTCCCTTGTGTTCGTATAGGTACGAGAGTTCAGCCTTATTCTTCTCCACCTTGACTGCGTCCCTTGCAGTCTCCCTCTTCGACACCAGATGGGGCATGCCCTTCTCTGAATCAATCGACAATGGATTACACTTCGGTATAAATCTACTAGCTTCCTCAAAACCCTTCTGGAAGAAAAACATGGAATTGCTGTCCGCAAAAAGGTTGGAAAGCATAAGATCACCCATTGGAGAGCCTGAGCCCAACATCCCCTTAGCTTTGGCAATGACACTTTTTCGAAATTCATGCGATGATTGGCGACTGGGATTTGCAGTCGCCTGGAACACAAAGTTCTGTGGGATGCAAGGCTGTAATATAGAGGGTCGGCTCTCAACAAAATCACAAATCCCTGGGAAATCAACAGCATTGCCACCACTACTAGCGCTCGAACTGATGGTACTGCCACAGTAGCCGCCGCCGCTGCCACCAGAGCAATTGTCATCAGGGCTGTCCATGTAGAGAGGTAACTGGTTTTTAGAGGGACGATCCTCCTGACAGAGAACATCATATAAGGATTTCTCTGCAGCCTGGAGAGCCAGAGGATCATGAAACATACAGGGTTTGTCATCCATGTCCTCCTCCATGAGTATCTGATTTATGTATTTCAGCATGGGATCCGGGGAGTCGCTATAGTCAGAAAGGATATCTCCATCTGTGCTAAAACTGGGAGATACAGCGGAGTTACAGGGTTCAGGATCAAAAGCAGAGGAAGGAAAGTCATCCGAATTAGGGTTGTCCAGCAGCAAATGGTTTGCTAAATTCTCCAACTGACTTGAGAAGGACACGTGGGTCTGATCATGGAAATTAAAGCCGCTAAAGGGTCCAGAATATCCCGTGTACTGAGGATCCATGAACATTTTTCGGTCCGCACGAGCTCAAGAAAAACGATTCCAACTCTGGTCACAGACCTGGAATCCTGTTGAGACGGTCTTCGGAGAGTTTCTACGATGCCATGCCCTGAAGCCATTCAAAACAGATAGAAAGGAACCAAATCACGACAAGCAAAATGTTCCACATAACCTAACCTAAGAAATCCCATTTAAGCTCAACAGCCGATCAGAAATAAGAACGAACGCTTCGACTAGAAGAACTCAACATAGAACATACAGTCGAAATCCATCCATCAAGAATTAAAATCTTAACATCGCCATACTAACGCCCCAATCGGGCTAATTGCGCCGAACTACAGTCTTAGGCAATCATCGAGAGAAGCCGCGGGGTCAGATGAAGATGGACGCGTACCTGAGGAACGGCACCGAAGCGAGAAGGCGCGGATGAAGCGGAGACGAGGTCGGTGGGCGGATCTTTTATGAGAGCCGCCGTGTACCTTCGTGGAAGCAGCGAAACAGGATTTCGAGAGGGAGGCCGGAGAAAGAAGACGCGGCACCTACCTCTTAACGAGCTGTTTGGGTCCGCCTTCGCGAGGGTCCACTCCAACTCCAACTCCACCTGGCACTGGACCGGACCAGAACCGGGTCAACGCGGGCTCAAACTCGAGTCTTCACCCGACCCGGTTCAAATTTAACAGCATGTTTCCTATGTTCGACAATGGAGGCGGAAAAGAGAAGGCGCAGACAAAAGATCGATCCATCGAGAGAGAGAGAGACGATTGTTTCCGAGAAATGACGGCAACATATCTCGCTTTCTCGGAAAATAACTCAAAATAAATAATGAATGGACAAACAAAACTATCGTCATTTCAATTAAAAAAAGTTCGCTATGGTGCATTTGGTAACGGTTCTAGTTCTTGATTTATCATCTTAGTTTGAGACGAAAAATCTGTTTGACAAATGCCCTCAAAATTTATGTTCCCAGAACAAAAAAAAAAGGCTAGAGATGAATTTTAGATGGGAAATCAGAACAATTTTTTTTTTATTTTCTGATCTTTGGACAAAAGTACACAGCACAGAAAAGAAAAAATCGATTTTGTCCTTAATCTTTACTCTCGTCCAACCGATTTTACTAAATGTGTTTGTTTTCCTAAAAACTCATTCGAAAATCATTTTTTAATTAAAAAAAACAGTTTTTGAAACGATAATAGTTACCAAACGCACCCATCAAAAGGGTTTCTTTTCTCAGTATCAAAAATCAAATATGTAAAGGCGAAAAGCGATATCCGAGGCTTTTGTAAAGTTAAATCCTCGTAATCTCGAATCACAAATGAAGAATGTTTAAAACATGGTGCGAGCAGCAAACCTTCCAGCATGGATTCTTCTTTCACTAAGGTCAAGTGCGTCATTTCGGGCCCTTCGGATTAGCTCGGAGCAGCAAAATCGAATCTTGCATCCGAGATGGATCGAGAATTTAGAAACGTGGACATCGCGTCGGTGGTAAGATCGACGGTTGGCCCTCTTCGAGTCAACTTGTGGGGCCCACTTTGCCCCTACAATTTTACGCGCTCGTGTCCTTCTTTTTCCCGTTTCTTTTATTACTGTCATCTCTTTTTGTAAATGGGGCAATTTTGCCTTTTCCATGTTAAGAGTCGGTCGACTGGCGTGCTCCAAGGAATCTACTCAGCACAGAAATTGAGTCCGAGAAATTATTACTCCCATCATTTCGCGAAAAAATAAATAATTCTAAATTTTTATTTTTTTTAAAAGAATCGTTTATATTGTTTATAGAAATGAATGATAGACCGCATAACGAAAATCGCGTAATTTCTACGTAACGAGAGAATAAATTAATGATCATTTGTTGGGTTATTCCTTTTGGAAATGAGTTAATATGGCCCCATCACGGCATCGAAATTCTTCGATAATTCTATTTTTTTTTCCCCTTCCATCGGAGAACTCCAAGCTTGACTATGGGGCATCCGCGTTGAGGACGTCGCGCATCCATCGGCACCTTCTTATTAGTTTATTCACATTTGTTGATGGCAGTGCCTCACTTTTCCTCCAAAACGCACGAAATGGTCAAAGTCATTAGCCAAAAACGACACGACATGCGCCCAGTCGAGATCTAATCAACCGCTCTGTCGTTTAGAAAACAAGTCCACATCGCGTCCGCACAACACTTTACCCCCATCACATGGAGACGAGCTTTATTTATTTTTAATTTTTTTACTCTATCGTCGAAAAAGGAAAAAAGAGGGCCGGACAATATTAACAACAACCGTCGCGGCGGTGAAAATTACTATAATATTATATGAATGCGTAATTCAATATTTGAAAGTTCAAATAATGCCATTCACATCACGGAGATTTTCTTGGATTACGGAACGACTTTAAAGTCCTATTTTCTCGATCTTTGTTTTTCAAATTAGAAAAGAAAGTCGTCTCTTGAGGATTTATTACTCGACAATAGATAAGGTCGTCTAAGCCGCGCCAGACCTCGGTGAGTTGAGGCAAGGGAGTCATCATCGGGAGTTATGCGTCATTCATGCACGTGCACGACAATGGCTCTCGAACAGGCCCAAGTATTCCATGTTGCCAAAAGAACGTGAGCTCGAGCGTCAAGTGATTTTTGGATCTTTCCAAACACATGTTGTCCTTCCTTAAATTAAGTACGCCAATCGCATTAAACTCGGTAAGAATAGATTAAAAGAAAAAAAAGATAAGGTTCTCTTTTTGGGATTCGGATCCGCTGCTCTCAAAGTAAGCGATCTGAGAGAGAGAGAGGGGTGGGCCCCACTGCCCACCTCTGGGGCCCACCCCTTTTTATCTTTTCTTTTTAAAAAAAAGGACAGTCCTCCGATTATTTGATTAGATTTCCCTGTTTTGCTTTGGGGGGCAAAGTAGGGAATCCATTCCCCTCTTCTTCCAGACGCTAGCTTTCTTATCTTGATATTTTACATCGAATGGATGTTTATCTTTGAGCGCCACATCACGTGATTTTGCCACGTCATTTTTTTTCCCAACCTCGGTAGTTAAAAAGATTCCGACTTTGCTTTTTTGTCCCGAAATTACTAATTTTCTTTTCCCTTTTTTCCTTCTTTTCCTTCTTTTTTTTTTCTTTTCCCTTTCTATTTCGTTCACCTCTTCTTCCTCGGGCAATTGCATCATCTTCTTCCTTGGTCCGCCGTCGCCCAAGTCTGTCCATAACCCACATCGACCGAGTCGTCTGGAGGTGGGGACTCTGTTCCAGAGAAAGACTTCGACGGTGGCGAGTCAAAAGTCGGCTTTGGTGGTGATGACCACAAAGCTACATTGGCATCGGCGAGAATCGTTGCGGCAGAGTGCGGTCTCTATCGGCGAAGCGGAGCAGTCTTTGATGGTGGTCGGCCATCGTGATTGGCCCCCAGAGGTGGTGGAGGTTGATCGATGGCAACGGTGGCGCCCATTGCGAAATCAGTGGTGGCAAGGCGGCCGAGCGTCTTGGTGGTGGTTGTAAAGTATAGTTTTCGAGGTTGGTGGGGGCGGAGAGAACGAGGACTTTGATATTTCTTCGCGCCATAAATCATTTTTTTCAAGAAAAAGAAAACTATAGATAGAGAAGCTACCATGATATTTTTGCTAATTGGGGGGGGGGGGGGGGGGGGCGCTTTCAATCGTGAGATGACAACCCAAGCGTCCACCTATCTAATAAAGATGTCAAATAAAATCAAACTCTAAAAGCTAGTGGTATACTTGATATGAAAAAAAGATAAAAAAAAATTAGATATTTAGGCTCCGTTCATTTCACGAAAAATATAGCATTTTTGAAAAATTATAATATTTTTCGGGTGTTTACTCGTAACTTAAGGAAAATTTAAAAAAATAGATTTTAAAGTTTTTTTCATTTTATTTTGTTATACATTAACATGTTGCCGGCTACAAGTCTCGCTAGACTTCCACGAACTCCCGACTTGTCACTAGAGGACTTGAACTTGCCAATCCAAGACAAGCCTCGAGCTAGCCTCCAGAGGTTACGAGCTCGCTGTCAAAAGCTGATGAGGTCGATGCACTACGTTAGAAATCATTATATTTAAAGCTAAACAAAAAAGACAAAAAAAAAATTTCACTTAAAAAAGTGAAAAAGATTTTGAATGTATTTTTTCCATTTGTGGAAAATATTTTCCTTAATTATTTTGTTTTCCATAACACAAATACCTGAAAATTCGAAAAATATTATCCCGAAAATTATTTTTTGTTAAACAAATAAAGCCTTAAAGATATATTATATATTTCTCTATCCTGATTAAGAAGATAAAGGACGCTGTGATATTACGATGAGGACCTTGGGCTCCGCGGTTGGAACTTGGAAGAGCCGTACGCAGCGCGACCAGTCTTCCATCCTCTCGATCTGAGACCAAACCTCAAAATTCGGGGTCAGATTGAAAAAGCAATCTCATAAAGAAGCTCGAAACCTCAGGACAATTTTGATGTATTTGTTTCGTCGACCCTTTGTTTTTCACTCGTTCAAACTTATTGACGACGACTTGCTTAAAGAACGCACAGTACAGTCCAAAGGGCACAAAGTAATCCCACGTTTCCCTCTCCCTGTCCACACGTCCACCCAATCGCATTGCCTTCTCGTGCCGTACTAGTTTGATTCCCCCATGGACCCTTGTGTCGTGGATGTTACGAGAATTAAGGGATAATGGGGGTTTAATTAGAGGAAGTAAATCCAATTACGATGGAATCGGGCTTACGCGGGGAGGAAATGCTCGGCTTGCCGTGCACTTTGATGCGACGCGACGGTCTTGCTTTCTTTACGTGTGAACAGCTTTGAATTCCCACCTCTTTTTCTGGCTTTGGGAAAGCATGACAGAGAACCACCTCCCCCAGATTCAATGCCCCCGGGCAAACGCACGGAGAGAGCGGGAGAAAGAAAGGTATCGACACACCTTGGAAGATTCACGAGATTTGACTTGTACATCTTCCCGCACTATTAGTCGACCAGGTGGGATTGACTTCGATTGACGAAACCGAGGTACGAGGGAGCAACAAATTGGAACACGGTACGAGGTGGGTGCTGCCCACTTCCAAGGGTTGGTGACTTGACGCTGCTGACCAAACCACACGCTAGCTTGGATTTCCGCCGCCGAGGAGCCGAGCCACCCTGAAGTTAGCGTACCTCGCCGGGCGCTAACGGCAAACTGAGTGCATCGCGCGCTCAGCCACGGGCAGATTTGGGTAAGTTGTCGGACATCGTTCGAGCAGATGAGCTGGTTGCTGCATTTGTGGCAAGACGCGAGTCAGGACTTCTCTCTAATCCCGGGGCGAAAGGCTTTGAATGATTTAGGTCTCTGGGCTGCAAAACGAGATGGGCCAAGAAGAGATTCATTTTCCTATGACATCATTCATCTAAGCATTGTTTATCCTCACCGAACTTACCTACCTCTCGTCGTAGAAGAGTGCTATCTGCGAGGATGGAATCGTGTTCCACTACAAAAGCGTTTTGACATTAAGAAACGAGACTAATCCAAGATGAATTATCACTTCAGATCATGGATATGTGGGATTTGACTGGTCGCTCGCATCATTGCATCACCCTTTTACGTGGAAAGTGAACGTCGATGGTGACCTCCCACGAGAATGCTAGCCACAAAACGACGAATCCCTAATGAGTCACCTGTCGACATGAGAGACCCAAGAGCGAAGGCGGGTAACGTGTCTTTTTTTATGTTAGCCAATCGAGTAAGGGGAACGACACTAATCACGCTAGTCCTCTCTCATTTTCTTTTCCTATGAGCTCGTCCTGGCTCGCTTTATTTAGTCATTTACACCTGTTTTGCGACAATATTTAACAAGATTTGCAGTTCATTGATCTCAAGAAGCCGATGGTTGCACAGGTGAGATTCCTGTGCCTTGGACAGAATTCGTGTAAACGGTCAATTTGGGTCGGCTCGTACGAACACGATCGTCGGAGATCAAGAAAAATATCATGCTGTAATGATGATGATTTAATGGCTCTGTTAGTGCTGGTGGACAAACACTTCCCTTGAAGGTAGTGTTTTGGGAAGATTGGTGTCACAAATTGAACAGCATCCAAAACGTCGCCATCGTCATTTGAAATCCGTCTTGATCCTCGCCATTTTGCCCGTTAATCATGTGGACCCAGGACCGCTCCATTGTTTTTTAAAAACTACTTGATACTTTCGGTGAAGATTGATTTGATTTGCCCCCACTTACAGATCCTGAATAAAATCATGCAAGTTTGAGCTTCCGGTGGCCATTGTGGACCATTGGATCTCCATGTTCAAAACCAACTGAGATGGGGAAAGTTGCATCAGTCAGTTTGAAATGCCCACAATGGCATGGGAACCCCAGGAGCCGCTTGCAAGAACATATCCACTTTTTACACATGACCCATTGATATATTAAAACCTATTTTTCTGTCTGAAACGTTTATGGTTATAGTGAAAGATCAATAGTTATTAATAATGACATAATAACTAACTAATGAACTTAATCGCACTTATCTCTCTACTATGGTAAGCAAAACTTGCTCTCGTATCCCCATGACCACATGAATGAACGTCGACCTCATCTTTTGGCTGTCCAACCACAGCCGTTCCACTTCACCCAACGTTACTTCCCAATACATCTTCAAGATTGGGAGATAAGTAGGTCTGCTCGTTCGAGCTGGTATCGAATGGATCCCGACCTTCACACAGTTAGCATGTATTGCCGCCATTAAAAGAGAGGATAAGGGAACTAAATACTTTTCAACATTAATGGACAGAGATTACAAGTGCAACTTCAACTTCTACGTATTCCATCTGCACGCCAAATATAGCCAATGAAGAGGAATCTTAGATGACACCATGCGGGTGTCGGAACTAAAACACACCGTTAGCGAGTGCTTATTCTGTCGCCTCCCCTTTACAATCGCCCCCCCTATTCATACACAACTCTGCGACAGCGGGGGAAAATATTACACTAAATACTCTTTTCATATACCTAATTTCTTGACTGTCACATTTTTTTACAAGTCAATGGAACAATTAGGGAAATAACTAGATATTCTCCGGACACAAAGTGACCTGGTTCTTCACCTCACATCAGATGTGCTTGAGCTGTTGCTTGGCTTGGTGTTGGGACCAGTAAGCATGTGCAGTCAGGACCCTGTCCAAGAGCTCTTGAGGAACAGGCTCTCCCCTCCTTTGCTGAGGCGATATTCTCGCTGTGTGTACCAGTGTCTTCCACTTATCCTGCGTAAAGTCGAATCATGTTTCAGAGGCAGAGTTTGTGCAGGATTTGACTTAGCAGCTTGACATTGGCACTCATTCTATTCAAGAAGTAATGCAGACCAAGCTATAAGCGGAGATAAACGCGAACCCTTTTTTTGTTTCTCTTCAAATGGATAACACTAGCTTCATAGAAATAGGGCAGGGAATGGTAATGAGGGGTTACATGGTCTCCCTCTGTTCATTCATTGATTGCTCTGTGTGGATGTGTGTGGAAATTGCATATTTAAAGTTCATGAATCAATCGAACAGTCTGAAGAATGGTGAGGCTAAAATTAATATGCACCTCCAATATCAGTAGCTTCAAATACTTCTCAAGAAAAAACTCACCTTCAAGTCCACATACGTCCGATGCTTTGCACTATCAAAGGCCCGAAGCTTAACATCTCTCCACCTAGAGGTTCAAAATTAATGAATTGTTCAGAATATGGGAAAAATATTTAATTCGCCATCTGAGTCACAGATTTTAGAACAGGATTCATAGGCTTAATTCACCTAGAAAATGCTAAACAGAACTGAAAGAACTATTCTAACAAACTAATAGCCTGCAGCTCACAAATTAAAATATTGATGCTGACTTGAGGCAACCCCTGCACTCTAACCCCTAAAGTCTCAACATATCAACATCAACCACCCAAAATATCCAAACACTGCACAATCTGTAAGTCCTTGAATGTGCATGCTTACCTTCCAGTTCCAAGTTTTTCAACAGCCTGAACAAGTGATTCGACTTCAGTAACAGAAAAGGGTCTACGAATGCGCCGCTGAGCAAACTCAGATCTTTTTGATTTCCTGTGCACTGGTACCACAGCTAAAGCCTCCACGTTCATAGATGAAACGGGTATAAGTGCTTTAGACTGTGCAGTACCCTTTTTCAACACTCCCTCAGGAGAGGTTGCCAAATTGCAATCATTCTCCACCACAATGGGTATGTTCATCTCTTCATGTTCAGGCAGGGCATCATGAATTCTCTTTTGAGAATCATTGGGACCAGTTGAATACCTGGTGAGAAACAATCTGAGTGAAACCAAGTTGACGGAGATGTGTCTCTGGAAGAAATCCAAATAGCACAACCATAACCAGACTTATCTTAACCCCATTCCCATTACTAAGGAAATATAGTATAACACAACTTGGATCCACTTACAATGCTCACTTCATAATAAATGGGCAGGCAAGTATTATGCAACAAAATTAAAGCAACTCTCCACAAAAAATTCTACCAGATTTCCCATTAAGCACCCTCAACCAAAATGAACATTCAAACTGGAACATAAAGTGTTTCCTCACCTTATCAAAGGCTGAGGCGCATCACAAGGAAACAGGGAAGACATCTTTGGACTTGCAGATGTGTGTGATGGGTCAGGCTCCAAGGCAAACCCCAAGGAATTCAATTGATTATCATGAGAAATTCCCGTTTGTAGTAGAGTTTTGCTGTCATCTCTGACTTTTTTCCCCTGGAGAAGAACTCCAACACGTAACTCACTGCCAAGAACACCGCTAACCGCTTCCATGACTGCCCTCTGCACATAGCCAAAAGAATTTTAAGAACAGAGAATTGACATGCAATTTGTATAAAAATCAGCAGACGAGGTGCCAAATCCAAGCTATTCAAGAGAAAGTTAGTCTGTGGTTCAAAAAGACTACCATAATTCAAGAACTAAAATGCCAAGCCACTCATCCTACACACCTTTCATCATACTGTAAACAAAACAGGAAAAGTGCGCAGACAGAGAGAGTGTGGAGACCCCAGACATACTTGCAGTATAGCCCCTGCAATCAGCTCCGCAATACAGCCAAGGAATAAATTCTTAATGTTATCTGAAAAAATTGATGGCCAACATACCTTCAATGAGCCAATAGTAGCTGTCTCCGGAATTTGAATAAATAGCTCTGGCACAGTGAAAGACTCAATCCGAAGCTTCACTGCATATAAAAAAAAAGGAGCGTTGGTGAGCAAAATGAACTATTACAGAACCTCAAGTAGTACATAATGTCTTTCCACCAAAAGCTCCATTACCATGTGAATCTGTAGGTTGGTATGACAAACGCTGACCTGACACTGGAGGTGATGGCCGTTTGGCTGCAAGACGACCAAATTTTGCAGAAAAAAGACTTAGACAGGACAATGAAAAAATGGTGAAAGAAAACAAACTAGAAAGAAACTAATGCTTTCTTTCTGAAACAAACCAGAAACATCTCCATCAGTACAATTCTCAGGTGGATAGACAGTGGCGTTGCTACTAATTTCCTTGTCAGAATACGACTCAAAGTCAATATCAAAAAACTTTCTCTTCTTGAAGGGATAGTTCCTTTGAGATCTCTGGCGTTTATGATAGCTACTCTTATCTTTGTAATCAGCCTTGAAATTTACACCTGCCACCATGAATGAAAGTTAAGCGGACAATAACAGATCCAAATCCCTAGTGGAAAGACAAGACTACACGCAGCAACAAACCTGTCACATCTAAATGATGAGTGACCACTTACCAGTTCTAGGAAACTCATTCTTTGATCTTAAAGCTACTTTCCAATGTCGAGAAGCCAAAACCTTCCTTATTCTTCTGTCTCCAATATGTGGCACTGGCCTAAAAGACTTCTTTGTGCGGATAGGGTGCATGCACCCAGAGGATTTTTCGTCATCATCTCTACTAACTACTTCTGCATTCCTAGCAGGGGATAAAGAATCACGTGAAATGCAATCTTTATTCTCAGGGAATGACGCAGCGGCATTACTCTCTAAGCTAATTTGTGTGAGAGGTTTCGCATCCCATACCACTGGATCCCTTAAGCTGTACATAACAGCCCCATTATCATTTGGAGCCTTCTCTGAACAAAGCTGTTCCACCTTAATCTCATTTCGGTCGTCATCTTTGAACTTGGAGTCGGATAATATCAAATCTTCTACCACGGCATGTCCACTAGTTTCATCATTTCTTCTGTCTATTCCCAGCTCATCCGTTCCCAGCCTCTCTGAGCAGTCGTTACTTCCCATGACAGGATGTTGAGTATCTTCCAGAGAAAGCTTTGGATCATGATGCTTTTGGGATATGACCTGGGAATCTAACATGCTCCTACCACAGATTCCTTGATCACGAAGTTGCAATTCCAACTGTTTACACTGATTCTGACACCCTTCTTCTACATGAGTGCTGTCAGTGACTGGAAATTGATCCTTTTTAGTCGACGAATTACTTGAAGATGAAGAACTACTGTTCCCGACCAGCAGCTTCCCAGCTAAGGTGGCCAGTAAGTCAAATGCATGCATTTTGTTGTCTTCAACATTCTTCTTGATCGAATTTCTCCTCTAAGAGAATAAAAGATCAATAACGGAGATCAGTAACCGAGAATGATGGTGTGAGATGGATACAAATTCTAGAAGTACCGAGTGGAAACTCGAAATGAGCTTACTCTAGCAGATCTGGCGCCCCGAGGCATGGTGGGCACCTGATAGCCATTGAATCCATATTCTAACCTCCTATTCAGCACCATATCGCAGAAATCATACTAAATAAGATCAACCAGACAGAGGGAACAAGCTCTCTTCAATCCATCTTAAATTTCAGCTATCTTTCAATAATCAAGACACCATATCAGAACCTGAAACCACGGAAATTTGCACCGTTAAGCTAAATGGAGAGCAAGACATTATGATCCAAAATATAGACAAATATTCTGCCACATGATTCCTATCCAAAGAAAAGAACTTGCTGTGATTAATTCACAATTACCATGAACACACGAGTGCACAAAAACAGGCACGTTCGCGCATGCACACGCACACACACCCATGCACACACGCAGAGTGCCACTCCAATCTTTTGTGTCGCAATGGTCACATGACATAACATCAAAAGAGTAAAAATCAATTCACGCAATCACATTTGGTGGAAATTCCAAATAGGAAGCAGTTTCGATTGAAAAAATTGCCGTCCCCATGTAAAACTTAAAACAATGTCACTGCTGGATAGTTGTCAAGAAGTGCAAAGGCAAAAGACAAACCCATTCCAGCCGCAATGATCCGATTTTCCATAATTAATGCAGAATTTAACGAAATTTAAAACATTTATCCACGACGATCGTTCAAAGTCCAGAAGTTCGCAGATCCAGCCAAGCTAGAGGCTCAAAAAATATATTAATTTGGGAAAACTCTAGGGGATATGCAAGCAGCGGAAAAGTGAGAAAAAGATTGGGCTTTGACAAGGTAAGATCAAAGAAAAATACTGATGGACAGTCAGAAAATGCCCACTTGAAACTCGCGAACGGAAAAGCGCAATTACGGGTAACTTCCAATTTGGCGAAAGGTGTGAGGAGAGAGGGGGAGAGAAAACCGCTTAAACCATCATAAAACCCTCATGCAGAGTAGCGGATTGGAGAGCCGCTCAAATCTTGGAACAAGGTGGAAATAGAGAGATCCGAAACCCTCTTCAAACATCAATTTTGAAAGCTTAAGCTCCAAAAACGATTTTAGGAACAGAGAAGTGGAAGACCGCGTCTTCGACCGTATCGCGTCCCAATGAAAATCATCGGATCGTAGCGATCGGGCCCCAAACGTGGAGAAAACATTCGATAATCAGCATGAAGATCGGAAGCCGTCATCAAAATCGAAACATTTAGAAGACGAAAGACGAACAGAGAAATTCCGATATTTACCAAAAAAAAAAACAGAGAAATTCCGAACATTCTTAGCGCCTGAAAAATGCAAACTTGGAACTGCTGGAACCTTCCCAGATCGCAATTGAAAGTCGGATTCCAACTTTCGGAGCCTTAGGCTCGCGCGACCGCAACCTTTTCTCGCCGGAAACAGGCGCCCGAAGTTGAGATCCGCCAGAAAAACCGAAAACCACAGCAGAGAAGAAAAGAAGGAATAAAAAAGAAGAACACGGGAAATTCAAACAAATCTCCGCAAGACGAAGCCACCGCGAGGCATGATCCGGTTCACCTCTCGACAATGCTTCGCTCCAGCGGGTCCAGATTTCCAAAAGCGCAGCGAAAATCGAATCAAGCAGACAGAAGCCACAGAGCAAATGGATGACGATCGGGGAATCCAGACGAAGCAACCTGGAGTCCTGACGCCATACGTACCGCGAACCCAGTTTCCCGCATTTCGGAATTCCTCCTCAGCCCATATTTTTCCCGAGAAAATACGTCGGCCTTCGCTTTCGCTTTCCCCCCCTCCCCTCTCTGTGCGTGACAAATTTTCTCTCTCTCTATCTTTCTCTGATCACCAAAAACCCCTCTGAGAACCACCCACCCCAAACGCTTAAACCCCAAACGCCTTTCTCTTATGGTTACGCCACCCACCCGCACAACCGGTTATTCTTACCCGTCATATCGGTAACCGGGGCCACGGCTCACCGGCTATAGCAGGTGGTGGTGAAGGGGGAAACCCCCTCCTGCCTGACGACCGGGTCCTTCACTCCCCGAGTGAACTCGCCGGTGGCGTGTCGCGATCCCCCGCGAGACACGTGGCGGATGGTTTGGATCATGTGGCTGGGTATGGTCAGCGCGATCGAGAAAAACGTTGAGTCCACTACTCATAGATGATGAGTCTCTCTTCTTTTTTTCTCTTTCCTCATTTTTCTTTTAATATCGAGGAATTCACTAATTTATTTGTAAATTCTTTTTTGTTTTTTTGGGTTTTGAGTTTTCCTTAATTGGGATGCCTGCCAATTCCGAGAGAGACCAGGTGGCCTTGCCGTGCTTATGGCGAGACATTCATGCCTTGGTTTTGGGTTGATTGTCTAGTTGCCATTTTGGGGAAAGAATGGGAAAAGGCAAAATTGTCTTCTCGTCCTGTCTTCGAAAAGGGTTGTCGGTCAGCACTCGCGCGATGATTTCTCTCGTGAATGAGTGAAATGTGGCCCGATTGTCAAGCCAAATTGTCACGTGGTCGATGCGGGGGTTCCAAACTCTTGATGATTGCAATGTCGAAACCACTTATACTCTACGCCCAAGAAAATAGAATTCAAAATCAAGGCAAACCCGCTTTTGCAATTCTCGTGGACGACAAATTTTTGTGTATAATCGGGGACTTTTGATGCAGAAAAAAAAAAGAAAAAAAAAGGCCACTATATGGCTCTCTTGGTAGGGCAAGAGGATCTCACCATGACAAGACATGCCTAGCCCGTAAACATATAACACTCTGGACCACGAAAGTAGACCATATAGGACTTGAAATAAGGGTGCGCACGCGGGATTCGAGTTTCCCTAAAATCGTGCTAAGCATTGAAATTGATTGCTTACCTTAAAAGGCTAATTATGGGGAGAGGACCCAATCTTTGAGAAATTAACCTTATCATGCCACACATAATTCCAAAAACAAGCAAGGTTGAAAGTGCTTTCTTTCCAATTCCAAGATACATGTTGTGATTGCATCAAAACAAATATAGAAGGAAGTTGTTGTTGAATATTCGGATCGGACAATTAATTCATCGTGCCACATTTGAAGACGTAAGTTATGATTAGAGGTGTCGCAAGACGACCCTAATTGCTAATTTAAAAGCCTAAGTAAAACCTCGAGCCCAATGAGAACTCGATCGCCAAAGCACAGAAAGAGTTCGTTCAACCGATGAATTTGTAGCCAATCAAATGGAATAGAAATCGGAGTCCCCGCTCGACACATCCGCCTCCTAAGAAGAGCAGTGCGTGCGAAAGTCAGCAACGGTGGGCTTACGTGATGACGTGGACGTGCATGGGGGGCAGACATGTCATTTGCCATCGGGGGGAATGGTCCCGCCCGTCGTGGGCAGTCATCCCGATAAGCATGTCGAGCACTTTGTGCAGTTCGTGTGGCTCGTCAGCCGTATCTGTGGGCCCACCCTCTGCCACGTCGGATCGAGCCCCTTATCCTACGTGGATCAACAAGAGGTCTATACCGGTGTCCGTGTTATCTTCCCCCCCCCCCCTCCCCCGGGAGAGAATTATAAAATACCTTCTCTTTCGCGTCCGAAAATATTATTCTCGTTTTCCGACATTTATTAGCTGAGCAAACTGAACATTTTATTTATAGTTAATGAAACATTTATGCTTGAATATAAAAAAAGGACTTTCTTTTAGAAAAATATAATCAAATCCCGATACTTAAACCTAGGACCTCGGCACCTTTGCTTGGGTCCTTGAGGTTGAAAGCGTGACCCAAGCCCAATGTCTAGATTTCGAAGGTTGAGTTTAGAATCCTAACTCCCACACTCAATATCCTAACGATCAAGCCCCTTTACCCTAAGAATGAGCCTAGGGCCTTGGTAGTCGAACCCATGTCTCTAGAGGACAATCCTAGAGTCTCTCGAAGCTAGGCTTGCAACTATGCCTTTCAAATCCAATATGTGTAGTTTTATGTGAAATCTTTCATTATTTTCTAATGAAAAGTATCGAGAAAAACATTGTTTTCCTTGAAAGTTCCTTCGGAGGCATTTTTCAATAAAAATTAATTTTCAATCCGTGTACTTTTACTATTATTTGAATTAAGTCCGTGTACTTAATTTTTCTAAACAATTCCTCTAACTCACATAAAACATCTAGTCAAGTCGTTTTGCAAAAAAAAAAATCCAACTTACAGGCGTCGATACATGGCGTGTATTAAATGTTGTGTATGTAAACACCCAGCATTGACACATGGATAGCATGATTGGATTAGGTTTTGTAACTTTTGTATTTTCCCGCCGATTCTCTACGGGTGTTTAATTAGACAATGTTTAATATCCAAACCTCCGAAACCATTGATAACACTCAAATGTCAATATTTAATTCCCCCCACGAAACCCTTTTCATAATTTTACAAAATTTGGTGATATATTTGAAATTTGAGGAAAGTAAATTTTTTTATTGGCTATTTTCCAAGTGTAAAACAAATAGGTCCTACGGGAGCACTTTCAAGAGAAAGCGAAAACCAATAATAATATAACAAAACAAGTCCATTCGCATTCAAAAGGCGAATTCGAAAGCGAGATGGTGGGGACACTGTCCAACTTGCCATGATTGTCGCGTTTGACGGTCGTTAGGGAATCTCCGTCAGAGATGCGCCTGGCCTCTTCAAAGCGCGCCGGTCGCGGAGTGGATATTCGGAAGACGGCGTCAAGGTTGGAATTTTTTTATTTTTTTTGGGGGGTGGGGAGCATAACGTCGGCGTCCCTCGAGTGGGCCGAGGTGGGCCCCCACCCAACTCGGAGAGAATTAACGGGCTTTGTCCAAGGAAGGGGGCCCGTAAGCGAGGGGACGGCTATGTCTTCGGATTTCATTTTGCCTTTCCTATATATATATATATATATATAATCATAATGATGTGTGATTTCTCGAAAGCTCGTGAGGAAAAAAGCAGTATTTCCGAATTTCGATAAAAGCATGCCCGAGCCACGTGGTACATTTGATAAATTCGTAGACGAATTTCACTTTGTATTTACGTGTATACGTCCCTTGCCAAAAATATACCCAGATGGATGCTATGTAAATAGTCGAATTCAAAGAAGAAGGATGTCTACTTCAGAAACGACCTTAACGAAGTACGCATAGGGTGAACGAGAAACACGATCGGAAAGGAGGCTTCGGGATGTGGTCACACGTGGCGCTCCAGGAGCGGATCTAGAACCATCCTTGGTTGCCGCTGGGCCTTCTGGTGGGGGTTGGCTGTTGGGAACTAAGGCCGTGAGAATCTTCAATTTTCAATTGACAATTCGTTGTTAATCAAAGCCGACCGGATTACTCGTTATCCCTGGGAGCTAGTCAATTATTGATCTAGCTTTGCCTGTGCTGGGGCTGTACATCGATGTGAAAAGACGAAAAAGCAGTCCTTGTCAACGGGAGAATCCGACCTTCCCTGTCCATTGACAAATCCATACATTGCCGCTTCTGTTTCACTCTAGAAGAGCGGAAGGATCAGGCGGAGGAGGCGCATCATCGAAGCAATTGGCCGGGGGATTGAGTTGCTCGTCTGGAGATCACGACTTTGACTCAATCCGTGACCGAATCTCGGAATGGTTTACGCGACTCTGTTTAGCTATAACATGTCTCCTATGGAAAGATTCCCGACTGTTGACGTCTTTTGTTGGCTGCGGTCGGAGGCTCACTGACGACTGACGAGCGTCGTAGAATAAATATATCTCACAGTGGACACTTCTTTAATGGGTGTAGAGCTCTTATTCGTGACTTGTAGAGGGAATCGCTGAGCTTGATGGCCTTCCCCAGCCGGCCTTCGGTTCAACATCCAAGCAATAAAAAGTACGTCTACGTCTACACTGATTAGGTGAATTATACGACTGAACTCTCCTAGGCTCGAATTGGATTCAGATGAGGCGGCCAACTAACTGTTAAGAATTGACTATCTTCTCTACGACGAATTTCGGGGCAGGCTATTCTTGTCGTCCCCCAGATTTGTCAAAAGGCGGTCGATGTAGTCAACCCAGAGAAATAGGAGATGGAGAAATTCTGAGCGTCACAGGAGAATGGACAGGATATATCTTATTTGATACACGATAGTCAAACTCATGCTTTCAAGAAGCCTAGAGTTCCCCAAAGTGTACCCGGGGTAGATGAGAAATGAGGTGCAGTCATTCATTCGCCGAAAGATTGAAAGACTTAAACTAACTCATCGAGTTTTTCACTGATCTCATGCACCTAATCACCATCACATACGCATAAGCAAGACTCTCCTTCATCCGTTTGTACTCGTCGACTCCACATAGCCAATGCCCACCGGTGAACACAAAGGTCGCAGCATCCATGCTCCCAATTAGACTAAAGATGCAAGGAGAGAGAGAGAGAGAGAGAGAAGAGAGACCCACGGGGAACTGCGTGGGGATTGATAATTTGGAAATGTTGATCTCTGGGAAACTTGCTTAGTTCTTCACGATGTCAAACCCAACTCCGGCTAATTCAAGTACTCATATTCTCTCCAGAAAAGCCGAAAACCATACAGAACAGATACAAGCATACAGGCGCACATACGCTAACTTCTCGAAAAGGTTCCATAAATTTGGGCATTCTTTTATTCCGGATAATGTAGCTGAAATTGATATGGGAAGAAAGAAGGCGACAAGAATCCTTAGGAACGAATAAGAGACGGATATGCCATATGCCAAGGTGGCCCATCAGTTGCATCTAATCCCCAATTGACGCCGACACATCAAATCATTAATTTCAAATCCAGAACCCCACTTCTGGAAGTAACAAAGAGAACAAAAGCTTGACCTTGGTGGCCACACCGCGGACCAATCTGCCGTGAAAGCACGCTGAGCAGGCATTAATACTACTGCCCTAAAGCCTTTCGCGTGTTATATTGCTGGTTTATGAACACCCCTACATCATAATGCGCTCTGAAGGTGAAATCCAAAATCCACACAAGACCATAAATTTTGCTTTCAATGTCAAAAAGCTGGGTCCACCAAGAGCAAGACATAATCAAGCCAAACATACAGTCAGCTTACATGCATTTCCAAGATGGTAAATCACAAAAACCTCATTGCAAACAACCAGCTAGGCTATTTACAAGGTCGCTGTGAAATATATAAATCCAATGAGGCACTACTCTTTGGTCAAGGTTCATTATGTTTAGCCCAAAAGGAGATTGATTAATCTATAAAATATCTCAAGTCTCTTCCTCAGGCAGCTTTGTAGTAGGTCCTCATTCTTGCATCTGTTTAGTACAGAACCAATGATGTAAGTTCCGATGACGATTCTTTCTGACACTTCAATTTCTTAATCTATCGATTCTGTTCATAAATGTAGAGACAGCTGTGTGATTCAAAGTATATTAACAAAGCGCTGATAAGAACCCCAAAAGAACATAATTAATTCTAGGCATGAGAAACTTATAACTACAACAACATGTGGGAATAATAAATGAGCTAGGATAAAAAATGAAGGGGAAAAAAAGACAACAATAGACCAAAAAATTTGATGTTAACTGGCTACAAGAAGCATTGATCTAACATTTCACACCAGAAAGTTCCATGAATAATCTGCATAGTCCAACAAGCCAAATCTAAGGCAGGGTTACCTTATTCTGTAGATACATCACCATATTGCCATGGATTAAATTCAATGGACGTAACATCAATCTCGTTACTGCTCTCAGAACTATCTGCAGCAGCTCGGTGTTCCATGTATCTTCCATTGTAACTGTAAACTTCCAGATCACCCCAGGGAGTAGGGGTGACTTCATCAGTTAGATCAAACCATCTAGGACTAAACTTTTGATTCTTCGACTCTCGTTCTCTCTTTTCAGCTCTTTGCCTCTCCTCCAATCTGCAAGACAAGCAAAAAGAAGACATACGGGCTTGGTAAATCACTAAAAAAGAATTAGGAGCGCCTGTGTAATTCAGTCCCAAGATTTTATCCCGATTAAATATTACAATTTAAGATTGAGGAGTTCCTTGTTAATGGTTTCCGCCATCACAGAGAGAGAGAGAGAGAGAGAGAGAGAGAGAGAGAGAGAGAGAGAGAGAGAGACCTGCTCTTTTCAGCACCAGCTTTGGAGAGATCACCCTTCTCAAGCGCATATCTATCAGGACGTAAACGAGAATCTGATGCCAGCAACTTCTTAGGAGCAGTCTGGAAGCTATTCAATTTGTGCGCAAAGTAAGTATACTGGAATCTGTCATTTGCTGGAACATCAGCAACATGCCAGACCTACAGATAACAATAATATTTGGTCATTAGCTTATAAAAAAACAATAAAAAAACAAACTTCGTTCAATAAGAGCAATGCTTTTAACAGCTAAGAAGTACTGAAGGAAAATACAACGCCCAGATGGTTAGTGAAAGTTCGATTCCTCCAGTATAGAGGCACAAACAACATGAGGAGATTTCCTCGAAAAACATAGTAAAGTACTCATGCTTGGAGCTTCCTCTCACACAGCTTTACCCATAATCGGATACCCAGGAAAGAAGTGAATTCATGGGCTCTTTGGCTCATTCTCTTCTCATCTCATCCATCTTTTCATTTTCTTTCAGTTATGCATGCGGGTGGGGGAGCTGAAATAAGATCCGCGTGCAATAAACAAGATGGAGAGATCAAGCCAAACCCTTCAGTTGTTGAATATATCTCATAGCTTAATTAAACATTATACAAGAACCATGCACCTAATAGTGAGCAATTAGGCAGACAAACTTCGCAAATGAGTATTAGCAAGATGACAGTTGTGTATAGAACCGATGAAAATGATCAATTAGCAGTATTTTATGCCCAAAGGGGCCAAGGGAGATTTGTGCAGGCATGGTTGGAAACCATCAAAAGGATTGTGAACTTTCATATATTATAAATTTTAACAGATAATAACAGCAAACAGAAAATAGCTGAATGTTGCAAACAGATAGATTTGATAGACTCCTCTTGTGGACAAACTTAGTTTGACATTATTGCATTCCCTTCATTCAATTCTTTCTCCAGTTTTTCACTCATGTTTTGAGATTCCATGCTCCATAATTATACCCTACTCAGAAACAGTCCAAAACAAAGTTAAAAGCGCACTGATGACATGGAAAATGGACAGGCAGTTTTGCTATTTAACATGACAACCTTAACAGTGAAGTAAAATAAAATAAGTAACAGGGCGAGAGAACCGGAAAAGTTGGTTCATACAGTAAGTAATTAAAAAATAAAGAAAATATAAGACATTGTATTGGTCAAACCTCTTTTAATTCTGTGCCTGGAAGAGGCTCTCCTTCCATGTCGCATGGTTGATAACTCAACGACTCATTCCACTTCCCTGTCATCAAGATTTTGGGTTCTTCGGAGGCATTATAAACATAACCATCAACCTCATAACGACCAGCACTGCAATGAATTGTGATAATTTATGAGCAGGACGAGCAATAAACAAATTTTCCTATGCAAATATTTTTCTTCTGGGAAGAGGATAGAGAAAAAAAAAGAGACGGAGGAGAGAAAAGAGAAAGAGAAGGGGGAAGGGGGGCAGAGAAGTGACTAGAACGACTGCTTTTTAGCAACTTCAGGGACATGAGATACTCCCCATCAGAGATATTATGATAGTCTACAACAAAGAATATCCCAACCAACAAAACAAAAACATAAAAGCAGCGGCACAAGAATATAGAGCAGCTAATTACCCAAACCAGCCACACGGTTGGAAGTACAGCACGACTTTGTCTCCAGTAGTCAAATTTGTCATGACCATCTCCCCAGGTGAGTCAACCCATGTCCGTCCAAAAATCAGATTGTTAACCTTTGTTGGGGGTGGCACCAAATCTAAAACCATACCGTCTCGTTTAAGAGTGACACGTGTTCTGCAATGAAATAACCACTTATCCATCATTGATGGCTTCAGGAGCTTGTCATAATATGTGCAACAAAGCTCAATCCTCTTCTAAGCACAATGGACAATAAATCAGTGGTCCCGCATGAAAACAAAAAGTCAAACCACAAGCAATTGCCAACCCCAATTTAGTAACAAAGGAAGTCCAGCTTGTAAAAGACCCCAGATTAGGCTGTTAAAAATGTTGACTCACTGATCAAAATATAGTTTTTTTCAAGCGTCAAGAATAATGAATGTATTGTACACCACATGAACAAGATAAGATGTCCTAATAACTGAAACACTACTGAGAAAATTTAAATGGCGGAATTGACATGCAAAGACAAAATTATCCATACCTTCCTACAGGATAAACATCAAGAGAGTTCCCTAAGAATTTGGTTTTTAATTTTGATGTCACATCATACGTAAAATGATCATTTTCTGCATGCCCGGCACTCATTGGAGGATGATGACAGACCTGAAAAGAACACAGCAAATATTAATTACCGAAAATCAATATGGCATTACATATACAAATGCAGATGTATTCTAACAATCCGGTTGCTCTCCATGAAATGATTCAGAACATGACAATAAGTAGCTATTCAGAAGAAACAACACCAATAAGTCAAAGACAACTGAAACAAGTTTATGCCAAAGACAAGAATTTTAAAAGCTACTAATGGCAAAATTTTCACGGATATGAATATCTTCAAACACTAACCTGCTCAGCAATAAAAGTAATACCACCATGATTCGCCAATTCATAAGTCTCCCCCAGAATAGGATTGAAAGGCTTCCATGTTCTTTGATAGGCATAATAGACTGATATAGCCCATGATGCTGAAATTGTTTTCGAAGAAGTCAATCATCTACCACACAGTACTTGCAAGGGTTAATAAAATGAAAATCCAAAGCAAAATCACCTGCATAGACCAATCGCATGTATGGATCCTCACACTCATCTGCCCGATCCAGTAAATGTGAATATTCCATTAACTGTCAAATTAGTGCATATTTTATGCCATTACACACAAGTGAGAAAAGTGGGAAAAAGAATGATACAACAGAAAACATGAGTTTCCTCCCCAAAGAAGCAATTCAAACCTCTGCCATTTTCTGGAGCATTGTCATTGGTTCAAAAATAAGAACAGGAAGTGTCACCATTGATGTGACATCTGAGCCAATATATTTTTGCATCATCTTCCAGTAACTGTCTCGATCCTAGAAAGGTGAGGGAAAATATTGACATTAGAAAGCAAGAAACATATTTTTCTAAACAGAAGATATTTTTCTTGGACCTTTTCAACCTAAATTTTGTTCGGCTAAATGCACATGGACAAAGAAGAAACACCAACTAGGCAGACAGGCAACAATATTTTGATAGCAGAATTATAACTCATAAACCACATAACTCCTTGCTTCAGAACCTCACTGCATAGAAGCAGAACTCAGACTGAGGTTTATAAGAGAAGTTGCACGCAAGAAAAGCCTTAAAGTTCTTTAGCACGTTATTCCTTTTAACGCCAGAAAGAGCAGAGCAAAATAAAATAGAAACATACCTCCTGCTTCCATCTACCCTTCTGAGCTTCCTCTTCTGCATCTTCTTTGCCTCCCTCTGGATTGATGACTTCTAAACCTTCATAGCCAAGCAATCTGGATCAAACAAGAAGAATTATACACAACCCATTCCCACATCTCCAGTACTTATATCAAACAAACGATTCATCACAAGGATGACAAGAACAACAAATTGTTGACAGGGCACACTCTGAAGGCTATGAACTCACGACGCTTTTCAGCATATGAAACACACAATCAAGAGCAACTTAAGAAGGTGCTTTAGGAAGTGTACATTTTCTCCCACAAGATAGCTTTGATAGTTCCAAAATAAAAAAGAAGGCTCGAAAGACGACACACATTCTGCTAAAGACTCAAAACCAGGTCCCAAACATTTATGACATGCATAAATATTGTTAATAAATAAATGTTTCTGCATTATAAAGGACCGAAGCAAACCATTGAGCGGAAGTAAAAATTATGGGGGGAAAAAACATTTTCTTTGAGCCAGATGCTCCATTGAGCCAGTTCGTGAAGTTCTTGCCTCTTCCATTAAGAGATCAAATAAGTCAACAACTCAGGCATGTACAACAATAGCAAAGCGATAATCACATCATAACCGTTTACATAGAAGTCTAACATTTTTGGATCCAAGGCGATGGAGGTGCAAACCGAACTAATGAGCTGCGTCCTCCCAACAAATCTAATCTCCCTACTTAATTACAGACCAACCAACAGTAGCCACTCAAACAACAGCGTCAATTCGGCTAGCCATGGGCGAACGATGGCAAAAAGACGCGAATCGAGCTTGCAGGGTCCAATCCAAACAACAACGAGCAGCAGAACTACTTCCTCAAAAGGTTCGATCGCGCCGGGATCGACACACCGATGCCAAAAATCACTAGATCAAGCATCCAACACGTCGAATTATTCAAACAACTCGGAGCAAACAGAGACGGGGGGGCGCAAGTACAGAAAGAGAACGGAGCTGATCACAGCTGAGGAGTACGCCAATGCTAAAAAAAAACACCACGAAGCGTCGAGAATAGAAGGGAAGGAGTAGAGGGGAGTACCCGTTGACAGATCTGTGCACGGCGTTGCCGAACATGGACAGGCCAGAGCTCATGGCGGCGAAGAAGCCCTTGTTCTGATTCTTCTTCGGACTCCCCATCCCTCCCTCGCGCGCTCTCTCTCTCTCTCTCTCTCTCTAGCTCTAGCTATGCCGAACAAACAAGCTCGGCGGCTGACCTAATTCAGGGGATCGGAGGCGGCGAGCGGATTCCTTCTTCCTTCGATGGACTCGATGAACACGATCGGGACTGAAACGCCGCTCCGCGGAGAGAGGATTGAGAATAAATGTAGGAGGGAGACTTTCTACTGTAGCCAGAGGGGGGGGGGGGGGGCGATGAGGATGGGCGATTGCAGCAACAGCGAGGACTCGTTGGCGGTTTTTTGTTTTTTGTTTCCCCATTTTTTCCCCCTTTTCCCTTTCCTGAAAAGACGATTTTGGGTTTGCTTTATGCGAGATTTGATCTCGTTCTGCCAAATTATTAAAAAAAAGGAAGGGGGGGAGCTCTGTTTCGTTAATTTTTGTCGAGTTCTCTGAGTCTGCGCTAGCAACAGCGCGGGACATCTGAAAATATCGAGGGACGTGTTTTGCACGCGTGAAGCGGTGGTGCGTCGTGATCCCCGGCTTTTCTGGAAGCAGCGGGAGGGCGGCTGGGCTTGATGGGGATGGGCTTGGGCTTGGGCTTGGACTTACATCATTGGGAGGAATTCCTTTTTGAGTTTCGAATAGATTGCAACGGCGCGAAATAATTTTGAAACTTTATTTACTTCGTGAAAGATATAAAATCACTCAAAATAGTTATTTAATAGAAAATATTCACCGATAACTCATGTGGTTAGAAATTGTGAGTACACGCCTGATGTATTCTTCGGACGCAATATTTATTATCTATTATGCTTTTATTACTTATTATTTATTACACTTTAATTTAAATTGAGATAATCTGGATCCATACGTTTGTTCTTATGGAAGCTATGGTATGGGCAATCTTCTCAAGGAATTGGGAAGTTTCTGCCGACTCGAGGATCTAGTTTCAATAGTTAAGATCTAAACTCGGGACATGTTAGATATGAAGAGGACACATAGATAAGAAAAGGCCTTGAGCCAACTTGTATTAGGAAACAACCCGGTACTTGGGGATTGGCAAGCTTCTACAATCTTTCGTAGTGGTCAGCATGTCTCGTGTCCTTAGGGAAAGCAATAAATATTCCGATCGATTTAGTCAACTATGCTTTTGGAGAACCTTCAAGGGAGAGCCTCGAGGAGCCTTCGTCTGTAAATTCTTTTTGGCTATGTCCCGTTGCCTTCACCCAAGAAAACGAAGACCGTGACTAAGGAAATTCCATCCATTTGTCTGTAATTTCATGTCCGAATTGACATGACGTTTCTTTGTCAAATTAGCACACAACCGATCAATCAAACCTATCCCAACCAAAAAAACGAGGAGGCTACAATATTATGCCGCGTGCCCGAGAAAGTAGCCTCGGATCCGACGGCGAAGGTGTTCAGCAATGGCCAAAAAGAAAAAGAAAAAAAAAAGAGAAGGAAAAAGAAGAGATTATTATAAAACGCCATTTTTAACTTTTCTCTTCATATTACATGCTCATCTCCCGTTTTAAAAGTTACATTTGGATGTCTTTGAACTAAAAGGACTCATTTCTCCTCGCGCGCGTCTGAACTCTACACCTAAATCACTTTTCTCTCTTCTCTCTACTCGCCCGCAACAACACGATCACGATCATTATCGGGAGTCACCACCACAGAATCGAGCTGCCGCTAGTCATGACGATATAATTTTCGTACGTTGAAATTCTCAAAGTCGAGCTTTCTATACACTTCATTTTTTTTTGTCACCTCCATCAATTTAAGTTGATGGAAAATGCCACATGACTTTCTATCTATAATTGTTTCAATCTTACAAGACGACATTAAACAAAAACGCCACAGGGATTTTCTGCCCACTAAGAGACAACGAAACTGAGAAAAGAACTCAAGTGAAATTAATTCAACTCTTTACGCCAGTACTCCAAAATTCGATGTTCCAAAGATCGAACCTTGTTCTGACATGTTATTTCCCCGATTACAATTGTGTACTATAAGAGGCGGCTACAGCGTAACTATACTACGATGTCAGAAACTCGTTATATCACAAATGAATTAACAACTGCCTTTAAGGCAAGCCAATTTGGACGAACCCCGCCAACCTGGACATAAATGAAGAAATTCCGGCACTGTACAAAAGCAATGATAGTCCGCATATGCCTTGGAAAACAATTCAGATGCTTCTTTGTCGTCGGGTCCTGCCTCTCCGAGCAACAAGGTACACACGACCATAAACCCATCGACTGCCTAATCTTGAGACAGGTTGCTGCACGATGAAGACATAACAAATTAATCGATGCATTGCAAACTACTCAAGAGGAAAAAAGGCTGGAGCTCTCAAACTATAATATAGTCCAATCAACCATTGCGTTCCTTCTTTTCGCTTGCACATAATGTTGAATGATGTGCCATACTGGACATGTACCAATGGGTGT
Source organism: Melaleuca quinquenervia (assembly GCA_030064385.1). Lineage (NCBI taxonomy): Eukaryota > Viridiplantae > Streptophyta > Magnoliopsida > Myrtales > Myrtaceae > Melaleuca > Melaleuca quinquenervia. The sequence continues at coordinate 26,278,183 of CM057719.1, read as the reverse complement.
TTCCATGGCAGAAAAGAACCAATTTCAGAAAATTTGTTGACCTTTGTAAAAGCAAGGCTAACATAGATTTATGAAGAGGAGATTGTTCCTTCTTTATCCAAGATAGATTGCTATCAGCAAGATTTGGGAAAGGAAGGCAAGAAACCGTACAGTGAAAAAGTTCTGTAATCCGTTTCTCTTCAATAACTACTTGCAAAATACAGAACCTTTCAATTAGTTAGAGTTCAAGTTCTCAATACTACGATCGGACATGATATTGAAGTTCACAGTCAACATCACAAGAGAAAGTTGATACTGAAAATAGCTGCATATTAAGGAAAAAAACTGAAAGTTTTGAGTGCTTATGCAAAACGATCAAAGAAATCCAAGTAGCCACTACCCCAAGTAAGACAGGCTCCAGCACATATTGTTCCTATGCTGATTACCAACAGGTCCAAAGGGACAGACAGAAGAAATGACCATAACCTAACCAACATAAGGGGATCAGTTGATATACATGCATGTCAGTACCTCAATCTTGGTGCGGAACTCTAACGTGCATTCACAGACATGACAATCAGCTCTATGAGGTGATTTGTCTGACCTCACAAATGCAAAAACCTGCAAAAGGGCACAATGTGAAGCAGGAACTAGATAAAAATATTGCAAGGTCCTACATTAATTCTGCTCCGAAATCAAGAAGCAGTCACTATTGCAGATGTAGCTTAATGGGCATTGAAAAGCCAAGTGATCCAATCACTTCTAGAACAAAAGCAGATAGAAGACATGCTAATAAATACCTCTTCTCCACAATTTGGACAAGCTCCTTTCAAAGCTGCCAAGTCTTTCCTCCATAAACCCTGAAGTACTCCAACTACGAGAACAAAAAGATAGCGTAAATGATTCTCTGTGCAATGACCATTAAAGAACTATATTGTTCAAAGTAATTAACAAACGATTACATTGCAGGCAATACTAATGACTGTTGTTCACCAACATGCAAGGAAAGAGACACATCAAACAATTATCTTCCTCAAATTGTAGCCCTCAAAGTTATGTTAACCTGAAGATGTTCCTCAACAATATAAATGACTGCTTGTGTTTCTAAGCATTTCGGAAATCAACCCAGTCAGACTTCTAACCATTCATGTGTATACTTCATCGTTATAGCAACACACAAAGCATTGGGCCAAGGAGTATTACCAGAAGCTGAAACAATTGGATATCCGATAACTGATCCAAATGCCATGAGCAGAAAGCCATTAATCGCAGAGAGAAACCCTAGTGCAGAGGCTTGGGTGCTGTGGTAAACCCCCGAATTAAATGCATCTTGATAAGCCAGACCAACAGTGTAAAGTACTGGCACAAGAAATGCCAAGCCTCCAAACGCCAGAAATAGAGTCCATATGCTGGCAAGAGCAAAAGCCTGAGACAAATCTTCCTGCCCTACGTCCATGTCAATGAATCTTCTAGTGAAGAAAAAAAGCAAAGCATCTTTTTAAAAATTGAAGCCTAATAACAGCCTCAGAAAGATTTTTGATTTCCACCATTAAAGAGAGGTGGACAGGGAAATTTTGTAAATGTTCCTGAACTGCATGGTGCCCGAAAAAGGATGGAGCAAATGCTGAAATTAAAGGTAAGACACCTATAGAGTAGTGAAATTGGAAGAGGATGAAAAAAGCAGACATGGCTGGTTCTCAATGCGGTAGATAACCAATCACAGAGTGCACATTTGTGCACCCCAACGGGCGTGTGTAATTTAGGCAAGTGGCGTTTGTGAACCATTTTGGCAAGACCTAATTCAATATTGATTCATCCAAACAAATATAGGTACTACGTAGGCATTCCACGCTACATCTAAACATTTTACTGCACATTAAGTTTTAGAGATGACTACCTCTGCATCTGCATACACTGATTGTCGCCTGAGACTGCAGCGAGGATACTTGACGACTGATTCGGAACCGTACCACCGGAGTTTCAACTGTTCAGAATCATTATATAAGCAAGACAGTAGAAAACCAAGACTCCGAGAGAAAGAAGAGGACGTTCGAGCAACATAACCAAATGCTGCAAATCGAACTGCTGCACTAGTTTTACCTCCACTCTATCGAACATGTCATCGACTATTATAGGTTTGCCGTTATAGTACGCATCCCGTGCCTAGGACAAAGACAAAGATATGAATGTGAATTCCTCTCAGATTGTCACGGATTATTAAAATGACAATAATCACGGAAAAAAGAATAGAAAAGTCCGTGCTGATATTTAACAAGCAACAGAAATATTCTAATGGAACGATTTGACTGTAAAGAACCTCCCAAGCTCAGAAGCTCAGTACATGCTGCTTCTGCAAATTAGCTAGAAAACCCCAACAACAGTGGAATTCGATAAGAGATTTTTACAAGCAAACAGTCCAACGACAGACGTTAGAGAACAGCCCAATAAAGCTCTAAGAACGAAACAGAACACATGAACAGAAATAGTATCGAGCAAACCACAAACTGAATTTGGACATCGATGAACGAACATATAATATACGAGCTGAGGAACTACGATTCGATTGGTATCCTCTCCGCACCACAAATTCACCCCACAGAAAGAGGCAAAAGCAAGCCGTCGCAGCGAACTGCTACCTGACGATACAGAGCTTCGAGAGTCTCCTTACTGGCCGTCTCGATGGGGCCGACGAATATGCAAGACGGAGCTTCGGCGGCGAGTCCGAGCTCACTCTGCTTGCAGGTGGCGATCCCGCGGCACCGCGTCGGGATCCGGACGGAGAGCGGAGCTCCGGAGACCCGGCTCCCGCGGGAGAGCCCGGCGGCTTTGGGCCCGATGGCGCAAGGCGCGGCGGAGGAGCTCGCGCCGGCCATGAGAGTCGTGGGGTTGCGCTTTGTGGGGAAGGGGGGGCTCAGTCGCGCGGAGGAGTGGGGAGAGGTGGAGAGGGAGGCACCATTATGAGGCTGGGAACGGGTCGGCGTCTTTCTGAGAATCAAGCGCGATTTCGTGTTGGCCACAAAGTGCGGCAGAGGCGTGGACGGGGGGAGCTCTTTTCCGTCGTCTGGTTACAGCCTGCAAAGACGAAAATGCCCCTGATAGGGCTCGGGCGTCCTTAAACTTCATTTATTTTGTTAAACATAAATATTCACAATATATTTTTTAAAATCAATAACACTTAAAAAAATGAATGAATGAAATTGTCATTAATTATGAAAATATTATTTTAGTTAGTTATTTTAGTAATAAGGGCTAATCAATCTGTCACATCGGACAATCTGAAACGCATCACCCTCCGTTGTGATTGGCCCGGGGATTGGGCCGGTGGATATTTTTTGGGGTAACGTGATTGGTTGTGGATTTTGTGCCCAGGAAGGAAAGGCAACGGAAGTGGAAATTTGGGGACAGCACTTTTTTGTCATTTCCGGCATTGTTTTTGTCCTCGTACGATGTCGTCCTGATGCAGGTGAAAATGAAAAATGCCAGGAAAAAAAATAAAATAAAAAAATCTTGCAAAAATTAAAAGGAACTGCGTTTGCCGGGAGTCGAACCCGGGTCTATTGCTTGGAAGGCAATTATCCTAACCGTTGGACTACAAACGCTTGGTTGGTCTCTCCACCGCGAATTATTTTATTTGATCATGTTCGGGCACCACCTTCAGAATTTTCCCTCTCAGATGAAACCAGGGGAAGGAAATAATACGAGTACTCGTCCTCAAAAGGAGATCAGGCGACGCGTTGGTGTATGAATGAGCAAAAGCTGACGATGAGCGGAAGTCAAAGTATGTGGATGAAATTGCTACTTCCTCCTGTTCTTTTCATTATGACCCGACTGTACAGCGAGACAACGTTCTTTCCTACATATCAAGAATCTAAGGCTCAAGAATAACAGCAAAAAGATGGTATGGAGTTCTTCTAGCCTAAGGTCTCTTCTCTAATCCTTTGGACCCTTTCAAGAACCCCTTTAATCGATAGATCAAATGCATCTTCGAGGTTCTCTAGTTGAGATGCTGGATCCGCGTACAAGATCGACGGGATGAGTCGTATCACCTCCTCTCGCATGGCCAACGCATCCTTCTTCGGAATCCGATGCAGTAGCCTCTCGAGTGCGACCTTCCCATCTTTTACTTGATTTTCCGGTATGAACACGGAATATTTGGAGTGATCGCCCGGCAAATGCCACTTGTATTGGTCATAAGCGGAACCGCTGTGGAAGAAAACAGGGATGCACCCAGCCAAGATCGAGTCGAAGGTCGACCTTCTGGTGTACGAATCCCCCGGGGGTTGCAAGCAGAAGATGGAACTTTGAAACAGCTTCATCAAGAAAATGGGCTTGTAGCACTTGTTTCCCCCGGAGTTGCATTCCAATAGCTTGCATTTCCTTCTCGAAGCACGACATTGGCTGATGATCTCCCCGCGGATGGAGTTATCCACGTTTTTCCTCGGACCTCCCGCAAACGAGAACAGGTAACGCCTCTTTTGCCTTCTCATTCTGCTTTGCCACTGGCTTACTTCGATGACCCTCGAAGGGTGGAAGTAGGTGGGGTACGGTATGGCGAAATCGTTACTTCCAGGCAAAAGCGATGACTCGAGTACCAATATGGTCATGTTCATCGATTCGGGCAAAAGCAGGAGATTGCTGCCCCAATCGGAGTGTCGGTCATTTTCTCTCCTGAAATCCCACACAATTCTCCCGGCGACTAGGAAATGATCCTTTCCGCCCATGACTTTCCACTCCGGTCTTCTTCTGAGCCACCGGACTAGATCGAACGAACCAACATCTTTCAAGGTTCCGTTAGAATCCCACAGGTATCTAGCCACATCGAGGCCTGCGTAATAGGGTACGAAAATTGCCGACGCAGCCGAGGAGTCGTTGGTCAAGCACTTGTAACGTTTCATCCTGTTGTGAAAAACGACCTCCAATGAGAACTGATCTGTGGCATACCAACCAGTGTCGCCTACAACCTTTTTGGAATTAGGAAGCCGAGGACCAAGGCCGTAGTTCGCTAACGAGTCGCACATATTCATCCAAGTACTAAGCGACTTGCACCGCCTGAGCAAGTCTTCATTGAATTGCCTCGGCAGCTTGTGAATGTAAATGTACCGCCCTTTGCAGGACATCGAATCATCTCCTCCATTTTGCCTATTTGCCTTTTCTTCTGTAATCTTCGAACTAGGAAGCAAACCATCGGTCTTGTCCATAAGGCCTTCGACAGAGGATCTATCGGGAGCATCTTCCTCCTTAGATTTTATGCGCTTGAGCGGTCTTCCAATCTCGCCTTCAGTATTTGCGTCGTTGCTCCATACAATGTTGCTCTGAGTGTTTTTCTCGGCCAGATATGTAGAGCTATAGTTTACTAAATGGATAGGATTTGAACGGAACCACGAAATCAATACAAACCAAAGGACAAAGCCGGCAAAGATAACCACCCACAATCGATTCCGAAACCTAGCAACGAGTGCTTTTTCCATTGCTTTGCTATCTTCGAGCTCTTCCTGGCGTGTACAATGTAAACATCCTCATGCAGCACGACGACCCATGAAAGAAAAATACTCGCGTCGCTCGAAACGATGGGGAAACGTGGATCGTGTACCTACACACAGAGCGAGAGAGAGAGAGAGAGAGAGAGACGGGGATGGGGATTTATATATCAGGGGACCGTGAGGAAATCAAGCATCGCATGGCCAACAAGCTGTGCGCCAGATTAAAACCGGAGAACAAAAGGAAGATGAAAGGATGGAATATTCATACCTCTTCGTTCACATCAGCAGGAAATCTGTTAATTCCTGGGTTTTTTCCTCTTTTTCCTTGAATTAAGAGCCATGAAAGTGGGGGGAAGTTTCGTTTCTGGCAATTGAACGTCAACTTTGGAATGAGAAAAGTCTGGCATTCGACAAGATTATCTCGACAGGTAAGGGTGATGCATCCATCGGCACAAGCTGGAATGCTAAATCTGGAGCGCTCAACGCAAAGGGCGGTCTTTCCTATTTGTCGTCGATATTCTTCAGGAGAGGAATAATCACGTCATTTTCATCCGCCGATCCTTTTTTTCATTCTGGACTAAATTATACTTCAGGAAACTCTTAAGGCATACGCATCAGGTTGATTGTTACTACCATAAATGGTTGAAAAACTCTAGCTGGACATTAGCCTGTCTTCACAGCCTATACTTCGACATCAAGCAAGCATGATCCGTTTAGAAGAATGTATCCAGTAATTGGTTTAAAAACGTGTAAAAAGGAAAAAACAAGCAGGCTGAAAAACAGGCAAAGACAGATGTACACTAGAAAGCAAACTGGCAAATGGGCTTTAAGGGGGAACTGACTCGGCAATCTCTTTTGACATTTTTTTTTCAATGAGAAAAATGATATGAATTATTGATGAACTTTAAAATAACATTCAAAGTGATTCTGAGGTTTTTGGTTGATCAGCGTGGTTCATGAACTTGAACGCAATGCAATGTGATTCATAAACTTTTAATTCGTCTAGTATTATCCTTAAACTTTCAGTCATCTTTAGTTTAATTTCCGAACTACGTAAAAATGTTTAATGTCATCCCTTCACATAGTTCGAGGGTTGAACATAACTAGATATTAAATGATTATATCGAACAAATTAAAAGTCCATGAACCACACACATCGGTTCAAGTTCAAATACCACATTAAATACTTTAAAAGTTCGAGATTGTATATAATAGGTCAAAATTCGAGAATTAAATACATTATGCACCTTGAATCGAAGAGACTTTTGGGCCGATGAACATGTCCTTAGCAAACTTCACCCGCACAATGAAGTAGCACCACGTCTTGGGCCTGAAAGAGCGATGCCCGGCATTCTGTTCATTTGTTTCTGACTCACGGCAAAACTGAACGTCGAACATTGACTTGTCACTTTCAACAAGCCCGGCCCTTCAAGCAAGTGTTTTTGTTGGAGAAAGTTAGCCCTGCCCTTGATGAGTTCCCCATCTTCTTAACGAAACAAAGATAATTATCAACAAAAAAAAATCTCAAAAATTGTTAATTCGATTCTAAACCTTTCGATCTAGTTTTACTTTGACAATTTTCCCATATAATCATTCCAATTAATTTTAGCCAACAATTGCTAGCGTGGATTTTTTTTCCCTGAAATTTTCTCATTTTTTTCTTTTACGAATTGAAATTTAAAAAAAAATCCATTCGCATTAGCACCAACTGCCGACGACTTTCGACAAAAAATTGATTGATGACTTCATTGATAAATCATTAAAAGGTATAGGACTAAAACTAGCCAAATTAAATAATTGAAGATTAAATTAACACCGATACAATGAGTCTAAAGACTTTTTATAAATGATTCTCCCAACACGACGTGTTGGAAAGCTCTGCATCTTGTCTTTCAACACGACGCGTGAAAAATGCCGTGCTCCGCTCGATATGAACGTTCCGTGATTCTAAGTTGCGTAACGGCAATGCCACCGAATAAGAATTTTCAAGCGGTGTTGCCATTATAAGTTCAAAACTATGGTTGGAACATCCACGTAGATTGTACTTTAGCGAGGCTCACCTCACGTGCAAACAAAATGGAACGAGTATAATCTCGGAGTGCTTAACAATTTTCCCCATCATAACAAACCGGTACGATACCATTGGACAATCGTACCGGTCGGTAGTTGGATTTGTTGCGCCGGATGCGGATCTCGTTAGGGAGTACGGAGCGGTCGGGACCAGAGTTCAGACTTTAGAGGTTGCGTACAACTTGGGAGTCGGGAGACGGGACACGAAGGTTGGTGAGCCATCGAATTCAAGTGCAAAGGCACGGACCACCTTCTCCGAGCGCGTGTTAATTGCTCGTGGCCTTCGGGTCGACGCGGTTATGTACAGTGAGTGTCTTAAAAAATCAAATCATTATATATAGTGCTTGTTTAACACGATAACTCAATTGGACCACATGTCGATCATATTCAAGAAGAATGTGCCATGAGCATGCAAACAAAAATTCAACTCAATTGGACCACGTGTCGATCTCCGATGTCAACTTGATGACGATCATATATCGTATTAATCTCATATTTTCTACTCTCTTTTTCTCTAGCTATTTGCATATTAACAAACTTTCTTTTTGCAGCTACAACTTGAAGATAGTGAGAAATTCCATTTCTCCGTATATATTATTATACAGACTCACGCTTTAAGCTTTCAATTCATTGGGCTTTCTTCACATCGAAATAAACTCAGTCAACAATATATGCACTACTCTAATATTTTCTAATATTTTCACATCAAATATTGTCTTATTCTCGTATTTTATACTCTCTTTTCCTCTTACTAATTGTGTATTAACAAACTTTCTTTTTACGGTTACAAGTTGAAGATACTGAGAAATCCCATTTCTTCATATTTATTATCATACGGGCTAACGCTTTAAGCTTCCAATTCATTGGTCTTTCTTCACATCAAAATGAACTCGGTCAACAATATATGCACTAGCGCATGCTTTCCAACGAGAATATTAATAATAATCGGGGGTGGTTAGTTGGAGACATCATATGAAGAAAAGGAAAACGCGGCACAAGATTTCATTTCGGACATTTGGTCCGCAGGATTTTTTTTAAATTTTTTCCGGATTGATTCGTCGTGATAATTGCTGCAACCTCTGATCTTTTTGTCCCTGGAATTCAATCATGAATTCACTGTTGTTTATTTTTCTTCGAAGGCCATGATAAGAGGTAGTTGAAGTCGGTTGTTGCAGTTGTTGGCCTCTCGGATTTCAAAGCATCTCCTTTTCCTCTCTTAGCATCGATTGCCATGGCTTTTGACATGGAGCGCAGGCATGCGATCGAAAAAGGAGGGAAGGAAGTGGGTGTTTTGCTTACAGACAGAGAAACCTCGAAAAGCTGTTCCTTCCTTCCCTTCCTTTCTTTTGAATCTGTGTTGTAGTGTTGGGGGAGGGAACCAATTTTTGCCGAGGCGTGCAGTGTTTCATAAGAACAGGGTTCGCGTGTCTTGTGATGCTTGGTTCCCTCTTCCCACTTAAGCGGTTCGATAAAGATCGTGCAGATGTTCCTGATAAATCGCAGTCACTGCATGCGTTATGGCCACAGCACTAAGCTAAAAGTATTTCTCTCCTGCCCACCTTCAAGAATTTAGTGGCAGAGGGTCTTTACCCTTTACCCTTTACCCTTTACACTTCACTTTTTTTTTTTCTTTTAAATGTTCGAGGCATGCTTAATCGAGCTGCATTTAGGTGAGACGCCAAGAGTAATGAGAAAGATTGGGATCCTGCTTCAATTGAGCATGTGAGACTCGTATACCGCTTTGATATAGCCGAAATGAATTGCCTTTTCTTGTTTAGAGATGATATTCTTTAGCTTATAGCAAGTTCTTGCTCTTGCCTTTTCTTTTTCTTTTTTCCATTTTGATAATCGGAAATTTTGTTATTCGATAGTTAACTAAACCTCAAATACGCGCTACACAAATGCATAATTATTTTCCTCTGCGAGTACTCCCGTAAAGGTTGCTTTTTGCTTTTTGAAATGAACAAGAATGATCGTTTCGAATTTACCAAAAAAAAAAAAAGAATGATCGTTTCGAAATAAAATGGTTAATAAAATTATTTGAAGGTCAAGAATGACATTTTGGGGTTGGACACATATATTAAAAATTAGCTTTGCAATAGTATAAAAAGATATGAGTGCATTTGGCTCGATTTAGGAAATGGACTTTGGGGTCCCGAAAACTCTCCAACTGTACTGATTGCTGAGTTTATATTTTACAAGTGTTGCTTTTCTCCGGGCAATATTTCTGAACTAAGGTTACTCCTCCTTAGACTTTTCAATTACTCTTTACTAAACATTATCTGCATTTTAAAAAGAAAACATTTAATCTAAAAGTGCTTAACGTTTTTCCAAAGATTTTCTCAAATGCTCTCCCGAACTCACCCTTATACCGAAGAGAGATGTCCGGGCTCGGTGGTGATTCATGGGGCCCAAGGCATCAACAGAACCAAAGATTCCCAAATTAGGGCATGTCAATAAATCATAAACGTTGATCTCAGGAGACTGCAGGCAAGTAGGGATGGTAATGGATAACAATCAAACAGACGAGCAATTTCAAGATTTTCCCGCAATTCCCAGAAAGAGCGAGGTGGGGACAGAGTCATTTGGCCCTTTGGCAAAGCTCTCCTGCTCTCCCATGCCCGTGGTCAGGGCTCTCTCCTGCTGTCTATCCATCTTCCTCATTCCACATGCGAATCTTGACAGAATTTGACGCGAGAGCATGTGATCTGATATGTCCATGGACGGGGCCGCACCTACCCTTAGAAATCAAGTCGATTTAAGGCGGGGGCAAAAAATAAAGAAACCAAGTTGATCGGACAATCCCAGTTCACATTTATTGTTCCGCATCCCCATGTTGCAGCAGTCGAAAAAAAACCGCATGATTGTAAAAACCTGCTCATGAGTCATGCCAGGCCATTCATGTCGCCCATCCGCATAAATTCCCCTTCCGTTCATGCTCATTACTTTTAACTCCGTTCGGGTATTCAATTAAAGGTCGAACGTGTGATGCTGCGATACGCATAATGCAGCTCGAAGCTCCAAAATATACGGGCATCGGAAGTTATTGGTGTCTCGAAGGCCGCTCGAAACGCAACTAACAATGCGTAAATGAGTGGCAGTTGCGCGTTGAAGGACCATTCTCAAGAGACGCGGGTTCCCAGGCATCCCGTTCCTTCAGGGAGATGAGTAGAGCAGAGTTATGGGGGCAGAGTAGGTCAGAGCTTTAATGGGAGTCGTGACCGATAGGCCGCCTTCATGTCGATCTGACAAGAGGGAGAGATCAGGGAATGGTGCCGTTCAGTTGGCAAAAATCCACTGCCCTATGAGCAAGGTCACTTCTCCATTGGGGAAAATGCTTTCGAGTCTCGCTGATGTTTGACCTTGGTTACTCTCCTATCTTACCATCAATCAGGCCCGAAGCGGTGGCAAACACAGAAAATCTATATTCTAGAGCTAGAGAGAGAGAGAGAGAGAGAGAGAGAGAGAGAGAGAGAAGGGAGGGGATTCGAGAAAGTTCTTATGTGAACTGTATGCAGTACATGGACCAAATGATCTCAGCCCATCGAACTCTCTACCATCGACATTAATCCTCCATCGCCCCCACCGAACAATGTGAGCAGCGTTTGATGCGCTGCGGCGAATAGAGTTCACAAGTCAAACTATGCAATCTCCACGCGTGTTTGAGTTCACGTAGTGAATAGAGTTCGGTGGATGAACCAACAAAAAGAAAATAATAAGCTTCTCAATAGAGAGGACTCCACCAGCAAGATCTGTCGCCCATGCAGAGATTACAATCACGACTATTAAAACCCGTGAAACCCGCGTAGGGCTCAATACGATCTGCCGGTCGAGTTTTGATCCGCTCCATAGTCTGCATTCGTTTGGAAACTTTTGCCCAAAAGAGATGCTCTCGAAAGTCAAAATTATTAAAAGGGATGTCGTTAGGTAGACATTCCGGAGAGAGAGAGAGAGAGAGAGAGGGAGGGATGGTAGGTGCCAAAGCAATAGGGACCAAGACGCAAGAGGCTGAGACAATCAGGTCAGATGAGTTCCTTAATAGGCGGAATCAAAGGGCATCGCGTCGGGATCAAAGAACAGATGAAGATGATTATAAAGTTTGATATCTACATGGAAAATGCTGCGAGCACGCATATAGCCAAGAGGGAACGCTCCAAGGTGCATGTAGGTAGATTTCATGTCAGACGCCTTTCGTTATCTGCATAGGATGCGATGAACCGGGCCTATCGTTTGTTACTGCGAACGAGGAGTGAGTATTGTGCGTCTTCTAAGCACATGCCTCGGACAACATAAGATCGAGAGGACACGACAAGGAGAGCGGCGAGTTCCGGAGTTTGGGAATGTCAACGTACAGGGGCGAAGTACCCATCTGGGTGCGTTTACCGACTAGCAATAAAAAACAAAGCCGTGCGAAGAGGAATCTAAGTAGCTAATGTCTGATACATAGAAGCTGACGATTCTTCGTATTTCTTTTCGATTTTGCAAATTCTTTACCTGAAAATTATGGGGAGCGCTGGATCGCTTGTGCTTTCTCGCCGGGAAAAGAAAATCGACTAGCAAAACCTCTAACCATAATCCCAAGAACTCGTTTGACATATTCGTGATAAGACCAGTCATGCTCGGGACATCGGCAAATCGGTTAGAAGAACAACATGTCGACATGCATTGTTCGTCTTTTGTGGATCCGGTCACGGATCCAGATGATTGCTGAGTGTCCTTCCGGTCATGTTGGAAATTCACGGGAGCGGGCTGTTCTTGCTTGAACATGAACGAGTTGGCGGGGATGATGTGGCTGGGCATGAGAACATGGAGAAACTGTGGGTTTTGGATGTGACATTGTCGCAATCATGCGGCCAACGCCTCGTGCCCTCGCGGCCCCCTCGCTTTGTCTCCGGATTGGTTTGCTCGCATCGTGTGCGCACATGAAGAGCAGCATCATTTCCTCTCAAATGATTAGCCAAAACCATTCAAAAATCAATAAATGCAGAGATTCAATTAAAATATTTCTCTTTCACCGATGTGATTTTCCGAAAGGAGTACAAAAACCGGGGGACCGATGAATGGGCATATTCAACAGACCCTCTTGTTTTATTGCAGTAAAAAGTTCGGATTTTGAAGAGTAGATAATTCACGTCATAAGCATCACGACATAAATCGACTCGTTCAGCATCGTAGACTTTGGTTATTTGATTGCTCGATCCCACGAAAGAGATGACGACGCGTGTTAGGCCCGTGAAAAGAAAGGAAAAACTCGGCATTCAATCTGCTTCCCACAGTCGCTCGATGGGGAAATCTCACTGCATTCACCGAGCGAAGGTCATTCGCGCAGAGACATGTCGAAAGGAGGAAGACCCAGTGGGGGGTCGTGCAGGAGAGCGTGGGAGACAGCTAGAGATGCGAGAGGATGCACCTAAAAACAGGAGCTCCCCGTCCTCGAATCATCTTCCCTCCCAAACACACCCTCTTTTGTCTCGTTCCTCATCAGAAGTCCTCCTCGTTCTCAGTTCAGAGTTCAGACGCGGTTTCTCCGCACCACCCCTTCCGATTCCAACTTTGGCTTCTTCCCACAGGGTCATCGCAGCGCGAACACCCAAACTCACACTACCCTCTCTCTCTCTCTCTCTCTCTCTCTGCTTTCAACGTGAAATCGCGCGTTGACGGAAAACGCAGCGACTCCCCCACCCCACCCCACCCCACCTCGACGACGACGACGCGATGGGCATCCGATGCCCACCTGTCTAGCACCCCCTAAAGAACGGAAAAGGATAACAATTCCCTAAATCTGCTACGACATGCGCATTTAATGATCGTGGAGCTCGGGCTACGTAAAGACGAGGGGCAGGTTAGGAGGTCATCAATGGCTACCGAAAACACGCTTAATCGGTCCGGGCGGAGAAAGGGAGTTGGCGGACGGGGGAGTCTTCAGGAACAGCGAGTGGCTCGAGATTCGTTACGGGCCGATGATTACGGGAACTGGCGAGCTGGTCCCCACCGGAACGCACCGGCCGTCGGATGCCCCGGTCTCCCCTTAGCAAAGTGTCGTCTAGCTATGGTTGGCTGCCGCGCGTCCGTTTGGTTTATACTACTTTCTCGTTTCGATTTGGGATTGTTGCGCGCGACTGGATCAGGATCTCGTGGGACATGGACCACCAAATCTTGTCATGGACCCCCCCCGGGAGAAAATCTTCGCCTTTAACGCCCATCACCGCCGCTGTTCACGCCTCGACTCGCGATTGACCCAAAGGCGCGGTCCAACTCAAAGCTTAAATTCTATAAAATTCAATGCTCGATATATGTGGCAAAAGTCGTCAAAAAAGCCCTGCACCCTACCCACTTTGATAAGTATATTCCCTAAACCTTCTTCTTTCTTCCTTTTTTTTCTCTGGTGACGATAGAAACTCCAAATTTGTACTCGTACGACATATTTATCCTCTATTAAAGTTCCGTCGACGGGAACCATTAAAATACGTCTACATATACGTCGCAGAGCAAACTATAGTGAAGTAAAAATAACGTTTTTTCCAGTGGAAAAAAAAACACCTAATGAGACTTTTTACAGGGAATAAAATGTATCATAAAAGTGTAAATTTTGATTTCCTAACATAGTTTGGAGCAAATGTCTTCTACTTTTTTTTTTTTGTGTGGGGCATTCTTATTTTTCTAGGTATGAAATTAATTCCGGGTAGGCTTTAATTTACAAAGATGGAGGATCTATGGGTCTCCAGCGTCTTTTAGTGGGGTAGGGATCTAAAATTTACCCGAGTCACTTTGGCCGTCTTATCTTTTATGGGAACGGGCGCTTTAAATTTCCCCCTTTTCCGTGCGATGAGCAAAAAAGGGGCGCGCGCACACCCCTTTTGCCGCGTTCTCCAAAATGACCCTGGTGACGTCACCTGGCCTCGGCACCGCTTCGTCATGCGCCGAGGCCATTGCCGTCCATCTACCTCTCGCAAAAGTCCTAGCGAATATTTCGTTGGACGTGTTGGATTGTGCACGGTAGGAGTCTCTCGACCCACGTACGATTTGGAGTTTTGGATCATCGTATCGTCCTGGCAAGTCGGATCGCGCCAATGCGACCGACGATGCTACTATAATTTGCATGTTAAAGTAAAATTGCTAATGGAAAATCATACGTAAATCATAACGGATTTTTGAAAGCAGTAAACGCTTGCTTTCATCTTTCGACTATCGCTATTCGATAATATCATTATGAAATTTCGTTTTGCTACCTTTGTTGCAGTGCACAGCGCTCTTCGAGGGTAAAAGCACATTTTCATTTCGTTTTTTCCCCCAAAGATAATTCTTTTTTACCTTTAATTGTTTTACAAATCGGAGAAATGTAGAAAATGGGAGATGACTAAATTTACTAAGATACCGATATAGTTTTCCTCCATTGACCTGCTCCTCATCCTTTTATTCCCGTTTTGCCTTTAATCTCTACCTTTGTTGCTCTTTTGACTTCTCGTTCCGTCCTTTTTCCAGCCTCATTAATTTGAATTTAGGCCATTTGTTTTTCTCATTTTCATGCTTAATGTCGAGAAAGTATTAGGCCGGTAATCGTGTCAAAGAAATCGAGCGGGTCAATGAGATGACTCGACTTGCACAAATCATGCAAATTAAATTCCCATAAATGGTCAATCACACGCTGCACTCTGTCGGGAGAGCGTGAACCGCACGCGCCGGTCCCTATTCAACGAGAGGGGACGCCTTCTCATTTACGACGGGCCCCACCGGAATCCGTACGTGATTTTACTTTTTCTGACTTTTTTCTCCGTTTTTTAGTAGAACGGAGCAGCGGAAGTCGCGACTTCGCGACTTTTGTTAACCGGGCGGAACCGGCTTGGACCGTAACCGCCGGCTTTTGGTCCGAAAGATCTAGAAAAGTATATATCATCGGCGATAAAAAATACATCAATATTTTTAACACCCGCCTTCACAAAAAAAAAAAGGGAGAATAAAGAACCTCACAAATGAGAAGCCGGAACGAAGCTATTGCATTTTTTCGCCCGTGATTTTCGATGTGAAATTTGAAACGGCTCGCTCAATCCGATCGAACATTGGCATGCCGGAGCCACGTGCTTGAGCCGACATTTTAAAGTGCAATTCATTTCGATGCGGCACCGCGAGCCAGGTCTTTTTAACGTATCTAATGCTATATAGCACATGCCCAAAAGGGAGGAATGGTGAAGAGAAAATGTATGTACGGATGCAAAAGCCTTTCAACGTATAGATAAGAAAATCGAGTCGCATTAGCGTCAGTCATGTTTGCGTCGTATGCCAATGCCGATATGGGCAATTCATATAGTGCCTGTGTCCGTGCGGAATGCACCGACACTCGGGCTAAGACGAGGGGATCGGGTTCAGCCAAAGAAATTTATATATGTATATACATATATACACATATATGTATGTATTTTAGGGTTCTCATTAATTTGTTCTCTGATAAGTACAGGACAAAAACACGGAATATAGACAATGATCGACAGCCCAGAAAACTGGAGAAAAGAAAAAAGGAGAAAGAGGAAGAAAATCTAGGAATGTGGAAAGAGGATGTGAAGGGCTATTTGGTAATTCTCAACAAAGCCATCGTGTGGAGGCCCGCACCTCCTCCATAAGTAGTAGCACCCCCCTCTTGGCTAACTTCGCGCTTCACTCACTCACTCACTCACTCTCTCTCTCCGTCTCTCTCTCTCTCTCTCTCTCTCTCTCTCTCTCTCTCTCTCTCTGCGCGTGAAACGAGCATCGCCGGCGAGGAAGAGAGAATGTCTCGAGCGAGCGCGGTCTTCGCAGCCTTCCTCATCTCGCTCTCGCTAATGTGGCTCGCCGACGCCAGAATCCCCGGCGTTTACTCCGGCGGGCCCTGGCAGACCGCCCACGCCACCTTCTACGGCGGCTCCGACGCTTCCGGCACCATGGGTAACCCCCTACGCACCCTTCTCCCGCCCCACATTGTTCGTCTCCGGGCAATGCTGGTCATAGGAGAGTTGTCAGAACTCTTTATCCGAGACGGAACCGGGTTGGTAAAATGAACCGGTTGAAAGATTGGACCGAGAACCGGACCGACCGGTTCAACTGAAGTCCGGTCCGGTTTCGGAGGCTCTGCCATATTAGTGTCCCGATATGTTTACATTAGGACAGTATTTGAACAAGCGGACGAGGTTAACCTCTTAAATTACTCACATTATGGCTTGAGATCTTTTTTTCACTCGTGGAGAATGTTACAGGTGGGGCTTGTGGGTACGGGAACCTGTACAGCCAGGGCTACGGCGTGAACACGGCGGCGCTGAGCACGGCGCTTTTCAACAACGGGCTGAGCTGCGGGGCGTGCTTTGAGATCAAGTGCGCGAACGACCGCCAGTGGTGCCACTCGGGGAGCCCCTCCATCTTCATCACCGCCACCAACTTCTGCCCGCCTAACTACGCCCTCCCCAGCGACGACGGCGGCTGGTGCAACCCTCCCCGCCCGCACTTCGACCTCGCCATGCCCATGTTCCTCAAGATCGCCGAGTACCGTGCCGGCATTGTCCCCGTCTCTTTCCGCCGGTGAGATCCCGACGCTTCCTCTGTTTTACGGTTCAATTCGGTCATGGGTTGGGGATCTAACTTTCGTCATATGCTGAGTTTGCTAAGTCAAAAGATTAACACGTGCAATTAGTGCAATCTACTTACGGGCATGTGTGGAGACACACTTGCACCTAGGCGTGACGTGCAAAAGATTGAACTTGTGATGGCTAATGGGAAACTCTGTTCACACAAACACATGCCCGAGACACTTGAAAGAAAAAGGGTTGCTAGCACAGCATGAGATACCGTACCCTTTTTCGAAGAATGTGACGGGACCGAGAGCTAAAGTAGCATTCGGAGTCTGGTGAGAACTGCGGACAGATTAATGTTGGGTTAGTCAATAATTACTTACGACAGATATGCGTCTAAGCTTTTACTGTCTGTTGTGAGTAGCGACGTATTACTTGGTACGAGCATTTAATCAGTCGAAGGTCGGCCGAGGATAGTGGGCATGTTATAGTGGGCATGTTATCGACGGTAGAGTAAACTCGATTAAGCGGTTTTTCTATGGGGAAGGTGATTAGTCGTGCTGCATGTTGGTCGGTCGGTTGGTTTCTGGTGCGTGCCTTGAATGCTTCTTTGTCAGACCGTCGGCGAATTTTCCATCTTCAGTCAGTTTAGTTCACCAAAAAGCCCCTCCTTCCCCGTATTTACCACCTGGTCTCCCTTTCCCAGCACTCCGTTTCGATTGAGACAAGCGGTTAGTTAGTTAGTTGGAGACTTGTTTTTTGCTTTCTGGAAAGAATGTTGGAGACTGTTTGGTATGTTCTACAGTCATCGTGCCGATAGACATCCAAAGCCTTCTTTTGGACCCCCCCATTTGGTCGAGTCTGTTTCAGTTCTTTTGTTCTTGCTCCTTTTGTCTCTTCAATTTAATAATGGCGGCAAACTAAGCCATGTTTTCATTTGACAAAGTATATGGGAACCAAATCGAATGTGACTCCTAGTATATTTGCAACTTTTCTCTGTCGAATATTCAAACTTCGAACCTTCTGCCTCAAAAGAAAATGACACCTTTTCAGCATCGAAGGCGTCAAAGTTCAAATGAGCGTTCTCATCTATAAATGGACTACACGAAGGCCATAATGCTATGACCCGAGAGAGAGAGAGAGAGAGAGAGAGAGAGAGAGAGAGAGAAGGCCATAATGCAAGACAGTGTGTCTGACCGTACAGTCAACGACAAGCGCTGCGACTGTGACAGGTTTCGTGTGGAACGAGTTGCTTGATCAGTGGAATAGTGCGAGCAGGAAAAATAAAAAAAAATAAAAAAGCTGGTTCCCTCAAATGACTGAAATGGCCTTGCTGTGTCGACGTGAATTGCGCAGGGTGCCATGCCGGAAGCGAGGCGGGATGAGGTTCACCATCAACGGGTTCCGGTACTTCAACCTGGTGCTGATCTCGAACGTGGCGGGGGCTGGGGACATCGTGCGGGTGAGCGTGAAGGGGTCGAGGACCGGGTGGATGAGCATGAGCCGCAACTGGGGCCAGAACTGGCAGTCCAACGCCGTGCTGGTTGGTCAGCCGCTCTCCTTCCGCGTCACCGCCAGCGACCGGCGTTCCTCCACCTCCTGGAACATCGTCCCCGCCGGCTGGCAGTTCGGTCAGACCTTCACTGGCAAGAACTTCAGGGTCTGAGGAGCGGGCCATGTTCACCTTTTTGCGCCATTTTCCCACTCTCGTTCAGAAGATGCCCTGTTCCTTGCTCTTGTTTTTCTGTTTTAACCAGAAGGTGTTGGGGAATGTGAAAGTGAACAAAGAGTCAGACTTACTTTTTGACTTTTTGATTGGTGGGTCTTTTTCCTTTTCTGCTTTTCCAGTTTTTTTTTTTGGGGGGGGGGGGGGGGGATGAATTGTTCAGTGGGGGATTGTTTGGTAGTGGAGGAGTGGGGGGGAGGAGAGTTAGAGGAGGAGAGCCTAAGCTGACGAGGCGGCTGCACAAGCACGTAGCCCACAGCTTACATGGCACCTAAGTACCAGTAAACCAGTAGCAGTAATGCTCGAGCAAGTGTGGCTATATGTATTGATGATTTAACAAATATGTGATAGGTTATATTTATCTACATTATGTAAGCAGCAAGCGTAATGTAATCAAATCTACAGTTGAATTTGGAATGCAATTTGGTTTGCCTCCTCCTCGTCCTCCTCCTCATCCACTACTGTCCCTTCAGTGCTCCTCTTTTTCTCTTTTTGCAGTTTGATGCAACAATGTCTGTCCTGCCATCTGTATGTTTATACGCACAAGTTCTGTTAATCCACTATATGGGCTAAATAAGTTTTGGTCGCAAACATCCGAGCTCGGGCAAGAACATTGCGAGTGTTCTTGGACAATACATTGCACGGCACTTAAATTTCCTTCTCTTTCAGCTTCCCTGCATCTGCATATAGTATTTCGATAGAGAACAAATGAGGATGAATATGGAGAAATACTTGGCTTAAGGAGATTTAGGGTGCGTTTTGGTTCAGCTTTCCCTCCAAAACCCCTTGGGAGAAAATATAAAGCATTCGACTTCGACAGTTATTCTCAAATGGTTTTGAGATTGAAAAATGTAAAAAGCTGAAAAGTTAAACCAAATGCGGTCTCAAGGTGCATGAAGGACACGGAGCTATAAAAGCATTATTTCTTTGAAAATTATTGATGTTATAATTGTTTCTCATGAAAAGAATTCCAAGAGGGTCACATCGGGAGAAGGACCAAAACATCTGATGAGGAAACCAAAGTTGCACATGGGTGGGGTCGGGTCCTCCTTAGCGCTTTATTCACATGTGAGCGTGTCCGACTTTCTTCCGCACCGTCTTCCTCTTTTCCGTACGAAAGAGACAAACGCCTTCGGATTCCACCATCGGATGCCCCCAACTCCGTTATCTTTTTCACCATTCCCTCCATTTGCCCTCGCCTTTCTTCCTTTCCTTCCCTATTATTGCGGTCAATTCAGTTTGGCGAACCAACTGAATCCAGCTTTCATGACCAAATCAAAGACGCGTCAACTCAGTTGGGACAAGAGAACGAACGAGAGGAGACAAAACCTTTCGCACGCTCCACGTATTCATAATCCCTGTCTAGAGTGTTCTATTCCAACTAACAAGAGACTTAGACCCTACTGGCCTTGAATGCTTAATGGAGCTAATATGAGGGGGAAACAGTAAGGAAACACAAGATCAGTTCTAGAAGACAAAGACAAGAAAACTCGAAGCCCGCTTTACGCTACTGAACTGAGCCTAAGTATCACACATTCAAGGTTGTTTCTGCAGAGTCCAATCAAAGATATAACAGTACAAAGCATATGAATGTCGGGCTTTGGAGAATGCTCATGCGCAAGCAGCTCCAGTTTCTTCGTAAACAAAATGAGGCTTCTGGCATGTAAAAGTCCAGCTCATCAGTAGGTGAATGGCGATGAATAAACAGAACACAACCATATCCATTCTTTTCAATTTCTCAGTAACATTGTATATACGTCAACCACAACACCAACAATCAGACGAGATATAGTTCTAAGTCTTGTACCATTCTTGGAAGATACATCCCAGTTGATTTTGCTCCCAAATTCTTCAAGAGGAGGAAACCATTTTCGTGTCGTCTTTGGCATAGCACAACCAGCATCCCAGGCATCGACATGTTCGGTATGGCAATTTCGAATATTCTCGTCGCTAGTTCCTGTCAGGTTTGCCCTCCGACCATTCTTAATAGCCTGATTTCTGGCTATCCTGATAGTGTTGCCCATATCACACTACAAGACACGAGGAAATTCCTTCACGGCTTTTAGTGGATTGTAGGATAAGTTCCAACTTCATCCACTCATCAATGAGTTCCATTCATTTTCTCCATCTTCAATATTTATCGGCCAAAACGAGTTCCTCCATAAGATTTTAGAAACACCACAACCAAAGAAAAGGAGGATTTCAAGGATTCCCAAGCAGAGCTACACAGGCCACACTCGGCATTCACCATCCCACACCTTACAATGTACCAAGATGAGCATTATCTGAAAAAACATAGCCAGAAGCCACTCATTTCTAAACAATTTCTTAGTGATCATTTTGAACAGCAATAACAAAAATTAAGAGAACACAGCAATAACATCATCCCCTGAGAATTTGCTCGTGGGTGTCAAAGTCAACAAAAAGATTGCTTTATTTCCCCTTTAGTCAAATTGAAGGGAACGGCAAGTATGCCTATGGCCTAAATCTACTTCAAGAATCTACATTCAGTCAGCTTTAGATGTCAAGTATCAGTACTCGGCAACTGCATAATGAGATGTGCAACCACAACAAGAAGGTTGACGAAGATGCCAAACTCCCCACCCAAGTACATTTAAGAGTCTGTATCCAGCAAAAACACCATTAAAATGGAATGAATGTTCAAAACAATGCCCATACAAGTGTCTGTGCTTGCAGCACATGCAACCTGGGCAAGCTAAATGTCGTGTTGAACAGGCACATAAACTATCGATTGATGTTTCATTAGTACTCCAAAATAATGTCCAACTTTACTTGGGGGGAAGAACAGTGAAACAAAAAATACCGCACCGCACTTCAATCTGGTGAATAGTCCCCCCAAGGGCCCCAGCCCATCTCCTTTTTTTTAACTGTTCATATTATAGCTCTTTCATGCATATCAGGTCAACAAATTTCAATGTACACTCAAGCTATAGATGCTTCACAAATACCCCTTCTTTATTGCTACCAGAAAGTTCATACCTCTATTTTTTCCTCTTCTGGAGTTTCCATTGCTTGATAAGGTAAGCAACTCCCTCCTTGAGAGAAGCTTTTCTTTTTTCTCTAAAGTGCCACAGCTCGGGCACTAAGTACCTGCCACTGCCATTGTACTCATTCAGCTCTTCGATGGATTTTATAACTGCCTTCACGACCTCATCACCGTACTCATCCTTAAGGGCTTTTAGCTTTTCATCTTCTTCATCAATAATTTCCTATGAAGCCAAACAACAATGAGACTTTGAGAAGTAGGAGAGACAACAATATGGACAGAAAAGGCTTCTAAACTACAATATGTAAAAATCAACTGACATGGCTGGCTATCATGATACAGACAGTACAAAATGCATCAGCGTAACTTTCTTTTCTGAAATATCAGTGCCTGCCTTGATCCCATGACATCAGACTAATCATATTGAAATGCAAACACAGAGTAGTAGAGGCTCCCAATGTTTGCAACTCCTGTCGGTTGACAAAAGATTATTCTTGGAGCGTGAAATTAGGTTCATCAGAAAAAATGCACCAACTCTTCAGAAGAACAGCTAAAAATTAGACTGAAACCTCCGAAAGACATAGAGCCCATTACTGTACTAGAAACCAGAAGAATGTTTGCCGATATAGACTTGCTATAAATATTAAAAACAACGTTATGTAAGAGAGATGCTGGTAACATTAGTTGGGCATAAAGTGTACCTTGTGATGCTCCCCATCTGTTATGCCCTTAAAGGGGTACCAGTGTGGATCTCCAAGATGTTTTTCCCACTCAGAACAGAGCATCATGGCCTTTTCATTTGCTTCTTCCGCGGCATATTTTCGTTTTGCAGCCATGAGGAATGGCTGGGCATCAAGTTCTCCCATCCTTTTGACCCCAATCGTGGCACGACTTGTATTGTTCCTCAAAGTCTGCAGAGCAACAAAATTATCATTTCTGCCCACTTAAAGTTCATTGTCATATCAAAAGATAGACATTTTTGGGAACTGGCAAAGCGATGCACACTATATTAGCTTTCAAACTGTTTACATGTCCAGTGCACTAAGTTATGCCTGGAAGCAAAACGTCCATGATAAAGATCCGTAATTGTTCAATGCACACCACACATGCCTGAATTACAGATAAGGAAATTAAGTAATTACTTTAATCAGCTCCTTGCGAGCATCCTGCAATTCGTCATTGGTCTTTCGATCCTGAACAATGAGCGCTTGATTGAGTTCTTCAATGAACTCCATCTGTTCTTCCTTTTCCTTTAAACTTTCCTCGATCTCCTTCATCTCTTGTTTGAGATCCGTGTCTTCATCATCCTCCATGTGTCTCATAACTTGCAGAGCACCTCTCATGCGCTCAATCTCCAATTCCAACGATTGTTTATCATCAAGTTTTCTTTCAAGCTCAATAATTTTCCTGTGAAGTTTCTCCTTTTCTCTCTGCCAGTCATAGCAATGCGGAAATTAGAAACTACTAAGCTAATACACGTCTAGCTATTGCTTAAGCAGTCAAAAGAAAAAAAAAAAACGGGAAGAAAGAAAGCAAGCAAGCACCTTCTGATCTTCTGCCAACCTCAAAAAATTCCTGTCTGCTTTCTGCTGCTCCAAAAATGCCCTTTCAACCTGAAGCCAGTTTACCTTGAGTTCTTCTGTGGCAGCGCTAAAAAAAGATGCTTCTCCATTCCTTTTAGTGGGTTTGGTTATGTTTTCTTTTATTCTTTTTTCTTTTTTATTTCCCGGTTTCCAGTTGTAGACATCACAGGTCATAAGAGCCTTTGATGGTTAAATTCCCACTTCCCTTAGCAATCTGGTCAATAACAAGTACTTTCTATGTTTTTTGAAGCATTCAGTTTATTGTTTGATACAAAAAAGAAATGCTTACAATGAAGGTAACTTCTTTATTTGTTGTTTGATGTTTAGACAATATGAGATCTTTTCACTTGCTATTTATGGTCAAATATCAGTGACCCTTTCTAGAGTCTATGCTTGAGCTGAAGATGGATAATGAACATACAGATGAAACTTCATACCGTTTCCTTATCATGTCTAAGCTTTGCCCTCTTGCCTTCATTTTGAAACTCTCGCAATTCCAACTCTTCTTCCTGCTGCCGAAGCTCGTGTTTCTGAGCTTGCAAATGCAGCGTCACCTTGTCATGCTCCAGGTATATCTTCTCAAGATTATTCCGGGCATTTTGCTGCATATTTCTTATTTCTAGCAAAAAGGAAAAGAAAGAGTCAGTTCATGTGACAATTCTTTGCCAGTACTCATTTCACAAAAAACACATTATACCTTCATTATAAGCCCTCAGCATTTCATCCTTTTGTGCCACTAAATTGTCAAGAGAATGTTTTGTTTCTTTGTACTTGCTCTCCATCTCCAGAAGTCGCGAGCTCTTAATCTCCAACGTCTTCTGTAAGTCGGCAACAAGCAGTGACCTTTGGCGCTGTTCTTCTGCCTCTTTATCGGACAAAGTTCGCAAGTGCCCTTTCTTTCTAAGGTGGTCTCCCAGTATATCTCTTGAATAGTAATCATCATCATGTGCCAACCAACCATACAACTTGTCTCCCCTGTCCCGGGAGGCATAAAAATCCCTCTTCCCACAGTGCTCAACCTCATAACTTTTCTCAAAAGCTACCGCATTACAGAAGCCCACCCAGTCCTTATTAAACTCAATGACTGCTAGTCCCGAATGACCCCTGTAATTCCATAAGGACTGCACCCTCACAGGGTTGAATCCTTTCTTTTCCAACTCCTCCCTGAGTTTGGTACCACTCTCCCCAATATATCTTCCATCCTTAACTTCAGTCTTGATATTTGCAATCACACCCATCCAGGGCCAGACAAACTGCCGATCATTCTGAGCTGAAGAAAGTTTTGACTGCTGATCTTTCTTAGCTGAAGAAAGTTTTAACTGCTGATCTTCAAATGGCCTCATTCTAATGAGTCCTGTCGAAATTAAAATATCGAGTATCAAATACAATGTAAGCTGCATTGAATTAGATGATAAATGTGCCAGAATTAACAAAGCTTTCAACAGCACTTCTGAGTTGCAAGTTATGATTTTTGAACTAATCGAGGACCATTGCCAATTAGAGAATATTCGCACCAGCATTTTTTCATTATAAAAACGGTAGTTCCAAATAAACAAATTACACTATTCTCTCGGTAGAAAACAGAGAAATGAACTTTCTTTTTGGTTAATCCATTTTCCGCAATGAGCAGATGAAATTGCCAACGAAATCCTTGAAGCAACACAACTAATACAACAAAGGACCACCTCAACAGGGACACTTGTACAGCCACCATGGGGGAAAAAAAGCAAGGCAATGACAGCCCGTAGTTTCTACAGTTCATCGGACACAAACCGAACGCCACCACGAGTTACTTCCACATAACAAAACGTTCAATGAACTCTACTTCCGGTGGGAGAGCAACACGTTACCGCACGTAACTCAAAATACAACCGATTACAAGATCGACCGCCATAATCAGTCTCAACTTGTTGTTTCAAAGCAGACGCAGGTACTCCGCAAAACCCTAACGGAGCAGTTGGTACGCCGGATTCGCGACGGATCGGTTTCGGGGGCCGCCGCTTGAAGAGAGGCGAGACCAAAAAAAAAAAAAAACAACAAGAAAAGGAACGCGAAGAAGAATCGAAGAGGATGCATACCGCGGAACGTGTCGAGAACAGGATGAAGAAGAACGAAGGAGAAACGGAACGCCAAGGAGAAACGCACGGCAGCGCGGTATCGCTCTTCCCTGCAACAATCCTGTTCTGTGCGCGATACGGGATTCGGAGAGATTTCGCGCTGTTTTCGCCTTATTTTGTTTCCAGAATTGCCGAGTGTCGCGACTGGGTTGAAGGCGCGTACTCGCGGAAATGAATGCCTGCCATAGTACGGACCCAAGGAGTCCATGGTCCCCTTTCTGGTAGCCGCTTCTTTTTGCCCTCCAAAAAGCGCCGTTCGATCAATAATCGGACGGCCCCCTCCTATGTATCGGACGGTTGACAAGAAAAAACCTTTAAAAAAAAAGAAAAAAACCCTAACTTTTTCGTTTTATCTTCTAATGAGCGCCGTCCATTCCTACGTCACCTGACTTTTTGTCAGGTGATTGCTTCGCTGGGAAGTCGATGGACCGAGATGTGAATGGGATAGTTGGGCCCATGCGACGGATTTTGGGGGCCCGCGATCCAATCGGTCTTGGTGGAAGAGGGAGGTTTATGGTACAGTCCATCGCCACGTCAGAAAGTCAAAAAATAAAAAATGTAAGCGTAAAACTGGTTGGAAGATATTCGCCGTCTGTGGGAATCGAACCCACGACCACATGGTTAAAAGCCATGCGCTCTACCGGCTGAGCTAAGACGGCTACGCTGACTGCGGTGACATTGTTTATATATAACTAATACGGTGAAAGAGTTGGCACCACCACAGTAAATCTAAGTGTGGTTTCTGTCTTTCTTAAACGCTCCTCCGTGTATAAATTCCATCTGTTCGTTCAGAGAAATAATGATGTCCATGTTATTCTAGCAAGACGTTGCTCGAGTCCTAGTGTATGCGTCTCGGCTCTTGATTAGATCTTACTGTTACGGCAAACGTAAGCATTATTCTTGTGATATGAAGATCGGCGTCTCTACTCATTACCAATTGAAAACAATTTCTGACGCCCTTGGTACGATTAACAAAGACTTCAAAAGCTTCCTAGCTATATAAACCGTCGAATATCAATGATCTCCAGTCCACATCAACCTCTATTCCTCGCCACTTCAGCCGCGTTGTCCTTCCCTCCTCTCATATTAACCGGACTCTCTGTCTCTCTCTGTCTCTCTCTTCTCTCTAGAACACCAGATGTCGGGAGTGTGGCTCTTCAACAAGAATGGTGTGGCTCGGCTGATCGCGAACCCAACGCGCGAATCCTTCGAGCGGAGGGAGCCACACCACCCGGGTACTGCGACCGCTCCCGGCGCTCGGCCCCGGGTCCTGGTCTACGTCCCCGCCAACCACGTGATCAGGTCCTACGCGGAGCTCGAGCAGCGGCTGGGCGAGGTCGGTTGGACCCGCTACCAAGATGCGAACGCCGTGAAGCCCGAGCTGATCCAATTCCACAAGTCCGACCACTCGGCTCACTTGATCTCCCTCCCCAGAGAGTTTGCCAACCTCAAGACGTTCCACATGTACGACATCGTCGTCAAGAACCGGTCCTTCTTCGAAGTCCGCGACCCTACAAATGTTGCACCATCCGTTAGCCCAGCCAGTAGTTAAAATAGTCTCTTGGTGACAACATGATTACTTTCAGCTGCATTTGACACATCAATTATGTAGTGAACGCGAAGTAGTAAATCAGGGGCTCTATCATTAGTCTTGATCATAGCGCTTTACTGATAGTGTCCTGGATGCAGTTTTAGGGCATAGAGAGGTGCTGGCATGAATAAAGTCATCGGTGTTGTAAGCTAAAGGTTGAAATGCATGGGTTGATGCTTGGTTCTTATTTTGGAGTTCATGGTTCGCCAACTTTTCATGGGTCCGATGGGTGCTTTTCTTGCTTTCTAGATGGCTACCGGGTTCATTTTGACGTCACCGTCTGCTTGTTTGTGTCTGCATGCGCGCCTTTTCATATTCCTAGGACGTGTAATTAGCTGCATGGCCTCTGCCTGACTATAAGTGAATGTGATTGCTGGTGCTAATCATGTTTATGAACAGGAGAGTTTTTTGGCTATCGCGAAAAGACTATTTCTTCACGGAAAAAGCACATGTTGCAATTGCGATTATAATAAATTAAGTATTAAACACAAGAGATTTCTTTTTTCGGAATTGGAAAAGGAAATTCCCTCTTAACTCTTGAAAACTAAACATGACATACATGCGGACACAAAATTATCTCATGCAAATAAGAGGATACATCGTAACATGGCACATGCTTTAGTAATGCATTCATTCCAGTTAAATAAACTTTGTGGACCCAATTGAATTCAGCTATTCTCGCCTTCTTGCACAAGAGAGGGCGATTGTTCGCATGTGATATGAACTAAACATACCCCCACTTATCGATTTACTTGACGATATAGAATTATCAAGACCCGTTTGCAAAAACATGCCATATTCCTTCAAAGCTAGGGCATGCACGACTGCTGGCCTCAGTTTTCTCGTTTGATGACCACGTGAAAAGATGCCACGATCAAAGAGACCAGGATCAATAGCTCTTCTCTTGCCCGACAAGTAAATCAAAAAGAACGGAAAGGATTAACATCCCTCGTGGTTCGTATTTATAACTAGCTGGCCCCATGTAACAGAACCCTAGGCTTGGAGTAGCTAGGGCTGAGGGTTCAATGCCGCGGAAAAGGAAGGAGGGAGAAAGAGCAACAGTCGAGCTACGACTAGCAGGGGAAGCCCTAGTCCTGGAGACGACGCAGAGAGAGCAGAGTTTGGGGGGTACGAATGTATTAAAGCAGAGGGACAGAGAGAGGACAGTGTTGGAAATGAAAACAGAAGCAGATTTTAGAGAGAGAGGCAGCCATGGCTGTGGTGCAGCAACTTGGGAGGTGATTAGACGTTGCGATGCAAGATGGGGGGGACTTTTCTTTCCTTTGGAGGGGGAGGTCCATAGGTATGTCAATGTCACGTGCGTACGGAGGATGAGCTCCTCTCCCTCTGCGCTTTCCTCCGACCAGTCAACCTTTGACCGATCCGTCCCTAGTCCCTTACCCTATCGTCCTTGGTTCGTTATCCGTGTCCATCACCGGTTCTCTGTGCTCTACCAGTTCACACGAGCATGCCAGATCAACTCCATGTATTCCCGAGCTGTATGACCTTGCTTTTCTTTCGGGGCGAGCGTTGAGGTGATCCCAGAAGAGATCTGTCTTCGATGGAATCGTCCGAGGTTGCTGCTATGAATCTAACGAATCGATCATTGTCATTTCATCTTTTGCAATGACATTCTATCCACAAAAGAGATAACGTATCTAGATGTGATCTTGCTCCGAACGTAAAGATAATCGACACGGGAGGATTAATCGAAATTCGGTATGTCCATGATTCAGCTGTCGAGTGATTGCAAATCAATACGGTTATCGCAATTTCATAGAATTATTCCTTTTACTTGAAGCCAAACGTTTCATCCTATTGCAAAATTCCCTAAAACAACTCTAATTTTACATATATCACAATTCTCTGCCTTGAACCTTTTTTTTTTTTTGTTTAGAAATAAATACTCAACTTTTACTCTAGTACAGAAACTGTCAATGCTTCATAAATTTGCCGCTTATTTTTTCAAAATTATTAATATCGTGATCAATTAGAGTCCCATTATTGAAAGACATGTCCTCAACAGCACCCTTACCTTCGCAGAGCACAACAATAACTTTTTGGTAGTGACAATTTTGAAGAAATCAGTAGCGGCATTCTAGACATGTTGACAGCTTTAGGATTTAAGTGAAAATACTCAACTTTTACTTAGCACCAAACCTATCAATACATCCAAAAGTTGTTAGTGATTTCTCTAAAGTTATCAATATTGTGGTCAGTTATTGGATCATTATCACAAGCCACGTTTTCATCCACACCTCACCTTAATATAGAACGACAATTACTCTACGGTTAATAAGTATGAAGAAAATAGTAGCGACTTGTAGACTGGTGAACAAATTTAGAAGTATCGTGAAAGTTGAAGATTTTTATTATACAAAAAAAAAATCCACGTTAAAATTGGGATTGGACCTAAAATTGTAACTATTTTAGGGTATTAGCCCCAATACTAACAACACAAGGCAGTGAAAACGAAGCATGTGCTCGTGTTTAGGGGTGAGCAATGGTCTAAGGTTGACCCTAGACCGACCCAACCCGACTGGTCCTAATCGGGTTCTTAAGATGAACGGGGCAGTCGTGGATATTGAAATCTTTAACTCGATATTGTGCAAGTTGATCATTGGTCCTAAGATTTTGAGTTGATCCAATCCAGACCAACCCGACATATACATAGTATATATAAGTTTGCCATTTTTCTCGCCAAGCTCAGGAGAGAAGTCGAATAGCAACTTCTTAATTGAGATTTATATGATTATCTTATATTCATGTCTAACGTTCATTGTTGTTTATAGTTTTGTTACTTAATATCACATTATGGATGAATATAAATTTTGAAATAGTGCGTTCATCGTTTCGAAGACGTAATAAATGATTATAAAAAAATAATTTAGCAATCCCAAGTCGACCATAGAACCGGATTGGACGGATAGGGTTGGTCCAGTTCTCGGTCCACAATCCTAAAATCGAGGATCGACATTGTACGAATTGGTCATAGGGTTGAGTATTAGACCGGCCCAACTCGAACTATGCTCACTTCTACTTGTGTCTATATAGCATTACAAAAAAAACGGCATAGTGAATGGTGATAGTAATTTGTAATTTTCAATCTCCATTGTACATTATGATATTTCAATACCACGAAATGGGTATTTCTGTAACGTATTAATTACCCGATGTAAGTGAAAAAAGTCGAAGAAGTCTTGCGAAGTTAGGAAAAATAATAGACTTCAAGCAAATGCTACATATATCAATAACCAACACCGGCAATTAAATTTTCGCGAGATGAGGAAGGATTGTGCAAATATTACTATTTAGAAGACAAGAGCGAAAATTTCATTTAATCGAATGATGCAATCACATTGTGGATTGGGATTCACTTTAAATGAAATTCCACGTGAGCTCTAGAGGCGAATTCTATCTATGCGAACGTTTATTTTATTATAATTTCCTTCATATATTAGTATTCTTGCGAAGATCCATGCCGACACCAACATTTAAATTATCTCGACAAAATATAGTACTAGACCCATGAAAACGGACCGGTATCTTGGCGTTAAAAGACTCGATTCCCAGAAAGGGTAACTTCTTGTGTTATGGGGAAAGAAGGGGGAAAAGGATAATTTATGTTATATTAGGCATTGATGAACAACAAGGATGTACGAAACGGGTCGCCGTTCTGGATGGGCTAAACGCGCGATGTTCCGAAGGGAATGGGCCTCCGGCCCTTGTCCTTTCCTTAAGAAGCCTCCCCTCCTCACCTTCGCTTTCCCCGTTTACCTTCTCGAACTGCCCGCCGCTCCCCAATCCATACATAAAGAAAACTAAGGACCCACCATCACTTCTATTTTAACTTTAGACTTGCCGGAACCCAAATTTTGAATGTTAGGCACAATTCGTTTCACGGAAATTTCGGCATTCATTTTCTAAAAAATAAGATATTTAAGAAACAAAAAAGATGGAAAATGTTTTTCACTTTAAAAAAAGTGGAAAATATTTTTCTCAAAATATTTTTCTTAATATATCGTGATCTCTAATAGTTTATTTCGATCTCGCTCGAGACCGGCAAGCCAGCAGCTTTTGACAAATGAATACAAAAAAGTATTGTCATTTTTCATGAAATTTTTTATATTATCCGTAAAACGAACGGAGTCTTGATCTAATCCAAAACACTGGAGACTTTTTAGAGCATTCGAAAATTAACAATTCACAGCAGCACGTGATTTCCCATCATGCTATTTCGAAAACTCGAAGATTTTGATTTTGGAGGAGGGTGAATTATTGGCACGAGTCGAGGAGCAAGCTGATAAGGAGAGACGAAACGTTCACGAGCATCGCTCGCACGAAAGCTTAAGCAAATGAGTTAATCCTATAAGTTAAAAAAAAAATTTAGTACAATGAATTTTACTCTTCTCCAAAAGATATATAATTAGTATTTCGAAAATTTTTCCTGAATATTTGGAAGGACAAAAGTTAAAAGAAATCAAGACCGATGGCCACACGGCGAGACGAACGGATCGACGGGTCATGATTCGCTGCTGCCGGGGCGGGGCGGCATCGATGCTCCCGCCGAGCGTTGTTGACCTCATCGAGTATGCAGTTGTCGGCAATGATATCCTGCTTTTGTGCATGCGACTCGGGGGACTCGATCGTTGCTTCTTCTTAAACCAAACGTGATTGCCATGCCCCCACTCTTCTTCCCCCACCCTTCGCTGAATTTAGCAAAGTCGCGCTTCCGAAATTGGAATTCTTCTTCCTTCTCCGACGAGAATTTCAAGTCTTGGAGTTGAGTTCCCGAGCACGCCTTCTATATATAGAGAGAGAGAGAGAAGGAAGAATGCGTGCAGCGACGTGGTCAGACTTGACCGCTCCGCCGTCGGATTGAGAATCGACTCGAGAGTGGTTTTTGAGAAACGATGGTGAGCAGTTCTTTTGTTGACTTCCGATCGATCGATAAAGAAAACCCACGTCGTCCTTGATCGAACGACGTGGGTTTGCCAGTCTTGGCCTTGATCGAACGACGTGGGCGTCGGGGGGGTGGGGGTCCATTGTTCTGTTCCCATGCGGGGGCTGGTCTCGATTTGCGCTCTTCCTCGTGATGGCTCGGCTCTGACTCGGGCCCCGTCCCTCTCTCGCTACACGACATTGGCCTTCCGACGTACCTCAAACGCGACGGAACCAATCATGTTCCCAAGTTGAGAAACCAACCCCCGCTCACCCACTCTCCTGTTGTCTTTCTTCTTGTTTCCCTCCGCACTAGTTAATCTTTCGCATAATTCCTAATTCCGGTCTCTTCGATAACCTGCTGTAGTTCCAAAAGATCAATCCAATTCAAGACTCGGATCCTATGTTACGCCGTCGAATTAACTTCGAGATATTATCCTCTTTGTTTCGTCACGTGTTGAGCCTCCTTGTTTTGTACTTTCAACTTATGAATGGATAATATCTTAAGAGGTCATTTGCCCGCTTTTATTCAGCCTTTTGACCCAACAAACGCTCCTTGGGTTATGCTCGTCGGGCCAAATCATGTCGTGCCA
Source organism: Melaleuca quinquenervia (assembly GCA_030064385.1). Taxonomy (NCBI): domain Eukaryota; kingdom Viridiplantae; phylum Streptophyta; class Magnoliopsida; order Myrtales; family Myrtaceae; genus Melaleuca; species Melaleuca quinquenervia. The sequence goes on along the minus strand of CM057719.1, from coordinate 26,245,563 downwards.
TATAAATTGGATTGCCACTAACTCCTAGTATATTTGAGTAATTCGACGACGACGAAAAAGAAATTCAAATGTTAACTGCTAGTGAGAGGATTTGGACAATAATTAGAAGGAAAAATAAATATTTAAATAAAAGAGAGGGAAAAAGAAAGGGGATAGATAATGGCCGCCAAGAATTCTAAATAATAATGGACAAATGCGTATGACCCTGCCAAGGCTCACGGCCTGCCAATCCGAAGAAGTTCGTTCATCCCCCTCACACCTGCTTTGACTCTCTCTCTCTCTCTCTCGCATCTGCCTCTGCCTCTGCATTGAGCTTGTGCCTGCGACGGCGAGCGAGAGGGAGGGGAGATGAAGTGCTTCCACTTCACCAATGGAGAGAGGCGAGACGAGGAGGACGGCGTCGTCTCCAGGGCCTCCAAGGTGTCTTGGGCCCGCTCCTTCAGCGTCGCCTCCAGCACCGCCGACACCAGGCGGTCCGAGTTCGGCTCCGATTCCAGGGACTTCGGCGACTCCGTGGCCTTCTACGAGCTGTTGGCCCAGCGCCGAGCCAACGATCTGCGGGTCTTCTCCTTCGCGGAGCTCAAATCGGCCACCAGAGGGTTCAGCCGGGCTCTCATGATCGGCGAGGGAGGGTTCGGCTGCGTGTACAGAGGCGTCGTCGGCGTCCCTGGTGGCGCGGCCGACGGTTCCGATTCGAGAATGGACGTCGCTGTGAAGCAGCTGAATCGCAACGGCTTCCAGGCATGGATTTTCTTCCTATTTTGTTGCTTGTGAATTTCTACGCTCTTCAACGCGATGTCCATGATTCGATGTTGTGCAGCGATGCCATTTCTAGATGCATTTGGGATTCTTCGCACGTTGTGTCCGCTCGCTGACTGAGAAATTGGTTAATGAAGATCATTAGTGGCGACGCCGAGAGCGGTTTTTGCGCATCAAATTTTCGAACTTGTTCCCATATTTGTAGAGTGCTTTTGACGAATATCCTAATTTATTAGAGTCGTGGTTCGCTTCATCTTGTACAGCACCTGAAGCTTTCGAGTTTGAAGTCTACAGTAAAGCTCCATGTGCTAAGCGCCAAAACATACAATTATAAAGCTTCATGTGCTAGGAACAGAAAATTAGCTATTTTATTCGACTTGAAAAATCAATAGTAGTATGCGTTGGCTAATTCTACAGTGGGCTGAGATTTTAACCGAGAAATTCAGACTATTTTCTCTGGAAAATTCTCTACATCGGTTTGAGTGAGAGTATTTTCTCCTTCTCTAGGGCTTAGTGTGATTGGAATGCCTGTGAAACTTGTGAGAGTCTTAAGAAAAGAACTACACGATTTGACTGGAAGTATATCAATATTCAGGGGCATAAGGAGTGGATTAATGAAGTAAATTTTCTTGGTGTAGTCAAGCACCCAAATCTTGTCAAGCTTGTCGGTTATTGTGCTGAGGACGATGAGAGGGGGATTCAACGCCTTTTGGTCTATGAACTTATGCGCAATAAAAGCTTGGAAGATCATCTCCTGGCTCGTGTGCCGTCACCTCTTTCCTGGAAAGTGAGGCTAAAAATCGCTCAGGATGCCGCTCGTGGATTGGCATACCTGCATGAAGAAATGGACTTCCAGGTACATGACTCAAAAGCAACTTCGGATGCTCTGACAGCAGCTTTCTTCCATATAAGTTCGCTTGGAAAGAATGCTGTGAGAGAGGCAGGGATAGTTGGGAAATGCATTACCTAGTAAAAGTGTTTTCGTATGCTAGCTAGTGCATGTAATTTCGCTTCTTGCTTTATGCAGCTAATTTTCCGAGATTTTAAGACATCAAACATCCTGTTAGATGAAGACTTCCATGCTAAGCTCTCAGATTTTGGATTGGCTAGGCAGGGACCGGCTGAAGGCCTGAGTCATGTATCAACTTCGGTGAGTTGAGCCATCTGTTTGTGGGATGTTCCTATCATTTTACAGTGAGGACAATGAGAATGAAAGCTTTTCCTAATTACCGTAGCTTTCCCAACACTTACAGTCTCAGAACAACCTTTTGCTCTGCCACCATCACCGGTTTTCACTTGATTATTTGTTACTCCATGCGTAGCTAGAATATGATTGAAGTTTTTTACCGTGAGAATATACTAGTACTTCTCAACTTCAGTCTGCATCACTGACAAAATCCGTTCTCTCTAAAAGGTTGTAGGAACAATCGGTTATGCAGCTCCAGAATACGTACATACCGGACGGCTGACTGCTAAGAGTGACGTTTGGAGCTTCGGGGTGGTTCTTTACGAGCTTATCACAGGAAGACGGGCCGTGGAAAGGAATCTACCTCGGAGTGAACAGAAGCTTTTGGATTGGGTCAGACCTTACGTCTCAGATTCAAAGAAATTCCCCCTTATTCTAGACCCAAGACTTGAAGGACAGTGTTGCATCAAGTCGGCTCAGAAACTTGCTTCTCTCGCCAATAAGTGCCTGATGAAGCAGCCCAAATCCCGCCCTAAAATGAGCGATGTGGTTGAGATGCTTGGGAACATCATCAGCGAAATATCCCAGCATGACGACGTTACTCCTGAATCAGTACAAACTGAAGCTGAAGACGTGAAGGAAGAGGCTGCAAGGGAGACAGAGCTCAGTTCCAGTAAACACGGAAACGGCAAGTCCAGGAAAGTGTTTGATATTAGAGAGATAGTCAACTTGAGAAACAAGTCCATAGGGAAGTTGGATTGGAGAAATTGGACTCCTGGATTGGTAAGAACTTGGTGACACAATGTACCAATGTTTGTGTCATAAGATACCAAATGCACGTGCATCTGTGCCGTCATAACAACATGGATATTATGAGAGATGCGAACAATTTCGTCACAACGGTGGCGGTATTACAGTTGTGTATATATTGGGAGCGAACCCAATTCTTCGGATGCAAGCTGCATATTTTGATCATCTCCCCGTCGATAAGATGACCTCTACTGTTGTCTAGCAATAGCATCCCAGGAACATCAATAGGAGCGATAGACTTTAAGGATGAGACTGCGCCGGTTGTCTTTTGACGATGGACAAGCCCTGATCCAACAGCAAGCAGTTGGCATCGTCGTCGAGATTGAAAAACTAGTCACTTTGGAGTATGGTGTCTTTCTTCTCAAGTTGGCCAGGTCCATGCTTCTCTGGATATAACTGCCTGTCTTAGACCAGCTAGTCCCGTCTTTTCCTTTCCGGCTTATTACTTGGAACTTTTGCTGGATTCTCAATCCTTGCCTACTCGCTCCACGTCAGAAATTCATATCGTTAATTCCGCTAGGATATCTGAGAACCTGGATGTTTTGCCCACAAGCAAGCATTCGCAATAAAAGCTCGAAAAACCCATAATATCGCATGGAACATCACGTCACGAAGCGTAAGTATCGGAATCATTGAACCTGAGGTTCTCTCTTTTCATTTCTGTAAATTGCAAGATGATAGTATGGAAAGAAAACCAGTTACAGGACCATTACGAACCCATTACTGAAGAGATTGATCGAACAGAATTACATCTCAAGCCGTATCAAAACAAGCTTTTTATATAACGGCATTTTGCTTTTCCTTACCAACCAGCCAGCAGCCAAACTGGGCGCTGAGACCGAGATCTGATCTTTCAGAGATACAAAATTAGCAGTTGCTTCGTGTTACCCATTTAGCTTAAGATGGATGCAGAACTCAACAAATACATCGGCCCAAAAAACTGTACAGAAACAGAGTGGCTTAAGATAGGTGCCCTGAAGGTCACGAGAGAAGACACTTACGCCCCCTGACCTTCTCTAAGCGTAAAGAGGGGAAGCAGAAGGCCTCGGGTAAGAAACAGCTCTTGTTCGAGCGCTCACATCATCAGCACTTCGTCTGCGGATTCTCTGCCCGCTGCTAGGTCTGCTGTTACCAGCATTTTCGATTGCCTTGGACTCCTGAAGCTGTTCCAGCGCTGTGACCACCTCGTCCATGCTGGGCCTGAACTTGGCATCCATAGATAGGCATCCCAGAGCTAGGGTTGCCGTCTTGTGGGCCTCTTCCATGCTGTACTGGCCCTGAAGGCGATTGTCCAGCACCCGGAAGACTTTGCGTTTGTTGGACAGGTAGGGCTTGGCCCATTCGACGAGGTTGTGCTCCCCAGATGGACGGTTCTTGTCGACTGCTCTCCTGCCAGACAACATCTCTAGCAGGACCACCCCGAAGCTATACACGTCGCTCTTGGCAGTTAGATGACCTAAAAGAGGTGAAAAGAAATGAGTAACCAACTATTGGGGTGAAAATAAGATCAAAGCATTCAATCAACCATCACAGAAGATTCCCTAGATGACCAAATTTGTCATCCAGTTTCCAAGCCTAGAAGAAGTGAAGAGAATTAACACAATTAGAAGTTCAAAAAGGACAACTCTCCCATGATGTGGACGTAGGCACAGCAATTCTGCAAAGGCACTCGATTGAAGATGAAAATAGTGAAGAGTGTTATCCTTGCTTATTTGGCAAGGCTCAGGGCTTTGACTGACCTTCACGGCTTGAAGTGTAGACATTTTCTTAACAAACTCATTCACTAGAGTAATATTGGGGTTTAACTAATCCACCATAAGAGTGGGCAAGCTGCATTTGGTAGATTCACACAAGCAAGAAGCTCAGACTGGACACTCAAAAGTTATCACAAAGGGAGTTAATGACTTTCAACATTACCTGTGGCAAGATATTCAGGGGCAGCGTATCCATAGGTACCCATGACTCTGGTCGACACGTGACTTTTGTCACCAGTTGGACCATCCTTGGCCAAACCAAAATCAGAAAGTTTTGCATTGTAATTCTGCCATTATGAAATGACGCTTTTTAAATGTTGAAAAACACAAGGAGCAAAAATATCAATTGGGATCAGCCATGCACAAGAAATTAAAGAAGACATCAACCCAGAATATAGTGGCAAGTAGAAGAGTGACAATCATTTAAATTCACATACCGAATCGAGAAGGATATTTGAAGTCTTGAAATCCCGGTATATCACTTTGGCCTGAGCACTGTGAAGAAAGGCTAGCCCCTTTGCAGCACCAAGTGCGACCTTTAGCCGAAGGTTCCATGATAAAGGTTGGAAGTATGATCCTCCTGATATGCCAATAGTTTTTACGTGTCAAAAAATATCAACAAGAGCCACATTTGCTCAGCAATATGTGTGGGACAGGAACAAATAACTCACTTCTAAATAAATGGTTCTCCAGGCTGCCACGAGGCATAAATTCATACACCAGAAGTCGATGCTCATCCTCCAAGCAGTAGCCAATCAGCCTCACCAGATGAGGATGATAAAGCTGCCCCAAATAATTAACTTCTGCCTACATGATCAAATTACCACTGTTAGCACACAACAGATCCAAGACTCACTTTGATCAACACAAATAGGGGAACAAAGACCTCAACAATATTGTCCTCGCAACATGTTTAGGAGATAAAGCTTGAAAGTGCCACCATTTCTAATGAAATTGGAATTCATATTTAAATTGTCCATCTCATCCGCGTCACCAGCTGTATTACTTAGTTTCTCAAAGAAGGGAAAGCTCAACTCACCAACCACTCTCTATGACCTTGAAAACTTTCTTGGTTGAGCTTCTTCACTGCAATGACCATACCAGTTCCAGGTTTTGTCGCAGCAAAAGAATTCTCATCAATCCACCCTTTGAAAACGGAGCCAAAACCACCTTCCCCCAAAACGCTATCGGGACGGAAGTTCCTAGTAGCCATTCTGAGGTCAGCATAGTTAAAACTCTTCACATTTGATGACTGCAAAATCTCACCCTCACTCTTCGGAGTCAGAGGCACCAAAACCGATGAGGCCTCGCTCCCTATATTGCTCAGATCATTCTCGCTGGTGCCAATGCTTTTCATATTTGTCCCTGCCCATGAAATATTCTCTATTATATGTGAAAAAATACAAAGTCTACTCACGGAGCTCTGGAGAAAAGTCTCCTGGAGAAAAGTCTCCTGATATTGGAGGAACCACAAAGTGCATGTCTGTAAACGGAAGTGAATTCGGCCGGTTTCAACAGGCATTGCTACTTCCACATAATAGACAATTCCAAGCAAAAAGGGGAAATATTTTTTCTTCTGCAAGAGATATTGAAAGGAGAACATTTTTCCGTGTCTTATTTTCAATCAGTAACATGTACATCTTAAGTAATATGATTTACCCAGAACACATAAAGACATCTATATCCTGTACAATTGTTTCGGATCAACAGAATAATTGGTCTATGAAGTTTCCCCTATCAACCATTGATCTCAATTCAACATGAAATGCCAGACAAGTAATTCACTGTTTCGCTCTACTTCCAATATATTTTCTCAAGACAACCTAAGAAACTTTAAAGGGTCAAAGCTCGCTTCCCCCAAGTCCACAGGGCATTCATACTAGAGGAAGTATGAGGCAAAAAAGAGTATCAACCATAACACTACCTGCCTAGAAAGAGCACTTAGAAACTAGTCAAACCATTCAACCACTCCCACTTGAACTAAACGGTATATATATGTACTGATGGCCATAAATTCCACTCCATCCCACCACACCGAAATAAAATAACATTAACAGACAGCACATAGCTGAAAAATTAGTTACTAAGGAAGAAGAGATCTTATAGAGAGTGACGACCGGAAAAGAAAAGGAAGAAGAATTCAGCTGCATCTAGCAGCTTGCAGCTACTACACAATCTGCACTCAATTGACAACGAAAATGAGAAACGGGAAACAGAAGAGCGTGACCGAAAAATCTAGTACCTGTGTGATTTGGGCTCTCAGCCTTGATTCGAGCGCTCAAGCAAATCCCCATCGGAACCCAATTTCGAGAATCACTTTTCCTCCCACCTGCGGATCACAAAAGCATTCCTTTACGCAGAGAAGGTAAAAATAATCAATAGCTACCGAAGCTCAAGAACGGAACGAAGCGGATCTGAGGTCTGAAAGAGGAAAGGGGGCTTCGCATGCAAACCCAATTTGAAATTTAACGAGACAAACGAAAAAACTAAACCTTCTCTCACCTCACCTCACCTCAACTCAGGTAAATAAAAATCTCAACAACGGGAGACGAGAGAAAGCTACGTCATGAACAACGAGAAGGGGGCGAGGAAGGAGGTGAAAATGAACAAACCTATTCACCTGAACTCTTTAACAGATTGCCCACCACTCTCCGCAGACCCGGTCCAGAAGCAGCTGTGGGAGGACGAAAAGAGTGGGCTTTCTTGTTCTGTATGATGCTTTTGCAGCTCGACAAGACCTCAGAGAGAGAGAGAGAGAGAGAGGAGAAGAAGACCTTCGAGCAAGAAAAGCTAGTTATCTTGCACCTTACAGCTCGTTTTGATCAATGCAGCAGCTCAAACGAGATGGAGAGAGAGAGGGACAGGGAGAGGGGTTGGGAGAATAGCATTAATGGCGGGCTGGCCCCGCTTCTTCTAATCTCTCAAGAAACTCCCGTTTTTTGTTTTTTCTTTTTAAACCCCCTCGCTCTCTCTTGTTCGAGAACGAGCGGGCAATTGCAGAGTCAAGTCAGAGCAGATAAGCCTGCGCGGGCTGCTGTCATTCTCAGCCGTCCGATCCAACGTCTTCCGCCCTCCCGGTTCACCTCTCGACTCCAAAACAAAGGAGGCAAAAACGTGGCTCGGGTGCGTCCTTCGCAAATCCAAAACAAACGATTGGAAACGGTGCTGGACAAAAGACGACATTTTCCTCTTGCCAGGAGGACAGATGGGGCATTGGGAAAAGCAGAACCGACAACCTCGAAAGACCTTTTTCGTAACTACAGTACGCGACCCTGTAGCTCCATGTCTCCTTTCGGGTACTTAAATCTTAACCACTTAGAAAAACCTAATGAAAGAGGCTCAGTTGTTAATTACAGACGGGGAAAACCAACCTCCCCACCTCGTGGAAAAAACGCTCCTTCCAGCTATCGATTCCGCCATACTTAGCTGGAAAGCCGAAGAGCTCATGATGAACGTATTTCCAAGGTTTTGACGCGGACAAAAATGGTCACGCCCAACATCATAATTCTTTTGCCCCCATGAAAGAAATGAGACATTGCCGATCCTAAAATGATAGAATGAAACTAGTTTGAATCTCTGTTTTCTAGGTAAAGAAAAGTCTCGCCAATGATCAGCACTTTTACATAATTACTCAAATGAGCAATTTTTTTTTCTTTTCAAAATGGACCACTATCTATTAACTCGACAAAAACTTTAAAATTACCGGCAAACGAAAGAAAATGAAGGTTTAGGACTAATGAAGTCAGTCGATTAGTGAAGTTGACGAATAGGGTCGATCTTGACATATTAAAAGCATGAGTTTTTTAAGTCATGAAAAGCTATTCTTCTCCATAATATCGTCGACGTACTAAAAAAGAAAAATGGGGTAGGTTGGTTTCAACAATTACAGAGCCGAAAGTTGTCAAAAATCATATCATCCATATCGTAATGCACATAAAATCTACATAAGAAAACCCGAGCGGATGCTTCTGGATCCCTTTGCAACGCGAACCGAACTTGTTCGATCATGTCCAATTCCATCCGCGAGCTGCATTCGCAAGCCAGGAATCGACGGGCATTCCGACGTCCGCGGATGAAAGGGGATGGATTCTTTCTTGCCGCGAACTTCTTCTTGTTCTTGTTATCGGATTTGTGGGGACAGGGGACAGGGCAAAGGTGCGTTAGGAGACCCTCCCTTCGTCGTTTTCGTAATCCGATTCATCACGTGGTTTTGGAGAGACCCTTGTTAGTCAATGATCTTCCAGAAAACCAGACCCGGAGCTCCTAATCATCGTGAAACGGCCGACTATTTTACTCTTTGACCCTACGGCTGCCAGACTCCTCATTCAAAAGGACGGTCGATCCGCTCACCAAAGTTTCTCGCTTTTTCAACGAGCTCGGGGTGGCCAATTGTGTCAAGCAGACATCGCGGGCGAATCGGATTCGGCGAGGAAATATCTTCCGCTGAATATGTCGTGGGATTCGGTGAGGAAATATTTTTCGCCGAATATCATTTTTTTTCAAGTTGTATCGATCGAGACATGCTTCGTGACGACTTTGAATAGGTGGTATCACACGAGAATAAGAGAATTCGATGATGTCGCCCCATTGTCGGAATTTAATGGCACGTTTGGTAATGTTTTTGTTTTAGATAACATTCTTTTTTTGTTTCTACTTCATTGAACAATTTTTAAGTAATATAGAGCGTTTAGTAAAAGTGTTCTTAAAATAGAAAATGAATAAAAATGCGTTTGGTATGATTAATAATTTTTTTATTTTTTCTTCTTATTCATAGGCGATCGATCGCCGCTGGTCGGCTCCCCACCACCGGACCACCTCTCGTTGCCACCACCAGTCGGCCCTTGCCTAACTCCCAAGGTTGGTGGGAGGCGGGAGGGCGGCGGCGACGAGTAGTCGGAGGCCGCAAGAGCAAGATAAAAAAATAAATAAACATGTTCAAAAACAAGAAGCAAGTTTTTCACGTTTCTTGTTTTTGGAAGAAAAAAAAACATCTTTTTTGTTCTTAGGAACAAAAGTGTAAACAAACGCGTTTTTATTATTCTATGGAATAAAAAAATCGAAACAAGTCTGTTTATGAACGTTATCAAACAGGGTTGGCAAAGCTCGAAAAATGCAACCACATTAGTAGAACCAAATTTAAGCAAATTATGCTGAAATTTAATCCAAAATAGAGTTTGAAAACGTAGAGATGTGATATTGGAACTAAGAAACGTGCTGGAATTTAATCAAGGACGCGAGCATGAAAACTAAATTTATAATGCGGGAAACGGTAGATTTTGTCTATTCGTGTGGATGGGAGGTCTTCAATAGATGAACAGTGATTTTTATAGCAATTGCACCATGATCGTCTTTGAGCAATTCTTTCGCGGTTGAATATATGTTTACCCATCCGTGAAAATCTCACGCTCTCGCGATGCCATAATCCTGTCCTCAAGCAATTGCTCCCTTAGAATCGCGTTTTCTCCACTTCACAACTTACAGTGCCTCGCTCTCCGTAACTTGAGACTCATATGCGCATTTGGGCACCCTCTATGCATCCAACTTTATCTCGATACCTCGATCAATAATTTCCCTTTCCAACCGATTCTTTTGTCGGCTATCATCAATCACACGTCGTTTTTAGCATGTCGACAACTAATCAATGGAGGCCATCGATGCTGATACTAATCTTCCTGGTCGTCGTCGACAATGGGTTATGTCCTTAATAATATCATCGCTTTAATCACGTTGCTTTCCTTCGTATCGACAATCCGATCAAATCTTCGACGCAAAACAGGATTATCCATCAGACAATTTCCATGATCTTATGAATGTTTCCATGGCGACGAAGTCCAGTTCTGGAAAAACAGTAAACACCTTTTTCCGTTTGGCAAAAGTCACGTAGAAAAATACACGCGAACTTTCCCGAAACAGGGATCCCGTGCCATCCGCCCCACTTTTGCCAAAGATTTTGCAAATCTACCGACCCGATCAAACTTTTTGCCCCGCCAACCGGCGACAACGGTCGCATTCATACAGTCCAAAAACAAAATGAGGTTGGGATCTTCACAGGATCTTAACATTTTAGTGTTTTACATTGAATCCCTTCTACTATCTTCCGATAGGAGAGCGGCGAAGGTAGTTTTCCCAAAAGGAGCTCCTTCTCTTTGGGCATGCAAGAATCCTTCCCTTTTTCACTTTTAAGGATCGCACACCTTTCCTTCTTGGAAACATCCATAGCGATGCCTCTATCATAGCTCGCGCGATATCGATCTCTTCTAGCATTCTCTTTCTACATCCACACGTGAATCACTTCTTCCTTAATTACTAACCAACACACATACCTGTTTGGACACGCGGTTTCCTGCTTAGGCACCCCTGTTCGGTCCGTTTATTTTGTCCCGGCTTAGTTATGTTGCGAGCGTGACTTAAGGTTTTACCGTGTTTCGCGGGCAACTAAATAAGTATCGTTTAGTCTGATGTTTGGCCAATCTATTCATGCTTGTTGACCGATCAAACCTAGTTAAAACACGTAACTCCGAGTGCCAACAAATACCATCTTTCGCCACGCGTCGGCGAAAGACCTCGATGGCACCTGGCGAATAATGCAAGCGCACGTGCAAATCCTGTGGATTGAAATTCGTGGTAATTGAAAATTGGGCTCCGAATTGGGCTCGCACACGCCGGATGCTGCAATTCCTCGTGCGTTGCACCTGACGAGCAGGCTGGCCATCGACATGACCTTAGCCAACTCGTGACTTTCAGCTCGGCTCAAGTCAAGAGTCGACTTTGGTGGCAGCTTGTTGAGCCGTCAGGTTCCGCTCGCGACGGTGCCTAAAGCCGGAGAAAGTTGCGCGCATGCGCGGTCAACAAGACACATCCGCGGAGTTTGAGTTGCGTGTAATCGGCTTATGGTTACCTAATCATCTTTTAAAAGCACAAGCACGTGCATTTCGCTAAAACTCCAAGCACAAAACAATAATCCGAAACGAAACGGTTAAAACCATTACAAAAACGAATTTATCTATTAATTGGTGTCCCAGAGGCTCGAGACGACGGATCATGACAGTTGATGATGAATTCTATCACCCGATAAGCAAGAGCCAGGGACACCGATGGTTTTGCTATGACTTCAAATATGTGGACGATCAAATAACACGTCTGTCTTTTCATAGAAAGAAGGTATAGTGGAATCGTCAAAAAAAAAAATGAAAGGTTCTCATTCCATTAACTCGTGACGTTATACAAAAATGAACTCGAATATAATTTTCTATAACAAGATTGTTATGGAACGATTTCGATAAAAACTCTCCTACTAATGGTAAGCAGTTCCTTGTCGAGAGAGAAAAAGATATTCTCGCTAGGGAGTCTTGCTTCCGTAGCTAATCCAAGAACTCTTAGCTTTATTAACGTGCTTAGCGAGTCTTTCAATGGCTAAGAAGCAAGCTCATCACGGCTTCTCATACTTGTATCGCCCGAAAGGTGGCTTAATTAAGAGTCGAAAGGGTTCATGCGAGAGTTAAATCCTACTTGCTTAGGACGAAAAGATGAAATCATAAGCCACCTTTCTTTGAAACGGGAAGTCGCTGTAGATATTAAAGGCAATCAGAAGAATTCCGCACGGCAACAAATACAAATTTCAAGGGTTTATCTTCTAAAAAGTAAGTTCACTTTCCTTGTAAAATGGTGAAAGGCATTTACAACTTCAGGAAATTACAGAAGAAATCTAGATAACTCGACTATCTCTGTAAATGGAGGTCACCGAAGAAGGAAGAGATATAATTAGCTGGGGGGGGGGGGGGGGGGGGGCGTGGAGGTAAATTGTATGCATGAGCTCGGTACGCCTAACTTATTACATGTGAGCTTAATTGTGAAACCCATCGTCGTTAAGAGCTTATACACATCAAATATTATCTAAAAATGTCCTCACGAAGTCGAAAGATGCCCATCTGAATAAACTGGGATGATTAAAAAGTGATAATTCTTCATGAAATAGGCTGTAGTTCATCAAAAACCGAGAATTAGATATAATTGGAGTAAATTATATTGCTTACCTTCTGGCTTTTCTCAAATCCCACTACACTCGTGCTTAGACCTTTTCTTAACCCGAGCAACTGAAAATCCAACTATAAGAATATCAACACGTGTTCAAAATTTCAAATAATGTTTTAAAATCTCGACGGAAAAGTGAAAGATTTGTATTTTTTGTTATTTCCAAGGGCCAGAACAAATAAGTTCATCCAAGGGTGTGCGAGGCGACTCATAGAATTAGCGCAGCCTATAGAACCATAATGGCCCAGTGGAGTCTCGGAGGTCGCGAGACGAGTTCCGAGTTTTTAAAAAATCTTGGAGCCAACAAGTGCACGGTAGATTTCGGGGTATGGGGTCCTACCCATCTTATTTCCGGTAACGGGTATCTTGTAAAATAATTAGATAATTCTCTCTCTCTTTTCTTGTTTAAAACGACAAATCTGCTGTAAAGATGAGAAATGCCGCGCTCCCCCTAGAGCTTGCCCAACTGGGCCAGTAGACTAATCTTGGTCTAGCGTTAGTAGATAGCATCACCTCGGGGGACACGTGTCCCAGCAGCAGAACTACGTCGTGTCTGTATTGGGCCTTAGTTCGGAACGCCGACGGGCCGTCGCTACGAGACAATACAAAAGTGCGAAAATCAGGCCTGGAGATGCGCTGCTTCTTCGGTTGTATGTACAAACTAAAGTTTCGCAAAATATAAAAGGAAACAGTAAATAGCTTCCTTCCAGAAAAGAAGGTTACCCAGGCCATCCCGCGCGGAATCGTTAGGACGGAGCAAGTTTCTCCAGAAGAAAAGTGGCGATTCCATCTCATGATTCTCGTCTAAGTTTGCCGTATTCCTCCAGGCACCGGCGACAACCTCGGCGGATGCTCGGTCGTATTTTCTTTCTTCAATCGAAAACGGAGGCAGGTAGCGATCCCGATCGCCCGGTACGATGAGAGCGCGATCTTGAATGTAACCTTTAAGCTCGCCCTCGATTGAGGCTGCGGGAGCAATTCCGATTCAGTTTTCGGATGAAAAAAAGTTACACGGCACAAAGTCTGAAGCTTTAAAGAACAATGGGATCCCTCCCTCCATGAAGGTGGCCTTCCTGCAAGGGTCATATAAAAGGCCCAAAAGAAATTAATATGAATGCGATATTTATCTTCGAAGTTTTAAAAAATTGATGGCTGAATACAAATGGAATTAGGAGTATTTTCCATACAATAATTCCAAACTTATTAATAAAATAAAATGAAGTTCTCTTGTACTCATGTAACGCTGTCAACGAAGCTAAGGATATCGTTGTAATGTGATATGGATGCAATGGGAAAGATATAAGTGATTAGCAGGAGTGGCGTAAGGGAACATACATATTATATCTCTAGAAGCTCTGAAAACGGGATTGGCCTCTCGTGTACAAACTGGTCGAGGGTTGATACCGCTCTCCTGATGAGATTATGACAGGGTGAAATTGTTTATTGTATTAGAACAGTACTGCGAGTCCCGTTACGGGAGAATTTATCGAGTTAGGCTAGGCGTGCCATAATCCGATACAAGATAATTATTCACCGATTGTTCCTTAGAATAACTAAAGGAAGAAAGTAGGGGTGAGCAAGTGGAACCGCCCGGAACCGGTTCCCGGATGGGCGGTCCGGTTCTCGGTTCCACAAAAAATGGAACCGGGAAATTCGGTCTGGTTCCCGATTCTGGAGGTGGAACCGCCCGTCCGGAACCGGACCGGTACTATTCAAAAAAAATTCCTCACAAGCCCACTTTGCTTACTCGGCCCACGATCACTCTCGGTCTCTCGCCTCTCACAATCTCACTCGCCCCACGCCCACTCAGACACTCTTGGTCAGATCTCTCTCTGAACGTAAACACTGAACGTCCAGTGTTTGGAAATCCAGTAGCGGATCGTGGACGTGGATGTCCACAAAATGCGACGAGTGAAACCGTGGACATGCAATTATTTTTTGTTTTAAATTTTTTTTTGTGTTAATTGGAACTGGGAACCGGACCGGAACCGCCCAATCTTGTTCGGTCCGGTTCCCGGTTCTCCATAATAGGGAACCGGTTCCAACGGTTCGGTTCCCGGTTCCTAGGGGAATTGGGAACCGCACGGGAACCGATCACCCTTAGAAGAAAGCCCAAGCTCCGCACGGGGCCTTCCAGCTGTAGAATCCGTAGGTCCGTGATAGCAGCATTCCCGAACGCGTTTTCACAAAGACAATTATCGACTTTCGAAGAAATTAAGAATTGGAAATTGGAAACAAAAAAGTGCTTTCGCGGAAACGGAAAACGTTCCCTCAAATCAAACGGCGTCAATGGTGGCCGCGCTTTTACTCTCTCTCTCTCTCTCTCTCTCTCTTTTCTCTTTTTGGCGAGAAAGAATCGTATGCTTTTCGTTCTCATGGACTTTTGGAGTGATCCGGTGCTGATTCGCTGCACAGCTCAAAAGGTAGACGGCGGGGCCCTTGTGCAAACCCACCGAGATCAGATTCTCGACGACCGACCGTTAGATTGCAAAAGACTAAATAACCGTCCTTATTTAATGTAAATTATCATGAGGTACGACATTCCGCGTCGAAAGGTATGAACAAATAAATTAAAATACGAGTTTTTTTCCTTACAAAATGATGGACCAGTCACTCGATGAATCAGTTCGAACCCTAAAAAGACGGTATTTGTAAATTTTAAAGGTCATGGTAATTCTTTTTATACTTTGGGAATGGATTCCCAATCTCTAAATTGCGGCGAGATAAAAAAATTAAAATTCCATTTGTTTCGCTGAAAATATGATAATTTTATGAAATATTTTCTTAAAAGCTCATTACTTTAGATGGATTCAAATTCAGTCCTCAAAGAATTGATTCTAAATATCAAGACCCAAAAATCAAAGTTGATCTTCCAATCTAAATATAGCATTTTAAGTTTAAAGATCGATATCTAATTATACATTAAAAACGTTTTCCGATTTTCCAATAAGAATTAAGTTTTTCATGAAATTTTTTTCCCGTTAATTTACTTTCCCGAGCGAACCATATATCGATAAATTAAGAAGAACATTTTTTTTAGCAAATGTCACTTCAAGATTCGTCTTTAGGGAATATATAAGTGGCGCTTAGCTCGACACACTGATGAACTTGAAAATGACAAATACTGCGTAGGACTACGCCCACTCACTGTCATCGCAGACACAAATGCACGATCCACGACATCAATTTTCGCTTGAGCTTAGGCCTTCTCACTAGCGTTAATCCCCCGCCGCACCGCAAATTACAAGACGAGCGCGTTCGGGCCACGGCTCCATTGTCCCCGTACACTTGCCCTGATCACATCCCATCCTGCAGATCTCGGTGGGATCCGCCATCCGTACTCGACAGCCCACGTTTAATGAGCGCGTGGACCGCACTTTCGGCGAAGCTTGCTTTTACTCTGCTCTTCTTCTCCGTCGCTAGTTAAAGCCCCCCCCCCCCCCCCCCCCCCACCCTTCCCCTCTCTCTCTCTCTCAATCTCTATCTGCATTTCCTCCGCGAAACGCACGCCGGACTGATTATGGCCATGCTCTTCCGTCTCACCACGGCCATCTTCTTCCTCCTGGTGACTTGTCACCATCTCTCACGCGCCGCATACCCGATCGGCGTCAACTATGGCACCGTCGCCGACAACCTCCCGCCGCCATCCCAAGTCGCCACCTTCCTCAAGACCAAAACCACCATCGACCGGGTCAAGATCTTCGACGCCAACCCCGACATCCTCCGCGCCTTCGCCGGCACCGGCATCGCCGTCACGGTAACCGTCGGCAACGGCGACATCGTCTCCCTGTCCAAGCTCCCCGCGGCCCAGGCCTGGGTCTCCGCCAACATCTTGCCGTTCTACCCCATGACCCTCATCAACCGCATCGCAGTTGGCAATGAGATCCTCGCCACCTCCGACAAGAACCTTATCGCGCGCCTCTTGCCCGCCATGAAGGCCCTCCACTCGGCTCTCCAGCTCGCGAACGTCACGAAAGTCCAGGTCACGACACCGCACTCGCTCGGGATACTCTCGTCGTCGGAGCCACCGAGCACCGGTCGGTTCCGCCGCGGGTACGACCGGGTCATATTCGCTCCGATCCTGGAATTCCACCGCCAGACGAAGTCCGCCTTCATGGTGAACCCGTACCCGTACTTCGGGTTCACCGCCAAGACCCTGAACTACGCGTTGTTCAAGCCGAACGCCGGCATTTTCGACAAGGCGACGGGGATGAACTACACGAACATGTTCGACGCCCAGATGGACGCGGTCTACTCGGCGATGAAGAAGGTGGGCTACGAGGACGTGGAGATCGTGGTGGGAGAGACCGGGTGGCCCTCGGTGGGCGACCCCACGCAGCCGGACGTGAACATGGACAACGCCGTGTCGTACAACGGGAACCTCGTGAGGCACGTGAACTCCGGGAAGGGAACGCCTCTGATGCCGAACCGGAAGTTCGAGACTTACGTGTTCGCGCTGTTCAACGAGAACCTGAAACCGTCGACCTCGGAGCGGAATTTCGGGCTGTTCAAGCCGGATCTGACTCCGGTCTACAACGTCGGCGTCTTGAGAAACGAACCGGTAAACGCTCTTTCCTTAAACCCTGTGCAAATCTCGTTTTATTAACTGGGACTGAGGTACGTGATTAGAGAAGTAATTAAGAGTCGATTACGCTGAAACCGATAATATCAGGGGAGCGCATTAATCAACTGCGTATATCGATGGGTACATTTCTCTGGATCAGGATTCAGGAGGGAACGCGAACGTGTTTTTCTATTGACCGAGCTGTAAAGATTGCCTCTTGAGATTTGAAATTTTGACCGCTGTCGCCTTCGTTTTTTGAACTCTCGTCGCGTTCAGATTGCTTCGCGTGTCGAGAATTTGTTCTCTTTTGCGTGCGTGAAGTGATAATTGCTTTGGGCGGTGGTGGGCTCTGCCACATAAGACAGATCTTATTGCCTCCACGTACGTGTCTGCCCCCGGAAAGAGACGTCGGCTGTTTCGCTTCAGCTTCGCTTTGCCCGGAATGTCCTCACTCTGTGGCGACATGTACACCGGTGTTTTGTGACTCGATTAACATTACTGGAGGGCATATTAGTCCATGAACATTATAAAAAACCGGAATGTCGCGCCATTTGTCAGAAAGACGTTCCCGACGAAGACAGAAACATAACATAATCAACCGATGGTGCTCGTGAAAATGTTTTTTCCCCTAAAATCAGCTGCAGCCCGTGTACGTTGCTTCCAGATCTAACGCGTCCATCTGGACTGCCCTTTTGTTCTTTTGTGTGGTGATGACAGGCTAGTGGACCGGCTCCGGCGTCGCACAGCCCGACGGCCCCGCCGGCGAGCTCGGGCAAGAAGTGGTGCGTGGCGCGATCGGACGCGAGCGACCAGGCGCTGCAGGCGAACCTAGACTTCGCGTGCAGCAGCCCCCAAGTGGACTGCAAGCCCATACAGGCGGGCGGGGCCTGCTTCGACCCGAACACGGTGCGGTCGCACGCTTCGTACGCCATGAACGCGTACTATCAGTCCCTCGGGCAGCACGACTACGACTGCGACTTCGGGAAGACCGGAGAGATCACGGCCGTGGATCCCAGTACGTCCTCCTCGACCCTGTGCTTTTAGAGAGATAACCGACGGTGTCGTTGGGCTAATGACAAGGGGCAACAAAAAAAAAAAACCCGTGGACGTGGCAGGTTACGGCGGCTGCAAGTATCCGGCGGCGGACGCCGGGAGCGTGACAGTAGAAGAGGAGAGGGCGGTGGCGGGAGGTACGAGGAGCCTGTACCGGCAATCGAAGGAGTTGTTTATGGGATGTTATTGTTGTTGCTTTTTGTTCCTACACTTCTTTATATTATAATCTGAAGGAAAAATAATTATAAAGAAGGGCGGGAATTTGAACGTTATAATCACTTTTTTCGTGATGGGAGCAAATCGCGGCTTCTATATTCAAAAAAGTCTTGATTGGCTACTGTAGCCACGTGGATTAGGGGCTGCGATTGATCCCCTATATTCAAATCCCCGTGTTCGTCGTGTGTTTGCCTCCATGATCGTAGCATGACAAGCCGTGATGAAATTTTGTTGTGCGGTCCATATTTCGGTCGATGATTTGTCATCTATTCAGTTAAAAAAAAGTGCAACTTATTTAGAACATAGATAGTTTGCTCTTCTTCTTCTTTGCGTGTTTATGTTAATTCTTATTAATAGGCTTATTTGAAACGTAGATTTCATTACTGTATACGGTAAAAGAGTCGATTTTCAATAATTTTTTAAGCAAAATGTAACAGTATAGCATTTGTTGGTCCCTTAATGATCTTCGGCCTCCATAATATACGATCATTGAAATCTCAATACATTTCTCTTACATTACACCTTATATTAATGGATTGACGAGTGAACAACATACATATAATTGTGCTCGTACAAATCATGTCTCACTTTTGGTACGGGTCCGCCTTAATGGCTCCTCTTATCGTTTATGACCTTAACCAAATGATATATTCAGAAGATTAAATAGATCTTATGAATCATCTTGCTTGGCATACTTCCCTATAAACTTGAGGTTCAACTTCAACTCTGCCTAGAATTCATTTTTGTGGAAAAAAAAATTCTCAAAATCTCACTATGGTCACAAATCTAACCACGAATAAAAAAATCGCTATAGTTTCTTCAAATTACCAATATCAGGGCTAGTTAGATGTTTATTATCAGAAATTGTGTATCTATCAAAATCCTTACTTTCTTCTGGAATGATAATAATAATTTCTCGATGTTGATAATGTCAAAGAAATTAAGGGCGATTTTTGGACACATGGTTAGATTTATGACGAGTGAGAATTCGTTTTCTTTTAAATGAAAAAAGAAGTTGAAGGCTAATTCGGAATTGGACTTAAAGTTGGGGGTGGGGGGAGGTTTATTTTTCGGACCAGGCCTTTTTGTTTTCATTTGGGCAGGAGCCCTCTCTGAATCCAAAGCCAATTCTTCTGGATCTCTTGCAGATGTGGAGGATTGAAGTTGATTTTATCTAGACTTGGGCTTCTTAAGGAGGAGGCCATATGCTTTCATAGACTGGCACTGCAAAGAAGAACCAACGAGGGAGTCACTAAAAATCAATGGATTCAAACCATCAGAACGGGTTTTGTTTCTAGCTGGGTTTCATTCCAACTTCCTCCATCACTTGCATTCTTAAGATCGAAAGCAGCTTATTATCGGATACAGCTACACTGCTCAACATTATTCTTGAGAAGGGTTTGATGTGTAAATTGTCATACTGTCCACGAAGGACGGTGTCATACTATTACCTATCTTTTAGGTTCCCGGAAGCTGTTCCATTAGAGGTTGGGTTGTGTTAGCTTGGCAACTTAGGATTGCTATGGTCATGTTTACGCGCTGCTCGAGCTGTTTGGTGAGGAATGGACATATGCTTGCGGTGGAGCATCATGTCTGTGGTTTGCTCTTGGTGATGGGTCTATGACCCGTGTAAAGTCAAGGTTGCTCTAGGTGATGCCTGGTCCATGGATGTCTGATCATGCAAATATGATCGACTGGAGGAAGAAAAACCAAGCAGATCGTTTCTTGAATTGGGATCGCATCTGCTCCGGCTGAATTTGAGTGTCTTGGAAAGGTTTTTGAACACCTCTGCCGAATGAGAATCATCGGGTGCATTTCGAGACCAATTCCTGACTCTCCTCATCGCAATTAAGCCTTGTCTGATCATTGATGTTGCATACTTCGAATGAAAATGTTAGTGGGTGCGTATCGAACAACTTAAATGAGCTCAGGTCGGTGATGGTTGACATTGTTCTGCGGTTTTGGATATAGGAGCGCTCTGAAAACACAGCTATTCGGTTCTTCGTCATCTGAGGTTGTGTTTCCATTCACCCGGGGCTGAGTGACTATGTGTATAGTGACCACCTCTCCTACGTAACTTGAAGCACTCGTCTTCAGCTACCTGTGACGAAGATGAGAATTTGTTCATTAGAAAAGTTACTGATGAACGATGGTTGCAGATTAATGTCAAAAGTGACTCCTTGGGTGGGTTGTCGTCGTTCTTCAACTCTTCCGTATTTCAATTCCTGATAAATTATTGTTTTGTCGATCCAATTCGAACATCCTAACATATGAAATGTCCTGTGAATCGGTTGATCAGAAAGCGGGTAGGAGTAAGACATTTCCCGCAAATCTTCCTGATGCACTTGCCTGAGCGAAGAAATTCAATCACTCCTGGCCTCCGGTGACAGATTTTTCACATGACAAAACGACCTCGACCAGTTCAAAACGCCAATTTTACTTGTCACTATAATTAACAACGACAAGTACTGAAGCAACCGACTTTTTGGGGTAGAGATATTGTATTTTAGGAAGAACGGATGGAGCCTTGCACCCCACGGCATTGAACCTTATGGAGGAGCGACTTTGACTTTTAGAACAACCCATCGAGTGGCCTCCAAGGACTTGTCGATCACTATCGCACAACCACCAAATAAAGCCCAGTCCAAAGCGTCGCTATACTCGTCATTAGAATTAATCAGTGACAAGTTTTCACGGCAACCGAATTTTTCGACACAAGAGATCTTATTGTTGAGGAGAGTGGTGAAGTCTTGCACTCCATAGCATTGCAAAAAAGATGATTTCAGAAAAGGAAAAACGAAAAGATTCAGTAAACCATCCAAATCCATTCAAATTTTAAAACACGTAATATCACAACAGTGGGCTGGCCTGGGATTCATCATAAGCACCCAGACTCAGGAGAGAAGGATGCGTATGGCCAAAACCCAGGTCTGCATTATTCACCACACAGGTCGCTACAGACTTCTATATGCAGCCACTCGATACACGCGCATTCACAATACGATAGGCTTCGACATATAGGAGCTTTTTCTTTCTTTTTGTAGTCGATCAGCAGTTGCATGGATCGCATGAGCAGTTTGATCCGCACTTGCAGCCATGGCCGCCCTCGGTGCTCATCTCTGGGACCTCAGTGGGGTTCCTGAGATACGCGAGAAAGATACATAAGCTAAATTTCAGAGTTTAAACAATCAATAACGAACCATTCAATAGCCTCAAATGGTACACGAAGATGCTGCTAACTATTTTGCCTGAGAGGTAGGAGAAGAGATCTCGCCCTGGGCGATACTCACGTTTTCACCGGAGCAACCCCAGCAATGATGGTCTGAGAGGCGGTGGCGGTCTCCGAGAGACCCAAGCCTGGGTTCCTCTTGCATCTGCACATAAGACAATTGATCACGAACACATCTAAGCCATCATCTCATCTCACATGGATTTACAATGAACTGCAGTGAATATTCGCGTGCTTTATGCACAAACATATTGCATCTGCACGAGTACAAATATGCATAGGCGCGGAGGACATGATATTACCCACTGCCACAGTTGCAGCTAGAGCCACAACCACAGTTTCCACCGCAGGAAGACATTTTCTTTCGATCGGAGAACTGGAGAGCGCAACAACAAGAGTTTCTCTCTGCTAATGGGATTCACAATCTTAGGTCTGAGCGTGTGAATGTAATGGCCATGCTTGCCTCTTTTTATAGTATGGGTGGGGGACACAAGGAAGGATATCGGCCGCACACGTGGTCGAATCGCGAGATGGTTACGTCTCCTTCGATGTCCTGGTATCATTTCTCTATTCTCTTCCACGTCAGGCAGCCAATTAGGATACGTATGTCCATGTCCAGGGAAGGCCAAAGGGAGGTTTACTTATTAATTGCCAGCATAACTTAATGAGATTTGACTAAGGAGGGGGAAAAAATTAAGTAGGCGGCAATTTCTTGCAAGATTTGGCCTCTGTATCACGTAGAACCAGCCCGAACTTTGCTAATTATGATGTATCAGCTGACTTTTTCTTCGAATCTGATGGGCGATGACGGATGAATTGTGACAATCTGTATGTTAACCAGGAAAGCGTCGTACCCTTTCGACATCTCTTGAGGGCCCCCGCCAGATCGTTTCTGTTTACGTATTCCGACTTTTACATAAAACCTCCCACGTAAACTCAGATTATCAAATAAACGATGCGAGTATACGGTATTAAAATTCGGATTAGAGGTGGACTTTGAGAGAGTCGTTTTCATTTCGATGGATCTTCAACCGAAGCGTCGGGCTTACCATTTCGCATAGAGATCTCAGAATGTCGTGGAACCTTGCCGGCGTCAACTACATTTTCCAGTTTCTTTATGCAGAGGCGTGAAGCATGCCTTTTAGGATAACTGATACATAGCAGATGGCAAACACAATTATCCAAATTTCTCACATTCAATGAATAGTATTGACGTTGACTATTGGCAGATCGGCCACGGGTTGAAGGCTTCAAATTCTGACATCCGATCAATCGTCATCTGATAAGTTAATTGCCTCCTGCATTCGATATAAGCAATCACCATTTCTTTCCTGGAAAAACTAGGCTACAATACTACTTGCCTGTTGGCACGCTCCACTGGAGAAATCAATCCAACACGGGCTACATCAAAGGAAGGATGTTTAGTACACGGGTTAGATGGCGTTTTCTCAAGAATGATAGATTAGTTCGAGAAACGATGAAAAGAACTCTCCAATCGATGAAAGTGCCTCACTGTGAACCTTTGTCATTTATGATGCATCTCTATACGCGTTCACATGACAATAGACGTATGAAAGGCACCAAAAGTTATTTCTCTATGTAAAGCCTAAACTCGAAAGAAAAATTTGGAAAAGCGTCTCCTACTGCAAAAAAAAATTGTGCTTCCGAGAAGCCTAGAACAATAGATAGCCACACCGGTTTATGGTAACCTACTCAAGCATAATATCATGCATGTTGAGTCGGTTTGATGCTTCACCGCTCACAAGCATCCTAAGACCATCTTTTAGCTCTTCTACTCCTTCCTCCAGGACAGCGCAGACGGGATAGATAGGGACACCTTGCACCCTGATTTTCAGTTCCTCATACACTTCCTCTGCTCCTGCTTCGTCAATCTTGTTTGCCACTATCAAGGATGGGCGAGAAGATAATCCCTCCTGATGGTGCTCGAGCTCTAACATCAAATCCCTCAGCTGTTCCCACGGTGGAATTCCTACTCTACCATCCAACCCAGCTGCTAAATCTAAAACAAAAGCCAGAACCTTTGTACGCTCTATGTGGCGCAAGAATGCATGCCCAAGTCCACGATTCTCATGCGCGCCCTTTATGAGTCCTGGAATATCGGCCACCTTTATCGACAAGTCATCGTAGCTCAGATTTCCCAAACTAGGCCGAAGTGTTGTGAATGCATAATGGCCTATTCTTGGTTTAGCTCTTGATATGGCTCCCAGAAGAGTACTCTTACCAGCATTCGGCATCCCAACAAGGCCCACGTCAGCAATACTCTTGAGCTCTAATACAAGGATGGCCTTAGAACCCGGCAAACCAAGATTTAATGAGCATTCTTTTTGGCCAAGATCAGAGGCACCATCTCTACTTGACTCGTGTATTGGGTTTGACTTTCGGAGGGTTTTTGAAGTAGAAACATTACCCAGTCCACCTGCTCCTCCACAGGCAACGACTATTCGTTCACCCTGCCTTTTCAGTTCTGCTATATTGTACTTTATATTATCCTCTTCCTCTGTCTCCTCTTCCATGCCATTCCCTGATGAACTAGAATCAGCAAGTCGACATGCAGCATCAGTTGCTGCGTCTTGAGCAGATTGTTTTAAATTTGACCTCTTTTCGAGAGCTGAAGTAGGACAAGAAGTGCCAACGGAAGTGTGTGCTGATTCATCTTCTTTTGCTCCATTCTGAGCATCTAAAGCAGGTTGGCTGTTAGATTCAGATGGAACATCGAGTGAACCTGGAAGCTCCCATGGATCTAATTCTGGAGAACACTTTTCAACCGTGCCGGGAATTTCCCCCTCCACCAGATGAATAACAGTGCCCAGAGGTACATAGACAACCTAGGAAACAAAAGAGCTGCTCATACTTGCATGTCCTCACTTAACTAAATTTCCAGAACAAAGAAAATTAAGTGATCTTTCAGTCAATGAGAGTTTAAAGGTTAAACCTTATCCTTTCCCCGGGTACCGATCATGTTCTTTGAGGATCCTTGGCCCCCTCTACCTCCATGCTGCATGTAGCAATAGGAATATCACTTAAATTTCCCAGAGCTGTACAACCGTATCTGTTCCCTAAAATTAAAAGAACTTCACAGGAAATAGTAACTAGAAGCAAGAGCCACAAACTGCGTGGTGCTGCACATTTCTGAAGTCCCAAATTGCACGAGAGCATTCTAGAATAACATCACCACCTCTTCCACCATTCCCCCCTGCAGTTCAATATATAAAAAACTAAAGCTGTGACAAAGCGAATTCCTGAAGTCACCAACCTAATTTTGCATCTCCCCTATCGACAAAAACATGTGCATTCCTTGATGATGCCAAGGATGCTACTGATCCATAAACATGACAAGGGATAACAAGGACGATTATGGACATCACATGGAATGGAGATATACCATCAGGTTGGCCTCGAGAATCACGTCGACTGCGACGAATACTAAAACAACCACTGCCGCCATCACCTCCCTTAGCAAAGAGCTTAATTCTGTCTCTCATTTTCCTTTCCTACAGAAAAAGAATGCTGTGATTTTAGGGGCAAGGAAACAACATGGATTTGTGGAAACAGACTGCTTACACTCAGTTCAAAACCTGAATTAAGTGTGCAGTATATGAAATATCTGCTGTTCAAGCAAGCTTTCCAGTGGAATCTTAAACTACTTTACATAGTTGGAATTCTCCTATACAATTATGAAAGCATATTATAATGTTCACATCATCAGGTAACAGTCTCTTCAAACAGCTGGTAGAACCAATGCCCCCAAGCCTCTCCAGACAAAGATAATTCTACACTAGCCAACTAAATGTCATATGATGACTTCTTCTTCCTTAAAATTATGTAGGCTGCATAGCCCCCACAGACTGCCAAACCAGTTTTAGAAACCCAGCCACAGAAAATTCTTTAGAAAGATGTTTTTAGGACCCTAAGTAGCTGAATCCTTCAGCTTCCTACTAGAGAATCGCTAGGTTTCAATGATTAATCTCATTGAGAGAAAATTCAAATTTGAAATCTACTTGCACACATCAATGGAACAGGGTAACAAGAAAAACTTACAAAATGAAAATAAATATAAAAGTTGCTCCTATCTGTTGTCAAGTCACTAACTTACACAACTTCATAAAGTTCTTCCACTCCTAAATGACACTTTCAAGTGAATTGGAGAAAGAGAAGAGGAAGGAAAGGGTACCTGCAAAGGAGCAAGCTTAGGCTTCTTGTGAGGAGAGTCTGAATAAGAGGACAAAGATAACAATAGCCATGGTGCCTCTGAAGTTGCCCTCAACCCTTCCAGGTGCCACAAGAGTTTTGCACGGCATGCCCACATGATATCTCTTATGCTTATCTCTTATCTTGGGGAATTTTCCAAAATAACGAGTGGTACCTATCCTCCCAACTTTGTTTTCTCAACATATGGTAGGCAGCTATATTAAATCATACATCTCCCTACGCTGTGAGATCTGCATTAAAAGTTCGATTGTGTAAATCATGTTGAAAGTAGGAAAAATTTGACACGGGAAAATCTGTTTGTGCCATCTTTCTAGGGAAACCAAAGGATTAGCGATTCGAATTCTTTTGACAAAACTTCGTTATAACCAATTTGAGTGCGACACAAAGGGAAATTTCAGACCCGTTTCATATGCTATGTGGATTTTCAGGGACTTCTGACATGATGCAAATGAGAGTGAAAGGCATTACATAGACAATCAACATCGGACAAAAAAACTAAGTGTCTTTGGATCAATTCATCAAGCACCGTGAATGCAGTCATGATTGAGAGAAGGCAATAAACCAACAAAGAAGCATTTCAGTAGCAAACGAAAGACACGCTCTTTCTTCTTTCGGCTCTGGTCCGGCCTTGCGTCTACGATGTGTTTGACATACAAGATTTCTTCAAAGACCTTATTGATGGGGACCGACTAATAGCATGTTTGGGTCGCAGAATGGATTAAGGCCGGATAGAGTAGACCATCTATTGCACGGGAACAAGTACATAACAGAGTAGGAACTAAAATGAAACAGTAACGGGATAGCATTCCTCCAAATCGCTTTTCTCCATTTCCCCGAACAAGATGCCAATTAGTCTACAGATAGCATTCTTTGTGGACCTACGACACCCCTGGACATCTATGGCATTTGTGCTGAAACTATAATCAAACGCTTGGCGGGCGAAAATCTCTTCCTCCGCTCGATGCTTTTTTCGCGAAACCAGAAGGAGAGAGAGAGAGAGAGAGAGAGAGAACCAAATGATTTCAACAAGAACAGTCAACAAATGAGGAGAGACGCCAGGAGCTTGCCTTTGACGGTGGAGGTGAGGGTGGAGATTGAGCGGGCGAGAGGGTCGAGCACTGACGGGGTTTAAGTGGGAGGAGGGGAGGAAGCGGGACGAAGGTTAGAGATTTTCCGTCCTCCATTGCTGGCTTTGTCGAAATTGTATATATCTGGCACTTTGAAACATGTTGACTTTGAGGACATTGGTGGAATACAGAATTTCTTAACTCGGAATTTCATCTAACATCGTACATAGAAAAGCCGTCAAATTGCACGGTCAAGTTTTGCTTGAACCAAAAATGAACCCACTCAAATTGACTCATTTATCTATGTAAACTCAAATTCAATTATCCACACTCATCCTGATCTATATTATTAAAATATTTTTTTACATTTAGCCCAATTTACAAAAGTTGATACTCAAATTGAGGTCGGAGCATGGTATGAATGAACGCGACATCAAGTCGGGAAATGAGGAGATAGTCATAAATATACGTTAGGTCTAAATAAGTTGTGAACCCATTTAACATTCGTATAATTTAAGAAACGGGTCGGTGATCCATTTTGACCGGTCAAATTATGGCAATTCATATTTGAAATATCTCGAAAGGGGAGCGCATTCCACAAAAATCAAACTTGGGATTTTTGAAAGATGGAACCAATTGTAGAGCAGTAGAATGAATGAGGAGACTACTCACAAAAATGAGTTCCGGTGGATCTTCAGGTCAAAGCCATGGAGCCACTCTTATTCGGCACGTTGCCTTAGGCTAGGCCTCGGATGCTATGACGCTATACCAATCCCGACCAGCACAATCAACCATCCGTCCTTTTCATCCGCGAACTACAACTGCAACACAATCATCATGATTCGATTTTAGCATTCCGTCGTTTCTGCGAGGTTTTCGCCGCGTTGGTCTTGGGGCAAAACAAAGCGTAATGATAAAAAAACAATGGGCCGAAACAAGCCGGTCGGGGTCCCTGTGCCCGTCCTGAGATCGAAAGGCGAAGCAACTCGACAACGGGGTACGAGTTTTTGCCGACCCTGGACTTGAAATGTGGAGGTCGAGCAATGGAGGTCCGCGTTCGAATCCCACCCAATTACTTGTAAATTATTTACAATCCGATTCGTCTGTATAGTCCAAATGCTCAGACTCAATCGATTCGTAAAGCTTGCCGGAGGTTTATGAACCTCCGGGTAGCCAAGTCTCCATGCTGTGTGCTTTGACATACGAAAGATAAGAAGGAAATTTACAAATAAAGGAGTGCCTTTTTGTAAAATATGAGGAATTGCGTGTGGTAAAATGAAAGAGAGAGAATAAAACTGATGGAATAATTATATAATGAGAGGCATTTGATTTCGAGATGTGACGGACAATAGATGTTGGAATTTGTTCGTTAACGGTGGAGAAACATCTCCCTCTTTTAAATGGTAGCACATTCGCACGAGTAAATCTTACCGGTGTAGTTGTAATCGTGGCATGCTCTTCGTAATTAGAACCAGATACAAAAGTGTTGGAAAGTATAATGTATGGATACAAAATCAATAGCTTATAGCTATAAAACAGACTAAATATGTAATGGCGGAGATAATATCACCCTAACAATAAAGTCAAGTGCCCGACCGAGGTCACTTGTATTAAAGTCAGCAAGCTGATACCGGAAGCGTGAACAATTGTCCAAATCTAAAGATGATTAAGCCAAATATATCATGGCAGCGGTAAAGACAATTTCAGATGGGACGTCCATCTGGAATATCGGATCTTCATGTCGGAAAATCCCGACCGTGGCCGCCGTGCGATCCAACCTCCGGGAGCGCGAGTGGGAAGGGAGCATCCCCGGCGGAACGGGCATCAAGGCATCAACATCAGCTGTATCATGCCCCACCCATCAACCACAACGCCATCACATGCCACCATCAGGACCGTCCATCACGCCCTTCGCTCTCTATCTTCTTCCGCACTCTCTCGCTCGCTACTCGGTCAGAGAGACAGTCACTGCACTCTCACTCGCTGCTGGGTGGACTCGAGCAGCTCACTCGCACCGCCTTCGTCTCTCCCCACACACTCGCAGGCGCACTCTCTGCCTCTCCTCCTCGCAGAGAGCCGCCGCCGCCGCAATGGCCGTGCCGATCTCCATTTCCAAAATTACCCCCGCGACCCTCCTGTATGTTCTCCTTCTGACCCTCCCCGCAACCCCCACGGCCTCCCTCAACGTCACCGCCCTCCTCTCCACCTTCCCGGAGCTCTCCGCCTTCACCGCCCTCCTCTCCACCAACATCGCCTCGGATCTGGCCCAGCGCTCCGCCGTCACCATCCTCGCCGTCCCCAACGCCTGCCTCGCCTCCTCCGACCTCACGCGCCGCCTCTCCCCCTCCTCCCTCGCCGACGTCCTCCGCTACCATGTGCTCCTCCAGTTCCTCTCCTCCGCCGACCTCCACCAGATCCCCCCCTCGGGAACCCTCTTCACCACCCTCTTCCAGACCACCGGACGCGCCACCAGCAACTTCGGCTCCGTCAACATCACGCGCGACCCCTCCACCGGCGCCGTCTCCGTCTTCTCCCCAGCCCCTTACTCCCCATCCAACGCCACCCTCCTCGAGCCCATCAAGACCGTCCCTTACAACCTCTCCATCTTCACCGTCAATTCCCTCCTCGTCCCTTACGGCTTCGACCTCATGGCCTCCGAGACTCGCCCTCCGCTGGGCCTCAACATCACCAAAGCCCTAATCGACGGCCACAACTTCAACGTCGCAGCCTCGATGCTCGCTGCCTCCGGCGTCGTCGAGGAATTCGAGGCCGACGAGGGCGGCGCCGGGATCACCCTCTTCGTCCCGACCGACACTGCCTTTGCCGAATTGCCTACGAGCCAGAGCTTGCAGTCCCTGCCCGCGGATAAGAAGGCCGTGGTGCTGAAGTTTCACGTCCTGCATTCTTATTACCCTCTCGGCTCTCTGGAATCGATCGTGAATCCGTTGCAACCCACATTGGCAACGGAGGACATGGGAGCTGGGAGCTACACTCTCAATATCTCCCGGGTGAATGGATCGGTCGCAATCGATACAGGGATTGTTCAGGCCTCGGTGACGCAGACCGTCTTCGACGAGAATCCGGTGGCGATTTTCGGCGTCTCGAGGGTTCTATTGCCAAGGGAGATCTTCGGGAAGAATCCGTCGGTGGGTTCGAAGTCCGGCGGCGCAATCATGAGTGCGGCTCCGCCGCCCGACATCACACTCTCACCCGAGAATACGCCGGGGAGTCCCGACGGTCCACCGCCTATATCCAGGGAAGAGATGCGGTCCGGATGCTCAGTCGCCGGCGTGCAGAGAGTCGTGCTGTTTTTGTGTTGTATAGTAGTGTTTTCAGCCGTGTGAGATCAAACCCCATTTTTTTGCTCATTCTTATATTCCTATAATTTTTTCTTGCTACGCCTGTTAATTATTGTTGATTTGATAATTTCTTTTTTGGGTTTTTATTTCTACTTATACGGTGGATTGAATTCGGCTTGAGAAAGCTGACGATTTTTTCTTCTCTGCTGAAGAAAAGGAGAAGTGAAATTTGTGTTAAAACTTTGGAATAAGGAAGGGCCAATTTTGATTCCTGCGATCTGCATTCTCTTGTTGGACTGATGCTACCTGTTGTGCACTCACTACAAGTGCCTAAATTGAGAAGAAATCAAAAGGGTCCTGAGATCTGCGATCTTTTCCCCAGTGAGCTTGAGATCTCTTTATTGCCCCTTTTGTTTTCTCCTTTTCTGCTGCTGCTAGGCTTTCTCTGCAGAAACTGGAGAGAAAAGCCTCGGGACTTTTTTGAACACCCAGATGAACCCAGAAGCTCCTCCAGCGACTGGAATCGTGAGAGAGAAGGAAGGTTAGTGATCACGTGAAGTCTTGTGGATAAAGAGCAGATTGAGGGGGGAGACACAGGTAAGTACCGCCATTGCCTCCTTCTTTGGTAAGAAAAAGAAACCCATCACTCCTTATCCTCTCTCCAAAATCGCGGTCCAAGACCTGCAATTTTTACAGTAACGTCCGTGCTTTCATGGAACCACGCATTCATTTCTTTCTCTGACCGTTTGGCTTGGGCCTCGATGGTCCTGGCATGTTCCGATCGGCCCCATCCGAGTGGGAGAAAGAGTCGGAACATGCCAGCAGAGGATAATCCAGGTTCAGTCGCTTGGATACTGTTCATTTTCTTTGTTTAGATATCTATCTGGACCCTTGAGGTTGCTGGTTCGTGTCAACTTCATGGAAAATACCATTAACACGGCTTTTTCAAGGACGATATCCTGGGTCGACGTACAATCTCATAATCTCAACACCTGTCCTAATGTATGTTACATTTAGTTACTGCGTCCGGATTGTGCCGACTCTTGTCGAAGAAGAATGTGTGACCCTAGGTCAGTTCTGGCGCCATGTACTCATCGGCTCTGCTTCTTGGGTTAGTCACTAGTCACTCGTGTGGCTGGAGAATCGAATTAAAAATAAAAATAGCAAGAGTTTGTAGAAAACAATCCGTGGTAGGTCAGTAGTCCATTACTTTTTTTTTTTTTTTAAATCATGGGGGCAATTTCCTTTTTACCCCCATGTTGTTAATAAAGAACTATGCTGATGGAGACGGTTCTTTTACTGTGCTTCTACTTCAGATCTTGCCATGTCTATGGATTAAGGCATTTCGTTTAGATTTGGAAGCATGCATTCCTGCATGCATGCCCACATGCATATAAAAGTGCTCCTCTTTTTAAATTTTTTATTTTGCATGCGTGGATATAGAAATTATTCCAATTAATCTCGGAAATAGGCCATTATTGTGATAATCTTGACAAAGAAGTGATGACATGGGGCCGATCTGATTGAAGGAGTCGAAGACTCGCCAAAAGGGAAGGACAAAAAGCCAGCTAAATGACCCTACAAAGTCGGACGGCTGGTGATGCGGTGTAATTCGGACGGGCCGTCTTCTCCGCCGTCAAATCTCTTTGGCTGGGATGACGGCTCGGGGGATTTAGCCTTTGGAGCGCTTAAGTTTATGGTTTAAGTCCGATCGAGGACCATGCCTATTGCCTGGCGTGCGATGATGTCATTTTTTGACCATTTTCAGGACGGTGCCTAATGCAATTGTTCCCTCCAGCCTATGTTAGCGAAATTAGCGCAAGAAATAGGCGGGTCCCGTCTTGGGGCTCCCTCCCTTTTTTGGGGCGCAACACGAGATGATATAATTCAAAGCCAAAGAAGCCTAAGTCCCGCGATGACGTCATCCTAACCGTGATGCATGCCCTAGCGCTTGGCGTGGCGAGGCGCGATAATTGAGCGACGTGACGTGATTTCTCGAGCAGTAATTGTATGCAAATTACTTTTCAGGCGACCCTAGCTCGTAGAGGTCCGTTCCTACCCTAACGCGGCCCGATCCAATATCTGTGTCGTTTGCATTTGGTAGTTTTCAGCTCCTGACGTGAAATTTGTCGGCCCACGAAATTATTCATGGGCTTTTGTGGCCCACGATCTCTCCATATCTCTGTCTCTGTCTCTGTCTCTTTCCCCATCTTGCTGAACTCGATGACTCCACAGAAGCGCCCAAGGCCGCAAACCCGATCCATTTATTTGTCCGTTTATGATTTTGCCATGAACAAGACACCATCCAAGCATCGTTGTTGTTCGTGTGTCACCTTCGCCGTACTTTTCGCCTGAAGTCCTCCCCCAATCGCGAACCGAATTCGATCCATTCGGTGGCACCGAGTTTTCAAGAAACAGATTGCCCGGTCAAGCAAGCAACGGACCACTTTAGCTGATTCCAGAAGTGGGGAGCGGTTTTTTTGACTGAGCAAAAGGAGAACCGATATGACAAGCTTCTCTAGCTGGACAACGTCGACACAGTTCGACGAGGATGGTGCGGAATTCAAACCCCCAGATCAAGTGGAGAAAAACGCGAGATCGTACAACGTATGTGCTGACCGTGAAAATCTGTGTCAAAGCATTGGACTTTCTAGCCGGGTTCAAACGTAGAAGCAAGCCACCGTCGACGCACTTGAGTCCAGCGAAACCATCTCGCCCTCGTCAGAAAGCAAGACCCCATTTTTGCCCACTCCCTTTTCCATTTGAACAGCGGGAGGGAAGAGAGAGAGAGAGAGAGCGCCAGTTGGCTTCTTGATTTCCTTTTTCAAAGCAAGAGCCGTCTGAAGTCAAAGCTGCACATACGCAAGAGAGGATTTAGGTTGTGGTGAGGATGGCCGATTGACAAATTTAGCATGAAGAAGGTGGTGGCGGCTGCAATTTGTCCCGGTCAAACACTCTGAAACTGCGTGTGCGCTCAATGGCTGACATTCTATTCCGAGGGAAAACGGCGTTCAATGGCGAACATCGGTTTGCCATAGAAAAGTTCAACCTCCCACCTCCCTCCCTTTCCCTTTGTTCATATTCTCGCATCTCAAGCTTCATTCGCGGAGAAAAGTTCTTCAATTCAATCTAAATATTATCTTGTAAGATATGAATCGGAACGCAGATGCTAATCAGGGATCGGAAATATGGGTGTTTCGCCTCGTATTCGCCTTATGTTTTGGCAAAAACGAAAAAGTATCTTGCCGACCGATCGTCTGCACCACACTCGGTGATCGAAACGTACGTGTTCTTGTACTTGTCTCGCAGCAGCTTTACAATACAATGACCGATGAGTACGCGCACTAAGTCTTTTCAGCTGTGCCCCTTTGCACGTCGATTCTGAAATGATATTCACAAAGCTTTTAAGTACAGTACAGGGACTGCAATAGTGATGCTGAGGTGGACCGCATTAGGAGTCAACCAGAGACATGTAGTGCCAGCGAAGCCACGGGTCCATCTGGTAATTGTGAAAAAGCCCACTGAGATGTCCAAAGTGGACGGATGGGAGATGAGCTAACAACTTCGCCTCCTCCTAATCTTGCGACCCAATATTCAATCAACAAATTGCCACCAAGTCAACCAAAAAAAAAAAGAACTGATGAATGCAATTCCCGGAAGTCACTTTATATATATACATATCCATGTCAAACCTTAAAATTCAAATCCAAATCCAACCTTGTCTATAATTATAACACACGGCAATAAAATAACCACGATGGTGAGTACCGAATGAACTCATCATCAAATTTTGAATTGACGACGACTTAAAAAGAAAACTTATCACGCGCTTGGCAAACAAATCAACTAAACCTAAAGAAAGATGTGGTGGTCGAGACTGATTAAGTTAATAGGGGTGGTTAAAAGAAGACAAAGAGTGCGAGGTGGGTCAAGCGAGAAGAAGTGGAGGGCATGGATGGACAAGGTGGCTGAGCGAGGGGCTTCTCCACTTGCCCTTTTATTAAATGATGGCAGCTTTGAATTCTCCAAATTGGGGGGTTGTATAATTATTGTGCGGGTGGAATTCTTTTTTGTTCTTGTTTATTCCAACTTGGGGGAAATCCTCAGGACCCCTCGAATATTCGCGCGCTGCCTTGCGGAAGTTGCTATGCGCATTGGTGGCGTTGAACATCATCAACGTGCGACTAAGAAAACTATCTTACCCCCGGTCCGGTCCCGTATGTCGTGCCACCTAAGGGCTTGGGGCTTTCCATGCGTCCGAACCGCTTCATCGATGTGTGTCGGGTCCGTGAGATTCTGTACATATAACGCTGCCGACTAGTTAAAAGAAGCTCAAATCGTTAGATCGAGAATATACGAACCCGGAGTCTTTTTATTTTGACTTAATAAATGAGGACGTGCTTTTAAAAATTGGATATTTTATCGGGATTTAGTCTTATTTATGTGCTTTCTTTGTCAAATACCGAGGAAGAGAAGATCGTGTTTGCTTGCTTGATCGTGGAAAGGACAAAGGGGAACTGGGTTATCACTCAAAAGGCCTCCCTCTTGGCATGCAGGAACATCCTTTACTTAAATTGTAACAAAAACAGAGAGACAGGAAACGAGGTAGGAAAAGAAAAGGGAGGGGCAAGGTAATCTCTACTATTTATATTTATAAACTGAGTTAATATTGCATGGAATTGAAATAAAGCGTATTTACGTCATGCATGTGTAAATTTAAATCTTTTCATGACACAAAAAATGTCGGGAGCATTTATATTACTGTGGACAAATTTATTTGTATAAAGTTGACATTTTTATGGCATTTTTCCCCTAGAGATCTCAGATTTTCACTTTTTTTCCCTCAAACATACATACCCATGGACAAATGGGTTACATACATGCATTAATAAAATTTGAATATTTTCTTTCACATAACAACCGCAAGAACAAGAATAAAATCCCGAGTTTTCATCTCTCTAGGTATGAAAATTCCGCGATCCGATACGGCTTTCTCAACAACTCATTTCCATGTTAAGTATCCGAATCTATCTCTCAATAAGACGAATTCTCTGCTGATTCGGCAAATGTCAATGTGTTTCCCCAATGGAAAGGAAAGCCGAATGCTCTTGGAAATTGATCTGACTTCTTTGGAATGTAAACACGATTAGATCATGGGTACGCGTTTATAGGCCGACTTTCTCGCATGCCAAGAGTTGGGGGAGGCCTCCTCCATCTATCAATTTTTCACATTCCCCTTTAGAGGATGGTCAACGGAATCCTAGTCAACTTTAGAGACTGGCTTTAAATAGTGAGGTTCACCTAAAACCCTCGCACCGTAGTAAATGGAGTGTAATGAGAAATCTGCAGCCAACCCCCCCACCTCCACTGACCTCATTAAATAGTCCCAGATTTTTTTTTATCTGAAAAATAAAATGCAAAGAATGCGATTTATTAAATAAATAAATAAGAGAGGAGAGAGAGAGAGAGAGAGGAAAAGAGAAACTGCCCAATAAATTCAGACCCGAGAATTTGATTTCATTGACGCGAGAAAGAAAGGGATTAGAGAGCGAGTCGAGCCAAGATTTGAGTGCTCCGGGAAACCTCGAGTTGACAAAGCGAGCCTCCGAGCGGGGGCAGTGGTGGACCGCCACGTGTCGGTCAACCACGTCCTCAATTCAATCCCCGCCTCCGCAAGATCCAACGGCGATTGTGGCACGCTTTTCCAGGCTCATTGATGGTGGGGAGCTTTGATGTTTGACTTTTCGAGGTTCGCCCAGAATTTATTGACCTCCCCCCCCCCAACCCATCAGTCCTCATCCACCAGCCACGCGCCGCGCGTGGCGAGCTCCATCCAAGGGCTTGTTTGAGGGGAGTTTCATTCGGCTTTTGGGGATGTTTTAAAGAAAATAGAAAGGCTTTTTGGCTGTTGAAATGAAGTATTCTATAAATTTTAATATATATATATATATATATATATTTCTATAAACATTTACTTTATAAAGAAAAAAATTAACTAAAATTTTAAAAAACCCTAAAATTATATGCCGAGAGTTCTAACAGCCTAATTGGCTACTGGCACTGAGGTCATCGGGGCAAAAGCAATGTTATTGGGGGTAGCACAACCCCTAAGTGGCGGTCGTTTCCTCAAGAGGCTCTTCCATGCAAACCGAGGAAAATAAGTAGTGTTGATGTATAATTTGAAACTTGCATTCCAAAGACATTTGATAGTGCCCTTTGGTTCTCCATGAAATTTGTCGAGCACCATTTGCGTTTTTTCAAGGGACGTTGGCGCCTCAGACTCCGATGAAAAATGTTGAACCAAATATATCTTTAATTTTAATCCATGCATGATGCGCGCGTGAGGTTCATTCGCGTAGGGGAGCGATTTCTATTGCGCACCGAAGTTCTTTAATCTCTCCACCCGCGAGTTTACTTAAACCCGTAACCTAAGTCAACGCCCCACCCAAAAAGGCACAAAACACTTTTTTTTTTCTTCGAAAAAACACGACCACCAACGAAACAAAAAGAAAAAATCGAAATTGCTTTTCTTTTGAGCTCCCTAATTTCAAAACCCCCCCTATCCTAAAGTCAACGCCTCTCTCTCTATCTCTCTCTCTCTCTCTCTCTCTCTCTCTCCCCTTCGCGGCTTCTTCTTCACCTTCCTTCTCTGTCAACATTTTTCGTCCAGCGTGAATTATTTGTCCTTTGTCAGCCACCGCTCGAGCTGAGAAGCGTGAAGCGAACACTGAATCTCGTTCTTCATCATCCGATTCTCATGTCGCCGAGCTACTGATTCATTGGTTCTTTTGATTTCTTTCATTTCTATTCTTTTTCTTCAGTATGGGTAACGGGGTTGGCAAGCTCAGCGTCTGCTTCACCGGCCATGAGGACTCCCGCCGGAGGCACGACATACAAGTCCTCGTGGCCGAGCCTCTCGACGAGGGGCTGGGCCACTCCTTCTGCTACGTCCGACCGGACCAGGCCCGAATATCTTCCTCCAAGGTCCATTCGGAAGAGACGACCACCTTCCGTGCAATTTCGGGGGCCTCCGTGAGTGCCAACACGTCGACGCCACTCTCGACTTCGATTGTTGATCTCTATTCCTATGGAAGCATCGATAAGTCCTCGACTTTCGAGAGCTCGACGTCTTTCTCTTCAATCCCTCTCCAACCAACTCCTCGCTGCTTCATAAGTTCAGGTCCGCTGCCGGCCAACTTCGATCGGGTACCCGGCTCGGGTCCTCTGGAGAGAGGGTTCCTGTCAGGCCCGATTGAGAGGGGGGTCTTGTCTGGGCCATTGGATCGGGGCATCTTCTCGGGTCCTTTGGAGAACGGGGGCTCCGATCAGTTCAAGAGGAGCTTCTCGCATGGGGGTTTTGCGTTCGGGCACAAATCAAGAAAAGGGTCGCTAATTCGGGGGATCAGGAAGGCAATCTGGAAAACGATTTATCGCGGGCAGAACTCGCTCGTCGCTCCGATTAAGGCCGTGAAAGAGCCTGATTGGATGTTAGGAGCAGAGAAGCAGCATCAACAGTATCGCAATGAGAACTTGACGATTAGTAGCGTTAACTTGAGCAGTGAAGGGAGTTTAGAGGATTATGATTCTTTGGAGGGACAGCAGAATGTTCAGTGGGCGCAAGGGAAAGCAGGGGAGGATCGGGTCCATGTCGTCGTCTCGGAGGAACATGGGTGGGTCTTCGTCGGGATCTACGACGGGTTCAACGGCCCCGATGCTCCCGATTATCTGTTGTCCAATCTGTACCCTGCCATTCACAAGGAGCTCAGGGGATTATTGTGGGATGATGATAATTATGATCTTAACCCCGTTCTGGCTTCTGAAGATTCTGGACCAGAAATGAAGGAATCACTCTCTCGGGATGAGCATGATCCTCCGAGGAATCGGAATGGAGACGCCTGTTCTCCGTGCTTTGAGCAAGAGAACTATCCTTGCACAAGCATAGATGTGAATTCTGATTGGTCATCAAAGAGGAAGAAGAACTTGAATTCACGGAGCAAGCACAGAGGACCAGGAAAGAAGTGGGAGGAGAATCAGAGGAGGTGGAAGTGCGAGTGGGACAGGGAGCGGTTAGAGCTCGATCGCAGGCTAAAGGAACAATTGAGTCGGTCGGGGTCACACGATGGAAGCTCCATAAATCACTGTGACGTGTTGAAAGCGCTCTCTCAAGCTCTCAAGAAGACAGAGGAGGCCTTTTTGGATATTGCAGATAAGATGGTTGTGGAAAATCCTGAATTGGCATTGATGGGCTCTTGTGTACTTGTTATGTTGATGAAAGGTGAAGATGTTTATGTGATGAACGTGGGAGATAGCCGAGCAGTGTTGGCTCAAAAGGCGGAGCCGGACTATAGGATCGGCAAGGTCCAGCAAGACCTGGAAAGGATAAAGGAAGAAACTTTATATGACATCGAAGCTTCCAATTGGGACCAACCTAGTGGAATGCCCAGTTTGAATGCATTTCAGCTTAGTGTGGATCACAGCACAAACGTGGAAGAGGTTAGATTTTTTAACCATTGTTTGGCTTCGTGGATGATAAATCAGCTGATTAATTGTTGGGGAATTACAATGTATGCTGTCTATTTGCTTATTTTGGCACGTTTTTCGTTGCAGGAAGTGCATAGAATAAAAAAGGAGCACCCTGACGATGCTTTTGCATTGGTGAATGATCGAGTTAAAGGCTCCTTGAAAGTCACTCGAGCTTTTGGTGCTGGCTTTCTCAAGCAGGTGAGGATGGACATTCTTAGATTCATGACAAAATTTGGCCTATTTTGTCACTAATTTCATCTATTCATTGAACATCTAGGTCGTGGATACACTTTAGGTGCTCCTATGAAAGGGCCCATGTATTGTCTACCATTTAATTGGGTTAATAACAATAGATGCTGTGACTTCTTCTAGGATCAAGGTCATAGAGAAATGGGAAATAAGTGAGATGTTGAAGTGGTTGGACTGGTAGAGAGATTGTGCACTATGATGACTCTTTCTAAAAATAGTAACAACTAGAACAAACGATATTTTTTTTCTTGTTTAGGACATAATTTTTTGTCAGATGTCTTCAAAGAATCTCCTTCTGGTGGTAAGGTGAGTCCTGATATGGAGATTATGATCCCTGATGGGTCGAAGTACTACATGATGGTGAAAACTTGAAGTAGCTTTGATGAGGCTTATATAACTCTTTCTGGCAATGTACATATTCTTATCAAGGACCTACAATATCTATAAGTACATTATTTTAAACTATATTATGGCCAGGAGGTCTTGGATGATATCTGTTAGCTTGTTGTGCTCATCCAGTTGCTTTGCTCTTTGAAAATCCTTAGAGCATTCTAAGTTCAAATAGAAGAACTGATGTCTTTTCTGATTTCTTACATGAGTTTTTTTTTTCATGGCTTGCAGCCTAAGTGGAATAATGCACTTCTGAAGATGTTCAGAATCGATTATGTAGGAAGCTCCCCATACCTCACTTGCTTACCATCTCTATACCACCATAAGTTAGGTCCCAAAGACAGGTTTCTGATATTGTCCTCTGATGGTCTTTATCAATACTTTACGAACGAAGAAGCAGTTTCTGAGGTTGAGCTTTTCATTATGTTGCAACCTGAAGGAGACCCTGCACAACATCTCATTGAACAAGTGCTGTTTCGGGCAGCAAAGAAAGCCGGTACGTGTCGACATAGCCAAAACAAAGGAAGTAGAAAGTCTTTAACTTTCGTCCAGGATAACCATATGATATTAAAATTTGGCTTTCGCTTTATTGCAGGCATCGAGTTTCATGATTTGCTTGAAATACCACAAGGAGATCGAAGGCGGTATCATGACGACATTTCCATAATAATTATTTCGTTAGAGGGAAGGATTTGGAGATCTTGTGTATAAAACAGAGCTGCATATAAGAAGATAGAGAGACACGATCTACCAAAAGAACCTGAGGCATCTCCTTTTTGTCGTTCCTTTTCCCAGGTCACATCTGTAAAACCAATTCAGATATGCCTGATCTAAATGAATTATTTGTGTATTCTTCTCCCTTCACGATACTAAGTCAAGATAATGAACACATTTTGCTGTCTTCTGGTGTTCTTTGCCACCTTCTTTCCTTCTGAGAGGTCCAATTACTGTGTGCACGTGTGGGTTTCGCCTGATAGATTATGCTGATTAGCATTTAGCTAACCAGATAGTGTAAAATGCAAATTCACCAAAACACCGAACAAGTTCATGTTTTGAAAAAGACCGCTTGACCAACATTATGAGTTCTCAGAGCATGCTACGTAGGGAAAGGCAAGACCTTGTGATGAAGGCGGTACTCGGGACCCTACTGGTTGATCTGGTAATAATTTCTCCTAACTGCTAACTACTTCGGAATTGATATAATAAATGCAAATTGCAGTTGAGAAGAGGAAGGTATGAGAGCCATCAGAGTATTCAAGGCCTGGTCTTCTGTTATTAAAATCTCAGGCCCAGAAAACCAGTCAACGTTTGGCAACTCTAAGCCTGTCATATCGGTTAACAAAAAAAATCTTTCGTGCAACTTGTAATTGTGATGCATGTGTTTAGATGACTGAACTTAGCCAACTTCCACGGAAGTGCATCAACATCACGATTCGCACGAAACGTAACGAGACAAAGTAAAACGAACCTCGAGTGTTTTTTTCCTGAGTTCAGGTCGAGTGCATCTTGCAGCTCCAGCTATATTGGGCCATAAGCGTTTGAAATTAGACAATCGCGACTAGGCGCAAGCATTTTGTGGTTCGGGTTATGCCTTCTTCGTAGTAAAATATTCAAATGTTTCGTTAATTATGATCTATTGGTGCTCTTAACACCAGTGCTAACGGGACCTCGCCTGGGACTGAAAGATGATCGCTTTACCGAGTTAACGCTTGTCACATTTGCTCCTGCCTCAGCAAGATTTCATAGTTCTTCCCAATGCTTTATTGCCAACCAAAGATTTGACAGACAAAAATATCGATTAAACACAAAAACTGTAAGACAAAAATGCAATCGACTTTTTTTAACTTTTTGGCTCAGTGCAATTGAAGCTAATCTATCTTGGGAACCTGAGAAGGTTAACAACAAGGGGAGAAATTGCCCCTTTGACTTCTTCGTCTGTCTAGTTCGCGTGCGTGACATCGGATCTTTATCCCGAACCACGGAGGAGAATTCAGGTGGGTCTCTGGTTTGGACGAACTGAGAAACCTCCTGATCGAGGATCAAGTGGGGCTCACCTACGAATCAATGGCGGGGGAAGCCTATTCGAAGTTGGATCAGTGTGTCTGTTTCGACGAGGAAAAGGAAACATTCGGAAGATACGCGTCGAGTCGATCGCATGGATCGCGTAGGGAGCACTAAGAAATCCCGTTGCGCCCAACTCTCTGATGCGCTCAGGCCAATGGCAGTCAGCTTCCACCAGGCGGGTTAGGTTATCCTCCATTTCTGACTTTTCTGCGTATCGAATCCGCAGTTGACCTCACACCATGGCACCAGGAGATGGTGATGA
This sequence comes from Melaleuca quinquenervia, assembly GCA_030064385.1. NCBI lineage: Eukaryota > Viridiplantae > Streptophyta > Magnoliopsida > Myrtales > Myrtaceae > Melaleuca > Melaleuca quinquenervia. The sequence goes on along the minus strand of CM057719.1, from coordinate 26,203,877 downwards.
ATTACTCTTCATTCCGTTCCACATCCATAACCTCTTTCTCCAGTTACTGTCTCTCTTCCAGATGTGAAAGAAAAACATGCTCCGGATGTGAAAGCCGAGAAGGGAAGTTCCATTATTCTTCTTGGGTGGCGACGTTTTTCAGGCCTCTGACTCTCGTGAGAAATGTTCTTCGGATGTTTACGTCGTGCGAGCACGTGAAAGTATTCGTTCCCACGTCGCTGCGCGTTCTGCGAACCTCTCGGATTTTAATAAGCATCATCCCGTGTTTTTTTTTTTTCATTCTTTCTTTCTTTTCTAGGAAGATAGATGAAAAAATCATGAAATTTTTTTTAATATTTTTTCCCAATCTAATTATAGACCTTCTAACCGTGCTAGTTGAGTTTTATGCATTTTGAAGTACTGCCAACTGAGTTTTTCGATCGATTTTGATCCGAGATTACTAATGCGAATGCTGGTCATCTTATGTGAGTACGATCGGCGCTGATATGAATATTTGTAATATGTTGATAGTTCACGTGCATCATCCTCCCTCCACATTTCGGCCCAAGGGACTATGCTTGATTGTTGTAAATTTTTATTATTTTCCTTTTCTTTACTTTATTCTATGTGGCACCCTCAGCCTCCCCCTAAACAAAAAAAAAGTAAATTTCTAAAAAAAACCTCAAAGTTTTTATTAAAATATTAATAAAACATTCTCATATTAGCACTGGCCATCCTACATAAAGCAACTAGAGTTTACTTTAGCAATTTATGATCGAAATTGGGTCGAGTAGAGTTAATTAGCAAAACATGAAAAGATTTAAGTAAAATATGTTTATGACTTTTCGGATAATTTTCTCAAAAACAATGGGCATCCCTTATAAAGAAGAGAGTTAAGATATACATATATATAATCTCGATATATATCTCTGATCGTCTCAATACTAGGCCACCAGTGATATCATACTTGTACATTATACATATGTATTTTTCCTTTTTGGATATTCTACAACACATTTAGCAGAGTCGTGAAGGTATCTATCGCATAAGTCGGAATAACGTCAATAATTAAACCGGAGATTTCCAGCACAGCGCGCGTCCTGCATTCTCACTGGTCCAATAACTTGTTTTAGATTTTAAGCACGACCATGGGCCTAATTACGAGGCCCAAAACACGGAAAAAGAAAGTGGGCCGACCCCTTTGTTAACCGGGCAGGCTTGCATTGAGCACGTCAACTGGCGATCCTCGCTCCAAATCTTTGGAGAAAGCCCAGAATGAAACATGATGCGTTGCTAGAAAGTATCAGCCCAAAAGCTTTAGGCCGATAGGTGTTGAGGGGTCGCATGTACATGAAGTGCCTATAAATTCTATAGGCAAGCCACATTAGATATTTTATCAATGCGTCCACTTACCGATTCAAAAAGTATTTAGCTCTAGTGCCAGATCGGATCCGAGTAAATTGGCGTTTGTCCTCGATTTTTTAAACTATGGCGGGACGGAGAAAAGATGTTTTCCTTTTTGAACATTGAGCAATGTCTTTAAATTATCGATCTGGCGAAAACCATATTTACATTTCCTACACGACTTAATTCATTTCTTAGTATTGTTTCACCCTGATTTCTCAAGACACGAGCAAGAGGCACAATGCAACCGATTTGTTCGAAGGCCGACAAGATTTTTCGGCTTTCTAATCCCTAACTCGTGTTGGGTGAGATCCCAAATTAGTTTTTAGGCATCAAATCACTACGTCCATCTCTTTTCATTCAAAAAAACACTAAGCCAAAACTCGTATCTAGTAAAGGACTCGTGAGGAATTACTCTCGCGAGACTTTTTGACTTTTGTCTTACGGAGCTCGACGATCGAGAATCAAACTTAAGATTTCAAGCTTCGTTGGGGGCAAAAAGGACTCGCTCTTTCTACCATTATAAACCCACCATGGAGTAGTGAGTTCGCTCGTTTTTGACTCGGTTGCCGCTCACCCACAAGTCGGGGGAGGGAGACAGCAATGCAGAAGTTCAAATTCAGTTTCAAGAAAAGGGACTGCAAATCACTTATAAATAGATGAAGACGTTGACTTCATCGCCCGAGCCCAAAGCTTACGTGTGGCGAGACCTACGCACACTGGACTTTGAAATATCCCCGGCTACCCGTTTCTCTCCATCCAGTTCTACATTGATTTCATCATCCAAAGACACCCTTCCAAGGAAGAAAATCCTTTTTTTTTTTCCTTTACCACTTTGTGTGTGTTTCTCATCGTTGACAATTTCTCCATTGATATCACTGGGTTAGTTGTGCTTTTCACTTACGTAGGTACCAACTCCATCTTCCAAAGATCTGATCTGAAAATTTCAGCTCTCTCGTCTCCTACGATCCAGAAGAGTATGTCGATCTTAAGCAGAAATAATCCAAACATGGGCAACCCATTGTTCCACGAATTCAAGAAGCAAGCTTCCTTCTTTTTGAAGGAGAAGATCAAGACTGCCAGATTGGTCCTCACAGACGTCACGCCGGCTCAGCTGTGAGTTTCTTTCCTTTCCTTTTTCCCTGCTTTTTGGTGGTCACTCTGTTTGTTGTTTGTGGATCGTTTCGGAGCTTGATCTTCCATTTTTTTCTTCCATCGACGGATTTTGATTTTTGAAGGTTGACCGAGGACGCTACCAGCGGAAGTTCGTGGGTTTCACCGGACGCACGGACGCTGGGTAGGATCTCAAAGGCAGCTTTTGAAGTCGATGATTACTGGAGGATTGTGGATATATTGCACGACAGGTTTGCCTTTTTTTTATTTGCCCCCTCTTCTCTCTTTGTTTCCATTCTATTTCCCATGCAAAAGATCTTACATTCTCCCCATTAACGAGAATTACGAATAGGCTTGTCGCTGGTGTAAACTTGGGTTGCGATTCAGGTTGTCCAGATTTGACAAAAAGAACTGGAGGATCTCCTATAACTCTCTGATAGTGCTCGAGCACTTGTTGACCCATGGACCAGAAAGTGTGGCAGAGGAATTTCAGAGTGATAAAGACATCATCGCGCAGGCCGGGAGCTTCCAACACATTGACGAGAAGGGGTGCGTTTCCCATTTGGTTCTTCTACTTTTGCCTCTCCTATTGTGAACTAAAAGGAAAATGACAATTTGGCGGGCTCAGAGCACGAAATAAGAACTAGAAAATACAGGGGAGGCTTACGCTAAAGCATAATAAAGGCGCGAATTAGGCTTTTTTTTAAGGGTTTTCTGTTATCTGAGATGCGGACTGAGTTGAATTTGGTTTCTTCTATTGTTTTATTCCAAGATGTGAGCTTTTCTTTTTCTTTTGATGGCATATGCCATAAGCTGTTTCCATGAATGTGTAGATTCAACTGGGGTCTAGCAGTCAGAAAGAAATCAGAGAGAATACTAAAGCTCCTAGGGAAAGGGCCTCTTCTCAAGGAGGAGAGGAAGCGAGCTCGGAAACTGACGAGGGAGATCCAAGGATTCGGAAGTTTCTGCCAGCGCACTTGCTCGGTGCAGAGCATCCTAGAAGATTTTTCATTTAAACCTTATGGAAGATGCAATTCTCAGCCTCAAAACCAGGAAGAGGAGGCCCCAGAGGGAGGGCTGACAAAGAATGCTGAAGCTTCAGAGCAAAACACCGACAATGTAATAGTGATTCGTGGTTCTGCCACAGTAACAGAGAATTCGGGTGGTGATGGGGCTTCCCTCGAGATTGACCGCTCCAGGACAAGTTTCAAAGAGAACATGGAACCGAGCAAGGAAGCGGATGTGGTGCAGAAACACAAATGGAACTGCATTAAGGAGTCTAGACCACTTCTCGGGGGTGAGCGCGACTGTTTCAACGGTGCGGTTGATGCAGAGGGAGGTCACCCTTACACTCATGCTGAACATGAGTGCTCAGATTCCCTTATTCCTGTGAGGAACTGAATTGGACAGAAAAAACCTACCAAGATCTCGAGAATATAGGTGTCCTAGTTCTATACCTGCAGTGTCACTGACGAAGTGGGTAAAGGTCGTCCGTTTTGTGTCATCTAGAGTATTAGGCTCGATGCCATCACTAGAGAGCTTGTTCTGCTTTTGATAATGTAAGAAAACCAGTTGCTGTGGCTTCTACTGCATCTCCGATAAAATTTCTTCTATATAGCTTGTGAATATCCATCTGCTCAGTGTCCTTGCTCGTCAGGAGAACTATCTAACATCAATGAAGAATGCAATAGTTACTGCACGATTATTGGATGTTCATCCTACGAGTTAATTCACGTGGAAAAAAAGGGACACTTCATTATCTGACGTAGAGCGTTCATGGAACAATGAATTGCGACTTAAATTATATTACCCTTCAGGCTCCATACATAGTCATCTGTATAATTACAGAATACATACAAACGTAAGTAAAATCTAATCGGATCTCAAGGATTGCAGAGCCAGTCCTGAATTGCCGACCGTAATGCGTGGTTGGGAATAAGATACAAATGACTGAGCTTCAAGTTGGTCATTGGCGAAGTATCGTGGCCATTCTCCAACCATTTACACAAAGCTTCTCCTTCATAAGTGAAACCATCCGCTGCAATCTGAGGGTCATGCATTATTTCCTGAAAGCAACCATTCAACAGGTAAGCCATAACACAACACTCAAAAGACATGCAAAGGATCATGATCAACCAGCACATCTCAAACTCAACACTTTTCAGTGGAGAACAACAAAGCTCTGCTAAACAAAATTACATGCTAGGTTAATATCTCAATTTGAGATTCTCAAACGAAAACCATGCCATGAAAAATCAGGCTGAGGTAAATAGTGACACCAACACAAAGTTCAAGCGGCTAAGTGTCTAGATAAGCTCAACTATGCCATTCCTGAAGCCCAAACAATCTGGGTCCCTAAAAATGGGAAACAAAATCCTGAGCATGGGTCCAAGGTGAAACTAACCCAAATTTCCTAAACTAAAAACAAGAAAGAATCTTAAGAGAAGAGATGATCCGCCAAGACTCAGACACAAACTTGGAATTCACCGGAAAGTATAACTCACCTGAAGGATGGGGCAAAAGAAAAATGAGGGCACTGGTCGTTCTTCAGAGCTATGCAGCTGCTCCAATTCCCTCACAAACGTAGGTGTTAATTTGGGCCGATTCCTACCATTAGAATCACAGCATTGAAGACCCAAGTCCACTAATCGCTGTGCTACAAAAGATGGCCATTGTCCAGCTGATTGATCCAAAACCAACTCCAGTTTGTTGAATGACACTGCTTTACGCACCTCACTGACTAACCCAGTAGGTGGTCTACCAGTGAGTAACTGCAGGATGAGCAGACCAAAAGAGTAAACATCAGATTTGGGAGTCAAGATTCCATCTCTGTAGAACTCTGGATCTGTATAAGGAAAAGCACTCTTTGGCTCTGTGATTCGGCGGAAACTTGGGCAGCGAAGAGTGTCCTCCGCTAAAAGCCTAGAAATCCCGAAATCACATATCTTGCAGCTAAAATCAGAATCAAGAAGTACATTTTCAGGTTTCAGATCACCATGAACAATCCTTTCAGGTTTAGAAGAGTGCAAGAAGCAAAGAGCACTCGAGATCTGAGCAATGAGTTGAACTCGAGCATCCCATACTAAGGGAGAACTGTTGCCTTTCCGGAAAAGGCGATCTTGGAGGCTTCCATTAGGGAGGTACTCATGTACGAGAGACCAGGCTTCTGGGCATGCACCAAGCAAGGTAACGAGATGTGGATGCTGCAGTTTACAAAGAAGTTGAACCTGCACCATTCAAACAAAACTTGAGTAAATTGGTACATGACCCAAGGCTGTTATAAATCTAGTAAAGAAAACGGAAGCATATGCTATGTTGGTATAGCTATGGATAAGGCAGACGACACAAATAAACATGATAAACACTCCAAGAATGCACACAGCTTTAAGAGTGAAATTAGCCTTTTAAAGATTATTAAAAAAATGATAGGACAGAAAGTACATAAGACACTTTGAGGTTCAAGGAGTACAGTCATCAAGACAACACGATCAGAGATACAGCTAAAATTTGGACTAGCTAGTAAAATCTCCTGTATAAACACAAACAATTAAGCACTTCAAAGGAAACAACTGCTAGCATCACAGATGATCCAAATGCATAAACTGAAGAGGAAACTTAAAAAGAAAAGGCAGCAGAATTAAAGCATGAGAGTATCTCATTACTATAGATATTGCAACAGCAGAGTGCTTGTGTGCGTGCACATGCACAAGAACATGCACATGCGAGTGCACACATACACACATACAGAGAGAGAGAGAGAGAGAGAGAGAGAGAGAGAGAGAGAGAGATGCCTACCTCTCGTTGAAACTCAAATTGCCCTTGCATGTTATGAGGATGCAGCTTTTTTATTGCCACAGTTCTACCCAGCATTTCCCCCTTGTATACACAACCATATCCACTCTGTCCAATTTTGAAACTTTCAGAGAAGTCACATGTTGCAGATCGGACTTCGGATAATGAAAATTCAGCAAAACCAGACATATCTTCATTAAGACCACCAACAAACCCAATACATGCAGCTCCAGTTCTCCCCTGCCCTTTCCACCGTTCAAGCCAACTAACAGCTTCCGCTTTGTGTCTCTGAATCTGCTGCTTTTCCTGCCTAAGGGTAGCAATAGATGCTTCAATGACATGTAACTCTCCAGCCGCTTCATCATGCCTACGGCTAGCTTCTTGAGCACGACTGTCTAGAAGAGCAACATTTCTCAGGGTCTCCTCGAGCTTTTTAACTATCTCTTCTCTTTCTTCCAAGAGCTTCTCTTGCTTCTGTATCACAGTTCTTAATGCATCCTCAGCTTCATTTCTAAGTTTAGCCTCATGTGCACGTGCAGACTTAATTGCTTTCACCTAAATAAAACAGGCAGAATTTTTTCTCACCATCTCTTCACATGATAAATCAGTTACAGCATACAATGAGTAGAGTGAGTTGGACTTCTCATGCTAACACAACCAAACAAATGAAGACCAAAAATTACTTTGCAATGTGTTTGTGAAAACATTCAATAGGACAAAACTGTCTCAGGGAAAAACCAATAACCAATATCTTTAAACACCACAAGTTTGCGCAAGACAATCTACAAATTTATATCAGAAATTACTCCGTTTTCCTTTTACTGCATCCCAATTCACAAAAATGAATGATTTCTTTGCTTGAATTAAGCCCAATAAACCCGAAACTCTAAATGATAATCAAAGCAGAGAAAATGAACACAATAAGGGGGCAAAAAACAAAAGATAAAAATAGGTTGACAGGAAGGTTATAAGCACCTTGCTGATCACTTCAATAGCTTCTGCTTCCAACTTTTTGCGCTTCGTAAACTCCCAAAATGCTTCCTCCTTCATTGCCTCAACTTGTATCTGTGATTCTTGAAACTGATTATGCAAAATCTCTTCATTGGCCTTCATGTCAGACTCTAAAGAAACCCTTCTTTCAGAATAGGCATATACAGAGCAACTGCTAGTACTTGTAGGACTAAACAAACTGCCAGAATGCGGGACAAGAGATCTGCTGGGAGAACCAGTTAAAGCTGCTCGTGGAGAATCCGATTCATCTGGAAGCCAGTCTGTAACTTTGCTGCAACTACTGCTCGAACTAGATGTGCACCGAGGACTTCCTGGGATTGCCGATACCAACAGTCTTATACTTTCTTGCAATGGTTCACAACTTATTAATTCTGCAGATGTTTGTGGTTGACTTATTGCCAAGGGACTGGGGCCTTCTAAGGCAGGTTTAGTCCATATGTGTCTACCCTTGTTGACAAATGATATCTCACAGAACTTGGGTACATTTTTTACGGCATATTTCTCTTTGCTGGAGCTCTTTTTTACCTTCATACAACTGCATGAAAACAATGTAGGAGGCACGAGATTAGGATAAACAATTGGCATGCTATTCTCTATCAAGATAAGGAGACATTAAGTAGTCAAGTTCTTGACTCACAACAGATAGCACATCATACAATGCATGTCGATAAGGGTCATCACCGTCTTTTGAAAGTTAACAAGGAAAAAATGGTTCTAAAAACATGCATCCAAGCCATGTTTCTAACTATTGATGATCCTTGTAGAGGAACAACCAACCAATCCAAGCAGCAACATGCACAGCATGCTATGCACTACTCCTCTGAGAGACTTTGCGTCGCTTGGTTTATATGGAAACTGAGCATGGTTGTCTTGCAAAAGAGTTGAGTAAAATACGACAGGAAAAACTCCATAAACTCTTCAGATATATCACTTAAACAAGAAGTGACAGCTCAATTTGCTTTCACGGACAATAATGAGATTTAAGGGACCACTTACTTTTCTGGTACAGCCCCCCCCATAACAAGCCTCCTAATGCCATGTTTGACAACCATCTCAACAATGCCCTTTTGGACCTGCTGTGCTTCAGTGGTTACATAACTGGTTTTCACCTAGAAAAAACATGATAACTTACATTAGATTAGCAAAAGAAAATAGAAAACTCAAGAACTTCATTCCATTTATGTAAATAATTAACACCTACTTCAACAATCACGCGAAATATATGGGAGGAAATCATCACGAAAGATTGTCACATCACTCTAAAAAGATCTCCATTAACTCCAAATATGCGTAGACCACAACCTTAATTTAAATTACTCAATAATGTTTAAGATGAGGAACAGAGGATTTCTCTTTCATTTCTGATTTTCTACCTTTTCAAGTGTGGAGCAGAGGGCCAGATATTCAAGTTGAAAACTCTACCTAATTCAAGAACTCGGTTTCTGATGTTGCAAATAATCTTCTACTCATAAGGAAAAGAAAGATTGGCTAATTAATTTGGATAATTTAAATAGGAACTACATTCTTAACGTGTTCAATTAGCTCACAAACAACAAATGAATAGCCAGTGAGCAGATTGACTTTTTCCTCCAACAAGGTGAAGGTGGCATCTACTGCACCTACGTATAACCTAACTTTTGATAGCTTCTCCAACAAGTCCAAAATACTACTCCAGGCCAACCGGCAACAAAGGAAATACCCTCATATACCGAAATCACGCGATCCAGGCTACCCAATCAAACAAAGAAACTTGAACTTTGATTTTGGCAGAAAAATCATTCACTGTTGCTAGGACTTAGATTTATCAATAAGAATGATCTCCAAAAGAAAGTTTGCAAGATGAAAATTATACATGTAACAATTCATAAGGCGCGGCAACAAAAAAAAAAAAAGAGTTATGGGGTGTGTTGCTGGTCAGGAGGCATGGCCATTTAACTAGATTAAATGGTTAGTCAATCGCTTGAGTTGAAAAAATAGAGGGCGCTCAACAGATAGGCCATGAGGATCATGCGTTAGCACCCATCATTAAAAGAATGTAGTTGCAACACATTAGAAATTCAAAGAAGAAAAAACCGTATACGGGTGAAACATCTATAATTCAGGAAGTAGACAGGCAGAGAAATCAATTCTGAATATACATATATTCAGGTACAGTCATCATTCCGTATGAGTAGAGCTTAACAGGGCCAAGATGAAGATTAGATAGTTGCACAGCACAACAGCAATGGGCATACCCATACCCTAGAAGTGCGGCAGAAGGTGGAGTACTGTTGCAAGAGTTCATCTGTCTGCTCCTTTTCCACCCTTCTATAAGCAGAAACCACTTTGAAGCTAGCTTGACTGGCAGGTAATTTTCCTACTGCACACGATCCCAAGGATTGCATTGTGAGTGAGTTAGCTCCTCAAGCAAAATGGGGAAAAGCAGGGGAAAATCGGATCTCAGATTTGTCCTCGACAGCATCAGAGAATAGATTTTTATATCATCCAAATAATACTGCTTGAAGTCCTAAAAGCTCCAGCAAAAGAGATAATTATGACTAGCGTCAGTCAATCAACAAGTTCATAGACATGAACTAACGGAGGAATCTGAACTCCTAGGGATAAATTAAGCTAAACCACCATCGCTCTCCGTGGACGACGCCCCTAATGTCTGGAAAGACACCAATTATGATTTTCTCCATTTCGCGGTTAAGCATAAAAGGACACCACAGACCTGTGAGCGATCAAACACGCAGCACAAACTAGAAGAAGAACCGAAGCAAATGAGGAACCGGGGGATTTCGAGCGCTACAACTTACGGAGAGTCGGAATCAACGGCGAAGGCTGATGAACATGGATAAGACAAATCTCCGCCCCGGCGAATCGCTCCAGAGTCCACTGTATCAAGCTGATCCCCTTGTCCACCTTCTCGCCGACCGCCACGTACACCTTCTCGCCGCCCCCGGCCATCTCGGTAGAGCGAGCCGCGCTGCTCGACGGGTCGAACCCAAGCCGGAAGCTCTCCGTCGCAGGGAAACGGATGAGAGGGTCTCCGGCAAGGATGTGGTGGGGGTGGAACGGCCTCAGGAGCTCCATCGCAGCGGAATCCGGCGTCGGGTCGGCTCCCGGGGCAGGTCATGCGAAGGGGAGTGAGATTCGGTGCGAAGCGGATGATGGAGAGACGAGGGGGGATCTTCTCCAAAAAAGATGCTCGAGGAGGAGTGTTTTGACTTTCGCGTATCCCTGGTGGCGAACGCGGCGATGAGAGAGAAAGGGGCGGAGCGAGGCATCACTTCCCCGTTCCCAAACCAGAACAAGGGAAAAGCAGCGGCAAGGAATATGCCGGGGATCATCCTTTTTGGTTCCGGTATATAAAGTGTTTCTTTTCGTTTCTGTTTTTCATATTTCGATTTCATTTCTTTTAATTGGGCCACGGCTGCATTTTCACTTCGGAATCCATCCCGTCTCGCTTTCCCCTTCTCCCGACTTTTCTCCGCTGACTTAATCACGCTAGCGAAGCGAAAAATTTTGGAGATTGAATAATTTCTCGTGAGGAATACGTTTAATTGGTTTTTATTTCTCAATGGAATGGCTAGCGAGTAATTAAGATAATATAACTTTCATTTTTTTATCAAAAATATTTCTGAGAATAATATATGCGGAAACATAGAAAACTCTTTATATCTGGTAAATCCTAAATAACTACTGAACAAAATGAATAACGAAATGCAAATAACAAAGCACAATACGCAGTTAACACACTTTCATCCATCGGTAGTAGATATGTCAACGTAAATTTATGGCGGCTCGTCACTAGATTCAATAATGAGCACGAATGAAAATCCTCCTCTGATTACGATGGCTTACGGTGCGCATTTAGGTTATAAAAGCATAGATCAACTACTTGTAAGGTACTCCCAAATTCATATTTAGAAAAACATTTCAAGGAGTAAAGAATGTGCTATCTTAAATAAGTGGTGAAACCATATCACAGACATTCTCCTCCACATATAATTGTTGACTAGAAAAATAATCGAATTAGACTTCATAGCCGTCCGAGATCAAATGTAAAAATTTATTAAGACACACACGAGCTATCAAAATAGACCATTAAAAAAAAGATAGTCAAAATTGTTAAAATAAAATAAAATGAAACCCTAAGCGGGCTCTCCGCTTGAAAATCTAAAGCCAAAAGTTTACTAGAAAATTACCAAAGACTAAAGTTTTCGGGAAACAGAGAGTTTACTAAGAAAGAGAAGATGGTGAGTTTTCGACGATATATGATTCTATATTTATCGATTTTGAGAAACCAGCGAAAACGGGAAATTATTTTTTTTCTCCCTCCTTGCTATATATGAAATATCCGATTTCACGGTTATGTAGTTGAGAGTCAATTCGACACACGGACTCATTATATATATTATCATAATCGAGAAGTAAAAAAAAAAGTCGCGAAAAAAGGGTGATTACTAAGTTGGTCGAAATTTCCCTGCGGATTCCAATTTTCCACAATTTTCCGCGTCGCTTGCGGTTCAAAGATGAGGTGCGATTCTCCGATTTGCGTACGCCGGCCTGACATCTCGGTTGCCTGAGCCCCACTGGCGCTCGTTGAAGTCAAAAGCAGAAACGGTGAATAGGGCCCGATTCTAACTACTTATTTAACTGACTTTTATAACCCAAGAGTCGTGAAGGGAGGAAAAACGTAGGAGCAGTTGAGGCAGCAATCATCCTCGGCCGCCCTCTTGTCCTAAGCCCGTTTTAAAAAATTAACCGCATTACCTAATACGAGCAATAAAGAACAATAATTAACAATCACCAGAGTCACTAGCACGCTGATCACATGAAGATTTGCTCCGAGTTAGGACCCCTCGGGACTCCTCCGTCTAGGTAAAAGCAAATTTAAAGGCAGACTTGACCCTAGAGACGAATTAGGGGACATCGGAGAAGGATCAGCTAACTTAACGTTAGCTGACCCTTTTCCCATCCAGCTCTCCATTTTGCCTCCCTATGAAAAGCAGCGCCCCCTCTCTCCCTTGGACCGTTGGATCACCCAATTTCTTGTGACGTTGGGTGATCTAGGTCCAGGGGACACCGTCGTTTTTGTCGCTCGTGGAGACACCGACGATCAAAACCAGTCAACATCGCAACTAGTGCGAAACTCCCTTAAGGGTCGCAATCGGTGTGGCTCCTGAGACGTTTATTTTCCATGGCACGAAGAATATAATCGTCCCGTGAACTTTAAGGCTCTCTTCGCATTGGGTTATTTGACGGGGCTACGTTTGCGGTTCGGTTCGGTTCTTCAATGATGTCCCGATGGAAAAAAGGCGATGCGAGAGCCTCTTTGAAATTTTGTTGGATGCCAAGTTCTCCGTCCTGAGTCAACGCGTTTTTGGACCGGTTCAGATCCGCAAGTGCGGGAAGATCACTGTTACTTAGAAAATTGAATGAGGATGCGAGCGCTGCTACATCCTGAGAGAAGAAGCGAGGGATGTCTCCAGAGATGCTAGCAGAGTTCCCTGTAAGGCAGACACGAGCAGTCTTCCAAGTTCGCGATTGTATATGATAAAAGAAGAACGGGAAGCATCATCTCCTGATTTGTAAAACGTTCAAGTTGCGCCCCTGGGAGTAATCAATGATTTTCGGAAAACGGGCTCTGAGAAGTCAATGCCGGCCAGACCACCACCGCGATCGAACACGATGCGCGGCGCACTACCCCTTGAGCACGGGGCCCGCCGCCAAGGAATATTCGGTCGAGGGGTATCCGCTCGTCCGGTCCATAGGGCCGTTAAAGGGAGATCAACGGCCGTTAAAGGGAGATTAACGGCCGGGCCTCGACCGGGACATGGGTCTTCTTCCCCATCTTCCCAAGCCAAGACCCAAAGGCCAATGCCGCGTTGACTTTCGTTCCGCGCTCCTGGTTTCTCGGGCCGGACCCCCTTTCTGGAATTTTCAGTACTGGGGATTCCGCAATGTCCGTCGCACAGAACAAAACATCGTGCTTCTGTTTTTTGGTCGAGCAGGCTACGTGCAGGTAGATCTATGTAGGCGTGTCTGAAGAAACCCCCCGGGGGGGGGGGGGGGGGGGTGTAGGAGGAGATGAAGTAAAGCATACGTCGAGTTTGAGATGATTGCCGGTGGTGATCATGCGGCATGATTGGCCACCAATTCATGGGGACCGAGATCATTAAGCTTAAGCTTTTCGTCGAGCATGAGGAGGCAGCACAGAGAATTCGCCATCGGAGTTTGCGTGCGTGAGTGTTTGTCTCCTCAGTCCTCCTTTTTAACCCTAACCCCGTCCCCGCTTTTTGCCCCTGTATGCGTTTCGTTATCGAGGAGTTGGAAAAAAGCGGGGAAAACTCATCATCCCATTCCCATCTTCCACCTCTTCTCTATCTCGCCTCCAAATTCATACATCGGAGTCTTCTCGACTTGGGCCGACAAATCCATAGTAATCAACGAGACTCGTCCCCGAAACGCGTCGTGATCTTAGATGAACTCCGAACGGTGAACGTCTAACTTGGCAGTTTCGCCTGTGGGATAAATATTAGGGAAAAAGAAAACCTAGATTCAGCGATGACCCGACTTTAATTCTGATGTACAGAGCCAGTTCACAAATCCCAGAAGATCATGGAAAGAGAGGAGTGGTTTCGTGAGAAGATAATGAGGCGAAAGTATACTGAAACATGAGCCTGCAAGTTTTGTGGTCCTCCGTCGTGAATAGATCTCCATAATGACTGTGAAGGTGTGAAACCCAAGCAATCCGGATTGGGTCCCCGGAAGTTTTGCTCACGGGGGCCTACGTTCGCTTTGGACGGGGGCATGTCAGTGTATCTTATTTCTCTAGGACAAGCGTCTCTAGTCTCGACCATAATATCTAACCTAATTATAGAGCTTGACAAGTGAAGTTCTCGACGTACAAAAACTTCACATCCAACATCATATCATCCAGATTTATGTATGCTCGAATCCCGTCTCGAGTTCGGAGTCTCGTCCTCATCATCAAGATTAGCATTGCTCTCAATCGGAGAAACTGTGAAATTTTTATTGGTAAACCTTGCTCTTGTCATATTTAGCTCGAGAGAGAAAGATAATGGCCGGAAGAATTCGAAGTGACTTGATCAAACAATCAAAAGATTATAACCAAGAGGAGAGTGGAATCTAGATTAAACGATCTCTAAATGCACACGCTATTGGAGTTTGGGGACTGACATTTAAAATACATATATCAACTATCTTGAGAAGATTATGAAAAAAGTTAATCTATTGCACTTGTATTAATTTAGTTCTAAACCTATCAATTTAGCCAATTTAGTCTCTCTCTCTCTCTCTCTCTCTCTCTCTCTCTCTCTCTCTCTAATGACTGAGGAATTCACCACAAGCCCCCTGCGCCCAAACAGCATCAAAGGGCTAGACCCCTATATCTCGAGGGAGATTAGCATATGATACCAACACTATGACATTCCAATTAAGACACTAGCAACTCGACGATGAGAGAGAAGTTTTTAACCAACACAACTACCCACCGTTCCTTTTGACAATTTCTTAATTGAGTTATTTCGATCAATTTTGGCTTGAAATCACTGATGTAGATACCAGATGTCCTGTGTGGCACGATCATTGATCATGCGGACAATTATTGTAATTATTTGCATTTTTTAATTTTATTTACTTTTTTTCATTGTGCTGATGACAAGGGTTGCCGTAATGGCCTAGGTAGATGTGGGTGAGGGTGGTCTCGCCAGTGAGTAGTTAGCTCCAGATACAGGCAACACAATCTAGAAGAAAAAAAGAAAATAAAATAAATATTAAAAATAATAAAGAAATTCAGAGAAACTTGGCGTCCATGCAAGCGGAATAACTTAATTGGTAAATTAATAACAGATTTGAGATTGAATTGATCAAATTAAAACGTTTAAGAATGAATTGATACAAGTATAATAGATTTAGAATTGTCGGTTAAACACAAGAGAGACTACACGACCAATTTCCCAATTGGGCATGCGATGTAAATTTTTAGTACTTTTGTGTCGATCTACAAAAGAGTATAAGGCTTCGCCGTCAAATAAAAGACCCTGTAGAATTCTTGAAGTTTGTATCTCCCACTATAAGCTTTCCCTTTCCGTAAATATTTCGCCACGCGACCGCATCTAGCGATGGCCAAACTCCAAACTAGCTAAACCCCAAACCGAGGATCGAGATCCCCACTCGAGATCCGCATGAAAGCTGAGGTAGGAAGTTCCCTGTTATACCTGCATCGGATCCTTCTCTCATGGTGGACCCGTATCTATCTATGACCCCTCTCCCTCTCAATTATCACCGGAGCTTCATAAGTGGGTAAAGGCCAAAGAAGGAAGAATGTGGGTGATGTGATGATTCTTTCCCACCTCCCGCGAAGAGCCTTGCTATATCTCTGTCGACCGCGCCTTCCCGTTCCTTCGCTTGCGCTTCTTGGTCCTCTCCGCTTTCTTAAAGCGTCCCCCTTTTCGCGTCGTTCCCTTTCTTGTTTGCTCTTTTTGTCCCTGCTTCGCTCACTTCGAGAAGATCTTCCCATTCATTCATGGGCGTGTCCACTTCCGAAGTGTCTTCTGGCCTTCCCGAGGGCGATCCGAACGCCCCAAGACCCGCCGACTCCTCGGAAGTCGCGCCTCCCGAGGAGGCAACGAAGCCTGATGGGTGCGGTCCTGCGGTGATCGACGTGCCCTCGTTGGTGATCAAACCGCCGTCTAACATCAGTGAAGAATTCATCGCTGACGGCAATGGCGACGGAGATGACTGTGAGGGAGGTTTCAAGACTCCCACGTCCGCGGACAGCAAGATTCCAGCGCTCACTGAGTGCCCGCCGGCGCCGAGGAAGCGCAGATCGGAAGCGATTCTGAACTTGAAGACCCCACCCAAAGGGCAGTTGAAGTGCCGGCGACTCTTGATTGATCTGCCGAGCGAGATTCAGTCCTTGTTTGCACCTCATCTGTTGACGAGTTTTGGCGGGGAGATGAGCCGGAGACCCAAGGAAGGGGACACAGCACCCACACGCCAACAATGAGTTCTTCTTTGAATCACATGATATCAAATCATGCGAATACAGCAGATCAGCTTTATCTTTTCATGGTTATAAGCATGCGTGGATTGTGGCGTGAGTAGTTGAAGATTTTTAAGGATCTTTGAACTGAGATATGCACTCTCAAGGCGGGAGATACAGTCGTGGAGTGAGCCGAGGACAACTCAACTCAATCCTTCAGTCAGTTCAATACAACATACATTGGCTGCCTATTATCAGAACAAGTCCCCACATGGATCCGTGTTTTCTGTGATTCGCTTATGGATCATCTCCACTAACTTAATGCGTACATCGTGTTTCTAAATTGAGCGCTTGTAGACAATTTATGACTACTGAAGATTTTAGTCTTGCGGATGCATAGATGTTAAGCATGATTTATCTTTCTCCTTTCGAACGGATACATTATAAACAGCTTAATTATTCGTGCCCAATTCAGTCTGGACATAGACGAACGTATAGATTTAGCTATATTGCATGTACTTCATTCCCTGCGTTGTGAATGTAAAATTCACATTGGTCGACTGGAAAGCTAATACTGACCGTCTAATACGGTAAGGTGAGGAACTCCACGAGGACATTCTGCTCACGACAGGAATCTGCACAATATACTTCGCGACCCCATCGATTTCCTCCATTTCTATCCTTGATTCATGACGCGAAGAAGTGGGATGAAGATATACCAAGTGCCCTTGAAACTTGAAAGAGCAGGAGAAGAAAGGATAACTAACCGTTCGGTTCTACCCAGGCTTGTGTGGAAGGTTAGCTGCATAGGTTCAAGCGGAAGATTCAGGAGTCTTTACACAAAACAACAAGCACGTGCGCGCACTCGTGCACTCCACAACAACCATTGACGAGTCGCAGACTCGCAGAAACTCGCTGAGAAGTGACCAAGAATCCAATTCGCCAACCTGTCCAGAGTTAAACTTCAGCTAACACGCGGTTTCAGGATTTCTTTAAGAGAATTCATGATGGTGTCGTAGCATTCAAGCTAGCTATATAAATGATCCAGGTATTATTGGTTGACAGGTATCTGGTCCATAATATCTGGTCCTGTTAATGAACCATGACTGCAATTCGGTAGATATGTTGAATGAACTCAATTTTTTTATAGATAGTATGTTGTTTAGAGAATGTAAAGCAAGCATTGCAAAATATCTTTTTGTTTTTCTTCTTCGTTTTGTTTCAGCAAATTATCGACACGGTTTTCGCTGCTTCATGGTACGTATCGTGTACTTGACCTCTAGGCAGCAGACGGTAACTCCCCGGGAAGCCATTTTGCGCCATATGCTGCACGACACGGTCTTGTTCGAGACCCAGAAACGTTCTTCTGCAATGGAGCGACATCCACATGCCGATCAAATTCTTCATTGAATCGACCAACTTGAATGTGTTATAACAAAGTACCGTATGCACATACCCCATGGCACATGCTAACACAGTGAAGAGCAAACCGATACCGCCGTTCTTTCGTTTGAACAGATCGGACACAGTACACGGCAGACATAAAAGAGCTTCTCTGTGCTTCGGGCCCATTTGCTCGCTCAGTAGCATTTGGATATCTGCTCAGCACCTCTCGATGGACTAACCGTCGGTCTCTCTTCGGGCCTCCAATGGCATTTTTAAGCCGAGGGTCCATAATTCATGGGCTCAAATAAGAACCCAGGTTTGCGCTTCTCCTGAAAATGAACGCTATAGAGAGTTGCAGAAAATCGGGACAAAAACAGAACATCTGCGTGAGGAACTGTTGGGACTTTGGTCTCCAAATCTCATAAAAAGGTGAATGAGAAGTTTGGAAATTTGCTCGTCCAAACACACTTTCCAAACAGACATGTTTGCCTGTATTTGAACAAGTATGTTCGGTTGAAAGATATCTATTCGGATTCGTGGCTTTTCATTCTTAATTGTTTCGCTGCCTATAAATACAAACATTGACTGTTTCGATGTTTTTTTCCCACATATAGTTTTTTGTGCTATATCGTCATCATTTTCTGCGATTATTTTGAAAAGTTGAGTTGGAAGGTTTCTCATTGGAGTAATACTATTTCATAGAAATGGCAATCCATTTTATCCTAAGAGGCAATTGTGACCTTGGGTACCAATGGAGGGAACAAATTGTCTTAAGGATACAATGTAAATTCTATGGGTCTGAATCATCCATATGCATTCAGATTAATCATTCGCATTTAATTTCTGATCTGTATATCAAGTTGGACGTTATGTCGTCACTCAATTTTCTAAGCACTGTCTAGTCTTTGTACCATAAAGAACTGCTTTTGTAGTTTCTGTTGGAACCTATATATGTACGTATATACAAAAGAGACTAGACAGTGCTGAGGAAATTGAGTGACACGGGACGTCCAATCACATGGTACCTGAAGAAGTAGTGATCTAATTTCGTGAAGATATAAAAATGCTAATGTTTGTCTTATTAGGTATGGAACTATGCAAGTATTCAAATATATTTATCGTAAGTTTAGAACTCATGTGAGATGACTCTAAGGATAGGTCGTGATGGTTGGCCCCTCGCAACCCGTGTGTGAAAACGAGTATTATTCGTCACGTGGAGATAGATGTCTTGTCCCTCTTCAAGTTGTCAACTTGCCCTCCCTATCTAGATTCGACCCTGTTAAAGAAGTAAAAAAAAATTCCTTTAATTCGACAAGTGTGCAAGAATTTATTGCGGAATCAAGACGGAATGAAAAGGATGTGGTCGTGCTCGGTGTCTCTGGGGATCATATAAATATAATCGATTAGCTGAGGGACGTGCCATTGTTGACTTTGACAAGTGAAGTGTGTTTGCTTCTGGTGATCGGTCGTTCGCTTGTGCTTGTCCGACACAACTCGTTCCTTTTCTTCGAGATTGATGTCATTGGAACCATTCATTAGGATCTTCGTTTATGGGGTTAATTGGGTACTTCTCGTCAACAATGATTCCACGAAAACGACCCCTTCTGCTGGATGCTCCCCCTTTCGATCATAGGGTTTATTCATAATATTGACTGGTGGTGGCTGTTTACTGTTCATGTTAGCAAATGCGGTGCGGTGAATGGTATAGTCGGAGATCAGAAAGCTTGAGGGTGAAAAATAAGGATTTGCTCTCTATTACTATTAATGAATTTTACGATTATCTCACATGGCTAGTCGAAACTTCTCATGCTACAAAAAAAGGGATATGGAAAGGCACGGAATCGACTCGTGATCCCAAATCATACTTCAGTTTAGGTTTCGCTACGGATTGATATTAGGAGCAACGCCGGGCTTGGCGGCCCCAGGGGATGGAGGGCTCAAACCTCTCTGGAGCTTGATTAACCAAGATTCGTGAAAGTCATTAATTACATGGTTTCCAAATGTGTAGGTTTTACATGATCAAGTGCTCGATGGATCCCGACCCTAGTAAGTAGTCCTCGTGACACAGAGATCATGATCTTTCCGATACCAATTTGATGTTCTAGGAAGTTTTAACAACCCAAGCCGGCCAAGTCACATACGACGAAGACCCAATAAAGGAAGAAGAACCCTCTCCATTCCTCAAGTCGGTACAGGTGATACTTCCTGATTCATGCATTGTCACACATCTTTGCTCGACCCAACATCTTAGCAACGCCAACGAGGCCGGTCCAAACCATCGACCATGAATTTCAACCTAAAGGATGATCTCCGTAGGCCAGGATGAGCCATAATCATTAAGGCACCGAAATCTTTATATGCTTTCCCCTAAATCCGGTCGGGGGATACAGAACGCTAAAGTCAAAAAAGGCGTGTCTACGGAGCGGGAGCATACAGAAAGATGCCCGCTTCTAACTTTGCCATGACCCACACCTCCCCTGATTTCATTTCATTTCCATAGAAAGTCGCAATTATAAGATAGAAACAAACTGAAAACTCAGTCGGGACTCCGAATCTGAGCCTGAGACAGGGTCCGTAGCCTTATAAGGAACCAAACACATGAGAACAAACTGCCAACCGGTTCGGGGCCCCGTACCCGGTGGGGGCTCCAGCGTCTTTGTCAGAGAAATCACGCACCCATACAGTCCACGCATCGGCGTTTTGTCAGATCAATCATCACTTTGGCTGGGCCCTCGCTGGATGATGATGATGATGATGATTTCATTCATATTTCGTTGTTTCGTCCGTCCATCGCCGCGTTCTGATCTCGAGTCCATGACCACCCCTACTTTTCCTTTCGCGACATTATTGAGACCAGTCTGAGGTTGGAGACAAGACAGCCTCCACAGTTCACGTGACAAGACCAATTCAATGACCCAAACAGGACTTTCTCTTCATTTTCTTCATCCAATTCCATCTTCTCGTCTTTACATGAGCTAGAATAAAAGAAATAACTACTAATTACATCTCGCTGCCACTCTTTCCCCCACTTTTTTTTTCCTTTTTAAAAAGGGAAGAGGAGAGCATGGGTGGGGGGGGGTCAAAAAGACCCAAGCCCCATCCTTTTTTGACTCTTTCTAAAGGTCTTAAAACACAACCACCTAAGAAGCAGCCACCCAAGAATGTTGACCATTTCTTCCCTTTGAAAGATCAAATACTTTCCTTTTCTTTACCCAGTTCAGACAACTAACAGGACTCAAAAAATTCGGCAAAACCCAACTTCATTCTGAAGTACAAACATAAAGACTACAACAATTTTCTTTTAACTGAGATGACAAACTTACCAATCCAAGCCTGCAACTCAATTCTTGCTTATTCCCCACATTCGCAACAGCAGATCCATTTCGCTATCTATACATACCACCGCGGCCCGGCACAGATGAAGGAATTCTCCTTCACGTTTCCTTTTCTTTCTATCCCTCTATTGGCTTCAAAATTATTCTTTTTGATCGCCAACCATGGCCTCTCATAGTCTCAGAGCTTATCGACCCACTCGGTATCGGCTGAAACCCTTCCAGATCCACGGCCACCCATCTTCCCCAATGTTCCGACGGCTGATAAGCCCTTGAAGCTGCTGCTTCCCTCGCTAAAGTTCCGTGACCTCCTTGACCTTCTTAATTTTGAGGAACTGATGTCGCCAACCTCGTGTTCAGCTTCGTCAAAGCCCTTGCTCTTAGCAACAGCTAGCCGTGCTATGCTGCTTCGGCAAAAGGGGCAGACCGGAGGATTTAGGGATGCGGTTGTGGGGTTGGGCTTGTTGTGGCAGCAAAGAGCCAGTGTGCAATGTGCACACATTTGGTGGCCGCAGTTCTGAACTTCAATGGTGCACACCTGCTCGAAGCATATGCAGCACAACTCAGTGTCACTGGCCTGCATGCAAGATTGCCCAGTTAGAGTTTTCAGTATCATTGAACCCAAGGGTGTTCCAATCATTGACATAAAGCTGATGGTTCCAATCTGGTAGTTGATAAAAAACAATTGAGACAAAAGCATCAAATGACATGATCAAATGCTTCACCCGTCATCAGGAACTATAGGATTTTCCACAGTAGATCTCAAATATCATGGGAAAGTTACAGTGAATCTCAGATGGTCAACATCCCTCAGGCTTAATTCCCGTGATTCATTTGTCAACTTAATTCACTAAGCTGGTCTATCTTACGTGAACTGGGATTAGCTAACAAGCCAATGCTCTCATAACGAAGCCAATCTACAGTTCACAAACTTGGATAACATAAATAAACTTCAGAGAGCAAGGCAAAAAGGCGACATCAGAAACCCAGCCGTTATCATACTAGGAACCATTACCTCTGACATGTCATCGTCAATCCCTACATCAGAATGTGATGGTGATGGTAATGAGTATATAGTTCCCTTTAAAATGCTTTTCTCCCTCTCCTTATTTGCCTCCATCAAGGCTCGCTCCAGTAGAAGTTTTGCATCTTGATCCAGCTCACTTATGAATTTCAAAGGTGATGGCCAGACAAGAGGCTCTGCAGATGATGGATTCAGCAGAGCGGCACATGCTCCATGCTTGTGCTTGTAAGCAACCAGGTATGGGATTCTCCTGCATCAGTAGAAGATCAGGGAACCCAGAATCAGAAAGGAAAACAAGTTACAATAAACTTCTACAAATGCGACACAAGTGAAACCGAGATTTTCTAGATGCATCTAACGCTCGAATGGAGTCAATACAATAATCCTTCTTAATTGTGAAACTTCCTTCCCGTCAAACTGCTATTTGCTAGGCTGAATCGAGAAGTTATTATCTTCTATTTTGGCTAAGTGAATCTAGAAGATATAACAAGACAGGGACACGATATATAAGGCAAAAGGAACTCACATAATCCATTGTATTCCTACTCTTCCCTTCAGGGTTTCCACTTTCTTCCTAAATCTACTTTTGTGTGAACTGCAAAAGCGTTTTCAAAATCAAAGGTAAGAGCAAGAGAATCTACCCAGATGCGTCTCTTTGAAGACGATCTGCACCCCATGCCAACAACTCGCGAATGCAATCGAGAGATCCTCCTCTTGCAGCCAGATGAAGAGGAGTGCTTCCTGGATACCTATAGACAACAAAAAATCAATCTCGTGGACAACCGAGAACTTCAACTATCAATGCCTCGTGGGATTTAAATAAGAATTACCCATATCCACCGGTTGATGCACAAACTAGAGCTCCATTATCTAGAAGAATATGCACACAATCAGGCCGTCTTTGACGGGCTGCTAGGTGCAATGGTGTGGCACCCCTGCCGTCCCTGATATTCACAAATCGTGCATATCCCCTAAAATCCATCAAATACCCACAAAGTTATCAGCTGATGACAAGCCCACAAAGGCACACACAGCGAGGGAGAGAGAGAGAGAGAGAGAGAGAGAGACCCACCAAGAGACAGCAACTGGACTAGATTGAGCAGCAGAAAGAATGGCTTTGAGGCAATTAAAATGACCGTAATAAGCGGCATAGTGCAGGCAAGTTCTTCCATTGAGCGAATCAAACATCAATACCTGCTTAACGACAACATCATCCCCAATCAGCGATCCACGTAACAAATCAGCAAGCCAAGAAGTAGTACAAGGTAAGTGTTGGAATTCGCCTACATTAGCTCCAGCTTCAAGCAGCTTTTCCACGCAGGCGATTCTGCCATGCATCGCGGCTAACATAAGCGGAGTCTGAGACCACATAGCAACCCAAGGAAATAAAAGAGTGAATCCCAGATCGAGAAGAGGAGCGAAACCCACTAGATCGAACAACTTCAGATCATTAAACTCAAGGCAGGCATTATATGAACTTCACCTGCTTGTGCCGGTTCAATAAATCAGGATTCAAGGACCGATCCAGAAGCATGGACAGAATCTGCACAACAAATCACGCACCAGAGCTCAACAAGACTTGCAAAACCCAACTTTTATTGAAGACGAAATGCGACTCAAATCAAACAAAAACAAATGTAATCAGATTAAACTACGAGCGCGCACCGAGAAACTAAACTTTAGAAAGACGGTACAGGACAGAGGAAAAGGGAAGGATTCTTTGAGAAGAATCACCTCGATCTGGCCATTTGCAGCAGCGATGTGAAGCACGGACTGGCGATCATAAGCAGTGGTCTGGCGAAGGAGACCGGAATCTCTGTCCAGGAGAGCTTCCACGACCTCCAAATCCCCAAACTGGGCAGCAGTGAAGAGCCCGCGCTCCTGGCTCGCTCCGCAGCTCAGCCCCTGACCCATCTCCTCTCTTCGCCCGCCGTCGTCGCAGCCGCCGCACGGTGTGGCGCTTCCACCTCTATGCCCAGAGAGGTGGTGGCCTGCGGTTGCTCATTGCGCCTCCCGAAAAAGTAGCTCACATATATGTACTGCGCTCTCTGCGAGAACTCACAGGGCCACAGAGAGAGAGAGAGAGAGAGAGAGAAGGAGCAGGACTCTCTAATTAATCAATTAGTCAATCTCGAGGATTAAAAAAAATCAAAGCGAAGAGGAGGGTATACGGGTTGAATCGTATTGGACATCGGATCTGCCCGGGCTGACCGTACCGCGTGACTTTGACTGTTCTGGGCAGGAGTGAGATATTTTCGGGGCAGTTGAATTGAACTCCGTCTCCCGATTCCGCGTTATTGCGCCAACCGCGGAGATTAAGGTTTTTAATCTCCGAGTCCAACGCTGCCGCCTAAATTACTGCTTCGGTCCTTGTCCGAAAATCAGACCCCGCCTTCCTGCTTCTTTACTTGTTTTCTACGACTCGTTTTCTCGTTTTCCCCCCCTTTTTTCCTCTTCTTTTTTATTTTTTATTTTCTTTAACGAAAAATCTCTTGTGTGTTCTATGCCTACTCATCCGATAATTAAATAACGCAAATTATTCGGTAGGGTCGGAATGAAAATCAGATCCCAGCCTTGACTTAATTTTTATTTTCTTCCCCTTTTCCGACGGGAATTTGGTGATAAAACCGCCGTTTTGCGCCTCCATGAAATTGGCATGGGAATGAACGTCGATTTCAGTTTTTAGTGCCAAATGTTATGTCCAAGTATTCGGATGTTAAATCGCTCCTCTATGTAACCGGTTAAATTTCTTTGAACTGTCGGCGACGATCCTATGAAATCTTTTTATGTTAGTCTTTCGTGTCATCATCAAAACAGGAGATCTAAGTATAGATCTTCCCGGACCCCTTATTTGTCTTCTTCTTATTATTACATGTATTTTGTAAAAAGGGAACGATTTAGAAAATATTTCTTTTCTAAAAACTGTTGTTCTGTATTACTTACTTAAAATATCCGTATCATTTACGAAAATATTTATACATTAATTTTTGTTAATAATGAAAATATTTTTTATTTGCCGCTACAAAAATAGATGCAACCTAGTTCGTAGTGCCCTAAAAAGCTTTGCACGTACACTTTTATTTCTAAATTAACTCTTACTTTTTTCCCTTTGATTCAGCTTTCAATTATAATCCTTTTTATCATTTCGGATAATCTCTCCACACGACCAAAGTACGCCTTTCATCTTATTCTTCGCTCCATGTGATCTCTCCCTTTATTCCTCAAATATCTTAGTCCACACGTGCGAACGTGTCCTTACAGACATTTTTTAATTAATTACTTGGTGGGTATCAAATATTACTGGATTAGTTGGGGGGCGGACCGTATGAATCGTGCACAAGCGGCTTCAAAGTCCCCGCGGATTTTCCATTCGGGGCATCCGCCGGTGGGAGGGGTAGAAATGGAATTTCGACAAGAATTTATAAAATTCATTGATCTAAATTTGACCCGTGTGTTTTTGGACGTTTGATTGGCCAACGAGGACCCGCCATCTCGAAGACTTCCGCCATAGATGGTGGCGGCGGCGGTCGTGGAGGGGTGAGTTCACATGTCGAAGTTCACGTCAGCACCTCAATTTCACCTCCTCCAAATGGCCCAAGTTCGTATTTTTAACCCGTGCACGCTTGAACAAAGAGAGGTGAAGAATTGCCAAATCATCCCAATATCATAGAATCAACGACGATGCGACGAGCCAGACGTCGGCAACCAATCCCCTCGTCGGCAATCACATGGATGGTCGGAGTTTGACCGGGCGAGATGAGTTAAAACGAGCATCACTTTCAAGGGAGAGGTGCTGAGGAAGCCAGCAGACAAAGGAAGACATACGTGGAAAAGGAAGGGGGAAATGGATGGATTTGAGCCCTTGGAATCACACCGCAAGCAAAGCATAAAAATCTCAAAACTAACATCCGCGATCTTGACGTAGTTGGCGCTTTCCTGGGTCGAAAAAAAAATTGTCTTTTCAGTCAAGCCAAGCACTTGTTTTTAACCCCCTTTTTTTTTCCTTTCCTTTATCCTTAACCCTGTTCTTGAACAGACTTCAGATTTGTCCAACGATAGGAATGTGTCTTCAGATTTGTATGAGCAAGCGCTTTCGCTTAGGAATTTTACTTTGTTATGCTGTCATTTCACCTCCCCGTCCATGTCTTTAATAAAGAGGAGACGGCTTATGATTAATTGCCTGTGTTACTGTGTTACTTTACGCATCGCATCCTTTGGAATCACGTCTCGGGTTGCCTCGGGTGCATATCATGCCTTTAATAAAGGAGAGACGGCTTATAGTTAACTTCCCGTGATGTTGCGTTCGCGTCGTGTTCTCTCAAAACGCGTGTCCGGCTTCCTTGTCTGCATATATCCATTCGTATTTTAGCCCATGCTGTCAACCCCAGAAGTTAACTCGCAAACCTGCCATAACGAGTGGCTGCCGACACATTATTTTGCCGGATCTATGGTGCATTCAGGACTCCGACGTGCTTCAGAAACATTATTAGTCCATCGGTCAGTAGTCATTTTCATCGATTTACAGAACCCTAATCAACAGAGCGAAGTAAATGCCATATGACAGAGTTTAGGTGAATTTGAGTAGATATATTGCTGGTCATGCGACTGCAAGCAGAACTGGGTCTTTAATTAATTTATTTTTAAACTTTGTTTAGTATTTGTTTAATTTACTTATCAGTTTTTAATTCCCAGATAAACCCGGGAGGGGTGGATTCAGATCAGGTTCAACCGAGGCTAGACTAGACAATTTCACTAGAGGACAAGGTGTCGGTGGCCGTGCCGTACTGTTGTGTATGGATGTTAGAGAAGATCAGACGAGTCTTCCCTTTTAACCTTTGATAATGAGGTGTTTCTGCTTGGGCTTGGGAGCAAACAAGAATCTGGAACTTAGCCTATGGAGTTGAGGCTGCTACGAGAATTCAGAAGAGCATCTTTCAGCTGTTTCCTTTTTGTTGCAAGTGGAATTCTCTAAGCCCACTGGATGTACCTACTACCTTAGCAAAGGTTGGTCCTGATGCTCGGAGACTATGAATGGAAAGTCTAAAATCGACACTGTGAACCTAGGTTAAGTCCGTGATCGTTATAAGTAGAGACATCTTGGGAAACACCTAGGATTTTTGGTTACGGCAAAGTTTATCCTGTAGGCCAGGCTACAATTCTGCGGCAGATTCTCCAACAAAGAAGCAGAAAAGGAAATGTCCCGATGCTCACTGGGAAATGATGGGACGACGATGCTACGTGAATTTTGCAATCCCATGGAGAGAGATCAGAGAAAAAGATGGGAAATATTCCCAGAAACTAATTTGTAGGTCCCTGTTGGAAAGCTTTTTATATATGTTGGTCATCATTCTTCTCTTTTTAATTTAATGATCCGCCGGGCGAGATCATAACTAACGAGCTAACAATAAGAAAATTAACACGGCAATCCATTATTGCTACGAATCTACTTAAATTCGAGTTCGCCATGACTAGAATCAAACCTACAACCATCAGTTCTCGAGCCGAAAGCGTGCAACGTCCTTACTATTGGCTCAATCTTAAAATGGGTTTTGCCGTCCCTTTTTTCCAAAGGTGTGTGTGTCTAGAGCCCATAAAGTTCTCATGATGGAAAATCACATCCTTAAGTGGATCGCACATAATATGTAGTACCAATGAACCAAAGCTAAATCATATTGATGCGATATGTTTGCAAAAGCAAATTCGAACTGTTTCGATATGGACAGGTTGGAATCAATATCAAGACATCAAAGCGATGTGCAATCTTTTTAACAGCGCTAGCAGTTTCGATTCACGATTTTCGAGTTATATATCAATTCGTCTTCCTTACAAATGATAAATGCCATCAATTCCAAAAGATTGTACAGACTATTATGGTCGAGGTACAATATTGCACGGCCGAAACTTTTGAAATTACACATTTGGAATTCTATTTCAACTTGGAAAAGCCCATAACATTACTAACTTTTCGTACAATAAACAAACTCATATCAAACACGTTAGGTGCTTTGGTAGGCAACTCAGTGCCTCGAAGGCTCGTGCTTCCAAGCCGCTTACATCTGCTCGATTGACCGTTTCTTATCCAACCTAATGTGTTCCGGTTCTAACTCGGCCCGTATTATGCCCGCCAATTAGATTATTAGCAAGCCGACAAGCACCTAATTCCGTGGGTTAGATACCTAAGTAGATATTTTGACGTTAAGGATATGATAGTTTTTATGATGCTGAATTATTTGTGGGATTCCGACACTTCACCTACCAAGCATGGCGAGAAAAATCACACGTCGGCGAGAAAATCTAGTTTGACCACGTAATCTTCTAATCTTTCTAATCCTCCACCAAAGTATAAAATTACAGGGTTTCATTACATGGCTGTATGCAAATGGGAAGGACGAGGGAATTCAGCAGATCAAGAACTCGATTATCAAATAACAAGTCTGAAAATACTGCTTGCGTTGGGGATGTTGGATCTACCCGGGGCATGGAGCTATCATTTGTATCTGAATCTACTGTTCCGACGATCATTACGAAACGCTCCTTTCCCTGTTGAACTTTGGTCCAACCTATCCCAACAAAGCCACCGAGTTCGACCCTTCTTCTTGATACCCGTGACGCCATCACGGGACGACCTGCTCCCTGTAGGTCCACAGTCGCTTGCGGCGTATGAAAGAGCCGAAGCATAAAAACTCGACCGCAAGTTTTTATTAAACGGGTATACCATCACATTCACCTAATGACATAATCACCCTGTTAATTAAGCCGAAGGAAGAGTGACCTTCTAATCCTAATGACATAATCACCCTGTTAATTAAACCCAACGGTAAGCAACATTGGTTTCAAGAAAATGTGTTTTAGTATAAACGACAAATAACTCTATCAATACTTGAAGATTGCTAGGGGAATCTAGCTAGTAGATTATTGATACAAGAGAGTAGATATAGGTTTACATAAAGCCGAACCATTATAAAGTTCTATATGCATAGTTCATTATCTTTCTGCTTACGTACATTACTTTCTGATAGAAGTGCACTGCACTATTCACTGTAACATGCTCTTGTGTATATCAACTTTCTGATCATATCAGTTATTTAGCTAAATCAAACTTAAGGGTTTAATTTCGCCATATTTTGTCAAGTTTCTTAAGATTATCTATTCACTCCTATAGATCTTATTGATACTGTTAACCACCAAGAAGTTCCACTCTTGCATGTTCAATAAGTTCTTGAGTCGATTATGGACCATCTCGGCTTATCCAAGATTCGTTTTGGCTTTTCAGGCGTATATATGTCGGTGCATATCAGTCGGCCCTTTGCAAACGACAGCTGGAAAGTAGTGCTTAATGGGTCGTCGCTCGAGGAGTTACGAGCTCCTTTGCTCAAAGTAGTTTGTCGTAGTTCGAGTTGCATCGCGTCCAAAGCCAATTTCGGGCCAACTGTGGCTTGCAGAATAAAATTTGGTGCTTGGTAAGGGTATATTGTATACTGTTTTCAATGACTCAACTTGATTGTCATGAGCAAAAACTCCTTGGAAAGGGCACATGTTGCGACCCTTTTGAAGTTTTGTGGTTTTTACCCACAAGTCAATTCTGTATTTTGCCATTTCAACGAGCTACATTGAGTTGAGACGTTTTGTTCAGTCTCTACTCAATGTCCTGGACTGAATCATCTTCGCTTGAGATCTAAAAGCTGTTCTTTTCCCTCCCTCCCGGAAGACGTTCCGAGCCGATTTCTTTACAAATCAAGCTGGAGAGAAGCAAACTTTCAAAAGCTTCCTTGCATGGCGAAGCCAGAGATTGAAGACGAAACCGATTCCATTCCCCGATAGCCCCGACAGCGGAATTTATGATTAATTATGCAAGTTTCGCTTAAAAGCGGGAGTCATCAACATATTTCTTCAAGCAAGAGTTTACTGTCTGTTGATGAATTGACGGATGAAGGAGACATAGGAAGCCACTAGCGCGTTCTTACATCAAAGAGTGCGAGCCAAGCTTTGAGCCTTGGTCTCCAGAACCCGGTCGAAACAATCCAACCCAGCATGGGACAGGTAAAGCTCACGAGCGGGTAATTAAGGAACCCGGCACCAACCCGTCCGCGTGCATTAAGTGAGCTCCATAGAACTCGGTCGGCTGAATCAATACGTGCAGCTTGAATCGGTACATCTTTATGAACCGAATGATAAAAGCTTCGCCGCGTCATTATTTTCTTGGCCCTTCATGGCTCTGAACAGACCGTGATTGACAGGAAACGCAACGAAACGTATGAAGGGAAAGGAGTGGGAAAGGAGAGATGTTTATGTGGAGTGTCCACGGAAGTTGCAGCGATGGATTGCTCATGGCGGCGAGAGAAGAACGGACCCACGTTTGGAGTGAGAGATTAGGAATCTCGCGGGTGCTTGTCACGATGATTCAGCTTAGATACGGATCTTATTGTCTTTTTGGGGCGGAATCTTTACGATAATTTGAGAGATTCCTTGTGGATCCTTCATTGTCCCGATCTCAAGCAGCCATTTTATATGGAAAAGACTCGATTGCGTGCTGATTGCAGGTAAGGGGAAGCGATGGTCGGACACGTTTCGGCGCATGGAAACGCCAGAATTTTTCCAGACGATCCAATCATCGGTGAGCGAGATCCTTCGCTTAGGTTTTGTTAGGTACGCGAGTCCCATCACGAGATTTCCAAAGGTTACGCGGTTGGAACTTCTCTTTGCAATCCATGTGCCCGGAGCTTTTAGCAGCAGATCATCGAAGCACCTGATTAAAGATTTAAGCAGGTTAGCAAACTCCACCGCAAGAGCCAGAACAAATCCAAGGATGAGTGCGTCTGTTTTACGAAAAATGTATAATTTTGGAAAACATTTTCCGAAAAATCGTTCACTTGCAAGAATGAATGAGCAAAAAGTATTTTCATCGTTCACGAAGATGTTCATAAAATATATTTTATTGGCTAATTATCTCAAGAGATACAAGTAATCATTTTTTTAACAAATTATTCATTTTTCGCGAAACAAATAGAGCCACGTCAACTCAATTCACCTACGAAAAAGAGAGAATCGTGGGCTGCAAAATATACTAATTGACCTTTGGGCCAATATAACGTTGACGAAAGGCCCAATAAGCGAATCCGTCATTTGGGCAGGAAAGGACAATCATTTTAGACCGGCCAGGTCCATCAGGACCCACTTAGAGTAATCAAGGGAAATTCAATCGCTAGGATTTTAAGGCCCGAATCTGAGCCCAAACCAACGCTTGATCCAGTTTTTCTTTATCACAGTCCTGCCATTGATTAGGCCCATTTGAGTTACCTGAACCGTCGCCTGCTTTCGGGTTTTTAGCCACGGATGCTCCGATGTAATTCACGGCTTCGTTTGCCAAAGAAGAAAATGGAAAGCTGTGTTAGCGTCCCGAAATTCCCGCAAGAACTCTGTGCAGCGCTCGAGATATGTAGAATTAACCGAATTTTCCGTTCCTGTTAGGAAATTGCAACATAAATTTTTTGTCTAAAATGACATCGGCTAGTACGCCACCAATTCAACTGTTCTTCACTATCGGTATGTCCCCCTTGCTAAGGTTCTAGCTCTCGAACAAAGAAACGGTTGACCTAACATTTTAGTGGCCCATCGAACATGACATCGTTACCCTCAATTTTCGCAGTGTACGATTTATAAAGTGGCAACAGTACGTGCAATTTGCCAAAGCAGCAAATAGCCATATAACAAGTGGTCCAACAATAAATAGCGTCCGAGGCGCAAGTGAAGACATCAAACGCTTCTGCTGCAGCGCGTAAACAAGTAAATATAAGCCACAGTGTCATTTGTCCAGGTCCTGTCCAGAATGTTTCACTCGATCTGGATTAGCACTAGAAAAAGAAAGAGGAATCGCGAACGCGGTGGAAGGTTAGAGAGCCTTCGGGGCCATAATTAGCACTACTTTACTTTTATTTTTTTAAAATTAGGAGAGAGAAGAAGCGACTTGAAGACGCCAGATTTCTCCAATGTCTCCTTTATTTTTTCCGACAAGACCCAGAATAGCCCGACCGGCTCTATATATACACCGGACACCTTTGCTCAGCTCTCACCAGAGATCATCCGACAGCGTTCGTTAATACCTTGCAAAAAAATTCCAATTTTTGCAAATCCCTCTACTCAGTGATCACAATGTCGCTCATTCCCAGCATCTTTGGAGGCCGCCGAACCGACGTCTTCGACCCATTCTCTCTAGACATTTGGGACCCTTTTGATGGCTTCTTCACCTCCTCACTCGCCAGCGTGCCTGCCTCGGCTCGCGAAACTTCGGCATTTGCAAATGCACGAATTGATTGGAAAGAAACTCCAGAGGCCCACGTGTTCAAAGCAGATGTTCCAGGGCTGAAGAAGGAGGAAGTGAAAGTTGAGGTGGAAGAGGGGAGAATCCTTCAAATCAGTGGGGAGAGAAGCAAGGAGAAGGAGGAGAAGAACGATAAGTGGCACCGGGTTGAGAGGAGCAGCGGGAAGTTCATGAGGCGGTTCCGCCTCCCAGAGAATGCAAAGATGGACCAGATCAAGGCAAGCATGGAGAATGGGGTTCTCACTGTGACTGTGCCTAAGGAAGAGGAGAAAAAGCCGGAGGTGAAGCCCATTGACATCTCTGGTTAATCCTGGAGTCTGTTGTGCTGATGCAATGCAATATGCCATGCCATGAATACAACTCTATGAGTTGTGAATAAATGATTTGCTTCTGTTTGTGTCGTTGTGTGGTCTTGCTTTTCAGTATATCCAAAAAAATGTAATCAGCTATCACTTTTTCAGTGAAAATAACTCAAGCTGAATCGTTGGATTTCTTACAAGTTCCTCGTATCTTCCTCGGATTGTGTAGTATCAATGCAAACAAGCAAGCTCAACAAAACAGACAAAGTAAATGGTGAAAAGAAAATTGAAAACGGATGTTCTATATCTTCAGAGTATTATCGGAAATTTCTTTTCTTGCCTTAAGCTTACCATTCTACACTAGTAAATAAATAAATAAAAATCTCCACATCAGTTCTTCCTTTTTACTTCTACTCTTTGATAAATAAATAAAATACCACCAAAACTCTGGAACAGTGCAAATTTACTTTCACTCTATACCACATGATCTGAGGGATCAGAAGGCGAACCATGTATAAATATCCTCCAGTGTAAAATACCAAAAGGTCAGTGATAGCATTTGTGATAAGGCATAGCTCACCAATGTATCAGAATTGCAGTAAGAGCAACA
Source organism: Melaleuca quinquenervia (assembly GCA_030064385.1). NCBI lineage: Eukaryota > Viridiplantae > Streptophyta > Magnoliopsida > Myrtales > Myrtaceae > Melaleuca > Melaleuca quinquenervia. Next base: position 26,170,614 of record CM057719.1, on the reverse strand, counting down.
AAATTGAGGTCACTTACATTGCTGTGCTCCCAGCGTTAGAAGAAGCATATGTTATCTGTTCCTTTTATGACAGGAACTCTCCAATGTTTTTCAGGATGCCCTTATCATACGGGTTCCAGAAAGTCAAATCAGTAGAACTTTTCCCTAGATAAGCAAATGATGAAAAATAAAGACAAACAAAGAATCTCTCAAAAAATTTGGGAAGAACCATCGAGCTGACAAGAAAAGCATTTAGATTTACCTTGTTCAGATTTAACTTGGTGTTGAAACTCCGGATACTTCTTCCAGTTTATCTGAAAAAGATGCATGCTAGGATGATGTGTAATACAGAATCCATCCAAGTAAAGAGAAATATGTTCATGGAAGGTTGCCCAACTGATTGCACACTTACCCACTCATCAGTTCTAATGTTGAAACATATGCAGTATATATGCCACATGAAAAATATACCCTGCATGACCCAAACAAATTATACGCTTGCACAATACTATTATATATACAGGAAGTTACGGATAAGAAATTTGTACACAAGCAAAATATTGAACCTGCCATAGCAATTGGAGAAGAGAAAACAGCATTCCACCAATGACCAAGTCTGCAGCCATATTATTCTGGAGCCGTAAAAAGATGGTTTTAGGTCACCAGGTCATTTGACAAGCCAATTGGACTTTATATACTTCAAATGATGCTCAAACCGCAACTACTAACCTCCGGTCTTGTTGGGTACAGAACTGAAGATTTAGAAGCAACTGACAGCCAGCAAACAGATGCACAAGACAGGAAAAAGAACACGTGAAAGGCCAGAAGATGAATTATATCTAACGCATAAATCATGAATGATGGAAATAAAGATCAGCTCCAAGCCTGAAAGGCCAAAAAGAGGAACGACCTATGCTCAAAGCTCAAAGGTAGTGAATACAGCATGCCGAACTATTTATCATATTTTTAAAATGTACACAGAAGTTAACTTGTAATAGTCTTTAACAAACCTACGCAGTGATCACAGCTTGAGAACATTTCTAACATGCAAAACATCATCGAATACAGTGTGCTGGGTTATTCATGCAATCTAACATCCAAACAGAAAAGTTACATTGACCCTCAGGAAAATATGCATTGATTAAACTTGATTGGATGAAGATGGATGCTTCCTCACATACCCTAATTTATATAAGACTACCTCAGCAATAAATTACCAATTTCTTTGTCTGTTCATCAATTCATCTGCAAATAATGATTGCCTATAATAATGAGCAGTACCAGCAGTTGTATGAAGTAGCATTGACAGATACATGGATCCAAATGATTAGCTTGGGAAATTTAATGTCACATAGTTTGGTCTAATATCACAGATTTTCTTCTTCTTTCTTTCAAACTCTACGCTCACCTCACCTGCAAAATCATTGTGTTCCCTGATCATAATCCAGGGGGAACATCTCATTGCTAATCTAATGTTTATAAAGCATTGGATAAAGTCAGGCAGCACAAGTCAAACTTACACTTAGATGAGCAGGCCACAAAAGAAGACTCGGTGATAAGAAATCCAGACAAAAGAGCCATGAAAAAAAGATAGTTATTCTGACCTGCATAGTAATGCCAACACCAATGTGATGCGGTGGAAAAAGGCTTCATGATTACAAGTAAGAATGATGAAGAATTAACTAATCGTATTAAGGAGTCTCTTATAATTTCAGTTGCCAAGTGGAGGTTAGCATCACCTATACAATTTCCAAACGCAGGGCAATGGTGGTCAAACCCTTTGATATATGCCTCGCAACTTCTGCAATATCTTACTCTTCCCATTAAAGAGCTAGTCTGAAAAAGAAGGGCAGACAAGTTTGAATAAATGACTTTCGAGTCATATGGGAGTGCCGATTAAGTGATAATGACATGTGCCCCTGCTATGTAACTCATAGAATGAGTAAATTGGAACAATAGATCGCGACCGAGTATAATCACATGTTTAGTTACTTCCCAATTTTCAGTACCTCGCTGACTTCCGAGATGGAACCATCACAACCTTTGCTTGATAAGGAAGGTTCAGGTATTACACGGCCAGGATCTCTTTTTAACATACTGTAATCATATAAATGGCAATTAGAACCAGTCACCACAGATATAAAAAAAAAAAGCATCTAAATAATGACAGGTCAGAATTAATGGATTCACGCAGGTAAGAACTCATAAGTCGGAGGGGTGACAAGGACCAACCAGCAAAGACCAATTATAAGCATGGCAACCTCTCCATGGAACAAAATATCCACCAACATTGGAATTGCTGCAATGGAAAGTAAACAACAATGAGCCAGGATGCTGCGTTCTTTCACGTCGTGCCTAATTATATTGCAGAAATCCATGATGGATGATTGGATAATACAAAGTAATACACCTTTCCTTGGATAAAAAAAGAGACTATTTGATCTATATTTGTTTGACTTGTTAGTGAAGCAACTCTACTCTACTGGAAGCACAGAATCTTGCTCCAACGAAAAGCCGGTAAATTTTGACTCCGCTTGTTTGTGAAAAAATGAATGGCTTAGAAAATATTTTGCTGAAAGTGATCGCTTATATCGCTTGTAAAAATAAATGAACGAATTATATTTTGATCCTCCGCAAAATGCTTATTATAAAAATTATTATTAATGATGAAAATATTATTCGTTAACTAGTAACTTTCAGCAACATGAACAATTATTTTAAGAAAATATTTTCAAAATCATTCACTTTTTCACGAAAAGCATCAATTTAGGATAAGCTAAGAGAAACTGTTCGCAGCCTGATAAATACAGTCGTTGCTGATCGTAATGGAGGGTCTCGTGCTGTGCACTGCTCAACCATACTCATCAGCTACTGACCACAGTCCGATCAAGATGCATGACCCGGATGATAAAGGGCATAGAACAATTATCGAACTAAAGAGTACATACTATCTCAGAGCCATGTTCTGCTCATTTTACGAAAGGAAGGAGAAAATCACCTTCTCTGACGACGCTCACATAGACAACCCAGATGTATATGATACTTAGAACAACGAAGGCAGGGGCTGAAGCATAGACTCCGAGAACTCGCCGACACCTCCCTCCCAATGCCACAACCAACACGAACATCAGAGCTGCACAGGACAAAAGCCAGCATACAATTCGCATCTCGCAAAATCCGGCTATGCACGCACAGAGAGAGAGAGAGAGAGAGAGAGAGAGAGAGAGAGAGAGAGAGAGAGAGAGACCTGAGAGGGCGAGCTGAAGGAGGAGTGAAAAGGTGCGGAAGAAGTGAGGAATCAGAGCGAGGGTGAACTGAGTGAGGAAGACGGAGATGCCGGAAGTGACGCATCGTCCGATCGAGCTCGTGCGAACGTCGCGCGTCCTCCGGTCGTCGATTTCAGCCATTTCCTGCTCCGATTCTTCATTTCTCGCGCAAAAACTCGCGCAAGACCGGCTCACACGCCATTTCAACCCGCTGAGGTGAGAGAGGAAAGTAGAGAGCAAAGCAAGCAGGCCTCCCTCTTTTTTTTTTTTTTCAAGCAGGCCTCCCTCTCACTTGGCAGATAAATTAAGAGTCGCTTCCGGGTTTGCATAGTAATGTTTCAATTTCTCCTAATTTATATTATTTTATTTCTCGAAATAAAAAAATAAAAATTCATTTGATTACGTGAACTTAGAAACAATATTCTTGTTCTCGGAAACAATTTTAGAAACAAGTTAATTTTTTCGTTTTTTCTTTTTATCAGTCACCGGTCGCCCTCCGCCAACCCCCACCTGCTCGCCCGCCCACCGCCGCCGCCACCGCCGCTTCTTGAGCATTAAGAAAAATAAAAAATTTATCAATCGTACTAAATACATTCCTATTCATTTTCTATTATAAGAGTACAAATTTTATATAATTACAAAACGTTTTATTTTACTCATAAATTATTATGGGGAGTATAAATGAAAAAAAAAATTTATGTAAAAAAACTCTTTCCCATAATGGAAGCGTTACCATACACACCCTTAATAGCGTTTACACAACTTAAATTTTATCTAAAGAGACGAGTTTTCTTAAAATGATTAAGAGTAAGATATGATTTTTTCGCATCTATCTAAAATTTGATTAATATTTCAACTTTAGACGAAGAAAAAAGTCAACGAAATGTTTAATCTTTCAAAAATTAAAATAATTGGGCTTTTTATGTATTTCAGTAGTTAGTTTAATAAAACTAATTTTGGATTATATAGTATTTTCTCATTCAAGTGAAAGTTTGCCACACTTGAGTGAAGCTATTTCATACACAATTACATAAAGCAAGTTTACGTACATATGCAGGACTCATCCAGTTTGTAGTTTTAATTAGATATATCAAAGAAGCTAATTGAGACGGTTTTGGATCACATCATAAATTGTTCGATTCAAATCGACTTATATACCCTGTGAGTAGTAGTAGGGAGGCTCAGGTAGGGGTGAGCAAGTGGAACCGCCTGCCCGGGAACCGCCCGGTTCTGGGCGGTTCCCGGACGGGCGGTCCGGTTCCCAGTTCCACAAAAAATGGAACCGGGAAATTTGGTCCGATTCCCGGTTCCGGGGGTGGAACCGCCCGCCCGGAACCGGACCGGTACTATTCAAAAAAAAATTCCTGAAGTTTGTATTTGTGAATTTGTGAAGTTTGTACACGAATTTTTACATTTTCTATTCTGTATTTTAGTCTTGAGGTGCATTTTTTGACACGTCCAAGTGGAGTGGACGTCCAAGTTTCTGGACGTGGTGCACATCCTGGACGTCCAGTAGTGGACCGTGGACGAGTGGACGAATGTGACAAGTGACCCGTGAACGTGTAATTATTTTATGTTTTAGATTTTTTTTTTCGCGTTAATTGGAACCGGGAATCGGATCGGACCGGCAAGAACCGGACCGGAACCACCCAATCTTGTTCGGTCCGGTTCCCGGTTCTCCATAATAGGGAACCGGTTCCTAGGGGAACCGGGAACCGCTCGGGAACCGATCACCCTTAGGCTCAGGCAAAGGCCAAAGCTGAGGTCGAGGTTCGGGCACAAGTTGAGACCGAGGTTGAGGTTGACGCTCAACCATGAGAGCCGCCCTTGGCTGCAAATGTTGTTGACAACGATAGCTGATGCCTTTCACCACCTCTTGTGTGCTTTTCATTCATGATTTTTGTTTGATTTAGCTTGCTCAGGTAATTGAGGGCTTGTCATTCAATAGTGTACCATGACTTATATACCCATGTCGCTCAATATCCATGTTCATAGATATCTATCTATCGAGATTCATCCAAAATTTTTTATTTAGTGTTCCACATAGAAAGGGAAGGTGCACATCGCGGCCTGCCCACCGTGAAGCAAGTAATTCGTTGGTTTGTGTCGTTTGAGGACCGCTAGGCCTCGTCAACGAATGAGCGACAAAAGAAAAGCTGCGAGATTTAACATAAATATTTTGAGTGGAAGTGATGTCATGTGAATTCATATCAAATTTCTTCATACATAATTTGGATTATTTGTGGCGTTGAGGAAGTTACACTTTGGAAGAAATTCCAAAAAGATAGTGTTTATTTTAAATTAAAAAGTACATCTTACAATAACTTGGGCTCATAATATAAGGAGAATAACAAAATAAAAGAAAAATACATCGATAAAAGGGAAAGCAATTAAAACACAATTGGAAATCTGCAAAATACGTATGAAATCTGCGACATCTCGAAAATTAAGGAAAATGTGCGAATCAAACATTGCAATCCATTTATAATTCCGAAAATCACGCAATCCTTTTTAATTTATATGACCGTCCGCTCTTTACGACAGTTCAATGTTTTTGCACGTTGTTCTACATCACTTTGGCAGTACCGCGTGAAAAGGGAAAATGTGAACACTGCTCCCACTCCCAGATGACCCATTTCCCTTTTTCACACCTAAAGCAGGAAACATAAGACTTGCTTTTCAGACCTTTCTGTAGTGCTTCCCCAAATTAAATTATTTTTAAGAAGGCGAGATTTTCTAACAAAACAAAGACACGACATACAATATCAAATTCTCATATGATATTTTAACGCCTTTTTAACATCTAATCAAATATTTAAACTTTTGACCCCAAAAAGGGTCAAGGAATAATTTTTCTTTGAAAAGTTAAAATGATCAGGCATTGCACGTTTCCGTATTAAGTTTGGTAGGAATAATTTCTTATTAGATGGAGTTTTCTCGTTCGAGTGAAAGTCAGTCACCTTTTGGCGTGCTATTTCACATACGTAGCAACTTTGCACGTGTAATCAAGCGAAACTTCTATTGCTCGTGTTGCCAATAATGCCGCGTTGAAAGCGTCTTATAAAACTCGAAAGTCTTAGGTTTTTTTATTTCAATGTGAGTATGTTTATTGCCTTATTCAATTCATAAGCTAGAGAATCGACAAATCAAATCAAAACAATGAGTTATTATATCCTCTTGTCAATTGGTAGAATTCGTAATCAACCTATTTAAATAAGTCCTTCGAAACTAATGATTTGGAGTTTCTATTTATTACACCGCTGGCTGTTTGTATTGTTTGAATCTCGAACTATGCCCGTGCTCTTTTCTTGTTCTAACGTACTTTTCTGGTTCGTTTCCTCGTCAAATATGGGGCGCGCCACGACTGGTTGTCGGGACAGAATCGTGGACGACTTTACTGGTCGAGGTATTGTTAAATATAAATAATCATAAAAAAATGTTATATTCCGAAATATTGAGTGAAAATACTGACGTGTTCTTTACAGCACTCTTCAATTACACTCCGTACAGTGACTCCCGGTCCAAAGTGGCTGATTAAGCCGGCGTAGACTAAACTCGGAGGAGCCGAGCCGACTGGTACAAAGAGCCGCTCCGACCGAGTCGGGCCGACTCCGAGTCTGGGTCAGAAGAGCGAAGACCAAAACGAGCGGCTAGCAACCCACCACCAAACGCCACTTGAGCCAGCGTGGGCCACGTGTCAAGGCGTTGATGGCCATGGCCCACTCCAGTTGGTCCGCAATCCGACGTCTTCGCGTGTTTTACGGTTCCACGTGTATGGTGTCTATTCGATGGCCTTTGGCGTGACACTCGTGAACGCGTGGTACGGCCCGTCGCATCTGAATTATAGTTGCTTAGCTGTTTAGTCCGCACGCGCAAGTCACGGAAAGCTTGTGCTCAGAAGCCAAAATGTTACGTCAATACACAATCACAAGGCAAGAGCGCGAATTGATTAATAATAGGAATAAACGCACTAAAGATCTTAAGAATTATTATGAAAGTATAATTAAATACTACAACTTTCAATAAATTTAATAAATCCGAATTCTTTTACAAATTATTAGTAAAATTTTAAAAATTTCATGAAGATGCAATTCGAATTTAAAATTTTCAAAAAACACAATCGATTGAAATATTATACTAAATTAATTGGACAAGTTTTATGACTTATTATTATTTGATAGTTTTAGACTCAATTGTACTTTTATGACTTTTTTTTGAATTAATTGTGTTTTTTTTAAGTTGTAAGACTCAATTGTACATTTATGATGAGTTTTATAATTTATAATATATTTCTTCTTCAATAAAATTAAGCAAATAGTGTGTATAGAAATATACAGCAAAATATGCTAAACTTGATCGTTTTCGGGGTGCCAACTCCATCCCTGTTTTTTAAATATATTAAATCCCAAATGTGAAAATTGATCCCTGAACTTTCTTTTAATGTGTAAGTTGGTCATTTAACTTTCGACTTGTTAATGTGGTTTATGAACCTTTTTATACATATTCAGTGTAATTCCTTGAAAAAAAACATGGAACGCTTTTATACAGTTTAGGTATTAAGTTTAATATGTATTAAAAATGTAGAAATCATAATAAATAAACTAAAAGTTCATGAGTCGTATACCTATTGAGTTAAAGTTAAGGAGTGAGATTGAATAAATTAAGAGTTTAGATATCACATTTCATATTAAAATCGAACTTTGGAGGTTATTTTATGTTATCTTTCCATTTAAAAAATTTTGTGGGTGCCCAACCTTTGGAGATCACGCTGTAGAAATTTCCATTGTTAGTTTAACCAATCCAACTAACCCAACTTAAATCGTAATTAGGGGATGAGCAAGTTGGATTATCAAACCGAGAACTGCCTAAATTGATTGGTCTGGTTTAGTGCCTATAGACATTGGTCCAGTCCCCGATTCTCAAAAAAAAAATCAATATTTGAACAATTCGGTTCCTGACTCCTAGGACAGACAAACATGACTAATTATAATTTTTTTAAAAAAATTTGCAATTTATCAAGGATAAAGATATTTAAAAAAAGTTTACTTACCAAAAAAAAGATATTTAGAAAAGTAAAAAGAACTTAATTTAAAATTTTAAGGTATTAATCATTAGCTAACTTTATAGAAAAATGAAAAAAGTAAATAAATTTAACTTTTTATAAAAATTTCAAGGTCTCATTAGATCGTTTGAGTGAACTAGTCCCTCAATCTTAGAGAGCAGAAAATCAGTCCCATCAGTCTCACTCTCGATTATGAAAGAAAAATGGACCACTCAGAGACCGATAACCCCTAATTATAATCCATCATCTTCTAAGTTCTAACCCAGGCGATAAACTAGCCTGAGCCGGGCCCAGCCGAGCCGACCACAGTCACCAGTTCTGCAGTCGGCTAAGAGTGTTTGCGTTTTTGTTTCTCTTTTCTTTTTGGTTGGTTTTTTGAGCAGGTCTTGCTTGATTTTACCAATTTTCCAACGTCTTGACCCAAAGAGCTTTGCTACTTCGCCCTCTCTCTCAGAAATGGAGTCGGGCATGGCCTGCGACAGCGACGACCTCCCATTGCTTCAAACTCAGCGCACGGGAAGCTCGCGTGCCTCTCAATAAAGTCAACAGGTTCATTCCTCAAGGACCCTTGCCGGAAGTGCCCAATCCGGAGAGCGAGCCATGGAGGAGGGCAAGGGAGCGTTGGCCCAGAGCGTCATCGACGCAGTCAACGAGATAGCATCCATTTCGGGCTACAGGGGCGCGATCAAGAAGCAGTACTGCAATCTGGCCAGGAGACTGAAGCTGTTGACTCCGCTGCTCGAAGAGATTAGGGACAGCAAGGAGTCAATGCCCGAGGGGACAATCGGAGCTCTCGCCTCGCTCTTGGAGGCTTTGGGTTCCGCGAGGGAGCTGCTGAGGTTCGGGACCGAAGGCAGCAAAATTTACCTGGTGGGTGCCAATTCATTTCGCGCTCGCAGTTTCTATGTGCTTCCTTGGGCAATCGACTTTTTTTTTTATTGGGTCTATTGGATTCTGTTGCTCCTCCCTTAGAGTCTTGATTTTTTTGTTTTTGTTTCCGAGGGACTTTCAAATAACAAAGCCATTTTGAGTGGTTTGCAGGTTAACCTTACTTCCCCATTCATATTGATTTGATGTAAAATTTAAGTGGAATTTTGCCTTTTCTGTGAAAAGTTCAATCGAGAGTCTACGATGGGAGCGGACCATTGCTACTTAGCTCGAAGAGGGAGCTCCTAGAGGTAGAATAGGTGGTATTTAATCCATTTTTTGTAGATAAGTAGTTAAATGCAAGCGTTGTCGTACTGTCTGAGGACTGAAGATGCAAAATCAGAGCGAGAGTCTTGGTTGTAATCAGTAGCATCAAATGCCCAGAGGAGCGTATTATAGATTTGTTGATAACATGTTTCGACATCTCCATGCGAGGGACTCTGTGAAGCACGGGCTATGTCTATGAGCTTAGTATAGCTTGTGATGATAGTAGAAATTGCTGATGCTCTTGAATGGCGGATGCTGCTTTTGAGGTTCTTGGTGTTTGGCATTGAAAGACCAAGAGGAAGGAAGGAGTTGCTTCTTCTTGCAATTTCGACAGTGTTGCTCCTTTTAATGCCTCATGCCTCTACTGCACGAGAATATCCTGCTTATTGGAGGATTTTGTGAAGATTTTAGCAGCTTTCCAGTCATTGTGTCTGAACACTGGATACATGTCTAACTTATTAGTAAATTCGCATTTGGGAAAGAAAGGTTGCAGGTTTGGTAGTTGGAATATCCATCACCGAATCATGTTTCCTCTGTAATTTTTACATAGTCTCTCACTGAATGGAGTGCAACCACATTTTGCGTTGGTACCATTGCAGCCCCATAAAAACACTCACTCCCCCTCCTTTCTTTTCTCTCTCTCTTATTCAACTAGCGATGGAAAGTGTCAACCAAATGTGACTTTTCTAAATGCACTGCAACATGGCTTGCATGCACGGTTCTGCACTTGTCTACTGCTACATTAGTCTTTGGGTTTCTTGGGAGGAAGGATCAGAGAAGGGCCATCTGATAACTCTAATGCATAATTATTTCCATGAATTTAGTCTTTTTAATTTTCATTTCCTAAACTGTAAATTTTTCTTCCACTTTTCTTACAGGTCTTAGAAAGGGAGCAGATTATGAATAAATATCATGAGGTGACCTGCCAGCTGGAGCAAGCTCTAAGTGGAATTTCTTATGAAAACCTGGACATATCAGATGAAGTCAAGGAACAGGTAAGGTTTCATCCATGAAAGCATGTTCTATATCTGGGATGTGGTTATGGTTAAACTGTGTATTATGTCATTTTCTTGGTGATGGTGACATAATTTTTGTGGAATCTACTTGTTGTACAGACCCTTACATATGATGGTTAGTGCTGATAAAAATGTAACTGACTGGAAAATTGGCCACACATGAGGGGACTTCATCTATTTCAAACCTTCTTTATCCCCAATAGATTAAAAAATACTTCTCTTGCAAGGCATTGGAACTCTTAATTTTGAGGTTTTAGTTTCAATATTTCAATGAAGAGTATCTAACCTTTTGGCTTCCAGGTTGAGCTCGTCCTTGGACAATTTAGGAGAGCTAAAGGAAGAATTGATTCACCTGATGTTGAGCTGTACGAAGAGCTTTTGGCCCTTTATAACCAGAGTAATGACACAACCTCAGATCCAGCTGTCTTAAAGAGATTGGCTGAAAAGCTAGAGCTAATGAAGATTGCTGACCTTAAACAAGAGTCACTGGCCCTACATGAGATGGTCTGTGCAAGTGGTGGAGATCCTGGCGAGAGCATTGAGAGGATATCAATGTTGCTGAAGAAAGTTAAAGACTTTGTGCAGACAGAGAACCTTGACATTGATCCGCCTACCAGTGAAAAGAATGTTCTTCCCAGTTCCAGCGGGCAATCATCAGTTGATAACAATCAAAAAACAATGGTCATCCCAGATGATTTCCGTTGCCCAATATCCTTGGAGTTAATGAGGGATCCTGTTATTGTGTCAACGGGCCAGGTACTGGTTCTTCCTGCTTTGTGGGGTCATGACTGGGTTGCAGTTGCACTATCATGAGAATCCAACTATATCTCAAAGACATGACAAACCAATTTGTTCTGAGTCTGATGGGAGATTGTATTTAACTATGGACTAAGAGTCCTTTTTGGCCCCACCATATAGCATACTAGACTTCTATATTAGCATATATAATCCTTAGCAACTCTTAGCTCTTGTGTTAGCATATGTTAAAATCAACAAAATGCAAAAACCTCTATTTTTGAGCAGGCTAACACATTGTACTATATAGACATGGATTTTCCCGCCTACCTCGGCCCTGCAAGTGTGCACCTGGGTATAATTTGCACATAAACACAGTCCTTATGTACTGATCACTGCTTTCCATGCTGCAGACCTATGAACGCTCATGCATTGAGAAATGGCTGGAAGGGGGTCATAGGACATGTCCAAAGACACGGCAAACCCTTTCCAGCACGACTCTTACACCCAACTATGTCCTTCGCAGCCTTATAGCTCAATGGTGTGAGGTTAATGGCATTGAGCCACCAAAACCACCCAGCAGCTCTCGACCCACTAAAACTTCGTCATCCTGCTTCCCCGCTGAATGCGCTAAGATTGAACTTCTCCTGCGCAAGCTTGCTTCTGGGAATCCTGAGGAACAGCTGTCAGCTGCAGGTGAGATTCGCCTTCTTGCGAAGCGTAATGCAGATAACCGTGTTGCCATTGCTGAAGCAGGTGCGATTCCCTTCCTCGTACGGCTTCTTTCAACTCCAGACTCGCGTATCCAAGAGCATGCTGTCACTGCACTTCTCAACCTTTCGATATGTGACGAGAACAAAGGTAATATTGTCTCCTCTGGAGCCGTTCCAGGCATAGTCCACGTTCTGAGGACCGGGAGTATGGAAGCACGGGAAAATGCAGCGGCCACACTCTTCAGCCTCTCAGTTGTAGATGAGTATAAAGTAACAATTGGTGCATCTGGTGCAATTCCTCCACTCGTGTTGCTTCTAAACGAAGGAACCCAAAGGGGGAAGAAGGATGCTGCAACAGCTCTTTTTAATTTGTGCATCTATCAAGGTAACAAGGGGAAGGCTGTTAGGGCTGGCATTGTACCCACACTGATGCAGCTTCTAACTGAACCTGGAGGTGTTATGGTGGATGAGGCACTGGCTGTATTGGCGATATTAGCCAGCCATACTGAAGGTAGGGCTGCCATTGGTGCTGCAAATGCAGTGCAAGTTCTGGTAGAGTTTATTCGCATTGGTTCTCCTAGGAACAAGGAGAATGCGGCTGCCGTATTGGTGCATCTTTGTGCTGGAGATCAGCATCATCTGTTAGAGGCAAAGGAACTTGGAATCATGGACCCACTGGTGGAATTGGCTCAAAATGGAACAGACAGAGGGAAGCGAAAGGCTGCTCAATTGCTTGAGCGATTGAGCCGTTTCATTGAGCAGCAGCAGGAGGCTCAGGCACAAGCCGAGGCTGAGGTCGAGGTTGGGATTCAGGTGCGGTCTGAGGCCGAGGATGAGGTTCACATGCAGTCGGAGACTGAGGTTGAGGTACAGGCTGGGACTGATGTGGAGGTTCAGGTACAGGTTGAGACCGAGGCTGAGGTTGACGCTCAGCCTTCAGATCCGCCCTCAACTGCAAATGTGGTTGATAACGACAACTGAAGCTTTTTGCCACCTCTTTAGTGCTTTGTCTTGGTGATTTTGGTTTGATTTAACTTATTCAGAAGTGATTCACGTCGAAGGGGAAGGTGGAAGATCGCCTGCCCACTTGTGAAGCAAGTGATTCATCGGTCTGTGTCGTTTTGAGGACTGTAGGCCTCGTTCAAGGACTGGATGGTGAAAGTGAAAGAAAGCTGCGAGTTATGATGTCTTCGCCTTTGATGCAAATGTACTACTTAAGATGTAAAATTGTGATCATCCTCTACCTTTTTATGTGGAAGAGAGATGTCATGTGTTGTCATTCCTACATACGGAATTTGAATATCTTTTGTGGCGGCCTGTGGAAAGGGGAAAAACCATGTGAAAAAAGGTGAACTGGAGTCCTCATCGAGCTGGAAGATCTTTTCCTATTGCGCAACTTTGTTGTCTGAGGAGGAAGGCCGACCGCTGCATATAGCCGCCAACGGCGAAAGGCGGCAATTACTCTCCTTTCATCCCTTTCTAAGCCAAGGTCCCCGGTCTTCAAGTCCGCTCGCGCTCTTTGAATGCTGCAGCCCTGGGCAAAGACGTAGTTTCTCATCGGAAGAACCTGTCGATGGTTTTTAGGCTCATCGTCTTCCCACTGGGCATTCATTTCCACCACTTCATCGTGAGTCATTCATTTGTGTTCCGGATTTACGAATTGAAGGTCATTCACGTCGAGGAATGGCGTCTGTTTAAAAGCGAATTGACATGCGAGAGTACCCATCTGATGACATTCGGTCGCAGTGAACTAATGCAGAAAAAGGAAGAAGAAGGTGCGGCGCGGTCACTACTCAAATGGTGTATTTGGTCGTTGACTTCTGGTTACAATAGGTTTGACTAATAGCAATCCATACGTGCTCGCGTAGTGTCTTCTGTGTTTATCTTTCCCATGATGGCATCCACATAGTATGCTTGGTCCGAGGATCATAGAATAAAAAAATCGGTTCAATTGTCCGAAAGCCCCCCAAACTTTAGATTTAACATCGACTCTGTCCCCAACTTTTCTTTGTCTAAGAAAAATAAATTAATTTTCACTGGTTAATCCTTCGTCCAAAAATCTAAAGATCAGTCTTAACCGTACGTTGTAGGTTTTCGCTTGTGACCTATTTTGAAAAATTACGTGCCTAAATTGAAAAAAATTCTACATGCATATAGCGTACAAAATGCATGCTCTACATGTAGCTTTTCAAAAGACTAACGACAATTTTCGGATGGAGCATTAACGGAGATAGATTTAAAATTAGACTGAAGGTCAAATACTTTATTTTAGACTTTTTTTTTTGTAAACGTAGTTCAAACTAGATTTAAAATTAAAGGTTCTTTTTGAGAAGAAATAGGTCCAAGATCGATTACTTTTGTCCCCTCCATTGATCTGCTCCAATTTCGAAAGAATCCCGATTGCATCTGCATGGCGCTCTCTTCTCGCCGCTTCCGGCCGAACACGTCATGTCAAAATTGGAATTTGGACCGAATTGGAAAATTGGGGGAGCGTCCGTCTGCATCTTATTCGGTGCGGGAATTGGGGCTGCGATTTGGAGGTCGCGCCGAACAAGGGCGGCGCTGATAGGTGGCGGCACCCGATCGTATTCGTAAACCGCCGTAACAACACGACAAACCTACAGCCAAACTTTAACTCCATCCACGAACCACCCCCCCTTTCAATTATTCATTGATTAGAGAGACAAGTAATTTCGCTTTTCAAAATTTGAAAAAAAGAAAAAGAAAAAGAAGAAGAAACTAGAGCGCCTCCCTTGACTTTTTGCCACGATTTCTTTTGACTTTTTCCATTGATTGTTCATACTCGACTTCGTTCGTGATTTGAGAATTCAGATCAAAATTTATGAATTTTCAATCCGATTGTTAAGTGCGCAATTTGTTAAATGCTAAGTAGCTCATTAACCGGAGCGTCGAGAAGTGCAATTTGTTAAAATCTAGAATTTTAAGATATTTTTTATTCTCAACGGTGGTCGTTTCATCTTGATGATATTAAGAAACTCTTGATCTTTTATTTTATTTTTTATGATGTGTTAACTTCAAATGATGATGTCCATCAAATCTCATACAAAGGGAGCGTAAAAAATATAGTTTTGATCGACCTGTCTTAAAAGCTGATTGAAAAAATTAGTCGATGGAAAGAAGATGAGAAAAGTGTGTCCGACCCAACTTTGCAACTAAATAAGAGCTCACGTGATTAAATGAACTGTACCAAAGTAAGATAAAATCGAACTCAACGGACTGCGCAGTAGAAAAGGTGCTAAGAAAATTATTACTGTTTGCGTGCTTTGACTTTACTCTGGGAGTTGCTTAGGGTGCAACCATATATATATTTTGAAAAATTTTCCTTGGAGGCTAAGCTTGTCATATTCTTTTTACTCATTCTTCAAGCATTTCGCATTGCTTAAATATCTTCTAATTTCATACTAAGCAAACGTTGGGTTTTGTTTGCATGTTCAGGAACTTTCGGTCTTGTTTGCATATTCGGGACTATCACATATGACATGACATTCTACATAGAATACATTTAATTGTTTGCGTGCATCGTTTGCAAACAAATCTGCCCACCAGCATTTCGCATGAGTTGGATATTGGCCAAGTTATTCTGCGATGCCCAGGTTTTTTAGCCATGCAATTTAAATAGACTCATGATGATTTTCAGATCGATCGTTTAAGTGATTAACCAGCAAGTAACCCCAATCCACAATAGGAAGGCTTTGCGAATATGAAGCGTTGAAATCTGGCAACTTAGTTCCGAAGTCGTCGTGGTGCTGCAGTGGATCTTTGCCGAAAAATAGTCTGATCAACGCTTGAAATTACCAAATTCAAAATCGATGTGAGCACCCTTGAAGTGGGACTAGACAATATTACTCATCTGAATTCGAATGATTTTTAATTTCCAAAAGAAGATCCGAGATAAGTTCTTCAACGTAACCTTAGACAATGTAAAAAATTTATAGTAAAAAGTTTAGAACGTTGCCACATCGAATAATAACGAGTCCCATAAGAGTTGCCATGCTTTTGGCTCTATGTTTTATCTTCTTCTTCGAAGGGAAATGGACTGTACCATTAATACTTTCATGCCGACGAGCGACGAAGATCACTTCGGGAGCTGAAAGGGCGAACTCAAGAAAGGTTTGTTAAACAGAGTTCTCGGTCAAGACCATCAAGGGGGACGAGGAGGAGGCGAAGAGGCCACCCAGAAAGAACAAGAGGAAAGACAAGCAACCTGGACCAGGGAAGACGTTTCGACTCCATCTCCATCTCTGCCTCTGCTCCGACTTGTTCAATTCCCAAAGCCTAGCAGTAGCCCCCCTACTTCCTTACAGCCCAACCGGCTGTCCTTTTCCCCCGTACTTTTACCCTCTTGCCCTTGCTTTCCTTCAATGGCGTAACCTATGTTCCCTCCCTGTCCTCTGTCATTCCCGAGACCTACATTTATATGGAACAATCCCACGATGACCACCTCCCAAATTTCATTGCCCAAAGAAACAAAACATGTAATTCGTTGATGATTCTCTCTCCCTCTCTCTCTCCACATATATATATTTTTCTCCCCAAATCACGAAACCTCCTACGCAGAGAGCCTCCTCCTCCCGCCGCTACCCGCCATGTTTTCAGAGATTTTCTGCACAAAATACAATACGCATGTCAATGCCCTAAACTTTTCTCTCTCGCCTTTTTGTTTGACTCTTTCTCTCCCCGTTCTTATTTATCTCTGTCTTCGTTGTGCAAGAATACAAGAACCATGCAACGACCATGTGACACACCTCTCCCTCTCATTCTCTCTCATTATAGGTTCGCATCCTCCTGCACAACTGCACATCTCTAGCTCGCGAAGCGTCTGTTCGTGCAAACCCTAGACCTTCATACAGAGGCTGAAGGGAAAGAAATAGGAACTCGCGACCTCATCATGGAGATCGGCGCTGAGGACCATCATCACGGGGAAGCCACGGGCGGCTCCAGAGGGGGCTCGCTGGCGAGCTCGCGGTGGAACCCGACAAAAGAGCAGATCAGCATACTGGAGAGCCTGTACAGGCAAGGGATAAGGACGCCGACCGCGGATCAGATACAGCAGATAACGGGGAGGCTCCAGGCGTACGGCCACATCGAGGGCAAGAACGTGTTCTACTGGTTCCAGAACCACAAGGCCCGCCAGAGGCAGAAGGAGAAGCAGGAGAGCCTGGCCTACCTCAACCGCTACTTCCACAAGTCTGCTCGTACCGCCTTCCATCCTCCTTGCCCAAGTGGTCCGTCCGAATTCATTTCTTTTTGCATTGCTCAAACAAATTTTTCTATTTATACGATTGGCCCATTTGGTAGAGTTTTATATCTGTTTCTGAACATTTCCGTACTAGCTAAAAGAGCATGTCGTGAAGCAAAACACTGCTCGCATTCTGAGTTGGTCTTTCTCGTGCAAGGCTCGCAAGCCCTATGAAACTCGAGTTCCATAGGTCAATTCTGGTGTTATGCAGTTACCTGTACTGCGCACAAATGTGCCTTGAGTGCATATGCACAAATGGAGTTCAAGCTTTGACGTACAGTTTAAAATATAACAGTCGTGGCCGATACTTTCTTCTTCTCCTCTTCCTCCTCCTAGTATTATGTTTTACATGCTTTGCATTGTTTACGGCCTTTGCTTCTAGGGAGCTGACTTTTTTTCTACTTCCGTACCAACATACACGTAGGGTACCTCGTTTTGATGTTGACCGATATTCTCTCAACATTCTTGGTCGTACCACAGCCTCTGTTTTCGTTTCTGTCAATGGCATTGTATCTGTATCTGACGCGCGTGTGGGCATGCAAAGCTCTTGTTTTTTTTTTTTTTGTTTCACGTATCTCTGCTAACGTCGTCAAGGCCCCTGAGGTTTTTTGGTCATAAATTCCAGTGAGGTTGATTGGGTTTTCTTATTTTGGTTTCAGCCGTTTGTGGACCGTACTTCGTGCCACAGAGTGACGTCGGGACGATGTACACACAATGCCCGAAGGTGCTTCTTCCCTGTGGCATCAAGAGGAGACAGAGGACTGACTTCGTGGAGAGAACAAAAACATTCTGTCGTACAGGTTTTGCGTATCCCACGCACCCCCGAGGACATCATCATGATGTGACCGTCCACCAAACAGCTGAGGGCAACAATGGCTACTCCTTCGAGAGAAATCAAGAAACTTTGGACCTCTTTCCTTTGCACCCATCTGGCATTGCCGTGCAAGATACGACAAAGTGTTCTCATGCTGATCAAGATTGTTCGGCTATGACCTCCACCTGTTCGGAGGCCCGAGATGGTTGTAACAACAGTGACCAGCCTTTCTTTGATTTTTTCTCAGCAAATGGATGCTGCTGCGAGAGAGACTAAGTTCATCTGAAAAGATGGGTGTAAGTCCGATTGGTGTTCTTATTCTCTTTGAAAGCTAGTTTGACGCGAGGAGGTTTTGATGGATATAAGGGTTATGAGAGGAGAGTAATCAACAATTTCTCGTTTTCTCATCTTTAAGTTTGGGAATGTTGAACATGAAAATACTGCTTCGGGTGCGAATGTAGAGATGGACTTCTCCAGTCGTTCTCTGCGTGCCTTTGTTTACTTTATTCGCAATGTTTCGATGCAAGTGCAATGCAGGTTTTCGACGTGTTGCTGTGATTGGCGATCCGTTGAACTGAGTAAGTACGGAGCATGCAGAGACAGAGGACGCCTGGTTGCTGAAGACTAAGCATGGCATTGGCGCAATACTCTATTCGTCAATTCAAAGTTCTGTATCTTTGTGAAATTCGAGGGATGTATGTTCATCTATAGACTCCCGAGCATTGGTGTACCAACGGCACCGTTTGTTTCCATAAGTAAATGCTAACTTGGTGCGAGAGATTAGGTAAGCGAGTTCGTTTCTTTGGTGAAAAAGCTAAGAAGTATGAGTTTATTTTGCTCTTATGTTAAAATGCGAAATTCATCTTTAAGTAGAAATTGACCAATTTGAGAGGTCCGGATTATGTCGTTCTTGGGATGATGGTGCCTCTCGACTCTCGATTTCACTTTGGAACGATAGAATCACAATAGAATCACATCGACTGGACATGGAGTGAGCAGGTTGTCCATTTAGTATGTACCTTGATAAAGCATGCGGCAAATGTGCCTTGGAACGATAGAATCACAATAGAATCACGTCGACCGGACATGAAGTGAGCAGGTTGTCCATTTAGTATGCATCGACATGAAGTGAGCAGGTTGTCCATTTAGTATGTACCTTGATAAAGCATGCGGCAAATGTGCCTCTAGTTATCTGATATTACAGCCAAGAGACGAAAAATTTAAGGCGCGACATTCAGCAATTTCTTGACGTCATCTTTGGGCCCAATTAGTGGTTAAAGGTGTAATGGATTGGACAATATATTCTCGTTGAAAATTGCCAGAGCGGTGCTGCAAGCTTCATGAAATTTTTAATATGATTTTATTTACTAAACAACATGAACGAAAGATTTATTTACTTGATTTATATCCGAAGAACCTAGGTCTGGTACATTATGAATGTCATGTCGCGACCTTACTGTAATAGACATAAAAGTATCGGCGATTAAGAGATACGAAATAATCAAACACATTGATAGTTTCAAAAATAGGTTGAAAAAAATAAAACAAAGCGAATTTGTCTCTAATTGATTGAAAAAAGCAATTAAAGAGAAACAAAAACAAAACAAAAGATGATGGAAGAGGTAGATTTAATTTTCACTTAAAGCAGCAGGGGAAAAAAAAGATATTCTTTAACTAAATTGAAAGAAAAAATAAATTAAGAAAGAGGAAAACAAAGAGCAAGGTGATGCCAAAAGAGCTCTCGATCCATGGACCTTAGGCCCATGCAGAATGCCCATCCTCCACTCCAGTACATATATATATATATAGAGAGAGAGAGAGAGAGAGAGAGAGAGAGAGAGAGAGAGAGAGAGAGAGAGAGAGAGAGCTCAACTTGACAAACTTATCAAAATTTATTTACTAAATTAACCGTTTTTTACTTGTGTATATATATTGAGCCAAATTAGAAATCATAATTGGTCTTTTGGTACACCACTTTGTTATTGTCTTTAAAGATGGACAATCAAAGATTACTCGATTGGGTAATTAAGAAAAAAAATTTCAGGTTTTGTGTCACGAAAAATAATTGATTTGAAAAATATATTACCTTAGAAATAGTTATTTATATTACTTAAAATAATTAGTTAATAACTTTTTTTCATTATCAACGTCAAATTATATCAAGATATCCTCAATTTCCCAAGTGCTGAGTTTCCCAAAAATTTCCCCCCTTTCATACAACATTTACTCACAAAATTTTTTTAATTATCTTCTTTTAACTCTTAGATTTAAAGTCTATTTAACGCCGAGCACTTTTATATTATTAGAAACCTACAAATGTGGGCATTTAAATGCATATGAGATTACGTGATTTTCACATTATTTAAAGATTACGAGGGACTCTTCGCTGTTTGTGAGAAATTGAATAGTTAGCTTTTCATTAAAAAAAGGAAGAAATTACGGAAAAAATGTAATTCTACCTATACATACTTAGGTTAGAAATGACTATTTTGTTTGAGCTTTTCATTTTTTCTTGAACTTTAGTTCTCATTTAACACGATATATCCTATATATATTGAGTCTTGAAAATATTCAAACAATTAGAATTTTTTTCGTAATTTCTTAGAAATTTAGAGTCTCCCTTTTTGCCTTCCTAATTTCCGAAAGGGAAGAACCCTGGTTTATTAGCCAAAACAAATTGACTTAAATCGTGCAAATTTACCATGTAGCCCCCGGAAAAGCACGTGCGGGGGAGCTCATCGATTGGCTGGAAGGCGAAGAGCAGTTTCCCACATCCGCCAATGGCTCGATTCCATTTTCCCAGAGAATCAAGGGATATTCACGGATAATACCAGAAAAATATATCAGAAGAACTCTAAACGCGTCGTCGTCGTCGCTCTTCCACGGCCTCATCTCCACACACGGACGTGCTTCTCTCATCCTCTTCCTCATGAGAAGCTGAATTTCTGCTCTCTGCCTCCAAATCCCCATGGCGAAAACCCTAATCTCGTCCCCGCAGTTCACAGGCACGCCCCTCCCGTCGCCCTCTCGCCATGGCCTCCTCCGGGCGCCTCCTCATCTCCGCAGGCTCGCCACCACCACGAGAGTGAAATTCAGCTTCCACGAGATTCCTCCGGTTCACTCCTTCGACTCCTCTTCTCTCGATCTGGGTTCTGTGCTCAGCCGAGCTGAGAGCTTGCTCTACACGCTCGCCGACGCTGCGGTCGCGGCCGATTCAGCTGCTGGCGGAGCTGCTTCTAGCTCGACGGATGTAGCGGCGCAGAAGAGCGGGGGCTGGTTCGGATTCATATCCGACAGCATGGAATTTGTTCTTAAGGTAATACTTATGGCATGCTGAGAGGTTGTTGTATCGGTTGGTTGTTGATTATGGAGTTATCGGTTGCAGAGTTCGGATGATTTGATCTGACGTCTTCACTTTTGATGCATTCATTTCGTAGTTTCGAGATAACACGTTGAAAGGATGTTGGATTAGAAAGTTTTGTAAGTCACTTTGAATGTTTGTTAAACTTGAGCAGTTGCGGTAATGAACTACGTGTTGTGTGCTCTGAGCTAATTGTGGATACAGTAACCAATTTAACTTGGAATGATTTGATGTGGATGTGAACAGCTCAACAGTCATGAGAGGAGTATATTCTTTGTAGTACTTGATAGTCACTTCGCATGCTTTTCCTCTTATTAAACCGAAATATGTTTTAGAATGCTCTAATAAATGTAGAAGCAGCAATATTTTTGGAAATGTGTATAAGATTGATCATCTCTTATGGCAAATAGTTGGTCTTTTTTGACATGGTCAATTAGAAGAGCAGGCAGGGATAAACGCATATCTCTCTTTCTCTCTTTTTTTTCAGGTGTTGAAGGATGGACTCAGTGCGGTGCATGTCCCCTATGCATATGGCTTCGCAATTATATTGCTCACTATTATTGTAAAGGTTGCCACGTTTCCTTTGACGAAGCAGCAGGTATAGTCCTGCTGTCAATTTGTAATATCTATGTTGGGTCTCTAAGATCTCATATTTCATCAATTAACCGAAATTGGACCTCCAATATGAATGGCCTGTAATCAAATATAACATTTCTTCTTCCTTTTATAAATGTAAGTATATATCTATAATCAACTTTTGGAAAAAACAGTTTCTTTGCTTAGTGAAGAAAAGGAGTCCTTGACATTGTTGTTGAAGAGTTCTGTCATGAAGTCTTTCTAGAAATGATAGTTGCATTTTGGTTTTACCTGTGGACATGCAGGTGGAATCTACTCTGGCCATGCAAAATCTCCAACCTAAGATCAAAGCTATCCAGCAAAGATATGCAGGAAATCAGGTGAGGCACATTCTTTTTGGCTTTATCTAATTAGAGTTTCCCTTTTTGGGTTCCTTATGTATCTTTTTAATTGTTGTTCTCCTAAGGAAAGAATACAACTTGAGACATCTCGACTATATAGGCAGGCTGGAGTCAATCCTTTGGCAGGTATGGACTGATGAGGAAACTTTTCTCCCCTTTCAGATCAATTAAGTGATATGCACACATCTATCCACATATGTATACTCGTATTATGGTGGTGCGTTTATTTCATCATGGGGACTACAATATTGAAATCTACCTGTCTTGCAGGGCAGATGCAGAAAAAAATGTGGTCATTTAATGTATACCAAAGATATTATGATGGCTTCAGCAGTTACATTGTTCTGATTGTAGGGCAATACTGCTTGTTGTCACTTCTTTTTCCTAGGAATTAATGAATAATAAGCAAAGCACTTTTCATGTTGAAAAGTACAGGTTTCAGCAATGCTTTGTTCAAATATTAGCAGTTGTCAAAAAATGTTCATTTCACTGTTTCTATTGTGAAATGAAACATGTTCATTTCAAAATGTGTTTCTTGCTTCTCTTCTTTCTTCCATTGATAGTCACTAGTGTCATTATACTTGATCCTTAATTTTCACAAATCTATTTAATACATTTATTACTTATATTCATCTATATTTCGTTTATATCTACAGGATGCTTGCCGACTCTAGCAACCATACCTGTCTGGATAGGTCTATATCAAGCTCTCTCTAATGTGGCCAATGAGGTAACCGCATAGGGGAACCTTTCTATGTCAGTGTCAATTATTGTACAAATCCAATCAGATGTCAGTAATATCTGTTTTTATCATGCACAAGTTTCTGTTGTTGATACTTTCATGCTTTGAATTCTAGGGATTATTAACAGAAGGTTTTTTTTGGATCCCCTCTTTGGGTGGACCTACTACTATTGCTGCTCGACAAAGTGGATCTGGCATTTCTTGGCTCTTCCCGTTTGTGGTAACCAGAATTTTATGAGCTCTACCTATTCCATTTTTAGTAGTCATTCTTCTATTATAGATACAGCTAGATCGATATATAGAGAAGTCATTAGTTATATATGCACTTGCTTTAGATATTGACATGTCATACTGGCCATGCTTGTGTAAATTTGTCTACCTTATATTAAATAGGCAAGCCATTGTTAACAGTAGCCACCATGATTCAGTTGACTTTGTTGAGATGCAAGTTAAGTTGTATGCTGTGCTACTCTTTTAGCTTTAGTAGGAGTGGAGCATCTCCTCTTATAGCCTTCTTTAACATGGAATTACGGAGAATTGAGATGCCAAAATTAACTAGACAGACTTTTCTGGTGTGTATGAGGAATTTGACAATAAATTTATATGCAGGATGGTCATCCTCCATTGGGTTGGCCTGACACTGCGGCATACCTAGTTTTACCTGTCCTCCTTGTCGTTTCTCAGTATGTGTCGATGGAGCTTATGAAACCTCCTCAGGTAAAAGAATGAGTCTCTTCTTGCTTCTCTCTAAACTACTTACTTCCTAAGCAAATAGAATCTTATTGACTTTTTCTTTGCAGACGGATGATCCAGCTCAAAAGAACACACTACTTGTTTTTAAATTTCTTCCTCTGATGATTGGTTACTTCTCCTTGTCCGTTCCATCAGGATTATCAATTTACTGGTTGGTTTCTTATCAACTAATATACATGATGCAATTTGTTTGCAATTTGGATGCCTGTTTCTCTCTGTTTTTTGTTGTGTGGTCTTTTAAGTGATTTTTACCAATTATAATGATTACATGAAAAGAAATCAAGTTTCTCAAAATTCAAGTTTGCTACACAGCATCCCCTAGATATTACATTTTCTGTAACAGGGACTTTTTTCCCAGAAATACTTGTTTGCATGTCCCTATCATAGTTGTTATTTATTTTTATTTTTTTTAAATTCCGTTTCTTCAGTCACACTTCCTTTCATTGGAGTTATTCTATCTATTGAGCTATGTGGAATGCACTACCGGTTTTAGGTTTACAAACAATGTCCTGAGTACGGCACAACAAGTATGGTTACGCAAATTAGGAGGGGCGAAGCCTGTCGTGAGTGAAAATGCAAGTGGCATCATTACAGCTGGGCGTGCGAAACGATCAGCTGCTCAGCCAGCGCAGCAAGGAGAAAGGTCATTCTTGTGTGCAACTAGCTTTACCACCTTATTTAGAGATGTTTAACTGGAAAGGAATTGCAATTGGCAGGTTTAGGCAATTGAAGGAAGAGGACAAAAAGAAAAAGTTAAGCAAGGCATTACCGGCAGAAGACATTGATGGGGCAACTGGATCAGATTCTGATGAAGATGGTCCAGATGAAGATTCTCCAGACAAGGTAAATCTATGTTGGTTGAGGCACTTGGATGCGTGTTTGAACAAATTGCTGATTGGAAAACTTCTATACAACCTTTAGCTGGGGCAAAAATGCATTTTAGAGGCCCCAGTGATGAATCTGTACATGAAGGGCTGCACTATGCCAATGTACTTTCTGCTCCATGGTTATTACGTAGATATAGGAGCTAATACAGAGCTTCTTACAGGGAGAACAGGCATTGGAGGGAGCATATGCTTCTACTGGCAGCAAACAGACACCGGAGCTTAGCCGGTCGAGGAGAAGCAAAAGGTCAAAGCGGAAACGCACTGTATGATTTTATACTGTGCAATATATTTTTGTAGTCTAAAGTGAGCCCTTGTATATCTGTTGGAGTTGTATTTAGCTAAGTTATAGCCATTTTTTTGTACTGGCACCTGCACATTCATCCTGTGGATCAATGCCGGCGACAAAAGTTAGTTACTTGCTCGACTCACTGACTCTCATATCCTGTGATGCATCTGAATGGTGCTGTGCTATCGTGTCGCCTGTATTATTCATTGACATATCCATTCCTTTTGTATGTGAGTTTTCTAGTCATTATGGTTAATAAACGACAAGAAGTCAAACTTACCAAAAATAAAAAATAAAAAACCAACAAGAGGTCACCGACTAGATGATTGCGGTGTAGCACTTTCTGCCAAGAACGAGTTCAGAACTATACGTTCAGAGTTCTCATTCTTCGAGAACCCGGATGACTATTTCTGGGGTCAATGATAAGCTGCCATCATGATGAGCATGCCCAAAGAAATTCTTGCTTTCACAGACAATGATTTGAACTAACAATAGACGTAGACAAAAGGAAAGATCTTTGGGGTTTTAACGTTGCTTGCCTCAACTAACAGTGCATCTCATGGCTAATGTAATTGCTTGCAGATCATGTAAACATGAATGTTCAATCTACTCCAACTTCTGTACAAGAACATAAGCCTGACCGTACTGATCTCCTAACCTACCTGACTATACCCAACTCCCCTCTATTCGATCCACATCAAGTTGCGGTCGTAGTTCCATTCCACATGTGCTGTTGAAGCCCATCAATAGTTTCAGTGTCTTGTCGGGGGCCGATGGTTTCCAGTGGGATTGGGGCCCGATGGAGTTTTTCGTATCTTCTTTTCTTTGCCCTGTTTGTTAGGAGTCAGAAATGAGACAAGTATAGTTTAGAGGCCCAAAGGCAATGAAACCTGTTCGGGTGCGACAACTTTGGCCAATGAAATTTCAAGGATGTTCTTGCACTCACCAACGTAGGTCCCATGTTTCCAGGGTATAAACGTGCAGTCTCTGCTGAGGATGGACTTGACTTTGGATGAACTGTAGGCATAATATGTCGAGAAGGTTAAGCTGATTTTGGAGAGGTTCACGCCATATCATTTTTCAACGGAAGATAACCACATATAATTTAATCAAGAGCATTTCCTTTCTCCAAATGCTTGATGTAACATGAATGAAACAAGGAGCATTTTCTGAAGGTTAGTATGAAATAATAGCATGTATCTTGAACTGAAACGAGAGAAGAAAATGGCCGGTGCAGTTTTATCAGGTACCATTCGGAAAATGTATTCGAAGAAAATAAGCTCAGGAAAGCGAGAAGCAATGAAACTTGCCTGATTCAACTGCCTGAGCCTGGACAGTGGGTGAATGTAGAGAGAACGCCCAGAGGAGGCATACAATGAGAAGATGAACAAGTACCGGTACTGCACGTACCTGTCTTCTCATTGTAGGAGTGACCCGGCACATTTTTGCAAGTGAAACTGATTTAAGTTCTTCCACTGACACTCAGTGCTATATATCTTGAGGCGGGCTCGAGCATGCACACAACCATCTGACATGTCCACAGTGTTAACAGTAATCATGGCCGAACTTGAAAAGAGTTGTGTGGATGTCTGTTAAAAGCGAGTGGGAATCCTATGTTTTTCTAGTTATTGAGGCTTTGCTAAAAGCTTAAGAGAGATAAATTGAATCGGGGACTTGCACTTCATTGTGCATTGACTTCTTCCCCCCTCATCATTTCTCTCTTAATCATTACTCCCATCATATGTGTCTCACCGGTACTTTCTATTATTTTCTTCTTGAGTGCTCTCCTCAGATCGTGTCGTATTCTGTCTGCGACTTAACGGAATGATGACCGCGTGACTCGTGCTCTTCTCTCGTGCCGCACCAAACATCATGAACGACAACACATGGTGCAGCCATTCATGCCGTGCGCTCGGAAAAAAGAAGAAGGAAAAATTGCCCCATGTTGGGACTTAAGAGAGTTAAATTAAGTAAACTAGATCGGCCTCACTCGCTTGTGAGAAATTAAAATGACTGCTATGCTGACGAAAGCAGTCCTCCCAGCATGACAACACGCTGGGTTATATTATTCCTCTTGAAGCTAGCAATTTCTGCTGCTGGTCAGCAAGAGGCATTCGCTCTAGAGAGAGAGATGGGGAAAAGAGAGGATAGAAAGGTATTTAACAAAGTCAATGGAATGGAGATGACTTCCAGTTCGGCAAGCATATCACGAACCAAGACAAGATCTTTACCCAAAATTCAAACTGAGAATGATTGCTGCTTGTTTTGGCCCAATGATTAGCATTTAATTGGGCAGATCGCAGCGAGAACAGTGCCTACATGGCCGTATAATTCCTGCTAATCGCATCATACACGGTCTCCCTGATCAAAGATAGGTGGGGTCCGAACATGATGATAATCACCAATGGAAAAATCAATGGAGGGGACCTCCTTTCCCCTTCACGAAGTACGCATAAACAAGCACTGTGCAGTTTGCAGAGAGTGATCACGTTCAGCTCAGATATCGATCACATACTCGAGATCAAAACAATCAACAAAACCTTTCCCCGTCACATTCCTTGATAAGGAGCTTAGTTTTGAGGTCAGCGGCGGTCAATATTATGTCGAAAACGAGTTGTTGCTCATCCTCCTTGCTCGAGCACTGGCTCGGTGTCTATGCGAGCTCGATGTGCGCATGCAGGCACCACGATCCTACTCTTCACATTGTAGACATCTTCAAAGTAACAATCAAATTCAACTAATGAGGCCGCCCGCCTTAATAACTCACCGGAGGCAAAGGCGCAGATACATGAAATGAACTACGAAAAATCAGCCTTTCTTGCATCTTATTCCTTCAGTAACTTAGGCTCAGCCCCATGTCCTCGAAATAGGATCATACAAAAACGTAGAAAAGAGATGATGAGCGTGACGGAGCAGATCTTGTTCAAAGTTTCAGTCTTGTTTTGGTGCTCGAACGTAGCTTCCCATCCTGACAACGATTCCGTCGATGTCACGGACGTACCCGACTTTCTGTCCCCATTCCTTCTCCTCCGGCTTGCTCACCGGCACGGCGCCGCTCTCCACTGCCCTCTGTTCATCCAATGAGCATACATTCGGGGAAACAAAGGGTAAGAAAGAAAATGTCTAAATCGACGTCGTGAATTACGATTAGCTCATCAGGTCTTGCATGGCTCATATGGAGGAAATTAGGAACGCAGATGCCGCCCCTCAATAATTACAGAAACTTTCAGATCACAACTATCAAGAGTAATCACAAGGTTAAGAAGGAAGCTGGATGA
This sequence comes from Melaleuca quinquenervia, assembly GCA_030064385.1. Classification (NCBI taxonomy): domain Eukaryota; kingdom Viridiplantae; phylum Streptophyta; class Magnoliopsida; order Myrtales; family Myrtaceae; genus Melaleuca; species Melaleuca quinquenervia. The sequence goes on along the minus strand of CM057719.1, from coordinate 26,142,291 downwards.
TTTCATTCAGTTAGCAAGTAACAGTTCTATCACATTCAAAGTAGATAGTGTAGCGTAGCGTGTAACCATCTCATTCCTGAAATTGATAATGAATTGCTCCTAAGTTAAAAATGAAAAGCAATCAGAACCTTGTATGCGGCATCGACGTCTCCGTAAGCGAAGCAAACCTCAACTGGGGGGCGATCTGCGCCGGACTTGGGAGTGTGGACCATCCCGGTCAGATCATCGGTCTCGTGTTGGTGCAGCGGCGTAAATGCTATCGTGGTCTGCCCACTCTCCAGCTCTCCCCACCTGACATTGATCATACGAAATTGTCTGAGCAAAGAAAATACGGCAAATGCTGTCGCACAAATTACCCAATTAGGCAAATGCAGAAGGGCGAAGCAGAACTTCTCCCCACCACATCCTAATTCAAGAGCAAGATTAAGATGGAATTTCATAAATTATATATACATTCACGATACAGAAAAATCATCTAAGAATGAACTGCCACGAGATCTTAGAACGTGATGATCACCGACCGGTGAGACTCGTCGAGGCTACGGACGTTGTAGCCGAAGGCTTTAGCATAGAAAGCGACCGACTTGGCGACGTCCTTGACATAAACCGCCGTGTACGCGAACGCCGGATTCATGTTCCTCGCTTCTGCCTTCTATCTTCTGTGACGACGACGCCTCTGTTCACTGATCACGAACTAGTGTGCTGTCGAACGGGTCCGATTCTCAGGATCGATCGAGATTAGCTCTCGTTCAGTCTTCCGCCCCTTTAATTCGGAGGAATGCTGCTGAGGTCGAGGGAAGAATTCGCGGGAGCTGCTCCACGTGTCTTGGCAAAGCGGCACGTGGACGACTTAGGTGGCATTTTCTCCAAGACCAGACATAGGTCTCTGTCGATCTTTTCTTTGTACATCAATGATGTGGAGCGTGACAACATAAGCATCTGATGTCCGCGTCTCAAGATGTTAGCAGAGGATGACGACGACGTTGTGAAGCAGATTGAACTGAATGAGCACGTATACGGTGCAAATTTCTCGTCTTCCTTCAATGATATTTCCTTCAAGGTTACAAATTGAAAATACTCCAAATTGAAGTAGAAAAGTATAAAAAAAAACACATCATTACACGTCAGAAATTATATATTCTGCGAGATTTCTTGACTTTGTACGCATTCGGTGCTATATAAGAATAGAATATAAGAGTCACATGACAATGGAAATAAGTGTTCAAATCCCTTAAAAAAAAGTGAACGAGAAGTGAGAGATGAGGAGCCCCACGTTGGACGAGAGGGTTTATATGTGGAAACCTTACAAATGGGGTTGGGGCCCTACTCCACTTTTGTGGAAGAGGGAGGATCTAAGCTAAGGCTAGGTAACCACCACGAGCGTGTGCCCGGGCTCAAAAATTATAATATTCTTTTCCTCTCTTGCTCAACACAGAAGCAAACCATGGGCAATTAGGCACCATTCGTTCATACATGTTGGGATAAAAAACCAAACTTCGTATTATTAAGGTGTCATTCATTCATATTCGAGTCGTGCGAATATTCTAAATAAAGTTGAGTTCGAAGAATTCTCATTGTAGTACCGCAAGAAAGAAAGAGAGATTCCTTCTATCATAGGAGATATTTGACTGATGGCCTTGTTACGTGTTTGAGGGGGCAAATTTGTCTTACCAAACTTCATATTTATTCATGTTTGGGTCGTGCCAATATTTTGAATCGAGTTGAATTCTAAGAACTCTCCTTAGCGACGGCCTTGATACGTGTTTGAGGAGGCAAATTTATCTTAAAAAGACAACGTGAATTTGTTGGGTTCGAATCAACATGTAGATAACTTTACTTTTGAATCAATTGTCCATTTGTCCAGATTTGGCTCATTTTACTTTTTGTTTAAGAACACAGTCCCCAATTCATTTTTCCTTACAATCGGTTGTTGTAGAACACTGTCCGATTCCTTCTTAATTAAATCAACAATAATTAAGTCGGAAAGGAGGACAACGACACGGGGGAGTAACGTGCTGAGCATTTAGCTTTCCAGATCATGGTATTTTTTAAGAGAGCAAAACCGCAATCATGCATCTAATTCTGGAATCCGCTCCGTTCAATCGAACGCCGAGGCAATGTCGACCGAACACGTGTGACTTGCGATGATGTCGCACGAGAGCCTGGGACCGAGTGGGGCCCTTCGATTAAGGTGAGCTGTCCGTCACGTGGGCCACTTCCCCCTCCACCTGCTCCCGCTAGTCTTCGACCTAAATATTTCCTCTCCGCCATTGACGTTGACGGTGGCGAGCTTGCGACATCCCACGGGAGCGACCGAGCCGCGCCCAATCAAAGGGCGGTAGCGCAAAAGCCGTCTCGATTTGCTGACGTCTGCAGCCAGCGAAAAGCTCCCGGAAAAGCCCGAACTGACTTTCTGCTTTCGGCCTTTCCAGGTGCTGTTTCGCTTCGACGAGATTGTCTCCCCGGTAAGGCTCTTCTTGCTCGATCTTCGCGAATTCGTTAGAATTCTTGCTCCGATTCTAAATCGTTGGTCCGATTTGGTAGCCGTACCTAGCTAGCTGATTGAAATGCATGAGTTTCGCATTCCAAATTCAGTCTGAATCTGGCGATAGAGGCGATCTCTCGTTACGAGACCTGATCTTTTTGGTCCTTCAGTTTAATAGGCAAGTTATCGCGCAGAAAAGAATACTGGTGGAAAGAAGGATCACGTTTGTTGTTGTTGTTGTTGTTCTTCTTCTTCTTCTTTTTGTTTTTTGTTTTCTTTTAAATTCTGAATGTTCTGGTCTGAGCTCTGGTCGTGGAAATTAATGTGTGGACCGATCGTGATGGAGGCAGGTGATTCTACAGATCCACGATTTACCAACAGATCGTTAAAGTTACTACAATTTGTTTGAAATTTACCTGCACTAGCTGAAAAATACCAATGAAGAATCTCAGATTTTAGTTAGCAGAGTTTTAGAATTTCAGAAAAGGAGGCATGCGAAGCGTTGTATCTAGCATTTAACTTATTAAGGTGGTCCCTCAAATGTTACCCCATGAATTTGTCCTTCAGTTTGCTGTGTAACTGAGTGTCATTTTCATTTAAGCTTAGTGAAATTTTTTCTTTGCACTGAAGATACTATGAATGATAATCCAGTGTGGTAGTGCCGCTTATTGACTTGGGCAGGTTGATATCCTGACAAAAGTAGACGGTTCTGTTGAAAGCTGTGAAGCAGTTGAAGAAGAATGGCAGCTTGATTAGTTATTTATGTAGGAATTACTCTCGGTCTAACCCATTAACTGGAGTCCAATATCTGTTTGAGGCATATCAATGGGAGACTCACAGCATAATTCCACATTGAACAAGAACCCTGAAACCGCTAGTTTTGTTCCTGGAAAAAAGGTTGCTCAGAAGTCTCTGGTTGCATCGAGGCCAAAAACATTCTCTGAGAATAAATTCAGTCACAGGCACATAGCTTCCCTGGGACATGGCAGAATCAGAAGCAGTGTATTTGGTGATGTAGCATTCTTTTTGCTCAAAGTTGCAGCACTAGAAACTGTGAGGAGGTTTTCCAGGGCCAATTGTCCATTTGCTTGGCGCGGTCTTCAGGCTTTACAACTTCTCTGTTACCCACCATTGAAGTGGTTACAGAGATGGGCTCCCCTCAGGGGTCTAATAAAAGGCATGCAGGTTTGTACTGTCTCTATCGATCTTGATTGCTTTTTCAAAACGGAAAATTTGAAAATAAAGATACTAAAGGCATATTCCTAAGACTGCAAAGAAATTTATTTGCAATAACTCATGCAATTTTTTGAAGTCTAATGCAACCATGGAAGTGGCTGTGTTTTTTTTTAGCTTGTTCTGTGTCTTTTAGATATAATTGACATGATTTAGAAAGAGCAATATATCTCCAGATGCCTAAATTTGCTGGGAGATTGTATGCGTGAGTATGGTTAGGTTTGTCAATTCTATAGGCCAGTTTCTGCAGTTCCTTTATGGGCACTGAGGGCATAGTCTTAGCTAGTTAACAAAAACATTGCAGACTTAAAGATTTAGCTTACTTTAATGGGTGCAATTTTTTTTCATCTCATGCTTTCCCTTCATCTCATTTAATGTCGATTAAGTGATTTCGTGTTGTCAGACATTGTCCAGGCCTCTATTAGTTCTATCAGTAGCTACAGCATTCTCTGATCAAGAAAAGCCTACCTCTGAAAGTTTCGATGCTGTGAGTGATTACCAAGCATATTCTAATGTACATTCAGATCCAGTCACTTTGCAGCGTACTTCAGATACCAAGTGCATGTAAGGAGCCAAACTTGAGATTGATTTCAGATGTCTTTCTATATATTGGTTGAAAGTTTAGGAAAATTATCTGTATCGGCAAATTGATTGACTTGCTCATTCTTATGAGCCAATCTATGAATGGATATTATTTTTGTTGAATTTTGTGTGGAACTTGGAAGAAAATGGGCAGTATGTTAAGTGCATATTGACAAGGTTTTCTGAAAAATCAAATTTACTCTTTGAATATCTAAGATAAAGAATTCGTTAGAACTTGAGTCGTGACTTATGCCACCGTCTTGCTGTAAGCAATGATTCAATTCTCTGGTTGATCTCCCATTAGCAGTGAAATAAGATTGTAGTTACCCATATAAAGTGCTTTTCTTTTGCTTTCTGCCTATATTCTTCTTTCTCTGAATATGTTGCATTTGTACGTTTACAAGGGCGGTGAAAAAACTTTCATGGTTTTTCTTGAAGTTCCACCCGAATGCCCTCCCTCCCTTTTAAGTCAGATGTGATGTCTCTGCTGTTGATGTGTCATAAGAATATTTTCTCATTTACAGGATCTGTGATGAAGCTCCTCAGATTCTAGCATCAGAAAATTGGTTAGTCCGTTTGCATAAAGAACTGGAAGATCAAGGGATTACCTTGCCAGATAGGTTAGTTCACCATCCATGTTCAGCACAGCAGTGGTGTACTTTGATTGAACTCTCTGGAAGTCTCGAATTACAAAATGAACACTCAATGAAAATTTTGTTGAGCAAGGAATATATGGTCATATCTTAATTTTTCCAGTGATTGATTCTCCAATTACTCATACTTTCTTTCTCAATCATGGGTCGCATAATGTATCATTGGTCTGGTTGAATCATGGTAAGATATATTAATGCTTTTGCAGATTGGATGAGGATGAGCTCCGTAGATTTCATATTGCTGCAAATGGTGATTTCTCATCCTTGGTATTCTCAATTAAGAGGACAATTAGTTGGAGGGAAACATACACACTCCTAAGTGAGGACGAACTTCAGGTGTGGTCGAATTTACTGTTCTGGCATGGATTTGATTTGAGACATAGACCATGTCTCATAGTGCGGCTTGGCTTAGCTTTCACCCGCTTACCATCACACGAGAGACCTCGCTTCGCTCAAGCTGTCAGTATGTTTTGCTGCCCTCTTAAACACCTGTTCATTGATTAACTTCTAGCCCTTTGAGCAATGAGATTAATAACTGTATTTTTGTTTTTATCTTTTGAAGTTGTGTGTACTATTTCATGTAAGGGTCTGTCATGCTTCCTTAACTACATTGTCTTTGTGACCTTCTTTTGTATTTTTATTGCATGAGGGTTCTTTACATTGAAAAGTATAACTATAACAAGATCCATCAAGTCACTCGTTCAAGTAACTTGTACTTTGATACCAGTTTAGATATGAAACAATCTTTTGCAAAGCCTGAAATCTCATGCAAGAGTTGCTCTGATCACAAGTATTTGTCCAAACATTGTGATTTGGACTGAGGATATGCAGGTCAATTACTATAAGCCTGTCTTTTTGCTCTTTAGGATATCTTAATTTGCGTAAGTTTATGATATATGTGTTTTCGTTTGCTTGAATCAGCAGAACTTTGTAGTTTAATAAACCAGTCATTATTACTTTAATTTTACCTTTTCTGTATTTTTTCTTTTTGGAAGATATATTTATGGGTTGAAATGGCTGCCATGCAGTATCTCAGGTGGAATATGGAGTGCTTCACTTGGTTAATTCTGACAGTACCCGAATTACAGTTGTTGTTGACTGTCAGGGTTTATCTCCATATAGAATTCCCATGCAAATAATGAGATCTTGTTTGTCCCTCCTGCAAGATCATTACCCCGGCCGGCTTGGTTGTGTGTTTGTTATTCGACTTCCCCCTGTTTTGCGAGTTATTGCCCGGACTCTACTACAGGTAATGTTGACATATTAGGGTTTCTCCAGCGCCAACTTTTCCTGCTGTACTATTCTGGTGGCATCTTAGATACTTTTGAAACTCACTCAAGTCTGTCTCTTTCTCTGTCAGGTTCTTAGACCTTCTACCCGAGAGAAGCTGAGGATTTATGGAGAGATTTATCAGAAGGTTCTCGCTGAGTGTCTTCAGACACTCCCATTGTATCTAGGTGGAGATTGCAATTGCAAGAAATGTAGAATCATGAGCAATAGTAATGTGCAGCAGCCTTGTGAGACCGAGCGCCCAAATTCCAGGGCTGATTTTTCTGATGTTGAGGACAGAGAGGAGCAAGTTCGTGTCCATTATTATGAGAGGCATAGGGACGGCAATGCTAACTGGGACTTGGCAGTGAAAACAGCCATGCTTGTCGTCCTTATGTTCATTGCCTTAGTTACTCTGCTATCTGATCCGGTTGTCTCTGATATGGGAACACTCTTCTAGAAACCAAGGAAGGTCTCAGGCAAATTTGTTTTAGCATTCATGCCCCCTCCGGTGGAGATCCATAAGCCAAGCGTTTATGCCAGTAGAGATTTGTTTTGGTCCTAGTCCGTGTAGATTTCCCGCATAGTTTCTTCTGGCAGATTGCCAGAATCATAATAGTTCAATCTTGGTCATTGTTGCTTGGGATTTTGAGTGTGTTTAAGGTGGCCATAGCAGTATTGTAGGGTCAAGTTAAGAAATGTACGAGACCATCTGCCAAAGCAGCCATTAGGTTGTAGAGTTTGTCCTTGAGATGAAAGAAAGAAGCATAAAGCAGAAGTGCATAAGAGAGTGAAGAGCACTAGGAAAGAAGGAAACGAGAAGGCAGGGAAAGAGGAAAATGAAGTTGCGGGCTGGTTGTCCTGTCGATAAGAACAGTAGCTTGCACTTGGTGTTTAAGAACAGTCAGGTGCTGTTCACGGAGACAGATGTTGCTGCATGAATTGGAAAAAAGCTGAGTTATCGGTGCAAAAGTGGGGACGATAGTGCAACGTCGCAGAAGCCTCTCTTCTTGACACGTCATGTTTCATGTGGTTGGTGGTATGATCTCTCTGACCAATTTCCAGTCTCTTAGATTTACCTGATGGGACATGAATTTTTCTTTTGGAAAGTTTTTGCTTGGGCTGCCAAAATGTCTGGTCTTCTGTGTAATTACTGAGTAGCGAACCCGGGGATCTTTCCTTTCCAGTTTCTGGAAAGCATTTGACCGTTCTTATGTTCATTGGGTGGCAATTTTTTCCTCATATTCTTAGAAGTGGCTGTAGCATTTTGACCGCTGGGAAGTACAGAGCGGGAATGAGGCTCGAAATGATCATCTTTAGACCTCATCTCACACGAAAGTTGTACGTTCGCACTTCCACCGGACCGCCCTTTTGGAAGGGCTAGTGGCGCAAATTCACGGGTCTAACGATGCCCTTAATCACCGGAGGCCCCTAAATTCCACCGGTGGGCCATAGCCTGTTTCCATGCGCTTAGGATCTCAACGTCACTTTTTTTTTTTTTCTGGGGCTTTTGACCTTTTTATCTCTTATGCTCTGTCGAATTATCTCGGGTGACCGCTCTCATCTCAAACGGACAGGATAGGATAGCTGAAGTTCCTGTTTGTGCAACCCTGAAGCTCCCAACGGCGACAGGCTATCTTTTTGTAGAAGGGCGTGGCACGACCCAATTCGAGAATGACAAACACCTTTGAGTTAACACGTATCGAATGGGGTTCGGGTGTGGAAATTTCCTTATTTGCTTCGAAAGCGCTCTTATGAAGTGCATGCTGCAATATCTTATCCAGTAGGTCCTGTGATGGAGTGCCTCGTCATGTCCGCCACTCGCTATATTCAGAAATTAGGTTCTTGAGACACCTACAGGCCATTATCACATCTTATGAACAGTGGAACCTATTGGAGATTTCACTGGAGAAATGCGATCGATGAGCACGATTCTCCGACCGATGAGCATAGCAAAGTACGGTTGTGGTACGAGATGTGGGTGGGTTTACCTAATGATCAAAAACTAATTCGACAATTGATTTCCAACGCTGAGTGCACTCTATATTTGGGATAAGAGACTGATTTGAAGGTGAGGGATTCGTATCAGGTGAAATTGCGCTATCTGAGTCACTCCACACCGGCCCGGCATGAACCAGAAGAGGCGTGGCATCTCTTTGTTGATTCACTATATGCGAGGTTAGATCCGTGGCGCTCATGCATTGAAAAAGAAGAAAAAATGAAGGGAGAGAAAGAAAACAGGACAAGAATTTCTGTTCCGAACAAAGAAAACCCGATATCGAGCCCTTTTTGAGAGTTCCCTTCTTTGTGTCGTCCTTTAGAACTTTGCTTCAAGTTTCGATGAGGAAAGTAAAAAAAATGTCCAAACGGTCGACCAAATCGATTCAAATTCAAATTCTCCAGGAGCTTAAGTTCTTCTTTTGTTTTTTTGAGAGGGCCTTCTTCCAAAATGCATTATGTTGCCAACGGGTTGTAATTATAAAACATATGTTGCCACACTTATAGGTTACACTGCGATAACGCTATTCTAGCTCGAAAAACTTGAAGCAAATGAACGTCAAACCAGCATTTCTGGTAATGGAAGAGCTGCTAGCTAGTGGTGACCGAATTCAAGACCAAATTTTTGGAGCTTCTTTTAACGTCATCAACGAAGAAAGAATGGCCTTGGTCGTTTATGAGTGCTTGCGAACGTGAAATTTTATCCTTGTCCGACCCAATTGCCGCACTGTTGTTTTGCTGGGGGGATTCTGACGACTGCCTCTCGCTTTAACTAACTTTTGTGGATCGCACGTACTAAATTCGTCCGAAAGAGACAATAGAGAAATAAGGAGGATGGCGCAAATGCCAATGCTTTAATGGACTCGAGGGAGTAATTCAATTTCTTTAATAAGCGCATCGGCCGTGTCTAATGTGACCCTTCCTCCGTCTCAAGGAGCAGATTTCAGGAGAAGCAAAAAGTTTGGGACATGAAATAGAGCAAGTGGGAATCTAGGGAAATCCCACTTATATCTCTTCCTCTTAGGCATTAGTTAAATCGACCTAGGAGGTTTGCCCGAAGGAATTTCGAAGGATGCAGCTGCTTCCTTTTTCGGGTGTCTGTCACATCGTTCATGACTAAGCTCCATCTTGAGCTTTGGCTCTAAAGCTTTGCCGTCATGAAGTTGGAGCCATATTGCGATGGGGAGACAGTTTGCATACTTGATCTACAGGCACTGGGGAATCAAACTTTTCGACCGTCAATTCGAGCTATCGCAATGACTGATCAAATTCTGTTGTCCGCGTTTCGGATACGTTCCTGTCGGCATTAAAATCAGGGGCTATGCATTTCTGAACCGTGACTTCGTCAATATGTTGAAGTACTTGCGACAGTGACTTTCTTGAGACGTGCTACAGTAATTATATTTCAGATATGCTTGTAGTTGGTGTGGAATGGCCACAAGACGGGATCTAGAAACTTGAAAATTCACCACATGAGCTTTCACAGGTTTGGACTGTCTACAATATCCACAGGCTTCACTGTGGAAATGAAATTGTAATTACAGTTATCTAATTATTTTCGATCTTTAACGTATGTAGAATCGAGGTCTCTTGGATATCCGATGATTAATTATCACGGGAAAAGTGCGATGAATGGAAGGATCTAAACCTCCGGTTAAAACTTGCTTTGGTGGCTATCTCATGTTCTTTTGAGCTTAGTGATCGTACTCTCAGTTTATTCGTCGTAGGTAGCATGTTATCTTAAGATAATGACTGGATAAAGACAGGCAAATTCCTCTCTCTCTGTGGAGACCAACCAAAGCACTCGGCGGGAAAAGCCTGCATCTTCCGTCGTGGAAAGTGTCCATAAAGGCTAAGCAGTCGATGTCTGGATCTTCCGAGATAAAGGAAGGATTAGCAAATGGAACTCACTCATTGTGCAGAAACGTCAAATGGAGAGATGCTAGAACGGCGGCCCCATTTCAATTCGAGAATTCGAAGACCGGGACCAAATTTTGAGCACTGGCAATAAATAATCCTCTTGCGAAGAATGCAAATACAAGTTTGTCTCCCAAAACATATGGAGGAGGATCAAACTCTAAAGAAAGAGAAAAATCTCTAGCTGGATTCCCTTCCTTGTGCTTCACATAAGTTCGTCTTCGGAGTCTCTTTATCGCTTGGCAAATTGGAATACAAAGCCAATCTGTCATTTTCCATCCTTTTTACTTTTTCCTTTTCCTTTGTTTAGACCATACATAATGGGCACAACTCGGCATAAAATCTGAAGTTAATTTGAATATAACAAGATATGCGTACCATAATAAAAGTAAAATGAGTTCCTCAGAATAGAACTTTAAAAGGATAGGGATAGGAACCGGATCAAGTACGCTCCATGGGGATTATCATAAGGCTCTCATGACAATAATGTTCGTTTTGGATCGTGAATATCATCACTAGGATCGTGAAGATTCAAGATAGAAAATTCCATAATCACAATCCGAATTAGAGAAAAATAGACACCTGGGAAAATACTTTTTAAAGTTGTGCATTTGTCATCCACCAATAATTAATGTTATGGTGCGTGAGGCATGTTCCAATCCTGTACAGACCCTTTTTGAGGAGGAAAAAATTAGTGAAGTTACATTCGCATGTAATCGACGGCCGATTGACAAATTTATTTGTGATCTTTACTCATGCCGTTTCAGGCAAATATGCATAGCCTCCAAATCTCGTTTGCAACCAGGTAGGCATGTCATCCCATTTCATATAAATAAAGTTATGGTTAAAATCGGTCCATCACCTTTTTTTCCCTCCATGAGCAGCCATAAAAACACGTAGTTTGATAGAATGCATGGAATCTCTCCCGATCATATGCACTTTTTTTTTAAATACAATCTTAGATATTGCATCCTTCCGAGCGAGTGCATTGGGTTGAGATTCTATCGATCAAGCATCATTTTCCCGACGTCAATGCAATCTCAATCAAACATCTATCTCAATTATTGATTTACTTGGAATGTTTTATGCTAACCCTACAAGAAAATCGGTCTCCGACAACCAACTAAGAGCAATCATCAATTTCGTTTACAACTTTAGCAATAGCTTGTGTAAACACGTTTCAATCGTCTTGAACCTCCTTTACAGCCGAGATTGGAGAGCAACATGACGACCGGCGACCGGCGACGGACCGACAATCGCGTAAAGGGCCAAGGATAGAGATGTGCACTTCCATGGAGTCTACCCAGATACTCCAAAGGCGCCCAACCTTTTTGATCAGGACAACAGGACAAGGGGAGAAAAATTACATTCGAGCACATAAGCTTTCCGTATTTCGTAAATAGAAAAGCATGAAGAGTGGACTGGTGTGTATCGCGCAATTCCCCACTCGGCTAATTCCTTTGTCTAGGACCTCCCATTAATCAATTTATTCTTTTTCCTAATTCTATAACCTTAGTTTCCCTAGGACGGGGAGAATATGTAGGAGATATAAAAAAAAGTTCAGCAATGACGAGCCGCGGAGATTATAGGCTCGTTCAGCTGAGCCGCACTCTCCCACCCCCACATAAAGTTGTCGGTGCGTGCGGGGATCCATTTGTTTTTTGCCCACTGATCACGAATTAGAACTCACTGGCGACGTTGACAAGGCATAAAGTTGGAGTGCATCAGCAATGCCACAGACCACCGCATGGATCCCACTCACAGCATCGTGAATGTCGTCCATGTCCCTTCTTCCTCTCCCCCTACAAATTCCCCTTCGCTTCGCTCGTTATGTTCTCCAACCAACCTCGTCATCCTTCCATCGCTCGCTCGGACGAGCTCAAGCGCGCGCCCCCGAGAACCGCAGCACAGCTCCTGTCATCATGATGTGTGGCATTTCGGGCCAGCCGGAGCGAGCGCGAGCCCTGTGGCGCTCGTGCCTCGCGTCTGCCCTCCGGACCGCGCTCGCCTGCGCCGTCGTGGCGTGGGTCACCCTGTACGGGCCGGCCCCGCTGCGCCGCCGCGTGTCGCTCCCCGCGTTCTCGTACGTGACGGTCATTTTGGTCGTCACCGACGCGTCGTTGGGTGACACGCTGCGCGGGTGCTGGCTGGCGCTGTATGCGACCGCCCAGAGCATCGGGCCCGCGGTACTGAGCCTGTGGCTGATAGGGCCGACGAGGCTGTCCAGCGGGACGACCGCGCTCGCCGTGGCCCTGGCGTCGTTCGTGGTGGCGCTGCCGCGGGCTACCCACGCCACGGCGAAGCGGATAGCGCTGGGGCAGATAGTGCTGGTGTACGTAATCGGGTACATCGAAAAGGAGCGGATCGAGGCGGTCATGCACCCCCTCCACGTGGTGGCAAGCACGGCGGTCGGGGCCCTCGCCTGCCCGCTGGCCCTCTCCCTCCCCTTCCCTAGGACGGCCTGTCATGAGGTACCCCAGATAATGCATGAAAGATTATTGTTGGAAAAAATATGATCAACTTTAGCTCAAAAGTCAAAACACCTAGAAGTTGGCATGACTTGGCAAACTATTGGAGGATGATGACGAGCAATTCTTGCCTACGCTGTCCCTATTAAATCAAAGTCGGTCATATATGAAAGAAGAGGAAGATTCTCATGGAGTCTTCATGAGAATATCATTAAATAATGTTTATTATGTAACACGACATACGACTATTGGTAAAACCAATTAAATCCATTTTATCTGTCCTGGATCTCACTCTTTGGTGCATGTTACCTCGGTCAACCGTAGTTAAGGAAGGAGTATTCACCATTCCTCTAGGGAATAGTGGTACTGGTTATCATTTGTTTGGGAAATGTTTTAAAACCTACGTACTCCTCACGTGAAGTCCACATAGATTTGGACTGCATAGAGGCATAACGTTCTGCATGCACAGATTACGTCGACCACGTGAAATTCACTCAACTGATCCTCATCGTGGACTTTACCTATCGCAATAGGTTTTTTACTGCATGGATTTCTAGAATCGCGGAGTTCTTCTTTTTATTCCCCTTTTCCAATGAGCTTAACATATGCATGCCCTCTTAAATTAATTGACCATGCAGAATTCTGCATGCAGATAAAAGAGAACTGCCAGGCCTATGTGGAGAATGCCTCCAATAGGTTGAAGCTCTTTGCCAAGGCGCTCCTTGCCGAGGATGATGAATCCGCCCTCGCCTTCATCTGTCAAACCAAATGCCTGTCCTATGCCGGAAACATACTTCTTCAGAATATCAAACGCTATCAGGTGACGATTTTGTATATATTCACGGGCCGCGTAACCTCTTCACCGTTGCATAGTCGATGACTTTGATATTTGTCTTTACCAAAACAAAGTTACTCCAAAAGTAGCAAACCAAGCACTTGCTCGGTCATTCTTCGCAAACTTACGATAGGAAGCTTACTACTGAATAGCGTTTGAACCACAGGAAAGTGCGCTTTGGGAGAGAGTTCCATTCACGTCCTTGAAGTCATACCACATGAGTCCAGGAGACAGGCTGCAGGAGAGTTTAGAGACAGAATTGCGTGGGATGGAGATGGCATTGACCAGCATTACTTCGTTCCCAGTTACATTGCCAGACGATAATGGAGCGATCAAAAATTGCAAACTTGCTTTAGACGAACACATTACTCTAATCATGAAGCAATCTAAGAGCTGGCTTATCCCTAGCGATTCTACTTCAACCGTCCCCGAATCGATTTCCCAAAACATAACTGGCTTCTTTGAGTCTCTTTGCAAAGTACCGACCTCGCCCGAACACTTGCCATCCATTTTCTTCCTATTCTGCATGAAACTCCTCCACAGCAAGACCACACCATCGACATCACCACAAGACAATCCTCTCCAAAAAGACGAACAGTCAACAGGGAAAGAAGGTGGGCTTTCTTTCTGTTTCAGAAGAGTCTGGAACAAGTGGGGCTTGAAAATGAGCCCCATGAGGCTCGTCCCTGCGTTCAAGTGCTCGCTCTCGCTGGGCCTCGCGGTGCTATTTGGACTTATATACAGCAAGGAGGACGGTTATTGGGCCGGACTTCCGATAGCTGTGAGCTATTCCTCAGCCAGAGAGGCTACTTTCAAGGTGGCCAACGTCAAGGCACAGGGCACGGTACTAGGAACCGTTTATGGAGTCTTGGGTTGCTTTCTTTTTCAGAGGTTTTTGCCCTTGAGAGTCCTTTCTCTCGTCCCTTGGTTCGTCTTCTGTAGCTTTCTTAGGAAGAGCCAAATGTACGGCCGAGCAGGCGGTGTCTCGGCAGTGATCGGAGCCGTGTTGATACTGGGTAGAAAAAACTATGGCCCACCGAGCGAATTCGCTATCGCAAGAATTGTCGAGACCTTCATCGGGTTATCTTGTTCGATAGTGGTGGAACTTGTGATGCAGCCCACGAGAGCTTCTTCTCTGGTTAAGCGTCAGCTCACTGATTGTTTCGGGGCATTACGTGAGTGCATCGTCGCGGTCACAACACTGGGTGTACTCGACAAGGCCAATATGCCCAGTCTTGAAGAGACCCAAAAGAGTGCCAAGATGAGAGTGCTTGAGCTGGGTAAGTGCATTGAAGAAGCCGAGGTAGAGCCAAATTTCTGGTTCATACCCTTTCACAGTGCTTGCTATGGTAGGCTTTTGGGGTCTTTGTCAAAGGTGGTGGATCTCTTGCATTTCTGTAGCCATGCACGGAAGTTCCTCGAACATGAATCGTCAGCGCAGGGGGCTGCGGCTGCTGCTTCAACAGAGGTCCTGAATAAGCTTCACAGCGACCTTAAACATTTCGGGGATCACGCGAGCTCTTTGCTGAAATGCTTCGAGGAGATCAACTCGATAAAATCACTCTCACTTCATGAGAAGCAGCTTCCAGAGACCAACGTTTCTTGTGATCTCGAGTTGGGGAAAGCACCAAAATCTAACCTACTTATGCCTTATTTAAATGAAGGTGAGGTCGACAGGATGGTCGGCTCTTATCTTCAGCATTCACGAGAGGTGCTCGACAAAATCAGCGGTGGCGGTGACGGTGCGGAAGTTGATAACGCGATCAAAAGCGAGATGGCTCTGAGTTTGGGTGCTCTAGGATATTGCATGAGGAGCTTGCTAAGAGAGGTGAGACAAATTGAAGAGGCCATGAAAGAACTCGTGCAGTGGGATAATCCCACTAGCCAAACTGTGGACTTGCACGACCTGCTGCGCAAGATGCGGGCCCAGTGGAGACTTAAGAGCATCGTCCATGTGTAAATGTCTGGTCACTACCCAAAAAAGTTTAGCTCCCTTTGTGGGGGTACAACGCAAGAATATATGTGGAATACTGAACGCGAGAAAAGTTTCACTAGCAAGATAAGTGCTGCTTGTGGCTTAAAACGGATTTGCCATTTTCTGTACGGAATGAGTTGTACTCTAAATAGTTGTAACGCTTCATAACCATAGATATTCCACGAAAGGCGCCAAAAAAAAAAAGGAAGGAAGAATGTGGCTGCTGGGATTCGAGCCCAGGTCTCCACGGCCACAACGTGGAATTCTTACCACTAAACTACAGCCACAATACTAGCATCAATGTTTTATAAAATAAATAGATTGTCAACATGGAGACGGACTGGTGAGGCTATTTTCTCCATTTCCGTTCAGCATAGCCCATGGGCCCAACGAGGCCCAATGACGTATAGAAAATGCGTTGAGTTTTGCAATTGATATAATTCTTTTTTTTTTCCTGAGCAAAGATCGAATAAACAAATAACAGCCGATACCACAAAAAATCACAAATTAAATGTTCCAAACATTTTTGTGTTCTTAAACTTTAACGGTTATCAAATTTGTAAAAAAGAAAATCTATTATAAAAATTAATAATATATTTATTAGAGTTATAAAATGTGAGATTTTTCGTGATATTTAGACAATAAATAAACAGGACAAATTACCTAATAGATACCTGTGTTGGTTGAGAGTTTATCCCTTATCGCCGATCTGTAATTTATAAGCGGGGGCCGATGATTTTGGTGAGTATGCAATAAATTCATCGGTCAAAAAAAAAAATCAAAACAGGGGAAAAGGTTCGACGCCCGAGAAAACAGGGGAAAAGGTTCCGTCCCCGGGGCGCCGTAGTCAAACGCCCCAGCCTCAGGCGGACCACCCCCAAACAAAAAAAGAAAAAAAAAATCACACGTCTTCGCACGAGCGATGTCGACCCGGGAACAGCACCAACAATGGGGGGAGAGACCAATCCCATGCAACTCCTCACAACAAAACCGCATCTCCCTTCTCCTTACCTTTTGTTCTTACTTTATCTGTTACAATAATAAAATTAGGATTTTCAATTTCGGACGAGCGAAGGAGGAAGGAGTGGGAGGCGGAGGAGAACCTTCTCCTCACTTCCCCCCACTCGGGAGTTGATTCCAATGCATATGCCCTTTCTTCTCCAAAAGCCTCTTCCTCCTCCACAGTCATATTCTCCCCGCTGACGGACGCTGACCCCTCGTCGAATCTGAGGACCGGCTGGAGGTAATCGAGCGTTCACGGATCCCTCAGCTTCGAGCTAACGGATTCGCGATGGGAATGTCGTAGCTGTTTCGTTTGGTGAGATCGGTTGCTTCAGTCGTTGGTGCGGTGGAGCTGTCGCGGACGCTTTGCCTTTTGCTTGATCGCGAAGTCTCCTCTCATCTTTAATCATTGATTTTTCGCCCCTCCTTTTCTGGTAGCAGAAGTTTCGATCCCTGCGATGATTTGTTTGGCTAGCTAGCTATATATACTGAGTCTCCGGTGTCTGAGGTTCGTGGATCGAGTGAGGTTTAAGGAATTGGGTTGCGAGTTGGTGTTTGATCCATAAGGTGTGTTATGCCTTTGTTTCTTCTTGTGTTATGCCTTTGTTTCTTCTTGCTTCGATTTTTCCGGTCTTCTTTCTTCGTTAGCTTAATTGACTTGGGAGTCGTCAGCTGCTCTGCTTGACGTGCGACATTGGCTGCTCCGCATTTTGACTGGAGTCGCATTTGGCTTGCGATTTGAGGCTCAGTAGAGTGAAAGCTTCAAAACTCTTTCTAGAACTTGTGATTTGTTGCGGATAAATAAGTTGTGCATTTGTCATCTGGGAAAACTGAATGATCGCATTGTAAGTGCAGCGCAAGAATTTATGATCAAAATCTAATGAAGCACGATCTTACCTCCACCGTGATCTTAGCGGAAAAGTATTTAAGGCTGGACTTATGAGTTGGCTCTTTCTGTTAAAATCTTGTAGATTCCTGAAGCGTCGAAGATCTAACTAGGCACACGATGGCTAAGAATGTGTCCAACGGGGAGCACCAGGCAACAACAAAACCACCTCCAAGCCCTTCGCCCTTGCGCAATTCCAAATTTTTTCAGGTATGAGGCTTTTTTCCTTTTGCTTTCTTATGATATGGTTATCAGGGGCTCATGCTAGCTCATTTTCAAACATAAATTAATAATCGACATAACATGCTTTTGAGGAACTGCAAAAATAGTAGTAACTAGGGAGTCGTTCCTGTATCATCTGAGCATACATGGACTCCCTTCTCTTCATGAGTCTTTTGTGGTCAATTCTGTTCGGCAATGGGATAGACCATTTTGCTGGAGGTATGAAAAGGTTTTGTAATTCAGCCCGTTGAATCTGGGAGTGATAGATCTGACTTAGTTGATTCAACTGTCTGATTTATCTACTTGGATATCTCATTCTCGTTCCTGCTCTACGATCATCCTTTTTTCTCATTCCTTTCCCCACTTGTACTTATGGTTTTCTTGCTTTACTTTTTATTTTGTTTCATCCAAGGAAACAAATGTGCTCCCCTGTTTTATGTAGAGCCAAGGCCAGTCCCTCTACCGTAGTCTTGATTTTTTCTCTTTGACAAGAAATTGCGCTTGCCTATTTTATATGGAATCAGTTCATATTGAGCATCATTTCTCAGTAGCCATATCTCATCAATCATGAAGACCATGGTCACTATAGGTTCACCATCCTCTACTGTCCTTGTTCTAAAAAAAATGTGCTACTCTTGATGATGGCAGTCCAACATGAGAATCCTGGTCACTGGAGGAGCTGGTTTCATAGGTTCTCACTTAGTGGACAGGCTAATGGAGAATGAGAAGAATGAGGTGGGTGCCTTCCCTAGTTTTTTGTCATTTCCTATGAAACGAGTTTACTTAGGGCTAGCACCAGCCACTGGCACATTTTAACTTTCTACACTTAACATTTACGTTTCCTTAACCTCATTGGTTTTGTATGTCAGGTAATTGTGGCTGATAATTACTTCACTGGGTCAAAGGACAATCTTAGTAAATGGATCGGACATCCAAGATTCGAACTTATTCGACACGGTACTTTTGATTTGTAGATTTCGTGATCTTCAACCCTCTGTGTGTGTGTTTGTGTTGGTCTTGGAAATCAAACTACGGTTTTTCTCTCTGCAGATGTCACAGAGCCATTGTTGGTAGAAGTCGACCAAATATATCATCTTGCATGCCCCGCTTCTCCAATCTTTTATAAGTACAATCCTGTCAAGGTGATTACTTTTGGGATGTATTCTTTATTCAGTTTGGCAACATAAATAGTGTAAGGGCTTTTACTTTGACTGCATTAGTTTATCAAGCTGTGCACCAAATCTTTCATCTGCCCTTCAAAATAAAGCAATCTACTGCGGGTCTTTCATATTCACTAGAATATCTATTTACTGCAGCACATTATTGTCTCTCCCACTTTCTTTATGTTAAGGAAACCTTAATTCTTCAATTTGTGGTCGCCAAGAGGAGATCTACTATCCTCTGTGACTATCATTTTAATTAGTGCACATCTTGCATTTTATTTTCTGAATTTTCTTGCTTCGGCTAAATTGTTTGGCCATATGATTGTTTGTTGCATCTTTTCAGCAGGATGCATATTCATGACTTGATAAATGTTTGAACGATAAACACTTCACATGCAAAAATATTTCTTCTTATCTTTTGATTGGAAGAATTATCTTTTAAAAAAATCACTCATTTGATATCTAAAATAAAATATTCCATTCATTACTTGTTAAAGATACAGAATATTTAATGACACGACATTTATATACATGAGCCTTTTCCCACATATTAGTTGGCATAACATAGCTATGCAATTTGAGCTTTTTCTAAGGGTTTGTGGGTATAAACTGGCAGACAATCAAGACCAATGTGATTGGCACACTGAACATGCTAGGACTCGCCAAACGAGTGGGAGCAAGGTTAGCTTATTCACCGTTGTAACTGTAAGCTTCAGTGTAATTACTAAAATTTGAGTGTGCATAAACAGGATTTTACTCACTTCAACATCAGAGGTGTATGGTGATCCTCTTGTACATCCCCAGCCTGAGAGTTACTGGGGCAATGTCAACCCAATTGGTGAGTTACCTAAATTTTCCATTTGTAGCTCCTGAAATTCTGTTCATCTGGCCTTGATTATCAGTATCTCTGCGGGCTGTGTGTGCTAACTCACTCCTCTGTATGGGGAGAAAAATAAGGAAGGCCGCATGCTTTGTTTGTCTAGGCATTCCTTAGTAGATTTCATATATGCCCGTCATTTCTCTTGTACATTCTATAAAATTTTATAGGTGTCAGCATAGACTGCTTCAAATCCATGCAAAGTCAAGAAGTCTGTCTGCCTCCTTTTATCAATGTTCGGTGCTGTATTATTAACCATCCTTTGTGATATACATGCACTTGTACAAAGAAGGGAATCATTGCACAAATTATGTGAGGCACATTTGACTGTTCGAGCTAAGTATAATGCTTGGCTGCTGTTTATTCGTTACATGCACTGGAGACAAATGAAAGAGTGAGAATAGAGTAAAACTCTATGGCTATGCCGCGACAAATCTGATAAATTTAACCTTAGTAAGGTTGTCATTTCGTGTTGCAGGAGTTAGGAGCTGTTATGACGAGGGAAAGCGTGTTGCTGAAACTTTGATGTTTGACTATCACAGACAGCATGGTGTTGGTAAATGCTCACCTATCTATAGGAAAGTTCTCTAACGTAATTTTTGAACAGTGATTCATTTTGACCTTTTAATCAGAGATCCGTGTTGCTAGAATCTTTAACACATATGGGCCACGAATGAATATCGACGATGGACGTGTTGTTAGCAATTTCATTGCTCAAGCACTACGGTAAGTCCTCAGCACTTCAGTTCTCACTGCCTAGAGACTGAATATTGACCTTATAGATGAATTTACCGTGAAAATTGGATATTGCAAATTGACCAGGTCATCATGCCAATGTAGTGTACTTAGGTGGTTTTTGCTCGTCTAAATGTACTGACACGTTCAGGCGACTTCAGTGTAGATATAAATTCAATTTATCTTCTTACATGCAGTGGTGAACCATTGACAGTTCAGATGCCTGGAACACAGACTCGCAGTTTCTGCTACGTCTCTGATTTGGTAAGTCATATGTATACCTGCATATTGAACGTTTTATTGCAACATTAGGTATTCCCCCTTCGAAAACCACACTGAAAATATGTTTGAATGCTGAAGGTTGATGGGCTCATTAGGCTCATGGAAGGAGACAATACTGGACCTATCAATCTTGGGAACCCAGGTTACTAATGGAACTTTTGTTTTTCAATACCAACCAAATAGGCTCCAATGAACCTGCATTTGAATCTTCATCAATCAAACAGGCAATTACTGACCTTGATGCCTATTTATTCTCTTTCAGGGGAATTTACGGTGCTGGAGCTTGCCAAAACAGTGAAAGAGGTGACCTCTTGATACTGGATAACTTCTTTTAAGATTTTCTGCCCTGTTAGCAAGATATTCCTGTGAAGGGATGCAAAATTGCAAATATCACACCTATTACTTGGCAGTTGGAAGATACCGAATGTTACATTGCCTTCTTACACTTTTAAGTGTTTTTTCTTGTAGTCTTTAACATTTCCGACATTCAGATGCTACTTCATAGTGATGAAAATGCTTTTTGCTTAAAGTTTCTGGGCACATTCTTGAGCTGTTGCAGTTACCATCAGTCATTTTCTTGTTTTTATGATCCATTGCAGCTCATTAACCCTGAGGTGGAGATAAAGATGGTGGAGAACACACCTGATGATCCACGACAGAGAAAACCAGACATCACAAAGGCCAAGGAACTGCTGGGATGGGAACCGAAGGTCAAGTTGCGAGATGGCCTTCCTCTAATGGAGAATGACTTCCGAACCAGGCTCAGCATCGCCAAAAAGATCTGATTATTTGCCGAGGAAAGTTATTAATGAGCAGGAGTCGTTCCTGCCTGAGTTTTTGCATTTAGTTGGTGGGGTGATTACAGTTTAATATACTTATTTTCTGCTTTCCTGAAGCTGTCTTCGTGTTATAGATAATAAGTGGGGTGATTACACTTTGTCTCTGATTACCTGAACCGAGAAAGTGCAATATCATTTTGTGTTTTTCTGGTTGATAAGTGCGGCATTATGATATTCAGCATTCAACGCTATAGAACTGTCGCTCAAAAACACGGCTACTATATTGGTGCCTTCGGCAGCTTTGCTCTAATGTCCGTGCTAATTGCACGTGATTTACTAAGTTATGCTACACCCCCAGATTATTTCATTGGTTGGCTAAGTAGATCAGTTGCAATTAACCTCAGAAAGGTTATGGAATTTTTCGTGCCTCTTTACTCCCCCAAGAGACGAGGATTGCCTGGGACAAGTATACCAGAATAGCCACTGGCCATGATGCCTCCATTCGCCTGGTAGAGCATTTAGAAATGATGATCGATAACATGACCATAAGTCTTAGATAAATAGACCGAAACGTTAAGCCAATAAATCCTTTCCTTCTACCCATGCAAATTTCTATGAGGAAGGGTTACCAAAAAGGTCCAAAACTTATTGTTTTTGTGCCAATTCAATTCTTAATCTTTCAATTTGACCGATTTATCCTAAAACATTTTGATGACTTGTTAATTTAGTTATGGGTCTTTTGAGGATTTATTAATTTGGTCTTCCCCACCAATTTTGGCTGAAAAGCACTAATTTGGCGGTCTAGTTAGGCTAACTATCTTACATAGGACAGCAGCGGGTGATATGGACAATATGTTTAACTTTTCTAAACTTTTTACATTTTATTTTTCTCTTTTTTTTCAACTCTTGGCCGGTGAGGTCACCAGCCGATCTCGCCTGCCAAAGGCTGTTTTAGATGAGGTCGTTTTGGCCTTGCTTGTGGCTTCGCACGCTCGTTGGCCATAGGCAAGGCTGCGACCCTTCCCTAAATTACACGAGGGTTTCCGGCCAAGAGTAAGATGGAAAAGAGAAAAACTGAAAAAATAAGAAATGCTCGAAAGAATGCAAAAGTTGCCCATGCAGCACCTATTGACCCATATAAGATGAGCGACGCTAATTAGACCGCGTCGGCATTTTTTTATCGGAATTTATCGAAATAATTAATTAACAAATCGTTAAAATGATTTATGATTCAATTGACAAATTATAAAAATATTTATAACTAAATCGATCAAATTAAGAAAAATCAAAATGGAAATAGCATAAATGTACTATATTTAGGATTATTTTTTTTTATAATTTTCCTGACTCATGGACAAGGCACATCCCTATCGATAGCGTAAGCTTAAGTATAACTTTTCAGCAACTTGTACTTGGAATTGCTCAGGATGGACCAGCTACGGACAAACGGATGGCCGACGGGCCACAGACAAGTGGCTGACGCGGCACGCCATCCCGGACGGAGAAAAGCATTAGCTTCCATACGGCCTAGGAAGGAGGACTACACAAAAAAGTTGTGGTCGCAATTTGAGGATTCGTATTCGCTTATCATTTTCACCCACCATCTTTTGCGTAGATCACAGATGTCCGAGGTGAAAAACCACGCGAAGAGCTCGCCCCCGGAATCATCTTCAATAACGACCTCCATTCACAGTAACACTTCCCTATCATAAGCATCGACTAATGTTTCTGCTGCAATCGCCTTATTCTTCCACTCATTGAGCGAGTAGACTGTCTGACCTTCTCACCGCAGCAAGAATTGTTTTTACCAAGTCAACTTAAAGATCTTTCAATACTAAGTCTATGTTCCTTCTCAGTTCTCCTACCACTAAAATTAACAACTAGAAGGGAAATCGGTCTTCCTTATTGGCGAATTATGGAATCGAATTTCCTGTTTCAAAGCCCTAGAACCCTTATACGAAATTCAAATCGGTCCGGACCCAAACAAATCCTCCACGGTTTTATAAGAAAAGAACTCCCAAAACAAGGGCACATTCAATGAAAATGGATGTTTGATTGCTTCATGTCAAAAGTATATGCAACCCACAGAATCCAGAAGAAGAAAAAACACTGGGAATCCCAAACATCTTTCTCCTGTTATTTCGTCAATTTGAACAAAGGAAGCAAATCTCTCCTCCCATAATACGCAGGTGCAGAGTGGGCAATGCAATTATCATCCATGGATTCACCTACAAAGCATTAGCAGCATCCACATTACTCTCTCAAAGGAACAAGGATGTTGGCATTTTGTCAACACCATAAATGCAAAATTAACATAAAATAACCATAAGAAAACAACAGGAAGAATTGTAATGCAGTTGCAATGTCAATCTTCAATTTCCATGACCTTTTCCAGGCTGCACAAGCTTGATATTATCACATGAGAGAGAAAACAAAACAGTCATGGCACAACTATACCACCATGACATGCGTTTTTCATGACAAAACTAGCATTGATTCTGGACATGACCAGCAACAGAACCATGTAACTAGCAGCCCCAATCACAAATAGCTCCATGCTAAGATATAAAGCCTAAAACAGAATGCCATGCCATCTATGTTTAGAAGCATTTCACAGCTTAAGCATCCATACGGCCAGCCAATCAGCAACATTGATATGGACAATAAAAGAGAAACAAAGATTACTCCCTCACTAGTCTAGGTATGGCCTCTTGCATACATCACAATCTAGGTATGGCCCTCGCTAGTCTTACTTAAAGATCAAAGTGGTGGTGCCCTCCACAATCCTCATAAGATCATAAGAAGTCTTAGATTATATTCTAGATACCTACTGACCCATTTTGGAACCCATTTTGGAAATCTATCATTCTTGGTAGCTTTCCTGAGATAAATGAAGTCCCCATAAAGAAGGCAGCCCATAATTATATATATTTCTTAACTTCCCATGAATCATTACTGTTCCCATTTGTTCAGAAAAACAATAAATTTATATACTCAGGTCATGTAAACTCGATTTTCATAAATTTTATCAAGTTAATTGTGATTGCTCTCAGGATAATGCATTGTCTCCATTTAGTTATGTAATTCAGAGATGCAATCGTCATATCATACTGAAAGCGAGCAGGTTAATGTCATCCCAAAATTGTTTGCATAGCTGACACATCAGATAATCAGCTATAGGCAATATTGCCCATACGTAATCCTTTATCTAAATGTCGGGGCCGACGTCGTGATGACCAGGATGGTGCTACAGTATGGTGCGACAGTGGAAAATGCATAAAAATGCAACCCAACCCTCACCCAATTCAGAAACTTTAGGGAGACCTTTCCTAAATTTCTAAAAGAAAATGGTTCCACATAAGCACCTCAAGTAAACAGCAAGAAAAGATTGTTCAGCAAGATGCGAAATGGATGTCAAAAACTTAGATACAGTTACTAGCCAGCATTAGGAACAAAGATGAGACAATTCTTTTGTACATCAAGTTATACTAAGTTCCATAAAGAAAATCTCAAGTCTTAATGCTGAAAGCAATTTACTCAAACCTGACAACAGCAGACAACCAATTGGGTTAATTTCATATTAACCTTTTCTCTCTCTTTGTTCCCCTTTCTTGGCCCAAACGATTTGATAACATGGCTTAATAATGGTTAATGCACGAACATTAACATGCCTCAAGCATTTCCATACATCTCATACCTTATAGATCATAAAACCTTTCCCTTGCATCTCGATTCATTCAAAAGCAATGCCAATTCCAAAAATCAAAGAATCACACGACTTATATCATGGAACCGAACCGCGGAGCTAATGATGGTAAGCAACGGACACCAAAGACGCAACAATTAAGCATGCTTTAGCTAAGATTACATCCCAATGGACTCGAAAGAATTAAAAAAAAAAACCCAAATCCGGTAATCGTGATTAGGGTTATAGGGATCGGCTGTTACCTCTTGTGATGCTGAACAAAAGGCGAGTTCTTGGCGTCTTCCTCTGCGAAACGACGAAAAGAAGAAACAGCAAAAAAGGCGAGTTAGCATCATCGAATTGATGAGGAGAGTCGAGGTACGAAACAAGAGAATAGGAGGAGATCGGAAGAAAAAGGTACCAGTAAGGCTGAGAGAGAACTTGGTGATGATAGCTCCGGTTACAGCGAAGCCGACAAGGAACGGCCAAGTCCTGCTAAATTCTCTCTTGAAGAAGACCGGCCATGGATCGAACTTCCTCATCTCTCTCCTCTAGTCGATGCGCTCTCTCTCTCTCTCTCTCTCTCTCTCTCTGTGTGCAGCTTTTCACTCTTTGTTCTGTGATGGAGTCCATGCTCGATGAAAGGGTACCCCTACCCCCTGTGGCAGCTTGCAGCCGTTGGATTTACTAGGCCAATAGCCGTTGGATCAGGGAGAATGGGTTAGTTGAAATGGGCCGTCTCTCCGGGCTTCACTTAAAGGCCGAGCCCATTCTGTTGTCCGCATGGCTCGCTCACAGCCTCCTTTTTTTGCGGGGGGGGCGGGCGGGGGGGGGGGGGTGGTTTGTGACACATTCATTCTAATATTTTTAAGACTAAAAAAATCTCAGACTTGTACGCATGAGATACATTTATTTCAAAAATTCAAATGTGGATCCGCACCACACATTTACAGATTATTGAGATTTTTTTCCTTTTTTTTCATTCCTCCTTTGTCCATCGCCACCATTATCACCGCTGCCAATCCAAGGAAGAAAATGAATGATGAAAAAAAGAAAGAAAAGAACAAGAGAAGGGAGAATGTACTGAGTTGACATATTTTTCTCACATCATCGCTATTTGCTCTCCATCTTCCATATAGGTAGCCACGTGATATTTTCTTGAACAAAAGGTAAATGCATCATACGAATACAAATTTAATGTAAAAATATGTGACACGCACATAAGTCTCGAGCTTTGTGTTGTAAAAAAGAGTTTGGGGATAACGTGTCACATAAATACAAGTTTGACGTTTATAATATCACCAAGAAAAATTATGGTAAATATTTTATAGTAGATATAGTTTTGTGTTTATTTGTAGCATTTTCTCTTTGTTTTTATCCATTGTTTTATTTTTTATTTTTCTTGAAAGAGACTTCTAGAGATTGAAATTAGAATTTCTCCTCTGAGAATAACAATTTTTGGAGGGCATTCCAATAGGAACGTTGAACCGTAGCCGAATTGGTCTACCCAATTCATATAAACAGATCGTATTAGACATTGCGGGTTTCAGGCTATTTAAATGTGCGATTGATCCTCGTCGAGGGTGTTACTCTTTTAGTGCATGATGGCCTCCTTTAAGAAAGAAACGATCCGACAAATTGGTCCGAAAAATCTTTGGCAGCAATAGGTCTCACCCAAAAGGGCTTCCATATATTTCTTTTCATTGGAGACTATAATGCATTTGGTTCAGCTTTGAAAAATGAATTTTGAGAAAATGTCAAAAGCTAGTAGAATTTGCTTTTAATTCTCAGTATTCCTAAGGTCAGTTTTCCACTTCAAAGTCTTTTCAAAATAGTTGTCAAACGCTTCATATTTTCTCAAATGGGTAAAGCTCAAAGCTCATTGGAAAAGACTTGGGCGGATTGAATTCTCGGATCTCTCGTGGAAACAATATGAAGAGATAAAATAAAAGACAGGACAAGGATGTTTTGTCCTAAGCGACCATGATACCGTCGGCACTTTTGCCTTGATTGAGATCCCATGTGACCCCGATTCGCCATTTTGGAACATCCTTTGGCCTCTTTGCAGGGAGAATTCGTGTGCTTTTTAGTGCTGATGCTAGATTTTTCGTCCTCCTCTATTGGCCATCACTTTTGTTTTGGCTTGATTGTCTTGATACAGTTGAAGCCATCTCTTCAGCGGTGCCATTACGACACCCACAAGACGGTCTATGGCCCGAAACTATTTGGCTTTCTCCGAGGAAGCAATGTTTAGCTTTTCTCTCTGAAAGAGTTTAATTTGAGTGGCTATGCTTTTTACTTTGTCCCTGCTTTCCAACAAGATAACTCACTCTTTGTCAACAGTTTATAACAAAAGATGAAATTCACTCAGATGACATCATGACATCTCCAAGTTTCCATTCAAATTGATTTGAATCTTATTATCACAATAACGGGATTACTTGTGGATGTCTTGTGAATTTTATTATTTTCAATAAAATTCCACTAGATGACATTTATACGTTTATTGAAATAAAACATGTTGCTGATGCTTTCAGAGAAAAAAATTTGAAATTGATTCCAATTCATATGTTTATTTTAAAATAAGGTATATTATCACACCCAGTGAAATTTGATGGGCGCTTGAACGCCTCTTGACAACGTGTTTGGATTCTCTACCTTGGCACTTTCCAAGGCAAAGGTGACCAGACGCATTTGTAGCCGTTCTATCTTTGATCGAATGGCTGCGATTTTAATTAAAAAAAATAATTGGCTCCTTAATTAAACGGAAGCTATTCGATCAAGGATGAGACGTCTCCCATTTGAATCCTTTAGATCAGGGGATCCAGATCCCTCGACAACTCCTGTGGCTGAAGAAAAATGCTTAAATTATATCTCGATTGTTCTCTAATTTCTTCAAGGAAATATCATTGCAGAATCCTTCAAACTCCGGCTGAAGAACAGTTTGCTCTTCGCAGGAACAATTGTCGGGCCCACGCACGCACTGACTGGACAGCACTCGCCAGGCAAGGACGAGTCGGGTAAGCCGGCTCGACGTCGCCACTTGTCCAGAGCTCTACCCTCCGATGGTCGACGTGGATTTCAGGACCGCCTCCCGACGAAATCCCTTAAGCGAACCCGGTTCGTGTGAGCTCAACATATATGCACCGTTGGATAAAAGCGGATCTCGCGTCAGGCCCACCTGATCTAACGGTAAGTTTGAACCGCATTCACTGGAACCGGAAGTATCGCAGGTCTGCTCACCTCCCACCACCTCTACCACCACCATCTTCGAGAATCCAACAAAAACCTTGCTCGCTCTCATCTCCTCCCACCACCTTTTTCATCCCGTATCTCTGTGTCAGAATATTTCTCTTGATTCCTCTGGAGCGCTGGAGGAAATTGCTTCCTCTCGCTCTACATCGCGGGAAAACTCGCCGGAAACTCGCGGGAGTCGACTCCCACCGGTAATCACCGGTTCGAGGCGATGGGGGTCCCAAGCGCCGACGCCGTGCTAATCCAGAAGCCGAAGAAGCCTGGAGAGCCCTACGTCGTCACCGTGAATTGCCCTGACAAGACCGGCCTTGGATGCGACATCTGTCGGACTATCCTCGACTTTGGCCTTTACATCACCAAAGGAGGTAGACGAACTTACGATTTGTGATTCTCCCTCTTCGTGGTATCCGTACTTTCGGTTCTAAGAATTACTCCCGGACTTGCTTGGTTTGCGTCTGTTAATTCTTTTTTGCTGCGATTTTTACTGGCTTCGAGGTCGCCCGCAGCTCGTGTCTGCACATTTTATGCCGGACTTTAACAGAGCTCTTCCTCCTAATCTGATTAAGGCGAAGCTTGTGATTTGCACTTTTGTCCCTGTCGTGTCATTCTCAGTTCAGCTTGATTGACTTGAAATGCCGTAGTAAGATGTTTGAAGAAGTTATGTTTTTCGTCACAGAAGTGGGTAGTAATGCTTCAAACTGATTTTTAGTTTATATGTGGTTTACCAATTTGGTGGCTGATTAATTGGCTTTAATCTCATAGCATATGATGCATTTTTTATTATCCTGAACAAAATTAAAAGTTCTTCAGTGAATTTATTAAATTGGGAGAACTACTTCTGCTTGCAGATGTTTCGACTGATGGAAAATGGTGCTACATCGTATTATGGGTGCTTCCACACACGAACTCACTTGTTGTGAAATGGTCGAACTTGAGAGACCGTCTCATGTCTGTATGCCCAACATGTTCAGTGCAATTTTACCTTGACCAGCCGCCAGCACATCCTCCGTCATCTCCAGTTTATCTATTGAAGTTTCTCTCACTTGACCGCAAGGGATTGTTACATGGTAATCTTGGATATTATGTATTATGTGACTGCTGTTTTAGTTGTCTTTTGAAACTGTGTTTGAATGAAGTTGAGTTTGTTTCAGATGTAACTCAAGTTCTCTGTGAGCTCCAGCTTACAATTCAAAGGGTGAAAGTGACAACAACCCCAGATGGGAGAGTCCTGGACCTCTTCTTTATTACTGACAACATGTAAGAACATCTTTCTGAATTATATTTGAGTATGTAATGTAGTAAGTTATGCAGATTCTTCATGCATTTAGATATACAGGTTGGTTGTTACTTGCAAAGGCTTTCTTATTATCATTTTTCAATGCAGCCATATGTTTTTACCTTTCGGTCAATGTCTATAGTGTTTACCTGAGGACAGTAAAAGTTTATCTAGTAATGATATGACGCAGTTGATATAGTATTTTTTTTTCCAGGGACCTCCTCGACACGAAGAGACGGCAAGATCAGACATGTGAACAGTTGCATGCAGTTTTAGGTGAATCGTGTATCAGCTGTGAACTGCAGTTGGCAGGCCCTGAGTATGGGGGCCATCAGGCTATTGCAACACTCTCTCCTGCAGTTGCTGAAGAACTTTTTAGATGTGAACTACTTGTGAATGAGACTTGTTCACAAGCTCTAAGTCCAGACTTGACAAAATTGAAGAAGACCACTGTCACTGCCGACAATACTCTGAGCCCGGCTCATACACTGCTCCAGATCCACTGTGTCAATCACAAGGGACTGCTCTATGACATTATGAGAACCTTGAAAGACTGCAATATTCAGGTACATTGTGATAATTTCTCTATGTTGTTGCCCTTGATATATTATTTATGTCACATTTTTGTGATGCATCCTGGAATTTTGTTGGTCATCTAACTTGGTGGTATATTAGCAATTCTAGAAAGAAATATGCTAGCCCGAGCTTATCAAGTCATCTTTCTTGACAGGATAAGAGAGAGAATCGAAAAACACAGTGTCATTGAGTATTTGAGGTGGCTATTTTTGGGCTAAATTTTGTAAAGGTCTCATTAAAGGATGGCCTAGGGGCACTTGTTAAGTATACTTAATGAGGAAATGTTTTGATTCTCAATATATTGAATGCACATAATATGAGAGAGAACGTCGGAAATTGCGAAGTTCCTTTAGGGGCACTCATTGACAAAATCCATTTTATATTCCTATTCCTCTGGTGCAAGAGAAGCAAGCCTGTCTAGTTGATAATTCCTTTGGTGCTTTATCTGCCCATAGATTTCCCAGAATCCTTGTCAAGTGAACGACATATTCATGCTTAAAGATGTCAAGTTGCACAAAGTTCTGAACAGAATGTCTGAGCACAATCGCCCGTATATTCTTTATGTCGTGTTATCCCTGGGTTAAGGCCTCTGATGCCTGAGAATTACAGCTTCATGGATTATATGGGTCTATTGTTTTATAATAATGTCATCACTTAAATCGCTTTTGTATTAGTTAATGACTTAATGTTGAAATAAATACTCCCCTGATACAGATAGCCTACGGTCGATTCTCACCAAATGTCAACGGGCATCGGGATCTGGACTTTTTTATTCAGCAAAAGGATGGGAAAAAGATTGTTGATCCTGAAAAGCAGAGTGCACTTATTTCTAGGTTGAAATTGGAGATGCTACATCCATTGCGAGTAATCATATCCAGCCATGGACCGGACACCAAGTTATTAGTAGCTAATCCTGTTGAGTTATCTGGCAACGGAAGACCGCGAGTTTTCTATGACGTTACCCTGGCACTAAAAATGTTGGGCATCTGTATTTTCTCGGTAAGACCGCGAGTTTTCTATGACTTAATCTGAGTTATCTGAATGATGCATGAGTATATGTACTTCAATGGTTGTTTTTGCCATAAAGTTATTTTCTAGTAATAAGACAATTAGTATCCTTCCAGCGAGGAGGACAGATATATAAATAACTGGTGAATGAATATAAGCAAGCCCATCTGCAATATTCTCAAGTACAAGTACATGATTTCCAGCTTATACTAATTTTATTTGTGCCTCTTGTATTGTAAAACCACTTTTCTAGATAACTCAGATTCTGGAGTTGACAGTTCTCCTTGTCAGGCTGAAATTGGAAGGCATTTTGCATCAGATCGAGAATGGGAAGTTTACAGTTTTCTCTTGGAAGAGAATTGTGAATTCCACTTCACAAATGCAGTGGCCAAAAATCAGATTGTGGATCGAGTTAGAAGAACATTGATGGGCTGGTGATGATATTATTGACCTCTGTGCATCTGGACCCTACGTCTTCCCATTGGGGCAGTCGCCCCCAGTTGCCTTATAGCATAGAGTATATATAACTTGTTTATACAGTGCATTTATTTGTGGCACAGGCTTGTATTATTGCTTCCTCCTCCTCTGTCTGCCAATTCTTACATGTCAAGTGTTGTTGCATCGTAGAGAGGATGCCTTTAGTGGGCAAGTTTCCTGGTTTTCTCGAGTAATGATAAAGCAGTTTGATTGCCTTTTTGAGGGCTTCTGGTGTCTAGTCGTGAGGCTAGCTACAGCGTACTTGTCCAGTAAAGCAGTGAAGTGCGCAAACTAAATTGCAGTTCCGGGAGCCAACAAGCGGGATAGAAAAAAAGGAAGACAAAATCACAGGCAGAAAACAATTCTCGGTTGGGACTGCTGTAGCGGGCAGATTAACCGTATCTAACTAACTTCTGGTCGGCCCGAAAAGTTGGTCATACCCTTTTTGACTCGTAGCTTCTTTTATGCCACTATTTTAGTCGTTTTGGTATATATTCTTTGATAAAGCGGGTCAATGTGAATTGTCATAGCCATTTGGGTTCAAAGTGCACTGGCCGCAGTCTCTTCTTTTTACATGAGATTGGATGACTGGTAAAGACGCTACATATAATAAAGGAACGAGTGTATGCACTGTCGATTGCTAACTACATGCACGTGCCAGAAAGGAAGCTGCATCTTCGTAACATCAACTTTTTCTTCCCTCTTTTCCATTTCTTAATGGTGTGTTGCACGGATTGAATTATGACATGAAAGCTTCTCAATTATTTTATTGGGCTAAAAAGATGAATTGGTATCATTCTATCGCTGATTTTCCCTGGGAAGCTGTGGAGAGTGGCATCAGCTGCTCAATGCGAAGTTGTTTCCTTCCGCATTTGTTTGCTGGATTTGTCGTGCGGAGTCTGCAGCGGCTGGACGCTGCAAATGTCAGATACATCAGGGAATCTTCGGACGGTCCATGTGCTCCGGGCGAGCGCTGATCACTTTCTTGATGTATCGAGGGGGAAAATGCCCATAATAATGATGGCATTACCGAGTCTTGCACGATGCCTTTTGTTCTCTTGAATTGAGAAGCATATGACCGAAGTGTTCGTGCATTCCTATGACACCTTAATTTTTTTTTCAAATGAGACATTCGAGGCTTCCCTTATCGTGCTCTCCATCAACCACTTTGTTATCTTGTACATCAAGTTAGGCAACACAGCAAGACGTTCCAAATTGAAAAATTGTACTGCAGATCATCCCATTCAATTTGGGCATCTTTCCCCAATCAGTTAATGAGTAAGGGACGAAGCGCTTGTCGACTGACGATTGTAGGACCGAAAAGTAAAAAAAGAAAAAAGCAAAAAGAACCAATTGCAAGGGGGGTCGGTCATACAGAATTTGAAGGATCATATTATGATACGAAAACAATTCTTTAATCACATGGTCGTGAGGTAACTTTATTTTCGGGGGTCGATTGTACGTCACATCTGGGAACATTAAAGACCGTAAAGTTCTCTCCACTAACTCAAAGACCGCGTGGTTAAACAGGTCAATCCATATGGGCGGTCCTTGTCTGCAATCCAATCCAAGAACGAGGAACACGTGGAAAGCGTCGGCGATGCCGGTTTTGCACCGCCCCTCCACGCCATCGAGCCAATTTCTCTGCCCCCTCTCCGCGACCCATGTGTCCTCCTCCCCGGTTGCTTCCCCCGTCCGTCATTTCTGCCCTCATCTCTCCATCGTTACCCCGGCCCGATCATTCTGTTGAGCTCGCGTCGCCCCTCGGCGGAGCCGAAGATCGTCGCGCGGCGCGGTGACGCCGTTGCCGGGAGCTTCGGCCTCGGTTTCTTCTTCCTTTTGAGTAGAGAGCGCTTTGCCAAGGGTTGCGGTTTCGGAGCCTCGTGTTGCGACTCCATTGCTATGAAAGTGGAGGCCTCGCCGTCGGGGGGAAAATGCTGAAAGCTTCTTCAACGCCTCGGAGCTCCGCTTATCTCAGCGCTCTGTCTCTAGAGATCGAAAAAAAGCTTCAGCGGGTTCGTTCTTTGTTTTATTTGGCCTCTTCGAGTTAGTCCGATCGCTTAATTTGCGCCCGAGATTCTGCATCCGAGACTCTTCGCCTAAATAGCTGGGTTTTGTGTTCCTTGGATGAGCTTTCCTTTTCGGTAGCACCGATGCTATACGATCGCGATTTCGTTGAAGTCTGAGAACTTGCTCCTTTTCGGTAGCACCGATGCTATACGATCGCGATTTCGTTGAAGTCTGAGAACTTGCTTAATGTGGCGGTATATTAGTTGATCCGACATCTAAGCTGTAGTTTAACTCTGGACTCTGCAAGTACTCTGTAGTGCTTTCAATTGCTAATTCCTGGTTTAGATAATGGGGCGATATATTGATTGATCTAACATCTAAGCTGTGGTTTTAACTCTGGAGTCTGGAAGAACTTGTGCTTTGAGTTGCTCATTCCAGGTTTAGATTGTCGTTTCTGTTTTTCAGTTTTTGCTTCGGAGATTCATGTGTTACCATTCCTCTCCAGGCTCTAGCTTCTGCATCACAGAGGCGCAACTTGTTGCAAGAGCTGTTTGCCGATATAGCATTGGAGGTTGACGACAGAGCAAAAGGTGACCTGCACTTAAATGAGAATTTGAGTCTGGTTTCATGTTCAACTTAAACATTGTCGAACTAAAACCTATAACTATCATTGTCACTATTCGGTAATAATGATAGGCTATGGTGTCATCTATATTCGTTGAGTTTGCCAAAACCTGTCTGAAGATTTTGTTAATGCCCACCCTGAACTTCTTGAGGATGCATAGTACAATACAAAATATGGCAATGTAAGCATCACAATGAACAATAATATCATTTGAAATATGGTGTGACCGGTGACAAGTTTGCCTCGGGAAAAGTTGGTGGATATGAATTTGTTATAACTTTGTTTCTGGGATCAATCTGTTAGAACTTAGAACATGCAATGCATGTAATCGAACATTGATAGGGTATCTACTCATAAGTAAGCACTAAACATTATGTGAATGCATCTTGGTCCTCATAACGATCACCTTCATATTGCTGTTTCTCGCGTACGAATGTCCTAGCTTCTCATTTCCCTAATTGATATTGAAATCAGATATAATTCTCATCAGGGAAGAAGATTTTATATTGCCTCTAGCTTCTCATTTTTCTTAATTGATGTTGAAAACAGATATAATTCTCATCAGGGAAGAAGATTCGATATTGCCTGCTGATGATGGCGTTCATGGTCAATTATGCTTCTTTGACATCCTTGCTGATTACTACGTTCAGTCGCCAGAGAGTGGAAAACCAATCCTTCATTTGATTGTGCAGCTCTGGAGTCAGTCATTTGCATCTCATATATTCTCCCTGTTGTTCCACAAGTGGGTATGAGATCTTATCCTCTGCTCTTTGACTATCTCCATGAAGTCTTCTGATCTTGTAATCATGATGTTTTCGATCGGATAGGACAGCAAGTTGAACAGATTAAATATTCAAAGAGATAATAATGCTCGTGTTTTTCCAACTGATCTTCCCTTTGGCGAGACTTAAATCATCAACGCTAAATATTAGTTCTCATTCCTACTCTCAGTTTCCAGTGAATGTGTAATCATACTGTCTTGTCACAAACTACTTCTCTCCAATGACAGTTTTGATGAAACATTATGGATGCTGTAAGTTGCTCCCTTTTCATTTATTGTGCTTTTAAACTTATTTTTCGATGCTGTGCTGAGTGGGAAAAGGGTTAATATTTGCTTGCATTATTACTGGAAAAGCCTTTTTCGACGTGTGCGCTGCATTAGTCGGTTTTTTTTTTATTGTTTAATGTCAAACTTCAACATATTGTGATTGCATGGGAATAGGGGATGTACATCTTGGAGGCGTAGAGGACTTGAAGAAAAATAGGTGTTTGAGCCAGATTAGCTTACAACAGCTACTGTGCTCATGGAGATGCTTTTGTGCTAATCGAGAGCATTTATTTACATCAATTCTATTCATTGACAGGAGGATCTTGAGAAAACCATGCCACTTTTTTAATTTTTACACATTGTCATTGTCATTTATTTTCAGTTCTTCCACTACTCACTCAAATGCTCAGCTGTTTTTCTGATTCGTGACAAAATCTAGGCTAAAAATGATGCCATTTTGAGGAAAACCCAGGTTAAGTAGTTCACGGAAACACATTCTCTATTTGTCTTCAAATTGGTTTTTGAAGCAACGTTTATGAGCTTTTCTGAGAAGTGTCTTTGATTATAGGACATGTATTGAATTTCTTGAATTATCTTATGCCTAATCTTGTGAACAATCTTTTTGGAGTGTAATTTTACGTTACTTTATGTAGCTTTTTGAAGTTCAAGTCGAGAATCAGGAGGTGCTACTGCGCTACTCATCAGCTCTTGTTCAAGGTGCTACAAATGTTTTCTGGTATGAAAAATCAGCAATTAGTTTCCAGTTGTTATTGAGTGGTTATTCATTTAGCTTTCTACATAGGAGGGGTGCCACTTAAATCGCGAATCATAAATTGAACTGTTGAATCAGAGCAATGGAAAACAAAGTGAAAATTGTTCTTGATTATCTTACATGTTTTTAGTTTTGTGTAGTCTATAACCTTCGTTGGTTGTTTTTACGTGATACGAAATTTTTTTTGTCGAAACCAATTTTAAGCTTTGAATTTGTACATCCTTTTGATGAGTTCTTCAATGTATCTTTTGAGATTTGCCATTTTATCTGTGGATCGGTGCCTAGTAGGAGAGTTTTATTTTGATGCTGAAGCTCATTGTGGCGATCTATATCCACGAGAGGGAGGCAGTTGCAACAACATGATAGCAAATCTTAAGTTTTCTTAATTTCAGCCAGTGGCAATATTTGTAAATGGTTGGTGGTGTTTGGTAGGAGACCTACTAATTAGATTAAAGGACACCAGGCTTTGCCTTGCTGATGGAATTGGCCTTCCCACAGGATCGATATCCAGACGAATGCCACGCGATTTCAGACCCTCTTTTGTGTAAGAATCAATTTCCTCAGTGATGTTTCATCCGACCAGCGTAGTCCATGTA
Source organism: Melaleuca quinquenervia (assembly GCA_030064385.1). Classification (NCBI taxonomy): domain Eukaryota; kingdom Viridiplantae; phylum Streptophyta; class Magnoliopsida; order Myrtales; family Myrtaceae; genus Melaleuca; species Melaleuca quinquenervia. Next base: position 26,105,602 of record CM057719.1, on the reverse strand, counting down.
AGTTCAGTTTAAAGCTGGTGTTTAGATTGGCAATAATTTGATGGTCATCTTTTTTCATTGGATGTGCAGTATCTACTTGAAGAAGTTGTATTTGAGCCAACACGGCTCAATAAAATTCCTGTGCAGGTGAGAAACCATTGCATGAATAGTTTGTATGGTATTGGACAATTCTTCAGAGTCACACTAAAGTGGTTCCTTATGATAGGATTCGTTTACTACACTGGTTTTAATAAAGAAGGCTCTTCTTATTATTTCAGGCCCAGCGAGATCTGTATCTGTTGCTTTCAAGATTCATGTTCTTCTACAACTCGGGTAGGCTTGCTTTTTAGTGAATCTGATTTTTGCAAGAATGATGCAGTAGCTTATATACTGTTTATTTGTGTAGTTATACTCCATATGTTGTCCGTGCAGCTGATAAACTCGAAAGCTTCTTGAAGCATTGCCCTTCTTTTCCAAATGCTTTCTTGGTTGGCAGTCCGGCTGATATATTTGTAATTGAACTTGCAGACCAGGTGTAGTTTTGCATTATAACCTAATAGGGAAATGTTCTAACCTGTATTGCTTTTCATGCTTTTCCATAAGATTAAAGTATTTCTATTTTGATCAGCTTCAGAAACTGAAGGTAGAGCCTGTGCTTATCCATTGTCTATCGCAACTCAAGTATCTTCAGGGTAACGCTGCTTTCACTACTAGTCATGTGTAGTTGTTATTTTTGGTTGGTTTACATATGTCATATACTTTTTTTTTTTTGCAGGCATGGAACTGCGAATGGCTACCGTTACAAGGTTGAAAGCTTGTTTGTATAGCTTTACCTCACCTGGAGGTCCAATGTATCCCACAAGAGCTGTTCGCCATGCTGCTTGGGATGCGCTAGATCTGCTTTTTCCAGTAAGCATTTTAACGTATCCAATTAAAAGCTCCATTTCATAGTATTAGTTTTGTCAAACCATGTATTTTTCATATAGTTGGATTCCTTTGGGACTAGCAAAAGCCTACACTGAAAACTTGAGCTGGCACTCGTCTTACGAGAAACCACTGTTAGGTTACTCCAAATACCCAGAGTAGCAATAAGTTTTTGTTCTCAGAGTCTGCTTTCTCAATCTTTGCTTTTGAAAGAGTTCAGTACATGGCCAATGTTCAGATGGCTTAGTCACTTCTTAAAAGTGCTTGTAGTTTAACAATTTGACAAGATATCTGATCACATAAAGAACTATATGCGGACAGGGAAGACAGAATTTTAGGTTTGTCTCTGGGATTTGTTATAGATGTGTTCTAACATTTGCGACAATATCATTTCACAGGTGGGGCGGTACCCTCGACATCTTATAAGTCTATTTTTCCGGTTGCTATATCCATGGTACTGGCCATCTTCATGTTGGCACTTTGTAGTCTCGTGCATCAAGGCACTTCTGTGTGCTCTCGTGGGGTTTGTATATTCCAGCTGGGAAAGGATAAAGAGGCCAAAGATGGCTTAAATTGTGCATTAGGTTTATCTGAGAAGGTTGAAGAGATACGCTTCTCTAGATCATAGTGTTGTGCATTTTCGTGACCTTTTCCTACTGTAACTTCTCAATCTGAATTAGTTGGTGTGAATGTACATCATCGTGAGTGTCAAATTCAAAGCTGTGTTCCGCTCAGGTAACCGCCCAAAGCATGGTTACCCACCTTAAAGCCAAAGCCATGTCCTCCAAGCATATTCCATCCGCAAGAGGTGCTTCCATTCCAATGTCTCTCTCTCTCTGCTTTCAGCTCGACATAGGTGGGAGGCCAAAGAACACAGGGGCTCTTCCTCCTGATGCACGGAAGTCTAGAGTTCCTCATGGCATGAGCTTAGTGAAAGGCGTATTCTAACCAGAACATGGATCCGTTCCGTTTCTGGATAAAGGAGCAAGGTGCTGGAGCTGCTGCCCATTTCCCCTCTTTCTTTATTCGGTTGTAATTCGAAGAAACGCTGGTGTAAGATTCGTTTGAATATAAAGCAGCATGTCATACACCAAAAGGGTTCCGTTACTCGTTTGTTCCCTGAGCCAAAAGAAAGATGACTAACCGGGAGAGACAGAAAGACGACGAGCTTATTACTGATTGGAGATGAGGACAGCCGAACATGGGCAGCCCCATCCATTGAGCTTGCCTCAGGAGCCTTTCAGCGTATGCTGTAAGCCTGATGTTTATTACCCGGTCCATGAGTTAAGGCATCAACACAACCTAAACTTGCTGTTTGCCTTCACTAGTTGCTATGCTAAGCCACATAAGGGCAGCAACGTCAATGCCGCAGACTACGAGCGTATTCTGCGAGAAAATATTCGGTAGTCCGGCAACTACACATCATTGCAGTCCTGAACCACTCAGGAAATGGCACGTGGTGACCAGGGCACAGAGTAGATGGCGCAACCCGTCTGTAGAGTGAGCACCCCATTTAAGAAGCTCGGCCGCAGCGCCAATGCCCGTACATGATTTTTTCCCAGGCTTAAAAGGTCAGTAACTTCTCTGACGTGCCTCTGTTTTCCGACGTAGACCTACTTCACCTACTCTGCCGTCGCTGCCGGTCACCTCAAAGGACGTCAACGTCTGCATCATCGAGGTCCATGATTTCACTTTGCATCTTTGCTCCCTCTTTATCCAAAAGAAAACTTGATCGCAGTGGATTTTCAAGGAGAGTCACGTGCTGGAGATTAATTGGAGAGGCGGCAAAAGAATATCACACTATAGAAGTCAAATCTGAAAAAGAATCATTATGGGTACAAGATACCTCGTATGCGACACATCATCAAAACTCAGCATATCCTTAACCTTAACTAACAGTTTACCCATTCTGATATCAAGCATGGTAGACAATGCCCAGGCCTTGCCCTTTTTGTTCGAGCCCAAGCAATGCACGAGAGAATAACACAATATCAACAGTAGATACTACTATCAGAAAGTCAGAGATCCTGTAAATTCCCAGAGTTCTATTAAGTTCGTTCTTTTTCCCCCTTTCTTCCACCTACCTAAACAGCAACACTAATCAAACCTCAACTGAGGATGAAAGGCACATTTACATCATACAACTGCAAAATGAGAGGACAAGAGACAATATTGTGCGTATAGAATTGGACGTGGGTCCTGGTTAGGCATATTCCTGCGGCAAGTTGTCATCAAGAGAACTGCAAGAAGACTTACGTGGAAGCTTTAATACATCCAGCTTAGCAGAATGGTCCGCTGGACAAGGAAAAGATGCTAGAAACACATCACCATATTCCCAAATGATAGTCTCAAAATACCATCAGCATTAACCAGTCTCGAGATGCGTTGGAACAACGGGAAATTCCTTTGTACCTCAAGATCAATGGGTCAACACTGGAAAACGCACTGATCCATCCACCCGAAAATCTGAACCACCTAGTCAAAGCTCAGGCTATAGATGACCAGGACCTTTCCACACCACCAGATTAGGAACTTATCTGCTCATTTCGGATCATACGGCAATTAAGTCCGTCAAGTACCCATGCAGTAAACCACAAGGTAGTGCACTGGAGAACTACCAGGCAACCATTCAACCAGGTCAATGGAGAGAACACATGAACAATCTCCTGCCTCTTGAAGGGAAAAGCCTTTTAGCTCCATGCCTTAAATGCCAACACGAGATGACCAAGTTGCTCTATTTCACCAACTAGATTTGGAGAGAGCAAGCTACCGTAAGTTACAAGTAACTCTTCTCATAGAGAAGTGAAAGCCAGAAAAACCATGGCATTTGATAGTAGAACGCAAGGTAAAACCACTTAAGATCCTCAAATGGAGGCACTATGCGCCTCAGCAAAGTGTAACCTATTGTAACAGCACCTTGTGAAAATCAATCATCCGTCAAACTTTTGACAAACTAAAAATAAAATATTACAATATAAAGCAGTATCCTCGAATCACTAAGCTGCCCAGTGCTAATCAATTATGGTTGACAAAGACGACTGATAATTAGAAATTCCAACTAAACAAGTACCACACATTCAGTATACAAAACAGCCAACCAAATCCAAGAGCCCAATCTTTAATACAGAAAAGATCACCACAAACAATTTCTCACAGAAAGGCATATTAAAAAAAAGGCAGGACAACATTTCTGATCCTAAAACTCTAGACACCTAAGTGGGGGTAAAAAACAAAGTCACAGTGAAACCTACCTTAAATTTCCAGCTCTTAACATGATGCAGTAGCTAAGAAAGACAGCAGCTGCAGTTGATTTATATGCAAGTTTACTAACTCTGCATCTCACGGCAAGCTCCCTTCCATATGCTTGGGCAAGAGCAACAGACGAATGTTGCATATGGAGAACGGCATTGGTCACACTAAAGAAGCTGAAGGAACCAAAGGAATAATTGCAGATTACATACTGAAGCGGTCCATTAACCCTCATAACTTATGTCTCCAGGTCACAGAATAAAATCCCAAGCTCCGTAAACTAAGGTTCAAGAATTCACTTTATCCTCCTCTAGACACACTTAATAGGCAAAGTGGTCGCATCATCACAGACATATCACTGAGAACATAAAAGACGCTGGATAAGTAGAATGGCACTCAATTTGTCTCCATTGCTTCTGAATGGTACTTCTCTAAATCTGCATCGAGATCTTCAGCTGATACTTTCTCACCACGACCTCTTCCCCGTCCACGACCCCTTGCAGCAGGTCTACGGCCACCAGTGGCGCCACCACGCGGTCGTCCAATGGCACCTCCCCTAGCTTGTCCACTGATTACATACATGATGAAGAACACTGAATCAGCAACATCATTGATGAGCAACAGCAAACACTCTTACTTGATACAGCTTATAGGCATGAGCAAATTCAATAAGAATTCACAAGTGCATAGGTAGCAAACAAGAACCAAATGCAGTGTAATGTTACAGTGGAATTCCGACAAATACTTTCCTTTATCCATGCAAAAGTGATGTTATCAAGGAAATTGAATCAGAATCACAAAGAATCATCAGTTACACAAGCACATCAGAAGACCTGAAATTAGGAAGTAATATGCGTTGAACAAGAGGCAAGCCAAATTCCTACCATCCCACACTGACCCAGGAAGGAGAAAATACTATAAAATATCTACATTTACAATCACCAAGCACTTGGAAAAGAATATTCAAGAACTTTTACACAAATGAGAATAGAATAGAAATAATTCTGCAAGGTCGAAGAATTACTTGAATTAGTTTCCTTATGTACAGCCAAAACAAATACCCTAATATTAAAAAATACTTAAAATGAAAAACTGAATCCAAAGAAGTTCAATAATTGAGAAGAGAAGAAGGGGGAGGAGTATGAAAAACCTTATTGTACGTTTTTTTTCCCCAGATTCCACAACTAATCATCAATCTCAAAAAAGCATGAAAAGAGCAACGAATTTGAAGTGCGAGGAGAAAACTAGTCCATTCCACAAATAAAAATATTGGATAAGTGCACTGGAAAGTGCAAATGAGTCAAAAAACTTTCAAAAACGCAATCAAATGCTAAAATTTATAGTGAACACACAGTTGCATCCTCAAACTTTCGAAATGTGAAATAAAGTCCTAAAACTTGTCGTGAAAGTGCAATCGAGTCCTAAAATGTTCATACAGCACAGTCAACCAAATGACTTGATTAGACTAAGTTAACAAATTTTAGCACTGGACTGCACTTTTTGAAAGTTTTAGGACTCAATTGCACTTTACCAACAAGTTTTGAGACTACTAATGCACTTGTCCCTAAAAATGATTAAGAACAGAAGATATTCATTCAATCGAATAGTCAATGTGCTCATCTTCATCATCTCTCAAAGGTTAAGAAAAACAAGTCTACGCTCTCTACAATTATCTGAATCTCAGAAATATCTAGTTGTGCTAGCTCAGAATTAGACTCAACTGCCTCTAGAGAAGGAATTTTCACAGGGCACAATGAGAGGTAGTGAATATTTAGAAAAAGATATTCTATTTTCTGAGGCGCGCTCAATAACATTCAAATAAAATGTTTTTTACTATTTTTCAAAGATAAAGCACTACTGGGCAAGGTTAATTATCTTTATTTTCCATATTACTGGAGAGAAGCGTTCACACTAAAAGGATAATGACCATTCATCTAAGACTTCTGTCTTTTATGAACACTTATCCGGAAATCAATAGATATCCGCTATTGGTCTAAACTAACCGATACTTATCAGTGTTACATAATTAACTTAAAAGTAAAAGACAGTGCAGTAGAAAGAAACTCGAACTGATGAGTTAAAAAGTACATGTTGGCACATTTTTATTCGTGGTTGGTTTAGCTTTGAGTTTGAAAGGTGACCAAGTAGTCTCTTGCTACCAACTCCTTAACAATTTTAGCCTTGAAATTGATAAAAAGATAGTAAAGCTTTTTGGAAATTTAATAAGAGACCAAAGGAAAATCACTAATAAAAAGATAGTACGGATAGATACAATTAGCATTCGAGCATACTGATGTAACCAAATCTCACTTTCGCATAAGAAACATTTGAATGAATCGAACAAAAGTTAATCAATTTTGCTGGTTATTAAAAAAATTATAATCAACGATAACGTCCGAAAGGAAAATTTATTATTACTTTTTTTTGGTAAGTAAAAAATTTGGACCATTTCTCGATTTATGCGTGTCATCCTTGCACAGGGGCCATGCTAATCTTCTCTACATCGTTCCAATTTTATCAGATGTCTCCGAAGAGACGAATTTATTAAGTGCAGAAGAAACCAAGAAACCTACCAATGGGCACACAAGCTACAAGTTTTATGTTTATACATTCATATAAATCTAAGTCCAAGGACCTAAGCTTATTTGAAAATTTTGCTATCTCTTTATATCTCATGAAAGCTTTATAGGATGATATAAAGCCTGACCAATTTAAGAATTATTCTACCTGCCCTAGGCTAAGACAACATGGCAGAGATATCTGTTCAAAGGGCAAGTCAAAATATTATAGCACATACCCTCTTGGAAATCCATTCAAGTTTCCGAAAGAACCGTTTGGCACGACAGGAGTAGGAGCAAGAGATGCGATGTTTGTTCCCACTATCTCTATTTTCATTGGCTTTCCATCAAGCTGAACATTGTTGTATCTCTTAACTGCTGCCAAGGCATCCGTACGGCGTGAAAAGACAACTTCTGCCGTTCCCTGAAGGAGGAAAAGGCTTGCTTAGAATAAACCACGAGAAATATTTTTTTCCTATCACAGCAACAGTCACACGGTAGCTTGATAACAATACCTTAGATCTTCCACTCCTATCGTAATGTATTGTATGACGTTTCAGGTCACCAACCTCAGAAAACAGTTCCTGCATGATAAAATCCCAAAGGAAAAGGAAAACAATCAACATTTGCCGTGAAATTCCCAGAATTACTCACCAAAGAGCACACAAATGGACTTAACTGCTCTTTAAGTTATATAATATAATAAGGAAAATGCCGAGAAACAGATTGACTCACACAGACTTAAATGCAAATTTCGTAACTGCTAGGCACCCCGATCTAGACACAGACACATACACGTAACACCTCAAACTTTTAAAAAAAGTGCCATAGGATAAAAGCATGCAGGCAAGCAAGCAAAATAAGAATTAGATCGCTTATTCAGGTTGTGTTTCTTTATCTCTCAGCTAAATAACACAGGTTAAACAGACCAGCTGAAATAAATGTAATAGTAACACTACAGCAAGCCACAACAGGAACATTCTTCCTATGAGAGAGGAAAAGACATACATGGACCAACGCATTGTATCAGCTTCACAGATTAAATCGTATATTTCTAGCAATGAAGCATGCTAACAGGTATAATCAATAAACACCGACAGTATACTTCAATTAACTAGAGCCAGATGATAAACTACCCATCTCTCGTACCGAATACAAGCACGAAGCGTCAAAATAAGGACAAAAAGACTCTTGACACTCAATTGTAACAGTAGATCCACACAATTTCAACCAGCAGACGTCGTAATTTCCCAGATTTGCCACATCCTTGACAGAGAACAGCCATAAAAGACGAGATAGCAAACGGTTTCTGCTTAAAGTAGCAGGAAAACAGAAATTGAACTCCATTACCTTGATATCTTCGTTCGAGACGCCATAATCCAGATTCGATATATAGAGCTTCGTTCCAGTCTCTATGGCGGAGGCTCGCCCGGCTTGCCCTTGAAACGCTAGGCCCTGATCGGTGAACATATCGTGCTGCCACGTCGTCTCCGGCGCCTAAACCCCAAATTTTTCAGACGAAAAAACAACCAAAATACGCCCTCAAAATTTCAACGAGGCATCGAAGCTTTGAGAGGACCGAATCGACGACCGATTCGTCCCACAGAAATTGCGAGTTTCAAAACAGTAGGAGCGGATCGGGAACCGTGAGCTGACCTTCGCGGCGGCGGCGGCGGCGGCTGCGTAAGGGTTCACGCGGTTGGCGGCGCGGTTCGGAGGGCGGCGGGTCGGGCCGGGTCCAGAACCGCGGCCGCGACCCCTGGCGTTGCCGGATCCGGACTTTTTGTTGCTCTTGATGATGTCATCAAGAGACATGTCGAGGGCGCTGGACATGTTTCTCGGATTCGGATCGAGATCGAAACCCTAGGGCACAGACAGAGAAGGGGACGGGGAGAGGAAGAAGTGGCGGAGTTTTACTAGGAGAGGAGGGGAGGGTTCGGGGCAAAAGGGGACGTGATTTTTATACGGCGACGACCAAAGTCAAATTTTAAGGTTTTAATTTTAAAAAAATGTCGAAAGCTTGGCAGAAAGGTGTCGTGGTGTAGTTGGTTATCACGTCAGTCTAACACACTGAAGGTCTCCGGTTCGAGTCCGGGCGACGCCATTTCAACTTCTCTCTTTTTTTTCTCTCTCTATTTTCGTAAATTCTTTCGCTTTTGGAGAGATCAACTAGACCGTTGTTCTTTCGCTATGGCTTCTAATACGGAGAATATCCTTGGCCCGATGTCGGAGGAAACACTTTTAAATTCTTTTGAGAAAATTAACTTGAAATTCTTTTGCTAAATAAGACGCTTGGTGTTTACTTAGTAGATCTTTCTTGTTTTCTCGACCTAATAAAAGCGATACATCCTTGAAGAAAGAGTTTTATTGAGATATCATAGAAAATACAAAATTACTCTCACTCAAATCACCAACGTATTGATATAATTAAGGCAAAGCCTTCGCACTTATTCTTACAACCCTTAATGTATCATTTGTTTTGCATTGGCCCTCATTCGAGGATCATATTAAACGCATTAAAAATTTAGTAACCATCTGAATATCGGGACAAAATTCATAAATTATTTGATATACCCACAGCCTTTTTTTCCAGCTCGTTGCTGCAATGATGATTCCTCAATTTTGGTTTTTTGTGCTCGGGGCTTTGGAGCTATTACTTCTAATTGCAGAGGCCAACCGTGGGCTATTGTCTAGATCCGATCGTCGGCCTAGCATGGGCCGAAGGCCCATCTCATCATTCGAATACAGACATTAGTGAGGCCCTTGGCACGGTCCATCCGCTCATAAAGATCCATCCATCCCGAGCTCTGCAAGGAAGGAAATAGGTTTCCAAACGAGAACGCTCAATCTGTGAGCGGCGAAATGATCCCCTTATGGCTCGTGCTCCGAACAGTCCCTTGTGTGCCACGAAGTCGACCTTGCGAAGCACAACTTTGGATTTCATAGAAACAAAATTATTATATCAGATCTAAAGTTTTGATATCCATGACCATTTTGTACCGATCCGAAGAGCTGGATGTGATACCAAAACAAAGAAGAAAAACAACCGTAATTAAGATGAATAGGTAAAAGGCTGCAAGAAGAAAATTGTGATCCTTTGAAACATAACTAGTCCTAAAGTTCGAATACTCATATAATTAAGCTTGATCCTCCACTCTCCTCAAGTACGCATTATCAAAGGGTCCGCGGTTGCTTAACCTGTTTAGATCCAAACAAAAGGGTCACCAACCAGGATTTATCTGGTCATCATTGCCTCCATTGTTGCCAGCCCGAGTGCCGGAGGACTCCATTGCGGTTGCGGATGCAGCTTCTAGCACCGGCCAGGATTTATCCAGTCATCACCGCCTCTTTCATCGCCGGCCCGAGTGCCGGAGGACTCCATTGCGGTTGCAGATGCAACTTCTAGCACCAGAAATCGATGCCTCGAGAGAGACAGGGGGAGGGGGAAGAGGGGGTTCCAGAATCGGAAAGGAGAAGGGATTTGACGATTACAGAGAGACAGTGTCTTCCGAGCATAAAATCGGAGCATTATCCTTGCCAATCCAATCTCTTTTGCCTGCACTTTTTTTGTTATTTTATTTGTTAAGCCAAATGTGGTTGCCGCCGCTTTTGCGAATGTCACTTACCCGTTCTATAGAGTTTATATAGGTCTTCTATTCCGATTGTCTCCCCCAATCGATCGATTTGAGCTTTTCGTTGGTTCATCAAACTTAATATCAGCGCCAGATTTTATCCCATATTTTACTTTGATATGCGAAACTCCTTGCTCATCAATTCCACGCGCCATTTTAGGTCCAATTTGCTCTTGTTTAGGGGCATTAAGGTTTTCCGTATATCAGTGTTTATGATCTTATGTGAATTTCACACTTATGCCGTCTCGTTCCATCAACTAATTTGAGCCTTTGAATCAGACCTAAGTACATACGCGCACCAAGTTGCGGCCTTTCGTAATTAAACGGAGTTTAGTCTTTGCCAGATTATAAGAAAAATCAGCTGTCGGTGATTGGGGATGGGTGATCGAGGCTTCGAGACTTAAGGGGTTGTATCTTGTCACAACCAATACGCGCTTTACAGATTCCCTCGCGTGGAAGGCAATAACTGCTCCGGACACTTCATGTTTTGTGGCTAAACTAATCAAGATCTTGAGCAAAAACTACAGGATTTGCAGAATGTACGGTTTGCATTATGCACGCATTAGAATGTTTGGAAGTCGATTATGAATGAAGTGACACGGCTTCTTCCAGCATCAATCTCCACGCAATGATCTATCTCACAGATTGCACGTTTTCCCCACGAGGACCGAAACCATAAAGGGAAAAAAAATGATATTGGAGAATTTTTATTTCACGTGAATACTTATTACACTCTCTTGCCCGTTTATTTAAATCACATATTGGACGACCTCGATAAGTGCTGAAAATAAAAAAAATTCATCACTTGATGATTTTAAGTTTGTTTGATAACCCTATTAGTATTGCCCTAAGAGATTTGATTGAGTAAAAAAAATCACTTGATCTAATAAATAAAAAAAGTGGCTAAGGAGCAGGAATGAAACGTTAGCGGCAACTGAATCCAGTTTCATAGTTAGTATTCATTTGCTGTCAACTTGAATCTTGACATTATACTGTTAAATTCTACCAATGATGATTCCACTTTCATGTTGGTATGAAGTTCCGAATATTCCGTCACCATTTCTCAATTATACTGTTAAATCCTAAGTCTTATATTGATCTGTGTTCCGATCTAGCATACCTCCATGGAAGATGTAGTGAACTTTTATAGGAATTTGATGCGTTTCTTGAATGCGGAATTGAATAATACAGTTTGCAACATTGAAAAATGTTCTGTCGTGATCATGGGCAAGTGGGTACACGATGCTCCAGCTATCCATGAACAAAGATGGTGCTGGAGACCAATTAAGGACAGCTCGATTTCCTCTATTGCTCGAGAAAGTATGTCAAGTCATTTGCTTTTCCACTAAGCGCGCATGAGGATTTTGTCCGCAGGGAAATAATAAAAGCACATGAAAATCATCGATAGATTCTCTCTCGCGAAGGAAAAGTTAGTCAATCTCCAGGACAAACGTTAAAGTAACCATACCAAGGTTTGTTCATGTTATTATGTGAAATCGTAAATATCATCTCTCATCTTGACGCATTATCGTTCTACCCCAATCACATTCTCAAAAATTTCAAAACTTCGGAATCAATTAGTATCAAAATAAAAGCCCGACATGTCAGGAGTTCATAGAGCTTTTGCTTGTTATCAAATGTCATTGTTAATTTTTTTATTCAATAGTATCCCTAAAATTTTAAAAGGTGATTCAACGTGTTCACTATCGTCGAAAACAGTGACAGAATTTGGTGACGTGGATAAAATACTCTATTTAGTTTATGACTTATTATTGTTTTTCTTCAATTTTGTCCCCTTCTTTATTTCTATGTCCGTGAATTGTCTTTTAATTCTCTCCTCTCAATTGCTCCATGTCAAATTTAGATTCAATCTCAACACAAAAAATTTATTAGTCACGTCTCAATATTAAAAACTAAACATGACATGTTAATTAAATGGATTGTGCCACAAGATGTATTAATATATGAATTCTTATATATAAAAGTGCCTACTCGTGTTTACATGTCATAAGTATTTCCGAATCTAAACACATCGTGTTAACTTATTCACCAAGATCCAGCTTATACAACACATTACCAGTCCTCCATAAGGTTCGTCGAGGTTTGTTTAACTAATAATTGATCACTCTCTCCATTCTCAAACTGAGATTGTCAAAGAAAAAAGACCAAAATATAATAGTTTAAGGAGAAAATAGAATGTAATATTACAATTCAGTAACCTTAAAGGATACATTAGTGAATTTCATTAAAACTTTAACGGAGAACCACTTTGAATAAAAATTAAAAAAGTTAGGGATACCATTGAAAAAAAGAAAATCATAGATGACATTAAGCAATGAGAAAAAAACCTGGGGCGGATTGGTTTTGTGATGCTGCTCTTTTAACGAGAGCCATTCACGATGAAAGGAGCTTGAACAACATCTTATATTCACTTCCTATGAATGCAAGGAGTTGCTAAGTCTGCTGGAGGACTACAGAAAGAATCTTATCTACAGCAAAGCCAATCAGTGTGCGGATAAGCCGGGCTAAGACGGGGATTGGAGGGCCTCGGGAAGTTGTTTTTCTCGATCATATGCCGATTACGTTAAAACCGTGTTCTTATCTGATAAGAATAGACCCAATATTACTGCATAGGACCGCCGCCCTTTGTAGACTCTGTGATTTTGGTCAGACTTTAAATGAAATCCTCTTTTTACTCAAAAAGTTGATTGGTGGAGTACCATGAAGAATAGCCATAAGTAAGCGGCCCACAAGAAATCGACAGTTTTAAGGAAAAGAGGGCCCCGATTCCCATCTTCTACTTTGCATAGAGTTGAATGCGTGCTCCAGTTCTTGCATGACTCCATGTTTATGGAAATGCCAATGACATAGATATCTTCCTTCCCGTACCATCAGCCACTTTCTCCTTCTATTACATATGTTTCGCCGCCGCCACTGTTGATGGTGACTTGAGGATGAGCCCTTGCCAATGCCGACAATAACTCTCACCGTCTCTTCCGATGGGGGTCGACCTTGGGGCCTCCCTGAACCGAGACCCATCAGTGAAGGAATGCAGCCAAAGGGGGCACATAAGGAAGACGGATGAGCATACGGCACGAGAAAAGACGATCAAGGGAGGTGACGACATGCCGGGTGGCCAGGAAAAATCAACAAAGGAGGCGCCGGTGCTTCAGTGCCTGACTAGGCGAGCTAGCCAGAAGCAATTGAGAGGATGGCACAGACTGAACGAGGCTCGAATTGAATATCTTTTTCATTTCATGGACATAAGGCTACGCGTATCTAACAGCTCAATAAAAGGGAAAGCAGAAATGGGACCAATGATCGCACGAGTTTCATTTCTCGTCCGTTCCTCGAAAACGATCTCCCATCAAGTATTGTTGGTTGGGTTTCCATTACACTTTTGTCATCAGTGCCATGTACAATTCCTTATGCGGTCTGTGAATACGAATAGGAAAAAAAACTCGCCTTCGTGACAAACGTTCGTCGCGACAGGACTCCGAGAAAGCGCTCTATACCCAGTCGCATCGCTCACGTTCACCTCCAAATTGCCGTTGTCATCACATCGAGCACACGCTTTAGATGTTAATCACCTTCGGATCAAACAAAGAGGCCAACAAGGAGAAGCATAGATGCGTATGTCCTCGCTGGCATGCAAGACACGGCACCACGAGAAGTGCAGAACGCGATCATCCTCTCACTCACGTCGGTCAAACACAATATGCCTTCACGAAACAAATGAATATCCATGCAAAAATACAGCGAGTCTGATCCAAGATATCAATCAAAGAATACAAGAAGGCAAGAAAAAGAAAACGACTAAAGTCTGCTTTGTACACAATCTACGTTCTCCAAGGCCCTACAAAACGAGATCTAGCACCAACGGCGGCGCAACCTTTCCTAAACGCAAGGTCAGGTCATCCTCCATCGGCGACGAGTTCAAATCCAAGCACGTGACCCTCTTGCTGTTTGATTTCTTCAACACCGGCACCGGCTTCGAGGCTGCCAAGCTCTCCATCATGGCGGCCCTGTGCCTCCTCATGTGACCGCCGAGGGCTTGGCCGATTGGGAACTCGAGGCCGCATATTGAGCACTCGTGCGTCTTCGGCTTGGCCGGCGGACCATCCGCCGCGTGGCCGAGGTGGAAGAGGTCGCCGGAGATCAGCTTCGGCTTCTTGTGGCTGGCTCTGTGCCCTCCGAGCGCCTGGAAGGACGAGAACTCCCGGTTGCACGTCTTGCAGGCGAACATCCGCTCAGCGGGCCGCGATTTGCGGTTCGACCACGACGCCTCGGTGCTCTCGCCGACTCGGGAGAGGAGCATCAAGCAGTTGGCCATGGCCAGGGCTTCGACCTCGGTGTCCTCTCTGTCTCTCTTCACCATCTCTGCAAGTATTCTGCTGTAGAAGAAAATGGGAAATCGAATCGTCCGCTGCTTTCTAGTTTCTTCTTTCGCTGCTGAGTTGGGATGACTGGTATGATGAAAGGGTGGGAGTGCCAGCCCATATATAGGGCGAGAGAAATGACCTACATGCTTACGCCAGGCGAAGTGGCCAAAAGGCCCTCGGAGTTTCTTGGGGACTAAGTAGGGACCAGGGAGAACATTGGGGTGGCTTGCGTGAACATGAAGGACAAATGCGTCAGTGTAAGCCGCCAGAGGGAGAGCGAGGATAGCGTGGCCGCGTGCTCACCAGATGCAGTGTGAACTGGGAAGTCGTCACAAGTGAGCGAGGCGGTAGTTGCTTTGACTTTTCTAGAAGCTTTGGCTTGCTCTTTTGGAGTTGGAAAGGCTAGTCAAGACGTGTGTACGACAATATTCGGGCATTTTAACTCTTTTTATTCCGTTAAATTTTTTTGCGAGAACAATTCCAACTGTCCTCCTCACCTTTTCATGAGTCTCCTTAGTTGGATATTAAGGTTCCGGGGATTTGAATTTTTAAATTAGAACCTCTAGCTTTAACGTCGCATGAAATTTTATGAGATTATTATAATTAATTCTAGAAATGCATAAATTATTCAAATGAGCGAGTGATTTGGTGTTTAGATTTGCTAATGCACCCCGTTTTCTCAGTGTGACTCGCGGATTGATTTCGGTGAAATACACTGAAGGGAGTATAAAATTAGGCCAACGATTTGTCCCCCAGTGCACTGGGATGAACTAATCAATACATTTTGGAAGGACGTGGAGAAAGTGGAACGAGGGTTCCGCCGGAAATGATGATGCGTCCGAGGCCGAGACCTGAGAACACGGTCGCATCGAACTTGTAATCACCGGCTCGCATTTCTTACTCGGTCCAAGAAAGCTCGGTAAAATTAAGACGAAATCCGAGAAGGCGGTCCAGACGAGGGGGGGTTGCTGGGAAGGTGCGGTCACGCGCGCCACGAAGGAACGTGGGCGGAGCGTCCCTTCGGAACGACAAAGCGAGTCACGGCGTTCAGCGAGGGGAGCGAGTCACCAAATACGTCACGACGACAGCAGCGTGGCGAAGCGATGCGATCGAGGAAACGTGGAGCGTAAGTCGTGACGTCGCCGCTCTTACCAAACCGATAAGCTTTGAAATTAAATGGTCCATTTAAAAAAGAAAAATTCCGTTTATTTTACGAAAAATATAATATTTCTATAAAAATGATTTTCTTTTATTAAAAGTTGTTGACTTGCCGATTTCAATCAAAATCGAAACATATTATTAGATGCTTTGATATATAAATATAAATAAAAAAGATGGAAAATATTCTCCATTTTTAAAGGTATTTTTTTATTTATCGAAAAATATTTTTATCGACTATTTTATTTCTTGAGAAATAAACGTCGGAAAATTCAAAAAATATTTTCTTAGAAATTATTTTTCGTGAAACGAACGGAAGCTAATACTCACCTGTTTGAGTGATGATGGCCCTTTTTATTTTAAATTTTGAAATTCAAGAAATGCGCATATATGAGTTATCATCATATAAGATTTTTTTCATTTTATTTCTCCCACTTACCCAACACTTTCCACAAGCAACTGAGCTCAGGAAACTTAACAGAGGAATGTTTGTGCTGCTCCCTCGCTTGTGTTCCTTTCTCCTAGGAAGGCTTCTTGTTTGAAACGCGGACACGAGTTCTCATTGTCTGGTAATGGAGGTGGGGGGCCGAAACTTCTTCCCAACTGCCAAACCGCCTTATGAGCCTTTGGTTTCCCACTGCCACCGTCACTTCATACATCGTCAAAATCATATCGTTCGTCGCTTGGACTTTTAGTCTGTCAAGAGCATATCAGCCCGTGGCTCGTGGCAATGCATTCCAATGGAGGAGCGGAAAAACGAAACAATAAAACGGAAAGTTCGTGCATGCGAATGCTTCTGGACAACTCTCAATCAGAGGAGATCCCTCGTATCCGTACACGAACCTGCGAGTTAACATCGGATGTCACCTTCTGTTTTTGTCTTTGTAAGTTCTTGAAGCACGCGTGCAATGCATTTGGGATGGTCACCTGTGATGTTTTCGTCTTCTGTTGAGTCCTTACTTAAGAGGAAAGTAAACTCTCTCTGTTTCTTTTTTTCTTTTTTGTTCTCAGAAGACTGTTCTTCTGCGTGTAACTTCAAGCAAAAATGGTTGACCGACCTTTGTTTGCCCTTGCTGCGGGCGCGTAGCTTCAATGGGAAGGACATCTAGTTTAGCTTTCGGAGAAACTGCAAATGAAACGTGAGGTTTTTGGGTCTCTGAAACTTAACGCATCTATCTTTGTGCCCATGCACATGTTTTATCTACTTTAGGCTCATTATCCTCAACGTGACGTGGTTGTCTACTTCAAACATTTCAGTACGAAAGGTTGTTTTCCTTGCTCTAGGTTGAACTCAACTTATACGTTAAGCTTTGATATCTGATTCTGATTCCAACAACATCCAAGCACGTAATTTGAATTCAGATTTATGAGGGTTAAAGTGAAGTTAATGCCTCTTCAACGAAAGCGTAACAGACCGACGTTCCAATTTCGATTCCATTTCATCCGATGTAATTTTGATTCATATGTATGCGGGTGAAAGTGAAGTCAACGCCCAACCTGTGAAAGAGCGAAGCAAACTTAAAATTGATTTTCCACATTGATTCAGCAGAATAATAGATTCGATATTTTATACAGTCATTCACAAATAGACCTAATTATAGGCCTGGTGGTGTGGCGTTGCCCGATGATTTTGTACATAAACATAAATTCTTTGTCGCGGCCGGGCATGGAAGCAAATTAGGCTGGACAAATGAGCCATCTTAGGCTTGCCAATGGATCAACTCAACTCATAAGTACGGTAAAGAATGGATACTTCTCCTATGTCTATGTCGAAGTGCCCATTTGACGAGGATCCAGATCCCCTGTCCTAGTGGCAGGGGATCGGACGACTAGGGGGAGGAGTAAGGGGGGTTTCCTCGTGCACATAGGGGGGAAATCGGACGGCTAGGGGAACAAGTATCCCTTGCCTCTAGAATAGAGAATCCTTTTCCATTTGGCGAAAGCATTTGCTGCTTTCGCGCTTGATCCATTAAAACGTGATCACCCTTAGAGGAAAAAAAAAGGCGCAAGGGGCGGTATATGATTCTTCAATAGGAAAGTGAGTCTATATCACTGTTTAATGTTATGATGAACCCAAGTCTTGTACGTTTTTTTACCCACTGCACACGGCAGCCTCAACCACATTGTGTTGGGAAATTATTAATATAACTTTCATACAATTCAGTTATAAATTTTTCAATTTGATCAATTTAGTTCTAAAGTTTTTTAATAATGTATTGATATAATCATTCTTTTCTATTTTAACCGATAATTACTAACATGGACAAAAAGGGAATGATTGGTAAAAATCATCCACGCTAGTAATTTCTAGCTAAAATTGGCCGGAATAATTAAATTGATAAATCATCGAAATGTTTATGACTAAACTAATCGTATTAAAAAGTTTAGGATCGAATCGACATTTGTACAATAGATTTAGGAATTTTTCAGTAATTATTTGCCGTAGTGTTTTCCATTCCCCCAGTTTCGATGTGTACCCAAGTCCTAGATCTTATGTAACAAATCTTAATTATCTGTAGCAAGTCAACTTACGAGTGGCAGATATTTCAACATGAATGTCACACATAGTAGGTGGTTCATAGTTTTTTATTGTTGCAGGACATGCTGCATCGTGTGAAAACGTTCTCTATTATAGAATAGACTCCCTTTGGAAATAATGCGCGCTCTGCACTTCGCCTCCAACCAATGTTCGACAAGTTTCTAGATGGAAGAAAACGGGTTTTCTTCTGGATTTGTACTTGGACCAGTCGAAACGTCGAGCCTAACTTTTCTCATGTAGCTGTAGCAAAGGGCAATGACCCACGGCAGTTTCGCAGAAAGAGAAAGCCTAAAGGATAGGATAACGAGGTTGCTGAAGCTCTGTGTTTGTGTTAGATGCATGTGAAGTTGGTCGTTTGGTCGTAGGGTCGTAGGTTGGTGCAGCTTGCCTTTGTGGAACAAAATTGATAAATGTAACAGAGTTGGATTCTCCATTGGCAGGTCAAATGTGAAAAAGAATAGAACAGAAGAAAGATTTGAAAGCTCTAAACGACGGGAAGAAAATTTGATGTCAAGGATTGCGCACTGTTCCAAACTTCCAATCTTGAGCTCCCTAAAAACCTTAATGAAAGGTAGATTTCTGGTCATCACACGTTTTCAATCGGATTAATGGATGATAAAGGTTTCGCGATGGCTAGACTCATTCTAATAGAACAAATCAATTAGGCTAGGACTAACCTATAGAGCGGAGGGAGCAACTTCAACCGTTTCAAAAAAAAAAAAAACTACTTTTAGATAAAAACGCAATACCACTCGTCGGTTGAACTCAGATCTAAGATTAACCATAAAAATATATGATAGATAAGATGAATAGAAAATTTGGCAATATTTGAAATCGAGATCTTCCACTCTAATAACATGGGAGTGCCACCCTTGTTCTAAAGATTCAAACAATTAAATGAATACACGATTTAATATTGAAACAGATTAGTGTACATGCTTTTTCTCGACATTGACTTGCCAATCAAGTTCTGTAAAGTACATTAAAGAATACCAAATGACATTATTCTGGAAGGACGTGGGGAAATCGGGAGGAGGGTTCGCCCGAATCGGTGATGGCATCCGAGGCCCAAATCTTAAGAACGCGTGGGCATGTCAAAACTTCGAAGAACCGGCTCGCGTCTCTTGCCCCGGTCGAGGAAGCTCACGAAAGTGGCCAAGATGCCAGAGCGTGGGCGCCGGGAAGGAGCGTGCCCACGCGCTATGGACGAAGCGTGGTCAATGCGTCCCCGTGGGAACGACTAACGGCAAATCCCAACGGTTTTGCGAGGGGAGAATCAGCGGAGCGTAAGCGGTGACGTCGCGGCGCTTACTAAGTTCATTGGTCTGCCGGCTAGAAAAATCGAAATGTACGGCTCGCCTGCTTCCTCATTCACAGGCGTCCGAGGCACAGTATCTTTAATTAATCTCCATACGTGTACATGTTCGCACATAGCGCGGGTTATTTACTTATGGAGCGGGGCGTCACGAGGACCGGACCGGTCGGGCCCCGTGCATGGTTGGCCCGGGCACTTTTTTGGACATAAGATCGAATTTGGAAAAACTTGTAAATAACGATAGATAAGATTATAAATTGAGGAATTTCTCCTTAATGGCCGGTTTCGCTTCACTGAAGAAAAAATCTCCTCCTTATATACTAATACGATCGATTGCTATTCAAACATTACAATCACGGAGCAAAAAGCATGGAATGGATTACAATCGCCTCGCTCATCGTTGGCGAGAGTTTCACTGTACTCTGAAGTGACCGGCAAGCTTTGGCCAAAGAAGAAAGAAAGAATAAAGAAAGAAGAACCTAGTTTTGGACACGTCGTCACCCCGTCATCGACGACGAGCTCCAGCATGGCTATGTTGTTGCCACGTATGCATTCTTCGACCAAAATCCGTCGAAAATGACTTAACTAGTAAAATGATAAAATGTTTAGAACTGAATCGGCTTAAAAAATGTTTATGACTTAAATGACAAAGTAGGTAAATGTTTATAACTTTTTTGACAATTTTCCCTTCTACTTACCTTACCAAAAATAAAATACTAATTGATATTTCTCATTATTTCGGCAGCCATATTTCGGGAACCATATAGAAAAATTATCAAGTAGGCCCTAGTGCCCGGTTTGGTGCCAGGCCTAGGCGCGACCTTCTAAATTATTATCAATAGGCGAGTTGTTCATTGAATTAGAGATCCACCACACCTAAACCAAGATCAGTGCAAAAAAAAAAAAAGAATTAAGTGCTTGATCACTTAACCAATTCTTACTTTGCAAAAAATGTAGTGTAACACCGATATCACGGGTGTCACAGATATGGCGTGATTCAATCGATTGGATTTCTCTATCTTGCTAATACAATCTTTTTAAATTTCAATCTCGATATTCGAGAATAATACACAAATGTACGGCCCATCCGGAACGCGTGGAAATACTTTTGTTTCTCTCAGTTACCCAACACTTTCCAAAAGCGACTGAACTAAGGAAACTCATGAGGAATGTTTGTGCTGTTCCTCGCTTGTGTCCCTTTCTTCTCAGTCGTCTTGTTCGAAACGCGGCTATTAACTCCCTCTTGTTTGGCGGCGAAGCTTCTTCCCAACTGCCAAACCGCCTTCGAGCTTTTCGTTTTCCCACTGGCCCACTCACTCTATACCATCCATGGACCTGTCGCAAGTCACTTTCCGCTTTTGCAAGTTCTGATCGCCGTGTTGTGCGCGCACCTATGATGTCTTTTTACCTTTTATTGAGTCCCGACTTGAGAGGAAAGGAAACTCTCTCTCTCTTTTGTTTCTCTGTTTTTCTTCCCTTTTTCAAGAATCCATGCGTAACTTCACAAAAATTATCGATTTAGGTTGGGTCAAAAATGTCCCCACACATGCATAACTTCAAAACAAAATTTGATTTAGGTCGGATAAAAAATGTCGCTATAAGATTCTAGTATTAAATCCAATTTAAAAAACTTGTTTCATATAAAATTTGAAAATATATATTAATAAAACACTGTGGGCAATTTTTATAATTTTTGCAAAAAAAAATCTTATACTTTTATATCATTTCTTTTTTATTTCTATGATCGAGCACCAACGACTAGCAATCAATTGAAATTGGTAACTGGCAAACCGTGGTGATTGGGTGCGTCTAGTGACTAGCAACAACCGGTGGTAGTTGGTGGTGATCAGTGAACCGTGACCTACCACAACCCTCATCAGATTTCATTAGAAAAAAAAAAAGGAAAAAGCAAAAATCATGAAAGATGGGAAAATTAAAAGAATTAAAAAATGACATGCCTATGCATGCTTTACTTAAACTTATTAGATAACTAAGCCATTTATGACCTATTTAAAATTCATCAAAATTGTTAATTAACTCGTTTATGACCTATTTAAATGTACCTTTAAAACTTAAGGCAGCCTATTTGCTACCCATACCATTAAATACGGTTAAGATATGATTTGTAGACTCATTTTACCACTAGTTAGGAATGCCGGCTACACCCAACCTTCAACTTGCTCATCTCTCTCTCTCTCTCTCTCTCTCTCTCAAAGGGACTTTGAACTGATCTCCTCTTTGGCCAGGAGCAACGCTCAGTTGGACTTTCTCGTGTAAAAGCGCATAAACTTCTCATATGGATCTCGCCATTTGGCGTCCTTTTGAACGTGAATTGAGGAATTATCGTCCATCATTCAACGAGAAAGACTTCGAACTCTTGCTCCCGGAGAAGGTCCAAAATGAATTGCGAGGTTTTTGGCTCTCTGAAATTTAACGAGAATCTCTCTCTCCGTGCCTATGGCCATTTTATTTCGTTTCAGCTTCATTATCCTCGACTGACTATCAAAGCTTTGATTACAACATCTAAGCACATGAATTTGATTCCAGTTAGTAGATGAGCGTAACTAACCCGTGACGGACTAACTAACGCACAATCCATCTTCTGCGTTTGACCCAACCTAACTTAAATTCGACCTCACAATCCATCTTCTACATCGATTTGGCCAAACTTAGATTCGACATCATACATTGAGTATTTCATAAGTAGACTTGATCATGAGTCTGGCAATCTGATCCTTAAATGATTTTTTTTTGTTGCGGGCTAACTTGGGCAACAAATTAGGCCCGACCTATTAGTCCAACTTGTCTTAAGCCGGCCCACTGATCACAAAAGAGAGAGCCCTTAATTTGAGAGGGCGAGGGGTTGACGAGGGACGGAGTTATACAGCATGAGAATTACGTCAGTAACAAAAGGTGGGAACGAAAAATACAGGCATAGTGTAGAAAGAGCCACCCACAGTGCCGCTCTGGCAAGAGCATTTGCTGCTCTTTTAGTCCGATCCATTGAAGCGAGACCGCCGTAGAATCCCTCGAAACACGAGACTAATCAATCTCATGGTACGTCCACTGTGACGATTTAGATAATGATCAAAGAAACCCTCGAGGCGATCCCAAGAACGTCGCCTTTCCGCCAAGACTCACACCCGTGTTTTCTGTGGTGCTACTTTTCGTCTGCTAGGACCCTGGTGTTCAAACCAAGAAGTTGCTTCTGCTGAGATCCGAACGCCGGTCTCGTGCGTGTTTACTTTTCACCCGTAACGGATGGCGGCTTGCGACCACCGTTGCGCTTTCGCATTCTTCCCGTGTTGTCAAATGCCCGAGTCTAAGTTCTTCTCGAACGCATCTCAATTATCTGCAGCAAGTCAACTTCCGAGTGGCGGATACTTCTGCGTGCATGTTAAGCGTAACACGGGGTTCGTATATTTTCAGTTATTGTCCGAGTAGCTGCGTAGAAACGTACGCTTTCTATGGCGTAAGAGACTAACATTGGCAATAACGCGCACTCTGCACTTTTGTGTCCAAGCTGGATTCGACAGGTTCTAGACGGAAAAGAACGGGTTTTCCTCTGGACCTATCCTTGGACCAGTCAGAAACGTGATCCTGAACTTTCTTACGTAGCTTCAGAAAAGAGGCAACTACTCCCAGCAGTTTCCCAGAAAGAGCAGCCTAAAGAGATAGGACGATAACGAGGTTTCTGTTTCTGAAGCTCATAATTTTTGCGTGAAATACACGGGAAGATGGTACAGCTTACCTTTGCGGGACCAAATTGACAAATGTGTAGACGCGAATGCTCATCTGACAACCCTAATATATAATGAAATGAGAGAGACTCGACAGCTCTAAACAGGGGGGAGAAACTATGATGTCGACGATTACGTGTTGTTCCAAACTCCTAATCTTAAGCTCCCTGAAAATATCAATACAACGTCAATTTGAAGTTGTCACCTGTCTTCGGTCGGATTTATTTATAATAAAGATCTCACGGTTGATTTAATTCTAAAATCGAAAAAGCTATTGGCTAGACTCATTTTAAGCATGTCGGCTGTTAGAATTAATGAACTTAATCCGCTTACATCTTATTTTTTGGGTTTCTCCGTTTTCCAAGAGTTAAAGGGCGGACTGGCGATTGGATTCAAGTTCAATTCGAAACGCCCGATGTACAAACGTTAAGCATAATCTAGATCGCGATTGTCAGTATAAAGAATGAGTTCCACAGAACCAATACACGATTGCCTTTAAAATAAATGTTAGCTAAATAAAAATCCTTAGACACGGGAACAATACGAGAATCATGTGTATGTATGTATGAATGGTGGTGAGATTGACTTGGATCGAAAAGATTCACGCGACTGGCGGCCCTATGGGAGGGCCGGGGTCCGAAGGTCCAAAGGGCATAGGTTGGGCCGTGGTGCACCCTTGTCGCTGTTGGGCCTGGGCCGCGTCCCCAATTTTGCATATACGGAGCCCTTGGAAATAGATGAATCTCCGTATTATACGACGATCCGGGAAAAGGAACATCACTAACGAATAAAAAAATCTCGTCACCTAACATCTGAAGTCACAAGGATTTCTTCGATAAATTTAGGCAAAATAAAATTGTTTCGGCGAGAAAGTCACAGGCATTTGATTTTGCTGGTGTCATCTCAAAGAGCTAGACTTTTTGGCCCGATTCGTTTGTAATTCGACAAAAGTAAAAGGTACTTTTTCCCTTTTACGGCAAAAACTAAATTATTGCATAAATGTGATTCTTTTTTTCCCGAAAGGTACATTCTAAAAGATAATGTCCATGTGTATGTGAAACTATCAGATGTTTCGAATTTTAAGAAATTCTATATATGCCTGCAAAATTTGGATGGAGAGAGAGGTAGTTCAACTAGGCTTACATGTCAATAATCATACGTGTAAAACTCCACCCTCACAAGTAGGTTGGATTATAGCATGACTCTAAAGCGTGGAAACATGTAATTAGAAAGGCAAATAGAGGCATCGAAAAATTTAAACTTAGGATATCATGCTCTGATATCAGGTTATAATGTAATTCCTTTGTATTGCTCGCTGCATATTACAAATATCTGTACAAGGTATTGCTTAACATAAAAAGAACAGGAAGAATCTACCAAATAGTTAACTAATTTTAAGAGATAGGACAAATGTTATTCTCACCGATAAACAAAAAAGAAAATCTTAATCAAGATAAGGAATACGCCGAATATTAAAAAAAGTTAATTTGAAGCAAATCCTCCCTAATGATCCCTCTCAAATTGACGTATGGAGGTCACCAAAGTCCATCTTGCCAATGAGAATTGCATATTGATCTTGACCCAATGCCTTGGTAAGAATGTCTACTGGTTGAAGTCTAATGAGCACATGGTCAATTGTAGTGGCCCTAGAATTTACATATTGAACAAAGCGACGGTCAATTTTTGTGAGCTTAGTTTGTTCGTGAAGTGAACAAGGCATTTCGGCTGTCCAAATTGAGTGCTTTGTCGTGCAATACCTCAAGGGAGGCAAGTAAAGTGTGCAAATAAATTAATTCACTGGTGTTAGTGGCCATAGTGCAACATTCAACTTCAGCAGAGTGACAAATAAATTGATCACCGACTGATTGGGCAATTCCCGGGTCAGAGTCACAAAAAGCAGTCAATTAAAGTGATGCCAATACCTCGTACTCTAATACCATTTAACAAACCATAATTTGCTCGTATTGCTAGCAAATAATTATATTCATTGCATAACACAAATAATTATACTAGGTAAATATTCACTTGTTGTTGTTGTTGTTGTTTTTTTAAAATATTTTCTGTATCTCTTATCGTTAGTTAGGGATTGCTTTTTATTTTTTAGCTAGCATAACATCTTGTGTATCTCTTATAATTAGTTAGAGATATTTCTTCTTTTATTCCTTTCAATCGAGCAATACCTTGAATAAATTTTTGGACTATGTGTTGAGCAATACAAGCAAATTATGCTTTCACGTGGCATTAAAGCATGGGGTTCCTAGTTCATATATTCGTAGGCCTTTATTTACCTCATCAATTACATAATTCCACATACAAGTAGTTCTACAAAAATCTCAACATGATATAGGAGTAGCAAAGTGGCAAGTTCAAAGATTTTCTAAGCCCATATTTGCTCCTTCTATGACATGTTGCCACGCTTAAGGTTTAGTTCAAAGTCCATAGTAGACGCGAGGGAATCATTAAATATTTAAATACATTATTTCATATAATAAGTTAATTTTAAAGAAAGTTAAAAGCGATCCCACCATCTTTTACCGATTCGAAAGACTTATTATGCATTGATAAGAGCGCATGCTATGCATCAATAGGTCATTTTGGACTTTGGTACCACTTCTCAGAGGATTATTACAATCAAAGCCACTCCTCAATCTTTATAAAACTAACTCCGAGCGAGATCAGCGCTATACAATGTCCTTGAAGAGATACATAATATCTGGATTCTCAAAATTACCATGGAAACTCAGTTCTCTTAGGACGATGAACCTTCTCCATCTCCAATCTCCAATCTCCCATCCTAGATTCTGGCACCATGCATGGAAATTAGCACAGCATTCTCCCCGTTCTTTGTTTTCTATAAACCTCGCACGTGAATGCTCAAAACCCCTAAAAAGTCAAAAGGGGACGATAAACCCTAGACAGACCCATGATGCTAAGTCAAATCATCAATCCTATCATCAAAGCTTCGGTGGGGTTTTGATTAGAGAGCTAATGGGACGAAACTAAACGCCAAATAAAAAGGTACCCAAAGAGCAAAGGTTGACGATAACCAGAAGCTTACAAGGCGAAAAAGGACAAGTATAGACAGACTCCGAGAGAGAGAGAGAGAGAGAGAGAGAGAGAGAGGGAGAGGGCTTTTCTTTCTCAGAATCCATTGCACCATCACCCACTTTTGCTCCTCAGTACACGAGCCCACTGTGCTCGCCGTGCCTTGCAAATTGCAATGCGCGACGTCCAGCCATAGTCAACCCTTATATTTCGCCTGGGTTTCTAGGGTTACATCCCCTACTCTTCGTTTTCCCTTGTACGTTTTTTTATGGATTTTATGCTGAAGACTGTTAGTGCTACCATCACAAGCGTCCTTTATCTCTTTATCTGTGTCCAGTTTCAGTTTAGGCAACTTTTTAATTGCAAAGCCGTATATTGCGACGGAGAATTGCTCCCACCGATGGCGTATAGCGACAACCACCATAATTTCATTGGTTTTCGCTTCTCTCCGATTCTACTTCTCTCGTTTCGGACTTGTTTGTTGCTGACGGGAAATCGAGACAAAACAGTCCAGCTTTTTCTCATTGGTTCGTAGTACTTTTCTATTCAAATCACCAAATTGCATAAGAGGAAAGCGAGATATTGAGCGGCTGAAAATGATACGTAATTAAGGACTGAAGAGGAGGAGGAGGAGGAGGAGGAGTTGAAGGGTCCATTTTCTGATAGAATTGAATGATAACGTAGTAGAGTGGGCCTGGGCGTTACCAAGTATGTTTGTTGCGCCTGGACTCATTTCTTTGATTTGTTTGATCCTAAGCATAAGTTTGCTGGTTCAAATGAAGCAGCGATACCTTGGGAAAGGGGAAGAACAAGGTAGAGGAATTGGCGAAATCGTCCGGCTCACGACATGAAGACCATAACTTCAAATCCTCTTCCATTTGGCCCCTATTCTGTTAATTGCATTTGCGAGAGATCCCATCATTGGGAAGTTTTCGAGGGCGTGTGCGTTCAAAATACGAGTTGATACCGAAATGAGAGTAGAAAATGAAGTAAAAAGACGAATGCTGTCAGTTAAAGACATAAAACCCAGTGCAGTATGCTCCCATTTCCTTACAAAATTCATATCAATTTAAAGTTGGATTCACACGTGGAGCAGCAAGCGAGGAACATTAGATCTGCATCAGTAAAGAGGGACGGCCGTCATTTATTGGCCTGTTAATCTTATAAAGGTAGAGTACAGGTCGAAAAGGCTATGTGACCACACTTAAAGCGCATCCAGACAGTGCATTCTCAGTCCAAGATTGGCAATGCAATAAAGCCAGTAGCTGGCACGATGTGCGACCCCAGTAAGAATCTTTAGCATTGAAACGATTGGACCCCACAGCAGAGGACAAAGGGTTGTCTCGCTACGTTGCCAATAGAACGCGTGAAGGAGGTACTGCTCCAGAGCCGAAGAGTGAAGCACGCATCGTGACTGCACAGTGTAGCCTCGGGTCATACAGTTCATACTTTACTGTACTCTTGCCTCATGTTGTGACTAAAGTATAAGCCAAACTTCAGAGAATATGCTGCGGCAACAATAAAAGCATTTGCAGATTCTTGATCAGGCCCTAGGCAGGTCCTCCTCTTCATGTGCGCTACTAATTGCTACCCTATCATCACGCAAATGTGATGAATTAGCTAGTTTTTCTTATCCAATGGAAAGAAGTGCTGTGAGAAAACGAGCTGAAAACGATGAATTTCTAGAAAACTTCGCTCGACCCTGAAATTACATTACAGCAACTAGGGAAGCTACATGCGGCATGACAAAATATGAAGAGGGCCTGACCAAGATGCTAAAAACTGTAGATTCTGATTGAATTGCTCCAAAGAAAAAAATAGGAACGAAGAAATAACAGTAATATGAACAAGAGAGGAGGTCCTCCTCGCTCCTCAGCGATCAGCAGCATTGTAAGAAGACGATCTCTTCAGTGCTGGGACCGCGGCTTCCTCTTTCTTCTTGGTCTCGATCAAGCTGCCGCTGAAGTACTCCTTATCTTCCAATCTTACCCCCGCCAAGTTCGGAATTTTCCCCGAAGCCCCCGCCTGCTTGCTGCGGTTATCCCCTGCCCCGCGGGGCATCCTCGTCTTGTAGTGCCCAATCAGCGACAGCCCTTGATCTTTCACGTACGTCGCTCCGCAATCCTTGAACGAGAGCGAGCCGCACGATAGCAGCTGCATCAGCACGGAGGACGCTTTGATCTTGCCGCTTGGGAGGCTCCCGGCCGCCCGATCCGATCCGCCCTCCTTCCCTCCGCCCGAGCCCATCATCAGCCGTCCATCGGCCTTCATGAGGGTTTCCAGCGTCTCCGGGCTCGAATCCGACGGTGGCGGTGAGATCTCGTCCCTGCCCAGCTCCGTTGTCTGATTTTGACCTGGGGTCTGACTTTGACTCTGATTCGCTTCGTGGGCTCCGTCCCCGTGAAGCTCCCGAATCTCGCTCTCCCTCTCTTTGACGTGTCGTCTTCGCCTTCTCTTGTCATCCGTCTGAGTCGACGCGTCCGCCGCCGCTTTCGGCGTCGCCTCGCTGTTGGACTCGGTCTTGTAGACTTTGTACTCGTGGAGGTCGATCGAGCTCCACGACTGGTTCCTCCGACGAGCGATGACCGGGAAGTCCGATTCATCGCTAGATTTCGGCGCATTGATCGGCTTCGGCGACCGAAACGACACCGACTCGAGAGGTCTCGCGGTCGAAGAGGACGACGACGGAGGAGAGTCGAGGAGCTCCGATCCCTTGAGCACGTACTCGCTGCCGTGCGACGGATGGATGAAATCGCTCTCAGCTAGATCGTGCCACACGAAGCCGTTCTTGTAGCTCCTGCCATGGGAATTTTGCAAGTAGTAATGAATCAGCGAGGATCAATGAAACGGGACTTGTGGAGAATATCAGTCGAGGTTGTACTGCACATTTTCTCAAGAAAACTAACCTTTTGGAAGACCACGAGTACATGGAGGCCATGCCTTTGCCGCGGAGGAGGTTCAAGCGGTTAATCACATCTGAGAAACGAAACAGAGAAACAGACACTGTGAGTGTATCCTTATCACGCGCATTTCTGAACTGAACGAAACCAGAGGAAAAGTCCCGTTTGACTACCGAGAAAACAACTTCAGATAAACAAACCGAAGAGAAAATTTGATAGAAAAACTTCCCCAGAAACTGAGAAAGCGCCAATGATTTGTGCGTTTCCCTCGTGAATGTCGAAAGTCTAAACGGGGGTTGTAACCTTTGCCATTGCCAAATGAATGCAGACAAACAAATTGAAGAGCGAAAAAGCTGCCACCACAGCTCAGAGACTCAAGACTCACCAAACGCTTTCCCAATTTCGTTTCTCCTCCAATAACATCAGCAATCAAAGCGGAAACTAAAGGGCAAGAAAGAATCCAGGTAATTACCAGAGAGGAAGAGTCCTTCAGGGGAAGAGAGAGGGACTTCCATGAAGTGGGGTTGCTCGAGCTGGCCATTCCTGGAGAGGTAGTACACGACGGGGACTCTTCTCTCGGCGCCGGCCTTGCTGGGCTTGGAGGGTTCGGCCCAGACCTTGGTTCTCTCGGGGCTGGTTTCTCTGTCTTTCCATCTCTTGGGGACGTGAAGCTCGGCTGGGGGTGTTGTGGCCGTCGTTCTTGCCGCTCTGGAAGTGACAGCCATTGCTTTCCTCTGCATGTTGAGAAAAGAAGGAACAAAAAGAACTGGGTGAGTTCACTATAAAAGGAGTCGAGACTTAGGCTCGAGGACTGTGCCTGTGGTAAGAATTCATCCTGTTTCAAGAAAGTGAGCCAGAAACTTCAGAGAAAGTCATGTACCCACCCAGAGAGAACAGTGAAGGCGAAGAGCAGGGTAAAATAGATGCAAGAGTGGGTTTTGGTTTTATAGTAAGTAAGATCGAGAGAGACCGAGAGAGAGAGAGAGAGAGAGAGAGATGTGAACAAGGAAGGAGGGGGAGGGAGAGGAGGGGAGCAGGGGATTTCAAAATGGGGATGCGGCAGACAACAGCTACCGAACAAAAAATGGTAGTTTTGGTTTTCAGCACTTGCTGTCCTAAGATCCTAATCCTAGCATCCTTTCTTCATCTTCACTTTTTGGCTCTGGCAAACAAATACCTGATGGCTATCCAGTGAAAAATACTTGGCAAAGTAAGAATTTAATTTTCAAAATATTGATAGTTAATTATTTTGACATCTCGATATCTTTTAGAAACGCTTTCATTTACTTTCAATGATTATTTTCTTCAAATATGCATTCACTTGGGGGGAGAAAACCCAACACCGACGAAAGCCCCACCACATGCACATGATAATTATTACAACCGTGTAGTCTTTTACTTGTAATTGTGATTGGATGTTTCTATGAGATTAATCTCAATCAGAACATATGGTTGCTGGACAGAGGAAGCAGGGTGTGCCGCCGGAGACATCCACCTTCGCGGTTAGGGACAAAGGGAACATGGGAAACCAACGGTCCGAGTCGCACGAATGAAAAAGGCATGGACCGTCACCGGAGTTTCTTAGCAACCGGAGTTGCCCCATTAGACCCGGTCCTTTCTTTGACTCCTGGACTTACGGATTGGGCAGATCTACTACAAGGCAAAACCAGAGAAGATTCCAAGTCGAAACATTCAAAACAGGGGCCAAACTCCTGCGCGTTCATCCTCCACGTAGGCCTGATGGACCGTGGGATCGTGTTCGAAGTCAAAACATTCGACATTGTTTAAACCAATCAATGCCCAATCGAAAGGAATATCGATCCTTCCATGTGGGGAAGTGGTCGTTAGCAGCTAAAGCTGGCGCGACATCTCGGGCACATCTTTCCTCCTAAATTCAAACGCTTTCAAGAAGAGTTGACCGCTGCTCGTCTAATGTCAAGCGCTCGACACCTAACTCCCGACCCCTACACCTGCGATGATTGCGTCCTTTCCTCCCTCGGCTCGAAATCTTCCTTTGTCTGCAGCTCCGACTTTTTAAACTAAATCGAAAAGGAGGGCTTTCGACCGGAGGGAAGGAGAATAGAAAAGGGTAATTAGGAAGGAGGTGGACCCCTACAGTCAATGTGGAAAGCCTGCTTATAAAAAAACAAAACATAGTTGACCGCGTCACTCCCCCAATCGATCAGATGTCCCATTCGTATTTTTCCACCTTGAGAATGACCCATGACAGCTTGAACAAAGCAAGACAAAGGGAGAGAGAGAGAGAGAGAGAGAGAGAGAGAGAGAGAGAGAGGTGGCCCAGTGCAGGTCATACGTCCAATCAGCGGGGCCCAGTGCTACGTGGACGGTCCTGATCGACGACGGGGAGGGCTTGTGTTTACCAAACGAAATCTTTTGCTTGGAGAGATCTGCATGTTCCCTTTGTCGTAAAGCGGCAGAGGGGGCTAAAACAGCCTTGGTCCGCGAAGTGGGCGGAGAGGGAAAACATGAGAAAGGTAACAAGTGAGGTGTGGACGGGGAAAAAAACCGCGAGGACGAAAAGAGGCGAAAGGTGTCGGGGCTCCAAAAGAGGCAAAAAAGAGGCCCATCGAGCAACATGGGCCTTTCTTTTTCCTTTCCGGGAATCTGAGATCGAAAACCGAAAAGCTCCGAAAAGAAAAAGAAGCGGAATTTTCTATTTCTTGGGTCTCGAATTCCGGGAAAAAAAAGTCGGTAGTCCAAATTATCGGCGATCTGGTCGTGAGGTGGAACCCGTTCACATGGCGTCTGTCCGCGCGACTCTGGAATCCAAAGGTGGACTAGCACGTGGCTTGCCGCGACCCACCCGTCCTCCGAATTTCTCCACCGTCCTGGGCCACTTCATCCGACGGATTCCATAAAATCCGGCTCAAGACATTTAACATAAAATCCCTATCGCCGAGCCTTAATGAAGCGCCGCGAATTAGAATGATCTCATTTACGGCAAAATATCTTGGTCCTTCGATGGACAATTCAAGATGATTCCAACGCTCACGATGCGTTGCATTAATTTAAGACGTCCCTCGTCTACATGTTCATCAGGTTTTCGACTCGACGACTCGTATTAAATAAGCAATGGCGAAGAAGCTGAGAAGTATTGTGAAGCGGTGCTTCACTTTCGGAGCCCGGTGCGTGTGGATTGGACTTCCGGGTCGCTGTCGCGGCGACCTCGGACAATGGTCTCTCGATTCGAGAGCCCACGAGTCATTAAGTTGAACCGCCCCACGAACCGAAAGGACAGGAGGCTGGCGACTTGCATCATGGAGCGGTTCGAAGAAGTAAATGAAGGGGCGTTGCTTTCGCCAACCGCTCCTGCGATACGCTTCTCCGTGAGCTTTGATCGTGAGGAGACTTTTGGGTTGTCTGGGACCCACCATTTGTTCGCTTCCTATTGTGGCCCAGAAGGTGAAAGGGACTGGTTCCTCTCCCTCGTGACAGTGGGCCGAACCAGCGGCCCTCCAGTAACTGGGCTCTAACATCATGGGCTGGTGGCCCGGCTCGTACGACTTTTGGTGGACGATCTCTTGTCCCTTTCGATCATTCTCTTTTCCTTCCAATTGCACCGAACAACGTTGGTCTCCCATCTCGCATTCTCTTTCCAACGCTTCCCTATGATGCTTTTGGTTCGCTGAATCGAAGGTACAGCATTTTGGAAGTAGTTCGTCCCGCATTCCGTCGGTTTCCCCTTGAATTTCTCCCTCTTTGTCCCGGCAGTTTCGCTTCTTCCAGTTCCAGCTTCAATTTGATCTTCTTTCATACAAGTCATGCAACGACGTGCGGCAACTGCTCAACTGTCTTCTGACCAGAAGAAAGAAAACACCTTTTACACGTCTTCAAGACTTTCATCGACTGAACCATGGTGAGAGGTCACCCTAACACAAGTCCTTGTTTGCCGGTTTTGCAGCAAAACTCCCGATGTTTTTTTTTTTTTTCTTTTTGTGGCTTTGAATTGTTCCCCTGTTTTCGGGTGACGGAACAGAGACTTCAAATTGGATTTCAGGGGAGTCTTCTTCTTCTGAAAAAATAAGCATGGGTTATCATCCGATGGAGCAAGAATTTACAGCACAGGGAGTTGACAATCGTCATAATAATGAGGCCGATCAGGAAATGCCGATCAGGCCCCACCACGAAGCACCGAGGGCATGCATTGATAATGCTCGGATGGGACTCTGGACAGCAGGACGACGACGGGGGAATCCCTCCATCTGGCTTAAGTTCGTTCAGAGTTTTACTCCTCGACAATCACAAGAAAGGATAAGAAAAAAGACAGGACAATTTCGCTAAAGAAAATCTTTTAAGAGAAGTAATTATTTGATTGTCGAGATTCTTCAATCTAAGTGATTCACCTAATCGAATCTTCTGAAATTGCGAATCGATCTGAACTATCGTCGTCTACTTTCCTGATACGCTCCTCACTGAGAAGAAATCGGTGCTCCAAAAGACGTGTCTTAAAGAGAAAAGAAAACGTCCCCACTCTCCATCAATCCCAGTGCTATAATGATCCTCATATCATTGCGTTTGTTCTACACAGTTCCTAGTGCTAAATAATCATATATTACTATACGCTCACCATAGGAACTGCCCACGAAAGCTCTCCAAATGAAAATGCTTTCGCTCAAACAATTATCTATGAAGGTGGATCTAAATCCTCCTTATCATTTCGTTTTGTGCGGTTCCTAGCACTAAACAACCCAATATTGAAGATCACAGGTCAAAGGTTAATTAATTATTAAGCAGCCACGATCATGGACTCCAGCAAAGGCAAGGCTGCAAAGCTAGTACAAGTAATGCGCTGATGGGCGAGTTTCTCTAATCTAAGCACGACATGGATTGCATCTCCTTCCTCTTCCACTAGCTGCTGGGGACAGATTGGTGTTAGTGGGTTTCTTAATTGTTGAGGTTGTCTCCCATCAATTGGAAAATGTGCTAATGGACGATTTGTAAGTGTGGGGAAAAGTCTCGTCTTTTGAGATAACTTTTGAGATGAGAGAGTCCAAAACTACCCAATGCTGGTATCAAAGTCTAATTTGTCAACAAGTCCGAACCTAACAGTTATAGGGGAGAGTTACGGGTTGTTGCTACTCTGACCCAAGCCCGATGTGTGAGGGGAAGATTGTTAAGGTTATTCCACATAGACGTTGATACGTGATTTATAAGCGTGAGAGAAAGTTTCATCTTTTGAGCTAGCTTGAGAGCCAAAGATCACTGGACACTAATTATTCATGCGCCATACTGTACTGCTCCTCCTAATGCGAACAAAAGTTCGTAGCAAACTGAAAGCCATAGTATTGGAGGACTTTGCACGATTATTCCCCAATCACACTGAGAAGACAAGTTCTTTCCTAATTCTGACATGCTATGGCCTACTTTGCAAAGGAAACGGACGGGCCACAGGCAAAGCAATGCATGACCACACCAGCAAATGGGGCCTATACTCACCATGCCACTGATTAAAAATAGCAAGCACCACCGCTCCACCTCCAAAAGGGAACGTCGAGATCCGTCCATCTAGTCCTCCCATTGAGGTCTTCAAGATATAAAGTAACCCTTAAATTAATCTTTTGAAAAAAATTATTAGATCTTATCGTATCAGATGACATGGTTGCACCTAGACTCGTTTAGTCTAACCCTACTGCCGGAAGATTAGGATGAACGAGCGATGCGTTGCTGCTGCTAGTGGACGAGAGTTGGGGTCCATGAAACGAATTCGAGTACGGGTCTTAGGCCAGCGTGCATCCTTTGGCTCATGTTGGTCAGCATCTAAAAGAGAAAAGGCAACGCAGACACAAGTCCACCATGTGTCGGATTGATCTGCCCTTGGAAAAACTATACCATCGAGAATGATCATTCGCCACAACCACGACCCCCAGATAAACGGTTCCAAGTATCACATCCATGCAAGACCACCACCACGCTATATTGGTTACGCAGTTATTCATGTAGACGCCTGATGGTTTGGTCGGGGCACACTGACCGACCCTCCACTAGATCTTTGTTTAATCTTCAGTAAGAAAGCTCGTTGCCCTCTTGACTGGGTATATTATACAATTACGAAACATATCCTCATATTTATTATTATTGAGAGAGAGAGAGAGAGAGAGAGAGAGAGAGAGAGAGAGAGAGAGAGAGAGTGGCGTGGCCATAAATTAGTGGCATCCACGTCATTGTGGTATATCTTTATCTATAATCTTCAAGATTAGACTGGATCCTCCACTACAAGAGCTCTTGAAGCCGTTCATTTTCTACACGAATGCTCCTTATGGTATATGTCATATTCATGCTGGATACACCAAGGCCACGAACAGATTGCTCTTACCTTTAGTAGGAGCATATGATATCACATCCCACTTTGTGTAGATATATTATCATATTATCCCTAGTGGCACAGTACAGAAGCACCACTAGTGCTGCAGTAACTTTAAATCCTGCTTTAGCCATACTGGGGAATCACATCACCGAAGATAAGAAAGTAGCAGAAGTTCAATAGATTTGAGGCTCCGCAATTACCTGTCATTTTATAGTATGACACCGAAACAGTGGACTTCACTTCCTGCATAAACATGAGACGTATCCGGCTGACGTATATACAACTCATTTTCCCACCAATGTAAGGGAGAGATGGTAACCTGCGAAACCAATTACTCACCAGAATTAGATCAAGGACAGCTAAACCATTTGAAGGAAGATAAGACATACATAATTTTTAGATAGATGAGAAATCGAAACTTTGACAGCTTGAGCAGTGGATAAAAGAATCCTGAGAATTAATATCTACTCAACCTTCAGAGTTGCAGATTGTTGAGTAGATACTAGCTTATGGCCCATATTTCCTTTTTCTTGGAGGCAAGGCTCTTTAATGCAAACGAGATACCTCCAATCTCAAAGCAGATGGAAGAAGTTAGATAAAATAAAACTCCATTTTGTAGCTGTTGCAAGGTTGAAGTGGATCTCCAAGCTGTTCATACTATGATGAGAAATTGACATGGTGTCAAGGCCAATCTAGAAAGTAGGTGACGGAGAACAACCAGTTCCCCGTCAACGGCCTGCATATTCAGTCTGAGAAGTGGTTTGTTATGTTAACAGCCATTGTAACAGAGAACACGGTCAAATAAAATAGGATCGAAATGGCCTGCATGACTTACTTAAATCCACAAAGACAGCTCAAATTAGGAAAGAGCCCTCTTAACCTGCCTGTGTATGCAGGAAATTAGTCTGGCAAGCTCTTGAACCTAAAGTTTGTAGAACAAATTCTTAGTACATCTTCTCATTTTTCATAGAGTCAAAAAGTCACTTTACATGCAATCAAAAGGTTCCTTACCATCCCTGTTTTTCAAATTTTTTTTACTTTTTGTCTCTCCTTTTCTTTCATTTACGTTCTAGTATGGCCTTTATGAAAGCAAGGAACGAACCATCAATTTTTCCACTCTGACTGGAAAAAATGAACATCTAGTGAGAGGTGACTTCCATTTTCTAACATCACTGTGGTCCAGTTACTTATGAGCCCATGTTGTGTCCTGAAAATAATACATTACTGCCGACACTGTATTCTATGTGAAGGCATCCACCTTAGCACTTTAAAAACTTTGAAATAACACTGTTCAGTTCAACTCCTCTTTATAGTAAGTATTAACAACTATCTCTGGTAGGATCAAACGATCATCCTAACAATAAAATTAGTGAGTTGAGGAGTATATATTTTCAGAAACAGAAAACATGAAATTAAAACAACCGTCCACTCAACTTTATTCGTGATATTCTAGATTATACCTTTTGTGATTTACATTATTGCAAAGAGAACCATGTTGAAAGCTACATCTATAGATCAATCTCTCACTTTGGTTATTTCAGCGTAATGGCTGATGTCATATGCCTAAGTTGCCTATCAAGAGATGAGCATGTGTCAACCATATGTGTGGCGGTAAGGAAAAGCAATCTTTTCGTGATGATAAGGAGTTATCAAATGGCCATCCCACAACAGGCACTGGCTTATATATAAATTGCAAGAGTCCACATGGGTCTTCAGGTTCTAGTAAGTGCGTGATTTTGAGTTTCCTTTCCAGGAGAAAGCAAAGAGGTGTTATAGAGGAATTGAAAATGGTGCAAGAAGAAGTCCGAAAGGGTCCATGGACAGAACAAGAAGATATCCAACTGGTCTGCTTTGTCGGACTCTTTGGAGATCGCCGATGGGACTTTATAGCAAAAGTTTCAGGTTTGAAGGTGGCGGGAGACAGTAATAGGTATGCTCGTTTTAAAGCTGAGGGGTTTTCTGGAAGGAGCTACTTCTAATCGCCCAGCTCTGTTGTAGGATTGAACAGAACAGGAAAAAGCTGCAGACTACGCTGGGTTAATTACCTGCATCCTGGCCTAAAACGAGGGAAGATGACACCTCAAGAAGAGAGACTGGTGCTTGAACTTCATTCCAAATGGGGAAATAGGTTTGTTAACTTTGTTAATGAAATCATTTTTATCAAAATCTTTATATGCAACATCTAAATAGATAAATGATTCAGTAGCGTTTGCACATAATCTGCCTTTATTGGCCTAATTCACAAGGAATTATTACATGCAGATGGTCAAGAATTGCTCGCAAACTACCAGGGCGAACGGACAATGAGATAAAGAACTATTGGAGGACTCATATGAGGAAAAAAACTCAAGAAAGGAGACGTGCCCCATCCCCATCATCATCTTCTTCAGATATCTCTTCTTCCTCATCGAACAACCCCACAGTGGATTCATTAACGGCTCAAGAGACTGCAAAAGAAAGCTTCTATGATACAGGAGGTCCTGCCAATATGTTGACTTCAACTGAAAAGGACATTGGAGAACAGGGGAAAAGTGAAAATGCCTATCCATTCGATGACATATGGAAAGAAATTGCTTCGGACGGTTATGGAATAATACCTGTTTATGATGGCTACAGTGAAGAAAGCTGCAATTTCTCTTGTCCTCTCA
Organism: Melaleuca quinquenervia; assembly: GCA_030064385.1. NCBI lineage: Eukaryota > Viridiplantae > Streptophyta > Magnoliopsida > Myrtales > Myrtaceae > Melaleuca > Melaleuca quinquenervia. Next base: position 26,067,208 of record CM057719.1, on the reverse strand, counting down.
TGGCTTCACCAACAATGGAATACAGCTCTGACTCACTGTGGCAGATTAATGATGAAGAATCCATGATGTTTCTCCCCATCGATCAGTTTATTCCTGATTATGAGCATGGAGGAGCTTATGTGACAGGTTAACCAACTATTCATTCTTTATCATTTGTTCATATATGTACTGCATCCCCAAGGAGGCCGTAACATGTATAGCAAGGGTTCTCTCATAGGTCTAGGGCCCTTTGGTGACCCAGAAACCACCGCAGCCGCTCTATGCCCCTTGTAATGTGTGCTTCTACTTCTCAACAGAACAGGAAAAGAAAACGAGGTATCTGGTGACAAGACTAGTTTGTGTGTGGAATTAGTGTAAAAAATGCGTTTATGAATATTAGTCTTGCAGTTTATATCTCCGTATGATCATTTCTAAATATAAACTTAAAGCGTCTTATATGAACTACTTAAAAAGGATCTCTCCCAAAACCGAACCATAAAGGAAACATGAAAAGAAACATCGTAAAAGGAAGAAGTAATGCAAACATAAAGACAAAGGGTAAGTTACGATGACTGAGCTTGAGTTAGAGAAATCCGGTGGCCCAGCTTCAGCCACCACTTTGGCTACAGAAGCTATGTCTTCAATAGTCAACAGAGTTCAGGCAAAGCCAGTAGTCTGCTCTTCTTAATGTTCTAGCAGCTTATGTATGATGGTCCAAACAATAAAAAATAAGCCAGCGATCAACTCGCGCTACTCCAAATTGAAATTTTCATCTATAGAAACTACACGGTTAAGATGACAAGAGGCTCTTCAATCAAGGTGATTCCTTCATAATTTTTCAGAGCAAGAAAACTGGGGAAAAAAGATCATACACGATTATTGGGCATATCAATCAGCCATTTTGTTTAAGGTGCTTGAGGTTGTAAGATCTTCATGTTTACTTGTAATTACCATCTAAGTAAAAGCCATTGAAGGAGAGAATATGGCTATAGTTGTTGGGTACTGGAAAATAAGGGATATAGGTCACTTAAAATCTGAAAAAATTTACCATGTATAGGTTGAAACATTTTTAACAGGGCATATTGTAGAGTAAGTGGAGCGCATATAAGTGGCATATTCTTACTAAATTTGGAAGACGCTGCTTTTCAAAGATGATCGTGTTATAAAAGAAAACCTTTAGTGGCGCAGAAGTAAAATAAGCTAGTGGATAGCCGGACAAATTTATTTCTTATTAATATGTTGCATTCAACTCAGAAGGACCGAACGAATGTTCTACTAGATGCATCCCATTGAAAGAACTTTTTAACTCACATTAGATTGTGGTATTATTCTTCACATGGCCATTGTGTGAAGTTTTTGTGAAGGACCACCGCCAACTGTCCTAAAAGCTTAAGCCATTAGGTGAAGACGTGGTTTAATATTAATGTACTTTCACACTCCCCCTCACGCTTAGTCTGGTCTTTTTTTTTGCCTAGTACTAAGTGTGGAAGGACTTTGGGGAGACTAGGGGCCTGGTAAGATTTGAACTCAGGACCTCCCGCTTTGATACCATGTGAAGTTTTTGTGAAGGACCACCGCCAACTGTCCTAAAAGCTTAAGCTATTAGGTGAAGACGTGGTTTAATATTTATGTACTTTCACACATTGCACTGGGAAAGTTATTTGAAGACTTAACTAAGAACCTCGACCTTGCGAGGACCTCCAGAGAAGGAAGCTGTCAATGACATCACGTCGTATATACAAACAACTTGTATTAATGAAGATTAATCTGGCTTATCAATGCATGATATTGTTTCAGTCCAACTTATGACTTGAGAAAATTCTGAACAGAATGGGACTTACGGAACTGAGAAACTAATGTAGCTGCCCAAGAATAGGTTCTCCTCATCCTCTGAGAAAACTTCTTATCTGTCTCCCCCACTATGTAGCAAACATCTGGTCTCTAATCTCATCTCAATTAATTCTTGGACTTACATCCATAAAACATGATCGACGAATGAGTAGTTTAGTTTTCTTACAAGTGAGAACAGTTAAACATAGGGAACGAGTTATATTGGAGAGTCGGACACCGGAGAGGCTTGAGAACTTCCCTTTAAGGAGAGTTCATAATCCATTGTTTTCCTAATCTACCATAATAGAATAACTGGAACAGGGAACCACTAGCTGCTAAAACGCACAATATGCTGAAGTCAACTTAAGCACGATCTATTAGGTGATGTGATCTTTCTATCTTTATCAAACAGATTATTGGAGGACCCCTTGACTACCAGCAAACCAGTCTCTCTAAGCCTGCAATTGAGAACTGCTGATGATAATCTGAAACTTCAACGCAACGCACTTACTAATCAGAGTGGCCCACATATTGGCTAGGAACGGAAGTGACCATCCTTATCGTGTAAGAGGTCAGACCGGTTCGGCATGTCAACCTAATCAATTAGTTGCGGAAAGTATCAAATTTGAGTTAATGTGACACAAAAAATGATGACTCGGGCACAATACCCTTTGTTGGTAGATTGTTACTATTCTTACTGTTGTCGGTGTACGGCCTCGGTGGAAAGAATATATCGGTTCACGGCCTAAAGAATATATAGCTAGAAAGGAATATGTTATTTCCGACCGTCTAAGATGCCAATATCGAATTTATCCACGGTAAAGCATAGCCATTTATAAGTACCATATCTCCAACAAACTTACAGCACGCACAAGCCAAGCATCCATCCTTGATCTCGCATGGAGTCCACGCATGTCTCCTCCGATACCATCACTTTATCTCCCTCGCTAGTCAGCTGGTAAAACGATTGCCGGCATACTATCCATAATTTCTGGAATGATCTCCACGAGCGCATGTCTCGGCGGAATTTCACTTCCAGTTGCCACCGACGATGCAACTAAGCAGCACGAGTGTTGTCTGGCTGCTCAGCCCTCACACGGTACTCTCCGAGGTACCATCATAGCTACCCCTTCACATCCCTCACAACCAGATTGTAGATCGTTAATCACGTCGATCACAGCCCACCTCTACATTAGCATGAAAATCCTTGTCTAGAAACTCTCCCTTGACATATTTTTGTGCGATTCTTGATCACATGGATTTTTAAGCAGATTTCGTCTTCCCACACATTCAGTCTAACCATTTCAATTATGTCTGAATCCATTCCCTGCTAATCTGATAATTGTTCCTAAATAATATATGCAATTCAATCATAACATTTTTTTTTGTTAAGGGGCCAAATATTAGCCCCTAATTTTTATTAAATGAGATGAGACGCCAAAATTTAGGTATCGACAATTACAATCTTGATCTTTGATCTCTTCAACTCAAGTGATCGAAGGTTTGTGTTGAAGTTAGCGTGGGATCTTAAGACTCAATCTAATGACTTTCTTGGCTCAAACTTAAATTGCCAGATAGTGTACGGAATCAATAACAAAGGACCTAAATCCACGTTAAACCTAATGATTTGATCTTGTTGAAGGCATTCGTGAATGTGAAATTTTATAGTGTGATGGATCTTAGTTCTTATCTAAGCATTGTCGGGTCGGGCCGTAAATTGCGGCAGTCAATTTTTTTTTCACACTATTGTTGAAACCAGGATTGTGATTTGACATGTCAAAATCCAATGACAACCAAAACGGGAAAAAGAAAGTATCCAGCTCAGATATTCACAGAAGGTCTTCCACAGTTATATGCTAAAAATCAAATAGCAAATACTTGGAGGGGCTCTCAAATCTCTGTTACCCCAAACATATGCCCAAGTGCAGAAAACTATTTTCATCAATGTGGAAAAAAAAAACCAAATGCAACTCATATATACCTCCCTCGCACGTGTCCTGATATAAGGTTATATATCCAATCCTCTCGAAAGTATTCAAGTTGGTAAAAAAAATCCGCGCATTAATGCTTTTTTCGGCTGCAATATTATTACATAGCACTATTGTTATGTCGTTAAAGTCTTATGTAAGGGTGAAGACTGAAGAGCTATATCTTCCGATTCAGATTTAGAGAAAAATAATTAATCTAAACAACGAGGGCTTAACATTGCATTGCATTTTACTGTGGAGAATCAAAGATTTCTTTTTTCATCCACTGTCATTAGATGTGGTGCTTTTGCATTTATACACATTGAGTAATTATTTGAGATACACAAATTTATGTGACGATAATTACTATTAGGGATAGTGACTCTTACAATTTTTGAATAAATTAAATGTTCAGGGATCACGTTGAGTAAATTAAAAAAATTAAAGGTCATGTACACATATTAAGTTAAAGTTTAAAGATTATTTATGTCAAATTTTCCAATTAAAGTGGACCTAAAATGCACGCATGATGCATTTTCGCAATTATCTCTCTAGTTTCGATGGCGAGGCCCAATACGTGAGGGCCAAAGCCCAGGCCCACGGGATCACCGGGGGGGGGGGTGTGGACAGAGCAAAAAAGGAGTGCCTAGAGCCAAAAAGAAAAAAGGAAAAACAAAATAAAAATGAGGAGGGTCGATGAGTGGATGGAGGATAGCGCGCGAAGGTAAATACTGAACAGAGCGGAAAGTGCGCAAGGCAGAGCAGAAGACACATGGCGGCTGAGCGCCACAACTCACAAATTTCTCAACCGTCGAATCTCTACCTCTTCGCTTACAACACTCTTCAAGCTTTTGGATGGTAATACCTACCGCTCGTCGATCGACTCAACCGTTGCTCCGATTCGCTTTCTACTCGATGAGATTGTAGCGTCCTCTTCCATGCGAAATGCAGGTCGGTTTCTCTTTTCCAAATTCTCGGCAGCCTCGTCGTCACCAAGTCTGTCAATGGCGCTTACGCCTCCGCTGGAGGGCTCATCTGTGAGATATCGGTTCCTGTTGTTCTTTTCGGTTTTGCCTTTTAATTTGTGATTATGATTCGGGTGATTTGAATGAGCAAGGCCAGGGGCGCGAGGTTGAAATTTGTGGCGTAAATTAGTAATAGCTCGGTTTTCTTTCTTTGGTTCCACCGAGTAGTAAATTTTCGGCACTGGAGTAGTAATGTAGTACGTTCTGAAGTGTTTCCTGCTTATTCCTTCTAGGTCTGCTTCAAGCTGCTGCATTCATTGAAGTCCTCCACGGAGCATTAGGTAATGTGTTTTGCTAAATTCGCGAATTCATTGGGGTCTTCGTTTTCATTTTGCCTGCCTAACTCCTGTAACATTGCCAGCAACGAACCTCCTCATGTTCAAATGGAAAGTTTTGAACTTTAATTGTGGAATTTCGCGATTTTTTCACGTGTTTTAGCTCTTTTTTTTTCCCCTTTTGGGCGGGGTGTTGGGGCTATGGGAGGTTATGCACATCATCTTATTGGCTGTTGATAAATTCCATATGTATAGCATGTGATTCTCCCACCTAAATTACTGAAAATGCGAGCTTTTTGCTTGGAAGCAAAGCTGAAGGGGGTTGTTTGTGAGTTACTATAAATTTGAGATGCAATCTGAGAATGGGTCTTTAGCTAGGTAGGTCATTTGTAAAATTTGTCTTTTATATTAATATCCATTTTGCCTTTTGGCATTGCTCATATATATTGGTCTTTGCTTCTTGAAAAACTAAAATTTAAGGAATTGTTCCAAGCGGGGTGTTGTTTCCTATGATGCAATGGGCTGGAAGAGCACATTTTCTGCTGGCAATTGTTCGTCAAATCAATGAGGTCAGCTGGATACATCTATCGCTCAATTACATCCTCCAAGACCGGCAAACATGGATTTGTGAAACATCGCTGGTTTTTGTCTAATTTGTTGTTGATGGGAAAACTGCATGCTTTAACTAGCCCTGCTATTTTTTCTTCTTCTTATCATCTGCAGATCCAAGGATCACCATCAGTATTCATAACCTTCATTGCCTGGTGTCTAAGCGATGTAAGCTCGCGGATGTATTTGTTTCGCTACATATAAAATCTGATAGACTCCATATATAGTTTGCCTAACATTGGAATTGAGAACTTCATCCTACTATCTCATATTACTAGATTGTCAAAAGTTTAAAAACTTCGATGGGTTTTACCATGCTGTTACTGAAGAAGAAGTATAAAATCTTCGTCACTATGCCTTGTGCTTAAAGGTGGAACATGGATGTGTATGATGGGATTGAGTGGAATGAATATGAATTGAACCTCTGCTTAAACCTTATTACCATTCTGCATACTATATACACTAAAACGAACATCTGCAACTTGCCATGAGTTCTTGCAAACTCTCCATTTCTGATAATGTTGCCTGACCAATGAAATGATGTATTGGGTTGATCTGAGGTGGGGAGTGATAGTGAGTTGTGTATAATGATGGTAGCGCATCTTCTTGGAATTTGAGCATGTAGTTTCATTACTTAGAGACACAGAGAGATGTATCTAGACATAATTAAACCCAGTGTCAGTTATCATCATAATCATCATGTCCATTCAATTTGGCTTACAGACAAGGGATGAGGTTTCTTCACTTTACTTACAATCTCCTCCTGCCAGCTCTACTTCATTTTTTCGGTTCAGTTCCCTGTAATTATATTTCAAATCACGTGCATTTTATCTTTCCTACTGCAAGATACTAATGGATTTGACATATCTTCGTGAGTGATCATTTATTACTTTCCTATGTACCATCCATTTTGCGCTTTCACAGTTTGACTTATATAGTTTGGACCTTGGAGAGTAAATGGGAATTCTAATATGCATGCAGGTGATCAGGTACCTGCATTATGCTTTGAATTGCTTGAAATGTTGTCCACCTTGGGTTACCTATCTCAGGTTCTCTTTTTCTCTGCATTCAAAAAAATCCACATTGATATACAGACATATATTCATGTATTCTCACATTACTTATTTTGCTCTGTTACTCATGCTGGTGATTCTAACTGCTTGCGCATTTTGCTAGGTACACCATGTTTATTGTGCTCTATCCGTTAGGAGTAGCTCCTGGTGAAAGTGAGTGTAAATTTCTGCATAAGATCTTATAATTACTCACATAAAAGAAGTGCAATAGTTTAACATTGGACTCCATAGACCACAAAAGCAAAAGTCAGATATGCTCATGCATATGTATCTTTCATTGTTCTTCTGTTGCAATGCAGTGTGGTTCATATTCCAGGCACTTCCTTTCATTAAGAAGACTGGCCTCTATGCAGATCTCTTTTCCAGCATTCCCTTCGATTATTATGATTTCGTCCGGGTATGGTTGAATTCATGTCTGTGATTCTACCTTCCTATTTCATTTGATCATCAGTCTCTACATGAATGAGGAAGAAGTGCGACATGTTGCCTTGTGAGTGTCTAGTTGCTTCACATCCTTTGCAGGAACAGAGGGACGTATGTTTTTGTTGATGTGGAATCATGTCTCTGGGATATGTTTAACCTAGGTTTAACCGGCTTTTATGTTGATGGTTCAACCGGAGCCTTGGCTAAACCTGTCATTGTCCAGAATATCTGTCCTGTTCATATGGGATTCGATGGCCAAAAAGAGCTAATATGGGGGTTGTTGAATGTTCTATCTTACCTCGACTGTCCACTCAAAGAATCATTTAAGATATCTTTGAAATTTCGCAGAAAAAGCACATTCTCTAGCATCTCTAGATAAATCACTTTTGACTATTTCCTGGTTGGTTGCTTGATTTTGCTACTTTAGTCATTCTGGGACTATTGTTTCTTTTTCTTTTCGCATCGTCTGTTTTTGCACTTTCAACTTTGTGACATTTATTAAATTACAATTGACGCATATATTAATCAAATGCCATGTTGTTGTTATCTCGTGAAGCTTATGAACATTCCATCTGAATATTATGTCAGGTTCTTCTTCTTTTCTACCCGTTCCTATGGTTCAAACTTTATCTGCATTTGTTTAAGCAAAGGCAGTCAAAACTGGGGAAGCATCATGGGAAGAAAAAGAACTGAAGCTAATTCCTCCTTCTGACGTCCACTTGTTGTGTATCCTTGCTTTCGATTACGCTAGATAAGCCATTTGTTGTCCTCAATAATCCCACTCATCTCTTGCCATTGGTCACTGTGGCCTATTTGATCATCCTTCCTAACAGTGGGGTGTTATTAGTATGCACAATATTTCTATAGCTTCTTCTTCAGGGAAACTCAAATGCCTGTATTTCTTCTGAATGAGGTGGGAAGCAGACAGACTGATGTAACTATAACACATGATTTATCTGAGGGTTTGTGTTATAGTAATAAACATATTGCCTGCTGTCTTGAATAATGAACTTACTTATCAAGTGTGATTTGCCATTTTATTACTTAGATGGAGTATTAGAATGGAAAAATGCAGTAGATCTAGAATGGTTTTTGTAAACCAGCACACCTAACCTTTGACAGTGTAGTCTTTCGAGAGGTCTCTCCTTCAGGGCCTGAAATTATTCTAGCCTCAATTGCGTTTTGAAGAGCCTATATTATACAGCATCGACTTTTGATTGTAAGTTGAGGCCAAGGCAAAACACTAGGGGATCTATGCACCTGATCCATTTGCTTTTATGTTGTGACATTCTTGTCTTCATATGTTCCTTCTTTTGTTTATAGAATGGCGTCACAAAAGAGCAACTGCTTGGCCCCATCATTTACATTTCTTGCAGTTTTTATTATGATATCGGTGGAGTGGTTAAAGAGCGTATAAATTCATGAAAATAGGTGCCCGTTTAATCCTGTGACTTCTCAACTGAACAAGAAGTGGACGGACTTCACATGAAAAATACAATTGACGACAGAAGGATGAAAATAACACCCAGACACCAACCAATGGAACCCAGTGACATGCAGACCATTATTCACTGCTTGAACTGAAAGTAATTTACTTTAAAAATCTGCTGAGGGAAGCTGCTCATGTGTGCTTTGGTTGATGAAGAAGGTGTCATAGACAACTGCAGCAATGCCGGCACCGACGAAGGGGCCGAGCCAGTACACCCAGTGGCTGTCCCAAGACCAGCTCACGACAGCTGGTCCGAATGAGACTGCTGGGTTCATGGATGCTCCATCGAAGGCTCCGCCTGCTAAGATGTTGGCACCCACGATGAACCCAATTGCAATTGGCGCAATAATTCCTATATTCCCCTTCTTCGGGTCAACGGCAGTTGCATAGACTGTGTAAACGAGGCCGAATGTCATCACTATTTCAAAGACCAGTGCATTCCACACGGTGACATCGGATGATAGCGAAAATGCTGATGTTTCCTGCATCATAATTGAGACTTTGTAAGTTTTAGTTTCTTCTTAGTATGTTGCTTCTCTATTGATGCGAAACGTTTGCTTTCATGCTCATATGTCTTACCATTCCCCCGGTCGAGAACTTAAGAAGCAAGCAGGCTACTACCGAACCAAGCAACTGAGCAACCCAATACAAGACACTCCGAAATAGTGTTATGTTTCCGCCAACAAACGCTCCGAATGTGACTGCTGGGTTGACATGTCCGCCGGAAATGTTTGCACCCACTGAGACAGCGACGAAAAGCGCAAAAGCATGAGCAAGGGATGCCGCCACAAGGCCTGCTGGAGTCGTCGAGCCATCATCCGTGAGCTTATCTGTGAAGACACCAAAAACATTTCAATTCGCAAGGTTGCACCTTAATGTACATACTACGCTTCACATATCATTATAGATCATCTGTGGACCTTACGAGCATGTCATAACTTATTGAACCAAAAGTAATGTTGAAGTTCCAAAACTAACGAAGCTTAGCGAGGATATTGTGTTTTGGGGAGCTCTTAGGACTTGATTTTATAGATGTATAACATGCTAAGCAAATGACGTTTCCGAATTATAGGTGCGACACCATATAATAGAACAAGCCTCTCCGCTAAGTCAGTTAAAGTCAGTTTCTTACTGAATGCCATGCCAGAGCCTTCTCCAGCGAAAACAAAGATAAGCATTGAAATGAACTCAGCCAGACCAGCCTTGAGAGCATCGACTTGGCCAAATTCGGCCGGAGATCCAATGGCCATCCTAGAAATCGGCATCGTTTATGCAATGTGTGCTTGCGATACTTTTATCTTTGTTGTGCTCTGAACACAGGAGCTTGGAAAACTGCGGCTGTTTTCTTGCTAATTGCACGGCCTTTAGAGAACTATATATAGGGACAGAGATGAAGTTATGTGCAACCCGAATAGCCGGTTCCTCTTGGGTAGACTATGAAACGGCAACATCACCTTTGGCAATCCACTTGTCGCTGTCGACGAGGGGCTCTTTCGTGGGCCTCCATCCAGTCCCTACATGACACGTGGCTGGCCGATGCAGCTCCGACGGCCCAATCCAAGGGCTAGGAACTTCCTCATCACCGACCGATGGGTGTGCAGGTGGGTCCTCCAATGATAATCTAGCCTCTCCGCCTGACCGACCATGGAAATGTTTATAACGAAGATGGGAACAGGGGGTGGTTAGCTTCTGGCCCTCTTGGGCTGGCCTCATCATTATGCCCTAACCAAACGTAATTAAGGTGTGATTAAAGGTCGCATTTGCTGAGTGGAAGATCATACACGGTGATGCGATCCTGCGTGGGCAATGTTGCGGGGATTGCAATACTCAATCCCCATGATTTTAGAGAGGTTGGTAGACCGCCTAGCATGGGATTCTCGTTCTCACTATGTAGACGTGAAGATTTATTCATCTGTGTGAGACGAGAGGCCTTGAGTAGCTGAGGACACTTTTACACGTCTTAGCCTTATTTCTTTACGTATTAGGGTAATGTGATGTGGTGCATCTGACCCATAAAGTTCACGGTAGTACTTTCAAGACCAAAGTAACACCCCCACCCCCCAATAAATAAATAAATATATGAAATGAATTGTCCAAGGGCACGCATGTTCGAACTCTTTTGCTTCCTTGCAAATCAAACTTATAATATCGTATATCACATAAGAAAGCTTTGATTCATCAGAAAAAGGCATCATCTTATCGTCAATTTATCGTGCAGTATCATTAGACAAGCCATTTTCCCTGAAAGTCGAAGCTGCTAGGAAAAGGGTTGACAATGTCTTTGTAACATACGACTTAACACTCCCCCTTGCTTATGATGGCAGACCCCATATACGCACAAGCCAAGGTTGTAAATAGAACCGTCTTGACAGAATAATCCGTCGCGTAGGAAAACAGGCGGAAGAAAATTCAGAGGGAGCGCTAGAACTCCAGCTCTCGACATGTTCTATGATACAATCTTGGATAATTCGGTTCCTAAAAACTTAAGAAAACATATAAACTATGTACTTATAGCATATGATTAATGAATATGATCTAACCAGCATGTTTCCTAACCCCACCACCATTCAATACGGTGTTATTGCTCAGGATGTTATTCGTGCCCATGGAGATGACCTTCCATTTCTCTTCCGTTAGAAGTTGTGATCTGATTAAGTAATTGCCGAGGATGTGCCACTATACGAGTTTAGTGCATGCACAATTTGTAAATGAAGTGTATGGAGTTGCCTTCTTTTTCCTTTTTGGCATCTTCAGTCCCTGCATATGCGTAGGCATTCCGCTTGAAGGAATGTTATTGCTCCTGAAGTTACTATCTTTGTCGTGACATGATTGGAGAGAGAGAGAGAGAGAGAGAGAGAGAGAGAGAGAGAGAGAGAGAGAGAGAGAGAGAGAGAGGGGCATCCCAACTTAGTTTTGCCATATTCTCCAAGCAATTCAAATAGCCTGACTATTATTGATTTTCATCATGGTGATGGCAAGTTAAAACGGAATCACACCGCCCGATCAATTTCAATAAGCTAAAAACAAAAGCATTTTTTTTAAACTTAACCTAATAAAGCAAATTTCATCTTGCACATATATATTATATAGAAAGGCCGACAATGACATATCTAATTGAGTGATAATAAACATACTCTCTTTATAACTTGAAATTATTTAGAACAACACTGTTTTGGGCCAAATTTTAATAATGGGAAAGCGCAAAAGTGTTGAGATAATCCCATAATTTTAAAATGCATTAGGTGAAGGGGGCATAGCTGAATTTGGTGTCATTAAACTTGGATTAGATAATCTTACGTGGACTATCATGACCGACCATGTAACCAAAGCATTGTCTCCCTCCCTCTTCATTCAATTTAAGAACAAGATTTTCTGCGTTTGACAATATTTTAGTGCATTTTTTATTGCTTCTTGTCCGCGAATATAGATGATCAAGCACCATTTCTTTATTTAACTACGAAAGTCCAATACATCCATTCTCTCTCTCTCTCTCTCTCTCTCTCTCTCTCTCTCTCTCTCTCTGTTCATTATGTAATTTGTCCTTGTCTTTTCATATTAAAATTTTGGACGGCTGAATGCCCTCTCCGGCAGATATTTCCTAGAAGAACGCACACCATACTCTCTTCCTAATTCAAGGTACTATCTTGGGTGGCCAGCAATGGAGAATGCGACGGCATGAATTGCACACTCAACAAATCAAATTGAATTGTTGAATCATCAATAGATACTTAACTTGCGCTTCAAACCCACAAAGGAGGGTCTTGCGTTTGCTCTTAGAAAATCTCGGTTTGCATTTGGGTTTTAACTACTACGTTCAAACTTCTATGCACTTTAGATGTATTCTCTCTCTCTCTCTCTCTCTCTCTCTCTCTCTCTCTCTCTCTCTCTCTCTCTCTAAATATTCATCAGGTCAGTTGGGATTTTCACGAAAAAAATGATAAAATTTTGTGAAAAATCAGGATCTTTGTGGTAAGTTCCGTGGATTGGAAAAAAAATTAGTTTGTAAGCTTGATTGGTGAGTCTGAGCACTCAAAAGGACTAAGTTCAGGCGACTCCTAAGCAGCATGACTGATGTAGCTCCCCGTGGAGAAGGCAGCACCACTCCTGAAAGGGATACCGTCCTATATGGAAATGGCCCGGCCCAAGTGATGAAGCCCAGTTTAGGCTGACCTAAGCCCATCCATTCTCTATGACAGACGACTTTTGTCTATTCCTTTTGCTACCTCAAGACAAGGCCGAGCCTATTAGATATATTGGTGTGTATCCACAAAAGATTTCTTTAGGTTGAGAAAGGAACGCATGAGAGAGCCCGTGAGTATATTCTTCTCCGATCTTGGCTGAGCAAAGGGGGTGGAAAAACACGACCAGTGTCGAAAGTAGAATGCTTGATTTGAGCCATAACTAATTTCAGTCCACTTGAAATGTAGGTTCAAGGCTAGCGAGCTCATCACTGAATCCATAATAATGTACTAGAAGGTATATAATAAATGAATCAATATATGCTTGAAGTATCAACTTTTCTCATTCAAGTTGATACGATGCAAGAGTTAATTCCTGTCAAACAACGACCAATTGAAGTAAGCATGACCTTTAGACTCCTGCTTTAACTCTACATGACAAACGCGACAATTCAAAGTGGGTCAGTCATGACTCAAGCTTCAGATCTCGCTAGATCTTGCAGTCTAGAAAAAGAGAGAAACTTCAGTTAGCCACTTGCAAGTACCATCTTAAGCTGGGAGTACTGTGTTCAACTCAGCACCTGCTGGTATCATTATGACGACGACGATTCAGTTGAAAGAGATATGACTTGAATTTTGCTGACTGGAAAGAAAAGGGGCCCTCCGAGTGTCCTCTCGATGGACCCCTTTTTCGTTCTCATTGAATAAATAATGTCTAAGTTAGGTGGTAACTCATACAAACTGTCTGGTGTGTTTTGCTTTCTTGGGAAGAACCTCTATCTTTTGCGAGGAAAGAGACAACAACGGCACTGATCGCTCATTTCGTTTTCTCTTTGCCGTCGCGCACCTAACCCTAATAAACTGAATCGACCTCCACGACTTTATTGTGAAAGAGCAATTGCCTGTATAAACAGGAACCCCTGTTCAAACTTTGGACCAAGCTTCTTTTCTATCTGCTAATAATTAAGGGTCTCAGCGAACTCCAACGACCTTTAATGACCGGTCAAAGCAACAATCATTTTGAAAAGGAGATCGCTTCAAGCATGACATTACACATCGATCAAGGGTAACTTCACTCGAGTCTTACTTATGGTAATGGGTCAAATTCAAAGAGCGGGATCCAATGATTAATTCCAGCTATCGTTTTTTAAGTGATTTTACTGCGTGTCTGGAAGGAGACATGGCTTGACCTTTGCCGACATTTTTCAGCTGTACTACACCTGCAGATCTTACCTTAACCGGGGTTCGAAAGTGGGGTGTATGACTTGTTGAACTTCGCTGTTCATGTCTCATGTGTGGAGCCGCTGGAAACCGTCTATTACCACTACAGCACTAGCTCTGCCTGGCCAAACTCATCTCCAAGACCTTATTAAACGTGACACAATATGCATGTGACCTTAGAATAACCAGTATTACGTGAGATCCATCTAAACTCAAGGATATGTTATATCAGATATTTTTGTTTAAAGTTATATATATGTGAGTTAAATCAGTTGTCATCGTTTAAGAGAATAGGTTTCATGACTTCCTTGATGAATTATGTTGTGTGAGAGCATTAAAAATGAACGTTTCAGATTGTACTCACAAATATTAAACTCATCATAGTGGTTATATGAATGTAGCATCTTAATTAGTGGTTTATCATCAACATATATTGAATCGAGTCGATCAAAATGGAAGTATGAAATCATTGTTGTACACATACTCTAACCTTATCCAGTTTCTAGATATAGAGTCGATCAAAATGGAAGTATGAAATCATTGTTGTACACATACTCTAACCCTATCCAGTTTCTAGATATAGCCAAAGACTGAGGGATTGAACTGCTGAATCCTAGATTCATCACATTATTCGAACGAATCGGTCGTACCTCAAAACACCATCTATAATCCCACATCCTATCGGCCATGGCTAAGCTAGGAGACTTAACTTGTAGGGCCTGTATTCAAGGATAGGTTTCGCTATGAGGAGCAGGAAAATAAGGGAGAAGTAGGGTAATGGAGAAGCATTGGAGTAATTCCAAAGTAAAGAAAGACTCAAAACTGAAATAAGAAAGCCGAAGAAACACAGTCCCAGGATCCCTCTTAAGGAGCATAACTTTTGGTCTGGCACATGGGTCAAGACAAACATCAACTCCCACGCGTACAATTCAAACACCTCAACCTGCCAAAATACGTTTTGTAGATGCCCGTAAGAGCATCGCGCATCGTGTTGACAAACGTTTGGAACCCTGAAGTTGCCAAACCATCGAGCAGTTTCTATTTCATTCAGAAATCAGACTGTTCCTACCGAAGAAAATTCCTGCTGTGCCTTTGAATGTCGAGGCGACACAGCATTTCTGCCTCAACAGCATTGTGCCATCTGGACACATATGCCGGTCTCCATTCATGCGTGCCATTTTCCAACCTTTTCCCTTCCGAAAATCGTGGTGCAGGTCCCCCCACCTTCCAGAAGTATTTTGGTTTCGCGAATTTATTAGACGGACTCGAATCCTTCTCGTGTAGTTAGCAGAACACTGGGTCCACAATTCAGTTTGAAATTAAGGTTGTTGCGCCACGAGACAGGTCGAAGCACTCGAGAGTTTGGATAATATGAATCCTCTTAGCGCCAGGAGAAGCAAGGTTGAGTTCATCAATCCAAAGAGCTCTTATCCTTGACCAACGATTCCCTTGAATTCCAAGACGAATTGCATATGTAGGAAAAAGCGTCAGAGGTCGAGAGTCAAAACACTAAACGATGAGCGCCTGCGAACGACGTTTTTGCTGTTGGGGGGAGCTGTCAACATTTTTGCTGGAGACCACGAAGCACGTGCGGTCCACCTCCTGCATGTGCGCTTGAGAGGACATCGCCATGTGCCTCCGCCGCGGCGCCTCTCGCTCCCCTCACTACAGGTGTCGGGCCACGAGTGGGTGGGGGGAGGCGGGGCGGCGACGAGCGACACGTGCGAGCTGTGGCCGAGCTACTAGATTTCGTCCACGCGTCCTCCCCCGGCCTCGACGGCTCCCGCATGTGACTCCATGCCCGATCGCCCCATGTGCGGCTCCGCAACGAGACAAAACCCCTCCGGCCCCGGCGACATTGAACGTCCCCCCACGCAAACCCGCTGGCACGACATGGACGTGCTGCATCGGCGTTGTTTGCTTCTGCTAACGTCTTGTCCCAAACCCTCCTCCGCTCCTTCTGCTTCTGTCGTGTTTGTTTTCGCAACGAGCCTTTGGCAGAACTGTTCAAACGGATCGCCTTAGCCTCAGCCGCCTAGTCCCATCCGACCTATTCAACTGTGTCCAATAGGGAGCTCTGTCCGTGAATATTATTGCTTGTTAAGGACTCGAAGCGCTCTAGTAGCCTCTAGCTGGGGAGAGAGACAAAAGGAAGGAAAAAAGAAAGGGGAAGCGTACCTATTTCTTAATGAGTATTCTTGATAACTTTGTCGTGGGGACGTAACGATCTAACCATCGTATTTCTTATTGATGAGGGCACTAGATCTCTAGATAGCCGCTCCGGTTTTTCGGTTTTGGATTCCTGAAAGATTCAATTGACGAGGTGATATCGTGTAAGCATTGTGCATTCAATTTAAGAAAGTATATATCAGGCAAAAAGTGATTTGACTCGAAAGTCATATTATAAAACATACTAAAATATGATTGCATGAGTTGAGCAAAGGCTTTTGGCAAGCGTGTTGTAGAAAGCAAACGGTCCGATAGTAAAATAATCAGCGCAAGAAAATAATTTGGACACTAGTTTATATGATTTGGTCGAAATGACCTATATCCATTCGGAGAGTAAATTTTTTTTTTACTATAAATCAAGAGACACAATAGAGACAGTCAGACCTGACAGCCCAAATTGTGTTTAATCACGTGATTTTTCATTAAATAATCTCTCAAACTCACAAAAAAATTCGCAAATCTTGATCACAATAATTGATTGGATTCGACATTAA
This sequence comes from Melaleuca quinquenervia, assembly GCA_030064385.1. NCBI lineage: Eukaryota > Viridiplantae > Streptophyta > Magnoliopsida > Myrtales > Myrtaceae > Melaleuca > Melaleuca quinquenervia. The sequence continues at coordinate 26,050,416 of CM057719.1, read as the reverse complement.
AAGCTCTCAACCTCAGGTTGTAATCTATGAGAAAGTCACGTCTCAAATGTTATTCACAAGAAATCACACTATACATATATATCGCATGTGCTCTCTCCCACACCCATACCCATGCACGCGCACATGCACCCACAAAATAATAGGTTTGAAAATAGGAAACATATTCATATTAGGAAACCATTCAACTAGAAAAACAACTCAAATTAGGAAATCTATTCAAATTAATAAAGTTTCCTTTAGAATAGAGACAAATTTTCAACAAAAATGTTCACATTTCAAATTTGGCAACTCAATATTTTGCCTATATGCCATGTGATTCCTTTAGGGTTGTGAGTAACTTTGAGCCTCAAGTCAAACGTCCAAAATGCATGCATGAGAACAATTGTCATCATATCAATCCATATAAGCGAGTCATACGACGGCATAAAATAATAAGATCATAGGATTTTAGTATGGACGAGTGCATTAGAAGTCCTAAATTTATAAGTTCTAAAATTCATTACAAAAATACAATTCAATTCTAAAATTTTCAAAAAAGCGGAATCAATTCGTTACTTGTCAAATTGAAAGGAATTTTTTTCCTCCTCTCATCCCTTCAAGTAAGTGACTGCGTGTCGTACCCCACCGCGACCAATCCCAGGACAGCAACTCACGCCAATCTGCACTCGCTCGCTTGGCGAGAATGAGAAGGAGATGAACCCCAAAAAACAGGGTGTGGAGAACCCCGCGCAGGGGAAGCTGGTGAGGAGCCACGTGGCACCCTCCCACTATCCTCTTTTTTTTTTTTTTTTCACGAGTCCACATGATTAGGCAGACAGGTAAAGTCGTTACAAGTTGGGGAGCTCCGGAGGTAAATCGGGGTAACTGGTCTCCCCTTTTGTGGACCGGTCTTCAAAGGCGATCGGCCTCGCGTTTACGGCAGTGCCCCTACCGTGCGGCCCCCTTTTTAGCCACCACCTCCCCCTACCGACGTAGCGTAACGATAGGGAGTATGGAATAATGGACGAATTCCGGTCCCCATTTTTCACGCCCTCCTCCTCTCTGTTTTCTTCTTTTCCTTTTCGGTTTTTGGCTTCGGGCTTCGTGCCTAACCTAGGCACATGGTCCTACGGTCTGAGAGTTGAGTGATTCGTGTGGCCGATCGCATGTGCCATCTTTCTCGCACGTTAGACATGGATGTCTCCGTTTTCATGCCAATGGTGGGAACGAACGGGTCTTGATATCTAGACCCACGTTGGACAGCACGGGAAGAATTGAGGGAACCGCCACACATGCACCTCTCCATCTCCGATGTTGCCGGGACTTTGTGAAGCACGGCGCATCGAGTCGGGAAGGACCGATATCGCGTCCTTTTATATCGGATTTTGCTTGTTTAAGTGAAAGAATTATTTGCTAATTAACACATCTGATCTGTCAAAAACGAACGGCCAACGGAAAACCATTTGCGATCAAAAGAAAATATTCACACTTAAAGTTAAGAAAATGAATCTTTAACCTGACAATGGGACAATATTTTCTGGGGAGTTGTTTTCTTTACCATGAGAGATTTCCTGAAATAAACACGCCCTTAAGATGGATTTTGTTTTCTAATTTCTATGCCTCAACTGAGAATGGACGCATGCACGAGATATCAAGGCCGCCACAAGAGAAAATGAATCTTTAGCCTGACAAGGGAACAATATTTTTCTCGGAAATTGTTTTACTTTATAGAGCTTATCGTGTCATTTTGCCCAAAGATCAACTTTTAGAATCGTATAATTAGATTTTCAAGCCACTCGGCCAATCATGTTGGCTCTTGGTTTGAGACTTGAGGTGCATATATATCACAACAAGATTGGGCGTCCGATACGCATCTAAGATGACGTTATTCTCGTGCACAACGCTCGCAAAAATCGGGAAAAAGAAGAAGGAGCAAAGACAAAGTGTGTAGCGTTGTCTTTGTGACCACGGTATAAAGCAAAAGATGGGAGAACATGCACTCACCAACTTAACTAATACCGAAATCACTTGATTCTGCAGAAAGAGGTCGAACATGCCATTATTATTACACTCGTACGCACTCACAAGCTGTTAGATACATTGAACTCTAGGGAACCTAAGAGAGCCTTTGTTTTTTTTCTCAGTAGGTAGCTCTTGTCGTTTACGAGGCATCATTAGAAAATCTAGCGGCTTTGTCCGCTTCCTTCTCAGAAGAGAACTCATCAATAATATTTGTGGAACTATTATAAAATAGTCGTAACCCCAGGTTGCAGGGTAGATGCACGCTACTTCAGGCCTAACGGTGGGATTATGTAATGACTAAATAAGGTCGCAACGGTTGAGTTTCGTTTGTTCCGCGAAGAACGAATGATTTGAAAAATACTTTCTTGAAAATGATTGCATGTGCTGCTTGAATAATCAGTCCATGAAAAATGTTATCACGGTTGTAATAACCAATGAAAATATTTATGGCTTGTTTATTTTTATAGACGATTACTTTTAAAAAATACTTTATAAATTAAATTATTTTTTTACGTAACAAACAAGTCTCGGAGGTAATTTATTATTTCAGGAACCGAGTGTTTTGAGACAACAAGATAAGCATGCAGTGTTCCGAAGCCGCTCGTGGTGGGAATTCTTGATTCATGTTCATTGGCTGTGTCAGGATTCATGTTCATTGGCTGTGTCAGGACGAGGCTTAGGGATCTTAATTTATAATTACAGAATAATTATGTTAGGAATGAAGATAAAGCGCCGATCCAAGAGAGCCAGAAGGAGCTCTTCTCGTGACACGTGGTTTTGCAGCCCCTTTTTTAATGGCTAAAAGTATGGCATAAACTAATAAACAAAAAGATTATATTCTGAAGTGGTTGCCATTGCCAAGATACATCTGTACTTTGTGTTTTTTTTTACAATCACCTAGGAATCCACCGTGGACACTTTGTGTTCGGACGGCACTAAAGAGCCGAGCCCCTATACCTCGGGTAGAATAGCACATGGCCTCACTATCATGACTCCCTATTTAAGATTTGAGGGAAAATCTCTCAAACAATACAATTACCCACCGTTGGATTTCGTTTTTCCTTTCTTCCTTTTTTATTCTTTTTATTTTTGGCGTGAGCAGATAAATAGATTGATATAGTGACTTTGTGTGGCAAGAAAACAAAGAATTTTCAAATACATCAAAAGTTTTCTGCCTCACAAAATGAAAATTTTGTATTCCTTTTACAGCGGTCAACTTCAAAAGTGGAAACTTCTCGAGGTAAAAAAGGCTAGAAAGAAATGGAAGATGTGTAGGAAAAGGTTGCATCGTAGAATAGCAATATATATACAACAAGGTCCTAAAGTCAACCATCTATACGGTTGAGATCAGTTTTCTTGGGCAGTTCGCAGGCAATCTAGGGCCGCGCTAAATGAATTGACAAGCATAAACAAATGGGTCCAGACTTCTAATTAAAAATTGCTTAATTGACAATCACTTTGTTTGTTTATGTTCAATAATCATGTCGATGCTTCATTTCAATCGGTCCAAAACCAAACCCCGATGCAAGACCAAACTTACAAATGCTTCAACTTTTTCTTTTGACCCGACGTTTTGCCATATTAGCCCTAAACATACAGATCTTCCCACGGGATAGTTACAAGCCATTAAGACAAAATTTGGGTCATCTACATTCTATTACATGTATAGAAGTGGAGTTCTAATCAATCTACAAACAAAACCCGATCATGAAAGTTCATGAACAAAAGCCGCGCGGAATGGGAATGAAATTTGAAAAGATTGGCTATTGGTGGAAACTTATTACGACAAAACCGCGTGGAGAGAGAACAGCTAAGCTCTCGTTCTCTCTCTCTCTGTCTCTCAGAGGAGAGAATTCTTTCGAGGGGAACCGGCCGTTACATTTTCTAATGGCATTTCCACACAAAAACAAGAAAGAGAGAAGGGGAGAGAAAATATATACAAGGAAAATCTAACTGGATTTGGTCATTGACCCATCATAACCAAGCTGCGTTTTCACGATTACGATATATTAATGGGCAGGAATTGTCGTCTTTATGGCAATAAGAGACAAGGGTCCTTAAAGGGTGGGATGGTTTCCAATGAAATCCCATGTTTCACAGAGAGTGGAAAACGGAATCTCGGAATTTTCTTTTCCGTCTCTTTTTTCTAATGGGAAGGTTTAAGCATTCCTTATTTAATTTCATTATATGTTTGGATGTGGACTTGGTTCTCTGGACCTTTATGGCAAAGGCACCTCTCTCTCTCTCGCTTGTCTTATGTGGCTCATCTCCTTATAAATGAGCCACTGGTCACCTTTGTTTAAGTCCCCCAATCCCTCGCTTCTTTCTGCTCTGCGAGTCTGTCTGCATAGAAGAAGGAAAAGGGTCCCGGCGGAAGACATGGACGAGTTGGGTTCCTTGTGGAGTTGTCAAGAGGTTTGTGCTTCCTCCGCAACCCTTTCTTTTAGGCATCCAAAGTCCTGTCTTTGATTCAGATGTACACTTCGTTGCCATGTCAAACTGCTTTATTTCTCCCCTGGATGAGTAAAGGCAGTTTTTAACACCGGGATGTTCTGAATTCTTCACCTTTAATTCAGAATGCCATTTGTTTTTTTATATTTTGTCTTCAATTGCTTTCGAAAGTAACTTTAAGACAGTTCATGGGGATGGTTTGTCATTCTTTTTTCTTGGGTTTTCCATGAACACAGAATGCTTGCACTTGCATACGTTTCTCTGTCTAGTGGACTTCGATTTGGAAGTGATTCGGTTTCTGAAGATCTGTCGTTGGCCCTTTTTTGTTGTGAATCGAACAGGTGTTTGAAAGTTATTAATAAGAGTCTTGTCGGTTTTGATGTAAACTAGAGATATTTTCAGACTCCAGCCAAGTAGAGCCCACCCCCACTTTCTCTTCTTCTTCAAAGATCGATGCTTTTTCCTTTTCTCTATTTTTGTTACTTTCCTGCAGATGAATGAAGCCTCGATAGATAAAATCTCTATATAATTTGGCGGGCCCATTTCAAGATATTAATGTATCTACCAACGCATACTTTTGGATAGTTTTTCTGGTGAAATTTCAAAAAGAAAAAGAAAAGAATCGTCAGGTCGGTGTAACAACCTTTGTTAAAAAGGATTGATTCACCGCAATTATTGCTGTATAGCTTGATTCACCTCAATTATTGATGTATAGCTTCAGGGTATTTCATTTAAAAGTCCTCTAGATGCATCCGTCTTCTCTTCTTCTATTCCCAGGATCAGCCGGTTTTTCTGCTTCTTTTTCTTATGATTTCATTTTAAAAGAATAAATTTTGACCCGACAGAACATGGAGGAATTGAAGCACAAGATCCTTTGCACTAGCCTGGAGCTCGAGGCAGTGAAAATGGAAGCGACCGAAGAAATGAAAAAGTACAAGGAGAATGTGAAGCACCTGCTCAACCTCCTCAAGACTGCTTACGAAGAAAGAAACGAAGCCAGAGACCAGCTTCAGAAGCTGATCAACAAGCGTACCTCACAAAGCATCAATGACATGTCATATTCGTTCTCTCAACAAAAATACGCTGATGGCTTCTTTGTGCCCGTGAAAGCAAACTCAGGCATAACTGAATCCAGCAGCCTCTCTGATACCTACAACAATCACCACTCGCATGGCTCATCCCCTGTGAATTCGTTCCTCGATGCGGTTTCTTCACCTGACTTGTCAAGCATTAACGTGGTCGATTCTGGTAACAAGGGCTTCATCAATCAGCCTTATGTTCAGGAATATAGAGGTGCTATGACAAGCAGCCCGGTTTCCTTGGCGAATGCTAAATTCGACCCTGCATCTGCCATCATCGATGACCTTGTCAAGGGAAAAGCCCTGCCTCAGAAGGGCAGGCTCCTGCAGGCCGTGATGGAGGCTGGTCCTCTACTCCAGACGCTCCTTGTGGCGGGGCCACTACCTCGTTGGCGGAATCCTCCTCCTCTCCAAACTTTCAAAATCCCGCCAGTTACAGCGAAAAGTTGTGACCTCGCAAATGCTTTTCTCAAACCTGGTGCCAGTCCTAGCAACTACCTGGTGAAAAGTATGGACCAATCCCCACATCCTGATGTCCCTCGCGTGTCGTCACATATGTGCTCGGCCTCAGTGCCGAACTTTGCTGGCGGGGCCGGCCTGTATCAGGGTCATGCGTGGCTATTGCCTTCGGTCAGCAGTGTCGGGAATCAGATTCCAGCGGGAAAGAGGCAGAGGTTCCAATGATAGGAGGCTTTCCTTCCTTTGTTTAGGCATATCCTGGCATGAGGTGTAAATGCATAGCTTTGTTTGTTTTTTGTCCCGGTGTGGATGGCATGTAGTTTCCCACCAGTTACTTTGTGCATATGGAGGTATCCTTTGTACATCAAACTCTTACGCATCTGATTCTGGCTTGACATATTTCTGGATTTAGACCAGAACGCTGCACCGATTTCTTGGTCTTTTGCTAGACGTTGCTTGGACGAGTATTTGGCGAGATAGAACAGACGATTGACAATTGGATGTAGAAATCTGCCATTTCTTCGTGGAACTCCTTGTTTCATGAGTTTGTTAAGTACAAGTCACTCTCTGAAGATCTTGCATGGTGAAATAACGTTGCTGGATAGAATGAGAACTTCTCGCAATCAGAAGCAAAGCAGTGAGTGCGGCGTTCATGTCTAAATGATGGCAGGCGATATGGCCAACAAGAATGTCTGAATGATTATTAAGGTTCACCTCAAAACTGATAAAAGGGTAGGATTTACGTTGTTTAGGATTATTATAAATTGAACCTTGATATCATCTACACCCAAGACAAACAAATGCAGACATATAGATGCGAACGCCGATTATCAGAATTACGACTCGGACTGTGTTGCTGTTACCTCGGAGTAATCGATTTATCTTGAATTCACTCTGTTTGCCCAAAAATGAAAACCTTAATTGCTTAAAAATAATAATTTGTCCCGCGTCGATGAAGGTGGGCTAGGACGATGACCATTCGGAAGCCATCTGAGCATAATATTGCAGCAATTTATCCAATCATATAAACTTCACTACGAGATGCCTTCAAGTTCTGGTCCAATCTCATCCGCTGCACTTGATGGCCGCCACGTCCCTCATCGGGATCCGCTGGTGATCTTCTTGGTCGTGTTCTTATGCACCGTCTTCCTCCTCTTGACCTATTACTCGATCTTGAAACGGTTTTTTCACGCCCTTGGCCTCCCCACCTTCTCAAGAAACCAGGGCCCAAGGCGGCGGCTCCTGAACGACGCCAACCCGGACGACCCATCTCTCCAGTTCCAAAGCCACGGCTTGGACTCCTTCACCTTGCACAACCTGCCAACCATTCGGTTCTGCAAGATGGAAATGGAGATGACGAAGCCGAGCATCGGCGCCGAGTGCACAGTTTGCTTGGGAGAGTTCGAGGAAGGGGACTGGCTGAAGCATCTGCCGAACTGCGGTCATCTGTTCCATGTTGCTTGCATCGACACTTGGTTTCAGCTCCACTCTAATTGTCCCCTGTGCAGGGCTCAAGTGGTGTGCCATTTGAACGTACAGAGTGAGAGCGTCGTGTACGTCCGGAATCCGATGCGAACGCTCGATAGAGAAGACTTCGTTAATGAGAGGGCAAGCCGAAGCCATTACCAGAGTCCGAGGTCTCAGATCCTGGAGAACTCAGCAATGGCGAGGGACGCCCTAGTGAACCCAACTCATCAAAATGTATAGAGTGTGGTCAGCGGGACACCTTCAAGCTGAAGAAGCAGAGAGCGGAGGGACTGGATGGGAGACATGAAGAATGGGGACAGCTTTTGAGATTGAGCAGAAGATAAACTTCCCAATCGGGAGACATTGTGCTGGTACCAGAAGGCCGAAGCGACTTCATGTCCTGTACATTGTGCAATTGACATAAGCGCAGAGAACTAGTCTCTCAGATTTTCACTTTTCCCTTCATCCATCGAATTATCAATGCTAGTTACCATGGTGGCATCAAGAATGCACTAGGAAAAGAGGTTGTGAACACATCTTTACTCGACGACACTCGTTACTTGCATCTTGGTCGAGGAAATGAAGCGGAGCCACCACCCGCCACCAACACGATTGGCCATGGATCCATCGGCTTCCGTTTTCCCGATGGCTAACGAGACGGCGACGACGATATAATCCCTCCGTCCTCATTGTCTTCACCAAAAGATCGATGTCGGGAGCAACAAGAGAACATCGTGAATTACCATAGAGAGAAAAGAAAGGAAATTTATCCGTCTCTTTCTTGTACCATGCCTCGAATTGTGGAATGAAACCCTCTTGTGTTTTTCAAACCCAACATCCCATGTACTGTCACTTCGAGTCCGAATGGGCTTGGCCCTCAACTCCAACTACCGCAATCGTGTTGTTTTCTGCTCACAAATCGCGAGAACTGATGGTGTCAAAAATTCCCGAAATCGGATTCCAAGACCCGACCGGGTCCTCCCATTTTCCACAGCCCATGTTAGCAAAAGTCACTTGGAGACGTGCCTTTTGACTTGCGATCGCCGTCCGTGCATCGATAATGATATTCGCACACGACATGTTTCCCCCCGGTCGAGGATGGATCCACGATTTCTTTGGCGAGGTTCTCAACGGAACGGTTAACGTACACTTGAAATTGATAATGACAATCCCCTTGTAATGTACACTTTATGCGTACATTGCCGACTTGGGTCTATGGCGAAGTCGGATTTAGGTATGGAATGAAAGTTTGTAATTTATATGAAACAAAAAAAAGGTTCCGATCGGAATTGGCGACCTTACCAAAATAGAACGCTTTTTAATAGATATAGGCCCATTTTTATGCGTAAAAATTCCTTGTATATTTTCGGTTGAATGTAATAATTACTTGTTTACTAGGTTATTATTCATTATCTTTTTATCGAAAATGATTTTTCCTATAACTATTTAGTAATCTACATAACGGAGATTAATTTTTCCTATAACTATTTACTTCGTTTGCCTGTGTCGCATTTGGGCTCTCTAGAGTTTTGGAGTAGTTAGCTGGCAACCCATAAGTTTAGCAATTGGGTCCAAAATGCCATGTTGGGCTTTCTCCAGAAATAATGTAAGGTTTGTCCATTTTCTTTTGATTTGGAATTAAATCGGATTAATGTAATCCTTGCATTTTTCGTTTACGCCAATGAATTTTCTAATTACTGCCAAATGAATAATTTTCGCCCTTCAGGGAGTACGGAAGGTATAACTGCTCCGGCAAAACAAGATATTTATAGTCGAAATAGGCTAACATAAAGCTAGAAATATTATATAATAGTAATGTGAATGAACGTGAAAATAGTCGGCAGATCAAATATTTCAATAACTAGTTTGGCTAATTCCACATGCAAGTGGGGTGAAATCCTACTTTACCCTTTGTATGGTGCAATTTCATTTGGGCGAACTCGGTATAATTTTTTAAGCTCTTCATGAAATTGTTCTTGAATGGCCTGGACATATTTCAAGTAGGTCCATATGTCAAAAGGACAAATTCGTGAGGTTCGATATGAGACGGATCAAAACGGATAATATCTTGAGTGAGCTTATTTTGGGACGTTGCAATATATTATCAAAGTGGAACATTTTCTATGCCATGCTGAAGTTGATGGACCTGTAACGGTCCAATTCGACAAGAGCGAGGACTAGTCATCGGGGCTAGAGAGTTTAGGTAAGGAGCGGCTCCTAACAGACTCGTAGGATGAGGAATATGATAGGAATGAATTGAATTGCATACTAGAAATGGGGAGAATGTGCTTGGAATATCAAGGAGACACCTTTTGACATAGAGGTAAGCTTTGTTTTGGAATTCTAAAGATAGGCACCAAAGCTGAAAGTACCTTAAATGAGTTAATCTAAGGATGTCACAACATAGTATCAAAGCGGGAGCCCCACTTTGTAGGTGTGCCTCATGGAAGTTGGTAGGCCTGTAACTGCCCATCCAACGAGGGTGTGGAGCAGTTGTCGAGGCTAGAGGGTTCAGACAAGGAGCGGCTCTTGGCGAGGCGAATGTGGTAGAAATAACCATATTGCTTACTAAACAAGGGGATAACATGCTTGAAATAAACAAACAAATAACAGAGGTGCCTTTTGATGTAACAACAAACTTTACTTTGAAATTTTAAAATTAAGTATGTTCAATTTAGAGTACTACTAGGATGGATCACCTCTCAAAAAAATATTTTCCCATACACCAAAATGATAAAACCGCAAGGCCGGTAAAAATGAATTATCTCAAGTAAGTTGATCGATTGATGTCATATAATATAATTTAAATTGATCTATAACACTGGCTTCTCTAGGTACATGGAGTTCGAGGCATTGTCTCCTTTGATCTCAACTGGTCTCACTGAACTGCTCTGGAATCGGACCGAAACAGTTCCCGAGATGCTAGCCATATCCCCAATTCTAGCAATTGAGAGTTGGTCTCATTGGTCTGATTCTTGATTATGGGGTGGGATAGAACTATATAGGGGATTGAGCATCCCTACTCTATTTATTAATTTTCCTCCATTTTTTGGCTTGTCCTTTATTATCGCGTTCAAATTCTTGGGCTATGGTGTAATAGGGGTGAATAATGGTTCAAGGTTGACCTTAGACCGACCCTAAACCGGCCTAACCTGATCGGTCCTGGTTGGGATTTGAAGATGATCGGGTTGGTCATTGATCCCAAAATCTCTAATCCATTATTGTGTGGGTTGGTCTTTAATCCTGAAATTTTAGTATATATATATATTTAAAATGAGATGGACCAACTGAATCGCTCTATCTAATACTGGTTGTGTAAAGTGCAAATATGAGTTTTACTTAAGTACCTACATAACACATACTATGAAGTGTCGAGTCTAGAAGCATATGAGCCCTTCTTTCTTCTTTTTCTTGTTGAGCCTTAATTTGACAGAAGGACCTCACTTGACTCGCCATCACCCTCCCTTGCTGCTGCCTCGCCGCTTGCCGTCGACCTTACTCACCTTGCCGTTGACCGTACTCACCTTGCCGTCACTCACCGCTCGCCTCACTCACTGCTCGCCTAGCGAGTGGCTCACTTTGCATTGTCACTCGCCTAGTTCATCACATGCTTTGGCCTCATTCCGTCAACTCGTTTTTCATCTTGGCTTCGCTCATATTGCTTCGCTGCTCGTCTACTTCGTTGCGCCTCAATTCGCCTAGCTCATCTCTCATTTCGATCTCGCTCACCTCGCCGGTCACCCGGCTTGGCACTTGCCTCAACCTTGCTCACCTTGCCACTTGCCTCGGCCTCGGCCTCGGCCTCACTCTCCTCGATCTATCCTCACCTTTGGCCTCAGTTTTGCTCGCCTAACGGTCCTGAGTTGGCCTTGGAATCGGACCGACCCATACGACCGGTTTGGTCCTTGATCCATTCTCAACAGGGTTGGTCATTGGTCATAGAAATTGAAGACCTACATTGTATGAATTGGTCCTTGGGTTAAGTGTTGGAGCGGACCAACTCAGCCCATGCTCACCCCTATGGGGTATAACTTTCCAGGACAAGCCTTGTAAAAGAGAGCATAGCCCACCTATTTTCTGCGCTTCGCGCACTATAAAAGGGTTCAGGGTCGGAGCTCATCGTACTCCCCCTTTCACCATTTGAACTTTCACCAGTATTTCGCTTTAGAATGAAGACACTTTTCGCGACAACCTCCCCGTTCTATCTCATCGTCCCCATCTTCGTCATCGCGACCACCCTCTTCTTGATCGCCCTCAAGCGGAGGCCCAACCTCCCTCCAAGCCCCAAGGCGATGCCGGTCCTCGGCCACCTCCACCTCCTCAGCCCCCTTATCCACCGTTCCTTCCGTGACTTCGCAGCCCGCTACGGCCCATTGATCAGCCTCCGCCTCGGGTCAGTGCTGTGCGTCGTGGCCTCGACCCCTGATCTCGCACGGGAGCTCCTCAAGACGCACGATCTGACATTCTCGGCGCGCGAGCAAAGCGCGGCCATCGACCACCTGACCTATAAGTCCGCCTTCGCATTCTCACCCTACGGGCCGTACTGGAAGTTCATCAAGAAGCTGAGCCAGACCGAGCTCCTGGGGGCTCGCACCCTCGGCCAGTTCCTCCCAATCCGCACCAGCGAGCTCCGACACTTCATCAGAGCCTTGTACGATAAATCCTTGAGCGGCGAGAGTGTCAACGTCACCCAAGAGTTGGTGAAGTTAGCGAACAACATCATCTCTCAGATGATGCTGAGCATTCGGAGCTCAGGCATGGACAGCCAGGCTGACGAGGCGAGGGCCCTCGTAAGGGAGGTCACTCAGATCTTCGGCGAGTTTAATGTGTCCGACTTCATCTGGTTTTGCAAGAACGTTGATTTTCAGGGCTACAAGAAGCGGTTCGAGCACATTCACAGGAGGTACGATGGTGCGATATTTGATGAGTTCTATTGAGCATATTGACATCTACTTGTACATGGCTACACGGACATACTTTGTACACACGTATATTGTGATTGGTGAACAGATATGACGCGCTGCTGGAGAAGATCATTAGAGATAGAGAGGAGTTGAGGAGGAAGAAGAGAGTACAAAGAGCGGAGGAGGGAGGAGGGCAAGAAGAAGTGAAGGATTTTCTGGATATAATGCTTGACATCTCCGAGGATGAGAACGCGGAGATGAAGTTGACCAGAGAGCACATTAAGGCACTGGTTTTGGTAAGGGCAAACTCACTCCCCAGTTAGCTCGTAATTAACTCTCTTGGGTTCGAAAAGCTAAGAATTGATTGAACTCCGTTCTTTTATTTTTTATTGTTCTTTTACGAACATAGTTACATGAAGAGCTCATAAATATTTTCCACGAGTCAATTCTCCAGGAGGTATGATATTGCGGATGTTTAACCACTAGTTGACGCACTAGCTCCACGTGGCATGCTTAGGTGATGTCATTCGATCTGATTGTCTTTTAGATTTTTCTGAGTATACTCGATTGGACAAGTGATATCATATCAACGTATCACGTGATATAGATTATTTCTCTAACTTAGTTGCATATTCAGAGGAAGTTTTACTAGAAATCTGAACTTAAAGATGGCTTAAGCAAGTGGTTCCACAAAATGAGAATTCTAGTCAAAGCAGACGACATGCGATATTTGCTGAGTCCTTAGGACGTCCTTAGATATGCCGATAAGTAGCGAAGCTTCTTTTGCGTTTTTAAGCTAACTTCGCATGTATTACGGGGCATTTTTGCAAGGCACAGAATGCATGACAAAGCATAATCTTACAGGATGGCCATCTTCATTCGTGCCTAACTGAGTTTACTGCAACAGATGGGAATCCACTAGAGTGTTCCGGGACAACCTAAACTGATTTTGTACATGAACAGATCGTGAAGAGTGATGGTTAATATTGCATCCTAAGGAATTCTTGCCGTGAAAAAAAAAACAACTTATGTATCTGCTTAAACTATGTAGTTTATCTATATGAAGAAATTATTTTAAACTAACAAAAAGGAGATATTTGTTGCAGCTTTGAAAAATTCTGAGATGTTTGAGATTGAGCAGTAATCATGTTGTGTAGTTTCTCTGCGTTTGCCGATATCCGGCTTTAAGTTTAATGGCTCTTGACATAGGTGCCAATTTAGCTTGCAGCATTGAGTCAATAAATAGACAAAAGCATTTTTATGAACATAAACTCCGGAAAATACGAACAGCACACGAAGATGAAAATATTAATGATCAGGCAGTTTAATATCACTCGATTTGATACAAGGAACTGTTAATGAGAACGGTAAATTGAGACTATGTCTGAACCATAGTAGATAAAATTGGCTCAATTTCAAGTGGTTTTCTTGGCACGACCTTTAAAAGAACAGGAGAGATGTCTAAAGTCTAGCCTTAGTCACTTTTCGTCATTTTCTTAGGAGACACCGTTTCATGAATTTTGCTCTCAACCTAGGATATATTCACCGCCGGTACAGACACGTCGGCCACCGCAATCGAATGGGCACTGGCTGAGCTCATCAACAATCCGATGGTGCTCAAGAAGGCAAGGGAGGAGATAACTTCTGTCGTGGGCGGTGACAGGTTAGTCGATGAATTGGACGTGAAATCGCTGCCGTACGTCGGAGCCATCGTAAAGGAGGCGCTCCGCCTCCACCCTCCGGTCCCGATGGTCGCACGAAAGTCGGTCCAGGAATGCCACATCGGAGGGTACGCAATCCCCAAAGGCACCTTGCTGTTCGTGAACACTTGGGCCATAGCCAGAGACCCGAAGGTGTGGGCCGATCCACTACAGTTCAGCCCAGAGAGGTTTCTTGAGCCCGCGAATGGGAAAGCGACAGGGGCCATCGACGTGAAGGGCCAGCATTTTGAGTTGTTGCCTTTCGGGTCCGGTCGGAGGGGCTGCCCGGGGATTTCGCTCGCAATGCAGGAGCTGCCGACGGTGCTGGCGGCGATGATCCAGTGCTTCGATTGGAAGCCATGCGGCGGCAACGGAGCAGAAGCCGAAGCGGTCGACATGGAGGAACGGCCCGGATTGACCTGTCCTAGGGCCAATGAATTGCTTTGTCTGCCTGTCTCGCGTTTGGGCTCTCTAGAGTTCTTACGCAGCTAGCGACCCATAGGATCAGCATTTGGGTCCAAAATGCTATAATTATGCTTTCTTGAATCAAATAAATATAAGGTTGTCCATTTTCTTTCGATTTGAAAGGTGAAACTGGAATTAGCTTCGCATTTTCACTAAGATCTTTGGATTTTAATGTTGTGAGTAATCCCAGTTACCATCGAATGAATAATTCCCATCCTAACGGAGTTTACGGAAGATAGACCACGAATGTCCTTCAGGTTTCATCGGACCTCCCAATTAGCGTGCACATCACTATTCGGGCAAAACAGAAAGGGCGAAAAGTGTAAGACCATTGTAGAGAGATTTTAAGGAAATTACATCGGAGAATTTGGGTAACATTTTAATCCTCTTAATCGTACTGTAAGCAATGTAAGAGGAGAAACTATGCACCTAGTGTCAAGGAGACCCTCCGTCTCCACCTTCCGATCCCCGACGCTCTCGATCAAATCGACCCAAGAACGCGAGATCAGTGGGCACGCCATTCCCAAGGACGCTTTGCCGCTTGTGAACATATGGGCCATGGCACGAGGCCCAACTCCCGAGGTGTGGGACTATTCCCTGGGGTTCGACCCGAGGTGGTTCCTTTGGCCCACCAACGGGGATCGAGTGGGCCCGACAAGCCTCGTGGGGGTAGCACCCTTAGTTGTTGCCGTCCTGGTCCGGTTGGAGGGACCGTCCGGAATAAACGGTCGAGCGCTTCCCTGGATGGTCGAGATGGAGTGGACGTGAAAGTGGTCGACCTGGATGAACGGCCATGATCGACTGCTCCTCGGGCCCGTGATCGGGCTTTTTAGCAATGGAGTCTCGTCATGGGCCCAATTCCTTTTACCTCTTGTTTACGATTTTAAGTTATCTACTACTTGTTTGAAATTCGGTTCAAACTTTGCTAGTTTTGACCATAGTATGCTTATGATAGGAGTGATATGTTTCCCAAGCAATTTGATTATTCCCCGGAATTGGGAACTGTATCGGTGGGATTGGTTCCCGATCTCTAGGATTGGGAATCGGACCGGATCGGATTGATCAATTCTCGGGCGATCCAATGAGACCAGGAAAAATTCAAACAAAAATTTAATCGGCAGAGAGACAGAGAGAGATATAACGAAATTGAAGGACATAGAGGGAGGAAGAGAGAGAGTGGAAGGGGACATCAGATTGGGTGTAGGGTAATAGCAATCAAAAAAGTAAGTTAAGTAAGAAAAAAATAAATATTAAAAAATTATATAAAATTTAATAGGTCCAATATGGTCTCGCCTTCCAAGAACCGGGAATTAGATTGCTTTGACAATGGTTCCATTTTTGTGAACTGAGAATTAGACCAATGCTTTCGAGAATCGAACCAACCCGGCGGGTTTGATCTGAGCGATTTTTAGGTTGGACAGTCTGGCATGCTCAGTCAGAGTTTATAAGACATAAATCATCAGAGAGCTCGTGCCTCTCACCTAGTGTTATATAGAAAGGAGAATCGCTAAGAATTAGAGAAAGACGCAACGAGCCATGTGTTTCTGTGGCATCGACAAGCGACTGCATGGAATAGATTGGTTTGCTTGTCCGTAGCAAAAAGGAGGAGAATAATAATAATAATTTGTTAAGGGTTTGTATTTATTTATTGAGTAATTATTGGAGTGTTATATAATGTAAATCATAGTATTGGAGGGCTCTCTCCCGTCGTTACTCCAAGACAAAACAACTCACGTGATCAATATGCCAATTTATTCTTAACTTTATCCCACAGTCTAAGACTGAATAAAATACCACGATCTTTCATTAACAAAAAGAAGAAAAAAAGATAGACGTAGAAAATTATATAAAAAAAAGTCATACATATAATACAATAATGTTAATTCAATCGTAAACATTTTTTTTTATGAATTGAGTCCTCAATCTTTTGTATCCATATCAATTTAGTCTATTCAGTCAATTTTTTTTTTTGAAAAATTACTACTATACATACCGATTGTCCTAGGTGGTGTAGTCGATATTGACATGGATAATTTTTAATGATATTTCAAGTTTTTGTTTTATAACTGTTTCTTTCTTTCTTTCTTTTTTCCTTTGCTTCTTCTTCTTTCTCTAGTTGATGACCAATTAAGTAGAGGTGAGGGTCGGCGATGTCAACCTCCCCAGCCTCAATAAGGCTCGAGCCCTTGCTAGAGACCCAAGCCTTCTATTGGGTTGGCAAGGCTCGACCGAGGCCAATGAAGTCGATGTTGTTGGCCCTCGCCTCTGGCAGATCACCGATAAGGAAGGAGAAGATGGAAAAGAAAAAATAAAAATAAAAAGAGAAAGAAAATTTTAAAAATAAAAATAACATAATTCGAAAATATATATTAAAATATTATTTGACATTATTTAAGTTAGTGTCCATTGCAGCACATATAACAGTTAATGTCCATGTTAGTGATTTTCAGATAAAATTGACTGATGGGAATAATTGCAAAAGATTTATCACATAATCGGTACAAACAATAGTTAGAACTGGTAGACACAATTATGATAGGTTTAAAATTTTTTCAGTAATTTTTCCAGTATAGATGAGCATTACCGGTAACGATTAATGTTGAGATTACTCGATAGCACAAATATGTTTATCAATAGCTCCATGAATCCTTATAGATTACCCAAAAGTTGATTTGATTAACTTACATGCTATGTAATACAACATGGAAAAGTCATGGCAAGTTAGAAACAGAACTAATTCCTCTTTACTTACCTACCGGCATACGGAAAGTCCAACTCGCATCGTTGAAATATAGAGTTTCATCATGTATTCTCTTTTCTAGTGCAATGGCTCAAAATTTTAGGTCGGACTATCTAACGCAAGATCATTGGCTTGTATCACGACCTATGACGGCATTCTTTTCTAACCCCATTCTATAAGTAGACATATAGGGATGCGAATCTTCAAGTGTCGCATATGTTCAACAAGGTCCATCCATGGTGGGCAAGCAAAGTGGGTGGGCTATCAGGAGTACTATGCTTGTCTTCATGGCTCTGGTTCTTATGTAGGGTTTCTTTTCAAAAGGCTCCAATCATAATGAAATTCATTCGCATCGTCCTCAACATCAAATGGTAATTAGTAAAGCACATGATGGGGTCTTCCTCATTGTCCCCAAAAGCGGAGGAACCGAACAAAAAGCTTTTTGAATCATACTTTGTTTGTCTTATCTTGAAACCCTCGGGACTTTTTTTTCTCTTTGGTCCATCGCATTCGCCTTTCTCTTTTAATTTCTACTTTAGCTGGGTGATTCGGACGTCGAAGCTCTGTGGTTTCTTTTTGACCAAAGGAAAAAAAACGAATATGGATGGATGCAATTGGAGGGTGCCACAATTTCTCCATTTAGAGTCTGTTTATTTTGTCAATTCAATTTCAAATCGCCAATTGATTGATTTGGCATGGTGAATAATTACTACAATACTTATTCGAACTTGAAGTTTTTGATTGGGAAAATTATCCAAAAATCCTTAAACTTATTGAACTTTTGCCATTAGAAGAATGGACTCAATTGGTAGAGGGTAAAAAAGTTAATGGCTCAATTGATAAAATTAAATTGACAAAAGTGTCAAAAATTTAGGAATTATTGGATTCTTTTCCCGTTTTTGATTTGGTTCTAAAAATGACCGACTCGTTGTTCTAAAGTTAATTTTGTAATGGATTCTCCAATCAATTTCGGTTTTTATCAAACACTGAAAAATCGATCTTTCAAGCAATTTTCAACTCGATCAAATATAAAAAATTTACTCATTTTCATGAAAACAGTTTCCTTGCAAATACTTCGCATGGATATACAAGACAGGTCCTTAGTTTTGCCTCCAATTGCTATTCCTACAAGTCGCATAAAAATCTGACTCGTGAAATGTGTATAAATAGTTAGATAAGTTGAATTTTCTCGTAAATATCATAATATGTACAAATCAACATCTGAGTAATCATCACAGATTTCTTCAATGATAGTACCGATATATCATTTTGCCCAACCGCCACTTAGCATAGAAAGGAAAATCTCTCTCACATTTTGAAAATAAGATATAGAGTAGCCACATAACACTTTGAAATAATCTATTTCCGCCAAAGGGGAAATAAAAGTAAATTGAAGATGTCCAAATTGTGTCATTCAGCCCCAAAATATCAGCTCCACACCACATCACCATCCATAGTGCGCCGACCAAAAAATAATAATAATCAAAAGAAACCCTAATTTTCTGATCCGGCGAGTATCATCCATCCAGAAGATCAATTGTTGGGTGGATCTCTTCTCTCCTTTTTCTGGTTCCTTCCTTCTTTTCTCCAAGCCACCCACGTCATAGTCAAAGAAATAAGAGGGAAGGGCAGAAAATAAACTTGAAACTCATCATTACGTAGAGAGAGAGAGAGAGAGAGAGAGAGAGAGAGAGAGAGAGAGAGAGAGAGAGAGAGAGAGAGATTTGAATTGCTGCCCTTCTGTTCTATACAGACCAACTCAAGGGTTTCGTGTCTCATTTGTATCCTGAAAATGGGTAAAGATGACCTAAGTTTTCAAAAAGCAGGAAATATAAGAAGACAAAAGCATAATAATAATGTTAATGATAATATTAGAAAGGAAAGGAGGAAACAGAAAGACATGCACGTAGCCCCCACCATCCCTCCATTATTTGGAATTGACTCGTACCCAAAAAGCATTTGATCTATGTGGAAAACATAGCATATGGTCCAAGAAGATCACATGTTAGCATTGAATCAAGCAAGCGTGGATCGACTCAAGATATAAAACCAATTTCCATTTGACCTTTTTTACATCCTGTGATGGTAAAAAAAATATTTCATTTGAGAAAAACAGTTTCACAGACACGAGATCGGGTCAATCAAGCTGTTCAGCTTGCATTCGTCAGGGCTTCAAGTTGATTCTGGATTGCAAAAACACCAGCACCAAACATATGTTGGCACAAACAAATTAATCTGGGTTTTCTTATTTAATTACCATTCCGATGGTAGAAGCTTGACGGGAAAGTTCCTCAATCTAGGGTCTTGTTTTGTGTACCGTCCTTGACGTGCATTAGGACTTAAGGATGTATACATTACATTCCAAGCATGCTTAAGATGTATATTCACACGCACATTCTTTGTGGAAATCAATAACTGTTACAGTTGAAGTGAATAAGAGAAAGCCTCCTTCAATAAATCCCCACAACGAGCTCAAGGGAAGTGTATAATATGAGTTCTTCCATTACGAATAGAAAGAATCGGGGCGAGTCACTAATGAACCATGACATTTTCTGTTCTCCATTGCTTCTGCTTTTTCTCCCAAATGGAGGAACCACTCATGTCATTGAATGGCATGCCCAGCAGATGGCAGACTGGAAAATGAGTTCGTGCGTACGTGTACACATGTGACCACCTCACTCATGATCAGTGACCACCTATATCGACTACATCGTGATCATACATGGCTTATGTACGCTTTACACACTTATGAGGAAGTCGGATCCGCATGGCAAGAGCTTCAGGCTTTGCTCATGAACAAAATGATGGAGAGCCTCGGGCTTTAGCATTAGATTAAATCTTATAATTAGTCAAATCCATCTGTTCATCTTATATAAGTCATCAAGCGAAAATTTAACCGTTTGGCTGGATTTATTTTGCTAAAATCACTTACGGCATTGTAGTTTAGTGGGTTCATTGCGGCCCAATCAAGAATGATGAAGTGTCCAAACTATTGCCTGGTGGAGGTGGCGTTCACTAGTTTCTTTGTTTTGGGACAGAGCCAAGGGTTTTGATCACATGATCATCTTGCAAAAAGCGACCGATCGGAATCATGCGCGTAAATAAGTTCAGACAAGAATTCTTTAACCACGGACAGAACTGAACAGGGGAACACTTGTTCAGAATCACCAGCTGAGCGAGGTCTTTAAAATTCGAAAGAAAAGGAAAAGAGAATTGGAATGCTGCAAAAGAGGACATCGATGTTTGTTTCAAGAAAAATAAGATATCGGATCACGGCAACACCAAACAAACCTCTCCGCCCTTTTGACTGTCTTTAATTCAAACATGTCCATAGATCAAGATTCTGATCATGCGGACACATAATGTTTCTTTCCAACATAATTTACAAAGCACAGCCATACATGTTTGAGATTATGAAAAGTACACGCACGGGACTCTTGGAACTCTAACCTGGGGATTCATTTAGACAGAAAAGGGAGACTATTCAGTCGATGGATTCAGTCAGGCAGACCATGAAGGCGAAGGAGAGGTTGTTGAAGATGGCCATAGCTGAGCATTCTTCACCCGAGAAACACTGGTCAGAACACCTAAAGGGGTCACGTCTCCTTTCACCGTCACTTTCTTCGACTCCAGATCGATGCTGAACGACGTCACTCCTGCACAAAAAGGCAGCCGACGACACCACATGCACCCATTAGAATTTACGGGCTTCATCGATCAAATGAGACGGATTATATATTTATACTCGAGGTTCACTGTTCGACAAGCGTTTGGGAAACCCACCTTCCATTTTTGACAAGTGTTTCCTCACTTTGCTCTCACATCCCTTGCAGTGCAGTGACACTCTCAACACCACAACCTGCAAACCGACAATACCTCCAAAATAAGCAACACTTTACAGCTAACACGATAATATTCACAATGTAAAAATCTAAAGCAAGCTGGATGCTACATAGCTCATTGAATAGTTCTTTCTATGAGCAACTGTCCAAGAGAGTTTGAATCGCTTCCTTCCACCACAACAAGATTACACAACAACAGAAGGGAGACTAAAAGATGAACTGAAATCGCACGGACCTGGTCGCGAGAGCGAGCCGAATGAGAGGCTTTGAGAGACGGAGAATCGTTGGACCCGACCTCGTACTTCGTCTCCTTATTGACTTGTGGAACGGGTACCAGTGCGGACGAGACCCGAGCCGAGTCGGAAACCCAGTCGACGAAGGGCTTGTCGCTTAGCAAATACCTGGCCGAACCATGAGGGTTGTCACTCGCAAGGTCGTAAACGTCAGCTGAGCTTTTCCTGCGGTTGTACTCGGGGTGATCGCTACTGGTGATCAGCTTCGTGGACGACAAGCAAGTGCTCTTCCTGTGCTTTTCGGAATAAGGCCTCGGAGTGAAGGGTAGTTGGTGGGAGGAGCAAGGAACATGTCCGGTGATCAGGTGGTGTTTCCGGCGATCCCGAAGCTGGTGGTGGTGGCGGTGGTGGTTGTGGCGATCGATGGGCCTCGTGGTTCCATGTCGGACCATCGAACGTTGGTCCAAGCTGGTGCATATCGCAGTGGACGCCGGTGATGCACAGAAGAGATCCATTCTCTTCATTTTTTGCTTTCTTGGGTGTGTTTATGAGTTTTTGTTGGAGAAGAAGAAGATGAAATGTGGTTTCAGATAAGCATACGAGATGAGGAGTACTAGGAAGAGAGAAAGAGCTTCCTGGGAAGGGCAACCACTCTTGCTTTAAAGTTGGGTGGGGGGGAGGAAGCGGGACCGGCGGAGTTTTTCAACCCCTTCTTTTTCTTTTTCTTTTTCAAATCATAGTCCCTCTCACTCATAATAAAAAGAGAAAAATGAGGCCGTATTGGTTTTTATGCGATTGAAATCTCACCCCAGATATGTGAAACAAGAGATTTATGTGCATTCATGGAAAAATCCTTATATTACGGAATGATTTGTATTAAAAGGATTGTTGATGTAAATGTGTTTTTAGTAAATGGAAGCAACTTTTATCTACTTAACAAAACGATTATAAATTATCGTATTCAATTGTGTAAGTATCAGTAATTTAGTCCTTTCTGTGGATAATTTTCTACCCCATCTGTGTGGCATGTAAAATCCAGATCATAAAATTAAATGAAACAAAGGAAGAGATAGAGAGAGAATAGACCCACCTGGGTTTAGAAAAAGATCACCTTGGATGATTGTAGGATCAATCTCGACCTTCAAAGTTGTGACGAACTTTTCTCCTACTATAGAAATAAAAATAAAAACAAAAGTTCTTTCTGTTATTTTAAAGGAAAGGAGTTTGACAAGTTGGGTTGGGCCATCATCTTTTGGGGCGGGGAATGATTACCAGCACTAGCAGGAGCCGCATCCAGCACGAGCAATTCACGAGGTCGAGGAAGGAGGGGCCTATTCTAGCGCTGGACCTATCTTATTATTGTCGCATCATTGTTTTACCGGACGCCGGGACGACTGCAGCGAAGGGTTTATCTCCATACGTGCAGTGGCCCCCTGGCCTAGCTCGTGATTCTCAGCAGATCATTAGTGAATAGCCACTCATTCGTACAGCTGCATGAGATTAATATTGCGCGACCCATGTGAATCAGTGCAGTGAACCGAAACGCTTCTTGTTTCATTGTCTCGTAGATGAAACCCTAGAAACGTATTTGATGGAGATTAATATGGCTGAGGCAGCGGAAACCGGGATGCGATTTGGAGATGAGACAAAGCAACGGGCACAAAGATCAGAAGCACAAGTCACGATCTTGGTCGCATTCATCACGTCCGCTGCGATAATTAATTGATCTGGATCTTGGATCAGGACAAAACCCGTGTAGAAACGACCGAGGGGACCGAGTGCGAGCACATGCAGGCGGTTTTCATTGGCGCGAGAACTGCAGGAGCAATGATCCAAGATGGTGGAACAGGGGCATGTGCTTCTGCAGCTGACGACTCCATTTTTAGATCTGTTTACTGTCATCAGCAAGCTGCTAACTTTGGCAGATGTTCAAGATTATCATGTCCAAGCTTGATATATTTCAGATTCGCGAACTGATGTTTATGCGTGTGAATCCCTACATTTAAGCTTCTCATGCACCGATGTGGAAACCCATGTATGATCTCACGAAGATGCCTACGATCTGACTATTTAGTTTTCAGTAGAAACAACTGATAAAGAACCTCTTCCGATATATATTCAATAAATTTGGAATTGCATACAGAAGTAAAAGGAACCCAAAATTCTGATCATGGATTGAAAATTCCGCATATTCTTGCTCACCATTAGAATGCGTGAGTGATTGTGTAGTAGTCATCATGAAACTAACATTACAGCAAAACATGATCGATCATGCACCTGCTAAGATATTGAGCTCAGATATTTCTCAAAAGGAAGCAACTTTCGCAACTCCCTCCATTTATTCAAGGGCTCCGTGAGCCACCTGGATGAGCCATCATATTCATGATTAGTTGTAATTATAATAGTTGAAGGAGATAAATGAATTTGATCTTAGTAATTCATATTAGGCTGTCGGTACATTAAAATATGCTTTGTAGTACTTCTTCTTTGAGAGACAACATTCGGATTACGATCAAGTCAAGGTTCATCTAAAATATTGGCATATAATTTATGTGTTCGGTCTAAAATCAATTTTTTTAATTGATGATTAATTGGGGAAAAGCACAAAAAAAAAGCTATAAACTTATTGCATTGGTGAATTGAGTCATCAACCTTTCAATTTGACCAATTTAGTTTACAAATTTTCATGTTTCACCAACCGAGTCCTTTCTGTCAACAATATTATAGTTAAATTGGCTGGATAGACTCAATCGGCAACATGTGAAAATGTTTAAGATTAAATTCGTCTAGTTGAAAAAATTAGAACTGAATTTTTACCAATGCAATAAATTTAGAATTTTTTGGGTACTTTTCCCTAATAACATGGGTAATAACTATTCGACCATCTGTATATTCCCTGGCCCACGGGATAACAAGGACTACAACTCTATCGATTGCTCATTAATTACTTGGTGATTCATTGCGCCTAACATTTTGACAGCAATGAAAGCGGGATAAAAAGCAAACTAATCTCAACTGCCCCGACTTTTCTCCCTAATTACTGATGACTCATGGACCTGACCTTTTGTCTTACTCAGCAATCCCCATGACTCCATTGCTATAAACAAGGTGGCTTTGCCTAGATTAGCCGGAACACCATCATTCCCATTTGTTGCTCTCATCAAAGGCCAAGTGAGGACAATTTCTTCTTTTTTCCATTGGACACTAAATCTGAGGCAAGACATATGCCAATTTAATTTGGAAATCCCTAATATGGCGGCGTGTCGCATCAAACGGTCAACCATTGCTAGACTTTCATATCAGTAATTTTTAGACAAAATTAATCGAAAGAATTACATAAAAATCAAAATGTATAGAATTGAATTGGTATCCATAAAATAGATTGAGGCCTTCTTAGATAATTTTTTTTTCTAAATTATAACACGACGCACGTACAAATATAATCGATTCGACACCAATTGGACTTCTAGTCCATTTTTTTCTCCTCATATCAAATAAAATTGAAATTATCCCAGCAATAACATAAGAATGCGAAGTAAACTATTCTTCTTACATGTAGTGAAAAATATTAAAGTCAGTGGACATAGCCATTACCCCACAATTGTTTTTTCATTTCTAAAAGCGTTAGTTAAATGTTGGAAGAAATCACATTTTCAATCACCTCGGAAGACTCCCGGAAATCCTCTGATCAATCTTTCTCTAACTACCAACTCTTTTAGCAACTTTTATCCAGTCTTTAGATTAAATTAACTAAAGAGAAAGTTGAAAGTTGTTGGGTCTGTTTGCAATAATTTGTTTTCTGATCACGCGTTTAAAGATGTGGGGCTTTCATTAGCCAAAGGATTCTCAACCTTACTCCTTTTTCCTAAAGGCGTTTATAATCCCCTTTTTTGAGGTTATTAAACTCTTTGATTAGGTGGAACTAATTCTCTTTTTATAAGATTTTCTACATAAACAATGCTCTCTCTCTCTCTCTCTCTCTCTGATATGCAACCTTAAAGCTGTTCGACATATGCCAACTTCTTGACCGACATTCTTTATCTTAATTCTGCCATCTTCTTGTTTATGTAGGAACATGTACATTTTTTTTTTTTTGGCATTGTTTGCATCAGTAACTTGGCAATTTAACATAAACTGAAGCAAGTCAATAAAGACAAGCGTCTTCAAATTCCAAATGGAAAGTTGGTACTGTATTGATGCATTACACCTTGTCATCAAGTCATATTATGCTTCCTCGCTTTCATAAAGGTGATCAAACAGAAGGCGATTTTTAAGTTTATCCTTTATAGACCTTTGAATCGTACTTTGTCACTTTATCTTTGTGGACTCTTAATGTTTTTGCACCTTGTAGCTCCATTCTCTGGAGGTAAAGATACAGGAATGATGTATGCAGATATAGAACATCGAACATAGTCTCTCTCGTCAAACCTGTTGGCTGGTATACATCTTTGCCCCCATTTTTCCAATCATCATTCGATTGTGTTGGGTTGGACTCTGCCATTCTCCAATTTGAAAGATCCGAGAGCCCAATGATGACTCTGGCCCAGATGTTACGCTTTGGTGATCATGTTGGATGAGCTTGAGCCCACCGTGTCACTTCTATCTAAGAGGTCTTTCCTTTTTTATGCTGCTAGCCCAGAGATCAATCAATCTATTAACTTGGGATCGAATACGAAGAGTGAGTGGGCAGCAATCGAGCTCAAACATTCGATTATCTTTGGATAAACAACATAAACGGTATTCGAATTTTTCCTTAACATGTAATGTGATCCTTGAATTTTTAATTTTTTTAATATGATTCTTGAATTTTTGGCATATGTATAAATTAAAAGTTTGAGACCGTATTGTACATCGGGCTAAAGTTTAGGAATTACATCAAATAAATTAAAAGTTTATAGATCATATTGCACATTAGGTCAAAGTTCGGGGACTATTTGTGTCATATCCCATTATCTTTTGAATTTAGACATGCAAGAGCAAAGATATCAGGTAAGCTCAATCCGTGTGGTGTAGAAGAGTTGCATCATAATATAGAACTGGGCGAGTACGACGAAACCATTCTTTTAAGAGACATATCATGTAGCTATTTCAAATGAACTCATGATGTTACGAATACCAAGATTGATTTATAATATCGAGACACCATATGGTTCTGCAAAATTCTTTTAGGTTTCCAATATTACCCATTTGTTAAATACCCATTTTGCTACTTTGACGCTTCGCTTTGACATATTAGTTATGGGAGCCGGTCTTAATGTATGTGGTGCTAGTGCGAAGGATCACGGAATACTCTTTCGTGGGATTCCATAACTTCTTTTCTTTTCGCCCGGGGGAGAAATTTTCTCGTCTTCTTTTACGAGTTGTTGAATTGTCTTCCGATCATTATCAAATTCGGATAGTCAGACGTTCAGACGGCATCGGTGCCAAACGCGGCGATTGCTTTCAGTGATCAGCGGATGCTTCCAAGCCACAGGAAGCATCATTCGGAGCGAAAGTGACGCGGAACGGAGTTGCACGTTTGCTTTGCTTGTCCAAATTGTCATTCCAACGTCTCCCTCACACGTTGAAAGGTGTATCGGTTTCACACGTATGAAACCGTCCAGTTTCATACGTCAAGTCAAGCCACTGGATTTGCAAGCACTGGATGGAAACTCGGATGTTTTGTGGTTGGCTGCATGCATCTGCACGGTGATGATCTCAGTCGGATGTATGGTCTCAGTCTAAATCGCACGCTGTCGCACCAAACGTAGCTCTACGATCCCATGCGTTAGAGCTTCCAGATGGGGCCATAGAGCGTGTTGATCCCATGTAAAGATAGTCCGGATCAGTGTGCCCTTCTATCGACAGTTGGCCTTTATTATGTTATATTGGTCTTTGAGCTTCGAGTTGATTTCGTACGAGAGAGAGAGAGAGAGTCCACGGTCGCTTAGGTTCGACCGATGTAGATTCTGTACTCTATCTGCCATTTAAGGTTAGGTTGGGTTGGGACTTGGGATGATTAAGAACTCCTTAATAACAACTCGGGCCTACAGGAGTTTCCCACCCATTGAGCAGCAGACTTTTTAGGAGTACCGTTCATTTCAAAAATCATTAATATTTCTCTATTTAAAGTTTTGTGAAATTATTAACTTAAATATTTAAACACTATTCATCGATGCTCATAAATTGGACTTTGGCCTTAGTCTTGAGCACAAAAATATGTAAAAGAAGGTCGACTAGGGGTTCGAAAATATTTGCACTCTTATTTTTCTGCTCCGATATCATGTGGAGAAATCTTGCCTTTTCAATCATGTTTTTGAAGTATCATGATAAAAGTGGATCTTTAAGCTACATTAATATACTATATTTAGGAAGAGATAAATATAATCCTATTTAAATAGAATCCCTTCTTTTTCTTTCTCCGTCATGATGGCATTCACAACCTTCTTGTTCGGAAAACGAATGACTGCTCGAAATCCTTGTTAGCCTTGGCAGCATAAGTGCCACTTGGACCTTGAAAAGTTACAAGCTATGTCCCTCAACATTAGTATCATTGCACAATTGCTCCAGAACTTTTGAAAGTTACCCCTGAATTTTTATTTATGTTGCAATCGTTAGTTTTTCTGTCTGCGTAACTATTAAGTCTTACTTGGAAATTGGATTTTTTCATTTTTAATCTCTATTCAAGAAGCTCCATAAATAAATAAACAAATATAGGGAAGAGAGGATGCAGTCATGATGAAGCTAATAAAAACCTCGTCATGAGAAATGAGTTGAATCAATTTCCAGTTAACACCTTATGGTTATGCATACCAAAAAAACTAGCAACTACAAAAATCAAATTTCAAGATCGCATGACTTGTAACTTTGCAAAGTCCGGGAGCAATTATGCAACGTTGCCAAAGTTCAAGGGGCTTTGAACAATTTATCCTAACGGAAAGAAGCACCTGAGATATGGTCTAATGGGGGAGAAGAAAGCACAATAGATAGGTCAAAGTAAGCGTGAGAAAAGTCAACAAAAATGCGGTGGCCGGTGGTCGGCCGATCCAAACGTTGATGTCCAATAGAACCAACAAAAATTATAATATCTATTATCTCTCGATACTAACGGGCATCAAAGTTCCCTCCTCTAGATGAAATTAAAAACAATAATAGAGAATTTGATCCCCTATTAGCAAAAGATGGAAAAATAAGTTGTTACCTTCTCCAAGTTTGGACGGTACTCCCTAAACTAGTGTTTAAGGAACTTTCCAAGAAAACCCTGGAGAATGTACCATGTGAACTCCATCGAGTTCGCTGCTCCACTACCCAAGAAGAACTAGACTCCACCAGGTAACGATTGCAACAATGCCAACCTTGGATATCTTGGGAAACTACGGAGCCATCCTCGTAGTCAGCTCAGCATCGCACGATGTTTTCTGTGAACATTATTTTCGCCAATTAACGTGCAGATACATCCAATAGGAATGGCAAACGTAATTGCACAATGCTAATGAAGTGTACAGACCATGACTATGATTCATAGGACTCGCGACTTGCAATGTACAATGGTTACATCATACGCCCGATGAACTCGCCAAAAACAATTATTAAAGACATGGGTGGCACGCGAGTGTTTGTCTTCTTATCAAAGAATAGTATGGTCGCTGATTCCGTGTTTCAATCCCACCTTTGAGCACCACCCCTTGATTAGCAGATCTATAAATGCAAGCAATGGTGGCAAGAAGTCCAATATTCTTGCTCGGTTCTCGTGGCCTTTCAACGGGTCAGATTTGAAAAGCTGGTCATACTTTTGACTTCTGTGTCGATTGACATTGAAAGAAGGCCCAACTGCATGGGGTTCTCTGGTTTTGACCCAAAAGAGTCCACGAACTATAACTTTTGTTGAAGTCGAAGCGTCATTCATTCGACGTCAATATCAAGTGGCGGGCGATGTAATTGGGAGATAGAGAAGCCTTTGCCCAGACAAGTTTCATGCGGCGAAGCATGAAATTCCTAAACCTCATTATAGATGATCGACTTTTCACCAGCTTGTATGCTTAAAGCTAATCAATATTAAGTCATGATTAAGAGGTCAGATTTAGGCCATTCCGGTCAAATACGTCTTCGTTATCATCTTAACTGATCTTTCGGCACATAAATTAGACGGCAATGATAGCTTGGAACTTAAACGAGTTCTTCCCTAATGAAAAACTTGGGACTAGGGCGTCCCCTCGTTTTGCAGAAAAAACTACATCAACAGATTAGGAAAAGGACTGCCAAAATGATGCTCGCCGATAAATTCCACGAACATATTAAGTTCAATGGGGCAGCAAATTCAGGATATGCCATGAGTAGGGCTATCAAAATGAATCATAAAATCATAATCTAACACACATTTATTTAAATGGGCCAACTCAAACTATTTTCTTGATCGGTAACATCAAACTTAGTATAAGTCATATTGAATTTTAAAGAAGAAAAGTACTAAAAAAAGTTATAAACTTATTAATCTAGTTATAGACCTTATAATTATACCAAATCAATCTTTAGTCTTTTTGCATTTTGCCAATCAAGTCCATCCAGCTAATTTTGGCCATTGCTTATTGGTTGGCAGCCCTTGCTGACCAAATTTATTGGCAGAGGGAGGGAGGGAGGGAGGGAGAGAGAGAGAGAGAGAGAGAGAGTAAAAATAAAAAAAAGAATAAATTAGAACAAAAATACATTACAAATTGTAAAAATCGTCTATGTTAGCACTCATCATGCTTCATAGGATAGCTATGTATTTTGGTCGGAAAGACACAATTGGTAAATTATGAAAATGCTTAAACTAAATTGGAATAAATGTAATAGGTTTAGTTATTTTTTTTGGGTACTTTTTTTCTGGTTTTGAAAGTGAAAAGTCTAATATATATGAATTTTAGTGGGTTGGTTGTAAACCCACTTTTAACCCATCTAATAAATAGGTCAGGCTTAACTCACTTAAGTCGTCCTTCTCTAGTCTTTTCTCTCTCCCTCTTCGATTTCGTGACTCGCGATCTTCTCCATTTGTTCACTCTACTTTTGCAATCGTTAGGCTTTCTTCAACCACTAGCTTTCAACTTCGATAAATTGTACTTCTAAGGAAACCTAAACTTTTACCACCACCTTCACGCCCTTGCCCATAACTTGACTCTAAGCTCCTTCACTTTTGATGAGTTAGTACATGGAGTAGCTTATTCTTCAAAAGGGACAATTTAAGGAGAAAAGTTGCTAAAAGTAGATTCTATATAGGTCTGGTTTGGATTAAGTTGGGTATAGGCCACAAAATTTGCATTGGATATAAATGAGTTAAAATGAATTGAATAGGTTAATTTGGATAGGGATCATTTTCAACCCGCCCGTTTTATGGTTCTAAATATAAGTGACCGATGGCTAACTCGTATCTTTAGAAATTGTTGTCGTTTTTCAGGGAGACTTCTTCATTTGTGGCACACTCGTGGCTCACTAATGCACCATAATTTACATCAAGAACAGGTCGGTTTGAGAAGAAATTGAATCGGAGCCATTGACACCTTTACTGTTGAGGTGGTGTACACTGACCTCCAAAAACTCAAACCTTCGAGCCACAAATACGGCGAGTAGTTATAATTTGAGTCGAATGCTTAATGGCGAGTGTTGAATCACGATAATGCCTAGAGAGAGCAAACGTCCTAGTTTACCCATATTCCATTCCGCCCAAAATTTCTTATAAAAAGAATCTAGAAATAAACAAACATCAAATGAATTATTATACAGGATGTGAAAGTTATTCTGCATACTTATCTTCTCTATGATTGGCCAAGTTTATACCGTATATTGAAGAATGAGTCAGAAGTATACCCTAGCAATCAAAAAGAATACGGAACAAGTCTCCTCGACAGTCACAAACCTCCCCAGATGACACTCGTCCTACTTCTAACGTTGACATTTTCCTCTTTTTCCTTCTTTTGCCGAATAAATACTTTTAGTCATTACCGATAAACAATTTTCCATGCTAATAACAAAATCATTATATATAGTTTACAAGCATACTTCTTCATTTCTCTTTTTCATGGCGATTAACTCCATCATTTTATGTAACCGCAGGTCCACACAAGCGTTGGATTAGGGCACACGGTAAGAGGGATTTGTCATTAGTACACGAACAATTCTTGGTAGTCTAGCCTAGCACGAAACCATCATGTTTTATACATGCACATTCCAAGTTCAAACTTCATTCACGGATGATGCTCTGTGCTTTGACTATTGGGGCGGAGCTAATTAATCTTCACGAGCTATGAATCTCTCTAACATAGAAGAGAGTCATTCAAATATGCAGAGAGAGAGAGAGAGAGAGAGAGAGCGAGAGACAGACAGACAGACAGACAGAGAGACAGACAGACATGTAGACCTAATGCAGTTGCATAGATGTTGATGATATAATATAACGCAATGGACTTGGTCAACTCAATAAAACTCCCAGACTGGGTATTTTACTTGTAAGTTAGGCGAAAGAGGATCCAAGGCGAACTGACTTTTTATTTGATTGATTGGCGCTAATTAAGATTGGGGTTTGAATTGGGCAAATTATGTTACCGTCTCTTCCAAGTTGTAGTCGCCTTGTTGCGGGTAAACACATCGAGGAAAACGACCTTCATAAACAAGTTGGTTCTGTTGTCCCTTTTAGCAAGCGGAAGGGCCGACACTTCTTGTTTTTTTGGCATTTTCAACGCAAGCGCGGGAGAGGCGTCCACTTCCATCATTCTGAGGTTCAACGCTGCTGCAAAGGAAGTAAATATCAGATGGGAAAACGAAGTGTGGGCATTGGAAGAGAGGCTTGGAACGATCGGTCCTTGTAAAAGATGCATGTGCTGGCATATTATTACAAGCCATGCTACTTTTCCTACGATTGATTTACAAATTGTCTTATCAAGTGACGGGTCGGATTTATTGGAGAAACAATAACAATTTCACATGTCAATCAGTAAATTGATAATCGAAAATTAGTCTTAGTAAATCAATCATTTTTCTATTAGTATTAAGACTCTCTCTCTCTCTCTCTCTCTCTCTCTCTCTCTCTCTCTCTCTCTCTCTCTCTCTCTCTCTCTCTCTCTCTCTCTCTCTCTCTCTCTCTCTCTCTCTCTTCCTGAGCATCGTGTAGCTCAGATTGAACCATTAGATAAATCGGTAAACATAATTTGGCAAAGTATTTCAGCCTGAATCATTAGCTAATATTTTACTTGTGCAGTGTATTTGGGGGAGGTAAAGTTCATTGGCCTGTTCAAACGTAAATGAAGATTAGGGTCTGAATCTTTTTTAATTTAGGAAGTATACTTGGAGGAGGTAAATTTCATTGGCCTATTCAATCATAAATGGAGATAAGGATCTGAATCTTTAGAAACGATAGGTTTGGAGGAGGTAAATTTCGTCGGCATATTCAATTGTAGATGGAGATAAAAATCTGAATCTTCCAAAACCCCAAGTTTAATTTGGGCAGTATACTGGGAGGAGGTCAAGTTCATTGGCCTATTGAATTATGAACGGAGATTAGGATCTGAATCTTTCAAAACAATAAGTTTAATTTAGAGCAACTCAAGAAGTAAAGACCGGTCTATCGTTTTATGGACACTCTTAAGAAGTGTATCAATCTTTGGCTCAACTACTTACCATGCGTGTAACAAGAGTAAAGCTCGACTCACGGGGCAGCATGTATGGTCTTTGAGCTGCTTTGACCAAAAGACGCAAGAGCTAGAGATACATTCGGTAGAAGTTCTTCTCCCATTGTTCTTTCTTACGAAGGTCAGGTGGTGTATCGGTCGGGTTTTCGCCTACCTAAACTGGTAAAAGGAAACGTCATGATGATTTCGGATAATAATTTGGCCATAGACAAGCATTTGGCCTCCATGAAAGGAAGGGGCGTAGGAGCTAACAACCTGCGTGCCCAAGTTCTATGTAAAGCTCGATGGATGACCAGGTCATTTCGAAAGGCTCCAAGCAGCTCGAAGCCAAAAGGAGGTTCCATTCCACGGACAAATGACTAATTAAAGACTGATTAATTAATTATTAAGCTGAAAGAAGTGGCTCACCAAGTCTTCGGCGCACTTTCGGTTTGTCCATAGAGAAGCATCGGCGAACATGAAGACAGCCTTTTATGTGTTAAGTTAATACTTTCGAGACAGTGGCATAGCTTAATGTCCAAACAATGCAGAATGTGTGCTTACGCTCCGTGGAAACGGTCAAAATGTCCTGATAAAACGGTCTAGCATACGTTATCGTATTTGATTAACAGCCTAAGCTTTTTTAATAGAATGATCACATTCTAAATCTGTTTATGGTCTATTATGTAGAGTTCTCAGAGTAGTTGGCTGTGATTTGACAAAAACTCTACTGATATAATTTTATCGGTAGATTTGGCATATTTTTATGCTTCACCTACCATGAACGCTTTACATGCACGCTTACCTCAAATAGCCGAATTAGTGCGAAAGTTGTTTCCTACGATTTATGAATTACATGAGCATATACACTCGGTGACACTCACCGACATCGAATTATTGTTTATAGTGTTTTGGCATTCAATAGCTAGAATTATACTATAAGGGAAAGTTAGACATATATCCGAAAACCTGATTATGTATCCTAAACTTTTAGGCCCGAACTTTCGCAATCAACATATCTCCCGGATCTTGATTTGAGCCCAGAAGCCGATTCTTAATGTAATGTGCACGTAAGAACAAGAAGATACAAGCATTATCGATCACACAAGACCGCTTCGGGGCTGAGTGGAACGAGTCACGAGAACTTCCAATGACATTGACTCCCGCAACGGCCCTTCCGCATGGACAATCATAATCTATCCATGATGAATTATTATAAGGTGCGATCTGACTATAAAGTTGGTAATACTTTATACGCAAAGCGAGGGTGCGAGAATCGTTCGTGCATGAACGTCATTCGACAGCCGGACATTAAAGAATTAATGTCGCTTTCGGCCGTTTGCTTTAGCTGCAATACGAGCCAAATGTGTAATCTTGACCCAGAGATAAATAAGGAAAATGCCGAGATCTGGTACATTCCCAGGGCAGTCATCAACTGACGCGCTATGACATGTCTTGCTTGGTCAAGAAGTGATTTTGCAATTGTTTATGGCACAGGGAATTTAACACGGGCCCTTATGGTAGTTTCAGCGAGAAGACGGAAAGAGATGCTCAAATTCGGATAAAGACTGAATTCGAATCACCTACCGTGATGGTAGGTAATTTGATAGAGGGTCTTGAAAAATGAGACAGCATCCATTAATAAGGGGAATTATTTTGATTTGTTTTATCTTTTGAAAAAATCACGGCCGTCCCATTCAGTCACGGCATCCCTGCCATAAGCCAGGGAACCGTTTCACAACTGCCCGGGCCAACTGAATATGACAGGCATGCTTGTGAATATTTCATGGAAAGTTCTTCGTTTGGCGCAAGCAGTCAATTCCTGTATTTCCGACAAGAGGGGCAATCTCCCTGGAGTCTTCCTAGCCGTTCCAAAACAACATTAATTCATTTACTGTCCGGCCTGAGAAACCAGAGTCGCTCGTCCTGACTTCGTAATTTTCACAAACCGGGTGTTTTTGTCAGCCACCAGGTTTAAACACCGCGTTCCGCTGTCCTTGTGTCCCACACTTTCAGACGGACATAGTCAACCTTTTCGGAGGAGAGGAGGAGAGAGCTCGTGCATGCAAAACTGGTCCTCTTATAAAAACTGGTCCTCCTCCCCCTTTTCCCCCCACAGTCCACAACCACAACCATAACAAGCCCTTCTCTCTCTCTCTCTCTCTCTCTCTCTCTCTCTCTCTGTGTGCGCTGAGAGAAGATTCAGATTTCAGAGAAAACCTGGACTTCGCTGACCTGCGAGAATAACATTTGTTGTCCAGAAACGAAATTCGAACGAATCGCCTTCCGACGTCGAGGACAAGAACAGAAACCATGAAGACTCCCTTCTTCAAGCCCTCACCCTCACCGTCCCGCTCACCTCTCAGATTCACCCCAGCTTCGACCCCCATGCGACACACCTTCTCCGAGTCCCTCGTCGATGAGAACATCGACCGGGCCGAGTCCCTCATCGCCAAGTGGGACCCTTCCCACAAAACATCTTCCCCCTCCTCCTCTCTGTACCGCGACAGCCGCCAAGAGGCCAAGCAGTTCCTCAAGTCCGTCAAGGACTTGCAGGCCGCCATGCACTTCTTAGTCAAGGAGGACTCCGCCTCCGACAAGCTCGTCCGCGCCCAGTCCCTTATGCAGACCGCCATGAAGCGGCTCGAGAAGGAGCTATATCTCATCCTCTCCACCAACCGCCAATACCTGGACCCCGAGTCGATCTCGAACCGGTCCTCGAGTGTCTCCGAGGAATACGAAGATGATTCGGAAGACGACCTAAACTTCGCCGGCGATTGCTCGGAGTCGTCGGGGAGGGCATCGTCGTCGGCGACCGTGATGGCGGACTTGAAGGCCATTGCCGACTGCATGATCTCTTCGGGCTACGGAAAAGAGTGCGTCAGGGTGTACAAGATCGTTCGCAAATCGGTCGTGGACGAGGCCCTCTACCGACTCGGGCTAGACCGGACACTGACTCACTCGCAGATACAGAAGATGGACTGGGAGGCCTTGGAGACGAAGATCAGGTGCTGGTTGCGATCGGTCCGGTTCGCGGTGAACACGGTGTTCCACGGGGAGCGAGTCCTTTGCGACCACGTGTTCGCTTCTTCGCTCCCCATCAGAGAGTCCTGCTTCGGCGAGATCACCCGCGAAAACGCTGTCGCCCTGTTCGCTTTCGCGGAAAGCGTGGGAAAGTGCAAGAAATCCCCCGAGAAGATGTTCCGCGTGCTAGACTTGTACGAGGCCATCGCCAACATCTGGCCCGTGATCGACTCCATCTTCTCGTATGACTCCTCCACCGCCATCCGATCCCAGGCCGTGAACGCCCTCGTGAAGCTCGGCGAAGCCGCTCGCGTGATGCTC
Organism: Melaleuca quinquenervia; assembly: GCA_030064385.1. NCBI lineage: Eukaryota > Viridiplantae > Streptophyta > Magnoliopsida > Myrtales > Myrtaceae > Melaleuca > Melaleuca quinquenervia. The sequence goes on along the minus strand of CM057719.1, from coordinate 26,014,115 downwards.
GCTGACTTCGAGGCAGCCATCCAGAAGGAAGCCTCCAAGGCCGCCGTCCCCGGCGGCGGGGTCCACCCCCTCACGCGCTACGTCATGAACTACCTCACCTTCCTCGCCGACTACAGCGAGGTCCTTACGGACATAGTCGCTGACTGGCCGGTCGAGGCTGCCGTCCCCGACCTCGAATCCGACGCGTCGCCGATCACGGCGCGGCTCGCGTGGCTCGTGCTCTTGGTGCTGTGCAAGCTCGACGCGAAGGCCGAACGGTACAAGGACGTCGCTCTGTCGTACCTTTTCTTGGCCAACAACCTCCAATACATTGTCGTCAAGGTCCGGCAGTCGAGCCTCAGGCTCTTGCTCGGGGAGGAATGGGTGGCGAAGCAAGAGGCGAAGGTCCGGCAGTACGCCGCGAACTACGAGAAGATGGGGTGGAGCAAGGTGCTGGACTCGCTGCCGGAGGCTCAACCGCCGTCCGTGGAGATGCCGATGAGCCACGTGAAGGACACTTTCCGGCGGTTCAACACGGCCTTTGAGGAGGCGTACAGGAAGCAGATCGGGTGGGTCGTGGCGGACCCGAAACTGAGGGACGAGATGAAGGTGTCTCTCGAGAAGAAGCTCTTGCGGAGATATCGCGAGTTTTACGAGACGCACGCGGCGCCCCTAAGGAGAGACACGTTCAGGGAGGGTATTGTCAGATTTGCCCCTGAGGATCTGGAGAATTACCTCTCGGACCTCTTACGCGGGCCCGAAGGTTCGGGAAGCTTTTCGTCCTCGCACTCGTCTTCGACGGACACGTCGAAGAAAGGCAGCAGTCATTGATCCATTCGCTCTTAGCATGTATACAACAATTTGAGATGTACAGAGATGGAATATAGTCCTCCAAGTCCAAAAAATAATCATTCTTTTATTAATCAAATTCTCGAATTTCCGTCTTTTTTTTTTCCCACTTTCTTTTTCTCAATTCCGGTTTCTTCAACACATTAAACCCGTTAAGCATTGCCAGCCAAAGTAGCAAAGCAATGTTTAAGGACACAAGGGCTGAACCAGATCAGTTTGCTGCAGATAACTCTAGCTGCCATGTGAGACGTTCTTAATTTGTGTTAATTGTTGAAGTCCAGAGAACCCTGTTAAGAACGGAGGAATAGGCTGCGTGAAATGTCACTGAGGCAATCTTCAATCTCAGCGATTGAAAAGAGAGGCCGCAATGGATGCCAATGAACATCCCTAAGGAAGCAAGATTTCACCATCCCCGGCTATATGCTTTATATAAGGCGCGACAGAATCTCTTGGCTTTAAGAACTTCCTCCAAAAGAAGGATGAGTTGGCTGAAATCGGCAGTGTCCACAATGATTTGCACTGCAGTCTGTGAATTTTCAAATAGGCAGCCTAGGTGGCCCAGCTTCAGCAAATTCAGGCGAATAAGACAATACCCACTTTTAACTCCTTTTGCAGCCATTGTAGAGAAAAGCTTGAATTTTCCACTCAATTATCTCGATGACCATTTAGACAAATTGGAGACATAATGGCAGAGGAGGTGAGCAGTAGTCCAGCAGCGAAAGACAACTTCCTAGTAGTCAGGATTCAAAAGACTAACTTTCTAGTAGTCTAGGCTTTTAGACTTCCTTATAATTCCGTCAAAAGTATCTCTCCGGGAATTGGCCAGCCTCAAAACGCGAAGCATCCGAACGCTTATAGAGATAACTCGTGAGAAACACCAGAGAAATAGATCTCAGTCTTGGCAGGATTCAATTTGAGACCAGAGACAGATATATGTTCTTGTCAAATACAAATTATGAAGAAAGCAACGACTGCTTATCACCATTAAGAAAGATCAACAAACAATCTGCAAAACGTAAGTGAGTCAAATGAGCCTTCCTGCATAATGGATCAGCAAGCGTATGATATTTTTTCCCACTTTCGTTAAACCGTTCTAGATATTCGGCCCGATTTTCGAAGAAGGCCCGTGCATCTAATCTTACACATAGAAAATTTGTTGAATGATCCATTAAAGGTATGGAACTCAAAAATCTCTTTGCTCAATCGGTACATAAAAGTTTTACAAAAGTTGCATCAATCCCACGAGCTCGGCGTTAGATTAAGGTGCCATATGTAAAGAGTCTGTCATCTTTTGAAGAGGTGATTGATTTGGTACGCTTAGAGTATGATCCAAGCAAGTATGTAAGGACATACATTACAGTCCTTTTTAGGTTTCCAGAATCATGAGGCTGAAGAAACTAGAGAATCTATTGTTTCTCTAGGCCAACGTGCTTGTAGTTCTCTCATTTATGTGGCATTGTGCATTTTGCGTGGTGGATGGGCTCTCATAGAAAACCAGACCCAACATGTTCGCATTATATTTGTTAATCTTAGCACACTTAACCATATTATTCCTTGCTATTCAAAACTATTCTCAACTTTTATCATCATAATTTCGAAATTCACAAGTAGATCACTTCAATTTTCTATGTTAATTCAATCAAGTCTAGTAACACTTGTTACATGATCTACCATAAGATTTACAAACAAATTTGCGTCTCTCTCTCTCTCTCTCTCTCTCTCTCTCTCTCTCTCTCTCTCTCTCTCTCTCTCTCTCTCTCTCTCTCTCTCTCTCTCTCTCTCTCTCTCTCTCTCTCTCTCTCTCTCTCTCTCTCGCAAAAGATGGCTTGCATCCAGTACATGAATCTCTAACATTTGGGAAATGCATCTTGAATTGAACAATGTAATAGTTATTTTCTTTTTATCTTATAATAGTTTTGATAGAGTGTCCAATCTTTTTCTCTATCAGAAATACTGACAGTTGTTATTTAGGTTACGACGTCTAGTCTAGATATTCAAAAAGACATAATTCCACTGTGTTGTTTCCCAAAGGAAAAAACTTGCTTCTTGTGTTGGTATAATATTGCAAAATATAGTAAGTGTTCAAAAAAAGGTAAAAAAAATCATTAACCATTTGACTTTCTTGTAATTTGTTAATTCCTTAATGGCACGTTTACCAAATTACTAACTCTTTTTTGATAGTTTGCAAAGTACTAACTTGTCTTACTTTCTGTCAAACTTTATTTACTTTTTCTTATTAACAACTTCAAATTAACAATCACCATATGAATTTACCAATCTTTATTTGAATGATTTATCAACTTTTTTTTCAATTAAATTACATTTAGCTTTTGGATTATTAACTTTGATATAAGTTACTTCAACGTGTATATGATACCTTTTATTTATTAGCTTTCTTATTGTTTATCGACTTAAATTTATCATTTCTTATAAGAGATAGTAAATTGAAGCATTAGTAAGTTATGAAAATAAAAGTTGGTAAGCTGGTATGATAATTTGAAAACTGTAGGGAAATGCCCAACTCATCAGTCGTTTTTCTTTTACTAATAGTTATTTGATATTATCGACACTTATTGAAATTTAATAGCGTGAAAAAACAACCGTACCTTTTCAGACCCAGAACAATAAATCAGTCAATTAATCCCGTGACATCATTAAAGACTGCGTTCGTAGAATGTTAATGCTGTGGGTGAACTTTCATTGATTTTGGAGGAAAGTGGAATGACAACGGGAGGATGGAGAAGAAGAAAAAGCCTACCAAACAAGAGAAAACAGAGAGAAGACAAAGAAACATATAAATGTAAATTATTTGACATGACAATGGGGCGGCCATATTGATTCATCATTCAATAACCATGACACAAGAAAATTTAATTTAAGGCGACCGCATGATTCTAGTCATTTCAATTCACCGTCTAGGTGGTTGAGCGACTGTCTTAATGCGCACATTAAGGTTTCATGTTTATCTTCATCCATTCACGTGAAGATTCAACGGAGAAAACACCAGTAGCTCGTGCCCTAGCGTGCATACGTCTCGTGGGATGATTGCTGTAAATTAATCAACTTAACTATAATCTTGCAAATGAATCGATTTTGGTTGAGCAGTCGGTGTTCATAAATCCAATGCGTCAAAGTCGCTCTTGCTTGTGAAGGATCGGTTCATTTTGAATGTCACTGGGTCTGAATAGGTACAACAGGAAACTCCTCTCCTCTAAACTTCGTCTGATGAACCAACCAGAACAGGACGAAGATTAAGTTGGAATTTGAACTCAAGTACATAAACCCCGGTTAATCTAACACAAGGTGTCAAATAAATTTCCCTCCCATGAACGGAGTATCTGATGCGTTCGAGAAATTGATTCAGAAAAAGGTGTGCAAGAATATTTTCTTCCTCGGAGTTAAGTTTGTTATACAACCTTAAAATCATGTTGTTTTTTTTACTTGTTTCTTATCCTATCTTGAAGTAGACATTACGTAATTTCTAGAATTTTGGTTGATCTATGATGATATAAGAAACGTAACAGCCACTTATAGAGCTCGATCTCCCCGTGGAGCAACTTTTCCGGCTACTTACAAAGAGAGATCATTTGTTAACGAACCAAGTGAGTTCCCCATAAATTTTGCAGCTCTTATTGTGCTTTGAAAGCTCACCAGCTCGTTGATTATTGCCTTCTTCGGAAGCCAAGCGTGTAGATTCAAAGCAGTGGCGTGATTGTTGCTTGACGACGAGAAAGGAGACTCAAACTACATTAAAGGAACAGAAGGGTAAGAAAGCACATGTTCGACTGGAAATTACTGCACGGACTTATTTTTTGGATAAACGATGGATAGAACCAATCGCACAGGGTAAGGAATTATAGCTTTCTTGTAGGCCTTGAGTCTTGCTATCTTTTATCCCGTGATTAATCTGGTTAGAAGCCTACTTGTAAACAAGATATAGCTCCGCTTATATTTTGGCTAAAGCTTTCTCTGATCAAAGGCGATCTCTCAACTTTGCATGGCCATCGTTTGAATGTGTGATTGGCATGCACTTTACTGGTGTTAGTTGACAAAACCTCTTTCACGTGTCATCAATGGTCCTCACGCATTCTTTTTCTTGATAAAGAGAAGATGATACGTCTATGAACAAGGGCGAACCGAAGGTTCTTTTGTTTTGCCGGCCAACGAAGGAGACGTAATTATATCAAAAGATGGGTAAAGTTTACCCCGTGATCGTGAACCTTCAATTTAGTTGACGGGAGAGATAGCCATATCTACCCGGATCCGTCTTATTTATGCCTTCCCACCTAACTCGATGTTCCTCGGTGATCCACCCTCATTCAATGCGCTCGCACTTTTAATGGAGAAACAACTGGACTTGAGAAGTGGGGAACCCACTTGCAGAAGAAGCTCGGATTTGGTGAATCTTATCAAGAACAACTTATGATTTGATAGGATGTCATTAGAGACATAATTATGTGTGGATTAGAAGAACTTACTGGGTTCACATCGAAGACGGAGAGACGGTCTTATCCGTAGGGTTTCGGCCAAGTAGGTCAATCCCTGAAGGAGTTTTTAAGTGCCTTCTCTTGTTCAGACCATAATCTTTCTCCAAATAGGGGAAAATGGCTGCATCTTCCATGCATGCTTGAGCAATAATTAAGCATGAGGGAACCGGGGTCTGAGCATGGTCAGCTGAGATCTTACTTATTATATAGGTTATGAATCTGGATACGTTTTCTTTTCAAGAAGCATATAATTTGAATGCCCGGTGGATACAATGAAGGAGTTTCGGCTTCAGGGTCTAATCTGTTAGCCAATGCCCCTCCGACCTTTATTTGGCATAAATGCACTAGCTGATTATACTAATGGAATTATCACATCCTACACGTGTCCCAACACAACCAACTCCATGTCATTGACGACCATAGCAAAGGATTGATTATGTCTCCATGAGTTTATGTGTTGCATTAATGGTATGATGGGATTGGCTCATCTTGTTCAGTTCCATCTAGACAAAGTCAATGAAGTCAACTATGCTTCCAACATTGATTGAGGTCCCGCTTATCATTCTGTGGCCAAGAGCAGCCTAGCCTTTTCCTGTGGAGGGAAGAGCTTCAGTAATTAGTGCACATGCCCCAGGTGAGATTGCCTGCTGTTCATCTGTATTTTACAACATTAATTAGCGAAGCTTCTACTTCAGTCTTATATTCCATAGCTTGTGACATTACTTTTTACTTTTTATTTTGTCGCAGGGTCAAGCATGCTTCATTGGTTGAACTGAAATGAATTCTTTCCTTGATGACTCATCAAAGGGGTAAGTGTCCAAAAAAATCCTAAACCTGTTGTATGGTAATCAATTTAGTCATAAATCTTTTAGTTATGCCGATTTAGTTTCAAAGCTTCTGATAATTTATCATTTTAGTTACAAATCTTCTAATCGTGTCAATTTAGGTTTAAACCTTATGATAATTTGCTAATTTAATTATAAATCTATTATTTGGATATTTGGCCCGAATGATCACATTGACAAATTGTCAAAAGGCTTAACCATGACATATTGTCAGAAGCTTTCGCACTAAATTTCTCCATGAGAAATGTTTAGGATTAAAAAGACAAATTGTTAAAAGGTTTTAGACTAAATAACAAATCGTTACTCAGATAAGTGAATCATACCCAACGTATAATAAAATATCGTCATAAATAGTTCATTGTTATATTGATCTAAATTCGCTTGGATATAGTTAGCATAATTAGTTTTTGATAGTGTTGAGCCAGTCGACGCATTTGTGACACAGACTTGATCTATAATGCAAACTAAAATGGTTGAAGTTGGAGCTATTTAATCTTAGACTCGTGTCATGTGGTGTTGTGACCAGCTCAAAATTGTTGCTCCACGCTTCTTATAATAGTGCATATCAGTTGTATAAAGATATTAATTCACGCTTTGTCGAGAAATTTTTATCAACTTTGGCTGTTGGCCCGTCCCTAATTGGTTGATTTGGAATAGAAATGCCATATCCTTCAGGCTATTGCCGTGAGAAATTATATCATGTGGCGGGATGTATATATAAACAATGAGGATCACTTATGAATGGACAAGACCTAGCGGGCAACAACTAATTCCAGCCCGTATAAAGACACGTATTTTCAGACATTGTCATAAAAATTTGGAAGGGAAAAAGGAAAACAGAATGAGACGAAAGGGAGGGAGAAATATAAAGGAATTTGGGTACTTCGACGAGAAGTTTCTTCTACTTAATTTTATTATACTGGAGTATTTATATACATTGACCAAACAAGTCCGTTTAAGTTGGTAAATCTTTTGAGAATCATTATTTCTCATACTGAATATGCCCACATGAATTTAGGAAAATCAAATATATGAGCCAATAACATATAATCCTTACACATGAAATGACAAGAATTTAGACTTATATTTAAGTTAGCTTGTTTGTTATGAGATCAAAGGGTTTAGGATGTGCTTAGGTTTTGGGCCTATATTTGAAATCCTTTTGCATAACGTAATTCTACTTTAGATGAACCTAGATAAACTCTTGTATCATTTTTTTTTTGGTGTAATCTTTCTTATTCGGTTTACGAGCAACCCATCAAAATCAAGCTGTGGACTTGGCCAAACAGCCCTTCTGTCGTAATCCAAATCGTTCTTCAATTTGAAAGCGAGTAGATGTCAATCTGTTTTGCCTGCGAAATCTGCTTTTGTCAACGTAAACTCCATTGAACCAGGAGAAAGACAAATGAAAGAACTCAAACCTCAGACTGATCGTACAGAACAAGCAACGGACAATACTGATTCAAGCGATGCCCGCTTACATGACCAGATCAGTATTAGTGCTGCTCAAAACCCACGGATCACTCAGATTTTGTGCTTACCATTCGGCGTAGTCGAAACTTCGAGCGGCTGAGAATACATAGACCAACCCACAAAGCGATGTGACAAGCTAGTCAAACAAAGTGAGTCGTACATGCAAAGCCTAATAATAATATGTCACTTCATTATGTAAATCGGTTTCGCTGATTTGGATCGTCTGTCCTGGGGTACGGCTCAGGGCATACTTGATTGGATGGCTGCGGGTCTCAGCACTTTTTTTTATAAAATAAAATAAAAAAAGTGGGGCCCACATCCATTAAAGGTGGGGCCCCACCAACTGCAGCCCGCGGTCGTCCGATCAACGATCGAACGGCTGCGGGCCTTAGATCAAGTCTACCAAGTCCTCGCAAACCAGCCTTGGCAACAGCTGGCATCATCATTCGAGAAGGTTTTCATGCTAGTAGCAGCTCGTCGATCACTCTAGTAAATTGACATGAGCATTTGATTCTGGATATTATCAAACCAAGTTCCCACTTGAATTGACCTAATGAATCAAGTAGCAGGAAGACTTAGTTTGTAGAATCTCGCGGGTCTCTTCAGTATTAATTTCAATCCAAGTCAAACCGAGTCCCCCATTCAACCGTGCATTTGCAGTTGCCAGACCAAGTTGCGATTTTTTTTTTTTTTTGGGATATCATTGGTATAAAGCCTTCCCCTTAGTTCTCAACTGCAAATTTTAGTTACCTTAAAGAGGGATAGAACTCTAAATTCTCAATGCAAAATCTACTGCAATTTATTTTCACAATGAGGGACAATCATTCATCATCAAGATCGAAGGAAAAGTTGGCTTATGTCTGCATAGACAACCTAATTTCCGGTACATTGGGTACTCTAGATCACAAGCAAATCGCAGTCGCAGTTGCTTTTGCCCAAACTTTATTTCCTTCTAAAGTACGCATATATGGAGCTAACTTTTGCACTGGCAACACCTACCTTCATCTTCCAATAAATGAGGTTACCCTTTCTGGATCAGCTGCTAACTGCGAACTGTAATGACTTGCTATTCAAGTATTTGATTTTGAACTGTGCATTGTGTGGAAGCTGACCCACGCTGTTGCGCTGTTGTCCTCCCTAGAAAAAAAGAAGAAATATCATGAGGAAATCATCAGCGAACTCCAATTATGATTTTTTTGGTGAAGGCTCCAATTATTGCGCATTGGTGTTCTATTCTTCAAGTTGAGAAGAGGCTGCATTAGGGTTTCGCTCTATATATGTGGGCAAGCTTTCTTGCTTATCAGGCCCAAGCATTAATCTGCATCGAGATTGTTCTTGAAACACCCGAGGAAGCTGTGACTTTTGATGAGGCTAATGTGAAATGCATTGGCTCGTTGATCACGGACCTCTCAAAGAAGCTTTGATTTCTCGTCATTCTGACAAAAGTAACGGGATGTTTTCCTCTTTCGTCTTCCTCATTTAGTGCTTCCTTTAAATTCTCACCTGACAAATTTGTACGTCTTCTCTCTCCTTTGGCCTTCTGCATCTCCTTCTCCCCTCTCTCTCTGTGTGCCTGCGTGCGTGGGTGAAGATGGAGCTTCTCTTGCTGCTTTACCTTGTCCCTATGTTCTTCACCTTGTACATCTTTTGGAGAAAGATTGATGAGAGGAGCGACAGAGAGTGCTACATACTAGACTACCAATGCTACAAGCCAACCGACGACCGGATGCTCGACACCGAGTTCTCTGGCGAGATCATCAAGAGGACCAAGAACCTTGGCCTCCTCGAGTACCAATTCCTCTTGAAAGCCATTGTGAGCTCGGGCATTGGGGAGAAGACGTATGGCCCGAGGATCATGTTCTCGGGCCGCGAAGACAAACCAACGCTGGACGATGGCATCTCCGAGATGGAAGAGTTCTTCCATGATAGCATCGGCAAGCTCCTGGAGAGGTCAGGCCTATCTTCCTCCCAAATCGATGTGCTTGTGGTCAATGTGTCAATGCTCTCTACGCTCCCTTCTTTATGTGCAAGGATTGTGAATCACTACAAAATGAGGGAGGACATTAAAGTGTTTAACCTCACCGGAATGGGGTGCAGTGCCAGCCTAATATCGGTGGATATCATTAGGAACGTTTTTAAGTCCCACAAGAATAGATATGCCCTAATCGTGACATCAGAGTCCTTAAGCCCCAACTGGTACTCGGGCAATGACCGGTCAATGATCCTTGCCAATTGCTTGTTCCGGTCCGGTGGCTGCGCGATTCTGTTATCGAACAACAGGGCCTTGGCAGATCGGGCCATGTTCAAGCTCAGGTGCTTGGTGAGGACCCACCACGGTGCGAGGGATGAGTCGTACGACTGCTGCATTCAGAGGGAGGACGCGCAAGGTCGCGTTGGGTTCCACCTCGGGAAGACCCTCCCGAAGGCGGCGACCCGGGCATTCATTGACAATCTCAAGGAGATCTCCCCCAAGATACTGCCGATCAGAGAGCTAGTCCGCTTTGCGGCAGTCTCTATATACCGAAAAATGACGAACCGGAACTCGGCCAAAGGATCAGGGCTGAGGCCGGTGTTGAACTTCAAGACTGGGGTGGACCACTTTTGCATACACACGGGTGGGAAGGCCGTCATTGATGGCATTGGAGTGAACCTCGAGCTGAGCGAGTACGATCTCGAGCCGGCAAGGATGACACTCCATAGGTTCGGGAACACGTCGGCGAGTAGCTTGTGGTATGTCCTTGGATACATGGAAGCAAAGAAGAGGCTGAAAAAGGGTGACAAGGTGTTCATGATAAGCTTTGGTGCTGGATTTAAATGCAACAGTTGTCTATGGGAAGTGGTGAGAGATTTAGGAGATGGTGGTAATGTGTGGAGCGATTGCATCGGTAGTTACCCACCAAAGTCCATTGTCAATCCTTTCCTGGAGAAGTATGGTTGGATCAAGGACGAAGACCCGAGCACCTTCAAGATTCCTGAGTGATGTCGAAGTTCTATGGTCGTCCTGAAACTTTCCATATGCTATTTTTTTAATGTCGCTTTGCTTTAATACTGTTCCTTGTTCAATGTTGTATTCTTCTTGGGACTGTTTCCTTTTTCCTTACGGACTATCAAAGGGAAAGAGTTGTTTGTAATACCAATACTGGTACTATTCAATTTGGTGCAGGAGAATTTAAGGGGGGAAAAAATGTAATGGTCATTAAGTGAAGAAGTTACCATACATGCCAGATTAGGACATGTTGTATCAAGTGGCCGATACTAGAAACAAGTACAAGTTGTTGTTTGGCTCGTGAAGCAGGTTCTTCTTGTGTTTCAAGAAAAAGAAGTCCCTCCATGTGAATTCTGCACGAGTGCTCCCTAAGGAACTTTTTTTACTGCCAATTTAGAGCCGATCAGTAGGCGAGCTCGAGCGAGCCGGACTGCATACTGCATACTGCCTACTGAGCCTAGCAGTCCTCAATGAAATCCCGTCCAGCCTCACCCAATTTTACAATAATACTTTTAATCCTCTTCATGAAATTATTGGGTTTGAGGTGAGCCCAAGCAAGCAGACTTTTCGGTGCTCAAGAAGGAAATTATTAGCATAGACTTATCCAATCTGTGCGACCAATAGCCACCAGGCCCCGTTGGTTGATGGCCGGTTTCAGAAGCGGGCCGTCGGATCTACGGATGAAATGCTAAAAGAAATAAGGCAGCATGATTAATGGAGGGGGCCTAGTAACAGTATGGGCCTAATTGGCTGTTGAAACCCTTCTGTATCAAAGAAATGGGCCCACCATGAGCCTCGCGCATGAGTTGGTGGGCCGATTCTGCACGGTCCCCATCGATGAAAAGGCTGGGATAAGCAACATGCATTTTGGCTGGCGTGACCGAGCACTCGCTTCTTGATTGCGCCCCTTGTGTTGTTGGTCCATAGTATTACCTCTCCAATTAAACGCGCAATAAATGGAAGATGGACCAATCTTATTATAATTCAACTATCTCAATCTATTAATGTAGGCGGGGACATCTGTAGCTATGTACCATGCTAGAAATGGGGACCGGAATTTAGTAGGAGAAAAAAATGAAGAAAATCCAGCTTCCCTTCAAGATTGCGATGAAGACTCGTGGCTGTAACCGGACACGACCATCTAAGGATACTCAACTTGTTTCGCGATACCACGGTAAGGCGACATGAAACGAACTGGTTAACTTACGTTCACTCCACCATACGAAGGTCGGAAACTTTTGACAACTAAAGCGCAGCAAGCATTGCATATTCAGTCGCTTCTTCATCCTCGCGTCCAAGCAGGTCGAACGAATGCAGGAGACCTTACAAGTTTTGCGACTTGATCTGTTGTGGTTGGAAACGACGTCGTCTCTAAACTGGACGGGCACTTGGGTAGATAGTTCTTTAAAGATCATGAACTCGGTGATAAATATAGTGGATGTAAATTGCGAAGAAGGAACGTATGACCTAATACCAGATATAATCATTACCTTTTGCTGATCAATTTCCTCCACGAAAACTACGTCCTACCGATCCCTAAGAATAATGAAGATAATCTATGCAACACTGGTCCTTGTGGTCAATAGAATAAGGTTCAGTCCGTGATCGTGACCCATGGCAAGTCCGTGGAGGGACGTGAATTGTGGGAGTTGTTTGTGGATGACCCATGACCGAGGATCTCTTCTGGTTTTAGGTTTTCTGATCACTTGGGCTCAATGCGCCACCAGGGATGGCGTCACTCTCGGCATTAAAATTGGGATTCCCTGATTTTAGATCAGGTGATCTGGGGGAAAGGGAGGGTGGGGATTTTCCCCTTACATGGGGGGCAGGACATGGTGGAGCTTTGGATGGTGGGGATGGGTAAAGCACCCATGCTTTCATAGCAGGGAATCCGTTTCCTTAAAAGAGTTCCTCGAGCGGATGTGCAAGCCTTGTAATCGCGTGGCATATTTGTCATTTAAAAGGTTTCGACTTTAATGCCAGATTGAGCCGGGATCGCGAAAGGAATAACTTCGGAATCGCATAGTGAACTGGTTTAGGGAAACTATGCCTCTCATGCCAAATGATGGATGATAAACATGACTCTGGCAACAAATAATGAAGAGCAAAAAATTGTTCTAAAAATATTGGGATTGTCTCGTTTCCAGGGAAGAGAACAAACGTTCCGTCGCTTTCATTCCAGCTGATCTCCGTTGACCATCATGTTGAACATCACCGGAGTTTTAAAAACAGCATTATCCCGGCAGAGAATCACAGTTCAATCTTGGTGATCTAGTTATATAGGCCATTGAAACTTCTTTGCTCAAATGGCCGGCGAAGTCAACGGAGGAGAGTTGAACGTTACGTGTGAATCTCCGACTGCATTTCGTGCAATCACGAACTGCATACGATGAGTACAAATCGATACCGGTTCACTGCAATAACATGTTTCGAAGGCTGTGTGGTATCATCAAAGGAGACTGAGAGTTTACTCCACACTTTCCGCTGAATCCCGGGAAGCAATGCCTCTTGGATATATCCATTAGCAGCTCAAAAAAATTAAGAAGCTAGATAAGTCGCTAATTACGTGAGCTGGGATTGAGTTCTTCCTAAGAGATACGCACCAAGTTGGGTTGCAGGATTAGGAAGCATATGACATTTTCTGGTCAAAGTTTTGGAGCCCTGACTATTGATAACCATTATGGTCCTTGTGCAAATAATAAGTAGATAAGCATTGGAGAATATTATTAAACTAAGAATTGAGGCTGACGATTGTCTCGTTGTGAAGACAAGGAATATTTTATCAGCTTCCTCCATGTCGGGGTAGGTTTGGACCCGTTCATGTGCACCATGGGGGAGATTCGTTTTAAAGAATAACCTAAGCTTAATCCTTCTTAGGTTCTTAATTATCCTTTAAGCGACAAAATTAGAGCAAGTAGTCGTTCTTATCCATTATTCTACTAGCTTATTGGGATAAAGTGGGGACATTATCAAATTGGTGACTAGTAAAAAGAAAAGAGGTAAGAAAAGAAAGATTTGGGGAAAAAAATTAAGAAATTTCCAGAATTTGCCCTCGGTAGGAAGAATTGTACTACACATAACAGTTGATTTATACGTCAGAATTTTCTATCAAAATTGACTGGATAAACTATATTGACAAATGGCCAAAATGTTTAGGATTAAATTGACTAAATTGGAATGTTTAAAACAGAATTAGCACGAGTGTAATAGATTTAAGACTTTCTTGTAATTTCCTTCTGGAAAAATATGTGGTTGCTTATTTTGATTTTCTCACTAATCTTGCTTTTACATATGGCTACATTGGAGTGTACATTACCTTTATTTCGTGAAAAATTTCAGTCGTAGCTCGAATTCATATTAACAGGTCACTCCCCTATTACCTAAGACTTGCAATTGAGGAATTCTTGTTGCCCTCTTAAATTCATTCACCACGGATGATGAAAATTCTGTTGATTCGTGCCAAAAGGTTTTCCAGCGCCGACGAACTTCAATGAACATTGTAAAGTTTAAAAAATTTTATTAAGAAAGATAAATAAAAGTTACCATAAGATGAGAAAAATTGATAATTTATGAACTATGAAGGAATTTGTAATGCTGTAATATCGACGGTGAGTACTAAAAACAAAAAGTTATCGGGAGATCAAGAAGCCGGTAAGTTCTTTATCAGATTGGACTCTTGGTCATGCTTTTCAATCCTCCAGTCAGCAAAAGCGATCTATGCGTCGCTTGAACGAATGGTCAATTTTGACTCCATACTCAACAAGTAATTGACACTAGTCTTTGTTACATTGTCTGCTCCAAATAGAAGCAGTAGAAATTACATTACACTCAGGCCAAAGTGATCGTGAGAGGGACATTAGAGGCCTCACGATATGCATAACGGCATGCGCGATCAAGATCCCGCTCCTATAAATCATCGCAAAATTCCCATTTTTCCCACTTAAAATCACATAAGTCGACTAAGTAGCAAAAGAAACGAGCACATCCATGTTGATTGAAAATCTCGACTTGGGCTACCCATTAGAGTTTTAGCAATTTTGTTGATTGGAGCATTTCAAAGAGCTCGGACTTTCATCTACTTAGGTTAGCATCCTCATCTTTACGACAACGTGTTTTCGTTGAGCCAAATTGCCCATATGCGACCTAACAAAGTTCGCTTCCAAACTTTATCAAGGCAATAGTGCTGGCATCTTCGGTGGACTTTGTAAAAGCGAGACTTGAATGAATGCTTTTGTTTAGGCTAGGCAACGAGAATCCCAAGGACCGCAACTGGGGTAGGCGAAAGCAATCCTGCGAAAAGTTAGATCCACGAGTTTCTTTAGACCCAGCTTTAGTTTCCCCCCATCATAGCGTGACTAAGCTTCCTTAAGCACGAAGCACCTCCATTTTCTCACAGTAAGTATGATCCAAACTTTATCCCATGGCATCGTCATTTGATTAAATCTAGGCTAATCTAATCCACGCCCGACTGTCTGCCTTAGCCTCGTATTCTTCTCCCACTTACATTTGTTCTCGAGGGTATCATTGATCTTCAATCACACGTTTGAGGGCACCAAAGCCTGCTCAAATCAAGGGGGGACAAGCCGAATGTGTCTGCATGTTCCTGGCTACATCAAGCTGCAACTTGCACGCAATTAATAATTAAAAGCGGAGCACTAATGGACTAATTTCAATTGATCAAGTGCGTGCTCCGAGAGGCAAGAGATGATACTTTTTTTTTTAAATCCCCCACAAAGCTTATGTAATGGCCAATCTGCAGATGAAGCATGGCCAAACTCTGTAGCAAGCGCAAGAAGAATGACCCATCGAGGTCGTACGAGCTCATCCATAACCCCAAGCCACAATCAATTCGGTCTGACGCATTGGGGCAGACATTTTTCCCAGAATGTACTGCGTTTGTCAATCGAGCATAGCTTAGACGATGCGTGCTGTGTTTGTGCCCGAGGATTTCGAATAATCCCGTATGAAGCCATGAGTGTAGGGTGTCTAGGGACCATGGAAATTGGCGCATTTATGAAAGGAAGAAAGAATAGTTATCATCCAAATTATCTACCCAAGTCAATGGTCTCGGTCGGCCAGCTCTCCACCTCTTTAATCTTCATCAATTATACCGGAGGGGGAGGGGTCCTCCAGTGACGTTAGCTTTTTGGTCCATCATATTGATTCCGAGGCCACATGCACTTTAGGGGTTAAAGGTCAATAAATAAGCCAATTTCGCCTGACCTTTCGAAGGCCCCGTCGCGTTTGCAAAATCTCGAAATTTTATAATTACATCCATCAAGCGAAAGTAACACCCTTTTTTTCGAATTGCTATTATAAAAATGTAATGTCAATACCGACAATTATGCTAAAAGCGTGATTATCGATTGGCCATAATAGGGACAAATATGTTTTCGATGGCAAAATAAAGAAAATAAAAAATGTGTTTTTCTTTGACCCGAGATTAAGGCAATCTCGTTAGTCTTTAGCCGTTCGTTTTATTCGATGTCTGCGGAGTCGTCCTCATCAGTTCACGGATAAAACCCGCGTTGATCGCGCGCGTGGGATCAGCTCCTGTCGGCCCCGTGTGTCTCCTCGCCTAGTCACCATCATCATTCATCGCATCACCCTCGATCCGGGCCCCCACCCCCCCGCCGGGCACCCGGGCGCGTGGCGCGCACTCTCCGGCGTCGGTCGGTTCCTCGGCGAGATTGCAAAGATTCGAGTGGGCCCGACCCGGCTTTTGTCCGGACGTGGAGGATCAACGTGGGCGCGCTCCCGGGTCCGTCCAAAAGCGGCCCGCGGGCCACGTAATCTTGCGGACGCGTCCTCTCTTTCCGAATTCATTATCTTCTGTAATTTTTCCTACTCTTCTTCTTCCCCCAACGATTCCATAAGAAGGGAGGGTTTGGAAAATCGCAAACGGGTCGATTGAAATTGCTTCGTTCAGATTGAAGGGTCAATTCGCCGAGGTCCATCGATTCCGTCACTGGATTCGTTGGGACCGAAACCCTTTTCCGCTACAAAAATGAAACACATACGAGGATCCTAATCGACATCATTTTCTTCTTCTTCTTCGTCTTCTTTTCCTTTTATTCAACTCCGAGACAAATCCCTTCAGGAGCCCTGGCATGTAAGAATCGAACGACCCTTTTCGATCATCCATCCGAGCCGACGGTGAATGGGATAGGCCTTGCTTTGCAAACTTGAATCATGGGCGCTTGATCCTACGGTTTCCTTTTGGCCCCGTGCATGTCCATGGCGTCATAGCTGTGATCCACCAGAATCGACAATGGTACATTTCGGCCGTCCTCAAATTTCATCTCCGTCCACCACCACCGCCACCACCAAACCCTCCATTTTCTCTTGGCATTTCCTCTCTCTCCCCACCACTTTTTCCTCCCGCTTTTGAAGCGGCAGTTGAAAAGCAAGCAATAATTGTGATTTATGAACCATTGGTGCCCCTCTCACCATCCCTCCTATTGGTTCTCTGAGATCGTGGGGAGGGGCCATCCGCTTTCAATGTGTTCATCCGGGCGTTCACACGAGCGCCACGTCCAGTTCGAGAGAAAAATTCACGACGCCTTCGGATAATGACAAGGCGAGAGTTTAACCCTACATAGTTATCGGCACCACTCGGTGGAGCGGCCATGCGTCAACTTTTTGGTTAGGTGGGCGAGCATTGTCGCTGGCATCACTCGAGACTTTGAAAAAATAAAGTTGACATATACATCCGTGGCAACGGGGGTAGAAAAGAACACTTACCCCTCTTTCGAACTATATAAATTTGGCAATACTATTGAAATCGGTAAGATGCATGGCCGGAGTACGTCATGTGATCGGTTTTCAATCGATGATGACCATACAAAAGCGGTCTTTTCGCCATCATGTCGTGGGCCTGACGGAAAAGTCTATAAGCTATGGAAATATGTGTAAGTTACATTGCATGTAATAATACTATCGCTATCAACCCTCGTAAAATCTCAATGATAAGATGCCTATAAAAATTTTATAAATGTGTGAAAATTGACTTTCGACTTTGTATGAACGCATCGATAAGAAGGGGAAAACAGGGCTCTGAACGGGGACGATTCTCTTTTCGTTGAATTTTGTTTTTAAGTTCGCTTCGTCACGTAACATACCACGCATCGTCAAGAGGTAATATTTGTATTTTTCTCGGACAATTTGTGGTCTTAAATTCCGGAATTGTCCCAGTCCTAAGTAAACAATAGCATCATCCCGCGTGCTTGCCCTTACGTCAAGCCATGGTAAACCGGAGCCGTCGAGCCTACGCGCGCGCGCCAGTTACGAAGGCGCGTGGTTCTGTTATTTCGGTTATTTTTCATTAACCAGACCCACCTCTGGTTTTCCCTCCTGTCTCTCTTTTAGCTGTTTTCTCTGCACCTATCTTTCTTCCTCGTTCTCCTTTTCCCCATTTTCCCTTATTCTTGGCCCATGAATCCCCCTTAGCAATCGTTGTCATCATCGTCACTTGTCCATTTAACAAAAAGTTCTCTCCTTTCCATTGGCTGCTGCAGGTGCGGCTTGTATGCACCGAAACGATCCACAACAAAAGCCTTTGTGAACATGTGTTACATACGTTGTTTATTCCCTCTTCCTCTTTTAAATAAATAGAAAGGACGCTTGAAACGTATCTGGTGCTGCTCTTGCCTCTCCCAAGAGATTCCTTTGCAGGGGATGCTTTGATGATCCCCTGAGTGATGTGGGTTTCTCTCGGCATCAGCTGCAAGGGGAAACAAGAAACGGAGAGCTCCCTTGGGTTTGGCTCAGGTAAAAAAGAAGCGCCTTTTCTTTTTCATGGTTCATTTTCTGAGTTCATGTTCTTGATCAAGAATGAAGAAGATTGCAGATGGTTTTAGCCCCTCCGGTTTCTGGGTTCTTCTTTGTCTCCCTTCCCTTTTTTCTTTTTTCTTTTTTGGTTTTTGTTCTTATGAGCATTAAGATATGCGCAAGTGGTTCTCTTCATGCGAGTTTGGTCGTGTGCGAAGGAGAAAAACTGAATCAATGAGAGCTTTGATCATGATGTCGTGGCGGTCAATCTAATCTGGAGGTACGTATGAATGAACAGGATTTGAGATGAAGGAATAAGAAAAAGGAGAAGGTTTCTGTCTCATCACAGGTTTCTTTAGAAGTTCTCATCATCCACTCTGAGCTGGAACTGCTACAAGCGAATTACCCTGCTTTGCGGGTTGAAAGCATGATTGCCGTCTTTGCTTGATGGAAGGAGAGGGACATCCATATTGCTGAGCAGAACCGAGGACGGTGATTTTTGCAATTAAATAGGCATGGAGGCGCCAGCTGGGCAGCTAAGCCAGCCGAGGAAGAAGATGACCAAGCAATTGACGGGGAAGCGGGATGATACGCCCCTGCATTCCGCAGCAAGAGCAGGAAATCTGCCTGTGATAACGGAAATCATTTCTAAAGCTGGTGAGGCAGAGTTGAAGGAATTGCTGGAGAAGCAAAATCAAGCTGGCGAAACTGCCCTTTACGTTGCCGCCGAATATGGCTACGTTGATGTTGTGAGGGAGATGATCAAGCACTATGATCTAGCCAGTGCAGGGATCAAGGCAAGAAATGGCTTTGATGCGCTACACATTACTGCCAAACAAGGGGATTTGGGTATGTTTCTTCTGTGCAATGATCTTTTAGCTATCTGGGGAATTTGCTTTGTCATTGTAAGGCATATTAAAATTAATTGTCTCCATGCTTTCTCAGAAATACTAAAGATACTCTTGGAGGCGCATCCGGAATTGGCAATGACAGTGGACGCGTCAAATACGACGGTACTTCACACAGCTGCGACACAAGGCCATATCGGTGTGGTGAATGTGTTGTTGGAGGCCGGAAGTGGGTTGGCAACAATAGCAAAAAGTAATGGAAAAACAGCGTTGCATTCAGCCGCAAGAAATGGGCATTTGGAGGTGATAAAGTCGCTTCTTGATAGAGAGCCTAGTATTGTGACTCGTGTAGATAAAAAGGGGCAGACGGCATTGCACATGGCTGTTAAGGGTCAGAGTGTCGAAGTAGTGGATCAGTTGATAAGAGCAGATCCATCTTTAATCAACACGATAGATACTAAAGGCAACACCTCATTGCACATAGCGGCGCGGAAGGGCAGAGATCAGGTAAATTTACTGTTTCTACTATGTTTTGTTGATCTAAACATCATCACTGGACGTGACAAAGTGCAATTCAGCTTTAAAGTAGGAAGGCATGGTGAGCTAAGGTAGTATGACTATGAATTGTCAAAGCACTAACAACAGGATTTGAAATTTTTTGAGCGGCTGCATTAATGATCCAGTTTGCTCTTGGAGTCTTGATACAGAAAAAGAATGGAAATTACAAATAGTAAGTAAATGCATGGATTTTTGGAAGATGTCATCCAGTCATTTCCGATATACATGTTAGGCTAGATCAGATGAGGCGGTTCATCTATTATTAGGATCGACCTGAAAATACGCTGTCAAGCCTTTTCTTGATCCAAAGAGCCAAATTTGTCGTTTCTGTTGATGACGATGTAAATGCTAGCTGTAAACACTTGTTACTAGTTAGCTAGTTACTTTTGTTTTATTGAGGAAATGAAGCCCACCTATTGCTATGCTTCGCTAAAAGCACTTTAAATTTCATTGATTCATGATTGATGATACTTATGTGGGTGGGTTTGGGGTAGAACTGCTTATTGACTTCTGCCTAAAGAATTTGACTAAATCTTCTAAATTACTGGCTCATCTAATAACCGGACAGCTTGATTGTCTCAGTAGGAAATCAAAGCTGGATAATGAAAATGAACCGATCTTTCTCACTTAATTCAGCAGATGTTTTATTTTATTACCCTGCATTGCTTTTGGACAAGTATCCGCGGTGTTGTCAAATGAAGGAAAAAACCAGCCTGCCTTTCATGGTGATAGAAAATAAGAATATATGACCATCCTACATGTGGAATTAAGTTGCTGGGCTAGGATTTTGACCCATTCTTCAATCGTTAAGTTATTTGCTTCGACACCTCCATCTTTAACTGGCATCCTTTCCATGTCTGAGCAGAGAGAAAGATAAGCATCCTTTCCATGTCTGCAGATTGTTCGGTTGTTGCTCGGTTGCAGTGAAACTAACACAGGAATTATTAACCGGTCTGGTGAGACAGCCCTTGACACAGCAGAAAAAATGGGTCACTCCAGTGTTGCGGCCATTCTCCAGGAGCGTGGCGTGCAGAGTGCCAAGGCCCTCCAGCCACAAGCAACCAGTGCTGCTCGTGAGCTGAAACAAACTGTGAGCGACATAAAACATGAAGTCCACTACCAGCTTGAGCACACTCATCAAACAAGAAAACGTGTCCAGGGCATCGCCAAGCGCCTCAACAAAATGCACGCGGAAGGCCTCAACAACGCCATCAACTCGACCACCGTGGTGGCTGTCCTCATTGCCACTGTCGCTTTTGCAGCCATCTTCACTGTCCCAGGCCAATACGTGGATGACCCTACTGATATTCCCCCGGGTTTATCTCTCGGGGAAGCTAATATTGCTCTGCAAATTCCGTTTGTAATCTTCTTTATTTTTGACTCGGTTGCTCTCTTCATATCCCTGGCTGTGGTCGTGGTCCAAACCTCGGTTGTGGTCATCGAGAGCAAGGCCAAGAAGCAGATGATGGCGATCATTAACAAGTTAATGTGGCTGGCCTGCGTGCTGGTCTCAGTGGCATTTTTGGCACTCTCATTTGTGGTGGTTGGTGAGAAAGAAAAGTGGCTGGCGATTGGGGTGACCATCATAGGGACAACCATTATGGCCACTACTCTCGGCATGATGATTTATTGGGTCATTAGGCATCGAATCGAGGCCTCCAACATGAGGAACATAAGGAAGTCTTCGTTGGGAAGTAGGTCGAGGTCTTGGTCGGTTTCAGCAATGTCAGATTCGGAGATCCTCACTAATGAATACAAGAAGATGTACGCCATATAAATAAAGTCAGGCAGAGAAATAGACTTGAGATCCTCTCAGCTTGGGAGGATAGCATATCTCTTTCCTTCGGAAATATCATGATGTACATGTGATGGAGGCTGAGAGTTATTGCTCCGATTAGCTCCAGAAAGTTTTGGCTGTCAACATAAATATTCACTAAATACGAGAGTCCAGCTTAATGGGATCCCGGAGGCATCCTCTTTTCTCGAGATGTAAAGTTATGCATTCAGTGTACATACTTGCTGTGGTACAAATCTCTGGGTTCAGCATCAATAGTTTTAAATGGATCTTGCATTCAGAAGAGAACGGCTTCTGGGCAATTACTGCTTATTTACTATTACTCGTGCCCATAATGTGCCATTAATCCTGTCATGATTTGATCAATTGACCATAGAAATGGACTCCTTTCATTGAACATCCTTTTTCCTGAAAAAGTTCAGGGAAATTTGTTCCCTCTAGCTGTTTATTTATCACCTGACGCAGAGTTGGATCTTCTTGGATATTCTTTCGGAAAAAAGAAGCACGACATTGTGAAGATAAAAAAGAGAAATAGGCAGAATCGGGTGAGGAGGCCATTGCTAGAAATAAACTGAGTGCCTTTATTTTCCTGCATTGTACATCCAGCATTCATCCCAACTCCTGCATAAAGGTTGCATTTGGGCGTGTCCCTTTGAAGTTGATCTCAAAAGATTTGACTTGTACAGCTTGACCGTACTGAAAAATCCGAAACAGAATAGTTGTGTTGGCAGGTCATCTGGTTGTCTTCTCACTTGGTTTTCAAATCATTTACAGCTTTGCTATGCATGAGACAGTCTCAAAGGAAGTCCAGATTCCATCAATTTGATAGGAGCAATGCGAGGGCTAACGAGGCGATCATTGTCTAAGATTTGGGAGTGATGAAATGGAAAAAGTCGAAAAGGGAATGCATCAGGTGATCATACTGGTAAATGAGAAGCCTCAAAATCTTCGTTGCAATCAACTAAATTAAAGCATCTGCCAGAATGACTTCATATGGACCGATATTTGTTTTCTTTTGACTGTCTATTACTCTACAAAAGCCTGCTTCAGAACCCCGGTGATTTGATGGACTGGAACAAAAGGAGCTCAAATGGAGATTGGGACCGCTGTTCTTCCTGGTTTTCTTCGCTCTGAGAGTCATGTCTCAAAGTACTGAGTTCTCACGTATGGTTGACTTTCAACATATCTGTGTTCGTCGAGGGCTAATCTCGCCTTCACATATGAATGAATGCATTTAGGAAGAGACAACATTTACCCAAAACTCACCGTAATAACAAATAGAACCACACTGGACCCGGCTATGTTCGCTGCACTACTTCGACCGATTCTGTTTACCATATCAGAGATGGAATGAGCTTTACCGATTGAAATCATGAGGGATTTTCAGTCGATCCTTTTGAGCGTCACTTGATATTTAAGTACAATACTCCTTGATGAATACGCCCCTGCGCTGTCAGATACAGTAGCCCAGATTGCGGGTCAGAAACAAGCTACGATACCGGAGATGGAATTCTTTGGCGCACAGATTCAGATTTCGTCAAGACGGGTCCAAACGTGCAGCTCTCTAATGGGAATCTCAGCGCGGAACGGCACATAAGTACGCTCAGGTTCTTCCCGGAGCAAAACAAGAACTGTTACTCTTCACCGGCGGTTGGGCAGAAGAGGTACTTCATCAGGGCTGTGTTCTGGTATGAGAATTATGATGGCCTTTCATGGCCTCCAAGCTTTGGTTTCGAGTTCGACGCCAACAAGGGGTACACCGTGTCGAACTCAACTGCAGAACCCCAATACTACAAATTAATATACACGAGCCGGGGTGATTTCATGGAAAAATTTGGGGTGCCCCAGGACCAATGGGCCACCCCTGATTGGGGAGGGGGGACCAATGGGGCCGGTGCACCCTATATCTTCCCACAATTTCATAAGCATCTTTTTGGCTCGGACTCACGGAGAAAAATGATAAAGGTATATCCAAATTTTCACCTTTTCAATGTGGCACCACATCGGTGCCACATATCATAAGGAAGTGATAAAAATATCAACTCATCACTTACTGTTAGCCAAATTAGATGTGATTAGCGGATGTGTTTTTTTTTTCATTAATTAATTTGACAAGTTTAAAAAATTAGATTGTACTTTTTGAAATTTTTAAAGCTCTATTGCATTTTTATGATAAGATTTATGGCTTACGGCGCACTTATTTTGGAATAAAAGGAAAGTTTACACCATAGGCATCCTAAATATTTTAGCAACACTATATTCTTACCTCTGAAAAATAGTGGATGCGCTTGTGTTATATTACAATTGATCTTCACATTTCAACTTTAGGCCAAATCACAATGGATGAAGAGAGGTAGTGTTTGGGCATTTACGTCTTAATATTAATCTTTCTCGTGATTTGCGTGAAAGGAGAATATTCCAAATTTGAGGGATAAAATTTTTTATAAGATGTTCTTGGTGGGAAAAAAATGTAGATGAAAGGTCCCACTGAATTAAATTGGGTCCACAAACCTAAGAAATAGGGAGAATTGTTGAGTGCCATAAAGTTCTTGGATAAATGAATGTGGCAATGTCTATGACATCAAAAGAACAATAACATCTGAAGCATCTTTGTAGTCGAATGCTACCGACTATTTAACTACTAGTGATGCAGAAGAAGAGAAATTTCATAGGTTGAGTTCTTGCCGATCAAGCTTCTGCCTTCTAGGATGAAAAAGTCGACATGATTAGTGATTTGGCTGCCATGCGACGCAGGAAAAGGATCACTTAACGTTAGGTGACTCCTCCTTCCCCATTCTTGGATTAAAAAAAATTCCTATTGAATCCGGATCATTTAATAGAAGGGGCTTCAGGGGGTGGGGTGTTTTTTTTTTTTTTTCTCTTTTGAAAAGTTATAGCCGTCTGATCTTGATGTGGCCTTCATTACTGATCCCCTGCAGTGACTATAGGGAATCCATTTCCCCTCCTATTGCATGGGGAAAATTCCCTCCTCACCCTTGAATCTCCTAACACAATGTTAGGGAAATTCGAATCCGCAACGCAGATGCCTGTTTCCTCTAAATTTCTCGGTTGTGTCAATTTGAACGTGTGAGCTGTGAATTAAGGTATATTTTACCTTCCAAAGTTGTCATAACTTCGGAAGACTCGGAGAAGACTTGCGATATTAAATTGTGCCTCGCATTCAATTCTTATCGCCTAAATTGTTGTTATGATGAAAGAAACTAACGCAAGCTGCCGTCCATCACTGTCATGCGTGCCGTAGAGATTCGTTGGAATGAATAGTCTATAAAATGAGGGTAATTATCCAAAAAATTATAAACTTATTGCATTTTTATCAATTCAATCGTGAACATTTTTATTTGGTCAATTCAGTCCTCGACTTTTTGAAAATTTGTCATATCAGTTTTTATAGCGACTTTGTCTCAAAAAATGCTTACGTGACCAAATCTCCACGTAGGTATTTTCTGAGACAAAGTCGCCGAAAGGATTGAAATTGCAAATTTCCGAAAGGTATAGAACTGAATTAGCCAAATAAAAAGATTTAGGACTGAATTGACAAAAATGCAATAGTTTAGGACTTTTTAAACAATTATCTCCTATAAAATGAAAACGCAAGTAGCAAGACCAGATCTCATTGAATAAAAACAGAGACGGAAGTGAAAATGTCACTCCAGATGTTCTTGGTAATGCTTCTCTTCATTGAAGTATCTCCTTCCCAGGGTAATACTGTATTCATCACCTGGTTTTTCCCATCTTTTTTCCTTTTCAAAGCTTATATTCGATCCTGCATCTGATGATTTCTCATTCTATGTCCACCTTTGCATAACTTAAATACAAAACAAAGCAGCATCGCTGTTGAGAATCGATTGTGGGTCTCAAACTGGTTATGAGGCCACAGATGGAAGCTACTGGAGCACCGACGATGAATTCGTGAAGGTCGGCAACAACATGCCCATCTCGACTGGTAGTTTCTCCAAGTGGACCCAACTCAACACTCTTCGAGTCTTCACGAAAGAGAAAAAGATTTGCTACAAGTTACCTGCGCAACCATCCATCCGGTACATGATCAGAGCGGCATTTGATTATGGCAACTATGACGGCCTCTCAAAACCGCCGACATTCGACCTGGAGTTTGACGGGAACAAATGGATTACCGTCGTCACCTCAACTACAGGTCCGCAAAATAATGAATTGATTTACACATCAGGGGCATACAACATCAAGGTGTGCTTGATTCGAACCTCTGATGCCCAGTTCCCGTTCATCAACGTGCTGGAACTGTGGCCGTTGGATAATGATATGTACGATGGTATGACCCGAGACATGGCTTGGCTCAGCAATTACCGCTACGACTATGGTGCGGTTGCCAACACTCTTGATGATTGGATTTTAGGGTAAGAAACTAAACCTAGCAATCTTCCTTACATTAATGATTCTGTTGATTGCCTCTTCAAATTTGGAAACTGATTAATATGGACGATGAAACATGAAAAGCCCCGTATGTTGGTATGTATTATGTTGATTGTTGAACCTTGTGGATGCGAGATCATCAGAAGAATCCATCTCTTCTGTTTTCCTTTGCTTGGCGAAGAACCCGTCTTTTCAAACTAAGACAATCATATAAGCTAACTGGAACGACAAAGATAAACGTGGCACACGAGGTTGTTTTTCATGGTTTTAGAGCTTAGTAAATGTCAATAAGTTAATTGTCTTAAAAGCATAACGGCAGTCAATATGAGGGGAATTTCAAGATCGGCAGTGTCAATAACGGAGGGAACAAGACCCGTGTTTCTGTTCATTTTAGGCTGTGGAGTGGAGTGTGATCAATGCAAACTTCTGCATATTTCATGCGTTGACCATACCATTTACACCATGAAGAGCTTGGAATTTTTCCTTACATTTCTCTTTTCTATGTGATGTAGCAATGTGACTTTTCTTTGGACCGTCGTACAGGTATCCTACTGATTCGTACAACAGAATGTGGGAGCCGACAACTCCATCGGACCTGAATCAGACAAAAGCCTCCGGAACATACATCTATGATAACTGCGACAACAACGTGCCCGATGTTGTCATGTCCCAAATTGTTGAGGCGCCAAATTTAACGGACCCAATCAGCTTAATCTTTAGCATCAACAATGGAATCAATCTAGTTCACTACGTGACGGCCTATTTCACCGAGAGCCATTCGCTAAACAAGAACGAAAGCAGGTCATTTGACTTCTATGTGAACGACAAGTTCGTTTCAACGATGAACCCAAGATACGAGTACTGCACGTCGGTGTGGGCATTTGTGCAGTCGAATGGAACTATAAATGTTCAGCTCCATGCGAACGAGAATTCAACGCTGCCTCCTTTGATCAGCGCCATTGAAGTGTACACGGGCCAAGCCATACATTATCCTAAGAAATGTAAGTGGAAGAAAATCGGCGGTGGCAGCGGTGGCGGCCTGCTCTTACTCATTTTGTTTGGTTGTGGGTGCTATTGTTTCTGTAAGGGGAGAAGTCCAGACAGAGGATCAAGAGAAGGTGGTATACAACTGGCCGCGCCTAGGCCGGCCTTTAATCAAGAGACAACGACGCACCAGATGACAACGATTCGCCATGACGTCATTCAAGTCAGCCATAACCACAGTATGTGATGCAATACCCTAATCACATTAGTGGGAGCTGCTTTTTAGTTTTTTGGGGACTGAGTGTGGTCACCATTCATGCATTTGTAAATGATTTAGAAGAAAAAAGAAGGAAAACCAAAAACCTAGAAAGCGAACTCAAACTTGATCAAGAAAGATAATGCTTGGAAGCTATAACTTGGTATATTTAATCGAATAATGGAGATGTTATAATCCAAGAGTGATTATGTAGCAAATGATACTCAAGTGAGGATGTTATACAAAACCTCAAGTCAGAATATCGAAATTGAATCAAATTCCTTTTTTTTTCTTCTCTCTCTTGTATAATAAGTGAGTTATCGTTTGACTACACAAAACCACGATATGGGAGATACGAATAGCATATATGCAACGGCTTCCACTCCTACTAATGACAAAAAGTCATCGACAGCTAGACATACAATCAAACAATATCACCAGCAAAGCCTCAGAGGAATCAAATCATTAAGAATCCTGCGTACACCCGATTCTTCACTTATTGCAGAGATCCTCATCATCTTTCGACAATGCCTTTTCCCAACTTGATGAAGGAGGACATTCGCACTCTAACAGAGAGATGAACATTGTTGATATCTCTGTCAACTGAGGGAGATGGTCCTCCATCAAGTGTCACATTTGCTTTCCTACCAGAAGAAATGAATTGCTGCCCCAGACTAGTTTAAATAGACTTCTGAAGAAAGACTTCCCTTTGAAAGCCTGTAAGACCCAAACAAATTCATTATCCCGGTCTCCATAGCTTCTACGAACGATACTTGTATTCAGCAAAGATTGCCAAACAGCTCTAGAAAGAGAGACGCTCTAAGGAGAGATGAGCTCTAGATTCATGGGCAGAGCTACAAAATGGACGTGTCTTTTACAGTGCACCATCTATTCGTCCTGACAAAGTAACTTGTCCAGAGCAGCAAGCCAGGCAATAATCCCTAATTTAGGTACATTTGGACCAGACCGGATCAATCCATGTGCTATTGCACGTTTACCTCTTTCCCTTTTAAGATTCCAAGCAACAATAGAAGTGAAGAACCCTTTCCTTGAGCCCGTGGAAACCGCCCTATCTTCCAAGGCATTCTTGCATTCATTCTGAGTGATAGTTGCACCAAGGATCAGCGCTTCCGAGGATTCTTTTGTTCTTTAATGGTCGCACTGATTTTACTATAACAGCAAAGCCTTTTTCTTGGTATAATTTTGTAGTGAACTAGAGAGAAAAAAATTCAGGTATTGATGAAATAGATGCGATGTTAGAAGAATCTGGGTAAAGCAACTTGATTGCACATTGCAGCTCGGCCTGATTACTTCACCTAGATTTATTAAGAAAAGTGTCACTGAACAGTTCTCACTACTTTAGACAAAAACAACGATGAAGGAACCATGAAGAGGAGGACGATCTAGAGTTTTTTATATCTGGAGAGAGAGAGAGAGAGAGAGAGAGAGAGAGAGAGAGAGAGAGAGAGAGAGAATGGTGTTATGGATTTCCACGTTAATTGACAGAAACTAATGGAGTATAAATGGTTACACGTGTATTAGTTTGGAACTTTTGGTGACATAAAAATTAGCTTAGGATAATTTTGCTAGCTTGGGGTAAATTTATCACATATATACCAGTTTGAGGCTTTTTCTAGTATTAACCTTTTTGATTTCCATGTAAACTTGCCACGTATTATTTAACTCAGCAATTTGTTGATAAAATTTTGTCAGAAATTAATAGAGGGTAAATTTATCATAAGTGCACCAGTTTGGAACTTTTGGTTGTCAAAAAAATTAATTTTGAGTAAGTTTGTCACGCGTATGAGTTTAGGGCTTTTGTGGTATGAACCACGACATTAAATGCCATTGCTAGGACGTGGTTTTGTTAATAAAAAGTTGTACAATAGAATGTTTTTCAAACGAACGTCCTTTGTTCTTGTTGTGGAGTTCGGATTTCATCGAGATTGGCACACTCGAGGACTCGCTCGCTCTTCACTGAATGGCCGAAAAATAGAAGACCAAAAGGAACCGGAAGGGATGTCTTAGGATTGGAAGAGACAAACTGAAACAGCTAAAATTTATTGTAATCACCTAAGATTGCAAGGCTCATTTACAGTTATTATTTAATATTCTGTTGAAGGTTGCTTCTTCTAATATAAGTTAGGATTTGCCATACATGTTTACAGAGACTTACTTTCTCCATGGGGTCACTGTTCTTGTTGTGGACGGTTGTTCTGATCATCCTTGGGAGAGCTATTTCTCAATCTGGTAACAGGCCGTGATCTATCATCGTTCTTATCCAGCATGGTGTGTTATATGCTTCATTTTCAGAATGATCATGAGCGATTTTACTATTTTCCAAACATGTACTCGCAGTCCATAGAGAATGCATATCAGGTTAGGTTTTAGATTTTCCAGTTTTTGAGTAACTTGGTAATCTGTGAAAGATGTCTTGAGCAATTTGTAGATACCTGATGCAAGAGAAATGCATTTCCTGTTTGGCTTCTGTAGCATCTTCTCAAATGTTGCCTTTTTATCTAAATTTGTGACCAACAGATGTGAGCATAGATTGCGGATCGCAGGCTAGCTACAAAGAACCTGATCGCTATTGGCATGCCGATACCGAATACACCGAAACAGGCGAGAATAAAGCCGTCCAAGTTCACAGTTCACTCAATTCAACACGGCTCGACACGCTTCGAGTCTTCACAAAGCACGAGAGGAACTGTTACACATTACCCACGGATGCTACTTCTACTTCTATTACGGATTTTACGTATTTGATCAGAGCGTCCTTTTACTATGGAAATTACGATGGCCACTCGGACCCGCCTACTTTCGAGTTGGAGTTGGAGGGGATGAATTGGGCAACCGTCGTGACCTCCAACACAAAACCGCAATTCTACGAACTGCTCTACTATACCATAAAGGATAACGTCAGCGTTTGCTTGGTCCAAACAAAGCACAAGCAGTTCCCCTTCATCAATGCCTTGGAGTTGTGGCCGCTGTCGTTCCTGTCTCTCAGCTCCTATGATTTTGTAGACGAGGAAAAGACTACTTGGCTCACAAGTTACCGCTACCGCTACGGCGCAGATGCAAATGATTGGATTCTTGGGTGAGATGCTGTCATCTTCATCATGAATCCAACGCATTTATAAGTAATTGCTACA
Organism: Melaleuca quinquenervia; assembly: GCA_030064385.1. Taxonomy (NCBI): domain Eukaryota; kingdom Viridiplantae; phylum Streptophyta; class Magnoliopsida; order Myrtales; family Myrtaceae; genus Melaleuca; species Melaleuca quinquenervia. Next base: position 25,983,723 of record CM057719.1, on the reverse strand, counting down.
GGATGCTTAATAATTTCTTTATGGGAATTCTTCTCTTCCAATAGGTATCCTGATGATGAGGATGATAGAATATGGGAACCAAACACTCTGGCCGGCCTGAATGCGGTAAGCATCCCTTCCTATCATTTTTGCTTGGAAGGCAATCTGCCCGATTCCGTTCTAAGCCGAGCAGTCGAAGCGCCCGCCCCGATGAACACGATTGACTTGCCCTTCACTTTTGATGGGAGCCACGATCTCCAACACTACGTGAGGGCCTATTTCTCCAGCAAGATCAACGAATCGGAGACGAGGACGTTCGATTTCTACTTGAATGACGACTACATATCCACCATTGCCATAGAGGACGATCTCTGTACAACCGCACACGCGCATGTTCACTCGAGCGGCTCTTTGAACGTCCACTTGCGACCCAATAGCAATTCCAAATCGTCACCATTCATCAGTGGCATCGAGATTTACACGGCCTTCTCGGGCGAAGCAACGAAAGAGAAGAAGAAGAAGAAGAATCTGGGCTTGCTCATTGGGCTTCCTGTTGGGCTGATCTTGGGCCTGGGCGTACCGGGCTTGATTGTCCTTTTGTTAATACTACGCAGCCCCAAGACCAGGCCTACACAAGGACAGGCCGCGGCCACTGGTCAACAACAAGAAGCAGATCCTCAGCAAAGCGTTAGTGCACATACTCCTGTTGCGCCCTCACAAGATGTAGAAATCCCAGTGAGCAGTAACAGGTAATGGTGATCAACACCGGGGAACCATCGGGTCGACGTGAAGGAGGTTGAAGAGTTTACTTGAGCTTCATCACGCTTCGATGGGAGCCTGAAATTGACCCAAGTCTTGATGAATTGATAGCAGTACACCCTCTTTATACTTCATGACCTTAGAGTTCCAAATGTTCATTTCTTCCAAGTTATGTAACTGTTTACCATAACTGCTTCGATGGTTTTATCTAATGCTAGAGTTTCATTTAATCAATAAGATTGAAATAACCAATTTGCTAACCTATCTGCACTTGAGTTTTCTTCCCTAACCCATCTACTCGTTCGACCTATTGGAAATACCCAACAATATCCCAATCCGAGGAAAAATAATGTTACCAAAATTGAGAGAGGGAGTTGATTTATGAAGAAATATATATCTAGTTCGTTATAATCAACACCAAGTAAAAAGATGTTGGTTTCTAGCTAGCATGGTGTATGATTCTTCAAACTTAAACGAGTTGATTGAATCAAACATTGGGCCACTAGCTAGTGTCTAACTTTTCTAATATATAAATTAAAAAAAAGGATTGCAAGTATTTGAACTTTTGTCTATCTCACTATTGAGTATTGAATTTTCTTGTGCGTTTATTAAGCACCTTAACTTTTCAAATATGAGTCGATATGAGGCCTTTTAATAAAATAGTAGCTGGAAATTATGTTGACACCATCAAGTGGCCGCCATCTGTCCACAGTGGAGTCCAATGTGGTGTCTTGAGATGATGTCACATCAGCAAAGACATATTATATGGCTAAAATCATTCAAGTCGGCACACGCTCTTTCTAGTTATCATCCTAACCTAAATAAAGATGAAACAATATTGACTGAATAAACGAGTCACGTATTAATTGGCTCAAATTTTGCCGAGTAACTGAGTCATGTTAGCAAAAATAAATTACATTGAATTAAATGAGGTATTTGACTAAAAAAATAAAGGTGGAAAAACTATCAAATTTATTAATTTGATTCTAAACCTATTAATTTGATTCTAAACATGTTAATTGCGTCAATTTAGCTAAAATATTTCCAAAATTTGCAAAATGAACAAATCTAACTAATTTTGACCAAAATTTATTGACATAAAAGCTGGTCATCTTACATACATGGCTAGCACTATTCGAAACATTTTGAATGATTTTCCTTTTTTTTCTTTGCTTTTGTTTCTTTTTAAATCGAGGCTAGCAAGGGCCACTAGCACTAGGCAAGGCCGCAACGCCCTCGCTAGATTTGGGCCAAGCGAGGGCCGAGGCTACAACACCCAAATTAAGTGAGACCATCCCTCGCTTATGGCCAACAACTAAATCAAGGGTTGGTCAACAACCCTTACCGGCCTCTGTCCAAAAAAATTTATACAGCATAAAAGAGAAAAGAAAAGGAAACCCAAAGAACTTATTTTAAAATATCAATATCAATGCCGGGGTACCATGTAAGACGGCTGACTTCTCTATCAGCAATTTCCATTTAAAACTAGCCAGATGAATCAATTGGCAAAATGTGAAAGAGTTTATGAGTAAATTGTCAAAATTGAAAAGTTTATGAGTGAATTGATATAAGCACATAAGTTCAAGCTTGTTTTGGTAATTAATTCTTCAATAAAATATAATGTAATTTTTTTAAAAGGGGGCAAAATATATATATATGCTTGCACCCTGAAAATGGAGGGGATGGAAAGGGAATTCTTGGAAGTTTTAGACGTTGGAAGTGATTGTTGAGAAAGCTCTGTTTAAACCTGGTAATTATAAATTATAATTCCCTGTTGTCCCCATGGCACTATGCTTTTCCTTGTCTGGCCATGACTTGTTCATCACCATTTGCTTATCATTCGAGTTTACAGACCTGGTACTTCAGAGCACTTTCGAGTGTCGGAATCGGGTTTTCGGATAATGTCCTCCGAGCACACGGGCACAGCTGCTTCACTTTTCATAGGACGGTCATGAGGGACTGTTCTAACGTGCTTCGGTTGCATAGAAAAACGAGAATTCACATTCAAATTTGGCCTTTGGCAATCCACACAAGATGCATTAGTTTAGCATCTTGAGATGGCTGATGATTAGGGCCATTAAATGAGTGAATTTGATCGAGTTTGGGCTGGGTCCAAAAGTTCCGACTCATATTGACTCATTTATTGCAAAATAAATACAGTGAGTGATGCTCGACCCAATCAGTATCAAATCCACATTACTATAATAAATAAATAAAAAGTTAAACAAAAGAGCTTTTATGCTATGCATTAGTGTGTAAATGATAAAAAAAAAAAAAACTGGCAGTTTTATAAGATTCTAGATAAGATTTTCAACTTCTTTAGGACTTTTTCTTCATTGCAAAGTTTTTGAGTTTCACAATGAAATATCCAATATCTCTTAAAATCCTTAAGTCAATAAAAATTACACGTAAAATTTTCACGATTTTCTAAAGCTTGAAAGATCACAAATACTTTACTATTTCTCAATTTACTAAAAATAAAGAGGATTATAAGTAGCAGATAAAATTAGGAAATGAGTGACTCACCTAAAAATTCTCGACTTGAACCTGAAGGCAAGTGAAGGAGTGCAGGTGGCTTGTGCTTTAGACCCGTAAAATACCCACATTATATATCGTTACTTGAACCCATGTAACCTATTTAGTAAAATTTAGTCAAATCATTTACGATCCAACTCATCACATATGATTTTTTTCTTTTTTGGTCCAATCAAGATTCGATTTTTTTAAGTCCGATGTGTAAAATTAAATTTTATGAACAATCGATTAATTTAGCTATTAAATCATGTCTAGTCTTACTACTTTTTGGTGATTTTATGGCACATCTCCTCATTGTTTGAGTCAGCCATTCAAGAATCTTACCTTGCCGAAAATTCCTCACACCTACAACACTCGCAATTAGAAGCCGCTTTAGTTAGTTTTTTTTTTTATATCACCTGTACTCTACTTGCATGTGTTTTGATGAAAATGTTCTTTTGTTTGCAATTTGATTGATTCGGTGATGATTGAATTGATGGCCAAGAAACTTGTTGGCAAATTTTGTTGATGGCTGATTTAAATCATTACTAGAAAAAGGTGGATGGCTATCGGTATCGTTTATAAAGTTTGATATTACATACTAAAATATAAATTTTTTAAAAAAATGAGAAAACTCCTTAAAATTCTTAAACTCAATTGCATAAACTCTTAGAACTTTACATTATGGGGTCTTTTATTTTATTTTCCTTTTTAAAGACAATATTAAGATTGTTGATTGCCATTTTTTTATTATATTTGTTTGCGCACTTTCATTACATTGATTATTACTTTTCTCTTAGTATGGTTAGGTTTAAATAAAAATATTGCATGATCAATTAGTGAACTGATCTCGTAATAGATAAGAAGACTACATCAAAATATCATAATTAATAGGACGATCAAGCTTAGTACCAAAATGACACTAGTTTACTTGCTAGTATAATCAAGTATAAAAAATAAATGAACATGCTTTCACTTGGTTTCTTGTTAACCTTAATAAGTTAGTGGCGACTCTTTATGTAAGTTTCCATTATTAGTTTTTTTTTGAGGTTTTCCAACATTGTGCAAGATATGGGCTTGGGAGAGCCTAGATCTATAGTGGATAAGTCATATTGGATTACGATTAAACAATATATTCAAGCTGTCTTTTAGGAACGCCGATTTGAATCTCCTTATAGATAATATCTCTAAACATATTTTTCCCCGAGGGCATCCCCTTGATGGATAGGTCGCGACATACGGATGTATTCAATTGACGGTATTTGGAAACAATAGATATTGTACTGTGCTAGAAAGGTAATAAAAGTCATGATGGGCAACCTGAATACCTATAAGGGGTATAATAATCTCAAGGAGGAACTCTCCAGATTTCCGATTCGTATATGCAAGGTTAGTGTCTTCAATAGTAAGGATCGATCATTGCCCTCATATTGCACATATCAACAGCAATGATAAATTTCAGATGCAGGAAAACAGAAGAATGCTGATGCATCACCAGCTGCAATAGCACCTAATTATTTGTAAGTACATATCGGAAGAAATTGCAAATAAAGAAAACAGAGATGAAGATCTGTTACACAGCTTTGCTATTTGCTAAAAGCGCTTGACATATCTTTTAACTTAAAATGCATCTTTTGGCCGGAACAATGACAAAAAATAGAACAAGTACTATAACCGAAACTGGTAAAGTAAAGTAGATTTAAATTCAGTTGTTTTGGACGCCATGGCTGTCATTGTCTTGGACTTGTTCATAGACCAACTCGCTCACTTCGTTGCTCATTTGTTGCTCCATGTTGACCTCGAACTGATTCATTGCTACTTGCCCCAATTTCCCTCCCATCTGGCCATTGTTTGCCATTGTCTGCGGTTCCCCATTACCATTGTTCGCTCCTCCTGTTTGCCCTAAGTATGGACAAGAGAGACTAACATAAGCTAATAATGATCACTATGTACTAATGAAAAGGTTCTGTCTACATATGAAAAATGTGCTAATTACCATCATCATGAGCAAACTGTGGATCATTCGGTACAGAGTGTCCTCATATATAAAGTTCTATAGGTGTTGATTGTTTAAGTGCCATGTATTTGACGGATAGTGAGAATATCGATCGGCAGTGTACAGTACAGATTAATTAATGTATTTGACAGATAGTGAGAATATCGATCGGCAGTGTACAGTACAGATTAATTAGACATGTGACTCTACTATTGAGAACTCATTAAAGGTTCAAGCATAATGAATGAGTGTCAATAAAATTAATGTGTCTGGTTTGAATTATGAAGTTTCAACCTGTGATTATACCTGCTGTCACTGCAGTGATAGCTGCTCTTTTGCGCTTCTGGTGGAGGACGATCGTGACCCCAACAATAATCCAGAAGACGAAGAAAGCAGAAATAGTACCACCAAGAATTGCCGGAAGCTTGCTACTCTTCTTGCTCGAGGATGTCGATGGTGTGTCTGATGATCTATCACCGGTACTTGTTCCATCCGTTTTGCAAGACTTGCCCGAGACGCACAGATCCGGATTACCCAATACGCTAATTATTAGGTTAGCAACGGAATGAGCGATCAGTTTTCAATCTAACCAGAACTCAGAAGTTTCCACCGAAAATGTTCATTATCACTTGCTCTGATGTAGCAATTGCCTGGTAAAAATGACGAACATATAGAAGGGACATAGAGAGTGGACTCACGTCAATCTAATTTTGTTGTTTTTGGACAGCGAGGAAGGGACCGGTCCAGTCAACTTATTATCGGCCAAGTTCCTAGAAAGAAATGCATCAAACTTCAGTTACCATGTCTCAAACAAATCAAATAAACCATGTAAAAGATTGCATAGTTTTTCTTGAGTCTCACAATTCTTTGAGATTCGGTAATGTGCCAAGAAAATCCGGAATGGATCCGCTCAAGCTATTATTGTGCAGATCTCTGGGAACACCATCACCAAAATAGCATAGGACGTTAGTAACATTACATGGAAACAGATAACGACATGTCTTGTCAATAGATCTCTGCTTGACTCACATCGTCACAAGTGCGTCCATGGAACTGAAATCTGGAAGCTCGCCCGATAGATCATATCCGCTGAGATACCTGAGAATCCGGGGATAGTGACTGAATCATTGCTTTACCTTGTTTATACATCTTAGAAATCCTTTAATAGCACAAATTTAAGGAGGGAGGGGGGGGGGGGGGGGTGTGGAACGCTCCATAAGTAAATACAATTAAAAGAAAATTTAGGAAAAGTTACAATGCCGTCACGCGAGGCGTGGCATCGCTGCTGCAGTTGAGCCAATCCCAGGTGTATGGAGAAGGGAGACAAGGATCTCCAGACCAGTCTCGTAAGTTGGTAAATTTAGATTGAAGAGAGGATAATCCATCCACTGATGAAGCCACAACGAGAACACATGAGATTTGATATCTAAAGCAAAACGCATGATGTAAATTGTCTCGTCCTAAGGGTGAACAGATGAGTCAAGAGTCTCATGTGCATATAGAAAAAGGAAATGAATTCTTTGTGCTAATGAAATTGATTGGCCCATGCCTTATAACATTCGATGGATCATATTATAATCTTTTGAAAAATGCAGAGGCGCGCGTCCCTAATAAGTTCAAATGGAGTGAAATTTCTGGAGCATAATGTTACATGGTATCCAGAATCAGTTGAAGAATACTCACCGTCTCCACTGTTCGTTCCATTAGTGACAACATCAACGTAGAACACTTCCATGGCGTTTATGAGCGGAGGAAGAGTTGAATCCGAGGTTGCTACCAAGGAAAATGAAGTGTTGGAAGACGCGCTTAAGTTAGTGAGCGACAGCTCACTGACGGTTCCATAAGGCGGGACAATGATTCTCGGGTCCGCGATAGGCTTGTCGTCGGCATAAAGCTCGAATGATCTCTTTTGAGTCGTGTCGAGCAGAGTGACTTCGGAGAAGTACAAGTTTATGTAGATGGGGACTGCTTTCGCTGGAAAACCAATGGTTAATCGAATGGAGTCGGATGCTTTAGATGTGGTGACTGCATTCCGCAACACTGCTTCTGGAGGATCGTCATCAATGGTTGTGTCTATGGATGCTGCATCGCTTGTGACCACAGTCAATCCGGTCCCTATGGCCGCGGATTGCCAGATCCGGTCATAAGCGTCAGCCGGGTACCTGCGAGCCCGCGAACATACCATCCTTGTCTGTTAGAATTGGATGAAAGACATAATATGCACAAATTGGTCGATGGGACTGTGTACATGCAAGAGACTCCATGAAATGTAATAACGAAAAATCAATAATGGCCATAACCCTGAAAATGAGATCGGTCAAAATTCATTCATAAGTTGAAGAATCTATCATCTATCTCTTGTAAAATATTTTCATCCAACCTTTTTTTTTGTGTGTGAATGACATAAGAAAATTTGAGAAGAATTCGAATATTCGACATGAAATCAATTCCATTCTATTACGATTGTTGTGATTTCTTTTCCAGGTCATATAGGAAGTATGGATGCAAAGGGAAGCGTCCATTATGTACCTCACATCTTTAGTTGTTCCGTAAGCAACCCTAGCTTTCAAGAACATAGCGTAGTTGGCATCGACGCCGTTGTACATGTGGGAGCCCAAGCTACGCACTTCGAGAGCCGACATGAAGGGATACTGGTTAGGCTGCGTTTGCGCAACGCAGACGCTCGTGTAGTCTCCCTTGACAACGTAGATGGTCTCGTAGTAAACGACTTTGTCGTTCGAAGTCTGGACCGTGGCCCAGTAATTCCCGTCGTAGTGCAAATCGAAGGTCGGGGGAGCCATTTTCTTGTCGTAGTTCCCGTAGAAGAAGCTCACTCGGGCATATACCTGGCCTCCCTTTTCTGCCTCGAGAGAGTAGCAATTCTTCTTCCGAGTCGTGAACACTCTCAACGTGCTCATCACCTGGTCGACCGAGTTGCTAGACTGGACGACCTCGGATTGCCCATTTTGAATGAGGTCGCTGTCTCCCATCCACTCGATCGAATTGCCGTCGGTGTAGGCGCCGGCCGATCCGCAATCGATGTTCCAAAGCACTGCCACAAACAGAAGAAAAAAAATGATTGTGACGACGGTTCATATGGCCAGTGAAATAGCGAAATGAAATACACCAAATTAAAGAGCGGAAAGATCAATCAGGAAAAGAAAGGGAGAAAAAGAAAGCTCATACCATCAGCAGATGCAGAAATGGCAGAGACAGCAACTAGAAAGAGAAAGAGATGGCTCGCCATGGTGTGGCCTAGCACTGAGGAGATGGAGGGCAAAGAGACATGACTTGAGTATGTCATATATGAGGATGAAGTTTGACTTTCTTCTGTGCTCTGTACATGTAGATTTTCTATTCGTCACCTTCCTTGGCATTTCCATGCACGAACTGGTAGGCAATGACAACGTGGAAAAGATTGCGGAGAAAGAAAAAAAATAAGACAATGCAAAAGTTTGGAGTGCACAATCAAAGGTTCAATCCATAATTGAGCTACGTTTTGTAAATGATTTCATTATATTTTACGGCAGCTCAATCGTACAAAAATTTCTCATAAAAGTAGAACCCCCGTTATTTCATGCGTAGGATTTATAAATTGTTAGCATATACTTTAATTTCTTTAAACTCATGTGGGCATATGAGAAATAATGATCCCTGAAATACTCACCAACTCCAATAAATTCTTCTTGTCATGATCAAATAAATGGAAACTAATGGAGTGGTGATTTCCATCTTTGACTTGCTCTTGATGGCTTGCTTAATGTATGAAGTGAGATTAAATCCCGATCCCCTCATTTCCCAAATTGAATTTCACTTTAAACTGACCTTCTTTCTGACTAATCGCTAATTTTTCATATTATATCTGGATAGATAGACTTTTTAAAAAAAATAATTGACTTTTTATGCTTTCCTAATGTGAAGATATATATTCAATGCCGAACAATTAAAATCGTGTGCACAAAGCGGCTTATTCTCAAGTTGAACTCGAAAAATAATCAGGTCAACTCCTGATTATATATATGTCTAGTCATGCGCAATTCATCCGCTTTGTTCTGAGATTGGTTCGAGTGGCTATCACCCGCAAGTTATTCACCATGTAATGCCACTTGAGCTTGGACAGTTGACTTTGACTTTGGGCCCTCTATCGCGAAGCCCTGAACTTGGGGGCTGGAGTTTGCGGGTAATTGCTCGAATCGATATGCATTTTGAAAAGTCAGAATTTGAGAATCTCGAGGCCCAATGGCTGATGAGGAATGCGAGAGTTGAGTTTGACCTAGATGAGCTAAATTAGTCAGTCAACGGCCAATTAAAAACTCGAAATGCAGATGAGAACTTTTTTTTTATTTAAGTAGACGGTCCAAATTTAATTTCGTTTTTTCCCCATTATCAATCGTTAAGAAATGTTGTTCGTAATTAGTGGGGGTTTGGACGGATCTCCCCTGCTGCCCCCAGCCAACTATGCGATCTCCTAGAGGGTTATTGATCCTCTAGGAGAAAAAAGAACCCGCTTTAATTATAAACTTTGACCACAAAGTATCTCAAATCTCATGGACCAAATAATTTGTGAATTAACTAAATTTGCCATCGAATTTTGATTCATTTGCCTATCCCTATCGTGCAAAATTTATTTTCTGAGTGCGGCCGTAGGAATACCGTGCTGAATAAAGCTGTACAACTTCGTGGGTTGTGACCGACAGCAACACGATGAACTGGAATAATTTGTTACAATAATTGCTAGTTTGAGCAATCAATCGGCACCCCATCTCCATCCAAAGGATCATCATCTCTGTCCTTTCGCTTACTTCCAAAGCTTTCTTTAAATCGTCGATGAATTAGACTAATCAATTCCCACCATCGATGGTAAAGAGTCAGCAGCAAGTCATCCATGTTGAACAAGCGACGAGGTGAGGCTTCGAATCCTTCCTTTCGCTTTTGTGTATGACCTACAATTTGTACCATTCACCTTGCACTAATTGTCATTCTCACCTTCTCTTGCTTTACATGTATATATCTTTGATAGTCAAGGTCGCGTAATCAATACATGGACTGACATTATTAATCCCGCCAAATAACTTCCCTCTGGACTTAATTGCCGTTGAAGCTCCATCAACAAATGGATGATAGATGCTGGATGGCTCACCATATCTGGGGAGCGAGGAAATTTTTATTTTAAGATCGAACAGTTTCAGAACTTTACTTCCTTTACCAAAGGAGAATTTTCTAGTAATTCATGTTTTTTCGTTTTCAGTTTAGATTTGCGTACTGCTATTGGGTTTTTATTGTTTTATTTTTCAAAGTTCTTTAATTTCCTATTCATCTTTTTTCTATCCCCAAACGGTCTATCAAATGACCCCGGCTATCAACGTGACATTTGAGCAGAGCGAAAGTGCGACGGCAACACGAAAGCAAGAGAGGAACGTTTAATTAATCGAGCAACGCTCATCGTACGAAGAGCTAACCATGTCATCCTTCCGCAAATTCTCATACTCCTTCGTGAGATTTAAACCCGTCAAAGAGGTGGATTAGGTCAGTTTGGATCGAGACGAATATAGTTCTACTCATATAGAGCTATTTCTATGCAATGTAAATCAAGCCATATATATCCGGTCTAACTCGCGCCCAATCCATATTGCTTTGGACTACTTCCATATTCGGTCCAAGTTACGAAAACGCATACCCAAATGAAAGTGAAAGTGTGAAGTGAGGAAGGGCGAGATTGAGTGAGTGAGAAGAGCGTTGTAAAGCTGAGTTAGGTATAAATAAGTTGCAAACTCATTTATGATCAATATGTTGAATATAACTAATCTATAGAAGAACTCGGTGCTTCATATATGGTAGAAAATATGTTTATAAACCCATTTTGATAGATGCAGTGAGATCATAAACATTGATTTTCAAACAATCGATCTTCAAACAAACATTTTGTAAGTTTCATTTACATGAGTAAGTGAACAAATGTACCGTAGGGACACGTCCACGTTGACCTAGTATGATGGAGCAACACGAATCAAATCAAAGCATCGGTATCGGTTGGATTATTCGAAAGAAGACAATTTGTAGCAAGAAATGCACATGCGTTTTCGCGGTGGTCAATGGCCAACGTACAGCTCTGCCTTTGATCATACATATGTAACCATATAGATAAGGGAACATGCATCCACAAACCTTAATAATTATGTCAATTTGCAATAAATAACAAAATTATTTTCCGCGTTGATAGGGGCCAGTTTAATAAAAGTAGGTAGGGAGAAAATTATTTATTTGACTAGAGGAAAGAAACATTTTGGGTAATAGACAGAAAAAAAATTGATTGGTCAAAGGAAGGAATATATTTTGGATGATAGAGAAAAGTTGGGGACACCATCGTATTGCAAATGCACCTCTATTTTTATGTAGTGGGTTAGATTGATCAACTTCAACATGTAGGCTCCGTTCATTTCACGAAAAATGTAGTATTTCTATAAAGTATTTTTAAGAAAATTATTTTCTTGAAAAATGATAATATTTTCCAGTGTTCATTTGAAAATTAGGAAAAATTATTAAAATTTTGATTTTTCAATTTTTTCTTTTCTCCCTTTTTTTGTTCTACATTGACTGGTCGCTTGTCACAAGCCACTTTTGAAAAAGATGGAAAACGTTTAAAGGTGAAGAAAGAAGTTGTAAATTGTTTTCCACTTTCTAAAAAGCGGAAAAAAATTTCTCCACTTTTGAATGTGTTTTTTTCATTAGTGGAAAATATTTTCCTTGACTATCTTGTTTTCCGTTAAACGAACGTCAGAAAATTCGAAAAATATTTTCCTGAAAGTTATTTTTCGTGAAACGAACAAAGCCATAAACGAAAATATATATTGCATGTTTTTGCTCAATGCAATTTAAACTTTGCAATTTCAAACCTCATTACCACCTCATCATAAGTGGGGAACGCATATTGTATTTCGAAAATGTATTATGAAAATGATGATGATAGTAATAATAACAACTGAGTGGAAATTAAATGTCTGGGTCAAAGGTCAACAATATTAGCTGGTTGACAGTTGACTTGGAGGTCTTTTTTTTTAAGAATATCCAAAAAGGAAAAAATTCATGACAACAGATTGAGTATTGACGATTGGGTTATTCTTTAAGAAGGCCGGGTTGGAAGTTAACTGTGGGCGGGGGATTGCACTGTACCGTCCAAGGTCAACTGGCCTTTCTCAGCCGGAAATCACGACCACCATCACTTGCATAATCTCCTTCCTCTCGAAATTGAACATTCTCGTTAAGAAAAATGTTCTATCGAATGATTGTGATCTATCGAGCGGAGCGAAAATTTTCCACAAGTATCATGTGGAACATGTCGGGCAAGAAGTCAAATGATCGCTATGTTCGCATAGCAAACATTACGATTCATTGTGTGGTCAGACAATGCCGTCGCGTTTGCAAACTTCTATGCACTATTTTGATAATTCAATTCAGTCAAAGATCATCTATGAACCTGACGAGTCGGCACCTTCATTTTGTTCTCCACACTTCGCGCCTAGCCATATATCGGAGGTCCGATTTAACCCGACGGGATGGGTTCGTGGGCAACTTTCCTAGCTTCCATTTCTTTTTCGCATTAAGCAGGAAGAGAAGGCAAAGAAGAGAACCCCAAGTTGGTGTGGCCAGACGGAACCAAAGAAAGGCACGCGCATTTTGATGATTGTTGTGGCCCGTTCAGAATTCCAGCGAGAGGCGCCAAAATCGCCTCGGGTTTGCTTTTAGGACTAGGCCCATTGGGCTGGCTATTGAAATGAAATTCTACGAGGCCCAGGACTGACTCGTAGGAATCGGTGGCCGAAATCGTAAATCGATGCTCCGGTGGTTAGCTCGCCAGCTTCCACGTCGGCATGTGTCATTTGAATATTTCCCTGGATGTTCACCTTAGCCTATGCTGAATTGATGAAAAGAAAAAAAAAACAACTTTGCCGATAATTTTTACCAAAAAATATTTTTTTTATTTGGTCGGAATAGTCCTTCGAAAAATTCTCCGAATATTATCTTGGTCTTAGATTAGCAATCATTTTTTTTTATTTTTTAAGGAATATGAATAGTGAATAGAGGATATGCTCATTACAATAAAAAAAAAAAAAGAAGATACGGAAATTTCATATAAGTAATAAATTGAAACATTCCTATTTGCGACTTCAGAGAGTGTGCCCAATAAATCATGGATCAAATGTTAATGTCGTGATTCACATCAGACGTACGTAAATAGTCCATGAATTACTTAAACGTGACAATTATGAGTTAAGTTGACCGTGACGATTTTCAGTACATAAGTGAGTTGAGCTGTCTCTTTTGCCTTGTTTTGTGTAAAGGGTTCTTTATATATATATATATATATATATATATATATATATATATATATTCAATTAATGAGTTGTGAAAAAGACGAGTTTGACCAGTCTGAATTTCGACGTGTTCAAGATTGACATCGGCCAATCGCGACGGCACTGACATGGAGGAGATAAGGTCAAGGGCAATCAGGCCGTGATTATTGGAATTTCGAAATGTGAGGATCAAGGCAGGACACATGGCTCAATCGGCAGGCACATGTTGGAGTCGCGGTTGGTATGATGCCAAATTAGATTAAGGTTAGAGTAATATATGGAGATGATTATTTTCTAGCAATGTATATAATAAATTTACTGCTACTTTCCCTTTCCTGCACACTAGGGCAATCTTAGTAATTTCGATCGTTAAAGCTTAAGGTTGTTCTATATGATGTCAACATAATACTAACCTTTTGTGATGTACTTGAGAAGGTACGATGAATTTTCCGATGTTTATTTCAATATATAAATTAGTATACCATCTTAATTATAGTTATAATTAGTGATACATTTTGGAGATAATGTTCACGCATTGCATGGATCCTAATTGCAGGGATCCCCAACTAGAATTTCATTACATGTCACATCAATCCTATGAATCGCGACACTAGAGATTTCGTGCTGAATTACCTCGTGATTGACTTGACTAGAGAAACTGAAGTTTTTTTTTTTTTGCCAAATCTTATGAGAAGTATGGAAAAAAAGGAACAATAGCAATATTTCCTAAAACTAATAATTATATTTCCGCGGCTACCGTCGAAGGTTAAAGTCTTTCAATTTAAAAATAAATATGGCTAGGATTTTCTCCCCACTTCTCAAGATTAAAAAAATGGACAACAGCATAAAAAGTATTAAGTGATTTGCTTGCCCAGCTTAATTAGGCACACGACAAGCACGGATTATTGATTTATGGGCCACTTAAAACGAAAAACGTCAAAGATTACTCTTTTAGGACTTGCGCTAAATCTCACTTTACGTGCTTCAAAAATCTTTTCACATTTAGGCTCCATTAGTTTCACGGAAAATAGCTTTCATAAAGATACTTTTCGAATTATCCGGCATTCGTTTCACGGAAAATAAAAATAATCAAAAGAAATACTTTCAAAAAAGATGAAAATATTTTACGTTTTTTGAAAGGGGAGAACATTTTCCATGTTCTTACTTTACTTTTAAATATAGCGGCCTCTAACAGCGTGCCTTGACCTCGCTCGAGATCGGCGAACCGGTGGCTTTAACAAATAAACACAGGAAAATATTATCATTTTTTATGAAAATAATTTCTTAAAAGAAACAAACGAAACTTTAATAATAAAAGAAAAAATCACGAGGATTTTATCAACATAAATGCAGGATTTCTCGCAATTCAAAACCAGGAAAGAATGCCGACCCATTGGAACCATTAAATGCCCTCTCGGGTCCCATTGGATTGAGAGTGAGAACGCGTTCGCCTCGTGGGGAGACGGTCGCCACCAAATACCATCTTTTTTGTTTTTCGTGCAGCAAAGTAAACGAGCGGGGTAGATGGCGGATTTGCCAGCATTACGAACTGGCCAACCCTTCCTCTCACGTCGTCGGCCCCATCGGTTCTTTTGTCTGGTTCATGGGTCGCAGCGAGATCAGACAACGTCCACCGGACAGCGATGTCCGAAGGAAACTCGCTGCTCATACGGCGCAAACATCGGCCGTCCCAGCCACTCTCGGTGGAGTCTCCTCTCCATCTGCTTCCCTTCGATTCATGGACTCGCAGGAGCGGTCGCGATGAGGTCCACGTGGCGATGCCCAAATGGAAGGCGCTGGGAAAGCGAGGGCCTCTGTGCCGTCTGTGTATCGACCATTGTCCGACAGCCTGGAGTCTTTTTGGCCCTCCACTGCATCCCTGTACAGATGTCTTGCTCTTCTCCCATACCCTCCAATGGAAGGCGTGAATCCGACATCAATTCTCAGTACAGAGAAAACGACGAGGAGAGAATTTCAAACGACGACTTGAAGCGAGAATCTGTTTCCCCAAAAAAGAGGCGCTTGGAATCATACTTCATACGAGAGCTTTTTGTTCTTTTTTCTTTGCTTTTCTTTCATCTTCCTCAAGACCCCCCAAAAAAAAAAAAAAAAACTTGCGAGCAATGGGAGCTTCGCGTCCTTACGCCGGCTCTCGTCTATCTAGGCGATGAGAAGCTGGATTGAAGTTACATGCTGGCGATCGCCTTCTTCGATGAGGAAATCCTCAAGTTCCTCAGGATGCGTTAGATTTTGGCTCCCTCGTGCTTGATCTACGGCTTAGGATGATGCATCGGATCTTGGCAGAGAGAGGGAGGGGCTGATGATAGTGTGAATCCTGGTCATTCAACGAGTTGCTGGTGGGGGGAGAGCGGTAACTAAGGAGGAGGATCGTAAGAAAGAAGAAAGGAAAAAAAGAGGTAAACAAAGAGGGAAAGAGAAAGAAAAATAAAGTTGATTGGACAAAAATGCCCCTAGTGATAGATAAGATGTCGCGCACGGCAAACTCGGGATCCTTACTTGTAACAAAAATGATGGATCGCTTCAACTCTTTATTTACGACACCATCCATTTTTTATTTATCCTCTTTCGAGGGGACACACCTCCATTTTAGACCATTATTTTCCTAAATATGATGAGAACACAAGGACCCTTTACTTTATCTCACAATACAAGGTAATATTCGTCGGTTTATTAATTTAGAGTGAGCTTATGAAAAGTGAAATACAAATGGTTCTTGAACTTTTACTCGATATGCAATGATACTTCTGAAGTTTTATTTTTTTTGAAAATGTATCTAATATAATCAATTCGATACATATTCAACATGGTTCTTGAATTATGTGAAAATATTTAATGCCATCATTCCCTTAATTCAAGTGCACAGATGATAGTAGCATTTTCATGTATTTTAGATATAAATTTTGAATATGTATCTAAAATCCAAAGACCACACTGAATATATTGATAATTTAGGAACCGCATCAAATGAATTAAAAAAAATTAAAGATCGTATTATGTATTATCTTAGAATTTAGATATCATGTGTATCATTTTTCTTTAAAAAACAAGGATAAAATGATTCAACTCCATGGCATATTCCCTCAACAGCTAAGATGTGGACTAAGGGGTTTTCTATATTTCTTCGTTAGAGTGCCCACGATGTCCCCCCGCAATCAAATCATTCATAGAAAAGGTCGTGGTGGTTCCACTTGCCAGCTTGTGTTGCGGTTGCCCCGTTAAGCTAGGGAAAAATCAATATTCAATGCTGCAGACATTAATATAGAGCCACCGTCCCTAGAAGTACCTGCTTGCTTTTATCATCTCTAGAGAGAGAGAGAGAGAGAGAGAGAGAGAGAGAGAGAGAGAGAGATGACCTAGGGCTCTTCAATCTTTAGCTAACGTTGCTATGGGGTTCTCTAGGGTTTTCGATGACCGAGGTCAGTTAATTTCTCTGATAACCATGGTAGCTGAACCTCGTTGGCTTGCCGTCTCTTGTACTGACTGTGGAAGAAGAAGAAAGAAGAAGAACAGGAAGAAGAAGAAGAGGAGGAGGAAGAGAATTTCCGATTTTGGGGTCAAAGAACTAGGCTCAAATTGAAGTTCCCGATGCTCCATTTCCGTGAACTCACTTGGCTTGACTTCTTGAATGTTGAATATAGTGATGACAAAAACCGACCCCTCAAATACACTTTGAAAATGGGAAATTCTATTGGCTATCTCATTTACTTCCTCTCCTTCTGTTTTTTCATTTAGTGCTAATTCCTCCCAAAACAAGGCACTCACTAACTTGGCTAGATCAAAAGTTACCAAGCAAGGTGCTTCTACTTTGTTCGGGAAGATAAAAAAGGAGAAAAAAATGATGTGTCCTTTTCCCTTCCTCTCTCTATAAATATTTTGAAATCCACTACACTTTTCTTGACTTCTCTCATTTTTCCCCCAAACAAGCTCTTTGAAACTTTTGGGACATGGAATCTCAATCTCTTGACGTTCGCTGGATGAAGAAAAGGAGTAAATCTCGTCCGTTAATTGTGAAACATTTCAAGTTTGTGAATATCACAGTATTTTGTAAGCGAATAACGAAAAACTGTAAATAAGTTATAGTTCGAGAATTCATTGTATTGAATTACAAAACCACTTGAGTTTAAAAAAAATTATGACGTCGTAGGTCAATGAGTAGATCAGGGAATTAAACAAACTAAAAAAGAAGATGAAATATCGCATGATTCACAGGATAGTGAGAAAAGATAGATAACACTCAACCCACGAAAGGTTAAAACGCAAAAGATTAGGAGATAAACTCTTTACCTAACGTTATCCAGAAACGGCAGTGGGAGTCCCAACTGTTATCATGCATGATTAGAAGTAAATTCTTATGTAACTCTCCTTCTCCAATCCTCCAATCCCCATCCGGCGCGCTTGAAAATATCTCTGCCGTCTCCATTTAACATATTTTCTTGCAGCTTTCCCACGAAGCGCCGGTTTCCATCCAAGACGAGGTCAGCTCTCTACCGAATGCTGAGCCTTAGCTGGGTTGCTTTCATGTTTTTGGTTTTAGAATATTGTTGCTCCAACTCCAACCCATTTTGACTCCCACTTCTTTAAAGCTTTTCGTCCATACTACCCTTTTTTTCCTTGAATATATAAAGCATAAACAAATCTATGAATCCGTGCTTTTGTGGGGTTGTCACCGAGTGCAGACCAGCTTGTGCCTTGCAGTTTTGGGTGCTCTCTTCAGTTTGTTCGTTCCCTCTAAAAGTCTTGTTTGGTACTTGGGACTATTCAACATTCCAACCTTGTTCTTCCGATTTGCCATTCAGAGCTGGGCTTGTGCGTTTCTCTCCCTGTATTGATGCTCAATCCGCTTTAAAGGTGCCATCTTTAACGTTTCTTGTTGAGTTCTGTAATAGGGTTTTGATCTTTATCATCACCCTGATTGGATCGGTTGCCCTTTTTCTTTTTAGAAATCTTCATCTCTTCGAGATGAGATCTTGAAGTTGCCATCTTTGTACTGTTTTTTCCGTTAGCTCATGATCTTGAGTGGGTGCCCTTTGTGATTCAACCCCCGTACTTCCTCTGTGTTCACTTCTTCCTGTATGAGAATTCAAGATTTGAGCTTTGTCTAGCTCAGAGATAGTTTATCGGCTGAGATTCGTAGATGAAGAGCAACAGAAGCTTCGGATTGTTTTTGTGGGGTTTGTCGATCTTGTGTTTGGCTTGGTTTTCAAATGGGTATTCTCCTCCAGATAATTACCTAATAGACTGTGGATCCTCAACCAATACCAGTGTGGGTGACCGCGTTTTTCTCTCCGATAACCAAGCCTCAAAGTTCCTTTCCACCCCACAAAATGTTCTGGCCAGCGCATCGAACTCGGTTAATTCTTCTGATGTCTCCCAGCTCTATCAAACTGCGAGGGTCTTTACCGGTTTGACGAAATACACATTTCCCATCAGCCAGGGTGGTAGGCACTGGATACGGCTCTATTTCTCTCCTTTTGATTACGCTTCTTACAAGATGAGCACTGCTAATTTTGCCGTTTCAGCCCACAACTTTGTCCTCCTCAGTAATTTTAGCGCCAGTGGCAGCATCATGAAAGAGTTTTCCCTGAACGTCACATCAAGTAACCTTGTTGTCACAATTACCCCTTCCAATAACTCAATTGCATTTCTGAATGCAATAGAAGTTGTCTCTGTGCCTGACAGCTTGATTCAGGGTGCTGCCAATATTCTTCCTTCAGGGAAGTTTCAAGTCTTCTCGCAGGCTCTTGAGACGGTCTGGAGATTGAACATGGGCGGACAAAAAGTTTCTTACTTGAATGATACTCTCCAGAGGAATTGGGATCCCGACTATGGTTTTCTAGTCCAACCCAATCTGGCAACAAATACATCAAAGATTGCAGCAGTCAAGTATGTAGCAGGTGGGCCAACACAGGACACTGCTCCGGCTTCAGTCTATGGCACTGCAACTGAGATGGACTCGCAAAATAATCCTCAGAGCAATTTCAATGTCACCTGGGAGTTTGACATAGATGTTGGATTTAGACACCTTATTCGCTTTCACTTCTGTGATATAGTGAGCACGGCGCTTAACGAGCTCTACTTCAGTGTCTATCTTGACTCATCTTCTGTTGTTAGTGACCTTGATTTGAGTAGCATGTCGAACAATGTTTTGGCCGTTCCCTATTTTACCGATATAGTTTCAGGGGTATCGGCTAGCAATAAGCTTAGTGTAAGTGTTGGTCCTTATACAGCAAATGGTGCTTACCCCATGGCCATTTTGAATGGGTTAGAGATCATGAAAATGAACAATTCTGAAGGAAGCCTTAATGGGGCGGTGGCAGCAATATCATCAGGTCATGGCTCTGGCAAAAATGTTGGAATCATAGCAGGTATAACTGTTGGGGCTCTTGCTGTGGCACTTTTGGCTGGAGTTCTCTTTTTGTGGTGTCGAAGCAGGCAACGACGACTTGCAAAGCAGGGGCTTTCCAAGACCTGGATTCCATTATCCACAAATGGAGGCACTTCTCACACCATGGGGAGCAAATACTCCAACGGAACAACCCTTAGCGCTGCTTCCAATCTCGGGTATCGCTTTCAATTTGTGGCTGTTCAAGAGGCCACGAACAACTTTGATGAGAGTTGGGTCATTGGTATTGGCGGTTTTGGAAAAGTGTATCGGGGTGAATTGAATGATGGAACAAGAGTAGCTGTCAAAAGGGGTAATCCTCGGTCCCAACAGGGACTTGCAGAGTTCCAAACTGAAATTGAGATGCTTTCACAGTTTCGCCACCGCCATCTGGTTTCTTTGATTGGGTATTGTGATGAAAAGAATGAGATGATTTTGATTTATGAATACATGGAGAATGGCACGCTCAAGAGCCATCTTTATGGCTCTGGGCTTCCTAGCCTGAGCTGGAAGCAGAGGCTTGAAGTATGCATTGGTGCTGCTAGAGGGCTCCATTACCTTCACACTGGCTATGCAAAAGCGGTCATCCATCGAGATGTGAAGTCTGCCAATATTTTGCTTGATGAGAACCTCATGGCAAAGGTTGCTGATTTTGGGCTTTCCAAAACAGGGCCAGAAATTGATCAGACCCATGTGAGTACAGCAGTGAAAGGGAGTTTCGGATACCTTGATCCAGAATACTTCAGAAGACAACAACTAACCGAAAAATCCGATGTGTATTCATTTGGGGTGGTCTTACTCGAAGTCCTTTGTGCAAGACCAGTTATTGATCCTTCACTCCCTCGGGAAAAGGTGAACTTGGCTGAATGGGCAATGAAGTGGCAAAAGAAAGGGCAACTGGATCAGATTATAGACCCTACTCTTGTGGGAAAAATCAGACCCGATTCTCTTCGGAAATTTGGGGAAACGGCTGAGAAATGCTTGGCCGACTTTGGGGTTGATCGGCCTTCTATGGGAGACGTGCTGTGGAATCTGGAATATGCGCTTCAACTTCAAGAGGCGGTTGTGCAAGGTGAGCCTGAAGAAAACAGTACTAACGTGATTGGTGAGTTATCTCCTCAAGTCCACAATTTCAGCAATGCCGATGCAACCATTTCCACTGCACAGTTTGAGGTATCTAGTGTCGACGACCTCTCAATGAGTAAAGTGTTCTCGCAGCTTGTGAACTCTGAGGGTAGATGACTTAAACTAGGGTTGATTGGTCTTGCTCGCCTCTCCTTCTGATTTTTTCTCCAACCTACCATGATGAGACGTGATTCAGTTTTAGTTTCATCAAAATGTTTGGCTGCTGCTGCTTCACACAAATGGACCATTCAAGAGTGCCACAAAGCAACTTTGTTCAAGTCTGAGGGATCAGCGGAAGAAGAGGGGCTTGCTTAGTTTCGTGTACCCTTGATGTCTCCCCTGATGGACTTCGCTTATGGACGTACTGACTTTGAACAGAAAGAATTCTGGTGTGTTTTAGGGACCCGATAGTTATGAGTCTTATTACTGATGAAATCTGTTGAAACTGGATTGTTTTGTTGTTGTGTGTACTTGTTCCTTTCCGTGCTCACAATTTACAGGAATCGCTTATAAGTTCATTTATTTGACCTTTCGTTGAATCGACTGGCTGGGCCTGAATTGTAATCTCCACGACTTTATCATAGCCTATTGCAAATGACATTGATCTCTGCACATGAACCCTGGTGCTTGAAGTATGTAATGGCACAGTTAAGAGAGTGAACAGAAGGATTATTGTTGGATATGCTGCTTGGGATTTGCTTGTGGGTAAGTCTTCTTATCTTCACAATCCATCGTCATATCGTCAATGAGCTTGGCATCCAATCCCATCTTCTTCCTCCGGCGTCTCTCTTTAACAAATGCAGAAGCAAAGCCCCACGCCGACTCTTTCTTTGTGCAGGCGACTTGGTATGACCGCCACGAAAAGCATCGTGGCCACCTCCCGTTCATCGTCTCGTCCACCGCCAAAATCTTTCCTGGCCACATCTCTCTCCCCACACCCGGGATAGCCATCTTTATATCCAGTAATCGAGCGGTTTTAAGTAGGGGTATCAAATGGGTGGGTCAGGTGAGGTCTAGGTTGGGTCAAAAATGGATCGATCCATATTGATTCATTTTCGTGCAATACAATTTTAGCGATCTCAAGCCAACCCGACTCATATTGTTAAAACACTTTTATATTTAAACAAGTTTGAGAAAATTTGCTTGGTGATTTTTTTTTAAATGTATTGTTAAAATAATTTTATGTAATATGATTATTCGATAATATTTAAAATTAATTGGTTAACTCAATTATGATCCATTTGGAATTCATTTAAAACCCATGAGATTATTAAGTGACTAATTTAATATTTTAAATTAATACAATTAAAATATGGATTTTTAACTCATTTTGTCACCTCTAATTTTAAAGTGCACGGCCTTGGATCGAGAACGGTGTGCGGCCAGTAGACAAGGACCTTAAAAAAGGATACATAACGAAAGAAGCAGTACATGATTTGCCGCCAAGTTTGTGCCCTCTGATTGGATGGCCCTTGAATTCACTAACTGAAAAAGTAATCAGCAAGTAACCTCGATTACTCGACGATCGAAGTTGTGCCATCAATTGACCTCCTAGACCGTACGCCGAGTCGACTGTTCGTTTCTAAATCTTTACTTCCATTGATTAACTCATGAAGACGGAACTTGTGCCCGCAATTACGGCCTCTACAAATTAAGTACTCTAGCTTGATCTGCCCTTGCTAATCCCATCTTCTAATTATTCTGCCGAAGCCACTATGCTTAAATTCAATCCACACTTTATTATTACCAATTTAATTATAAACCTATTGTACGAGTATCGGTTCAGTCTTAATTTTTTTCTTTGATTTTGTCAACGTAATCCTGAATATTTGCGTGAAATATAGTTATTTCGATCAATTCTCATTGGAAATATTGACGCGATGATCCATAGGTTGTTTGTGTTGGCTTGCTACGTAGGACGATTGGATATAACTAGACGCAACTTCAACATTGTCTAGTGATAATCGATCGAAATGACAGTATTGGGTTTTCACACACGCGGAGATTTAGGGTTACATTGACAAAATTAAAAAATGACAATTTAGGACCGAATTGATATCTATATAATGGATTTAAGGCTGATTGGACAATTATACATTTTGTTATGGGATGAACTATGTCTAACCCAAGTTTGGCAACTTTGATCTTGAGAATCACTTGGGGAGTGTGCTACTGTATGCTTCATAATTCATACAAACAATATCAGCCATGGAATTTAACTTTGGTCTCGATGCGTAAGGATACAAACAAATAAATACCCCTAAGCTAAGATCAGTTTATCCTCTCTATCGAAATTGCGACGCGTGTCGTTATCTATTGGTATCCCTCGTCCCACCCGAGTCATATCTCATGCGCCTAGAATTAAAGTTGATTCGGCTAGGATTCAGCAAGATCAGTTTGGCCAGACTTTGAAAAGCCGTTACATTAGGTCCACAAATTGAACCCGCTTTTGAGTGGAATGATTTCATCAGCATGTTAATTAATCGATCAACTAATCAAATAATTAGACCAACTGTATGGGTGGCTGGTTGTTGGTAGGGGTAGAGATAACATCCACCCACTTCACAGACGTATCAGACACCACATGATAATTAAGAAGGTTTAAGACCCGGAATGAGAAGTGCTTGGCCGATGCACCCAACACATCCCCATGTCTCGTGTCAGGACAAGTATGTACTCAGAACATGTGCTCAGTGAGTTTTATGGGTGCTTGTCTTGTTCACCATCGTTCCTGCCGGCGTGTTTCTGTCAAAAGACGTTAATCAAATTGATAATGACCCATGAAAGCCTAGACAGAAACCAAAGTGATAAATCCCACCTTCACCTACAGCCTACCCCGCCCAACTTACAACAACTACCCACCTCTCTGTCATTCTCTCTCGCTACTCATCAGGATTAATTAATTGCTGCAGGCATGAGCTCTCACGGAGCTGCGTCCCCACCCAGAACCTGAACTTTCCTTTTTCCCTCAATGAAACGCGTGGCCACTAAGACTCTGTTCTTTCATAATTGTTTCTACTGGATAGTCTCGAGGAGTGAATGCTCATGAAAAGTTGCTCGATTAGGCTCTGTTAGGATTTCATGGATGACCATTTGACAGTCCCCTTCCTCAAATAGTGATTGATGGACACTGTTCCAATCCAACTCTTTAATAAAAGATGATGAACTTTCGCCTAGTGCGAGTTTACCATCCCTGAAGCGCTCTTTTGTCGCAATGTTCTTCAGCCGAAATTCTGGGTGGCGAGTCTCGACTTTTCTTTCTAACGTTTTTAATGCTCGTCCTAAAATTCAAAAGCGTCGTGAGTGCATCTTTTTCGAAAACGTTATTGTGATAGATAGCGATTTATTCTTGAAGGTAAAAAGTTGTATGGTCCTAGAACCATCGCGTTAGCTGTTCATAGGCTCTCCATTAAAATCATGTCACCTGCACTCGAACAAAGCCCTTATGCATTAGCTGTTCTCTCTCTTCATTCTTCTGTTTAAATGATGAGACTTTGGAATCGGTTTGCGAAATTAAGTGTCGTTGTTGAATGCGATCTAGCTGACTCTTAGAGCATACTTATGAGTTTTCTACTGCTTGCAAGGTCATGTCCTGCTCTCCCCGTTGAAAAATGGAGTTGAGTGGTGCTTCTCTCTTGCCTTCCAACAAATTCAGGCGCAAACTAGGAACGGAAATGAAAGAACCTCCGTGAATTAATCTAAGAAATAACAAGTTCACAAAATAGACTTCCTCTTCCGAAGAGAGAAAAGAGAACAAACTGATAGCAAACAACACCGATCATCCTCGTAGAGCTTCCACCTTTCTGCACTGGTCTTTGCATTCGACCCTCCATCATATCATATAGATATAATACGCAATTCACCCTATATGGAGAACATAAAACCCAGAAAAATGAAGAGGAAAGGATTCAAGGTGAAGAGAAACGGTCAGATATACTTCAGTAGTCTCTCTGGGAGAGATGATAATCAGCAACATCGATTTTGGTCGTGCAAGAGAGAAGGCGCTGAAATATCGCCAAGAGAGCAGAGCAAGACACTTCTTTAGCCTTCTGGACTACCAATTTCCCACGAAACACTCTCTTCTTGACTCTTCCCAAGCACTTCTTGGTCCTCTCGGGCACACTCTCTTTCCTGGTGAAAGTGTAGCTCCTCAGGTACATTTGCCTGCAAGATAGACCATCCACCACTCTAGGGTGCGACCGCCACCCACGCCCCACTGGAAAACGATCACCGTCCGGTTCCGGCCCCCGGCGGAGGCTCACGTACGTCGGCCCTGCCTGGGCGGCAAACCGGGTGTCACCGTCCACGATGCAATTTGTCATGCAGGTGGAAGCTCCCATGGCAAGTGCTTCCAAAGTTGTCGTGCGCAACTCTGTTGTGTTGTCTTTGTCTGTGTACGCATTTTATAGCGTGGTCACCTTTGTGCTTTAATGCGTTTGTAGGTAAAAGGTGAACGCATGTGCAAATGGATTGGTGGCAAGTGGGAGCCGGCCGAATTTAACTTTGTATGCCTTTGAAGTTAGAGACTAGAGTAGAGATAATGCACGCATCTGCTGATATTTAAAATGCACGGCGATCAAGTCGTCATGGTCCAGTCGTGCACACTAGAAAAAGGGCAAAAAGATCCTCTCCATTATGATCGGCCAAAAGGAAGTGCTGAGTAACATGATCTTTAATCTTCCTTCCTTGTATTGACTCTTATTATCTTAATCAAGTGGGAGTTTGAGTTGGAATTGAAATGGGATACTCTCTTGGGCATATTCGACTTCAACAAAAGTTAAAATATTTTTACTGCGCTTCTCTTGGACGGCAAATTTTACATAAACAATTTAGTATTTCCCCCCCTTTGATCGTGCGATTTAAAACTCAAAAATGATGCGCGTTCTGATATGATAATACCGTCAATGAAAAAAACTTCGTGTCAGCTTGTTTCATTGATAGAACAAAAAACTCATTAGATTTTGAAAATGCGGTAAAGTCTTTGATGAAAACATTTTATTCTAATAATGGCTCAAGAATTATTATGGGGAGGAAATGAAACGTTAATCCAAAAGTCAAGGTGATTAAAATAGATGTTAACCCTTCGTCGATTCTGGAGGGCAATGGGCGGCGCTGCCTAGATACACCAAATTCCGGCAACCGTGTGCGGTTTTGTGGGATAAGCATTGATTAGCAAGGATTATCTTGGAAGCGATGGAGGAACAAAAAGAAGTTCCAGTCCAAGCTGACAAGCAGCTAAGTGCTTGGGCTCACGGACCAAACAAGAAAAGGAAAAACAGGTCTATGGGCTTTGTGTAATATAAAAGAAAGAACATGTTTGTGGACTAAAGCCCATTTCAAAGCAAGCCCAAAAGGTAGTGGAGCCGAGGGGACTTGTCTCTTGGGTTAAGAAGGGGGGAATACTTTCTAATGGCGGACTGTGAATTCTGATAGAGGAAAAGAAAAAAATTAATCCCTAAACCAAGATGCTTAACATTGATGTTACCCTTCATTAGAATTCCGGAAGGCAGGTGTGCCACGGCCTATATCCTCCCCCGAGTCCCTGCAACTGCGTGCAGTTTACACATTTAACATTGATTTTTGAAGATTCCGTTTTAGAGCAATGGGCACTAAAAAGAAAGGGGTTCCAATCCAATCTGACAACGAAAGTAAGTCCAATGGGCTCTTGGCCCAAACAAGGAAAGGAAACAGGTCTATGGGCTTTTGGTATATATATATATATATATAAAGGCATGTATGTGGACCGAACCCATTTGACAGCAAGAACATGGGGACTAAGGAAAAACTACCTCAAAAAGTCATAAGTTTATTATAATTGTATGAATTTAGTGTGACACTTTTTTTATCAATTGAGTTCATATAATTGTGTCAATTTAGTCCATCCCATCAATTTTAGTTAGCCGGCAATGACGTGAACGTTGTTCTTTCTATGTAGCACAATCAATGCTAATGTCGATACTTTTTAATAATAATTTTTTATTTTTTATTTCCTTTTCCTTTTACATTTTCTTCCCTTCATTCTCCTCGGATGATTGACTATAGGTGAGGCTGGCAAGGTCGACATTGTTCATGGATGGGCGAAGTCGAGCCTTGCCTAGAGACAGTGAGATTAGCCTCACCGGTGGCTCCCCTTTAGCTGGTTGTCAAACTGGTGATTTGTTGGAGAAAGAAGAACATGAATGAGGAATAATAATAAAAAAGCATAAAAAATATTCAAATATTATTAAAATTTATTCACGTTAGTGACGGTAAAGCTATGTAAAATGGCTAGCATCCATGTCATTGCGACCGACCAAAATTGGTCGAATGAACTAAATTGGCACAATTATAAAAGTTTTAGGACTTCTTTTTGGGTAGGGAGTGATGTCATGGGTTTAATGGTGAGGTAATTCCTTTGCTAGACAACTTGGGCCCATTCGTGGGCCTGAGAGACCACTAATCTGAACAACTTGGGCTTACTTAACAGCGTAGGAAATGGAAAGAGAGCGCTTTCACGGCGCTATGAAGGAATTGGAAGCGATGGGTCAGTAGGTGAGCAACGTAAGCTTTGATTATCAAGAATCTCAAAAATAAGAAAAAAAATAGAAATATGCTGCTAAAAGTTTAAATTATGTTCACAATGATACTAATACTTTAAATCTTTTTTTTATGCCACCAAAAATCTCAAATCTTCCGTTAAAAATACGGTGCGAATCCAAAGTGGTAGTATTTACACTTTTTGAAAGAAAGGAGGCGTCCATGTCGCTCCACGCGAACACTACATCACATAAAGATCAAAAGGAAAATCAAGAACAAAAACAAAAACCGAGTAAAAAAAGAAAATGATTAAGTAATTGTCCATAACTCATCGTGATGATAATAATAATCTACTGTGGACCACCAAAAATATAACTTAAAACTATTATTGGGCCCATTCGTATACGAATTTGTGGCTTACAACGTCGTCCGTCATTCTTACAATTACCCAAAGATTATTATGTTAGCAAGAATAAAAAAGAAAAATCGAACCGGAGAGAGAAAGGGAGAGGTTGCATATGATCGGGGTGCTTAAGGGGCGCCCCGGCCATTTCGACTTCGCCGGCTTGAGCCGTCGACCCTGGCGGGCCATCGGTAAAGGTCGGTCGACGCTCGTGGAGGACACCCTTAACGCGCAAGTGCAAACACCTTGCCCCAGGTCAAACCCACAACATTTAACACGACGTCTTAAGTTCACATAAACTCTCTTAATAGTTTTGGACTCACATCCCACTCATAAGTTAATACGATAATCAGTTCGGAATTGATTAGATAGCGACTGTTTCGCTTCTAGCGTTACCCTTAATTGTTCCATATCCCTGGTCGAGTCACCGTCCGCGACTGGAGGTCTTGGCTGTTTCCTTGCATGTGCGAAATCATCATTGGCAATTGACATCAGATCATGATTCATGACTGTTTGGCACGTGATGCGAAACAGCCCAGCTCTTTGTCCTGTTTTTCGGTCGTTACTTCCGACGACCATCCTCACTTTTAATAACAACGTTGACGAGTTGGCCAAAACACTACAGACGGCCATTATAATGAGAGCCCACCCTCGTGAAATTCTCATTGCTCTGCAGGTTGCGTAGGGATCGCAGCGCTAACATCGCTCCCACTGGTTTGCTCAGTTCTCACTGCAAAGGTAAATGCAAGCAACTTCTGCTCATCACACACCTCGCCTAATTCCGCTTGCAATCATCTCGATCTCCCGCTAGGATAAAAAGGTGTTTCTTTTCGAATAAAGTAGGATCTCTTTGACCAATTAGTACTTTTCTTCTTATTATGAATTTGAACTGCAGAGAGTTTTCCTGATGGAGAGCTATAGTTGTACACAAAATTGTCCGGGTTCCCTGTACTTCCCTTCTCCAGTGGCGGGGAACGTTCCGATTTCGATAGAGTTGAAAGGCGAGGACACTCCATGGTGGAAGTCTCCGAAGTCGGTCAGCATCACCATCACCATCAGCATAGTCATCGTCATCGCTGTGGGCGGCAGTGCCCTTTTGAGATCTCGTCGTGCTCTTAAGAACGAACATATCAAAACGAAGAACGGGGGCGGATCGACCAACCAAAAAAAGAAAACGAAGAACGGGGGCGGATCGACCAACCAAAAAAAGAAGGACGATGACGGATCGACCAACAAAAAAACGGATGAGGACGGATCGGCCAAAGAAAAGGACAAAAAAGCCTCTGCACGGCTGGATGTGCTGACCGAGCTGCCGCCGCTGACCGAGCTGCCGCCGCTGCTGCCGTGCCCATGTTTGCCGCCGCCTATGCTGCCACCATGCTCATGGTTGCCGCCACCACCGCTGCCGTCGTGCTCATGGTTGCCACCGCCACCACCGTGCTCATGGTCGCTGCCGCCGCCGCTGCCGCCCCCCTATTGTCCTTATAGCCCGTGTTCTCATGAGATGAGAGAATCATCTCATGGCTGGTATAACTAAAGGGATTTTTGAGGACTGAAACTTGGATGATGCGCAATGACAGGTCGTCTACTCTACTGTACATCTTTGAAGATTCAATGCAATAAATAGTTCTTGTTTTGAACGAAATAATTTTTATCTTGTACAGTTTATTGAATGCGGCAGCTTTACGGTTCATAGAGAAACAGACCCTCGGATAACAAATTATGTCTCATTACATTTTTTCGCCATTCCTACTTAAAATGTTGTAATACACAAAATCTTGAAAGTTTGTTGACAGTTATGAAAGATTTTGGCTTAGTTTTCAAGAATCATTACAAACACCTTTCAGGACAGAGTGACAAAAAGGTTAAAGAAAAAACAGAAACCAAAACAACCTCACGTCTCCACCTGTCTTGAAAGACGACATCGATTATTGCCGTGGCCCTATCGAGAGCGAATTAATTTTTCTGAGAAAAGTTGAGGAATTATTAGGTGGACACAAACAATACCTCTTGCTTCTTGCGGGCGCTCCTAATCTCTAACGATTTATAATTTCTTTTCTCAATTCAATTGTATAATTCACATTATCTCAAAGTCGTTATTAATCTATTATGAATTGATTAAAACCTCGAAAAGGAAGTGGGAGTGCATCTCACTTTTGTGACGAATTGATTATATAAAACTAACGAAATTACACTCTGCGACAAGTTTGAAGACTTGGATGCCAAAAGAATTCTTTGACTGGCTGTCGCCACTAGTGGAGGCCTTGGTGGAACTTGGCTGAGAGACGATAGAGAGAGTGAGGGAGAACTCGAGAGAAAAGGCGAGAAAAGAATAGGCGAAATTACTAAAAAGATTATAAATAAATTGTATTTGTGTCGATTATATTTTATTTATTTCCTTTTCCTTTTGATCTACCAAGTTTGGTGAGGGTCGACCAGCCCTCGTCTGTGTTCAACAATGGTGGGCTAGCCATCCTCATCATGATTGGTAGTGTAATAATAATAATAATAATAATAATAATAATAATAATAATAATCGTAATAAAGAAAGCAAGAATATTTTTTATAAAAATATATAATTTTAAAAATTATAAAAAAATCTTACTTTAATGCCAACCATGTTATATAGGACGACTAGTGTCCATATCAGCAAACCTTCTAAAATTGGCTAGATGGATAATTGGAAAAATGCGAAAAGAATTTAAACTCAATTGACGCAATTAAAAAGTTTATAACCGAATTGGCACAAATGAAGTATTTTTTTGGTAATTTCCTAGAGAAGAGTTAGAGCCAAATGTGTTGAGTATGATCCCCTATTTATAGACTAAGAGCCTATTTGGTAGCTAAAATAAAAGTAGGAGTATGATAACACTTATCCTATCATGTATTTAGTTCCTGTCCAAGAGAGGATAAAAGTGGATGTAAGGACGGTATAACCTAGACAAAATTATATCCAATATGAGGAGAATATAGCCTGAACAAAATTGTCCCATGGGAAAGGTGGAAAAAAATTAGTTACAATTTAATTATTTTACTCATGGTATAAGTTATTTCTCGAATAACAAACTTCTTAAGTAATAAAACTAAATAAAATAATAAACTATAGATAATTTTTGAATTCTAATATTAAAAGAAAATTCAAAATAACCAAAAAAAAGTTTGCCTTTTGAGTTATTCCTATCTTTATTTATATATTTGAATTATTTCTCCTCCATAATATGTATTTTGTGTGTGTATATTTAGTCTCTATATTATCACATATTATAGGTTTAATAGTACACTTTATTATTTAATAAATTTTTTATTAAGGAATGTCGGAGGGGAATACATCAAAAAATGAAAATAATAATAATAACATTGAAATTAAGCTTAAGCTCTAGACAAGTTGAAAAGTTCAATTTCAATCTCATCTTTTTTGTTGAGCTTAAGATTAAGTTCATTCCACATGTCAAACTCGATGTTCAGCTCATACTTCTTATCGGTCCATACATTGGGCTCATCTCCAGTATCCCGCAATATGCTTGATCCAAACGGGTTAGTTCTTGAATAATAACATGATGGTGATATGGTTGAGAGTTTTTGTCCTAATATTCTCCCTTTTCAAAAACGGGCACATGCTTCCGGTTAAGTTTTTGCTTACCGGTTTTAATTAGTGGTATTGTCCTTCCATTTGCCACGGAGAAGAACATGCCAAGAGGGTTTTCCCTTCTCTTAAATTATTAGGTAGCCAAATTAAAAGTGCATTAGGGTTTCTTACTTGGGAATGGGGTTTGAGAAAAACACTTGTTCCACGACATAGTAAATACTCGTGCGGATACGATCAGATCTATGTCCAAAGTGCCTAGTCACTGTCCTGTCACCAAGACACGATCAAATAATAGAGAACTGAATAGTACCCGTATAATAAGATCGTAAAAATAGTTGTTCTGAGGATTATCATCTTGTTACTTCTATTTCTATAATTGTTAACCGAATCTGTGGAAGGGTTGAACGATGAGAAAAGATCGTACTCAAATAAATTGAACTTGTTTGCACAAAATTAACCTTTATTTTGACTAGCGTAATGTTTGTCGATAACAAATTACGGAAAATTTTAGCAAAATCTCTTGTGATCCCATCGGATAATGGATGAGATTAACAATTAACAATAAACAGTAAAACTGCAATGAGAATTGCCAAAAACAGACATCAACCTAGTGTAATTGTACCAATTTAGTTTTATTTTATTTTATTTTTTTGCCCAGTTGAGTCCTACACCATTTGTGTTTGTGCCAATTTAATCCGTCTAACTAACTTTGGTCGGTCGGCTCTAATATAAATGTCGACCAATACCGATGTGCATAATTTGTAATTAATGTTTTATTTTTGCATTCTTTTTATCTTTCCTTTTCTTCATTCTTTTCTTTTTTATTTACCATAGTCTCGTCCAGATCTATGCGAAGTTGGCGACCTTCATTGGCCATCGTGGAGAAAGAAAAGAGAAAAGAATGAAGGAAAGAAAGAAATATTATTAAACATTATCAACGTCGGCCAGTCTATTCAAAATTATCTAGATGGACCAAATTGAAACAAATGAAAAAGGTGTGAGGCTCGATTAGTTAATGAGAAAAGATTGAGGATTGGATATGTACCTCCCATAATAATTGGGGAAGATAAAGAGCTGGCAATGTGATTTTCTTAACATTTACTCGTCAACCCCGTGGAAAGAACGCTGAATTGGGACTCCGTTTCCACCATATATAATTATATTATGAGTTCTTAATCCCCATAAATTAATAAAGATTAATTTCATCAACTTCACCAGATGCATAAACATGTCAGGTGCTTCGGGGAATAGGGTTCGTAAGACGAAACTTTGAAAATATTGAATACATAAATTTTTATTACGAAAATAGGGTTTTGTAACAAATGTTTACACGCACATTAAACGCTTCACTCATGAAAATGAAATTTATAAGTAGATGTATATCGAAAACTAATGGAATTACGGGAGTGGGGCTTCTTCCTGTGCATAATTGGTGCGCGTTTTCTTTTAAAAGTGACTACTCCATCCAATTTGTAAACCGTTAGACGATAAGATTTACATGCGCCATCAATCAAATAAATTAGGAATAGAAAATGAATCCTCCTTTTCAATTTTCAGATGGCTAAGCTCCCATGGACTGCAGCTGTTGCCAACCTGAAGAACGTTGAAGTTTTAAATGTCCTTAGTGAAGGTGGATAACGAATTGTAAATTAGTTCATTTCTCTCCTTGTGTTGCAAAATTCTCAACTCTCAGCCAATTCATGCAATTTTGGGGGTGAAAAAAGAATAGCTTGATAATAAATAGAAAAATAATAGAATTCTCTTCTTTGGACTCATTTGTTTCATGTAAAATTTTATGATTTTTTCATGAAAATCATTTTCAAGAACAATGATTAATTTTCATTTATCTGTTGGTTTGGAAAATGTATTTTTTTTCTTGTCAGAAGAGGAGATTATTATTTTTTTCCAGTCTAAAGTTTGTTGTTTTCAATTCATAGAATATATTCATTTATTTGTTTGTGCCAATTAATCCATCTAACTAACTTTGGTTGGTCGGCACTAATATGAATGTCAACCAATACCGACGTGAATAATTTTTAAATAATGTTTTATTTTTGCATTCTTTTTATCTTTCCTTTTCTTCATTCTTTTCTTTTTTATTTACCATGGTGGTCTCGTCCAGATCTATGCGAAGCTGCCGACCTTCATTGGCCATCGTGGAGAAGGAAAAGAGAAAAGAATGAAGGAAAGAAAGAAAGAAAAGAAAGAACAATTTCCTGCTCAAAAAGCCTACATTAAAAGGGAATCTGCCTCTATGTATACCCCACCCACGTTCAAATGTGCAAACAATATCAATTAACATCATATCATGACTGTTTGGTGCTCGATATGAAACTTCCCAATTCTTTGTCCTGTTTTACGATGATCACTACTCGCGTGCCTACTCACTCTAACAATAATAAAAGACGAGAGACGACTTGACTAAAACACGCACACCATTTGAGGGAGAGAAGAGAGCCATTATAATGACAGGCCACCAAAGTGAAGACTCGCACTTCTTTGCTGGGTTTGTGTAAGAATTCTACCAATAACACCAGTCGCTGGTTTTCTCGACTTTTCTTGATAAGGTTCGCGCAAGCACCTCTTTCGACTCTTCGATTTATGGTCTGTCCTCAATCATCTCATTCTTGCAATTGGATTGCGTGTCTTCTCGTTCTATGATATCAAAAAGTGTTCCTTTTCTAGTAAAGTATGCTCTCTTCCAAGAACTACTTCCTTCCTTATGTGAATTGATGTTTGGAAATATGTATGTAAACTCATCGCTTTCTTTGAAGCACACGCAGATTGTTCCTGATGCAGTACAACAATTGTCCGCAAAATTGTCCGGGAAACTTCCCGTACTACCCTCCTCCATTGGTCACGACTTCAGCATCGTCCAACGACAACGACAGCGACACTTCGTGGATAAATACTCCGGGATGGATCATCATCGGCATCGTCATCCTCGCCGTCCTAGTCTGCGTTTTTTTTCTCTGCATTATTTGTCGTCCTAAGGAGACAGAAGGCGAAAAAAAAGAGATAAAATGTGAAATAAATTTTGATCTGGAATCGTGTACCATTTCGTAGCCGCAAGGCATCTTCTTCACAGGATAATAAAGTGGAAGCTTCTGTGCATGTGTTTGTGTGAAATTTTGAATGATGTACAATGACAGATCGCTTACTATGGTGTCCAAAGTTGACTTGATGCGATAAATGACTGTGTTGGAGAGAGAAAAAAATTGTAATCAAGGTTTTATTTAATTTCAGCAGTTCCGTGGTCCATCAATTAATTATCTTCTTATTACAACAAATTATAACTATATGTATCCTTTCGTAACTCCTGTACAAAATTGTTGTAATACACAAGATCTTAATGGTCTTATGATCAACCATTGAAATTTACTTTTGCCTTCTTTGATTGTCATCGGGAGTTTCGTGTGGGTTCAGCTAGGACGTGTTTGGTAACGTTTATGTTCCATGGAACATTTTTAACACAAAAACACTTTTTTGTGTTTCTACTCTATGAAACAATTTTTGAGTAAAATAGAGTGTTTGGTAAAAATGTTCTTAAAATATAAAAAGAATATAAATGTGTTTGGTACGATTAATACATTTTTTTATTTTTTCTCATTTTTTTCTTATTCATGGGTGATCAATCGCCGCCAATTGGCTCCGCGTCACTGGACCGCCTCCTGCAGCTACCAGCAGCGGGCGGTGGCAGGCAGGCAGGCAGCCAGCAACCAGCAGGCCGCTAGGGTGGTTGAAGGCCGCAAAGGCAATAGAGTAAAAAAAAGAAAAAAAATGTTTTTTAACAAATGTTCAAGAACAAGAAGAGATATTTTTTTGTTTCTTGTTGTCGGTATAAATGTGTTTTCAGGAACAAAAAAAAAGCATCTTATTTGTTATTGGGAATAAAAGTTCTTTTGTTGTTTCTCGGAACAAAAAAAAGAGAGACATACATATTTTTAAATATTAACAAACAGGCCCCTAGTTTAACAGTTCATTAATCTACAATGGTGTTATTGGGCCACGAGATTCCATTTCTAAGAGGTGGGAAACAGAAAAAGCAAGTGTACCATGGAATGGGTTCCCTCTAGTTTATCTAAACAAACAAAATCCAAGCGATAATGTTCAAGCAATGAAGATTATAAGAAACAGGAACGCAACTTCTAACTGGTGGATATATGTCAATATTGGGATCAGAGATAATAAGAGTCAATATTGGGATCGTAGACACAAGACTTTCTGCAGCACCCTCTGCGTTTTGCACAGATTTCGCTTCCACGAGAAGAGAGAGAGACAGAGAGAGGATACGCTCCAGCAGGAGGGAGAGGAGAGAAGGGGAGAAGAAAGAGAGAGAGAGGGTTGATGCGTGTACTTTCGAGCAGGACTCCTATGAGGAGGGGAAGGAAGAGGGGGGCTATGGAATCATCATTATGACCACAGGAGGAGGAGGAGAGGAAGAAGAGGAAGGGGGTGCTGGTACGCATAAACAGAGCAGAAAACTCCACCGGTAAAGCTGTTCTGCTGCCTGACCATTGGATTGCTTTTTTAGCTTTTCTTTTCCCCTGTTTTCCCAATGTAACATTCATTTTGGGTTATTTATTGGGGCTATTATGGTTTCGCTTTTTTAACTTTTTAAATCGGCGGTCAGCAGTAACTTGGCTTGGGCGTATGATGGCGGGGGTCTTCTTTCTTCGCTTTTGGGGCTTACGCACGCTTGGACCGTAGCCCTTCGGAGTTTTCTACCTCAATTAAGGTTAATGATTTTGGCAGATCTATCTATCCATCCATATGCATGATGACCCTCTCGTTGTGTTATCTATATACATGATGGGTTTATATCGTCTTAAGCGGGCGATTCATTGTTTTTAAGGAGAAGGCAAAAGCCTATTTTGAATAGCAACATCAACATTAATATGTTGTTGAGGGAAGCAATTTAGTAGATCTTGAGGTTAGTCGAGTCCTTTATTATGTAAGCGGTAATTTGTGTGGTAACTAAGATCGTCCACCTACAAGAAATTCAAGAACTCTTCTACTTTCAAAAGTATATACAATTTCTTGCTTTTCTCCCCCAAAATAGTGAGAATGAACCCAAATTTTACGGGCAAGGCACAAAATGATTTCTTATGTCTGTATCTCCGTAAATATAATAATAATTTTGGGTTGTCCGGCATTATATTAAATAAAACTCAAATTTCTGAAACCGTAAAAAAGAATTTCGCCGCACAAGTCACGCTCTACGAAACACCAAACATGGAAATCCTTTCGTGATGGATTTTCGGTACACAAAAGTTGGTCATGATGCATCCACGAAGGGCAAAGAAGAAGAAGAAGAAAAGAAAAAGGGTTGAGCACTCTTTGCTTCTTTAATATAGCGATCTAGCGAGGCTAAAAGGGTAGAGATTGAAAACAAAGATAGGTTAGCCTGTACAGAGGGTAGTGCCGGTAGGTGGGTACTAAGCTTAGGAACCTTTGCATTCAAGCTCGTCTTCTTCAGCAGGTGCATTTAATCAGTACTGAAGAATATGCATAAATTCCCAACCTTTTCTTGTATAAATAAGATTTCTCAATAATTGTTTGGTGCCGATCTCAATTATTATTTTTCTTTTGTCCATTCTCTCTCTCTCACTCTCTCTCTCTCTCTCTCTCAAGCTCAAGCTGTAAATTATTCAAGCCAGTGAAAGGGACATATCCTTAATGAACCACTCCTGTCGATGGAGGGACATAACAGGCCTTGCGAATATTAGATTTTATGCCACATTTTATCGCTCCGGAATTATTTTGTGGCCCGATTGACTAAAGACATCTTTTTCCAAGAGGAAAATATGGTGAAAGGAAAGAAAAAAAACAACAAGATTGATAAATAAATAGCAGCAAAGAGTTTCATCTAACAACAATATCTCAATTTGTAAACTATGTGAAACTATTTTTGGCCAATCAAATTTCCCACCGTAGCCCTTATCTTATATGTTTAGTTGTCCATCATCGTCATGCAATTTTATATTGGAAATGTTAGATGATAAATAAGGCGATAGACTTCCAAGCGAACATCAATAAAATTCTCGACGATATAAAGTTTGAAGGTCTCAATCTAAAATCCTAAAGTTCTTTTTCGGATGTAGTAATTAAAAAAAAAAGACATGGACAAATATTTTTCTTTGACCATGACACTTTGTGATATTGTTTACCTAGCGATCCCTTAGTAGAGTAATTTTCCGAAAAATTGTGGAGAAAGTCTTCTGACGGGAAATTTCATAACCAATTAACCATCTCTGTTAAAAAAAAAATCACAAGTCAACAAAAGTTACGGCGAACAGAAAATATCACGTAATGGATGCGTGATACCACGTGTATAATCACGTCAAAAGAAGTCCCCGTTGTCCCCGTACAAAGTGCAATGATGTTAATGTATACTTTTGCACCCGAAATTTTGCTGCAAAAATAGGGATTATCGAATTTATTTTATTAATTTTATTGGACCGTTTTGGAATTAAAGAAATTCGGCTGAGAGTTGAACTGTCAGTGTTCCGTCACCCTTGGCTGGTGATTACCTTTTTAGTTTGGCATCCGTGCTTTTAAGTTCCATTCATTTCACGAAAAATATAGCATTTTACGGAAAATGCTAATATTTTCGGATGTTCATTTGTTAAAAGTCACTGGTTCGCCGGCTCGAGCGAGGTCGAGGCAATATTGTTGGAGACCGCGATATTTAAAGGTAAATAAAGAAGATGTAAAATGTTTTGCACTTTCAAAAAAGCGGAAAACATTTTTTCCACTTTTGAATGTGTTTTTTATATTGGTGGAAAATATATTTCTTAACTATTTTATTTTTCATGAAACGAATGTCGAAAATTTTAGAAATTATTTTCCGTGAAACAAACCGAGCTTTATTGTTTTGAGAAGTTGAGGAAATAATAAATAAATAAACAAACAAAATGCCCCTAATTTTGTTTTTAGAAAAATTTGAAAAATATAAAATGAGGACGGAATATAACAAATTAATTGAAGGGAGAAAAAAGGAATTGGGGGAGTACAAAGCAGAAGTTTGTTACAAAATGAGGATGGAATATAACAAATTTAATCGAAGGGAGAAAAAAGGAATTGGGGGAGTGCAAACCAGAAGTTTGTTTGGGCACAGTGATTGGAAAAATATTTAGTGGTCCGGGTGCAGTACACCCTGCCATTGATGGGGCGGGGTGGGCCCTGCTTGCTATGAGATAACGCGCGGGGCCCACCCACTAGGTGCCCTCCTGGAGCACTGCGCTCGGCCCACCTAATATGTACTCGGAGTGACCACCTACCCAACTCCCCCCTTTATGTAGCGGCAGACGTGGCAAGCGACCAGTAGCGGTGGGGCCCATCTTCTTGTGTTGACTTTGACGTCTGATCGGGTCCTATTGACGCGTGGACATTTATGCCTCACCTAGTATAAGCGGGAGGACATTTATGCCCCTAGTATAGGAGAAGGACATTTAATGGAGGGGATGAGCTAACATGGATTATTTAACGTTAGCTTATCCGGATCCCCTGTTGACCGTTCCATCCGGTCACGTTGCATTCGGTGTTGATGTAATACATGATCCGACTCGTGCGTTGTATCCAATCCTGTCTGTGGGAATATTGTTCCGCGTGGCCTGGATTTTAGGTAGTGAATTAGAAACTTCTTCTTTTTGTTCCATCTGCATTAAGAAATTAATATATTCCACAGAACAATCGCATATTAAGAGAGTGTTAGAAAATACAAAATCTTGTTTCCGCATGAAAAAAATAAAGAAAAAAAGAAATCATCTTGAAGATTATGAAATGCGAAAGGCCGAAAAAAAAATACTCCAACAATGAAGGGTTTATTTATTTATTATGGATGAAAAGAGTTAGAAGAGGCGATCAATGTCAACAAACTCTTTGACAAAATTATGGGAAATCCACGTCCTTGGTAGAAGTATTCCATTCGGGTCATACTCATTGCTCACGCTTTAGCGGGCCCATCACTTGCGAACCATTGAATGCAGTCGGACAGAGCCAGAGTTATCTCGTATACGATGCACCGGCCAAACCTATGCGATAAATGAATCAATAATTCCTAAGGTCAAGGAGGGATTTGGGGGCCCTGCAACTTGGGATCAGAGGGTCGTCATATGCCCATAATCTCAGTTCTCGCATTGATAGCTGCTTCGAAACGCGCTCAAGATGTAACGTTAACGATAGATTTTATCGAAAGAGAATGAGCGGGGGAGGGGGGATTATTCACAAAAAAACAATAAATGGAGGATGAATTTGACTAAATTGAAATGGTTTTTGTTGTCTCCAATGGATCCTCCTTTTTTTTTTTTTTGGTAGGAGCAGAACAGCGAAGATGAGCAGGACAAAACGGAGAATCGTTGGGATTAGGACAAAGGGCCATCAGCAAAGATTCGGCTGATGCTCGTGCAGGATACCCTTAAGACGCAACCTCACATTAACTCTATTTGTTTTGGACTCAGGTCCCGTTCAAAAGCGACCACGATATACAATGCTGAGTTGATTAGATAGCACCGTTCGTTTTCCGGCGTTCCCCAGTCAAGAATCGAGACTAAAAGCGTCCGACCTTTATTGTTAACATATCCCCGGTCGAATCACCGTCCGCGACTGGAATTCTTCGTTGTTTGGTTGCATCTGCAAACGACATCAGCCACAATTGACCTCAGATCACGACTTTTTGGCACGACTGTTTGGCACTACCCAACACTTAGCGTTTCTTTTATCTCACGCTGAGTGAA
Organism: Melaleuca quinquenervia; assembly: GCA_030064385.1. NCBI lineage: Eukaryota > Viridiplantae > Streptophyta > Magnoliopsida > Myrtales > Myrtaceae > Melaleuca > Melaleuca quinquenervia. Next base: position 25,943,353 of record CM057719.1, on the reverse strand, counting down.
ACTCGCTTTCCTTTGCAGGTTGCGTAGGGATTGGGCCGCGTTTAACATCAGTCCCACCGGTTTGCTCTGTTCTTCTTGTTAAGGTAAAATGCAAGCAACTTCTTCTGCTCATTACACACCTCGCCGAAACTCCGCTTTCAATCATCTCCATCTCACGCTGGGATCATTCAATTTCCTTGATCTATTGTGATAAAAGAAAGTGTTTCATTTTTTAATAAAGTAGAATCTTTTCGAACAATTACTACATTTTTTTTTATGAATTTGATGCTTGCGACAATGTTTGCAAACTCACAGCTGGTGTTGGACTCCAGATAATTTTCTTGATGGAGAGCTACAATTGTTCACAAAATTGTCCGGGTTCCCTATACTTCCCTTCTCCAGTGGCAGGGAACGTTCCGATTTCGATAACGTTGAAAGGCGAGGACACACCATGGTGGAAGTCTCCACGGTCGCTCAGCATCACCATCACCATCACCATCAGCATAGTTGTCGTCGTCGATGTAGGCGGCACTGCCCTTTTGAGATCTCGTCGTGTTCGTACAAACAAAACAATAACATCGTCGTCCAGCTCATCGTCGTCTCAGTCCAGCTCATTGTCTCAGGAGAGTCTGCGTTGGTGGAGTCTACGTTGGTGGATTCTGCGTTGGTGGACTCCACCGCCTCCGCCTCCACCGCCTCCATGCTCACGGCCATGCTCACAGCCATACTTATGCTCGCCGCCCTCGGAATGGTGTCCGTATAGTCCGTGTTCTCATGAGATGACAGAATTATCATGGCGGCAGGTATAGCTGAAGGAATTTTTTAGGACTATACAATGACATGTCGTCTACTCTACTATATATCTTTGAAGATTCGATGCAACAAATAATTTTTGTGTTGAAGGAAATAATTTTTATGTGCGTGTTCACTTTTTTTTTTGGTAATTCCTACTTAAAATGTTGTGATACACAAAATCTTTGAAAGTTGTGGGACTAATAGGCTTGATTTATTTTTTATTTTCGACTGCCATGAATGATTTTGGCTCAGTTCCGAAGAATTACTGCAAAAACCCTAAACAACAAAGTGACAAAAAAGGTTAAAAAACAAAAACAAAAACAAAAACCGAAACAACTTGACATCTCCGACCATGACTTGGAAAACGACATCAATTATTGGGATTGCCACGATCCTGTCGAGAGCGAATTAAATTCTTTTGAGAAAGTTGATGGTTTATAAAATTGGCGCGAACAATTCTTCTCGTGAGATTGCGCCTACGCTTCCTAATCCCGATCAGTTTGTAATTTTATTTCTCAATTCAACTACATAGGTCAGATTACCTTAGAGTTGCCATTAATTCATTATGGGTTTATTAAAATCTCAAAAAGGATGTATATTATTACATATATCTTATCATGTGTTTAGTTTATGCCATATATAACGGAATAAAGGCAGATATAAGGAAAATATAGTCTAGATAATATTATCCCATAGGAGAGGTGGAATAAGGGTAGATGAAATTTATTTTATTCATGGTATAAGTTATTTATATCTCTAATAAGCTTCTTAAGTAATAAAACTAAAATAATAATAATATATAAATAATTTTTGAATTCCTACACTAAAAGAAAATTAAAAATAACTAAAAGATGGTTTTCTTTTTTAGTTATTCTTATTCTTATTTATATATTTGAATATATTTTGTATGTATTTATTATCTATAAAATAACAGATTGTAGGTAGAATAGTATAGTTTATTATTTGATAAAATTTTTATTAAGGAATGACGGAAGGGAATACATAAGAAATTAGAAAAATCATAAAAATAAGTAAATAAAAATGAAGTAAAAGAACCCAAATTTTAAATGATCAAATTCAAACTTGAAAATAATCTCTCTAATTCTAAAAGAAATAGGGACAATGAAATTTCTAAATTAAAAAAAAAACTAGGCTCTCAGTCTCCTTCTCTTCTATATCTTTGGTTCATGTTGAAGTAAAAGAATAGTGGAGATTAGAGGGATTAGGAATCGATCGTGAGAATTAAAAGCGATTATGCGGACCACGTGCAATTTTTTTTTTTTTAAGAAAGAAGTGGACCATATGCAATGTTCATGTCATGGCCCGCCATATGAGAGCACAATTCAACGCATGCTTGTCCATGAAGTGAGATGAAAGAGGCATGTGATGAAGAGGATTGAACGACAACAATAAAAGTCGACCGACGACTTTAACTAAAAAACGCCCACCCGTTTTATGGGATAGAAGAGAGCCATTATGATGACAGGCCGCCTAATCAAAATTCCCACTTCTTTGTTGTTTTCTGTAAGAATTCTACCAATAACACCAGTCGCTGCTTTGCACAGCTCATCTTGATAAGGTACGAGCAAGCAACTCCTTCGACTCTTCGGTTTATACTCTGTTCTCAATCATTTCATTGTTGCTTGTTCACGATTCATCTCATCCATTATTTGATTACTTAACAAGAGATTCGACGTAAGACTTTGTTGGATGCATATGCCCTAAAGCGATGATGTAATAATTATATGTTAGGATTTGAAGTTGTATTTTTAATCTTATGGCAAAGATGTACTTATTCATTTGTCCAATTATTGCTAGATGAATAATTCAATAAGATCAGTTGTGACTGGATCTATTCTTCAGACGTTAAGAATATGTGTGACGGGTACATAGTTAAACCGAATCTTTAAATTGTTCCTGATCAATGGATTATTAACTGGAAATTAATAATCCCGATGAGACAAGTGTGCTTTAATTTCGTCATTAAGTATTGGATACTTAAGGAGACGACGAGTCACAATTCATTGGGTATTGGGATATCTGAATTATTACACGGGTGCTTGTATCAGATAAGTTCACTAAACGTAACACGTGTAGAACAATTAGCAACATGGAAGCTTTTAGCGGAGTCAATGTTTAATCGTTCATACTCTAGTCTTTTGTAAATAATCCTTAGACTTGAGGTGCAATGTTAACTTGTATGTCAAATGACAATTATTCACCAGTGCACATATTGATGGTTCATTGATTCATCTCTGTTAGGGGTGAGCAAGCGGAACTGTCTGGACTGGTTAGTTCCGAGCGGTTTTAAAGCCGAGCAATCTGGTTCCCGATTCCAAAAAAATGGAACCGGAAATTTTTGGTTCGGTTCCCGATTCCGGAGGTGGAACCGCCCGCCCCGAACCGGACCGATACTATTCACTTACAAAATTATAAATAATTTTTTTCTTTTTTCCCTCACAATTTCACACACACTCTCTCTCTTAGTCCTTTTCTCCTTTTCTTTGTTTATCTTTCCCTTGGGTTAATGAATGTAAACAGAGGATTCGACAGAACAAACTCCCGGTTGCACACGTCCATCACGTCCTCTCCTGAGGACGGAGGGACGGAGGGAGGTGGAGGCTCAGAAACAAAATTAATAAAGCTCACAGAAATCTTACATGTGTTCATGACAGAGAAGAGCTAAGTCATCATGATGCGGAAGGCCCATTCTTCCTATGCTCTACGCGGGACTCTCCCTTAGAAACTGCACATGCAGTTTTTTTTTAGTTGTATAACAGGTTTTTTTAGCGTTAATTGGAACCAGAAACTGCTTGGGAACTAGACTGGACCAGGCGAGAACCGGACCGAACCGCCCAATCCTATTCGGTCTGGTTCTCGGTTCCTAGGAGAACCGGAAATCACCCGTGAACCAATCACCCCTAATCTCTGTACTTGTTGGTCATAGATTACTCATATGTGAATTTACACGTGCGTGCAAAATGGAATATGTCTTCTTATTACGTGCAATGTATAATAATGATGTCATATGCAATCTAATAGTAACATCGCATTGAAATCATTGGCCAGGGTTGTAATGAGAATAAATTGTTTACGTCTCATAAAAGTTGCATGTCAATTAGATTTGTGAAAATGATCGAATTTGTGACTTGACAAATATGTCCATGATTTTTATTCGATGTCCCCATGACATATTACTAGATGTCAATCATGGTTTGTAAGACCAAGAGGTTGATCGGGACAATCAATTATCTTGAAAATATTAATGTGTTAGTGCAAATCTTACTACTAGATTAGTAATTAACCTAGAGATGTTACACACCATAACCAATTAGGATGAAATTGAATGGGAAGGACAATATTGCAAATGTGTTTGCATTCACGGCAATCGATTGAGTATTAAATGAGATTCAATTTAAATTTTTGGTTACATACGCGTGTACACGTGATGTATGTGCGTGGATTAATTGGACACAATACGTGCCTTAAAGTGTGCATATGTTGGTTGAATATATATATATATATGTATATGTTATTATTATAATAATATTTAAAAAAATGACCGCCCACACACGGTCAAGCAACGGTAGTTTGTTGATCACACGGTCACCAAACCAACCATTGCAACGGTTTGCTGACCGCATGGTCACCAAACCATTGCATTGGTTGAAAAGGTGTTGCCGGCAGTTTTTCATGTGCATCTTCAACGAGAGAAAACAGTGAGATTTTTACGTGAGAGAGGAAAGATTCTCCTGTTGTTGATGATTAAAAAGGCGTAGAAATTATTTATACAAGATTGTTAGCACAATCGAAGTGTTGATTATCCGTGATAGTTTTTCTTCCGTTCAACATGAGATTGCTCCTCTAACAAATCTTAGGGAAGAGGTCCCTCCATGGATATGCCTTAATTTTACCTCTTTTCGTAACTAGATAGTAGCCTATTAACTACCTGGTAAGGATATAGATATGTGGAACGTTCAATAGGAAAGCAATTTAGTGGATCTTGAGGTTAGTCGAGTCCTTTATTATGTAAGCAGTAATTTGTGTGGTAATTAAGATTGTCCACCTACAAGAAATTCAAGAACTCTTCTACTTTCAAAAGTACATACAATTTCTTGCTTTTCTCCTCCGAAATAGTGAGAATGAACCCAAATTTTACGGGCAAGGTACAAAATGATTTCTCATATCTATATTTCCATAAATATAATAATAATTTTGGGTTGTCCGGCATTATATTAAATAAAACTCAAAATTCTGAAACCATGCAAAAGAATTTCGCCGCACAAGTCACGCTCTACGAATAACCAAACATGGAAATCCTTTCATGATGGATTTTCGGTACACAAAAGTTGGTCATGATGCATCCACGAAGGGCAAAGGAGAAGAAGAAAAGAAAAAGGGTTGAGCACTCTTTGCTTCTTTAATATAGCGATCTAGCGAGGCTACAAGGGTATAGATTGAAAACAAAGATAGGTTAGCTTGTACAGAGGATAGTGCCGGTAGGTGGGTACTAAGCTTAGGAACCTTTGCATTCAAGCTCGTCTTCTTCAGCAGGTGCATTTAATCGGTACTAAAGAATATGCATAAATTCCCAACCTTTTCTTGTATAAATAAGATTTCTCAATAATTTTTTGGTGCCGATCTCAATTATTATTTTTCTTTTTATCCACTCTCTCTCTCTCTCTCTCTCTCTCTCTCTCTCTCTCTCTCTCTCTCTCTCAAGCTGCAAATTATTCAAGCAAGGGAAGAAAGGGACATATCCTTAATGAACCACTCCTGTCGATGGAGGGACATAACAGGAGGAGGCAGGTCACTTCCCTTTCATCAGTCATTACTCGTCTAGGGAAGTTTCTTCCTGGTTTTTTGTCATATGGGTCATGCCCATAATTTAATTTATAGATGCTTTAAAACTAATTTATGACGATAATACCGTGTATTAAATGAATTTTCTCGGTAAAATTCCCACCGAACTGTCTTTTTTTTTTTTTACACTCCATTAATGAAATTGGAGGAAACGGGAGGGGTAATTACACCCGCCCTACATATTTTTGTATAATTAGAAGCAGCATAATTTTTTTTTCTGACCCTAAGGCTAAGATCACGTATATAACTATGTCAAATATTAGATTTTATGCCACATATTATCGCTCCGGAATTATTTTGTGGCCCGGTCGACTAAAGACATCTTTTTCCAAGGGGAAAAGATAGTGAAAGAAAAGGGAAAAATGATAAATAAATAGCGGTGAAGAGTTTCATCTAATAATAAATCTTGTGTGAAACTATCTTTGGCCAATCAAATTTCCCATCATAGTCCTTAACTTATATGTTTAGTTGTCCATCATCGTCATCATGCAATTTTATATTGGAAAATGCAAGGTGTTAAATAAGGCAATAGACTTGCAAGCGAACATCAATAAAATTCTCCAAAATTCTTGATGATATAAAGTTTGAAGGTCTTAGTCTAAAATTTGAAAGTTCTTTCGGATGTAGTAATTTTTTCTTTTTTTGCAAAAAGACATGGACAAATATCTTTCTTCTACCATGACACTTTGTGATATTGTTTACCTAGTGATCCCTTAGTAAAGTAATTTTCCGAAAAATTGTGGAGAAAGTCTTCTGACGGGAAATTTCATAACCAGTTAACCATCTCTGTTAAAAAAAAAGTCTCAAGTCAACAAAAGTTACGGCGAACAGAAAATATCACGCAATGGATGCCGTCAAAAGAAGTTCCCGTTGTCCCCGAAGAAAGTGCAAAGATGTTAATGTATACTTTGCATCCGAAATTTTGCTGCAAAAATATGGCTTATCAAATTTATTTTATTAATTTTATTGGACCGTTTTGGAATTAAAGAAATTCGGTTGAGAGCTGAACTGTCGGTGTTCCGTCACCCTTGGCTGGTGATTGTTCTTTCAGTTTGGCGTCCTTTCTAAGTGCACTTTTAAGTTCCATTTGTTTCATGGAAAATATAACGCTTTTTCAAAATGATAATATTTTTGAATATTTATTTATTAAAGGTCACTGGCTCGCCGACTCGAGCGAGGTCAAGGTAATACTATTAGAAACCATGATATTTAAAGGTAAATAAAGAAAACGGAAAATATTTTCCCCTTTCAAAAAAGCGGAAAACATTTTCCCTACTTTTGAATGTGTTTTTTTTATTGGTAGAAAATATTTTCCTTGACTATCTTATTTTTCCATGAAATGAATGTCGGAAAATTCGGAAATTACTTTTTGTGAAACGAACGGAGCCTTCAAAATAAAGTATTTATAGAAAATATTTTTCAAGAAGTCATTTTATTGGAAAATGACAATATTTTTTTGGTGCAGTTAAAACTTAAAAATAAATTTACAAATTTTTTATTCTTTCCTTTTTTTTTCTCTCTTGTTCATGGATGCTCGACTACCTTCGCTGCCGTTGCCCCCACCGCTGGACCGTAGCTACCGCCCCGACCGTCGGCGGCGGCGTTCTGACGGCGGGTTTATTGATAATTTGGTTGACATCGAGAATCGGTTGGCTATCCGAAAATGTTTTTTTTTTTACATTTTCCCTATTTTTATAGGAACATTATCCTTTGTTTGGAAAACATTTTACTTGGGAAGTTATTTTCCGCCCTCCGAACATCACAATTTTTGAAAGAATATTTTCCGCGAAACAAACGGATCATTATAATAAATAAATAAATTAACAAACAAAATGTCCCCAATTTTGTTTTTAGAAAATTTTGAAAAATACAAAATGAGGACGGAATATAACAAATTTAATTGAAAGGAGAAAAGAGGAATCGAGGGAGTACAGACCAGAAGTTTGTTTGGGCGCAGTGACGACCTACCCAACTCCCCCTCTTACGCAGCGGCAGACGTGGCGAGCAACCATTGGCCCATCTTCTTGCGCTGACTTTGACGTCTGATGGGGTCCTGTTGACCGTTCCATCTGGTCACGTTGCATTCAGTGTTGATGTAACACATGATCCGATACGTGCGTTGTATCCAATCCTGCCCGTGGGAATATTGTTCCGCGCGGCCTGGATTTTAGGGCGTCAATTTAGGGACTTCTTTTTTTTGTTCCATCTGCATTACGAAATTAATATATTCCATGGAATAATAGCATATTAAGAGAGTGTTAGGAAATACCAAACCTTGTTTCCATACGAAAAAAAAAGATAAAAAGAAATCATCTTCAAATTTATGAAACGCGAAAGGCCGAAAAAATAAAGTACTCCAAGCAATGAAGGGTTTTTTTAAATTTATTTCTTATGGCTGAAAAGGGTCAGAAGAGGCGACCAATGTCAACAAACTCTTTAAAAATTTTATGGGAAATCCACGTCCTTGGTAGAAATATTCCGTTCGGGTCATACTCATTGCTCACACTTTAGCGAGCCCATCACTTGCGAACCACCGAATGCAGTCAGACAAAGCCAAAAGTAATCTCGTATCCGATGCACCGGCCAAACCTGTGCGGTAAATGAATCAAGAATTCCCAAGGTCGAGAGGGATTGGGAGGCCCTCCAACTTGGGATCAAAGGGTCGTCATATGCCCATACTTTCAGTTCTCACATCAATAGCTGCTTCCAAACGCGCTCAAGATGTACCATTAAAAATAGATTTTATCGAAAGAGAAGGAGTGGGGGAGGGGGATTATTCACAAAAAAGTTTTCAATAAATGAAGGATGAATTTGACTAAATCGAAATGGCTTTTGTTGTATCCAATGGCCCTTTGTTTTTTCGTAGCAGCATAACAGCGAAGATGAGCAGGACAAAATTGAGGGCGCTTTCCCTCTTTAATGGCCCGAATTGCCAGACGTGGACTCCATCCACGTTGAGGCAATCCGGGTCTGGACAAAACGGAGAATCGTTGCGATGAGGACAGCGGGGGAGTGGTGGTGGTGGGTGTCCACTGTAGTTGGATATAAGCAAAAACGCTCGAACGACTTATTTTTTGGTTTCTTTTGTTTCACGTGGAATTCTTGCTTTGCAAACACGAAAGCTCTAACTAATGATGTGCTCGCTTCCCGAAAAAATGACCGATTTGAATAATATTTTTCAAAAAATAACCGTTTGAGTCATTTAAAATAATTAATAAATAAAAAATATCAATCTAAATTTAACTTTTGACTGGTTAATCTCATAAAATGCGCGTCCAGATGTGAAGCACCATAACGTGAATGCAATACTTGCTTCGTCCAAATCGAACGCGACTTCTCAATCGGCTTGCCAAGGGCTATTGCAATGGTTTGCTTTATTTTATCTTTAGGCTCCATTCATTTAACAGAAAATAATTTTTAGGAAAATATTTTTCGGATTTTCTTGTGTTCGTTTCACGAAAAATAAAATAGTCAAGGAAAATGAAAAAAACACATTCAAAAGTGATGAAAATGTTTTCCGCTTTTTAGAAAGTGAAAATATGTCACAATAGATAAAGTTTGATGTTTTTGGCATCACAAAAAAATAGATCATGATAAATGTGTCACGGTGGGTAAAGTTTATGATTTTTTTCATGATATTAGCCCTTATTCTTTTGCCAATTGATTTCAAAATCTTTTACAATTGTATTAAGTCAATTCATCCGACCAATTTTATCTAGCCGGCATCCTATGTGGCGTCGCTAATGCGGACGTAAATACTTTTTAATAATATATTTTCAAATTTTTTACGTTTTCTTTCTCTTTCCTTTTCCTTTTCTTCCCTTCCCTCTTCTCTGCTACTAGCTAGAGGTGAGGCCAACGAGACTAACCTCGTTCATAGATAGGCAAGGTCAAGCCCCACCTAGAGATAGCAAGATTAGGTTTACTAGTGGCTCCCCACTGGCTGGTTGTCGATCGACGACAAACTGCAGGAACAAGAAAAGGAAGGAGAAAAAAATGAGAAAACAAAAGTTACGACATTGTTAAAACATTATAAAAAATTGTCTACATCAATGATAGTAAAGTCACGTAATATGGCCAGTATCCCGATTGGTCAAAATTGGTCAAATGGACTGAGTTGGCACAATTGCAAAAGGTTTAAAAAGATTTTTTTTTTTTTGCAAAAGGTCAAAATTGGAAAATGGAAGGAGAGCATTTTCGCTTGCGCTATTGAGGAATTGGAATCTTTTGCAAGCGATTGGTCGGTACGTCTGTAAAGTAAGCTTCGATTGTCAAGAATCTCGCAAATAAAAAAATAATAGAAACACGCCGCCATGAATTTATATTATATTCACTGCAGCACTAATATCTTAAACCTTTCCTTCATGCCCGGGCAACACATGCACCTATTGTGCTTCAACTAAAAGATTTGACGCGAATCCAAAGTGGTCGCATCAATATTTTTTGAAGGAAAAGTGGCATCGGGATGTGGCTCCATGTGAACACCACATCGCAAAAAGATTAAGAGGGAAAAGGAGGACCAACAAAACAAATCCAACAAGAATTCAACGAGAAGAGAAAATATAATATAATTAGTATATTTTACGTACATATACTTTTTATACTCTTTCTAGAAACTTTTCCTCAGCTATAAAATAAAGGAATATAGCTCCAAACACCTAGATGAATAAGGATGTAAGAATATTTATGTCGATCCGTATCAATTAAATCAATCAAGTTGTAGATATCAATTGATTTATGAAATAGATACTCATACAAATTAATCATGTGCCAAGAATCAGATTTGAACTAGTGACATGAGGATTTTCAGTCCTTCGCTCTACCAACCGAGCTATCAATCTTCTTATATTATGAGAATGAAAATAACAATTAAATAATAGAAAGAAATACAATTTAAATAATTTGAATTATAATAAAAAAAATATTCGAAATCTAATATTATAATATTAATATAAAGGTGTAAATTGAATTGGAATCGACATGAGTAGAGTGTCTGGCCTAGCTAGGGATAAATCTTATTAAAAAGACGATGATTAAATAATTGTCATGAACTCATCGTAATAATTAGGGGTGAGTAATGGTCCAGGATCGATCCTGGACCTACCTCATGCAACCGGTCATGGTCGAGTTCTTAACATGAATGTGTCGGTCTTCGGTCATGAAATTTATAACTCTGTACTGTGCGGGTTGATCATTGATCTAGTTGGTATTTGGTCCTGAGGTTTTGGTCTTTGTTTTGCCATTCCTCGCTCGCCACCCACCTTGCCGCTATTTGTTGGCCTCACACCTCACTCGCCACCTGCCTTGCCCCTCCTAGCGGTCTCGGGTTGACCCTGGGATCGAACTGAACCTATAGGTTGGTTCAGTTCTCTGTCCCAAGTTCAACAGTTCGATCTATGGTTCCAAAAATTGAGAACCGATACTGTGCGGGTTGGTCATCAGGTTGAGTAATGGACTGGCCCAATCCAAATCATGCTCACCTCTAGTAATAAAAACAATCTCCTAGTGACCACCAAAAAAAAATTAAAACTATTATTTGGTCGATCCCTATAAGAATTTACGGCCCACAGTATCCCCGTCTCTCTCACGATTACTCAAATACTATCGCGTTGGCAAGATTCTAAATAAATAAATAAAAAGTTGGAACCAGAGGGAGCAAGAGAGAGATTGCACATGATCGGGGGTGCTTAAGGGGCGCCCCGGCCGTTTTGACTTAAGCCGTCAAAACGGCTGATGCTCGTGCAGGATACCCTTAAGACGCAACCTCACATTAACTCTATTTGTTTTGGACTCAGGTCCCGTTCAAAAGCGACCACGATATACAATGCTGAGTTGATTAGATAGCACCGTTCGTTTTCCGGCGTTCCCCAGTCAAGAATCGAGACTAAAAGCGTCCGACCTTTATTGTTAACATATCCCCGGTCGAATCACCGTCCGCGACTGGAATTCTTCGTTGTTTGGTTGCATCTGCAAACGACATCAGCCACAATTGACCTCAGATCACGACTTTTTGGCACGACTGTTTGGCACTACCCAACACTTAGCGTTTCTTTTATCTCACGCTGAGTGAAACTCGCTTTCCTTTGCAGGTTGCGTAGGGATTGGGCCGCGTTTAACATCAGTCCCACCGGTTTGCTCTGTTCTTCTTGTTAAGGTAAAATGCAAGCAACTTCTTCTGCTCATTACACACCTCGCCGAAACTCCGCTTTCAATCATCTCCATCTCACGCTGGGATCATTCAATTTCCTTGATCTATTGTGATAAAAGAAAGTGTTTCATTTTTTAATAAAGTAGAATCTTTTCGAACAATTACTACATTTTTTTTTATGAATTTGATGCTTGCGACAATGTTTGCAAACTCACAGCTGGTGTTGGACTCCAGATAATTTTCTTGATGGAGAGCTACAATTGTTCACAAAATTGTCAGGGTTCCCTATACTTCCCTTCTCCAGTGGCAGGGAACGTTCCGATTTCGATAACGTTGAAAGGCGAGGACACACCATGGTGGAAGTCTCCACGGTCGCTCAGCATCACCATCACCATCAGCATAGTTGTCGTCGTCGATGTAGGCGGCACTGCCCTTTTGAGATCTCGTCGTGTTCGTACAAACAAAACAATAACATCGTCGTCCAGCTCATCGTCGTCTCAGTCCAGCTCATTGTCTCAGGAGAGTCTGCGTTGGTGGAGTCTACGTTGGTGGAGTCTGCGTTGGTGGATTCTGCGTTGGTGGACTCCACCGCCTCCGCCTCCACCGCCTCCATGCTCACGGCCATGCTCACAGCCAGACTTATGCTCGCCGCCCTCGGAATGGTGTCCGTATAGTCCGTGTTCTCATGAGATGACAGAATTATCATGGCGGCAGGTATAGCTGAAGGGATTTTTTAGGACTGTAAAGTGACATGTTGTCTACTCTACTGCATATCTTTGAAGATTCGATGCAATAAATAAATTTAGTATTGAAGGAAATAATTTTTATGTGCGTGTTCACCTTTTTTTTTTTTTTTGTAATTCCTACTTAAAATGTTGTAATACACAATATCTTTGACAGTTGTGGGACTAATAGACTTGATTTATTTTTTATTTTCGACTGCCGTGAATGATTTTGGCTCAGTTCTGAAGAATTACTACAAACAACCGTCACAACAGAGTGACAAAAAGGTTAAAAAAACAAAAAATGAAACAACTCACATCTCAGACTATGACTTGGAAAACGACATCAATTATTGTTGCGATCCTGTCGAGAGCGAATTAAATTCTTTTGAGAAAGTTGATGGATTATGAAGCTGGCGTGAACAATTCCTCTCGTGAGATAGCACATACGCTTCCTAATCCTTATCGGTTTGTAATTTTATCAACTGCACAGGTCAGATTATCTTAAGAGTCGCCATTAATTGATTATGGATTTATTAAAATCTCAAAAGGATGTGGAAGTGCATTTGACTTTTCTGACGAGTTTAAAAACTTGATTATGTCTAACTAATCTAGTACCCAAATCAGACTCTGTGACAAGCTCGAAAAGTTGGTGGAGAAAAGACTCCTTTGACTGATGGTGGCCGGTGGCCAATAGCGGAGGCCTCGGCGGAACTTGGCTGAGAGAGGACAGAGAGAGTGAGGGAGAACTTGTCAGAGAGGACTAGAGAAGTGTGGGTGAAATTACTCAAAAAGTCAGAAATATATTGTACTAGTGCCAATTATGCCAAAGGCATTTCAATTGTATCAATTGAGTTATAAACATCTTTGCAAATTTTCAATTTAAGTTAGTTGGATCAATCCGAAAATCATTAACTTCCCATCGTAGTCCTTAACTTATATGTTTAGTTGTCCATCGTCATCATCATACAATTTTATATTGGAAAATGCAAGGTAAAAAATATAGGCGATAGACTTGCAAGCGAACATCGATAAAATTCTCCAAAATTCTCGACGGTCTAAAGTTTGAAGGTCTTAGTCTAAAATTTGAATGTTCTTTCGGATGTAGTAATTTCTTTTTTCTGCAAAATGACATGGACAAATATTTTTCTTCTACCATGACACTTTGTGATATTGTTTACCTAGTGATCCCTTAGTAAAGTAATTTTCCGAAAAATTGTGGAGAAAGTCTTTTGACGGGAAATTTCATAACCAAATAACCATCTCTGTTAAAAAAAAAAAAAGTCACAAGTCAACAAAAGTTACGGCGAACAGAAAATATCACGTAACGGATGCGCGATACCACGTGTATAATCATGTCAAAAGAAGTTCCCGTCGTCTTCGAAGAAAGTGCAGAGATGTGAATGTATACTTTGCATCCGAAATGTTGCTGCAAAAATAGGGCTTATCGAATTTATTTTATTAATTTTATTGACCCGTTTTGGAATTAAAGAAATTCGGCTTAGAGTTGAACTGTCGGTGTTCCGTCACCCTTGGCTGGTGATTGGTTTTTCAATTTGGCGTCCTTTCTAAGTGCACTTTTAGATTCTATTCGTTTTATCGAAAATATAACATTTATGAAAAATGATAATATTTTCGGATATTTATTTATTCAATGCCACTGGCTCGCCAACTTGAGCAAGGTCGAGGTAATACTTTTAGAGGCCGCAACATTTAAAGGTAAATAAAGAAAACGGAAAATATTTTCCACTTTCAAAAAAACGGAAAACATTTTCTCCACTTTTGAATGCATTTTTTTTATTGGTGAAAAATATTTTCCTTGACTATCTTAGTTTTCCGTGAAATGAACGTCGAAAAATTCAGAAATTATTTTTCGTGAAACAAACGGAGCCTTCAAAATAAAGCATTTTTAGAAAATATTTTTCAAGAAATCATTTTCTTGGAAAATGATAATATTTTTTTTGTTTGTTTGAAACTTAAAAATAAATTTACAAATTTTTTGTTCTTTCCGTTTTTTTTCTTGTTCATGAACGCTCGACTACCTTAGTTGCCGCTGTTGCTGCCGCCACCGCCGAATCAGAGCTGCCGCCCCGACCATCGGCGGCGGCGGCGACGTTCTGTCGACGGGTTTATTGATAATTTGGTCGACATCGAAGATTAGTTAGCTGCCATAAAAATGTTTTTTTTTAAAGAAAACATTTTTCTTATTTTTATAAGAACATTTTCCTTGTGGAGTTATTTTCCGCTCTCCGAACACCATAATTTTCGGAAGAATATTTTCTAAGAAACAAACGGAGCATTAATGTTTTGAGAAGTTGAGGAAATAATAAATTAATTAATTAATTAACAAACAAACAAAATGTCCCCAATTTTGTTTTTAGAAAATTTTGAAAAATACAAAATGAGGACGGAATATAAGAAATTTAATTGAAGGGAGAAAAAAGGATTTGGGGGAGTACACGCCAGAAGTTTGTTTGGGCGCAGTGACGACCTGCCCAACTCCCCCTCTTACGCAGTAGCAGACGTGGCGACCAACCATTGGCCCATCTTCTTGCGCTGACTTTGACGTCTGATGGGGTCCTGTTGACCGTTCCATCAGGTCACGTTGCATTCAGTGTTGATGTAACACATGATCCGATACGTGCGTTGTATCCAATCCTGCCCGTGGGAATATTGTTCCGCGCGGCCTGGATTTTAGGGACGTCTTTTTTTTTTGTTCCATCTGCATTACGAAATTAATATATTCCACGGAATAATAGCATATTAAGAGAGTGTTAGAAAATACCAAACCTTGTTTCCATACGAAAAAAAAAAGATAAAAAGAAATCATCTTCAAATTTATGAAACGCGAAAAGCCGAAAAAAAAAGCACTCCAAGCAACGAAGGGTTATTTATTTATTTTTTATGGATGAAAAGGGTTAGAAGAGGCGACCAATGTCAACAAACTCTTTGAAAAATTTATGGGAAATCCACGTCCTTGGTAGAAATATTCCGTTCGGGTCATACTCATTGCTCACACTTTAGTGAGCCCATCACTTGCGAACCACCGAATGCAGTCGGACAAAGCCAAAAGTAATCTTGTATCCGATGCACCGGTCAAACCTCTGCGGTAAATGAATCAAGAATTCCCGAGGTCGAGAGGGATTGGGAGGCCCTTCAACTCAGGATCAGGAGGGTCGTCATATGCCCATACTTTCAGTTCTCGCATCAATAGTTGCTTCCAAACGCGCTCAAGATGTTACATAAAAAATAGATTTTATCGAAAGAGAAGGAGCTGGGGAGGGGGATTATTCACAAAAAAAGTTTTCAATAAATGGAGGATGAATTTGACTAAATCGAAATGGCTTTTGTTGTATCCAATGGGCCTTTGTTTTTTCCGTAGGAGCACAACAGCGAAGATGAGCAAGACAAAACCGGGGGCGCTTTCCCTCTTTAATGGCCCGAATTGCCAGACGTGGACTCCATCCACGTTGAGGCAATCCGGGTCTGGACAAAACGGAGAATCGTTGGGATGAGGACGGCGGGGGAGTGGTGGTGGTGGGTGTCCACTGTAGTTGGATTTAAGCAAAAACGCTCGAACGACTTATTTTTCGGTTTCTTTTTGTTTCACGTGGAATTCTTGCTTTGCAAACACGAAAGCTCTAGCTAAGGATGTGCTTGCTTCCCGAAAAAATGACCGATTTGAATAATATTTTTCAAAAAATAATCGTTTAAGTCGTTTAAAATAATTAATCAATTAAAAATATCAATCTAAATTTAACTTTTGATTGGTTAATCTCATAAAATGCGCGTCCAGATGTGAAGCACCATAACATGCGCAAGACTTGCTTCATCCAAATCACTTCTCGATCAGACTGTCGAGGGCTATTGCAATGGTTTGCTTTATTTTATCTTTAGGCCCCGTTCATTTCATGGCAAATAACTTCTAGGAAAATATTTTCTGGATTTTTTTTTGCATTCGTTTCATAAAAAACAAAATAGTCAAGGAAAATGGAAAAAAAAAACACCTTCAAAAGTGAGGAAATTTTTTTCCGCTTTTTAGAAAGTGAAAATGTGTCACAATAGGTAAAGTTTGATGTTTTTGGCATCACAAAAAAATAGATCAGGATAAATGTGTCACAGTTGGTAAAATTCGAGGTTTTTGGCATCACAAAAAAATAGTTCAGAGTAAATGTGTCACAGTGTGTAAAGTTTGTGATTTTTTTTCATGATATTAGCCCTTATTCTTTTGTCAATTGATTTCAAAATCTTTTACGATTGTATTAAGTCAATTCATCCGACCAATTTTATCTAGCAGGCATCCTATGTGGCGTCACTAATGCGGACGTAAATACTTTTTAATAATATTTTTTCAATTTTTTTACATTTTCTTTCTCTTTCCTTTTCCTTTTCTTCCCTTCCCTCTTCTCCGCTACTAGCTAGAGGTGAGGCCAACAGGACCGACCTCGTTCATAGATGGGCTAGGTCAAGCCTCACCTAGAGATAGCAAGATTAGGTTTGCTAGTGGCTCCCCACTGTCTGGTTGTCGATCGGCGACTAACGGGAGGAAAAAGAAAGGGATGGAGAAAAAAAAAAGAGAAAACAAAAGTTACAACATTATTAAAACATTATCAAAAATTATCTACATCAATGATAGTAAAGTCACGTAATATGGCCAGTATCCTGGTCGGTCAAAATTGGTCAAATGGACTGAGTTGGCACAATTGCAAAAGGTTTAAGAAGATTTTTTTTTTTGGGCAAGAAGTAATGTCATGGGTTTAATGGTTGACGTAATTTATTTGCTAAACGTTTCATTGCGCAATTTATCAGTATGCCTAAAAGGCCACTCATCTGGATAAAATTGGGCCTACTTAACATTGCTGGAAAACGGAAGGAGAGCATTTTCGCATGCGCTATTAAGGAATTGGAATCTTTTGCAAGCGATTGGTCGGTACGTCTGTAAAGTAAGCTTCGATTATCAGGAATCTCACAAATAAAAAAATAATAGAAACACGCCGCCATGAATTTATATTATATTCACTGCAGCACTGATATCTTAAACCTTTTCTTCATGCCCGCGCAACTCATGCACCTATTGTGCTTCAACTAAAAGATTTGACGCGAATCCAAAGTGGTAGTATCAATATTTTTTTAAGGAAAAGTGGCATCGGGATGTGGCTCCATGTTCATGTGAACACCACATCGCAAAAAGATTGAGAGGGAAAAGGAGGACCCAAAAAACAAATCCAAAAAGAATTCAAAAAGAAGAGAAAATATAATATAATTTGTATATTTTACGTACATATACTTTTTATACTCTTTCTAGAAACTTTTCCTCAGCTATAAAATAAAGGAATATAGCTCCAAATACCTAGATGAATAAGAATGTATCATGATATATACTATTAAAGAATATTTATGTCGATTCGTGTCAATTAAATCAATCAAGTTGTATATATCAATTAATTTATGGAATAGATACTCATACAAATTAATCATGTGCCAGGAATCGGATTTGAACTGGTGACATGAGGATTTTCAGTCCTCCGCTCTACCAGCCGAGCTATCGACCTTCTTATATTATGAAAATGAAAATAATAATTAAGTAATAGAAAGAAATACAATTTAAATAATTTGAACTAGAATAAAAAATATTCGAAATTTAATATTATAATTATAATATTAATATAAAGGTGTAAATTGAATTGGAATCGACTTGAGTAGAGTGTCTGGCCTAGCTAGGGATAAATCTTATCAAAAAGACGATGATCAAATAATTGTCATGAACTCATCGTAATAATTAGGGATGAGTAATGGTCCAGGGTTGATCCTGGACCGGCCTTATGCAACCGGTCATGATCGAGTTCTTGAGACAAATGTGTCGGTCTTTGGTCCTGAAATCTCTAACTCGATACTGTGCCGGTTGGTCATTGGTCCTGTTGGTCTTTGGTCTTGAGGTTTTGGTCTTTGTTCTGCCAGTCCTCGCTTGCCGCTATTTGTTGGCCTCGCGCCTCACTCGCCACCCGCCTTGCCCCCTCTTAGCGGTCTCGGGTTGACCCTAGGATCAGACCGAACCCATAGGTCGGTTTGGTCATCGGTTCCAAGCTCGACAGTTCGATCAACGTTTCCAAAACTTGAGAACCGGCACTGTGTGGGTTGGTCATCATGTTGAGTGATGGACTAACCCAATTCGAATCATGCTCACCCCTAGTAATAAAAACAATCTACTGGTGACCACAAAAAAAAAAATTAAAACTATTATTTGGTCCATCCCTATAAGAATTTAGGGCCCACAGTAGCCCGTCTCTCTTACGATTACTCAAGTACTATCGTGTTTGCAAGATTCTAAATAAATAAAAATAATAAAAAGTTCGAACTAGAGGGAGCAAGAGAGATTGCACATGATCGGGGGAGCTTAAGGGGTGCCCCGGCCGTTTTGACTTACCCGGCGTAAGCCGTCAATCTTGACGGGGGGCCATCAGCAAAGATTCAGCTGATGCTCGTGCAGGATACCCTTAACACGCAACCTCACATTAACTCAATTTGTTTTGGACTCAGGTCCCGTTCAAAAGCGACCGCGATATCCAATGCTGAGTTGATTAGATAGCACCGTTCGTTTTCCGGCGTTCCCCAGTCAAGAATCGAGACTAAAAGCGTCCGACCTTAATTGTTAACATATCCCCGGTCGAATCACCGGCCGCGACTGGAAGTCTTCGTTGTTTGGTTGCATCTGCAAGCGATATCATTCACAATTGACGTCAGATCAAAACGACTGTTTGGCGCGACTGTATGGCACGGACCAACACTCAGCGTTTCTTTTATCTTTTCGGGTCATCGCTTCTTCGTCGTTTCCTTGCATCTGCAAACTGTATCATTGACAGCAGACATCAGGTCATGACACTACCCAGACCTTTTCTGTCCTGTTTCTCTGCCATCAATTCCAACGTGCTTCCTCCCTTTTAATAACACCGTTGACGAGTTGACCAAAACGCTATACAGGGCCATTATAATGAGAGCCCGGCTTAGTGAAACTCGCTTTCCTTTGCAGGTTGCGTAGGGATTGGAGCGTTTGATATCACTCCCACCGGTTTGCTCTGTTCTTCTTGTTAAGGTAAAATGCAAGCAACTTCTTCTGCTCATTACACACCTCGCCGAAACTCCGATTTCAATCATCTCCATCTCACGCTGGGATCATTCAATTTCCTTGATCTATTGTGATAAAAGAAAGTGTTTCGTTTTAGAATAAAGTAGAATCTTTTTGAACAATTACTACATTTATTTTTTATGAATTCGATGCTTGCCACAATGTTTGCAAACTCACAACTTGTGTTGGACTACAGAGAATTTTCTTGATGGAGAGCTACAATTGTTCACCAAATTGTCCGGGTTCCCTATACTTCCCTCCTCCGGTGGCATGGAACGTTCCGATTTCGATAACGTTGAAAGGCGAGGACAAACCATGGTGGAAGTCTCCGAGGTCGCTCAGCATCACCATCACCATCAGCATAGTCGTCGTTGCCGCTGTAGGCACCGGTGCCCTTTTGAGACGTCGTCGTGATCCTACGTACAAAACAAAACCCCCGTCGTCTTTGCAGACTCCACCGACGCAGCCCCCTTCGCAGACTAAACCACCGTCTTCACAGACTTCACTAAGGCCGCCGCCTTCGCCTCCGCGTCCATCATCTCCTTGGACTCATCCGCTGCCTCCGTGGACTCCACAGCCGACACTTCTGCCGCTGCCTCCGCCATTGCCGCCGCGACCACCGCCACGACCATGGTCATCATGCTCACAGCCATACTTATGCTCGCCGCCCTCGGAATGGTGTCCGTATAGTCCGTGTTCTCATGAGATGACAGAATTATCGTGGGGGCCTTAGCTGAAGGAATTTTTGAGGACTATACAATGACATGTCGTCTACTCTACTATATATCTTTGAAGATTTGATGCAATAAATAAATTTTGTGTTGAAGGAAATAATTTTTATGTGCGTGTTCACTTTTTTTTTTGGTAATTCCTACTTAAAATGTTGCAATACACAAAATCTTTGAAAGTTGTGGGACTAATAGACTTGATTTATTTTTTTATTTCGACTGCCATGAATGATTTTGGCTCAGTTCCGAAGAATTACTGCAAAAACCCTAAACAACAAAGTGACAAAGAAGGTTAAAAAACAAAAACAAAAACCGAAACAACTTGACATCTCCGACCATGACTTGGAAAACGACATCAATTATTGGGATTGCCACGATCCTGTCGAGAGCGAATTAAATTCTTTTGAGAAAGTTGATGGATTATAAAGCTGGCGCGAACAATTCTTCTCGTGAGATAGCGCCTACGCTTCCTAATCTCGATCAGTTTGTAATTTTATTTCTCAATTCTGCATAGGTCAGATTATCTTAGAGTTGCCATTAATTCATTATAGGTTTATTAAAATCTCAAAAAGGATGTGTATTATTACATATATCTTATCATGTGTTTAGTTTATGACATATATAACGGGATAAAGGCGGATATAAGGAAAATATAGTCTAGATAATATTATCCCATAGGAGAGGTGGAATAAGGGTAGATGAAATTTATTTTATATAAGTTATTTATATCTCTAATAAGCTTCTTAAGTAATAAAACTAAAATAATAATAATATATAAATAGTTTTTGAATTCCTACACTAAAAGAAAATTAGAAATAACTAAAAGATGGTTTTCTTTTTTAGTTATTTTTATTCTTATTTATACATTTGAATATATTTTGTATGTATTTATTATCTATAAAATAACAGATTGTAGGTACAATAGTATAGTTTATTATTTGATAAAATTTTTATTAAGGAATGACGGAAGGGAATACATAAGAAAATAGAAAAATCATAAAAATGAAGTAAAAGAACCCAAATTTTAAATGATCAAATTCAAACTTGAAAATAATCTCTCTAATTCTAAAAGAAATAGGGACAATGAAATTTCTAAATTAAAAAACAAACTATGCTTTCCGTCTCCTTTTCTTCTATATCTTTGGTTCATGTTGAAGTAAAAGAATAGTGGAGATTAGAGGGATTAGGAATCGATCGTAAGAATTAAAAGCGATTAAGCGGACCACGTGCAATTTTTTTTTTAAAGAAAGAAGTGGACCATGTGCAATGTTCATGTCATGGCCCGCCATATGAGAGCACAATTCAACGCATGCTTGTCCATGAAGTGAGATGAAAAAGGCATGTGATGAAAAGATGAGGTGGGTCATGAGGATTGAACAACAACAATAAAAGTCGACCGACGACTTTAACTAAAAGACGCCCACCCGTTTTGTTGGATAGAAGAGAGCCATTATGATGACAGGCCGCCTAATCAAGATTCCCACTTCTTTGTTGTTTTCTGTAAGAATTCTACCAATAACACCAGTCGCTGCTTTGCACGGCTCATCTTGATAAGGTACTATGTTCTCAATCATTTCGTTGTTGTTTGTTCACGGTTCATCTCATCCATTACTTGATGACATAACAAGAGATTCGACGTAAGACTTTGTTGGATGTATGCCCTAAAGCAATGATGTAATAATTATATGTTAGGATTTGAAGTTGTATTTTTAATCTTATGGCAAAGATGTACTTATTCATTTGTCCAATTATTGCTATGAATAATTCAATAAGATCAGTTGTGACTGGATCTATTCTTCAGACGTTAAGAATATGTGTGACGGGTACATAGTTAAACTGAATCTTTAAATTGTTCCTGATCAATGGATTATTAATCGGAAATTAATAATCCCGATGAGACAAGTGTGCTTTAATTTCGTCATTAAGTATTGGATACTTAAGGAGATGACGAGTCACAATTCATTGGGTATTGGGATATCTGAATTATTACACGGGTGCTTGTATCAGATAAGTTCACTGAACGTAACACGTGTAGAACAATTAGCAACATGGAAGCTTTTAGCGGAGTCAATGTTTAATCGTTCATACTCTAGTCTTTTGTAAATAATCCTTAGACTTGAGGTGCAATGTTAACTTGTATGTCAGATGACAATGATTCACCAGTGCACATATTGATGGTTCATTGATTCATCTCTGTTCGGGGTGAGCAAGCGGAACTGCCCAGATAATTTGGTTCCGAGCGGTTTTAAAGCCGAGCAATCTGGTTCCCGATTCCAAAAAAATGGAACCAGAAATTTTTGGTCCGGTTCCCAATTCCGGAGGTGGAACCGCCCGCCCCGAACCGGATCGATACTATTCACTTACAAAATTATAAATAATTTTTTTTCTTTTTTCCCTCACAATTTCACACACACTCTCTCTTAGTCCTTTTCTCCTTTTCTTTGTTTATCTTTCCCTTGGGTTAATGATGTAAACAGAGGAATTGACGGAACAAACTCCCGGTTGCACACGTCCATCACGTCCTCTCCTGAGGACGGAGGGACGGAGGGAGGTGGAGGCTCAGAAACAAAATTAATAAAGCTCGCAAAAATCTTACATGTGTTCATGACAGAGAAGAGCTAAGTCATCATGATGCGGAAGGCCCATTCTTCTTGTGTTCTGCGCGGGAACGAAATCGACACTCTCCCTCAGAAACTGCACATGCAGTTTTTTTAGTTGTATAACAGGTTTTTTTAGCGTTAATTGGAACCGGGAACTTCTCAGGAATCGGACCGGACCGCCCAATCTTGTTCGGTCAGGTTCTCGGTTCCTAGGGGAACCGGCAATCACCCGTGAACCAATCACCCCTAATCTCTGTACTTGCTGGTCATAGATTATTCCTATATGAATTTACACGTGCGTGCAAAATGGAATATGTCTTTTTATTACGTGCAATGTATAACAATGATGTCATATGCAATCTAATAGTAACATCGCATTGAAATCATTGGCCAGGGTTGTAATGAGAATAAATTGTTTACGTCTCATAAAAGTTGCATGTCGATTAGATTTGTGAAAATGATCGAATTTGTGACTTGACAAATATCTCCATGATTTTTATTCGATATACCCATGACATATTACTAGATGTCAATCATGGTTTGTAAGATCAAGAGGTTGATCGGGACAATCAATTATCTTGAAAATATTAATGTGTTAGTGCAAGACTACTAGATTAGTAATTAACCTAGAGATGTTACACACCATAACCAATTAGGATGAAATTGAATGGGAAGGACAATATTGCAAATGTGTTTGCATTCACGGCAATCAATTGAGTATTAAATGAGATTCAATTTAAATTTTTGGTTACATACGCGTGTACACGTGATGTAAGTGCGTGGATTAATTGGACACAATACGTGCCTTAAAGTGTGCATATGTTGGTTGAATATATATATATATATATATATATGTTATTATTATTATAATATTAAAAAAATGACCGCCCACACACGGTCAAGCAACGGTAGTTTGTTGATCACACGGTCACCAAACCCACCATTGCAACGGTTTGCTGACCGCATGGTCACCAAACCATTGCATCGGTTGAAAAGGTGTTGCCGGCAGTTTTTCATGTGCATCTTCAACGAGAGAAAACAGTGAGATTTTTACGTGAGAGAGGAAAGATTCTCCTGTTGTTGATGATTAAAAAGGCGCAGAAATTATTTACACAAGATTGTTAGCACAATCGAAGTGTTGATTATCCGTGATAGTTCTTCTTCCGTTCAACATGAGATTGGATGTATGTTTGAACTAGAGGTCCGACGATTATGGGACTCAAATCGAGAACAATTGAACCAAGTTATTTTAGACATATTAAGAGAGGTAATTCGTGAAAACCCTATTGTTGATATGATTTTTTGATTAAGACGCATGAAAAACCCCTTTGGAGATAGTTGTATAGATTAGTTCTTCCGTTATGATAGTTGTATAGATTAGTTCTTCCGTTATGGTTTTGTTTATTCGCCTATTACTTGTCACATGAAATTCCAATCGAGTTTGCTGCGGGTATTGAGTGTTGACATCCAGATGGGAAGTAATTTTTTCATTTATCGAGAAGACTTGGTTCTATTTGAGTGTCATCTTTTCTCTCCACTCAACCCTTCCGCTAATTTTATTAGTGAATAACAGTGCTAGTAACAATAAGATAATACTTAAAACACCTACATTTTACAATTTCGTTAGGTGGGCACGACTCAGTTCTCAACACAGATATGTGCGTGTCACAGAACAGCTCTTTTTCCCATATCCCATTCCGAAACTAGAAACCCCGATGCACTTTTCACATTGCCCGCAAAATAATAATGCAGTAACTTTGGAATAGAACGTTCTCGGCAGGTTCTCCGTGGCGAATGCAGCACAGGGACAAAACTGAAACCAGTAGCCAAATGCATAAACTGGAAGCATGTGCTGTCTCTTTGTCATCTAAAGTTTCTTGGCAATGGAGCTGACATCATTGACCTGCGACCAAACACATCACAAGAGATTCCTAAACTTCGAGGAGGCGACTGGACTGGAGTGCTTTCATCAAATGATGCATGTGGGCTGCGCCATTCCCATCTCGTTTGACTGCAAGCGAAGCTGACTTCTCGCTACGAACCGCGTCGTCGCCTTCAATGAATGCTTTCTGAGTCATCCGCTCTGAAGTGGGCCTCAAGCTGCACGGGAGGTCTAAGGACGGGAAGAAGAGAAACTGGGTTTTCTCTATTTCCTCCCCCATGAGCTGGGGCCAATTCAGACGGGGAAAATGCACATGTCGCTAATATCTTTTTTTTTTTTTTTGTGCAGTGGTTTGGCGAATGTAAAGTGGTTAGAGCACATGAGGTGTCGCCTACCGAATGAGACCAAGCATGGGATGAAGGAAGTAATGGTCATAAACAAAACAAAAAGAAGAGGCTCTTTCTTTCAAAAATTTCAAGTCTACCCGTGATCAGCCGATGCTCGGTATAAATATAGCCAAAATACGAGCTATATATTCAATTCTTTTTCTTCTTGATGTGTTGTAACAAATTAATCATTTCCGCTCCACCTAGAAGTCGAGTGACGACAATCATCACTAAGCACATGCCTACTCACTCTAACAACAATAAAAGACGAGAGACGACTTGACTAAAACAAGCACACCGTCTTGAGGGATAAAAGAGAGCCACTATAATGATAGGCCACCTAACGAAGATTCGCACTTCCTTGCTGGTTTGTGTAAGAATTCTACCAATAACACCAGTCGCTGGCTTGCTCAGCTCTTCTTGATAAGGTACGAGCAATCACCTCATTTGACTCTTCGATTTATACTCTGTTTTCAATCATCTCGTTCTTGCAGTCGGGTCGCATAATCTTGTATGTGATCAAAAGGTGTTCCGTTTCTAGAAAAGTATTCTCTTTTCGAACAACTACTTCTTTTCTTATGTATTGCCTTTAAACTCTTCACTTGCATTGAACCACGCAGGTTTTTCCTGATGCAGAACAATGGTTGTCTGCAAAATTGTCCAGGAAACTTCTCGTACTACCCTCCTATAGTCATCCCGATTACAGTCTCGTCCAATGACAATGACGGCAACATTTCGTGGTCGAATACTCCAGGATGGGTCATCGCCGGCATCGTCATCCTCCTCGTCCTTGTCTGCGTTTTGTTTCTCTTCATCGTACGTGCTTCCAAGGCCGACGTCAACGTAGAAGGTGAACTTCCAATTGATCTGGGATGTTTTCAAATTAATATTAAGGGAGGCACCCCCTCCAAAGAATAATAATCTGGAACCTTCTATGCATGTTTCTGTGTGAAACTCAAATCATGTACAATGACAGATCGTCTGCTCTAGTGTCTTTCGAGATTTGATGCAACAAATAATTGTGCTCGAGAGAGAGAAAAAATTGCAATGAAGGTTTTACTGCATTACAGCAGCTCTATGGTCCATCAAGAAATGGATCTTCCGATTATAACAAATTATTACTATCTGCATTTCTTGCTAAGTCCTATACGAAACTGTTGCAATACAGAAAATCTTGATAGCCTTACGATCAACCAACGAGATTTACTTTTGCCTTCTTTGATTGTCATCGAGAGTTCCGGGCAAGGTCCAGCTAGTTTTACGGTTCATTAATTTATAATGGTGTTGTTGGGCCCACAAGCTTCCATTTCTAAGAGGTGGGAAACCGAAAGAGCAAATGCGCCGCGGAATGGGTTCCCTCTAGTTTATTTAACCAAATAAAATCCAAGTGATAATGTTCAAGTAATGAAGAGTATAAGAGATAGGGATGCATCTTCTGACTGGTGGATATATTGCTCCAACGTCCAATGACAAAAAAGATTTTAGTGTTCAAAAATTTAATGTTCAAAAAATGTTGCTCCAACTTCTGACCATACTAGAGTTTTGGACTCCACGAACATATGTAACGGCGGAACAGATCACACAGACATCAACGATTTGACATGGTTTTAGTTTATATTTGTTGATCATTCTTTAATTACAATCCCTCTTAGACAATGGAGTTCGTACCACTGTAAGAAGAGATGGATAACCAAATGAGAGAGAGTGATATCTTCGACACTAATAATCTCGCCACTAGTCCATTATTATCTCTTTAGTTTTTTTTCTTTTATCTCGTACAATGGGTACGTAAATTTGGATAGTTTTGTATATCTTGACTTAGGTCAATGGGGAGCACTCCTGTTCGACCATCTTCGATTCAACTCGATCCGTCCATGTGCTAGGCGACATTTTGTATTCACAGAACCAGTATACAAAACAAATAAGAAAATTTGTACGTTATAGTTTTTATAGCTGCCTTAAGTTTGCGAGGAATGATCATGAAAGACTCAACGGCTTCCTGTCCTAGGTCTAGAGCGAAAGCATCGGAGACGGCATTTGCTTCATGATGAGATCCAGTTTCACATGCAGTCCAAAGGAGCAAAAATCTTTTTGCAAGCAGTGAGAAGTAGGTCGACAATATAGATCTTGCAGAAGTATTGTCTCACATCACTTGAAAATTAATTATAAATACTATTTATATTCACGTGATCTCCTCCTATCAAACGATCTAAGTTTTAAGATCGCACTATCTAACATAATACCATAGTCTCGTTAGTCAAACTAAACATGCCACTTTGCAAGTGGCTTACCTACTGATTTTAGTAGTCTCTTTGCATTTGCCATAAATGAGAACTTGCTAAGAACCCTATTAAAAGTCTGCTATCACCATTAATTAATGAACATCCAAAGGTGTCGCATGAAGCTTCATTGAGCGACTCACATTTCTATTTGCCTTTTAAGCTCCGTTTATTTTGTAAAAAATACGTGATTTTAAAAAATAAAAAATGATTACTTATGTCGTTCAAAATAATTAATCAATGAAAAATATTTTCATTATCAACCAAAATTTATATTTAAACATTTTCATATATGATGCTAAATATTTTTTGTTCATTCACTTTTGTAAGAATTATGATCGATTATTTCTAGAAAAGTGTCTTTCAAGTTATTTATTTTCTACGAGACATGCAAAATCTTATAGTAGCAAGACTTTTAGGGATATAATTATCTAAAAAAATCTTAAATCTATTGTGCAGCAATCAATTCAGTCATAATTTATTTCTATTTTGTCATGTTAGCTTTAAAGATTTTGATAATCTACCAATTTAGTCATAAATAGTAGACTAGTTGCTAATATAGTCCTTCCATCTACATTTCATCAGAAATCATTGACATGACAACGTTGGCAATCATATCACGTGAGACAACTAGTGTGCATGTCGATGATTTGCGGTCAAAATTGGTCGAAAGAACAATATATTGTCAAATTATCAAAATGTTTCGAATTAAATTGACAAAATTGAAAGTTTATGACCAAAGTAACAGCTGTGTAATAGGTTTAGGATTTTCGGACATCTTCCCGTCTTTTAGGTCATGACTAATTCAAGATCTCTAACCGCACATCGCAGCTTAATCTCCGGCAACACCATATAATGGCAGAGAAACGTTGATGTTGCGGCAGGATGAAAAGTCAAAGCTGCCGGATTTAAAAGCCATTAGCCCATATTCAGAAATGTCATGGTCAGCCTAGCTTAACAAGCAGCCTCCTTATCCCACGCTTTTATAAGATACTTCCCTACGTGTATTTCGTAGAATAATTCTCGATATTTCACCGCTTGATTTAGACGACTGCCTTCTAATGCAAAGACTTTTTGTGTCGCTACCTCTATTGATAGAACGAAAAACTCGTAAGACAACGAAAATGGGGCAACGCCTTTGCAGAAAACATTTTAATCCGATGGTGCAAAAAAGAAAAAGAAAAAATGGAAAGCGTTAATCCAAAAGTCAAGGTGAATTCAATAGATCTCAACCCTTCATTGAAGTTCTGGAAGGCGGGGGCGGCACCGCCTAGCTGCACCATATTCCGGCGACCGGCTGCAGTTTTATGCAACAAACATTGATTTTCAAGGATTATCATTGATGCAATTGGGAACGAAAAATGAAAGGGCTCCAAATCGAGCTGACGGCAAACTTAGTGCATGGGCTCATGGACCAAAGAAAGAGAAGAAAAACTGGTGAATGAACTTTTGATAGAATTAATGCGAGTGGACTAAACCCATTTCAAAGCAAGCTCAAAAGGCAGCCAGACATGGGTTGTAACGTGTTGGGTTTAAAGGGTGAATACTTTCTCTTATGACCATTCCATCGCATGATCCATCGATGGGCCTTAATGACCTTCGTCCGAATAACTTGGGCCCACTTATACTGCCTTAGAATTAGTCTTGCTATAATTCTCTCACGCCCTGTAAATATAATAAAAAAAGAATCACAAAAACCCCAAACTATATCTATCATAACACATTTAAATGAAATGAACCCTAAAGATGTATCCATTTGACATGTTTACCATCCATTAAGATCTCGTCAATACCATTAAAAATCACTTATGTATAAGATGGAAGGCAGACGATGTTGACATGATAGTCACATTACTTATATGAAAAAAAAAACATCATTTTGATTGGAAAATTATTTGATGAGATCTTGACAGAGGGTAAATGTGTCATGCAAAAATAAATTTTGGGTTTTGATATTACAAGAAAAAGTTTAGGATAAATGTGTCATAATGATATAATTTTGGTTTTTTTAAGATACAAAAAAAAACTAATCATTTACCAAAAAAGAAAAAAAGAAAACTTAGGTAAAGTTGTCATGGTGGACATTGTTTGGGACATTGTTTGGTATTTGTTTCGCTCCATTTGTTGCTAAAACCATCTCTTTGTAAATAGTTAACCAAAATGCCCCTCAAATTAAGATTCAATTTTTTAAACTATTGTCTCTTTACCTTCTCATGGCAGGATGTCGCTCTCCCTCAATTGCTAAGTTAATGTTTTTGCTAAAACTGGAAGTATTCTGACTTTCCCTCCCTTATTATGTTGATGTTTTTGCTGAAACTCGAAGTACTTTATTAGTTTGATTGATATCAAAGTGGCGCAAAAGAGAAATTTTTATTGATTTTACTGTCTCCTAAAGCATTTGTCAATATCTCTTGATGCCTCAAAGCTAAAAACGAATTTGTCCTTGCCCCTGCCCCATGCCAAGCCCACCATAGTGTCACGGAGCGATGATTTTCATGGCCACAAAAGCTCGTGCAGCGCTTGGGAGGGTCGTGGCCTCCAAGCCACCTTGTTCGTATAGTTGTTCCAAGAAACAATATGGTGAATAACCACCTTGTATCCGATTGTGTCACACCCAGCCTAGCTCAAAAAACCCCCTTACAACGAGACTTGCAGAACCATTTTGGCATACCAATTGGTTTTGGCTTGTCATGGCCACATTAAGATAATGGCATTAGTTTTGGACTAGTTTGTACACGGGAGGTCAATCCTGCTTTCAGAGTTTCTAGAAATATAATCTATCTCTTTGTGGACTCCTAGTACAAACCACTTTGATGCCACTTCCACAAACTAGTTGTATCTTCCCTTTTGCATTCCAATCCCATCACGACAATGCCCTCAGCTCCGCTCACAAGGATACATTAGTACATGAGAACTTCAGACTGTGACAATAGCATGCCACCGCCATCCTCAGCTTTCACAAGTCGTCGCCATTGAATGTCACTCTTGACCACACGCCTCTACCACCACAGCACGACTATCCCTCTTCTCCCTCAGATCCAATTTGCTATTTCTGTATCTCTCTTTCCATCTTCGCATCACCACCTTAGCTCTCGATCATCGTTCCTCCCTGCCTTCAGCTTTAAGTCCATGCCATTACAACCCCTTTTTCAATAGCTCATTCCAAGCCCCAATCAGTTAGGGGCTTTTTGTGGGCTCGGAGCATTACTGATTCGAGGTCATGAATATTGCCAAGCACGGGATGTCACGGAGAGAGAGAGAGAGAGAGAGATGCGCGTGAGGAGTGAGGACGAAGGAGAAGATGCACGATAAGCGACAATTTCTATTTGCACTTCTTTACTCATCTTGGTTGAGAGCAAAAAATTTACTTCAAGTTGCAGCAAAAGCATCAACTTAATGAAGGAGGAAGAGCGAGACCTACGAAAAGAAAATAAAGGGATTAAAAAAATTAAATTTTCAATTCGAAGCGTACTTTAGTGAATTATTTACAAAGAGGTGATTTTAATAGTAAATTAGGGTGGAAATAAAGGTGGTCACGTCGCACTCGCCAGCTGTCCCAAAGATAGTACAAGGGCTTCATTTTGAACCTGGTTTTCCTGCCCAGTTCTTAATAAACTTATAAGATTCTGATTTCTGCACACTGATTTTAGAACCTGTTGACATCGTAGACGGAATGGTGGATAATCTTTTCTGGGTCCAAATGAAAAAAAAATCCGGTCACTTCACGTGATCAGATGATCTAAATCCCTTTGAAAGGCCACTTATCTGAACAATTGACATCAGATCATGACACTTGCCAACCTTTTTGTCCTGTTTTTGTGTCACGTGCATCCTCACTTTTGACAACGTCGTTGACGAGTTGACCAAAACCTGCAGAGAGCCAACTATAATGAGAGCCCGCCCTAGTGAAAGTCGCATTCCTTTGCAGGTTGCGTAACTGGTTTGCTTAGTTATTCTTGTTAAGGTACATGCAGGCACCTTCTTCGGACTCTTTACACCTCTCCAAATACCGCTTTTCATCATTTCGATCTCACGCTCGGATCATATAATTTCATCGATCTATTTCAATAAAAAGGTGTTTCTTTTTTAATAAGGTAGAATCTTTTTGAACAATTACTACATTCTTTTTTATGATTTTGATGCTTGGAACAATGGTTGCAAACAGAGCTCGGCATCCAATCCCATCTTCTTCCTCCGGCGTCTCTCTTTCACAAATGCAGAAGCAAAAGCCCCACGCCTACTCTTTCTTTCTGCAGGCAACTTGGTATGCCCGCCACGAAAAGCATCACGGCCACCTCCCGTTCATTGTCTCGTCCACCGCCAACATCTCTCTCTCTCCCCACACCCACGATCCCCCTCTCTATATATCCTGTAACCGAGCGTTTTTAAGGTCCACAACCTCGGATTAAGAACGGTGTTCGGCCAGTAAACCTTTCAAGGACCTTAGAGAGAAATACATAAGTAAAGAACCAGTACACGATTTGCCGCCAAGTTTGTGTGCCCTCTAATTGGATGGCCCTTGAATTCACTAATTGACAAGTAATTAGCAAGTGACCTCGATTACTCGAAGACCGAAGTTGTGCCATCAATTGAGCTCCTAGGCCGTATGCCGAGTCGACTAATCGTTTCTAAATCTTTACTTCCGTTGATTAACTCATGGAGGCAGAACTTGTATGCCTTTGAAGTTAAGAGTAAAGATAATGGACGCATCTGCTGAAATTTAAAAAAGCACAGCGAGCAAGTCGTCATGGTCCATTCGTGCACCCTAGAAGAAGGGAAGAAAGAGCCTCGCCATTATGATCGGCCAAAAGGAAGTGCTGAGTAACATGATCTTTACAATTCCTTCCTTGTGTTTGTCAACAATCTAAATATAATCAAGAAGAAGAGAAGAAAAAACATAAAAATTAACAAGGTTCGGCAATGTGCCTATATCCTCGGATAAATTTCTTAGGTCCTTTTTTTCCCTTCCTTCTTATTTTTTGTTACATCAACATCAACATATTATGAAGGAAAAATGAAAAGAATAAAAAAAATTTATGAATAGTACTAAACGCACTTCTATTCTTTTTCTATTTCAAAAGTAAAATTTTTGTGGAGTTATCTAATGTCTTATTTTACTTAGAATTTCTTCTCGGGAGTAGAATTAAAAAGAAAAATAATTCTAAAAAAATTATTTCTCGAAATAGAAGCGTCATTGTTCGTCTGACTTTAATTGTTTCATATTGTGGGTCGAATCACCGTCCGCGACAGGAGGTCATCGTTGTTCGGTTGCATCTGCAAACGATATCATTGACAATCGACGTAAACTCTTTTGAGTTTTTTTATCTTTTCGGGTCATCACTTCTAACGTGCATCCTCACCAACGACTGGAGGTCTTTGTCGTTTGCTTGCATCTGCAAACGGTATCATTGATGGTAGACATCAGATCATGACGCTACTCACTTTCTCAACTTGTTTTTCTGTACGTGCTTCCTCACTTTTAATAACACCGTTGACGAGTTGATCAAAACGCTATACAGAGCCATTATAATAACGAGAGCCCGCCTTAGTGAAACTCGCTTTCCTTTGGAGGTTGCGTAGGGGTTGGAGCGTTTAACATCAGTCGCACCGGTTTGCTCTGTTCTTCTTGTTAAGGTAAAATGCAAGCAACTTCTTCTGCTCATTACACACCTCGCCCGACTTCGCTTTCAATCATCTCCATCTCACGCTGGGATCATTCAATTTCCCCGATCTATTGTTAAAAAAGAAAAGTGTTTCAACCTTTTTGAACAATTACTACATCTATTCTTTATGAATTTGATGCTTGCAACAATGTTTGCAAACTCACAGCTTGCGTTGGACTACAGAGAATTTTTCTTGATGGAGAGCTACAATTGTTCACCAAATTGTCCGGGTTCCCTATACTTCCCTCCTCCAATGGCAGGGAACGTTCCGATTTCCATAACGTTGAAAGGCAAGGACACTCCATGGTGGGAGTCTCCGAGATTGATCAGCATCACCATCACCATCAGTGTAGTCTTTGTCTTCGTTGTAGGCAGCAGGGCCCTTTTAAGATCTCGTCGTGTTCCTAAGGACGAAAAAACAGTCCCCCCACCAACGCCTCCGCCCAATTCGCCGCCTCCGCAGACTCCACCGATGTTGCCGCCTCCACCGCCGCCATGCTCATGCTCACAACCGCCATGTTCATGCTCGCCACCACTGCCGCTGCCGTGGCCACTGCCATGCTCATGCTCGCCGCCGCCATCATGTTGTCCGTATAGTTCGTGTTCTTATGAGATGAGAGAATTATCATGGTGGCTGGTATAGCTGAAGGGATTTTGAGGACTGTACAATGACTTGTCGTCTACTCTACTGTATATCTTTGAAGTTTCGATGCAATAAATAATTGTGTTGAAGGAAAAAAAAATTATGTCCATGTTCTTTAAAAAAACAAGGTTTTTGTAACTCCTACTTAAAATGTTGTAATAGACAAAATCTTCGAAAGTTTTTGGGACTAATAGACTTAGTTTATTTTCCCTTTACCAAAAAAAAAGAATTAATTTATTTTTTTATTTTCGAATTTCATGAAGAATTTTGGCTTAGTTCTGAAGAATTATTATAAACATCCTCCATAACAAAATGACAAAAAGGTTAAAATAACAGAAACTAAAACGACTTCACATTTCCCACCATGTCGTGGATAAACGACATCAATTATTGTCGCGATCCTACCGATCACGAATCAATTTTTCTGAGAAAAGTTGATGGATTATAAAGTGGGCACAAACAATTCTTCTCGTGAGATAGCACCTTCGCTTCCTAATCCCTACCAGTTTGTAATTTTATTTCTCAATTGAACAGCATAATTCAGATTTTCTTAGAGACACCATTACTTCATTATGGGTCAATTGAAATCTCAAAAAGGATGTGAAAGTGCATCTGTGAAAGTGCATCTGACTTTTGTGACGAGTTTTAAAACTTGATTATATCAGACTAATCAAATACCAAAATCACACTCTATGACAAGTTACAAAAAAAAGTTCCACACAATGGCGAGAGAGTAAGTCCATAAAAGCAATGAGAGAATCGAAACGTCTTTCTCCTTTGTGACTTTGTGGTTCATCTTGAAGTTTCATAAGTGAGAGAGCCAAAATGTTATACTTTTCATAACCACATTCTCCTTTGTGACGTTGTGGTTCATGTTGAAGTTTCATGAAAGTAGTGAATTACGATCATGTTTTTTTCTCTCTCTCTCTCTCACTAAATTCGAAGGTGACTTATGAGATATTTTTACAATCTTGATTTATGAATTTTCGGGCTCGTTTACGATGATATGTCATAAAGATACTGAACGATGCACATGACAGGACATGAAAATATCCAGTTTTATTATTGTGATTAATCAAATAGTAGATGTGATATAGCAAAATCCCTGGAATTCATATCCTCTCTTATCTAGTTGTGTCATGACTAAAAATCCATATGACTAGATGCAATGTAAGTGCTTCCAATTGGACGTGAGAATTAAAAGCCCTTCCATGTGAGAGCACAATTCAACGCATGCTTGTCCATTTAAGTGAGATGAAAAATGCATGTGATGAGAAGATGAGGTGGGTCATGAGGATTGATAGCCGGAACTACAACATTGTTACCTCCAACCATCTTCTCTCTCTTATGCATGTGAGCATCGCCTTCTCTCACTCAAGACCCACAAGGACTGACGGCCGGAACAACAGCTCAAGGCCAACAAGGATTTATAGCCCGAACGACAACAACGCCCTTCAATTACCCCCAACCATCTTCTCACTCTTATTCATGCGAGCATCGCGGTGCTGGCAATGCTCCATTTGTACCAAATAATAAGTTAATAATAAGATGTCGTCTTTTTTAAAATTAAATAGAATTCTGACAAATGATTGATATATATATGTATATAATGTCATGTGAGTAAAAGTTTAGAATTTGTTATGACATAAAATAAAAAAAAATTGGAATAATAATATCATGGTGATAAAGTTTAGGGCGGTTGTTGTAGTATTCTCCCTTTTCATTTAATTTTCCACGGAAAAGAACCTGTCAAGAGTGTTTTTGCCCCCCTTTTTAAATTATTATGTTATTTGGTAGCCAATTTGAAAGTGCATCATGCTTTCTTACTTGGGATTGGGGCTTAGGAAAAATACTTGCTCCACGACCCAAGAAATACCTGTGCAGATTCGATTAGGTTCCAATGTCCAAAGTGCTAGTCACCGTCCCATCACCGAGACTTGATCAAACAATTGAGAACTGAATAGTACTCGCATAATAAGATCGTAAGTTGGGTGTTCTGAGGATTGTCATCTTGTTACTGCTGTTTGTATATTTGTTAACCAAATTAGTGGAAGGGTTAAGCCAAGAGAAAAGATTGCGCTCTAATAAATTGAACTTATTTGCACAAGATTAACGCTTATTTTGATCAGCGACATGTTTTTCGATAGCAGATTATGGAAAGTTTCAGTGAAATATCTTGTGATGCTGTCTGGAATTGAATGAGATTAAGAATTAACAAGCAAGGATAAACTTGCAAGGAGAATTATCAAAACAACCATAAACTTATTGTGATTGTGTCAATTTAGTCTGAATTTTTTTTTCTTTTTTGGCCAATTGAGTCATACATCATTTGTGTTTGTGCTAATGTAATCCATCCAGCTAATTTTTGTCAAGTCATGTTGATGTGGACTTTGACCAATGCTGACGAGAATAATTTTTGTTAGTTATTTTTCCTTTTCTCGTCTGTTTTCTTTCCTCTTTTTTATTTTATTTTATTTTCCATAGTGGCCTTGCCCAGATCCAGACGAGGACTGCAACCCTCATAGACCACTATGGGGAAAATATAATAGAATAAAGAAAAGGAAAATTTCAAAAAATTCAAAAAAAATAAATTATTATAAAAATTATCAACATCAGTACCGCTTGGCCAAAATTATTTTGATGGACTAAATTGAAATAAATGAAAAAGGTACAAGACTCAATTAGTAAAAAAAAAAGAAAAGATTTACGATTAAATGTGCATCTCCCATATGACCATTGGGGGTTATACCTAGCTAGTCAATGTGATTTCCTTAAGATTTACTCGTCGTCCCGTGGAAAGAACTCTGAATTGGGACTCCTTTTCACATTATGGGTCTTCAATTCCCAGAAATTAATAAAGATTAGTTTCGTCAACTTCATCAAATGCATGAACATGTCATGTGCTTCGGGAATTGGATTCATAAGAAAAACTTTAACAAAATTGAATCTATAACTTTTTAGCGAAAATAGGGTTTTGTAACAAAGGAAGACATGCACATTAAACGCTTCATTCATGAAAATGAAGTTCATAAGTAGATGCATATTGAAAACTCATGGAATTATGGGAGTGTGGCTTCTTCCTGTACATAATTTGCCCGCGCTTTCTATTAAATTGACATTTTTATCCAATTTATAAAGTATTAGACTATACGGTTCACATCCAACATAAATCAAATAAATGAGGAACATAAAATGAAATCTCCCTTTCAATTTTTAGATGGCTAAGCTCACATGGACTACGCCTGGTGCCAAGCTAAATATCTTTGAAGCTTTAAATGTCCTTATTGAAGTTGGATAAAAAATGATTGATTAGTTGAATTCTCTCCTTGTGTTGTAAAATTGTCGCACTCAGCCAATTCATGCAATTGGCGGTGAAAAAATAACAGCATGACAAGAAATAGAGCGTGAGTTTTCATTGCATAAAATAATCGAGTTCTCTTCTTTTGCTTGTTTATTTCATTTAAAATATTATGATAAAGGAAAATATTTTTTCCATGAAAATCATTTTAAAGGACAATGGTTGATTTTCATTCATCCATTGATTTAGAAGAAGTGTTTTTCTTTTTGTCAGAATAGGAAGTTGTTCTTCCAAGCTAAAGTTTGTTGTTTTTTGTCCAGGGAAAATATATTCCATAAATCGTCTAGCTTTCATTGTCTGAATACCTAAAATTCAAAAAATATTTTTTCAAAAGATAATTTTCTTTCAAACAAACGACTCTCCGGTATCATCTCCAATAGTCATAAATTGAAAAGATTATGATTAGACAATATGGTCGAGATATGGCAACTACCACATTTGGGGGATTATTTATTGCATAGCCAACTAGCTCCGGGCACTCCCGGCAACATCAAAAAGAAAGGAAGCCTTTTTATCCCAAAGAATACGTTCATGTAACTCTTTCGTTTCGGGACTCTTGCCCAAATGACAACATCAAAAGGGAATCTGCCTCTACAACCCACGTTTAATTCTGCGAACAGTATCATTAACATCAGGCCATGACTGTTTGGTGCTCGATACGATAGTTGCCAACTCTTTGTCCATTTTTACAATCATCACTTCTTACCTCCCTTCTCACTTTACCAACAATCAAAAGGAGAGAAGACTTGACTAAACCACAGCCATTATAACGACAGGCCACCAAATGAAGATTCGCACTTCGTTGCTGGGTTCGTGTAAGAATTCTACCTATAACACCAGTCGTTGGTTTGCTCAGCTCTTCTTGATAAGGTACGCGCAAGCACCTCTTTCAACTTTGATTTATAGTCTGTCCCCAATCATCTCATTCTCACAATCGGGTCACGTATCTTCTCGTTTTATGTGATCAAAAAGTGTTCCTTTTCTAGTAAAGTATCCTCTTTTGAAAGAACAACCTCCTTTCTTATGTGAAATGATGTTCGGAAATATGTCTGCAAACTCATCGCTTGCATTGAAACACGTGCAGATTTTTCCTGATGCAGAACAATAATTGTCCGCAAAATTGTCCGGGAAACTGCCCGTGCTACCCTCCTATAGTCATCCCGATTACAGTATCGTCCAACGACAACGACGGCAACATTTCGTGGTCGAACACTCCGGGATGGGTCATCGTCGGCGTCGTCATCCTCGTCGTCCTGGTCTGCGTTTTGCTTCTCTTCATCGTTCGTGCTTCCAAGGAAAAAATCGACATAGAAGCTGGAATTCCAATTGATCTGGGATGTTGTGAAATTAATTTTCAGGGAGGCATCTCCTCCAGAGAAAAATAATCTGGAAGCTTCTATGCATGTTTCTGTGCGAAACTCAAATTATGTACAAGGACAGATCGTCTTCTCTAGTGTCCGACTTTCGAGATTTGATGCAACAAATGGTTGTGCTGGAGAGAAAAAAAATTGCAATGAAGGTTTTACTACATTACAGCAGCTCTATGGTCCATCAAGAAATGGATCTCCCCATTATAACAAATTATAACTATTTGCATTTCTTGCTAAGTCCTATACAATGTTGTTGCAGTACACAAAATCTTGATAGTCTTATGATCGACCAACGAGATTTACTTTTGCCTTCTTTGATTGTCATCAAGAGTTCCCAGTAAGGTCCGGCTAGTTTTGCGGTTCATTAATCCATAATGGTGTCGATGGGGCCACAAGCTCCTGTTTCTAAAAGGTGGGAAACCGACAGAGCAACTTCGCCGTGGAATATCCTAGTGATAATGTTCAAGTAATGACGTTTATAAGAAACAGGAATGCAACTTCTGAATGGTGGATGTACTGCTTCAACGTCAAATGACAAATAAGAATTTAGTGTTCAAAGATTTTATGCGTAAATTGTTAAATTCTGAACATACTAGAGTTTTGGACTCCATCAACATGTGTAACGGCGGAACAGATCATTGGAACATCAACGATTTGACATGGTTTTAGTTTATATTTGTTGATTGAGAAAATTGCCAAAAAAGTCATAAACCTTTATCACTTATGCTGATTCAGTCCTCAACCTTTTTTTAAACCGATTCAATCATAAACATTTTCCACATTTGTCATTTAAGTCATTCTGGCAGATTTTGATCGGAAA
The DNA here is from genome assembly GCA_030064385.1 of Melaleuca quinquenervia. Lineage (NCBI taxonomy): Eukaryota > Viridiplantae > Streptophyta > Magnoliopsida > Myrtales > Myrtaceae > Melaleuca > Melaleuca quinquenervia. The sequence goes on along the minus strand of CM057719.1, from coordinate 25,903,994 downwards.
ATGCTTACATAGACCTTGCCGGCAACAACGTGGTGATAAATTTCTTTCTTTTTTTTTCTTCTCTTTTCTTCCTCCAGCCACTCCAAAGGGCGGTGGAGCCCTCGCCGGTGATGGGTGAGGGCGGCGGCGGTTGGCGGCCTCCCCAGCCCCCACCGCCCTCGTCCGTCGCCAGCGAGGGTTTCGCCATCTTTTGAAGCGGCCGAAGCAAGAAAAGAGAAGAAAAATAAAAGAATAAAGAAATTTGTCACCACGTCGTCGCCGGTGAAGTCCACGTAGGCATTTTATGGCCAAAATCCACCATAATGACTTAAATAGCAAAGGTGAAAAATGTTTAAGACTGAATCGGCTTAAAAAAAAAGTTAATGACTAAATCGGTATAAGTGATAAAGGTTTATGACTTTTTTGACAATTTTCCCAATAAAAATTCTTATCCCTTTTACACAATGGAGTTCACACCACTATAAGAAGAGATGGATAACCAAATGAACATGCAGCGATATCTTCTTGACATTAATAATCCCGCCACTAGTTCACTATCAACATTGTTGTCTCTTTATTTTGTCTTTTATCTCGTACAATGGGTACATAAATTTGGATAATTTTGTATATCTTGACTTAGGTCAGTAAGGAGCACTCCCGTTGGACCATTGTCGATCCAAATCAATCCATCCATGTGCTAGGCGACATTTTATATTCTCCGAACTAGTTCACCAAACAAATAAGCAAACGTGTGCATTATAGTTATTAAATTTGCCTTAAGCTTACGAGGAAGGATTATGAAAGACTCAATGGCTTCCTGTTCTAGGCCTAGAGCGAAAGAATCTAAGACGGCATTTACTTCATGATGAGATCAGTTTTGCATGCAGTCCAAAGGAGCAGGGATCTTTTTGCAAGTAGTGAGAAGTACGTCAACAACATAGATCTTGCGGAAATGTTGTCTCACATCACTTCACAATTAGTTATAAATACTATTTATATTTACGTGATCTCTCCCTATATAGAGGTGAGCATGGTTTAGGTTAAACCGATCAAATACTCAATCAAAAGACCAATCAGCACAGTGTCAATTCTTAATTTTTAGGATCATAGACCAACCTATCGAGATTAGGACTAAGGACCGGACTGATCCTATGAGTTTGGTCCGGTTCCAAGGTCAACTTGGGACCGCTAAGAGCGGCAAAGTGGGCGACAATCAAGAGCGACGGAGGAGTTGATGAAGAGCAGTGAGCCAGGCGTGAGGTCGACGAAAAGAGGTGAGGCGAGCGGTGAGAAAGGCCAACAGGGAGTTCCTCAAATTGGAGCTTTGCCGATTTTCTAGTTTCTACCAAAAGCAGAGTAAGCTGTTGAGTGTTGACGCACGATTTAACCTTATGTTGCAACAGAAGGTAGAAGTAAAGCAACACTCCAAAAAGCCAAGAAATCCTTGGAACCTAGCTGCAACTCTGCTCTTGAGCCATGGGCTTGGTAAGGAGAGAGGCTTGTAGTTGTACTTTAGAAACTAGACTCGGCGGGAATAAGAAGTTCATCTTGGGCTTCTCCTAGGCTTAGCGTGAAAAACAACAAACTTATATATGCTATATATATGTCGGGTTGGTCCCCAAAATCTCATGACAATGACCAATCCGCATAGTACTAAGTTAGATATTTCAAAACTGAGGACCGACCCATTTGTCTTAAGAACCCGACTAAGACCGGTCGAGTTAGGCCGATCTAAGGTCGTTTTTAGACCATTGCTCACCCCTACCCCTATCGATCGGTCTAAATTTTTAGATCGCACTATCTAACATACTACAAAAGTCTCATTAGTCAAACTTCACATGCCACTTTGCAAGTGGCTTACCTAATGGTTTTAGTAGTGTCTTTGCATTTGCCATAAATGAGAACTTGCTAAGAACCCTTTTACAAGTCCACGATCACCATAAATTAATGAACATCCAAAGGTGTCGCGTGAAGCTTCATTGAGCGACTTGTATTTTTATTTGCTTTTTAAGCTCCGTTTGTTTCGCAAAAAATAAATTATTTAAAAAAATTAAAAATGATCACTTATGTCATTCAAAATAATTAATCAATAAAAAGTATTTTCATTATCCATAAAAATTTATATTTGAACATTGTCATAAATGATGAAAATATTTTTCGTTCATTTAATCAGTCATTCTCTAGAAAAGTGTTTTTTAAGTTATTTACTGCGAAACAAACAAAATATTACAATTTACCAAAAAAAAACAAACAAAATATTACAGTAGCAAGATTTTTAGGGAAATAATTATTTAAAAAGTCGTAAATCTATTGTACGGCAGTCAATTCAGTCATAATTTATTTCAATTTAATGTTAAAGGTTTTGATAATTTACCAATTTAGTCATAGAACTAATATAGTCCTTCCATCTATTTTTCATCAAAAATCATTGGCATGGCAACCGTTGCCAATCATATCACGTGAGACGATTGGTGTACACGTCGGCAATTGTTGTCAAAATTGATTGAAAGAACTATAATGTCAAATCATCAAAAGATTTCGAATTAAATTGGTAAAATTGATAAGTTTATGACCAAAGTAACAGCCATGTAATAGGTTTGGACATCTTCCCGACTTTTAGGTCATGACTAATTCAAGATCTCTAAATTACGGCAACCGGGTGCAGTTTTATGTGATAAACATTGATTTTCAAGGATTATCATTGATGCAATTGGGAACGAAAAACGAAAGGGCTCCAAATCAAGCTGACAGCAAACTTGGTGCATGGGTTCATGGACCAAAGAAAGAAAAGAAAAACAGGTGAATGGGCTTTTGATAAAATTAATATGTGTGGGCCGAACCCATTTCAAAGCAAGCCCAAAAGGCAGCCAAGACATGGGGTGTAACGTCTCGGGTTTGAACTTTAAAGGGTGAATACTTTCTCATATAACCATTCCATCACATGATCCATCGGTGGGCCTTAAAGACCTTCGTCCGAATAACTTGGGGCCACTTGTACTGCCCTAGAATTAGTCTTGCTATAATTCTCTCACTCCCCATATAAATAATAAAAAAAGACGCACAAAAAACCCCAAATTATATCTATCTTTACACATTTAAATGAAACGCTTTTTGCAACATCAAAAACCCTAAAGATGTATCTATTTGACATGTTTACCCTCCATTAAGATATTGTCAATACTATTAAAAATCTGCTTATGTATAACTTTGAAGGCATGCGATATTGACATGATAGTCACGTTACTTAAATGAAATAAAAATAACATCATCTTGATTGAAAATTCATTTGATGAGATCTTGACATAGGGTAAATGTGTCACACAATTATAAATTTTGGGTTGCTGAAACTCGAAGTACTTTATTGGTTTGATCAATAACAAAGTGGTGCAAAAGAGAAATTTTCATTGATTTTACTGTCTCCTAATACATTTGTCAATCTCTCTTGAAGCCTCAAAGTTGAAACGAATTTGCCCCTGCCCCTGTCCCCATGCCAAGCCCACCATAGCATGCCACCACCATCCTCAGCTTCCACAAGTCGTCACCATTGAATGTGTCTGACCACTCGCCTCTACCACCACAGCATGACTATCCGTCTTCTCCCTCAGATCCAATTTGCTATGTCTGTATCTCTGTTTCCATCTTCGCATCGCCACCTTAGCTGTCGATCATCGCTCCTCCCTGCCTTCGGCTTTAAGCCCATGCCATTACAACCCCTTTTCAAGAGCTCATTGCAAGCCCCAATCGAGTTAGGGGCTTTTACTGATTCGAGGTCATGAACAATGCCAAGCACGGGATATCACACCCAGAGAGAAAGACAGAGAGAGAATGTGTGTGTGTGTGCGTGTGTGTGAGAGAGAGAGAGAGAGAGAGAGAGAGCTGCGCGTAATGACGAAGGAGAAGATGCACAATAAGCGACATTTTCTATTTGCACTTCTTTCCTCGTCTTGGTTGAGAGGAAAAAATTACTTCAAGTTGCAGCAAAAGCATCAACTTAATGAAGGAGGAAGAGTGAGACCTACGACAAGAAAAATAAAGGGATTAAAAGATTAAAAATTTAATTTGAAGGGTACTTTAGTTAACCAGTTACAAAGAGGTGATTTTAATAGTAAATTAGGGTGGAAACAGAGGCGGCCTATAAATGTTCGCATCTTTTGCCAACATGAAACTTTCACTGCATGTGACATGCTCAAGTAAGAAAAGCTATATTAATTTGTCACTTGTGGACGCAAATGGTGATGATTAGGTGGAGCAGAAAGGATTGATTTGTTACTAGACATCAAGAAGAAAAAGAATTTAATAGCTCGTGCTTTGACTATATTTACACCAAGCATCGGCCGGCCCCGGGTACACTTGAAATTTTTGAAAGAAAGAGCCTCTTCTTTCGTTTTGTTTATGACCATTAGTCCCTTGATCCCATGCTTTGTCTCATTCCTTGGGCGACACCTTAAGTGCTCCAACCACTTTATATTCGCCGAACCACTCCGCAAAACTATAGTCGCGACATGTGCGCTTTCCCCTTCTGAAGATTGGCCCCAGCTCATGAGGGAGGAAGAAAACTCAGTTTTTCTTCCCGTCCTTAGACCTCCTGTGCAGCTTGAGGCCCACTTCACAGCGGATGACTCGGAAAGCATTCATTGAAGACGACGACATTTGGTTCGTAGCGAGAAGTCGGTTTCGCTTGCGGCCCCAACGAGTAGGAATCTTTTGTTGCGGTTGGTCGTAGGTCAAGGATGTCGGCTCCATTACCAAGAAACTTTAGATGAATAAAAGACAGCACATGCTTCCAGTTTAAGCATTTGGCAACTGGTTCCAGTCTTGTCCCTGTCCTGGAAAGGCATCTGCCCCTAAGATAGATGATCCTTATCCCTACATTTACCATGAAGAGCCTGCTGAGAGCGTTCTATTCCAAAGTTACTGCACTGTTATTTCGCGGGCAATGCGAAAGTGCATTTGGGTTTCTAATTTTGGAATGGGGTATGGGAAAAAGACTTGTTTTGTGACACGCCAATATCTGCGTTGATTCAATCGGGATGTAATGTCCAAGCGCCTAGCTGCCGTCCAATCAATGGGACAAGATTAAATAATTGTGCAGTTGGCTAATCACCTCCCCCGCGTACGACATTCGTTCTGGACTTTTGACATAAGATTTATGTGAGTTGCTCACTCGTGCATCACATCAACCATAGTTGAGAACTGAATAGTGCCGGCCTAACAAAATTATAAGAAGTAGGTGTTCTAAGTATTATTATATTATTACTACCACTATTATTTGCTAGTAAAATTAGTGGAAGGGTTGAGTCAAGAGATAAGATCGGACTCAAGTAGAGCCAACTCTTCTGGACAAATGGAAAACTTACTTCACATCTGGAAATGATAGTTCTCTGACCACTGACATTTTGTCAACACTCAATACCCGCAACACAACACACTACGAAAAGTCTTATATTGAATCTCTTGTTATGTCATGTGGTAATGGATGAGATGAACCATTAACAAGCAACAACGAAATGCATTTGCCAGCTTCTGTAAAATGTTCTGCTATGATCATTATGCATGAATGTGTCTTCTGATACGGAAACGGCACCACTGTTAATCACTGGGGAGGATACCTAGCTGGCTAATGGGATTCTCTCAGCATGGACTCGTTAAGCCCGCGGAAGGAACTTTAATAAACATCCCACCGTTTTAATTTCATCATCTTCAATGTATGAACATGTCGGTGCTTCGAGAGCTCATAGAACTCCACGGGTTGACTTTTCTTCAGGGTCTCTGCTTTGCACCGCTCTCTGTAAGTTCTGTTCCAACATCTCTCTCCGACGGAAATGGATCCGGTGACATAAGTCACGGGATCCATGAGTGGCTGCCAGCCGTCCCCATGAAGAACACTTGTTGCCAAGCTGAAACTCCCAGCTTCTAGTATTACCCACCGCCAACACCAGCATGGCCCGATCCCTCATCGGCCTTTTTGTCATCGTCATCGCAAATACCCACGTGGGTCAAAGTGGCCATAGGCATCACCCTTCTCTTGCTCTGCTGCATCCTTTGCATATTCCTGAAACGGCGCAAAAAAGAGACAACCCTCTCTTCAACATCAGATGCGAAGCCAGCCCCAACAACGTCGTCATCGGCAAAACCACCAGAGAAGGTATCTCCAGAAACGCCCCAACCACAGGCTCTGACAGTTCAGGCCTCCGGTCCTAGCTATGGCGCAGGGCCGATGCTGCCAAGTACTTGTCCATCGTGTCCGTACAACAGAGGGTTGCATCGTGGGAAGCTCGGATGCGCATCTTGTTGCTACAAGAAAGAAGTTGGGGTCCACATACAATACCCTGAATAGAAGTAAACTGGGGCACAACTAGAAGAATGCGAAGAACACTACAGTTCTCAATTTCCTCATTTCTCTCCTTGTTTTGCTGTAAAATTGTCAACTCTCTGCCGATTCATGCAATTGGGGGCAAAAAAAGAAACGCATGCAACGTAAGAGAGCAGGCGTCATTGTGTATTTGATAATTCAGTTCCGTTCTTCCAAAACCACAACAACTACGAAGCAATAATTGGCCGTCAAGTTAGGCCCTATTGTCATCACTTCTCCAATGTCGTCTCCAATGGTCACGGACCTTTTATTACTGTGATTAGACGATGCGGACGGATATGGGAACCCCCAGATTCGGGCGTTTATTGCATTGCCGGCTAGCACCGGGCATTCACGGCAACATAAATAAGAAAGGAAGCAATTCATCCCAAGGATAAATTCTTACTACTCTTCTCCTTCCACGACTCTTGTCCAAATGCCATGTTGTTGGAGCAATAGCACGTGTACAAAAATCAATACTGACTACGTTCTGTATCCTTCCATAATCTAATGGAGGATTGTCAAGAGGAAACTTACGCGTAAAACCCACACTTGAGACACTTAATTTTGGACTCAATCTGTAACAAAAGTTACTGTGCATGAGTTGATTAGGTATTTAACAGTTTTCTGCTCTATGTGCATATATCAATTATCTAACTCTACTTCGCTAACACCATCTGCGTTTCACTCCTCTGCCTTTCACTGTAACAAAAACTTTTCTACATGATCTACATGTCAAAGAGCAAGGATTCACTGCCTCAACATCTCCCAAAATATTCCTCGTTTGTTACAGAGCATAATCTCGGAATTTATCATCACATACCTTACAATCCTCTGCCCACTCCCACCATCTGCGACGTGGAGAAAGATGATTGGGCAGCAAGCGTGAAAACTCAAATTCAATGAATAATCGTTATGATGTCCCTTAGATAAAGAGCTTGTGGAGATGAAGTGCTTAGCGTTCCTCATCAGGACTCAGAAGCGTCCAACCATAAGGCGTTGCGTGTCCTTCGTGGAAGCACGGTCCGTGATTTGAAGTCTTCATTGTTTGTTTGTGTCTCCAAATAATGTCACTAGTATTCGGTGAGTGACATAAAAAATTTCCCAAGTTAAGTCTCCCGTCGCCATCAATCATGACATCTTAGGTACATCCTCACCATAAAAAAAGACTTGAGGAGCTCTGACCAAAACGCACCCACCCATTATAACGAGGGGCCACCTAACGAGAATTCGCATGTCTCCTTGCAGGTTGTGGAAGAATTATCCCGATAACATCGCTCCCTGGTTTCCTCTTGTTCTCCTTGTTAAGGTATGTACAAACACATCCTTCAGGCTCGTATTATACCTCGCTGAAGTCCGTCGTCAATCATCTCCATCTCGCGCTCGATTTGTCGTGATCAGAAAGGGTTTCTTTTCCAATAAAGTACCGCCTTTTTGAAGAGTTATTACCTGTTCTTTTGTGAATTGATGTTTCAGGATATGTTTTTGTAAACTCGCTGCTTGCATTGCTCACGGTTTTCTCGATGGAGAAGAACAACTATCCATCAAGTGTTCCGGGTTTCCCATACTTCCCTCCTCCATCTGCATGGATCGATCCGAATTCAGTATCGTACGTCGACGATGAAGACGACAACCTTCCAACATGGGTCATCGTCTCCATAGTGCTTGTTATCGTCATATTCTTGGTTTTCCTCATCTACTGTATACGGAAGCGAGGGAAGATAATCGTCTGCAAAATAGTGACCTAGGCACCTGCTTCAACAAAGTAAGCACCTGCGTCAACTGCAAAGCCAGATTGATTGGGCACCATCCACTGAGCCGCTGCTAGTGGGCATCCCAATTTCGTTCCCGGGCGATTGTCCAGCGTGCCGGCAAAGAGGAGGGCTATATTCTTTCTGATATGGCTGCCCTCTGGGCAAGTCTAAGATGAAAGTATAATGTAGTGTGTCCAGACAACAAATCAGACAGAAAATACAATGTTTTATTAGTTCGAAAGCTTATATACATGTTTGTGTGTTGAAACTTGAATGATTCGTGGTGACAGATCGTCTGCTCTACTGTTCAACATTAGAGACTCGATGCAATAAACATTTTTTGGGTTGGAGGGTTCGTCGAATCACTTTTGATAATCCATGAGGAGTTCTGTGTTCTAATCAGATATCTTCTAATAAATACAAAGGTCGTGAATCGAGTAATCCACATACATGATAAAAGACCATTCCTGCTCATGGTGAAGTACTCTCTGACGGATCTGCTCTGTCGTTGGCTAGTACTCTCTAACAGATCTGCTCACTCTTGCCTCCTATTGCCGAGGAGGCGAAGGAGGGGTCGAGTTCCCCGGAGGCAAAAATTTGTAATCCAATGGAGGGAGGGGCCAAGGCACCTGCTTTTACAGCAGGCATCCTTTTCCTCGAGATTAAGCCCCACTGTGATACTTGTGAAAAAGAAACGACCGTTTGTTCTCTTTTTCCGGCATTAGGCCTTTCGTATTTCAATCCGTATGGAGAGAATTATTAATCATTATTTTAAAATGAAGTGCAAGGAAAGGGGTATCTATCTAGAAAGTTTTCCCCTAACAGAGGATTGTCAGAAGGGATTCCGCCTCTAAAACCCACATCAAACGCTTAGGTTGCGTTTGGTCGACCGGATAAAAAGCAGGATAGGATATGTTTTATCCTATCCCGCGTTTGGTAACTGTTCAGGATAGGATAAGGTCGGATATAGAGGGGATATAGACCGGATAAAAAAATCCCAGGGGGAGGGTGAGATAAGGTGGGATAGGATTTCTTTTATCCGAAACACAAAACCCCACTTTTTTTTTCCTTTCTCTGTCGTGCACCCACAAACTACTCCAACTTCTCTATTGGGTTCGAGTCATATAGTCGGACCGAGTTTTCCCGACTTGGTCAGAATTTTATTTTTTTCAAATTAAAAAATACTAAATAATAAAAATAATAATACCATAAATTAAAAATTCAAAAAATTCAAAAATTCATTCTTGTTATAAAAAATGTCTAGGTGTTCAGACTACTCCAACTTCTTTGTTGGGTTCGAGTCATATAGTCGAACCAAGTTTCCCTGACTCGGTTCGAATTTTTTTTTTCAAATTAAATAAATACTAAATAATAAAAATAATAATACCATAAATTCAAAAATTCAAAAAATTCAAAATTACATTTTTGTTAAAAAAATTTCTAGTTGTTTGACCATAATTTATTTCATATAGTATTAATTTTATAAGTCTTGAACCAATTATAGATTTTTATTTTAAATAAATATTTTTAGTTTAACATAAAAAAATGAGAAAACCCTTATAAAGTTTTAAACTCAATTGAATAAGCTCTGATCGAAAATATCAGTGTCGAAACCTTCTCCTTAATAGCTATTCGATTCACATCGAAATTTTACGAAAGTGATGAACTGTAATGTACTTTATATGTGCGAATGAACTTTGGACTTTATGCTTTATTCTAATTGGACATTTGTTTGATTTGGTATTATATCTATAACAAAATAGAAACTAATGAAAAATTTGTAAGAGACAAAAAGAATTCATGTTTTAAAGTGAATACATTGAAATTGAGGTTATTTTAAAAACGTTTGATATTAAAAGGGGTAACCAAAAAATTACTTCAAATAAACGGAAAAAAATGTATAATCATGAAACTCGACGATAATCTGTTAATTTGAAAAAGATTATTGGTTTAGATGATTTTTTGAATATTAAACATGAAAATTTGTATTTGTCTAATATTATTTATATTAAAATATTTGAATTTAAATATTTAGTTCACCAAACAACAAATTTGATAAGATATAAGGATATGCGACTTTAAATCCGTAGTATGCCAAACAGTAGATTAGATAGGATATGATAATATCCGACTTTAAATCCGAAATTCACCAAACAATGGATGGGATATGAAGAAATCCAAGGATTTCTTATCCTATCCTATCCAGTCCTATCCCGTCTAGAAATCCGGACGACCAAACGCAGCCTTAGATTTGGACTCGTGCCCATTCAAAAGTTATGACTTTCGAATATTGATGGTTTTGTGTTATAGCCAAGATCTGGGTCCTCTGCTAGCAGAATAGATGATTTTTAGAGAGGGGGTGGACCCCACTTTAATAAGGGGCTCACCCCTTTTTGTTTTTTTTTTTAGGAAAAACGCAGCCGTCCGATCAGACGGCTGCAAGGGAAAGATCACCTGCTCTGGAAAGCAACCAGAGCAGGTGATCCATTTCCTTATAGCCATATATGTCAATTATCTTACTCCAAACTTCTACTTCACTAGCTCCATCTACCGTAATAGTGTGTATGGTCCAGGGCGATCTGGTTCCATCCGAGAACCGAGAACTAGACCAATGGAACCGGTCCCCAGTCTCTAGGATCGCAGATTGGACCACCTAAGTCCTAGACTAGACCGGTCTGGTCAGATTTCTAGAAAATCTAATGGATCGGTTGGCAATCGAAAAAATTCTATAAAATTGAATTTCTTTACTTATTTTTAAGAAATAAATTATTATGATAAAGTTAGGTAAATATTAAAACTTTGATATTTTAAATTGAGTTTTTTTTACTTTTTTTAATCTTTAAAATTGTCCGATTTAATTACCCTTCCTAGGAACCGGACTGCTCAGACACCATTTCCACTTTTGGAAATCGAAACCAGACCAATATTTCCAGTCCAAGCCGTTCCCAATTTGGACGATTCAAGTTGCTTACCCCTAATCTACCGCTCACTTCAATGAAACATTTTCTCCATGGTCCACATGTCGAAGGCAAAGTTACTAAGGCTAGAGGTGATCGGTTCCCCTCTGAAACCAAGAACCAGACCAGTAAGATTGGTTCTCCAATTTCTAGGATTAAAAATTGAACCAACTAGTCTGGAGACTGGACCAAATTGGACCCGTTAGTCTGGGCCGATTCCTGGGCGGTCCAAAGGGGCCGGGAAATGATCGACACAGACACCACCTCCGTCAATTGTGGCCGTGAGGTATGCCTCCGTTGCTACCTCCGCTTGCTCATTGAGTGTGTTGTCCCCTATTGTTGCGGCTTCCAAGCCTCCTCCTCCTCCAACTCCGACTTCCTTGGTGTCTCCGTCAAGTCCTTCGCCAATTGCTCCTTTGTTGTCATTGGCACACAGCTATCATCGTGGCTGCGTCTAACTTCTACCTCCAAGACAACACTCATGCCTCGCCCTTCCTCCTACTTAAGTTTGCTTTCTCGACCTCCTACCTTGCCCGCAAGATGTGCCACGGGCTCCTCTGCATTGACTTAAAGTAGAGGATAATAGCTCAAAATGCTTGAGGGAGTAGGTCCCCACAAGTTATCTGAGGCCATACCCACCAAAGACCTTGGTCAACCCTTATGAGCGAGAGGATGGCAGGAGGGCATTATCGAGTTCTTGATATTGGAGGTTATAGGTTTGAGAAAGTAGAAAGTGTTTTGTTACTTGAAGTGTTACACCAAGAGACGTCAAGTTTGAAACACTCAACAGTATTATCTCGAACATAGGAAACCTTAGAGTCAATATAAAACTATTGAATAAGTTTTCTTGTTTGATAAGCTTTACATATTACGTAAGCTTTACCTATTGAGCAGATATGTGAACATATTATTTGAATTATATATTTAATATATATCCAACAATCTCCTTCTATGTTCACCATACAGCACAAAGAGTAATGTTCAAACAAATATGAATCATCATTATCATGAATCTATTATGAGATCATCATACTAAAATAAATATATTGAGTTTTAGATTATGTCTAAACTCATCAAGATTTCAACATCTAAAATATATCTCAAAATTAATTCACAATCAACATATGTATAAATGTCAAGTATAAATAGGCCACTCAAAATAATCCAAGGCCTTACAAATACAAGAACTAAGCATAATAATATTCACTAATAAATATAGCAAAATGTAAGTTTCAAGTAAATTGACTTCATCACAATTGGCAATAATAGGTGAACTATTAAGTTCCCTCACACTCTAAACGCCACATTTATTCATCGAATGGGTCGTTTTCGTCAAGTTCCCACGCATTAAGGTTCTTCTCCATCTCTGTCATCCCTTGTGGAATATCAAATATGAATTTCGTATTATTATGAATTCAATCGTTTGAATAATATACTAAAATGTTAAATTCTATTAAGGAAATTCACATCATAACATCAAGTAGAGAAGAACAAATATTCATGTCATAAAACATCATAATATCTTGTTTATAAGTATCAAGCTAATTTCATAAACATTATGACTAAAGCCTTAACAGTTTGATTTGCAAAGAGCTATAAACTTAAGTTTATTTGTAAGAGGATAACTATTATCGAGTTTCAAAAAATAAAATCAACAGGCAAGTAACTTACAATAACCTATTCATGTAAAATCAAGTTTCAATTAAGAACAAGACAACATACTTCTTATGCAAATAACTATTTCTATGTCTCAATTTGGAATGTCACAATTATTGATTCCTCAAAGTCAATTAAACTATCATCAAGTTTGGAATGAGATCGTTTAACCAAAAGGATGGTCTAATCGACTTGGATTGTGTCATCAGATTTAGAATGTCACAATTACTGTTTCCCGAATATAACCTTTGAATCAGGTTAAAGCCATCATCATTAGATTTTACATCCATTTGATGCACTACAAAGTGTTCAATAGATACTAAAGCAAGAATAATTCTTATAGTTGATAGATAACACACTAGCAAATAGACATCAAAATAGTCTACTCCACTTTGTTATTTATAACATTTAGCTACTAAACGTACTTTATACCTTGCTATTGATCAAATACTATTTAGTTTCTTTTTCAATATCTACTTACAGCCTATAGCCTTAGCCCCTTTTTGGCAAATTGACTAGCTGCCAAGTGTGGTTCTCCAAAAGATAACTCATTTCATCATCTACGACTTCTGCCAAAAGTAAGGATTCTCTAAATCTCATTACTTGCTGATAGGATAATGGATCATCATCTAGATGATAAATAACAATTTTTTTACTAAAACTTTTGAAAATTTTCTCTCTTGTAGATACTCTAATTGAAACCAGTTCAATATTTAGTTGTGGGGATTAGGATCATAAGATTCTATAAGATTCTGACGTCATATATGTAGATCCAGAAATATTCAAATTATAATCTTTAAGAAACTTATTTTTTTTTAAAAATTGCATCTCTAGATTCTATTACCGTATTAGTATATAGATTCAAAAATCTATTCGCAGCATTATCTTCTGCACTACCTAGATATATACAAGTAATAGTTCTAGGTCCTACCTTAGCCCTCTTAGAATCATGTATCCTTACATAAGCAATACAACCCCAATTTTTAAGAGTATCATATTTACAAGGATGCTTATACTATATTTCATAAAGTGTCATAAACAACTTAAAATGTGGTAACTTATTCAGGATGATATTAGCAGTTAGAACTGCTTCTCCCCAATAGGAGGAAGGCATTACGAGCTATAACTAACATGGTATTTAATATTTCAATTAAAGTTATATTATTACACTCAACAACACCATTTGATTGGGATGAGTAAGGAGCAGTGATTTCAAGTATTATGCCTTCTGAAGCACAAAATTTGTTGAACACTGTTATTGTATATTCTCCTCCTCTATCACTCATAAACCTCTTAATTTTTAAGTTGAGTTGATTTTCCACTCTAGACTTGAAAATCTTAAACTTTTCAAAAGCCTCATCTTTCGATTTCAACAAATAAACATGACAATATCTAGAAAATCGTCTATGAATGTTATTAAATACTTCCGACCATCTCTAGTAACATAATTTCTAAAATTGTAAATGTCGGAATGTATTAGTGTGCTTCCAGAAATCGACTTAAAAGGTAATCTAGTGATTTTAGCCTATGCACACACTTCACATTTATCAAATCGAATGGAAGTGTCCAATGAAATGTTTTGAATTTTAGCTAAATGTTTCATTTTATTGTAGTTCACATGTCCAAGTCTATTGTGCAATAACTTTGCATCTATCAAAGTAAAACTTACATGATTTATACTATTAGTGTATAAGCTTAACCTATACATACCATTAACCATGAATGCACAACCGAAATAACATAAGTTAATAGGTAAAGTTACTCTACCATTCATAGTTGAAAAGAACATACAAGCTTTATCAAGTAAATACATGGAAATTAAATTCTTTTTAAGTAAATGTGCTACTCTAACATGTTTCAGAGATAGTAACTTACCTGAAGAAAGCACCAAATTTGCAATTCCAGCATGAGTCACATCAGCTTCATCACAATTGTAATTTTCCACAGTGTCTTTCTCTTCTGTGACCTCAGTGAGTAGATTCTTATCATTAGTAGCATGACAAGTAGCGTCATTATCCAACCACCACTCAAAAGATACGATAGTCTTTTCATGCTTCATCATTCTAATGAAAGCTTAAGGTTTAGGTTGACTAATTAGTAAATTAGCCTCACTTTGTGGTGTGTCGTTCTTTGACTTATTTGGTAGCTTACACTCTGCTGCCCAATGACCCCACTTTCCACAAGTACAGCACTTGCCCTTCTTCTTTCTTTTGAAGATAGTCATTTTGGCCTCTAACTGTGAATAGGATTCATCTTTTAGTAACTTGGACTTTTTATGAGGCTTATTAGAGTGTGAATCAAAGTTAGCAACTGACTTTTGTTGGCTAACTTGTTCCAAGCTTTTTCTATTAATATTTAGATCTTCAATATGAATATACATCTTTAATTCATTTAGTCTCATCTGTTCTTTGTCTATGCATTTCAATCTTGAAAGAACTCCATTCAGTAGGTAGCTTACTCAACACAAGACTAACAAAGAGATTATCAGACATATCAAAGTTATCATCTTTCAACTTGTTTCTCTTGTTCTCAAGTTCAATTAACTGATAGGTAATACTTGTATTCATATTGAACTTAAAGTCAAAGAATTTCTCTGCTAAGAGAGTCTTAGACAACCCCTCTTGTTTTTGGAACTGAGCATTCAAGTAATCCCATATCTCTTTCGCCGTCTTGTACTCACTATAAGTCATTGCTAGATGAGGATTCAGAGAGACCAACAAATAATCTCTACAAAAAACTTAATCTTTGCTCCATTGTATTTATCTACATCTTCAATGATCGATGCAAAATCAATAATACAGTATAGAAAATTTCACATTCTTTCATGCTAAATTGAACATGTAATTTTCAACTATGAAACTCAGTAACATCGAACGATTGCAACTTTATAATATCATAAGAACTATGGTTTGTCATCTTAATCAGAGCAAAGATTTAGAAAGAGTGAACCTTATAACCTTCGAAATTCACAAAGTCGAATATTGCTCCTGATTGGTCAGACCCCTATGTAGGATTGGAATTTGTCAAAACAAATCCCAAAATTGAATCCGGAGCACCCAAAAATCTTAAGATAGGTGGCCCTCATCGCTAGAAACTCACTAGAGAAATAGTAGAAAAATTCGAGAAAATTCGTTCGAAAATCGCGTAGAAAAGCACACGCGACAACAAAACTTCCAGCAACTACTATATCTCCCTCGTCTGATCTCTGATTAATGCGAGTGACCACTCAAAACGCTCGTATCGATGAGTAGAACAAATCCCAAGTGGTCTCACCTTATAAAATTGGCTAAAATTTCTGGGCTTTTGAATAAAAGATTTCGTCCACCAAATCTTCAAACTCAAATCTAGGCCAATTCCACGATCGAATTGAAAAGTTAATAATACTTGGAAGATCGTCCCGACGAGATCTTCAAGAAAATACTTTACTTGCTCAAATCTGACACACAGATCTAATACTTCAAGATTGTTTGAGGTTATAGGTTTGAGAAAGTAAAAAGTGTTTTGTTGCTTTAAATATTACACCAATAAACGTCAAGTTTGAAACGCTCAACAGTGTTACCTCCAGCATAGAAAACCTTAGAGTCAATATAAAATTATTGAATAAGTTTTCATATTTGATAAGCTTTACCTATTACGTGAGTTTTTACATATTTGGCATATATGTGAACATATTATTTGAATTATATATTTAATATATATCCAACACTTGACAGGATATAACAGCTTCACTACAAAAGTAATGTTGTGTGGTGTTCCTTTCTGCTGTCTTGAGAAAGCATCACTGATTTGCCATCGTCTCCTCATCGCCATCAGCATCTCCGAGATGCATTGCCTCTGCGTCGTAGTCTGGTGCACTGAGTCGACCAACTAACTGGGGACTGGAGTTTCTGTTGGATTGGATCGGCACATGGAGCTGGGGTGCATGGACTTGGAGCAAGAGTGGTATCCCGAATACAATGATTTCACCGTCCTCCCCTTCTTCACGCTCTTCTTCCACTTCGTCAGATTCTTCCTCAACAAATTCGTCTTCGAGGTAAGATTTTCGTTTGTTGCTCAGTTTGCGCGTGGTTCGATTCGACTCTGCTAGATTAATGTTGTTCTCCCGCCGAGCTTTTCAATACCGGCATGATCGCGAGCCCTGGGATCAATTCGAGCTGGTAGGAGACTTGTTTTTCGATTGGAGTACGTAGCAGTGTGTGTCGTGTTGGGTTGTGGATGATTCATGCGGGGCCATCACAGAGTCAAGCTCTCTATACGATTCATTAATTGCCTTGACCGGATGAGCATTAGATATTATTGGTCTT
This sequence comes from Melaleuca quinquenervia, assembly GCA_030064385.1. Taxonomy (NCBI): domain Eukaryota; kingdom Viridiplantae; phylum Streptophyta; class Magnoliopsida; order Myrtales; family Myrtaceae; genus Melaleuca; species Melaleuca quinquenervia. The sequence continues at coordinate 25,886,992 of CM057719.1, read as the reverse complement.
GTGTATTCGGAAAAAAAATGCAAAGAGACTATTAGAGGAGAAAAAGTTTGTGTCCATGCAGCCAGCCAAGCTGAAAGCTTAAACAAGACTCCATCACTAGTCATGACTAGGATGCGTTCTTTTTATTTTTATTTTTATATTTAACAGGTCTAGTCCTACTAGGAATCAAGAACCGGATCGCCCGAACATCGTTCTCACTTTTAGGAACTGAGGACCAGACCGACACATCTGAGAATCGATTTCCGATTTGGACGGTGCAACTTACTCACCTCTAACCGGGACCACTGGAATCTATGGAAAAGTGAGTGCTCTCCTGCACTCGCCAGCTGTCCCCAAGATAGTATAAGGGCTTCATTTTCAACCTGGTTTTCTGCTTAGTTCTTAAAAAACCTTCTAAGATTTTGCACACTGATTTTAGAACCTGGTGACATCGTAGATGGAATGGTGGATACTCTTTTTTGGGTCCAAATGATTTAAGCTGTGAGTCGTTCGCCCCGACTTCAACAAAACATTTTTTCCATGGACTCTCTTGTGCAACATCTCCAAATTATTTCTCCTTAGTCATACTTCCTCCACAATATGGGATTCGAGCTCACATCGCTCATTTCGGAATAGATGGCCACATTATAATTCGAGTATAAAGCCCATTCCTACCACATCCGAGACGAAGAAAGATGACTACGAGCATATATAAACCCACAAATTGTATGGAATAATCATAATGATGTCGCTTCATAAAGGACGTACCAAGTTCACATGATTCTTCATCGTGTTTTTGTGTCCGCAAATCATTTCATTGATATCATATCAGGGACTGTTTGGTAAGTTACGTAAAAATTCCCAACCCTTTACAGTGTCGTCTTCAATAATTCGTCTCACGTTGACGAGTTGACTAAAACACGACCACACCCATGAGAGAGGGCATAGAGGGAGGGCGATTATAAGAAGAGGACTCCTTATTAAAACTCTCACTCCTTTGCAGGTTGCCCAAGAACTGGAGCAATAGCATTTACTCATCGGTTTGCTCGGTTCTTCTTGTGAAGGTACGTACAAGCACCCACTTCGACTCGTATTATATCTCCATGTTGAATTCCATGTTGAATCGTCTCACCCATGAGAGAGGGCATAGAGGGAGGGCGATTATAAGAAGAGGACTCCTTATTAAAACTCTCACTCCTTTGCAGGTTGCCCAAGAACTGGAGCAATAGCATTTACTCATCGGTTTGCTCGGTTCTTCTTGTGAAGGTACGTACAAGCACCCACTTCGACTCGTATTATATCTCCATGTTGAATTCCATGTTGAATCGTCTCAATCTCTTGCTCGGTATCATATGATCTTCTCAATTCATCATGATCAAAAAGTTATTGCCTTATGAATCGATGCTTCGGAATATGTTTGTAAGCTCAGCGCTTGCATGGGACGACACAGAGTGCTCTTGATGGAGAACAACAACCATCCACAAACTTATCCGGGTGGCCAGGACCTTCCTCCTCCATCGGCATGGATCGATCCGAATTCTGTAACGCCCGACGACAATAATACTCCGACGTGGGTCATTGTCAGCATAGTCATTGCTGTTGTCATATTCTGTGGTTTCCTTTTCTACTACATCTGGAGGCGTGAGAAGAAAATCCCGGAGAAAGTGCTCTTGATCAAAAAGCTAGAGAAACAACCGCCTGCGACAACCGCAAATCCGAATCCTCCGGCCAAGCCACAGGCTCAGGCGAATAAGGCTCCTGCCCCCAAACCGCTACCGATCTGCGCGCCACCTTGTGCCCCTAGCCCTTGTCGGCCGTGCTTTCCGTACCCAACCAGTTGTCCGATGTGCGGGCGTCAAGGAGGACAATATTCTTACGCATATGCTTGCCCTCAGTGCAAGTATAAAACTGAACATAAAGAAGATATTCCAGAAAAACTTCCAGAAAAAAAATGAGACAATACAATAATTCGTCTCATCTCGTCGTATAATGTTTGTGTGTGGAACTTAGAATGATGCACGGTGACAGACCGTCTACTCTACTGTACGACATCGGATGTCCGATGTGCAATAAATAACTCTTGTGTCGTAGGTTTTATCAAATGTCTTCCCATGATACATGGGCAGTTCTCTGGTCTTGAGAGATAGATTCTCGAATCATAATGAATTATAGCTATTTTCATCTTATCACAACTTCCATATAATATGTTGTAAATCGACCAAGTAATATGCAACACGCGATAAAAGAGCATTCCTGCTCTTGGCGAGAGCCCCTCGATGGATTCGCTCTATTATTACCTCATATTCCTCCGAGAGAGATCAGGACTAAGCCACGTGCGGAATTCGGAAGAAAAAAAAGAAGACTACTTTATCCGTATCTTGGGTGGGCCTCTCGTACGCCTATCCATGTCCCCATCCGCAATGAAGTGCTAGGGAAGAACATACATAGAAATTGTTCTTGCGAGTGAATGGAAACGCGATTGTTACACAAAATCTCGGAAGTCTTACGATCAATGGACAACGTTTATCTTCTTTTTCTTATCGGTCACGAGGGATTGATGTTCCGCACTCAAGAACCCTTAGATGCCCCCCTTATAACAGAGTAAAAAGGAAACTTCTCGTCTCCTCCCTAGTGTCGGAAACGATGTCAATTGTTTCTCGTAGGATACGGCTAGCACAGCGGTTCCTTAATTTGCGACGATGTTGTTTTGGCCCCCGGGTTTCCCATTGCCAAAAGATGGAAGTCGAAAGAGCAAAGGAGCCGTGGGATGGAATCCTTCTAGTTTATCTAAAGAAATAAAAATACAACTGATGATGTCTAATGAAACCCCACGTTGCCTTCTCAGCAACTTCCATTGTTCATCGATGTAATTAGGCTTTAGCCTCGTCGCCCTCTAGACAATCATGCCTTTCCTGGCAAGAAAAAGGCAGAACAAGTATCTTGTCTTTCCATATTCTGTAGATGGCACCACCATCTAAGACTCGCCATTCTACTGGTCTTCACCTCCATACGTCATTTAGGAATTTTCACAAACACTAGCGCTCGCCAGACATCGCTCTCGAACCCACTTACTAGAAAGCAAGAAGGGCGACGGAATCCATCGACCACGATCGAGAGCACAAAGAGGTTTAGCCACGAGCACAAAGCTTCCTCTTCTGCACGACACTGAACCACAAACTCCAAATCACAAGGCGTGTGCCATCACTCTCTAAGAGCAAAGATAACTCACTTGAAGCTACAACCTCGGAGACCAACAATAATTGACAACTTTGGATGCAACGAAACCCCAAGCCCTGTTCCTCTCTTTTCTAATGTGGGAGTGCCCTCTCTGTCTCTTTCTTGCGTGCAAGAGCCACCCCAGCAAGAAACTCTTCTAGCGAGAAAAAAAACTAATAATTTTTCGTGAAAGCTTCGACTGTCGAGATATCTAAAATTTCAGAAATAGAACAACTCGTGTCAGTTTAAATTATGGAAACTTTACCACTATCTTCATGATTTTCAAGTACGCCTTTTGATCAAGAAAAAAGAAGTACGTGCCGACACCACTCTATGTTGCAAAGCCTATCAAGCAAATTACGCCTTAAAAGTCAGATGGACGGATCATTATTGTGTCTATTTAACCACAGAACTTTGAGGGCATATTTGACACGGACAACCGATTGGTTGTGTGACCATGTGATGTATCTTTGTTAAAGCACTTTGGCCTTTGGACATATACTAAAGTGTTTGACACGTGTTTTTGGAGAGCCCGCGTGCTGTCAAAAGTCGTTTTCTCCAAGTCAAGTCTATGGGAGTTTGGAATTTAACATTTCTGGAATGCAATTACATCTCTTTTCTTCAATTTTGTCCTCGCTCAATTTTTGAAATTTCGAAAATGCCATCACTATTTTTTATCTAGCGCAACGTCATTGGCGACGCGGGATATGGCTACCGATGAGCCGAATTTGGCCCCACAACGCCTCACCAAGGTCATGAGAGCTAAAGTGGCCCTTGTTGGGATCGCCTAAGGTTGCCACCGGTGCCAAAGCTAACTTGCCGGTATCAAGCGAAGGGTTTAAGTTTAGTTTTAAAAAAAATGGAAAAGATCCTTTGCAAATGTAATTTTTTCAAATACCATTTAAGCTATATTCATCTCGCAGAAAAATGTAATATTTCCAAAAAATTTATTTTGGGAAGCTGTATCGCCAGAAAAGGATTATACTTTCCAATATGCAGCTAAAACCTAAAAATGAAATATAAAAAAATTTCTGCCATTTGATATGAAAAATTATGATTTTCTTATTATTTTAATTAAAAAAAATCAAAAAAAAAAAAGAGGCTTGAGCCTCACCTAGACAAGCTCATTCCTTGCATGTGGCTAGTCACTGGCCAAGGAAGAAAAAAAAATTATGATTATATTATAATAAAAAAATCCGATTTTTAAAAAAGACAAAAGGTAATAAAAAGGCGTGCACAAAGGAGAATTGCTTGATCTGGGTGAAAAAAAAAACGAACAGAAAATAGTTTCCATTTTTCACAAATCGAAAAACGTACCCCATTTTGAAGGCGATTGTTTTTTCACTAGTTGAAAATATTTTCCTCAACTAATTTACTTTTCATGAAACAAAATCAGGAAAAAGCTTTTTCTAAAAGTCATTTTCCGTTAAACGAATAGAGCCTTAACGAAAAATTGTTGTCTGATACACTTTTAAATGACACTTTATCAAACATTATGCACACTTTAAAATAGAACAAGAAACAACTCTCATTTCGAAAGACCACGTCAACCTAAAGTTCGGCAAAAGTTCAAAAACGAACGAAGGTAGTCGTTAATCCATTAGGAGTCGAAACCCGATCACCTCCTGGCACCTAATGTGGAGGCCTGGCTCGGCTTGAAGGCCGACGCCCCAAATCGGTCGCGGATCGGGCTTCACAGTTTCAGCATATGGGCCGGACAGAGGGAGGCCGTCTTTCACCAGGTTGTCCACGCGAAGCAGATTTCCAACATGACCTCTTAAGATTTGAGTTGCTGTCCTCCGTGCCGCGCCTTGTTTCGATCCATAAGCGGAACGACACGACCATTGATCTTGGGAATTCCCCGACACTTAAAGAACTCGCGAAAAGATCAGACAGAGATCGCATCGAGGCTCCGGGGCAACTTCACAGAACCTTCGCCCGCATCGGCCATCGTGCGATTCTTGAGAACTGGCGAACACACAGTCTGGCTTTGGGGAATCTGGAGTTGACTCTGTCCCCGCAACAGATCAACAATATAGCAAGACGGCAGCTCGAGCTCCGATCACGGATAACCCGGGCGACGTTCTCCCACCAGCCAAGCAGGAGAGGCCACGTGGGCGCCTGCCCCTCGGGCGGCGTAACGATCCGTCAAACCTGCCGGACCGTACGGTCCATCCGACGGTCGAAGGATGATGCGTGGAAGAAAGCTCCGTGAGGTCCCTTGTGTAATATGCAATAATGCAACGCGGATCTTCAAGCAAAATTTAAAAGTCCGAAGACCTTGCTTGCCTATAGTAAGTTATGCTGATGGTACGAGATGATGTGAAAGGTGCCGCAGCCTTTTGACAACCACTCTTTGCTTCTCTCATTTCTTATGAGTCGTCCCACGCATGCTGATTGCATAGTTATTATATTTATCAGGGAAAATCGAGACCATGGCTCGCGAGAATTTGAATCGGGTCTCGCCTCGATAAAACGGGAACAAAATTTCTCGTTGAAATAAATTGAATTTACAAGTTAGAATTTCAATCGGGTGCGCACATAGATGGGATCCAGTGCATAGCAGAGTCCAGCCGCGCCCCTTTAGTGATTGTTTTCAAAATTACTTCCCTTGGTCCCTTCATTCACTCGGGCCAAAAAAGTAGTTGGACCATTCTTCTTGGGGTCTCGATACTTTGGCTAGTCGTCCTCCATTCGCACCAAGGGAAAAACAAAAGAAAAGAACAAAGCCAAATGCGGGAGCGCCACTCATCCGACTCGCTACCCTCGGACCGGACAAGCAAAGCACCTATCCGAATACCACGCCTCGAGATCCACGATCCCCCTTATTCATCACATCAGAGAAATTTTGGAATAGAGCGATTCCCACATTCGGATGTACTTTTGGCATGATACGTGTACGTATTCTACGTGTTATTGCCCGTGTGCGGGCGTGTCTTTAATCTAGTTGATCGTCGCAAGTCGGTGGAAGAAATAACTTGTCGTTGATGATGATTATCGACTTTCCGATTTTGAATGACGAATTGATCAAATTAACTTCTATAAAGGGACGTGTTGAACCCGTAGTCGTTCGAACATGCAAGAATTAGCAACGCTATGTTTGAACAAATTCGGACCGACAATCTTCGAAAATAATCAAATCAGTTCTACATTCATTATGAATAATTTAATGCGATCCTAAATTTTTCAATGTAATCATAAGCCGTTTCATAAAAAAATCACTCTAATCAATTATCGCTTGAAATTGAGGACATATAAATCTAATCATTGTCGGTCATCTTATATCGCACGATCAACATTTAGGCTCCGTTCGTTTCACAAAAAATATTTTCCGGCATTCGTTTCACAGAAAACAAAATAGTAAATGAAACTATTTTCTATCAATAAAAAAAAAACATCTTCAAAAGTGGGGAAAATATTTTCTATTTTTTTAAAGTGAAAATATTTTTCATCTTCTTTATTTACCTTAAATGTCAAAGCCTCTAATAGTGTGTTTCAATCTCACTTGAAGTTGACAAGCTGACAACCGTTGACAAACGAATACCATAAAATATTATCATTTTCCTAAAAAAATAATTTTCAAAAATATTATATTATCCGTGAAACGAACCGAGCTCGAATACGAAAGAACTTTGCATTTTTTTTTTCTAAACTTTTTGTTATTCTTTCTTTGTCTATTTGAATTTTGTAATTAATGTTTATCTTCTGCGTTATAGCGCGAAGAAATCTCGTATTCCCCCAAAGCCATGACTCGTGACGATAGCTTCCCAAGCGCTCACATGTCGTCGAGCCCTAAGAAAGTCGACGTCGCCTGTCTTTTTCGCAATTTAATCCCCATTGACGTGCGCAGAAGGAATTCGTCCACTCCTCCCAGGAAGGAAGAGAGAGCTTCGAACGGAGGCGGATCATCCCCTGCTTCTGCTCCTTGGGATGATCTCTTTCGCATTTGACTATTGTTTGCCACGTCATCCCTTTTTTCGCATAGGCTAAGCTGAGCTGGCGGAGGCGCCGCCACAGCTGCTCTATTTAGGTTCTTAAATAAATAGTTTCTTATTTATGACGAATTAAAGAGAAGCGATTGTAAGATATGAAAATAAATTATCGCCGACGTTACGAGAAGTGATGATCGATCGTGAAAAAAGGTGATAGTTCGAATATAGTACCTACTTCTGAAAAACATGTTGAGTAATTGTATATGAATAGGATCATATTACATATTGTCTGTAACAATTTCATCATCTTTATAATATTATTTTCTTCTCTTTTCTTATATAAGTTTGACAACACGTTCGATGTGAAATTTCAAATGGGAAAGTAATTGTTGAACTTATTCATGTGATTTTGGTTTTACGTCTCAAATGTATATTTTATTTAAACCTAATAGCGGCGATAGTGGGGGCAAATTGTAAAGGCCTAGTTCAACGAGGATAGGTAATGGTCACTAGAACCATATGGCCTAAATAAGAAATGGCAGGCTTCAAAATGGCGAAAAAGAGCATAAATGAAACGAACAATGCATTAAACGAATGAAGAAAAATCGGCTTTCAATGTGATGACAGTGCGGAGCACTCTTAGGATGGGTGACTTCCTGAGAATGCCCTACATATACACCATAGGAGAAAGCCGTAAGGCTTAGTATGAAATGGGTTAAAGCAAACGGCATCATAGTAAGTTAATTCAAAAATGTTACAATATACTATTAGAGAAGGGCTCTCTTCAATAGGTGTATAATTCAAGGACATACTATGTGGAAATCGATGGGCTTGTAACAACTCAATCTGACAAGGGCGAGAGTGATTAATAATAAAGAGGGTAGGAATAAATTGAATCGTGCACCAAATAGTGGTTCTTGACGATTTTTCGACGTAATGGCAATACTTGATTATGGAACTCCCAAATTAAGCGCGTGTTTAGGTGAGAACATTTCTAGGATGGATGCCCTATTGGAAATGTGCTCGCATGTACATCAAAAAGCTTGGGACTCGAGCTCAATATCGTGCCGTGGCGGGGCGGGGCTCGCAATCAAATTTAGTCAGACACTTGAGAATCACCAAGGTCTACATTAAAAAATCATCAAAACATTTAAGACTGAATTGGTCAAATAAAAAAGAGCTTAAAACCAGATAAGAAGCCATATGATATGCTTGTGAATGACCAGGTGATTTTTCCTTAACGTTACTCTTGGGTATTTGAGATTTGAAGTTTTCTCTAATATCAGAAACATCTAGGATATTTACAGTAAAATTCCTCATTACTTTTCAAAAGGGAAGGCAGCATATTTTACTTTAACTCATCTATCGATTTTGACCGGGGACGAGCGGGCGTTTCTTCCACTCCGTGGAAACTTCTCGTCGCAGTCGCTTTTTCTCGACGACGGGGGGTTAGGTTGCGGTCGCAAGCTGCCAAAGAAGGAGGCGGACCAAAGCAACAAAGAATGGTCAAATGTCCTGGCGGGCGCGCCCCCCCGGAAAAATACCATTCTTCATGGGCAATTCGATTCGCTTCGCACTGCTCAAAATCTCCAAGACGAGGGTTAGGCACAAATTCTTGGGTCCTCGGGATGGTTTTCGTAGGAGTCATGTCAAGAGGACGCTTTAGGAGACTTGGACGAGTCGTGACATTGATGTTGATTTAACGTGTTTTACTTTATCGACGAAACCTAACGTGTTTCGTAGTTTGGCGCAATTACCGTCTGCTTGACTTTATCGCGGATCGGGAAATCGATTCTATGTTTTAGACCCGGTCGGAGACTCGGGGTCCGCTTTGGTCTTTTGCTGTTTTGAGCAAATTAGAGGTGACTAGTTAAGAGTTCTAACCCCAACACTGGTTTGGCTCTGAGATCGGCTAAAACGAAGATCGAGATCTTACGCATGTGATGCTGATCCGAGACGCGCTTAGCAAATTAAAGTGTTCGTGGCCTCTTGAAACTTCGCGTGCATTGAGAACTTGAATTTTCTACTTCCATTTTCCCCATATGAGATGATTTTTACCGATAGGATGCTATCGAATTTCCAATAAGAAAGCTGGTTACCATCGATCAAAGAGTATGTGGTCGAGCTACTTTTATGGTGCATTTGGTAACGGTCTGTTTCTTAGTTTGTTGTCCCGGGACACGTTCGGGACTATAAACATATTTAGTAAATGTCCTTAAAATTTATGTTCCTATTATGAAAAAAATTATGGGGATGGATTTTATATGGGAAATTAGAACAAAATATTTTTTATTTTTTATTTTTCGGCCGAAAATGCACAGTACGAGAAAGAGAAAATCAATTTTACCAAACACGTTTTTCTTTCCAAAAACTTATTCGAGAGTCATTTCTAAAAAAAATTCATTAAAAAAATTATTTTTAAAACGAAAATGATTATTAAATGCACCTTAGAGAGCCTCACCGCTCTGCTAAGAGAAAGGAAGAAAATTAGGGGATTAGAAAAGCCACGGTGGAAAATATAAGGGAACGTCTCAAAAAGAAATTAAGGAAAAAATTTCGAAATTTTAATCGATCATAGTTCCTCACTTAGCCCAAAATTCTCCACCCCTTGATTCCAAAGGCAACGTAAAGGTTGTCCGCACCGATTAAATAAGTCCAGGGAATCACTCAACGACGATGCCCTAACTTTAACGCACGTCCATCGAATTTAATTGGGAAAGCATAATAATAATAATAATAAAAGGATGAGCATCAAGTAAGGAGAATATGCGGAGTCCCCACGGTGGGGATGCCCGCAGCTCAAAAAAGCCCCCGGCCTCTCTTTATCAAGCAGGGGCCTTCCACGAACCTTCCAAGAGCCGGAAATCTCTTACTTAACCCCCCTCCTTAATTAAATCTTTAATCGCCTATTTAATTAGATCTGATCTCCCCAACATTTCTTGCGTCGATCAAACTAATCCGTGGTACCGCGCCCCGCGCACGCACCGCCTGAGCTCTCGTAACGAAAACGGGCCGGCGGCGAAGGCTTCGCTTCGCTCTTGCCTTTTTTCTCCCCACGTGGCGCCGCCCCATTGGCCGTCTCTCGCGATGAATCCAGATACTTCTCCTTCAAGTACCTGAACGGGGCGCTATAATAGCAGAGGGCCGGAGCGTGGGGGAAGCAAGCGAATCGCTCTCCGCAGTGATTGTCTGTCGTGCGCAGGCCTCTGTGATAGAGAAGGGCGACGTCCAGATCCGTTCGCGACTGTTCTCATACGCCGCGGAGTGAGTGAGCTTGTTGTGGCAGATTCGGGCGGTTCCTGGTGGTGAGTTTTGCCTTTTCATTTCATTGTGGGGTCGGCTCTGCCGCTCGCGGTCGATTGTTGTGCTGAAGGCCAATTTGTCTCATCCGTTTTGCTTCAATTGAGCAGATCTCGGAACCCCCAAGCTGAAATCCGGCCGATTCGCTCTCTTCGAAGGTTCGGCACAGTCTGCTCCTGGAAATCAGGTGGGGGATCTCTCTCTCTCTCTCTCTCTCTCTCTCTCTCTCTCTCTCTCTCTCTCTCTCTCTCTCTCTCTCGATTGAGGTCTCTTTGCCGGGTTCGTCGTTCTTTGCCGATGAATTATCTGGTCAGGTTTTTGCTTGCGACTAGTGCGCGCTGTCACCCGAGAGTGGCCATTATCTATCTATCGATGTCTTCTGCTTCTAATCGGAGCATTCATGTGATATCAGCCGCCTTGGACCTTGCTTTTTCAAGGTCGCTAGTGCGTTTCATCATTATTCATAATCAGCAGTTCTTTGGACGTGTGTGTGTGTTTTTTTTTCTCCTTTTCCTCTTCGCCAAGAAAGAAAATGTATCTAGGTGCTGCAGAAGTATTCTGGATCTATCATACGATAGACTTTGGTTTTTTCATTTGGGTTCTTATATTTCCGTTTCTCAGATTGCTAGATATTACCAGCAATCGCCGACTCTGAGCATGATTTTTTTTGTGGATAGGTTGTGATCATTGCCATGGATAATATTGGTTCCACGTGAAAATTCCCATATCAAAATTGGATATAATCGGTTTGCCCAAGTTTCTTAGGATATCAATAAAAACTGTTCAGCAATGGGGAAGGGAGGCGAAAACTACGGCAAGGGCGAAAGTTCAAGTATTCTGTCATCCGACCGAGAAGTTTTTCCAGCATGGTCTAAAGAGCCGCGAGAGTGTGAAGAGAAATACCGGGTCAACCGTGATGTGGGATTATCATCTGAAGAAGTAGAAAAGAGGCAACAGATTTATGGGTATAATGAGTTGGAGAAGCCTGAGGGGGTGTCAATTTTCAAACTGATTCTGGATCAATTCAGTGACACCTTAGTGAGGATTTTACTGGCTGCTGCTGTGGTGTCCTTTGTTTTGGCTTGGTTGGATGGTGACGAAGGTGGTGAGATGCAAATAACCGCATTTGTGGAGCCCCTTGTGATTTTCTTGATCCTGATTGTGAATGCCATTGTTGGAATTTGGCAAGAGAGCAATGCAGAGAAAGCACTAGAGGCTCTGAAAGAGATCCAATCAGAGCATGCAAGTGTTATTCGGGATGGAAAGAAGATATCAAACCTGCCTGCAAAGGACCTTGTGCCAGGTGACATTGTGGAATTGAGGGTTGGTGATAAAGTTCCTGCTGATATGCGGGTATTGAGTCTTATAAGCTCAACATTTAGGGTTGAACAAGGATCTCTCACTGGAGAGAGTGAGGCAGTTAGCAAGACTGCTAGAGTAGTTCCAGAGAATTCAGATATTCAGGGAAAGAAAAATATGATTTTTGCTGGGACAACTGTTGTGAATGGAAATGGTATTTGCTTGGTTACTCAGACGGGAATGGCCACAGAGATAGGTAAGGTGCACTCACAAATCCATGAAGCGGCACAAAATGAGGACGATACTCCTTTAAAGAAAAAGCTGAATGAGTTTGGAGAGGCTTTAACATTGATAATTGGAGTGATCTGTGCAGTCGTGTGGCTTATCAATGTGAAGTACTTTCTTACGTGGGAATACGTGGATGGGTGGCCTAAAAATTTCAAGTTTTCTTTCGAGAAGTGCACATATTACTTTGAGATTGCAGTTGCCTTGGCAGTGGCTGCAATTCCTGAAGGTTTGCCAGCTGTTATTACAACATGTTTGGCACTGGGCACACGGAAAATGGCACAAAAGAATGCTCTTGTTAGAAAATTGCCTAGTGTGGAGACTCTTGGCTGTACGACAGTCATATGCTCTGATAAAACAGGTACTCTGACCACCAATCAGATGTCAGCAACAAAGCTTGTTGCTATGGGCTCTCAGCGTGGTAATCTGCGGTCATTCACTGTGGAAGGGACAACCTATAATCCTTTTGATGGAAAAATTCAGGACTGGCCCATGGGGCGGATGGATGCTAATCTTCAAATGATTGCAAAGGTTGCTGCTGTTTGCAATGATGCTGGTGTAGAAAATGCTGGAAATCATTTCGTCGCCAGTGGAATGCCCACTGAGGCAGCATTAAAGGTGAAACTCTAGAAAAATTTATTCTTGTTTCAAGCTCTCTTTCTCTTGCTTGAAATCTGTTCTAGCATAATTAGATTAAGCACAAGGAATGTTTTTTTCCTCTTTGTAGTTCTTGAATTCATTGTAGTTCAGGACTCATCTTTCAATGGAAAACAATTGGGAAATTCTATATTCTTTTCCAATAGGAGAAAACAAGGTATAAATGGTAGATGCACCAGTTTCATGTAACTACTAGTTTGCTGGGGAAACGTGCATTGCTTGAATTGCCTAATACAGTTCCTGGAGATGATATGGTTGTCTTTTAGGTTCTCACCGGTATGTTCTATCTCAAAACAGGTTTTGGTTGAGAAAATGGGATTTCCTGGAGGCATCAAGGATGGCTTGTCTTCTGTTGATAGTGATGTACTACGTATGTTTCCTCGTCATTGTATTGATGGTTACTTGATCTGTTCTTGGGCACTGATAGTTTTTTCCTTGTTCTAATTTCAACAAAAATTTCCTTGATTAAGGTTGTTGTCAACTGTGGAATAGAGTTGAACAACGGATTGCTACTCTTGAGTTTGATCGTGACCGAAAATCTATGGGGGTTATTACAAATTCAAGCTCTGCAAAAAAGACACTGCTTGTGAAGGTATTGCAATATTTCTGTGTTTTGGAGATCACTGTCTACCCCCCAGGAGACAATAATAAAAAAATGTAATTCTCCTTACATTAAAATCATATTTTTAGAGCATAAAGCTGCAAAAAGTTTTAAGCTCCCCTCTTGGAAATGTGTGGAAGATGATGAATTTATTCTGCAAGTATCAGTATTATTATTTGGCTACATGGGAAGTCTTATGTGGTTCCCACATGTCTAGTATGATGTAAAAATCTAGTTTGCAACTTCAGTTTTTAGTAACCCGAGAAAGATGATCTTGGGTTTAAAAGAAAAATGAGAAATCATGTGAACTTCTGCTCTTAAAGGAAAATACAGGATGAATAAAAGCATTATTGCAAATCAAGGGTCTGCCAAATAGATTTCATCCAAGAACGTTCATTTAGGTTGAACTCTTGCATCCATATTTTTACAACTGTACTCAGCTCTCCCTGTCGACTAACAATTGTAGGGCTGGTTGGTGTGGCATGTTCTGTGTTGATTTTGTGAGGAAGTTGGTGAGGAGAAAAGGGAGAGAAAGGGAGGGGGAGGATTATCTCTCGCCCACCCTCTCTCTGTTGGGAATGCTAGCATACACTACTGTTGCATAGAAAATGATGAGAACAATTGAAGCATTCATGTTTGTCAAGTTCTTTGTGTTGTTCACTTATTTTATTGAGATTTGACAGGGTGCAGTGGAAAATGTTCTTGAAAGAAGCTCCTATATTCAGCTCCTGGACGGTTCTGTGGTAAAGTTGGATCAAAATAGCAGGGATCAAATTCTAGAAAGCCTCCGTGAAATGTCAACCAGCGCGCTGCGTTGTCTAGGCTTCGCATACAAGGATGACCTCCCTGATTTTGCTAGTTACAATGGTGATGAAGATCACCCAGCTCATCAGCAACTACTTGATCCAAACAACTATCCTTCGATTGAGAGTGATCTTGTTTTTGTTGGCTTGGTTGGGCTAAGGGTAAGGCGGCTTTTTTGCTACTCATATTTTGGTTCCTTAGTTGCTCTAGGGTGAATATTTTTAATTTTTCTGTTTAAATTAATTCACAAGCTTGATGCTTTAATTGATTACTTATTATCGAAGGATCCTCCTCGGAGGGAAGTTCGTCAAGCAATTGAGGACTGCAAAGCAGCAGGAATACGCGTGATGGTAATTACAGGAGACAATAAGCATACAGCTGAAGCTATTTGTCGTGAAATCGGTGTGTTTGGATCTCATGAAAGCATAAGTTCTAGGAGTCTAACAGGAAGAGAGTTTATGGATCATCCTGATCAGAAAAATCACCTAAGACAAAGTGGAGGGCTATTATTTTCGAGGGCTGAACCACGGCATAAGCAAGAAATAGTGAGGTTGCTCAAGGAGGATGGTGAAGTCGTTGCAATGACTGGTGATGGTGTCAATGATGCACCTGCCTTGAAATTGGCTGACATTGGTATTGCAATGGGCATTGCTGGAACGGAGGTACTACTTTTATATTTTTTTCCTTGGGTTGAGATGATGGTTAATGCAGTTTACTAAGTAGCAGAAGCACAAATGCTGTGTGATATGCACATGGCTTAGTAAATCTACAACATAGAGCAAGTGACCAATTCTATGGATGGTATTTGAACAAAAAAGAAAGAAAAACTTTGTCGATGGTTGGCATATGCTAGCTAATCGTTCTGTTTGTTCCATCATTAGTATGGAGATCGTAGCCTCTTGTTGGGGAGCTTTTCTTGTCTCATATTATCTTTGAATTGGACTGTAATAATGCCCGATCTCAGCAGTGTCTAGTTTAGTTTTTCTTGCCCAGCAAACTTTGCTTGATGCATTACCGTCAGCTAATCAGTTTAACTAGAACGATTAACAATTTAGCTGATGATCTGGTGGTCTCTCTCTCTTTTTTTTTTTCATTTTTCATTTTTGCAAGTTCTTATATTGTGGAATCACTCCAGGTGGCAAAAGAAGCCTCTGATATGGTTCTAGCGGATGATAATTTTAGCACTATTGTAGCTGCCGTTGGTGAAGGCAGGTCCATCTACAATAACATGAAGGCTTTCATCAGGTTTATTCTCACTTTAATTTTGTACTAGTCGTGAACTTACATGTACTTTTGTCTTAAAGACACAAGTACTTATAGGTTTGCATGCGTCATCAGGTTTATTCTCGCTTTAATTTTGTACCGGTTGTGAACTTGCGTTCTAGTTTTTTTGTTAAGACGTGAGTACTTAAGGATGTATGTGTGTACCTTTCTGCAGCAAGGATGTTAGGTCTACTATTAGCATAACAGCATTGATGCCACATTTTTATGGAAGTCCCTGCTCAAAGAATCAGTTTATTACATGATGTATACGTGAGCTAGTAGTCAGTCATATAAACAGGAGGCATGAAAATTACTCGTGACTGAATGATTATAATAATGGAAGTAAAATCACTTCATGGACTTGTTAGGCAAAAAATGGGCAGTAAGCTTTCAACTTTGCCAGTGAAGAAACAACAAAAGAGGGCTAAAGTATTGATTGATTCTTCTCCTCTCTTCTTGCAATTCTTTTCGAACCAACCTTAACTGTACCTTATAACCTCAGGAAATCAGTAGAACTGGCTGTTAATATGGAATACTATAGATAACTAATTTTATTACTATTTTATGAGATATTACTTGGAGACAGCTGAGGTGTGCAGGGGCATAGACATGGCTTGATTATGCCAATCTGCATAATCAATCTCTAGTATGTCTTCTATGGAAATAGATTTTTAACTGGAGCAATTCTATAACTCCATTATATACTAGCGGAAAAATAATTAATCATTTGATGAAAATGTGAATTTATCGTTCTCACTTAAATGAAAATTTCAGGTACATGATATCGTCAAATATTGGAGAGGTGGCCTCTATTTTCCTTACTGCAGCACTGGGCATACCTGAAGGCATGATCCCCGTTCAACTTCTCTGGGTTAATCTTGTTACGGATGGACCACCAGCTACAGCCCTGGGATTTAACCCTCCAGATAAAGATATAATGAAGAAGCCTCCAAGAAGAAGTGATGACTCATTGATCAGTGCTTGGATATTGTTCCGCTATCTGGTATTGAGCTCTTTTTCAGCACTATGAATCCTTGATTTTTATGTATACGTGCAGCATAATTATAAATTCCATCATATTCCTTGCAATTTGTTTGCCACAGGTGATTGGGCTCTATGTTGGGATAGCAACAGTCGGCGTATTCATCATCTGGTATACTCATGATACATTCCTGGGCATTGATTTGAGTGGAGATGGCCATAGCCTTGTGACTTACTCACAGCTTGCTAATTGGGGTCAGTGCCATTCTTGGGAAGGCTTTTCGGTCACGCCATTCACGGCTGGGTCTAATGTATACGACTATCAGTCAGATCCATGTGAATATTTCCATGCTGGAAAAATCAAAGCCTCGACACTCTCCCTCTCTGTCTTGGTTGCTATTGAGATGTTCAATTCCCTTAATGCCCTCTCTGAGGATGGGAGCCTTCTGAGCATGCCGCCGTGGGTCAACCCCTGGCTTCTTCTGGCTATGTCTGTTTCATTTGGCCTACACTTCTTGATCTTATATGTGCCGGTCCTTGCTCAAGTATTTGGCATTGTTCCTCTTAGCCTGAATGAGTGGCTCTTGGTGTTGGCTGTTGCTTTACCTGTGATTATAATTGATGAGGTTCTCAAGCTCGTGGGAAGGTGCACAAGCGGGTGGCGGTATTCAGATGCACGAAGACCTTCAAAACATAAGGCAGAATAAGATTCGTGGCTAAGAAGTCTGTAAAAATGGGATAGGTGGAATTTTTGCCCAGCCACAGGTTAAGAATGACTGAATTGTTTCCTGGCTGTTGGTTCCATTCCCGTTTAGGGTGGCATTGTGAGCTCAAGTTGCATGCTTGGTGATCAATGATAAAGTTGTCATATGTTTAAACAGTAGAATATTCTTAGAACATATAATTGACCCATTCTCGAAGGATTTGTTTTTTTAAAGATATGTGGATTTTTTTCTTCTCCTCAAGCTCAAGAAACGTTATTCTGAGTTATTTTTCCCATGTTTTCGATTGTGAGGTCAATCAGTTTGATGGTCTCTTAAAGCTTGATTGAGGCTTCGGCATATGACTATTTGTGGGTCAGTTTGGCTCAAGTATAGTTGAGCCAGAAATGTTGAATCAAGCCTGGAAACTAAGCCAGACTTATTCATTTGTCTCCATTGGCTGGTTGTTGGCTCCTGAAGTATCCGACTCCGGCATGATGGGGTCTCGACGTATTCATTGTCTCTGAGTCCTGTCCAAATAAGAAGATAGAAGTTTTAGGTTAATCTTCTCCCATTGCTTGAGGATTTGGAATCCAAGACTTATCATCGAAGCAGATGAATGCGAAAATTTGTAAGATATTCGCCCTTCTGGCTTCACCATGCTTGTGCCTTGGACAATTTTTAACCAAGCTGGTTGCATCTGCCGTATGACGAATTTTTTCAAATTTTTTTTTTGGGCCAAGCTTGGAGTATCTTCGTTTACATGTGGTCTGAGTCTCGTTTTCTCCATTTTTCGTTGGAAGCCATGACTTCGCTTCTTAATCTATGTCTGTTGCCAAACTTGGGTCTATTTTCGAAAGCGGTCTTTGGAATGAAATTAGTTCCCGTGCCTTGAACAGGAAGAGAAGATTCATTTTATACGTGTTCATGCTTAGACTGCCGCTTTACATGAATGTACATTTGCTCAAAATAGCCAGTCACTGTCCGCAAGTAGCGTAAGCACGGCTGATGATGACGGGTGGCTTCTATATCTCAAAAGACACTGTTTTTTCTTGCCTAGGCTTGGTGCGCCCGGTGGATGCTTTCTTTGCCTAGACTCGGTACGCACATGGACCGTGTCCGGTGAGCATGCCAAAACAAGAAGTACGTAAAAGACGAGGAGGAAAGCGAACCAAAAGCAGAAAAAGAACCGCAATTGTTACGCAGCCGACAGCTGCTGTGATTGCTTCTCAAATTTGAAGTGGGTGCCTATGGAATTATCAGCACACCATATGAAGATGCCTCCGAGCTGTCGTCTTTGGCTCTTCAGCTCATTGCGGGCTTGGAAAAACCCTTCATCAGGGTGGAGTCCTCCTTCCCCTTTGCCCGTGAAACTGGCCGAGACTTGTCCTCCTGCAAACTTGGAAGGTTGTGTATGTAGTAACTATGGAACTTTGAAGCACCGATGCTGTTGGATGCGTAGAATTGGAAGTTGATGTAGTCGATGGAACTCCGTATTTCTTCCCCAGAGCTGAGTAATAGGTTTGGATGTCTTCATACGGAGCTATTGATGCAAATGAGGTTTCCCTTCTTTTCTTGAGCCGTGTTACGAGCTGCCCGATGCAGTCCGCAAAGACGCTAGGGCTTGCTTTGAAGTGTTCACAGTCGATGTTGATTTCCGTCGAGACGGTGTCCCTTGATCTTCCGTGTCAGCGACAATATGGCATTCTGAACCCAGGAGTTTGTGGATTTCGGGTGAAAGAAGGCCTTGCCCTTTCCGATGCTGTCTCCGCCCAAGCTGACAGCAGACTTGACTTCGGATGTCTCTGCTTGAAATAATCGATTGCTGAAGGAGTCACGTCAGATGGTTTCCCAGGAGACATTGAACGTTCCGTTGGTCGGAGACGGGTTGTCTTCGCTTGTGTTGTTGATCGCAAAGGCAAGGATGAAGTGGAATTCGACTTCTGATATTACGGGGACAACAGATAGTTGGATCGTATCCGATTCTGCTCCAATGTACTCACGGAAGAGCTTGGAATTGGCGGATGCGAGTCACAACTTCAATGAGAAATGAAGCATCCAGAAAGGAAAGGCGGAAACAATCAGACTAACATGCAAATTCAGTTGCACAAGTTTTGAAGGCTGTAGACCTCAGCCACATCACTCGAAATGTTTTGGAACAGTACGTATTGGCCCGATATCTAGTGAGGTCCTCCTAATAGCCCAGGTCTACTCGCCGAGTGGACCAGCTTTGGCCCATGTCTCTTTACTCCGGTCCAATAAATTCAACCGCCTCGTCACATTCCATGTGTCTAATCATCATTACTCATAACACGGCCACTCCCATCATTACATCCCTACTTAACACTTTGCATACTTATAGTTCTTTAATTGGTTCGCCATTCCCTTTTTTCCCCCTCTTCATTACCCAGTGTGAGTTCTAATCTTCATCAGCCGCATTCGTCCGGATGCCCGCATGTAAATTATACTCAAGTGAGTCGTTGGATCATGTTTCTCTTGCCAAATCCGACGACTTGCTTGCACCGCTTTCCTGGCGCACGGTCCATTGAACACCGGAATACTTGTTTGCTGGAAAGGGGACTTGAAAGGAGTTTGATGGAGCAGGCATGGATTTTGTGAGGGAAGAATCGATTCCTCTTTCGAGGGAATTGTCAGTGGAAGGGGTCCCTCGGTGAGTTTGCGAGCTTGTAATGGCAAAGTTCAGAAGGAGTGAAGTGAAGCATACGCTGCATAATACATGGAGTACGCCTCAAGCTAATATACACATGGGGTGCCACACAAAGTAAGAGCTACTTCATGTCTGTGCCCCCTACTAGCGAAAGATGCTGACCGAGTGACCCCTTCTTGAGCCTAGACTACAGTATACTTGAGGAAAGAATGATGGATGAAAATATTTCCAAATTGTCACGCTCATGTCTTCCGAACAACTGCCCTAAGTAGATAAGAGAGGATGCACAAATCGACATATCAATTTGAGCGAGAGATTCATAAATTTCATAGATTGTTTGTTATATAGATATGGTATAGATTGTAACGAATACCAAACAGTTAAAAGAATTCACACCCTTCGTCATTTCTCCTCAATCCGTTATTGATATTGATAAAATATGGTAGGTTTCGAGCGATTCGATCGGTGTACAAATCTAGTCCATCCGAATCACTTTCCTAATGACTTGCTGATTATTTTGTATTTTAGAATAAAAATAAGCAAGGCTCTTATGTTTCTGCTAAGCCTCAGCTGACCAAGAGTCTGGGAGGGACTTGCTGCTCACATTTGCCAATTCGGCAATCATGCCAGAAGCAACCGCTTGTTAGGTAACCAATGCTTGTCCCTGCCAAAAACGAATAAAAGGACTGTCGAAAGACAAGAGTGACGGGTTTGTTTTGGCCATGAAGCTACTGCTGAAAGATGAGGCAGCGACAGATGAATCTCAGAGAAAAGGTGAGGGCAGGCAGAGCAATTCTGCAGAATCCATAAATAAATAAATTATGTAGAAGCAAAGACGAAACTCCAAAAAATAAAAAAGAAGAAGAAGCAAGTGTATATAAAAAGAGGAATGGAAAGAAGGGCATCAAGCAGGCTCCAAAATCATGTGCTCACTCGCCATCAATCTTTATCACGTGGGGCAACTTTGCCACCACATCCCAATCCCCACCTGTTCTCCTTTCTCCCCAATCACCCAATTCTTCACCGCTTTTACACACATGCTCTGGTTCTGGACATTTGCACTGAAAGTTCTTCGCTTCTTCACCCACTCTCTTACAAATTACTCTTACAAAGAAACAGAGCCATTGTAAAAATTTCAGATCCTTTCGACAAGCATCGCGCACGCGAGTTTTCTAGTGATCTCGAAATCGTCAATGAAATCCTATACCTCACCCCCTCGAACATAAGTCTCTCGCTGCGGACCGTCGAATGGTGCTGTGATCCGTGCATGGTTCGCAGTCAATCCACTAGGTACACAACTCATGCGCTCTATACAGCACACCAGAAAGATGGGGGGTCCATGCTGCATTTTTCTGTTCCTTTGTGCTTCCACAAAGCTACCATTGCTAGCCCGGCAGGTACGTCATATATTTTACAGACAAAGCATCGTCAACGGAAGATCCTTAGCCCAGCAGTGTTCTGATCACGTATGAAAGCTTCCAATGAAAATGCACAGCATCCGTGTCCCTTCTTGAGAGTACCCACCCTCTTGGATCTGACATTCAATGCCATGCTCCAGCCTCAAATGATTCCCTCGCCGATCCTACCGTGAATACCGATCCTCCCATTTATTTAGCTAGTTTTGTAAGACACTCCACAACCCACCATTGACTTATCTTCAAGACATGGTCAATTTTATCTTCCAAAATTTTAGACACAATTTATTATTATTATCACGGAGGATGGAATTCTTCCGAACTAAAACAAGATTGTCCCTGTCTTGTCTATATTCTACCGGGGTCCACATTCCCTTGTTCACAGGAAAGGCTCTCAGACTCAGAGTACATTACGGACAAAGCATTGTTAATCTAATTATTCTTCTTTTTTTGGGGGAAAATTACAAAATAAGTCATAAATTTTTACCTACTTTGTTGATTCAGTCATAAACCTTTTTTTTTATGCCAAATAAGCTATAAACCTTTTTTTAACTTTACCAATTAAGTCATTCCGATGGATTTTGGTATTTGTGGTGCGATCGGACCTTGCCGGCGACGACGTAGTGATAACGTGACGACAAATTTTTTTCCTTTTTTTTTTTTCTCTAGCCAAAGCTTGCCGACTGTGGGCGAGGGCCAGCCTCTCCCAGCTCTAGCTGGCTTTAGGTGAGGATTGAATCGGAAAAGTAAGTAAATATTTACGACTTATTTAGTAATTTTTCATTCTTCTTTTTTTGGGTGTTATTGACCAAAGCATGATGTAAATTAAACAGGGAAGACAGACTACAATTTGAAATATGAAGGGGAAATTCGAAAGGCATTATCCAGTTGAGTTGGGTTTCAAAATATTTCAAAAAATGATTAGACCATCTCTCTCTCTCTCTCTCTCTCTTTCTCTCTCTCTCTCTCGTCCAAGTTTCTTCAACGGTCGGATACCCAAAAATAAAAAAGAAAAAGAAAATCACGCTAACGCCGTCAACACTGGCCGTCCAATGCCGTCCATCCTTCTCTCCTCCTCCTCCTCGGCTCTCTCTCTCTCACCCATTTCATATATGCATACAGCATACACATGCGCAACGCCATTGTTCCTAGCGACATTTGTCTCTCTCTCTCTCTCTCTACAATCACCATTTGCATACACCTCACTGTCTCATACTCTCTCTCTCCCCCTCACGCTCTCCATCTTCATCTGCGACATCGAATCAGAAGAGCTCAGCTCTTCGCCGCCCGGCCATTGCCATAATCAGTAAGTTTTCTCCCCGTGTTTTGGATTGCTGACTTTTTCGTTGCCTTTTTGCATCTCCCTAGATTTCGATCGCTCGTTTTGGAGAATCTGGTGGTACGATGCGAGTCGCACCTAACTCCGATATGCGAATGCTTCATCTTTGTCGCTGAGATGTAGATCGATGTTTTGTCTCCTGGTTCGCATTGCCTTTCTCGCCGTCTGAGAGCAATGGCGGTGCTCGTGGATAGAGATTTGCGTATAATAGAGACTTTGACCGACTCTGTCAGCTGATGCTCATTGTTTCGGATCGTTTTAGCTCGAGATTCTAATGTACTATTGCTTCGGACCTCGAGTTCTAGTGCTTAGATTACACGCGCTGTGCTGATTCACAGCCTTCTTCAGTGCAGCGTTTATTGTTTAAATTCATCTTTGTGCTAATTGCCGTCAGTTTCTTCTGTAGCAGCGTTATGGAAGTTGTTCGACTTATTTTGGTAGTTTTAGGAGAAGGATTTTCGGTCATTTGATCTGACTCGCAAGAAACCAGGTTATAATTCGTGCGTCCGACGACATTATAGGTATGGACTCTTCTCAGTCTCTGCAGAGAAGGGGAGGTTTGGTCTCAGTATCCCCGTCACAGACTCCGAGGTCCAGTGATAAGTCAGCACGGGATCTGCGCTCGGCTGATTCCAATTCAAGCAGCAAGCATGATAAGGATAAGGGCGTAAACGTGCAGGTTATAGTGCGTTGCAGGTCCGTTTTTTCAAATTTGCGTGTTTTAATTTTAATCTTGCTCTCTGTCACCTCTTTATTAGCTGACAAAATGGACAATAGTGATCGGTCTTGCAAATTCCTGTATTTGCTTTTGTAGGCCACTGAATGATGACGAGTTGAGAATACATACACCAGTGGTGGTCTCATGTAATGAGGGTAGGAGAGAGGTTTCTGCCGTCCAAAATATAGCCAACAAGCAGATTGATAGAACCTTCATGTTTGACAAGGTTTGCTCAAATCCTTCAAATTTCAAGTTCTTCTAGTGTTTTTTATATTCTAACAGAGAAAGAAAGAGAGAAATACTAACGGTCCTGTTCCTCTGATTATTCGTGAGTTCACACTAATAGTAGCGGAGAACCTCGTATTTATGCATGCAATTACCATTAGCTTTTCGCTCAGTTCTTGAAATTCGTGGAAAAATAATAATGTCTCTGGAGGATTTACCTCAGATTGAATTTTGCTGGATTTTTAGACTGACTTTACTGCTACATTTACCAGATCTACTTTTGCACTTGACCTCTAATCTTCTGACCTGCAGCTGAATGCTATAGCACGATAAGGTTAATATGTACATTGTCCTAGTGTTGAGGTTGATTAATTCCTTTCACAGGTATTTGGTCCCACATCCCAGCAAAAGGAGTTGTATGATCAAGCTGTGTCGCCAATTGTGTTTGAAGTGCTTGAGGGCTACAACTGCACCATTTTTGCCTATGGTCAGACAGGAACAGGGAAAACATACACAATGGAAGGAGGTGCCAGAAAAAAGGTTGAGCCTTGAGCATGACTCGTAAAAGTATAAAATTTTGGTTATCTTCTAAGTTCTTTCTGATTTTTCCTCTCGTATTTCGTAGAATGGAGAATTCCCAGTTGATGCGGGGGTTATTCCTAGGGCAGTCAGGCAAATCTTTAATATACTGGAAGCACAAAATGCAGAATACAGCATGAAAGTTACATTTCTGGAGCTGTACAATGAGGAGATTACAGATCTGTTAGCTCCTGAAGAATGTTCCAAGTTCATTGATGACAAGTCTAAGAAACCTATAGCTCTTATGGAAGATGGGAAGGGAGGTGTTTTCGTTAGAGGCCTAGAAGAAGAGATAGTGTATTCAGCAAATGAGATCTACAAGATACTGGAGAAAGGCTCCGCCAAGCGGCGCACAGCTGAGACTCTTCTCAACAAGCAAAGCAGTCGTTCACACTCCATATTTTCAATTACAATCCATATGAAAGAGTGTACTCCAGAGGGAGAGGAGATGATTAAGTGTGGGAAGTTAAATCTAGTTGATCTAGCTGGTTCCGAGAACATTTCACGTTCTGGTGCCAGAGAGGTATATATACATAATGCTTCCTAATATAAAGCAAAAGATGAAAGGATCTACTTGAAGGCATAAATATTTTCCACGTTTTATGAAATAAAGTGCCACTGAGCTTTGCTGAGCAATATGGCAATTTATGCTCTGTATATAATGCAAGATTATGCAAATTGCCTATCCAGGATGGTAAAAGGGCTTACTCTTGCAGGGCAGAGCAAGGGAAGCTGGGGAAATCAACAAAAGCTTGCTTACACTTGGACGAGTTATTAATGCACTGGTTGAGCACTCTGGTCACATTCCATATAGGTGAGAGTGAGACATATAATGTATTACAGGAACGCATTTGAAAAAGTCAGCAGCTCAAGCTACTGATGATATTGATTGATATATCAGGGATAGCAAACTAACAAGATTGTTGAGGGATTCCCTTGGAGGAAAAACGAAGACATGCATCATCGCTACGATATCACCATCCATACACTGCTTGGAAGAGACACTCAGCACTTTAGATTATGCACATCGAGCAAAAAATATCAAGAATAAGCCTGAGGTTAGTTATTTAAAATAGTCCTTAGTAATTGTTTTCATTCTTTCAGTTTCTTATTTAATTTTCACTCATTTAATCGTTTGAATGGGGCTCTCTATCAGATTAATCAGAAGATGATGAAATCTGCAGTGATCAAGGACTTATATTCTGAAATCGATCGTCTTAAGCAAGGTATGATACTTTAATGCTTTTCCAGAAAGGATCCTTTATTTTGCTAAATGCATTCTATAAGAATGATCGACTTGCTGAATAATATGTTTCACCACACAAATGTTTTCATATGTTCATATAGAGGTATACGCTGCAAGAGAGAAAAATGGAATCTATATACCACGAGACCGCTATCTTCTTGAAGAGGCTGAAAAAAAGGTTTGTACTTCTCATCATCATAATACTGCACCACTATTCTATAAAGCAAGTTTTCCATTACGAAGATATGTGTTTCTAAAAGTTATATGGTGGTTAACTTGTCCTTGTCTCTCAGGCTATGGCTGAAAAGATAGAACGGATGGAACTTGAAACAGAATGTAAAGAGAAGGTTAGTATTCAATCAAGGGTATGTTCCTGCACCATTGAACACAGTCTGTGATGGCACTAAATAGGTCCGTGGATGTGATATCTGAGCAGAAGTTCATGGAGGTTCAGGAGCTCTACAATTCTCAGCTACTTTTGGCCGCAGAGATGAGCAATAGACTTGAAAAAACTGAGGTATCATGCATTTATCTTTTAATTCACGGAACCAGTACATGCCTTAGCTCTTTAACTTATTCAAAACTTGATGTGCTTGTTTGACTACAGAGAAAGCTCGAGGAAACTGAACATTCACTTTTTGACCTTGAGGAGAAGCACAGACAAGCAAATGCCACAATAAAAGAGAAGGAATTTCTGATATCAAATCTCCTTAAATCTGGTAAGAAAAAGCATTCTCTTTTATTGAGTTCTCTGGACAAAGTAACCTTTACAACTGAAGATCTGCATTGAGATGGGTCATTTGTCCGAATGACCAATCAATGCTTTGTTTCCTATTACGTATTATCTCCTGCATATGATGAATACACTCGTGTAGATTATTATAAATGGATGCTAATCATTTACACAAATAATTTTAGAACCATTTATTTGTCAATTTTACTTGATTGGGAATATTTGCAAAACAAAAATTGTTAATCTGCTGAAATTACTTTACCGAGGTATGTCAAGAGGACAGAAAATTTATTGAAGGGAAATCCTCTCCTCTTCATAGTTGCTTAAGCAAACCTGTCTTCTTTCTATTAGATCAGTTGCGCTGCTGTCAATTTCTATATGGAAGCATTTCAAACATTATTATTTGTCTGTTTTCAGAAAGAGTACTTGTTGATCGTGCATTTGAGATACGAGCGGAGTTGGAGAATGCCGCATCAGATGTTTCCAGTTTATTTGCCAAAATCGGTTGGTGTCCAAGTTAACTTCATTGTTCTCTGCAGTCTTGTAATGTAGACTGTA
Source organism: Melaleuca quinquenervia (assembly GCA_030064385.1). NCBI lineage: Eukaryota > Viridiplantae > Streptophyta > Magnoliopsida > Myrtales > Myrtaceae > Melaleuca > Melaleuca quinquenervia. Next base: position 25,860,493 of record CM057719.1, on the reverse strand, counting down.
CTTATTGGGGACATTGGTTACAGAACGCAAGGACAAAATTGAAGATGAAAACAGAATGCTTATCCAGAATTTTCAATCCCAGCTCAGTCAGCAGCTTGAAGTGTTGCATAAGACTGTGGCTGCTTCTGTGACACATCAAGAGGAGCAACTGAAGGACATGGAAGAAGATATGCAGTCCTTCGTGTCAACAAAATCAGAGGTAAGATCTAGGTGGGCGAAACTGGATATCTTTTTCAGCGTTGTAACTGAGCTAAATGAGTTGTGTTGCATTTGATCTTTTTGTAGGTCACTGATCAACTTCGACAACGACTAAGAAGACTCAGAGAAGTGTATGATTCTGGTTTAAAAGCATTGAATAATATAGATGGGGAGCTTGATGACAATTCTCGATCCACTTTTTCAAGTCTCGATTCTGAGGTTTCTAAGCACTCATGTAGACTTGAAGAAGTAATTTTCTACTCCATAATTGCCTTCTTGGATTACACCTTCTTATTGTCTACTGTGATCTGATTAACCTTCATGCACATGGTGCAGCTCTTTGAAGGAATTGCTTCGGAGGCTGATACACTAATAAACGATCTTCATGATAGTCTTCTCAAGCAAGAGGAGATGCTGATGTCGTATGCACTGCAACAACGCGAGGTTTTTACTTTTTTACTTACGCTTCAATTCTCAATTAGCTAACAATTGCAAATATGTAATACTAACAGATCTTTCTTCCTAATTGTAATGGAGCAGGCGCACACCCGATCAGTTGAAAGTGCAAGATCGGTTTCTAAAATCACAGTCAACTTCTTTAAGACTCTGGACATGCATGCAACCAAGCTAAACCAGATTGTGGAAGATGCACAAACAGTGAATGATCATAAGCTGTCTGAACTTGAGAAGAAATTTGAGGTGCCTATAGTACTATATTGAAGGTTCCATCGATATTAAAGAAACAAAAACCACCTCAATAGGACTTACATTACTTCCATTGTGGTGCTTGTAGGAATGTGCTGCCAATGAAGAAAGGCAAATGCTAGAAAAAGTGGCAGAGCTGTTTGCAAGTTCAAATGCAAGGAAGAAAAAACTGGTACTAGTGGACTATCAAATTCATTGGAAGGACCTCGTTTTATTCATTTTTATGTATCTATTAGTGCAGCACCTTTTATATATGTAGAAGTATCAAACATGTGATCGTCTGTTGATAGGTTCAAATGGCTGTGCAAAATCTTCGGGAGAGTGCAACTAGCAGAGCTGCCAAACTGCAAGAAGAAATGTCAACTATGGTAGATTCCACTTCGACCGTGAAGGAAGAATGGACCGTGCACATGGAAAAGACAGAGTCGCGATATATTGAGGATAACTCTGCCTTGGAAGTTGGGAAAAGGGCTCTGGAGGAGGTACTCCAGAACTGGTATGTGGCTCAATGAAGCTGACATTACGGCATTCTGCGGCTTGATATCTTCTAGTCTTTTCACTCTCATCTTCATTTGCTTTTCTTTTTTCTTTTTTTTGGCTTCTGTGTCCTTTAACTATCACTAACGGACAACTGGCTGTGCAGCTTTAGGAAGACAAAAATGGGTGCAGAACAATGGAAGAGTGCGCAAGAATCTTTGATCAGTTTAGAGAAGAGAAATGTTGCTTCTGTTGATTCTATTGTCAGGTAAACTTCCCGCTGGAAACATTGTCAATTTAAATCATTTACAAACTCCTGATTCATTATTTGGTATTTTTGTGCTTTTCTCATCAGAAAAGCTGTCGGAGTCAATCAAAACTTGCGTTCTCAATTTTCTTCTACCTTGTCTGCTACACTCGGCGATGTTGATGTTGCAAACAGTGACATACTTTCATCAATCAATGGTCAGTGTTCATTTACATGAATGCACCATCTCCTATTGCTCTAGCCATTTCTGCCTTCCAGATAATTGATCATTCATAGTGAGAGTCCATCTTTGCAGATTCACTACAACTTGACCAAGATGCATGTGCAAACCTTAAATCCGTAATTGCCCCTTGTTATGGGCATATGAGGGAGTTGAAGGGTGGTCACCAAGACAAAATTTTGGAGATCACGGAAGATTCAGGGAAATGTCTTCTCGAGGAATACGAGGTAAGGATTTCAGTGTTTACTCTCTCTGCATGGGCATCCGTGCAAGCATGTGCACATCATGCGAGCAAGCATGTGGGAGTCCGTGTGCACTTCCCCCATTTTTGTTCTGTGCATTTCTACAAGCTGCATTTGTGAACACATTAGAGTTATCTTTATTTTACTCCTTGGAATTCCCTCGTGCTCACACTTTACTGTGAGCAGGTGGATGAACCAACCTGCTCAACACCAAGAAGGAGACAGTTCAACTTACCTACCATGGCATCCATCGAAGAACTGCGCACTCCTGCTTTCGAGGAATTGCTCAGATTATTCTGGGATATGAAGTCTTCAAAGCAAGCAAACGGAGACATAAAGTACATTCCGGGGTTAAATGAGTCTGCACAATCAGTAAGGGACTCCAGACTTCCACTCACAGCAATCAACTGAAGAGCTTGGGAAGAGAAAGGTGACGATCGCGTGTGTATATATAGCATATAAATTCCCATTTTCCCCCCTTGTTTTCTGCAGACCAAGTTCATTTATTGTTTAGTCCTATTTTTTTTTTTCCTTCCTGTTGGAAAAGGAGGAGTACGTACCAGCATGTTCTTTTCCATTTTTGATGCACGAGGGAATTCCAGCTTCTGTGCATTCAGAGCGTCCAGTAGGTGATTCGTAGCAAGGATTTCTTGCATACTTGGACGTTTTTAGTGGATTATTCACCATTACTCTTTTCAATTTGCTTGCATGGCTTCTTAAAGAGTCACATCCACGTGAAACCAGTTTGCTAGCCTTGCTGGGTCCGCCCATTGTCAACGAGGAAAATAACACAGTGAAAATCGCTGCAATTACGCTACGACTAAAGACGTTTCTCAGAGGTAATCTATTTTGTATTCCCATTGATGAGTGGAAAAGATAATGGAAAAGATAAATTGCCTTTTCTTCCTATAAGAACAAAGAAGGGAAAACCACATGATCGACAGTTATGAATCATAAAATTCACTTGATCTATATTGGATCATAAAATTCTTCCTTTCTTTTTTCTTTTTATATATCAGAAACGAGTTTGTATCTGGGGGCACTTCTTGAGTGTCTCCGCTAACCATTATGAACGTAAAATTCCTGCCCTCGCCACCAAACAAACAAATTTCCAGACAGGCAGACATGAGAATCCACCCAAATAGGAACGAGATCTCCAGAGCGGCAGTCCCTCCAATCTGATCACAGTATCCCGCCAATTGAAATGGTAGACAAAACCTCAGAAGGACAAGCAACATGTTCACTGTTGTCTCACTAAACTAATGACAGACAACTACTCGTAATCAATGTAGAAAGAATCAGCATTGCCTGGTTGAACTTTGCAGGCAAAAATATATATGCAACTCAATGGTACTGGACATCTGAGGACGTCAACTGAGTGCAGAAAGGTACTCAAAAGAGACGGGCATCTAAACAGTTATCTTCCTCTACCATCATAACTACAGATGGCATACTAAACAGTAATCTTCCTTTCCCAAGATGAGGTTTCTCCATCCTTCACGTTGCTGTGCATCATGGAGAATCTCCTAACAAACTACACATATAAGTCTGGAAGCTTCAAGGTTTCTGCATAACTAAGCCTTGTCCCGCTAACGGCCTCATGTTGAGGATGTTGAAGATATTTACATGGTCAAACCATCTCCGCAAGTGGTTGAATACCATGAGCTTCTCATCATGAACGCAACAGATCAACCTTTGTCGACTTGGAAGTAGGCTGGAAGTAGTCATATAAATAAATCAGAGAGAAGCAAAAGTATTGACAAGATCAGGTGTATAAGAATAGCCGTAAGCCCGAACAACTCATTCAGGTACTCAAGAAACTAACGTAGATCAACATGCAAGTTTTGCACCTTCACTGAACAACCGCCCTCAATGGCAAAGACCATGCTTCTCGGCATTGGAGAACCTAAAGGCTGCAAATGCATCAGGGACTGCTTTATTACATATACGCCAAAGCAACAGCAATTACACTAACTGCACCATGGCACCACGCAAGACTGCATATGAAGAAAGGATAGTAAATCGCTAGCTTCTTGACACCATACTAAAAAAAGTTCACCATTTGAACCTCAAGATTGCTAAATCTAACACGATGGGTTTAAAATGCAAGAAGAACCTCATAGGTCACACCAGCAGCAATATTGCAAAATTTTCTTCTATAAAGATGTTGATACGGCGGCAATTATCTCTTATCTACCAAACATGCAATTTTTTCCAAATGACATTACTCAGTTAACACACACATACATACTCATAACCTACATTGTAAACATGAGGCCGATTTGGTGCCCTCATAGGATAAATTTGAGAAACAAAGTAAGATCAGTCACTCACAGAGAGAGAGAGAGAGAGGTAACAGAAGCAAGAACGGGAATTGTTAATCAATATACACATAGACCAATTGGTTACAGTAACGCTAAGTTGAACTAAGTAATATAATCTGTCATTGCATTGTTCAACAATAAAGGCACTCTGCCAACAAAAAGTACCTGACATATTCCTCAAAACAAGCCAGAACTTAAGAGTCCAACTGCCCTATCTTGCCCAAAACTCTCTTCGTCAAAATCTTCATTTGTGGAATTTTCTTGACACAGCAATTTGTTTTCTTGTGTCGGATTGAAGTCCAGGCTTTCCCATCCGATTGACGGACCATGATGGATATTTGCTTGCTCAGTAGCATTACATATGTCATCATCTACATCCTGTCGCATGTCGTCGCACACAGGCTCCACTACTCTGTCATCCTCGACACAAGATGGCTCGGCATTAAGATCTGAACACAAATCAAATCCAATTTGATCCTCAGGTACATGGTAAGCAACAGTCACTGTTCCTTGGTCAGATTGCTCTGGAGCATCTTTTCTTGGACGTTTCCATTTCTTAGTAGATGATGTACCATCATCCTCAAAGTCTTCTTCTTCCCTTTCCCTATGTAAGTACTTCCACAGTTTCCTTTCGCCATCAAACTGTACACAAGGATCACGTTCGTAATGCAACCGATCCAGTGCTCCACTAACAACCTGATTAACCTGCGCATCAGAAACATCCTCAACAATAAACTGGGAGTCTCTGATCAAAGTACAAACATCAGCGCGGGTGCCAATACTTCCAGGCAATCTGGCAGCAGCATCTCTTACAAGGCACAAAATAGTAACATGTGGAGGACGATCACGTTTCAGCATGAAATGGTCACGGGCTTTTGATGTTGGCTTGCCACCACACCTCCTCAAAGGTGCAACAATAGACTTTTTACCATCAGCGGCCGTGTAAGAGAATGCTCTGTCAGGAATTGAGTACCTCAAGAGTTCTTCTTTACGAAAATAATCTCTCACTTCCTCGGAACTTGGAGTAATAGTGTTGAGACTCTTCTGGGCTCTAAGGTCGCGGAACCTATCCTTCTCATCCAAATTAAACTGCAGCAAGGCCAAAGGTGGGGGAGGAAGGCTACCTATTTGTTGCAGGGTCTCTTGACCACTTTTAAGCCAATTTGCGAATGCATCAACAAGCTTGACAAGCATTTTGTGTGGTAGGGCCCAAGCCTCAGGAGAAGTTACTTCCTCAATGGTATCGTGATCCAATGGACTAAAGGACACTGGACCAATCCAGGACCAACTTTTCATAGATTTCTCATACACTGCCAGAGCCTTCCAGCCCTTGGCCCCTAAAGGTGCTGTTCTCGATGAGAAGATCTTCAAAACACCTCTAACCAAATCCTGAAGTGGTTCCTGTGTCTCAAGAATACAAGGATCCCCAGGGTTTGATCTCACGCGATTCACAATCTCCTGGATGGTAAGAGAAGGAACATTACTGTCTGCAGCATGCTCTGAATTACTGGCAGCCAGGATCTTCTGAGAGAGTGGCTCATTGTCCCCACCTTCATGTTCCCCGTTCTGATCTTCCATAGGTTTGCCAACAGCTATGGAGTCTTCTGGAAGCAATGTAATCATTGCCATTCGAACTGCTGAAAGAAGATGTATTACAGAGAATGAGAAGCCAGTATGTACTGTTGGTGTGATCAAAGTAAATGTCTTTTTCTTTGGTTTGGTCTCAAACTCTACATCTGTAACTCCTGTCTCCATGATGGGCATGTCCGAAATTTCATTTTCTGAAGGACCATTATCAGCATCCAGCTTCTTTTTAACTCGTCTCTTTGAAGAACTGATATCATCATTTTGCAGCTGAATGTCAGCTTGTAAGCCACCACTCTCATCGCAATCGTCCCTGTACATGACATCCTCCTTTATTTTCCGCTTCTTATTCATTGAGTTGGACCCAGGGAAAGTGCCCTGTAATCTTTCATGGCGATCAGTTGAATATGCTTCAGCTTTCTTACCTTTATTCCCAGATTGATACAACTCATTATCTGGTGACAAACATTGCTCCATTACTACTTCATCTTCTTGTTCAAGGATGTAATCACCATGGCTCACATCAGCTCTCTGCTTTCTTCCTGATGGGTATGCCTTCAATGATGATATATTGTGCCTCTCACCAGGTTCCCCCTGCATTCGTCCATTCTTGCCATGGAACTTTCTCCTATCATCGTCAACGGAACTGTAGAAATATCCGCTATCGATGACCCTAGCAGAATTCTGTACAGAAAGGTTATCTTGCATCTTACCCTTCTGCTTCCCTTTCTGAGTGTAGCTATCTTCCTCCGGGATATAAATCTGTTCACCCCGATCGCCGAAGTTACTATAAGTGTGCATGGTGCCCTCAAATGGCCGTGGATTTTCTTCCAAGTCATTCTTAAAAAGGTTCTCCCTTTTACCATACATTGCAGACTTCACCCCAGCAGAATGGGAAACATCCATGAAACCACCTGGATAAGCAAACTCACTTCCCATCAAAGGATCGCTGTCTTCATCATCAGAGAGATCTGATGAATCCGACTCTGTGACTTCACCATTGAATCCTACGCAATTGCCTCTCGACACTGCCATATCCACTCCCTTATTCTTTCTAGAACACCCTCTGCCCTTCCCCCGTGAAAACTTTCCTTTGACATCAGAAGGTAAGAACCGCTGGTTCAAACTCGGTGAATAATCTGTTAGAGGTTTCAAACTAATGTCAGGGAATTCCCTCACTGCACTCCACTTCTTGCTCTTAGCATTACCCTCATCAAACTGCACATCAGTAGATAAAGCTTCTCCCTTAGTCCTGCGACCAGCAAAGTCAGCTCGATTTCCTTTAAACGGTGGTTGTCGACTACGGCCTTTAACAGACCTGTTCTGATCTTCAGCAGCAAAACTCTCAATATTCTCAAGGTAGACTGATTTTTTGGCATAGTCTTGGGAACCTTTCAAATTAGGTGGCTTTACAGCTAATGTCTTCACTGTTGGAGATTGATTGACAGGTTTACTCCTCCTATAGATATGCAAATCACCCTTGGAGGACAGAGGCAAACCCACAAAACCGTCAGCAGTAAAATCGTCACTTTTAAGAAAATCATGCTTCTTTGCAACTTTTACAAATGCAGGCTTGTCTATCAACATACTCCTAGAGATGCTCGGATCTCTTCGAGGACCTGCACCAAATATAGGGTCCTCAGCTTCGTCATCGCCTCTTATCTGGTCTCTTTTTCTGAGAACAGCCCCTTTATCAAGCCCGGCTGCCTTACTCAGACGAGAAGGAACTACTGAACCATATGGACCGGCCCTATAATCAGGAGCGTGGTCACTAGAAGGAAAGCCGCCTGCTAGTTCCTTTGCTGAAGGTGTCTTTGAACGCCCCAACTTCAGAGTCCCCTTAGGATTTTTTGTGCGTTGAGGAGCCACCACCTGCTCTTGCAAGGGATATTCATAAGTCGAAGCTGCTATATATGGAGAATTACGACCCATTTTCTGTGAGATCTTTCTGTCCTTGCCCTTCTTACTCCACAATGCTTCACCCAGGTCTTCTCTCCCAGACGGATCACTAACCATGTCTTCTTTCTCAGACATCAAGCTCTTCTGAGTCTTCATTATGTTTAGGACTCGCAACTTCTCTTCGATACTATAACCCCTGCAGTTTTTCCATGCATCCCTTATCTGACATAAATTACTTACCATGCAGTTCTGATGTTTTCTTATAAGATGGTAGTGCTGCCGCTTCTGAAAAGAATGCAATCCTTCCCGATAAAGGGCAACCCTTGGCTCACACAAACCTCCCTTCAACATGTCAAACACCTTTTTTAGAGGGCTACCAAAATGAATGTTGCAGCCCGTGAAGAGTTCTTTCAAGGTAAGCATGTACGTCTCTTGGTCCATGTCGGGCAAATACTTTGTAAGGCCCAATCTTTCATCCTCAGTGAGCAATTCATTCCACACATCAACGGATAAAATATCCTCCAATCCAGGAAGATCATACAGCTCGAAGGGAAAACTGCATGTCTGACTCCCAACTTGGCAAAACTCCGCCCCAGTCTCGCCCAATTCCAACAAATCAAAGTCGTCGGACCCTGCCCCTGAATCGGCATCGTCGAATTCATCATCCTCATCGGACTCTGCAGCTGAGCTCCTATGCTGAATCTCGTCCTCGTCACTCGACATACTCTCCCTACTGACAGGCGAAAAATCCGAATCGAACCGTGATACCTTGAAACTATTCTTCTCAATCGCCATGGCCCATCACATCCAATAACCGCCAAAACCAAAGATTTATCCCACTCACTATCCAGAAATTCCGAAAAAAAAAACACTTCAACTCCGCTAATCTGGAGCCAACACCATCCCTGACTGCGGCAAGAAAAACGCAAGCCAATTTTCAAAATTGCAACTCCAGGGACAAAAACTTAACAAATCGAATCCCGAGAGTTGATCGAGGACACACAAACTGACTACTGCAAAAAAAAAAAAATTGAAAAAATGCCGAATTATGACCAGCAACGAAAGCACAGAAAAAAAGATTCAGAAAAAAGCTAAAAACTCAAGCAGGAAGTACCTTATTGGGGATGATGCCGGATTCACGGAGAAAAAACACCGAAGCTTGAAGCTTGAGGCGTCCAACACGGGCGGAGGAGGAGAATGTGAGCAAACCCTAGAGGAAAGAGGTCAATTAAAACGCGTGGGTATCCGTCTCTAGAAGGATATACAGAGACGGAAACGATGAGGACGATGATGAAGTCTGATGACAAAGAGATGAAGAAGACGATGGGACGTGGAGAGGCGAGGGCCGTGCGATTGGGGCTTGTGAAAAGACTGAAAAGGGGCCAGCGACAGAGGAGAAGAGAGAGAGAGCAAGCGAAAGAGAAGGCGTATGCGCTCCCGGAGGTGGAGAGAGAGTGGAAAAGGGTTCGGTGAGAGAGAAGAAAGAGACGACTCACCGAGTCGCCGAGTTAACTCGGCGAGACCGCCTTGCTCACGCGGCGATACAGTTGGGGGTGATCTCCGCTCTGCAGTCGTGATTAGCCTACGTCGTTTTGCCGCCGCTGTGCGCTACCTTAAAAAATAAAAAAATAAAAACTCTGTTTTCCTGGGACAGGAAAAAAAAAAAGGAAAGAAGAGTATAGTTTGGCATTTCCCAAGCTGTTTTTAAGATTTTTTTTCCTTAAATTATCATTGGAAATAAGCTTCTCTAATGAATACTGAACGAAGTTCAGGATCTTTTGAAGACGAAGATAAGGTAATTTTTTTCGTCGTGATACAAATTTGAGGATTTTAATGACATGAAATTTTAGAGCATTGATGTCACGCTAGACATTGTTGATAGATTTTTATGACAAAAAAAAAATAGTAACATTGCAATAGGCATACCTTAGAATTTTGGGAAAAAACCACTAAAAATCTCAAATTTTACCCACCGTAACATATTTACTCCAAACAACTTTTTTGTGTGACACGAAAAATCTCAATATTTGTCCACTGTGACACATTTACCCCAAATTTTTTTCTTTTTTTCTTAAAAAATACTTGACCAGCGAGCTCCATCGACCACCATAGCTTGCCGGCCACTCCAGAGGGTGGCAGGGGCTAGGGAGGCTGGGCTACGGCCCTCCTTGTGGCCGGTGAGGGCCACCCAACCCTCGCGGACCTCGCTTGCAGCTGGCTAGAGTCGAACAATGCTTGCCCTGCTGCGAAGTCGAGATTTTCTAATGCACGCCACCCATTCGACAAAATGCACTAAGGAAACATCGCTCGGCTCACTCGCGCATTTTGTCAAACGGTGCTGCGCGTGGGAAAACCGTCGACTCCTGAGCAAGGCAAGGCAAAGGTAGGGCAGCCCTTGTTTGGCACTCACCGGCTATGGGCAATGGCCACGGGGGCTGGGCCGGCCTCTCCCAAATCTGGGCGGGGCAGATCTGGGCGGCCCGACGGCCTCTCCAGCCCCTGCCGCCCTCGCCCGTGGCCAACCCACCCTCTGAAGTGACCAATGGAGCTCGCCATTCAAGTTTTTTTTTTTTAGGAAAAAAGTTTGGAGTAAATGTGTCACGATGAGCAAAATTTTGAGATTTTTAGTGTCACACAAAAAATTTTGGGGTAAATGTGTCACAATAGGTAAAGTTTGAAGTTTTGTGTTACAAAAAAAAAATAGGATAAATATGTCACGATGGATAAAGTTTGGGGTTTTTGGTGATTTTTTCCCTAGAATATTTTCTATAAACTTGCAATATTTGTTAGGTTGGGTTAAAAGAAAACCTCTATTTTTATATATAAATATTAGCTTGGCATTTAGCAAATTGTTTCTGCGACATTGGTTTTGAGAATTATCCTCAAATAGGCTTCTTTAACAAATAATGAACTAAAAGTTTAGTCTTAATTGGAAAAAATTAACTATAATTGTGCACGATAAGAAAATTTCTTATTAATTTGAATTGTCATGCAGTCTCTTCTTTAATCGTGCGGGACTAGATTTCATGTAAATAGTATATAAAGGATTATATGAAATCTTTTAGGAGAATCAAGTGTGAAGTTACCATTTAAATTATTGTTTTTCACTTTGTGGAGCACAAAGATCTTATCACAATTTGTTTTTACTTTTTGTATGATCTTATTCATCCTTTTACTTATATATGTGAAACTTTGTGCACCAAAAAGATGATAATATTTTAAGGAAAAAATTAGTCGATTGGGACAAATGTATTGGAAGTTATAAAACTTATTATGAAAGTGCAATGGGTCCTAAAACTTTTGAAAAGTGCAATCAAATTTTAAAAGCTGTTGTGAAAGTGCAATTAGGTCATAAAACTGTCAAAAAGTATAATCAAATTATAAATCTTGTCAAATTAGTTTAAATTAAAATATTCTATTGAGTGTAATTTTTTGAAAGTTTTCTGACAAATGTTGGGACTTTATTGCATTTATAAAATGTTTTAAGACTCGATTACAATTTCATGATAAGCTCTAGAATTTTGTTTTACTTTTTGAATGTAAGACTTAATTACACTTCAAGATAAATTTCAAGACTTCATGTATAATTATCACTAATCAATTCTTAGTATAAGCTCATTTATATATGTTTTGTTGAATATGTCAAGCCAAAGATATGAATAAAAAAAATTCAATGAGAAACAACGAGTTTTGATGAATTAAGAAGTCAATAGAAGGAATGAAGACATCAAATGGCTATTAGACAAATTCGAAGATTAGTTATTCTTTATGCCTAAATCATTTTCAAGATGACAAAGGATGAGGTATTTTTACATGTCTTAAAATTGACAATGAATGCATCTTAGGCACTGGAATAATGATGGCAGGGCAAGAGAATGGAATTTGGAAATAGTTCAAGGTATAGAAGCGACCATCGTGGAAGGGACAGTGGACGGAACTTTACTATATTCACAATCTCTTATAAGAGTAAGTAAATTGGACTGATCGAACCGGGAACTGCTTGGACCAACGGGTTTGGTCCGGTTTCCAAAGGTGTCGGTCTGGTCTCCGATTCTCAAAAGTTGAATCGTTATATGGGTAGTTCGGTTCCAGATTCCTAAGAGGGCCTGACCGTACCAATTAATTTTTTTTATAATTTTTGCATATTATTAAAGATAAATATAAAAAAAGTGAAATGAACCCAATTTAAAGTTATAACCATTACCCAAATTTACCCCCCAACAAATAAAAAGTAAAGAAATTCAACTTTTTTTAAGAATTTTCAAGGTCTTATTGGACCGCCTAGGAACCAACTTGAACCAATCCGATCTCAAGACTAGTTGGTCCAAATCCTAGTTCCAGGAGAGGAGGAATCGAACCACCAACGAAATGGATCACCCTTAGTCTCTAAGCTCACTAGTCATTTGTATATAGTTGACCGACCTTAAGGTTGTAATTTCTACCCACCAAAATATTTTTTTCTTTGAAAAATGACACAAATAATCCTTAAATGTTATATCAACGTGTAATGAAATCCCTAGAATTTTAATTTATTCAATATGATCCTTAAACTTTAGTCCGATGTGCAATGACATCCTTAAATTTTCAATACATGTTCAATTCAATCTCTGAACCTTATAAATATTCAATGTTGTCTCTGAACTTGAAGTAATAAAAGGATAAGATTATACATTTTCATATGGTTCTAAGATAAACTTGAACATGTATTAAAAGTTTAGGGACCGTATTAACCAAATTAAAAATCCAGGAACAATATTTGCACATTGAACTAAAGTCCATAAATCACATTGAGCAAATTAAAAGTTTAAGGATCGAATTGCACATTAAAATCAAAGTTCAAGAACTATTTATGTTATTGTCCAAACTTTTTTTATCAATGAGCCTAAACACAATCCCATAAACCCAAGCACATATTTCTTTCTCTTTTTTTTCCAGTTTTTCAACCAATAAAAAATAAAAATGCCACAAAAAATCTTAAATTTTACTCACTATGACACCGAGAAGCATAGTAGATAGAGCGTAATTTTGTCATACTATTATGGATTTGGAAGGTTTTTCTGTCACAAAATTTAAGGTAGTAATGTCACAATGTGCATATTTTATGGTTTTTCATGACTAAAAAAAAATCTTTGAACAATAATATCACACTAGGCTTACTATTAGGTTTTGGTGTAAATATGCGGTATCTATCAGGCGAGTTAAAAAGAAACTTCAATTTTGAAATACAAAAAATTAGTTTGGCATTAGGCAAACTATTTCAGAGATGTTATTTTCGAAGCTTATCCTTCCAAATAGGCTTCTTTAAACCAAAAATTCAGTCTATGCCGGAAAACGTTCACTTAAATTGTGCATGATAAGGAAAATTCGAATTAACTTGAAATGCCATTCAGCCTACATATCATGTAAGTAGTACGTGAACTTTTTAGAAGAATCAAAAATTGCAATTTCCATACAAGTTGGTTTTTTGTGAAGCACAAAGATCTTATCACGATATGTTATTTACTTTTCCTACAATCTTAGTCGTCTATTTACATATATAAATATATATAAAAGATGAAAAGATTTTGAGAAAGAAAAATGAATTAATTTGTAATGCAAGTTTATTTACATACGTTCTGTTGAACGTTTTAAAGCAAAACTATGAAATCAAGAATTTAACGATAAATGATAAGTTTTGATGAATTAAGAAGCAAATAGAAGGAATGATCAACGAAATTTGAGGATTGCCTATATCTTCATGTCTAAATAATTTTTAAAATGACAAAACTGTCTTTAGGAAAACGTTGGCTAGGCAAGTGAATTGGAATTTCGAGATACTGTACTGTTTAGACTCGACCATGGTGGAGACATTGGACGGAGCTCGACCCGAACTCCATTCCCAGTGTCTAGGCCCAATAGTTTATTATATGCATTTGACCGACCCCGAGGTTGTAATTTCCGGCCCACCAAAGCATTAATTGGTCAAGGAGCCCAACCACAGGCCCATGAACCCAAATATAGATTTTTTTTCTTTTTTCGCTATAATACATTTTAAAATTGACAAAACAATACATGCACCATTATGAGCTTGATATATACACTTGTTGTTTGTATCTTAGGTGATATCTGTATAAAAGGAAACTAGATTTGCAAAGTGAAAAAGATCCGAAATAGATAGAACGACCTATGTATGTAAGTCTAAAGGAATAGAAAGTTCATAAAGACTTTGTGGTACCAAGATGAGTAGTTTAGAGGATCCTTCTAAAGTCGGGGCTGCTAATACCCAAGTAAATAAGTCTCACAATCTCATACATGGCACTTATTATAACACAAATAACACTTCTAAAGGGATATAGTTCGAGTATACTCGAAAAGACAGTATAAATTGTAAAGCTTTCTATCTATTTGGATAGGTTGTCACTCTTGACTTCTTGCACTCTTCTCAATGTCTAGTCGATCTCTTTTAATACTCCTCAGTACTTAATTGGTAATTAAGTCCTCAAACTTATTCAATTGACAGTTTTGTTACATTGAATGGTCATTCAAGCCGTTCTTTAATTAGGCGGGCCTATATTTCTTGTAAATAGTACGTAAAAGATTTGCCTGGAATTTTTTTAGGAGAATCCAAACGTGAAATTTCCATTCAAGGGAGCTTTTTTTGGGAGCACAAAGATCTTATTACAACGTTATTTATTTTTCCTATGAGCTTACTTATGCATTAACAAATATGAGTGAAAACATGTGCACATAAAAGACGAGAAGATTTTAAGGGAAAAAAATGAGTGGACGTAAAATGTTAGTTTGTTTACATAAGTTTTTTGAATGCTTCAAAGCAAAGACATCAATAATAAAAAATTTATGATAATGACACAAATAATCCATGAACATTGCTCCAATATGTAATGCGGTCCCTAAATATTCATTCAATATAATCTCTAAACTTTAACTTAATATATAATATGGTCTCTAAACTTTCGACTCATATAATATGATTCATGGACTTCTGATACGTGTTCAATGTATTCCATGAAGTAATAAATGAAAATGTTTATTGATGTCATTCCATTAATTCGAGATTATATACTAAATTAACCATATATCGGAAGTTCAAAAATCATATTTAACAATTAAGAGCGTATTGATCATATTGCATATAGGACTAAAGTTTAGAAATCACATATCAAATGTTTAGAGACCACATTACACATCATAATAAAATTTAGGGATCATTTGTGTCATTTTTCCAAAAAATTAATAAGAAACTAATAATATTTTATGAATTACGAAGCATGATCTATGGAATAAAACCATAAAATGGCTATCAAACAAAATTGTCTTCCGATAATGTATACGGTTGACCAACTTTGGGCTCGTAATTTCCGACTACGAAAATATGTTCTTTGTCAATGAGCGCGAACATAGGTCCATGAACCCACAAATAGAGCCTTTTTCTTGTTTTTTCCCCAACCAACAAAAAGAGGGGAAAATACCATGAAAATCCTAAATGTCGCCCACTTTGACACCGATAAGCATCGACCCAGGTTTTTTTTTTTTATGGGAGACTGTAAGTAATTTTCATCACATCGGTATGAGTTTGAGGGTTTTTGTGACACAAAATTTGGTATATCGGTGTCAAGGTAAACATGATTTATTGTTTTTTATAACAAAGAAAAAGTTTTGAGTAATGATGTTGCGATAAGCATGGTGTTTTTGTGGCATTAAACCGAAAAAGAATTTGATACTTAGGGTCCGTTCATTTGGCGGAAAATAAAGCACTTTTGGAAAATATTTTCTAGGAAGTTATTTTCCTGGAAAATGACATATTTCCGGTGTTCGTTTGAAACTTCAAAATTTTCCGAAAATTTTTTTCCGGAATTTTTTTTTTGAGAAATTATCCGGTGACTGGCGACCGATGGCGGCAGCGGCGGGCGGCGACCACCGGCGACGGCCGGTAACGACAAGAGAAAAAGAGAGGAGATCTGGAAAATGTTTTCCGCTTTTCAAAAACGGAAAACATTTTCGTTAGTTGGAAATTTTTGGTTGATTGACCTCGAACAACCCAGTTTTCGAAAACTATTTTCCGGAATAATTTTTTTCGCCAAACGAACGGACCCTTAGACCACCCATCTCTAATTGTACATTTACACCCCCATTTCCAAGTTGGCCAGGTAATCGTCGTAGTTGCCCCGATACATATGTTGATGCACTTCTCTCTAAGGACTTAAAAACGTTGTCCTTTACAACCCTTTTATGAACGGTGAATATCCACAGTAGGTGGAAAGATCATTTAGGATTTAATTTGCTTGGCATTAGGACCTTCTGGAGGTGATCTTCTGAGACCACCTATCTACTAAACTCACCATTTACATCTCTTTGACAATCATCATCTAGATAAAGCGCCATCTCAAGAAATAATTAACAGTCAACAGGTAAGCAACCGATTGGTGACAGACGTACTAAGACCAATTTGCAAAGTCGGTATATTAGATGATGTCTTGGACCGTGTCATTGATTTTTCAATATGTTCCACTTGTTTAAAGGGTCATTCACATTTGCATACATCATTCAATTAGCCAATTTTTTAAAACTAATTTACAAAGTCTAGCATTGCTCACCCGATTGGCACGCACTTGTCTCTGATATGGAGAGGGAGATACACGTTGAGATAATTATCCCAATCCCATTATTGATTTTTCTGTGGGACAAATGTTGTAGTGATGTAAGATAATCTTTCTCATCAGATAGTAATAAATTGTTAGGGGCCATAATCACGCAGATGCTCCACCTGCATAGCCAAAATTTGTTCTGGGATATTAATTCATCGATTCCTTCTCCGAAGACTTTTCCCCAAGTTATTTCATCGACTTGTCAATATACCATGGCGCAAAATTCGATATTGATGGATGTAAACATCAAACGGATGCTTGAATCACCATGTAGTGTCCCGAGTACTCCAATAGTACCAAGTTTTCTACTTTTGACAGCAGCTTTTAACGAGTGGATGGTGACAAAACCTTTCATCATCCGCACAAAGAAGCAGGCATGCATGCAGGGGTAAAACTAAGACAGAAAGGGAGGACTGAGTGAGTGATTGGGTGGTGGGTAAGCAGTAGGACAGAAAAAGATATTGCACCACTCATTCATTACTCATTAGACAATTGAGATGTTTCTCATTCTAGAGTTCACAGAATACATCGCAGAAACCAAGACAAAAACCAACAGAAAAGTCACATTCCAGATGGAAGCCCTACCCTATTGTCAATATCGATCGATCGATCGAGAGAGAGAGAGAGAGAGAGAGAGAGAGAGAGAGAGAGAGAGAGAGAGGTGCAGCTAATTTTTGATAGATTTTTTTTTTGGGTATAGGATGGCTTGATCTATCAGGGGCCCGATCACAGTTGTTAAATCCATTCAGACTCATCAGGTTCGACGGTCACGATGCGGACCATTTTTTGAACATGAATTTTGGTTGGGAATTAGATGCTCAGCTCGAGGTTGTTCCGCTCTTCTCTGAGATTGGTGGCCGTGGTTGGGAAGAGGTCTAGAGTTTTGAGGGCTGGTCCGGAAAGACTGATGGGGAGGGTCGAACCCACTTCTGCCGCTGTCTTCATCGGTTCGTGGTCGCCGTACGTCTTCCTTGACAGCCTCTCCATCTCGCCCGTCGTCTTCTCCAACACTTCCGTCGTCCATTTGTCCGTATTCATCACCTGCGGTGTTGCACCTCCAATTGCTCCCTAATAACAAGAAAAAATGTTCACCGTTTTGACTAGTGGATCCCAAAAGCCAATAAAACTACAAGATAACCCTCTATATGTGAAAAAAGGCACGCCAATGCCCAGCTACAAATTGAACAACCAAATAACATCACGATCTTGTGCCTAAGTACATCAAGCATGTTTCGGCACGAGCTTTCGTTGCAGAAAATCGAAACCCTAGCTAGCTGGGAGTATCACATCACTTAGTAGGCAGAAAGCAGCTGTGTGTGTGTGTGTGTTTCTTTTCTATGTTAGCAAGAAACACTTGAAGATAATATCCGCATAGTAATTTGTTCAAAAAATTGAACAGTAGAAATCGATACGGTTTTTACCTGGGGAATCAAGCTAGGAGTAGGATTATAATAAGCAAATAGCAGATCAGTAGAAGCAGCTGAAGGAGAAGGCGGGGACTGATGATGAAGGAAGTTCAGAAAGTGATAATTGTGTTGGCTATTCATCATGGGTTGGTGATCATAGTGAGGATGATGGTGATGATTATAAAGAAGACTGTTGTTAAGTTGGTAGTGGTGGTGGTGGTGGTGGAGTTGCTTCGAGAGCTTCCTCCTGAGCTTCTGTCTGTCCCTGGCCTTATGGTTCTGGAACCAGTAGAACACATTCTTGCCCTCTATCTTGCCATACAGAGAGAGGTGGGCTGTGATCTGCTGTATTTGAGCTGCGTTTGGCGTCCTCACCCCACTTCGGTACATCTCCTCCAAGATCATCAGTTGCTCTGGTGTTGGGCACCACCTTGTTGACGTTGAAGGAGACATGTTATTGTCTGCAAAAATCTAGGTACTTTTGGGTTTTGGGTATTTGAGAGGATTTTTGTTGTGCTTCTGGAGGGGGACAAGGACGGTTGAAGAGCAAGAGGGGGATTCAAAAGGAGAGGTTAAAAAGAAACCATTATAAGTTTGTCTTCTCAGGGCGGCCTTTACTGTGGAGATTCAATATCCATGCAGAGAGAGAGAGAGAGAGGTAATTGAATGATGATAGTATCATCATAACCCTATCATTAACTTTCTCGACAGAATGAAGCAGACAAAGAGTAAGTTGGGGATCAGAAGCTCGTATGTTAAATGAAAAGGAAAACAAAAAGGTAGAGTTTGCTATTTTGCTTTGTACAAAATAGCCCTCCCAAAACAAAGTATTCCTCTCTCTCTCCTCCCAATTTTCATTCTCTCCGTCTTTTCCTTTTTCTTCCTCCTTTCCCCTCTCTTTAAGGGACTATCAGCTAATACATGATCAATTCTCATTTCTAGTTGAATTATGCGAGTTCGATACATTTGAGCTTATTGATCATATAGATCTCTCGTAGGCCCGCCAAATCAAGCTACTCACACAAACCAAGCGCACACAGCTATATTTCCTATCTTGCCCATGCATGCTACAAAGATAAAAAATGTTTTAGACCCGCGAATACCAAATTCGAAACCATTTAAGCTAGTACTTGACACCAAATTCATATCAGCATCTTGTATGTTTATTTGATCTTCATGCACAGTACAAGCCTATCCAAGATCAATCCATATATTACTGGACGCTAAGAATATATAACTATTGAAACTTTAGCTGACAATAATGCTAATCTGTTGGATAAAAAACGTGAATGAGTTGAATATGTCTGAGTAATGATGTCTTGATTTGAAAGGGAGCCCTATTAGTGTACTGATGAGCTTCACAGCATGATCTTTCATTAAATTAACTTAAATGCAAACTCAGAACCTGCTGGGGGAATAAGAAAAAGCCGTTTGCACATGCAAGGTAAAAGATTTTTTACTTAGTACGTAGTTACAACGAGAGTGTGGACAATCTCTAATTCTCTGTCTCCAAAACTACAAGAGAACAACTGTTGTGTGGGACTGATCAAATTCTGAAATGTCATGCATATGAAGACAAAATTAGGCAAAAGAAAAACCATCTATTTATGATTGAGATTTGGTTTGATCTCATTCCCTGTTTTCATTACGGCTTCCAAGCTGCTGAACAGGTCCATCTCTCTCTCTCTCTCTCTCTCTCTCTCTCTCTCTCTCTCCCCCGAGGCACGAATGAGTCCAAGTTTTGACTACTGAATTAAGTAGTCCTGACGTTAACAGTTCAAGGTCTCTCTGACTATTACCAGATTCACCATCGCAGAAAGTCCCGCTCATGCACGTCGATGATGGACCGCTAAAATTCTCTCTCTCTCTCTCTCTCTCTCTCTCTCTCTCTCTCTCTCTCTCTCTCTCTCTCTCTCTCTCTCTCTCTCTCTCTCTCTCTACATTGCACGTTGAAGTTGAAGGATACTTGGTTGTTGCAATTTAGATATAACGTCAAGCATTTATAAAGTAGTTGTTGATTTCTACAGCTAAATCATAAACTCAGCAGCGTATAAAATCAAATTAAGATGAACATAAGTTTCCCCTTTGGTTTCATGCAAACCTATACACGAGAGATGGGTAGACGGTGCTATGCAGCAGATCAATAGCCCTTAGATTATACATAGCAGGTCTTGTTTTCCTCATGAAGCGCGCAGTCAACTTTAAGCAAGCTACCGAGTGGTATGCAACTTTGCGCTTCAAGATGTTCTGAAATATCCATGTGGTTTCCACAGCTCAATACAAGTGCATCCATGTGGTTTCCACAGATCGAGGAGGGTGAACTAATTTTGGTCTGACGTGCAGAGTTGACAAACAAAAGGAAGTGCATGTTGGATATCAATTGCCTATCATATATGGAGGCTTTTCAGACAGCTAGTGTTTGCTTATCCCACAACTAGAATTCTACCTTATTTATAGTGATCCACTTAGGGGGTTCTTCAAACACATAACGCATAGCCAAAATCCTCTCTCTTCCCTTGAATTTGTACTTTATGATTCTGAGTTGTTACTGGACCATTGAAAATGAGAATAGTGACACTCGATGATATTGATGATCATATGACACATTTCACATTATTTGATCGTTTGTTTTTTTTTTAAGTATAGAAAGAAAAGGAAGACAATCTGATCCCATTGGATGTAAAAACAGAATTAAATATAAAATATGGACAGAAACGTTTCATCCCAAATCCATAGATGTCAACATGTATAACATGCTCGCAGATTTACAAAACAATCACATTCCTGCCAACATATATGAGCCAAGGATTGAGATATTTGAGATATCATAGGAAAGCGCGCGGCAGAAGATACAAAATCTGATGGGGACAAGAACACACTAGAGGAATTCTGATTGCCATTTTCTGGATATGGTGTGAAACCTCGACTGTTTTCTTAAACTGTCTAGTCCCACTTCATCATTAATTTCCTTTTGGAAGAGAGTAGCACGGCAGAATGGAGAGAAAAACGAAAAGAAACAAAACCCCAAAAATGATTGGAGAGTCTTATCAGGAATAGATCTTTCTTTGCTCTTTAATAATTAAATTTTATTATAATCTTCTTCGAGTCATCTGTTTTCCCATCAACACGATGGACAAGGTGTGGTCTTATCTAAATCATATCTCGTCGTCCTTGTAGCATCAAATCATCATTTGGCTCTCTCTCTCTCTCTCTCTCTCTCTCTCCCCACTCCCCCCTCCTTCTTTTCCTCAGAGTAATTGTACGCGTCAGTCGTGCTTGCACCCATCCCAAGGATGACGTAATTTCGCGAGCATGTAAAAGGCTTCGCGTGTTATTACCTCCTAATATACTTCTCCCACGAAAATACTTGGAATGACTAATGCACTGCTTTCAAGGTTTCGAAGAAACAAAAGCAGAAGTCCAAGGGCAGGTCAAAGAACATGCATGAAGGTTAGGGTGATGGGTGCAAGCAAGATACGTTAGACAGTGGTTGCGTGAGGGTGATTTGACTTGAGAGAGTAGCACAGTCCAAGCGCGAACAGTCGTGCCTAGAATGAGGTTTATGCTACCCTAACTCTAGGAAGATGTTTCCACTCGTGACAGATTTTAATTCCCAACGTAATGACAACGAGAAGAGAGCAGAAAATATTTAGGGTCTTGTGTTACGCTTTCAAAAGATTCCTTGGAACAATTAACAACAGATCTCAAAGTTCAGGAATCCAGAAGAAGAAAACGAAAGAATAGAGCATCCCCTTTTAATAGATATGATTTGACTTGACTTAGCAGATCAAATTTCTGTTGTCTGTTCCTACAGAATTGGAGGGATTATGGAAGATAAACACTTAGATTAAAAATCACTTAAATTCCCGTGTCACTCAGAGAGTGTAACTATTAAATGAATAGGAAAATTTTACCTGTTTATCGTGTTTTTCTTATGTCTGATAAGCATCCAGATCTTGTCTTGGCAATTCACAGGAATCAGGATGACAAATCTTTTATAAATCTAGAAAAAAAAAAAGCCTTGCTGAATCATGACTCAATTTCAATGTACACAAGGCAAGTAAGCGCAACCTGAGCGCACATACTTTTTAAGGTTCATTGCTCAGCCCAACTTTGCTTGATCAAGAGCAACACTGCTACCACAACAGGTGTTGATATAATGACTAAAGCTTCAACAATGTTGGGTCTCGTGATCTCAGGGAAAAGGATGCTTCCATACTTTATTATGGCAGCACCAGCAATAGAACCGGCTCCTAATTTCCAGAGATAGTTCAAGTCGTCCTGCTAACGGCACAAAAGGAAAAATATTATTAGAAACCAATGCAGCTTAACTGATAAAGGTCGAATATCATCAAATTTACATCTGAAATTTGATATTTGTCTGTTGTTCGCTATCTTTCCTAGAATTAATGATATCCCCACTGACACGGACTTTACCTACCACATTTAATAGAAGACTTGTTCAAACCTTATTTTGAGATGACTATATCTCAAATGCAGAAGCTGAGCCACCTTACCAACAAAAAAATGTTCGACCTTGAATGTAAAAGCATCATAAACTTCACTAATTTCCAAGTTCTTCCCTTCAGAGAAAGCCCGAGCAGCCTATGCTATCAAGCAGGGTGGAGCTTTGGGAAAACAGCATGCAGAGGCTGGCAACAGACTACACAGAGCCTCGGACAAACCTCTTACTGGCCATGCTCAGTTACTCTTTGGCTAACACTAGAGAAGGCTATGAGAAGGCGGCAATACAACAACAGTTTTGTGTACACATACGGTCAATGTCTAACTACTCCTAACATAAAAATGCGAAGATAAAAAATTGATTGCTGAAAGTTCATGTACAACAGGAACTTTCATCTCTAATTCTTCTGTTCTCCTATGAATTTGCTTCCTATTTGTCTCGATAATTCAAACAAATACGATAATGGGTTCTGTCTGATCCGTAGCTACATGCAAGTGTCATCAATTCCCAGACTTAGGGGTGAAGGGTTAAATTTGGAATCATCAAAGGACTATGGAAATTCTTTTAGGGCTTGAGACTGCAAGCATAGAAATTCGAACCTGGGTTTCGCAATGACAATGCTATAACAAAGAGGATCTCCCCAAGTTACCCAATATAACAGGGGAACACTTACCAGCACCAACTGATGGACTCTTTCTCACACTAAAGGTAGTGATTGGAGTTTAAGATTCCCACCTCTTTTGGGCACTGAACTAAACAAACTGTACCTACATTTCAATCAAGATCGTGACATAGCAATCCTTTTTTTCCTGCTCCCTTTCCCTCCCTCTCAGCTAAAAAAATAACTCCCACCTCACAAAACTGAAATTCCAAATTTAGAAATTAGAACCTCAATATTGACTAATATTGCCAATTTAACCTCATATCTCTTGTACTGAGATAATTTTGAGCTTAGCCTGCCAGTACTCGTCCCACCGCCCCACACCACCCCCGCCCCCCCCCCCCCCCCCCCCCCCCCGCCCCGGGAAAAAAAATGCATAAATTCTAGAGTTTTCAGAAGATATGCGCAATTGTGAAGTGCGGTAGCAAATATAGTTCAGAGGAAGTGGGAGAGAGAGTAACCTGGGAGGTGTAAGATTCCCCAAAGCTCGAACCTTTATCGCCATTTTTGGGATTATTAGCAGCGAGAACACGACAAGGCCTCCTTATCATCGTCGTCGGAGTGATGGAGTCCTGTCCGAAACCCTTAGCCGTAATTGTGGGTCGTTGGCGGTGGGTGACGACGAAATTACGCCGGGGGTATCCGCAAAAGTTGGTGGAGACTGCAACTTCCATGACCACTGCCTTCCCTCTGCAACGACGCCACTCCGATAACGTTTAGAGCCCAGTGAAGCGGATGACGAAGGCCCAGTAAGGTGATTTGTCCGGTCGGACCGGAAGAACCGGTTTTTCGTTCCACTCCGGTGTACATCCTTAATTAATTAATTTATTTTTTTGTGTAGTTTCTTATCAAAGGCTCATCTATTTTCTCTTGCGTAGATAAGCTTTTGACAAAATAAGTCTCTAGCAAAGTTTACGGAAAGTTCATAACTAAATAAACCTTTTCGCTATTGTTTCGCATGTCCATTCTTTAACAAAAGGCACATTGTATGTGAAGTCTTCATGAAGGCCTCTATTTCTATCCTTAAGTAATTGCTTACACTTACACGCTCTTGTTGCTAATTGAAATAATCGGTAAAATTTTGGCATTTGAACTTTTATCTAAGCAAACCATTGAAAGCCAAATTTATGAATTTTTTTGTCCAATAATGAAGTAAGGAATACATTTCTAGCCCTCTTGAATTGAGCAACAAACTAATCAATTGATTCATTATCGTATTGATAAATTATAACCAAATTAGTAATAGATATTTCAGGTATTTTACTATAAAATTTAGAATAGAATCGTCTTTCCATCTCAGACTAAGTATGGATTGAATTAGAAGGTAACTTCATAAACAAGAGCAGTTTTGACAAAGATAAAGAAATCCTACCTCTCCAATAAATCGACCATCATGTTTGATGGTTGACTAGTCATCTTTGCTAATGAAAACAGCAAAATCAAGATCATTAAATTTTCTTAAGTAAGGTATAGTGTGAACCCAATAAGAATTGGCTTCTTATAAATTGACATGATTATTTCTCTATCATCACTTAATTGTTTTAATACAAATTCAGCCACTTGATTAGGATTTGCAAGTTGTCACCCTTCCTACTCTTAGGTTGGAATAGATAGGTCCATAGACTCAACATCCCTATTCCCTAAGATCGATATAAATAAGATTTTCAAGCATTTGTTAAAACCTCATTGATGGTGGGACCATCTGACCTAAATTATTCTCGTCGTTCAATTGATTAAGATTTGGAAGGTCATATCCAGAAGCCATCATATTCAGTTGGATCATTATGGACTAATTGAATGTTCTAAGCTTGGAGACGACATTGTTGATTGCATTGACAATCACCGACCTGATCACATTAGAAATATGTCTTGTTATGTGATTCATTATCCTATTCTACTATTTCTTGAACAGCCTCATCATGATAGCCGCCACAGTGAGAATTGGTGCTAACTCCTTTACTTGCATCTCCGAAAAGTGCAACTGGGTTTCGACGTTGCCCCTTTGGCTTGGCTCTATCATTGGAGCAGTTGAGGTCTCGGACTGCGTAGTCATATCATCAAGGTTGCTACCTGCAACATGATCAGGCTCTGGACTATCCTTTTTTCTTGGCATTGTACTTCGTCAAATCGACCACATTGATCCCATTGGGTGTGCCGGAATTTGACTTTGTGACTAAGAGTTGTTCTTTGGTTTTTATTAGAGGAGATGAGTACTACGGCCACTTCAAACGGGAAATATCATAGGTAGACAAGAAACTCAATAGCTTCGCTTGAAACCGAACTGAACATACACAAATTATATCGAGAATTAATCAACAACAAAGTCTATGAATTTAATCACATACGAAAACTAAATCAGAATTCAATTGAGACAAAGCCTAAGGACATAAACATGCCATGCCCTAGGACATTCAACAAAGATACATGCTTAAATTTAATCAATGACACGGATTTGAAAGTTGTAACTATAATATAGGAATTGAAAGATAACAAAAAAATAACATATTTATTTGTCTACGCAAGAGGAGCCTCCAAAAAGTATGATGTGGTTATTTAAAGCCATTTATTGATGGTTATCGAAGAAAATTACAAACAAAGGTTGCAAATAGTTATCAGACAGTTACATTATCTCTACTACCTTGACGGTTTTTTCAACTCCACTATTTTCGGCAATTGTCTCATTCCATTACATTAACGATTACTTTTTGGATTATTGCCATTGTCAACTCCACTTTTCGCCAATAAATTCAAACCATCGATTCATCAAATCATCGATTCTTCAAGTTAACGATAATTCTATTCATAAATAACCAAATATTATTCTTATTGACCAAGTCTATCACAAACGATAAGAACTAGAAGTCGGTCTTCTTTTGTTTTGTACAAATACTAGCTAATCCAAGCATGGAAACTAGAGAAAAGTCTATCCGACGAGATCCAATCTTGAAACATCTGACCAGTGAATGTGTATATTGATTAATCATCTGATACAAAGACTCTCCCCCTCTTTCCACCATATAGCTCGAGAAGATAGGAAAAACACGGGCCGATGTAATACTAGGGAGGACACAAAGAATCTTCGGAGTCCGAGACGACACTAATGGTGATGGAACAGATCGAAGTTATGAGCATTCACGTGCACCGACATGCACGTGAATTCATCCCCGCAGTTTCCTGATTTACGCATGAACTGCCCAACAGTGGAAGGAGAATGAATGCATCCCGACAGCGTCTTCCGAAGTCAGACGCCTGTCTTCTCCTCGAGATCTTCTCCGCTGATGAACGCAGTACACAGTCCCAGACACAAAAGCCGTCTCGAACTGGCTGGAAAGGTCGGGCAGTCTTAACTTCGATGGCCCTCAGCCAAAGTGAGGCGACTTTCGTTGACAAAATGATCAGAGTAAATGTGCGATAAGAATGTCCAGAACTGTATTTCTGATAACTATTTAATTGTCACCGCTCATTCATGGAAGCAACCGCTCACATTTTAATTCCTTCAAAAGAAATTCATAGTTATCGTACTTGCTCCATGAAGTTAGTCGAGTATTTCACGATTTTGGAATTTACATTTTGGATTGAATTTTTCATGTCCTAAGAAAAAATATAACATGATTTGGTTCAAGATCCGTGAGTTTCCTCCTTACAAGATATAAAATGAAATCGAAGACTTGCACTAACCAAAGACTTTGGACATCAGCAAATGAGATGGGGGCTAGGCTTCTTAAGTGATAGCCAAATTTTCACTCATGGAAACACGACAAGAACCAAATAACAATTCTAAAAAAAAACTAACATAAAATCATACCCCGCATGAGATTTGGCGTGAGCACAATATTTTACTGGTGAGCTATCTTCGGTAGTGTTGGTTATTTAACTAAAGCTTGCCACGTTCAATATAGAAATTTCGTTCTTGCTCTAACAAGCTGAAAAACTATATAGAAGCTGCACATAATTTACAAACAAGATTATCCAATGGCATGCGATTCCTTTCTTTCAAACGACAAATTTCTTCATTGCTTTGACCTTCCTTTTGCTCTTGATTCCAAATGGAGTGACCTCCTTCTCGCAGGAATCAGAACCATGCCAAACTCGCCGCGGCAAATATCGACGGAAGTAGAAATACTCGGAGCTCAAATGGGGTCCCTCGAGGACTTGGACCTTCGCAAATCCCGGCCGCCAGTCGTCGCTTCCCGCGAGCTTGAAGTAGAGGTAACAAACCCGCGACTCAACGCATTCGCCGACGACGCGGAACTCGTCCAGCGCGCAAGCTCGGAATGGCTTCCGTGGCACGTCGTCGAGGGGAGCAGCGGGCTGTAGGGGATCCAGGGTTTGGAAACGCTTGGCGTTGAGACGACGGACGACGATGTCGGTTGAGTTCGTGTCGCCGAAACGGACGGCCACGTGGTCGGATGTCTCGGCCCCGTCGGTGCACGTCGTTTCGATGGTTATGGCGTAGGTGCAGTTGTTCTGCAATCAAGAAGATGTGACGTAAAACCAAACTATTCGAATTTACATTGCTGCAGTCGGTTTTACATTTGACGTCACACACAGTAAACTAATTACCTTGTTTTGGGAGGTGCGGGTTTCATTTCCTGCAGCAAAAGCGAACAAGACGACGCAGCTCATGAACAACCATGATCTGCAGAACCTTAATCCTTCCATGGCCATGTTCACGAGCTCAAAACATGGACACCAACAACGACGGCATTGCATCTGCACGTTCGACCTATGTATAGCCTTAGAAGAGAACACCCAAATTCTTTCCTTCTCGAACTTAAAAAGGTGCAATGTTCTGTGGGCCGCTTTAATCTTTAGAACAAGCTAATTCCTTCACCATCACTTATGCTCATTCGCTCTCTTCTGGTTCAGTTCTCCCTTGATCAGGGATTAAAGTATCTTTCGCTATTTTTTAATCACATTTATCGGATCGTTTTAAAGTTTAAAGCCCTTGTTTTAATACAAAACTCACTTTGCTCATGAAGAAAATACTAAAATCATCTTGGAAGACATATCGACTGTCGTTTCCCTGAAATTACCTTCACATTCTAAGTCATGTGACTAGTTAGGACTTCATGGAAGTCAGATGGCAAACTCCTTTTCTGGTTTGATTGAATTTAAAAGCTTTATACCATAATCAACATGTGTAAAAACGTCACTTTTCTCAAACAAACTCTTGGTTGAATCAAAGTAAGTCGTGGCAATATACAACTATATTCATAATTCTCACCCATGACAAGAAATAGCTCAGCTTTTTGTTTCTGCCAAAGCAAACAATTGAAATATATTGTAAATAATAATTTGAGGGGAAATTATCCAACCAATTTTAAATTTATTTTACAAGTATCAATTCAGTTTTAAACTTATTTTACGGGTATCGATACAATTCTAAACTTTTCAGTTTTATCAATTTTTTCTTATATCTTTGCACAGAATTCGAATGTAATCCTTGGCCAATTTTTGTGGGAAGTTAATTGATATCGCAATCTATCACATAGGATGACTAGCAATGACTGGATTGCCAAGTTTCAGATTTCCAACTAAAAATGACTAGAAAGACTATATTAAAATTCCATACAAAAATTTATAACAAAGTTAAAAAAGTTTATGATTAAATCAACGCTCATACAATAAACTTAGGATTGGTTGGATAATTTTTCCCATAGCTTTGACAATCCTTGTGCTAATTGACAACTCATTTGTAAATCAACCCCCTAACTTACTAATTTTTTTGTCCATGATTTGTTCATACTTACTTACAACTAATCCTCCAGCGAGAGTATCCCATGGAGTTGGCCAACATGTTATCTCTATGCAAACAAAAATCTGTGAAACTACTACGACATAAATTTACGTTATAATGAAGAAGCTATGGATCTTTGCATCAATTGGGACATTTCACCAAAGGATATCGTATTTTAATATTGGGAACAAGCAATGATGCGACAGAAGAGCCTGGGTTTGGATTAAGGGGGATGCTCAACCCCTTGAAAATGAGATATTGTAGCAGAAGGGGAGCAGGTACAGGACCTACATGAGTAACAGCGAGAGCGGTTGGTCCAATCGGACTGTCCATTTCATATATATCGTGGCGATCCATGAAAGCAAAGTGAGACCTCCTTCTTCTTCTGCATGCCAAAACTTTTCTCTAGATTTATGAATGCAATGCCTTAATATGTGATATATTATGATACCCTTGGCATGTAAGCTACAGTAGTTGGTTCGTTTGCTTGAACTAAAATCGCGTCCGCTTAGGTTGTCCCTCTATTCATCCATGACCTGTTACCCTATGAAAAAGAAAATAGACTAAGCCCAAAAACCCCCATCTAACTATTAAAACGACAGCTCTGATGGTTGCATCCTCTTGTTTCTTTATGACCAAGTTAAGCCGCCCTTGAACAGCAAAGATGTCGGTACATGTCCCAATACAATGACCTGCCATGCATGCTTCAATCTTGATCCACTGAGTTTACATTAAGTAAACAGCGTGAATTATCCACATTTCCCCCAAGATAATGACCGTGGTTAATAAGAAAACCTAACAGTAATTATGTTGACGTAAGGTCAGTTCCGCTGTCTTATTCGCAGGTTATATTCGGTCTCGACGTTCAATTTTTGCGATTATGTCAAACTCTTTCTTGATGGTGGATGTTGATCTTCACCATCATCCCCACTTAAGATTTTTATCTATGTGATTCTTCTGTGGTACAATATAGCAAGTTTCTTTGCTCTCCAGAAAATACTGACCAGTAAACATTGTATAATACTATATATGTAACAAAGAAAGCGTTTCCCAAACAAACTTCCAGATTTTCCACCGATAAAAGAAACTTCTAGCAGCTGACTTTTGATTGATCAACTAAAGATATCCTCTTGAGGGTGAGAGCTTTCAACTGTAAAATATGGTTTTTGGAAGGAGAAATGACAACAATATAGGAACCTTCTACAGATAGCTAAGCAACAACCTCAAACTTACTAGCGTGATTCAATTGGGCGCATAATAATATCCGGTCACTGCTTGCTAAGGAAGAGACTGAATTAATTTGATTGTTTTCACCAGGATCACATTTTATTTCACTGATGAAGCTAACAAACAATTCATTAACAATAACCAATAAAAATGGAGTGCTCTCATTCGAAATGCCTCGTGATCTTCAACTGAATTCTGCACTTCAATTTAATTACCGGGAGCTAGCGCCATAGCTGGTTTCCAATACTTTGCATCAATGTGACAATTTGATTGAGCATGAGACGAGAATAATATTATTTTGCCCAACATGGAAAGTTTGACTTGAAGAGGAAGGAGGTCAAAAGTGGATTGTCTTTGACATCACTCTAAAGTAGTTCTAACAACCGATGATATAGAGCTGTTCCAGCTTCTCTATGTAATAAACTATGCATATTCACTACCAAATCAGCTGGGAACACTTTGCTTATATATACTTCAAGAGATTGGCGATGTTCCATCCCAAGCAGTTTGAACCGTATCGACAAGTTTTCTTAGTCATTCCACTCATCAGTCTCTTCTCTGTTCTGCGGAAAGAGAAATTGAGGCTGAGAAGAGATAAAATGGGTGCTTCTTTCCTTCAATCTTGTCCA
Organism: Melaleuca quinquenervia; assembly: GCA_030064385.1. Classification (NCBI taxonomy): domain Eukaryota; kingdom Viridiplantae; phylum Streptophyta; class Magnoliopsida; order Myrtales; family Myrtaceae; genus Melaleuca; species Melaleuca quinquenervia. The sequence continues at coordinate 25,829,803 of CM057719.1, read as the reverse complement.
CTTGCCAGTTTCTTTCTCGTCGCATTTTTCGCATCATGCTTCTGTCCTGAGCCCGCTCTTGTCACTGGTGAAGGCATGACCAGGCATTACAAGTTCAATGTATGTATAAATCGCATCCTTGAAACTTTTTCAAGTGAGACTGTATTATAGACATGAACCATGTACACGATCTGTACATTGATTTATGTGTTGAAGATTGCTGTTGCAATTGTTTCTTTCTAACCACGTGAAAATGTGTTCGACAGGTCGTGTTGCACAATGTAACGCGTCTGTGCCACACCAAAAGCATGGTCACTGTAAATGGGAGATGGCCGGGCCCTCGAGTTGTTGCGAGGGAAGGGGATCGACTATTAATTGAAGTGGTTAATCATGTCCCGAACAACATCTCAATTCACTGGTATGACAAGTTTCAATGAGTTGATAGCCTACAAGTCATTGTCAATTGATGCAGTCGATAGAGAGGCACTTTCATAGCCTAGTCGTAGGTTCTCCTTTTTCTCTTGTCAAGGCTTCTTTGCCGATAGGTTACTCCGACCAGAAGATGACACAGGGTCAAGCAAAGCCCTTAGCCTTGATGTAGTCAATAGAGGCATTTTCATGGTCCAGTCCTCGGCTGTTGTAGATGAATAATTTCCTTCTTTTCTTTTCTACACAAAACAGGCATGGAGTTCGACAACTTCGATCAGGATGGGCAGATGGTCCTGCATATGTGACTCAATGCCCGATACAAACTGGCCAGAGTTACGTGTACAACTACACCATTGTAGGCCAAAGAGGCACTCTGTGGTGGCATGCGCATATATCGTGGCTGCGGTCAACTCTTTACGGTCCTCTGATCATCCTTCCCAAGATCAATGCTTCTTACCCATTCGCCAAGCCTCACAAAGAAGTCCCCATCGTCTTTGGTAATGCATTAGAGATAAGACTGATCCGAGCTCAACATTGCTTTCACATTACCGAGAACTTAACTAAGAGTACAATTTTTCAGGTGAATGGTTTAATTCAGATCCTGAGGCAATCATCAGTCAAGCCCTGCAAAGCGGTGGAGGACCTAATGTTTCCGATGCCTATACCATCAATGGGTTTCCAGGACCATTGTATAACTGCTCTGCCAAAGGTACCGCATCTTGCATTATGGATTGTATTTCCTGAAAGTCTCATTTCCATGGTAACTCTGGAGGCATACAATTGATAACTGATGGACTAAAAATTTTACTCAATGAATTCCTGCAGATACATACAGGCTCAAAGTGAAGCCAGGAAAGACTTACCTTCTTCGCTTAATCAATGCTGCACTTAATGATGAGCTCTTCTTTAGCATTGCAAACCACACACTCACCGTGGTCGAAGTCGATGCTGTTTATTTGAAACCCTTTGAGGCCGAGACAATCCTAATCGCCCCCGGGCAGACCACAAATGTTCTTCTTAAGGCAAAACCCCACGACCCAAAAGCCAATTTCCTCATGACTGCAAGGCCTTATGTGACTGGTCTTGGTACATTCGACAACTCTACTGTTGCCGGGATTTTAGAATATAAACCACCCCTTAACGACCATCGTCAGTCTTCTTCAATTAAGCAACTTCCGCTCTTTAGAGCAACTCTCCCACCTTTGAACGACACCGCCTTTGCAACAAATTTCACGAATAAGCTCCGGAGTCTAGCAACGGCACAATTTCCCGCCAATGTACCTCAAAAGGTTGACCAGAGGTTCTTCTTCACAGTCGGTCTCGGAACCGTTCCATGTCAAGGCAACCAAACTTGCCAAGGACCAAATGGGACAATGTTTACTGCCGCTGTTAACAACGTATCTTTCACAATGCCAACCACTGCCCTCCTTCAAGCCCACTACACTGGTCAATCGAGCGGTGTCTACAGCCCGGACTTCCCGAGCTACCCGAAATCCATATTCAACTTCACTGGGACCCCACCCAACAACACAAATGTGGGCAATGGAACAAAACTGGTGGTCTTGCCTTATAACACCAGTGTTGAGCTTATTATGCAGGACACAAGCATTCTTGGTGCTGAGAGCCATCCCCTTCACTTGCATGGGTACAACTTCTTTGTTGTGGGACAAGGATTTGGGAATTTTGACCCGAATAACGACCCCAGAAAATTCAATCTTGTTGACCCAGTTGAGAGGAACACTGTGGGTGTGCCTTCTGGGGGTTGGGTCGCGATAAGGTTTTTAGCTGATAACCCAGGTGAGAAAATCATCTTAAGAAAACATGCATAATGCAATTGCAAGTGCTCTTTCGTATTTATGTTTCTGAAGAATATGGTACAGTCATATGGGTTCTGTCATTGTGTGTAACTTTGCAATTTCCTTTTTAATGATGGATGCTAATGAAGGTGATCATCATATAGGGGTGTGGTTCATGCACTGCCATTTGGAAGTTCACACCAGTTGGGGCTTGAAGATGGCATGGCTTGTGTTAGATGGGAAGCTACCCAATCAGAAGTTGCTTCCTCCACCTGCAGATCTTCCCAAGTGTTGATTGACATCTCATTCTCACTTTTGGATTGACTCAACCGAAAGCTTTTCCTTCTTTTTTTTGGTTTTGCTGACTCTGTTTGGTGATACTTCTTTGGCCTTCTTAACTGACTAGTAATTGGGATAGGCCAATCCTTCAATAACTTTGGATTTTCTTGGAGCGGTATGTGCTAAGCAAAGAGATGAATGGAGGGGAAATATTTTTTGTAATCACTGCATGTTGAAGTTGCATTGCAAAGAGGCTCAATAAAATTTTCAGATTGTGAAAGATTCCTGTTGTTCTCCTATTCGCAGCGAATTTCAATTATATTATGCCCCATAGGGTCAGAAAATGACAGCCTACTTGAAAAATATTTTCAGAATTAACACTAAATCATGTAAGGCCATCAATACATTAAGCCAGCACACGGCAGAGCTTCATCCAAAATGAAAGTGTTTTCTTCAGGCCTCAGCTTTAAATTTCCATCCACACCATCTGAAAATTTATTCAAAGTTTTCATAATATATTTTGTAGCTCATTTTTCAGAAATTTTAGCTCAATGATGTCCATTCAATCCATAGTTTAGTTCTCCTCTCTATCTTTTTCACGGATTACTCTTAAACATGCTCCATCTTGAACTCAGATGGGTGAGGGTCGTAACGCTTTCAAATCGAGCAAAGCTATTGCAGAACGCATCTTTTAGCTTATGATCAATTAATTATTGATACATCAGATTTCCTACGCGTGTTACTGTACAATCATTTGCTGCTTCCTTTTGAAGTGATCCTAGATTTGGAATATTATTTCTTGTTGCGGTAGGTGGGCGGTCTTGTTGACTCCCCAAGATTACAAATCCAGTGCCTTTTATGATAGCCCGAAATAATTGGCGTTTTGTCTGTTGATTTTTGGAACAACACAGCAAGATAGAATCTTTCCAAAAGCTGGCCTGCAGATTCTTGGAACAACGCAGCAAGATAAAATCGTGAACTATACATCTTCGGGAATTTAGAAAAGCCCCCTAAAGAAAATTTTAAATTGTGCATCAATATTGCAGGAATAAAAGAGAATCGTTTCAAACTGTCGACAACAGCTTGCATTCTTCATTTGATTAAAATGACTGGCACCTTTCCCCAGAGTTGGACAGCCGGGGCAAAACTAGACAGGGCTAGAGAAACAAAATAAAACCTTTACATCTGTTAGCGGAATCCACTGAACCAAGATAAAAGTGTTAGCCATGGTTATACCAAAAGATCTTGCATTCTAACCACAGAGCTACACTAGCAAGCCATAAATAATTGGTGTAAAAAGGGCATCATTATCCTTATGTTCAATACATCTTTGCCGGCTACGCCAAAAAGCACAAGGTTTGCATCACATACATGTTACTCACCGTCCTATAACAAGGCCTGGAACAACACTCTATGAATTGTTCCTTTGTCCTGCACCAAATAAAATGAAATTCAGCTTCTAGAAAAACAAGCGTACCTTCAAAACCAAGCCGACCTAACTATATGAAATGCCATATGATGGAACTGAACAGTCCAGTTTGACACCTCTAAAAAACAAGGGTTCCAATACAATATGCCGAAGAGTAGATAAAACAGAGACTAGGTACAGATATGCGTTCCTCATTGCTATCAAACATAGGAAAGAAACTCAAACGGCAAGCACAATTTCCTATGCCCAAAATCGAATGAATCTGAAGGGCACTGGTGGACCACTCGACCGTCAAAAGGAATCCCCAATGTAGTCATCCTATAGGCATCAAAAAGACACAAGCGTTAAGACAAATCCTCCAGGCCATTTTGATTGGGATTAATATTCAACCGCATCAGACAATCTTGAATGCATTGACAGACAACAATGGATTCTTGCGATAACAATGTAACACCACAACAAAGCCAATAATGCATTGTTAGCATCAAATTATTATAACCTTGCGGGCTTCTCTATATATGTGCCCATCAGAAAACAGAATGACCCCATCTGACATCCATGGAAATGAAAAAAAACCTCCTGCTACCTCTCATATTTCAAGTTTTTCTCTTTGCAGTCCCAATAATCCATGCAGCCCCAGGAAACTCAAAGCTCTTCAGGGAATACATAGGAGCAGAAGGCAAGAATATCAAGTTTTCGGATGTTCCAATTAATCCTGACATCGAATTCCACTTCATTCTTTCTTTCGCCATAGATTACTCAACCTCACTATCCCCTACAAATGGCGACTTCAATGTCTACTGGGATAAGCAAAATCTCGGCCCTTCTGCCGTTGCCTCCATCAAGGCTCGTAAAACAAATGTCAAGGTAGCTATGAGTCTTGGTGGGGACACCATAGGCAGCAAACACGTTCACTTTGCTCCAAAGTCGATCGATTCATGGGTCAGCAATGCTGTCGCTTCGCTCACAAGAATCTCAAAGGAGTATGATTTGGATGGCATTGATATTGACTACGAACACTTCAGTTCTGATACAGAGACATTTGCAGAGTGTATTGGTAAACTTTTGACCCACCTAAAACAGAAAAAAATAGTGTCATTCACCTCGATAGCACCTTATGAGAATGACACTGTTCAATCGCACTATTTAGCTTTGTGGAAGAAGTATGGACATCTCATAGACTATGTCAATTTTCAATTCTATGCGTATGACAAAAGAACTACAGTTTCTCAGTTTATGAAGCATGTCGAGGATCAGAGCTCTAATTACAGAGATGGAAAAGTGCTGGTGAGCTTCGGTACTGATGGAAGTGGGGGTCTATCCCCAGCAAATGGTTTCTTCGAGGCTTGTGGCCGACTTAAACGCCTCCGGAAACTTCATGGGATTTTTATATGGTCTGCGGATGACTCCAAGAAGGCCGGTTTCCGTTTGGAAAAACAGTCGCAGAACTTTTTGGCCAGCATACAGTAAGCTGCTGAGAAAAGCAAAGGGGGAAAATGCTTTCTAGCTAGTAGGATAATTAATTTATGGAAATATAGGCTTGTATTCAATGGAGGGACTTGATATAACGACAGGTTATGATGTAACACGTATGTGAAGGATGAGCCTTCGTTTCCTGATCCCCTATCTTTAATTAGGGAATTTTAGTTTGAGAGCCGTCCGATTTAAGATCGTACGGCTCCTATTTAATAAAAAGGAAAGTTTTTTTTTTTTAAAAGCCGGACCGTCCGATTCAGATTGGTCAGCCCAGATCCCCTCTAATGCACCATAAAGGCACCTACCTCTAAGGTAGGTGATCCTTTTCCTCGTTTCTTACCCCTTTTTTTATTTCAGCTCGAAGGAGGAGTCTTGCCTTACAATGTAGATGAGATGAATAAGAAACATAAATCAGGTCCAGGCGCATGGACACAGCATATTTGTAATGTACTTATGGCCCTATGGCGTCACAAAATTTGAATCAGATGATCAATGTACCTCTGAGTCTTGAAAAACGACGTCAATTTGACAGCTTACCAAGGAGCTTGGTCAACTTCTTGGTCAACTTAATTAAGAGTGTCAAGAAATGCCCCCAAAGAATGAAGACAATAATTAAAGGACTAACTGAGAGAATACAGACAAGTGGATTAAATGAACATCTTTTTGAGAATTTGAGAATTCCAAAGGATCAAGGTTGCAACTAAGACAGACTGAGAATTAAGGAACTTCTGATACTGACTTGCTTCTTATCTGCCATGGAGTATGCCAAAGGTAATAAAGCAATGTCCTTAAGATGTCTGCCAATTCAACTTCCAATGTGGCAATGACATACAATTATCCTCAGCATCGGACGTACCTCAACTAAATCAAATAATGGGCAAAACAGACAGGGACTGAAAAAATTGCATGTACAATTGATTCTCTGTGGCTTTATTCAGTCTGGGTATCCACATACAGTAATTTGCAAATGAGAATTATTTAGCTCAGGCCCATGCTGCCTTATGAAAGCTCTTCTCCACCAAATCTCAAATGCCTTCTGAATATCGGGACAATCGTCTCCCTTGTTTAAGTATCTATCAAACCAATTGAGAAAAATAGCTTGCTGTTGGGGCAAGGGAAGGGTCAGAATTGTTTGTCCAAGACCATCTTCAAGAAGCTTCTTATCCATTGATCTTGAAGCCCTCCTCATCCATCCAAAATCTTCATAGAGGGCTTCAAGCCATGTAGAAAGCAAAGAAAGACGAGTGTCTTTTGGCACCAAGATAAGCCCTTTCCCCATTGCAACACAAAGTTGTGCAGTTATTCGGCTAATTTCGTGTCGATAAACGGTAGGTATTTTGGAATGAAGAATGGCAAGTTCCTTCTGATCAGCCCATAACTTCACAAAATCATCTCCCATATTTTTGTCTATTAGAATTTCAACAATCCAATGTATATTGTCAGCCTCCCGAGCTATCTCTGCCATCAAAGTCCCCCTATCTCGCCTATTGTCATCGGGCCCTGCAGCTTCAGATAGGCACAGAATAAGAGAACTAAGACATTGATGGCAAAGATGATAAAGACTGTCTCGAGAGACATCAAGACTACTGCTGCAATCAGATGCTTCTTCCCTGAGCAACCGCGAAATTAAGCTCTTCATTTCTCGGCGAGCTTTATCATCCTTAGCCTGTAAAACCCCACTCAACAGTTTTAGGAAGATATCATCAGCTCTTGAAGATGTGGATGGCTCGGCTGACACTCTGCGCAGAACTTCAGGCGCTGAGTCATGAAGCTGAAGTTGCCTAAGATGAGAAATAACTTTCTCTTCTTCATCATTGGACCATGGAACAGCTTCCAAATACTCCAAGCAGGCAGTCATCCCAATGTCAAACAAAATAGCAGAAGATACCTGTGAGAAAGCAGAATATCAGAGGCAGGTTATAAGAAGAAAGAAAGAAAGAAAGAAGTGGATGATGCTCTGCTTTAAGCATTCTTAATATGAATGAGCTGTTCAATTTACTCTCACACGATTTCATTTCTTAAAACAAGCCGTTTGAAACCATTTTCTTCCCATATATTTCTTAATATGAACAATTGCCAATTCAAGTCTGGATATGACGGCATCAATCGGATATCAGATCTTGGGATGCACCCCACAATATTATAGTCGTACATAACATAGGTATTCTTCTTCAGCCGCCAGATTGTATAGATTAGTTACATAAGTTGTCTTGCAACACAGAAACCCGGGAATAGTCAGAGCAGTCACGAAAGAGGTAAAGAAAACAACTAATGGAACTTCTTGCCTTTGAAGATGATCTCGAGGATGCATTCTTCATTAGAAACAAAATAATATCATTCAAGCAAAGGAACACAAAAAGCATGATACAAGAAAATGGGAAAAAAGAAATAAATTTTTAAATACTACAGCGCCCAATAAGACACCAAAAGAACAGAGAGGTATTGCAATTAGAGGATAGTAAGAACAAAACCAAACGGTGTGATTCTAGAATAACAATTAGATGAGCAGAATAGTTGAGTGCATTCCACTTCCGGCAACTACACATGAAAGCAAAATCATGCTCTGACCTCGCTGAAGCTTCAAAGTGGCAATTATACAACATGCACTCCGCTGAGCCTAACACAACTAAGTGGCTCGCACCGATTCAACAAAAATCAAACCCAAGAACCCTTATTCAAAACCACTTCACCACATAAAATACACTCGAACTACTCTGCGCTGAACCAACATCCAAGATGTGGCTTGAGTATGAAGGATCTCACCTTGAGCAAACCCAAAACTTTATCAACACCCTCTCCAATCAATCTCTTCTTCAAATCCTCCGAGTACATCAGAACCACTGTCTCCACATACACCTCAAGATCATCACATTCACTAATCTCAATGTCCACAGAATGCGAAACCCCTCTGTCCCGCCTCAACTTCTCGGCGAAGTATCGGCTCTTCTCCGACAAAACCCGCCCGTGCACGTCCATGGAAACCCTAAACCCGTCCCGTGAGACCACCGTGAGCCTCACATCACCCGATCCAAACCCCAAATCACCATTACAATCGACACTGTTCGCCACGATGTTATTGACAAACGGCGCATTGGATAGGATCTTTGATAGCCTGGACTTAAGGGCATTGGAGGACTCTAGGCGGTTCTGCTCTTGGGACATCATTTCGAAGAGAGTCGGACGAGTTAGGACCTGTTGAGACGACTCGGAGGAGGAGACATGTGGTGGCGAAGGAGAGGAGAGGGTCTTGGAAGGAGAAGAGGAGGGAGAGGAGGAAGCTCCCCTTGCCATAGAGGAAGCACTGGGCGTGGCTCTTGAAGGAGAGAACGAGAGAGGTTGGCTGGGGATGAAACCTTGCTTTATCATTGCGGAGACCTCTCTTGATCTCAGCACATCCTCTGCGGCCATTGGGAACGCGAGAGAGACCAAGAAATAGAGAGGGTAGTCGAGACTTTCTTGGAGAAGGGAGGAAAGTGAAGAATCGGCAGGACCGACCCAAACAAGAATTGACCGAGCTGAGCAGAGGAAGAAGACGAATTCAGGAAAGTCGCTGCATCGTTCCGCCAAAAGCAAGAAACTTGGGTGATGGGTAGCCAGATCACTTTAGTTATTGTTTACCCTTTTTCTCTCGTGGGCAGTGGAGAGAGAAAGCGCAAACAATGGCAGAGAATCCGAGAGAGCAAAGGAAAGAAAGGAAAGAGCTTTTGGATCTGAAACGGGACAGCAGATGCGAGGGTGGGATGGGATGCCGTGAGAGTGAGATGGCGACTCTTTTGTTATCGGTTACAGAGAGACGGAGAACAAGATAGACGATGGTGAATCCTTCTTGTCACGTTCTGAAAAGCGATTCTTCTTTTCCTCATTTCCTTGATGAGGCGAGTGTGGAAAGGCGGGAGAGGGATGATTGCCGACACGTGCGATGCCCATGGGTTTTCTCTGACTTTGGAACAAGGCCGGGGGCAGATCGAGCTGAACTAAACCGGACGGCAGGGGATAACGTGAGTAAGCACCGTCGTCTGATGGCCGTCCTTTTTTTTCAAAAAAAATGCAAAATTCCCTTTATTCAATGGAGGGCCAGATCGGACGGTCCTCCTCTCAAATCACCCCAAATCACGGATCTCTAAGTTAAAGTAACTGAATCCAAAATGAGCCCGTTTTTCATTATTTAACTGAAGTCTTAATACCGGAAATCAACTCTCCAAACTATATCATGAATTATTTTTCAGAAAAATAGTAATATTTTCTAGTATTCATTTGTCAAAAACCGTCGGTTTGTTAGTCTTAAGCGAGATCAAAACATATTATTAAGAGCCGCAATATTTAAAGGTAAATAAAGAAGAATAAAAATATTTTCCACTCTCAAAAAACGTAGAAAGCATTTTCTCCACTTTTGAATATGTTTTTTCTATTGATAGAAAATGTTTTCCTTGATTATTTTATTTTCTGTAAAATGAATATCGAAAAATTTAAAAAATATTTTTTTGGAAGTTATTTTCCGTAAAACGAACAAAGCCCAAACACTAGTTGCCTACGTATAGTGATATCTCGAAATTGATCACCTTAACAAAATCACGCAGTGTTCAATTTCAGCTTAAGAATCCCTTCCGTTTCAAAATACTTACGATGCTCTCGTCACTACGATTCAGTTTGATTCCCTCAACTTTTGCTCCCACTAAGAAAACAATTCTCGACGTTGGTACAAGACAAGCCTCTACTCTTGATCCTAAAACGTGAGAGAAGATTCTCCATTCATGTAAAGCTGAATTTTAACCTCGTACGCAATGCTGGGTAACGGAAGCAATGGAATTTGGGAAAAATTGCCAAAAAAGTCATAAATTTTTACCACTTATACCGATTCAATCATCAACCATTTTTTAAGCCGATTCAATCTTAAACATTTTCCACCCTTGTCATTTAAGTCCTTCCGGATAATTTTGGCCGGAAAATACTTATGTGGACCTCGCCGGCGATGAACGAACCTTACCGCGACGACGTGGCAACGACGGGGCAACACGTTTTATTCTCTTTTCTTTTGCTCTGACAGCTCCAAAGGGCGACGAAACCCTCATCGGCGATAAGCAAGGGTGGGAGGGTTGGGGAGGCCACCGCTGCCCAAATCTAGACGAGGGTGGCCTCACCCAACCCTCGCCGAGGATGGGCAAGGGCGGCGGCGGCCTCCCTAGCCCCCGCCACCCTCGCCCGTCGCCGGCAAGGGCTTTGGAGATGCCAAAAGAGAAGAAAAAAAGAAGAAGAAAGAAGTTTATCATTACATGTCGCCCTGTCATTACCATGTCGTCATCGACGAGATCCGCATAGGTATTTTCTGGCCAAAATATGCCGGAATGACTTAAATGGCAAGAGTGAAAAATGTTTAAAACTAAATCGGCTTAAAAAAAAGGTTGATGACTAAATCGGTATAAGTGGTAAAGGTTTATGACTTTTTTGATAATTTTCCTACGTGATGACATCAAAGCAATGTACAGCCAAAATTAAACCCCAGCGTTCCTACAGGTGTAAAAGGTTCGGGCCAAGCCCGCCCATTCGTGGGCTGGAGCCCCAAGCTTTCGGGCCTCTGTAGACTTCATTGCCAAACATGGGTCTTTCTCCAGAGGCCCATCTTTCTCCAGAGGCTTCAGGCCCAAGTCAAACTCACCCTTCTCTCTCTCTCTCTCTCTCTCTCTCTCTCTCTGTGATCCGAACAATCCTCTGACTCGGTCCGACCTTTATTCCCGCCAACTTCTCTCTCTTGACCACCGCTGAAACCCTGGCAAGCGAACGCCGGCATCTTCATCTGATAGGCATTCCTCATGAACAAACGAACGCCAGAGATCGATACCTTTTTATGAATAAATGAATACCAACACCGCCCAACAGCATGAGACCCCTAATAGGCTTCAAGACCTTCCTCACCTCCTTCTTCCTCACGGTCTCCGTTCTCTACATCCTCTACTACTCCAATCTCCTCCTCGCCAACGACCACCATGGATGCTCTCTCTCCCTCGACCTCTCCTCTGAAGACAATCTTGCCGCCGTCAACAATTTCTCTTCCACTCTTCGCCTACATGAAGAAGACAAAGGAGAAAAAGGAGAAGAATCATCCTCGCATACCGTAATCAGTCTCCCGGAGAGGTCGAAAGGGTTTGACACCGAGCTCAAACACATCGTCTTCGGTATCGCCGCGTCATCGAACCTGTGGGAGAAGAGGAAAGAATACATAAAGCTATGGTGGAGGCCTAAGGAGACCAGAGGTGTGGTTTGGCTGGACAAGCGGGTGAGGACTAGGAGGAATGAGCCACTTCCCGAGATTAGGATCTCCGGGGACACGTCTAAATTCAAGTACACAAACCGGCAGGGGCAGAGAGCGGCACTGAGGATCTCAAGGGTGGTTTCAGAGACGCTGAGGCTCGGGATGAAAGATGTGAGGTGGTTTGTGATGGGAGACGATGACACCGTTTTTATAGTGGACAATTTGGTGAGGATACTTTCAAAGTACGATCACAGGCAGCTTTATTATGTCGGGAGCTCATCAGAGAGTCATGTTCAGAACATATATTTCTCCTACGCAATGGCCTATGGAGGGGGCGGTTTCGCAATAAGCTATCCGTTGGCAGAGGAATTGGCCAAGATGCAGGACAAGTGCATTCAGCGGTATCCTGGGTTGTACGGTAGTGATGATAGAATGCAGGCTTGTATGGCCGAGTTAGGAGTGCCGCTCACCAAAGAACCCGGATTTCATCAGGTACTTTAATCGTATTTTAATTTCATTTTACATAGACCAGTATCAATGTGCCTATTGATTGCATCCGGAAACCTTAATAACCGTCTTCTCTGATAAGCTAACCATTAGGAAATGAAATGATGTTTGTACGATGCTGAAATGAACCTCAAGGAAAGAGCGAAAAGGGGCATTGTACTATATCTGCCGATTTGCTAGTGCTGTTGTCTGGGTAAGGTAGATTTAAGAATAAAATGTGCATTTCTAGGAAGAGTGATCTAGAGGCCTGGTAACTTTTTGCAGTATGATGTGTATGGAGACCTTTTAGGCCTTCTGGGAGCACATCCAGTAACACCACTCGTGTCCATTCACCACCTCGATGTTGTAGAACCTGTATTCCCACGCATGACCCGAGTCAGAGCTCTTCAGCACCTATTTGAATCTGTCAAGCATGACTCCGCCAGCATAATGCAACAGTCCATTTGCTATGATAAGAAACGATCCTGGTCCATCTCGGTTTCATGGGGCTATGTGGTTCAAGTAATAAGGGGAGTAATTTCTCCAAGAGAGCTAGAGATGCCCACGAGAACATTCCTCAACTGGTACCGGAGAGCGGACTACACCGCATATGCTTTCAACACAAGGCCAGTGATGAAGCATCCATGTCAGAAGCCGTTCATCTATTACATGAACAACATCCGGTACGACAGAGCTAAGAAACAGACTCTTGGGGTTTATTCTCGACAAAGGTCACGGCACCCACATTGTAGATGGAAGATGGATTCACCGGAAATTGTCAATTCCATCGTAGTCCTAAAACGGCCAGATAGTAATCGTTGGCAGAAGGTAAGGCAGACATCATCGTTTTTCTGCTACCTAAGGAGAAGCATGAACTGTAGCACTTTGCTTATGAACACTTCATCAATGTAAAGAATGGGAGTGTCTATAGGTGTATTTCTAGCACTTTTATCATTTGAATTCAAATGCTAAGTGAGTTTTATCTTCTTGTGCAGTCACCTAGGCGGGATTGTTGTAGGATTCTGCCATCACGCAAGAGCTCAGTTTTGTACATATGGGTCGGCAACTGCCGGAATGGCGAGATCAGTGGAATATAGCAGCTATTAGAGAAGAAATCGTATACTTATTACCTCTGCACTCACTTTCGATCCATGCAAGAATTATTGAGGCATTTGGGAATAAGATCACAGAAGACATACCATGAAAGAAACACCATAGCGATCACTGCATAGTCGACACAGGTTACTGAATTTGAATGCTGATCAGAATTCAGAAAGACTAGAAGAGTGTGACATGAATTGAAAAACGCTCCGGTCATGTTTTTTCCTAGACGCCAAGTGATGACTGCTACTTCCTTTACCACAAATAAGGAAAAAAAAAAAGAGTTGACATTTTTAGGTGGTACAAGCCTGAATCAGCATATATGCATTTCTAAGATCCTTGGTTATTTGTTTGCTAAACCAGCTCGAAGAATCACACATTGCCAGTAATTTTGAGAGAGCGCAGTTTGGTGTATTTTCCTTTGGTAGGCACAATAGCTATAGCAAATACCTTTGGTTGGCCTTTAGAGCTTCAGTCCCATTAGTCCTGGGAAAATTCTGAAAATTTGATGCTCTAGGCAAAGCAGCCAATGACGGTAGTGCAGGATCTACAAGAGTGTTGTTGAGTCCCAGTGAAATCTCAACTCGACGAGCCGAGCCATGGCTCTTCCATTGTCGATCACCAAATCCACTGTCGATGGGAAACAAATCAGTGGAGAGAACAAATCCCATGAAAAGCAGAGGGATTATAATGCCCTTGCTTCCCACCAAGTAATCAAGAAAATATTCCTCACCGATGAGAACTGCTTCTAATGAGCCTCATAGTACCTAATTTAACCGAATTGATATAATTAAATTAAGTACCTTAGGTAGGCGTTTGGGGCTTCTGTCACATTAGTCCCGGTAAATTTCTGAAGACTCCATGCTCCAGGGGAACTGGTTGATGCAAGCAGTGCAAGATCCATATGCGTCTCATTGAGTTCCCGTGAAATCTCAATCCGATGTATTGCCACGATTCTCCCATCTTTGATCACCAAGTGCACTGTCAATGGGAGAAGTATTAGTAGAGAAACAACTAAGTAAAGAAAAGGGATGTAAGGCCTCTCGTTCTCATCAAAAGAAAAAATCAACCAAATATCCCTCATCATGAAAACAAATCAGACTGAACCATGTCGGGAGAGAAAATTGACGAGAACATATGCCACAGCTCTGTCATCGTAGCACATTAAGATTCTTGATATATCAGTATCCTACAGTTGCATATCAACAGGGGAAGAAGAAACCTGCCCCAGAGTTTCGCAGGAAACATGGAGAAGAAAATGAAATCATGTGTAGCAACTCCATCTGGGAAAATTCTGGGAAATAGAATCTAAGGCATGTGCTCTCGGAAAGTGAAACAAAGTATTTGTCTTATCACAAGAAACTGACAGATTGACGCCTAAACAGATCAAGAAAATCTCTGAGTACAAAATTTCAAGGTAAAAGAGCCTGATATTATGAATATCCAAAGATATTAGACCACTGGACCGGTTCTTGAAATTCGCGTTGAGATTTGAAGGCTTACCGGGGTAACTGAACCACCAGAGAATGAAGAAGCAGAGAAACGCGATCAGAGGAATCACGTGGATCCACTTCTTCGCAAACCAGGACTGAGCAGTCTCTCTCTTGCCAATGTTGTGAGGGTCGTGATCGGTAATGGAAAGTGTGTGCTGGTCTATATCTTCCATTCTTCTTCTCCAAGAAGACTGCCTTTGCTTTGCTTCCAGTTGCGCCTCGACATCGATGAAGTAGTCGTCCTGGTCAGGTCCTCGAGACGTGCCCATGGTTCTCTGCTGCATTTTCTATAGAGAGAGAGAGAGAGACTGTTAAACAGTGGATATGGAAGCGCGACTTCTTTGAGAACTGTGGTCAGGTAGGTAAGTTGGTTTCAGTTCGTTGCGTTAGCAGAGCGTCCTTGAGCGTGCCGTGCACGTGATCTTGAACAGTATTTCCGTTTTTCCTTCCGTTGGTTTGAATGGGAAACTATCTGCAATGTAGCCTTCATTTTAATGCGCTATTTTATTCCGGGCAAATTTCAGTTGAATCAGTGAGATCATAAACTGACTATTTTCAGTAACTTAAGCTAAAACTCGACATCTACTGCAAACTTTTTTTTAGTTATCTTCAAAAAAATATATTTAAATTTTCATGTTTAGCAATAATGGGATCGTGAAATGCGATTTGAAACATGGAAAAACATTTTGCTTGGAAACAGCGCAACTCCAAGAAGCATGCGAGGGAACTTGTTAGCTTGAATTAGTTCTGTAATTCTTGTCCGGTTTGATTTAGACAGTTGCAATAGGATCAACACCGCTCTAGTTGATTTAAGGTTATGAGAATTTACTCTTCCCTGTGACTATGGTTTGAATCATCCGGTTGCTTCTCAACCGCAAGAACACTTGATTTGACTAGAGCGTAGGTTTGACCGTTCTGTGATGGAGGAGATTTCCGGCTCTACTCTCATCAACACTGTAATAGGCTTACTTAAATGAGTAGTGATCATGGCTTAAATCAAGTATTCGCTGGTGAATATGAAAACTCTTACGGTAACATCAACAGATTTGCCAATCCGGATCGTCTCTTCCATCTCTTTTCTTGATAGAAAATGGACAATGTCAGCCTGAAATTCTTGTGGACTTGAACCCTCTGTATTTATATACATAAAAAAGGAGGACATGTAGGTCTCACTCTCACGTGATTAATCAAAACTTTGGTTTGCCTCGCCATTGGCTTTCAATATCTGAACTTTTAATTATATATAACTTTAGTTCATCCTCCCATTAACCTGAATGAAATTGCTTTTAAGACGAGCCAAAGTGGCTTCAACGTCGTGGAGGAGATGTTCTAACGCTTTAATGAAAAACAAGGACCGGATGATCAACGTCTTTGGGGACATTCTACAGCCATAATACTATCAGGAAGTTGCTCATTCCCACAGGATAAAGCATCCCGCATCTGCAATCAGCAAGTCTCTCCTGATCAAATTGCAGAGCAGCAGTCACAGATAACTTCAACACATGCCGAGGCACTTGCAAGGCCTCACTGCCTTCACAAATCGGATATAAAGTATAAAGTACCAAACGGATAGAAGTGAATTCACAATAAATTAAGATAGCGACCTGTTATTACAATGAGGCATCTTTAGACAAAATTGAAATTGACTCAATCTACATTCGGATGATGAGAAGCCGAAGCGGAAAAATTTCCCTTGAACCTAAAACAGCTATGGTATGGTTACCACCTGTTATCTGCACAACTGAAAATTGATAACCGGGTAGTTTTCTCATAAAGATATCACCCCTCAGCGGTAGAGCATCACCTTGACATGGTGGAAGTCATCGGTTTGAGCCTGATTAAAGCTTATGCATTTCTTTTCTAGCTTCCATCAACTTCCTCAACCTTCTATGGACCGCACATGACCTGTGCTTATGTCCTCGCTGCTCTTGGTCATTATGTTTGAAGGAGCACAATTCCTGCCAGAGTTGCGGATGCTGTGGATACTAGGATCATATTTCTGGGATGAAAGGTAGCTTAAAGCAGTGACAACATCAGCTATGGCAGGCCGCATATTAGGCTGTTCTTGTACGCACATTGCAGCAATAGCCAGGGCTTGGTACAATCCTCTCACGGGATACCTGCCTTCAAGCATTGGGTCTGCCATCAGTGAGAACTTCTTCCTGTCTCTGAACAGGGGCCGTGACTGCAAAAATTTGCAAACATAGTGTATTAGTATCGTTGCCTTATCCATCTTCATTGAACTGACTATGTAGATGAAAACAGAGGAAAGCCATGGTTGTTCCATAAGGATGCCCATATCTCCAATAGTACAAGTCTGTCGCCAGCACCACGATACCTTCTTCCAATAAGAACTGGATTCAGTCACCGAAGTTAGAATGACTGAACTTTAGCAAATATCTTCTTTGCTGGATTCTTTTTCACAGAAGGCAAAGTAACATTCCATGTTTTCTTATTTTGAATACTGTAACGGTGGTCTGGTGCAAATCCAGATGAAAAAGCATGAGGTGAAGATGAAATTACAGAAATGATGCACAGCATGAGGCTGATTAATTGAAATAGAAGAAGAAATCCGCAGGCACACAAATTTCCAGACTGGGGCTACTAAGAAGAGGAAGCTGCAGCACCCGAAGTGCTTAGAAGATGCTCTGAGTATGGACAAAAGGTAATGTGGAAATTCTAGAAGAGTGTAGGCTCGAAGTTGGCTACTGACTGCAAAAGCTTGCCTCTATCTAGGCAAGAAAAGCAATTTATAGAAAAGGCACGTAATCGATACAACAAACAAAGGAGATATCCTTGTTCGACAGGGAAGTCAAGTCATAAGAAGTTTGTGCTATTAGGGATAAAATAATGCTTTTGACATTGCACGAGCAGAAAGCAAAGTTTTCCACACGGTTTAAGTAAAACAATAATGACAGTGTTATCTCACCCATGCAACAAGGTTTTGCTCCTTGGGGTCTTTAGTCGGATCATATGCTTTTCTCCCTGTGATGAGCTCCAAAAGAACAACCCCAAAGCTGTAGATATCTGACTTGAATGTTAATTGGCCTGTCATGGCATAGTCAGGTGCACAGTATCCATATGTACCCATAACCCTTGTAGAAACATGGGTTTTGTCCCCACTCGGACCAACTTTGGCTAAGCCGAAATCTGACAATTTAGGATGATAGTCCTCGCCCAGCAAGATATTCGAGCATTTTAAGTCACGGTATATAATAGGAGGTTTCAACTTGTCATGCAAATACTCGAGACCTCTTGCTGCACCGGCTGCAATTTTCATCCTTGTATTCCAATCAAGGCCCTTTGTAGTGGGCGGAAGGTCTGTAAATATTAATCAAGATTGGAAGAAAAAGATTATTCATAAAAACCAAAATAGTTTGTAAGATCAATAGCAAGGGTTACCCATTATGGAAAATTTAATGAAAGCAGACAGGTGATATGCAAGCTCTTACCATGCAAATGTTTGTCCAACGACCCTAATGCCATGTATTCATAAACCAGTAGCCTCTGATCCCTCTCAGCACAAAAGCCGATCAATTTAACAAGATTAGGGTGGTCGACTAGACTTAACATTGCCACTTCCACAATAAATTCCTTGGTGCCTTGAAGTCCATTTCGGTCAAGTTGTTTGATTGCTACCATCTGCATCAACAGATTAAATTAAGCAAATTCTCATTTCGCAGGATATACACCCATAAAGCTCCAGCTTAGTCAAAGGTATATTACACTTCAAAATCTTTGTAAACAACATGCTGCACATGGTGCTTGATAAACATAAGATCATTGACCCTATCAAATGTGACCAAAAAATGGCATGGGCATCATCCTTTGTCCAGCTGTCCAGCTATGAATCAAGATAACATCTCCGAACTGACCTGATTAATTTTCTCCAGATGCCCTTTGTATACTTTGCCAAAGCCTCCTTCCCCAATAAAGTAGTCCGACCTAAAATTGCCAGTTGCGGCAGCAAGCTCATTGAAAGTAAACGTTTGAGCCTGTGTGCCGCTGGTTCTCCCATCCTTACTGATATCACTTGAATCCAATCCATCCGTCTCTGAATTTAACCGCTTGCTCTCAGAGACATCCTCATTCTTGACATCCAAAAACTTTCTGCTTCCATGAGGACTGCTTTTGGTTTTTCCTGCCAACCCAATAGACAAGCATAAATTAGAGAGAAAGGGATGGAAGGAAGTGAGAAGATAAACCAAAACGAAGACAGAGAAGCAAATTACAGAGTACTAGACGAAAAACTTATGGACTGTTTCTCAGCAAAACTCATGCTGGAGATATTCAAGTATAGAGGAACGTTAAGCAATTGAGGAACAAAATGCAGCATGATCAAAGATCAACTACGACTTCTGTAGTTTTTGAGAGAGAGAGAGAGAGAGAGATTGCTCCATAAACACAATAAGCAATAAGCACTTATGAAGAAATTATAAAAACGGAGATTCCAACAAATAAAATTCAGCCAAACTCGGGTATGAATGTACCATTCGATGACTTTAGGTTTAGCAGGACGATCGATCGCTATCTGGACCCGGGAAAAGGCCGTTTGTTGATCTATTAACAACAACATAGCTCGATAACAAAACCAAACATAACATTGAATTACTGATCAAAACAAATGCCAATCCCCAAGAACAGAAACCCATCATGCAAAAACCGAAACAATGAACTCCGACGGCGGTTGACCTAGAGCAGGAGGATCGCCGAAACCCGCCAATGCCGATGGATATTTAAGTAGATCGTCGCCGAAAACAGAAGAACGGTACCTGAACCGGCATGACCGCTCCCTTTCTTGAAGTTGTTGTTAGTGTTTCCCTCTAGAACCGATGTCCCGTTGCACCGAAAACAACCCATCAGCCAAAATGGAACAGCACAAAGACCCAAAAAAAAACCAGGCGTAAACAGAGAGAGACAGAGAGAGAAGAGTTGAGAAGAATTCGGGCTGGCTCTGTTGTTTTTATGTTCATTCCTGCATTGCTGATTTCGTACTTGGGGTTTTTCCCGGGGCGCTACGCGGAAACAGGACTGCTCCGTTCGGAGACCACTGAGAACCAGCCACGTCATGCCCGTGTCCCGGATCAACGCCTCCCGATGACGTGGCTGGCAATGATTGCCTCCTCATTGTCCTCCCGTGAGATAGTCGACACCAGATCTCTGCCCCGCGAAGCTTCCGTCTCCAGTTTTGCACGTCGTCAGTGACGAACGCACCGGAGATCAATCGCCCGCCGTTCGATTCTAAACCGAGACTCATCTGTCGCCCGCTAAACGACCCCGCGTGCCACTTAATAAATAGATTAAGCAGCATCCACGAAGGCGAGGGGATGTTTTCCAGCCTTTCGATGGACGTGCGAAGCAGGTGATCGAGTCCCGATAAAATTGCGGCTTGATTTTTTTTTTATCATTTATCTGTGCGTTTCTGTTAATAATTTACCGTTCGCTTTTGACCGAACGCGCCGGCGGGCGATTTTTAACAGCTGATGTAGACTTTCGGTGAACTCTTTCCAGTTGTCACCTCTTAATCAGCTACTCTGCATTGAGAACCAAAATTTGAACAAAGCAAATATCTCATTCAATCCGAAAAATGATTCGAGCCAACTATTATTACGTTCCCGATATTAGATGGATGTCTCACAAAATTAATCAATTCCATTTTCATAGTAAATAATTCATTATCCACAATAATCTCTCGATTTTGACATTGCAAGAACGACAAATGACATATTAGGATTTCGAAAGTAGAGCATCACATATTTATAAGAGTTGAACTGATAAGTAATGATGTTTTGAGATTTTTCCAACTCCTTCGTATAGGTATAATGTCTTGTGCTATATCAACTTGAGTGCTCTAGTCTTCAAATAAGTTTATATTCTCTAGGTCATGGCTGAAATTCAGAGAGAGACTTAGAAGGAAATTGAAAATTTGACTGTTTTTTCTAAGGTCACTGTGTAAATCAAAAAGCTCATGGTTCGAGTTTTGTTCAAGACCAATCTCTTAGAAGTATGCAAACAATTTTCTAAAACTAATTTTACTTTAGAATAGTGATGAGTCCAAATAGATATTTTGCTGCATTCGATTTCTTTATTTCTATCTCATATTACCATAATTGATTGCACCATAATTAACACGTGGTGTCTATAATCATCATTAGTTTTTCGACCCCGCCAACTGTTGTGAGTTGACAATCGATTTTGCACGTGAGATTTTCCAGCACGCGTCTTGTGTCCTCTCTCTACTTCTATTGGATCAGTCGTGGGCCAGGCCGGGTTCACAGACTGAAAGGAAGCCTTAGTCTCCCCAAGAATGCTGACCACGCAGTCATTGACTTTTTCTTTTTTTTGGGCTTGAGATAATGAGACAAACGATTCTTCAATTTTACCCAATATACAATATGAATTTCAATTTTTAAATTTATTCAGTATGATCTTCAAAATTTTGCCACATGTTCGATTTAATCAATAGATTAGATGAAAATATGTAATGTAATTTCTCAATTATCTAAAAATGTTCAATATTATTCTCGAATTTAAATTAAGTGAAAAATGGCATTAAACATTCTCCTGTAACCTATGGACTCAATTTTGAAAATGTATTGAGCACATTAAATAATTATTAAAGATTTATAAGCGATGTTACACATTGGGTTAAAGTTTATAAATCATATTAAATAAATCAAAACTTTAAGAGCCACATTACACATGAAGTCAAAGATTAATTATCATTTGCCTCATTTCCTTTTCTTCTTCTTTTTTCCATCCAAGAACATATTATAAAAATGTCCAGGACGTCGTCTCTAAACTTATAGTTTGTTATTGTGGCCTCTAAATTTATGTTATATGATGAAATCTATCTTTGCCTTATATGTAAATGTTCAGCACTATCCTAGAACTTGAACCAATTGAAGAATGGAGTCAGCTATTTTAATTTGATCTATAAGGTAGATTGTTCATTAATCACATTGCACAAAGTAAGACTTTGATTATTACATTACAAATTGAGTTATATTTTACATTTAATAAATTAAAAATTTAAAGATAACATTACACATAAGATCACGGTTTTTGGATAGTTGGTATAATTGCCGCAAACTTAAGCTAAGAATCATAAAAATCAAAATAAAAATAAAAACTCCCCTCAAGCAACAATCCACCTTAGATCTGCATATAAAACTCGAGTGGATTGAAAGAGCAATTTGATGCGGCATTGTTAGGTGGTAGGGACATTTTTAGGAGATATGCCTGGTCGCAATTAATCATTATTATTTTAGCACATTAATTGGCAGTTTTTAATATTGATTATGAATATCCATGTACTCATGTCGCATCGATACAGTATGTTATGTCCATATCTCGGTCCGAATACGTAAGGAAAGGGCGATCTCTAACATGTAATTTAAGAACTCATTAGAAGAATACAAAAAAAAAACAGAGCAAATGGAATATTATATTATATCGATGAAAAGATTCGAAAAGTACATTGATATCATTTATCGTTATCTTAAATTTGCATTTATAATTATATTGAGGATATGACGGCAAAGAACTTAAAGAGATTGAAATGTGAGTCTCATAATCGGAGCTAAATGAATTCAAACCGGTCAAATCCGATGAGTTTCATACATGAAATTCAATTGCATATTCTATTTTTGAACAATTAAAATTAGTTTAATTTGAAAAAAAGGTGTGAACTTCTTCAAGCAAGTGGTTCTTTGAACTCCACGAGTATGGAATTGAATGGATTTAGATCCCTTAACTTAAAGTTAGGGGATTTTAGAAAATCCAAAGATAGAGGGGTAAGTCCGTCTTGTCCATGCATTGGGAGGACGAATTTTTTGAATTAGATGGTAGAAATAGAAAAGGTTGCTTAATTTTAAGTTAGGCAGTCCATTTCAGGAGTTGTAGTGTCATACTCATACCCAGTTCCGACCGAAAGTCAACGCCAAATGATCCGGTAAACGGCCCTCCATTCAGACAGCCCTTCATTTTTTAGGGAGGTGGTTTCTTATTTTATTTTTTGAGGGGCACCGTCTCTCTCTACCGTTGCTGCACTGCATTGGAACTACACGGCAGCAGATCCATTTTTGCGCCAGATGGACCATTCTAGAACTTGACAATGACGTTATGACTTCCCATCTGAATTCCCTGACGTGGGGAGGACAACGTTTGGGGATCCGGGCCGTTCAATCCCCCTCTCCCCGTACTAGGAGGGGATTGAACGGCTGGAATCAGTCAACGTAGATTTTGACATGTTAACTGATCTAAGGGCTCGCCCTCCTCCACCCTGTTAATCGGACAGCTGGGATTATTTAAAAATTTCAACACATTTCGTTTTTTTTTATAGCCGTCCATGGTGGACGGACGGGATGGGAATTATGTCACCGCTTTCCTGTTTAAAGTGCTTGACGATGGTGCGGGAACTGTAGGGAAGCGAGCGAGTTAATCTGCAATAGCGAGTCAGAGAGCGGGAAAGAGAGAGTTGATCATTGATAGCGGACAGGAGAGAGATGGCGTTGGCGAGAGCAACGGTATCTTCGAGAACACTGACCAAATCGCTGCGGATTCTCAGTCACCTTCCGAAGCTCTCCAATGCCGCGCCGCCCCATTCGGCCCGAACACTAGGTATTGTTAGGGCCTTCTCCGCCCTCGTGTCGCCGCCGGCCAAGGCGGTGGTTTACGAGCAGCAAGGTCCCCCGGATGCCGTCACCAGGTCAGGAGGGAGCTCAGCTGATCGCCGATTGCGTGTGCTTGTGCATTGAGCTCTCGGCGTTACTGAGGAGCTTCGGTTTTCTTTTATGTTCTCTCGCAGAGTGATAGAGGTTCCCCCAGTTTTGGTGAAGGAGAATGACGTGTGCGTCAGAATGCTCGCCGCTCCTATTAATCCTTCTGATATTAACAGCATCGAAGGTTAGTTTTTCTTCGTTTTTCTGCCATTTCGCTCGAGGTTGACCTGTCCTGAGCTTCTATTTGATAGTTGACTGAACACGTTACGGAGGAGTTCGATGTTTCGGACACTTCAAGGCTACTAGCGAATCTGCGATGGCTTCTGTGTCTTAAATTTTGAATTTTAAGCTTCGCTTTTCCCCGAATGAGTAAATCTGAATATACGATTAAAACCATATGATTAGTGTCCTATTCACGCCTGGTGTGCGACCTGTGCCATCTCACTCATCTTCGGATTGGATCCACCCAGTTTCTGAGGTGTAGTGATATGTAGTTGCCAAGTTAGATCATAATTCATCCATGTACTATTTATTCCTTTGTATGAGGTTTATTTGGTAATTCATGCATATATTTTGATCTAGGTGTGTATCCAGTGAGGCCACAAGTGCCGGCTGTCGGAGGACGTGAAGGAGTTGGCGAAGTACACTTAGTTGGCTCTGCAGTGAAGGATCTTTCTCCTGGCGATCGGGTCATTCCATCTCCACTCTCGTTTGGTAAAACATTCTTTCAGTATTACCTGAGTCTTAAAATGATGTCAGATTAAAAGAGCACCAGCCCTGCTCATCTAGTTATCACTTCTGAACAGTTTCTTATCCAGCCTAAGGATAATCTTCTATATTTGCCGCAAAATGTTTAACATTTTCACCCTGGCAAAAATTTGATTAGATGCAGAAAAGAATCGAGTGATATATCAACCAAAAGATAATCGAAACTGTTATTACCCATCTCAATGTTCGTCATATTAGATAAAAGATACTTTTGCATTCCATAAGTATTGACTTGTACCGTCATGTTGAGGTGTTGAATGGTGAAATAGTTTTTGTGTTTAGGAACATGGCAGACTTACATCGTGAAGGACCAGAGTGCGTGGCAAAAAATTGATAAGGATTCTCCTATAGAATATGCTGCGACAATTTCAATTAATCCTCCAACGGCTTTGAGAATGCTTGAAGACTTCACCTCTTTGGAACCAGGTATATAGAAAGTATGGAGTCTCTTAGCTGTCCCCCAACTTTCACCATAAGCAATTTATTCTAAGTTAAGCTAATCAGCTGTGATCATTAGGGGATACTATTGTGCAAAATGGGGCTACAAGTATGGTTGGTCGATGCGTCATCCAAATTGCAAAATCCCGTGGCATCCATAGCGTCAACATAATCAGGGATAGGTGCTGTTTTGAAAGCTTTAAGTGACCTTGACTCCATATAACTTTTGTCAAACTATTGTTGCTTAAAATTTTTGTGTAGAATTCAGATGTGGTGAGCTCTTGTCTACTTAGCTTCTAAAGTAGTTTTTGATGATTATACAACCCTAATGATACCTGACATTCAAGCACTGTGATGACAAGTTGCAACTCTTTGGGGACTGAATTACTCGAGGCAACTCAGTCTTTTCCTTTTCTAATTATGGACGTTGCTGATGGACTAAGATTTGTGAACAATTGCCAGATGCACGAATATGTTGATTATGTTCAATTAAGGCAGTGTTATTTTATATTACAATTTGAAAATGTGCCAAAATATTTAGCATTCTGGTATCTCAGGTTTGTTTTGTGGAAGTTGGTGTGATTGATTGAGATGTCTTGCATCAAATAACAGGGAGAAGTGGATCTTCAGCTTGTGTTGCTGTAGCTTACCCTTTTAAGTTTGAAGTAACATGGAGCAATCACTGATTCCAGGAAATTATGATCTTTGGCTAGGTGCTACGGTGGGCAAGAATTTATGTGGCTGACTGAGCATTACTAGATACATGCAATGGCATGCAGGAATGGTTCCTCCATGTGGGCATGTTGAGAAACCATTTATGTTGAACTTATCAAAGAAATAGACAGTACTTCAGGGTGGTTTGGGTACATCAACTGACTAACGTCCTTCAATCTCCCAATATAAAGACGAGGTTTTGTCATTAGGTAAACGTGTATAGGAAAGGATAGAAGGGCTTTTTTGTAATCTATTGAAGGCAAAGGCAGTTAATTGTAGAGATGAAGTGAAACGATATGTTTCTGCATTGCTTATCAGAAGTGACTTGTTATCATTGATGCTGCTTCTACTCTTTTTGCAGTCATCATGCATTTTAAATGTTTGCAGTCATCGTGCATTTTAATTGTTGCTGCTTGCACAATTAGATCATTGTACTGCTGGGGCATTGGCCGGTTGCTGATGGAAACTTCCTCTTAGTAATATCTAAGATCTCTATCTGTTTTGCAACTCCCTTTGAAATTTTTTCGGATTCTGTGAAGAGACATTAGGTCAGAAAACACTTTGGTCTTGTTGACACATTAACCAATAGGGCTCTCATCTGGCAACTCATTAATCTCTGCTATGACATCTGAGGACGAATTTGGTAGAATTCCTAATTTCTTTTCTGACATAGCAGTTAGCACTGCTTATCAGTCACTAAATTTTGGTTTTACCATGCTTTGATGACTGTCCTTTTACTGCGACAGAGCTGGCTCTGATGAAGCAAAAGAGATGTTGAAGAACATTGGTGCTGAAGAAGTGTTCACTGAAAGCCAATTAGAAGTAAAGAATGTCAAGAGTCTGCTGGTATCATCCGTTAACCCATTCTACCCTATCCTCGTGCATGGACACACATCCATGTTAGGCCATCGGCATTTGAGTTCTTTATTAACATCTTATTGACTTGATACTAGGGTGATCTAAAAGAACCTGCCCTTGGATTAAACTGCGTTGGTGGCAATGCTGCTTCCTCGGTGATGAAATTTTTGAGGTGCAACGAGTGTTAAATTTGTGTTGAGTGCTTCCCTTTTTTTCTGGAGAGAGCTGATTTTGTTTTGTTCTCAGGCAGGGAGGAACCATGGTGACATATGGTGGGATGTCGAAGAAACCAATTACAGTGTCAACTTCATCTTTTATCTTCAAGGTAAATTCAGAAGCAGTGAATTAAATTTTCCTCATATGGTTATGAGGTTATTTCAGTCAAGATATATAATTTGACTCGTCTATGTTTCGGTCTCAGTTTTGGTCAACCCCCTATCTTATTAATTTTAGTCTAAATTTAGCCGAAATCTCAGTTTCAGTATTTGACCAATCAGATTTGGAGTATTTGGCCAACCATGAGAACCTGGGAGGGATTAATGTAATTACCTGTTACGAAAAATTATCTGTTCTCCTTTTTGTGGTTCATTTGCTGTAGATGAAGCAAACTATAAATCTGCGAGAGAATCGTGCACATGTAATTGAGAGACCATCCACATGAATTTCTTGTGACCAAAGAATCAACGTCACTCGATGCCATAGTCCAACGTAGAAATTGTGGCATAGCTCAGACATCTTTAAGCATGTGGCAGATGTTGCATTGAAAGAGAAACTTGTATCCATAGGAGTTGTTCCAGTAGAAAATCTAGACCGAAGAAGAAGGCGTAGAAACAATAATCCAACGATTGTCTCCTGCTAGATCTCACAGTGTTATCTCATGCTACAGTTCAATTGAACAGTCAGTATTCCTGACTTCTGAAATTACTTCCAAAGTCGTGGTACACAACTGAGTGTATGGTAATGGTCGGTGTGATTTGCAGGATCTTTCTTTGAGGGGATTTTGGCTGCATAAATGGTTGAGCTCAAATGACGTAATGGAGAGCAGAAGAATGATAAATCACTTGCTGGAATTAGTGCGTGATGGGAAGTTAACATATGAGTATGTCTTCAGTAACCACTACTCAAATTGCTGTATTTAGATCTCCATATCTTTTTAAGTAGTTTTCCAATAGCATTTATCTTCAAGATAGTGTGTTTGGTTTGCGGGTGCATATGAATTTTCCCAAAACTGCAGGATGGAGCTGGTTCCTTTTAGTGATTTCCACAGGGCACTGGATAAATCACTTGGGAAACTTGGAAGCCATCCAAAGCAAGTCCTTAAGTTCTAAGGCTACTGACTATTAAGGGCGGTGAAAATATGGAAATATTCTGAGTCATATCCTTCACACCATCAGTTTGTTCTGAACTTCTGGTGCACTGGTTCAGCCGGACACAGTAACCATTTGTCGTTTTCACTTTTTTTTTTTTGTCTTTTGCTATATAGATACAAATGCTCCGATGGGAGCAAGAATTTCCAGGAACATGTGGAACATTTCGTTTCTAATACCATCGCATTTCGTGATTCATTGGTAAATCCACTTTGATTCTCGACCATTAATATGGTTAAAACTAAATCGTTTGAATTGAGGTCCCTTGTGTTGCTGCTTATTTTCAGCAATTTCCTGAATTTGTTTTTCATCATGCCCTCGAAACCGAAACTAATCCCAGGCTCTACTAAGACATGAGGGTCCATCTACTGTGGCTGAATCTGGAGATCCAAACTTCAGTAAAGTTTGGCATCGAAAGGGTCCGGAAAGTTCTCAGATTTGCCAATTACGACTCCCGTATATATATGCAAGAAGGAACATTGGGATATTTTATGTAATTGAGATCGCATGGTTTGAGAAAAGAGCGAGAAGAACCATAAGTTGTTGGTTTAATTCTACCTGATTCAAGTGGGATTCCAAACGCCTTCGAGGGAACGTTATACACGAATCACTATAAGCAAAATACACGGAAGACTAGAGACTAGAAGTTACTAATTAAGATGGGGGGAAGACAGAACGGAGATCACGTCAACTTCCAGAAGATTGATGATGTTCAGATGCCAGAGAAAGAAAAAGGCATCTTTAGTCCAGACGATATCAAGAACGACACTCCTTTCTCAATATGAAGTCGACAGCATCCTCAACGGTATCCACAACCTGCATAGGCAAACATAAAAGAGTTCAATTGGGCTGAGCTATAATCAGATGCAACTTTTAACCTTGGAAAATTTGGAGAGAGACAAATTCTACAAGTGGCTTTCAATTGGGCATAATTTTGGAAATGTCCACTGACTTTGCTGCTGACATTGTACTAGGCTGAAGAAGGAAAGGGTTCATTCGTGTTTCATCCAACCAAGTTAGAATTCACAGATTTCCAAGAGCATAGCAAAACAAGGCAATACAAGTAATGGGAGGGCTATCCACACCGACGCATCAAAACACCAAAGGCCATGTTTGATTCATGGCCATGGAATCATGAAAGGGAATCCCAATCTAAGCAATCAAATTCCTAGGAGTGGGGTTCATTTTCTATTGTTTGGTTTCAATTTACGAATGAAGGGGGAAATGTCCAACATGAGTCGCCAAATGAGGTTAAAACGTGTCATTAATGGCATGTGTAAAATATTTCTCCAATCCACATATACAAAATGTATAGCTAAAAACTAGGGATATAAAACGAATGAAGAACCACATGAGATCCCCCGACAATTTCCTGGTTGTAGTCCTCTAAATGATCATACAGCTCGCACAAGCATTTCATATGCACATTACATGCAGCCTCTTACAATCTTGCAAGTCAAGCATTTCAGACAAATTCTGCAGCGTTGAAGATGGAGCCATTCCCAAGAAGTTCAGGCTACTGCATACCAGTTACCTCCGGCCACTACAATATTCTTACCCTCTTTGTGTTTTGAGTCAAAGACTCAATCGTGAGAACAATTGTAGCGACAGCAACTCAGCCAAATTCGTTAATGGAACTTTAGGCCCCCACCCAAGCCAGCGTGATGCTTGTAGTTGACATCTCCATAAAAGAACCAAGCAAGTTTCACAATGGCGAGAGAGAAATTACTTTGCCTAGTAGAGAAATGTGAGGGCTATGGAATCAAGAGGCTGGCAAAACTCACATGTAAGGATTTGAAGATGATGAATGGAGAGAGAGAGAGAGAGAGAGAGAGAGAGAGAGAGAGAGAGAGAGAGAGAGAGAGTTTTCTGGCTTTGTAGGATTTGAAGATGATAAAGCTCGGACTACTGAGACGGGTTGCCTTCCCGAATGTTTTTCTTTTTCTAGAAATCCCAGTAACACCTCTACCTAAGCAATCTAATTCTGCATTTTTTGGAGAATCCGTTACCTAGGCACTTTGATTCTGCGACCATAAACCCATCCAAAGATGAGTTGCAAAGGGATTCCACTTCCTGTTCTTTACTCCAAGGTTAAACAAACAAGGCCTAAGTGATTACACGATGTACTTACTTCTAAATGTTTTACTGGCAGAATCAAAGATCTACAGTCTCAACCATAACTTTCCACTAAAATCACAGATATAAAATCTCTAAAACTGAAGAAGTGAACATGCTGGAATGCACACGAACTGCGTACTTAGGAACCGACCATTAACTCACCTGAACATACATATGAGGAGAAACGAGAGAGACAGAGAGATGTCTGAATTTTATTGAGAGTACAAATACCTACCAAGTCCGCAGGGAACTTTGAATGATTATCTTTTCCCTTGAATACCCCAGTCCTTGTTAGTATAGAAAACCAAGGATCTCCTGCCTGAAGGAGTTGTTAGCAGAATTGGTGATTATGTTCGGAGATAAAAAGCTGATATGATGAAATATGATTCTCAGCATGAAATATACCTGCCGTGCGCCTCTAATGTCGATATTTGGGTTATCCCCTATCATGTATAGGGTTTTGAAACAACAAATTCCAGAGTTTGTAGTATTCTCCACATCTTGGTTGCTTAACAAAGCTGGCATAAGATTCCTTAACACGGTCTCAGCATTTTCATAGACAAATGGATTTGGCTTCCCATATGATGTATACGCCAGCGGAATGGGATGAATTCTGCAGAACAGGGACAAGTAAACAATGTGCAGCATAAGATTTGACATTGAAGCATCTGTCTATGCTGCATTGAGTCAAATTAGGCCTACACAAGGATCATACAGGCCATTATTTAATTCTTTATCGAGAATGTTTAGATCAAATTCCATGCAGAACCAAACATTGAGAAGCTGACACCTCACTATCTTACCTATTATAGATTGCTTCTAACGCAATCCTGAAAGCTCCCATACCCAGACGTTCAGCAGGAAAAGTAGCCTGCCTTTACAGTTTGTCAGCTAGTCATCAGCTCAAGATTGCGGCTCACATCATAAATGGAATAGCTTACCTGGTATTCTAGGTCATCATTTGCAAAAAACAGCTGTGGTTGCTTTCCAGTCTCCCTGCCAGGAAGTCCTCCAGTTCTCAATATGTCGCAGAGCACCTACACCCAAACTTGAGTATCACAGAATATTTTGAGTGTACACAGGCAGAAAGATGATGATGCTCCATTTTATCAATGTAAAGCTGCAGAGTAGCTACTGAACAAACAAACAAAGCCTAGTGTCTCTTGATAATCATTTCAAAGATTTAATACTCGCTGACTAAAGCCCAGCATGGACTTAACAGCCAAATTAGACAATCTAAGAAAGCACAAGATCCATTAGAGTGGTCACAACCTGAATATCTCTGCTCCAGTCAACAGAATCACTGACTACAAATGCTGCCTGAACTCTCTGTGTTTGCACAGCAATTCTTCTATTCGCCATCTCGTTAGTAGTGCCATTCTGGTCAACATCTGGCTTAGTTGTCCATCTCTTGTAAGGTGCCAGGGGATCAATAGCATCAAAGTAGCTGGCATACTCATCAATTGACAGAACATTTCTGTACAGAAAAGATATGAGCAGAAAGAGGGGTTAACTAGAGAAAAAAAATGAGAGAATAAATTTGTTGAAGTTCTCGTTGCAGATGAAACAGTATTAAATACGGACAGCTAAGATGATTTATGGAGAAGACCCCTCTGTGGGTACTCGAGTCCCTGAAACCTTGAGTGATATTTATTAACTTTGCCTGCACCTATATTTTACCTAGACACTAAAGTTATATCCTTCAATATCAATTTTATTATATACAGATCTTGGTCCCTATTGACTCATTCTCTTCACCCACCTACATGCACAATCAAGTAATTGAAACATCGCCGGGTACATTTGCGAACCTAGATAAGTGGTCAAAGTATTTACTTGTATCCATATTCAGACATCACAGCAGCGGGCCCTCCTTTGCCTACAGCAATGACAAGATCATTCTCAAATCTGTGCAAAAACCTCAATTAGGAAACAGATGAATAAAACAGAGAAGCATAAATTCCTAAGCAAAATAGAGAAGCCTAAGCTGAATATTTTAGAAGAGTTAGTACATGCGTTGGCACTCTTCTGTGTCTTTTCTTTTCGTATAACACAATATAGGTAGTGCACTTCCCTCGTTTCCAAGGACAAAGCACATGAGATGAAGAAATGAGCCATGTTCTTTGACATCCACACACACACACTAGATTTGTTAATTCAATAAAGTTTATTTTCACAGTTTTGAACCTACCAATCTGTGTCCCATAAAAAATTGTTGTACAGGAGAATTGTTATCAGACATATAATACAAATTATTTTATTTTGTGATCATAGATTTTCATAATCATGATTGAGATACTTGGAAAAAGCAAATGCTGTCGAAAAAGCTTGGCTCTGATTTACATTAGCTTGCTGCGCTTCTCAGAGGAAGTTGGTCATGGAGAAAATCCAACAAATACATACCTATTTACCAGTTGTTTAAAAGGTGTGTGGCCCTGTATGACCTGCAAAGTATCTTGGTCAAAATATGAGAGACAAACGAAACAAAAAATTCCAAACCTGATAACAAGCAGAATCATGAGGGCAAACAGATTTTGTAAAAAAAGAGACGAACTACCTGTGAAGGTAAAATGTTGACTCCTAATAGTTGACCTAAGTCCTGAGCTCTTTTGGATTCAGAAAAGCCACCTCCTGCATCAGCCATTGCTATTAGCCGCATGCAGTAAAAAGTGACCATCACTTCTTTAAGAATTATTGCCCTAATGTTCTTATCTCAAGTGAGCAACATATTAAATTATAATAGGTAATGGCATCTCAAAGGTATCACATATCAAAGTGATTGAATGACTTAAACATAAGATAGCAGCCTCTCAAAATCATTGAGAAGATTACTATTAGATCTTGAAAGTACCAAGACTAGCTGATAAAGGAATAACCACGATAAGGGCACGGCATCCATCAAGCAACTTAACAACTTTTTGTTAAACCATTTTAACACGGCACTCGCCACTGATGATTGTATAGAACGGTCACGTTTACCAACACTTTCAGAAAGCGAGAAATATAAGAGTGAAAGTTACCAACATATTGGAGCAATTACTAGGACCTATTGAAGTTAACCGATCGAGAATACTCACCATTTGTCAAGAAGACGAAAGGAATCCTCAGCTTTCCTGAAAAGATGTAGAACATAAAGTAAGCGATAACCGGTTACGTACAGCAGACAAGAATCTCGATATCCACCGCCCTTACAGTCCATCAGAAAACTCCATAGTACATTGGAAAACACCCGAAACAGCAACATCGCTAGCACGAAATAAGCCGCGCAGGCATATTAGCGAGCGATAGTGGAAGCTTACCGGAATCATCGTATAATCTCTTGAGCGCGCGGGGAGCACCGCCAATGGGACTGTGACCAAGGAGAACCACGCCGTCGATGTCGAAGGCAATGCCGAACGAAGGCCTGCGACAAAAACCACGATCGTCGGTTCGGTCGCGGACAAAAAGAGGAAGAACAGGAAATCAGAAATCATAAGCGTCGAAGAATGACCGAACACACCGATCCGATTGCGAGCTAAGCCGCGAAAATGAGCGGGAAACGAGCAGCGACGGTTGTTTTCTGCTGCGGCTCTGCGAGGCGATCCTGAAAAGCTGGCGCCTCATCTTCCTGTTTACAGAGAATCGCTTCAGGAGAACGAAGAGCTCGAACCACTGGAAATGGAGCTCCAATGAGAACGGAGCGAACTTCAACTGTCCAGGCTCGATCGCCAGAGAGAGGTGGCCCAATTGCTGAGGGCCTTCGTTTTCGATGTCCAGGAGCAGTGAATCAGGCCCGTTGAAATTATAGGCGGGCCTCGATAACGGACCGTCCTTTCCTTAGGCCCAAAAATTCTGGGGAATTGTTGGGCTTTTCATGTTCTCCTCTCGCTTTATCCTGTTGTAATTTTCTCTTTCCAGTTTCCTTGTAGCGTAATTCAGATGAGTTGCACAATTCTTCAATTTAAGGCACGCCCTGATTATACAACAAAATCAATTTGTCCGTTTTTTTCTCTTTTCATGCTTCAGCCTTTAACTAACTTGAGGCCGAGTTCACCAAGGCTGCGCATGATACTCATTCTGTTTCTAAGAATGAGTTCTGTCGAGAATGTGTTTTTTCTATTTTTGGTTCAGAATGAGTTTCTGACGAAAAAAACGCGTTTGATATGGACATACAATTTCTGTTTCAGAAAGAGAAAGCTGTTTGATATGACAAAAAAATTTCTATTTCTGATTCTATTTCATTTTCTAAAATATATGATTTGAGATATTGGAAGATGTTCATATTAATAAAAATAAAGAAATTTGATATTTTTTTGCACAATTTATTGTAATCAACTCTAAAATTGAAAAATCACTTTAATTGCATTAAACATTTTCTAGCAAAAATCACAGAACGTCTGCTAGCAGGCTTTGTGACGTAATGCCACCCACCAGCACCAATATCATACCAAATCTAAAGTAAATGTTTTGTAAGTGGAACGCATAGTTGAGCCTTACCAAAGGAACCATCTGAAACATTACTTCTGAACGAGCAGGTACCTTTGTTAAAGGGTCATAACCAACATACTCTTTTACATCAACAAGCGTGCTCTTAAGATTAAGAACGGCCTGTACAAAACTAATCTAAGAAGGGGAAGCCAACAAGAATTCAAAAACTCAGTCCATCTGCAGATTCCATCCTACATATAAACAACTAAAACCTGGACCAAAAGCGGTTACAGAACATTCAATCTCCATTCTCATCTCATCCATGTCGAGGAAAAGCGGCATAGGTCAAAATCCGGCACCGCCATTTTGTCAAAACTTTCAAATAAATCTTTAATTTATGAAACGAAGGGGAACACAGATATCCCCAAAATCTTCTTCCTCAACC
This sequence comes from Melaleuca quinquenervia, assembly GCA_030064385.1. Taxonomy (NCBI): domain Eukaryota; kingdom Viridiplantae; phylum Streptophyta; class Magnoliopsida; order Myrtales; family Myrtaceae; genus Melaleuca; species Melaleuca quinquenervia. Next base: position 25,795,250 of record CM057719.1, on the reverse strand, counting down.
TCCAGACAGACGGCGCGATTCAAAATGGAATACCCAATGATGGGGGAAAAAAAGCCCAAAGCGGAGGCAATCGCACGCCAAGCAAGTCCAGCGGCAACGGGAGTAACAGCCGAAGAGAAACAGAGCAATAGCACTCTCGCGGCGCAAATCAGGACAACGGCACGCACAACCGAAGGGATTGCGGTGGGCGGCTGGGGGTGGGCGGCGAGCTGGGGCGAGCTGGGGGCGGCTGGGGGCGGCTGGGGGAGGCGACGGGCGGCTGGGGGCGAGCTGGGCGCGGCTGTGGGCGGCGGCGGGCGGCTGGGGGCGAGCTGGGCGTGGCTGTGGGCGACTGGGGGCGAGCTGGGGCGGCTGGGGGCGGCTGTGGGAGGCAGGAGGCGGGGCGAGCTCGGGGCGAGCGAGCTGGGGGCGGCGGCGGCGGCGGGAAGGGGCGAGGCGAGCTGGTGGCGGCGGCGGGGGGAGCTGGTGGCGGCGGCGGGAGGCAGGAGGCGGGGCGAGCTCGGCGGGCGGCTGGGGGAGGCAGTCTCGGCAGGAGCAGGGAGAGTGCGCACAAAGAGAGGGAAGAAGAAGGAAGAAAGGAAAGAAAAAAGAAAGGGAAGAAGGAAGAAAAGGCAAGAACCGGTTCTAGGAGAATGAGAAATAGCTTTTTTTCAGTTTCTCATTCTTGGCCAAAAGTTGGTTCTGGATGAAAAAATTGGTTCAGAACCGGTTTTTACAAAACCGCGAAGCAAACGGGTTTCTCGTCCAGAACTGGTTTTTTTGGTCCAGAACCAGTTCTGGACGAGAAATAGGTGCCCGTCATGCAGACCCCAAAAGTCTTGTGAAATCATAGAGTATGAAGTTTTGCTTTTTCCATGACAATGATTGATGCAAGGAACTAATACGTCAATCATATCAGATGCCGTTGCTCTATCATGTGTTTGATGGTTCACAGTCTCGGGCAATAAGATTTTGGTAGATGGCCAAGAAAAATGATCATGTGCCAATTGAGAAATTATTGCGCACTCTATAGACCATATCCACCGATCAATTATTGCATTGGGTATCAACATTCGATTTACAGGCCATACAATGCCTTTTTGCACGAAGTGGAATTATGGACGTGACCCGGCAAACAAAATTCACGCTACTATTTAAAATCAAGTTTCCAAAATCTTATTTTAGAGCCAACCCGGCTAAAGATAAAAAGAGACCCAGAACCAATCATTTCTCTTTTGAGCGTTCTAAAGCGTCGGAGATAGTTCTCGATCCTCCAAAACCTAAAGCAGCTGTCCGTCTTGGATGGACTCGTCATGTTACTGTTGGTCCATCTTATCTACATCTCTCTTACGATCGCATGACTCGTGTCCGAACAGTATATTAAAAAAAAAACAGCCTGTCGCCAACTCATCAGAACAAGGGAATCCAGCGCGTGAAGTAGAATTGTACTGCTCTAATGATTAAAAAAAGTAGGACATTGACCAAATGGCAAAGCAGGCGCTTTGCTTAATAGGAAAGCAATCAATTCAGGAACCAAGGACAAAGAACAGGGAGCGACGCGAGCGTCTAGAAGTAGAAGCATGGCACAGTGACCAAGGGCCCTGTGTATTCAAATAGCGCGTGGAAAAGACAACTTAAGAAGAAGCCCAATCATCACGTCGTTGTCGGGCATCAGGATTCGCGTCCGTAGATTCTGATTCCTTCTGATTTTGATTTTGCCATTGCATCGTCTTTCTTCTTTCTCTTCCCTTCCAGTCTTGTGGAATTCTAATGCCTTTAAAGACGGCCGCTTCTCGTCGGACAGTGGGGAATTGTCCCAAGTTCGTCCGACGAAAGGAAATGGAAGGATGTTGCCTTCGTATGCTTGTCTTGTATCGACTTGGGATTTCAGGGGAAACATCGCCGCTGGAAAATTTTACACCGAGGCTATGCAGTGCAAAGATCGATGAACTCTTTGCTGACTGCTGTAGTCTGGACTGTGCCGAGAAGTCGATTATCGAAGACGACGATTTTTAGGTTAAAAAGTCAGTGAAAGAAACGAAGGAGAAAAAGGGCGATTCGATTCGGTAGGCTTTGTTGACTATGGAAGAAAACAAAAAGTCGACGAGTGTCGATTGAGGAATGTGACGAACATGGTCTTTGTCCCGTTCGCTTTATTTGAAGACGTAGGACATCGATAGAGCTAATTGAGCCCGATCCGTATACTGAAAATATTTCGTGAGGGCGATTTTATGCGCCCTCTTGTTGATGTTTGATTTAATCGTTAACGCTGTGTTCGTTTTACGAAAAATATTCTTCCGGAAAATGTTTTCTGGAAATTGTGGTGTTTGGGAAGCGGAAAATATTTTACCGCGAAAAATATTTTACAATGAAAAATGTTTTCCAATCAATGAAAAGTTTCATTCTAAAACTAAGGAAAATAATTTTTTTATTTTTTAAAAGCAAAATATTTTTCGGAAGCCAACCGGTCCTTAATGTTGACTAAATTACCAACAAACCCACCGCTAGCAGCCAGACTGCCGGTTGCCAATCAGGCGGCGGTAGCGATAATTGGGCATCCATAAACAAGAAAAAAAACGAAAGGAATAACAAATTTGCGAAAATATTTTATGAAAAAAAAATTAAGTTTTAAACGACACCAATTAGTAGGTATGAGAGAATTAATGTTACATCCTCAAGGACAAATGATTGATTTACCCATTCAAAGCAATTTGCGTGAATGACTATCTTTAATAAAATATATCGTTTCTTGCTATGGAGCCCGCAAAGGAGTTGTGGATACTGTTGTACGACCATCGAATGCTATATATCCTACGCACAAACTTGTTGAAGTAGTACGACACATTATTGCACGAAGAACATATCGTGGAACCATCCAAGGGGTTTCCGTGAGTCCTCAAAATGAGATGATACCGAAAAGAATTTTCATTCAAAACATTAACTAGTCGTGTATTAGCAGACGATATCTATATGGGCCCACGGTGTATTGCCATTCGAAATGAAGATATTATAAAAAACATTTTTCGGAAATGTTTTATTTTCCGCGAAACACGAACGGAGCCTAAATTTTTATTTAGTTTGATTTGTGTAAGTTTATTTTTTGAATAGAATCAATTAAATCTTTCCGATCAGTATTTTATACGAGAATCTAACTCGGTCACGAAACAATATTTGCGGCATGCACATTAACAACCACATTGGCAAAATGTTGGGAAAGAAAAAAAAAAAAGACGATGACTAGTAACTGGATGCACAATGATAATCGGCCGGATTGGTCGATGGCAAGATTGTAATACCCTAAATTCAAAGGAGGTCGATGGTCATCTTACTTATTTTGCACAGCACTTGTGCCAATAAAGTGAGTTGGACTCATTGGAGGTTCGATTCCCTATGATGTGTCTGAAGGTTCCTCAGGCCGAGTACCCCATGATTAGTAGGAACATATGTTTGCAATAAATGGGGTTAAAGCGGTAAAGTGAAGATGATTCTCATTAAAGGTTTCATAATGGGAAACAGCCATTTTACCCATTGAGGAAGACAAAAAAGCATCAAAGACCTTTGTGTAAAAGTCTTCCCTCTTTTAAGTTATTTGATAATCTACTTCAAAGGATTAGAAAAAGTCTCAACTTTAACGCATCTCCCATTTCTTTTTATAAATTTATCTCGAGGTATAAATAAGGACAAGATAGTTATTGCCTTACTTAAATAGAAAAGCAAGATATTCATGATGATGTGGAGCAAAATTCACTGCCGCCATGACTTTGAAAACCCCAACTAGGATGATCAAAGTCTATCGGGACTAAAACTAGCACATTAGCTTAAGATTTAAATAAAGAATCCATACAGAGTGTGAAAAGTCATCGACAAACCTAAACGATAACAGCGAGAGAATTGGAAAGATAGTTTAGGAAATCCCCAATGATCAACATAAACTAAAGAACCAAGAACCAAGAACCAAGAAGTACTGCCAATATTTTTGGCCCTTTCCCCCTTTGGCTAAAAACAGAGACTGTGCCCCGGAAAACACGGTATGATTCAGCCATAGCAAAACTTTGCTAAGCGGTCTGAGGAAAGGCAGAAGCAGCCTTTTGGGGCCGTTCTCAAATTTCATACTTACTCATTGCGTTCTTCTTCTGGTGAACGGGGACTGTTTCCCCCCATTGAAAGAACAAGCTTCGTCACCGTCTTGCATTTAAAACTTCGACATGCTCTGAATTAAGCAGCCGCGATGCAGGGAAATGGATGTGGTTAGATTAATCAGCAAAATCCTAGAAAAACTGGTCAAGCCTTGACTGAAAGAAACAGGGCAAAAGAAAAAGCTGCAGAAAGGCCGAGAAGATGGCAATCATCGATTAATCGGAGCGCTCAAAACTTAGTCAGGTCCGTCTGATCTGAAGCGATTTCGCTGCCGGTAACGGAAATTGAACCAAAAGTGAAAAACAAGAAAACAGGGCAAGTCACGGAGGAGAGGACCAGAGCAAGACGATGCGATCACAGGGCAATAGCAAGTCGATCAGCGCACACTAAATTTATCCAAGAACCCGAAATGCTGTACAAGGTAGTGCCAGCGACTAGTACGGTACATCGCCGATCCGAGTTATTTTACAGCATACATCCGCTGAATTCTCTCGGCCGACGAGACTTACTTCGTATCTAACCCACAAGATCGGACCCAGCTCCGACGAAAGGCAATCAATAAACTAATTAATCAAATATAGATACCACACGACAGAACGAGAAGTTCTCGCCGTGTCTTTGTTAGATCTTCACCCATCCGTACATCTACATCATCAGCTCAAACTGGAGACACGAATCTCTCCGCTACGAGTCCGAACTGTACCCGCTCGCGAGCGGGGTTCCGGAGCTCGTGCTCACGAAACCCCCATCTTCCCTCTGCTTCTCTCTGGCCGGGGCGGCCATCGACGCGAACGCCTTCACCGACTGGGAGACGCTCTTCAGTATCTTCATCTTGATCTGACCTCGCTTCGGAGGGAGGCGCTGCTTCGATGGCTGGGGGGGTTCCTGGTTCAAGTGGTCCATTGCTTTGCTGGGTTTTGGATGCCGGACTCAAAGGAACGTTGTCGAAGAAAGAGAGCAGAAACAGAGCTCGAGAGAGAGGGGGAGTGTGAAGAGGATGAGCGGCGACAAATGAGAGCCTTGGGTCTCGAGCGAAACAGGAGTGGGGGTCTAAAATAGGCCTATACGGGAAAGCTAAGCTGCAAAACTTGCTCCTCAAGATTGCCGAGTCGAGCGAGTCGAGCGAGTTGAGGGCAACCGGATCAGGAGATGCCTAATTTTTTTTTTTTTGGTAACCCGGGAACGCCCCGCATGGCCGACAGCCGGAGAGGTAAACCCGGAGTGACGCTAGCGCAGGACTTGCCACCACGACGTCACACTTAAGAATTCCTAACGACGACGCTGGGATTCGAACTCCTACCATTCGTGGGGGGAAGAGAGCCCGAAACCAACGCAGTCGGTACGGATGGTGGTATGCCTAATTTCATTTTGTCCTTTTTTTTTTTTCAAAATTCCGCTTGCCTGACGCACGATTATGTGATATATTGTGGACATTGAGTTTACACAAGCCAAATTCATACACGTAGAGAGTTGATGTGTTTTTATCTTACTTTAAATTCCTCCACGATATATCGGCGGATGCTTAATTTTACTTAACAAAATTTGTATTAAATCACATCGTCCCTCACTAAATGTCAAATTGGGAACCACGCACTCCACTTCATGGGTAAAGCTTTGTCCGATACAATTGAGCCTAACAGAGTCGAATCGAGTTGAAATGCTTTTATGAGCTATCAACAGTTAGCTCATTAATGAATACTTTTACAAGTTTAGATTGTCCTTTTACTCTCAAGCTTTGGCTTAATATACAAATATGCGATTCACATACGTAGAATTTGTTAGATTTGAAATTCTTTAAACTTTCATGACGTTCGAATATAGATCCACAAAATTTCACAATTTGTGTAAATTCGATAATGCCTTAGATTATGGAGGGGCAAGAAAAGATGAAGTACATGTCTTAATTTTGGAGGGGAAAGCAAAGAGAAAGTAACCGTTCTTTTTACATAAAGTCCAATGATCTGCGGTCGAGATGGATGGAACTGCAAAGTTATTGGACGAGAGTGCTATGTTCTGTGCTTTCCTACTTTTCCCCTTCTGCGCCACTCAATTGTCTCTTATCTTAAACCGATCACTCAATCACGATGACCCGATGCAAATTTCTCATCGAAACAAATTCTCGGAAACGCTGCTATAAACCCGCACGCGCCCCCACGCGCGCAGCGAGCGCGTCGGGCTTCTTCTTGCCTTTCCCGGGCGTTCCGACGTGGGCGCAGCAGGGAAACCTAACCAATTCTGTGCACGCACTTGCCGGCAGTTATGACTCGATGGGGAGAAGGATGGAAGAGCCGACGCTTTGCCACGTCAGCGGCAATCAATGAGTTGTCGCCGTTCGTTCCCTATATAATTTCGAAGCTTCTAACGACACGTGATCGTTTACCCTTCAGCTTTCCTTCTTATTTTCATCCTTTCGTTTTCTCTTTTTCGGGTGCGTGCTTTGTATAGAGATGCGGATAACGCTGTTCTACATTCGAAGTAATTATTTGGTAATCCAAAGGAGCTTACCCTTGTATACATGCACATACATATATGTGCATATTTGTTATTAAATCTATGTACTCGAGTTTTCGAAAAGTTAGGCCCGCTCCGTACAATTTATGTAATAAGTCATGCCACGTTCTCTTTTAAAAATATGTTTTCCTCGAGCAATGATGAATTGTTTCTATTGTTAAAAGATTTCCACAATAGACAAAATGAGCCAGTCACGTTTCAAATGCTAAAAATGGAAATTGAGATCTTTCTTGGTATACACGATTAGAATATTAAAACAAAATATATAAATATTGAAAAAAAAAGAAAAAAATATAAGTGGGAAGTCGAAGATGTGCTGTGACCAGCTAAACAATTAACCTCTATATAAAGTTTCGAGGAAAGAGTGCAGTACCCACGAGAGGAAAGTTCTCCATAATGTCCAACTACGTAGATTGCAAGTTCAATATTCAAATTTTGTTTTATCATTAGCATTTGATATTTAATTCGATCATCTCACGAGATCACCCGTTCATGGGAATAGGACCGTGGAAGAATCTCTGGCAAATAGGAGTCAAAGAATCCCGTCCTTTCAATTTTAAAATAAAAAAAAAGAAAATAAGCGAATACATTTCCCCTTCGAGATGCAAAGATGCGACGTTAGAATAGAGGCGAGTGAATACGTACAATATACCCGGTTCGACTAGCGTCCCATTTCCACTATGTTACCTCCGTCTAATATATTTTGTTCTTTTTCAAAGTCAATGGTGATCATAGAAAGACTTTTGTGACATATGAGGGTGCACTTTACACTTGATGTACCCTAAAAAATTCCTTAGTTTTTAATTTTTTTTCCATTCGACCACTCTTTGCAAACCCTAGTGGTGTCAATGTACTCTCTAAATCTCATATGATAAGAAAGCGTAAGATCATGAATTTGAATATTTTCAATATTCTATATACCTCCGTAGCGTGAGCAAGAATGTTATAATACTCAAATATTAAACCGTCTATTAATTTTTGAAACAGTCAACGACGGTCGCAAAAAATCTATAGCGTGTGAATATATATATGTATCACAACGGGAAAATAAATGAGTAATATTTTAAGAAAATAAAAGGGATTCGGGCTCAATCGCGTAAAAACGCGCTCCTTCGGGTATAAAAAGAAAATCAGAAACCAAAATTTGACTGGTGGGCCAAGGAGCCCTCCAAAATAAAAAAACAAAGCGGGTGTTTAACGTCGACTTCGAGCGGGCATCAAGGGTCAAGTCAACCGGGTCGCGGTAGCCCCTGGTTTAGGGAAAACCGCCTCGGCTTTTCTTCCCTGGTCAAGCTCGCTTTCCCCTTTCGAAGTTTCTTTCCGGATCATTTTATGTAGGGGCGTCAAACGGGTGGGTCGGGTCGGGTCAAATATGGATCGACCCATATTTGACCCATTTAACCCGTTTTGACCCATATTCATGTAATGCAAATATGGTGACCCATACCCGACCCGACCCATACCCGATCAGTACCCGACCCGACCCGTATTGATAAACACTTCCATATTTAACAAAGTTCAGGAAATTTTGTTTGGCGATTTTTTTTAAAATATGTTGTTAAAATAATTTTATGAAATATGATTATTTGATACTTTTTCTAAAATTTTTAAATTTTTTTTCGAAATTTTAATTTTTTTTATTTTTTAAATATATTTTTTCATTTTTTTCATTTTTCCTTTTCCAGTCTCTGGAGTCTGGTGAGCTCATCACTCGCTTCTTGGCCAACGACCAACTTAGAATGAGGAAAAAATGAGAAAAAAAAGAAAGAAAAAAAGAAGGAAAAAGATGGGAAAATAAAATAATCAATTTTTTGTTTTTTAAAAATAAAATAATTAGAATAACATAATTTTCATAGTCTAAAAATGAATTATTAATAATATTTAAAATTATTTGTTAATAATACTTAAAATTAATTAGGTAACCCGTTTATGACCCGTTTATAACCCATGAGATTGGTAAGTGACCTATTCAAGACCTACTTAGCATTTTAAGCTGACCCATTTATGATCCATATTATCAAATATGGGTTAAAATATGGGTCTTTGACCCATTTTGCCACCTCTAATTTTATATCACCCGTCCTCTGTGCTTCCGGGTGACGATCGACCTCTCGTTTGCCCGAAGGGTCACAAATTACTCTAGGACCAGCACTCTCTACGTAGCAGATGGCCATGGCGTACCATCCAACAGTCCGATCCGCAATTTATCTCGTCCCGTCGAGTCGAATTTCACTAATTGCTCGCGTCGAGCATCGTCTCGACGCGTCGATTTTATATGTATTGAGCTCACACGAACGAGGTGCGCACGAGATTTTTGGCGGGCAAGAGGTGGGTATGGTTCCTGCTCATGCATCTGCGGAACCAAATTTACCCACGCAATGATAATGACGAGGAAAGAGAGAGAGAGACCCAATGATGATTCAGCGCGTAGAAAGAGTTTTTGGAAGATGTGCGCATTTCAGAGCGCCCAATTATCGTCTTCCCCCGTGCCTTTTTAAAAAAGAGTTTATCCTCGACGACATAGACCTGGAAGCCTCCGAACCACGTATTTGTCCCGCTCTTGCTTCCAATGATGAACAGCCAGTCCGTCTCTATGAGTCGCTTGTTGCACTCGAGAAATCCTTAATGGAATCGAGAAGCGAATGTGACCGGGACGTCGAGCTCTGGTTAAAAGCGCGTATCTTGAGAATCTCACACTCTCGACGACTTATGGAAGTGACAAAGGCGAGAAATTTTGTATCGCATGCCGAGATGGAACGTCATTGCATACGTCATCTCTATTATTGAAAGAATTAGGGATATATGATAAGGTACCGGAAATATAGCTACTTATATCACCCATCGAAAGAATGATTTATGTACATTGTGGATGATTTATTTGCACTGCACGATGCCCTTCGAATTTAGGGACTGTCTGTTGAAGTTCTCTTTCTTTCTTTCTTTTTTCCTATTTTTGGTTAATTTTTTGGAGTGTTTCGAAATGTTGGAAATTTAAGTGATTGATGTTTGCATATTGCAAAGGTTCCGAATGTTTCGAATTTGATTTTTTTTTTAAATTGAAGTGTATAAGTTGCGAGATTTCACGCAAGTAACAATTGTATATTTGGGTAATTGGAAAATGAGTATCATGTGGCGTATACACTCGTTTGGATTATAGAGCGTCATGATCAGGAAAAAGTTATCTTAGCTGGCCAGCAGGATGATGCAAGTAGTCCCACACGGGATCCAAAGACTAAAGTTGAATGCTAGTCAAGTGCAATCAATATGTGTTCGCAGGTACAACTTAGATTCAAAGAAAGAGATAGAGTTCATAAACCGCGATTAGTTACTTGAAAATTCCTCAAGTGAGTATATTTAATGCGGGTTAATCATGCGTCGTAATCAAATGTTTTTATTTCCAATGCACCAATCACATATAACACGAGAAAGGCAATACATCTTTTATTTCCTCGAGCATTGATCCTTTGTTGACAAAATTCCTCAATGAATTCATGACCTGGAGACGGAAAATCTCTACGTAGATAAGGTGGCCCACATCGGTGGACAGCAAAATTAGGTAACTTCAATTAACGAATAAGAACGGGCCTCCGTGCAAAGCGGGGCCAAAAAAAAAAAAAACGGGAAAACGCGTTGCTCGAGGACAGCTGTAAGCTGAATTTTTTGCAAAGATCATAGGTTGCATGCATTCATGTCCCTAGAGAACTCCGTACATGACGATAACGAAAGCTACTGCAAGCAAGCAAAATTCACAGTTTTGAGCTCTCTCTCTCTGGGGATTTTTCATACTTGATTTTAATCAATTTGTTGCACGAACAAATTGGCGGGACACTGGTTTTTGTGTCTAGTGTAAATATTTGCATCCTTAGCTCGAAGGATAATAAAAGAGGTTGGGTTCGAGGCATCACTATGGATATCGCGTCTTGCGATTCCCAACGAGGGAGTAGAGCGAGGGACAACTTTCTCGAGAGGCGGGGAAGCCACCGAACCCAAGGCCAATCTTCCCGCCGTGGAATTTCACTATCGGTTGGCAAGTTCAGTGAACGAGAGCGACTTTGCGATTGGAGTAATCATGATCCGGCAAGAGGCATTAAAAAAATGGCGAGATTAGCGTTTTGTCATGTCAGTGATGTCCTAATTAAAGGGTCATGATTGTGATGATGGCGACGACGACGATGTTACGATAATTTTAACTTTTGAAAGACTCGGACCAATCCGTGTGCGATGAGATATAGGCGTGATCATACATGCATCTCTATGCACAGCTTCTTGACCGGTTGCCGGAGATACGAAAGATCCAAGCGTCCCGGCGGTAGTGGTGGAAAGAGAAAAATAAAGTTGGATTATTTGCCCTCTCTCTCCCTCTTTTTTTTTTTTTTTTTTCAAACAGATCCAGTTTATGTCCTACGCTCTTTAATTTGGTTAAAGGATGTACGGTAGAGATTTTTCTTTTTTTTGAAAAGAAGCCAATCGATCTTTGCTTCTTCATTCCACAAAATCAACGGCCAAAGTAAACGCAGCCGTGATTTAGGTCTTGGAATGTCAATCACACCCAACAAAATCGAGAGCAGCTCTTTTCCTAAACGCTTTCAAGACGTGGAACTACTTCCATTAGGGGTATCAAAATCCAACGATACATCTTAATCGAAATATGGCTCGACCGTATCCAAAAACCAGGGCCAAGTAATCACTTTGATTTTTCAACATTATAATGATCTCGGGACTGGTGATATCGTGTGTTCAGGGTGATCAAATAAAATTCATGTGTGTTATTTTAATTTATATAAAGAAGCATATACCTAAACGCAACCCTATACGATTATTTGAGTTATTTTGCTACAATGTTTTGGGTATGGTGTAGTCAAATGCGTGTTTCGTTCGCGTATTCACATAATATTCAACTCAATTCGATTAATTCATGATACCAATTTCAACTAGCACGGCACCTCTTGTTGGATCTCCTTGTGAAGTCAACCGGTGTCGTCTGCCCTTTTTCGTCTGCGGGACCATATTCGCTTCCCATTCCCACGCCAAGTGAAGTCCTGTCGTGATCTTTTCCGTCAGAGATGGTTGTCCTGACCGGCATCTTCTCGTGGATGCGGTGGATCTGGCGAGATCTCGTCATAGATGTTGTCCGCAGCCCCATTTTCAAGAGTCATCGAAGAACGCCCACATCTCGTGGCAACGGGCGGGGATCGGTAGGAACTATTTTAGATCAACGGCCTTGATTGCCTATTCCGTTTTCAAAAGGCTCAAAAACCACGTCTAGCCACGCCCCCCGTTCGTCGTCGGCGGGATGGTCTGGCCGTAGGCTCCGTTTGATCTTCTTTTTGTCCGGACCGCCCTGTAAAGAAGTGGGCGCTTCAAAAGTTAGGTGAACTCGAGGGGTCAAGTGAGCAACAAAGGTCGGTCAATCATGGCCGCCACGTATCAGCTTTTTCCCCGGAAAATCAAGATTTGCTCGTACTCTCACGTCTCTCCCTCTCTCCCTCCCTTTCGGCGGAGTCAAGAAGAAAAGCCGCCCCCCTTTCCTTCCCGTTCGCTCAGTCGTCACCCCATTCGTCACGCATTGCGTCGTCGAGGGCAAACGCTGCTGACGATCCACCACCTTCCGTGGCGAGGGCAGAAAACCTATTCAAGAATTCATAAATAAAGAATCCTCCCCTCCTTCCCAAAAAGAAGACAAAAGAAAAGCGACGACCGCGACTGAAGAACAAAACACGCAATAGAAACTCGATAAATACTAAACGAAGACGCGTTAAAGCGAGCCACGTCCTTGTCACGCCTTCATGGATGGATGGAAGACGAAAGTTGGATCCGTTTATGATTTATCTAATTCGTAAGCCATAATAAGAAAGGTCCTTTTGCTGCCTGCGTGAAACTACATGTGGTCTAGAACAAAATCATTAACATGTGCTTGTTCGCTTTTTGACCTCCTTCCGCTTTTCTCCCCTAGAAAAAAAAAAGTGCACTTTTACATACCGCACCTTGCATTGTAATTTCAATGATAGAGATAGTTCATATTAGGACATAATTACAGTCATTGATTCAAGATGATATAAATTTCCAAGGAGCGACTTGGATGTGTAATTACGACCGACCATCGATGCGAAAGTTCAAAGAGGATGGCGTGAAGACATAAAGGAGGAATAGAAGAGGGAGGTAATTGGCGTATATGACATAGGGCTGTCGGGAAAAGCCGCGTGATGGTTGGCCACGGCAACACGCCTCGAGAAAAAGCACGTTCGATGTGGAGGGCCTGAAGAGGCCCGGCGAAGAAGAGGAGGAGCTCGGCGAGTGGCCCTAGGGCGGTGGCTAGGGCTTTCCAACGGGAAGAATTCAAGAATGTGAAGAAAGCAATCAGTGTGAACCTTTGGGATTCGACCCCAAGTCAGTCGCACAGTGCAGGAGCAAACTTAGTTTTATCCCCGCCGCCCACATCCACAAGAAAGCCGCCATGGGACTCCAGCTCTCGGTCGTAGTGAGAAAATAGTTGATAACGCTGTCGCCGGCCAAAACGGGATTTGGGTCCACCGGTGGGCCCGAAAAGCGATGCACCATGACAATCCCAGAAGCGCGAAAAGACTTGGCGTATCCAATCATGGGAAAAATAGCCCTTTTGTCGATGCTCAGCACGATCCTGGAAACAGCATGGTCGCTCGCCAGGAGATTTCCATAGGCTAAGTGATTCGATGGATTCTCAGACGCCTCCCCATTAATCGTTCTTCCTCCAAATTCCATAGGTTAAGTTTGAATCGATCAAAAGTACATCAAATTTAGGATTTCTTTAGTAATTTTCCTCACCCATAAGTGAGCTGCACCCTTCTATCGGTGGTCGAAGTGACACACATGCTTATCCACAACAATCTATCGATGACGCGTCAAAAAATATTTATTTGTTACACCCTTCTATTGGTGGTCGAAGCGACGCACATGCTTATCCACAACAATCCACTGACGACGCGTCAAAGAATAGTTATTTGTTGCGCCCTTATTATCATTATTACAAAGCCCAAAAGGTCCCCGCAGCAGGTAATTCTCTTTAGTTCCTTTTGGCAAAAACGAAAGAAAGGCAAACTTTTAATAGGTCCACAGAGTCTTGCTTGCACGGGCAGAATTATACCTTCTCTAAGTTACATAAAATAACGGTATAAAGTATGATCCAGAGGCAATTAAATAAACTTCGGGCTTGTCTCAAGATTCATCAAAAAGGCAAGCAGGTCGCGAATAAACAATCAAGAGGCCGCGAAAGGGCAGATACAATACGAATAGTCGCTGCACTTTTTATTATCATATCCACGGTCATACATATTACAGGAGAAGCGAAGGCGAAACGAGAGAAGGACAGAAGGGAAAGATGACGGCCGACACCATCTCCGGACGCCGTTTCCTGTCTAAAACTTACAGAAACGACGACCGGAAAGGCTCCGGTCTAATAAGCACACTCAAATCAAAGACAAAGCAAACTTATACACGCCAGCACACCAAACTTAGTATGAGCCATGGCACTACGAAGATCGTCTAAAACACACGGTCAACGCAGCCTGAACCCATCTACGTCTTCAAACAAGCTTGAAACCAAAAAAAATAAATAAAACACACCACCAGAGCCGTGATCTGCACCTAAAAACCCAGCAGATCACAGCTTCACGCAGACCCATACTCAAACAGTTGCCGTGCAGCGACATGACAACGGCTGCATAACCCCCGTGATGATCTAGGAAGGGTTATTGGCGTTCCCGTCGGAGTTGTAACCGCTGGGCGGCGGGGATCCGGTACCGGAGGTGTCTCCGTTGCTCCCGAGGCCGATGGCGTTCCCAGCCCTGGCAGCAACGGAGGACACCGTCTTGACGAGGCCCTCGAAGATGTGGGCCTTGATCTGCCCTCGCTTCGGGGGCAGCCTCGCGGTACGGTTGCCGTGAGGAGGAGAAGGAGCAGTCGCCATCTCAGGAGGAGAGCAGGGAAGAAAGCACAGAGCAGATCAGAGTCTCTGCTTTAACCAAGAAGATGGAGCAAGAAGAGAGGTTTCGGGTGAAAAATCAGAGAGAGAGAGAGAGAGAGAGAGAGAGCTTTTGAATCGAAGTATCGCAGTGGAGGAGAGAAAGAAAGTCGTGTTTGCAGGTAATCAGAGAGAGAGAGAAAGAGAGAAGGAAGGTGGTGAAGATCGGCGCCCCCGCCGATAGGGGAGGCTATCGGAAAAATTCCTGGGTAAGGAGATGGAGGTGGTCAATCGACCCTTAAATAGAACGACGCGCACTCACTTCTGGAGCGCGTTGAGTCGATGTGAACGAGAAGCACGTGAAATGGACGGCCAGATTGTGATCACGGCAAAGCGGGGTTAGCCAAATTGGGAGTGGCTTCGGTTTTTCTTCGTCTTTTCTGATTAGCGATGTTTCTAATTAAGATTAGCTCAATCAGGTTTCCAAGTGAACGTGCACAGTACCGGACCCATCTTTTGTTATTTAATTTACTGATTCCGTAAATAACTTTTGCCGTGCCGTTAATTACTATTATTACCGCGATCGATGGTGGGAACGCGAGAGTATCCCCGCGCGTGTACCCACGCCCGCGACGTCAAGTGAGAGAGGACAAGATTCGTGAATGTGCTTTGCGCCCTACGATTCTGACAGTGTCAAACTAATCTCTGCGCTTTTGTGAGGCGGTCGCTTCCGACATGATTGTCGATTCACGCCCCTCCTTCTGGGTGCAATTGCGGCTCCAGATTTATTTTAAATTTTCTTGATTGGATATATTTTAATCATTACCTCAAAAATCGCGAATTTTTTTTAAATGGAAGTGCACGATTCTTCTTATAGAACTTTAGCCGTTCATGGTAAGCAAGAGTACAATCGCTGCTCCAATTTTGTTTGATTCATGGCGCCTACCATTTGGATGTAGCTTTGAATGACCCTCGCTAACCGTATTGTCCAAATTGTTTTAAACAATCTGACTTCACGTGCTAATTAGCACAGACAAAAGAAGAAAAAAAAAAACAAGATACCGCTAAAAGTGTTGTTGGATACGTAGATTATCAAAATTTTACGAGTCTCGAATTTATTCAACTATATGGGGGCGTGCAATTCTTTTGCTATATTTCATACATACATAAAACGTTATTGAAAAAAGTAGTTTTTTTTTCATTTAAATATTACATTAATGAACAAAAGTGTGCGTGTTATGCACGACATAGGTCTAATTGTACACGTTTTTAGGTATCGTTGAATGTTTACCAGAGGAATGACAATAGGTCTAATCGTACACGTTCTTAGGTATCGTTGAATGTTTACCAGAGGTTGCGAAATAACGTGTCATCTAAGTCATTTGCCTCATCACAAGAAAATACAAAAAAGATATCTAAATATATCTTAAAAATACCTCCTACATCACTAACAATGTAAATGATGCCATGTATATCATTACTCGGCGCTCCTTTCCAAATTGTACCAATCCAAGCTAATCGATGCACGGTGTTGATGCTCTATTTTTCCGTGGTGGCGGTGCCGCCCCGGCAGGGGCACAGCCGCGGGGCCACCGGTCAGGTCAGGCCACTCCCCGGCGGGCCCCAGCCGTGTCCCGCTTTTTCCGCCATTGGAGCCTGCAGCTACCGAGCTCCCTTTCTGTCCTTTTTAAATCTGCACTTTTAGTACGCTGGGGCCCAACCCCAATTTAACGAAACGTCCCATCTTTTTTTAAATCCAAAATCATCATTAATCTCACTTTCGTACTTCTTAGCACTGTTTATCTGTTTGCGAGCCTGAGCTTTGCTCTGTCTTTTCTCTATCCGTGATGGAAGATTCTATGGCCAATCTCAGCCGTTATCAACTACTCTATAGGGTTCTCACATTTTGCTTTCTTCCTGCTGGAGTAAGCTCTTAAAAACTCTCGATTTTTTGGATTTTATGAGCTCAACCTATGTTTATACTATAAATATAATTTTATAAATGTAAATGTAATATATTTTCTAATTTTATTTCTTTTGGGGGGGTCGAACTGAAAGTAATTACTTTAATAAGCAGTGTTCTTTGTTTTCCCTTCCCGGATTAATGGCCACGAGGTTCCAGGTCAGCAGAAACTGAGGTCTCATCACTCAATGCTTGCTGGAGAGGACACCGACTTGACTTTCCAAGTCAACGCCAGACCGGGACAAGAAGCAGCCACGGCAGCTCCGAGCGAGAGAGAGAGAGAGAGAGAGAGAGAGAGAGAGAGAGAGAGAGAAGGACAAAAGCACGCGACGAAGAAAATTCGACCGAAGTTTCGCCGGCCACGGCACGTCATCGAGAGCGAGCAACCACCCCGGTTGTCAAATGAAATCGACGCAGTGACCTGCGAACCATGACGACATTTCGGATAAGTCCATGTTACAAATCTCGCCTAGTCCCAACCTTTCATTTCTTTTTATCAATATTTTTGTCGTCGAGTCTGCCCAATCCTCTATATTGCAAATTTCCACAGCAATAATAAGAGGCTCGACGACGACGCAGGAGGCATCAAGCAAGCTCCCCCGAGGCCGGCTGAGTTCGCATCTTATCCTCCTGCTCATCCGACGTGTTGCGAGCTGGAAGGATTTCCGAAATTCTAGAACGGAAGTCTCCGCACGGCTCGCGCAGCGGCTGTTTCGAGAGTTGAACGGTAGGGGAAACTTCTCGTCAAGTTCGCCAAGGCATTAGGGAATGCCGTCATTATTGATCTGCGTCGCGGGCATAGGCATTGAGTGGGCTCGATGTTGATAACGGGCTTGCGGCGCGCTTTGTGATCTCTTTATGCTGATGGGCTTGGGTCTCGTGGAGTTGGGCCTCGTGGAAGCAATGGATTGCTGAGGTGGTGGTCTCGGGTGCATCTACAGATTGGGGTGCGAGTTTTAGGGCTCTCTGATTTGGCGGGAAAGAGCGGGGGTGGGAGGAGGGGCGCGCGCGAGAATGGCGAACCGGCTGATCGGTGAGATGGGACTGCCTAAATCGATCGCCACCGTCTTCGCTGCTCGTAACATCAAGACCGCCAAGGTAGATTCCGGCTCCGAACGCTTGATCCTTTCGCGTCCCGTCCTCCTAGTCGCTGCGGTGGGGTTCGAGGCGGGGATGGAAGCTCTGGGAAGAGCTAAATCCCGACTTGATCCGTTCGCAGATTGTCGTGCTAATGTCCATTCATGTGGGTGCTGGTCTAGTGTGACAATGGCCGCGATTTTGGCGTAGCATAGCATCGCGCCTCTTCATATAGAATCGCAAGGGCATATCGAAACCATGGCGGTCGCGTCTGCTTTTCGTTGATATCTTATTCTCTTCGAGCCAGTCTCAGTTTTGTAACGCCGGGGTACTCTCCATGTGGGACGGACATACTGGAATGATAAAACTCTTTCTTCTTCCGTGTACTCTGGTTGGATTGATTTCGTGCTCCTTTGAAATTACTCATTCTTTTAAAAACTCTGTTTGTCCTTATCAAGTGGCATTCAAATTACTTGGTATGTTTTTCAGGATGCGTTGTCTTTAACTGAATTCGATCTGATGGAGTTGGCGGACATGGGGATGGCAGATGTGACATCAGCGCTGGTGCACATCAGCGAGAGGGTGTCTCCCCCATATCAAACCGTATGGCTATAAGCATTTAGCGTTGCTAAATGATGAAATATGGCATCTCGGCTTTGTGATGTCGCCTCACTTTTCATTTCAGTTACCGAATGGGCGTTGCTCCTGTGATTGTAGGCAATGTTGCTTTTAGAACAACGTATTCAAAATGAGCAATCGGCTGGTCATCTTCCAACAGGACTCAAAGGCTTGGATGAAGCCTTGTTTGGTGGGATTCCTTTTGGAGTTATAACAGAGTTGGTTGGTCCTGCTGGAATTGGCAAAACCCAAGTAAGAAAGCTTGAATGGATGGGAAACTTCATTCATCTTCTCATTTTTTCTTATTCAGTCACTCCTTTTTGGAATTAAGAAGGGAAAAAAACAAATTCGGGGTTGTGGTATATCTGTCTACATGTGATTCCTAGAGGAGCTATCTAGTGAGAACTTGCTATCTTTTCTTTGGAGCAGAAGTACTTTCATCGATGACAATATTTTTATGCTTCATGTTGATATTATCTGCCATTTTAACATGTAGACAACCTTGTACCTATTCAGGAATCAACGGGAGACTTGCTAAACTTATCTTCTAAATTGGCTTGTTAATGTTGGGAGCGAGAATAGGAAGTGTCTAGCTATTGCCTATTGGTATGACTTGCTCTTTTTTGTCTATTTTTGTCTATTAGTTTTGTCTGAAGCTCTCCTTATTGGCATCTCTGCCATTGCAACATGGAGGCTTAGATGCCCAAGTTATATACATTGACGTGGAGTCCAAATTTAGTTCAAAAAGGTAATTGAGAGGTTTTTTTGTTTGGCACGGGGATTTGTAAGGCCTGTATGTTTTCTAGAATGCGGGATATGATCAAATTATGACACTCACTTATCTCAGGCTGCTTGAAATTGGTGCTCAAAGTTTTCCTGAGATTTTTCACATGAGAGGAATGGCACAGGAGGTACACCTCATTATACATTCAATTTCTATTCCCCTTTTTGATTAGTTGCTTCATGTAACTATAGTAGGTGTTCGCAGCGTAACTTAAAAATAAATTAGCAGATGGCTGGTCGGATTATTGTCTTGCGGCCTGCGTCCCTTGCTGAATTTACCAAAAGGTGCGAACTTAAGCTGCATTGAAATAAGATGAAAGAGTAGTTTTTTTTTTGGGTAACCGAGGTGTTTGGGCCAGTTTGCGCACACCTCGACTATTCATCGGGGGAGACTAGCATAGCAGCCCACCACCATGGCACCTTGACTATTCCTCAGGCCAAGATGGAAGAGTAGTTGTTTCCTTGTGATACCTATAAAGTTTATCGCAAGGCAGTGGGTGGTAATATGCAGCGAATTAGAGACAGTCAGTTGAAAATACGTGCTTACAAATGTAGAGACCAAGAAATTATCTCGTATCATTCCCTGTTATTGATGAAGTTCCTGCAGGTTTTATCAAAGAAAAAAAAGAAATGGCAAAAGAATTTCTGATTATTTATAACTGCTGTACTTTCTTTCATGTTGAAATGAGCTATTCAGATGTTCCTGGATATCGGACTACTTCCCTACCGAAATGAAGCGATTCTTGAATTTGTTCACCAATGTTGAAAAATACCTATATTGTCACTCTGAGAATTCACATTTCATTGAGTTTTTAGCTTCTAATATTTCTTCAATCAATATCTTTTTCATTTCATTTCTTTCATGTTGTTTTCATTTTCAAGGAATGAGCTAGTTTAACTATTGTTGCATTTTTATTTGCTCTTCTCTTTAAATCTTTGAAGAGACCTGTAATAATCAACATTATGTTTTCCATTGCCAGTCTTGAGCAAATTAAAATTTTGCTGCTGGAGCGCCGTGTGAAGCTGCTAGTTATTGATAGCATGGCAGCTTTCACTTCAGGGTAACTTGTTTTTCCCTTTGCCCAGATAGTCTATGGAAGTTCATCTAAGGCAATCGCATTTCTTTTGTCATGCATCCTTAAACCAGGTTTTGGGTTTCAGTATCATATGAAGTTTCTGAGTTCTGATGCTCCAGTGTCCACATCTTTTTGCAGCCCTTTGCTTTAAGAAATATTCTAAATTGGTGCAAATTTGTTAAGCCTTCAGAGATGAGTTGTCAGGGATAGTGGAGGAGGATGGAAGAAGATTTTAGTCTGTAATTCATTTTTCCAATATGCGATTTTAGAGGGTGAAGAATTTTGTGGAGCTTAATGTTGATAAATTCCTATAGCCATCTCAGAATCGCCGTAATGCAGAAAAACTAAAGTATTAGCAACTTGATGTTAATTGTCAACCATTATTACGGTGCCTCTGTGTCTTTTTATATTCTATTATGATCGACGTTAAGTTAAGGCAAGTGCTGTTACTTTATTTAGGGAACTTGAGCATGGAACTTCCAAGATAAACCCATTGGGATGGCATATATCTTTTCTTAAGTGAGTATCTTTGCTCTGGTTTCATTTCATAAATTCTGGTCAAGACTCTGCCTGAGTTGTTAGCTGTCTTTCACATGATCTTTTTAGGTCAGTTGCTGAATTGTCGAGAATTCCAATTGTAGTTACAAACCAAGTCAGAACTCAAAGCAGTGATGATGCATGGCACTATAATTTTCAAGGTATAATGATAATTTAGTACGTGAAACTATCACTTTGTCCCTTTATAACTAGAGCTGCAGGGTGTATCATGTGCAGTGGGGACCAGACGCCAAGATTTGGAGGACACTGCTAAGCATGATTCGCATCTAATTGCTGCTTTGGGTATTCATTGGGCACATGCTGTGACTATACGTCTCATACTCGAAACAATATCAGGTTTGCCAACACTTGATAAACTAGTGCTAGCCTAGGCTGCCAGGAGTCCCCAGTTCCGCCCTTTTGCTAAGTTTTAATTGTGAAAGTTGCTGCAGTAGCTGTATTTTCTGTAGGACTATGTTGATACATTAAAAATGTGAGATCAGGTTTAAAAACCTTGTCGTGTTCTGCCAATAAATCTTTACTGTGGACAAGATCTAGGTTGAAGTCCTTCTAGCAACTGTAAGGAGAAGACACCTCAGAGTGTATGAATTGCTTGAAAGTTAGTCCATTCTGCTCTTATATTGCTAAAATTCTTTATCCTTGTTTTGTCATGGAGGCGAAAGGTTTATCAAGGTGGCTAAATCTCCCATGTCCCCGGCACTGGCTTTTCCATTTAGCATAACTTCATCTGGGATCTCATTACTGAATGATGATGGAGTAGAATTGGTGGGGCAAGAGATAAGCACAATACATTGCCATGGTGAGTCACAATGACTTGTTTCTACATTCCTAATCATCTTCTCAGTCATCAGAGGCTCTTGGTTTTGTGGCTTTGAGCTTGGACAGCTCTGGCGCAGTGTAGTGTCTAAGATTCATTTTTCCTTGCATGAGAAAGTACTTACGAAAGCTTACGATGTGTTTGGTTTGACTTGAAATGAGTACTTTTCTGTCTCCCTGCAAAATTAACTCTATTTGATTTTTAAAAGCTTGTGAAAAATGTCGTCATATCAATATTCACATGTTTTTAAAGATTTTGGTTACTTGACAGTAAATAAAACTGAACTGTAAATGTTACGAGAATATGTTAGAGAAAAAGGTAAAATAGAAGCTGTCATCTTCTTAACTGTGGAATGCGCATGTGAACCATTCTGCAGGCCACACTAATACAACTATATGAAACCATTCTGCAGGCCACAGTGAAATTATCCATTCCGATACACCGCAAATTCATGGACAGTGATGGATGTAGAATTTGAAGGTGTCAATTGGTCTGCAGTCTTCAGGCATGTCTAACAAAAAGATCTGTGCTCTTTGCTATAGTCTTGACATGAGTTGCTATATAACCCCAATTAGTATTTACATGCAGCAAATTTTCTCATCTCCTTATAGGCCTATTTACTTAAATCTAAGTTTTTAAAAAGAGCATTATAAACAAAATCACCTCTCATGTAGGTATGTTTGCTAGTGCTATGGTAAATTGCATTCCTATCAAACAAGCATATGTTCTTTTCTTTAGATTAGCTTGGAAAGGATTCTCTATGAGGCATTATCGTGTTTCAATTTTTTATATGTAGGTATTTGTTAGTCACTGGATACAAGTTTGATATCCTTGAGTTCTATTCTTTGCAGTCTTACTCCTATTCATATTTGGTCATTTGTGACACCATGCTCTAGAAGCATGTCTATCGAAGTGGTTGGAATTAGGGTGTTTTTGCAGAGCTAGTTGATGGAATGTCATATCAGTTTGCAGTTTCACCATTTATAATAAATGTGGCAGTGCAGATAGAAATGCATTTACCTGATGGTGCAGAAGAATCTTAATATTGGTATTCGTTCTTGTGGCAATCGGACTTCGTTCATATGTGGTTGTCTGTTGGACAACCCTATTGCTTCGGTGCTTTCTTGAGATCCAAATGCTTCATACATAAGATATAAGTTTGTCATTGTGTAATTGTTCTGTTGCCACCTTTGCATGGATTGAATAGTAGACCTCATATTGATTGCAAGATATGGTTGTATGTTTGTCATGATCATCTGGGCAGAGATTGAGGATTTTTATGCTCATCGTTGTCATCATGCTGTTTTGGGTCAAGGACAGAAAGTGGTCCCCATTTTTGCTTGAAATTTGAGTTGTCTTGTGCGAATGAAAACAATTAGACGGTTTCTGTTCTACGTGAGGGTTGGAAAACCTACGTTCTGTTGTATCCTGTTTAGCATCAACCGATCGGCGCTTTATGGCGTTGTATCCATGCGCTGCATCTCCTACTTGTCTTATTGTCAAGCCAAGCATTGCACGCATGTAAGCATAGAGGCCGAATCCGATGGCCTCTTAGTAGTACTAGACTTCAAGCCTGGTGATGTGTCGTGGCCCTGAGTACGGCAATTAATTGTTGACAAAACCAAGGCCTGTTGTACGTCCCAAGCATTCTAATCTTTTATACGTTCTCTTGATCAGCTGGCAACATGACACTGGCTTGTTCTCCACCTAGATTCAGCATGGGCCAGCTTTTTACTCATTGTTTGTGGACACCGAGGAGTGTGAGCTTCGCATCGTATTGCTTGTTTTCTATTGAAGAAGCGAAGGAAATAGTCAACCTTTTCGTATGGTTTCTTCGAACGAGCAAGAATACAGAGAGAAGCGGCCATGCCCTGGCTAGTTCTTTGAGGATTTTTTTTTTATTATTCTTTCCTCAGTTAGCATTTGGGTACGTTCTGGGGATTCTCTTACCCGTGCGACAATAGGCGACTTGAAACCATTTATTGTCTTCGGGAATCATCGATTTGTCAACAAGCTGCGCTTTTTTTAAGGTAAGAACAATGGAGAAGCAATGCACGGACCATGCGTCTGACATGTCCTTGGATACAATCGAGACAATCTCGGACTAAAGTAATTGAACCATGTGCCGGCTCACCCCTAGCCAATCAGCTTCGTTCCGTTCGTCATCTGGTCTCGCGTCTTAATCACCTCGAACTTCCCCTGCTTTTTGTATACTAAAGCGAAAAAAGTTGTGCACTTGCCCCCACTCCTGCCATTCATACGATGGTAACAAGTGTGATTCGCACCTCCCCAAATCGCACGCCACGATGATTTTTTTCTAGACCTTTTCATGGTAAGCCACGACATTGCTATGTTATCGCCTTTGCCCTTTAATGCTACTTGGTTGTGATGGCAAGTAGAATCGATTTGGCTTTTAAACTCTTCCTCCGGACTTCTAAATTGATTTTAGCTGCGCGGATCTTGTTTTGCGTACGAGAATCAAAACGCTAGAAATGATCATGCAAATGTCCAAACAAATCTCTCATAGAAATGGTTATTTTGCTTAATTGCTGCGAAAATTAATTCATGCGATTGATCCCTCTTAAAACGGACTCGAAGTAATGGCCACGCAATGATTCGCCGATCTAGTAGCCTCTATTCTCGATAGTTGATGAACAAAGTGCTAGGACCCAGGCTACCATTATTCTTTTCCATGCCATTGGACAGATCTCTGGACAGATCTCTTCTTTCTTTGATTTCGGTCTCCTCCCACTTCTTTTGGGCCATTTCTTTTTTTCCACTTTATTTACTTGCATTATTTTGGTTCTTTCGAGAGCATGTCTTTCTCCCAAGTAACGTCACTCCCTTGGTCAGTGGTTTTGATGTAACGTGCTGGGAGTGATCTTCGTGAATTCCGACTTTACAGAGGTTTCTTGAGATGCATTCCTAGGTAGGGTATACGAGAACAGTGTAACAAAAGATATTGTTTTGGTTTTTATTGGAAGCGCATCGCACAAGACAAGGGCCCGAGATCTTCTTTGTTTTCCATCAACAAAGTTTCTAATTTCACTCCACCCAGACGGCAATACTCAATATAATATTTTTCAAACGTTCTCATTCGTTTTACCCCTCATGATATACTTATCTCTCGTTCAAGATGAGTAGATTTGAGATGATAAGAAAGCTCGAATTCAATATCTAAATACAATATGAACTTTTAAAGTACATTAATTTAAGTATAGACACTTGATGGGAACTTTCGGATGCAGTAAACCAAATGGGTTGGTGAAGTAAAAAAAAAAAACAATTAAAATCTTGCACCTCAAGATGTGCAAGGCCTCTCTAGCTCTTGAGATCAACTGGATGCAGTTTGCTCAAAGTTTTGAGAAAGTAATTTCTTGCGAGTTTATAATCCTCACATGGATTGCCCATCTCGATCAGAACGAAGAAATGGAATACGTTCGCGCAAAAATCGACTCAACATACGACTTGATCGTTCTATCAAAAGAAAAACTCGCCACAAACTTCTTATGCAAACAAAAAAAAAAAACCTGCGAAAAAGGAGAGAAAATCATGGATGTTTCTCAAAGCAAAGAATCAGTAGATCATCGACGGTGGTGGGAATAAAATTTTAATGAATCCTAGGCGTTTTGAGTGCAATGGAGTCCAACCGATGAAACAGACCGCTCGTTAACCCGTCTTTGCACGGCATTTACTCCAAAAAGCAATAATTGCGGTTGAAGGAAAGTGGGGGAAATCCCTTCAAAAAGATACTCCAACTACCTTAATAATTACAAATATAATATGATACCAAAAATGGAGTATTGGACGAAAGGACAGCGATGAGTTCGTTCATTGAGGGATGACTTGCTATGAATGGAGGTGGATCGTCCACGTCTCCCTATGCACGGAAAAAAACCTCGTACACAGTTGCCGACAGTGGATGCGCCAGACAAGGCAAGAGGATTAGAAAAAAGAAATGCGGTTCTCCAAATTTTAATGCGCAACTTGCATGGATTTATCCACTACAATAATCCGCCTCGTGGGATCCACGTAGCGAGCACAAATCATGATTAGCTATGATTTAGGGGGGAGATTAATCATGTCGCATGTTGAATGGGTTGAATCATAGGACGAGGCCGTGCCCTCCTGGTTTGACTTGCCAGCCCAAAAGCACCCGCGTTTCAAACAGCACCCGACCTCGCCATGGGTTTGTCCCGGCTTTGCTTTTTCTACCCTTTGCCATCCTTGTCTGTCGGAAAGGGAATGAGTGAATTTGACATGAAATGAGGACTTCCACTCGAGAGTTTGGATCATTTACGGTCGGTCAGACTTCTCTTTTAACTTTGAATGTCTTCCGATGCTCGAATCTTTAACTTTTGAATCGCGATATGGACTTATATTGGAAAAACGTTGTATCGAATTATTGCGAATGAGACGTAATGTCGTGTGATTGAATGTTCGTGGGTTCTTCGTTCATCTTTGAAGCGTTGATACGGTACACACAAATTATGCATACTCTAAGGAAAGATTGGGCCACAAAAAGACATGTAATGGCGTTATTACAAACTCTAAAACCCTATGGAAATTCAAAATAAGAAAATTGAGTACAATCTCATACAGCAACTTCTTGTTTCATTTACATATTGGTCTTGTGTACGTATTTCATTTTATAGACAACTCGACTTAAAAAAAAGGATGAATTTCGATGATTTTCTTGATGCGTCTCTAAAATTTTTAGGTTTTCACTGGTTTGGCAAACAAAAACGTCGCGATGAAAAATTATTTGTGTGGTTTGTTTAAGGCTAGACAATCCGACTTTAAAAAAGATTAGTTTCGATGATTTTCTCGACACATCTCCACAAATTTTAGTTTTCACCCGTTTGGAAAGCAAAAATGTCACAATGAAAATTTGTTTGTGTGGTTAGTTTAAGGCTAGACAACCCGACTTTAAAAAAGGATGAATTTTGATGATTATCTTGACGCGTCTCTAAAAGTTTAGGTTTTCATTGATCTCGCAAGCAAAAACGTCGCGGTGAAAAATTATTTGTATGGTCTGTTTAAGGCCATACGCGGACGAATATCATCATGCTTTTTTACCATGATGGTGAAAAAAAGCAAAAGCAAATCAGATCATATTGTTTTGGGACCTTGATTCATTTCATATGGTCTCCTGAGGTGTCCGGGGAGCCAAGACTTCCGAAAGGCAATAATCTCGTGTAGCTACTGCTCAAAGAACAGATGAAAGAAGGCCAAAAAGTAAAGGCAACTGACAATTTGCAAATGCAAGTGTGATTCTCACGTAGAATATGCCTGTTATCATGGCCTATAAGTGGACAGCACAATGCTCACCATGTCCTCCCTCCAAATACTTGGTCAAGGCTATATTCATTAATTGTGATAATCACAATCCCATGATCCGTTTTTTAAAACTTAATCTCGCTTTCAATCATTCTCAGTCGAAACATGATTAAATCGTTGGGTTTCGCATGGTTGAATTTTTAGAGGGGCGAGAGAGCGACTCCCTGTTATCAAAGTTCACGATCCCTCTTGTTGTTTACTTGGATGAGTTTTGTTTCTTTGTGTGGAATATCAAACGCATCCACCGATATAATCATTCATGTCGGCTTCCTTACGCTACCTCTAATTTTCATCGTCTTTGGCTTTTAGCTAAAAATTAGTTCCACATACATAAGTAGGAACTTGGGATTTGAACATGGGTTCGATCGAAATTGGGATTTGAACACGGGTTTGATTGAAATCTAAATTGGTACACAAAATCTCAAATGCGAAGATGTTTTTCATATTGACAAGACGAGACGGCAACATATTCAAAGGATAAGAACACAACATGGTGGATAGGCTCCTTCCATTATAAACTCGATCGAACATATTGAGATATTCTTTAAGCAATAAAATGGACAAAGTTTCCACTTCTTAATATATTACACGCTATATATCGAATCATATACTTTGGAAATAAGAATGCTTGTTATTATATATGCTCGTGGAGTGCCACGTGGTTTTGGATGGTTGATTGTTCTCTTCCCCATTTATGAAATGTTTTTTCTTTTTGTCCTATTCACGGTGGACAGAACTTTTGCTTCGCAAGCTAAAGGTGTGTTACAAATGATTTTTTGTGTTTATACTCCATAGAATAATTTTTAAGTAAACTATAGTGTTTGATAAAAGTGATCCTGAAATAGAAAAAGAATAGAAATGTGTTTGGTATGATTAGCAATTTTTTTTTTCGTTTTTTCTTCTTATTCATGGGCGATTGATCGCCACCACCCGGCGACGACCAGCGGCGGCGGGTGGCGGCCAACGGCCGGTGGGGGGTGGTCGAAGGTCGCAAAGACAAAAGAGAAAAAAAAAGTGTTTTTTAACAAAGTGTTCAAGAATAAAAAACAAGTTTTATGTGTTTTCGGGAACAAAAAAATATCTTTTTTGTTTCCAAGAACAAAAGAATATCTTTTTTTTTTTCAGGAATAAAAGTGCAAACAAATATGTTTTTGTTCTTTTGTTATTCTTACAAAAGAATAGAAACAAAAGAACAGAAACACACATGTTTTTTAACAAAAACAAATAGGCTAACGACAAGCTAACGACACACGTACCTCTGCCTTTTTAAATAGGCTCAATTCACAAAAGAATTGAGCAAACACCACAAGCTAACGACACACGTACCTCTGCCTTTTTAAATATTACCATATAACTCTAAACTTATCTATTGCGATAAAAATACTCACAATTTTTTTATATTATGAAAAAAACTCAAATTAATATATGTTTAATATATATACTCTATAATCGAGTTTCGTCCAATTTATGATGATATAACTTATGATTTTTAGTGATATAAAAGATTCGGAATATTTATATTATAATGGCTTTGTGGGTATAATTTAGGGTTTTTGTGATATTATATAAAAAGAATAGGGTTTGTCTCAGGATAGTCCAAAGCAGCAAGAGACGTTGGATAAGAATAACGACATCAGCGACGTTGACCGTGGGGAGTAGGTGGACGGTTCGGATGGAAAAGGCGGACGAAGCAAGTACGTGGCAGGTGGGAATTGGCAGGAAAAACCGGCCAATCGGAAGAAAGAGCCTTCGAGGAGCGAGGTAGCTGGTGCGACCGGCTACAGCCGGTGGCCAGGTGTCCCAAACCCCTTAAATCATGGCATTGGTGGTGGGGTTAGTGAGAGAAGTGGTTTGGTTCTTTGGTCTTACCAGAAGCGGAAAAAAATGTGGGTTTGCAAATAGCTTTTTAAGGTAGGAGGTTTACCTAAATAGGAAAATACTAAATGAATTCAAATCTCTCTTTCTCTCTCCACATTTTTTTTATTCGAAACGGCAGCGAATGGCTTACTAGTGATATTAGGGTGAGTAATGTAGATTCTTGTTTATCTTAGATTGGACACTAGTAACTACATGTGTTCGGAACTAATAATTGCATTAGTATATCTCTCTCTCCCCATTTCTTTTTATGCATAGTATAGTATAGCCAATGGCTTATTGGGTGATGCTTATGTTTTTGTGACCGTACGATGCATAACATAGCTACGTGTTACATTCTTGTTGATCGTGGATAGGACGGCAGTGAACTTGCCGTCTTCGGGAGATCTCAACAATTAACCTATCTAGTGTCAAACATAGCGCGTAATATAAGTATACATGGTGTGCTCTCCTGCGTCAGACGGTATGTGGTCATATGTTTCTCATAATGTTCTCATTGGTTGACAAAAAGATAAAGCAGACAAAAGGCAAAGATTCGAGAGTGAGAAGCAAAAGGCCAGCTCGGTTGGAAATTGGCAATGGTGGGACGTCGTGCCCTCTTTTTCACATGCTTCTATGACTCCCGCAACAACGAGAAGATGCATGCACTTAAGATGATGAAACCATTCATTAGTAGAAGCGCTATAATTAAGGACCGTATGCGTGTGTGTGTGTGTGTGTGTGTGTGTGTGTGAGAGAGAGAGAGAGAGAGAGAGAGAGAGAGAGAGAGAGAGAGAGAGAGATTATGATTATGATTATGTCTGAACAATATTGATTTCCGTGATTTGTATAATCTTAGTGTGGAAACTCATCGTGATCGTGCCATACAAGTATTGGAGCTTTCTTGCCCCTTTTGGCCGAGCAGTTCCAGGCTATGCGATTCGACAAGGATAACAAATTGCTCGATATAAAGCTGTAAACAGGCAAAGAAGGGCATCTTTATCTTTATCAGTTATTATATTGAAGTCGGCAATGAGAAACGACCACCTTTTGTTTCATGATTCTGGTCGGCAAGACCGTGAAAATCATGGAACGTTGGTCATGCATCAGTCTTTTTCTTCACATGTTCAATAAAACAGTGAAAGATATGCACCGCACTCTGTCATATCCTTCGCTTTCTTGAGAACACGCAGATCACCATATGCACATATCATCATATGAAATGATATTCAAACCATTCTCGTCCATAGAGCGAGCCATACCGATCACCTACTGACTACTCCATTCCGACGAGACTTTCCTACGCAGAAGCAAAAGCGAGCTCAACGGTATGCACTAGAAAGAGCTCGTCGTTCTGTCAAAGTAAATACTTTGCTTGACACGAGGACACGACCAAGGAAATGAAATGAACTCTCTGGAACAGCTGATTGCTATCGCACCTCCTTTAACCAGATGCCGCATTTCGCAAGAATCTCCCGTTTTCACGAGCACGACATTGATTAGACAGCTCAAATCCAGGGACAAGGCCGAAAGGGGAAGAAGCAGGAATCTCTTGGTTATGGCAGCCAACTAACCAAAGGTCTTTCCGAAGAATAACGTTGTTAAATAATGAAAATTTCATCCTCGGGTCAAAAAGAATAAACCCCACCACCTTTTATTTTGCAAAGGGGGGTTGCAAAACGTCGCTCTTCGATAGATTCTAAGTGTCGAGGAAATCCCACGATAGTCAACATTTGCGACGACTATGTCCCCGAACGGCTTGTCGAGATCTCATCCGTCTTAAGGAAAACCACGATGTTTTCTACGATGCGTCTTTTGCCCTTATTTAGCTCGTGCTTGATGAGGTAGCGGCCTAGGACCAGCGACATTGTCTCCACCTAATTTGTTTTTGTCCAAGGTTCGATTTTGATTGTCTCTTCTTCCTCATCTTTCGTGTCACCGATTTCTTGTTTCTGTCCGCCGGAGAAATTAATAGGTAGATGGATTAGTTTCAAGACTCGTGAAAAACGTTGTGGAAGTCCTTCCAGCACCAATTTGAGGGGAGGAGCACATAGATGTAGCAAAGCTTGCTTGTGGATTCATATCAACTTGGGTTTGATGATGTAACTTATCGACATAGAATTAATTATGAACTTCATGTTCCGTTTGTTTCTCGAAAATGAATAATTTTAAATATACTTCTCTATTTTTTGAACTTATAATTTTTAAGATTATATTTTTCAAATAATTCATTTTCCGTGAAATAAGTGTACCCTTCATTTGATGAGGAAGATAAAAGCAAGGGATGCAATATCAACGCTATCTCATATGTCTCCCTCGCGGTGTTGAATGTTGGGAGTCTACTTCATGCGTAGCTATTTTTGGGACACAATCAAGCTGATAAGTGACTTTCAAATTGTTTAAAGGGGTTGCATATTCAAATTGCTTAAATGATCTGCACTTTGCCTACTCATTGGCACGATCAATCGACCTGTGTAATCTATACGAGATACTCATTTAGGATGGTTATGCATGTCGCTGATTTTTTTGCAAGACATTTGTTAAGAAAGAAAGCATCACAATTTTTTATACAACCGATTGATCTCATGATATACAAAATCAATGACTTAGAAATCAAATATTTCCACTTTAAACATATTTACCAAGTACCCTTGGGGCACCCGTTGACAAGATCTTTTTCTTTTTGAAAAAATTTGTTGTGAAACCGAATAAGTCTTAAGATGAGACGAGAAGATAGAAAATCGGTGTTTGTATTGACACACGAGTCTTTTAAAGGTAGCATTAGCGAATTAACATACGAGAAAGTCTAATGTACATAGAGAAATGGGGTTTTCCAAAAAGAAAGTGGTTCGCCATACTTGAGGCACCATTGAAATTAAAGCAGTTGGGATCTATGCTTTCACATAAGCTGTTCATAAGGTGGTCCATCTGGTCAAACAAATAGGGCTAAGAAATCGCAGGTGGCCATGGAAACTTTGGACTTTAGAACCTTTGTTGCTATTATTCTATCATACTTAGGACCACCCTGCTTTGAAAGTCGAAATGGTGGAACAACAAAAAAGAAAGGCATGAAACTTACCCTCTTACATTGTTCTCATGCCAACAACACCCAACCCCCAAAAAGAAAAAATTGCAGCCGTTTCACTCTCTTCCACAAGTTCACATTTGACTTCTCCCAAAGATAACTTATTTGCTTGGGTTTAACCTCCACATGAATAGGGTTTCCTTATTGTTTATCTTAGCCAAGCTGCTTGACCCGGATCCATGATTTAGCCCCCGCTTCTTATTTATTTTGTTAAAATGTTCAATTCAAAAGTGTAACCTAATAGATAGAAAATGATCATGCACACAAAGAAAGGCATATAAATCTCATAAATAAGCCATGTATGATACTTTAATCGCCTCTATAATGTACAAGTTGAATTACAAACGATAAGTGGTGGGCCACTTGAAATGAATTAGGACAGAACCTGACTTTAAAGTTATGCCAAAAAACTAACCACTAAAAGAAGACTGAATGTGTATAAAGAGCACATGAATTTCGTCGACATGCGGCGTCAAATACTTTAATATATTTTTTATTTGAGAAAAAATCACAAAATTTGCCCATCGTGGCACATTTATCAGAAACTATTCTTTGCGACGCAAAAAACCCAAAACTTATACCCGAGAGACATGTTTCCTTCAAAATTTTAATCGAAACATCTTATATCTATTTGACACATGTATCAAAAATCATTTTCCTCGACACTAAAAATGGATAGTAAAAATGTCATACGAATATTACGTTTAATGTAATTGAAAAAAAAATTATCACATAAACATAAGTTTGGATGGCTCTGGGTAATTGACATAACTTACTAATTTTTCTTTTTCTTTTTTTTTTGTAACTTTTTACCCCATATTTTTACAAAGAAAAAGATATGACTAGCTAGCTAGATAGCTAAAAAAGCTCTGGACAGCAGTAGCATAGTGAGGTGGTGACTCATTAAGCACCGTAGGAAAATTAAAAAAAGAAGGTCGAGGGGGAGGCTACGTTTGCAATTCTCCTTTCTTTTTTTAAGGGGCAAAAATAAAAATATCATCGGACCAATCGGCTGCTAATTGGTCCACTTAAAAAGAAAATAAATAAATATATTTATAGATATTTTAAAAGAGCATCAATAATGATCACCCAACAAACACAAAAAACAAAATAAATAAATAAATAGAAAAAAAAAAAGGCGAGGGAGGAGGAGGACGACATGCAAGACATGATGCGCCCCCCTATGTCGGTGGGGGCCATCGGCAGATCAAATGGTACGTGTCTTTTAACCTTTTCCTTTCCTTTGTTGTTTTGTTCTCTGCACTTTGCTTCTCCGTAGTACATGAAATATCAGGACCAAATCTCCGGTACGCTATTGTTATTATTATTATTATTACTACTACTACTTCTTTATCTTTATTTTCCCTTCTCTTCACATGTTGTTTTGTCGGCTCCATCGCATTTCTAGTTACTCCAATTCTCGAAAACGAGTCGCGATTAACAAAGTTGTGGTCGAACTATGTTAGATTTGTGAAAAAATCAAATTCGTTAACTTGTGCATCCCCATGGCTCTTTTGTAACGTGCCTTTTCTTTAATTGATATGGATATTACTTATGCGTCGATTCGGGTTCCAATCTTTCCGGTATACTCACCTTAAATCGCGCACCGCCACTGTCGGCACCCGCAAAATCACATCTTACCCCGCCTCGCGTTCTTCTAAATATTAATGCGCAAGACCGACCCTAAAAGAGGCGAGACATGTGAAAGGTTAATGAATGACCAACTACCTCACGAGAAAAACGCGCAGAAGAATTTATCTGAGCTTCGTCCGTCACGGTATGAATGGAGAGCGCGAATAATAATCGAAAGACGCGCAAGGATTGAAGTCGACTTTCTTTTCCTCTTGGGAACGTACGATTTTCGAACTCACGGAAGTAACGTGAAAGCTCGCCCATGATTGGGCATTGACCGGGACTTGCCTTTTTAGAACATCGTACGGCCGCCCGCGCATCAGCCGTTCGATTTTCTCCCCCCCGTATGGACGGCCTGTATTTTGCCCGAATTCGGTACTCGGGCGAACAGCGCGGCCGGCTTGTACAGAAGGGGAAAGAAATGTAAGCGCGACGGACCGCTGGGATTGGGAGGGGAGCGACCGGCCACCGCCCGAGCCGGTCTCGTGCAGGAGAGAGAAAATGCTTATATATTCCCCCACTCTCTGTTTCTCTCTGTAAAATCAGAGCCCGAGTTGTTCCTTCGTCACGTCGCATCCATCTCTCTCTCTCTCTCTCTCTCTCTCTCCCCGACGATCATTGGCGTCGTGGAATGCAATTAGTTGGGAGTCATCGATTCTTCTTCCGCAGCGATTCGCCCCTGTGAGCTCGCTTACTCTTGCATCCTGCCGGAAAATTCCTCCGGCTGTTCGACTGACGGGAAGAAGCGGCACAGGATCGGCCAACTGTCTTCCTTTCTCCGGTCACATCTCCCTTTCTCTCTCTCTGTGTTCGTTTTCGGACTCTGGTACATTTATGTACAGGTGATCCTTACATGTTCGCCATTGAATCGATGGACTGTCAGATGGTGAACACGAGCTGCTGAAGCAAAGCCAGTTCGAGAGTACAAGAGGAGACTGGCTCTGCGGTCGTGGACGATCGATTGAAGCGGCGATGCTGGATCTTAACCTCAATGTCCTCTCCGCGGAGAGCTCTTATCAGGACGAGAAGCTCTCGGATGTCTCGGCGAATCAAATGGACGAATCGGGGACATCGAACTCATCGATCGTCAATGCCGACGCCGGCGACGACGAGTCGTCCTCTACACGCGCCGGCGACGTGTACACCTTCCAGTTCGGCATCATGAAGGTCGACGGAGGGCGGAACGACTCCGTCGAGACGAAGGAGTTGTTTCCTCTGAAAGGAGAGGAGTGTTCTCCAACAGAGAAGCCGATGGAGCTTCCCTTTGGTAATGGCGGCAGTGGACGTG
This sequence comes from Melaleuca quinquenervia, assembly GCA_030064385.1. Classification (NCBI taxonomy): domain Eukaryota; kingdom Viridiplantae; phylum Streptophyta; class Magnoliopsida; order Myrtales; family Myrtaceae; genus Melaleuca; species Melaleuca quinquenervia. The sequence continues at coordinate 25,760,596 of CM057719.1, read as the reverse complement.
GAGGGAGTCATGCGCGGGTAATGCCGCAACAGCAATCGCAGCAAGTAAAGAAGAGCAGGAGAGGTCCGAAGTCGAAGAGCTCGGAGTTTAGAGGAGTCACGTTTTACCGGAGGACCGGACGATGGGAATCGCATATTTGGTTGGTCGATTACTTGTACTTTGTTTCTGCAAATTGATGCTGCTAATTTTGAACTTAATTCGCGTTGAATCTGGAATTTCATCGAACCGCTGGCTTCTGTAACTCGAACCTCCTTATTGTTCTTAAATCAATGAGGGTATAGATGGAGTTTCTAATTGGGGAAATTCTCTGTGCTACGTGGCCTGCGTGTGCCGGGTTGCAGAGACGCTTTTGATGCTTACTGCAGTTCCTGACATCATCCTGAAATTTTCTTTTCGAGAATTTATGAAAACAAGGAATATGAACTTGTGGTTGCTTCAGTTGAAATCTTCGGTTTGATTTTATTGTTGACCATTGGTTTTTGCCTGTTTCTTTTGGTGCAGGGACTGTGGAAAACAGGTTTATTTGGGTAAGTACATGATATGTTATCAGATATGTTTTAGTTTGACATTTTTCCTGTTGTAGATGTACTCTGCGTCTACTTTACATTGTTGAATGATTTAGTGATCGGAGATGGTTCTTCTTTAGGTGGATTTGACACGGCTCAGGCTGCAGCCAGGTATTTAGAGTGTAGTGTGTAGAAAGTACTTTCGATTTGTTTATTGAACTTGAATCAATGATTCTCTTTATCTGGATTTTATGCTTGCAGAGCCTATGATCGGGCTGCCATTAAATTCAGAGGAGTTGATGCAGACATCAACTTCCATATGAGTGACTATGAGGAGGATCTGAAGCAGGTATTCATAGTTTTATCCTTTTCATTTGACAATTCTGCTTATTCTTGTTCTCTGTTCGCCATTTTCCTTTCTTCAAAGATATTATGTATTTGCTTAGGTTGTCTATTTTTTTTGTATTGGCACAGATGAAGACTCTATCCAAGGAAGAATTTGTCCACATTCTTCGTAGACAGAGCACTGGCTTTTCAAGAGGGAGTTCCAAATATCGAGGAGTGACATTGCACAAGTGCGGTCGATGGGAGGCTAGAATGGGACAGTTTCTTGGCAAGAAGTAAGATGCTGGCTCATGCCGTTTTCCCTCCTTGCCCTTACTTTCATCAGATAAACTTAAGCGTCTGCTCCCACTTTTATCTTCTAACTGCTATTTCTCAGTGGACTTGCTGCTTCCTCTACTTGAGAAATAGTCGTGAATCCTATATTGGAAAAAAAAAATGATTGGATGGGGTTCTTTTTATGCTTATCTAGAAAAAGACATGGCATTTTCATTTTGGAGATTACAATGCTTGCATGCAGGTATGTATACCTTGGGCTGTTCGACAGCGAAGTTGAAGCTGCAAGGTCTTAAAGATCATGAATTACCTGATCCGAAATTTGTTAATAGAAAAAATTCAACCTCATTACAATTCCTAATTCTATCCAAAATGTCTGTGGTCTGATATTCTGGACATCAGGGCTTATGATAAGGCAGCAATCAGACATAATGGAAGAGAAGCTGTTACCAACTTTGAACCAACTTCTTATGAAGGGCAGATGATTCCTGTGGCCATGAATGAAGGTATTATCTAATAACATCGTTTCCTTTTTAGCTCGCTTGAATAGAAATTTCCCGAGATCCTGTCTCCCCAAGTGATGAACTGGTAATTCTTGAAACATTAAACGCAGATAGCGACCACAATCTGGAACTGAACTTAGGGATAGCGGCCTCTTCTTTAGGAAGCTCATTAAAGGATACTGATGCTCCCTTACCATTCCATACTGAGACATTTTCCGGGGTAATCTTTAAAGCAACGTGATCTTTTCCTTTTTCCACTTTACCGCAATCAATCCTGTTGTTTAAGTATGTGCTTCTATTGAAAATCAATTCCTCAGCTCTGCAAACCATGTTGGATGTTGACAAAGAGGGATTATCTTGTGGTGTTACAGCTTTTATGTAGCATGCTAACTCGTTTGCCGTGCTTTTGCTGGACAATGGAAATTACATGGTTGCGAGTATTAAGAGCTGCTCATATTCTTTACATACTATTTTGCAGATCCCTAATTTTGCTTCAGCAATCCTAAGTGACCCGCCACTCACAGGGTTAGCAATGACATCCCACCATCTTTCTTCACGGAACTGTGTATACCCTAGTTTCTTCTCAAATGAGGTAAAGATCCTGTATGAGTTCTCTAGAAAATATCTAAAAATAGACTCTCTGAAAAGATCCAACTGCTGTTTAATTCTCTGAAATACCGTCACATTTGTCATGACCAAAGTCATTCAGATAGCTATAGGACATTGCGCTACTTGTGGGGTTGCAAAATTTCAGGTTTTTCAATGTTTTCCCATTAATCCAATTGAACTGCTCGACAGTGCATTCAGTATACAAGAGATTATTCCCGATTTTTATCAATCTGTGTGACTGGCCATTAGCTCAGATCTTCTGGTGGTAAACCTGGATATGTGGGTGCTTGGAATGATGGCATTAGATAACTAATTGCGGGGTCAAGGACCAACGATGATCAAAAGGCTTATCGAAATTTCTGGGTGTCCTAATCATGATGGAATTTGCACTGGTCATGCAGGGAAGAGATACCGAGCAGAGAAATGAAGTCCCTTCCTCGCAAGGATTGCACAGGGCCTGGCCAATGCGTGGCCAAGTCAGTACCAGTGCCGCTTCAATGCCACCGTCCTCGACTGCAGCATCATCAGGATTCCCATATTCAGTCCTTCCGTGCTCCGCTGCCATGCTTGCATCACCACCGTCTCATCTCCCTCCTGATACAGTTGTCTCCAATTCCTCTCGATGCAACTATCAGATGACATCTCCATGGCCGCCGACATAAGTTTTCTTCTCTGTGATGAACCTACGGCAAAAACAACCAATATCCTGGTCTTCATAGTTTCCTGTATCGTCCGAGTTGACATCACACTCTACTAGAATTTGTGTTCTGACTCCTTAACACGCAATTCTAGTGACGTGAAAGGCCAAGTTCATTTTGATTAGCCTCGTAATATCATTCATGCATCAGACGTACTTATTTGCTCCCCATGTCGACAAAGTTAATGTCGCTCCGCTTCTCTATATGGACAGTCGATCATTACTGCATAACTTTACTTTAACCGTAGCGCGCAACCCAACGGTTGAATATACATGCTATAGCAGGGGACGCCTACAAAACCAAAATGCAAGTCTCGTTCTGGCAAATTCTTTCGTTCGTCATTAACAGGACGTACTTATTAGGCGGGAGCGACAGACAAATGCACACCCTCCAAAGGACTTTTTATGCTACCGGACGCCTGAAAGGGTGATTGTCGGCCGGATTTGATTTGATTTGATAACTGGGTCTAACGAAAGAGGTCGAGTGTGCATATTTGTACACACACACACACTAGCATGGTCACTCACTCCCAGTTCAACGGAACATTCCACACGCTATTTTCAGTTTAGTGGCCAGTGACCTACATCTAGCGGTCAGCTAATATTTCTAGGCCCAACAGAACTCTTGAAAACGGCCCAAAAGGGCAGCAAATCAAAAGATCCGCCCCACAATAGCCCATTAACAATCTGGGCCGTGGTCGGCTTTGTTTGACATCTCTAATCCAAATGTACGACAAGCATTCATTCTAAGACAAAAGTTGGAAAGGAATTTAGGCCATTAGATTGCATTTGGTTGTTTGGATCTCTAACTAGGATATGATATACTATCTACTATTTGGTAAATCACGATTATAAAATCGTATATTTTCATATCCTATAATGTCCATTGTTTGGTATTTTACTATACATCAGTGTAAAAAATCTAAAAATGCACAAATAAATATTGTTAAAATCTTTCATAATTCAATGTCAAATCTAATAAGAGAAAAATCGATCATTCATTTTTGTGATTATGAAAGATATAGTGCTTTGATCAACTCTACTTTCGTAAAGTTTCTGGTTGATTAGAAATATTTCCAACTCCCCCATAGCTCTCTTGGACTTTAAACGTGTATCAAAAGGCTATGAAAGAGAAAAAGCTTCAAATCTCTTGCCATTTTTGAACGAGTTTCTTATGTAAATGGAAAAACTACGAAGGAATTGCAAAGTTTCAAAACAAATAAGAGATTCTAAGAAAAAATGAGATGGAAATGGTAGCTTAAATATGTAATAATATAGATACTGATATATATAGGAATAAGCAAAAGAATAAATTTCTTTGTTATCTTGAATTTTCCTTATAATGTTAAAATTCAAATTATTAATATAAATATATTATTTTAGTTTGATTATTTAAGAAGAGTTTTATACATATATGAAATCCTATCTACCTTTATTCCACCTCCCCATCAAATAATTTTATAAATTTTTATATATAATATATCCCCTTCATTTCTAATTTGATCCTAACTTGAATAGGAACCAAACAGAATGACATCCGTTACCGTATTCTGACTTTAATCATGACTACCAAACGCAATTCTAATATTTTAGTTCATGACCTTTTGGCCCTCCAAAACCTTGTTTGTAGATCCCGCCGGCAAGTGAAATCTCGCAATAACCTCTTACTAGTTACTCTCATTACTTGGCATTTTTGCTTGTAACACAATCAAATTTCCAACTGCAACGGAAAAGGATTGTGTAAAGATGTCTAGAAAGACAGATTACGCAACATATTGATGCCAGCAAAACAACAAAGATAACTCGACTGGTACCGAATCGGTCTATGCTATTTTAGGCTAACCAATTTAACATATAAACATTAACTGACAAAAATTTCCATCCGTAGTGAACAGCAACGCATCGCTCCCTAAGAATGCAGAATTAACACAGTAGCTCGGACATGAACTACCTTCAGCAATCCAGAAGACCTTCTGAAGTTGGTGATAAGAAGGCCAAGATGAAGTGCTCGAGCAGGCAGTTCAAAGCAACTGAACACCGAAGAGAACATTCAATCTCAGTCCATTTCCTGCCGCATTATTGCTCCAGATAAGATGTTATCCGAGACATAAGGGTTGAGATGTACATCAGCATCTATCGACAGTGATAAGCAGCAGGGCACCAGTAAAATAACCTGCCGGATGGATCACCCAGTGCACTGCACTTCTAATCCTTCATGTCTGGCACAAATTCCAGGACAAATCACCTGCAATTGCACCCCCAACAAAGAAAAAAGGAATCAGTTTATTGGGGGTTGAAAAGACAACATAACAGTAGAAAATGCATTTAGATTCCAGGGAGAAGACACATGCATATATTCTTCATAATGAAGAAACAATTACTTATATGCCAACAAAAAATACATTGGGATGCAAGCAAAAACTATATTTTTGCAACTTATGTCAGAAGCACGTATGCATGAAGTCCCAACACACCAACAGTGTTGGGTCCAAACAACATTTCTCATGCAAATGCTCAATATATGTACAATTACCTGGAGAGCATGAACAACACCAAATGTTTGAAGTTCAATCCCTTAGGCCCAGCGATAGCTGTTGAGATTCTGTCCCATCTCAAGTAAGGTGCTATCTTGCACAAAATGGGTGAATAACAGCCCCCTCAAACAATCAGCAAACATTGTGCTTCATGGAAATCACATCCCAAATGATCTGTCATACAGATCCCCTGAACTAGGCATGCAATACCTCTGATTCTCAAGACTGTCGCATATCTTATTGATTCCAGGCCTCCCATTTCTAAGCAGCTCGGCCACAACCAGATCATCTCCACCAGGAATGGTGTTCCAAGCACTCCAGCGGCCACTTGAAATACTCCTTTGGAGATAAAGCCGTGTGTAAGATGATACATTTCCCATTTGTGACTGATCAAAAATTCTTGAAGCAATGTCAAAGGAATCATTAAGAGAAGTATAACCAGCGCTCGTCTCGTATCTTAAATTTGGGTGTGCAGGAGAAGATCTTTTCATCAACAAATTATGTCCAGAATCACTATCAAAAGTATTCAGTTCTTGAGATAATGACCCATGATCGAATGCCAGGCTATTGAAACCACCATGAATCGTCTCTCTGCCAACAGCTAAAATAGCAGGATCCATGAACTCAACGTCTCCTGTACTGTTGACACTCGCATTTGTCTGTGTCTGATATGAATTTCTCAAGAAGTTGATGTCAGGCAAATGGTTCCCTGAGAAAGAAAGATATATGGCAATTATTTCAAGCACAAAAGTGCTAAAAAGAACTCACTGAATCACATAATAACTCACCCAAATAAGTGTCGAAATTCCTTTCAGTTCTCTCATGAGAAGAAAACCCAGGAGGAGGTGCTCTATTGGAAACTGAGAAACCAGGCGGAGCTGAAATTTGAGATCTTGAACCTACCAGTAGTAAAACATGAAAGTCAGGAAGCTACTAAGCACCAAAAAAGCATTACAGCAACAAAACATATTTATAGCATAAGAAATAAATACATGGAACCTTTTGAATTTAGGAAATAAATAGTCAGCATAAAATTGAAAGATACACAGTTCCACTAAAGTTTTAACCTCAACACCAGCCAGAGTGTTATATTTGAATTGGCATCCTAGGCACAGTAGAGCACATACAATTACCGAATTTATCTTTCTTAAGCATTATCAACCAGATACCAGCAAAAATCATGTAAAATAAGAAATCTCATAATCCAATTAAACCAACAATCAGGGAAACTGGCTATAACTCTTTTGTCATCAACAGAGTAATTGCGCGATTCAAGCCATCTTCAAAAAGTTGTACAAAAATGTTTTTGTACAACCATCAGCCACAGCTTGCATATGGCAAAAAATTTTCAAGACAACGACAGCAGTAGATAATAATGAGAGAGCTAAGACCATATGCCATGCATTTTGGAAAATTTCTGACATGAGAATTGACATTATTGGTTAATCAAAAATAATGAAAGTTACATTAGCTATATAAAAGCCAAATAACAGGTAGTGGACAACTTGATATTTTTGAAGCCACGAACATGCAAGGGAATACAAACAGATTAAAAAAGAAAGTGAAGCAAAGCCATGGACTAATGGGAGCAATGATCAATGCTTGCTTTAAGCATTTAAGCTTAGAGTCTTGGACCACAATTACTGATTTTGGCTGCAATAAAGCTACTGCCTTCATGACCACAGAGAGCCAAACATAAAATGACAAGAAACTAAGCAAGTCTGCACAAAGAAACTAGAAAATGACCGCCTGAAAGGAGAAAATGCAGGACCAACCTAAGCAGTGACATGAAGAGGACCAAACCAAACAGGAAAAACAGAATCTGACCACTTTTAAGATAATGCTTACAGAAGCACCTTTCAATGCAAAGGAGAACCAATCAAGTACATGTATACAAAGGAAACCAACTGAAGCCTCTCAGGAAAAACCACCAAATTGATCTAACTCACAAACAATCCCAGAATTTAGGATCTTACATTTCATTTCTCCACATTCACACAATATTTCTAGCTACATCCTCCATAGGACATTCTTGAGATCACAAATCACTATCTGCATCTACCGGATGTGAACAATTTACCACTGCAGGACCAATATTGCAATGACACAGTCACTTCATGTATCACAATAGGTTTTTCTACTTGGCGATATTATCTGAAGTGGGAAAATCATGAAGTACAAGACATAAGAAGCACAAACAAGTTCTATGAAAATTTTCATCATAATTAATTAGTGGTCTATCAACATACAACGATGAGAACAACAATAATAATGACATAAGCAATCCCATTAGAGGGGGTTGGCAATATGAATCCTATCACACCGCTGTTCTCAATTCTACAAATTAGATCCTCTTAAGCTCTAAATACTCCAAATCTTTCCTTATCGTCTCCTCAAATGGATTTAGATTCTACTGGCATGTCACAGAAAGATATGCATCCAAATAAAGTGGGACCATGGACTCATCAAGGAAGACAATATCCTCCTAAACATCAGGAAAGGTCATAAGTATTGTGCAAACAGATCAGTGAATACGTATAGCAAACTAGATAGGCAAACTTTCATCATATAGAAATGAAATTTACCAAAAGAGAGTACACTTTCAAATAGAACAGGAGCAATCAGAACTCTCCAGGAATCTTACCAGATGAAGGAACAGATTGAGAGGCAGCATGATTGCCTACCTTCTCAAATCTCGGAAGAGACCCATTAACAACCGGAGGATTAAGTAAGTATGACTGACAAATTTTGCCAAGATCTTCATCAAGAGATCTGTTTCCAGGCATCTGCTCGGTGATATTAAAAGGCGGGTTGACATCAAATGCATGAGTAATTGACTCTTCTTGTCTGGCGAAAGAGAACCTGGACTGATTGCTGTTTTGAACTTTCCGGTAACTCGAAGATCTAACACAACCTCCATGCTTGTCCGATTCACCCATAAGATTAGCCAAATGCTGAGGTGAGGTCAATGAGTCACTCCACGAATCAAAATCCAGAGACAAGATATTGGAGATTATACTGCTTTCACCTGCTCTTAAAGAATCATGCATCTCAACTTTAGATCCGTCAACTTGCGGCGTTCCAATGTGTCTCTCTCCAACTTCAGAAGTTCCATCCAAATCAGCACAATCATTTACCATTTTTTTGAGGTTTCGACTAGATATTGCTGAACTTCCTCCTTTCTTATTACTATCTACAGTTACTAAACCGGCACTTAAATTATTGATGGCAAACACCTCATTATGCTGCAAAGAATGAGCTGTGGAACAATTTGAGACATGAGACAAATTTCCAGAACAAGAGAAAGTTGAATAATTAAAGACTTCTGGATCTTCAAGTCTTTGATTATTGAAACATAATACATCTTCTTCAACTTGAGAATGATTAGTTGGCAATTGATCAGTCGGTACAAGGACCTCCCTCTCCCTGTTGGATACAACATTGCTGACCACTGCCAAAGGCAAAGACTCTCTATAGTTCTCCACACATGATTGTTGCAGTATTTCCTGATTCCCCATTGATCCAATCCATCCTTTTTTAGAGATGCAAAAAGGAGGCTCTGGAGCACCTGATGACTCGCCCTGGAGTTTTCCATGCACAGTTAATGATGACACATCAGAGCACAATTCCTGAATCTTACTATTAACTTGAGCATGTTCTTTTTCTGCATAAGTACTAGATGATTCCCAAGTGCTGCCGGCAGATTTTACATTGTTCTGGGGCATGCTAATGATGTTTCTACCTTCCTTGCTACTTACTAAATAGGATAACCTGCCACTGGCAATATTAACAGCCGGAGTCCCATCTGCTGCATCATGTTTAATGGATGAGGAGGAGTCGGACTCTATACAATCGTGCTGCTTTGAATAACTTGACAAGCCCAACATAATATTAGATGCTATACGATTTTGATCATTCAAGGGTGGCTTTTTCACCCCATCACCATGTTGTAGAGTATGTTGAGCTGCATTTGCACCTACTACAGCTGTGGACTCACCACTCACCATTGCAGACTTCTCTTTGTAGGGTCTATCAGAACATTCTGAAATTGCAGCTAGAGCATGCTGTCCCCTAATTTACATATCAAAGAGAGTTACAAATAAAAGGTAGCACAAGTAAATAACAGTAGGTAGTCATCAATGCATAGCCTTCCCTTCAGCTCCTGAACCAAGCATTTGACAGAACTACTGCAGCTGTTTGTTTCAATTGTCTCAAAAAGAAAATGCTAATAGTAAACTGTGACATCTTCTATGATTATCCAGTCAAATAAGTTCCATTGAGAAACTGACAACATTTTTCTATATTTTTAAACTTATAATGACAGCATTACCATGATGATGCAGTAGGAAGAGTAGCTGACCTAGTGGTGGTTCCATTTGGTAGAGAAACTTTGACCACATTTGCCGCATTCTGCAAAAAAATATAAATAGATGAGGGAAATCAAAAACATCTATAAAGCCGAGCATACTGAATGACATCCAAGAAAAAGTGTGATTAAGCAAGTTTGAAATGAACCCACAAATAAATCAATTAAACATAAATAATAGAAGCCCCACTAAAGGAAATGCCTCTGGAGTGTTTACCCCAGCATAATAAAACCAAAAGGAAGCCATAACTATTCCTCAACAGTGAGAAGCTCAACATACAACTGGCTTACTAAATTCTTACATTTGAAGCATTGTTGATATCTGGTTTTGTGGCAGAAGGCAAGCTGCTGTTACAGCTATCAATGAATGGAGGTGGCAATACACTTCCAGTGTGCCTTTGTATACAGAAGCTGTTGCCTGTCATTTGCTGGACTCTAGTCCTTTAAAGCAACAAGATAGTTTAGCCCAACGACATGTTACCACAGTGTATTCAAGCAGCTAAAAGTTAGAAGAGGACTGACATGCATCAGTTTCTGAACTGTATCGCCCACAAAATGCTAAATCCTATAAATACACATAAATGTACTTGTATAGATATATCTAGTGTACCACCTTAAGTAAACCGCAATTATGCTTCCATACACACATGACAAACGTTTACAAATATATAGACAAATAAAGCTAGTACCGGTAGAAAAAATCAAAAGATTGACAATACATCTAGAAGATAGCAGAAAAGCAAATCAACCAGTTGGGAGTGTTTTGAACTAGTTCAGCAACTGATGATCAACTGTATAATTTGTACCCCAGTATAAGTTCATGCATGTATGACAATTTCTATTGCCCGCTTTACATGATCATAGAACCGACTTGTCATGAGAGAGAAATGAGGTAGTGTGAAATAAGATAATCATCTTCTTTCGATATAAGAAAGGGCCAGCTCCATAAAAGAAACTTGATCTCATGGAAGTTGACAATATCTTTGTGTTATTCACCTTCAAAGAGGAACAAATAGAAAGGATGAGAAAATGCCAGCACCAAAAAAGAAAAATCCGGACCTTGTGTATGCTGAAATTATTTCATCTTTGGTGAAGCTATCCTCCTGAGACCCAGTCTCATGCAGATAGAGACAATCTGGTTTGGTACAGGGCTGGATTCGAGAAAAACTCATTAGCTTAATTAAGTTCAAAAAACCTAAATTAAGCTTTCTACCCCATAGCATAAAATAGAACAGACTGACGATATCTTATTTGTTGTTCATACCACATTTCTAAGCCATGTATGACAATACTTAGTGGTTCCAAAGCGTGCCCTGAAATGTGGCATCCAGAATCATCAAATTGATCCGCCTTATGCAGCAAAAACAAGGAGGAAAAGAAGGATACATATCCGAAAATGAGAAGTACCTTAATGGTCTACCATCCAACAGATACCCATGAACAGACTGAATACAGCTGACTGCTTCCCCTTCTTTTGAGAAAGTAACATATCTAAGGGAAAGCATACAGTGCATTCATAAGCAATTATCTATTTAAGACCAAATGTTTTTGCAAGAAAATATAAAGTTAAAAAGAAATTCGTGAACTGAAAGAAATTGCGGGAGATAATTATAAAAATTGGAAGACAGAAGAGGCCAAACAGCCACATAAACAAAACTGAAGGTGTGTGACTAGACACTACCTAGCGAAAAGCTCTCTGTTTAAAAACTCATGCATATTAGGAAAGAAAAATCAGGAAACCGAGCTGTTCCAAGAACAACTTTCTGTTCAGTTAAAAACAGATTAAGAATTATAACATCTCTTCAGAGCAGACTCTTAAAGCTTGTCAACTCACACACTACAGGTGTTGTTTGGAAACTGCTGAATAGCACCAGTAGCAGTCCGAGACATAGATACTTTAAGAACCTTCCCGTACTGACCAAAGTATTCTCTCCGTTGAAGAATCTGCATTTATATTGTACAGATAACTATCACCGGTCTGAATCAGTAAAAATCAATGACTGGAACAGGGAGTTGGTATATGTGAGTGAACAGATGCCTGATTATAATTAGGCGGGTAAGCATGAGTAGGAAATAGTTTCCATGTTGCACGAGAGAGGGAAGGAAAACAGAGAGATACACACATCTTCATCTGCTAAGTTAAGAGGCAAGCCGACTATGTACACAAGGTTCCGTTGTATCACCCGCACACTACCCAATTGCTTTCTTCCCTCTGGAGATTTTGTCTTTGCTTTTTGAGACTTTGTTTTTCTCTCTGTATCAATTTCGGCCACCAATCTGATAGAAAAGAAACGATCACCTAAAGAAAAATGATATGGAAGCCAAATCAGAATCGCGCACATCATAATAATACCTCTCACAGTTCACAGCCATCCCTACAATCTTCTCCTTGTCATAAGGCACTCGACATGCTGGACAAAGCCCCTCTGTTTCATCCTTCTCTGCCATTTCCATTATGTGATGCCAACACCAAACACATATCTAAGATAGACACAGAAACTGAATGAGAGACAAAGGCATACATAATAGGCAATAGCTGGCAAGCGTGAGGCAAATATCAAGCGCTAGCTTAATATTTCAAGGACCAAGTTCCTAGATTTGTAACAAAATAACAGTATCTCCCTAAACATGAGTATCAGAATGGTGACAAGTTTAAAGGGTACCATGAGCTTCGTATATCTGAATTAACTGCTTTGCACAGAACAAACAGCACTAATAAAAGTAAGGAATAAAATGAGAAACTGAGACTCCCCAAGGCACAACCAACACAGAATGAAAGTGAGGAACTAAGAGAAGTTACTATTTAACTTTCAGACCTCGTATCCACATTTGCAAGGTTTCAATTGCTGATCCGTCAAATCCATCTCCTCGGTGCAGAGAGGACAGGTCTTTTCCACCTCATCACCCATGGTTTCCCTGAATTCAAAGGGAATTCATGAAGCATGATGAGTCGGCAGATATTTTAGAGAAACAATTGAGTCCAATTTTACTGTTATTAACGCATCAAAGTCACGCGAGAGGAATAGAAAGGAAAACTTAACAAGGTGCTAACACAGCAAACTGAACCTAACAATTGGAAAACGCCCACTTTCGAAACAATTTTACAATTTTCAGCTTCCTCCATCTTTTGCCTTGAGTGCACCGATCAAAGACCCAAAAAAGCCAAGAATGACACAAGCTTGGGGTCAGAAGGAAAGATATAGTTGCTTCGGCCAGGAGAACATTCAGTCAAATGATGCACCAATTTTGGCATCGCCCTTACTTTACTCGTTCTACGTCCATAAATTCGCAACTGCCATTGCTTGATAAGTCAATCCTAAAAAAAAAATCCCAATTAAGTGGATATTATCAAATGCACCGTCCAGCCTTCCTCCAAACTTCAAAAATCGAACCCTCAATCCCTCCTCAATCAACGGTTCACAAACACACAATGCCAAAACATCGATCAATCTCAATCCACCCGCGCAATCAAAAATAGCGTCGCCCGACCTACGACCTCGCAGATCAGATTAATCACGAAAGACAGACAATACCGCCACCACCCGGCTCAATCAAGTGGCAATCGCTCGGAACGCGCTAATCGACGAGCACCGGAGCCAGCATGCAATCACGACGACTCCGATGAAAGACGATGAGATGACGAACGAGAGAGAGAGCAGGGACCTTAAGTAGAGAGAAGCAGCTAGGGAAGACTAGGTTCTGAGGTGAGGGCTTTAAGGAACGTACAGATTCAGGGAAAGAGAGAGCAGCAGAGGATTCGGCGAGGATGGGATTGTCGAGAAGACGCGCGACCCCGGCGAGAAAGAGAGAGAGAAACCACAAAGCAAGGCCTCTTGGAGAGAGAGAGAGAGAGAGGAGACTGTGTGTGTGATGATGGCTGATTTGGCTGCTCCGCGCGTCGCTGTCGTTAGAATAATTGGGGTGGACTTCCATGTTGTTGTGCTCTGATTTTCGTCCACTTTTTCTAATTAATTTAATCCGCGGCTCGATGACGTGGCATTCCAACGCCACCAATCCGGCCGGTTCTGTCCGATTCCGAAGCTGCCAACTGCCGCTCCTCCTTTGAAGATGAAAGTATATTCGCTCGTCGTGTGACGCTCCGTACTATATTTTATGATTACCATATGATAAAGACACTCGACATTATTGAATCATGTTCAACCAATTAGCATTTGTTTGGTGATTTGTGGTCGTCAAACTTCTATCACTTGGTAAACAAAAACATGAGGTGGAGGAAAAGAAAGTATTTTTAAATTCAACGTTAGCTAAATTATTATGAAATGATAATTTATCATCATTCTCGACATAAACATTAAGGGCATAAGAATATGATTTTTCACTATAAAACTGTTTAGAATTCCAAGCTCAATAGTGGCAATTAAATATAAGGGTTGCACACATTGCAGGACTTAATCCAACGTCTTATGGCATGAGCTGACGAAGTCACGCGACACCCGTGCCCATGTCCTTAGCTCTTTCTCCACTGCTCCTGTAATAATGGTCTACGAGACTCATAAATTAGTCAATTACATAAATTAAAATTGATATTTATCAGGTTAAATTTGAAAATTAATTGGACGTTTGCTTCTTCTTTTTTTTTTTTTTTGAAATGATTGCTTATTTGTTGATGTCCAAAGCTATGATGGATAATCTCGAATCAGCCGACATTATTCAAGTGCGACCAGCCGTTGATCTCCACACCTGCCTTCAAGTCCGGTTCGTAGAAAGGAACTGAAGTTTGTGAGGGTCGATTTGAGATCGAGGCATCAAGGTCTTCCAATCGTTTTTAGAAGAATAATAACTTAAGAGGATCTTTCCGCTTCGATATTGCAATCGCAGACTTTTCACCTCAGAAAAGCTTGCTCGCGAGCGACCTGCGAGAGTGCGCGCGAATTCAACTGGGCCGGCCCAATCTTTGCACTTCGACCGAATTTCAACAAGTACTCCGCCGAAGCACGAGGCCCAAGGGAAACTCCAGAGCCGTACGGAAAAGCCCGGGTCGTCGATGGCCCAATCCGCTAAGAACGTAGCGTTTGCATCGAGTGGGAAAATCTAAACAAAGTACTGGTGAAATGCAATAAGGGAATCAACGTCGAATCTATGTGTCGAGGCTTTGTCTTTCGTTTCATGTGTAAATATGAAGTATTGTAGAGTAACCAATAAGTGTGAGGTGAATGTGTGGATTGCCATACACTCATTTTATAAATGACGTCAATATAATGTATAACACTCTTTTAATGAGACGTAAAAATGAATTTAAAAGTATTTATAATTCACGATTTTGCATAAATGCAAATGGCCTCCGAGCTAAACTGTTTTCCTTAAGAGCAATGAGCATTTGCCAATTGATATTTTTAAAAACCTCGTGCAAAGCAACTATTACTTGATTGTGAGATAGTAAAGTTACAATTACACGTAATCAACTAATTTTCACTTTAGATGGTAAATTAAGATAAGCCAAAATCACCACCAATCTCTCTTTTATTTACAAAATTATCATTGCCATACACAGCGCAATTTGTCGAGTGACCATCCACTTCCGTTCTGTGTATATATAATCACCCTTTGTCTTGTTATTCCCAATTGCCATTATGATTTAGAAACATTGTCATCACTATATAAGTTTTTACTTACACGACAACTCTCGTCTTAATTGTAGCATTATAACACCAAATGCAATTACAAAAAACCCAATCTTATCACTTTTAGATTTCCTAAATTACTCTTCCAAATCCAATCAATCTTCCATAGCCACTCGTTATGCCTCAATTATGCAAAAGGAAATTTTTTTTTATTTAATTATTAGATTTATTAAACAACCATTTTCCTTCATAATACTAATAGATTTCAATGAGCCTTGTATAATTGTTTATATCTCTTTTATAAATTGAAGTCCTTGTCGACAGAAACGACAAATTAAAAAAGGTTGCCAACTAATTTTTTTTTTAAGCCCGAACGTGGAGAACTAGACGGGATTTCTAGAAGGAAGGGAATCTCCGGAAGAAGAACGCGTTCATACTACGTGTCGACTGTCCAGAGACTCCGCACATACCCGCTCAAAGCCTAAATGACGCAAATGGCCTCGCGGGGCTTATAACTTTTCATTTTCCGGAACTTCTGAAAATAAATTACCTAAAAAAAAGGAAACCCGCGAAAAAGTGAGTAATATTACTGACTGGCCAACTGATATAAAAAATCTAATTAAATGCAGGATTTTTTTTAAGAAACGAGAAAGTAACCACGTTTATAATTATAAAATAATTTAGTAAAACTTTTTTTTTGGTAAGGTATTTAGTAAAACTTTGATATTTAGATTCTTTGAAAATTTAGCTTACCATAGAAAGTTTCGATGAGAGAAATATTATAAATGGCGAACAACTTTTATAACAAAAATAAAAGAAAATGAGTAGCTACCAAAGTCGTTTATCAAAGATAATAAAAGCTACACTTTAAAATTCTTTGAATTTTGGATTAAACATGGAATTCTTTTATTAAAGAAGCAAATAGTCAACAAATTATAATACCGGTACTAATAAAAGAACGTAATAAAATCTTTTAGGAAAAGACTCTTAGAAATAATGGTCAAAGAAAAAATGCGAAAATCTATTGTCTTTGCCATGCTAATCTACAATACAAAAAAAAAAACTAATTAAAATCAAGTGCGACTATCGCGAGAGGAAAAGACTTTGATTGGAATTAAGACGAGAGGAGAGTGCAACAAAAGTGCTTATCGTAACGAGAATAATGAACATACAACAAATGAGAAATCCATGTGATACACATTAAGGACACAAATAAGAAGTATTTGTTTACTCCAAAAATCAATCCAATTCAAAAAGTTATGTATTTATTTCTTGAAATCTTAAACAATTTCAAATGCCGACGACAGATAAAAGTTTGGAGAAAAATTCAAAAGCGTAAAAAAGCAGCACACATAGAAATCACGACGGTACACAAGAACCATCAACAGATAAATTTGGATTTGGTTATATTTGACTTCGAATTTTATTCCCATTTATCTCAGCCTACTTTTATTAATATAATCACACCGGCCCTGTCCTGCCAACTCCAGATAAAACGAAATAAGGGCAATTTAGTCAATTGGCTTGTAAAGCACTTCTTTTTCTGACCCAGCCCACATTATCACATTATGAAAGTTCGCCTGGGCGTGGCGTTCTACAGCAATTTCAAAGGACCTTTTGCCCAATAAAAAGATAGACGCTCACTAACTGAATTTTTTTCTATTTTCTTTTTTTTTTTCCCGCCCTCCATTCACTCCCAGACCAACCAACCAACACACGAAGCCCAAACCTGCTCACACTGACTCGTCCAATCTCCACCGTCCATCTGGGAGATCAACGGCACAAGCCCGCGCGAGGGTCCAAGCCATCAGCCGATCAGGAATAATCTCTAGAATCTTCCGTTCCCACGCAGGGCCCCCTATATCATCTTCTCCACAACGACTGGGGAGAAGGAAAAGCTCGTGGTCGCCTCGTGTCGCTCACTGTACTTCTCCTCTCGCTCATTTCCAGGCTCTCTGCATCTCCTGGTACGTTTGAGCTTCGAAGCGAGACGTTGGAAGCTCGTTTGAACTTCCTCGCGCTCCGCCTTACGGTCTGATCGTTCGCGAGCTCTGTAGTTGGCGATTCGCGCGCGTGCTCACTTTGTTTGCCTGTGCTTTCTCTGCGCGAGCATTCGCTTGATAGTAAGCTAGTCGCGCTAGCAGTAGCTCGGCGCGTGCGATCTGGGACGATCTTTGGATCATGCGTTCGAATCCCGTCTGTGTCAGTGTGATTTACCGATGGATCGTTTGATTGATGAGTCTGTGTTTCGACGTGTGGATTTGTTGGATGTAGTCGTCGCGGAACAGCTGATCTCATGGGGAAGTGCTATCCGACCGTGAGCGAGGAGTACGCGAAGGCTGTCGAGAAATGCAAGAGGAAGCTCAGAGGTCTCATCGCCGACAAAAACTGCGCTCCGCTCATGCTTCGTCTCGCGTATCTCTCTCTCTCTCTCTCTCTCTCTCTCTGTATGTATGTAGGTGCGCGGGCGCGCGGGCCGCGTGTTGGATACTGTTACGAAGTACATCAGCTTAAAGATGGTGTGGCGATCGACTGAAGTTTGGGTTATATGACTCAAACCTTGTCGTGTTTGTTGGTGCAGATGGCACTCTGCTGGTACTTACGACGTGAAGACGAAAACGGGCGGTCCATTTGGAACCATGAGGCATGCCGCTGAGCTCGCTCATGGGGCCAATAATGGTCTTGATATAGCCGTGAGGTTGTTGGAGCCCATCAAGGCGCAGTTTCCTATTCTCTCTTACGCTGACTTCTATCAGGTAGGTTATTTGCGGCCTGTAGCTGAAGATGCTACCTAGATCTGGACATGATACATCCATCTTGGTTTTTCAAAGTTGGATGCTGTGTTAACTTGGTACTGTGTTCATACTAATTATCGTTTACTGATTATATGCGGACACGTCGCAGTTGGCTGGTGTTGTAGCCGTGGAAGTCACTGGCGGACCTGAAATTCCGTTCCACCCAGGAAGAGAGGTCAGTGGAATTTTTGTTTTGATTGGCCTGATATTCTGGGGATGCTCGCACCGTATTGTTTATTTGTGCAGGATAAATTCAGTAGTAAATGTGAAGAGCAATAGTGCAAATTCTCAGATATTGGTCATTTGTCTATGCCATTTGATGTAGAAAAGGTGGAAATCAAAGTGTATAGGGCGGATTAGATAGAAGTTCTTTAGCAACGCATTTCATAAAGTAGTCGCTTGTTGGCATATTTGGTATATCAATTTAATGTACTTAAAAGTGACATAGCATTTATAAGTCATATATGCAGGATAGTAAGAGCTCTAGGCTAATGATTCTGTAGGAGGCGCAACTGTGTTAAAGTGAACATAGGTTTCATTATCTCGCCAACTTTCCCAAACTGAATAGTTGTCTGTTCCTGTATAGGGAAAATACTCTATATTTTTGTCCGAGCAGCCCAAACCAATAAACTTCTAGATTCTTGTTAACTGTCATTTCAACAATCAAATATTAGCGGCTTAGAGGCTTACCCGGGCTTGAGAAGTCCAAGATTAGCCTTTCTTTTGGAGGGCTTACTTGCTTTCTGAGAACAAATTATGTCTATGTAAGTGATGTATTGAAGATAGGTGGATATAGGCTATGGAGTTTGAATGTCTTGCACTTTTGCGGTGATGCTAGGCAATGTTGTGACATATTTCTTGTTCCTATCCTACCTGCCTCCCTTGTGCCTTTTCCGTGTCAAAACTCTTATGATCCACCTTATATACCACCAGTTTTCCCTGTATACTATTTTTCCTATGATTGATACTTATATCCTAGTTCATGTCATGATAACGGTGTCATCATCCTAAACCACAGGATAAGCCAGAACCACCTCCTGAGGGTCGTCTTCCTGATGCCACCAAGGGTTAGTTTGTCTTCCCTTCCTTCAGAGCTTATCTCCTTGTGAGTGTTGCATTTTGCATAACAGGTGCGTGATTTTGGCAGGCTCTGATCATTTAAGAGATGTGTTTGGTCACATGGGTTTGAGCGATCAGGATATTGTTGCCCTCTCTGGAGGCCATACCCTGGTTTGTATTAAATTCTCTGGAACTTGGAATTCCTCCACAAATTAAAGCAGCGCAGTGAATCCTGACTTCCTATACTTATTCTTCCTTTCACTTCCATTCAGGGAAGATGCCACAAAGAAAGATCTGGATTTGAGGGACCTTGGACTGTCAATCCTCTCATTTTTGATAACTCATATTTCAAGTGAGTTTCCTGGATTATTTTTGCCGTCAGTGAATCTGTATGCTTAATGTGGAAGTATTTTATTGTAAAACGACACGGTAGGACCTGGATAGCACTTTGAGCTAAATGTGGCTGTTTTGTTTCCTTAGGGAGCTATTGACTGGTGATAAGGAAGGTCTCCTTCAGCTGCCATCTGACAAGGCTCTTCTCACCGATCCGGTCTTCCGTCCACTTGTTGAAAAATATGCTGCAGTGCGTACTTTTTCTTTCTTTGGCTGCTTTAATATAATATAAACCATTTTGCCTGGTCACATGTTATCCTTTCAATCAGCAATATCTGAACATTGTTTTTCTCTTCCAGGATGAAGATGCCTTCTTCGCCGACTATGCGGAAGCTCACCTAAAACTCTCTGAACTTGGGTAATTATGATATCTTCATCGAGTCACTTACAACATGATATAAAAACTGTGCTTTTGAGGACGTTACTGCGTGTCGAAGTAAGAGCAAAATCATTTACTGAGTTCTTCTTCTCTAAACTTTCTTGCAGATTTGCGGATGCCTAAGCACCTGGTGCTGGATTGCGTTATGTAGGCTGATGGTGCTTGAATCATCCTCCTCGTTTTGATTTGTCACATGCAACAGTTGGTGCGATGCGGATGAAATGCGATGGGTATGTTCCTTTGTGTGATCTTTCTTATGCCATGTACATTAATGGAAAAACTTTAGTGGAATGATGTGAGCGTGCTTTTGATCTGGATAACTGGAGCTTTCTTCCTTCTTTTTTCTGGATGTTGGGTTGTTCACATGTCTCTTGTCTCATGCTATTATGGAGAACCGAAAGCATGCGTGTCGTGTTTGGTGGAATGGAAGCTCGATTTGAGGCCAAAGTGCATTGGCCAAATGAAACTGTCGGTGTACGGGGAGAGAGCGTGGAAAAGTAATTGGTCGTCCTGCTCCCCTTTGGTAAGAACGACCAACTCGGAGCGCGCGCAATTTCGGGGACCATTCCTTTGCTGTGAGCGGTCGAAAGGCTGAAGTACGAAAAAGCCAATCCGTTTCTCAGGCACATGATTGAACGATTGATGCATCATTCCTCCTTTCTCTATTTTTGAGGTTGGAAGAGAAAATTTGTTTGTCGTATAAGAGAAAGGTACATAATTTTAAGATAAAGATGTAAATTTCACAAAGTAAGTAGCTTCGGAAAATGTTAATTTTAAACAAGTAGTTTGTTCAGTTCATAAAAGCAAATTTGTTGCAATATTAACACTCGGTTGGCAATGGATTGTTAAATCTCATGTCATCATTGGTGACGAGCGTATTTTGAGATATTTTTACCTAGTAATTATGGCCTTATCTAGAGGTGGTATGTATCTAAGTTTGACATCCCCGCTATAAAGACGATAACAACATCAATAAGTTGAAATGATATAAGAAATGCCTCAAAATTTTAGATTAACAGCCAGATTGGCATGTAAGAGTGTCCAAATTTAGATTTATGTCTAAATGGAAAGAGGAGTTGCAAAAGAGATAGTAATTGATCACAAAATCGCTTTCAAATAACAGGGGGCCTTAGAAATTGGATTCGGATCTGCAGGAGTCAGCCGTCCGATCTTCAATTGGACGGCTGCCTTTTTCCAGGAAAAAGCAAAGCAAAAAGACACCTTGCTCTGGAAAGTAGCCAGAGCAGGGGATCCAAATCCTTAGAAACTTGCGAATTGCTCAGATGTCTAGAGCAAGAACTGTAGATTCTTTCGAGATATTCACGTTTTGAACTTCTGGACTCGCAGGACAAAACTCTCCACTTTCGTGGAGGAAGTCAACCGCAGTTCCTGAAATCATTGAAGATGAGGAGATAGAGAGATTGGGAGACTAAGAGGGAGGGGGGAGGGGTACCTCTCTCTCTCTCTCCTCTCTCTCTCTATCTCTCCCTTAAAACAACCCCCTTCGATGTTTCCGTTCCTTGTGTCGAACATTGTCCCCGCTAGTTTTTATACTAGAGCTCTACCTTGCAATCCGATTTCTACTTTCGCCATAAGTACAATTACATGTGCAACCATCACCGGAAGTGTCAGTGTCACTTGCTGCGATTGTTTCCACTGTATTTAGAAATGGTGAAGCCAATGATGATGGGCCAGATCAGTGTGTGGACCGGGAATTGACCCGAATGAGATGTTGTTCCTCTCACACAGTTTGTCTCCCGAACTTTTGCATAATGTGTTCTGACTCTGAGGTCCTAGAGTTACTAATGGTTTGGAGGTCTTGATCCTTAAAAGACATGATGAAGAAGTTTGGAATTCGATGGGCGGTAACGTAGGAGTTTGCGAACGAGGAAAGAAACAAATTGAAGTACGAGATATATTTCCACCCTAAATATTGCTAAAAACATCCCTCCCTTTTGATAATTACAACCTTTCTCATAATAAAAATGGCCTTAGCTATCACCAGCATAGAAATTTGACTTACGGACAAGAGAATTTTTGATCTGTTGGAGCATGTGAATCCATTATATCTCAAACATTCAATGACGGAAGATAAATTGATTCACATATTTTGGGTGTATATAAGTTAAAAGCAATTAAATGAGATAAGAAATCTAATATATCTTTATGGAGGGCGAGAAATAAATAAAAACACTATTGACAATCTACTGTGATACAACACAGATAACCTCAAGTCATAGTATTTCTCTCCATGACATATTTTTGTAACATTCTCGAGTTATATCTGATAGACTGAAACTATAAGCATGCATTTCTAACTCGGTTCAGCAAATAACTGGGAGATTCATGCCACTCCATTTTTCAACGGAGACCAGAGAAAACGTTTCCTAGGATATGATTTGGTCAAATGAAAACGGAGAAGACATAGCCTTGTAATTTCCTCCTGGCAGCAAGAAGCAGAACAATTTCTGATTCAGAACACGAGTCCATGAACTCCAAGCGGATTATTTCTCATTACAGGTAGAGAATGACAAGAAGAAAGAAAATGAATGGATTAGTAGATGAATGGGCCTTTTTCCCGCCCTCACGTGTTAGGGGATGGTAATGGTTATGAACAAAAGAATGATTAGAGGATTCATGGGCGGTTGACTACTCGGAACTGGAATCAGGAACGCTGTTGCAGATATTGGTGAACTTTGTACAATCAAATGGTCCAATTGCCTGGTTAGTTTTTCGCTTCACCTGCACAAACAAGAGGAGCTTGTAGTTTGCACAATTTTGACGAACTCTAATAACAGTACAAAGTGTGGACTTTTTATGATATCACACTAAAGGCATGCTTCGACATGCACTTGAAATATTCCGCAAGTTTCGCATCAACAGCAGCAAAAAAATCCACACAAAGAAACGTCATTGCCAGTGGAAGAAAGCAAAGACATTACAGCTCAGCTAGATACAAAAGGCAAATATCAGCCAGTGAGACTACAGGAAGTAAACTAAGTGGGATTCTGGATATCTTTTAGTCCTGGAAATCATACCTATCCTTCTTCAGATCGGTTACATGTCAAAGCACGTACGATGTTTTTCACAAGTTTCCCCGCCATCCAAACTGACAGTTAATGGAGGTGTTTTGATAGCAAACAAGACACGGATACCAATCACTTTGCTTAATCAACTGCTTGATGTTTATCAACTGTAATTTCCAAAGGAACTTCATTCACTTCTATGCTTGGACAAAAACATTCGTTTGCCATTGTAGTCAGACTGTCCCCATCCATATAAATGACAACTGAAAACTGATTGGGTTTGGGACAGCTATCTTTTCCTTCTTTAGTCTTTCATGGTTGGCTAAGGGATAAAAATTACTAAATTTGAGTGTCAAAAGTAATTTTTTCACCAACTTATTCTATAGTCTCTCTCGCATTAAACACAACTTGATGTAATCAGCTATGAAATTCCAAATGCACTTCATTCACTTCTGTATTTAGACAACATATGAATCATTTTCCACTGAAGTCAGATTTAGTCACATCTATATAAAGGACAGTTAGGCTTGGATATTGGATAACTATCTTTCCTTCTTTATTTTTCATGGTTCTCTGAGGGTTAAATAGTCTAGATTTAAATGTCAAATTAATTTCACTCACCCACTAATGTTTTAATCTCTCTCATATTAAGCACGGCCTTTAGGCTAGCCATACGAAAATAGAAAAATAATAAACTTTTGCTCGAGTAGAAAAGATCATACCGGTGACCATGGACTGGGCTCAGGCAGAGGCTTGTCAGGAGGGGAATTTTGGACAGCACCGCATTTCATTGTAAGAATTTCCTGAAGTCATGATGAATCAAATGTCAAAATCTGGAGCTTAAAGAATCAATTTCCATGTAACGGATAATGTATCAACTATCAAGCCATGAGTTTTGAACCACAAAATCATCGATGATCATTAAAATTGTGTGTCGTGGAAGCAGTGAGAGAGATATTTTAATTTTTCTTTCTGATCTAAACAAAGTTGCCACTATAACATCCGCAACCAGTCTTCAGGCAAGAACATGGCTGGAGTTATCAATGCATGAGACTTTGAGGGGTTAAGATATTCAGATTGCAGATATGCATTCATTACATAGAGTCGTCTATTTTCCAGACAAGAGTTTTGTATTTAGCCAGCTTAATTACCTCCCCAGCAGCTTCAAATGCCGCTAACCATTCCTCAGAGAATGGAGCAGCATCTGGCGGAGGTTTCACTATGGCAGATTCTTGTTTCCCGTCTTTCTTGCAAATATACCTGCAGCAAATTACTTCCTGAATAAAAATTCTGAAAGTTTAAGTGCAAAAAATTAGCACATATATCAATTGAAGCTGTGATTCTAACCCTTGGACTAATGCAGTCATATCCTTGCTGGAATCTAAGGTACTACCAAGTTGACGCTGCCTCTGGACATCATAATTAAAATTTTCCCTGGGAACACTAGAATCAGCCATTTCAGGCGAAGTGCTACTTTTCAACTGACAAGCTTCGATGCATCGGTTGTTTACAGACAGCTCTGCTCGATCGTTTTTGAAATCCAAATCCACTTCTTCACTTGACTGACAAGATGGAAGCATAACATCAACTTTTTCTGCCTCAAAAAATTCATCTCTTTTCACATCCACAGCATCATCATCTTCCAATGATGCATCGTAAATATTTGACTGATGTATTTGCACTGAAACTGACGACACATCCTCCACATTAGAGCCTTCACAAATTGTCCCTACATCACCAGAGTCATCATGCTGAACAGGTCCTGTTTGGGAACAAACATCAGCGTTTGAACATTCTCTTTTGGAGATATCATCTTCAAATAGACTACCACTTTTTGCAAAACATATCTTTGGTTCTTTAAGACAGTTGTCCACAGTGGATATCTCATCATTTGAAGACATTCCTTGAAGAGTCTGTGAATCAAGTTCCACTATGAAGCAGGGATGGTGAAGTTGAGGCTGATAACCTGATTGCTCATCTTGATGAGAAGCCATGGATGAGTTATCATTCCCAGCCAATCCATTCATCTTGAGTGAGCAATCAACGGACAAATTGCCATCCAACAGCTGCTGTTGTCCAACCACAGCAGAACAAATCTTCATAGAATTATCAAACCTATGAAATTCTTCATTTGTTTGATCTAGATCATCTTGCCTAGATGGATCTTCAACATGTCCAGAGACAATAGGCAGGTTATAGGCCTTTGATTTAGGGTGTTGTCCGAAGGAACCGCTATGGCTATCTTCATGAGATGAGTTATCCACTTCTCTTGATGATAACTCTGTTCCTGCCAGTGTATCAGGAAGTAGCCTACCTGTCATTAAACTGACAGAAGCATACTGCACTGACAGAAGTATTTGTTTTTCTTCAACATTGTCACACTCCATATCCACTAGCATATTATCATCTCCATCTTCAACCACAGATACTAGTGGCGTTGAGACATATTTATCTTCCTCTTTGATCCCACTGCAAGGATCACTTCCCAGACCAACAAAGGAAGCAGAAGTATCATCAGTTGCTGCAACCGTTTTTTTATCTCGGTTCAAAATCAAAGAAGATCCCAGATTGAAAGCATCAACTTGACCAGGGAGATACATGTTGTCAGTTGACAGTTGGTCGCTGAAGGAGACAGAATTCCCAGCCATTGGCTTACTCTCCTGTTGTGCTGATTGATTTTCCTCTGCATATAGAACTTCTACTCTTTTAGCTTCTTCAGATTGGTGAACATTCTCTGATAGAAGAACAGGGCAAAGAGAAGTGGAGCTGTTCAATAGGACTTCACAGGCATGCTGGCAAATGTTGGGAGAATATTCAATTGTGAGAGCATTATCCTGGTGTTCAACCCTAGAATTGTGAAAATCAATTAGCAATAAGTCATCATTTTCAATTGCTCGTTCCTTTTCATGAGCAGTTTGCTCTACAGCATGAACTTCTGGCTCTTCATTAATACTCATCATGCATTTAGCACCCACCAATAACTCATCGTTTTCATTCGCTCCTTTATTTTCTAAGGTTACTAGCTCTGCAGCATGGTCACCCACCAAAGAAGTGCCACCGTGACTAGCTGTGAGACCACCATAGAAAACTAAGTTCTCTGAATCTTCATTATATGATTGCGTGTTGCTGTCGTGCAGTCCAAGAAAGTCATTGTCTGCCTGCTCTGGAAGTTTCAAGGGGAGTACACAAGGTCTTTCTTCTTCATCCGTGTTATCATCTTGATCATTTGAACTGTCCGTGTTCACTCCACAATTTTTCTGGAATTCTTCAGACGATCCAACCCCCAAAAACCTAGCTTGATTCTCTGGCTTCGCGGCAGAAGTTTGATCATTATCATAGATAATAGATTCCGCTCCTTTAAGCTTTTCTGAAAGTTCAGAGACATCTTCAGCACAGTGTATCTGATGATTCGGCAGTCCAAAACTACTCTGGATTTTGCAAACACTAGAATCAGCGGAAGGGGAATGGGAGAAAAAAGTGGTATCGCCAGCTAAAACTTTTGATGGTCCTTCAACACATTGGCTACCGATCATATCATTCTTCTCATAATTACTCTTTTTCTCTTTCCCACAAGGTCCCGTACGTAAGAATGGTAATTCATTGTCAACTGCCATGTTTCTGTCATCCACCCGAGGTTTTGTCTCAATTTGGTGCAGTTCCGCAAGTCTATTAAGTCCTTCGCTGCCATCCTTGAGAAATCCATGCATCTTTTGAGATTGTGGATCTACATTTTGCTTTTGATGTTCCACGTTGAGAGATTTAGCAGACACTTCCGTGCTTAACCCAATATTCAGATTTGTGTCATCAATGGTCATCTTTTGTACTTTTTCACACACACGTGGACGCTTCAGCTCACTCAGAGGGTTTACTGCAGCATGGCTCTTTGAACTACCTATAGGAGACTGACGGTCATTACTTGATTGAGTATGACTGTTCAATAGTCCCTTGGTAGAACCTTTTGGCTGCTGAGTCATGTCATTAGGCATTAAAAGAGAAGAAAAAATGTCAGATATTTTTAAGGGCTTTCTTTTAGTATTGACCTCTGAAAACTAACTGAAGGCATTATACCTGATCAAAGAATCCCATAGATGGTGAAGGCATACGCAAACCAGATGGTTTTGCTGCCTTAAGTTGCACATGCTGAGTGGACCCTCCAGTCAGATGAGCTTTTTCAGGATAGGCAGCTTCGACCTTGATAGATCCAGCACCATTGTCTTGTGCTGGAGGGTTTTTTCGACCTTCTATCTCCTCCGGACTAACATTCCTGTGAGTTAATGAAGTCGGCCTGGAAGTTGATTTTCCCTGCTCATATTTCAAAGAAAATTAAGTAGATTACTTAGTTCTCTTGGTCTAGCTGATTAAGTTCCTTATCCACAAAAAGGAAAGATGACATTCGCAAAGAGAGTATTTATGAAATTTGCTACCAGTTCTTTAATGGGGTGACCTATGAGAAATACACCACAAGTAGCATCAGTTCTCACCAAATTTCTTTTGGCTTGGGGAACAATGGATTTAGCTGTTGGAGGCTTGCTACAAGGAGCAGCTGGAGTACAAGGTCGAGGATGGGTTTTATAGCTTGAAGAGACTTTCAGTCCGACATTCTTTTTGTCAGTCGTCCCTGAAGAAGAAAAACAATTTTGAACAAACAGCATCCTCTGAATAAACCCATGTTTAATTTTAGTCATATGCAAAATAAGTGTTAGGGCAACAGTTTATCGAAGGAAAAATGCTTAATAGTAAGGGAATCTCTATAATGCCCTAAAGTTTACAGATGTTACCTGATCGAGCAAGTTGACTCTGCTTAGGTTGACCAACTCGCAAAGCAGTCTTAGCTGTTGGAGTGCGCAAACTGGAATCTCGCTTGGTAGCTTGCTTTTTAGAAACCTCAACTTCTTTACTGGCCACCTTTGTCGAATTCACATTCACAGGCCTCATCAGTGTTCCAGGAAGTTAAGCTAAACTGAAGTTTCCATTTGTATCACGGAGATAAAATTAAAATTAAAAAAACACAAGATTTTCACATTTATTTAATATGCTGAAAGCTTAATCAAAAGGATATGAAGATGAGGCAGTGGATTGAGAGTCGCCACTGCGCTTGGACCTGTTACCATTGAAATCATAGTTTGACAGCACCTTCCGCTTGGTCTGTCAAAAATTTTGCCAAATAGATTAATGAAGATGGCCCATTTTGGACTGAACTAGCCATTAGAATTTAGCAGTACATAGAACATGGCAAAGAAACACCTAAAACTACTTTAGTCGTCACTCTTTCTTGGATTGTCCCAATTGATAATATGCTATTTGTTTCCAGGAGAAAAAGGGAATCGATCTGCTTATTATGGAAACTAACCGAAGCAACTGGGGCCCTGTCACGTTTAGTTAATGCATCTCGCTGATGTGGTGAACTACTATGTTTTGCTCTGCTCTCATTTGTAGGGTTCACCGGCAACTCTTTGCATGATTTCTCCTTAAGTGCGAGGTCTCCTGAATCGCTTTGGGAGTTTGAAAACTCAGCCAATGATTCTCCCCCTTCTTCGTGGATCACAGGCAACTTGTCCTCCGTGCAACTGCTAATGCTTCCACTTATCATAGATAGTTCTACGGGATCCAGGAAACCTGAAGAACCGTAGAGTCATCCCAAGCCATCATCTCTAAAACATCTAGTCACAATTACGTTAGTTAAATATGAGCAAGTGCACCTTCTTCAGTAAAGAAGGCTCTGTCCCATGCTAAGCTTTTCCGCAAATTGTAGCCTCCACCTTTCTTCTTCCTCTTCATCTGCTGCGGCTCCAGACTGAGTTTCAGCATTTCGTGCTTGTTCAGATTCACGTTCTCCTTGTTTACACTATCTGTAAACGGCGGGAAAGAAAGCTAGTCTTAGCATGCAAGCGGCGCTAACGAAAGAATCGGTTGAAGCGGAGGAAAGAAGAGGAAGAAAAACCCTAACCAACAGGAGGGAGATGGGGCTTGGATCCGTGGATTTGAAGAGGCGAGCAAGAGAAGAAGCTCCTGGCGACGTCGTCGGTCGGAATCTGCTGCAGCAACGAATCGTCCTCTCCGGAGATCTCGATCAAAGAGGGATCTGACGCCATTTCCGATCTCCCTCGCTCTTCGCCCTGGCTCTCGGTCTCAGCTTCCTTCGATGTTGGCTCGTCGTGACCGTTACGCGATGGTGTGTTCCGTCACTGTACTATCTGTGGGCTCAATTTTTGAAAAGCGCACGAGCGGGAAGGGTCGAAGAGGGTGGTCACGTGGCTTTGTATTCCATTTTGACAGCCTGGGCAGAACCAAATTCACATGGGCCGTGGGCCGTGGGCCCACTGTTTGGGGGCTTCGCAGCGTGCAAGAAAATCGATGACGAAACCAGTTTACATAGGAAAACGCAATTCTCACTTTTCCCCACTCATCTAGTTTTCACTTTTTATTTTTTAAATTTACCCTTCGACTATTTTCTTTTCCCTTTTTTCCTTTCCTGTTCGATGAATCGGGGGCCCTTCTTTTGTCTTGCTGAACCTAGAGAAGCTATTGTCTCGGCGGAGCTTCCCCATTCCCCTCCAACTTCATCCAAGAAGCTTTCCAATCTCCCTTTTCTCCTTGGTAGAGCATGAGAATTCATTTCCATGCAAGCACAGACATCAAAATGCACCATAACCCGCTCAACCATGCAACTATGAAACTCAAGGTCCCCAAGAATACCGAGACCACCACAACTGAAATTGCTCATGGCTTAGAAGGCAATACTCGTTTAGAGATGTAGACAAAGGTCCTTTCGACTAGAATTCTCTACCGATGAGTACTACAAAATTTATTCTGACAAAGAATCTATTCCACTCCATCCAAACCACAAACCCCCTCTCCCCCAAAAAATAAAATTAAAAAAAATTGGAAGATACAGACAGGGTGGCCTGACATTCTGCAAAATCCCTCTCTGAATGTGGTATTATTTTACAGCTCTGATAGCCCCAAAGATACACGTATAATGATTGCCCACGTCATTCTTTTTTCCTTTTGCTTTACAAAAAATCTCAACTTCATGGGAGAAAATGAGAAAAATTATCTCAAGGCGAACTGCCGAGCAGAGGCATCCTCGCACGACAAGCTCTAAGTCTCAAAGAGAGCCTCCCTATCAGATGCGGATCGCCGGAAGGAATACATATCATCCGCCTCCGGAAGTGGGAGTCTGTCGGTGTTCAACCTTGCTTCGATGGTTAGAGATGTCGGGCCTTTCTTTGTACAACGTATATTTCGAACCAAACTCTCAGATTGATGAATTATAGAACTCTTCAGATTGATGAACTATGACTATTCTTCCTCCTCCGTTAACAAGGAAAAAGAAAATGGTCTGAATTTGTAACCATCACCATGGTAGAATTTACCCTGAAATTCTACCCAGTGAAGACGCAAGGCGTGCAGGAAAGCACTGAGGGTCTCCATCATTAACAATATGAATGCCGTTGCAAAAGCAAAAACTGCTACTCCCACTAAGCGGACGATAAGGTTATCGTACCTATAATCAATTAACAGGCAGTGATTGATTAGAAAAAAAAAAAATAGCACAGCATTGAGTACACGACACATTAGATAGGCAGAGAAGTAGGTTGTGCATCTCACACGAGGGTAGAAACATTGATGGCCCATTTGATTCGATTTGATGTAGACAGACTTAGGTCAGACAAGCAAAGTGATTGATGAAGAAATCATGTCCGAGTTTACAAGAGATAAAACTGGAATCATGCAGAGGTGGTGCTGGTGAATGAAGAGGTGAAAAATTATAACTTGAAACACAGTCAATGAATAAGAACTTACCCCCAGGCAAGTAATAGAACTTTCTCATAAAAAACAGTTGACAACTCTGAATGCGCCAAGCTGTAAAAGCAGCATATTCATCACTTTCAGAGATGGCATATATTGAAGAATGCTGAATGACAAAGGTCAAGGGTGTACCTTAACGCCCAAAGACGAAGATATGAAGCTGTATTTGAAACTGCACCAAGGACAAACTCTATGGAATGTATCATTTGGTGCACGAAGACCTCACTAAAATTAAATTCCTCATGATGCTGCCGTGCAGAATCAAGTTCTACGTCTACATCAATATCCATCTCAGAGGTGCCAAGCATCTGGTATGTACGGCCTTGAAATCTCTACAGCAGATTAGGAGAAAATAACTGATACAGAACATCTAACAATCTTCATGTTCACCATTTATAAAGAATTACGATGCTGGATTTACAAAGAAAATGAATACATATGTGTTCTTTCAGTGGAGTGTACGGGGTGGGGATGGGACGGGAGCAAAATATATTGGTCAGCTGTGTTTTGTAGTTTGTGTGCACATCATTATCGCACAGTCTAGAAGGCATTACTCTTCTACACACTTCAGGGTATACTCTCTACACACTTCATATGCAGTATAACATCACAATTTTCATTCATATTTCTCTGGATTCTCTGAATATCCATTATATAACTGCTATATTAATAATCCTATCAACGTGATTCCTGGTTATCTTGGCAAATAGCTAAGAACATTCTCATCATTTTGGTTTCCTGCTGTCTTTATAAGCTTACTATGCACCAATACAGGGTCTCTCAATATCCCGATTGCTCAAAAATGACTTCCAAATCGGTGCTTCCAGATGCTCAATAGTTGAGCCAGCAATGTGACTAATTGATTTATGAGAATATGGTAATCTATTTGTTGCTATGTAAATTTACAGACAGCACCCCTCAACATGTTGAATCCTCTGTCAGCCTTTACATTATGCTGAACAGTTGATTCACTAATTTCCTCTCTGCATAAACGACGTAAGTCAGCTATTTAAGAGATTCAGGTGTCTACCTCCTATTTGACACTTCCTACAAGGCACTTTTGTTGTTCTCAGACTAAAGTTTGATGCACTTTGTCCTGTTCCTACTTAATCTCAATCCTTCAAATTGATTCAGCTGCTTCCCCTTTGTAGATAAATGTTATGTACTGATCTAATTTAATTTTACTCAAAGGGTTGGCCAACTAAGTGAAACAACTAAGACTTTGTGCCTCACAAAGCAGGCCAGCTCACAAGGATCTCGTTTCTCATAAATCACATGGATGGTCTGCCCTTGACCCACCACTGAGGTGGATTTACTCCAGTCTAGGCCCCCGAAGTTAGTCAGGGATACCACCTGACTAGAACACAAGAAAATAGGACATTAATGTAGACAAATCTTACATGTGAAAACATCAGTTAGATAAACTCAATATATTCCTCAGGGGAGAGATGTGCAAATTTAGATGAACTTATCATAGAAAAGAAGAAAAGAAACAGGAAAACCATAATGGGAAGCATCCAGCATATTTAATAGATTATGCGCCTTGGGTGGGTTAGAAATTCCAGGTTTGAACATACCTCAGAGTGAAGCTTCTTCAAAATGAAAGGTTTTGGGAAGAGCATCCATGGAACAGCAATTAGAGCCAAAAGCAGTAAAATGATCTGCAATGACAATCAGTTGCGGTGAAAGTGAGATGTCAAGCCAATGTACACTCCTAAATTGAGAACATTTAAATAGTCACCTGAAATGGTTTCTGGCCCCAGAAGAGTTGGTTTTCACCAAGATCATCAGTGGGACTCAAGAACATGTAAATCATCACATGGTAAAGGTCTGCTTGAGAACCAGTGCACCATTTTATGACAATGAGAAGTGAAAGATACCCAAACAAGCTGTTAAGAAAGATCATTTGTGGCACAAACTGGAACCTAACATATAAAGAAGGCTTAAGTTAATACTTCTTTCACATCTTACCAAAAAGATATAGAATAGCAGCCACCATGCATTGCGAGAGAAAAAACCTGATATCCAAAGTGCTCTTGAAAAAACGCGCATTGAAGTAACTTAGTATGATACCCAGATTCATCTGCACCACACCGAACAGAATCGACATCTTCATTTTGAGAGAATTCAAGAAAGGAAGCTCTGAACGACTTCCTCGCCAACTAGGATCCACCCCAAATGGGTAAGGATCTTGGTATTTGAACATACCCACTGTATGGGCATCACTGACAAAATAAACCAAATCAAATTAACAATTTGTATGAATAGACGATTTCAAGCACAATAAAGGCACAACCAATTAGCAGTGCGATGGATTTACTCAATGAGACTTAGATAAAGGAATATAACAAAATTGCAAATTAAGTGCAATTTCCAGATCCAATCTAAAAAGAAAAGTTGAGAAAAATAGAAACTAAAAACGTCAAGTTTCCACAAGACCATAACGGACACCTATAAATGCAACCTGACTTTAGGCCACAAAGTGCAACCTAACTTGACAGCAGAAACTAGCTATACTGTATGACAGCCTATCTCTTCTAGCAAAAGCTACCTAAGACGAGAATAACCCTATCTACATATCATATGCAAATGTTTGTTCGATGCTCTTGCCCTGATAATCCGAATTAGACAATGGGCTTCCTTGCTATGTTGAATTTAGTGATTGAATTTCATGAGATGGAGAGATTGGATGCAGAAGTTATATTAACATCACAAGAAGTCAAAGAGAAACATTTTACATTGTCTTGACGTCAATTACTTCAAGCATTACATATTTTGCCAGATTTCTCGCTCTTGTAATCACTCGAGTGATAATTTGCAGCAACATGTGAGCACCCAAATTATCATGATAATGAGGGAAACATCATACATGCTCAAGTGACTACTAAGTGGAAGGAGATGATATTCTCAGGTAGTGCTTCCTTTCATTGAAGCCTCCTTTTTGAATTATCAACTAAAAGGGATGGTGGGAGGAAAAAGAAAAAGAATTTGACTGCAGACTTGCTGAAAAGATTGGGGAGTAATAAAAAATCACCAGGACTTTTTGCTGAAATGACAAGACCAACTTAGCTTCTTTAAGAAGCCTATCTACCCAAAAGACCATTCTAGAATTTGGCCTCGTACTTTTTGGCTTCTAAAAGAAGCAAGGAAGTATAGAATTTCCCTTTTAAACTCCCCAAGAAGTAAGCCACTCAATGAAGTTGGCCTTTCATGAAAAGTTAAGTCGTTCGTTCTCAGCCATTCATTTCAACCTCCCTAGGAATCTAGCTTCTTAAGATGATTTGAGGCCACAAATTTACAAATTCCCATGGACTCCTTATGTTCATGTATTGCTATATAGAAACTAGTATAAGTAGGCAAGTTTACTCATGTTTTGCTTTGAGACACAAGAAAGAAGCCCGGAGAGTGTGGGGATTTTTATGAGCTGTGTGGGGCATTATTAAGTAGGCTATGTCTGCAAGAGAAGTGCGAGCTTGATTTCCATGAATTTGTGGGTGACGTGAGAAGTGTTGTGATTTTTTACGTGTACTTTTTTCATTGAGAAATCAAACTAATTTCTTTGCTAAAGAGCCCATCCATATTTTCACTCCCAAGTGGTACCAGAGCTTTTAACCTGACATATTAAGCACCAACTTCCGTAACCAACACTTCTATCCAGAAAAAAGCAAAGTAACACGTTCAGGGAAGAATATCTTGAAACTAAAAGTTAAACATTGATAACTTAATCAGCACAGAAGCTTTGGATACTGCCACAAAGAGAAAACAAAAGGACAAACCTGCAGGTGACATCTCGGCATTTGTAAGCCGACCCACCAAATATATGGAATGGAACAGAGAAGAATTCATTGTATATCAGTCCACAGTAAATTGAAAAGAGAGACATCAAAAGTAGGACATAACGCCCTCCAAAGAGCATCTCCATAAAGCTCCCGAGTTTCTGGCACCAGTAAACATGCTAATTAAATACAGAAACACATTTCGAAGCATGTAGCATTGACTCAAAGGAAAACTTTGAAAAAATACTCTTGACTATGTAGAAACACATGTCAAAGCATGTAGCACTGACTCAAAGGAAAACTTTGAAAATAATACTCTTGACTATGTAGCCTCAATCAGTTGCAAAAGTGCTTCATATAGATCAATTTCACGGTGAATAACATACCTGACCAGTGAGCTTCCTCTCCTGTGCTATAAGGACCAAAGCTCCAAGCAGTAAGCATATTCCATGGCCCCAATCTCCAAACATAACAGCAAAAAGGAAAGGAAACGTAACGACAGTGTAGACTGCGGGATTTGCTTCTTGATACCTGGCAACACTGGTCAAATGCATTGTCACATCAGAATTTGATGCTCAACTGAAGTATTAAAAACATCCGCTCTTTGTTGATGATTTTCAAGCTCATGAATACTAACATGTCTGTATTAAAATAAAATCCCATAGTAGACGAACTCTTATACATAAATCAAAAGGCAAATACACCCATAGAATGAAAAAAGAACATTTTGCGAATGGTCAAACCATCTAAGTATCCATAGCAAATATATTCTTTATAACCGTGCAAAAAATTATGCCTATCAACTCATCATACAATTCAAGGAGCAAAATAACTCTTATCCTATCAAATGAAAAAGTACTAAACTCATGGCTGGCACTATCCTTGAATTATGAGTGCATCAGAACTACTGATCTTGGAGTTGCTTTGACTGCATTGAGTGGAATCAGTTAAAAATTTAAAGAAGTAGCTCTCTTCATAGTGGACACAATTCTAGAAACTATCATCTTATGAAATATTATTCAAAGAATAAAGAAAATGAAAGATTGTTTCAAAATAACAAAATTCCAACTGTTCATTTTTATTTTGAACTCAGAAGGAAGCATTATGTTATATACATCCAGACCACAAAGAGAGAAAACTCATTTTCAGAGCTTTCACAAGTCACTGTCAATATGAGTCTAACATAACCATGGGTAAATGCTAACTTCTGCAGAATCAGCTTCTGCTGGAAGAATAAAAAGAAGGATACTTGCAATAAGCATCACAAATAGCAGCAATTTGAGCTCACCCATATGCATCGACAATTTCCTGAAATGCACTTGTAAAACGATTTGTCCTGAAAAATGTGGGAGGGGATTCTGGAGCATCCATCTCATGAAATATGATTCCAACTTGTGAGTTGCTATCATACGTTGCACGTTGCAGAGCCTCCTGAATCTGTAAAAGAGCAAATAATGTTGATTTTAGAAAGCAGAAAATGACTACACTTGAAACACATAACAATGAATTGACGAACTAGGTCACCAGACAAGACCAAAATGAAGAGATTAAAGTGAACTGCATAGCAATTAACCTTAGCCTTTGCAAATATTGGGCACCAACCCTCTCCAACAAGACATTTTTTTGTGACATCAAAGTTCAGCATATTCAATGTGTCATATATAGCTTTCTCCCTCCGTACCTGAAAAGCATAGGAAACATAATAAGTTTTTTCACTAGTTTAATGAAACCTAAAATCTTCAAGCCTTACTCTCAAGTCTGTTTCACAGGCAAACATAGAGCCATAATACCAATCTTCATTTCTTAGTAAATTAAACTGCAACATACCATGCTCATCCATTTGTTTAAGTGAAATTGAATGGAGCTAAGAGCTTTGTTTCGGTGATTGTAACCAGCATCCAAGGTTGTTTCTATTTCAGAAAGGCGAGACAGAACCTGAAACCAAGAAAAACACTTTCATCCAGGTACTCTCTTCAATTGAACAAGTACATAAGTCTGCCAAGTTTCCTGAAATCCACTTACCTCTTGACTTATTTGTCTTTGCTTGGTTACATCTTCAGGAACAGGATAGCAGTTAGCACCAAATGCCTCACAGATTTTCAGAATCTTCATTCTAGCCTGCTCTCCAGAGAAAAAAACCACGAACACTGTCTTCTCAACCTGCAAGATCAAATACGAAAGAAGCAGTCAGAGACTGTTCAAGAACAAGCTTCCACAAAACTACAAAAAAACAGATGAATTTCAACAACAAATTTGCGATGGATAATTCTATAAGAAGAAAAAGAATTTGGGCAGTAGATTTGATTTTGATGGAAAAATGGGTACCATTTCAGATGTTACAGGATCAACTATATCTTCATTAGCTGGCGCCTGATTAAAAAGCATGTTTCCTCTTGTGGCACGGAACAGCATCCTCTCGAATATTTGCCCTTTTGACTTGCAAATTATGCCACTAATAAATCTTACACGAGACTGCTCCATTGTCTCAGGCCTCATTTCCTGAAAGCCAACAGTGTTCCACATAAGATAATTAAGTTAAGAAAAATCGCTACAACAGTAGTGCCAGTTAAGTGCACATAAAGTCCAATGCGACAATGCATGAAATACCTTCTCTAGTAAGGACACTGTGTCAATATAGTCCCCATTTGAATGAATATTTTCATCCAACTCTCTATCCTCCACGACGACAGGACTCTTTCCTGAGACAAGAAAACCACCTGACTGGCGGCGGCACCACAGAGTAAAACAAAGCAATCAATATCCCTTCAAGGAGATTAAAACAGCAACAAACACAAGCAAGCCTTTTTTCCTTCAATGTTGTTAAGCTAGAATTATTCTAGCACTGTGCTATATTGAGGATTCTTAAGCCCAAGGTCCACTGGGGCTGGACTTGAGTCCCATAAAGCCTCTCTTTGTACCTTCATTTTCAAAATGATATTAGAAAGCAAAAGTTTTCAATGCCTATCCAAGATTAACACAGCAGTCTGTGAAACATAGTCTAATCAGAGAGAGTTTTAACCATTCATTCAAAGATACCAACAAAAAAAGTTCATCCAATCTTCAGACTTCAATTAGCCCACACATCTCATGTATGACAAACAATGGCCACATTAATACTTCAACCTAATTATGAAACTGGCCAGTTAAGCACCAATTATACGAGGCAAATATAGCTTTACAGGAACAGCCTATAGCCCTGGTCCATTTAAGAAAAACAATACGCCAATCTACCTCCATTGAAGCTCAAATACAGCATCTATACAGGTAAATCCAGAAGAGAAGATTCCAGCAATAAATTCTAGCCTACATAACTAGGCAAGCAAGAAATTTACCAAAGGAGGACATGCCTCTGTCGTACTTAATATCATAATCCATTTACTGTTGCAAAATTCCCCAAAGAAGCTAGGTTTTAAAGATATCCTAACTTGGACAATTAATTGATTCGACAATGCAAAAGGATGAAAGCACATATGGAAATAAAGGTAGCTAGTTGGTCCTTCAAACAAAGCCAGAGTGAGGAAGGAGAAAGGAAAGTACCTTTTGCAAAACCATTTTAAACTCCAGAAGCTCATTATAGGCCTGTCGAAGTTTCTCGCTATTTGCATTCATCTCATTTAGCTCATGTTCATGTTCAGCAAGTTGGATCTGTGGTCAAACATCACATACAGCATATCAATTGAATTATCTGACCAGGAATGCAAAATCTCGAGGCAAAGCCTAGCAAGCAGGAAAAGTGACAGTACAGAATATGAACCTCTAAGTCCTCCAACTCGACATCTGGTTGTGTTGCTGAGTGCAGGGAAGATGCTAGACCAGCCTTACTGATCTGATCTTTGAAAAAGCGCAATTTTCTTGACATCTCTCCACATCGTTTCACCTGCCATTGGCATTCCAAAAGAAAGAAGTTCAGAGACGTTTCCTCTGGATGGTAATGTAATTTTTTGGCAAAATTTGAAGCCCTTTTGTGCATTACAAAAGTATGTCAACACAGGTGCAGAGGTACCTGATTAACAAAAGTTCTCTGGAAAGGACTTCTATCGGCATTGAGCTGCAAAAGGGAAACATCATTGAGCAGTAGCAGGTATATATTGCTTACCAGTGTAATTATCTTAACTCCTATAAAACTACAAAACTTTGATCTGCATTTCTCTTTCTTCATCAGTCGGTTTATGGAATTTAACCAGATCCAAGAAAATCAAAATGGCAGACTTTTTTTTTATTTGGGGGAGGGGGGGAGGAGGGGGCAGGCAGGGAGAAGAAAAGGCACGATATGATTGATAATTTGCTTTGGCAATAATCTCTGGAAGAATGAGATATCATGGCATTTCTTTGCCTCAATCTGCTTCTTACAAGTAAAGATCTATATATTGCCAACAAAACATATATTCGACATCAAAGAAGACTAACTCCACAGAAATTAGCTAGGAAGTGAAATAACTAAGGTTCGATCAGTGACCTCATTTTCGCCCAGGATTTTCATCAATCAACAGTTCTCTCAAGCTGCAGAACCCCATTTTATCATTTCCCTCTTAGTCTCTCATTTTCTTTCCCACAGAAGTTATTCCCTAAAATCCTAGTAATCTCAGGGTCTTCTGTTTCTTTTCAATCTATGTTCAGTCCATCGTTTCTTCCAATTTTCCATGCGCCTACATGGCCAAGAGTTAGTGACTCCATCACCAATTGATTACATGAGAAGCTTGACGCTGCTTGAGAGTACTTCTCTCATCCTCATCACTAGCTTGTACTTAATGAGACCTCCCAATGCATGTATTAAAACAAGGGCATCTCTCATTCGGAATATCTCGAATCCTGCCAATGAGATTCCTTATGCATTATCCCAGGCCCTTCTAGGTGATCAACCTCCCAAATATAATCTGAACATCTCTCACTCGCCTCCACTTTACTGGATTTCCTGTTTTGCACCGTACTAACCGGAAAGCAAAATCAATGACTACGCGATCTAATGGCAACATGCAGTCCCCAAAAGCAAATCCTACCACATCGCTTTGCAACTTGACACGAAGAAAACAACCATTCAACCCTGGCCGGATCCTCTATCAGTAACTCCTATTCCAATTAAAGGAAGATTCATCGAATCTTCCGCCATTACCCCTTCCCTCCAGCGACAAACTGAACGCCAACTCGATCTAGAACGCGATATCAAGGAACGGCGGAGTAGGATGCTTACATCGCGGAATTGGAGGAGGCCGACCTCGCCGAGATAGGTGATGGCTCGGTGAGCGCACTCGAAGGGGATGATGAGCTGAACGAAGGTCATCTTCTCGGATCGCATCAGATCCATGGCGGGCAGGTCATCGAAGAACTCCATTTCTCCTCTCGCTCCGCCGAACGGAACAGAGGGTTTGGCCTCGGCACGAGGGAGGGGACTTCGCTCCAAACGGCGATAGGTGTCGCAGCTCCCGCTGGTTTCGGATCTGATGGGATGGAACGTCGTCGCCGTCGCGGCACGGGAATGGGAATATGAATGCGCTTCGACGTAAAAGGAGAGCTCCCAAGCCCGCGTTTTAGTGGGCTAATTAGGTTGTTTCTTTTTACGCGACAACAATTTATTTTACTCATTCGACTTTGGATTTATTTGCCTGCGTTGTCCTTTCCAGATCAGATGTCATGGATAAATCGTTGCGACTAGTGGCAACATTGCCTTTTCCTGAATTTGACAAGGCAATACTTTAATTTCTTTTAATTTACTAATCTAAATATATCATGTGTTATCGGGTATTAACTAAATCAAGTTGTTATAACTTTAGAAATAATTGTACAATTTATTTCTTATCGAGTAAAATGTCAAAGTGAAGAAATATGAATTTGTGAGTTACCTATTCATCCTCGGGGTCTTCAAATTTGCAATGACTTGATGGTGAGATAATAATGTTTGTAATAGTGAAGCTATTGAATCGATTTGTAAAACACTTGTTTGGGAGACTAGACATTTTGGTAAGGTTTGAGAGTCTTTCGGTTAAATAACACCACGAAGTTCAAGACTTGTTCAACCACAATGCATATACTCAAAATTGGCTTTTTGTACCACAAAAAAAGTACAAAATTAAAGACCCATAACAAATATACTCTTTATTAGTTTCATTCCAATATACCTGGCAAATTGCTAATGTGAAATGACATGTGGTAATTGAGTTGTTTGACGCGAATCCGACATGCATATTTCATCATTATGAGGAATTCGGAAGTCGATCCCAAAGAAAATGAACGAGATTGTTAGGGAAAAATTGAAGTTGGTCCTTTTCCCTCTTCCAAATCACCAAGATCTTATGATGTATTTATTTTTTGAAAAAATGAATAATTTTAAAAATATTTTTTCAAAAATTGATCACTCATAACTCTCAAAAAATGAATAAAAGAATAATATTTTAATAATTTATGAAAATGTATAGATATATGCTGTCGTTGATGATAAAAAAATTTATTGATTAATTATTTCAAGATATATAAGTGATAATTTTTTAAAATATACTTAAAATCATTTATTTTTTGTGAAACAAACAAGCCCCCGAGTAAAATAGGGTTTTTGTTAATTTTTGAAAGGCAAGAGAGACACTTGTATTTACCAAAAAAAAAAGAGAGAGAGAGAGAGACACTTGTCTTAAAGGGAAGCTGCAGAAGATGGTCAGGATGGAGAGACGTTGTTGTCCACGGCCATCAAGAGGGTGCTCGATGGAGATGAGATGAGGGAGAGTTTGCAAGACTTCATAACTTGTGATAGATTTGTCATGAGTGCATTTATTTACAAATAATTGTAATATAAGATTAGTTTGAGTTGAACATGCATTAAAATTTTGTGTTATAAAAATATATTTTGAGAAAATATATCACGGGAATCCTCTCAATTTACTAAACTTTTCTAATGAAATCTATTGTAATTATGTTATGTTAATGTGATTATTTGATGTGTCTATCTAAGAATAAAACTGCTATAATTCCGAAAAATTTAATCTAATCAAGATAAAAAGGAAAAAAAATATTTTTTTATGATGTCTCTATTTTTCTGAAATAGATCTGGACTTGATTTATATTTATTTGTTCTTAACATTTTTTTCCTCCTTTCCAATTCAATTATGTTAACGTGGTTGCTTGACAACCGAAATGATCGAGTAAGTTAGAGGATTTGATTTGCACCAAAAAGGAAGTTTGAGGACCCGATTGCAAAGGGTGCATAAACTAGAGGCTTAAATTGGAATATACTCCAAAGAATTGCAACTTCCCAGGAGATGAGGCCGGAGCTCATCTAGTGAACAGTGACGGCCCAGTCCAGATTCCAAAGGACGTAATTTGTTCATTATGGGCCAACGCCGAAAAGAGTATTTTGTGAAAAACTCGGACCAGATGGGTTAATCTGGGCCATCCGGCCTAATTACATCAAAGAGCGAGGTTGCGATTTTAACGAAGTTTTGCAACTTTTGCCGGCCGTACATTTCCAAAAGCCTTCCTATATATGTTGATAGAGTGACCAAAAGAAGAAGAATGTGAAATGGAAAACGACACATAGAATGGGAAAAATTGTTCAATCAATCCTAAGCCTATAGTGCCAATAGCAACCGAGTCCTGAACTTTTCGCTTTTGTTAATTTGATCTTAAATCTTTTCGTAAAATTTATAGGTAGTCGTTATGATAAATTTTCGTCGGAAATCGCCGATATAGCGATGTGCCACATTGGGTGGCTGAGAATGACTTGATTGTCATGTCGAAAATTATTCTGGCAAAAATTGAAAAGACTATATTAGAATTTCCCATGTCAATTTAATATTGAATTGACAAAATTCAAAAGTCTAAGATGGAGTTGGCATCAGTATTATAGGTTTAGGATTGATCAAATAATTTTCCCATCAAATGATAATAGCCAAAAAACAGTTCACTTTGTTTGAAAAAAAATGCGAACTGCCAAGTTGCTCGGGGATCGCATGGATTGTGAGGCATGGGAACATGAACATAAGACGATGGATTGGTCTATGCATGAACATAAGATGATGGCAAATCTTTTAATAGCTGTCGAAACTCAGAGGTTAAGGATTCAACACTATTTTCAGGTATGAGGTCAAGATTCAAGGACAACTTCATAGTTGAACATTTCTCTGGATTATCATAAACTTATAGTACTTATTGATATTGTGTTTTTCTTTTTTCCCATTCCCTTCTGTCCTCCTTTCCACCTTGAAAAAGAGAGGACAAATAAAAGGGAGGAAAAATGATGGAAAATTTTTGCATTTGCCAAGTTCATCAATTCATGACCGGTAGGTTTTGACCAAGAACGTGAAACCTACCCTACTAAGTTCGATTCTCAATTTTTGGAATTGAAAGCTGAACCGATTAACCTTGGAATCGGCATTGTATTGGCCGGTTCTAGGCCTATCTTAGGGTTGATTCAGGAATCAACCTACTACATATATATTTGTTTCATTTTTCTATTTAATTGCCCAACTAGTTAATGTAAGCAAATCGCATTTAAGCGACGAAAAATTAACAAGAAGAGATGGCAGAAGAAGGGCATCTACAGAACCACGAAGTAAAGCATGGTTCGAAAATACTGAACGAATTCGATGACAATTGCGACATATTGTCGAGCATTTTCGTTTGCGCGTGCAAAAAGGGTTTCCCCAGCACGCAAGGCTTATAGCCACGAGAGGGTTGGGGGATATTCCTGCACGTTGATGGAAATCCTCGAAATTGATTATGCTCTGTTGGCAGTGCACGAAGCTGAACATTGTCCACCCTTACCAAATCTATGGACGAAGAGCAATGCATCAATGTTCCGCAGGTAAATGCAAGGGCAAAATGGTCAGCCAAAAGTGCTTTGCGAAACCCTTTTTTGGAAAGAGTTCAGCATCAGCTTCATCAAGTCCGGTTCTCAAATTATTAACTCGGAAACCGAACTGCTCTCATTGTAAACAGGTGGAATAAGATCAGTTTGGTCCAGTTTTTAGATTGAATCATCGGCCCGATTACTCGTCGGTAACAGTTCCACTATACAAGAGTACGAATATTCCATAGGATGTCTCGTGATAATTAAATATGGAAACGTCGCATTGCGTCGTGAAAATATTTTACAATTTTAGAACGAAATTTTCGAAATTTACCAGCCGAGCTAACCTCCTCTGGCGAGAAACTGAGTTTTAAGGGCCCATAAAAATCGTCTGCAGTTTGGTGAAAAACCTGGGGTCGGCATCTCTTGTCAAGCTCAATTTTACAATTCGCCCCGTTATTCAAGGTCAAAAGGGTAATTTTACTTTTCTTTCTCTCTGTTTCTTTTTCAAATAAATCAATTCTCAAATCTTTACTTTTTCTCTTCTCTCCTCGAAACAGCTCCCCAGGAGAATCATTTTCCTACTGGAATTCAAATTCCGCGCTGCGCACTTCTTCACTTAGGATTCTACTTCTTCCTCCACGATCTTCTCGCTGCCAAGCATTAGCGGGTTCGTCTCCTCCCTTTCAATCTTTCACGAGTCGGCCCCAATCGCGGATGGTGGGAGAAAAGAAGACGACGGGGCGGGCGGGACCGAGGACAGCGACGCGGACCGGGGGCTCTGTGCTTTCCTTGTGGGAATGGAGAGAGAAGGGAGGCGGTGGCGGCCCCACCCCTGTGGAATTGGTGGCAACTTTGGAACAGGCCAATCGCCGGCCTCCGTGACGGCGACGGCTGCGGCTCTCGGGGTAATCCACTTCCCCCTTTATCCTCCCGTTTCCTTCCGCCCCAAACTTGCCAAAGATTCGCCCTCCCGGGCCTCGGTTTCTTAAAGCCACGTGTCGCCGCAGCCCCCGACCCCGCATCTTCTTCGCGGCCCCCCACCTCCACCGGCCCAATCCCATCTTGTCGTCCCGCCCTTCGCATACGAAAGAGAATTCATTGGAGGGTGCTATCTAGTTGATACATGGAACGGTAATGATCAACTTTTAATTAAAATATTGACTATGGACTTTTCGTTTCGAAATCCATTTAAATGATTTCCGTGTTTTGAGACGTTAATTAGTAAGTTCGGGATAATGGGTTTAGCGCTGATTTAATGGAAATGTGAAGCGCATATATCATTCTATGGAACGACGCAACAACGCCTATCGATGGAATATGTATATTAGATGAAGGACATTTTGTTCATTTAATGATTTCACATCAACATGAAGTGCTAAATCACATCCGTCGGTTTTTTTTTTGTCCCTTGTTATTCCTAGCGTTTTAATTTTTATATGTATGATACTTTAAGAGATAGTCCTCTAAGTTAAAGTTTCCTTACGCTGTCACGCCATGTACCGTCAAAACATGAATATGTATTTTTCTATGGGATGAATACAGCTGTCGAAATTCCAAAAAGTAAACA
This sequence comes from Melaleuca quinquenervia, assembly GCA_030064385.1. Taxonomy (NCBI): domain Eukaryota; kingdom Viridiplantae; phylum Streptophyta; class Magnoliopsida; order Myrtales; family Myrtaceae; genus Melaleuca; species Melaleuca quinquenervia. The sequence continues at coordinate 25,715,598 of CM057719.1, read as the reverse complement.
CGTGCTGTTGTCCTAATCTTGCTTGGGAAACTTTATTGCAATTGTGAAATTCGTCTCTCTTTTTCCCTCCCCTAAGCTTATAAGTAGATTAATTAAGGTCCAAGCTTTATTATGGGTGATGACAATTGGACAATGCACCATCTACCCTAAACTCACACGTTGGATATCGGCCTACGTTGGGCAAAACGACGACAAAGGGGGAATGGACAGATCGAGCAGGATTATGCCAAGCGCTGAACATTCCAAAGTAACATAGACAATGTGAACAGACGAGCCCGATAAGTCCAAGTTCCATACTGTGCCCCTTCGATCGCTACGTGGAAAAAAAAAATCTGCTTCTATAATCATTAGCCGAAGACCGGGGCTTGCATATAATTTAAGATCGTGGGACGGAAGTGAGATTCTTTTCTTTACAGGCGACGCAATCAAATCGCGTGTCGGGCGCGGCTCCCTATTCCACTTTCGCTCGGCCCTCCATCCTTTGACCGGTCAAGTCTCTGGGCCCCGCGTATTTAACCGAGTGGGCCCTCCCGGGGGGGGGGGTCATCAGTCCTGCGCTTTGTGGATTATCACGATTGCTTTCGTTAATTTCATAATTTATTTAATTCCCATCATAAATTATTGCTCTTTTTTATGAATTTAAAGTATTTTAAAGAGGTGGGCCGGGTCCGCAGGATCCGAGAGATCTTCGTTCGGGTGCGGGAAGTGGGATCAATCATCGCGACCTTATTGTTCCCACCCCCAGACAGACGGCGACAGGCTAACATTCTTGCCCGGTGTCGTTTGATTTCCCTCCAGTCCAAGAATCACGGCCTCGACATGGGAAGGCGCTGGCGATCGGATGACGAAGGTGGCTAAACGCGAGCCGTCCGATCCCGATTGACTGATTGATTGATTAATTGGGGCAGTCATCATGGCCGAGTGGGCACCCGCGGACCGCAGAGGAACTGCTTTTCATGTGTCCTCATTTTGGATCTGGAGCTCGCGACCTCCGAGCGAACTTCTTGCGGCGATTCCGTTGGTGACCACGCTTTGCGGAATTTTTTCTTTCGTCAAGCTTTAAAATGTAAATTGTGTACTGGGTGATCAATTTTTCGCATAATGTGTTCACTTTGTCCATTTATGATCCGTCGAATCTGCATAATTTATTGTTTAATTCGTCAAAATCTAAAATTCTCGCCGCGCGGCGAAATCTTGTATACATTGATCTCACCTGTCCGTTTCCTTTCAACATCTTATTTTGACAAATTCCACTGAAGTTTGGTGAAACCAAATGACTTACCTGGATACTTCTAAAGGGACCACAAGAGCACCGAAGCAAGTAAATTTTATGGTGTGCATGAAGACGTTAATGTTTTCAATTTTTTTTTTTATGTTTTGGTTGGGGATCCTTCACCTCTGTCACCACTGTCCCCTCGCATCATCATTAGTCAACATCATCAGAATACTCCACCAATGAAATGAACAATCACTTTATTCTGGACCCACCAAAGATGGGAAAAGAAAATAGTTTTGCTCGTTGCTCATTTCTCAAAACACAGCAGCAAAAGAAATGAAAATCATCTCATGTTGATTTTTATCGGGATAATTAGCCACATGTAAAGAATGATTTCCTTTGTCCAATCACGTAACGAGATGGAGCAACTCTTGGGCAAACAAGGGCAGAGATAGATAGGAAATTGATCTTCTGACTTATGTTGGGAGTGCTATTGTCTCATCTCAACCGTCCGATCTGAATTGAACAGTTGGAAAAAAAAATTAAAAAAATAAAATTCTTTTGACGGCTGGGATATTATTGAACTTTATGTCAGGAGATCCGGATTTAGATAGACACACCTCTTGTTTCCATTTTCTTCATCGACCCAAATCATCAGGCGCAGGTATCTTTGTTTCCATTTTCTTTGTGGTGGTCTCCTGTCCTGCTCTTGCTTTTGAGTTTCTCTTTTCTCTTTATTTTGGGGGGTTTATTTTATGTTTTTCCGGAGCACGAGGTTCGTGATGGGGCCCCGCAGCACTTGGCGAGCGAACAGGAGTGTCGCTGGTGCGGAGGAGGTGGGGTCCACCGGGTCCACAAATAGTTGAATCCACGCGACCGAGAGAGAGACCGAGGGAGTAATCATCACCTACGGTGAGAGTCACCACACGACTCATGCGTTCAAGCTTTGCCCTCGGAGTAAGCATTAGAAAATTCCAATACCGATCTTCACTCAGGCAAACAACGGCGGGTCTCTCTCTCTCTCTCTCTCTCTCGGTTGCTTTATATATCGAGACCAGTCTTCTTAAGGATCGCCTGCAAAAACATCTGATTTCTCCACTCAAAGCTCTCTCTCTCTCTGTCTCTCTCTCTCTCTCGATAAAGCTTCTCTCTTGAGTCCACGCATCATAAATTGGGGTTTGCTTTGTCCATCTGAATGCATGGATCCTTCAAGTGGAGCAAACCAGGTAACCCTAGGCAGTTGTTTAGCTCATCTCAAGTCAATCTTTCTTTGTTGCTTCCTCTTCTTCTTTTTTCCTTTTCTGATGGGTTGTGAAATCCCTGTATCTTCTAAGCTTTTTATGTAAAGAGAGAGAAGTGATCAAGAAAAATTGGATAGGTTAAGAGTACTTTTTTGTCTGCCACCACATAGTTCGGTCACAGATCCTTGTTTTCTCCAGACAGCTTTTGGTCACGTTAAAATAAGAGAGCTGTGTGCAAAAATGATTACCTTTGAATCTAATAGTGATCAAGATGCGTTATTTGGATGAAAAGTTAAAGCGAATCAAAGACAATGATAAGACTTCGACTACAATAGGCAATCGGATAGTCCTACATATTCATAAGCATCCAATACTGGAATAGGGATTTGCTTACCACCTCGAGAGAAGTATCGAGCCTAAGAAAAATATAGATGGGTGTTTTTATCCTTGTCACGCACGGGTAAGAATGTCCTTGACTTCAGCCGTCTGATTTGTTGTGTTTTTTGGTCATGCAGGAAATGGGAGCTCATTCATTGGAAAGCATGATGATATGCCCTAAACCACAGCAAGATCAGAGGAAGCCAAGGCCTCAGCCAGAAGAGGCTCTCAAGTGCCCGAGGTGCGAGTCCACCAACACCAAGTTCTGTTACTACAACAACTACAGTCTTTCGCAGCCCAGGTACTTTTGCAAGTCCTGTCGAAGGTATTGGACCAAAGGAGGGACCCTGAGGAATGTTCCTGTGGGTGGAGGTTGCAGGAAGAACCGTAGGTCCTCTTCCTCTTCGTCCTCATCATCATCCAGAAGAGGCCAAGACCAAGGAGGACCAATCTCAACGTTGGTCAACAACAACGACAGCAACACCATAAACACATTTACTACCTTGCACTCTCTAACTTATGATCGTTCCAGTGATAGCATGTCCCTTCCATTCCTTGGTCTCCACACTTTCCCATTTGGTGGCCAGCTTGGGCCTCATGAACTGAGCCATGACATCCTCTCCTATGCCAACAGATCGAAGAACGGCCATGGTGACATGAATGGAGGCTTTCTTGATTCACTGAAGCACGGGCTCGGATTGCTCGAGAACACCCAGAATAATGATAATGACATTCATCATCGTCAGAATCTGTATTATGGGTTTGGATCGGATGGGACGAACAACAACATGGGAGATCCCGTGGACAGTGGTGGTGCTCCATCCTCATGTGATCATGAAATGATGAGCCCTGCTTGTTCTGCAAGTGAAGCTCTCGGAGCAACATCGATGAAGCAAGAGCTGTTGTGTTCCGATAGAGAAGGCGAGAATAGGGTTTTGTGGGGGTGCCCGTGGCAGATTAGTGGAGATCAATATCACGGCAATGGTGTAATGGGTGATGTTAATTCAGGGAGGGGAAGTTGGAATGGTCTTGGTTCATCTTGGTATGGGCTTCTCAATAGCCCTCTCATGTAGTGTTGTCTCCTACGGTTTCAAATGTTTAAACCTTCAAAAGAATGGCGGTAGATTAGAATGTTTTCTTCTTGCTGTGCATTATCAGGCCCAACTGAATCATCTCGGGAGTTCTCCTTCATTTTTTTTCCCTTCTTAAATTTTTTTATTTCTCCTTAAAATGTGCTGCTGAAATGTTGAGTTTGTCAGAAATCGATCGGGAAGTAGCATGCACTGTCATTCTTCAGTGGAGAAAAGAGAATGAGTACGAGTTTGAAGAATGATTTTACATGGTCTGTTGAGTAGTCTGAGTTCTCCGAGACTTCAGTAGACTTAACAGAGTTGTGAGCACTTCTTTTATGATTGTTGCAGGTTTCAGAATATTGAACCGGGCTGCTGAATATATCTTTTTTTCTGTCTATCGATTGGTTAATAGCTCCATACTGTAAGTGACGGTAGACGAATTCTCCTAGAAATTCTATCGTCCATGGAGAACGGATTTTCAGATTGTAACATATTGTCACTACTTACATTTTATCACAACTCCTATATAAAATGTCATATCACGCAAAACTCAAAAACTTTACTATCCACTGGCGAAATTTACTTATTTATTAATCTGATAGTCGGCAAGGGGTTGAGCATCCTTTTCCCTAAGATCTTTGGAAAATATCCTTCATTTTCTATGCGGTGGGGATTTTTTTGAAGCTCGCGCTTGCACTCATACCAAGGTGGGTTTCCAATGTTATTTACACAGTTCACCTATATGATACAAAGGTAGATTACGCGCATCGTGTTAAGGTTTGTTCGACCACGTTACAAGAAAGAGAGGGGCAGTCAACTTTGATGTAAAATTTTAGTATGTAGCTACTATGTCGGATGAATAAATTATAGACAAGAAGTCATGGCATTTCGATTCAACTAAATATGTTTATGGGCTTGTCCTTTTATACATATATATATTTTAGGCTATCTTCTAAATATCAATCTTTTAGCATATCGTTCAACGGAACCATTCAGAGTGGATATTGGTCATTAAATACATTAGGCTATGGGTAAGAAGAGATTTGAAAATTCTCGAGAGGAACAATCTCGTTTGGACTCCTCGTCCACTTTCTTCCTTACATATGTCGAGTGTAATCCCACCTCCATCAATTTCCATGGTATCCTTTTCTTTTCTTTCTAGTTTTGTGGTTTTGAAATGTACCCCACATAGACGAGCCGGACCATTAGACCAGCAATCATACCTAAAATATAGGTGCAAGAGAAAACGATGGGTGATGCATCTTGGTTTTGATTCAAAGAATCTGGTAAATCGCCCTTTGAACATCGGCATCTCAAGTCCAAGATGTCGGCAACAAGCACTCTGGACGCATTAAATACACAGAACGCGACTCTCTTTGCTCAGCTGAATGGAGATTGGATGCTTCGCCTCTCTGGTTGAACAACAGATGTCGACGCCACTGCAGTACCACCCCACCTTGCATTGTTTTCATTTGGTTTGAATTTTATGGTCACCTGCCTAGACTTTAGGAGCTCTATGAGCAGAATTCTCAGAGACGAGGGGAGAAAAAGATGGTCACGGACAGATGGAATGACCGGCGCTGGCGCTATGGTTTCCTCTGGTTCGCACTTCAGCGTACCCGGGAGCATCACGCATTTGGGCGCTCGCTTTTGTGTAAACCTCTCTGCAGCTAGCTGGGCAGTGACATTTAATATTTTACTTGACAACGGGTCTAAACCTCGACGTACGATTAGGATCAGCTAGACAAATTATTGTAGTCATCATATAAGGAATCTGCATTATCTAAATTTACTTTTCGATCTGGGGTAAATAATTTCTGCAATGTGTGATTGATAATCTGTTGTGTCCCGGAGCCACGCAATGTTTTTTTTTTTTTATAGCGATTTTGGTTTGGCATGGCCGGTGCAGATGTTGGTAAAGATCATGCGAATCAATTTTGCTCACTCAATGTCAAGGGAACCATAGGATATGCAGCTCCAGATACTATTCATCATGATTTTGCTTCTGGTGATATTATGATATTGACCATATGGACGGCGAGAGTACTGGCGAGAGTACTGGTGGCTACTTGTTCCCTTTTTGTGCATCGCAGAGCTTGGCATGGGAGCTGAGGCATCGAATCTCGGAGATGTGTGCAGCTAAGGAATCCCCTTGCTCAGGTTGTTCACCAGGACAAGACCGACTGGCGAATTATTCGGTGACGAAATGCGTCTGCATGAGTATGCTAAGAGGGCATTGCCTGATTGCATCCCAGAGTTTGTGGAACAAATGATCCTGCAAGAGGTCTTAGAAGAAGTAGAAGAGGACACTTGAAATTCCTATTCCGGCAATTTATAGCAAGCAAGCAAAATCGAATTTTCCGGTCACCGTACTAACGGCGCATTTGGTAACTTTTATGTTCTAGAGAACAATTTTGAACAAAAAACACTTTTTTATTTCTACTTCCTAGAACAATTTTTGAGTAAAATAGATTGTTTGGTAAAACTATTTTTGAAATAGAAAAAAATGGAAATGTGTTTGGTATAGTTAATATATTTTTTATTTTTAAAATTTTTTTCTTATTGTTCATGGACGATCTATCGCTGCCAACCGACCCCCGCCACTGGACCGCTGCTGCCAACCGCCCCCTACCGCCACCGATTGTTGCCCTCGCCGGACTGTCATCGGTGAGTAGCGGCAGTCCGACGAAGGGTGGGGGCGGTCGGCGGGCGGTTGGAGGCCACAAGGATAAGAGAGAGAAAAAAAAAAATAAAACGTGTTCTTTAACAAAATATTCAATAACAAAAAGCAAATTTTTTTGTTTCTTATTTTTGTTCCAAATGTGTTCCCATGAAAAAAAAAACATGGTTTTTTCCGGGAACAAAAGGGTAAACAAACGTGTTTTCATTCTTTTTGTGTTCCTCGGAACAAAAGAACATAAACAAAAATGTTTTGAACATTACCAAACGGGACCTAAAAATTGGAGCGGCACGCTCAGAAGAATATTGTCACCAAAGACTGAACAAGTGAGCCTCTGGGGGATTTGCTTATAATCCTAGATGAATATATCTTATAGCTGAAGCGCATGGAAGCTCCTGATATGAAGAATGCCAGTTTAACTGTTCCTCATTTACAATGCGCAATGGAGTAACTATCTCGTCTGCAAAATTGCGTATGAACAGCAGATTCTACAGAAGACGCTGAACTTGCAGTTGTTTCTATCCTTGTGACATGCTCCAATTGGATCGTGGGAGGCATCTTCCTTTTCCAGCATCTACATTCGCTCATATCGACGAGGAATAATATTAATAATAATAAAACAGCAACTACGAGAATTATTTGCGAAAACAAGAGAATTGACACCAAATAAATGAAACTGGAAAAAATAATCAGACATGAAACCTCGGTTACAATGTCTTACAGTGTTTTAGCGCACACAATTTTCCACAAAACAATCAGTCAATTTCAATAGAATATACAAATCTTTAACAGAATTTTTTTATAATTATCTCGTATCGTCTCAAAATGCAATTTAAGGAACTGGGTTGCGCCATTGAAGTGACTCCAACCACCTCCGCACCAATTTTATGTTGAAAGGGGAAATTCTTCAAGACCTCAAGGCATAACCATCCAAAAGAAGAAACCCTGTAGTCAACGCGAAATATGGCCGAATCATGGTCTAGTGCAGAGCCCATGTTGGGACTATCCAATTTCAGGACGAATTCTCCAACACCCACACAGCAATCGTCCGCGTTTCACATCCACCATCTGTCCGTTATATAGAGATTGGAGGTCCAATTTCCACATTGATTTAAGTTCAACAGGCTCAAACTCGATACATAATTTCTATCAATTTATATAGAGTTTGGAGGTCCAATTTCCATGTTGGTTTAAGTTCAACAAGCTCAAACTCAGACACATAATTTCTATCGATTTTCATTCGCTTCTCCCAAGGAACGATACAAGGACGAATGTCAATTTAATTGCGCTAAAGCTGATTTCTTTAACTATATGCAGGACACAGCTATGCCAGTCAGCAACCAGGTATGGCGTTTTCGGATACTTCATTTAGATGATCGTATATGCATAGAATCAGTACATACCCCTGGAAAATAAGGAACTTCAAAGTTGTAAATTTCATAAAACGAGTAGAGAAAATCAGCAGCCATTTCATATGGTGAAGAAAATAGCGTAGAGTATCAAGTTTTCCTACAACAACAGCCTGCACTTGCAGCTTCTAATTCTAGGGAAAGCATTGTATACGCAGAGAGAAACAGCATAGACACAGCATTCCCACAGCATGGGAGGAAGGGTTTCGAGTAGCAAAAAGAAATCCAAACACCTAGGTTGCCGAGGGAACCGAGTAATTGAACATCTCAAATCCATAGTTTACGCAGAGAAACTAGTTAACTAGAATGACAAAGTTCCTCTCCTAATTGATATCCTTCTGTCCTAAGGCACAAAGTCACAATTGTATGCAACTTTGCATCCTGAAATGGCCATCGCCAAGACACATGTACTTGACCGCCTTGGGGTGGGGGCAGGCACGGATGTACTTAGTAACCTCAGTACTTCTGCTGTTGCATTCCTACTGCAAACTTCAGAGAAGATCCGAGCAATGACTCTGAAGCCATAATGGCTCCTCTTCAACTTGCTGGAAAAAGGGAAAAATATTCAGTGAGTAATATGTGTATGCACAAGTCTTTATTGCAGCAAAAACTAGCAAGCAAGCCTCACCTGACTAATTCTCACCTATTTTTGTGGTTTTTTCCAGAGTACTCCTATCTTCTTCAGCATGCTTCCATTCTTCTTTTTCAGCATATCATCATCCATGTCTTCAGTGTAAGGCGAGCTAATCCTACCTGTTATAGGATTGTAACTGCTGTCCAGAGACCCAGTTCTATCCATAAACTTCCCATTGTTCCCAGTTGAAAGCATGGCCGCAGCTGCCTCTGCAGCTTTCCTCCACTGATCAGACTGCACCTTTAACCTTCTTAACTCACCCTCCATTTCAGTACTTGTTGCCTGTGCAGCCTCAAGCTGCTCCGTCACTCTTGCTGCTTTCCGGTTGCTCTTTTCTGCCTCCTCCATCATCAAGCTGAGCTTCATGAGAGCCTCTCTCTCTGCAGCTCTCGCTGCTTCTACTTGTGCAACCACCTCATCGTTCATCCTAACCTTGTCAGTTTCCCTCTTCTTGAGGTCCAACTTCATTGTTTTGTTCTCCTCTGATATATGCTGCAGTTCCGTCTCCTTATCCATCAGATTCACTTTCACTTCTGATAATTCTTCCCTAAGTTTCTTCAGCTCCCTTTCCAGTGAGGATTCTTTCTGGAGGGACAGGGTGTTCTCGAGCTTCAAACTTAGCCCTTCATTCTCTTCTAGAACACCCTGCAGTTCGGTTTCTTTATCCATTAGGTGCGCCTTCAAATCCTCAATATTATCTCTTGCTTTGTTCAACTCTGCCTCCAATGCAGCCTCTCTAGCACCTGATGCAGATTTCATCTGCTCCATCAGTTCATAAGCACTCTTCATCTGCACAGTGCTCTCAGCATGGTCTTCATGGTGTTTGCTTTCAGCAGCTTCAAGTGCAGACCTCAGACATCCAATCTCATATCGAAGAGTAGAAAGCTCTTCTTCCAGCTGGTTGGCCTCTTTGGTCTTATGATGTTGGCCAGCTTCCAGCTTCAGATCCTCATCCTCTGAAGGATTTGGGATGTTGTTCCCGCCTGCATGTGCGAGATCTGTTTCAAGTTTGCCTACTAACCCTTCAAGTAAGTTAACGCGTTCCTTTGACTGATCCAGCTCAGAAGCAATTGAGTTGTAAGCTTCCATAGCTTTCATCCCATCCAACCTGAGTGCTTCCATGGTTGCTTTGGCGGTTCCCAGCTGCGACAGGGTTTCATTAACTAGTACTTGGGCCTGTACTTCTGATTCCTTGCAATCTTTAAGCTGGGTTTTCATGTTCTCTACTAGTGACAGAGTCTCAGCCAGATTCCCTTTCAAGCTCTGGAGCTCCATATTTGCTGATTCTGCATGCTTTGTTTGTGCAGCCTCAGATTGCGTAACCATTTCCAGTTCAGTTTTAAGCCTCTGAATCTCATCCACAGCTGATGCTAGTGCAGCTGAGTCAACTGATCGCTGTTGCTGTATAACCTCAAGCTCAGACTGCAATGCTTGTTCCCGTTCTTCTGAGGCTCTTTGAAATTCAGTTACATGAGACTCCTCAGATGCAGAGAGCTCCAGAATACGCTTCTGTGAATCATCAAGCTTTGAAGATATCTCGTGTAAGTGCTTCTTGGATTCCTCTGAATCTTGCAAGACTTTATTTTTACAAGATTCAGAAGAATTTAGCTGGTCCTTGGTTTTCTTCAGCTCCTCCTGAAGTTGTGAAACCTGAGATTCCAACTCTGATATTCGAGATGGACGCTTCTTCTGGGTCAAAACAAGGAGAAAGCATGCAGATGATTAGTTAAAAACCTTCATCTAAATATGCTAAGCAGCCACATCTATCCCACCTTCTTTCAGTGTTTATAATGTGACAAAACAAAAAACCCTAAAGCCTCAATCGTTGTTGAGGCCAGCATTAGCTAAGGAAAGATCAATGAAGATCAATTGTGAACAGAAAGTGAAGCATTTGCAAGCTGCTCCGGTTAATCTAGATTGACAAGTACTTGCTACATGGAACAGTAGAGGGAAATGGGTCGAGAGACAGTACCTCAGATAGCGGGCTTCTAGGCGACCTGCGCTCAACTACCTTAGGACTTCTTTCTTTCGGTGTTCTGGTGGCTTGATTTGAAGAAGACGCAGAATCAGATTCTGATGTGGTTGTCTTCAGTTGGCGTGCAGCACGGGGAGAGACTCTCTGAGGGACTTCTAAACCAGTCCTGCCATTAGAGGATATAAAGGTGCACATACAAGAGAAGTATGTCAGTGGTTGCAGACATGAGCAAAGAAGAAACAGTTTCTTCAGGCAGGCAACTTGACATATATCACATTATGAGAAAAATAGATTCAGGGGAAAGCAGGCTGCATATAGGTGCCTCCACAGAAGTTCATATTAGAAGCCAAGCATATCCATAGATTTAGCTTCACGACTAGGATAAGGAACCTACTGTGACATATGAACCAATTGTGTTATCACAAAGTTTAAGCCCAGTAAATGGGTGAACCCAGAAGAAACCTGAATTTAGAGGTGTCAGTGGTTGCAGAAATGAGCAAAGAAGAAACAGCTTCTTCAGGCAGGCAACTTGACATATATCACATTATGAGAAAAACAGATTCAGGGGAAAGCAGGCTGCTTATAGGTGCCTCCACAGAAGTTCATATTAGAAGCCAAGCATATCTGTAGATTTAGCTTCACGACTAGGATAAGGAACCTACTGTGACATATGAACCAATTGTGTTAACACAAAGTTTAAGCTCGGTAAATGGGTGAACCCAGAAGAAACCTGAATTGAGAGGCTTTGGCATGCATTGCATGGGGTCAGAAAAATAGTGTCATACTGGTTTATAATCACACATATCACAACCAACCCCCCCCCCCCCCCCCAAAAAAAAAAAGAGAACCTGAAACAGTAAATAAGCATTTGACAGTTTCTCTTCATAAAGCATATTGACAACAGTCATAACAGTTGAAGAGAAAAGCTGAGTGTATTCATAATGCTTGCCGTCAACATTTGATGAATCAAACAATTAAGCAAAGCAATGAGAACGCCTGTGCGCTGTAAATATCTCCACAACTGCACCTGTGGACTTTGGACGTCCTCACACAACATCACTTTAAGGCAAGATATAAGACAAACCTTTTCTTGACGCTGAATAGGCTTAAAGACGTCTTGAAAGGCTCGTTCTAGAAGCAAGTATTCAGAAAAAGGGATGGTAAATCTTTAAAGAAATAGACAGGGCTCATTCTCCAAAGGCCAGAATGCCGAAACATGAATGAATCACAGTTCACATCCAGCTCTAAGTTTCAGAAATGGTAAGAAAGATCGGTACAGCTAAGTCAGTTACCAAACAGGCATTTCGATTCTATCCAACCAGTAAATGTGAGAAAAGAGAAGAAATTAAAGGAGGGTCCAACGTTACCTCGCTTTTGGGGTCTGCATGGTTTGACCACACCCACAAGTCACAAAGGCTAAAATGGCAAAAACAGAGGATGTAATGTCTTCACAGCTTCAATGCTGGCCTGACCCACAAAGAGATTTTACCATTTCAACCACAAAAAGAAAAAATCTCACGAGAGAATCCAATGTGATGCCATGAATGGGACGTGCTCAGAAATCAATAGGTTCATGAGGGGCATGTGCATGTGCTCTCCATCCACCCATGAGTCCATAAAGCCAAAGGAGGTGCCAACCGGGGAACAAACTCAATGCCTCAAAGGCGTGCCATAATTAATATTTCACGCAGACAGTCCAAGAAACAGTCCCTAAATTAACCAAGCAGCGCTGCGTAATGTCTTCTTTGCCCCTTCAATGCTTTCCCGATCTCAAACATGGAGAGAACAGAGACAAACGCCCATTATTGCTGTAAGTTACCGCAGGGGACCTACCGCACAGAGACAAACGGCGACCCAATTACACGAAGACCCTCGGTCCTTTAATTTCCTATGCATTGCAATTCAGTGGAAGAGGGGCAGTTCGGTAAATTTCGCAACGACGGAGAAAAACTTCTCAGTTTTCGCCTCCATATCTGCCGTGAAAGCAGCGTAATGCGATGTGAGGTGTGTGGGGCTCGCTTGAAATCTTGAAGCGAGTCAAAAAGAAACTCCACTTTTTAAACATGCTGCTAATAATACCTGATTATGTCGGAGGAAAATAGTGAAAATTTTCCGGGAAAATCAGAGGACGTACTATTTTCCAGCATACGGATCTGAAAGGAAAAGCGAAGAAAAAAGGAAGAAAAATACCCGACCAGAAAAAGCAAGAATATGCGGATAATTTTTAACAGTAGTACTCTACTCGATGGCTTTTCGCTTCTTCCTTTTCCTGAAATGTGCTCGAGTTTTCAGCCGAAGAAAAAAGGCACGGAAGGCCAAAAAGGAAGCAATGTAGGCAAATGCTTTCGGAATTAAGCTACCCTCGTTCAAGCTCGCCCTCTGCAACCTAAAAACGCAAAGCTTGCATAGTGAAAAGGGGAGCTCAAAAGGAACATCATGAGCAACTGGGGACAAAAGTGAACCTGCTGAAATCCACGTACAAACCAAAACTCTCCACCCTTTGCTTACTTGAAACTAACGAAGACAATGTCAAAGCCATTATGCTACTTCTGAAGAAACTGCAAACAAGAACCCGAGTTTTTTTTTTTTTTCTGGGTATTTTGACCGCGAGGGAGGAATATAGAAAAGGGCCGGTGAAGCAAGGAGTGTCGAGTCGAAAGCATCGCACTTTATCAGACAGTAGATGGTTACCGGAAGCGAGAGGAGGTGGACCACGCTGTTCAAAGGAGAGGGAAACCGGCCATGGAAAGGAAATCGAGCTTCTTTGCTCCTGCTTCGTTTGGCACTGCTTCTTGCTACTTCTTCTTCTTCTTCTTCTTCTACTTTGTAGTGCAGTTCCCGAGGCGCTTTCGCTTTCAGCTATTTTGAATTTTCCGTTTTCGTTTTCTCGCTTCTTTATAGAGCGGAGTGGGTGAGCGTGGGAGAGGGACTGGTGACTGGTGACTGGCGAGATAGAAAAAGAGAGAGAGAGAGAGAGAGAGAGAGAGAGAGAGAGAGGGAGAGGGAGGGGAATCTACCTTTGTATTCTGAGAAATTTCGCTGCCCGACAAATCGCGCTATTGGGATTTTTCCTCTACATTTCGATCTACTGTAGATTTGTAGGATTGTTGTTTAAAGAATGGTTCGTCTAAATAAAAAAAATTAGTGCGCCAAGACTCCCAAAACTTATCGTGCAATTGAGTCTTACAAATTTTTAGAAGGTATAATCAAATCCTAACTTGATCACGCCAATTTATCGACTTTTATGACTTAATTACATTTTGATGATAATTTTTAAGATCGGATTGTATTTTTTTGATTTAATTGTACCTTCGTGATAAAATTCTAAAATTAATGGACATAGATTAATATCCAGCACATATCACATGCGCTAGTTTGATGACCTTAGTAGTTACTTAAACTTTTCAATTACTAATGATAAAATGATGAGTATGAAACTAAGGCACGCAAAGTTTGTCGTTGTTTACTACTCGACCGAGAAAATATATTTTGTTCACCACAAACCCCCCTAAAAAAAGTATTTGCGTAGTTTTTTGAGATATACAGTTAGACATTGCTTTGCATAATAATAATAAACTTCCCCTAGCACATGAGTGGAATATATCAAGAAAAAAAATAAACACATAAAAAAACTTCCTACTTTAAATACTTAAACATTTAACGGCAACTAGAATCTTGAAAAAATTTAAATTCAGGACTTCATACTCTTATTCCACATGAGATTTTGTGGGGCTATCGTCGATTACAATAAAAGCTCAGATTGGCAAATGATGATGCAACTTAATATTTACATGTTCTAACAAGAAATTAAAAAAGTGTAAGCAGAGGAACCTTAGGTCAAACAGAAATATCATTTTTGATATTAGGTCAAACAGAAATATCATTTATAACATAACGCGTGTGATCCTCTATTATTGAAATATTAGCAAGGTCCATTCTGAGTATTTTCAAATTAAACTGATTAACATAGAAGTCAGTTCACAAATCAGCTATCACAGCATGGGAAAATGGCCTTTTCTTGTTTCTTTCTTTCTTTTTGAACTCTTTCCAGTGGAGTTCTGAAAATGGCTTTTCATTCTTTTGAAAGGAAAATTCAAGCATAGTGGTGGGTTGGAGGAAAATCCGAAGGTTCACTCAAACGTCGTGTCGAAAGTGACAAGAGGAGCTTAGCCAGTGGGGATTTGAAATGGAGTACGGTCCAATGTAGGACGCGGGATTCCAGGATTTGTAGCTTCTGGCCAAAAAACTATAACAGGAATATTAGATGTATAAAGAACGACGTACCGTATTGATTCATTGTCCAAATTCGACAAGATTTTGTCACGACATCTAATTATAGATCAGTTTCTTTGAGCATTGCTCAAAGAGTACAAAAGCAAGAAGCCTATAAGCACTTAGCCATCTAAGCACAAGGCCACTAGCAATAACCCTCCAGCACCCTAGATGCTATTGTCAAATAACAGTTGAAAAAAAATAATTGTTTCGATCGAGAACGATCGGCAATTACTAATAGTTGACCGAAAGAAAAATAATCTAGTCATTTTCTGTTAAGATCATAAGTATTAGGAAAAAAATAGATGTCAATTTAGAAATTGAGAATATTGGGAGTATGCACGGTAAAAATCTCATAATTTCACTTGAAGAGATCGCCATGATATGGTCTATTCGGAGCCAATTAACGTTTCCAATTTGGCTCGCCTCACTGAAAACACATAAATCAAAAAATTACAAATCGATTATAATATTATAATAATTCAATATTACACCATTTGTTTAACTTCAGACTTTTCTAACCATACTTGAACGATTAATACTTCGTGTACGAGCTCAGTGTTACGTCTACTCCTCGTTAATTTATGTATCATTATGCACCAATATATTTCAAGTTGAATTTTCATTGATGCCCCTTTTCATCCCTAGCCTCTTTCTCCGGATCAAAATAGGAGTATATCATTGGGCCACATTGTTTCTTTAGATATTTACCAAGCATCGATGTGGATTAGTGGAGCAGCAATTGAGCATGGACTTAATAATATTTGTTGGTAGCACGCTATAAGAGCCCCACGTCTTTATGTGGGAATATCTATAATAAAGAGCCTAAGTTTGAACTTGTCAACATATCTATTTGAATCCACGTTCCCTTCAATGCTTAAAATAATGAGTTATTGATCAAGGATATAATGACCACCCAACTTCACTCCACGCCATCTCTCCGATATGAAACATTTATAACATTAGTCACACACGTATCTTGACATATCAAGCATTATATAAAATACAATTTAAAGTAAAAGGGGTCCAGATAAACTAGATAAATTTCAATTGAAAAAGGTTAGATGAGCTCGTATCATTGACCGTTGAGATCATCCGACCCATGGCGAATCAGGTTCATGTAAACGTCTTGCCGAAGCCATTTTTTTCTTTAGCCTCGAGTTCAAAAGATCCTGAATTAGTTCTGGAAGCCAATCTTTTATTTTGGTTTCTATGGTAATCCGTTTGGTCCCGACGTACGATCTAACAAAGCTCATGAAGCACGCTTTTTAACGTTAGGCCCGTGTCGATCGTGTCGTGAGTAATGAGCCTCCTACGTTCACGTCGTACGTACAGTTTGTCGTTTAGCTTGCCGGCCCAAACTGATATTGGACAAGCTTCTCTATGGCTCTGGCCTTAGAAAAGCGAAGAGCTTCCAGACTGATTATAAGATCAGAGCAACAATGAAGCCATCGTCAGGGAGAATCCCAATTTCTCCGATCCATGGTCTCAAAATTCGTAAAATCTAAAGTCGAGGGTACTGACTCGTAATCGCATGTCAAGAACTAGAACTGAGCACATATTGGACATCGGGACTCAAAAGTTCTAAGCCTACTTCCGTTTTTAATCCACCAAACATCACACCCTCTAAAATCTGATAACCGCTAGCACAGTTCTTCACAAACAGAACAGTCGTCTTTCATTTCCCCAATGGCGATACTGCATGGAGACTGCACCTCAGATAAGCCATCAGCAACAGTTTCTAAACAAACAGTAATAAGTTCTTCACAAACATCATTAACCAGCCTATATGTATAATGAAGGCTTATCAAGTGCACGAACACTACTGTAGCAGACAAATATGATACATGATCAATGAATTACAGGCTTAAGGGGGTGAGCTCTCAGCTTGGACAAGTCCAGATTGGAATCAAGCTCCTCATCCAGTTCTCCAACAACGCTTCTGCAAACACAGGACATGGAAAAGAACTATGAAAATATTTATAGGAATGGAGATGACTTAGACATAATCAATGGCGCTCAAGCATAGTAAAAGGCAGAAAGTGCAGCAAAAATGGCAAACCAAGTCGAATCCTGTCTTTTTCTTTCTGATTGTTACTTTTAAGAAACAAATGGTAAAGAAGAAAAAGAGGTTGAACTGAGATGGACTACGTCATTACATGTTATCACCCCTTATTATGTAAAGACCAAGCACAAGTTGCTGTACGCCTTCCTGCGGTAAACCAAAATGTTACTCATGTGAAGGGCTAAGTTTTCCAAAATACCAAAACCTCAAAGAGGGGAAATAGAGAATGTATACAGACCTTTGTGGAGTAAACACGTTCATGAGATTCATCAAGAATGATATTTGTTGCCTGGTCATAGCCCTTTAAGACCCCCTAAAGAGATCAAAAAAAAATTTTGTAATCATTCTCAACTCTACAATGACAAAAATAGAAGTGGCAGCTGTGAAACATACCACAATATTACGCCCATCATTTGTAATGACCGAAATTGTTTCTGCATACAAAAAATAACTGATAAGAGCAAAGCAAGGAGCAAAACTTGAGAAGTCAAGTGGAATATTTGTGAGTAGAGCAATATTCCTGAGTCACTTTTAGGCATTTAGCTTTCTCGTTTCAGAAGGGCACAAGTCAACATCAACTGAATTCATCCAACAAGCAAAGTCAAGTGCGACTAATGCAAGCTCACAGTTGGAAATGCACAGAATAGTGACACAAGTACTTGATGATCATATACTAGACAGTTGATATTCGACATGCTCACTACTTTTCTTGCATAGCATTTATGCAATCAACAGATATGTAACTATATGCCGCAAAACTGTCCATATGACCATATTAGAACAGGAATTGAAGCCTCCTTCCATTTGTTGATTATAAACTGAGACTAAGCTCAAGGCTCACTGTCCTATGCCCGACTGCAATGTGCCTTTTAGACTCCTATTCATATGTTTTAGGTTTCTTCTCCTCCCAATTGTCAAGGTTAAAAAGAAAATCAAGCAAGAAACCGAGAAGGTAAGTCAAGAGACATACGGTCCACGAGAGAATCGAGTCCTGGGCCAGTTGACATTTCACTGCTCCCAAAACTAGCAAAGGCCCTCTTGTAGGTCTGTTTCTGTACACTGTTCTTCTGTAGAAAAATGAATGAAAAGATATAAGTCTCTCAGAGACCGAAAGCCCGTCCGCTCACAGCCTGAAGATAGCATATCATTTTAGTATAAAAGACACCAACACATCCTCCACAACACTTTGAGGAATTGGAGAAGAGAGTGACTAGGAAGTCCAATCGGTTGAATAAACTCAAGAGACTGTGAAAGCATGAACTATTCACTGTTTGCCATGAAGGTACTCATTTTCCTTTCATTTCACTGATTCCAAGGCTTATAATAATGACCACTCAGGTATTTTGTAATTGCCAAAGTGATTTTCATTAGTGAGCAAAAAGTTGCTTCATTAGATTGTTACTTCCCAAAAAGACTCAAAGATATTCAGGGATTTGTGTGCGCCGTGCGCGTATCTATGTGAGATGTGAGGAGGACATCTTCTTTATGAATAATGTTTGATGACGAGAGAGCATTTCCTGTAGCCTGGTTTTTGCAAGATAGTATCACAATTCAGTACAAAGATATAACATCAAATTTATTCCTGAAGGACAATATGATGCTTCAAGAGGACTGGAACATTGGAAATACTTCTTATATATCCGAATTATTTAAATAACCTTCTGCTTATATGGATTGTCAAAAACGGAGTGATAACCAGCATCTCTCTAGGCGTATGCCTCTTAAGCTAAAAAGGAAAAAAAAAAAGCAAAAAGGAATATCTTCTCCCTTCAAGGCATATGTTCAACCATAGACTACAGAGTACAACTATGAAAAAAAAGGGTTTAACCACCTGTGCCTTCCAAGTTCATGGGGAGCTTGGCATGGACAAAGGAAGCATCTTGTAATTGGGTAAATGATAGATTCATAGAACTAACGATCAATCTGTCCCAATCTTCATGCAGCCTATGCAAAAGGCTTCAATTATAAGTTAGAACCTCATTCTTTTTTGCCACTATAATTAACATCTCATACACAAAAATATCTCCGACATTTCACTTAGCGTCGATTGGCATTTGAAGGACAATGAGTCTAGCTACAAGTAAGTTCCATTGCCACTAAAATGCAACAGACCACCCCAAGCACTAGAGCTGCGCTTCCACGACCACAGCCAGAACCACCTTCCACTAGACCTCACAACCACCTCGCATGCCCACCCACGCATCACATTAAGGGAGCACGGTGCCGATTCACCACCAGCTCACACGAAAAGCAACACGATCACACCGAGCACTGCTATTCCCCAAGGAATTCGTCGAAGGAGGAATTCCAATTTTTCTAACCGTAGTACAGCGCGTCGGATTCGTTCGCGAGTACGCACAAGTCAAATAAGCTGACATACAATTTTCACGTGGCCGCGGAACAGAACTGTCACAAAATGAGCCTGACAAACGCTCGCCGGACATGCTATCGACGTCAGAACATCCATAAAAGAATCGACGAACTCGAGTTACAGCAGTAGAGAGAGAGAGAGAGAGAGAGAGAGCTCACCTCCGTATGACACCGCCTAATAGAGCTTGATCAGGGTGTGACCATACGCTGCGCCGGCGAGAGAGCGAAGAGAGAGAGAGAGAGAGGCTGACGAAGGCGGAGAGGCGGAGACCTAAAGAGTGAAGATGATGGAAGTCGATGCTGCGCTAGAGAAACGAAACGCGCTGTCTCGCCATTCGTGATTGGGCTTTGCAAAGCCCAAATTTCCTGGCGGAGTCCCTCTTACGGCCCGTGGATCAAGTTAACCAATTTTCAAATATTGGACTCGCGAGACCAATCACATCATCTTACCGTTGATTATGAACGTATGTAATCCATACATATACAAAATTAAAGTATCTAAATTCGTATTCGCATCTATATAAAATACTACGATTCCACTAATTGTGAAAATCCACTGGCATGAACTTTCAGGATCTAAGGTTTGAATAATTAGAAATATATTTTCTTCAAAATGATAGTTTGTATCACTCGAAATAATTTATCAACGACAAATATTATCTTCATCCATGACAATTTATGTCCAAACACTTTCATAGGCGATGAAAATATCATTCATCTATTCATTCTTTCACGCATTACGCAAGCGATCACTAAATATTCCGTAAATAATTTATTTTTCGCGAAACAAACGAAGCTAAAATTGAGCAGTAATCACACATTTTCTTATGCCAGAATATAGATTTGCACCCTCCCTCTTTACCGCATGCGGGTACCTCTCCTTCGTGCATAAATGTTTTGACCACGACATATGTTATTCGATTTTTTTGAAGTATTTCCCTAATCGGAAGAAGAAAGACACGAAAATATTCAACTGCTTTGGTCCTTGTCTACGCTCCTAACACGTATGTAGATTGAATACTCAAATTAACCAGGATTTTCTAGGCATGCTCCACGAAGAAACAGCGATGATTCCGGGATTGTCATCATCGATGGCAATAACATCCTTCGCTCGTATAAACATATAAAAGAATACAAGTAATTATTTCGACTTTAATATATTAATCATTGATTATTCGTAAAATAAAGACAACTCGTTCGGTTAACACTCTTTCCTTCTCCGAAGCAGCCGACCAAGGCCGCCTCATCTGCTTCGCGACATGATCCTCTTTCTTTCCGAGGAGCATCCACGAATTCGTGTGGAAAAGGACCTCATCGTCAAGTTTATCATTTGCCCTTCAAATCCGCCATGAACGAGGGCGAGAGGTCCACGTGCATACCTGAAATCCCGTTCGACCAATCGCGGGGTTGCTTCTCTAGCCGCCCACGGAAAGCATGTTCGAGCAACTCAGAAAACTAAAGGAAGGGCGAAACAAAGTCCCTCCCCTGTCTATGCGTCATTTTGCGATTGGTCCCTTCTTCTTTTCTTTTTAATGAAATTGTAGCTCAAATGATAAGCCCAGTAGTAATCCGGAATTGGATCGTCTGCCCTGGGATATGGCCCAGGGCAGATCTGATCTTTAACTCACAGCCGTCCGATCAATCCGATCGTTGATCGGACGGCTGTAAGCTGCAGGTGGTGGAGCCCTACCTTCAATGGGTGTGGGCCTCATATTTTTGTTTTATTCAGCCCCACTTTTTAATTTTATTTAAAGAAAAAAGCACAGCCGTCCGATCGTTGATCGGACGGTTGTGATTTGAAGATCAGATCTATTTCTTGGTTGTACTCTAGGGCAGACGATCCAAATCCGTAGTAATCCAACCGTGTGATAACAGTAGTTCATTCTCGTCACTGTCTGATTTTACCACCTTAACGACCATTTTCCTTGCCGTGACCGATGCATAAATCACGCGGTCGAAAATGATGGTGCCTCGTGTACGTGTGCTTCGCAACGTTTTTCTTAATCAACATGCCCACGATTCGCCGTTTCGAGCGGGCTGAAATCTTTAGCAATTCTAAGCTCCGAAAGATCTAAAATTCCTCGCCATTTTAGGGTTTGTTTCCTTTTGGATTTGGGGTTTATTGCGTAAACGTCCTCGACGGATGAAGTGAAATTTGTTGAGGGGGCTTGCCGTGCGGGTAGCATGCGACTCGGGAGGCTGTCGACCAAGCAAAATAGTTGGCTACGAGGTCGGCTTGGTGCTCGCGTCTGCTTCTCTTGAAAGAAAAGAGGAGGTCACGCATTTTCCTTTCGTGACAGCAATTGGATGCTTTCCCGGGAAGATCAAATCTGGTAATATTATTCAGTATTTGTTAATTGTCCCTCGACGTTCTAAAATTCAACAATATAATCCCCAAAGTTAACTCCTCCCCCTTCTTGCTCGAAGCTCCGGCGGGAAACTTTATTGGTTATGGAGGATTTTTTTCTTTAAAAAAGGTATATCTAGATATTAGACAAGAAAGTGAGTGATTTAAAATAAAAATAAATAAATTGTCAATATATGGATTTGAAAAAAAAACTAAAAGCAAAAATAGAAAGGCGGCGGCATCCATGGAAAAAAGATGAATATCGTCGATTGGGCAGCTGAAGTGCGACCGAACCACAATTAGGACCTTGCCGACACATACGACTGATAGGGGTGTTCTTAGCGGAGTCTCTATCTCCATTTGTCTCTCTTTTCATCTCTTTCTTGCTAATCAAAGTTGTCTCTTTCAATAATCTTGCAAGATCCATCTTTTTCACAAATTCATAAAATTCCGATTTAAAAGCCGATTGTTTCTATGTTTATATTATCCACATATATATTATCCACATATATTCATTTTCATGGCAGATTTGCCTTGCAAACTTTGTCACGTGATCGGACTTCCAAGCTTGTTTGAAGCCAACGTTAAATTAAAAGGGGTCAAATTGCAACCAAATAAAAGGTGTCAATGGGCAAATTGCAAAGATATCAAACTCAATGGGCAAATTCCCACGATTTCAAACGTTCGAGAGGCAAAATGGGTAATTCGCCTGACGGTCGTCCCCGGAAGAAACGCGAAGA
The DNA here is from genome assembly GCA_030064385.1 of Melaleuca quinquenervia. Taxonomy (NCBI): domain Eukaryota; kingdom Viridiplantae; phylum Streptophyta; class Magnoliopsida; order Myrtales; family Myrtaceae; genus Melaleuca; species Melaleuca quinquenervia. The sequence goes on along the minus strand of CM057719.1, from coordinate 25,693,198 downwards.
AAAAAAAATTACTTGCCGCCCTGAGCAAGGACGGTGCCAACTTTGGAAGAGTCTAGGAGCAGATAACTGAGGCAGAATACACCCCAGATCAGCCTCGGTTGCTTTTTCTTAATTAAAAATTTTACTTTTCGTACCTATTATCCTTCCCTACCTTTTGAAATTATATTTTAATATATCTTAATTATTTAACGTAATCTTTTTAATAAAGTAATTGTCAAACGACGTGTTAACGTAACATAATTTAATCTTTTCGAAAAAGGATATCCATGCCAGTTACATTTTATTCACATCGTATTCTGATAATGTTCAAATCGTATTCACATCGTATTCTATTCATATCTGTCCTCGCAACTTTTGTTAAATGTTTTTGGATTTAATGGGAAGCACATGCCATATTAAATGCATCCTTAAATTATCAGTACCGACCTGTTGTTACCGTCAGCGGTCGTGTTCCACGGCCCATCCAGCATATGAACGATTTCGTACCATTAACTTCACTGGAGCACCGCGACTTTGGAGTCAAGAAGAAAGAACCAACGGCTTTACTCCAGCGAAGGAAAGAGTCAAGATAAAATAAAGGAGTATGAAGATCGTATCGGAAATTACGTTCGCAACCTCCTCATCACCAACGCCGTCCAAGTCGAGGGCAACCCTGTCATTTTGCAGACGTTTCGTCTACACGTGTCAGCAAGGCAGCACGCAAGAGCTTCCTCTTCCTTTCTCTTTTTTTATTTTTATTATTTTCCCTGCGTTTCTTGGTTGGGAAGGTGCAGAAAAGAAGAAGAAGAGATGTCCCTCGTCATTCCATTTCAAGCTATCGGATGTTATTTGGGTGACTATTTCTCCTCGTATAAAGTAATAAATCGTATTCGTTCACGAACAACGCGTCGATTAAAAAAGATATGGACTCGTCTGTAATCGCTATTCGAATATCGAGATCGTAGACGGGGCAAGTGAATTTCATTTACAAACGACGAAATCCTATGCTATGGGTCATTCGAGTCCGATTGATAATCAAATGAACTAAGGACCCTCCGCTCGTTTGAGGCATAAAAATATCAACCGGCTCATTGTTAGGTAAAGACCAACACTTGGTCTAGAGCTATTCGGACCGCGATGATAAAATACAACGAAAGTTTAGTATCATGTCGACCCCATCACCAACGTGACCCGGGAAAAGATCGATCCCATCGTCTCTGTCTCCCATTATATAATAAACCCCCCGGCTAAGCCACTTAAGCACTACGTCTCCTCACCACGATAAACCACACGCAGCTCGCGGCATGGTGAATCACTCCCTCACAACACACTGCACCCATCACAGCTTCTGATCTCTCCGGCTAGAGCCCGACCGCTCAATCGTTCGAAACCAAGGGAAGAAGGGAAGGAAAAAGGCTAAAGAGGATCGATCACCATGAGGGCCAGCAACCACCTGATCGGCCTCCTCAACTTCCTGACCTTCCTCCTCTCGATCCCCATCCTCGGCGGCGGGATATGGCTGAGCAGCCGCGCCAACTCGACCGACTGCTTGAGGTTCCTGCAGTGGCCCCTCATCGTGATCGGCGTGGCCATCATGGTGATCTCCCTTGCCGGGTTCGCCGGCGCGTGCTACCGCAACACCTTCCTCATGTGGGTCTACCTGTTCTGCATGTTCTTCGTCATCGCCGCCCTCATCGGCTTCATCATCTTCGCCTACGCCGTCACCGACAAGGGCTCGGGCGTGCCCGTCACCAACCGGGCCTACCGCGACTACTACCTACAGTCCTACTCGGGGTGGCTGAAGGATCGCGTGGCCAGCGACTCCTACTGGGGCAAGATCAGCTCCTGCATAAGGGACTCCAAGGCGTGCAAGAAGATCGCAGTCACCGTCAACGGCGTCCCCGAGACCGTCGACATGTTTTACCTCCGCAACCTCAACCCCATCCAGGTAAAAAACCAAAACCCTTGTTTCCTCCTTCCCTTTCTTGGGTTTTTGCCTGGATTTCATTCGACCATCTTTCAAAATGTTCTACCAGTTCGATAGCACTTCATCGTTGCACGAGCACGACTCCTGTTAACCCGTTTCAAAAGACGAGTAAGAGGAAGAACTTTCGTGCTTATCTACCCTTTAATTACAGTTCATCAATCAAAGTTAATTTTCGAAGAACAAGCTAAACAAACTCAAAGGATGAACACTGCGGAAACGACAAAGCAAGAAGGGAGCCGCTCCCTTTTTCCTTTTCCGCAATAATTGTCCAGACATCAGACACCTGTCCTGTTATTATCTCCACAAGTTAGTTAATGCCCTTATCTAATATTTTCCCGATATTTATTTAAATAACATTTGGCGCTTCTTCTTCTTTTCTTAAAAATAAATATTCACCCTCTTTCCATTCGTCCGTTGAAGTGGAGTGCAAGCTGGACGGTAGATCCCGTTAGGAAACTCTTGACGTTTTCTTGTGCGTTAGCGTTGGCTTGCACAACGATCGGTCAAGCTGCGCAAGCACCGATTTCAATCAATTTGTCGATAATGGGCGAGACTTTATTATTCAATCCCTCTGTTTTTGATGGATAGTTTAAAGATATGTTTGATGGGGCCACGTGGGGCGGTGTGGCTCGTCGGGGGAAGGGGTGGTTTTTTAACATGGGCCGATGATGATGTCTCCTCCTAGAAATGGGGCAGAGCCCGGTTTTGTCTGGCGTCCGATGCCCCAGCGATCAAAACCGGCTGCTTTGCCCGAGAAACTGGTTGTGCTTTCGTCTATTTGTCGCCATGGGTAAGGAGGATTACGGACAAAGGAGGAGAATTGTTCATTCACGAGGGAGTTTTTCCTTAGTTAAACCATATAATTTTTGTTGGGATTTCGTCCTTCGTTGTGAATAATGCACAGTGTCGTTTCCGGTAAAACGGGGGCGGTGCTGAGCGTTGAGTTTTTGAGTTTTGCCCTGAGTCTGGAGCAGCAGAGAACTGCATCTCCTGGCCCCTCCTGGCCTTATCTTTTACCACTTTTACGTATATTCGGATCACGAGAATATCTTTTCGGAAATCTTTTTGGGCGCCTTTGCCTCTTGGGCGAATAATTCTACTCATCTTCCTTTTGGCATCGGGTAACGTTGGTTTCTTGTTTGAGTAAAGCCCTTTCTCATCGAGTTAAGGTGGAGAGGAACTTTGCGAAGTTCACGTTTTGTCGCTTACAGGTAGCTTTCCTGGAGTGTTAACAAAAGAGGGACCGTGGGTACGTCATAAGGGATTCTTGAATACCCAAAACGCATGTAAAAAACAAAACTTTAGCCAAAATCGACGATTCATTTGACCCCGTCGCTTGATTTTGCAAATCTCTTTGGGGGACCACTCGCTCTAAGACCTAGACATTTACGTTGCAGGGATGAGCGCTAGTCCCTTTCTTCGTCCATAAATCTCGTAGTAATCGTCCAAGAATTTGTCAAGAATCTGCCTTTGCCATATTCTCCATGTGTCTAGCATACTGGACATGGCCGTCCTAAGTCTCGTAAAGACACCTCAATTATTGATCACTTTTGCTTTATCGGGTCTGTGATATCAGTCACGATTCTGGGTTGTTTCGCTTTATGTCATTTCCTTCTCTTACACGAGGACGGCCTCTATAATTGCATGTTTTATGTATTAAGGAATTCATTTAGTTTCGAGATCTCATGATGGGTCAATTTTTCGGCTTGTAATGTTAGCAGAAATATGGTTCCGTAATGCTGTAATAACGTATCGATTCTCGGCAGCTTTCCTGGGATAGATTGTGGTTTTCGTGTGAATTTATGGAAGAGTTGTGACAAAATTTCTTCCAATTGATTTGGGCAGTCTGGATGCTGCAAACCGCCGACGGAATGTGGCTACACCTATATGAATGAGACCTACTGGACTTCAGGAGGCGGGCTAGTGGGGACAAACCCTGACTGCTCCTTGTGGAGCAACGACCAGGAGCAGCTGTGTTACTCATGCAGCTCTTGCAAAGCCGGTGTGCTTGCCAGCCTTCGGCACAGTTGGAGGAAGGTCTCAGTCATCAACATCGTCATCCTGATCCTCCTGGTGATCGCTTACGTGATCGGTTGCGCGGCGTTCAGGAACAACAAACGCATCGACAATGACGAGCCCTATGGAGAAGCCCGGATGACCAAGGCACAGCCTAGCAGGATCCAGTTCTAGGACTTGCGTCGTTGGGTCAAGTAATTGACTGGCTCGTTTATATATTGTTTAATAGCTTTTTGAAGGGTTGGTTGTGTATGATGTGCCGGTGGCAAATCTTCTTTTCCTGATTGCTCTTCAAGGTTTTTTTTTTTTTTTTTTTTGGTAATAGAAGCAAGGATATTGTCGATGTAATGGTTATGTAGTGGCAGGAAATTGAATTTGTACGATGGAATGTGTAGGAGCAAGAGTGTCTAAACTTATTACTGCGATGACCGTGGTTTGTGACATGTGTATTCGAAGGATGATTGGATTTCTGTACGCGAGCGGTCTTGCGGCGAGCTTGTCACTTAGGTTTCTGTTTTGTACTTGGAGATGAGCTGGGAATGAAATGCTTTCGTCTGAAACTACCCAGGTTTTCCACGAAGAAATAAGTATAAATCGTTGGGCGTTCCGCACTTTACGAGTGCCAAAGGACTCCATTTGTAAAGCATTTATCACTGACGAAGAGGGAGAGAAATGGGTTCTGAGAAGAAGAGGGTATGGAGCGGAGAGACACCGTTTAACGCGGGAAAGCCTACATCGTCTCGGAAGGATGAATCACGGTACATGGGAGGCTGGTCCAGCAGGCATTACTGCACGTGAATACTTAATGCTGAAGTTTACGCGTTCTTATTGAATGTATTTCCAAGTTCCAGGACAGGTTGCATCACTTGGCGGACGTTTCCATTAATTTCTATTGATATGGGATGGCAACGACATGAATTTCGTAAATCCATGTCGGGAATTGAAATTTACCCGATCAATAATTCCATTGTTTCACCTCTTGCATCTCCACATGTACATGTATGCGCGAGCGCATCTACAGTTGTTTTTATGCATGCTTTCAGAAAGCAACTAGAGGATCTTCTTCAGGAACCCATTTAGTTTCAAGATCTCATGATGAGTCTATTGTCCGACTCGTAGTGGTAGCAGAAATATGGTTCCGGATGGCTCTAATGTAATACATCATTTTTCGGTGGCCTTTCTTGCGCTGAACTGTTGTTTCCGCATTAATTCATGGAAGAACATGATGAAATTTCTTCCAATTGACTTGGGCGGTCTGGATGCTGCAAACCGCTGACGAACTGTGGCTACCCCTATGTGAACAAGACCTACCGGACCCCAGGACGTTAGCTAGTAGGGACCAACCCGGACTGTGCCTTAAGGAGCAACGACCGGGAGCAGCTGTGTTTTTTGTGCAACTCTTGCAGACAGCGTGCTCACCAGCCTCCGGCACAGCTGGAGGAGAGTATCGGTCAGCATCATCCCTCCTACGTGATCGGTCACGCTGCATACAGGAAGTACAAGCGCATCAACAATGACGTTCCCTATTTCAAAGTCTGGTCCTGGTAGGGTCCAGTTCTAGGACTTACTTCATTCGATCATGCCATTGACTGATCTGTTTGGTATTGTTTAATAGCTTTGAAGGGTTGGTTGTGTATGATGTGCCGGTGGCAAATCTTCTTTTCCTGATTGCTCTTCAAGTTTTCTTTTTGGAATGGAAGCGAGGATATTGTCGATGTAATGGAGATGTAGTGACGGGAAATTGAATTCGTGGAAGTGTAGAAGCATACAAGTGTCTAGATATATTACTGTGATGACCGTGATTTGTAACGTATGTATCACAAGGAAGATTGGATTTTGTAATGGAGATGTAGTGGCAGGAAATTAAAGTTGTACGATGGAAATGGGCGAGCATAGTGTCTCGAATTATTACTGTGACGACTATGGCTTGGGACATGTGTATTACAAGCTGCAAGCTAATCACTGAGGTTTTCTATTTTGTCCGTGGAGATGAGCTGGGAATGAATTGGTTTCGTCTGAACCTACCCAGGTTTTCCACGAAGAACAAGTATAAATCATCGGGCGTTCGGCACTTAACAAGCGCCAAATCACTCCATTTGTAGACTCTTATCAGTGACAAAAAGGGCGAGAAGAAAGCAATGGCTTCTCAGAAGACGATGGCATGGAGCAGAGCGAGACCATACAACAGGGCAACCCCCTCATCGTCTTGGAAGGATGAATAACTGTCCATGGGAGGCTGGCTCAACAGGCATTGGTGCACGTGAATAGTTAATGCTGAAATTAACGCGTTCCTATCGAATGTCTACAGTGCAGGTCACATCACTTCTGGATGTTTCCATTAAAGTTTCCGTTCCTACGGGATGGCAACGACAAAGATTTTGTGAAGTGTTGAAAATTCATCCGATCGGCAATTCTATTCTTTCACCTCTTTCATCTCCACATATATGTAAGCGCACGTCTATAAATATTGTTGTCCGTGCCTTCGGAACACAATAGAGGATTTTCAGTCCAAACAATTTTTCTATATAGTTTTTACATGAGAGTGGTTTCACACATATAAAGAAATTAATTTGGATAGTGGCTGTCCGAACCATGCTCCTTCCTCACATCTGCAGGGCTGAGTATATTACATCGCTAGTAGACCTAATGACAGGCTGATACACCCGACGACTCAAGATCCTTGCTCCACAGGGATGGGTTGCCGATCTGATTTGAGCTGAGGCCTCTCGCTATGGTTTTCTTCATTGTTGATCGGAAGTCTCATTTCATGCTCCCCGGCACTCTTTAGTGTAGTCAGCTCGGCAGTTCTCTGTTTCATCCAATAATCAAGAAACATTAGTTTTCATCGTCATTAGTCCCAACAAAAAAAAAAACTAGGAAAGTTTCTCCGGGGTGTGAACTAGGAACATGTTAGAAGCAATCCGATGCAAGGATTCTCTGTTCTGCCAAGAGACCCGGTGAATGCAAATACTACAGCAACATTGTACGAGTAACAGCTTCAGGACATCCGTACCTCTTGTAGTAAGCTGCGCTCAAGTTCACGTACTTGCTGAATGGTCATTCCGTACCAATCGTCAATCCAGCTAAAACAGTTACGATGACTTTCTTTAAAAAGAGCTCTTTCACCCTATGCAAAGAACGGCAAAGGATTAGTTTCTAGGAAGTCAAGATTTAAGTAAATTTTTTTGGAAAAATGGTGAGCCAAGTTACCGAGAGCATAGCCTGTTCAAGTCGGTAACCAAAACCCCAATACGGTGCGTCTACAGTCAGCAACTTATATGCTGTCATAACTGGATCGCACTTACTCTGCAGACATTATCAGAATTTAACAACTATGATCAGTAAAGCATGCACGTTACCACGTGCAAAGAAAAACAAAGTCAGCACCCACAACACATTATTCACAAGTTCTTCGATGCTGACATCATTTAACCAGTTACAGACACTGCTTTGAGAAATGAACAGAAGGGCAAAAGCAGCTAAGAGCGGAATATGAAGAAAAAAAAGAACAAGCTCCTTAAAAACAGGGCAAATCAATAGAGAAGAGAGTCAAGGACCATAAAGAAGACACGTCAGAGGGGTGGAACGGGTTGATATTGGCCCAACCCAAATCGACTCGTTTAACCCATTTTGACCATTTTCCATGCAATACAAATTTAGTGACCTATATCCAACTCGACTATTATTGCCAAAACATTTCCATGTTTATTTCCCGTAATAGAAAATTCATGTCCAAACTGATGTGAAAGCATAGAGTGAGCGAGTGTAAGATCAAGTGAAAGCGAGAAAGAGTGACGAGAGAAATATTGAGGAGAGTTAGGTCTAAGTAAATTGTGAACAGTTTAACACCCATACTATTTTGGGCTTAACCCATTTATCGAATATAACTAGCCCATCTAAAACTAGTTTATCAAATATGGTTTAAAAAATGGGTCTATGACCCATTTTGACAGGCCTCCCTACTGCAAAGAAACTTAGCTATGCTGGGAGGCTGCAATTAATAAAGTCCACGGTGCCTGGCTTAATGAATTACCGGTGTCAGATTTTTATCTTGCCTGAAAAAGGAGATAAAAAGGAGATGCTCCGCTTTTCTATGGCTGGGAAAACAACAGGAGCAAAAGTAGCTTTGTCTGAGCTTTGATCTCTTAAGTATGAAGGTGGTCTGGGTCTCAGGAACTTATCCGTGTGGTATGAGCTTTTTTCTCCTAAGTGTAAAGGTGGTTTGGGTCTCAAGAACTTATCCCTGTGGAATTCTGCCTGCATACTAAAATGACTATGGCACTCGCTGCTTCAATTAGGCTAGTTATGGACTGATTGCTTTGCTGAACAATAACCTGCCGAAAGCCTCTTGCTTATGGAAAGTTTCAGCAAAGTCAGATAGCACATATGCAAAGAGGAAGTTGCTCAAGTTGAGAAATTTCTTAAAGCCTCACATGAAGCATATTGCTGATAATGGCAAAACTATCTCATTGGCACCCTTTTGGGTATTCGCTTGATAAGCAACCCCAAAAAATCCTCATGATTCAGCTTGAGGAAATAAAGGTTGAGTTACTGATGTGATTGCCGTGGAATTTCAACCAGCATTGTGTAGTACCTTACAGCCAGATGTGAACTCCTCTGATAGGGTGGTAAACACTGGTTCTTCCAGTGGTTCTTTTGGCTTTATAGAGGCTTGGAAACTTTTGGGCGAAAGTGGCAGGAAAGTTTTATTGCATAGAGGTTGGTTTGGTTCATAGCAAATGAGCCAAAGTTCACCTTCATTTCAAGACTGCTCATGCAAAACAGGGTGTCTATATTTGACAGGATGAAAATCTGGACTGCTATCAATGATACTTGCATTTTGTGTAATAAGCATGTAGAATCCAAGCTGCACCTATTCTTGCTGTTACTGCTCAAAACAGATTTGGGAGCATGCGTTACTTTTACTCAGACAGCTTATAGCTGCTATGGACTGGAATTTTGCATTTAATTGGGTGCTTTAGAATAAGAAAGGGAGGAATTTGAAGGCTGTTCCTCACGAGTTTGGAATGCTACTCCTTTACCACCTTTGGAAGGAGAAGAAGGAGAGGAATAGGGTGTTGCATGATAAAATCACTCTTAAGCTCACAGAGACACTGCTGTTATGCTTTCTCTTAAGGTTGCATTTGAAGGTTCTATCTCTACTTGGGGAAATTGGTTTCTGATGAGGTTAAATTATTGTGCAGGAATTGGTCCATATATATTGAGTAGAGTTTGTCCGGTGAATGTTGAGTAGTTCTCCCAGTATAATTGTTGTTTCTGCTGGTGCTTTACTGATGTTCTGAAGAGCAAGAATTATATTGATACTAGTTCATCGTCTATGGATTTGATTAGATGAGAGTACTCATTCGTTTATGTTTGTAATCGGAAGTTAGTCTCTAGATTTAGGTTTGGATAATGGGCCTATTGGCCTTTCTGTGGGGCATTGGGCTTAGTTTGACTAGGTTTGAGTTTGTGCCTATTGGCACTTAATATATTGCGGTAAAGGCACTCCAGCAGCAGCAGATGGTTCTGCTTCAGTATTAACTGATCTGCCAACATTGATGACAACCCAAGGGAAGGAACTCCGGCAGGAAATCCCCTAGTCATTTGTCTTGATTCGCCTGCCCAACTCTACAAATCGGAAGAGTCAGATTGGTTTAAAGAATCAGGGGAAGAGGAAGCCTTTCTTCATAATATATTTAGTAATGTATAAAATACCGTGAATGGTTAAGGTCAATAGTCTTTAGTAAGAGTAGACACTAGGAGAAAGAAATAGCTATCTTTATTGTATTTGAAAGTAGCAGTCATCCTATCAATAGGAAATTTGGGGAAAGCATTTCTTTCATTTGACATTATAGGAGGCTTTGGCAGCCGAGGAAGACAATAAGCTATTCGCTTGGGGTTAGCAATCAATAAAGTTTTTCAATCAAACAAGATTTTGTGGATTGATGATGCAATCAAGATTAATGTTATTTTCTTAAGTTTAAATTTAGTTTCATATTTGAATTCAGTTTCCTATTGTAATTAGGATTTATATTCAAATTAGATTTTCTATTATCACTAGGATTCCTATTCAAATTAGATTTCCTGTTGTAATTAGGTTTCTTATTTGAACACCATATATAAGGTACTTTAGGGTTTTAAGAATTATCAGATTATTATTATTTAGATTTTTGACACTTTGATATTGATTATCAAGTTTGAGAGAACGAGATGTTCCTCTATTAATTCTAATTCTTGTTTAGCCAATTTTCTATCGCGTTCCGGCATCAATTGAGATGGGTTGTATAGGGTGTTGCCCTCTTTTCCAGTAAAGTTTTTCAGTTATAAAAGAGTGAGAGGGAGACTCATGTTTGCTAACATGAGAAGGAGTGCATATAACCATGCTTCTTTTCCATATGATAGATAGCCAAAAAAAACTGACCACAGGAGTTCCATATGCTCAAATATAAGTTATAAATGGAGATATAAGTGGTACGAGAATTCAGACCTGCCAACCTTCTAAAAGAGGACCTCGTCCAGTTCTGACTGACTTAAATTTCGACAAATCCACATCACTGCTTCCAATTGCATAACTCCAATAATCTGTCGTATCTGAAGCTATATCAATGATTTCCACCTGCCGGGTTGCTAGTTGTTCTTCACTTAGGCTATGAACCTAGTTTTTACAAGCTTCAATGTTAGTACGTGCAAGAGAGATTAAGAGGGAGAGAGAAGAGACAAGACTTCATTCTACTTCTGAAAAGAAAGTGACATAAAAGGAGACTCAAATGGAAGAACTTACATTTTCTGATTGCCCATTGTCAGCCTTGTGGACAGTTTCAATAGTTAGACTGAACTTTGTAAAGTATGGACACTGTAATATGCGGACAAATGTAAGCCCATTTTACTGCATAATTTATTACAAGCATGCAGCTCTAAAATTATGATTTAGACCAAAGAAGCTACAAACTGCTTGGACAAAACTATTACCTTGAGAACTGAGGGACATCATATCCATTTGCAATGAGCATAAGAAAAAATTATCAGTGGTTGCTCAAGAAACAACTTTCAAAGAAAGGACGATACTGCAAGGATATGGCAACCTGTTTTACATCTTGGGTAAGCATTCCACGCTTCCTCTTGGAGGATTAGAGCATCTGCTGGTGCAAAAGTAGTCAACCAAGCAGGAACTTTGCTGCACAAACAAGCAGTAGAGAAAGAAACTGTTACTAAGGTAAAACACAATAAGCTTGAGATGTTGATCAGATCAACAAAATAAGAGAGGGAGGGCACCAAGCACTGAAATCAAAGCCAAGATAGTGGTTAGAATGAACAGAAATGCAATTAAGTACTCCCACCCAATAGTAAAATTAGCAAAAATATAGAAGCTTTGATACTCTACAACCTTGAACTAAACTGTGGTACTTATCCAGGGTTCCACTGCACCAGATAGATTCCACATGACAAGAAGTAGTGAGGGTGGATTCTCAGATTACCATATTCATAACAGTGCAAAAAATTAAAGGCTAAAGCCAAAGAGAACGACCACATGGAAACATGGAACTTCATAAGTAGCTGTCAACCGTATAAAGGATTTTTAAGTAGATACACAACAATCCAATCTCTCTCTGCCCAATAAACATTTTAGAATGAACCTCCTTCATCTAACCTGGAAACAGTAATTGTGACTATTTCAAGAATGAAGGATGGCTTCACAGCTAGAAAACTAATATAACGTTAACGCACGACTACCATAGTAGGAAGGCACTGTTACTTTGTGTAAATCAAAAGTCAAAATATAGGGATGCTATACTATCCAGCTATTCACTATTCTGTCCAAGCAGCGGCATTCTAACTAATGGAGCAATCATATATTGAGGGAGAACACAAAAGCAATGCTAAGGACCAAACTGATAATTTGATTGAGAAACACAGTTTACATTAAGAATTTAAGAAAAGTCATATAAGCAATTCTTACCTCTGCAAGCGATAGACTTTAGAAGTGTAATGACCCTTCCCAAATTCGCTGTTTTCAAAGGGTCTGCTCTCCAAAATATCCACCCCCTCGGTATCAGTTCTGCTCTGATGTTGCATCTTGGTGACCGCATACATCTGAGCTACCCGATACTGCAATCAAGTGAGGCATCATAACTTATTACATCGGGCAGCCACAAAGCAACACTAATATTAAAAGAGCAACAGATTTAAGGAGAATTACTTCTTCCAATGACATTGGCATGACAATTCGGCTTCATTGCGAAGAGGTGGGGAGTTAAGGAGAAACGCAAAAAAGGATAGGACTCGTAAGGCAGTTCTGACACACAAATGGGTAGTTTGAAAACTAAGCACCCTAGACATTGGGTCAACTCAGGGAGTGAAAAAGTACAACACAACAGGAACATAAGCTATGAACGTGATGAACCATCCTGTTCTACGGGGGATCCACGCCCTGCAAGCAATATTAGCAGCTGGGAAACTCGAAAGAGAAAAATAAATCCGCATGAGAATGGTCAACACACACAGATCTTATCGGAGGAAAACAGAGAGAAGGATACAATTCCTTGAGCTGAACCATCCTGCAAGGCCTCCCGAGACTGAATCCCCCTAAGCAAACTCCCAAAATGCAGTTTGTTACCCGGAGAGAGGCGCGTGACTGTGATGACGATGGCAATGGAAGCGTATGAAGGTTTCTTGAAGAAGAAGAACTTGGGTATAAAAGAGAAGGAAATCAGACAAGATGGCGTGCTGGGAAATTGCAACGCACGTTCAGACTTCAATTTAAGCCAAGCTCCATGTGTTTCTTGGCTGACCAAAGAACCGTCAAAGGTGGGAGCTTTGCACAATTTCCCTTTGACTTCGACCCAGTCCACGCCTTCCCTTCTTCTAGATCTAAAACAGAGAGAGGGGGGGGGGGGGGGGGGGGGGGGGGAGGGGGGGACAGGTAGACGCGTGGGCAAGGGACAGAGCGCGGCGCCAGAGCCGACACGGTGTCGTTGCGTTCGATGCGGGATACAAACAACAGTTGATCGGACTCCAGCCGGCCGAAGATTATCCCAAGGTAGAGAAGCGAAAACATCACCCTCTTACGAATATTGTAATGTATTTACTCCATTTTGATACTTGCAAGGATAAAAAGGAAACTGAATAATAACAATAGAGTTAATAAGATAATTTATTTTGTACCATCAAATTTTTTAAATTTATCGATTGCGACATAAATACTCAATTATAAAAAAATCCCCGAACTAATCTATATGGGGTAAATATATCTCGAATAAAATGGAAATGGAAGGTACATATGTTGCAGATGAACGAGTTAGGGTTTTTCTGGCGATACAATAAAATGAGGGTATTTTATATCACAACTGATAAAAAAAAATGTGAAGCATTTGCATTAGGTGGATCTAGTTTGCAGTTTTTTTAGTGATGATTGTCGATAAAGGTTCTTCAATCAACGGTCAGCAATTCACCTTTTTCTTTAGCATCAGGCCGAAAGTGGCTACGCCGGACGTCATTATCCAGCCGCCCGTTGGCGTGAGCCTAACGTTATTTTAGTGCGATGGTCGACATTGGCGACAATCGAATAACGACAAATTAGGCGTGACCCGTTGCGGTAGTGCTGTCGAGTCACGCCTCTCGGGTTGACCTTTGGGCTCGCCCTGGGAAAAGAAACGGTCCAAAACCGGCCCGGGCCTAAGCCCGATCCATTTACCAGCTCTCGGTGTTTCGGGTTGATATCAATATCAAGCCCAGAAAACAGACTTCGGCCCTTTGTGGCCTTTGAATGATGTCCAGCGTAGTTTCTTTTCGGTCCACAAAAGTAATGGACAATCTCCACGATGGGGACATGTGGGCCGTCTATGGCCGTGAAGTTTTTGGGTCAAGAATTTGGGCCATTCCTAGGATTTGGTTGTGTGGTTGCAGAGGGGTCATAGGTTGCTGATCTAGTCTGTTCTCACTCAGAACCGGGCCGAAGGGAGAAAAGATAATTCAGTATCGAGGTTGGGAATGGGCTTCCCATCTCTTCCGAGAGAACAATTAAGAATGCAAATGATACAGCAACAACAACAAAGAAGAGAGATGATCCATGTCGATTGATACAGCACCCCATTTATCACACACCGCTCGAGTCTCGATTCCATTTGATCTGGACACCAACGACCCAATCAATAGCTTGGCTGAAGGGGGAAAAAGAAGAATGGAGAATGACCAACCTCAAGCGGGCGAGAGAATCTTTTGCGGCTGTGAAAGTCTAGGATTATGGACTGGAGCTCTGCAAATCGAACCTTATTGCCACCTTGGAACAAGCTGTTAAGCACGGGAGTCCGGCCATGGTTTCCGAGAGGACTAACGTGAATCGAGCAAATGAAAAACGGTGATAAAAGAACCCAAGCCGAATAATCAAGCTCGCAGTGAACACAAGAAAATAATAAGAAGAGGAAGCAAGGCTACATAAGCACGTTCAAAGCGTGATGGAGGTGTCGAGCTCGAGCAAAAGGGAAAGAGCGAGGCGCGAGAGCTAAGAGGTGAGAGGGAAAGAGTGTCGAGCAAGGCCGAAGAGGCGATCAGGGTTTGCCTCTGATGAGCTGCTAATTCGAGCGAAATTGCGAATCTTGATCGTGACTTGTGAAAGAGGGCCAAGGCATGACAAAGGAGCGAATAGGGAGAGAGGAGGCATGAGGCTAAGGCTTGATTTATCGATTACAATTATTAGGTTTACATTTAAGAAATAAGAATAAGTACTAAAAAAAATATTCAGTTCGGTCCGGGCAGTTTGATTCTCTCTAAAATCGAGAACCAGACCGAAAATCACCACTTCCAATATTATGGAATTGGGAACCGGATGGGAATGGGACCAATGCTCTCAGGAACTATCCAGAACCTATCGATTCAATCTAGTCAAGGCGGTTTCGGTTCAATCGATCCTTGTTGCTCATCCTATAGTTGTGTTCATGGACTTCATTCATGTCTCATTTATTCAAGGAAAGTCCTTACATCACATGGTTTCGTTTTCTCATATTGTGGTAATCGAACGAGTTTCATCGGATTCGTGTTTCTTTTTTTTTGTCCTTCTTATATCATCAAAGGGTACGGGCACATAGACGGCCACTTGAATGGTCATTCAGTTTCATCATTTCAAAGGTATGCTGGCGGCTTAGTATCTTGTCCTGGATTTCATGAGGTGGTGTTTGGGATGGAGCGCGTATGACAAAAACAAACAATCCATTCTCGGGTGCAACGTCCAATCCTACATTGGATAAAGGAAAGAACTTGTGACCCAGAAGCGACCGTTTGAATGCTCTTTTGAGGCGTTCCGCCCGCATGAAAGGATCGGGTCATCAGATCTAGAATTACAGCAGCGACACCGGTCGAGATCCACCGCCATTCGACGACTTCAAACGTGCTTTCCCAGCGGCACAACGTGTTAAAAACTTGTTCAAACACGTACCGAACTTGTGCTGAATTTCGATGCAGGTGATCATGATTGGGCGTTGGACCCCTCCCTTTGCTAACTCTCCTAGAGAAGAAGACAGGTGTCCCTGATTAAAAATTTCCTGCACCATCATCAAAAATCGGCAGGATTCAATTTCCAGTAAGGAGGCATGTTGTTGAGCGTGATGGCGTGCCGCTACTTCTGGAGCTTTGAAGTTAACGCGAGGGAGGGCTTGACCACGTGGGGCTTTGTATTCTCCCGGGCACTCATGACACCGTGTCCGCTAATTCACCCCAGTCATCGGCAAAGAAAATTCTGAGGAATTTCTTCAAGCCATTCAATCTCCAACCGTTCATCCTTAGCTGTAGTCCTCGCTGCTACTTTTGCAAGAGGTCTTTGGTGGGAAACTGGAAGAGAGAGAGAGAGAGAGAGAGAGAGAGAGAGAGAGAGAGAGAGAGAGAGAGAGAGAGAGAGTGATGAGACCTTTGGCTGGCTAAAACCGTGTGGGGTTTTTGAGAAGAACGAAATAGTGGAAGTTGGGAAAATAGAAAGCTACAGTAAGATCGGAGGAGAGAGAGGTCTAGAAGAAGATGATGACAAACAACTTGAGGCCATTCATGGAAGGAAGCTGTTCATGAAAAGATTTTACAATCCTTAAGTCATTTAGTCAATGCTGATCCGTTAAGCTGCGGAAAACATTGGTCATATGTTGTTCAACTGGCCGTTCAGATTAAACCCATTTATAATTGACTGATGTGGCGTTACATTCCGGCAGGCTTCGCTTTAATTGAGGAACAAACCGAAAATTCGAAGACAATCGCACTACGGGTGTCTAGTCATATAAGTCTTCGAAGCAAGTACAGGGTGGAAAATTCTGCCCTCCATTTTTCTTCCCGTATATCAGTTTCCTAAGGGAAAAGCTAGGGTTAGCATTAGGCTGTGCCCGATCCACCAGGTTTCGTCGTCACGGCTTGAATTTATTTATTATCGTCTTTAAGATATAGTAATGAGGAATTAGGATTGAAACACTCAGAAACCAGCATGCCATCAAGGCCCAAGTCTTTACTTAATAGTACTCCGTTGACGATATAGTTTATTCATTAAGTAATGTCGATCGCAACATCGTGTTCTCAGACAACATTGGTCTGATATGCAAGAGAACCAGTCAAATGCACGTCTAACCTTAAATAAAACCCATCGAATAGGTGGAACGAATCACTGTACTTCAGCAACCGGTTGTGCCCTTTACGCAAGGAATATTTCTTTCCTATGTACGGGCGTGAAGTGCAGCCGAGTGATTCTCGTGTTTACATTGCGAATCGGTCCTCTCCATACATAGAACATGAAACCGGTCTTTGGATGATCCGATTTCACAACTATAATGAGCAAAACGATTCAAGTAAAAGTTTTAACGGGCTCACCACGGTGGGTTCCTTTCAAAAGGGAGGGTCCACACGCTAAATGCCATACGAGGAGAGAGAGAGAGAGAGAGAGAGAGAGAGAGAGAGAGAGAGAGAGAGAGTGATGATGATGTTAGTGGGAGCAAGAGTACAAGTTTAACTACTTCCACCGCAAAGTTGGAGTTTGGGAATTTTTCTAAGAGGTGGGAGTGGGAAACTTGTTCACTCCGGAAAGGAAGTTTCAATGGGGTGGAAAAAGGATGAAATCGGACCTTTTGTATGTGGATGGACTTGGAATGTTTCTCGCCACTACATTATGATGGATGATCGAAAAGGAAGAGGTCCTTTGTCGTTATTTGACAAGAAAAATCAATCTTCTATATTTCGACAGTCGATATCATATATTCTACTGACGTGACAAAATATATAAAATCAAGGTTTCTACGAATGTAACATCCATATATCTATATAAAAGCTAACGAATGTGTGAACCATGTGTTCACCTAATTTAAGAGAAATTACACATTCTTTCACAATGACTGGAATTATATATGTATAAAGCATACATCGTAATACACTCGAGTAACAATATTTAGGTTTGAACTAAATATATGATCATTCTAAACAATTTATTCAGTGAAATAAATAAACTTTATCCTTGTGATTTCCCATTAAAGAGAAGAAACTAATGCCAAAGTTTAACTATTACATGAAAGCTATTCTCGTAAGATCATGCCATTAAAATAGCCCATTATGACGTATAATCATTTTCTTGTGATGCAATTTATATAAAGTCATGATAACATTACGTTACGACGGTATATGTAGTGATGCCGAGTATTTCTGAAGAGATTGGGTCAATGCTTTTAAATGAATCTGATTGTTTTGGTGGATCGTTAGCCTTAACCGATTTTTACCCGCAGACCATTTCATCCACACATCATTTTTTTTATTTGATCTTGTTGGCGATGGAGTTGCCAAGGAAGTTTCTTTCAACACAAGCGCGACACGAGTTACCAGCTCTCCACCAACCTTAACCCCACCTTCGCCCTTAAACCCTCACAATCTCTCTCTCTCTCTCTCTCTCCGTGCTTTCTCGTCAAGTAGTTTAAGAAGATAACTAATCTTCTTTATTAATGGACTGAAAGTTCCCAGTGAAGGAGGTCATACTGTGAACTGATCGATAACCGCGTTCGGATCGCCTGTTAATTATTTAAGTATTCTGTACTTGACAAAATGTCGAGGCCATCTGAATGTCGAAGATCCCAACCCCTCACCCATGATTTGATCAGTGTCCAGAGATGGATCGGGTAAGTTTAGCTTTGATTGGAACTGCTGCTATGATGTCAAACGAAATGTGTCCAATTTAGCATTTTCCTTTTCCTCGAGTGGTTGGGACATGATGGACACAGGTGGTGGTTAGTCTAGAGACAATCATGTGTCTCGTACGTGCAAGCAAGCATCGATGATGCTTGTTCTCATCGTGCGATGCATGACTCTGCTCTGGACCGTGGAAGCATAACCTTAACGGGCGTAGGTTTTGATAGTGTCTTGTCTGAAGGAGGATGGAGCAAATTGCTTCTTTCATGTGGCATGCATGAGACTGTGCATGGTTGGGATGATGCGGCACTTGGAGGGGAAGTCCTTCTGCTTTATATTTTATTCAGAACGGCTTATAATGCAGCTGTTTACTCCATTTGGAAGGAAGGAAAGGAGACCATTCCCACTGCTATCTTCCCTAGTATTGACACAGTCATTCACTGTAGTTTTGCAGTGTGCGTAGCTAGCTAGCATCTTGAGGACGCCCATAGATATGGAACGACCTGGACAAGGATTGTCTGTTGTACACCATTGATGACGTATGGTAGACACTGACCATCTGATTCAAATCAAATAATCAGCATTTTTCCAAAAAAAAAAAAAATCAAATCCTTCCCCCATCGGATGGCCCCTCAATCGGATCCCCCGACAAATTAAGGAATCCGGATCCAAACGATTCTATTATTCATAGATCTTGATTGAGCACTTGAACCCTATATGTGAAAAGTTATGATGAACAACATCGAATTCTTTTTAAAGTAAATATCGATTCATTATTTCGGAAGGCCATTTGATACTCTCGTAGTAATACAACAATTCTGTATTTGTATGACCTACAGTTTCCACAAAGTCTCTTCGTTGAAGTGAACCGCCCCAAGCCAAAGAGTGGAGTTTATTGACTTTGAGGTACTTCGTGGCCTGTGTTCAAGAGCCGATCTTCTTCTGATTTACGTGGGCTCGGATATCGCCCATTACAACAAACGTCTCCTTTCAATTGAACAAGAAGAGCGATTTGATTGCCCATAAGAGATTTTGACACATGATCAAGAATGGAGTATCTAAGTTCAAAACATTTTGCACATGGCATTACATTTCAATTCAACCAACAATCATTCAATATTTTTCATCTTTAGAGACGCAATTTATGTCGGTAAATCGATATAACTTAGTCCATACGTGACTAGGACTAGTCACAGCAAAAGCTGACTTGAATGGATGGAAGGTAGGTGCTCAATCTCCAAGAAGGCATCCGATGGAACGAAGCCAAGGAGAGATCGCTAAGTGAAACTCCGTTCCAATGTCAAGTCCCTGATACCGATTTGTCAATGCAGAACGAGAGATGCCGTCACTTTCCTTCCTTTCTCCCATTTTCTTCGAGATTTCTTGTCGTACTCGTCAGTTGTAATCCAAGAAAATGGGGGGAGTGCTGATAAGTTTTAGAGAGAGTTTCGGTCATCATTTTATGTAAGACTTTCATTTCCAATGAGAAAGTTCTCGATCGTACTGGTCGCAATGGCGGGCTCAATTGGTGGTTGCGCAAGGACCGATCACGATGTTGGAAAATCGAAGCAGAAGTACGAAAAACATGTCACGCAGAAGAAAAGTAAATAGAGATGGTTTGTCCAACAATCGTTATCCAGCAAAGAAATACTTAGGTCCAGCCGTACATTTGATTAAATATAATGAGATATAATAATGACATCACAATTAGACTATAGATTTAAGCCCGTATACATAATGTGAATAATCTGTCTTGTGCATGGATTCCACTTGTTAACACATCAATTGCGGTATTGTCAAATACTTGGTACGAAAAGTTAAGCCATAGCATCACTGCTATAATTCACAAGTACAAAAAAAGAAAGATCGACAAGGAAAAAAAATTAAGAGTCGAGTAAATTTCTAATCTATACACTAAGCAATTATTTCAGCGAACTTGATTTCAAAATAAAACTTATATCGTTAAAAATATCAAATCTCATATAGGTTTCACGAAAGTCTTATCAAATTTGACAATTTGTAATTATTCAATGTACATGCTAAGTTCGTCGTGTATTTTCTTTCAATGCAAGAAAATCATACGTTATTGGACTCGAAGTCTTGGTTTTTATCCTTTAGTTCGTTCTCTTGAGACGTGCGTCGAGGGCAAATTAAATTTAAGAAGAGAGGGAAAAAAAAAGAGAAAATAAAGAAAGAAAGAAGTCCGCACTGGGAATTGACATTGTGTCATTCTCTATTTCACTAACATTTTCCTTATGACCTTTGGCCAACTTTTTTGCCTTATTCCGGAAAAGCACGTTATATTCTAGAAAACCTTGACTAAATTTTCGAACCTATTAATATTCACATCCTACCCAAGTGTCTCAACTCTTCAAGCAGACTTTAGAAAGAACAAACAAAAATAATATTTTTATGTGGTCCTCATATTCATCACGGTCAATTGGGCAGTTGTAAATTCACAAATTGATCAATTATATAAAATAATTATTATTATAATGTGCACAAATTATTGCGTAGAATAAGTGCATAGGGACTTTTTAAGTGAAGTGGGATTGGAATGTAATTTGCAGCTGCCACCGGGTTGGATCTAATAACTGAATTTGGATCACCCAAATCAGACGGCTGAATTATTTTTTTTTTAAATCAAATTTTTTTTTTCATAGCCGTCCGATTTGAATCGGACGACTGTGGAATAGATGACCTTACCTTTTGCCGTGGTCCGTGCTATTTTGCCTGACCTGAAAAGAAAGTTAAATAAAGAAATCGGCATTTTACTATTGCGAAACTGGGAAAATGACTTGAACATGACGTCGTGTCGTCAAGCCTCTCTTCACTCCTCTATATATGCACACGCTCCCTCATCTACTCAAAGAACCAAACCAACCCCACTTAGACTCTCTCTCTCTCTCTCTCTCTCTCTCTCTCTCTCTCTCTCTCTCTCTCTCTCTCTCAGCTTAGTACGTGTTGTGTCTGCTTTTGTTTGGAGCCAACTGATGGCCGTGCAAGACATGGAGGTTTCGGACGCGAGTGTTACAAACGGAAACGCGAACACAAGCTCCACAACAACCACTTCTCCGCAGTCTCTCTCAACTACTTCATCACCTTCTCCTCCTCCTCCTCCTCCGCCTCTACCTCCAACACCGGTCATTGTAAGCCCTTGCGCGGCCTGCAAGATTCTGAGGAGAAGGTGCGCCGTCGAGAAATGCGTGTTGGCGCCCTATTTTCCTCCCACCGAGCCCGCCAAGTTCACTATCGCTCACCGCGTCTTCGGCGCCAGCAACATCATCAAGCTCTTGCAGGTACGGTACCGCATCTTCCTCGATCTTGTGGAAGCAGCAACTGTTTTCTTTTCTTTTGTTGGATTCGAGTTTGCGCATGCCAAACGAAAGAATGGGATCCGACATCGGAGATCGCGTGATCATGCGGAGCTTTGACATCGAGAGGCTAAGTATATTTCAGGCCTTCGTCGCATTATTGACCAACACTCCCTCTGTTTCTCATCGATCTGTCTGCAAAATTATCTTCCAGCAAATAGTGAGATGCAATTTAGACATAAAGCGTTAGCTTCCGTGAGGCAATGGGATAGCAAAGAACGTGACAAGTCGATTCACATGGGGGTGGGGACTTGCATCATCCATAGTGCCGCCTTCAAAATATAGTTTTTCTCAAGTGTCCAGCATGTGAAAGGCATTCGAGCCATTTCTGGTAAAAATCAGGGCGAAATTTCTGCATTGCCCCTTGGTCATCATATTGGCGGGTCAACCTTCCGACAAAGCCATGATGATGCGCTATTTTCGCTATTTCTTTTACGGTGAAAACGTCCAAGAAAGTGGGCACGTTCTGGTGGCCACAAAAGATGGAAATTTGCCGTCCAAAAACTAAACCTCACCTACACCACGTAAGGTGTTCGTTTGGGTGCGTGATTCAGGAAGATCCGTATACCATTCAATCTGGTGGGGTCCTCCAAATTCAACCACATTTCAGTAGACTTCGAGAAGATGCCCCGTCTCGTACTGCAACTTTATCTGTGCATGTAAGCAAAGGAGATAAAGGGCCATGCAGTGGTTTTTGTGAATTTGCCCGTGTAATTTCGGTATACTGACCCAGTCAGAGAATCTTACATGACAGTATAGGAATGTCGACAACGTTATTGACCCACGTTATCTCTCAAGCATAAGAATTGCCAACGGAATTACGTCATGAACCTATTTATTCTGTGTATATGGTTCATGTTAAGACTGATCGATCTTGATCTTTATCAGGATCTTCCAGAATCACAGCGAGCCGATGCAGTGAGTAGCATGGTGTACGAGGCCGGGGCGAGGATCAGAGACCCCGTCTACGGTTGCGCAGGCGCAATCTGCCAGCTCCAGAAGCAAGTGAGCGAGCTCCAGGCTCAGCTGGCCAAGGCCCAAGCCGAGATCCTCACCATGCAGCACCAACAAACCAATCTGGTGGCCTTGCTGTGCATGGAAATGGCTCAGTCGGCTTCTCAGCCGCCGGCGCAACAATTCGTGGACAATCTGAACGTCACCAGTCCAACCATCTACCAGGCCAACAACAATGCAAGCCCGTTCCTGGACGAGACCAACGTCATGGGGTCCATGTGGGAGCCCCTCCTCTGGACATGATGGGATCGACTCTTTTATGGTTTTCAATAGTTATATGATATGGCTAGTCCTCTTAGCTCCTAGAACTTTGAGAATGTTTCCTATGAAATTCTCCTAACTCATGTGGCTAAACCACAGCTCCAGAAGAGAAGGAGAGGCCAATAAAGCTAATTTGCTGCTATTCCTAGTTAGGTATAGGGGTGTACTAAGTGTACTAGAGATATTGGTCCATAGGTAAAGGTATGAACAGAAGAATTGAGAGGGAGACGAGGAAGTTAGTTAGGATCGTATGGCCACTTTGTTAAAAAGCTTTGACAAAGTAGATAGGGTCCTTTTCCTTCTGATATAGATATATCGATGTAATATTGGAGAGGGTAAATTCTAATTATTGAATCTTGAGCCACTTTCTGGTGACCTACCACTATGATGATTACTTAAAGTTTTGATGTATTATCATGGCAAATTCTCGTGCCTAATCAGCTTTTGACCATATCATTACTAGCCAGTATAGTCAGCATATTTTGCAATCAAGATCCATAGTGAAATCCTCTCTCTCTCTCTCTCTCTCTCTCTCTCTCTTGTAATTCCATATTCTTTAGCGGTTAACACGTCAAAGCATGTAAAGCACATCTGCGGGATTAAGAGAAGGCACACAAAAGGACATCAATGCATGATTTGCTCTTCCGAATTCTATTAATAGTTCTCTCACTAGTCATACTTATCTAGAAACGAACATAACATATCCTCTACGGAACATAAAATATCGGTAAATAAGCATAATTGCTCACGAATCGTGCTGACGAGTCTCCCAAACGCGTGATATATCTCCTAAACATAGATACTCAGGAAAAATAATTGAGCTATCTATCTTTAGTTGGTGTTCTAAGGGCGAAAGTCTTGCTATCTAGGGGAAAGCATAGCTGCCGTTTTGGATTATTGTTTTCGTCGTCTGCTTCGGACCGTCGTTTCGGTACTCGATGTTCCCAACACAACGCGTTTTTACTGTCGCTGTCGAGGGAAAGTTGCAACCCTCCTCGTTTGAATTACGGTCGTAAAAAGAAGAAGTTTAGCGACATTCGCATCGACAAACTTGTTCCTCCTCGATGGCGGTGAAGAGGACAGCGCGTTCCGCTGGGGAATCGTCAAATGAAGAACCCCACCACACATGATGGACGCCCGCACATGTCACGTGCAGTGATGAGGTGCCCCCCTCTCCTAAAGCGACGCGACCAAAAGATACACGATGCTTCCAATCGGCTGTTCACTTAAGCGCGTTCTAGATAAGAAGGCGAAATACATTAAAGTTCTGATGTCATGTTAGAATGTCCGATAAAAAATATATATCAATAAATAAAGGGAGACCGATGTGTAAAAAGCATGCAAACTTGATAATCGAATGATTTCTTTAGAAAGAAGAAAAAACCAACATCTCGCCGTTGCTTTTAATATGATTTCATTGATCAAGATTTTCGAGTATAACTTGTCATTGTTATTGAAACATGTGCACCTCACATGAGGTGTTTGATTGTCTTTTGGGGAGAGGTGACAGGTCAAGGGCAAATCGTCCACTGTCGGTAACCAGTTCTACTCCCTTAAAGCGAGAAGAATCTCTTATAATCCCATACCCAACAACGCCCAACTCGCCATTATATGTCCGTGCTTGGAAGGGAACAACATCGATTCTCTTTGACCCAGTTTTGTTTACCTCCAAAAGTTCATCCTCCTCCATCGAACCGCTTTCTAAATCTCCTCAAAAGTCAACCGTTATCATCCACTGCTCCCACTATGAATACACAGTACACTATCGTTTTCATATTATAACCTTTACTCCTCGAGTTTTCTGTCTTTTGGTAAATCTCAGCTGCCTTGCGTCGAACTTGTTGATGCCAGGTTCACATGATTCCCTAGTGTGCATTGGAGACTCGAGTTGTATATCGTCTTCTTGTACGGGAATATAAGGTAAAGAGATAGTTCAAGAACATAGGCACACATCTAATGTTCATTATCAATTGGTGGCACGTTGAAAAGAGTTCGCGTGATACTTTTTAATTGTGTGATCGGTCACTTTATAAATTAAAAATGGATAATAATTAATCACGCCGACATATTTGATTTCGTGTCATGGATATGACAATTGGGTATATTGAAGTATCTATTTACGGTGATATTGACATTATTTAAATTATGTTGCTTAATGCGAAGGCCGTCCTTCGGTTTTCTATGGAGATTAGTGCAACATCATATCCGGCTTGGGACAAGACAATGGATTGGTTTGCTGGTGAACCACCAGCAACTAAATTATTGCTTTGCTTCTGATAAGGTTAGGTTTATTAGTTGAGTGTATGCCCCATGCTTTTTCTCCTCTTCAACTCTTGTGGATCCTATGCTAAGACTAAAGTAATGCGCCCTATCTCGGTTATAATGGGGAAAAAGATTGATGGAATAATTGTTCGGTACGCTCGTGAGGACATGTGACGCTCGTATGGGTGTGTGACCGTACATGTGCAACATACGGTCAAGGCACGCTTGAGGCAATGAAATTGCAGAATTTATTGTGATCTAGATCAGCTCACTACTGATCAAGAAGGTCCAGGCACGCTTCAAATCTCGCCCAAGGAAAAGTGGTAAGTACGTTATATGTGATCTTTGTGACAATGAGATGAACGGACTTACATGAATAATGCGAAAAATTTTCCAGGGAACAAAGTTTGTCTATTTATCTTGAATATTATAAGGATGAAATTAAAATTAATGTTTCTTTTTTATGAATTTCCTAAGATTATACCTGTCGATCCAAGCAATTTCAAGCCATAAATTGTTAGTTGATTTTCAATCCGGGTGTCTGTGGCTGTGTGTGCAATGCCTTCTGATCGGGAAGTTAATCTATAGAATATGCTTTGAAGAAGAGGATGTTGTCTATGTATATCCTCCTTTCATTATCCGTAACTTATTGGTTTTCTTTATTTTTGAGATGTCAACCTTTGTTTATTGAGGGTGCGCAATTTTGTTCTTGGCTATAATTATTTTTCCGTTCCCAATAATAGTTTTGGAATGAAAAATGCATTTGGTAAAGTAATTTCATTTTTATATGTCTAGAGCAAATTTTTTGTTCAAAATTACGTTTAAATAGAAATAAGTCTACTTCTCTATTTCTATAATAATAGAAACGGAAATAGTTTTCTCACTTGTTTTCATTCTCTCTCTTTTCACACTCTCTTCGACTCTCCTCCAGCTCATTGGCTGCCAACCACCACCGTCCGCCGACCATTATTGGTTGCTACCTCTCACTAACCACCAAGGGCACCACCATTGGTCGTTGCCCCTTGCCGTTAACCATTGCCATTACAATTAGTCGCCAATCATCCGACATTGTCGGCTGCCAACCCCCCCCCCCAACCACCATTGGCCATTGACCACCGTCGACCACCACCAGCCACTACATGTCACCACCATCGACCATTGCCTATCGCCGGTCACCAATCATTGATGGCCATCACCCACCTCCGCCATGGGCTACCTCCCATCGCTGGCCAACACCCACCGCCCCTAGCCAGGCATGACCCACCACCCCTCGCTAGTCATCGACCACCATCTGTCACTGTTATCAGTTGTCGGCCACCACCCTTTACCACCATATGTCGTTGGTCCCTGCCCTTCACTAAGGCCACCACCAACGACCATCGCTTAGTACCGTTGTGCATTGCTTATTGTCCGTAGTGATATCAATAGAATTTTTATATTATTTTTAAATAAGTTTCAGTTTCGAAAATAGAAACTCTACGTCATTATAAAACACAACTTTTTGTTCAAACACTCATCCATAATAAAATAATTCTGGCCAAATATCTATTTCTCAATTAGAATGGGTATCATTCGCGCTATGAGAAGCTGCTGTCCAAAGCTATGCGCGTAGCCACTGTAGCAACGTAAGACCTGGAATCGTTAAATACGTGAGGATATGTAACAAAACTTGTCTCTTTTGACTTCGACGTTAGTGCTGAATTTTCCAAGCATCAGTTGGTGATAAGACCACTTGGTAGACTCTAGGGTCCATAGCAGCATTTGTCCTAGTGGAGAACTATTATAGCTACGGTAGATATCTCTAGCCTAACTGCTAATGCATTATAAACGTGGCAGTGAGTTATCAGAGACGAAGATACAATTCAAAAATAAAAGAATTTGTCAGGAAATGAGATTAAATCCAACCGGGTCTCTCAATGGTCAATAGAAAGAAAAGCTCTTGATTCGAATATTCAGTGGAACCTATGATTAAGCACGTAAAGCTTCAGAGAACAAGTCATCCAGACGCCGTGCCAGAAGTGGGTAGAGGACGACCGGTTCGCACTCGGGCCTCGGTGGTATTTTGAGCATCTGGAGCCTTTAAGCTATTGCAGGCAGATAACACACGAGAAAATAAAGTGGTATCTGCGTATGAAACCAATTCTAGATTCTAACAACGAGAGACATGTTGTAATGGGAACTGAGACACTGCTTTTGAAAATGCAGGTTATGCAGAAAGTTAATCTAATTAAAGCTTTGTGTCTCGATGCCATGGCTTCGAGAGTCGAAAAGGAAGATATCTTTGCCTTGTCCGCACGCTCGGTGAACACAATCCCCTGATCTTTTCTCATTTCATGGTGGATGAGTTAACCGGTAAAGCAGCCGAAACAACAAGAAAGTAAGCCATTTTGACATGTTAGGTTTTGGTGAGTGCCCGTCGTCTTGTAAGACGCGGTGGCGGATTTTGTAAGGCGGAAAAAGTCCATCTTTCTTAGTCCATCTTAAGTGGGTGGATCAATTTCAAGCCTCGTGGCTCCAAACTCATAAACCTAAATAAGACGTGAATAAAAGTTGTCTTGTACTAGTCATTTTAATACAAATCTCCCCACCATAAAATTTATTGGGATGAAACGAGATGAGATCGCCGAGGTTTGTTATTCAAGTATTTGACGTACTTAGGTCAAACTTTTGACCTCAATGTCATCGAATAAAAGACTAGGATAAGCATATCGCATAAAAATGAGTAACCTCTTTGTTCTAACTATCTAAACCATTAAAGAACGACTCAATTTTAGTCTCAAGAGAGTTAAATTTGAAATACAGCTTTAACTTGGCACTCAAAACTCGAGCTCAAAACCCATCAAATCAGATCCAGCGCATTCCAAAGTTGATCACAGTCGGTAACAATCATATACGCACTTCGAATTTCATATTGTGAAAGTCTTTGGCATCAATAAGTGGTCACACTTAAAATATTAGTGAGTACGAAACGAAACGGCCAGTCGTTGTTTTGGACTGTAAGATGATCGACTTGTCGTCTTTGCCCACTGACTTCCGTGTTTCCTGGCTACGTTTATTTTAGTACTTCCGCTTAACTACCTGGGAATCCTGCGGTAAAGAGGTAGATATAATATTACCATACCCATGAGGAACATCTAGTCATTTTCTTTCATCACATCCCTTGATGATCACGACATGCATGCACTTTTTTAATCGCTAATACAAGAAAACACTTTGCCGACGTAGCAGTTACTTAGTACGTGATTCCAACACGGAGGAAAGCATCTTCAAAAGGAAAAGTTTCAACTTGCGAAGGAACAAAGTATTATCGAGGTGTAGTGTGGGTGTTAGGCGGAACAAGTACCACGTCGAAGATTTGGTATAAGGTGAACCAATTAATATATCCCATCTTGCATTGATTAAGTTTTATGGTAAACATGGTGATAGCGAAAACTTAAAAACCAGAAACAGTTTTTTTAAAAGTCATCAATTTTTTCAAAAATCTACCGGCATTAAGACAATAATAAAAAAAGCGAAATGGTAGAAATGATCGATGATCAAAAGGAGAAAAGTTTCTTATCGAATGGTGTCAAAGTATGATAAGATCTCATCAAGACAAATGCTTGTTTTTCTTTTTTCAAACGTAGTTATCGCTAGTGGCATCCTCGCTATCGTGATTGAAGGAATGTTATCGTCAACGAATCCGTCAGGGCATTTTCAAAGTGAAAATGCAGTTAATATTAAAAAGATGCAAAGTTGGCTATCGATGTGGAAAGAGAGGGACTGCTACAAACAACATTAAAGTAGACGCAAAACCAGTATGCATCGCTGTCTTTCTTATCTTTTAGGCATCAACAATTGTTTTCAATGCTTGGACGCCACGAATCATTCCTATGTAAGTTTAACTTAGATGACACCAGAGACGCGCACAAGAAAATCCCCTAATCCTATCTCTTTCTCTGTCCTTCGCAGCTCGCACGACGTCTCAACCACCGACCCCAGGCCTCGGCCTCGAACCGTAGGGTCACCAGCCTCGGCCAGCATCAGATGGAAGGTCGCTCGAGGTCAATCGTGGGGTTGTGACCTCTCGTCAATCATAGGGTCGTGCAAGGAGGTGTGAAAACATGGCCAGCCGATGGTGGTCGCGGCCAGCAGTGGAGGTTTAAGGTCATGGTGGTGCGGTATACAGATCCTGCGCGTGCGTAGTGGTGAAAGAGAGAGAGAGGTTATTTTAGGGTTTTCTGGGTTCGTTTTTCTTTTCCTTTCTGTCTATATGTTTATGTGCGAACTTTGGTCCATGGTGCTCCGGTCAAAGACTCGTATGCAAATAATTATAGCTAAAATGCAATGGCTGAAAGGTACAAGTTAGAAAATTCGAACATACGCCACAAGCATATCGATACAAAGAAAACTCTACACGAGCGCCATTGTCCAATACACATGCGATTACGTATCTAAATATAACTTAATAAAGGTAGTGGGAGCTAAGCCTAGAAGGGACATCACAAACATACATTCATCTTATAAGCTTAGGGTTAAGCATCTCACGATATTAACTGATATTTTTACGAATATATCATAATGAAGCTTTCTCCAACTATTACTTTTAAGTGTGTCTTTTGACGGTTAATGTCGCATTATAATAATCTTGTATTTTCATGAAAACATTTCATGTGACGATCCGCATAATGCGCCGGGAAATGCTCAATCCATCGTATCATGATGAATTAGAATAGCATACATTGAATGGAAGACTAGCGAAATACCGTGTAGCTTCGTATACCAAATTTCCATACATGAACATCATGAGTCCACGCGGATGATAAGGACGTGACCTATTCCCCGATCCAATAAAGGCTGCCACGGCAAAAGCCAAAAGATTCTTTAAAAGAAAATGCCTCTCTTTCCTCGCGATAGCAATGTGGAAAGAATGACGCACTCCACTTATACAAACAGTCAATAGTCTGCTTGCCTTAGCTCTTTCAATCTAATTGCGGCCTAGATTTCCATCTCGCCGTCAACATTCACGCATTCTTTGATTCTTTGTGGTGCCATGATTACCATGAAATCGTCCTTCACGAACCAACGATGTTTCCTTTAAAACCACTTTGAGCCGGATACATTGTAATTGAAAGATAGAACGTACGACATGTAAATGGAACATTTGCGCACTCATTTCGTCGATTAAAAATTAAATTAACGAAATAAAGTAGTCATAAAAAAAAAAAGGAGCCAACAGCTTCGCATAGGCATCCATAGTTTTGTACTTACTTCGGACCAAACCATGTCGCATGCGTACCTCGTGTTTAGACTTTCATGTGCTTCAGTCCAATGCATCCATAAAGCAAACCCACGTTTCAACCGAGTCAGCCTGGGGAAGGGATGAACTTCGGTGGAAGGAATTGCTTCATTTTCCCCATTTTCTTGACGGTCCAACCTGATTTTTCAACTTAGGAAAATTTTACGTCTCTCCCTCTGAAGGACCCACGACTTCCAACGCGATAAGGTAACCAAAGTCCCGTGCGATTTCCGGTCAGATCGAGCCGACTCCTTCCGCCATCGCAAGCTGTTATAATCATTCCTCAATCTAGATTCACCAGGCCCATGCGGAATCAGAGTCAAACAACAACAACGAGAACAACAACAAAAGCGCTCCTCAAAATTCCACCGATAGCTACCTAACGGTATAAGAATAGTCAAGAGCGGTCAACAGGTTTTGGCAGAAAAATCAGCTTCTACTTGAACCGTTAGGGAGAAAAGACGCTTGCGCACGAAATTGAACTTGACCCGTTTCGATTGCATACGACCATATGGCAAGTAATTCCGTTCGTGAAGTGAAAGATGGGAAAACATGTCTAAGCACTGTTCTCTTCTAGGTCAAATGCGTGGGGGGAACGTTCCCCACGATTTTCTTCAATTTCATCATGATTTTGCAGTTAACTTCTTGGCGAACGATCTTAGGGTCGGAACCCGATAGGAAGGTATCGAGCAATTTCCTTATTCCAACTCACTCGGAGAAGTCGTGGGGGGAAAAACGTGCGATCATGTGGTAGATTTCGTGTTCAAATGGAACAAATGTCTAGTAACTATCTAATCAAGGCTAAAGAGAGGAGGAGGGCTTTGTCGTCGTCGACTTTGAGGGTGGTTCCGCACATGGACATCGGCTTGAATTTTGCCTAATAATTCCAAGGCAAAGTTGTTATTGCTAGGAATTGTATCGGAGCACATGATTTTGCATGTGCACGACTAATGTCCCGTTTTGTCACGACCGCGACCGGTTGGCTCGTAGCAATCCCCATGTCAAACGAGTGAAAAAGTTGCTTTTCTCCATCGACAATTTTTCCGGAAGGAAAATTCCGAAAACTCGAGAGCCTAATACGTCAGGAATTGACAAGTTAAGTACATTAAACAGTGCCCGCTTTTGTTTTTCAATGATGACTACATTTTCAGTCGTGAAATGAAATGAGCAGCCTGTAAATGTTGATTGTCAAGATAACAGGACGCTAGATACTTGCTTGTCGCCATAAGATATGGAGATAAGTATAGCCAGAGTCGTAAACGTTTTTGATTAATAGAGGGGTGAGTCATTGACGTTTTATCTAGAGATGAGCAACTTTGATTGTCCGAATCAAAAATTGTCTGAACTGAACCGATTGAGAATTGGACCAGACCGAAAGTGTTGCTCCTGTTCCCGGTTCCCAAAAATGGAACTAATATCCGAGTGGTCCAATTCTCAGTTCCTAGATATGTAAAAAAAAGTAAATGGAACTCAATTTAAATTTATAAAATTTTAATATTTACCCAACTTTACCCAAAAAATTTTACCAAACCCAATTGACGGGTCCGATCCGATTCACGATCCGAAAGATCGGGGATCAATTCTATCAGTCTGGTTCCCGGTTCTGAGGGGAGAATAGGACTGCCCTGAACCATGCACACCATACTTTTATTTAGTCAGAATATATTTTTGAAATAAGTGCCATTAATGATGTTGACCCTTTTTTTTTTTTTGTAAAACAATCATGTGCCTTTCTTTATGTACCTTGTGATTATCTTGCAATTAATTTTTTTTTTATGTTTCGATATCCGATATATACGGGCCCTTATCTAGCCCGGTGGATTTGGATGCTGTTCGTAGCACAACTCGTCAAGGCCCGAATTAGAATTGAAACGAGAAAGAAAATTGGGTGTTGATAAAATGAGACTGGAAACAAATTTCATTAAGCTACCTCTACTTTGTGAACAAATAAATTATTTTTTAAATGGGATTTTCAATAAAAATAACTTTTTTGTGTTATTAGGTTGGATCATAAAGAAGACTAAAATTATTTTCTGTTGATTTGGTATTGTGGAAACAAAGTTATGGAAATGAGTATTTCTTTTAAAAAGAATTAATGTCAATTATTTTGAAATAATTTTCATTTTCTTTCTATCATTTTGTAAATGCAAGAAAATGATTTTCATTTTGAAACAACTGGAAAACGTTATTCAGTGTTGGTGCTTGGACTTGAAATTTAATGCTTCAATACAAAAACCCCATTGTTGGTTCTTAAGTCTTTCCAATCATAACAACTTTAAAAAAGTATTCTAAGAAAAAAGTCATAAATTTCATAAAATTTTTTCGGCTCCTGGGTATAGCCATCCATTTCCTTCTCCTCAACCGATGACGGGCCATAATATTAAAAAACTTATAATTTCTTATCATTTTTTGCAAATATGACAAACGGAAAAAGTACCTTCGAGGTCTTATTCAAGATTTAGCCAAAACATAGAAAAGTAAAGTCATTTCCACATAGGTGAGCTCGTTCCCTACTTGTGGCCGATTGCCAGCTGAGGAAGAAAGAAAAAAAGAGAAAATAAAATAAAATTAGAAGTTACCAAAAAGAAAAAGTTAAGAAAACTTCAATCAATAACACTTTTTCTGGTGCCATTGCTCAATGGCTATCTGAAATGGTGCTCTCTCAAATTTCCCCATCTCCCTCCAAGCGTGCACTACCGGCTTTTACATGGGAATGGTAAATCAGTCAATAGCGAGATGTTGACCTCAGCTTCCACGGGCTCTCCTCAGTCTTTCTTGCAGATCTTTAATTTCGATGGGCCTTGAGTCCCCTTGTCGGCTTTTTCTTGCTGAGGTCAATCGGAATGGGCTGAGTTGGGCCAGAAATCACTGGGCTAGATAGACCGGTCCGGTGAAGGGCTTTGTTCATTTAACGGGCTTTGGCCTCTTTACGGGTTTTAAATGGGCTCCGGTGAGCTCTGATTGTCAGGAAAAGTCCAGATTGGTCATCTTATTGTTATTTATTCGCTTATTAGTACTTTTTTTTGTTAATTTTTATTTTATTCAGTTTCCAATTCTACAAGAAAGGCCGCTTAAATTGTCAAATAAAAATCAAGTGTCGGAAATGAATCAATTAATGGGCATGTCTTGATTATATGATTAATGGCAGTGGCATTTTTGTAATTTTCTTTTGGGATAGGGGCCGGCCGCTTTATCGTGGGCATGTGGGCTTCATGGAACGGACTCTCGACCTTAATGGGCAAAGGCTAGGTGGGCCAGGTCAACTTGGGCCCACTTTGGTCAAACCGGATTGACCCGAATCCCTGTGATTGCTCAATCGTCTTTTTCCTTAAATTATATTGGATTGCCTAAATCGCATAGGAATCGATTTAATAAGGCTTAATTTGATAAAATGCACGAGTAGACTTAATTGTAAAACGTCAACTGTCGACCTTCGTCCTGAGCATTCACCGTCATTCGAACATTCCATCTTTTTGAAGTCTATAAATCAAACCAAAGATTTTTATTCTTACTGTCCATAAGTCAAATGCCCTGAACCATGAATTAGGGAATTTTTTTTGTTTTCAATTG
The DNA here is from genome assembly GCA_030064385.1 of Melaleuca quinquenervia. Classification (NCBI taxonomy): domain Eukaryota; kingdom Viridiplantae; phylum Streptophyta; class Magnoliopsida; order Myrtales; family Myrtaceae; genus Melaleuca; species Melaleuca quinquenervia. Next base: position 25,659,321 of record CM057719.1, on the reverse strand, counting down.
AAGGTCAAAGTCTTCAGTTTTATCGAAAAAAAGTCAAGCTTTGATTATTTTATGAATGTTTAAAGTTAAAAAGCCTAATTATATATGTTTTATAACGAATTGACACTTTGTTTGCAATTTCTACGTGTTTTTTTAATTATATATTTTGCCCTAGAGTTTGCTTTTAATGTTTAACAAAAAAAAGTCAACCTGGTTGTCAACTCTTGATTTTATCGAGAAATTGATGCCTAATTAAGACGAAAATGCAGTGCTCCTAATTTCTACATGCAATTTACGATTTATGAATGCTTATTTGCTTTTTTGTTTTGTTTTGTCAATAATCGAATCTTGTCATAATTATGATCTATTTTATTGCAATGCAATTTTCTCAACCTATAATCAACTCTATCGGTATTTCTAGATAGATAATTTATGACCTGTCCAATATAGCGCAATCTATCCGATACAATCCAAATGTCACACGTACGTGTTTTAGCAAGAAGACACTGTCTATTAGATTTACGTATAAGCTCTAAAAAAATAGAAAGTTCTATCCAAATCTATAATTTATCATGACATTGAAAACAGCTCTCCCGATATTTTAATGTTCAATATCTTTAAATTGCAATTAGAAACACGGTCAATGGAGATAGCATTTCTCCTACGCAAGCTTTACATCCTAATGGATGTATATCGAGCTTATTACTGGTTATGAAGATGCAAGCTTCACATACTGCTATGTTTAGGTTCTTTCTATCTTTAAATGTTTATTTCAAAAGCTAAAACATATGAAATAATGAGTGGGAGAAAAAGCTCTTGAATTATTTGAAGTTTTTCAATTCGTTAAATCAAGTCACTGAATTTTTCCCAATTAGGTACATATGTATATATATATATATATATTTCCTTTGCTGTTAATGCGGCCCTATGGTCAACTGCTGATGTGAAATTAAAAACAACTAAAGAAAATAGACCGTGCGGATTAAATAATATAAATTAAGACAATATAATTGTTAATAAATTTTAAAATACTTAAAATTTAAGAGAGAGAAAAATGGTGTCTTTTTGCCAGCAAAATAGATCTAATTCCAAAGTTGAAGCGCTGCCAAATTCATGCAATCCACGCTACACGCGGCAAGAGTCACGCAACCTCAGGCTGACCAATTGGTGCAACTTTGGTGGCACTTTGACCTCGAGATTGTGGATCCGTTTGATTCGGCTTTCTCAACGGGTTTTGAGATCGTTTTCAAATAACTTTGAGATGGAAAATTGGTATTATAAAGGTTTAAAGTTGAAAATAAATTATACTGATTTTGAGTATTTTTTTCAAAACCCATGCTCAAAACTGGACCAAATGCAGCCTATATCCCATCACCAAAGCGACCCCATGCTTCTCCTTTGCTCGAATTTCTTTATTTTAATTTTCTCTTAACTAATTATCTTCTGTTATTTTTAATTTTTTAAGTGTTTTTAAAAGCCTAATGATCCGTCCCTTGGCTAACGTCGCAGTCGCCATGCCGCCTCTTCTTCTATCCCTCTCTATTAGGTTCCTTATTTATTTATTTATATATTCCAGTTTCCTTATATCAAATCAACTCAACATGTAATTGTCGATTAACACGAGCAGTGAGACACGTAGCGTCAATGGATTAGTCGATGTCGTGATGAAAAAAATAATTCATATAAATATTCGATCATACAAAATAAAAAGTTAATGAACTTAATTAAATAATAAATAATAATATATACTTTTCAATCGATGTTCATCTTTATAATTAAAATTGATTTCCTGCAATTAAGAGCAATAAGCTAATTTTTTTCCCGCGAGAGGAAATAATTGTTACTCTTAAGCAATTTGGACCTTGATAGAATAAGATATGAACAAATAATTTTGTTATGTCAATGTCTATTGTTTGATGCACGAGAGCGAAATATTTTCATATCCTACCATATTTTATTATTTGATATGAACATGAGCTAGAGATATAAAGGAAAAAGAGATCGAGACCAAGGGGTATTAAGAAATTATATTGCCTCTCATTTTAGAAAGTTTGAATATGTTGATTTAAAAATCTGAAATCTTCAATTTAATTTTCAATTAAGTATTTTTATTTTATTTTCCCTCTCTCTGTATTCCTTTTTTTTATCCCATTCAACTATTTTTAAATAAAAACATTATTAAACATTAAAATTACTAAAAATATACCTAGAATATATAATAAATATACGTACTCACTATATACATATATGGAATATATTATAAAACAGAAAGAAATTCAATTGCATGCATTAAAATAGGTTTTTGTTATTTTGAATTTTTTATATTAGAATTTTAATTTAACTTTTGTTTAATTATAATAGTTTAATAAGTTTGTTATTTGAATAAAATAGCTATTACGCTATGGATATAAGAAATCATATGTATCTTTATCTTGCTTCCTTCATAAGTATTTATATCCTAATTAGATATATCTTATATTCAATATCATTCTACGTTAGGCAACAATCGTTTATAGGATTATATCTTGACTAGAGGAAACTCAGTCTCGACACAACACCACAAGGGTATGTTCCGAGGGACAAAAGCGACAAATCACATCTCCGTACCGCCACCAAAAACACGCCGATCACAATCCGATCACTCACTGTCACTCCGCTTCTCCCTACATGGGCTCCCGATCCTCCATTGACGACGACCTCCGTTCCCTCATCGCCGAGCAACACCGCGAAGTGATGGCCGCCCGGACCCTGGAATCGGACCTCGACCTGGCTTACCGCCTCCAGCTCGAGGAAGCCTTAGCCGCTTCCCTCTCTCTCCTCCCCTCCTCCTCCTCACCCCAAACCCTCGTCCCGCTCGTCGACGTCGTCTCACCCTCCTTCGCCTCCCTCCAATCCGATGAGCTCTCCAGGTTCCAGCGAGAACTCAAGGACCGCGAGTTGAGCGAGGCCGAGGCGAGGCGCGTCAGGGAGGATCTCCACCGTCGGATCCACGATCAGAAGGTCGCCACCGAGATCATGACCATCCCCGACGATGACTGGGACGACTGGGGAGATGAGTTCGAGCGGCCTTTCGGCGAGGGCTCTTCCAAGGATTGCGGCGTCCGCGGCGGCGGCGGCGGTGCCGGCGACGTCGGCGACGTGTTCAGTTTGTATTGCAAGGGTCTGGTGAGTGACGACAGGGTTGAGGGGCATAAATGCAATTCCCTTTTTGCGGGGGTCGGAGTTGCGGTTTGTGATTTTAGGGGGAATTTGATATTCGAAGTGAGGAAGCCATTGGTCGGGCCTGGGACGAGCAAGAGCAAGGTTGCGGTTGAGGCTAGGGCGCTGGTCGAAGGCCTTAATGCTGCTTTGGCTTTGGAGTTGAAGAGAATCGTGTTTTACTGCGATTACTTTCCGCTTTTCCAGTTTGTGAGTTTCTCTGTCTCTAGTTTCTGCGTGTTACTTATTTCCTCACTTGAATTGTATGTTTTGGCGCCCATTCTATCTTCACATAGTGTGAGAGAGGTGTCTCTTTAAGTTTTCTTTATAGAGAATCACCAATGTTGAATTCTTCACTTCTTAACGTTCTGTATGGTCTACCTTGTGAAACGTTTATCAAGATGAGCGCAGTCTTGAAAATGTATTTGCGCCATTTTCTTGGCTTTGTTGGATCTGATTGTTTCTTGATGAGGTTACAGGTATGTTTCCGGGCGCAATTAGTCTATCTGCCTTATAATCATACTGCTTTTTTGGGAAATCTTCTACCCAACTTCTTCTTTAGCTGAAGCAATATCTGATTATATGATGGAGATAAATATATCTTTACATGTGAGTTATTTCTTTAAGCATGCAGCAGATGGCAAAGATGGTACGTTGTCCTGACTCCTAACCCTACTTCAAATTATTTGACTCTTTGCTTTGCAATTACTGAAGGGTAAAATCTTATGGCTTTACTGAAATAGCCATGGACATAAATTTTCTGATTGACACATTGGTTGTTTGCATTGTTTATGATATCTCTTTTGATGTTTAGTGTTTCTTTTTCCATTTTCGTGCTTTGCAATTCACTCTTTATTAATTTGTTTATCAAAGACTGAACGTGCCTTCTTGAATCTAATCAGAAATAATTATGGTAATCTCTTATATTAGTATCTGGTTCAATTCACCGTAAGCATACAGTCTAGTCACTAATGTGGTCAACATTACAATGTAGATTACTCGTAGATGGATGCCGAAGCAGCGCAAGGTTGCGGCGTTAGTTGAGCAAGTGGCTCTTCTTAGAAGCAAATTCGATCGGTGCAATTTCTTGTTGGTAGCACGAAATGAGTTCAAGTTTGCCTTTAAACTTGCAAGAGATGCGATAACTTCCCAGATTGTGAGGTGTGAAGACAGTGTTGCCAGCACGAATCCAAAGGAGACATGTGTAATCTGTTTAGAAGATGCTGATATTAGTCAGATATTTGCGGTTGATGGATGCTTGCACCGCTATTGTTTTTCTTGCATGAGACAGCATGTAGAGGTGAAGTTACTCCATGGTATGGTCCCAAGATGTCCTCATGAAGGATGTAAATCTGATCTTACTGTCAGCAGCTGCAGTAAATTTTTGACCCCAAAACTAATTGAGATGATGAACCAGCGGTTAAAGGAAGCCTCAATCCCCGTTACAGAGAAAATATACTGCCCTTATCCCACATGCTCTGCATTAATGTCAAAAACTGAAGCTTCAGAATGCTCAACCACTTCTGCCATAGGTGCTGCAAGATCCGGAGCAAGGAAATGCATAAAATGTCATAGACTCTTCTGTATCAATTGCAAGGTTCCTTGGCATAGTAGTTTGACATGCTTGGCCTATAAAAAATTGCACCCTAATCCTCCTGCTGAAGATGCAAAGCTGAAGTCTCTTGCTTCCAGGAATCTATGGCGTCAATGTATCAAATGCAATCACATGATCGAACTTTCTGAAGGCTGTTTCCACATGACTTGCAGGTACTTAATTCCCCAGTCGACCTGCTTGGTAGAGCTGATCTTTTCCTGGGCTAGCCTATTGTTTATAAGCATAATGGCAAGCTATGCTGCTGAATAGTTTAATCTGTTAGGTTTATAGTTTAATGGTGAAATCTGTTGTATGCTAATCTATGTGATTACTTCAGTGGTCATATTTATGCTTTTGGTATTACACGCAAGTAGTAGAAGGGTGACTATGAATATAAATAATTATGCTTACAAAACTGGACCACATAGATTGGTACAGCCTGATGAATGAAGAACCTGACTGTTGCGGTGACCAGAATGGTCAAGAACTGGTCAGACCTTATGTTGACCAGTTCTGACTGGTCAACCAGTTTGATTGGATCTTTGACCTTCTAGAACATAAGAGAGATGTGGCAGTGGCAAATTTGAACTGGTGACCTCCTTGAAGGAGACCAATGATACTGGCCCTCTGTCTTTTATTACAAATTTAAGAAACTTATTTATTCCATTATCCCCCAGGGGCCACCCTTTCCTCTCCTTCTCTTCTCTCTCTCTCTCTCTCTCTCTCTCTCTGAATTAGGATTTCATATTGAGAACAAGTGTGTCGTGATCAAGGTCTTTTCTTGAATTGGAATGAAACTGCTGTTGACAGAGTGCTTATAGTACTCACAGGGGGAATATGCATCGATAGATTATTCTAAGTTTGCAGCAGTCTGTCGCTAGATTAAGCCGGAGAAGGGAGATAGAGGCAGAAGGCTTTACATGCCAGTATCTACAGATATTAGAAAGGCCAATGTGGTAGCACTAGCTAATCCTTTTCTTTTGCTAGCAAACTAGTAAATGCTTTATGCAATTTTCTCAAGTGCTTGACATTGGCAAAACTAATTGGCTGGGGCGATTGGAAATGGAGAGGCTGCTTTATTCAAACTTTTTTTTTTGCTCCCTCTTGATATATATTGGCCTCGATATAGTTTATTGCTTCAAGATTTGTGTTGTAGTTGGATGATTTAGCTTCTGATTAATTACTGCTGAAATTTTGGGTGTGCACGCTGTTTAGATAAGGTTGCAAAGATAATTCACGTTTTTGGTTTGCCTTGTTATCTTCTCTATCTTTTTTCAGTCCTCTTTCACATACTACAAAAATCTTACATAGCATTGCATCCTTGCAGATGTGGTTATGAGTTTTGCTACAATTGTGGTGCCGAGTGGAAGGATAAAAATCCCACATGTTCTTGCCCGCTGTGGGAGGAAGACTATATTTTGTATGATAATGGCGGGGATTTTGATGATGATGATGATGATGATGATGATGATGATGGTGATGATGATGGTGAAGACTGGTATAGTGACTCGGATGAAGATTCTTTGCTCTGAACAGCATACTAATGATATCTATTCTATTAATATTTGCCTTTCTTCTGACGGGATATTTCTGTTCATAACGGTAAGCCTTGACGTGTATAGTTGCGTGCTACACTCTCTCTTTTTCCATCTCTTTTGCTGGACATATACATTGAAATTATGATGGAGCAATTCAACTTGCAAGAAAACAGATTGTAAAGAATAAGTGAGTAAAGCAGATGCTTCCTGTTACTTTGAGACAAAGTTGGCTTCGAAATGAACGCCGAGAGCGAGAGCATCCCAGAGAATCAGCGGGGAGCCAAAATGTTTGTGGAGCATGGAGAGAGAAAGGGAGAAACAGAGAAGAGACTGAAGATTGCTGAGGTGGCTTGGAAACTTGGTGGTTCATGGGGAAGAAGATGGTTCCATTTTGAATGCCAAATGCCAAATGATGGTGTTGAAAGTTATTTTATACGAGAAGTTACGGACAACCTATTTGTTTTATTTGCTCTTTCAGATGAAAAATCAGTGAATTTGACAGCTTGAAAAGAACCAGAAAGTCACTCTAGAGATATCAGTTCATGACAAGAGAAGTTGTCTACTACGATAAGTAACCGATAGATACCCTCTAGGATGGGAAGCAATTATATTTTAGCGTTTAAAATTGATAGTGATGAAGGGTAAATATTAGTTCATGGAGTTTTATGTATTGAAATTTGAACGTGCAAGTCGCAATTTCGAAAAAAAAAACAGATAGAACATGAAAAGACCTTATCAATCGAGCACGAAATGTCAAGATCAAAGGCAAATAAAAGTAACTGATATTAAGTGACAGGTTCATTATAAGATTAGGACGGAGCACTAGAAAAAAATTAAAGAAACAAGGAATGAAACATCTGGGCAGTTTGTCATTTTCTAACTCGTTGAATTTCAAATATATTTTACACGTCCGGCCCAAAAAAAATAAAAACAAAGAAGAAGAGAAAATATCTTACATGAGCATTAGAATTTAGAAAGCAGGACGAATTTGCAATTTTAGTTTACTTCAGGTGCGAATGTGCGCTATAGATATTTTGATTTCTCCAAATATAAGATCATCTTACAAATTTGTATATGATTAACTTATGATTACACTTAATTCCACCCATCTTGCGATTATATTCTAGTTTCCAAGACCGATCATTACACAAATGAAGGGCCCGAGCATGGCCCGGGCCCCAACAGTAGAAATTCAAAACAGAAATAAAGGAGAGAGAGAGAGAGAGAGAGAGAGAGAGAGAGAGAGAGAGAGAGAGAGAGAGAGGACGAGCAGTCGGAGTTAGACGGCTGAATGGAGGGAGATTGATGGTCGCGCTGCCGTGTCTCGGTGGTACGGGGAGCCGGCGAGCGTGAGGGGACGGGAGAGCTACAGACGGTGAGGCTGAGGCTGTCTGAGTGCGTCTGTCCGTCGGTTGGAGGGAATGGGAGGCGGCCCGGGAGAAGAAAACGGGGCCGGTCCGGCCTTTTCGGACCAGTTGAAGCCCGAAAATTCGGGCCGGCCCGAGTTATTGGGCCCATTTTTTCTCTACTGCCTTGGCACGCCCCTTGAGCTGGAAGCAGTCGCCGGTGCTGGAGTACGTGCACGACGAAGAGCCGAGGGTCACCGTTCATCGCCATGTGTGAGAAATGACGACTACACCGTAGCTCTGTATCTCTCTCCACACCTCTGTGATCGTTTCTGGGAGCGCCAACATACCGAGTATTTGGATGTCGGCGACGCAGAGGATACTCTGTGCTCTCAATCCAACACTCCTCTGCCATCCTTCTCTGCCGAAGGCGCTGCTGTCCAGAACCTTCGCCTCGCATCGCTACCTCGATCCTCGCAAGACCCTCACTCGCTCTTTCGTCTTCATCTCTTCCTCCTCCGTCCGTCGCTCCATCATGCCTCGCCCTCAGGTTCGTCTCCTGGGCTGGCGCTGCCTTCCTTTTCGTCGGTGATGGTCTGTTGTCTAGTGAGCGTCGTTCGACTCCGTGAACTCCTGTCGCACGGTTGCGATTTCGGGTCCAAATGCTTTATAAGATTGACGAGTGCTCCCTCTTGCGCGTTTGAGTTCCTTTTTCTAATGTTTGTGCAATACTTGTCCGTTAATGTTAGATCTTTCATTATCAGCTTCGGCCCAAGTGGAGAACTTTTGATGTTCATTTTTCATCATTCCCTTTACCCTATGTTTTAAAGAAAAATGGAGTGGTTTTACTTGTTATCAGCATTATGGCTTCGATTTTGTAAATGGTTCTTTCTTCTTGGATCACATATCTGGTAAATGTTTCATTTGGATGTGGTCATACAGAGAAAGGTCCGTCATGGAGAGCAGAAGTCGAATGAGATAAACCCTTCCACAAAAGCTCCAGAAAAGAATGGTGCATTGGCAGTTGAAGCTGTTGCCAGCAGACTTGGAGAATTAGATATTGCGGAGTCAAGTGGAGATGTTCATTCTTCCCAGTTGGGCGGCATTCAATTGGCAAACCATCTTACTACTTTCCAAGGTGAGAAAGCAATCTGGAAGCCCAGAGCCTATGGAACAGCTAGTGGACCCTTGGAAGCGGACACTGAAAGTAAGACTGCAGATAAAGCAGTGGCGGAGATGCAAGAGAATTGCTCTGACTCTAGTGTGGCACAAGAAAACTTTCCGGGGTTGAGCAAGTTATTCAGGACAAATTATTTGGAGGGTTTCTCTGTGGAGAACAATACGTATACAACTGCCCAAATTAGAGCTACCTTCTATCCCAAGTTTGAAAATGAGAAGTCTGATCAGGAGGTAATCTTTATTCCAAAACAGTCCCTTATTATTTTGCTTTATCAGGATGTATGCTTTGTTCAGTTGTTAAGGGTGCTTGTAACTTATGATAAGTTATCTAGCGCACAACAATGTCTCTTAACAGTTTCCTGCTCTTTTAAACGCTTCACCTTTATTAATGGAAACCAAGTTTTACATGTTTTCTATCTATTAATGTGTTTTCACTTATTCAGATTAGGACAAGGATGATTGAGATGGTGTCGAAAGGCCTAGCAACATTAGAGGTATGTTGCCTTAGTAGCTCCATGGTTTTTCCTTGTAGGAATACATGTTTGCATTTGGCAAAGAGTTTTAACTCGTATGTACTAGATATTTGATGAATTCACAGTTTGCCAATCTTTCCTTATTGCATAAGCTAAATAAGTAATTTCTTTAGATAACTGCCGAGTGAGGCAGATGATGTTGTTTTTTTTGACTCAGGTTACATTACACCCATGCAGGTTTCCCTCAAGCATTCTGGTTCTCTCTTCATGTATGCCGGTCATGAGGGTGGAGCATATGCCAAGAACAGCTTTGGAAATATGTAAGCTGAAAAGCTTTCAGTATCTGTGGCACATTGCATTGTATACTTAGTAGTTGTTCCTTATATAGATACACTGCTGTGGGAGTTTTTGTCCTTGGCCGCATGTTTCGGGAGTCATGGGGTATGGAAGCAGGAAAAATGCAAGCTGAGTTCAATGCCTTTCTGGAGGTGAGTGGGTATTTCACTCTAATATTAGCTGTCAATATCATTTCTATTCTCCTTGACGTTCAACCAATATTTAGATCAATATCTGCAATTCCAAATTTTAGATCTTTTCCATGTAATTTCCACGGGAACATAAAAATTGATGTATGTCTGTACTACCATGTTTTTGGGATATAATTCATTGATTCATGCAAGGTCTTTTTCCCCTCTCAATTTCAATTTTGGGTATTTTCTATCCAATTGATCTGCTTGAACTTGTCAAGCTTTTGTAGTGGCTAGTCCCTAGCCCTAAAACTTGCATAAGTGAGAGAAAGAAGTGTTAATGATTCAAGTGTTAAGACTCTCACCAATTAGGTGATTGGGGGTTCTTTTATTTTTAATTTGGTGCTTATACTTTTAAGGGGTCATAATTTTACTTTATTTTATATCGAGAATTTTGAATCTTTGGAAATCTTATTTCATTTTCGCGAAGATTATAGTCTTTCAGTTTAAACTAATATTTTTACTTTGGTGGAATGTCATAAGTACTTGAGACGTTGCACACACTGTGCTCATATGGACATATTTGAAATGAAATACTTTGCTAGCATGAACAAGCAATCAATCAAGTTCTCAAGTATCCTATAATATGGATATCCTATAATAGGATTCCAACTATGTGGGAGATTTCCGTTCAGCAATGTTCATTGCTGTTCACAGCATTGGCACATGATCTCTGTAGTTAAATTTTTATATTATGCTTTACCTTTTCCAACAGGTTTGTCTTTGATAATTCCAGGAAAACAGAATGTGTATTTCTATGGAGCTGGTAACAGCTGTTTTGGGTGACCATGGGCAGCGACCCAAAGAAGATTACGGTATCATTTTTACCTCTTTTCTACTTTGAGGTTCTTTGTTAGGAAGTATGCTTTTTATATTTGGATCTTTAAAAATTTGTTAATGAATACATGGTTGATTGATTGTATGTGTGTTTTCTTATTTCTACTGCAAGTGTACTTCTTTTCTTGGAGTCGTACAGTGAGTTGGGGCTGAAAAACTTTTACTTTCTCTTGTGGTTATGGTTGATGCTTAGAGATTGATAACCCACGAGTTATACTTTCTATCATATGCCATTGCTATAGTCTCAAATTATATTGAAAGTTTCCATTTCTGTTACGCCATGCCTCTGTAAATATGTTGATCATTGTATGAAAGTAGTGTTTGCAAAGCTCTTTTAGATAGAATAGTGAAATATACATCTATCCATATTGATAGAATTCTCCAAAAAAATCAAGAGTTACTTTTTCTTGCCATTTCATCATGAAGAAGAACTTGACTTCGTGTTGGCTAGTTTTGATCTGTACCTCATATCACTTGCTAATAAGGCCCTCCCGTAATATTCTTAGTCCCTCATTACTGTTTCTTACACAGATGGAGAAGTTTGTTCCGGTCATTATGTCTATTCTTAACAATCATTGATATAGACTGTCAAACCATTCTTGTAACTTCAACAGTTGTAGTTACCGCGGTCACTGAATTGGGAAGTGGCAAGCCTAAATTCTACTCAACTCCTGAAATTATTGCGTTTTGTCGAAAATGGCGTCTTCCTACTAACCATGTATGGTTGTTCTCAACAAGGTATGTTCATCTAACTAATTTGCACGAGGCTTGCCTTTTAATTAAATATTAGATATTATGGAGTTATTGATTGAACGATTTCATCCTACCTTCTACACATTATCTTTTGCCTGTTTGATTGTAAGTTTTTTAGGTAGGAATATTTACACCATCTTGTATGGAGTGGAATTGCTCTTCTCCATGGTAGTTTAAGCTGTTTGAAATGGGATACTAATGAATGTTAGTATAGTTCTTATCACTCCCCTTTACTTGTAAGATGGACTTTATGCAGGAGAGATAGGATATGCACTAGATAGCTATAGACTAGAACACATGGACTAATGATAGGAGGAGGGCAAGATTCGAACTGTCGACGTGAGTTTCATATTATGTGAAATATCCATTTCTCCCCTAAAAGTTTAATCTGTCTGGAGATAAGTACACAATGTATATCTGGAATATTTCTTTATGTATCACTTCTCTTTATGCATTTTAAAAGATTTGCACATGCTACCGGTTGTTTCATATATTTGTTGGTGTTATAAATAAATAGACATTATGTTTCTGTATCGTTGTAGAATGGTGTTTGACATGGACAAAGACGAGTATCTAATTATTACGCAAGCCATACTAAAGCAGTTGCCCTTAATGGATTTTCTTTGGCTATACGCAATATACAGTACATAAAAGCTTTGGGATGTGGTCCTTAAACTGACTATTAGTTTGTGTCCTTGATGTAAAAGTTATATGGATGACTATGGTGAGTATTCTGACATTCTAACAACACTCTTCAAAGAAGAGGTTTTACCTTGTAGATAGATGCAGTGTAAGTGCACACCCGAGGTAGTTGACCATGTCTGAAGTCATCGTCCCGGACTAAGACAAGCTCAGGTTTTTAAGTATTTATTAGTCTGTAGCTTCTCCTGTTGGGGAAGGGCTCTGCTCTTGGGAAGGAGTTTGTTTTGGAAACAACAAAGAGAGAAGACCTATACTTAATTCTTTCTCTCCAGAAAATTTTTTGGCTTATTTGGAGGGGGAGAAACTTGAAGGCTTTTGAAAGTCTGATTCTATCAATGTAAAAGAAAACAGGGGCTGTCATCTTGGGCTTTTTTGGGTTACTGAACATACCTCTGGATGACATTTTAGACTTTCTACATTCAATTTCTCCCTTATTTTTTAATATAGTAGTAATAACCCTTGGTACATCTTATAAATTTTTCCTATTTACTTTTTGAAAAAGAAAACATTATTGATGCTGTAAAACATGTCAAGGCTTGAAGTTAAGGCCCACTCCTTATGGTAAGTGTACTACTTTCGAATAAAACTGTCTTGATAGTATTCTGTGGGCATTGCTCGTTAAAGTGGAGACTTTTTATTGGGTGAACCATTTGATGGCTTATAGAATTTCTTTGACTAAACTTTACTGGAGGCAGAATGAATCGCTGACTGACTCTGCATACAATTAGGTGCAAGTAGATGTTTAGATCAAGGAAAAAAATGTTAGTGAACTTAATTGGATTAGTGAACTGATGAAATCAGGAAAAGAAAGTGATGCAGAAGAAATGAATTAGAAGTTCAGGAATACATTTTAAGTAGAAACTATACAAAAAGTACACACTTGAAGAGCACAAATAATCTTTATTTGAACTTACTGTTCAATTATTATCGAGCTACTGGGATAAGAAACATTTGATGTGTAAAAATTGATGTGGGAAAGATTTGGAGGTTGTATACAATATTGGAATTAGTCAAAAAAGCATACACTTAAAGAAAAGGAATCTCAAATTCTTTGGTCAAACTCATCATCCAATCGAATTAGTGGATTATTGAAAGAAGAAAATAGCATGTATCTTTATGAGAAACTAAATAATAAATAAGAAAAAGATTCGTAAACTTAGTATTTGATAGGATTATGAACTGATGAAACAAGGAAAAGAAAATGATGCAGAAGAAATCAACTAGCAAATCACAAATACATTTAAGTTGAAATTAGACGAAAAGTACATACTTAAAGATTGAATTCCGAATACTTCAATCAAATACTTTTGTAGGCTAGATTAATTTGTGATTCTTCGGCTTCTTCTCTCTTCTGCTTTTGATTGGTTGTCCACTGCTTTAAACTCAAGCATCCCTTGTCATAAGTGCCTGTCTGCTAATTTGGGTTGCCAAACAAATTTTGTTTCTCTTTTAGGAAATCAGTGACATCCTTTTTTGCTGCCTATGATGCTTTATGTGAAGAAGGAACTGCCACACCTGTATGTAAGGCTCTTGATGAAGTTGCAGATATTTCTGTACCAGGTAAATTGCTGAAGATCAGGTTAATGTTGCTATTGTACATAAATTAAGCTTCATCATTCTTGGTATAGGAACATTTTTATCACCTACGTATATATTATGAAGGCAGAAGAAATTTTATATACTAGACTTCCAATGTCATAATTGTCCTTTTATCAGGGAACATTCGTTTGCACCTTAAAATTAAATCACTCTGGTTGATGTGTTTCTCCTTGGGAAATTATTCGTGACTTGGAATTTCTGTGCAGGATCAAAAGATCATACCAATGTGCAAGGTGAAATCTTAGAGGGTCTCGTGGCTCGGATTGTAAGCCCAGAGAGTTCAAAGCATGTGGAAGAAGTCTTGAAGGACTTCCCTCCTCCACCAGACGATGGAGGTACTATTGTATGGAGTTGCACTCGTATTTGTTCACATTATATGCAAATACAGTTTATTTCAGTTGCTGAAGTCAACAGAACATTGCCTAATTTCAACAGTATTCTCAGTTTATTTTTATTTTTGCTTCTTATGTCAGGTCATCTTGATCTGGGACCCAGCCTTAGAGAAATTTGTGCGGCAAATAGGACAGATGAGAAACAGGTAAGATTGAATTTGTCCAAGTAGTATTGTGCTTTAAGTCTTATATTCCTGAAGCATTGCCACTGATGTGACATAAATTATGTCAACGGATTGATCATTTTTTTACAATCCAATTTAATTGCAGCAAATGAAAGCACTCCTTAAGGGTGTGGGTACCTCCTTTTGTCCCGACCATTCAGACTGGCTTGGGAATGAAACAGGCGATAACCATTCAAGACATGCAGACCGATCTGTTGTGGCAAAATTTTTGCAATCACGGCCCGCTGACTACTCTACCACCAAGCTGCAGGTGAAACTTCGCACTCAAATTAATTGTCTCTGCAGAAAAATTTGGCTTGCAATTTAGGATGTTGCTTTCTTGTTTGATGACACTGATTCTTCTGTCAAACCAGGAAATGATTCGTTTAATGAGAGAAAGACGCTATCCAGCTGCATTTAAATGCTATCACAATTTCCATAAAATCAACTCTATATCAAGTGAAAATCTTTTCTACAAAATGGTCGTTCATGTCCACAGCGATTCAGCTTTCCGCAGATACCAAAAAGAGATGAGGTCAAGTTCAAGCCTACCTTCCTTCTCTTGGTTAATGGATTGTATTTGTAATTTTGGTGTGTAACAGTGTGAAAAATTAATCTTCAGGTCCAAGCCTGGATTGTGGCCACTGTATAGAGGTAAGAATGTGCTATTTCAATATATACATTTTTTTTCTTATTTTGCCATACGTCCAAACTCATAAGTGTTATAAACTAGTAAGAGCTGTCAACAAGAGATTAATCTTGAGTTCTGCTATATCTTGCAGGGTTTTTTGTCGACATTAATTTGTTCAAGGCAAATAAAGAACGAGCTGCTGAAATTGCAAATAGCAATCTGGATATTGTAGAAAATACTAATGGTACTGCTGCATCCCCTAAGGACAGTTTGGCAGATGATGATGCAAACTTAATGATAAAACTGAAATTTCTAACCTATAAGGTACGCGTTGTTCTTGCACAAGTCTACTGAAAGTAGTCTTTGCTTTTAGTTGTATCTCATTGCAAATCAAAATGGTTAGCTATGTTAAAGTAGCTTTCAAGAGGTGTTAAGGAAAGTGTGGCGGCTTTGCTTGTTTCCTCTAGTTTGTATTTCCTCATATATGGGAAACATATAAAAAAATGGTAGTGTGCAAGGCCCCTATGTGCAAGGATAGGGGAGCATATAAACTACATGCCAGCAGATAGCATATGATCCAAGTCAAAGTTTACTACTAGATATTGCCTGGTTTCAATGGGGTAATAATTTTAATTCCCTCTTCTTAAAAGCCTATGTGCCTTCAAGTTTCATACCAAACCGGTCCTATTAATTCCACAACTTAATAGCCTATGTGCCTTCAAGTTTCATACCAAACCGGTACTATTAATTCCACAACTTAGTCTGTTGCTGAAGCAATAGAGGTTTAGTGGTATCACGTACCTTCACATTTAGAAAGCTGCTTGTAGTTGTGGGGGTGGTTAAGGGTGGTTTTATCAGGTGAATTTGGTCTTGTCAGCACTTTTCCAACTCAGAACTGACTTGACTGTTGGGACTTCTTACTTAGTTGCGTAATTTGAGGCTTGACTCGACAAGTTTTTTATGTGCTCAAGCTCAACTAGACTCTGATGCATTATCCCAAAAGTAATTGTACTCTATCCTCAAGTTAACCGAAATCAGTGAACTTGAACTTGGAAATCAATGTATGCAGGAATGAAAGATAAGATTATGCTTATAAGCTTGGTTATTATGAAGCACTAATATTTTTAAAACTCAACTAAGAGTGCAATGAAGCTTGAATTCAATTAAGTTCATCAGTCTACTGACTCAAACTTGGTGTTTAGACTAACTTCTACACTGCAACAGAGGATATGGCACCAATTTTATGAGATTGCAAAGTCGAGTGCTCCCATATTTTTTCTCTGGTTTCAAATTGTGCATCTTCTTTGATCAAAATAAAAGAATTGTGGACACCATCATGTGGACAGGATTTAAATTTTCAGAGTCAATTCCATATTCGATTCAGGATTCTTAAATGGCTTTGAACTTGTACAGGAGCGATATTTTCAGTATTGCATGCGGAACAAATTAGTTTTGGCTTATTTATAGAAACAAAGATTGATGATTGTCCGTGGCTTGTGTACAGTGATGATATAAATTCTCACACTCATCCTTCCGAATTTTTTCTGCAGCTCCGGACATTTTTGATTCGCAATGGTTTGTCAATACTTTTTAAGCAGGGTCCAGCTGCGTATAAGGCCTACTACCAAAGGTAAGTACATTATTCTTGAATAATGGTGTCCTGAAAATATGTGGAAAGCGTTGCTCCATACAGTGAGGAACAAGTGCTTGGGGCGTGGCTAGATAGCTAATGCCCATTTGACAAAATACATTCATTTGAACTCTAACTGATTATTTATCAGTATGATAAGGACCCTGGGTAATAGGACGCAATTCCATAAAAGTGTCATCCCAGTGAGCAAGAGTATTGTTGGTATCCAGCATATATCTTTGTTATGATCAAATCATCGAGTAAGAGACTTTAGTATTGATTGTCATTCAAGCGTGTTTACCAAACAATATCCTATTTTGACTCTGCAGGCAAATGACAATATGGGGTACTTCACCCGGAAAACAGAGACAAGTCAGCCAGATGTTAGATGAATGGTAATCTTTTAGCAATTTTTTTTAAGGATCTCTTTGATTTGGATTTCTCACATTTAGTGATCTTCAGGGCTGTTTACATCCGAAGAAAGTGTGGGAATAAACCGTTATCATCATCAACATACCTCAGTGAGGCTGAACCTTTTCTAGAACAGTACGCCAAACGCAGTCGGGAGAATCAAGCTTTAATAGGATCTGCTGGAAATTTTGTGAGGGCCGAAGATTTTCTTGCCATTATTGAAGGAGGCAGGGATGAAGAAGGTGATCTGGAAACTGATCGAGCAGTAGCACCACCAACTCCTGGTCCCTCTGCCAGAGAATCCAGTCTCAAGGATCATGGCCTAATTGTATTTTTTCCAGGTGTGTTTGCCTTTGCTGCTTATTCTTGAGGGGAGGAGGAGAAGAGAGAACAAAAAAAGGAGGGGGCGGGTGTTGGTCCTCATAATTTTGTTTTGAGATTTTAATAATCTGCCAACATAGGTTTAATGATTTTTTAGTAATTTAGAATTGATGTTCGATCTTTCAATTGAAGATTAACTCTCCTCTCTATAATCGTCTTGGTCTTTGGACTGCATGAAGCGCCTCTTGAGCTAGAACTGTCTTTTCTTGTGATGTGTGCGTAGTCACTTGAGCAGCATTTTGCTCCTGTTGGTAATCATATATTCTATTTCGAAAGAGCTTTAGGAACTTTTGGTCACAAGAAAGCTGAATTGAGTCTGCAGCCAGTTATGCATCTATTCTTTTGTTTTCATTGTGAATGGGTCAGCAGAACTATTTGGTATTTATAAGTAACGATACCTCATTCTTCTTTGTTAAGGCATACTGTGATGGTAAAAGCACGCTGCTCTGGTATAAATTGTTATGAAATGTTAGTCTCTTCAAGATCAAATTCTATCTATCTCAAACTGTGAGTTCTTTCGATTTTTATATTTCTGGTTTCTGCAAGATCTTATTTCATCTTAGTTGCAGCACTGCTTTGTTATTTCTTTCTCTTTAGATAACTACTATTGATTAGTTATTGGTTTGAGCAAACAACCATAAACTGATATGGAAAAATTCTCATCTTATAATTATTCTTGTGGAAAATTTGTTACTTCAGATGTGGTCATTATGTTTTGATTTCTCATATCTCAGGAATACCTGGTTGTGCTAAATCAGCCCTGTGCAAGGAACTATTGACTGCCCCAGGTGGTTTTGGGGATGATCGGCCAGTCCATAGTCTAATGGGTGACCTTGTTAAAGGTATGGAACACTGTTGAGATGCATCAAACTTATGCTTTTTTGAAGCAATTAGGCCGTACATTAAATGAATTTCAATGCTTTTCATCACTCTAATTTTGGCTTTTTACCATTCACCATCAGTCCATTTCCTTGAGGTAAAATTAAGAATGACCTCTCCATATATGTGTCTGTCTCCCTGTAAAAATAATGAAGGACTGGGCCTGTTCACTGAAGCCCAGCAAACTTTCGTGTCAGACTTGAGCAACAAAGAAAGCATGATCATTGGTGTAGTATGATTAAACTGGAAGATATTTGGATCTTTAGCTGTTGGTACCAGAAGATGAAGCACTAAAAATTTACCGATAGCAAAGAATAATAAGTGAAGCATCACAAGAGATGATTTTTCCAAGTCGAAAATAGTATGCATCCCATGACTTTGACTTAGCTGAAAGCAGATCGACTGCTCAGGATAGTTGGATTGGTCCTTCATTTCACTCCACTATTTATGGTGCCGCTTTGGTTGACAGTTTGTTTATTTGAGAGAAGTTCAAGCTTCGAGCATAATCTGTTGCTATAAATAGGCTTACTTTATTAAATTCAAGTCATTATCAATTCCTGATTCTTGTTACACCATTCTTCTCCTTAAAATGTTCATGTGCTGTTCTCAGAACAATTTGTGACGAAAGAATCTTGCTACGGGCTGATATTATGGATGCAAACTTTTTTTGCTGATACTTTTTTTTTAGAGAGTTTTTGATCCTCTGTATTGGCATATGTGTAGGGAGGTATTGGCAGAAAGTTGCTGATGAACGCAGGAGAAAACCCCATTCTATAATGCTAGCAGACAAGAATGCTCCAAATGAAGAAGTTTGGCGACAGGTAATTTTCTTTCTGTTTTCCCCTTAGATTATGATTGTTTAATTTAAAGTTCGCATTTTTTCTTCGTTTTCTACTGAATCAGCATACTGAAGTCGTTTTTACTTTCTGCTAGCTCCTAAGAGAATCAGGGTAAAGAATAGACTTCCTTTCCATTAAAAATCGCAGGTTTGGCAATTATGGGTACCATGCGAACATATGCTAGGGTCAAAACTGAGTCAAGCTGCTGGTGAATACTTCCTGCTTCAATGATTCCTCAAGATTGACTTGTTTGGTTTTAGTGAACTCAAGCGTGTCAAAAACACAGCTCAACAAGCTCCCTAACCTAATCAAGCTTTTATTGTTTTATTAAAGATATCTTATAGTGTGAAATTGACTCAGAAATCCTTTGAATAGTAGTATAGTCACACACGCTCATATGTTTAAGGGAAAATAATTTGGCTTGTTCGAGTTAATTTATAATTTTGTTGTTATCATATTGAATCTGAATATATCAATTTTCTTCTTAGAGATGAGTTTTGGCTGGAAATTTAATACTTGATTTAGCTGGAGTTGAGTTTCAAGCATCAAAATGCGTGTCGAGTCCTATGTTACCTAGATTGTGGTTCACAATGGTACGTGGTATGGATTCGGGTATGCAGAGTGCTAGTTTCTTAAGTTTGCATTTTGGGGGTTAGGCCTAGTTGGTTTGTTGGTAGGGATTGTGGTTTGTCTTAGGTGGTATGTCCAATAAACTGCACATACCTTGGCACATAATCATATTTACTTTTTTTTCCTCAATTTCTGTTTCTATGCTTGGGCTAAAAAAGTTTGTGCAGTCTTAAATCTACATAAAAATATAATTTGGGCCTCTTTCTTTGTAATTTGGGCTGTCCCATGTCTTACTCGATGATTGGGCTATATGGATTTGATCCTTTGGGCTTGGAATGTATTTATAGGAGCTTACCTTGTGTAAGGGGGTCAAAAAGTCAAAACCTTGGTAATTGTTGGATGCATAGCTTGAGGAGTGAAATTCTTCTTTTTCTTCTGCTTCTTAAACAGAAAAGATCAAATGAGTAAGCCATAGCTAAGCTGAGAAGCATTCTAATTTCTAGCAGCTCTGTGAGTTATCAGGATCTCTAAAACTGGTGATCCAAGTTGCATAAGTATTGTGATCAGGATCGAACAACCCAGACCGCAGATAGCAGTTGTTCCCACAAATCTGGAACAAAACTGATGGAACTTATCCATGCTGATCTAGATTGCAGTAGCTAGTAAAGGTGAATTAGAATGGCTCAATTTAATCAAAAAATCGTCATGGTTTCTCTTAAACCAACCTTCAGGGGAATACGTAGCTATATAGCTAATTCTGTGTTCTATTTGGTGGCAATACGAGTCAGTCAACCAATTGAGCAATGATTCTCTTTGGCCAGATTATTTAATTAAGTTAGGGGTGATGACAGTGATGTTCCCTGAACTTTTTCTCAATATTCGATGTTGTCGCTGAACTTTTTTTTTTCCTTCCAATTCAATATAGTGCCTGAACTTTTGGAAATTGGCTCAATCAAATATAATTTGATTTTTAACAACTAAAGCAACCCCATCTTTGAGCAAGTACTTCAAGAAGATGATGATACGCATCTGATGACACATGCTTCAAATTTCTTTTCTCTTAAAAACCACATTAACGATGGAAATATATATGTCTCAGTTTGGTCCTATTGTTATGCTGTTTCAGATTGAGGATATGTGCAGGAGCAACAAAGCATCGGCAGTTCCAGTTATACCTGATTCTAAAGGTTGTGCTCTCTCTCCAGATAAACACTTCAATGTACATAGAGCTATTTTAAATTTCTGGATATTACCTGGCAGTATCTGCTCCTCTAAACCATTATCATTGGTTCTTCAGATCAATGGTACAAGCATCCTAATAAGGAGTCAGCAACATAAACTTTTGTTATTGTCAAATCCACAAATGTAGTTAGCTTCTAAAATACCTCCTCCTGGCTAAAATAGAGCTCCTTGTGACTTCTTTTTGCTCCTCACAACCTCCCTACCGCAAAGAGCCAGCTGAAAATAAATTTTTGCCTCTCACTTCATCTTAGCACTCGAAGCACGGTGATTTTTTTTTGGTGTTGCCCGGATATGCAAGATAAGCTTTGTGGACTATTCAGCTACATATGCTCTTTGGGTTTCGCAAAAAATGAAAGATTTGGAAATTTCCTAAAATGATATTTTATGTAACTTATAGAAATGAATGAACAAAAAATGTTTTCATCATCCACGAAAATTTCAAGACATAAATTCTTGTCAATAATGAAAACACTTTCTATTGGTTAATTTCTTTAAACTATAGAAACGATTATGTTTAGGATCATTCATTTTTAGCGAAACAAATAGAGCATTAATGGCAGATGATTTTGTTATTGATTGACTTTTTATTTTCCTAAAAAATGGCCTAGAAGTTGCATGTGGTCATCTTGGTTCTTCGGGAATCAGGAGTTTTCTTCAAATCCATTTGCACAAGTAATGTGCCTGTGTTTTTCTAGCGCGATAGTACCACATAATAGGAATCTGAATCTTTCTACTTAATACATATGCTTTTAGTTACTTTGTCGTCTCCATTAAGGAATTGACAATAATGTGGTAGTTCCCCATAGTTCCATGGTTGTGTTACAAGGAAGAATCAGAGCATCTTTGGAACATTCTACCATAGTCTTAAAAGTCCTTTTTGCACTCCCTTTGCACATGATGTGCCTATATTTTTCTAGGTTGATTGTACCTCATAAGAGGAATTTGAAGCTTTCTACTTGATACATATGCTCTTTTAGTTACTTTGTAGTTTTGACTAAGGAATTGACAGTAATGTGATTCTTCCGCATAATTCCATGGTTATGTTACAAGGAAGAATTAGAGCATCACTGGAACATTTTCATTCTCTAAAAGTCCCTTCTGCACTCCATTTCCTTCATTAGATTGGTGAATTATGTGGGATGTCAATATTTCTACTACCATATTCTTGTTGTCTCTCCATTTATTTCTTCATTCATGCTCTAGTAAGCTGTTGTTACTGCCACTGTAGATTGTGCTACGTATGATTCGTGGGATCTTGCATTTTAGGTTGTTGATGCCATGTATGATGCTGAAGACTTGTTTGCAAACTTGCCTTTGAGTTCTTCTTTTCACGTGTATTGGCTGATATGAATAATTTTATCTCGGTTTCATTTCTCTATGGCTGCTATTGGCAAAAAATTTAAGCATGGTTTCTTGCAGGTACTGATTCAAATCCATTCTCTCTCGATGCATTAGCTGTGTTTATGTTCCGTGTGCTTCAGCGGGTTAATCATCCAGTAAGAATTTGTTGCTTTTCAAGGCACTTTGAAGATTAGTTGCCCTTTATCATATTCTGCTGATGCATTTTTTGATGTTCATCAATTTGGAAGGGCAATCTTGACAAGGCATCACCAAATGCTGGGTATGTGCTTCTAATGTTTTATCACCTTTATGAGGGGAAGGTATGATCTTGTTTTTTCTTTCGAGATAAACTTCTTGGCGTTTCTCTTAGCGCCATGTCAGTGAGACCTTTTGAGGTATTCACTTATCTGTGTTGAAATGCTTCAGAGCCGTGAAGAGTTTGAGAGTGAACTAGTTGAACGATTCGGCTCAATTGTGAAGATGCCCTTGCTGAAATCTGATAGGTAAAATGATTCCTCGTTTCATTTAAGCTCGATGTCTGTAATTGTGATCATACAATAAGCCAAATACGATTAGAGTTATTTATCATCCAAGCATTCTTCTTTCGGCTAGATCCAATCTCCTGGCCCCTGCAGAAAGGAAAAAGAATTTCATGAAGGGATGAAATCTCCTACTGACTGGGACAAATTTTTCTTGTTGTATCGTAACATCATTTTTTTTTGGCCGACTCTTGAAATAAGTGCAATGAAATGCACAAATAACATTATCAGACATTGACGAGGGTTGCCATTGTTATAACTGATCATGTAGTTACATTTGATTCATGTGGGATAACATAATGACGCTAGAACATTTGAGGGTCAATTGCCATGGCATGGTTTTGTTGCATGTTCAGATTCTGTTTTTCTTCAGTAGAGAGAGAGGTGGAGGTGTTGGTTGATGATGTGAAAGCAGCAGGTAGATGGTCTGAGAACTTAAGTTCTTCGCACTTCGGAAATGTTCGCCATGTCAAGTTCGCTAACATTCTCTAACTCTTGCCGGAAAATTGAATCAATGCTTCATTTTGCTTTGCTTATGCAGGAGTCCTCTACCTGGTCCAGTCAAATCAGTTTTGGAGGAGGGACTTAATCTTTACAAGCTTCATACAAGTAGGCATGGCAGGTTAGACCTTTCTATGGCTCTGTTTAACCAATAGATGGCTATATTCGTTTCATATTGTGCTCCTTTGTTGCTGTTTTATGGATATAGAAATTGCAATCCATTAGATCAAATTAGCACAATTCTTATTTTGAACAAGCAAGCTGACTTCACTGATACATCACTGATGCTCATTTCCGAGCATTGGTGGACTAATGGAAGGGTCACTAGCATTTCTACATCTGCATGAACATTCTCAATGTTTGTTCGGAAAGATAAGTCAGTGTCTCATCTTTTGGTGTACTGACTATTATGCATCCCTCTCTCTTTAATATGGTTAAATGTTCTGCATTTGTAGATTGGAGTCCAACAAAGGGTCATATGCAAAGGAGTGGTTGAAATGGGAAAAGCAATTGCGAGAGACATTGCTTAGCAATGCCGATTATCTCAACTCTATTCAGGTCATTATTCTCTCTCTTGTCCCGTCGCATCCTCTCTACATTCCACTTCTCAACAGAGAGAACCATGTTTTTCCTATGGTGTCACTTCTCCAGATGCCATTTGACTTTGCCGTTAAGCAAGTTTTGGAACAACTGAAGAAAGTTGCCAGAGGCGATTACACGCTGCCTAGTACTGAGAAGAGGAAGCTAGGAGCAATTGTTTTCGCTGCTGTCAGCTTGCCAGTAACACATGTGCAAAATCTTCTTAATGATGTAAGTGAAACAAGCCATTTGCCAAGTACCATTGGCTATGCCTCGTCCTTCATAACTTACGTGAATCTTGTATACGGACTTTGTTTTTCTTTTTCTGCTGACAATATTGTTGTCATCTCCATGCTCCCTCCAAGCAGTTGGTTAAGAAGTACCCTAACGTAGAAACCTTTCTGCGAGACAAACACTTGGACAGCAGCCTCCAAAAGGCTCATGTCACTCTTGCTCACAAGAGAAGTCATGGCGTTACAGCTGTAGCTAGCTATGCCTCCTACCTAGACCGAGATGTCCCTGTGGATCTTACAGCTTTGCTCTTCAACGACAAGATGGCTGCATTGGAAGCTCGCCTCGGTTCTGTCGATGGGGAAGTCATAACCTCGAAGAATGAGTGGCCACATGTTACTATATGGACAGCTGAGGGGGTTCCGCCGAGGGAGGCCAACAACTTACCCTCCTTGCTTTCGGAGGGGAAGGCAACGCAAGTAGAAATTGATCCTCCGGTTACCATATCTGGTCTACTCAAATTCTTTTAGGCAAGTCGAGTTTCTTTTTGCACGTGTTGGAGGGGAAACAAAATTTTAATTGCCTCTGAGAGAACTTTGTATAGGTCGGCTGTTAGGTAAATTTTCTCGGTTTGTATAATTTGAAGCAAATGAAGACGAATTTAGTAGCTTTGTTGAATGTATCGTTGTATCTATTTGACTTAACGAGAATCTTCTGTGGAATGTAAAGAAATAAAATTACTTCCTGGCATTGCTTCAGATGGTTCAGAACTCTGTTTCATGCAGGATCAACCTCGTGCGCATAAGATGCAACTGTCTGAATTTAATTCTGGTGACAGTTCAAGCGTCATATCCTAATCTCTGTAACAAGTTTCTTTACGTAAATGAGGAGCTACGCATTTCTCAAACACTAAAAAGATCCGGCATTCGCATGATGGAAAATGTAGATGAAATAGATAGGTTATTCATTAGCCGTAGATTCCCATACAAGCAAACAAGGATGTTTTCATTGGAAAGTGAAGACGCGCACAAAGAAAATGAAACGGAGGAGTCTACTCTCAACTTTCTCAGTGCAAGTCGACTTTTCCAACATTGCAAAGTTAAAAACAACCAGGCACATAATCTTTGCGGTGCTGACAAAAAGCCCCACCAGGGTGTCGCAGTGCATAAAGTAGTTTCAACATCGGACTGACTGCTCATGTCTCTGATCCTCGCTTGCCAGATAAGTGATATTTAACCCAAGGCAAGCGAGGGTAAAATTGCTACGGCCTCCCCATCGATGACTAGAAGCTCACCCCTTTTGAAACATTTCGTCAAGAACTTTACCCTGCATGACGAAATTTTTCCTGAATCACTCCTGGCCTCACGGGAATAGAGCATTTTAGTTAGTAACTTGACGTACATATATTTGTTCTTGCTTTCTCTGATGTTAACCGCCTGTACTTCACCCACGACCTCATCTCCAGCATAGACAGGCCACTTGAATTGCAAGCTTTGGGACACATAGATGGCTCCAGGCTATTGATCAGCAATAAAAGAAGGGAAATATAGGTATCTCAGATAAAAGCACATAAACCTCAAATCAAATTCAGACATCCTTGTACTCAATGCAGAAGATGTTGGAGAGAATCTTCTCGGTTATATTACTTTGATAGGGTCATCTTGAAAACAACTATGAAATGCTTTGGAGTGCCGCATTTTAACCATTGGCTTTGGTTAAAACCAGGCACATCCAACGACTGAGATGAACCTGAAACATTGCTAGAGGAGAATCTAGTAAAAATGTCAACTTCAGAGCCACAATGACCACCTGTTAACCAGATTTTCTCCATCAACATATGAGCAAATCTGCCTTGGCTTTTTAGAGCTAAAGAAGCAGTTATTCTGCCACTATATATGCAAACTGTACCATGACTAAAGATTCTTCTAGTATCCAACGACAAGTATCACGAATAATCAAAAGAAGAAAGTAAAGGAAAAGAATGTATTGAAATAGACTTACGAAGCGAGAGGCAATAATTCGTGGGAACAATGCAGCAACAAGCATCCCATGGACAAGTCGATCTTCAAATCCCAAATTCCGAGCTACTTCAGCATCAAAATGAAGAGGATTTGAATCGTGGCTCACTTTTGAATAATCAATAATGTCTTCACCAGAGAATATTCTACTTTGCCTTAAGATATCTCCGACCTTCAGTAATTGGGCTCCAGATGTCGAGAAGCACCTCAAAGAACCAAGAACATTCACATGCCTAAGAATCGACATGTTGATCATAGAGGCGACTCTGCTCCTATCTCGGATAATGGAAGTGAATTGCAGCTTGATCTTCTAACATATAAGTAGAGAAGGAAGAGAGCGGGACATATGATTTAACTCCTGCAGACATTAATACATACACAGATAAGCACATACAGAAAGAAGCGCTCTGATTTAAAGATATTTGCCCGATCAGTTGCTGTCACCATGCACCAAATATATAGGCTCAGAGAAAAACCATAAGTAGTGTTCTCATTTTGCTCTTCATCATATCCGTGCTTCATAAGTCAATAATTGAATCAATGGAAAAGTGCAAAAGGATTCATCATAGAGTTTTTGAAGGGTTAACCATATGTAATAGTTCAAAAGCAAATTCTGCACTTAATGTAGTTAGTGTCTTGATCTGGTTATCCAAGTGCTACCTTTGGTTATTTAATAAAAAATCGAAGGATTATGGTGCAATAGTAATTGTGCAGCGGTGCAGTATATCTATTCAGATGAATGGTCTGGGAATAGTACAACAAAATGTTAATAAAGACCAAAAGAAATTGAGATCTTCTCGTCTCAGGACTACAGAGTGATTTTAGGAGCTATAAAGCCATCAACCTTCAACAGAAAGACAAGGTATTTCTCCCAATAATATTACACGGAAATACTACAAATATCATGAAATGAAGTAGATGGATCGAAGAGCTAATGACATCCCTAACTGAATACATTTCTATGATCTGAATGTGCGAAATCATCTTCAAACACACCTTGAAGCTTCCTATAAGTATCTACATCCAGAACATCCTTCTCTTGCAGGTCCTTCAGCAACATCATAGCCTCTTCTACCCTTCCTCGTCGACATATCTCATCAAAGATTGTCCTATAGGTGATAAAATCGACTGACATCTGCTTTTCAATCATCTCCCACAAATAGCTCACTGCATCCTCAACTTCACCACCCAAAGCCAAAGCATTCACTAGCGAATTATACGACTTGCTGCTAGGTGTATGCCCTTTTTCCTTCATTTCATTACACAGCTCACTCGCATTTATTGTCCTGCCTTGGGCACATAATCCATGGATTAAATAATTGTATGAGAAGGAGTTTGGCTGACACTTGTAAAT
Source organism: Melaleuca quinquenervia (assembly GCA_030064385.1). Classification (NCBI taxonomy): domain Eukaryota; kingdom Viridiplantae; phylum Streptophyta; class Magnoliopsida; order Myrtales; family Myrtaceae; genus Melaleuca; species Melaleuca quinquenervia. Next base: position 25,631,894 of record CM057719.1, on the reverse strand, counting down.
CACATCCATCTGATGGAATATTCTTAAAGCATCATTGACGTGGAGAGAAAGCACATAACCTTTTATCATGCAATTCAAAGTAAAGATGTCTGGTTCAATCCCATCACTGACCATTTGCTTAAAGAGGCCTCTTATGGTTTCCATGTACACATGATTAACATAAGAATTCCTTCCCCTGCTTAAAAATGCTGCAAATAGAAGATTGTACGTTCTAATTGAAGGCCTACAATCCAACTTCATGCATTTCTTCATGTGCTTAAATATATTGACTGCTCTTGTCAACTTTCTTGCCTCAGTGAAAAAGTATATCATGGAGTTGTAAAGAGGCTCAGTCCCAATGTGAGGAACAGCTAATACTTGATTAACAACATCGTCCATTTCCTCGTACATTTTCGCGACACCGAGCTTCTTTATTGTGATATGATAAGTGGACGCATCATGTCTGAACCTAGGCTGTTGGGAAACCCAGTTAAAAAGTTCCAAGCAAATCAGAGGATCCTCCTGGAGAGTGATGACATTGCAAAGATCTTCAGATGAAAATCTGGGTGGGAGTTGGGAAAGCACCCGTCTAAATTGGGCTTCATCAAGCATAGGTCTGCTCTTGGCTTTTAATCTTTTACTAGCTCTCCTTCTGAAAGATCTTGATGGGGGTCTAGATGAATATAAGGAGTACAAGGAAAACTGGGCATAGGTGTGATGCGAATCATTTAGACAATTTCTCCAACAAAGGTTGGCATGGGTTTGCATCAAATTGTGCATACACTTGGATGAATTATAGAGAGAGGATAGATGATAGGAAGCATTATAGTGTTGGGCAGCTGATGACAAAACAGGATGCAGATAGTAAGTCAAGGTTTTAGGGAAATTCAGCCGAGAGAGTTTTTTAACAGCTGTCATATTTAAGTCATGAGAGGATTAAAGACTATTTTGCAGATGCCACAGAAAGGAGGGCTCGGATATCTACCCTTAGTCTCTGGTACAGTAATGCCCATAATCTAAAAAGGGAACACGAGTGCAATTTCAGGACACAGCACGCACAAGCAATGGGATTCAGCTTCCTTCTCAACTGAATGATCTTTGTAGTACATGATGATCCTAAGCTTCATCAATGCCGCAGTGCTGTCTACACCAAAACAATCAGAGAAGGGTTCAGACGACTTTTCAGACCATACGCCAAGAAAAAGAAGAGAAAAAAAGCATCTTCCATCCACTTCCTACCCAAGGAGGCCTCAATTACTCGTTCACACGCTGGACACGAATGTAATCATCGAATGGTGGACTATGAGAACACCGAGCGGGCGAGTTCGCTCGCCAGCTCCAATGTCAGGCAGAGGGCCACATATTGGATCTCTGTAAGAAGCACAATCTAAAAATTACATGCAGTACGCTCGCATCCCAGCATCATTTGCACACAACGCACGTATTAACTGTATAAGCCACCCAGTCTCTTGTACGCAGAATCCGAGGACGAGTTCAGCACAGACTAAGGAACAACTCGGTACATCTCTCGACGGCTTAAGTCGAAGCAGCCGAAACAGAGGAAGAGCTAAGCTCATCAACTTTTCATCAAACAGGACTAGGAACCAAAATGTAAACGCGAAACTGAAAAATTAGAGATGAGACCCTGATTGGGACCAAATGAAACGAGAACGGATCTCACCCTGACGATAACGGAGCTTCGCCGGAACCCTAGCCGGGTGCGCAAAGACGGCGAACCGAGAAGGCTTTCGAGGATCGACGATTCCGACCGGAGCGATTGATTCCAACGGAGGAGCAGCGTCGCCGGTTCTCAAGTGAACCTGATAATAATAATAATAATAATAATAATAATAATAATAACAACAATATTCTTATTATTTATTATTACCGTAACTATCTTTACTGTCATTATTATCAATAGTCATTGATTTTTAAACATGCTAATATCGTCAATATCATAGATTTACTTCTTCTTTTTGGGAAAGTTAAGGCGCGTTTGGAAACGTTTCTGTTTTAGAGAATATTTTTTGAACAGAAATATTTTTTTGTATTTTTACTTTATAGAATAATTTTTTAGTAAAATAGAGTGTTTGGTAAAAGTGTTCTTGAAATAGAAAAAGAATATAAATGCGTTTGGTGCGATTAGTAATTTTTTTTCTTGGTTGTGGGTGGTGACCGGCAAGTCGGCAGGCCGACGATTGGCAATCGATGGCGGGTGGTTGGAGGCCACAAAGCCAAAAGAGAAAAAAATAAAAATAAAAAATGTTTTTAATAAAGTGTTCAATAACAAGAAACAAGTTTTTTTTTGTTTCTTATTATTGGTCCAATGTGTCTCTACGAATAAAAAATATATTTTTTACTTCTATAAACAAAAGTGCAAACAAACACGTTTCTGTTCTTTTGTTATTCTTTGGAAAAAAAGAACAGAAACATACACGTTTTTGAACAAAAACAAATAGGCCTTTACCAACCTCTTGAAATTATTGACTTTTGATCGTTAGCAACTTCGAATTTAATCAAAATAAGTATACTAAAAATTCTAAAACTTGCTGCGCAAATGCAATCGAGTCTCAAACTTTTATAAAATGCCATTAAATCCCACAATTTTTGAAAGTTTTTCAATCAAGTTTCTCCGTTAACTCAATCTAAAACATAAAATATAAAGTTTTTTCATCCAAATGTAATATTTCAATCCAAAATTAATTAAGTTAGATTAAAAATAAATTAAATTGAAAAAAAAAGAAGAAGGAAGAAGGTAAAACAGCGATGGTGGGCGATGGGCCTGGCAATGTTAAATTAAACAATCATATGTGGACCAAAATGATGTCGTCATTTTAACACTCTACTTCTTATTTTAGTCATGTCGATGCCATGTAGGGAAGATAAATTAATAAAAAAATCAAAATAGGTAATTTTTCTACATTAAAATTGGACAGGGCTATGAAAGGATCTAATTGTACCAATTAGATATGTTTTATGACTTAATCACACTTTTTGTAAGTTTTAGAATTCAATTACATGTTCTTGACAAGTTTTAGGATATCTAGTGTATTTATCCTAAATTTATTCAGCATATAAAAGTTAAAATATTTATGAACGTGTCTTTTTCTATGCTAATATAATCTTTACCGCAGAATTAAAAATTTATCAACCATTTCCGAAATCACTAAATTTAATAATACCATGGCTACTTGTACTGTGTTTCCTCTGGACAAGTGCATGTCCATAGTTTTGAATTAACAAAGTTAAGCCAAAAGAGACATCATAAAAGGAGTTGAAAATTTGAAATAACGATATTTTTAATTCTAATTATTATAATTTTATGATGCCAAAGATTGATAAAAGGAAAGAAGGACATCATAACATTTTGTTTCATAAATGATAAAATCTCATTCATTTTTTTTTCTATTCTTATAAACTAAAAAGGGAATTAAAATAAACTAAAAGATTCTATCTTTAAGCATTACTAAGTGTAATTAAAGAATCAACTAAATTTCATATGTGGATCACTTAAAAAATTATGTCTGTCTTGTCACAAGTCGAAGATAATGCTAAGTGTCATGTGGTGAATAAAGAAGAGAACATTTCCTCGATTTCAATTTTAACTATACACGATAGGTTGAATCAATTGAGAGCAACAAATAATTTTCGAATCTAAAAAAAAAATGCTACTCAATTAACCAATTTAAAATATGAATAGACAACGATTGACTGATCGTTACACGATAGATATTAAATACAAGCACTTGCTAAACTTGAAAAGCCCGGAAGGCGACTTGCAGAGTGAATCCGTCAAGCAGGCATGGAACAAAGAAGCTCGGAAAAAGCAAGCTTCTCTGTTAGGGAACATAGCATGGCAGAACCATATTCCTCTTTCAACTTTATGTACTGCCCTGCTGGAAATCTACAGATCGAGAAGCCGCATTATCAATGTCCCTCACGGGACACACCGAAGCATATTCACAGACGCTGCATTTCCACCGCTCCTGTTCAGGAATGAACTTTGCTTCCCGTTCACCCAGCCATAACTCCAGACAAGTCCTGAGTTGATCCTTAACCCAATCTGGATCGTACGTGAACTGATCTTCGCCAATCACTGAATGATCTTTTTGTAATTCGTACCTGCTTCATATAGGTCATATAAGAGTCTTTGCTGGGGAACAAAATGATACCGCAGATTAAGGGAACAATAGATGCATCTAGAGTTGAATTGATAACTAAGTACATTATTTCTATGCTGGTCAACTTCGCAGACGCACTGCTCAGGGAGAAGTCTTGTAGAGGCTTCAGCATGAAGTGAGACTTTCCAGTTATCCAAAACTCAGAGGCCTCTATAAGGTTGAAAAAAAAAAACGATCTGAATGGGCATGTGTCACCACGCATATGTGAAAACTCACGTTAAGGAAGAATATTCAAAGTTGAAAACTCAAGTAAATTCTGGCAGTTTATATCCAATGTAGTGAGAACAATACTTCACAGAAACAATCTGCCGCATTTTCCCAGTCCTGAAGGCTATCTTTTATGCACTTCAAACAATGCAGTGCAACCTGACAGATTTTACTAGAGCATTACCTTTACAACGCATGCATCATCAAGCATGTGAGGGAAATGATGTCAAGTCACAACCCAACATACCTCAGTAACAGCTGACTGTGAGCCACGGGTAGCATTGGACATGTGTTCCTGTAGTATCTCAATATCTCCTCAAGGTTCTGCAAGAAAACCAAACAGAAAAAACAAATATGATCTCTAAAAGGGAAAAGTGAGCGAGTCAAAGTTCCTAACTTGTGCTAAAAAAGTTCTCCTAATGTGAATAGGTTCTGTGTGCTTTTATCCCACTGAAAATTGTCCCAGTAACAAAAATCAATAGATAAACCTAACCCTGACGCTGCACACGTGTCTTTTCAGAGAAAGGTGTATCTTTGCAAGGTCAGTGAATCCCCTAACAACCTAAGGCGCCTCTTACCATCTTAACAAGCATTTGATCTTAATGAATTAAGAAACAAGCATCAACAAAAGCACACCAGGCATCGATCAGAGGGCTCAAGACAAACTTTCTACAAATTGGAATTAACTCATCAAGGTAAAAGGACTCTTCACCTCTGCTGGAAGACCTGCATTAGCAGCATTCTCCCTGATATCTTCAGATAAAATACGACGAGGGTTCAAATTATAATAATAAAAAAATCGTTTAGTGGGGAAGTTCTTGCTCACTGCTTTATCCCACATATGCTTGTAGCACATCAGTTGAAACCTACAAATATTGGTGCAAAGAAAGGTGTTTGATGACTTCAGCTTAAGATACCAAGGCAAGGGAGCTTTCCACACTTGCATAGAAGATTCAAATGTATTCACTCATAAATTATCAAGTCACACACCTTCCATTTCTTCTTTGTGGTCCAGCTGGAAGTGAATTTCGGACACGAGTTTTGATGTCCACCAATATTGGGTTTCTCTCATTTCCATTTACAGGCATTCGAACCTCATCAATCACTCCCAACACAGCAATACCTTCTAAAAAGCACATTCTGAAAATATCAGCAACAATGACCTATTAGCCAGGAGTACATATACATACACAAGCTCACAATTCAAAGATACAACACAGAATTCATAGTTAATTTTAACATATAAAACTAAGAATTTCTCCCCAATGCAACAAAATTGTTTTTTGAGGCAAAAAGATGTACTATACAGCTACAGATTAGTTCAAGCATGAATATTGGACATCCTAGCAGTTAATGATGCTATCACATAGTTGTCGCTGCCATTACGACCTTGGTGAATTGCGCTCTGGCTAACCCCAATTTGGGTACTCTTTCAGTATCATCAAAATTGGTGATCTGCACAATGCACTGCCTACTTGCTCAATTAAAACTCAACGAAATATGTCCGAAGTTCATAGTTTACCCTAAAGCGGATAACGCATTCTTTGACCTCATTTAGGCTCTTCTCTTTACAAAACCTAATTAGAATATGCAAACAAACCAATTGTGCTTACCTCTTCTAATGAACCGTTTACTTGACAGAGTCATAATAGAGGCCGATATTCTTCACCTTAACTAAGTTAGTTAGAGATGCAGCAGCAATATGCTTGTCATAACTACCAAAACGGGGAGCCCAAGAGGGAAATGGATATGCAGGCACACAGACTCACATTGGCAGTTCACGAGTTAACCCCTCGAACAACAGTTGATGTGCACCTGTTATAAAGTTCATGAATCTTGCAGCCCACCTATCTTCATCTGATTTTATGCGAACGTTAACCTTTTGAACAACCTGCAATAGACAATAAGTTTAACATCAAACCTGTTAATCAAGTAAAATTTTAACACCTCCACATGAAGTTGCTTCTATTTACAACTGACTTCCAAAAGTCAACAAAAAGTTCCCAGCATCTTTTTCCAAGTGCATATAGAGGAAGCAACCTTAGAAGCACACCTCTCGTTCAAGCTTCTCATGGCGAGCACTACCTGCTTTCATAGCTTTTGTAGTTCTCCTCTTCCCAGAATGGAGAACAAACTCCATTTGCTTTTCACACCATTCCTGCCATTTATGTAAGTGAAATCAATAAAAGCAACAACATTCGACATCCATCCGCAGGAGAGTCATGCTCTTAGCTTGAATAGATCTAACGACTTGTCAGATTAGCAACTCATCCTTTCAAGTCAACGATGCAGGGCAGGGTATTTAGCTAACTGCCACTTTCGGTTAAGAGTAAATAAACTAATATCCACATTCATCTCCCCGCCATCTAAGCTGACATATTAACTATGCGCCGACATTTGAATTCATAAAGACTACACAAACATGCCGAAACAGCTCATACTGGCACAAACAGGAGACGACTAACTCAAAACCGCAGCTGGTCGATGAACTTCGTCAAAATAAGTTTACGTTATACACAGTAAAACTGAAGGCATTTTGACATGAGGGGACAGGTCTGATTTGACTTTGAATCTTCGTGGCGCATGCTGGAGCGAGTGTCGCCTCTGAATCGGGAAAAAGATGGGGAAATTTCGAAAAGTACCGTGCCGGTGATATCCGTGACAGACAAGCCCTTCTTCCTCCTGAACCGGTCCAACAAGGACGGAGCCGCTCCATCCCCATCCTTGGCCGTCGAACCTCCGTTACAGTTCCCGAAGTCCTCGAGGTCGGATTCGGAGCCACCCGGCAGCCTCCCCTTGGAGAGGGCCGAGATGGACTTGATGGACCTCGCGCTTGTCTGAAACCGAGGAGGGAACAGAGCTTTCCCGGCGGCGGCCAAGGCGGTTTCGAGGAGCGCCATCTCGTCGTCGCTCACGATCTCGATGGGGATTTCCTCGGGAGGAGTGGCGTGGATGCCGCTCTCGCGGTCTTTATAGGGCGCGGACTCGGCTGGCGATTCGGTCATTTTCCAAGCGATGGAGCTCCGCTCGAGCGGGGAGCCCGCGTCGTGGAGGGAGTGACCGTTAGAACCGCCGGGAAGTTGGGCGTTTCGTGGGGGGTACAGGTTGCGTTCGTGGCTTGCTCCCTGGAAGAGGAGGAGGAGGAGGGAGAAGTGCTTTCGAAGTTTGATAGTGAAATCCCCGTTGTACCCTCCCGGGCATCCGCTTGTTTCGCCCGCCTTGTGGGGGTTCTTTGGCCTTTTCGTCTGGAGCTGACCAGTCAAACACGCTACGATTGTTCGTTTTTCCTTTTTTTCAATCTCGCACGACACGAGATCCGGTTTGCGAATAATTAAGACATACATCTTCAACATAGAAAAAAACATTTACGTATTCGAGACTTTCAACTTCACGTGACGAAAACTATGGGTATGAATTTCTGAGGTGCGACCTTATCCATCGTTTATTCGCCAGTTGATAATACGCAAATAAAACTTCATTTATTTCGTAAAAATAAAATGATTTACAAATATTATAAATTAATAATCAATTATATTGTTTATAAAAATAAAGAATAAAGAATTATATTTTTATTTTCTGCGCAAATATTGTGTTGTTGTCGATAATAAAAATATTATTCGTTAACTAATTAATTGTACGTTAAATCATTTTTTTAAAAAGCATGTTTTAAATCACTCATTTTCCACAAAAATAAACAGAAATTGAGTTGTAGAGTGAGATAAATTTATAATTTGTTATTCAATTGCTAACCTGTGGAGAGTTGTTATAAATTCACGAAATGGGTATATTGTATTCTAGAAATATTCGTATATCAAATTTTTGTAGGGCTAGATGCACAAACACAGTGGCCTAAACTTGCCTAGGACACCTCACACGTGATTTGCCACGATTTTGGAGAAATTTTGGGATGTTGACATACTTCACATTATTTGATAATCCAGAAAAGATGTATTGATCACCACAAGTATTATCTTTTTACAAGTAAAAAGACTGAAAGATGCAATGATATAAAGAATATAAAGATTCCCATACATCTTCCATCTTGTTTATATATTTTCCTTTTTTTTTAGGGGGCGTGCTCCTCAAGACATCGTAATTTTTTTTTGTCGAAATATACTTCATATATTACTAAAAGGACGGTGGATAACATGTAGTACTATAGTCTAAGCAAATATAAGATAAAGTCTAGTAGGGGCTTAGAAATCCAATCGCTAGGGGGAGCTCCGGCACTATGGGCTTTGGCGACCCAATCTGCAGCCCGATTTGTTTGACACAGCTCATACAATACTGGACGTCCTTCATTTGGCCCAGCAGTGTTTGGCAGTCCAAAACATGAGAAGAGATGGCCCATGGAATTTCACTCCGGCCCATTATACAATCGACGGCAGATAAGAAATCAGAAGATAGGAGATACTGCAGATCACTTCGCGTAGCTTCCTCCCTTCGTGCATCTATCTCCTTCCTCAGATCACTTCGTGTCTCCTTCGGCCAAAGCAACCCATTCAACTTATAGGAAATTGGAACAATTAGAAATTTACAACGCGAGAGGCAAAACGTATTTCTTCCGCTGGGATAGAATCACACAAGTGACGATGGGCCTGGAGTCTTGACAGGGCAGCTCAGGCCCCATGAAAAGTCATAATGGACAGGCTTAGATAAACAGTTTCTCTTTCTGAGGCTGGACTGCTCCCGTCTTGGGTCCGGATGCGTAGGCCCAATGCTTCGAGGCCCGTCCATTGATGAGCTCGAGTGGCGAGGAAGAGAGAAAAAGGGAGCAGCGGAAGAGCGGAGGGAACTGATGCGCGCATGGGGAGCAAAGACTTCTTCCAGGTCAGAAACCGATCGTCGTATATTTCTCGCCAGACGACAGACGTGTCTCCACCCCCAAGCAGCCCAACAGATCGACGAACCTTGATTTTCTCGCTCTCAACATTGTATATATACGCTCCAGCTCGCCACCAAAAGCATCACAGCAAGAAGCCACAGAGCGAACTGGTGCGTTAGCGAGCGAGCGGTAGACCGATCAAGTTTGTGCAGAGTGACTCTGCAATGGGAACTAAAGCGACCCTTTTTCTCCTATTGGCCGTGCTATGCTACGGCCTGACGAGCGTGGCTGCTCATCACCACCACCACCACCACCACCATGAGGAGGAGGAGGAAGGAGGAGGAGACTGGAGGAGAGAGAGGGAAGAGAGAGAGGAGAGGGAGGAGAGAGGAGAGGACGTGTTCCTGCTGCGGGACTGGAAGCGCGTGGTGCACACGGATGCTGGCGAGATGAGGGTTCTGAGGAGCTCCAGAGGCCGGAGGAGTGGCGAGAGGACGACGCGCATCGGCTTCATCACGATGGAACCTAGCACTCTCTTCATCCCTCAGTATACTGATTCGAGCTTGGTCCTCTTCATCCGCAAAGGTAAGTCCAAGTGCACTATCAATTCTTGCTTGCTTCAGACAAACTTGGGCTTTGATCGTTGATCAGATTGCGAAATTCTTATCAAATTGTTAAAACTCGTGGGGCTCACTGTCGATTTTGATCGTGACGGGCATGACTCGAAAGGCTTGGTTTGATTGCTTGCAGGAGAAGCTAGACTCGGGACGACATACAGAAACAAAGCCGTCGAGAGAAGCCTGCGAAACGGGGACGTTTATAGAATTCCCGCTGGTTCCGCGTTCTACTTGGTGAACACCGGAGACAGACAGAGGCTCCACGTCATTTGCAGCATCGACGTCGACGCTTCCGAGGACTTGCCGATAAGGAATTTCCAGGTAATTTGTCCGAAAGTCATTGATAGAGTGGTTCAATTAGTGTTTTTTAACATGTTGCTGCGATTTAGCAGTCTTTCTTCCTCGGTGGAGGGCCGAACCCTGGATCAATACTCACTGGATTCGATCCGCAGACGCTGGCCACCGCATTTAATGTGAGCAGACATAATCAGCCCACTCCTGTTAAAGAAATGGCTCGACTTTTCGACGTTCTCATGTGTTCTAATGCGACCTTAATTGCCAATGCGGTGGCCGTTTCAGGTTTCCAGGCGAGAAGTGGAGGAGATACTGTCCAGAGAAAGAGAAGGACCGATCGTGCACATTAGCGATTCGCACCAGCCGAGCTCGTGGTCCAAGTTCATGGACTTGGAGGAGCATGACAGGCTAAGGCATCTCCAGAAAGCGGTTCGAGAGGATGGGGACGAAGATGAGGACGAGCGGATCGAGTGGTCGTGGAGGAAGCTGCTGGACTTGGCGTTGGGAAGCAGGAGGCCGGAGAGCGGCGACAAATGGGGACATCACGACGCGCCGGACTCGTGCAATCTCTACGACCGAAGCCCCGATTTCAGGAACGATTATGGATGGAGCGTCGCGCTCGATGAATCCGATTACAAGCCTCTCAGGCACTCCGGAATCGGCCTCTATCTCGTTCATTTATCAGCGGTAATTAAATGAACACGAGAGACGGTCTTTAGGAAGTTTGATATTGCATCGTGGTTCTTTCAAGCTTCCATTAATTTTCTTAGCTTACAAGTCTTATATGTTGGTCATGGAATCGAATTTCCGTAGGGCTCCATGATGGCGCCGCACGTGAACCCAACCGCGACTGAGTACGGCATCATCCTGAGCGGCTCCGGCAGGATCCAGATTGGGTACCCGAACGGGTCGTCGGCGATGAACGCCAGAGTGAAGGAAGGCGACGCGTTCTGGATCCCGAGATACTTCCCCTTCTGCCAAATCTCCTCCAAGAGCGGACCGCTTGAGTTCTTCGGGTTCACGACCACAGCCCGAAGGAACAGGCCGCAGTTCCTGGCGGGCCGGAACTCGGTGCTCCGGGCCATCGGCGGGCCCGAGCTCGCCACTTCGTTCGGCGTGAGCGACGAGAGGCTGGAGGGGTTGCTCCGGGCGCAGAGGGAGTCCGTGATACTGCCCTCCCCCGAGGCGGCGGGCCATCCCGACGGCGATCTGATGGCGGACTTCTGAATCTCGCTTGATGACACGAGTCAGAGGAGGTTTGTCTCCGGTGAATAAGAAGGGATTGGCGGAAGAGAGCAAATGGGGGATTTTTCAGTGAAGTTTCCCTTCGATTCGAAATTTTTGTTTTGTTGATTTTCAGTGAGTTTGCAGAGTTTTGAATGAATTCGAGCAGTTCCTTTTGGTGTTCATCTTCCATTTGTTCTGATTTCTGAGATCTGCTCTTCATCTGGCTCTTCTCCGTGACTGGTTCCAATCAGAAATGGAGAATGAGAACAATGGAATCTTGAAGGCACGTAAACCTCCATTTTGGTCAAACTTTGGCTACAGAGTTGGACAAGTTGACGATCTTTTTCAAGTATCCATGACTGTATATTCCGTCTTTTACACTATTGTGCTAAAATGCATCATTCATTTCATCTTTAAGTATGATTTAACCGACAATAAGTCGTGCAATAATTAAAAGCACCACATGACGATTTTGACTTGGAACACGGGGGATTGGTGTCGGTCACACTAATTAAAATCCTCACTTTATCAAAATATAATGTCAAAAGACTCAAAACCATGCACTTTTATGAAATGTCATATTTCGTTAATTCCGTCGATTTTTTATAATACTAAAACCCCACAATGAATTTTGTATAATTTCTCATTTCTGATATGGCTCTATTGATTATTTTTGGTCATACTCCTCAAAATTATATTGTTTTTGTAATGTCATGTTAGAAACTTGAATAATAATAATAATAATAATAATAATAATAATAGTAAACAAATTGTGGAGATGAAAAATCATGAAAAAAATTGAATATTAAAATAAAAAGAACGATGAAAGACAAGATCCACAGAGTCGCCACTCCTCCTATTCTGGGCTCATGGCGAGGGCAATTGACCCTGGCCATGAGCTAGCGAGGGTCCTTGCCTACGAAGGCTACGTGGCGGTGGTGTCAAGGTCATCATGACCGAGCAAAGGCTATCAGCACCCTTGTCTCGGTGACCAGAGATTTCCGAACCCTCCTTGCCAGGGTGGAGCGCCTCCCTTGTGGGCCTGTTTTTCGTCCGGTGTGATCGAAGTTCTCAAAAAATCAATCACAAAAGAAAAAAAAAATCAACGGTCGTGACTCATGTTATCACGGTGGCCGGTGGGAGTGATTAGTGTTTCAACGGCCAAGATCTTCCTTATATAATACAACGGTTGAGGTTTGTTGTATGGTACATCGTGGGCCCGTTTTGTTTGCTTCAAACAAAACGACGTCTAGTTAATCCACCCTTGGGCGAGGGACTTGGATTCCCTGCTCTGGTTGCTTTTTAAAATAGGGTAATCTGCAGGCGATCGGATGGCTGCCTTTTTTCAAAAAAAAAAAGAAAATGGGTAGGCCCCTTATTAAAGTGGGGCCCAGCCCCTCCCTCTTAAAATCCCCTATTTTGAAAAGCACCAGAGCAGAGGATCTGAATCCTTGGACGAGAGGCAACCCTCGGGGCTGTATTGCAATTTAGACACAATATTGGGGATAATTAAGTGAAATCGATCCATCGTTTTTATGCTGTCGTAATAAAAAAAATTACTGAAAAAAATCTAATTATATTACGATTTTTCCCAATCAAATTATAAGCCCTTTTTGCATTTATATCAATTACATCAATTTGACCAAATTTTGGATCAAAATCACTGATATAAACACCGACCATTTTGCATGACAAGATCGATATTGATATATATATATCTTTTAATATTTTTAGGATTTTTATTTTCTTTTCCTTCTCTTTACATTGTTATTTTAAGACCTTATTGCACGGAGAACACTCCCTTCCTTAATCTTAAATCCACTAAGGCAGATAAATCCAATCCCACGTTAGGTATGCCAGGCCTTCACTCGAATGTTACTTTGGCTAAGGAGGGTGTATCGATCTTGTTGCATCGAGAGAATTGCTATTTATGTCAGATGTTTTTTATTAAAAATAATCAAATTAATTGAATTGTATAAATATAAAAAAAACTAGTATATAATCGATAAAAAAATTTAAGTTCGAATTAACATGATTACGATACATGTGCGATTTTCCTTTAGTAACCTTCACCGATTACGATGCCTGAATTTGCGTCGCGTGCACGCACTTCTTGTGCAAAGTACAAGAAACTCCTTGGCAGAGAAACCCTAAACCCTTCTCTCACTTCTCTCAGCAGCGTCAGCTCTTCTCCTCTTACGTCTCCCTTCGCGGCTTCAGTGAATCCCGAGCCCTTTCATCCTCTGAGGCGAGTCCCGTCCTTAATCAGCTCCTTCGTTGTTTTCATAGCTGAACGACGACTTCTTGGTGTGATCAGCAAACTCTGTTGTTCCTCCTTGAATTGTTGAGTGCGGCTTAGGTCTCGCTTTCTTTTGATTTTTTGGCGGATGATTGTCTAGAGTGTCTTGCTTGTGATGGTTTTGGAGCGTAATCCCTGACGAAGAGAGTGAATCAATGTCTAGACTCCAGTGGTGATTACTCATAGTTGATTGCCGGAATTCTCGGTCAGTTTGTCTGCTGACTCGGTGGATTTGCTTTGTGTGAGTATTGGATGGTGATTTTTCCAGTTCTTACACATGATCTAGTACTTCCTAAATTGGTTTCACTCGGTGATGGGGAGAACTATCTCATTGCCAGTACTTATCCAGCCAGCGTCCATCGAAGAGCGGCTATATTGCCTTGTGAATGAATTGGCGTTCCCGTTAGTGTCTACTTGATATGAATTTTATCTATTCGAAGCTTGGTTTTGTTAATTTTTGTCTAGCAAAAGCCTCTGCTTCGTTCTTTCTTGCAATATGCAGGGGTTGATATTCATTTCTATTTCCAGTTCGGCGTATCTTGACTTTAGTCTTGACATTGTTTCTGTCTTCCTTTCTGAGGCAATGGGTAGCCGACTTACGTATCTGTGGAAGATTGTTTGACCTTGTCAGAATTTGTTAGGCTTTGTTTCAATGGGTTTCTCTCGGTAATGGAATGTTTCAGTTTTGTTGGCTTGTATATTCCGGTGCCTATGCTTCTCAGGACGCTAAGATCATGTTTTGAGACTGTCCATCTATTTTCATCCTGTCTCACACTTAATCAACCACGGTCTCTGTTCTCTTTTTATTACTTTGATTGACATTTGATGGTTGATGGTTGGTGTGTGTTATTCCTCCTTGTTAATGAGTGAGACTTTTCTTTTCCTGGCAGTTTGTTCGGTAAAGTTCCACTATGGGTAAGGAGAAGGTTCACATCAACATTGTGGTCATTGGCCATGTCGACTCTGGGAAGTCAACCACCACTGGACACTTGATCTACAAGCTTGGAGGAATTGACAAGCGTGTCATTGAGAGATTCGAGAAGGAGGCTGCTGAGATGAACAAGAGGTCTTTCAAGTATGCTTGGGTGTTGGACAAGCTCAAGGCAGAACGGGAACGTGGTATTACCATTGACATTGCCTTGTGGAAGTTCGAAACCACCAAGTACTATTGTACTGTCATTGATGCTCCTGGTCACCGGGACTTCATCAAGAATATGATCACTGGTACCTCACAGGCTGACTGTGCTGTTCTGATAATTGACTCTACGACTGGTGGGTTTGAAGCTGGTATATCTAAGGATGGACAGACTAGGGAGCATGCTTTGCTCGCTTTCACTCTTGGTGTCAAGCAGATGATCTGTTGCTGCAACAAGGTAAATCTGCGACCAGTTACGACTAGTTAATTTTTAGAAGTTTTCGCTGTTCAATAACTCTAACCTCTGTTTCTTCTTCCATTATTGTCTAGATGGATGCCACTACCCCTAAGTATTCCAAGGCAAGGTACGATGAAATTGTTAAGGAAGTCTCTTCCTATCTGAAGAAGGTTGGTTATAACCCTGAGAAGATTCCATTTGTCCCCATTTCGGGCTTTGAGGGTGACAACATGATTGAGAGGTCCACAAACCTTGACTGGTATAAGGGGCCTACCCTCCTTGAGGCCCTTGACCAGATCCTGGAGCCCAAGAGGCCCACAGACAAGCCACTCCGCCTTCCCTTACAAGATGTCTACAAGATTGGTGGTATTGGAACAGTCCCAGTGGGACGTGTTGAGACTGGGATCCTCAAGCCTGGTATGGTTGTCACATTTGGCCCCTCTGGATTGACAACTGAAGTTAAGTCTGTGGAGATGCACCATGAAGCCCTCCAGGAGGCTTTGCCTGGCGACAATGTCGGTTTCAACGTCAAGAATGTTGCTGTAAAGGATCTGAAGCGTGGTTATGTCGCCTCTAACTCAAAGGACGATCCCGCCAAGGAGGCTGCCAATTTCACCTCTCAGGTCATTATCATGAATCATCCCGGTCAAATTGGAAATGGCTATGCCCCTGTCCTCGACTGCCACACTTCTCACATTGCCGTTAAATTTTCTGAGATCTTGACTAAGATAGACAGGCGTTCTGGTAAGGAGCTTGAGAAGGAACCCAAGTTCTTGAAGAATGGTGATGCTGGTTTTGTGAAGATGATTCCAACCAAGCCCATGGTTGTGGAGACTTTCTCTGAGTACCCTCCACTGGGTCGTTTTGCTGTTAGGGACATGCGTCAGACCGTGGCTGTTGGAGTGATCAAGAGTGTTGAGAAGAAGGATCCTAGTGGAGCCAAGGTGACCAAGTCTGCTGCCAAGAAGGGTGGGAAATGAACTGTGCAGTTTTATATTGGTTCCATAGCTGATGGAACTTTCATTCCTAAAGGCAGTCTTCTTAAAAAAATTACATTCTTGTCGGGTCATTGTTTGCGTTGTCCTGTGTCTTATAGTGTTCTCTATGCACCTTCAAGCGACAGAAGTCCTCAGCACTGGGTGCTTGACAGGCGGTGGTGGAGACTGTTGATAATGTGAGTCATTGGCATGTTCAATTGATTGGCTGGTCGAGGTGCTTTGGATTTCCAAGGCGGCTCAAAAGTTTTGAGGTTTTGTCCTTGTGTTGAACTCCTTTTGTTGGATGTCACTTTGTTATTAATGTCACATGTTTTTTCCTTTGGTTGGTAATGCCACATACTTTATGCGCGTCTGTAAACCACAAACTCTATCCCTTGAATTGCTTAGGGGTTTGATTACTTTAAGTAGCTGAAGCATGCTGATCTAAGGAAGTCAAAAGTGATACCAAGCAGAAGCTCTATTTCACTAAGAGATGATTTTCTATATGATCTCTGGGCTTTCGGTTCTCTGCACTTTCCGAGAGTTAAAGCCGTGAGACCATTGAAGCAGGCATCTCTAGAAGGGGGTCAGACCAGCAAGCTCCACCCACCACCAGTCCCGTGCCGATGTCTTCTATCTGGATCATTGAATTTGTTCAGCCTCGGACAATATCATCTGTTGTTCATACTTCAAGCATGTTGCCCCTTTGTGATAGGCTCACATTAGTAAGCATAGTAGGTGACAGTAGGGGCGGTTGCCGCCTAGTTACTTCCTTACCTTCCTTAAGGAATTAGACCAAGGGGAATCTCCATTCCATAGGAACTAGTTCCCCCCCGGATGGGAGGCATTTACTCGATCCAAATCCGAAGAGGTGGGCCAAGGATCTTCCTCTCAACAGTGCCTCTCGAGGCCAATTCCAATCTCTTAGGACAAAATATTGCGTGCCTGAGTGGTACCACGTAAGCGGTGCAAGAGTCCATTAATTGGACGTCACTTGTCGCCACGTGGAGGGAGTGGGTCCATGTTCGGAAGAGAGAGGAAGGCTCCTCTCGAGAACGAGAGCGCTCTCTCCCTCGTCGCACGAAGGCTTTCAAATTTTTCCTCGCTCCTCTCCAGAACGAACGCTCTCTCCGAGCCCCTCCTTTGTGCTCCTGCTAAAACCCACCACAAAGGTCGACGCCTAAACCCTTGACTAGTTGACCTCCGTTGGGGAAACAAGCGTGGCGAAGAAGAAGAGGAGGCTCGAAGCTGAAGCGGAAGTGGCGACGGCGAGCGGTGCCGAGCCTCAGAATGAGCTCCTCAACGGCGGTCCTTGCGACGAGCCGAATTAAAGGAACGACAGGAAGGAGAGGGGAGAAAGCGGCGGCGGAGGCGAGGCCAGGAAAATCCCCACCGTCAGCATCACTGTGGCCAGTTCCGTCATCGACAATGCTCAGTCTTACGAGCTCGCCACCTGCGTACTCCCTCCCTCCCTTTGGCTCTCTTAGTTTATTTATTGATTTATTATTTGGTCATATCTCGCTTTCCGAGTTTTCGCGTAGTTTGCTGTTTGAACTCCAAAATCGCTCGAACTTGCGCTTTGCCTCGCTTGCATTGTCGCTTTAGTTCGTAGTTAAGTTGTTGTAATGATTTTCATATCGTCCTTTGCTCGTTCTCCTTTCCATTTTCCTACCTTCACAGTTGGCTGGTCAGAGCCCCCAAATGTTTTTGGCCGTTTACTGTAAAATCGAAGATTGTGTGTTATATCCTCTGTTGTGTCAGGAGAAAATATTCAGTGGTATGTGCGTGCCACGTCATCGGCTGACGTGGCGTGCACGTACCACTCAATGAGTGACACGCGTCCAATGGGTCCCACCCCGTCAGAAGGTCTTCGACGCTCCTTCTTCCGTCCCTCCCCTTCACGCCGTTACATTTGAATTTTCAGAAAAGCGAGAAGACCCAAGCTTCGTCATATCCGCGCGAGGGTTCTTCTCCTGCTGCTCCTCCCTCCTCCCTCCTCCTTCCTCCTCCTCCTCTTCCTTCTTCCGAATCTGCAGACGTAGCCAGCACTTGTTTCTCTTTTCTTACCAATCTGTTCACAGTGCACTCCTTTCTCATCAAGAGCCACGCTCGATCTTCTCGCTGGGCTCCCTCCCTCCCTCCCTTTGACGACCCCTTTCAGCCTCCGACACGGACCATGCCGTTGCCTCCGCCTTCGCCGCCGTTGCCTCCACCTTCGCCGTCGCCCCCGGAGCATCATTTTCCAGTTCGATTACCAGCTCGTGTTAGGATTTGTGCCTCCGAATCGTGGTCTAGATCTAGCAAGCTGGCCGAGCCCTTGGCTCACTCCCGACCACGCCGCTTCTTCCACCTTTACTCTTGCCTCCCTGGGCCCCGTTGACCGCTTCGGTTTGATTTATGCGTCAGGTTTGCACTTTACCCATCTTTCCCTTCTTTCTCACTTCACGACCCCTTTGTGCCTCTAATCTACACTAAGTTGCTGCCTTTGCCTTGGCCGTCGCCTTCCGAAGCCCCATTGGCGACTTTGATTTTCCCTCCGTGTTCAATCAGCTCAGCTTAGGGTTCGTTCCTCCGATTTGGGGTCTGCGAGCTCGCCAAACCCTTGGCCGCCATTACTGCGTTCAGAATTTTTGTGCGCGCACGACGCGCTCAGGTTAGTATTTTGACTCAAGCTCGTAGTGAACATCTCATAGATCTCTCCTTATAGAATGCGCACGCCCGTTGGAATCATGTAACCCTCTATGTCAGTTTTTTTTTTCATTTATTTCTCATTTTTGGGTCATTTGATTTTGTCGGCTCTTCCTAGATTTTGAGTCATAGATCATCAAGAGGATGGAGCAATTTGTTTTGACTAGATGCGATAGAGCAATTTGTGGTGATTCTTTTGTGGGGAAAGGTTCTGATGCTGTGTGGCTCTGGAGTCTTTTAATGGACTGATGTTTACTTTCAAGGACAGAGAGAAACTTCGAGATTAAAATAAAGCTTTGTCACGTAGGATTTTTAACTTGGAAGAGGGCAGATTCGGCTTAAAGGGATAATTCCTTGAAGAAAGCCATCGTTAATCTTCAATGTCCTTTCAATTGGGTAAGTTTAATCAGATGGAGGTGGACTCTATCGATTTGGATTGGGTTAAATTGTCCTTGTTGATCCACTTGCCTTTGTACTAGCACCACAGGTTTGAGAAACTTTAGATTCTTAGTTACTGGCTGTTGTACTTCATCTAAGTTCTTTTTATCATAAAGTTTCTAAGTTCTCTCACCTTTAGTTTCCCTTAGTATTTTTCATTCAATCGCTCATCTCTTTTGTAATTATAATTAAACTGCAGCATGGTTACTTTAGTTGCTTTTTCACCCAGTCTAACTCTGAATGCATAATTTGTTGATGTTCACTCTCCCTTAGAATGAATAGTATTGAGTTTTGACGTAAATTTGGTTACCATTACAGGCAGTTGATTGTAAAATTGCTTCTCCTCAGGAAGTCTTAGCTATAGAATACAAGAAGTCGACAGAAGTACTAGAGGCACAGCCACCGTCCCCACCAAAGGCTGAAGCTAAACCAGAACCAGACCTGTAAAAGTAGAGCCCCTATTGCTGAACCAGATCAACTGGTAAGATATGATATCACAAACAATTGCATTTAGATTGTTTTCTTGTTGGACCAGTTTTAGCTTTGCTCTTGCTTATATAAATACATCCTTTTACTATTTATAAGGTTTGAGTGAACCCAATCCACTCGCATCAGAATTAAATAAGAAGAATATATTGGCTGTAGCTATTGTTCCTGTTGGTGTTGGTATGTTCACTGAACTTTTTCTCTTTTATTCATCTTTTTTTTCCCTCCTGTCTGTCAATTGCTAGATTCATTTCTGAAATCTAACATATGAAATGACTCTAACTATTGTTCGTGATGTGTTCTGAAGTATTGATATCATCAAAGTTACATTGACAGGGGCATCTTTCTAAAATGAACCTTAGGCCATCATTTTTTGAGTTTCTGGCATGTATTAAAACCATCATCTTTCTTGCCTGAAAAGAAGATAACGTATATCTGATGAGAGTTACTATTGTGTTTTCTTCTCTTTGTTTCTGGTGTAGCTGATCAACCAAGTTCTACTGGTTTCGATCATGCTAATGGAACTACAGGTTGGGAATTGGCACTAGTCACTGCTCCTAGCTTTAATGGGAGTGCCTCAGCTATGAGCCGAAGTTGGTAAGCTCTTATTCTTCCGTCTCTTTGAAGAGTTGTTTGAGATGGTTTGGTAAACTCTGAGTGGATCCCATTGGTTGTTTCAAATTTTTCAAGTGTTGCAAAAATCATGCAACATCACATTAATTTGCCTTTTCTTTATTTACTGATTTTTAATCATTGGTTGGGTTTGTAACAAAGGCGGGAGGACTCGACAAGCTTACGCTTGACAGCTTGTATGATGCAATGAGAAGAAACAACCAAAGCTCTAGCTATAAACCGTGGAAGCTAGGCCCAATGGCTGGTCCAATGATGCGGCAAACATCACACGACCCTTTCTTTGCCTCCAGTTTAGTGTCTGCATCTCTTCAGGTCCAAATTGCAGCAATGCACCAACAGAAGCCCTTCATCTTGCTGCAGCAACAGATGATGATGATGGGCTCACAGATGCAACAGCCGGCAAATCCTTTCGGAAATCCATATGCAGCCAATGTACACCCATATGGCTCCAGTGTGCCGGTCCATGCACACAATCCTTACTTAGGCCTAATTTAAGACCCTTTACAAAAAGAACTGAGTTTGTTATGAAGAAAATTTGATGGAATGATAATGGGTGTAAGTCAGCTTTGGCTTTCACTTATTAAAATTTCAAGTAAGATTACATTAGTTTTTGTAACATGTGGTGTTTGTGCAGCAATTAGCTATAGTGACAATTATCTATTGAATATTAGTGAGAGTCTTGAGTCTATTGATTACTTATGTTGATGGTGTCGATGATTTGAAATAATGTCTTTGAGACCACAATTCTTCAAACCTGCTCAGAGCAGGATTACTTTGAACTTCATATATCTTTTATATTCATAATTACCTGGGAATGAAAAGGAGTCACTTGGAAAGTTGTGATTTTTGAATCTTGGTCGAGCACGATGTTACACTTTCTACTCTACCCTAATTAATGGTGCATTGCAGCTTATCATACATTGAGGAGGTCATTACCTATCCCAAACGAGCCATATCAACGCGGTTTTTAATCCTTTTTGGTGGTGATGGTGAAGGTGACTGATTCAGATGATGCAATGGTAAGGACAGAGATGTTGCAGTAGGGAGAAATGAAAAAATGCGATGCCTACGAAGTTTCGTTACTATTTGATGAGCAGGAAGAGTCAGCTCACAATGCCGGAAACTGCAATTGCACGCCAAAATAGAATGGAATGTGTTCGACACGGTCAATGTTTACAATCTGCTATGGTGGCACCTAGGGCCATTAATGCTAAAGTCAAATGAGCTGTGATTTGCATGCAGATAGCTATAGCATGACTTGTTTGCCCCACCCTTGTAACACAGTTCCGATTCTAATCCTATGTGCTTTAAAGTTTGAGGTCACAAGAATTGGTATGACAAGATATTGTCAGATGACCTGTCAATATAATACTTCTCTTGTGGGACTGAAAAAGATTTATGCTTTTCCCAAGTTTAATTGCTTTGATGTGCCCATTCTCATTTCAAACAATGCGAAGTTTCCATAATGGAGAAAAGGCGCTACTAAGTTTGATAGTTGTGTTCATATGTGAGAAACTCGCTATGATCTATTACTTTCACATGCGCAGGCTACATGCTTATTGTATTTGCAAGAGAGCCATACATTATACAAATTAAAAAAATCAAACATCAAGAACTCTCTCATTTGAGAACACACAATTTACAGGGATTGTGTAATTCAAATATTGTTAGCCTCATTCAAATGCCGATACAATGTTCTTGAAGCAACGAGATTGCTTTCTGAAATGGAGTGTGTTTTCCTTGGAATGTCGAAGCTTTGTCAACAAGTAGAGCCAAGCAGCCACCCCTCTCTAGAGCTTTATTGATGTTGTTTATCATGATGGTTCACACCTGTCATTATAATTTCACAAGAATCTCAATGAAACTGAAGAATTCAGAAGATCGAATAATTTACCCATACCTACTCGGTGATGACAAGTATATTACTCAGATGAACTCCCATGTAATTAAAAGGAGCTCATCCAGTAATCAAATAAAACAAAAGAGAATTCTTGGCTTGTCATGGAACGGTATACCATTCACAGTGAACTCTCATCACACATATGTGAGAGAATCAGCATGAGTAAAAAAAGAACGTGACTTTTTACGAAGCTAAATGTCTACATGGTTTCAGAAAATAGACTTTGACACAACATATTAGTTGTTTAACATCATGTACTGCACATATAATTGAGGATGCAAAGTAACTAAAGGATAATAAGCAAACAATTGCTTTATCTTAAATGAATATCACTCATAACAATTGCAGCTCCTAAGTAACTAGATTCACCATGATAATTTATCAAACTTTGCAGCATTTTCCTCCCATTTTAAGATTTCAATTGGTGGGGAACGCAAGCTAACGTGCTCTGTCCTTGGTGGGGGGCAAAAAAGACATATAAAAAAAGAAAAGAAAAGGAGAAAAAATGCTTCGTTATGCAAATTCCAGTCATCTACTCTATGGGGGCAACAAGAGGCAGATAGAAACAAGAAACTCTTTTCATTGAAAAGAATCTTTGCTTCCAGAAAACTAATAATGATACAGAGAAAGCAGAGGAAACAAGGACTTTACCTCATGCTCATATTACTTGACTCGTTTCTCCTTTCAAACGATTTAATCTATCTGCATTTGGACCATTTGACTACTGCTCCATCTATTGGCTCAGTGTCCTAGAAAATTCATCATTCATGGTATATAGAGGAGCTGAGAGGATGGCATGAACATAATTCTTCACAAATCTCTGATGGATATCTTCTTAAAATGCGAAAGGGATTCTTCCTGCATATCACAAGCAGTAGAGACATTCACAAACATCAAGACTTGAGAGCCAAAATTGTTTGTTAATTGAGTTATAGAATGTGCAGGCAATCGCTGACTACTAAATCTATATCGTATTCCAGGGATGACATCCCTGGAATACGATTAGTAATGATGTCATGCATGACATTCCCATGGGACCCACGATCTTCGTATGGCCACTTCTTCTGTCCTTTTACCAAATTCCAGGTCGCCGAGATTCTCCTGCGCTCAGGCAGACGATCTATAAAAGGCACACCTCCTCCGCTCAGGCAATTCTCGCCCATTCTTCCTTCGCATTATCACGTCTTCTTTGCGGAGGTTGATTAGCCAGTCGATTAACCATCTCCCCCGTAAACCTAGCCGTTATCGTCACTTTCCCTCCTCTTTCTCCTCTTTCTCTCTCCTTCTCTCTCAAGATCATGGCCAAGCTCACCCTCCGCCGCGACGAGGAAATCGGTGAGCAGTTCGCTGTTGTGGCACCCCCACTGGCGAGGAAGGCGGGCGAGCCACTCATGGGTTATCCAGCTGTAGAGGCGCCGTCCGCCTCAAACTTGGTTGCCGCTTACTGGCCACCAGTGCACGGGGCAGCGCCCCACCCTCCGCCGGCTGGATATCTGCCACAAAACTATGGGTATCTGTCGAACGCCGCATCCAATTATGGTTATCCCCCGCAGGGATACGGCTATCCCCCGGCAGGATACGGATACGCAGCCCCACCGCCGTCATATCAGAAGCCGCCGAAGAAAAACGGCGGCAAGAACTTCGTGCTGGGGTCGGCGGGCAAGTTCGGCGTCGTGCTGCTGATCAAGGAGATGATATCGAACGTGTGGGAGTCAGTGAATGACGCCGGATACGTTGCCGGCCTCGATGACGGTATTGATATGTAAACGAGTTTTCCTGTTTTTCGTCTTCCTTGCACTGTCTTTTTGCTTTTTATTGATGTGTTGGAGCCATGAGCGGTCGGTCACCCTGACCGCTGGTTAGGGATCCATTTCCATTTCCACTTTTTCGTTTTTGTCTTTGTCTCTTTTAGCGTTTGAGCAATAAATCCGTTGTATTTCTGGAATATACTGCCGGTTATTGCTGGAGCTAAGTCGGTTTTGGCCGATTTAGTTTTGGGGAATAAATCGATCATGGATTGAGTTAGTTCTTGAGAAATCGTTGCCCAGTTCTCCTTAACATTCTATAAAGTAAAAAATTGGAATGGATCCGTTCGAGGGACTAATATAGCGAGCTGACACCTTCATTTTGGCTCTTCTCTTTCCGTTGCATGTTCCATAAGTACGGCCATGAATAGCATCACAAAGTTAGCATCACTAAAAATCATGCAGCTTATGAAAAACATGTAAGGTAAGAAATGGGATTCGGGGCCGGCAGTTTGGAATTAATCATGGTCGAGTTTGAATAGAGTTGGGGCTGCGCACGGAGCCGATCTTTCTATGCACATATAACCCCCAAAAGAGGTATATAGGTCATGGGGCAAACTTTGTGAGGTAAAAATTATACCGCATTAACATGAAGAATTACGAAAGTCATCTAGATCGAGCATCACCTCTTTGGCGACCTCGATCGGTAGTCATCCACGAGCGAGAGCGAACCAGTAGACAGTGCATGGTAGCAAGGAACAGGCTTGGAGGGCCGCCCACGGGTGACGGTTTGGAAGAATTAGAGTTTGCAAGTGAGAGGGTGAAAGGATTAGTGGTTGATTTGGAGGATCGGTTTTTCTAAATGCAGGTAATTCGGTCTTTTTGGCTATTGAAATTTGTTTTAGAAGCAATGTTTCTAAAACCAGAGGACGACGATGATGAAAATACAAAAGTTGAGAAGAGGGTTTTGTGCATCCCCCATGACAAAAACCAGAAAAACAGGATCTTTCCAAGAGCATAAGAACCAGACCAAAAGATATGCTAATTACTCAAAACTTCGCTCCTTGCGGTTCATTCGACTACTCCCATTCAATCTGTTATTGTAGTAGTTTCCAAAGTACAATTCCGATCAACACTCGCATATGGTGAATCCGACCCGTAATGCCCGGGGACATACGTTCATATCATGACCTGTTGCATGAGCAGAATCAAATAACCAAAAGTTGCAGCATAGACAGTTTGCAGTTCGCGGATGATTCGGAAGCCACCTTAATTACCAAACCATAGATGCACCTTTCGTATCAATCACATTGGTTGAGCTTCTTCTCCACATATGCGAAAACTCCGGATGATCCCATTCTTTACAAGAGAATTATTATATTATGCATTGCATGCCTCGTCCAGTTCCTTTGAGCGACTACTAGTTATGTCCAACGCATGCTGTCTTCCTCTTCCGAGTTATCTATTTTCTGACCATGTATTGGTTGCATTCGATTCATATGAGTAGAGAATTACCACTAACATACACGCAACGGTCGAGGGACATGTACAGCTTCATCTCACAAAGTTTCATCAGGTTTAAGGAAGTCATAGCATAACGAGGGAATGCTTCACTTAAATGTATTGAAAGTTCTCGAAATGATGACGGCAGAGATTTTGCAGGTTCTGTTTACCGACTTGAACATCTACAACATATTTAACTGCACATGCAGGATCTTCGGTTCTTGCGGGGTCAACTTGCCGTAGAGCTATCAAGGCGTTTCGAGCAGGAGGTACTTGCGGGTTCTTAGAGACTCCACTTCCCTCGTTCTGCACTTGGATGAGTTCTTCTAGGCTCTAGAAGTACTAGCAAAGTCCTGCGAAGTGATTTGCCTCTACTGTACATTTTTCATAATCTCAGAATGCAATTACACCTTG
The DNA here is from genome assembly GCA_030064385.1 of Melaleuca quinquenervia. Taxonomy (NCBI): domain Eukaryota; kingdom Viridiplantae; phylum Streptophyta; class Magnoliopsida; order Myrtales; family Myrtaceae; genus Melaleuca; species Melaleuca quinquenervia. The sequence continues at coordinate 25,606,108 of CM057719.1, read as the reverse complement.
CCTTGTTCATCGCTCGAGAATGAATATCGACCACAAATATGGAACAGTGATTGCAGGATGGGGCGTCGATAGAATTTGGTTCTAGCTTTTCATTTGGGGAGAACTTCTTATGATCAACTCGTAGGCTAAACTCCATATCGACACTGAAGCGGGAGATGATTAGCATCCGAAATTCGTAAGCCTACTCCATTTTTTTCTCATGTGGTGCTCGATTTGCTCTGGCAGGTCGACGTGGCAGAACTAAGGCAGAGGCTGCAAATGATAGAGACGCTGCAAAAGGAGCTTGAACTCCTCCATCGACAAAAGGCTGCTTCTAAGCAAGCTGCGCCCATGGCAATGCAGAGGCGGAACTCCGCCGAACGTGGACTCAGACCACCGGAACACCTCCAACCCCAAAAGTCAATGATGTCTGAAATTTTCGGAGTCCGTCTCAATAGGGTTTTACCACAGATTTTTTTCCACCCATTTAATCCCGTTCGTTATATATGAAGAGAACAAAAAGGTGATGCCTGAGATTTTTGCATGAACTTGTTGGAGACTTAGCTCTTGGCCTAGAAGTTGTCCTGAGTCAGGGCAATGTAATGTGAACCTAAAGAGAAGTAGAGGTTGTCATTGCCTCATCAGCAATTGAGTAAATTAAATGAAATAAATTAGGAAAAATGACACAGATGGCCCACGAACTATGAATTAATGTGCAACGCGATCCTTATACCATTTAATTTATTCATTATGGTTCATGAATTTTAGCCAATTGTGTAATGCGCGCGTCTTTTCCTCTTCTTGAATATAACAATAGTTTGCCTCCTCTAAAATGACGCACTTATCTTTGATTGGAACTTGGAACTACAACCCAATCACCACAACATGTTCAGCACTCCATTTTCTCATTTAACTTGGAAAAATCAAAAGGTGAAAATTACTCTATATCATTCAAATAGTGTTAGCTAGAAACTCAAAGACTTGCTTGTAAACTTGATTTATCAAGTGACATGTAACTCATGCTTTCACATACAACCCACCTATTTGAATATGATTCATAATCTATGCCGTTATTTCAAAATCAACTTTTAGGATCAAATTTTGTCTGGGATCACTCGATCTTAGTGGAAGTGCATAGTCATAGTCTTCCTTAAGAATTCAATAATAAGATTACTTATTTAGAATGAAAGGCCAATATTCCCGTAATGCGGCATTAAATCACTTCTAGATTTTGATTGAAAGCAATGCAGATATAATTTTTTATTTATAGATCATCATCTTTCAAAAGTTTCAAAATGCTCATTTCTCGGCATCAAAAAGCTCTCGAAGAAGACAATTTGTCGCTAATTTATGGGGATTGGCTGCCATTTGTGTGTAATACTTCTTTGACTCAAGTAAAAGATGGGCCTCCTCGAATCGACTAAAACATAACCGGAAATAGTGGAAAAAGGGTCTCCCAGGATGCAACCCCTTCTTGCCACGTGTCCATTGCACCGTCCTTTTATCCAGGGATTGACACGTGGAGCAGTTTTTAGGGTCCACGCAACAGGCGCTGATTAGATACTTGGTGGTGCGGCCGCAACCGGTTGGAGAAAAATCTTATTTGTGATTTATAGTCATACATGAAATAATTATAACAATAATAAAAAAAGATAATGATTCCCGCAATTACATTGTATAAATATGTCACGTGATGCACGTGTTAGGTAAAAGACTTATTATGGTGACACGTTAATTCTTGAGATTTTGTATCATATGCCCGTGCCTCGTGTAAGGCATACATCGTCTATCAAATTTTATCGGTACATATAAGAAAAATCTTAAAAAGTATTCTCGAACATTTCACTTTATCAATGGAGTTTTCATACCGAGCAAACTCGAGGTGCAAATCAAGTATATTGTAATCTTCAATGCACAGATTGCGCACTCCATAATAGATTTCCTCTTATATGAGATGAAGCCTAGAGAGTTATCTGTAATCAAGGGACCCACCTTCCTATGAAAGGAAGTGAAGATTTAGTCTTTTTACTTAAGCTTGGAACATTTGACCATATTGAATTTTGATGCTGGTCTTCAGATCGATCACATATTCTTGGCCCCCTTGTTTGATGCCTATGTCTACTTAACCTATTTCTCAAGTGTATTTGTTCACAGGAGATAGCTGCCCTTTGATTGGTGGCAGATAGAGTCGGCAAAATGGGCCATCAACTCGTTTTATAACTCATTTTGTAAGGCTCAACTCTATATGGATAACTTACTTTTTTAAAAATTTGATGAAAATAAATTAAAAAAATAAAAGCTCAAAAATAAGGTTAAAATATCGGTCACTTTCTTATCCATATTTTAACCCATATTTTAACCCTCTGTTTACAAGCTTGAGTCTCTGGGTCGCGCGAGTCAGGGCTAGGGTGATTTTGTAGTCCCTTTTGTGTTCGGCTGTGTCGCGGCAGCATCAGAGCTCAAGGAGCCGCTCTTTCTTGGATGGACGATGATATTACTCACAAAATGGAGGGTGGGACGATTGAGATCGATGGAGTTCCAGTGAACCTCGTGGCAGAAAATTTCATTGCCACGTGCGCTTTGGATATTGGTGGACCACCACTATTAGTCAAGGTCAACTCCTTTGCCATTCCCCCTTCTTTTTTTTTTTTTTTTTGCCTTCTTGCCCATAGGAGTCCGTTTAGTAGTATTTTCACTTTTCTCTTTTTCTATTTCAAGTAGAAAATAACAAAAATCCTTCTACATTTATTAGTTAACTTTTCTACTAACTAAAATAAAAAAATGGTCAATCAGAGGATTTGAAATAAAAATAGAAAATAAAAGTTACGGAAACATTTTCTTGAAATAAGTTTTTATATTTTTCTTCTTTTCCTTTTTCTTTCGTTCTTTTCCTTCTTTCTCCCATAGCCAATCGTCGAGCCTTGACAATAGCATCACCGGCCCAAGTCTTAGTCAGTTACTTATCACAAGGAGGATGGAAAAAATAAATGAAAAATTGAAAATTTTTTGAAAAATATCGTAAAATTAGGATTTTACTACACAAGCTTTTTTTTCTTTTTTTATTCTAGAAATAACGGCTAGTAAATGCCTTCTCTTAAAAAAAGTTATTTAGGAGGAATAGTAATAGAAGAAAACTATTTCTAAAAAAATTTATTAATAAAATATTAGTACATTTTAGAAATACGGATCAGGCTGGGTATATATCATTATATTTACACTACATAAATATGGGTCAAAATAGGTTAAATTGGTCAAATATAGGTCGACCCATATTTGACCTGATCCAAACCCGACCCGACCCACCAATTTGACGTCCCTAGTCGCAGGCTTTGGTAACTGGTCTAGATTAACACCAAAAGACACGTGGATCGATGACAAATGCGATCTACGCCCACTTAATTCCAAATTAGCGTAACCTAACGGTGCCGCACCATGCTGTTGTGTGGTGGTAACAAATGGTTTTATGATTATTGTATGCATGATTGAATGCCATTCTTTATTCCCATCGGCCATACGGCCTTGATGGAAACTTAACAGATGAGTCTGCATCCCGTGGGGTAGACATATTGAGTCCCCCGGATACTGTTCATATGCACGGGCGACATAGACATGCAGTGACCAAAAAGTGAAAACATAGGACATCAAACTTTAAATCTTTTGGGTTGATATTGAAATCTCTCCCCCTCTGGAGTCTTTTCCGACCGCAACCTCTGTGTTTTTAACTTCGCTTCGGATGTGCCACAGCCAGGCATGAGCTCGCTCAATCATGCACTTTTGTGAGGTACAGGTAAGAAAAGTCGAGCTGCTCTCCCTCTCCTTGTCAATTTGTCATGGCATGAATTTTTGGAAACTTAGAAACATCGAGATCATTGGCCGGCTGCACTGAGGCATTTAGGATAGGGATGAGCTGGGAGCACAGCATCTGTTTCCTGGACAATGACCCGACAAATGGCTTATGTGTTGAAGGCAATTTCCCAGGTTCAATGCTCTGGTGCCATCGCCCGCACAGCTTTTCATTCGCTTTCGCTGTTGGGACTGTCGTTCTTGAGAGTTCAGGAGTCGGAATGCGCAAAAAACGCTGGCTAATCCGCTTCGTTCATCAAGAGTTTTCCTCGTCTTTTCCAACACATGCTGCGTGCCGCTGCCTGTGAGGCCAAAAGAAGTGGAAGGGAGAGAAAGGGTCTAATCAGATTGTGATGCGAATTAAATGTTCTTTCAAATGTCTTCCGAATTCGACGTATATCGGAAATTCAATGCATCAAAACGCTCCCGCGCGTCGGTCATGTTTGAATCATTCACGCTAAAAGCAAGTGTCTGTGGTGGGGCACATGTAGTCGACATCGAGTATTTGATCGAGCATCGCAATTCCACGAAGTTATGCTAAGAACGTGGCCATGACAGGCGCCCCTGTGCCCCCAGTTCTCCTGGGTAGGGTTTCGTGATCAGGGGATCCACCGAGGAGAGTCGCCGTGCGTTGTCGGCTTTCACTTTAATCGCCCAGAAAGGTTGGATGTACGACTTTTCAAGCAGTCTCAGAACAATTGACGGTTTAGGCTTAGAAGGAGATGGGAGACAAATTTGAAGGCACGGCATCAATTTCTCGACTCCTGACCCTATCCACTAAATTCGGACGGTTTTCCTGGATCATTACCGTATATAGTAGGATCCCGGGGTACTTGCAAACAGCCATTTAATTCACCTTCCAAATTTTGCTCTAATAATCGCTTTTTAGCTCATTGCATGTCGAATCTCGAGGGCTAAAAACCGCCATCAAATCGTTCGAGATTAATCGAAAGCATTTCAATCCTAGGGCCTATCAAAATGATCAGATTACCTAAGATCGATCAAGTGTTTAACTCGAAAAAGAAAATGTCACGTCAATTCAGAGTGTTTTATTACTATTTTTGTCGTACTTGTCGGGCAATTTATGATACTCACAAAGTATAAATTTTTATTTTTCATTTATTTAATCGTAGATAAACTTTCACCTTATCGATTTTTCTTTCTTCTTTCTTAAGTACATAGATACGTGGACATGCCGGCCGAGAGTGGATAACATTTGCCAATGAAGATGCCCATTAATCTCCACGGCAATGGCATCCACATCAAGCCCGCTGTCTATTTCATCACCTTAAACTCGGCTGACGGACGAAGAATGACATCATCGCCGACAATGAAGCAAATTTAGGTTTGCGGGAATTCTCAGCCACACGCAAACCTACCCAGCGAGAAATTAAAAGAAGCGTCGATCTGAGGACATGGACTCCCCTTATAAAGCGAGCTATCACAAAGTTGCAGTAGAGTCAGGCCCCGAAGTAACATTTCCCTCATCTCTCTCTGTCTCTCTCCAGTCAAGCCGCCTACTTCATCAGAGAAGCATGGCGAAGGTTCGCCACGCAGGAGGGATGACGCCGTCGGCCATGATTGTCCTCTACATTTGGGTGAGTGGGTATTACATGGAGTTTCTTTCGGTGTGCGTGCTGGAACAAACCATGGGGAGTTCCCTGTGTCGCAAACTGTAGACACCCGCAGCCATAGCTCCTAGGGTTTTCACTGCAGTGAATCCTGCGTTCGGAATTCCATAGATTTTCCACTGGAATCACAGATTCCCTTTCTTGGAGTTGCCTTAGAGTCCCGTCTGTCACCCACCTGCCCTAATTTTAACCTTAGTCATACTGTGAACATGAGTTTCTCAGGGAATCGACGGTTTTGCCTGTCGTTTTTACCAAGAAGAGTTCCATGTCAGAACGGTTTCTCTCGAAAATTCAACATGTGTCTGTCCTGTCGACGGAGTCACTCCGTGTAATACTTTCACGCGAACGAGATTAGGCCGCCGGCACCATTTCTCCCGCGTAGCAAACCTTCGTCCGCATGTCTTGCGCGGGATACACGGCGACGAGATCGGTTACAAGGAAAACCGCAGCACAGACGTGCGACGGCTAGCCTACGGTCAGTGCGTTGATTAATCTGCGTTCCCCTCTTCAGGACGAGAGACTTTTCACATATCAGTTTCAGGTCAACTGTGAACGGCTATCCAAAGCTGGCCTCTTGCCTTGGGTTAGGTTGAGGAAATGCTGCCCAGATTCGTAATGATGTTAGGCACTCCATGCAACGACGGATCCACCGGGAGGGCCGACCAGTATCGCCCCTCCGCATCAATCTGGTGTTTTTCTGCAGTCTTTTTGTGACTAATCGCTATACTACTACACGTGAACATTCATGCAGTTCTTTCGTCGGAGCCTATGATGAATCTTCACGTTCCTCATGGATTCCACGGAGATGATTTCCGCAATTCTTGGCAGGACGGCCACCATCCCAAATGGAGCCATCGCGGAAGGCGAAGGCCTGCTGGCGAAGCATATAGGATGTCTATTTGGAGACCTTCTCCGGTGCATCCAAGCCACGTGAGTTCGATGCATTCCTCTCCTTAGTTCGTGCGACTTCCATCAGGACCGATCGACTCAAAATACTCAGACCCTCCGAGCTCACATTCATCCGGAACAGATAAGAATTTTTTTTCCTTTGTCTGAGGAAACTAATTTGACGTTTCCACCTCCCACCGACGGATGCGTCGGACGGGAGCTCCACCTTTAACATGTGGTCTTCAAAGACTTTGGTTATTAGTTGTTTTGAGGTTGACAGGTGCATCAAGTTGCAGGAACTGGCTTCATCTATTGGCCAGTGTGCTAGTGTGCTGTATATATATCTTCTTTCTTAATTCGATCTCGATCGGCTTATTAGCTGTCGAAGGCCCGTTGACGGGGCGACTTGATGCTATACTGAATTTTCATTTACTTAATCGATCATATGACGTTGCGCATTTCGATTGGCCAACTTTTTCGAGTGAATTTAAGGATATATTTCTCAGATGTTGATGTGGGGGTGTTCAAACCTGCCAATGTTCTTTATTCAACTACTCGATGACGTAACGTATTGGTATTATTGGCATGGACAACTTGCGACCTGAAAAAAGAAAAAGAAAGGGAAGAAACAGGAAGTGGCGTGTTCATATTTGAGCACTCGAGGAAGCAAAGAACTTACCGCGTGGTGTGCATTCGTCAATGCACGGATCTCGGTCGACACCTTCGCTTTTGCTTTGACTTACATATAGATCGAGAGTGTCTGTAGTATTTTGCAGGTCCGCATTTTCATCCGCGCAGCGTTAACACTCTTGATTTATAATAATTTACGAAAGAATCAGACCAATGATCATTCTATCGAAGTACGAATCTTAAACCAAAATATCCCGGTTCATGAAACTGAACCTCGAGATAGATTTGTACAAAGAATGTAAGAGGAAGAGTTTTAGTGAAACTGATGATCAAGTGCAACGGTACACTTAGTCTGAAATGCGTGTCAAGCCTAACATATAAGATACCATGGCGGATATTTCTTCTTAAAAACTCGCCACATTATATTGCGATTTTGTTGTCCACTTAATTAGTATAGTATCCATAATTAATAGGTCGACGTGTTTTCCCACTTCGTAGTCTTCGCCTCTGGATAAAAATTAGTGTCCGCTAGTCGTGCAGGGCGACCAAGCCAAGCCAAGTCGGAAAGGCTTTGATGGCTCGAGGTTCGTCTTAGGAGAAGGAACATTGGAATGCTTTTACCCACAAGACTGCTCGAAGCTTTCCATAGCATTTCGGTGGAAAGCTGAAAACCTGGACATTGGACAACATTGTAGAGAAACATAGCGATTAAGAGCTCCATTCTATTCACCAATGAAAAAAAATTTCACCCAAAAGAACAAAATCTGATCTCTCAATTATCTATATTTCGGTATCAACCGACAATGGCGATAGATGCATATCAGATTGGCAGATTCGATGGTAATCAGTCGATGTGAATGCAATGCAACGTCTTATAAATCTGCCTAATAGATACGCTTACGATGCAATATTTATATTCTATGAATCAAAGAAAAAAGTCAAAGTCGAAAACTAATAAAAGAAAAAAGACAAAAGAAAAACACCCCTGAGCTTCTGCATTCTGGGAGGACAGGATGCATTGAACTTGGATGGCCAATAAATATCAAAGTCCGGCCCACCTCCGCTCAAATCCACGTTCTCTGCAAAAAAAAAAAGGCCCAACAATGAGCCCAAGGCGCTCAACCAGGAGGTAGCCTTGAATTACCCGTGGAATCATGAGGACTAAAGACACATTTAGTAACGTTTTACTCTGATAAATAATTTTTGAACAAAAATTATTTTTCTATTTCTATTCCCATGAATAATTTTTTAACATAAGAACACGTTTAATAATATCTAATTTGCTCTTTTGTTTGTTTCTTAAAAAAATTTTAAGTATTTCTTAAAAAGTGTTCATTCATAACAGCAACTAAGTATTCAAAATAAACAAGTTTTGAATTTTCATTCTTTTGTATTTTAAAAAAGTGTTCTTAAGAATAAGAAACGAGTCTTTTTCCACTTCTTTTTCTGTTAAAATCTGTTCTCGGTAACAAAAGAATGGATTTTTTTATTCCTATTAACAAAAGTGTAAAGAAATGTGTTAATGTTCTTTTTCTACTCCTGAGAACAAGAGCAAGATAACATAAATTTTTGTTCCGAGAAATGAAAACACCTTTTTACCAAACTGACTCAGACATTTCAGAGCAGAAAAATATACATTTTTGAAATTCCTCAAATAACCCAACGCTTCAAATAAAAAAAGAAAAAGAAAAAGTTGTCGTCTCGTCTCAAGGGAATCAATGCTATAGATTTTGCATAGCGACACCAGCTTCCGTCTTAATCGTTCCAATATAGCTGCGTACATAATTAATAAGAAGAGCATATATGCCCATCTTTCCGGACAATAAGAAAAGCAATTGGGTCTTAATTAATATCATAAAAAAAGTCTCAAAATTATGTCGACTGTGACACAAATATTTCGAACTTTTTTTTACGATTGATGAATCCACCACGTCTCCCATGCCCATACAACACCAAATGATCGGGCCCTTATACCTCAAGGGACACTAGCACAATACCCCAATACCATGACTCTTCACTTAAGACGCTAGTAACTGCAAGTTTCGAACTTTTGGTTTCGGCGATGAGAGAGAAGTTCTGAACCAATATAATTACCTATCGTTGGGTTTCGAAATTTTTTTTTATCTCTAAAAACCCAAAATCATGCTAATTGTAATGCGAATATCACAAAAGTTTTCTTTTTTGCAGGGTTTTTAAGTCTAAGGTAGTGAATAAATTTATGATATTTAGTAACACAGAATAAGAACAAGGTACATGTCTCCTACACGACATAGTTCGAGGTTTTACATATATATTTTCCCTTTAGTCATATTTTATTGTTTCTTTATATTTCAACGATAATAAAAAGAAAAGGGAAAATGCCAAAAAAATCTTAAGTTATACCAACTGTGATATGCTTATCATAAACTTTATTTTATGATACAGAAAATCATTAATCATTGGCCTCAGCTTGCGATTGACCTTCATGTTGCTAGGTGATGGCTGACTTCACCCAGATATGAAGAGGTTGAGCCTCTCCAACCATCAACGAGGCTCAAACTTGCTCGACTACCACAAGGTTGAGCAGGACGAGCCTCATCATGGCTCAGTGAGGCCGACCTTGCTTGGCATCCGTGTCACGAGGTACTGACAAGGGCGTTTGGCCTTGGTGTTAGCTTGGATTGGCAAGGTCGACCTTGTGAACCTGAGTCAGTGCCAATGCTCGGCAGTCGATGATAGGGAGAAAAATATAAAAAAAGAAAAAAAATAATTAAAAACTAAAAAAATTGATTTTATGCTAAATACATTTCTATTTTTTGAAGGAATAGCAGTCACTAAACACATTTTTCCGTAAAAAGCTTATTTAGGGGATATAAAATATGAAAAATTATTTTTAAAAAGAAACTATTCTTAAAAATAGAAGCACTGCTAAAGACGCTCATAATCAGCGCCTATTTTCGATTTCTAGCCCCCAAAGCCAGGGGATCAGAGCTCCCCCAATATAGCAGTATAATAGTCGCCATTTTGTACCGAACTTAAAAAGGAGTCACGACCAAGAAAAAAAGGAACACCCCCACATTGTTTTTGGCCCCCTTTTGCACATTCAGCGACGTGGAAAGATCTCAGCCGCGAATTCCGATGCCGTACGCTGGTTTTCCACCCCCCCGGTTGCGGCAGGACCTTTCCTCGTCCACGATGGGGCAAAAACAAAATCAAACCTGCACGTGAGCGCAGCGAAACTAAACCCGGACTTGTTCCCCGTCCCAAAAACTGGATTTCATAATCGCCGATGCGTCCGCGACATTTTGCGGAACTTAGAGCTGCGGCTTCCGAGTTTTTTCGGGTTCTGGTTTTTGTTGGTCTCTCCGGTCAAAAGGGGAGGAGGGCATTAGGAAGCGCAAAGCGCCAGCGCACGAGAGGAGGAGCAGGAAGAAGTCGGCGTCCACTCGCAACCCTAATTCGCCTCTTTCCTCGCGCCATCGGCATCGATCCGTCGCACGTGAGTGCTGTTTCCGCCGCTCTCTCTTCGTCGATGTTCTCGGTGCTCGATTTGGGAGGTTGTCCCGGTCGCCGCCATCTCTGTTTTTTTTTCTTTTTGGCTGGTTCGGTAATTGAGGTTCATAGGTGGTGTTCGTTGAGGTCGATGTTGATGTGTTTCGCAGTTTTGATCGGATCGCCTTGAATTTGCGGTCGCACAGTCCGGACACTTTGGTGCGCTTGTCTGTTTCTGCTGGCGGAGGAGGAAATGGATTTGATAACTAGTTGCAAGGTACTATTATTTAGTTACCGGTGAATTTTCTGCTGGCTGTGGTGGTTTAAAGGAGTCTCATGTTGTAATAGCTGGGACTGAGTTTGCATTGGAGATGTTTATCTCGGTCTTTGTATGTCGATCAATACTTTTGCGTCATTGGATGTCTGTTGTTGCGTTGAGAGTCTTGTCAAGGAGCGGGATTGCTCGGCACAGTCAGTATTGCTGGAGGACACGCTATACTTACTGACGCGAGGGACCTGACCCTTTGTTGCCATTCAATTGGATCATGAATGCCTGTTTGCATTTATTGCGCGTATCACCTTTCAATAGCTTTGACTCATGTAGCGTTGAGGGTTTTTGGTATGTGATCAAGTTTCAACCAATTCCTGTTTATGGAGACCTCATTTGTATATACTCGGCGGCTGATGTGAGTGGAAATAAAATATTTGAAAGTGGATTTAACTTTACTTGAGTACGATCTCATCAGTACTCTCATTATCGCTGCTTTTGTGATTGAATGATCCTTAGGATTTTTGCATGTCAGTTCCAAGTGGCATGACTATCGTGCTGTATGTGGACCAATGCTGATATTTTATTTTTAATGTCTAATAAGGAAGTTAGGAATGAACAAATAGTACCGTTTGACTTAATTGTGCTTGTAAACAGTTGCCATCTTCTTGATTTGGTTTTATTTGATAGAGACATGATTTTGGTGAATTGTGATGGCGTATCACTTGAATGTCATGGAGGAAGGATGAGTAGATTACTTAAGGAATTGACCACAGCTCTTTGTAGCCTTTCTCCCTTCTCTCTCCCCAATTCTATTTGTGTTTGGCAGGGTACTTTGCTTTGAAAAATGATTTGGTCTTTCATATTGCTTAGGCAATCTTTGTGTCTTTCATTGGTATAAGAAGGAGTGCATAGAATAGTTGAGTCCGTGGTCATGCATTTTCATGCTTGTCTTGTCCGATTGATATTCTGGTGGTTCTTTCTCCTTGTCAGGATAGTTGCACCAATATACCAACGTTATATACAAAAAAAATAGGACTGTATGTTTGATCATACCTTATTTGCGTGAATATTATATATTACTTTTGTGGGAAGACATTATAACCTTCTCTGTAATTGTTCCTCTACGAAATTCCTGCACTCTCTTATGCAAGAATCAGAGAGTTCTATGTGGAGGCCTGTCTAACGTTTGCTATTGTCATTTCAACCAATGCTCCATTTGAGGTTGTGCCAGGGTGCTCAGTTGTTGTAACCGATTGGTTCTGTCATGCACAGGACAAATTAGCATATTTTCGAATAAAGGAACTGAAGGACGTCTTGACGCGGCTGGGCCTTTCAAAGCAGGGAAGGAAGCAGGTTAGGTCCTTAGCTAACTCTAATGTTGCTGTTTGCATGCATATCATTTATGAGCTTTTAGAGCTTTTGCAGTTTGTGATACGCTGATACTGTGTGTATTGGGTGAAACTGTTTTTCTTCATGTAGAACTTTGTCTTGTATTGATAATTTGGCCCATGAATAGTTCTTTGAATCACTTGCCCCTACAGATGATAGCTGTTTTCTCCTCTGTCACCCATTCGGGTCCATGTCGTTTGACTATTTTGATTGTTGTACTTGTTCTATTTTCAAAATGGAAACTGTTGGATTTAATTTTTTTTCCCTGTTTGTGTAGGATCTTGTAGATCGGATATTATCAGCTCTTTCAGAAGAACAAGGTAATGATGATTTTTTTGTTTCTAGTTGTTATAATTGACCAATGTGATTGTTTGGGCTTTATTCAACCCTTTTGAGTTTTGATACAATCTTGTATGTTGTAGCATATGAATTCCTGGGAACTACATTAATTATTGTTCTTTTATTTTTCATTTAGTGATTTCCTGTGACAATGCATTTACCTGCTTTTGAAAAATTTCCCCCAAAGTCAAATGAGAGTATAGCTTATACTTTGTGCCTCTTGTTGAAGCTATCCATTATGTTGATATATGCTGCTCCCCTAGATGTATGAAGTGGTCAGAATCTTTATTTGCCTTGATGCTTCTCTTACTATAAACTGACTTTTGAGTTCTTTCTTCCCTCCCTGTTATTCTTAAATTGTCTTTCAAATAGCGGACAATATTAGTGGATATTGATTACCAAAGGCTCATCTCTCATTTTTGCACTTGTGGTTTAATTGGTCAGAATGGGTTGCATTTATCAATGGGTGATTTTCATGCAGTGTTAAAATGCTAATTCTTGGTTTTTTTTTTTTTTTTAAATAGTGTCCAAGATGTGGGCAAAGAAGAATGTGGGGAAAGAAGATGTTGCAAAACTGGTTGACGACATTTACAGGTTTCCCCTTGTTTTTTACTCTATTGTATCATTTGTGATGATTGCACTCTGCCTTTTATCTGACAGTCATTTCTGGTTTGAGCTTACAGAAAAATGCAGGTTTCTGGGGCCACTGATTTAGCATCAAATGGTCAGGGAGCCTCAGATTGCAGTAATATCAAAATCAAAGGAGAGTTTGATGACCCATATCGGTCAGATACAAAGGTCAGATGTCCTTGTGGAAGTTCTTTGGAAACAGAGACAATGATCAGGGTATGGATTGTACCAAGTATTCATAGATTTGGATACATTCTCATCCTCTCCTAATTGTTGGCAAAAAGAAAAGAGTGCTTGTTTGTTTTTTACTTGGTTTTCATGCACCCTAGGGTGATCCAATCATGGTTTTCACAGTTGTTGAAATTGTTACTTTTCCCATACAATTAAGTGGTTTACGAGAAACCTTGAAGCCATCATTTGCAACTTGGCATTTTCACCCTTAGTCCAGTCTCGTCTTTCGGGTTTAAGAGTCCCTATTGTTTTATTGAAATTGTTGCTCATGGTTCTTAAGAGTCCAATCTCTCCTCCTTTGTGGTATGATATTTGGGTGAAAAATTACCTGTGCTTTGAATGTGGCTAGCAAGTGAAGCCTGTTGTCACTCTTCATTAGTAGTCCATGGAATTGGTAGAACCTGCAAGTGTACCTTTTGAATGATGGATATCATTCTTGAAAATAAAGGAACAGTGAATAGTTCCATTTCATACCATCATATCTGCTTTAGTTGTCATATTTTGATTTTACTCTTTTGCCTATTTTCTTTTTCCTAATTATGCCTTTTTTATGTTTTTTTATTGGCAGTGTGAGGACCCCCGATGCCATGTTTGGCAACACATGAGTTGTGTCTGGTTACGTGAAAAACCTGCGGATTCTGAAAGTTTTTATTGTGAGCTATGCCGTCTTAGTCGTGCTGATCCGTACGTATCTCATAGTTCCAAACCTTCGTATTTCATTGATATATCAACTGGGAAATGTGATGTTTGTCTTCACAGACATGGCTTTTTGTATGGAATGATGATTATGACTTCCCTTTTGAGAAGTTCTATTTATTGTTGTATGCGCAACAATGACCTACTCTTCAGTTCTTTTCTTCGGTTCTTTTAGTTAGTCTCATCAGATCATTCAATTGATCACTGGAAGTGCTATAGTAGGTGTTCTTACGAGAGAAAGGTGTTTTTATAAATTGGATTGATACCAGCTAATTACAATGAAAATTTCATTAGGTCAATTACAAGCATTGCCTGTTTAGATATTATTCTGATCATTACTGACATAATTGGTTTTGCCTTAATATCTTGAAAAGGAAGAGTGAACTTAAAGCCGTTGTTTTTGTCCTTGGGACACAATGTCTTGTGGCAGAAGCACTTCTCTTGGACTCAAATGGAGGACCTGAAAAGTATGTCGTCATGTTAAATATGGATGGGCAGCTGAGTATTAGGCCCATACACTTACATGCGTGTGTGAGGTGAATGGACTCAGGAGCACGTGGATTTTTTGTTGGCACACTATTACGAAAGAAGTCCTAGTTCCTAGCTATTTCAACGCTCATAAGATGAGGACAGCAATTAAAGAGAATAGTTAGAGTCTTTGAGGGAGAAGACTCTTTTTTCTTTCTTAATACCACGATCCATAGATCATGTTGGGTGCTTTATTCTTTCTGTTACATTCCTTGTGTTCATTCCATGTGAGTATCTTCCTCTTTTGGATGTTTAGTTGAATGCTTGTCCCCTTGCCTTGTGTTTGGGAATGTAGTCATGCTTGAGGAGATGTATGGAATAAATTTTCATTCTGAAAAGGTGCTTATTCATATAAAGTTGAAGTTTTGTCCAGCTGATACCGTGTGGTTGTCTTTCAATTGGAATGAGAATTGCTTCCCCACTTTCGGTTGAAAAAGAAATTTGCTGTGCAGAAATGCATGTTTAACTTTTGCGTCAGCCCTGAAATTCTTAACTTCGTTGTACGAGTTTGCTTGTGATGTGAGGATTGCATCTCTGAATGATCTGGGTATTGGGGGCTATGATCTTGTTTAATAGATTCTTGGCTTACCATTGGTTTCTTTTGGTTACCTTGATTTGAATTTTTAAATTGGACTCAATTCTATGTATACTATCCAAAAAGGAAAAAGAAAAATCTCTTTTCTTCACTAAGTAGGATCCTACTTTTTTCCCCCCTACAGGTTTTGGGTTTCTGTAGCACATCCTCTGCTTCCTGTGAAGATGACTACTGCAAATATTCCACCTGATGGGTGAGTTCTTTTGGCTTTGCATAAGTTTATGTGATGGTTGTTCTTGTTGCTATTGCCTCTACTAGGTTTACCTGGAATGGTTTTTTTTTTCCCCTGGTGCATTATTAACTTCTCTTTTTGTCCAGTTAGAAGATCTTGTTATCTTACTGGTTATATCTTCGTAAGACATGCAAGGATCCTGTATGTATAAATTTGTTTATATGCTAACAAGCAATGGGGCTTCCCTGTCTGTGGTTTCCTTTTCTTTTGTTTTTATCTCTTTTGGGTGATTTGGAATTATTCTGGGCGTTGATGAATTTATGATATTTCATAATCTAATAGCATTTGTCGGATGGTTTGCAATGAGCAAAGAAGTTTTTGAGGTTAATTTTTTTTCTTGCCATTCTAATTAAGGCCTGATTGATGTGTGCATGCACAGTACTAATCCAGTACAGAGTGTTGAGAAAACTTTTCAGCTGACAAGGGCAGACAAAGACCTTTTATTGAAGCAAGAGTATGATGTTCAGGTTAGTTTAACTACTTTTAAGCTCATGTACAAGAAGTAGGAACTTAGTTATTCAAGCTTGATGATCTGTGTGTGATAATGTCTTCATGAAGGCTTGGTGTATGCTTCTGAATGACAAGGTTCCATTTAGGATGCATTGGCCACAATATGCAGACCTACAGGTCAATGGTAAGTTGTTGTAGGTATTTCTACTTTAGAAATGGTAGGAAGACACTTTGTAGGCTACACCTTTTTAGAAATATTGCAAGCACTTCCTGTAAAATCAGAAATATCTTTTTTTTCTTAAGGCCTCCTTTTGTTGTATAGGGAACTGAAGCACTCCAAAACTTCTTTGTTTCTTGTTTGTATTAATCATGGAAATGCTGTTTCCCAGTTAGGGTTTTGAAATTGTCGTTTTCAAGGGTCAGTTATGCCCATGTCATATCCAGGATATGGTTTTGGAAATGCCCTTTTGCTAATTTCTTTTTTGTTTTTCCACAGGTATGCCTGTTCGTGCTATTAATAGGCCTGGCTCACAGCTGCTTGGGGCTAATGGTCGCGATGATGGTCCTATCGTGAGTTAAACCTTTAAAAATACATTTGTCTCCTTTATGATGAATGCATTTTCTGTGCTTAGCAGAACTTGCATGTTTGATGCTTGTCTGCATGACTCTTTTTCCAGATGTGTATATCACTTAAAATGTTTTCCTTTTGTGAGCTTGGCTTTTAGTGCCACTCTTTGGTTTTCTGTGACAGATAACGCCTTGCACGAAAGATGGAATCAATAAGATCAGTTTGACGGGGTGCGATGCTCGAAATTTTTGTTTAGGAGTGAGGCTTGTGAAAAGGCGCAATGTTCAACAGGTAGCTAAGAAAACAATCAGTAGCTGTTATTGTAGTTTCTTTAGCAAGTCAAGTGCTGTCCCATAGTTCAATTACTCATCCTGTTCTTATTTTCCTAATGAAAGCTGGAGCACATGCTTGTGTTAAAATGTGCTTCCTTTGTTGTCTATGGGACTGCCGAGCTGGTGTTACCGTTGTTTTCCGGGATTTCATGAGATACTTGGGACAGTTATAACTGTTTGTACAATTTGCTTTTAGCTGTGACGGAGTTGCCACTGCATCTTTTATAGTTGTGAATCCTGAATCTTTTTCTTTTTGTATGTATTAAGCAATGTGGACTTAGCTGCTTTGCAATCTCTTTTAATTAAATTTTACAGGGTTGACACCCACTGAATTGGAAGAAAATATGTACATAGAACCAGAGCTTGCTACGCTAATGCTCCATTACTCTGTTGTATAGATTCTCAATCTGATTCCAAAAGAATCTGATGGCGAACGTTTTGAAGAAGCTCTTGCTCGTGTTTGTCGCTGTGTGGGAGGTGGAGGAGCAACTGAAGCTGATAGCGACAGTGATCTGGAAGTGGTAGCAGATTCCTTCGCTGTTAATCTACGGTGTCCTGTAAGTTGCATCAAGGAATTTGTGAAATCCAAGCAATCTTGTCTCCTCTTATCTTTCAAATCATATTCTGTGTAAGCGTGAGTAGAAGTCTGGTAAAGATATATTCTGTGATAATTTCTCTTTTTTCTGTTCATAATTCTGTGAAGTGGTTACTGTTAGCTAACTGGCTGTGTCTGCATTTGGCCCTGTAACTAACTCGTTCCAATTCCGTCTTCTAACTTCTTCTGAAAGGAAGTTCTTTAACTTGTCCAATCTGGGGACTAGAATACTTCTGCCACCAACTGCAACTCTGTTAAATTGCTGACGTCAAATTTGTCATGATGATTTGACACATTCTATAAAGCATGTCAACAATTTGATGGAGTCAGCTATGGCAGGTGATTAAATGACTTATATTGCACAAGTGAAGCAAATTAAAGTACTAGATTTCTAAAAAAAGGAAGCAAGGTGTACAAGTTAGATGAGCTAATTTGAAGTTAACCCTGTCGATGAATGCACTGATAAAAAAATACTATTACCTCATTTAGTCCTGCATGGAGGAGCCTTTTAAAAAAATAAAAATAAATAATGGGCCGCTAAGCAGAAGGCTTTGCATTGCAGAAAATGGTATACTTTGTTTTTAATTGATAGTGCAGCAACTCTTCTGGGTTTGATTTTGCTCACCCTTCTAATTGTGGACTGCAGATGAGTGGTTCAAGAATGAAGGTTGCTGGCAGATTTAAACCTTGTGTTCACATGGGATGTTTTGATCTGGAGGTATTTGTGGAACTGAATCAGCGGTCCAGGAAGGTAATGAACTGCTCAGGATATATCCCTTTTGGCTTTAATCATTTTCTGTCAGTAAAATTGAACTATTATCATTGCAGTGGCAATGTCCTATATGTTTGAGGAATTACTCGCTGGAGAATATCATTATTGATCCTTACTTTAATCGTGTGACATCTCTGGTATTTTCTCTGCCCCTGTAAATTGTGTTATTCAATAGCTGTCAGATTTTCTCTGTATATTTGATGTCTTTTTTTCATGTGATTCAGATGAGGTATTGTGGAGAAGATGTGACGGAAATTGAGGTCAAACCTGATGGTTCTTGGCGTGTTAAGACCAAAACTGAAAGCGAACGGAGAGATCTGGGCAATCTTACTCAATGGCACCTTCCTGATAGTACACTTTGTCTCTTGGCAGAAGAGAATACTACCCCACCTAATGCAGAGTATATGAAGCAGATTAAGCAAGAGGGGGTTTCAGATGGCCATCCTGGTTTGAAACTTGGAATTAGGAAGAACCGTGATGGATTTTGGGAAGTCAGCAAACCTGATGAGTTGAATAACTCTTCCAGTAGCAGATTGCACGATAAATTCGGAGACCCCGAACCAAAAGTCATTCCAATGAGCAGCAGTGCTACTGGAAGTGGTGAAGATGCTAGTGTTAATCAGGAAGGTGGGGGGAATTTCGATTTCTCTGTCCACAATGGACTTGAACTTGATTCAATTACTTTGAATGTAGACCACACTTTTGGATATGTCGATCAAATTCCTACTGCCCCGGTGGGTGATGCAGAGGTTATTATTCTTAGTGATTCGGATGAGGAGAATGACATCTTAGTGTCTCCTAGAAATTTCTATAAGAATGATCATTCTGAGCCTAGTGCAATTAACTTTTCCATCCCTCATCCTGGAATTACTGATTCATTTGAAGATCCTGCTCTTGGAAGTGGGGCATGTTTGGGGCTTTTTAATAACAACAATGATGATTTTGAAAATATGCACCTCTGGCAATTACCACCAGGAGCTCAAGGAGGTGCCTTTCAGTTATTTGGTTCAGATGGTGATGTCTCAGATGCCCTGGTTGATTTGCAGCATGGTTCAATGAATTGTGCCCCTTCGACAAATGGCTACACTTTGTCATCAGTGGCTGTGGCAGAATCCACTGCTCTAGTTTCAGATCCTTCAGTTGGTCATGTTGACGATAGTTTAAATGATAATTTAGTTGATAATCCCTTGGCAATTGGCCGGGATGACCCCTCCCTCCAGATTTTCCTTCCGACTAGGCCCTCAGCTGCGTCATTGCAGCCTAACATAAGAGATCAATCTGACATGTCGAACACCCTAGGTAAAGGGGGGGATTGGATCTCTCTAAGACTCGGGGATGGTGCCACTGGTGGTCATTGTGAGCCTCCTACTGCCAATGGATTCACCCCAGGACAGCAGATTCCTTCTGGAGAAGGGTCCATGGAGACTTTGGCTGACACAGGTTTGTAATCCTACTCTGATGTAAATTAATGTTATGCTTTTAGTGCAAATGAATAGGTAGGTCACATTATTGGTAGCTAGATACATCCTAATGTACTGGTCATTGTCTTTGAAGAGAGCAATTTTCCGTTGTAGCTGCTCATGTAAGAATAATGGAAAGTCTTTTTCTTACTTAGAATACTCATTTAATCCTTCTATTGAGGTTGATTTGTGGTGATTTCTCTGGCCTCGCCAATCAGTCTGTTCCAGAGTTCATTCTTCTCTGTCTCCAAGTAGTGATGGATCTTTCCTTGGTCTAATGTCCAAGTACCTTCTTCCATTTTATGTAGCTTCTTTGCTTCTGGGAATGAATGATGGTAGATCTGAGAAGACAAATAGGCAGAGATCAGGTAGCCCTTTCTCATTTCCTCGACAAAAACGTTCTGTGAGACCAAGGTTGTACCTCTCTATTGAGTCAGATTCCGAGTAGATAGACTGATCCTGGATGTCGAAGGGTTCTTGCTCCTCTTGGACAGTTTTTGCCATACAAAATTTGCTGAAGAATTGCGGTGAAGGATCTCTAATTGTCCAATTTAGTCCTCAATAACTTGAATAGTGCTAGCAGTTTGGTATTTGCATTTTGTTGGTTTGGATGATGCATACGGCGGAGCTAGGCAAAGCTGAAGCTATTCTGATTAAATTTTTGCCGGCATCTGATGAGTACCTTTCTCTATTGGTGAGTTGTGGGAAAATTCTGTTAATCTTGAAGTCAATTCTTTTTTGTTCTTGCCTTTAGTGATGAAAATTTGTTTGATGCACAGGTTTCTTGCATATACCAACGAAATCTGCAGTTCATATTCGGGTAAACTGTACAGCGGATACTCATTTAAATCCAATACTTTCTGGAGCCATCCATTGAAATCATAGGATGTAGCCCGCAAGATAAATGTTTGGTCTTTCATTTAGTGACGAAAGCAGGTTAACTTTGTAAATGTTTCACCAGTCAGCAGTAAATATAGAAAGATGAAGAACGACTTATCCCGCCTGTGCTGCCCATGCGTTTTTTGGGCCATATGCTGTCCTTTATGAATTGGATGCGATTGCTTCTTGTTTTGTGTTGCTCTATACCAGTTTGTGTTGGTGCACCAGGGCAGTATTGTTACTCAATTTCTCCGTGATAGTAGTCATATGGCAAGCCAGACCAAGAGTTCAGCAATGAAGGTCTCGATGACTGTTGATGGCAATGAGAGGAATCTTTTTATTCCCTCTCTCTCTTACATACATGTGTATATGGAGTGTCAGTTTTCGCATTTTACTAGAACATTAGTAAAAGACAATGATGCTTGTAAGTCAGCACATTATTTATCGCATTGGTTTCAATGCCGAAGTTAATGGACGACCCGGCTCTTTTCTTCCCTGCATGAGGGGCTTTTTATACCAGGTAATACGCTGTAGCTGTAACGCAACCCGAGTTCATTGAAGCATTCTTGTCAATGATACCAGCCCGTATTTTGCTTCGCCCGAAGTCGGTTACATTCGCTGGGGGATCCAATGATATCTATACCTTCGCCTTCATTCCTTCACATCGTTGCTGTTCAGTTGCCATGCCCATATGATTCTGTAGAGAAATGTTGGTCGCTTTCAAGGCGTTGATTAATTCAATGTTCGTGCACTCTTTGCGTCTGACCATGGGCGGCAATGTTTAAGCGCATGGGGTGCAGGAATTTTAAGTTGGAGGATTGCATCAGTGATCTTGCTCGCTGGATCAAAGCGTATGTCACTTGAACAAATATTTTGGGACATGGGAACAGTGAAGAGAAGGCTGTTTCCCACCTTCGGATTAGAGAATGATGAATTAAAAACATAAGGATGTTCAGGTCAGTAAAAGTTGACTGGAGCTCCAAAAGATTAACCCTTCTGGGTCGCCCACCGTGGGGCTCGAACCCACGACCACAAGGTTAAGAGCCTTGCGCTCTACCGGCTGAGCTAGACGGGCTTCTTGCCATCACATCTCGACACTATATCTTTCCAAAATAAAATGACTCCCCAATCCTCCTCAACTCTGCTTAAATTCTCCTTCTTTCTTTTTGTTCACGTTTGAAAATAGCCTTATGAGTAGTTCCTTATGCTTTATTAAGGGACAATTGAAATTGGTTTTGTAATGTTCACACATTTAGCCGCCTAGAGATCTTTTAATGGGTTCTCTTAAATATTCATTATTCATCAATAAAATGAACCTGAGGTAAGTATACCATAGGAATGCAATGGGTAAGCCTCTTTGTTATCTTGTCTTTGCCTTTATGTATGTATTTTTGTGATGAGTGACTTCAAAATTTACAATAAAAGATATGTTAGGCATCTTTTTTTTTTTTTTCATAAAAACTAAGGTTTGAGCAGGTGGATCTCTTCCTTTCCCAAATTATGTTGGTATCTACCGCAGCTATTGCTAGAATGTCCAATTTAAAGAATCAATGAAGCGTCGGTTACCTTATGAACGAGCATGTCATCATAATTTCATTGAATGCGAATGGCAAAGTTTAATATCGACGATACATTTTTATTCTTCTTTTACAAACATATTGAGATTCTTTGTGACCAACGATATATTGTGAAATCAAAACCACGAATCTTGACTTGCAAATCAAGTCCTGACACTCCTCAACTAAATAATTGATGAGCCAAAATACAGGCCAGTTCTTTCCCAAACAGCGTGTCATGGGGATCATAAAGGACATGATCCTCACATGTGAGCCCAATCACCCACTCCCCAAACTGGGTAAGAATGCTGACTCCTCAAGTCATTGACTTATCCTCACGCAACGTTCCAACAATTGAGGACTAAAATATGGGATTTTTCCCAACCTCCAAATTACGATTGCTTTTCATTTAATGATCCCGATTGATGGATTTTTCAAATGTTACTTGCCATTCCGTCTTTCCCTTTGCTAGATCGACCTTATCTAGACATCAGTTGAACTTATTGCTTGTGGGAACTAAATTCAATAGTTTGTTTCTTATTGATTATTAATCCTAGACATGCCAAACATCATATTACATCGACCAATATCTGCTTAGGGTCGACAATTATATCTCTTCAAATAATTCAGATACATATAGCTTCAAGCTAAGGTATCACAATCATTAATTAACATGATATCCATGCCACATAAAAACTTTTGTAGCTGGAAAAAATTTCCTATTAATTTTTCCGTTTCCAAAGTTCTATTAAGCCGCTATCATTAATGAAGAAGACGATGGGGAGATGCTATAAAATGACTGAAATTTTGTGTTGACAGGAGAAAACCATTTGATTGAACGCTTAGAAACGTGGACTGTTCTCGTCTGTCTTTCTATGACAACATTGTTACTTTGTTAAAATGTCTGATGAACATATGACGTTGTATAGAAAAAAAAACTGAGTTCCCACCAGATTTTCTTCCATCAAGAATCGGAATCGCCGTGTATAAAGAAAAGCAATTACCATTCCCCTTTGGCTTCCCGGCATTTGAATCGCAGGTTCATTCACTCGCGATTCCTTCTCCTTCTGCTTCTTCTTCTGCGCTAAAGCATGCAAAGGCTGTTCGCAGCGACGTCCGTCTCTTCTTCTCTGTTCAGAGAACAGAGCCGGCGAGCTCGCTTCTTTACCTCCCTCCTTTTCGACGACACCCAACTCCAGGTCCCCACTCCTCTTTTGCTTACTATCCTTAACGAGTCCATGGCTTGTTCCTCTTTCTTTGACGAGTAAGAATTTGTGTCTCTTTTTGTGTGGGCGGTGATGGAGTGCCTTGTTACGTCGATTTTCGTGGTGTTGACATCGTTTGCTCGAAGTGTTGGACGGAGCTTGATTGCAAGAAATGGGAACCAACGGGTGGAATCAAGAGGAAATTTTGTTGCTCCTTTGGCCCCGTTCCCGATTTTGATTGCCTTTTTCTGTTACTTTGCGATTCGGTTATCGAATGGTTAATACCGTTTTGTTCTTCTCTGATGATGGCTTTGTGCTCCGGATTTTTAACAGTTCAAAGAGAGTGTAACGCAATTTGCACGCGAAAATATTGCCCCACATGCTTCAAAGATCGACCAGTCAAATTCTTTCCCAGAGGTTGTGATCAATCACTTCTCTCTCTCTCTTCCCTCGGTAATATTGTCTTAGTATAGCAGTGATGATTGCTTTTCGCTTTCTTGTTCCAGGAGGTGAACTTGTGGAAGCTCATGGGAGACTTTAATCTCCACGGGATTACAGCACCAGGTAAATTCCCAATGTAGATTTCGTTTTGTCCCCTTTTGAATGGGTCTTTATATCAATTAAAGGTGAATTTATTGGAGCCTTTTTGTGAAGCTGTTGCACTTAGTTCATTGTGTTCTATAGTTCAATCCCTCTTCTGTTGGAGTAATAGGCTTTTAGTCCCTAGCTCTCTTTTAAATTCGCTGTTGATTCTTGTTTATTACCTAAGTTAATCTCACGCTGTCCAAACATTTGCTCTGAATTGTTTCTAGAGGAGTATGGGGGACTTGGTCTTGGTTATTTGTATCACTGTATAGCCGTGGAAGAAATTACCCGTGCTTCAGGGTCTGTTGGCCTCTCCTATGGAGCTCATTCTAACTTGTGCATTAATCAGTTGGTAAGAATAGAACCAAGCAATGGTCATAAAATCATGATTTGCTCTCTGTTTACCCTTGGGTTATGGTTTTGTAGGTAAGGAATGGAAGTCCTGTTCAGAAACAGAAGTACCTGCCGAAGGTCTGAGCTTCTGTTACCTATCACTGTGACATGGAAAATGATCATTTTTATAAGGATTTTGGTGAAAAAGTGCCCCTGGGGCGCTTGTTAAGTAGCTTTTAATGGAAGTGTGCAATTTGTCACTGCATCTTTTTCCCCTTATTATGTGGAATCAATGCCTTGTGAATCGAAACATTCCCCGTAGTATATAAAATGCTCTGAGGTATTCGTTAACAAGAACCTTCTTATAATTTTGGTTTATGTTAATTAGATAACTATAATTTCCTCTGCCCTGAGTATTCTTCTCTTGGGTTTTGCCTACAGCTATCCCAAATGATGCTTCCTTTAGTTCTGTTTAGAGGTAAGAGGATTTCTTTTGCAGTAATCTGCACTGATTAAGTTTTTCTTTTTGTGAAGCTTATCAGTGGCGAACATGTTGGAGCTCTTGCAATGAGTGAACCCAATGGTATCTTCTCATATGTCTCTCTTGACATGCGCATCAGTATTTAAGCTTGTCGAGGATGATGCTTCTTGAGATTAGTCATGATCTTGTTAGCTTGTATTTTGCAGCTGGCTCAGATGTTGTCAGTATGAAATGCAAAGCTGATCGTGTGGATGGAGGTTATATAATCAATGGGAATAAGATGTGGTGCACAAATGGTCCTGTTGCTCAGACACTGGTATAATTTTTTCCTTTTCTTCTCCTCCCAGTTTGCACCATTTTGCTGTTGTGACTCCATTTAATGCACTTTTAGCCTGGTTAATCCTGATTGTGTTTGTATGATCTCGTGTGCATCAGATTTCTTTCATGTGTCATTAATTAATATGCCAACCTTTGGTCAGGTTGTGTATGCCAAAACAGACATTGCAGCTGGAGCAAAAGGCATTACAGCTTTTATCATCGAGAAGGAGATGCCTGGGTACTTCTGTTGAAGCATATCTGTTATTCATATTTTGAGGAGTGTCAAAGGCACAAACTTTTAATGGGGAAGTTCTTAGGAAATCTGGAAACAAAAGGAGAAAAATACGTCATCCAACATAACGTGGTTTTTCATATGGAACTTTGCTAATTAGTCAGTTTATTGTCTGAGAGTTCCAGCTTGTACAACATTTCTTGCAGATGTCGTTAGGACAAATGACAAAACAATATGCATTAGTACTTCACAATTGGATGCATGCATCATGGAGCAGGAATTACATGGTCCAATTGCAAGATAATATGGTTTGGCCGCTTGCGTAGGGTAGAAAGCATGTTTAGTTCAACTAAGCCAGTGAAAAATTATTCAGTTTGTTATAGCATTCTTTTAAACAGAAAAAGGTACCTAAATTAACTGTTCGCTTTGAGGAACGGGAGGTACTGGAGAAATAGGTTCAGAACACCTGTGTTCATCATTCTTTAAGAAGCTTTTATCCATTGCTGCAGGTTTAGCACAGCCCAGAAATTGGACAAGCTTGGGATGCGTGGTAGCGACACGTAAGCATGCATTTCTTAAAGTGGAATTTCTCTTGTACCTTTTTCTCCTCTTTTGTGCTACTTCTCATGACACTGATGCTCTGAACAGGTGTGAGCTTGTATTTGAGAATTGCTTTGTTCCAGAAGAAAACGTTCTTGGACAGGAAGGAAAAGGTGTTGCTAAACTTCTTTTTTAACAATTGTTCTTTGATAGAAAGTGAAAGGATTTAGTTGTGGATATCTAGTTAGATTGGACACTGATATGCTTCTTGTGAGTTGTGAGAGATCTTTTCTTATTAATGGCAGAATTGAGCAATCTGAATCTTTAGAATGATTAGTTGAAATGATCATCTGAAACTGATCAAATTGTCAATGAGTTGCATGAGGTGGTTTTGCTAAAAAGAATTAGATTGCTATAAATTTAGCATGCACGTGTCATGAGAATGGCTTCTAAAGACCTTGAAACATCAGATGAACAAGTAGTTCCACTATGACATATTCTTTGTTCCTTCACCTTCATCAGAATCTTGTGCTCCTGGATAGACTGAAAGTTCTTGAAGTTGTAATTCTTAGATTGGTTTATGAGTCTATTGCTATAAAAGACAGCTAAATTATCCAGCTGAAGTATTGAGATGATCTGGAATAGCAGTAATTTCTCCCTTTTGGTCTATTCTGAAAATCAGTTTCAAAATGCTATATAATGATTGGATCTTGGTTCGTGTGCTCAGTAGAAATAATTTCTTCATCTCAAACGTCCCTGATGTTGCATTATTTTGGCATTTACCCCGATCCTTTCAGGTGTATACATCATGATGTCAGGTCTTGATCTGGAGAGGCTTGTTTTGGCAGCTGGACCTGTAGGCATAATGCAGGCATGTCTTGATGTTGTTCTTCCTTATGTCAGACAGCGAGAGCAGTTTGGCCGTCTGATCGGGGAATTTCAGTTTATGCAGGTTTTTTTTTTCCCCGTTCCTTTTCTGGCTGATTTGCTGTGAATCTCTTATACTGAATTAAGTATGGAATTACAGGGAAAAATTGCTGATATGTATACTTCTTTGCAATCTTCAAGGTAATTATTCTGGTTCTTTTGTCCACTTTTTTGGTACATTTCAGTGGCTAAGCGCTATTTAATTTCATATTTTCTGGCCCAATTTTTTTTTTTTTTTTTTTTTAAAATTTTATCAGGTCTTATGTATATTCAGTGGCAACAAGCTGTGACAGTGGAAAAATTGATCGCAAGGTGCATCCCTTTCTTTGTTTTCGTCATACTTTGTGACCTTTAGAATGCCCAATCACTTCTCTTCTTTGTATGATAACTCTTTTATCTGTGCTAGGGATGGATTGCTCTTTCTTTGCCGAATCTAGTTAAATGCAAGATTTTCAAGCCAGTATCATGTAGTGCTCTCACTTCATAAGAATTGTAATGTCTTTGAAAAAACTTTCAGGATTGTGCTGGAGTCATACTTTGGGCTGCCGAAAGAGCCACGCAAGTTGCTTTGCAGGTGAAGTGATGCTGCTGAATTTGTCATTCATGTCTGCTCATACAAAATTCTTTTGACACGTCATTCATCTTTTTCTTACTTGTGTCTGATCTTCTAACAAGTTAATTCTTTTCTTCAAAAGCTATGGAAAATTGTAGTTCCTACGAAACACAAAACGTACATGTTGCATACTCTCAATCCCTTTTTGGTTGAATAGATGGCCGGACGAAGAAGCCTATGAAATAGATTGGTCTGTCTATTGCAGGCAATACAATGTCTTGGTGGTAATGGGTATGTAAATGAGTACACCACCGGTCGTCTCCTTCGAGATGCCAAATTGTACGAGATTGGCGCAGGGACTAGCGAGATTAGAAGAATGATCATTGGCCGTGAACTCTTCAAGGAGCAATAAGAGGAAAATGTTCTGTACCGCCTTTTTTTCCTGGGGATTGGTGGGAGGCTTGAGGGAGCGTTCTTCCCTCCCATTTGAAGTTGTACATCTCTCTCTCGCAAAAAAGCTTGCCTTGATGTTTATCATTGTTGTGGACGGGCTCATTGATGTCAATAAATGGAATTTTCCAAGAACTACAGTTGATTCACCAATGCTAATGCTCACTTTATACTAGTAGTTCTGCTGCTGCAGGCTTATCTTGGGGCGACGTCCATAATCCCAGAGAAACCATTGCCGGGGTAGTTTGTAGCAAATGAGATAACAAACTACCAAACAAATCTCGGCTTTTGATACAAGATTTTTAGGTCTTTCTTGTGTTATTACAGTTTTTTTTTTGATGTCGTGAAACCACCTCACAGCCGACAACGCTCAAGGTAAACCATGGGAGATACTAGCGTAGGGACCCATCTCCCACAAGGCTCAGCGTAAACCATGGAGGACGCTAGCATGGTCCCATGGCACCCTACTTAAGTCACACAAATGAAGAAACTGCCCGAAACTGCCCAGCGGGAAGGGTGTTAGAAGCCCAAATTAACTCGCCCACGGCAGAGTGCATCTTGTGTTAGTACAATTCATAAAAGAGGTTATTGCAAAATGCGGCACATCACTCAAACCCAAAAGCTTAAGGGAAGGCTCTCAGGTTCGGGGCGTAGTTCGAAAAAATGTCGGTGTCCAAGAATGTGTCGGCAGAAATTACAGTTACAGCGACGACGTTCTTTGAGCTGAATCAGTCTGCGTTACATGAACATCAAATCAGTCTGCTTTTAGTTTTTTTAATGGCAGTTGTTGTGCAACGTGTCTCGGCCGATTCGATGGTGCAATAGACAGTAAGAATGATTTTACAAAGGTACACACACAAACAGCAATTACCACTACCGAGCCTGAATGGCTCCAAGTTCTACAACATATTCAGCAAGCTGAAACGAGTTTTTGGTCTAGAACTCGACATCGTCATGTTGTGCTTATGCTGCCAAAGGATCAGCATCTCAAAGCTTATTTTGTTAAGACATACATAGGAAGACAGCAAACCTTGGATATTAAAGCCTAACGACAGTAGGTGAACCATCTGGCTGGCCCACAGAAGATGACTTCGATGCTTCCATAATCAGCGGCGCCTGATCCAGACAGCTCTGGGTGTCGTCACTGATCATCCCTGTGGTCATCTTTTCTACTTCTTCCTGGGTGTAGATGTGTATTTTCGTCACGACATCGCAAAACTCACTGCAAGGAAAAGAATGCTCTACATAAGATGATCGATTTAGAGGACAGGAAGTCGTTATAATTTCATATGTCAATTTCCTCCGTGTGTCATTGTCTATAAGCTTCTTATGCAAGTGATTCTTCAAAATCAAATCCACATCCTCTAGTCATACATGCGCAGTGGATTTGTCTTGAAGCATTCGACGACAATCAAGGCAGGAAAATTCTCAGAAGTGAAAATTCTAATGCTGAATCATCAGGCACGAAATGCGGGCAAGCAATGCATCTGACTAACATTATACCACAGTGACATTTAACAGGAGTGACCTTACCGCCATGGGATATCCCCGAGAACCATCACATCATTCTCACTGTCAGTGTACAAGATTCGCCAACCGTTGTCAGGATCTCTCAGGAGCCCCTCCATGCTGAACAGTCGCTCCAGGTCATCTAGCAGGTCTTTGTAACTATTCAGCCTCGAGAGATCAATGGCCCGTCCCACCAAATTTCCTTGCTTGTGAACCTTCAAAATTAATTCGTGTCATTAGCAAGGGACAATTCAATTGAAAGCTGCGTCATGAAATCAATGTTAAAAAACATCTTACCTTGGTACAACTCCTCTTACCAGAATTTTGCAAGGTAGAAGTAGGCGCTTCTGCAGTCAAGGGATAACCAAATAGTTTGCAACCACTTAAGAGGCTGTCAATACTCCCATTGGTCTGAGCTCTTCCACTGTCCCCAAAATTGGGAGAAGAGCAGATGCTCTCCAGATTCCTGACGTCAACTTTGGTCCTTTCAATTGCTTCATTCTGGACCCTCAATGACCTAACTGAGGCAACCTCTCGGAGGAAGTTGGTCGGATTGGAACACCTTGTGCGATCTTGACCGGATTTAATAATGTCATTATAAGGAAAATACATTTTCTGAAGGCTCTCAGATGATTTCACTGGGTCGAAATGGTAGTTGGGTGCCTGATACACACTGAAAGAATTGCACGAAAGACTGGATTTCCCCCAGGTGCCTAGGTTGTACTCAGGTTTCATCGTTAAAGACTTCAGGGGGCATATTTCTTGACCTTGCAAGACCCTAGAAAATCTATCGGCTTCCACAAAGCCTGCATAACTAGGGGCATCAGCCCTCATGTACTCATTGATATTGTTGGCCTTTTCTACTCCAACAGAAGCTAGACCCTGATGTGCAGGGGATTGCTCAAAATCAATCTGACAGTTTAGGGCATCACGTCCATAGACAGGTGACACCAAATGTAACTTTTCTTGACCTTGCAAGACCTTAGAGGATCTTAAAGACTCCTCAAAGTCCAAAAGCCCGACCCCTCCAGCTGGAAGCACATTAAAGATTATGAAGACAGGTAAGCAAAAAATATATAGGACAACCTTTTTGCTATCTCAAATTTTATTTTCTTTTACCAGTGAGAGGGTTGACAGGCGAGGTTGTTGGCAGACTAGTCCGCAGCTTTTTAAGCCTTGGGGTGGACTGAATGCTCAAAGGTGAGAGAGAAACAGATGGATCAATTTCCCAGGGTGATACCCGATCTTGATGACCATTCATGATATCGTCGTCCCATCGAACCTGTTAAATCATTATATATTATAATCTCATGAGACTACAAGTTCAGCAAATTTTTCATATCCTAGTGCGAGCACATCATGCTTGGACCCCAGTTTCCAAGAAACTCAACAACTTGGATATAAGAACACATGCTGAATGCTCTAGCAATTCAAATTCCATGTGGAGCACTGATACAGAAGCTTGCTGTGGACATTATCAAACAAGAGAAACCGAAGTTTGTTAATAAAAAATTTGCCTCAAAGCTACAGAGAAAAGGCTAGAGAGGATCAAACTATCTGATAGAAATTTTAACAGACACATTATTCATGTTCTTCAACTAATAAAGCGGTGGAAGTACCTGTACAAAGAAAGGAAAAATGCATGGGTGGGACTTGAAGAGGAGCCAGAAGTAAGAAAGTTAAGATAACTAAAAAATGGCAAAATCACATCACCAGAAAGAACAGCTGACATGGCAATCCATACAAAGGGAGCATACTTTGATGTTTCAGCCAGCCATATCTCTGGCAGCAAATGCTTACCATTAGGCATCTCCATTTTGAGTTGGGCCACCTATAAGGATCCAAGTCGCCTATCCTAGTCACTACGCCAGTACACCTAAAAGAACAATTAAACAGGATATGCATTCAGATAGACAAGGTGGCATGAAAAGGAAGAACAAAGAATATATCAGCCATGTGATGTAGCCATAGACAAACCTCTTTTCAGGTGCATCATCTACGTCAACTCTCATTTTGAACCTCGTCCCAATGCATATCATGTTCTTGATGCTTTTGACATACTTCTGATAGGGAACGACAAATTCTGCATGGCTTGCCCTGCATTTTTGCCATTTTATCAGAAAGCAAATTTCTTGCCTGGAAAGAAAGCATACACCATTCAAGTTTAGCACTTATTTACAAGTCGAGTTTTCTTAAACAAAAACACGTTTACAAGTCAAGCATAAATGAAGAATAGAGAATGCATTTCAACGACATGTTCCTGTTTGATATTTCTGGGGCATGAGACCCTTGCATGTTCAATGGAAGAGTTATAGGCCTACAGCCAGGTAAGGGATGTCACTTAAATGATAATACACAGAACTCTTATCAAGTAATACTTAGAATCCAGTGATTCATCTACACTGAAAAAGATCAACCACGGTCTTTGAACCATGTCCATAAGACTTCAAGGAACTTATATGACAAACTATTCCAAGCACAGACTTTAAGCATTGACCACATGTGAGGCTGTGAGATCTCTCGCCCCCAGGATTCTCAGTTGAAAGTGGAAAACACAGCTATAGCTGATCCTGTAAATTCACCAACTGCTACTATTTCTCCTAAGAAATTGGCCACTGCCATGTTGGCAACACTAGCAAGTTATTGCAGTGATCAAATGTTCATATAATACGTAAATGTTAGCAGTTTCATATGACTGCTGAGTGACTCTCAACCAGGACCTGCACTGTCCTGTTGCAACAAGTACAGTTCCTATGCCTTCACTTTTCATTGCTCGACCTTTTTCTTTGGCCGAGGTTGGAGTAGACCCATGGGATCAGAACCAAACCTATTGTTTAACCAACATTTCATAAGGAGCAACATCCCATAATATGATTCTCAAACAGTCAATAATGAAACCCTTTTGATCTTTTTCCTATGTTGATGGAACCAGTAATCGTCATTGTAAATGCTTGCACTAAGCTTTAGCATCACAACAATGTATATTGATATGATTAGTTTTATTCTCTTTCTAGAAGAAGCACGTCTTATGTGAGCTTACTAGTGCAGAGTTTCTATTGAAGAGCTGATACAAACAGGTCCAGGGTCATGACAAAAAATTGATATATTCATCATTTCTGAGTTACAGTTACCTTGGACTGTAGAACACATGAAAAATGCTTTTGCTGGATACAGCACTAGCGACAGCTGAAAGGACGGCAGGGCACAGATTCTGATCACCGACAGTTGAACCAGGAAGACCATTTCTTGGTCGAAGCGCTCTTCTTATCCCCAATCTCAGTTCGCCATCTTCTCCTCTACAATGATTCAGTGGACATATAGTCAAAAGACAGGAACGCGATGATCTTCGTTAGCTAATTAATCAAAAAGTTTTTATTTTGTAATATGACCATTGCTCACTATTCTGTCCAAACAATTCAGTAATACAAGAGAATCAGCATATGCACCTCAAGAAAAGCACCGCATCCCCAGAAACGAGATTCTTTTGGCTCACAAAAACACTCCATCCGGTGGTAAGCAGATGCCTTCTTGGCTGCCCTGAGGAGTAGCAAACACCTATCATTAACACTTGAATCAAATCGAATTTTCACCTTGAGATTCAAGACATTACCTCTATAAATATGGCGAAACCTCCATTCAACTCCATGCAAATCCTTGGCGACAAGTTCCTGAAAAGGCCTTTGCTGTTTATAGTCCTGCAACCTAAAGACTTCAGCTTCTGTACAAGGAGCTCTTACTAAATCACAGAGGAACCTAGTAACAAAGAAGGTAAAGCAGAACATCATGGTAATACCAGAGGGGGAAAGCAATCTTCAGCTGCTCGACGCGGGACAGAGAACCCTCCGTGGGTGCTAGTATCAGAAGCTGTGAGTGTCTTGCAGAACATGTGAGGAGTTGATCTTGGGGGTGATCCTCCAATATCATTCTCATCTATCCCCAGCTCCTCAAGAGCTCTGCCTTCAGAATCCAAACCTACCAGCTACAAAGTAAACGAAAGTGTTATCATCTACATTAGAAACAAAATTTGTGCCGTACCAAAGAGAGCAACGCGTTTTGCTCTTGATTCCTGAAACAAAATTCTTACCAAAAAGCCAACCATGGTGTACGTATATATCATATACCCTACCTCAAAAAATATGGAATGTAAATGACCCATGATTAACCGAATGGGTAGCTTAAGAGCAGCATACCTCTAGTTGAGGAAGTAATGTGACTTTTGTGTATACCTCATCATTGTCCTTATTAGCCTGTGCAACAGAAATTGCAATTGGCAAGAGGCACAAGAAGAAGCAAAGTTTAGCAGCTGCCAGAGAACTTCAAAAGCAGGGAGCACTCACCAGTAGCTGAACATTCACGACTTTGCAAAAGATTTGTGACTGAAGATCAAAGGTCGGCATCTCCATGGGCGAATAGGGAGAAGCTGAGGCAACTTGTTCCAAGTGGCCTTGTGGGAAGTACAGGACCACATTCCCTTTCTTGGGCAGTGAGGTAAGTCGTCCAGCACAAGCATGCCAGAGCTCAGAGTAGATTGAAGAAGGCACAGTGGATGGGGATGATGATGATGAAGAATTTGAAGAAGTGAAAGACAAGCAGTGGAGACAACCATTGCCCTTCACACAATGCCCATCACAACATGCATTGCGGGCGTTCTCTACATCACTCACTGCATAATTCAGATCAATTTCCATGAACATCCACTTTCCTTCCAATTGACGTTCAACGCAAGCTCAACCAAAGCTCCAGTTTTTTTGCTGAGAGGAGAGTGGACCATCAAGAAAGACGAAACCTTTAGGCAATCAGGAGGGCGTGAAACTAGGGAATGAGTTCAAATCATAATTCAGAGGAATGAAGTGTTTGGACAAAAATGAGTAAGTGGAAGATGAGAAGGGAAGAAAGGAGGTGAAGCAAATAACAAGAAGGAACTCATAGAGTGATTCCTTCTCCATTTGCAGGTACTGTTATGAGGGAGCAGAAGGAGCAGCAGACAGACATATCTATGGGAGGCACCAAACAAAAGCCAAAAGAATTTTTTTAATTTAAAAATAAAAAGCCCAAATCGTGTGAGAGAGAGAGAGAGAGAGAGAGAGACTGTGTTCAGTGGGGGGACAAGCCAAGACAGTACAGAACCCACACTACTTTGCTTTGTTGCCTTTGCTTTAACTTTTTCTTTTTCATGCTCAATGACAACTTTTTTCTTTTGTTTTTTTATCCCACCCTTTTGATTGTCTCCTGTGACTGTACTCATTAAAGCTTTCCCCAAAGACAAAACAAAAGGTTGGTTTTCGTTCAATGCAACAAAAGTGAGATTTTTTTCGTTAAGTTATTCCCAGCATGAAGAAAGTCGCATATAACTAATTCTACCTGGGGAAATTATGGAACTGAGAGTATTCTCTCATTTAAATAACTACCGCAACTGCATTAGAACCAACCGACCCCAGCTCAAACTCCATTCTTTAGAGCCCAAAAGAAAGCATCATCGCAGTATCCACTTAAAATGGCCACAAAAAGAAACTGGTCCACGAAATGGACCATTTTGTATAAAGTTAATTATGTGTTTTTTTCTTCTGTACAGGCTTCGAGATATCAGAACACATACACAGAGAGAGAGAGAGAGAGAGAGAGAGACTAGATGTTAATATTGAATACAAAAGAAGAGGTGGGGTCAAGAGGGGTTTTGGCAGCAACTAAGGTGGGGTGAGTGGGGTGGCGTTGTTAGTTGTTGGGACTCAGTGACTCAGAGCCCAAGCAGTCCATTCCCTTGCATCTCTTGTCTCATCACTCTTTGTTCCTTCTGCGTCTCTACAGATACCATTCTCACTCTCCCCTCAAGGCGCGTCGCTGTAGACACGCTCGCTCTCTCTCCTTCCATCTTCTTCATTCTCTTTCCACTACTAATCCGTATTCACTAATCCAGTGCGTTTCCATAAGTATCAAGGATTCGAGTCCGGAGACCTCGTGCCGCTGAGGCCTCGGGAGCTTCTGAGTTGGGACAAGGCCAAGAATGTGAAGATAACGGAAGGAATGAGATGCCCTCCTTTTTCTGCCATGTCCCTCCCCACTTTTTTGAAGCAATTAACAATTGGAGATAGCTGTAAACTATCATCGTCAGATGATCAAATGGAAATAATCTAATCAACCAAGATGCATCAGCAATATTTTATATGCGGAAGTATGATTAGCTGCATTTACTGGGGGCGGCAGGGCTGTCGGACATCAAGATGGGCCAATGGATGAAGCCGGAAGCTGGATGGCATTCTAGTGGAAAAAAAGAAACACATAAATCCCGCAGTTATTTACTTAGAATCAAAAGAAAAAACTTCTCCTTCTTCTTCTTTTTCTCAGACCAAACTAACAGATTGCCTCGAGGACATGGAGTGATTATGCTTGTCAAGAAAAAAACTGATAAAAGAACTTACTTCATACCATTTGTCGAATCTTTCTACAGTTTCGTATACGAAAATCCCTCTCATTTATGTATGTAAATATTTTGCATGAAATCATATATTTTACCGTCATGGGTTCATCGATAACTAAATCACTTAGCTCTATTATTAATGGAGCACTTTATATACGTCTCGATCATCATAATTATATTTACTGAATGAATGGATGCACGGTTTTTTCACTTTTTACCTTTGATTTCTTATAAACGGATAGATCGAGATAAAGAACGGCACCCATGGCGGTTTTAATTCTTACTTGCGCAATGTTTTTTTTTTTTTACATCATCGGTAGTATCTGGGGGAGACCAGAAATGAGTAAAAAAAAGAAGAGGGAAGTGAGGAAGAAAGTGACGAATGAAGTGCACGCGGAGGAAGAGGTGAGGCGAGGAGGAGTGACGTTGGGAAGCAGTCCTATCAATTCTCCTGCGCCTTTGGCGCTGCATCTTAAGCCCCACACCCCCTTCATTCCTCTCCCTCTCCACGTCCTTTTTTTTTCTTTTTAAATTATCGAAATAATTTTGTGAAATTTTAATTCATTCAATATATCTCTGACTTAAAATTCAACGGCAGAATCTAACCTTTCAAATTTTAATTTATTAAATGTGATTTTAAAATTTTTTCTACATGCTCAATTTACTATCTGAACTATATTGAAAATATATTAATATTATCATTGAATTTGAATTAATGAAAAAATAATTAATTTAGAGACTAATTAAACATGTCTTAAAAGTCCATGAATTATATTAAACAAATTAATTGATAGTTCAAGAATCACATTAGAAATCATCCAAATTTCAGGGCCCGTTTATGTTATTACCCATTTTTTCGTTCTTTTAATGCCTTTTCCCTCATAATTTCTTAATATTTACAGTCGAACCCCCATCTTTTATCACTCATTTCATTCGCCCCCATTCTGTTTCTCAAGCCTCCTCCTCTCCGCCTTCATTCCTCTACCCCTCCTTTTTATCAATTTGGTGTTTCAAAAACTTATGTTTTAGTCACTTAGGTCAAAACTTTTATCTCAAGCAAGAGATGCGGTATATTATAAAAGTGTTATGTAAATAAATTTATTAGGCAGTGTAGGACATTGTCAACTCGATGGGACTAAAGTCGGACGAAAGAAGAATGTGAAACGGGCTTCGGGTAGTTAGCCTAAGCAATGGAGTTAGATTAGGCCTGTTTCATTTATAAAAAAAAAAAGGATGATCATGGAACAAGTCATGATGGTCGCCCAATGAGATATATGATTTGATGATAGCGAAGGATTATGTTGTCGGGAGATGAAGGTGCCTTATAGGTCCGTTTTCTCAAACCTTAGGAGTATGAGAAGAGAATACATTAAAGATTTTGTTCATAACTATCTAAATATATGAAAAATCATTTGGGTTTCATATCTATATGAATAAGCATCCAACTATACTCATAGCTCCGTGATTAAAACGGGGAAGGGATTTGGGAATTGGTTTAAACACCAAAGATCAATTCTCCCGTCACGACCATGAATTAGATGCGAAAGTTCCGTTGCGCAGTTCCTTTTTTTCTCACGATCGTTTCTCCTTCTCTTTCTTTTCGCATCAGGACCCGCAAGCACACATATGACACATCACAGAGAGACAGAGACAGAGAAGTGGGGGGGTTCAAATTCCCTAGAGCGTGGCCCGGGGGCATTGCCATGCTGATAACTGAGACGTCGCATTCGACTGAGGCGTCCGCCTTACAGAAAGGTAAGCACACCAGCGTGTGCAGGACACAGCACACCAGCGTGTGGAGCGTCTTTGAAGCGCGCACAGAGAGAGAGAGAGAGAGAGAGAGAGAGAGAGAGAGAGAGAGAGAGAGAGAGAGAGAGAGGACAGAGACCAGAGAGAGTCAAAAGGTGATGGTGTTACTGTGAGAAAACGAAACGAGAGAAGGAAAAAAGAAAGAAAAAACGACATGCAA
Source organism: Melaleuca quinquenervia (assembly GCA_030064385.1). Classification (NCBI taxonomy): domain Eukaryota; kingdom Viridiplantae; phylum Streptophyta; class Magnoliopsida; order Myrtales; family Myrtaceae; genus Melaleuca; species Melaleuca quinquenervia. Next base: position 25,568,626 of record CM057719.1, on the reverse strand, counting down.
AAGGATAATGAAAAGGGGAAGTTCATGGGCCGTCGCTATTGCGCTTCGAGCGTCCCCTCGAGACTCTCATGCTGCCGCTTCCCCTCTCTCTCTCTCTCGTGACGACTGACAAGCACCGCACGAGACTCTCAGCACATGAACGTATGGCTACGACCCCGACATGTCCAGTGGGCGGGAAGAAAAGCCACCCAACATGCATGCACTCATTATTTCCCGCTGACAATTGCGGTAAACTATAAATCGGATTTTCACATGTGAAAATCCTCATGGTTACTTTCCTTTTTTTCGTGTTGCGACACGGAAAATGCGCGGACGAGGGTGTGTGTCAAAAGTGAAGAGAGGAAAATTTCCCCGATCCCGAAAGGCCAAAACGAAAGCGTCAAAAAGCGAAATTTCTCCTTCTTCGTCTTCTTCCTTTTCATCTTTCGTCTGGTCGTGCTCGTGTGAAAATTGGGCGAAAACAGCAGCGGTGTCGGATCGCCTGCATTTGTCACACCCTTCCATTAAGCGGACGAAATCTCCGGCCGGAGCCTGAGTCCCCGATGCTCTTGTGCAGGGACGACGCCCGGCCGGAGCGACATCGGTCGCACCCACGTTGGGCCTTCGCCCTGCGCCGTACTTCCTCACATCCCCACGCCACGTTTTCGTTTTTGATCCTTTGGAACTTGTATTTGGCACGCTCACGTCCTCCCTTCCGATATGATTAGTGGTGCAATCCGCGACATCGTCGTTTTGCATGCGCTTATCAAATCTTCCAACTTTTTGTCTTTGAGTTTGAGCTACGAGAGACAAGAGAGATCATTGCTTCGCGGTCGAAGCTCGGATTGCCCTCTTTCATCCGAAGGGTCATGGTGTGGCCTAGCTAGCTCCATCCTTTGGCTAGGGCGGATGGAACTTCGGGCGGTCATGATCAAATCTTGATGCGGGATAGAACGTAAATACCAAATTAAGTGGCTCCTCATCGACGGATCGAAGGCACTTCCTTGAATCTAAGTCAACCCTAGATCGCGTTCGTCAATCTGCGCCTCGCTGGGTCATATGCTGATGAGTCGGAGCGAGTTCACCGTCCCTAAATCCATCTTATTTAGTTCCCGAGTATGTGATTATATCCTCTGAATCATCGTACTCTTAGCAAAGAGGAGCTTCAATCCATATGAAATTCTTTTCAAGATATGAGGGGCAGGAGGGGTAGCATTTGGGAATTAATACCCAAGAAAGACAAAGAAGTTTTGAAATTGCTTTATTCCCCCAGAAGAGCACCTATATTTAAGCACAATCCCAATTCTTCTTGGAACTTTTTTCTCCAAAAAATATCACAAACTTTCGCTATAATTCTAAATCTGGACACGAGTCGAGTAATTACTATTAGTGTCTTCAAAACTATCAATATTAAGGCCGGTTAAACATTTATCATCAATGTCCACGTTTTCACCAATACCCTCATCTTCACATAGAACAACAACCTTCCGATGTTGGTAATCTTAAAGAAATCAGCGGCGATTTTCGAACGCGGCAAAGGGAGGGCAGATTTGGAGTTAGAATAAAAGTCAGTGATTTCTTTTAGACAAAAAAAATACATTCCAAATAAAATTGAGATAGACTCAAAAGTTACGATATACATTTTTCTGAAGGCAGTAGGCGGTCCAAAATCAAGAACTCGGCGACTTTCAGCGAGGGAAGCATTGAGAGAGAGAGAGAGAGAGAGAGAGAGAGAGAGAGAGAGAGAGAGAGAGAGAGAGAGGAACAAGGTGGGTCCGAAGCGAGGAGACATATGGCATCGGCATGATTACGAACTGGCAACATGGGGGTTGGCATCGCCGGCATCGCCCAGAACACACAGCTTTTAGCAAAAGTCTCTGCCCTTCCCCTTCCCCACTCGTGGACGGTCTCCAAAAGCGGGGAGGGTCACATTCCCTTTCGTCGCCATCCTCGTCCTCTCTCGGTGGGATTCACGTTTACGCCGCTCGTTTTCCCCCACCCTAAACCCGAGCAACTCTCGGTGCTCAGATTTCGTTCTAGAACGCGGGACATCCACGGCATGATTGAGGTTTTTGCCTTGGCTTGAGGAGAAAGGTGTGCTGACCAAGATTTCCTCTCCCTTTCGTTGTGCAGACCACGAATGTTTGCTTTTTCAAATGAAGGGCAGTCCTCGAAAGGGTATAAAGCAGGCCCGAGCCCTTTTTCCGGGGTTCAAAGGACGTCGTTCCCTTGAAACTCTCGTCAGGGACGCAGTTCATCTAGATGTTCCTGCGGTCCCTATACCGAATAATCATAAACGATCCCGTGTTTGGACCGGAGTCTTTGCGAGGCGGACCGGGTCCGGTGTCGAACCGAGTCGCGAATGGAATAAAAGGGGAGGGATGGTCATGGTCGGGATCGGTCCAAAGCCCCTCGTTAGCATTCGGCTTCTCATGTCGCGACGGCGACGGATCGGGCTCGGAGTCGACCTCGGCTTTATCTAATGTCGATGTTTCATAGGGCGGCACCCAACTACCGCACGAAACAATGCATAGTTCGTGTTTTGTCCCCTCGCGACCAAAAGGAAGGGAGAAGAGAAAGCAGAGGGAAAGAAAAAAGAAGAAATATCTCGTCACCAACCAAAACGTGATGTGACCATTGTCTTGGGCCAGACCGAGCTCGAGAAGGATAAAACCAGGGTGGTGCTCTATCCTGCGATTCCCCTCGGATGATTGATAATCTAGTTCGGCCAAATTACGGTTGGGACATCTCAATCGGGCGCCTAACGGGGGTCGTGGTTAACGTCCTGCGGGATCCGACGACCCGAATCGATTTAGCCACCGATCGAGGCACGGCGTCGTTCGTTCCCCCCATCGGAGCGAGATCGCCCGACTCGTGCGGGGCCACGATGGGGCAAGAGGAGCCGTGCCGTCCTCCCTAATGCTCTCGTCCTAGCTGGGGATTTGATGGATCCTAGAGAGGAGGCCCGACATGCTTCGATAACTTCGAGAAGGCGACGTCCAATCGTACGGGCTTTTCTGTCGGGCGTGTTGTTTTTTTTCTCGAGCTGATCCGAGGGGAAAAAAACAAAGAGGGGAAAGAGGGTGTTAACTGAGTTCACGAAACGACAAAAGGCGACAGTAGTAATGGGCCGGATCCGAAGATTCTGGGCCTTTCACGGTTCTGCTCCTACGAGTCCATTTGGCTTTGGCTTCAGTGACGCGCTATGCTAATTAGTTGCTACATTGTAGCTTAACTACATAGCAGCAATTATCACTAGGGTATGTAGCAAAAAATCACATGAGAATCGTTTTATCTTTAGATTTAGCTGTAATTCAGTTTCAAGTGAGAACTTGCACGCACCTTCTGCTCTGGTTGTGAGCTTCTAAGGTTTGTTTTGAGCCAAAAATGGTTCGAATCAAAATTTCTCTTGAAAAGTATGATCGCATCTATCGAAGCTTTCGATTACCATATGTTTATCTCTTCTATGTAAAGATAATGGAATGTCTTCCATAGTAGGTGAACAATGGAAGATTAATTTCCATCGCGATGTGCAAATTTACAGAGTGTGGAGTCGAACCGATACTTTTCTTTCGAAAAGGCTCTTGTATATGCTTCATCAAAATTAGTCTATGTATACTTAATTCTCTGCTCTAGACCCTTGCATGGTTTCCTCATTCGCTTGTTGTGACAATTCTATTCGCACAAAATCAGATGGACCCTCCTCGTCTCGGCTCAGTTCACGATCGGAGCCACTTCCTCGAGATTCTTCAGTGATTTCGGCTGTGCCGGAAATCTCAGAAAACGTGGGCGCCCGATGGTGGGAAGAAGACATGTTCGAGTTTGTCCTCTCACTATGCCAAACTGTCGATGAAGAGTCCTCTTGGCCGTGGCTGCTTGAATCTTCCTTTTGTTTCTTTCTCTTCACTCTCACTCCCGCGTGCCATTGCTTTAGCACGTTCGCCGTTTGCTCCTCAAAAACTGCGCTTTTGAATTGCGATCCCATCTGGAGGTCAAAAGGATGACGCCAGGGACATTAAGATTGCTTCATAAATTAGTTTACCAAGTCATGGAAAACATACTATTACGGGGTTTTCAAATATAGGTGGATCTTGTTTTAGCTTTCAAGAGGAGCCCGTCATTTAACTCGGTAGTCTGCAAATCCCGGTAATCTATATATATGTCTAGCAGATCGTTCATTTTATTTGTCCATTTAAGTCACGCTCATGTTGAGGTCGGGCGAAACGGTACCTGGGTTACTAGAGCATAGAGGGGGAGAGTGATGTAACTGCAAAGGACTTGGACAGTAACCCTGGAAAATATTGCCAAGACAAGTTAGTTTAGACAAAAATGTCAGTATTTCACATGTATGTGGTCATGGACAAAGGAGAGGAATTTTGGGCACTTACGCTAACACCACCCTAACAATGATTATCTCTATATGTTCATGGTAGCAAGATCTTATCCCGAATTGCAGCTGAAAGATACAGAACTTTAGACCATCAGGCATTAGTTTTTCACAACGAACGAATGAGAAGTAATTAGAAAAATGTGCCTAGTAGAGAGAAGAGAGCCGTGTACCGTGACCCAAATGAAGAAAGCAAGCTCAAATGCATTCTGAGAAAAAACAAAATGACAAATAGGGGTTTCGGTCAGTGAAATGCTATTGGCAAAGAATAGTCCATCAGAGAATCCGAATTGATGGGAGGGTCTTTACCATGAACAATATGAAGTGCAAGAGTGTCAAGACATATTTTGGATGACTGAACCAGAAGAGCTTGTCATTGGGTTGCACCAGCGGCGTTCCTTTGATAACAGTGTTCTGGTCTTGGAGCTGAATCGCCATTCTCGCTACTATCACCTCCAGTTTGGTCCCAACTACAAGCACTGTCTGCAGCATTCCCGAATTCAGTGATTACAGAAAAGTTTTCAGAACAAGTAATCATGAGGAATCTCAAAACATTAGGAGAAAAATCATAGACTAATTACCATTAGAGGCAGAAATGACACCCAAAGGTATGCGTCCCACCCTGTGGTTTTCATTTACAGTCATCAACGATAAATAAAGGTGTTGAACATTAGGCAGAAAATGGATAGATGAAAGATTTTGTCAGGACATTGATCATACCATGCACGTCGGCGAGCATAAAGATGACCACAATGAGCCACATGAAAGGGCTGTTCATGGATTTACATCGAAGGAAGGGATAACATGTCAGATTGGTCTCCATTGTCTATGTGATATAATATAGAGCATTGAAATTATAGGAAATCTGAAATCAAGATTGGTGACTGCTCAACCTGATGCCAACGACTACTTTGAAGTCATCCTCCAGGGATCGCTCTATATACTTCTGGAAATTGAATGATTTATTTGTCGACAGATGGGTCTACAAAAACAAATTTACAACAAAAAAGACAAGCAAAAAGAAGTTCAGAGATTCAATATGATGCTATTGCAAAAAAGGCAGCAATAAGCATTAAATTTCCACGTTGACTTTGACCTCTGCGTTTACTTCCTTTCTGCGCAAAGTTAAATGAAGAAATAAGAGGAAATCAAGACAAAATACGTGGGTCTGCGTACCGATATGAAACCGTGGCGCAAGGTTAGGTAATCAACTTTGGCGACGGAGTTGAAGAACTGCCGGAAGAAGCATTTCTGTTCCCACGAGTTTCCAAACAAGTTCAGAAGATGAAAAAAATCAAAGACGGTCGTTTAAGGAGGAGACAGCGGGGGGTTCTGTATGCTCACCGTCCACAAGTGCAGGGATGTCTCTGTGCAAGCTCCCATATGCCTCCGCCCGAACGTGGTCTGTCTCGTAAACCTGAACCGATTCGGATCTACTCATAAAGACAGAAACAAACGATTGCGACTCTATTAGATTAAAAACCCAACATCAAGATGTCGCGTTCGATAATTACTACCCGAATTAAATCTGTGTTCGCATCAGGTAATGCTGTTTCTAACAGTAGCTTTGGTTCCCACCTTTCTTTTGGTTTACCATATGCGAAAGTGAGATTATTCGTGGACAAGGTCAACATGGGTGCATGTTCACCGAACCGATCTGAGGACTCTAATATTGTCGACCCAAAAAAAAAAAAAAATCTAAAAGCGACGTCGAGCTATCTATCAATCTGCATCGTCAATTTACTATTTCTGTCAATCAGCATGCCATAGGAAAATCACATTTCTTTGATCAACACTTTGCCAGTGAGGCACCGCAAAATTGACGCTTGACATCAGCAGACAAGATGGACGGAAAAAAGATTTTGGTCCAATGGGACGATCTCAGACAAGGCCACTCGTCTTGAGATATAGCAGGATGGCAAACTGTATTTCTCGAGGTTATCAAAACTATGAGTTTTCTGTTATAAAACTACGAATTCAAGTGAATTCGGATCACCATGTATTGCTATGTTCGGACCATGTGAATGATAGTCGTCGCTAGGTTCCCTCATCATCAAGTCAAACTTTACGGTTGTTTCTAGTATGTTGACAGCCACCGTCGTCACTCATGACAAATGACATCCAAATATTTTGGTAAAGTTGCTAATTTATTATATATATGAAGGACTTTGATGTCAAAAAGATGTGTGTGACAGAATAGGCTAGCAGAGACAAGAGGCCATCCTATTCCTAGAGTAAAAAATGTCAATTTGATCAGCAAGAAAAGGCCAGGAGAAGGTTGGTCCACAAAGCAACGCGATATTGACTTCTGAGCAGACATGAATTTAGATTATAAGAGAGTTCATTTGGCGTATTTACCATTAGCTGCTTCATACTCCACCGTTTGAGTTTCTTTCTCCCAACCTTTCCATCGCCTCATCTGCCAATAGAGTATGCAGAAACAGTTTCATTTGATCAGTGATGAAATCTGACTTTGCTTATGAAAAATAAAAAAATTTCCACGATGACAAAACCGCGATCACGGCAGAGATGTGCGGCCAAGAGTGATGTGATCAAGCGAAGCAAGTGGATATGGCAATGGCCCTACGTTCCTTAAATGTTTGGACTCTGAGCGATTCAATTCTCTCGACTCACTCATGTTGTTGAACCGGAAAATTCAGCGACTCGCACTTGCAAAACGATTAAATGCGCACCACGAATTGGACGATGAATTGATGACGGTCTCATGGAGTGTGGACCAGGTTTGAATATGTTAATAAAGCTTGCCGAGTGGTCCACATATGTTTGCTTATTAAATACCAAACTAAGTTAAGCAACCAGCTAAAGACCACACAATTCTGTCTATGTATCGTGTGATTTGCAAGAAATTGCGGATAGATAGGTTGGCTTTTCCTTTGAATATCCTTGCTTTACTATTATGCTATTTCTCATTCTCTAACCACAGACAATGACTCCATCTTCTTTGTTGCCTTTTCTTTGGCCTTGCATACTTTTTGACTCACGAAAAAAGAACGGACTGCGATCGTTCATAAAATAAATAAAAATGCTTCTCAAAATCTTGACGTAAATAGTAAAAATAAAAAATAGAAAAGAGGACAGGTATTGTGGAATGGTGACTGCGATACCTTAGCTCTTCCCAAAGCCATGGTCAGAACGCTGTAGACAATCTGCATAACTGCTAAGACGAAGATGAAGATGCTGAGCTGGTTGAGGCCTTGTAGGGATATAAGCGAGGTCATTCCCTGCAACATACCAGAATAGTCAATCTAAAAAGGATCTTGTTAACGAGTGTCTCCAAAGTACTTAGTAATTTGCCGAAAATTTGTGATGGGAATGAGTTCTTGATAACAGTAAATTTCTATAGTCGAACAAACTCAATCGAATTGGGCATGAAGTCCGTGGTCAGGCACACGCATATACCTTGGAATCACAATAATCGGAGGTCTCGCCGCTCTCGGCCAATCTCCTCTCGATTTGCCATGGAACATCGTTCAGGACACCTTCGGCTATCCAATCTGGGGATGAATCGGCAGCCAGAGTCCGGCCGAGGCTGAACTTTACTTTGGTGGTTTTGGTGGGCGCGCCTTTGCGGCATGGAAGCATCTTGTCGGCGACTCTAGTTGGTATGCAGATCTTGGGGATGGATCTTTGGGTCACGGCCAGTATGAGAGACATGAAGCCCAGAAGCATGAGCACTGTGACAGAGTAAACAACCCCGAGCCAGGAAATGGTCAAAAAGGCGTTGAACTCACAATTAGGGTTTAACGTAGTAAAATGTAGTTGGAAGTGTATATAGTCCAACATTATTCAATGTGGGGGGTCCAAAAGTCTTGTAAGAAACTGGCCAAAGCACACAAGAAATCTTCCAGGGGGCAAAAATGATAACCACTACCATTACCAGTCTACGTTCAGATCTCCACAAGTTTCCGCCTCGTTCAGTAGTGGACATTTGAGGCGCTTCCACAGATGTCAGTACGCATTTTCTATAGCCAACTCATCTAATGGTCTAATTTTCTGGGATTCTTGCCATGTACGTAGGGATGGGATTTAAACTAGACTCATGCTGCATCGACTCAGATGACCCGGCCAAATCATTATCCGCATGCCAACTCTTTCAAATTCGGACACACGCGGCCAATACGAATGAATCAATACCGCTTTCTTGGTGTAGATAACTCTTATGTAGGACTATTGCCTCCACATGAGCGACTGAAGAAGCCTTACCTGATTTGAGCTTCTCGACGGCCTCGTACAGCGAGGTCTTCCGGTGCCGTTTGAGCCACTGGAAGAATAACAGAACCAAAAAAGACACAAAAAAAAAAAAAAAGTTAATCATCACGAGCTTCTAAGTGCTCCGTGAAACTAGTTAACTTCAAATGTCTTCTCCGTTCTCATCTCCCCTATTATCTTTCTCATCTCCCCTATTATCTTTCTTCTCTGGTTCTTCTTTGAGCATATACATGTATTGGGACTTACATGGCAGAGAAGGTGGATCAAGTGCTCGATGAAAAGGGAGAAAGAAATGAAGAGGAAGCAGACGGCGGCCAAAGCCCATGTGGGCGTCTCCAGCAGAGAGCGAGTGGTTTCTGCTGCTCCCCCTCCTCCTTCTCCAGCCATGACCATGCGATTCTGATGACGAAGCTCCTTTATTATTTGGAGACTTCTGAGGCACGTCTTTATAGCGAAGGGGCCGTGGGGGATTTGGTGGGAAGAACGGTGATGTCAGAGTTAAATAATAACTTTGCTCGGGAGATCGAGAAGCGTTCGATCTTCGGGAGGGAGGAACCGAAGACTCTTGCCATTGGCAGGTAAGTCCACACAAGTCGCACCAGGTGCAGGTCTTTCCCATCGCTCCGGGCGCTTTGACACGTTTCTATCTTTGTCCGCAGTTGGGGCGTTCCTTGTTCCCCCACGTCAAATGATGGATAGTTACGTTCATCGGACGCCCCGAGAGCCAAAATCCTATGGATCGATCATTGATACATAAGATCATGACATAAGTTTGATTTTTCGTGTCATGAGCGCGCACGATTCCCTTTTAAGGCCGCCGCTCGAGTTTCAATCAGCATCATGGTTCATTCGCTGAGATTGACTATTTCATTAGGATAAAGTTTTATTTTCCAAACACGAGCTTATTTCCGAATTGAAAACCTTACTTGGTGAGAAAGATATTGACCGCTCACGTTGCTCGGTAAATGGAAGCACTGGGTCCAACTAGGTTTCTACTGGTGCAGGTGGGGGTCTGGAATCTCTTTTTGGAGCTCGAAAAGCTTGTTGTCCATGCCTTGTTTCTCATTTTGACTCGTGCATAGGGAGGTATTCTAATTCTCGTTTTGAGGGATTTAAGGTTAATGCTCATTACGAAATAGAAGAAGGTGCCAAGGGCAGACACCTTCTGCGAACACGTGGAGCTGGAAAATCAGGACAATCGATCGCGTGTCGAGTTCGCTAGCAAACGTAAGGAGCTGTTAAACCTAGAAATTTCTTATCTTGGAAGGTTCGAAGGGAATCTTCAAGACCATATGGTGCAAGTCCAACGTCGAAGCATCGGACTTGACGATTGGATCATAAATAGCTGATGACTGATGAGGCAAGGAAGCATTGTGTGGTCCGGGAACAGTGGTCCCGGCCACTTAGGAGGGGTACCTGGCCGGTGGGCCCCGTGCATTATGAGAGAGCATGCGGGGTCCATCGGCCAGGTGGCACCTGTCCATTGGTCCTTTTTCCTGATGAGGCCCCCCGTTTCGGGATTTGTTATTATTACGTCCAACGACCTCGAAATTCTCGTGGGTTTTTTTAAAAAAAAAAATTAGATACAAGAAAATGATTAATATTAGGCATGCGCTTAAAAAAGGGACCTCACAATTTAAAAAAAAAACAAAAAAGGAACTACTAGCTCACAATAAATTTAATTTTTGTAATTATGCCAATATAGTTCCTTCGGCTAATTTTGATTGGAAATTACTGATATAGCTATCAAATCAGCATCGACCATCTTGCGTGGCATGGGCAATACTGATGTGGACAATCTTTTGAATTTTTGAAAATTTTTGGAAATTTTTTTCCTTTCCCTTTTCTTTTAATGTATCGTTTTCCCTTTTTCACTTCATTATCACATTAGTGATTTATAGTCAAAATTGATCGGAATGACTAAATTGACAAATCATTAAAAATTTTAATGACTAAATTGATAGATTATCAAAAAAGTATAGAACTAAATTGGCTATCACATAAAAGGTTTTGGATTTTTCGGATAATCTTCCCTACCTTTCCTCGATCTATGATATCATCATGTTTTGTGAAAGCAAAATGGAATTCAACATTTGAATTTTCATGAGAATTGAGAAAATATGATGTGTGCATGAGCCTTTAATCAAATTCTCCTAATGATGGATATCTTGAACTGCAAATTTCTTAGGTTAATCATCACTGTCACTTATTTTGACCCAAAAAAAAAAATCGCTGCTACTTATGGAAGCAGCTAATCCAGCATTATCGGAAAAACGTGTAACTATCAAATGGAAAAGGGACGAATTCCAGCATCATGATAACCATCGAGAGCTCTCCAAAGGCTCCTATCAAGTATACCAACCAAGAGATCTCATTTTCGCTCCTTCTTTCAATACTCAATTTTGGAAGTATTGAATAACCATCCAATGTTGAACATGTCAACTTGTGACGGATGCACATAGCCTATATTTTGCGGTACGTCACGTCTGGGGTGAGCTTTACCTAGAGCAGGAAGTATCTTCTTTTTAATACTTTTCAAACCATCGGAATTGGATATTATTTCATCGACTATTCAAAGAGCCTTTGTTTAATTCCCGTCCCACCATGTTGGCACTTAAAATAATCCGCAAAAGGTGGCGCTAGGGCTAATTTTCCTTTGGCTTGCCTGACCGGTTATTGCATCCCACGAGCAAAGCTCATATAGTTATTTTGACTAGCTCAATTTTGACGAACTTGATGATGCAGGAAACTTTGAAGAGTCGCTGGCTTTTCGAAGCTGAAGCATATATAGAAAACACAAAGGGAGCATTGCGTGATCCTTGTGTCTGCTGTTGAAGCCTTTCCATCGTTTCCAATTTGTAGTGATATGGCCTTGCTTGGCTATGCCAGAAGTCAACCAGTTCATCAGCTTTGAGGAAGAATGGCGTTCTGCTAACGTTTCCCGAAGTCAGCCGTAGCCCGTGAGCGAAGCATGTTGGTTTACCCTGAACGCCAGTTAGGTTACTCAGCACCATCTCTGGCGCACTTATCTAAAGTACGATCATATGACGATGTCGCACGACGTGTGTCGTGTTTGTTCAACTAAGATCCCAAGTTGTGTGCAAGTATTGCATTCATAGGACACGCGACAACCGTTTCCGCATTACATGCTAATCTCTGCTTTCTTGCGCATGCATAGATACGTTTCGATAGGTTTCGGGTTACGCCTATTGCGTGATTATCAAATCGTTAGACACTGATGCGGGTGCACCCGAAATTAGGATATTGTTGAATGTTGCATCGGGAAGTCAGAGAAAGCGAAGCAAGTTTGACTTTTCGTTCCAAGTTGAGCAGCATTTTACTGACAAATCTGCTTCGTTCTATGCACTTCCGGTCGTTTAGGGTCGTATGAAGTCACACAGCCAAGTGATGAGCGGAGTCTTCACGGAATGCTCAAAACTCGAAGGCGCGCTATCTAGAAACAGGGTCGATTTCTAATTCCACTACTTCTCTTTTGGGTTTGATCGAACGAAGTGGGAAACTCTTCTTGCTAGAGGAATTTGGAAAACTTGCACAGAACGGTATGTCGCAATTGAATTTCGCAATCAATGCATTTATGCGAGTCGCTGTGATTTGAACCCATTTCACATCATCTTGCGATGGCTACTGGGGAGCATCGTTCTTGTTTTCCCATCTCCCCGTCGATCGGTCCTGGATGAGGCCAATAGCTTTTCATGAGGTCAATTCTCTAAGCCATGTGAACACTAGGTATGAACAAAAATAACAGGAAAATATCGGAAAAGTTAGGAGCAATCGGCAACTCCCAATAATCCCGTGGTCACTATTTTAAAAAAAAGAGAGTCATAAATACATTGTACGAATGCCGATTCAGTTTTGAATTTTTAGATTTGCAACAATTTGTCAATATATATCTATTTTGTTTACAGATTCCTTTTTTCCCCTTTATTTTGTTCCTTTTCTCTTCTCTATTTTCCTCCGCCGGTCGTCAGTGCCTCGACGATGGCCAAGGGAGGTCGCCCACCAGAAGCGACGCTCGCCCTAGCCAGCCTTCATTCGTAAACAAAAACGAAGGCACGCGTACTATGCAGAAAATGTTCGAGATCGCAGCGTTACTTTCTTAAGCTCGCCAGATTCTCCACTATAAAGTGTGTAGATTAATATTTTTCATTAACCTCGTTTATTAAATTAATTTATAAAATAACAACAGCGCAGGGAACAAAAAGGGCATTTGGTCTAGTGGTATGATTCTCGCTTAGGGTGCGAGAGGTCCCGAGTTCAATTCTCGGAATGCCCCCCATCCACTTCGATCGTTTTTCTTTCCCCCTGCTTTCCTTGTCGCCTTGTTGGGCCAATCATGGGCTTTTTCATTTCTCGAACTAAAGAGAATGGATGGTTTTCGTGGGCCCAACGGGCTTCTTTCCTTTTGGGGTCAACATTTCAAGAGATTATCACTTGAGCAAATGTGAACCCAAGTGCTCCTCGGAGTATCGAGGACGGCAGTTTTTCGGACGTCAAAGAACCCATTCCACACCAATCCTCCATTCCTAACGTTTGCAGCGCGACAAATAAGCTTCATCCTTTCTTCGACGACAATCGACCCATCCCTCTTACTTAATCATCACGTCGAAGCACGCAATCGAGGGTATAAACTCTTCTAGTCGTCGGGGAAAATATGTCGTGGAGTTTCAAATAGGGCTTCATGGCCGTCTCCGGAAAGTCAAAGCCGAACGTAATGCGGACGATACAATTTTGATTGGAAATTTCATACAAGGTTAGAATACCGAAGCCCAAGATCAGTAAGTAAGAGTCAATCCAGACAGACCCAAGCGTTCCAAATCTTCAAAGCGCAAAGAGAGTGTGCGATGCTCGAAGTTATACCGGCCGACTAGATTGCTTGAATCACTGGTTAAGGAGAAAATGCGGGGATATTTGAGTAATTTTAACGTCTCTCATTATCCCTTTCGGGATCAAGAGGATTGCGACGTCCCAAGAGATTATCAATAGGGACATTTTGTTGCCTCTCAAAACATGAAGGTACACGTTCGACGAACTGGTGAAGCAAGACCCTACTCGATTAAATTTATGGACCACCACCATAAATACGGATCGGGATCCCCTGCTTTGAGTGGCCTCATTGTCCACCTCTTTTTATATTTTCTTTTTAGCAAAAATGGCAGCCATCCGATCTTTGATCGGACGGCTGCCATTAATAGATTATCCGGCAGGGGATCCATTTCCCCGTAATTACTTGCAGAAGAGGGATGCACTCGCTAGTCGACAAAGCAAGGCCCACTCATTTAAAGAGGATGGGCCATCCATAGCCACGTGTCTCTCGCTCCTTAGTTGCCTGATAACTCACCAGCATGGTGACCTGGCAATCCACATTAGCTATATTAAAATATCTGGTTGATTCTGCATATATTTAAAAATTATACGTCTATTTCTTTTGATTATTGATTATGGTCGATATTGTATTACCTTGAATAATAATTTATTAAGCCCAACTCTTTTCCGTATATCAAAAATATATATGAAATTTCACATTCTCTCGTTCGAATCATATTATCCAAGTTAGTGTTGGAGCTTCCTTTCCTGAAGCCATCTTAGCGTTAGATTTTAGTGAGCCTCGTAGCAAAATAAGTCTTTCATACATAGGGATCATTTGTGTTTGGCTAAGCACTGTGGCGATCGTGTTACGATGTCTTGCCAAGCCGATGAGGTATTATCCAATGCAGTGAAGACGTGTCTTTGCATAGTAACATTTGCTCAGCAGTGCCTCAATTATTTGGCTTGCTGTAATCGTGCTAGTTACATTGGTCTCATTTGTCAAGTTACTATCTCGATAGCAAAATTGACTGCAAAAATGATGGATGCTGTTCGACTCTGATGCCTCCAATCCTTGACTTTTCATTTTTCGCTTCGAGAAGTCTGACGCCATCACCAAACTTGCAGCCATCAGACAATCAACATATTGAAATATTGTCATCAATGGAAGTCCAGAACTATCACAAGCAACGCCACGCGCTGCCTTTCCTAAGATTCATTGAGTTCATTTTAATAAAAAAGATTTCGTGACATGGTTCGGATTATCTTTCAAACAGAAGTTGATTCATTCCAATTCATCTTGCGTTTGAGAGGATGTTAGCTATATTAGGGTACCTATTTGATTCTAGATATCTCTCGGGATTACGTATATATTTACTTTGATCGTGCATATTCCCGATTGATTATAGCTGGTATTATGTTATCTCCATAGTCATCTATTAAGCTTTCAAGTGAGTCACATGCATTTAAGTCAACACAAGAGAAAGTTACTCAACTTTAGCTTGAGGAGAGACAACTGCTTGAACAAGGAGAGCTTCTTGACCCCTGAATCTCACTGATTTAGTGATAAGGGCGGAATGCCAAGCCGATCAAACACCATTCCACTGGGGGAGTCCTGGCCCTAGACAGACAAGACAGAGGCCAGCATAGAGGCGGGTTGACTTAACCGAATAAAGAAAAAGTGTGGTTCTCCCGTGAGCTCTCTCTAAACTATTTCACGATAGGGATTTGGGATAGACTTAAACGCTGGTAGTTCCTTGTGAGGTAAGGCAAGTTGGAAAAACAGTGAATCATCAAGTCAATCAGCTTCTCTTTCGCGTTCTATTTTATAAGTCTAATGTGAACAATATGGAGGCTCGTACACGAATCAGGACGAGCTCTGGAGTGCTTGACTTTTCGGGATGAGGATCGAGTTCCTGATTGATCTCCCACTTCGCTTTCTATCTGGTTATCTAGTGCAAGTTTCATACCCCATCGTGGGAACACAACGCGACCTGCTAGGGGGTTGCTAACAAGCCAAGGATTCGAATTCGACTCGCCAGCTCTTATTTGATCGGCTCTTGAAGAAGATGTTGGATTTTATCGTGACCCACCTGATTAATGGCCCATACGTGGTTTAAGTTTAACAATCGTTGCGTGTTAAATTCCTATTGGTCAATAGAAAGGTGTACGTGTTCTAATTACTGTACATCCTGATGGATGGTATGACTACTAAAAAGACTCTAATTGGAAACTGGTCCTCTCTTAACCCGAAAAGAAAAGAATGATGGTTTTCATCTCCATCACCAACGTCACAAAGTTACAAGGGGTCGAGAGAGAGAGAGAGAGACCTATTTCTCTAAACGATTTCTTTATCTACAATTGATTTCTTCACAAGTAATCATCACGGATCAAGGAATGAATCTCATCTATTACAACATCGTGAAAATCATCTTATTCTAAGATCTTGGGTATGATGTTTATGTGAATATTAGGGTTTGATTTGTATAGATTTGTTTTATCTGATAGAAGAGATACGCCGTTACCGATGGCAAATCTCTCCCTTTTCGCATAGTTAGACGTAAACCAGTTTACTTTTTTTTATGCACCCGACTCATGTGAATTCGATCGATATAAACTTTTCACATCATGTAGATCTTAAACAAGGCCCATCGCTTTTTATTTATTAATTTAGTTGCATAGGCTTAGACTATGTCATATCATATGGCTCATATGGTCATTCTTTTTCGGAGATACGACAATGTGAGCCATAGAGAAAGAATCCCGAGTTCAAATTTTAGCTTCAACACCCACCTGTAAAATGGGAAAGGGGCCGTAATGGGAAAAGGACCGCGAGGGAGGTCTCCCTTTTAATGTTATTTGAGCACTAAACGCTATTAGTAACGACAAAGAACAAATACTAGAAAAGTGAAAAAAGAAAAAAGAAGAATAAGAAGAAAGAGGACGAAGTGAAATCTCAGAGAAAAAAAAAAAAATATATATATATATATATATATATATATATATATATATATATATATATATATATATATATATATATATAAAGCTTCTCCACGAGATGAAGAGGACCGCAATCTTCACGCGTCATCTTTGGCCTCGATTCCAGCACGCTCTCTAATTTTGACTTACCTGAAAGTGCAATTTACACCGCGAAAACATGTGCACCGTGTACTTACGAGACTGCTTAGGCAACGTTTATTTTACGGAGAATACATGATTTGACAAATATTTTATATAAAATGAGCGCTCGTATCGCTTAAAAATATTAATTTAATTAAAAATATTTTCGTTATCAATAGCAATTTATGACTTAATATTAATGATGATTGTCTTTATAAGCAATAGCAGCAATATTTTTTTTAAATATCACTTTCGAAAAATTGATCGTTTGTATTGTTTAACATACTTAGTCAATGAGAGAGATTTCTATTATCAGCAACGGTTTACGTCCACAGTGGTCAGTATATTTCTCGTTCATTCATTTTGTGAGCAGTACAAACGTTTATTACGATACAAATGTATTTTTTTAATATTTTATTTTCTGCAAAGTAAATGAGTTTTTATCAAGATTATCAATGCATCTGGGTCGTATTTTGACGGCGGCGGATGAACTCATCCGCGACAGTTAGATTCAAATCTGTGAGACTATGTTGCGTCCCAACATCGCCACACGGAAAGGAAGACGTCCGAGGACGCTTTAGGATCTCGTGTCCTAGAATTTCCGCACGTTTACTTTTTTTTTCCCCTTCCTCCCCAAACCGTTGAATCTTTCCAAACGTGGTAAATTCAAGCACGTGGGTTTTTTCCTCGGGTACCCCAACGGCTTCCCATGTGAAGAAGACGTCAGCGTGAGGGGATTCGGCGCCGGGTCGATATTTCTAAACTTTGAAAGTCTCACGAAATTGTTAATAAGCGACTTTTTGCTCAAAGATGTCGAAAATTAATGAGAGCACGGATTGAAAGATATATACTTTCGTCGTGCATGTCCTTTCCAATATTTAGGTGTAGTTTAAAACGTTTTTCATGGAAAACGAGTTACAAGATTATATGCTCGTGTTGGTCGACATGCATGAATCACAAAATCTCGATATTATATTTTGAGGAATCGATTTCAATTGGGAAATTGAATTTAAATCGAGATCCAACTCTGCCCGAAAGCAACCCCAATTTAGCTATTGGCGAAACATGGACCGAGCCATTGATTGGGATGGCATCCTTATACCTTAAGAGAGATTATTACAAGATCCCAATATCATAGAGTCTCATTTAATATGCTAACAACTAGTGTTTCAAACTCTCGACTTCGGTAATAAATGAGGGACTCTCAACCAATACAGTTACCATAATTAGGTCTCAAATCTTTTTTTGCATCAGAAAAACCCCTAAACTCATCCACTATATATATACTAAAGTTTGTACATATGTGACATATATATATCATCCATTTCAATTTCATTTTATGTTATATTTATCACATTTGTATAAGTTTGAAATTTTCTACGACAAAAAAAGTAAATGGTTTTTTTGTACAATGGTTGAATTTATGATTTTTAGTGATGCAAAAAAATAGAGTATTTATACCCACCCATGGGTAGCCTAGCTTGTTGAAACAAACTTGAATTTTGTTGAGATCTTGGATTCGATTCTCCAGTGAAACGCATGTAATTTAAATGGGAGGCCATGCCGGTAGGATGCTGTGCTAGTTTTCCCTGAGGAATAATCGAAATGCGTGCAAGCTGGCCCGAACACAACGGTTACAAAATAAAAAAAAAGGAGTATTTATGCTAATTTTGAGTTTTTTTTTTTTTTGCGTATTAACCCTAAGTAAGAAGCAGCGAATTAAGTGAATAGTGAGATTCGTCGTTCTCGTTCAAAGCTCGCCTCGTTTGTCTTCTGTTACCGCAGTTGTCGTTCCACGAATTCGAGAAGCCTTTCCAGACCGAGCCTCTTTTTTTGAGCTTTGGATTTTTTTTTTTTTATGGCCGGTCTTTTTATCGATTCTTAATTTTTCGCTCCGCGTGAAATCCGGTGTTCAAAGTCTCGGATGTCGGAAAAGACACGCCATCCATAGTTTCCTCGCAAACCGTCAAAGTCCTGCAGAAATTGATTTACAGCCAACGGCGATTAGAATATCGAGCGATGGACGGCTGAATTGAAACTGGACCCCAACGTAAAAAGAAGTTAATGATCCCAACCAAGTTACAACGATATACGTAGCCAAAATGTATATACACATATACTCTACATAATGTCTGATGACTTCTTTGATATAAAAAAAGGGACGTCGAAACGCATCAGTTAGTACATTCAATACAGACAATACACTAGAAAATTGCAAGAAGCTCGCCAAACTTTGTGGAAATATGTTTTGGATGAAAGCTCACTTGAGTTCGAACTTCAAATTCGAATTGGATTACTTTTCCTAATTCCAGCACTCGCCCTTGACTCTAAAACTTTTCCAAATCGTTGCTTGTAAGTTCTACTTTTCTATGCACTTTATCCGACTTTCTTTTAAGAAGCTTTACTTTTCCATCCGTCCCAATTCGATGAAGTTTCAGATTCGATACCTCAATCGGCCATCTCCAATCATCGATTAGAATCATGCAAATCATCGAATTTCTGACGACCTCGTCTCGACAACGACGAAGAAAGAAAAATGTACGTAAAATGAGGCGATCGTATCCCGCGGTCTGTCGTCCCCTGACCAAGATGTTCCTGTTCAATTCCGGGTTAACGTTTGTATTCCACACGTAATGTCGTAATGTCCGAGGTTCCAGCCGCACAGAGGAGAAAATTCTTCCGTTCGTCGGTATGAAATCGGGCGGGCCCCGACGTACCCCTCCATCAATTCCGAAACAACGGAGAGGATCGCGGAAAGTTAAACCTAGAATCCAATCATGAGTTAGTCTCTCATCCTCGCACTTGACCAAGTTGGATTTCATGATTCAGCGATTACGTATGGCCCTCGTTACTGTGGATAAACGTATCCTGTTTTTCCCGAAGGTGCACTATTTTTGGCCCCCTATCTTATGTGCTTTTGACTGGGTTTCGACTGGAAATAGAGAGAGGAAGAAGAAGGAAGAAACCTAGCTCCACGACATCTCCGTCGTCTCGCTTGCCCTAGACTTCACGAAGTCTAACCATCATCATAGCAATGCCTCGACATGTTGTGTCTATAGGTACTCGCCAAGAATGGCTCGATTAGTCGCCGTTTATCCATTGCTTATTCTTTTCGAGGATACTTGATCAAGCGATAGCTATCCAAGAACTAACTTTTGGTAATTGATCTAATATGGGAAAAAAAGAAAAGTAGGGTTTTGCTCGTCACACTCGCGCCTCTTCCAATCTCGCTTAGTGTCGAGAGACGGCATCAATTTAGCCTGAGAACTTGTATAATCAAGCGAAGCCCCTCCAAAAAAAAGATGCTTCTGAGGGGAAAAAAAAGTTATAATATATATATATATATATATATATATATATATATATTAGTTTTTGAGGGTGGATATCTAAATTTTCAATAAAATCCATCTATCTTGATCACGCGGTTTCCTATTTTATAAATTTGTTAGGTCGAAATTGATTGGCTGGTCCATATAGAATAATATAGAAATGATGCCTGTCAGCATATTCAAGTTGACGGAAGGGTAATACCATCTTATCATAAGTTTGCTGACTTTATATTATGCGGAGACGTCAAAACCATTCGGTTGGTGAACGTGTACATTATTTATTGGAGCCACGACTAAATAAATTAATACCAGCTCGAAATTTCTGAGCCAATCGTGGAACCATGCATCCACAGCTTATTAGGTGTTAATATTATCTCCTCAATTAAAAGTTTTGAGGGAAAATATTTGTTTAAAGGACGGGTCAAAGCAGATAGGCTATAACTCACGTATAAATTTAGCAATTGACCAACTAGCAAGTACGATTTGTATGGCCTCATCATCAAGCTCGTGCCCTAATGACAGAGACATGTAGAGAATATAAAAATTGCGTAGTTTTTTCTTTCCGCACCTTGCTTTGCCAAGTGATTTGAATTTCTTTTTTCTATGGTTGGCCAAGAAAAATGAATGCCTTGCTTATGAAGTCGCTGCTTATGCCATCGATCCTTGATGTAGTTTAATTCAATTAAGAGGGTATAATAGAATAAGTAAACTTCAAATTTATACAGTATCCTACCAATCTCGTCGCCCCTGACATAAGAAGAGAAGAGAGCTGATAAATCTAGATGATATCGTCTGCACCCGATAATATTGCGGAATCTAATCTATGCATGGAAAGATCGTTCTTTTTTATCATTGAGTCAACGAGGACGATGTCATACTTGGTTTTTTTATTTATTTAAGAAATTGAAAGAGTGCAATTCTAGAATTAAGTCTCCAAATTTACTAGCCTATGCTGACGTATCACGTCAAAAAATCGTGCGAGGAAGCTGTTGCTACTGTCGTTGCCGTTATCATCATCACCACCACCATCGTCAGAAGCTCGCCATTTTTATTGGAGGAAACAAAGCTTGGAGGAGCACGGAACGTCACTTCGCGAACATGAAGGAAAAGTAAGAGTTGACTCGGGAGAGGAACGATGCGCAGTTGTTGCATCCGGATTCCCTGCTCTTAGTTCCCTGCCCAGTTCTTGAGCTTCATGGCTTATTATTTTGGATTCTAAATATGACAACTCCCGTTTCTCTCTCTCTCTCTCTCTATAAGGTTTTTTGGTTTGGGCGACTCTCTGTCGTTGTTTCCACGGTCATATTCATCGCATCCACCTTACGCGTCTAAAAGTCAAAAGTCATGAGTCAGACCTCTTTTCCCATTGATCATCTTTCTCCGCGTTCGTATAAAGATCGTCGCTTCTTTATACCCCGTTGTGCCTCGTTTTGTCCCTGCGTTGTTGCACCACTTTCCCTCGCAGCCCCTCTCTAAACCTGCATAAATCTGATCTCCTGTTCAGGTCGAGTCTCAAGAAAAAAGGCTCCCTTAAAAACCACTGGCTTCTTGAGAGGGAGCTGAGTGGATGATAAACTAGAGTCGAGCCCCTGTTCATCGCCTGAAACCCATATAAAATTAATTCAGACTTTACTCGCGGCTTTGGGTAACGGGGGCGGAGCCACTGTAGAGAGACTGAATCCATGGCGGCTGCGACGGGAGGGAGATCACTGGAGCAAACGCCGACGTGGGCCGTGGCCGTCGTTTGCTTCGTTCTGGTTCTGATTTCCATCATCATCGAATACATCATCCATCTTATCGGACAGGTGAGACGCCCTCGCCGGTCTTGATTACCTAACTGGCATCACTATGTATTCGAACTACGACACGATCTTATATTTGCTTCTGTCTCCATCTCTACAGTGGCTGAAGAAGAAACACAAGCGCGCACTTTACGAAGCGCTTGAGAAGATCAAGTCCGGTATGCAATCTGTCGCATCAAAAGATGACGATTTTGGCAGTTAAAATATTATTTGCTATATTTTCTGCGATCTAACTCTTTGCGAAGAGACGGTTGCCTAACTTGATATTCAAGTTCATCAGAAGTTTGTTTCTGTTCTTGATTATGCAGTCGATGCTATAGAACTTACTGGAGAGAAAACGGTTCGTTTTACCTGCCTGATCAACTTTTTTCATTTTGGTTATTTCGATGGTTGATGCAGAGCTTATGCTGCTGGGATTTATATCGTTGCTCCTCACGGTGGGACAAGGCCTGATCACAAACATCTGCATATCGCAGAAGGTGGGGGCCACGTGGCACCCATGCAATAAGAAGGAAGAGGAATCGCTCGATGAAGAATCCGACCACAGCCGGCGGAGGCTGCTCGCCATGGCGGGCGCTGGGGGAAGCTCTCGTCGTGTTCTGGCTGGCGCCACCACCGACAAGTGCGCGGCTAAGGTGTGCACCAACGTTTTCCCATTCACTCCACTTTTTTCTTTTTTTCGTAATATCGCACATAAAAAGACATGCACGTGAATGATTGATTTAGGCGATAAACAACGAGGGACCGAGCAAAGCATGACGAATAGGGTTTATATTGACGTGGAACCGATGAATCGAACAAAAGAAATTAGATTGCCATATTCATTCATACGAGTAAGTTGTACAGACTAAATTGATTTGGATTTTGGTGGTGGGCACGAATTATATTTTTGCAGGGTAAAGTTCCGTTTATTTCTGCAGATGGGATCCACCAGCTCCACATATTCATCTTCGTCCTCGCTGTTTTTCACGTTCTGTACTGTGTCCTCACCATGGCTTTGGGCCGAGCCAAGGTCTCTCTCTCTCTCTCTCTCTCTCTCTCTCTCTCTCTCTCTCTCTCTCTCTCTCTCTCTCTCTCTCTCTCTCTCTCTAGTAATATCTAAGAAATGATGTGATTGTGCAGATGAGAAGCTGGAAAGCATGGGAAAAGGAAACAAGAACAGCTGAGTACCAGTTCTCCCATGGTCAGTGACCAAACCTTCCCTCAATATAGAGTCTTTATTAATTCAATCTGTTCCGTATTCTGGGTTTGATATGGCAAATGCGTGTATAGGAAATTTGAGTATCTGCTTTATCATCGCATGTGGCAGATCCACAAAGGTTTAGGTTCACTAGAGAAACATCATTCGGAAAAAGGCACTTGAACTTCTGGACCAAAACACCCGTCCTCATCTGGATTGTAAGTCTTTAGTTCCTTCACCACCTTTATTCCTTGATTCTCCGCTGTTTCATGTTTTCATTTTTTCCTTATAGTTAGGCAACTGGATTGCCCTAGCACATCATGAATACTTCTTTTGACTCTTTCGGCTCTGATAAAACGTGGAGGCTTTGGGTTTCCACATGCTATGGCAGATTTGCATGTGCTTATCTCAATTAAGTCAATTTCAATCATAGAATCGGGACCTAAAAGAGAACTAGCGAACCACTTCAGGGCATTAATGCAATCCGTGTTTTTGGGCCCTTCGTCGCTCGACCTCTTGATGAGGTTCTCACATCGCCAATAACTACGTTGTGAACTAAAGTATGTAGTGGGGCACGAGTCGATTGAGATGGTGTTGCCAATTGTCGAAGCAACAATAGGAAACGATAGGAATAGAGATAAAGTCATATAGGTGCAATAAGTCTGTGCCCCAATAGTCATTCACCTCCTAAGCCAAACCTCCCCAACCCCACCTAGATTTGCATAGGCTAAACATGAAGTGATGAAGGGTCTGCAAGTTAGCAGTCAAGTGAATGATTGACTTGGGCACTTTGCTTCTTGTCTTGATTCCTCGAAGGTGGGTTTGTCCAGATTAGCGGCTAATTCTTTAATTTGTGAGTTTAGCGATCTTAATTGATTGAGATTAAGTCAAGGTGTGGGGTTACGGTCTTAGCATGGCTCTGGCCCATCTAGATGACGTTGGTGGCTGTCCAATGCATCTCTTTTGTTTGACCCTTTATTAGTACCACTTATTTGACTTCTTCAAACCCGGCGGGAGAAAAGGGTTTTAGAAGGTGAGGAAGAGAAGCCACAAAAGGGGAATCCATGAATGGACCGGAAGGTCTTTGGTTGACTTCTCGCCAATCTTACAGTAGAAGGTTTGGTTCTAGAAGCGACTTCGTCGGCCGATCATCTTGTTCGCTACCTCCCCCAGTTTCGCTGTTCTTGCGACTTTTCCACCGAAAAGGATTGGACGAATTAATTCCGAGAAGGGCCTTTTGTCTGCCGTCCAGTGATTGCGACTTTTTTCATTGTAGTAGTTGTGATCCTGTTCATGAAAGTTACTACTCGTGTTGAGAAAGCCAGAAATGCAACGAGATAATTATCATCACATATATCATGGCGTCATTTATCGAATGGAGTTTAAACAGAACCTCGAGATATTAGGGTAAACGTGAAATTAAATTAACATAATGTACACCGGCGAAATTTGTCTACTGATGAAATGAATTGGCTGTCGCGAGTGATTACGATTGACCCCTTTCCCCTTGTTGGATTTCAAGGTCTGCTTCTTCAGGCAATTCGTGAGGTCGGTCCCTAAAGTTGATTACTTGACCTTGAGGCATGGGTTTATCATGGTAAGTTCCAATTTTTCATTGACCGTCTCTTGCTTTTATTTTGACTTTTTCATTTTTGTTATAATTTGACAACCATTTGGAGTGAATCTTTGTCCTTCTTCCTGACTAAAGTTTTGCCTTCTACTCTTGCGTTCGGCTCCTTTGTTCAGGCGCATTTGGCACCTCAGAGCCATACCAAATTCGATTTCCAAAAGTACATTAACAGATCCCTCGAAGAGGATTTCAAGGTTGTGGTTGGAATCAGTCCACCCATCTGGTTTTTCGCTGTCTTGTTCTTGCTCTTCAATACTCATGGTGAGTAGTCCACAACTTTCACTTTCTGAATGGTCATACATGCAATCTAAATTCTTTCAACCGAAATTCGATTGAACTCTGATTCTTGATGTGTGCAGGGTGGTACTCTTATCTGTGGTTACCGTTCATCCCGCTGATTGTAAGCACAGTCTCGACATCCCGTCATTCGGAAGCAATATTCCTGCTACCGATTTTTGTACTTGGTTAGGATCTGATGCAGTTAACTTGGCTTGCAGATCATCCTCTTGGTGGGAACAAAATTGCAGGTGATCATCACGAAAATGGGTCTCAGAATTCATGATAGGGGTGAAGTCGTTAAGGGCGTGCCGGTTGTTCAGCCGGGGGATGACCTTTTCTGGTTTAACCGTCCTCACCTCATCCTCTACCTCATCAACTTCGTTTTGTTTCAGGTGCTGTAGTCTATGTCACTGTTGTATTTGCTACTCGTGGCCTCGAAATCGAAAACATGCTTACCTTTTTGTGATATATCGCTCTCCTGCAGAATGCCTTTCAGCTGGCTTTCTTCGCTTGGACTTGGGTGAGTTGATTCGGTCTCGAACTGCAATTTAAGTGCATCATGTTGATTTCCTAGTTATCAGTATATTCATATGAACGAGACCTTAACTCTCGTCTGTTCCATATTTCAGTATGAGTTCGGGTTGAAATCTTGTTTCCATGCGCATACAGAAGATGTGGTGATCAGAATCACCATGGGGTGAGTAGTTCCACTTCGATATTTCCATTCCTTGGGTTGAAGAGCATGTTGAGTATTAACTATGCAAAGATCGTACACAAAACATTTCTGTCCATTGGAAGAGGAACCTTCTCACTCATTGGAATTGACCTCAACAGGGTCCTGATTCAGATCCTATGCAGCTATGTCACTCTCCCTCTTTATGCCCTTGTGACTCAGGTAAAATCTCTCTCTCTCTCTCTCTCTCTCTCTCTCTCTCTCTCTCTCTCTCTCTCTCTCTCTCTCTCTCTCTCTCTCTCTCTCTCCAAAACCAACGTAGTTGCCTGAGGATCTAATTGTCCCTAAACTGAATATTTTGCCGCACCAGATGGGGTCGACCATGAAACCGACGATATTCAACGAGAGAGTCGCGGCGGCGTTGCGCAACTGGCACCACTCTGCCAAGAAGCACATCAAGCAGAACAAAAGCTCCATCACCCCCATGTCGAGCAGACCGACGACCCCTTCGCACCACATGTCGCCCGTGCATCTCCTGCGCCATTACAGGAGCGAGAGGGATAGCTTCTACACGTCTCCCCGGAGATCGAACTTCGACGCCGATCACTGGGAAACCGACTCCCCGTCCCCCAGCCATCCCCATTACCACCAAGGCGATGGCTCATCGTCTCACCATCACCCCGGGATGGAACAGGGTCACGTCGGACCCGAGCTGGGTTCGTCACAAGCGGCGCCGGCTCCGCAGCCGCCCCAGTCTCAACATGAAATCGATATCGGGCCGCAGGATTTTTCATTCGATAAGAGAACTAGTTCCGTGTGAGCGGATCCGGGGTCGCGATCTCACCATAATTACTTGCTCGACTGTGGTGCGATTCATTAGGAAAAAGGAGAGATGAGCCACTGCATCCCCTCGTATATACATACATAGAGAGACAGAGAGAGAGAACCCCTTCTAACTTATGATGGAACATACCAGCGTTTGCATTCTTTCCATTTCTTCCTATTTTTTGCACTCGTTTCTTCAAGAACTTGTATAATTTGCTGTTGTACGTCACTGCTTCGCCAGAATATCAACGTGATAGCTCGATCCCCGTATTCAATTCCAGTCATTTTCCTTTCATTTTCCTCAATTGAGACTTTTTCTTCGATAGAAAACACTAAGGTGGATCAAATTATTGAAAACATTGTTAGAAAAAAAGGTCACATTTTTTTTTTCATAAATACATTTTTGTTTCTTTTTATTGACAATTCTCCTGGGGTTCTGAGTTTTTATAACAAAGCTCTTCTCATTGAGTAAAATTTAACCAATTAATGAAATCATTGAGGCATCAAGTTTTACAAAAATCATGCAACTAGGGATATTTTTTAGAAGGCTCAACTCGATCTCGACAATGTTCAAACGAATTTTCCTAAATAAAAGTCGTACATCAAATAAGAAATTTCTTAATAGATCCTCCAAACACGTTTTTTTAGCAATCGAATAAGAAAATTTTGAACCTTCAACGCACTATCTTTTTCTTTTTTGTTATGTGTAATTGATCGTTGCTCTGGAAATCGAAATATTTCCTATATGAAGGGTTCTCTTTAACTAGAATCATCAAATAAATAAAACGATTATTTTGTAAATTGGAGTTCTATATATATATATATATATTACTATAATTATGGTATATTATTTTGAGAGTGGGTTTCTTTTCATCAAGAAGTTATTACCACACTTGAATATGATCTGATGCAACCTGCATCACTGTGTCTCTCGCTCTCCTGATCCTTTTAGCTTAAATGCCGAGCTTTCGACTACATCATGATCCGTACAATTGATGGGCCCAGAGCACGATAAAGAACCGATTGAGTGGCACAACAACTAGATCTTGGGCTTGAAAAGGCTTATGGTCTCACGTAAAACGTTCACAGCTCGTCCAAAGTCAAAGCTACTTTGTTAACAACAAATTAATTCCTTGTGAGCTTCCATGCCGAGGCACGGATGGGTTTACAAAAAGGGCGCATGATCTTTTGATGCCATGACATGTTCACACGATCTTTTGAGTATAGGTGAGGACCTTATGGTTACAGGCGGAATACTAGAAGATGTTATCTGTCTCGCATCTATCAATAAGTCTAAAAGATCCCACTAGACAATTTGCTGTTTATAAGGTTATGCACTTTTTGCGTATGTCTCCGGCTGCGTTGCTTAACGTGTAATTTCGTCCATAAATTTTTTGTACATGTTTAAATTAGTCTCTAAATTATATGAATAAGTTCGATGTTAACTCTTAACTTATATTAATGGAAGGATAATATTACTACACATCATGGATTATATTGAGCTAATTAAAAGTTCATGGGCTATATTACACGGGAATCGAAATCTAAGGAACATTTATATGAATATTCCATTCAATCAATTTGGCCCCAAAGATAAAAGGCCAGAGCCCGCCAAAAGCATCTCACAAATGCACTTCCGTGCAAGAGCGAAGGACCTCTCATCTCTTCCGGCATTGACGCCCTTCGCAGAGCGCAATCGACCGCAGCATCCATGGAGACGGCGCCCTCGAGCTTCGGCTGCTTCATGCACTCAGGTCGGTTTCAGTTTCTCGAGCTAAGATGTTCATGAACTCTGTTCGTCTGTTGCGAAAACGAAGCTTGTAGAAACCAAAATCACGCTCGTCGGATGCTCTCTTGGCGATCCTCAGTGCGCACGCGGTTCGCTTAGGTTTTTGAAAATTCCGGCTCCAATTCCCTTGGGTTCATGGTCTGTCGAGTTTGTGTCACCGGTTATACTTCGCATTTTCTGATGTTACTCCTGGATGCGATGCTTTTGAAGCTCGTTGTTTAGATGATAGCGAGCTTTCGAAGTCTGACGGGGCTTTGGCAATGAAGTGTCCTAGGCAGAGCGTCAATATCAAATTCTATCTGTTGTTCTTCGTTCGTAGGTTATGATCATCAAAATCGCGACCCATAGACATAGTTCTGATGTTATCTTTCTCGTGTGCTACATAGGATGCATCCTCAGAGAAACTTCGTTGTGGAGCCTGTTGATGAATATCATCAGGCTACAATTCTACACGCTTCATTTTCAGAGACTGGCTATGTATAGTTTCACATAGTTTTAATTCTCTAGTTTCTCCAAGAACCTTGTTGTGAAAATTTTGACGCAGAAAACAACATGATCTTACAAATTAAGTTAATGCAAAAAGTACCATAAAAATAAAGGAAAATAATATGGATACCAGATGGGATGAGGAACAAAGGACATATGCTCCTCTTCCTCCACCTTAGTCTGCAGTGACAATTTATCAGAAAGTTTGAAATACTTCGCTAAAGGTGTACTTACAGATTTCACTAACTACATATCACTAGACAATGAGACTAGCGTTGCTTATTATTAAATGCAATTGGTGTATGTATTCGTACCTATCGATTGCATCTGTCACCTGTTCAAGTATGGACATTAGGGAGATGTTAACGATGTCTTACTTTTTCAAGTATTGAAATCAAGTCAATTGAGCATCAATCTGAAGTATGGAAGATGAATCAGGGCAGGTAAGCATCTTGTTTTTTACGTACTTGTTTTGGCTGTCTTTATCTTTAGCAATGACTGGTCAGTTCAATCATGAATGTTTTCCTATAATGGTGCGCTACTTGTTTCATTTTGTGAAATGTCCCCACAGGATCAAGGTTTCATTGCCATATTGGGGAGATTGGATGTATAGTTGAATTTGGCTTGTCAATGAGGTTGACCATTGTCTCAGTTAATCATATTTCACTGCTAAACAATTTGCCCCTTGCAATTTGTTTCAGAGCTGGATGCGCAACTCCATTAACCGTCTGCAAATTTGTCAATTTCAAATCATCAGGAGCAGAAGGTGATCTAGTTACTTTTGCATTCACCTTTAGAAAAGCTATATCTGATTTTCAAAGAATATTATCAGGCTCATTAAGCCAAGCCTTTTATCCTCATATTTAGAAGAATGTCATGTTAATTGTAATTTTGGAGCTTTGGGCTTCCCAGATGGGATTGACAAATTTCCTTGTCTTGAAATGATTTATCAGTTGCCTTCCTTAGTAACATTTCATACCCTTACGCCTGCTATTCAGCTGAAAATGACAAAGTTGCCATAAAGTTTAGTCCCGGAAGAATGTCGTGTTAATTGTAATTTTGGAGCTTTGGGTTTCCCAGATGGGATTGACAAATTTCCTTGTCTTGAAATGATTTATCAGTTGCCTTCCTTAGTAACATTTCATACCCTTACGCCTACAATTCAGCTGAAAATGACAAAGTTGCCGTAAAGTTTAGTCCCAGAGGATAAGAAGGACAGGCTCATAGTTGTTTGCATCCCTCTCTTGTTCTGATTTCACTCTTCTCAAATTGAAGAAACTGCCGGATTTCTCAACAACTGGAACTTGGACCCATTCTGCTTTGCAAGTCTCTGTGCACTCATAGCAGGGACACAAAATGATTGAATTTTTCCCGTAGTTATGGTATTCTGCTCCTGTCCTTCAAGACCTTAACTAGATATGCTGATGTTTCTTCTGAAGTATTCTGATAGTTTTAGTCACTTGCCACTCAGTTACTTGGTGTCTTGCTGTTTTTGTGCTTGTAGTAGGCATAGGGCTGAGAGAAATTAGACCGATGATTCTTAATCTACTCATTTCTCATTAAAGCTGACTGTTTTATCGACCAGTGACATGGTCCACATTGTGTGATCCAGGACCTTGCTGTCAAAAGTTCTCTATGCATAAAACACACAAGGCTTGGTGCTCTGTTCCTTCCCCTTAATATCTGGAAAATTCTTGGACAGCTCACATCAATTTATCATTTCTTTTATCAGTTTGCGGCAATCAAATTGACCGTCTGAAAAGTGTAAGTGATCTTAGGAGTAAATCATAAAAGGGAAACGTGAACAACTTCACTAAACCTTTACAACATGCATATGTATGACAGAATTATTTGAGAACTGCTTTAAACATATAACGTCCAGAGAGTTATATTTGTTAATGTTCTTATGGATGAGGTTAAAAAACAATATGCCCTTGTCTTCTCAATTCTCCTCTCTCTCTCTCTCTCTCTCTCTCAACTTAACATATGAAACATAAAATGTCTTACAGGTAGCTAGATTTGGTGGTTGATATTTTTGCATGTATTTCTTGAACATTAAAACCAGAGGAATAAAAAAAGAAAGCACAAAGTGACATTAAAATGATACAAATACTACGATCTACTTGAAGTGATTAAAGAATCCCTGAAATAATTGCACCTGAGGAAAAATAAACTGAAGAAATTTTGCATGATTGTACTAAGTCCTCGTATCTCAACTACTTCCCTCCAAGTACTTTATAATCTTAAAGTAGGAAATTTATAATTGGTTGAAACTAGAGAATGATAACGTAGCCAGGTGCTTAATGACTTTCAAGATATGCAGTTGACTTAGCATCTTCACAGAAATCACTCATGTGCTTCAAGCTTTGCACGAAAGACTGTCCTGGAAATTTTCTGATTCTCAATTCTATTGTCTCTGGCAGACAGACATTGCCGGTAATTAGCGTGTCCTAGGTCCTTAGTATAATTGGTGTGGGCAAGAATATATTTTTCTAAATAGCCTGGATATATTTGGATTCTGAAAATAGACTGCTAATAGTGTTGGATATCTTCTGCATCCACAAATAAATTGTCGGCATGCTTTTCTCTAGTATATTTGATTTCCCTCATCAAACAGGCTAGCAAGAACTGTTTACGTGCAATCACCACATTACCATCTTATTGGGTAACATAAATATTGAACGTACAATGCACACATATCCCTTTCCCGTTTCATGGTACAATTATAATAATCACACAAATATGTATAACATGTAAATGAAAAACTGTGGATCTTGTTTCTGCGTGCATTGTCTACTACATACGCTGTACACCCTGATTTTGCCTCTGGCCAGTTCTGTGCTTCAATGCTGTAAGTGTCTAATATATGCCAGATCGTTAAGTTCCTCGAAGTCAATCATGGAATCTGGTGGAATCATGTTGAAGATGTTCTCCTGATACTGGACGTGGCTGTACCCATTTGCATCATCACAACCTACAATCTTGCCAATTGAATCCTCATTGCTCCTGTTTTTGTCTTGCTTACTGCTGTCCTTAGTGCAGATATTATGCCCGTTCTCCTCAAAAGCTTTCGTTTCTAATGTGCTGACACAGTTGCTTGTTGAATACACGGTACTTGGAGAATCTATATTATCAGTACTTTCACGATAAACTGAGTTCACGCTGTTACTGTTCTTACCGCCTTCGACACTTATATTAGAGATGGCTTCCATGGCAGGTGGAGCTTTCCCAGCCAGCAGGTAGGCTATGACTTGGCAATCTTTGTACAGATGATCCATGGTGATATCAGGATTGAAATATTTGCCTGTAGGTTGTGCTGTCTCAATCTTGGGCGAGTACCTGGGTGCTTCAGATGATTGTCTATCTTGGTTTTCAACGTTCTTTTTAGGTACTTTTGTTTTTTGCCGCACTCTGCATAGCACCCAATCATCCAACTGTGCCAACAAGAGGCAATATCTCTTTCAATCTTCTAAGGATGCATGATAGTAAATATAGTTTAATGTTGACTTCGCTATTGGCCGAGCCATATAGTAGCATGAAATCTTGAAGAAAAATAGTTTCTAAACTTTGTGTGTGTGTGTGTGTGTGTGTGTGTGTGTGTGTGTATGAGAGAGAGAGAGAGAGAGATTTGTGTTGTCATAGGTGCGATATACCCACTTACTCTCATGGTTCCTTTGAACCTTGATGGCTTGATTACTGTGTCAAGCAACCTGTATTCATTCATGACCCACTCTGTCTTGGTTGACTTGGTTGGGCGACCGGTGTAAAAAACAAGAGCTTTCTTGACTCCAATGCTCCGTGATCCCCCAGAAGCATGTATGGGCTTGTCGGTTCCAGTTGCTTTCCAATAACCGGAGGCTGCTGCCCTGTTTGGTCTTCCCCCATTTGGATATTTTCTATCTCTTGGACTGAAGAAATACCACTCATCATCCCCAAATAAAGCCTTCTCTGCCGGGACGAAAAAAACCAAAAGCCGTGAAACAAGGAAAACAGGATCAGCAGTCTTAAGTTTCAAGGAGTAAAAACGAAGCCAGTAAAACAAGAAAATGGTGAAGAACAGACTGGGTAGCTCCCATGGATTGTACTTGTACAGATCTATATCGGTAATCACTGGTGCTGGAAGCGGAAGCGAAGTGACCTTGTTCTGAAGGTAATGAATTATGAGCTCTTCATCTGTTGGGCGGAACCTAAAACCTGGAGGAAATTGAAAGTTTGAAGTGAATTCTTTCTCCATTTGCAGAAGGTCTTTTCTTGTGTCTTACAACAGTATGGAGAGAATGATGGAATCAGAGACACCTGATAATATCGAGCGATATAGGAGTACCCTATGAGAGCACAGTGCCAGTGTTATATGGCAGAATTTCATGCAGATGTGGACGTCATTAAAGATAATAGACAGGAAAGAGCCAAATCGATTAGAAACTGACCATTTGGTTCTACTTGTTGGGGCTGACCTCAGTCTGCGAGCCTCTTGGACATAAGAAGGGTTGTTAATAGCTGCATCATGCATGAGACAAGCATTGTTAATGCATATTTATGAGAACAACCTCTGGTTTATCCCTATTTTCGTTCTTTCCCCTATATTTCCCTGGTCACGGCTCAGGAATTTTGTCCTTCAGATGGCTTAGCCATAATACAGGGGCTCTGAGCCTTCACCCTGTCATCACCCATTTCTCCCCATAGATTCGAAGACAAAGAGATGCAATTAAGGGAATTACTACATATTTTTGGTCAATATATTGGAGATCTAGTATCCGATTGTTTGTTTCTTCTCTTTGGGTGAAAATGCAAATTACTTGTGCACGTGCCTCGATTTGGTGATTTTGGCTTGTAATTATAACAACTAGGTACGGTGGTCTCATGGAACCCCTCTAATCGATGCCAGCTGCTCATCATTGTTGAGGAGGATATAGCGGTCCAGTTTTCTCCAAACGCAAAGTCACATTTGCTCCTTAAAAGGTTTAGGCCCAAGATTTTCCCATGCAGTAGAAGTAGGCGCTTGAATTGCAAACTATTGTATATAACAAGTAACAAAGAATTTCAATGTACAGTTTCAGAAACAAAATAACTTCATTAAATCGACAGTTGTAAGTTGAAAGAAACTACTATGTAAACAACTTCAACCTTGAAGTTGTTAATTATTAGCATCAAATCATTAAGATAAAGAACCTATCCCAGATATTTAATACGTATAGATCACTGATTGATGCATTTGAAAGCTCTCCATGCACCACAGGCCTTATTCCATTTATATATATAAGGAAGAAGAATCGGAAAACAACGAGAACAATGTGCGCATGCAGATGTGCAAAGGTGAAGATATTGGAGTGCTTCCTAATCATATTAATTTGTCTGTCCTAACAAGTGCAAATGGAACTCAAGGTTAGGGATCCATGAGGGATTTTCCTAAAACGTTCTTGATTGTTTTAAACCTAGATAAACCTCTAGATTATGACATGAAAAGTTAAAGATGTAAGTCATCCCTCCTTGTTGAATATGATCAATGTATTCGCAAATAGGAGCTTTGCTCCAAAACTCGGTGGAGATGCTGTTTTTGGCTATATTCATACCGGGACATTGTTTTCACCGAGGCAAGATATGGGAAAATGCCACGCAAGTTACGATTGTGGCTTGTTCACGAACATAGTGACGACAAACAAACTTGACAGCTGAACCTTCGCTGCATAGAATACTTTCCTTACTTGGAGTCTTGTAAGCATGACTTCGTCTTTTCCTCTAACTTTTCTTCTAGACATATTTGAATTTGCGTGGAGTTTATTATTATACGTTAATACGTCATTACAGTACCTCCGTCACATCCGCAATCTGTGGAAGAGTGAGAATTGTGAGCCGCATTGGCGATTTCTCATGTTATCGTTCTTCAGCTTGCAGGCTAGGTTTCTCCGAGCTCACATGGAAATATGGGTGCAAGGAAGAGGGAACAAACCATTGTCACTCTATCCGTTGCGGAGCATCAGGCTATGTGTTTTACAGGAAGTGTCCTTATCTAATCTTTTACACCGAAAAGGTCGTAATAACATGAACAATGAACCGGTTTACGTCCGTAACTAGAGTGAACTACATGATGTAATTATATGGAGATGAGAAAGCGTATCGCAAGTCGGACCATGCATCGTAATATATGCCTAACATTCACATGCTGGGATATAATGATTACCCAGGGTTTAGAATACGATGTTCTTTTCTCTGGGCGCATTCGTGGCCGAACCTACTTTGGCATATTTTAGATACAATCCGGAAGGAAAGTCCCTAAAACAAGAAGTAGACGATGATAACCAGGTCCTTTGTCCTCCTTATTGGAACGCCGAGGATTTGGTACGAACATAATCTGTTTGTAAGCCAATGTACAGTGTTGACGTTTCGAACCTTGTTAAAATCGACGGAGCCTTGTTTTCTACCAGAAGAAATTGACGTTGGAATCCTCGGGGTTGGTGCTTTTGTCTCTTATGCGTTGACGAACATGGGCGGGGGGTGTTTGTAATCTCCCTGCGTGACAAACGAGCAGGAGTTTTCCCCCCGTCGGATTGAGTCACCCAAAAAGGATTTGTAGCTGCCCCATTGTTTCGCTTTAGTAGAATATTATTGTATCCGCATAAGCATATGACTGTAGGTTAGTACAGTGAGGGAGATTAGTACAGAATCTCAACACCATGGCCCCCTACTTAAGACATTAGCAACTATGGATTTTGAACTCTCAACATCGGCAATAATGGAGAAATCCTCAATCAACACAGTTATTCACCGTTAGATCATTCCATGGTACTTTACATTTGACAATTAATCGAACTTCAACCTAATCGAGTAATATTGGGTAGAGTTGAGTACAATGGACCGCCCAATCTTAAAATCGCCTAGATTGGATCGGGCCGATAGAGTTAGTCCAATTTTTTTGAGTTTTAATTGGGTCAACGGTTCTTGACCGGATTAGACCACCTGGATCGAAATTAGAACCAGCTCAATTTTTCTTTCTCAAAGCTCTCTCAATCTTAGTATCTCTCCCCATTTCCTATCTTGAGCCTCGTTCCTTAGTCAGTTGAGAGTCGAGACTTTACTGTTCTAAGTAAGTTTACATCAATATGCCATTCGTTTCACTCTTTTCTTCCATGGTCCCATTGGACCACCCAGAAACTGAACCGGCTCTGTTCCAAGGGGAATTAGACTGCTTGGGGAATCGGTCAAATTCTAATATTAAGGACATCAAGACTGGTTTACAGCCTAGCAAATTGAAATTACATGCTTAAGCAAGTCAGTCGTATGCAAATACTCATCAAGAGAAATTTGCAAATTTACTTTCCTTAATTGATTTTATTATATTTAGCATTATTAATTTTAATCTAAGCCTAAAAGAAATCGTTAGAGTGCATTCTTGCACTTGAATCCCTGGTTCATGGGTCTCTAGGGTTCTTGTTTTGTTTGCTTAGGTGGACCTTTTCTTTTTCAATTGGCACTGAATTGTAAGTCTTAAATTATATACTCTCTTTTATTTCCATGGAGTCGAAATTTACAAAGAGTCTTGAGCTTGTGGCTGGGAGAAATTGTTGCCTGGTTCCGGAGCACGTGAGCTCAGATCGTTAGATCATGTGAATGCACGTGGGCGAGTTTCACTGAGGTAGATGTTAACTATTCTCGTACCAAATCGAGTTCATGTAATAATTTCCCAGCATGATTTAAAGGGTCTGGCCCGGCGTAGGCTGAGGATGGTGACAGATCGTGCTTCGTCTTGGCTTCGTTTTTCTTGATTCGGGCCGTGTTTGGCCCATGGTATCATAAAGTAGGCCCAATCGGTAGCCGAGATGGACAAGGGCATTAAATGTTTTGAAGGAGAAACAAAAGGCAATGCAAGGGAAGGGAACTAGTTGCACGTCGTGGATCAGCACTCGAACTTAGCTAATACAAGTTGAAGGTTACGTAGGATGTGTCTATTAGTCTGTCTCGAGATTATTCATCAAGACAAAGTCACATTGAGCCGCTCAATGGATTTTGGGTTTCAAGAGAAGGAAAAACTAGAGCTTGATACCCAATGGTGGATAACTATGTTGGTTAAGTGATTCTTTCTCATTGTCAAGGTTGAGAATTCGGAATTTGTAATTGCTAGCATTTTAAGTGGAGGATCATCTACTAGTCTCTACCGAGAAATAGGAGCACAACTCTTTGGTGTTGTCTGAGCACATAGTAAATTCATCGGTCATAAAAAAAAAAAAATATAATACTCAGTATTTGTAAAACACACTCAAATCTCATTTGATATCATGAATTGAATAGATAAGGGCATATGCAAAAGGACCGGTAACCACTTGAATCCAAATCAAACCTGCCCAGAACTAAACCAAATTGACGATTTCCATGGAGACTAGTCTGGTTTTCGGTTCTAATTTATTGGAATCAATGAGCATCCACTTGACTATATATATATACTGACAAGCAGAGAAAAAATCAATTTAATCGGCGCAAATCATTTGATGCACGCCTTAGGAATGGAGGAAACACACTGCCGTCAGAATTCCTTGATGGTGTATCCTTGAACATGGTGAAACTTTTGTCATTAGTAAATATATGCCGCACAATAAACACAATTCGAGATTACACTTCCGTAGAAGTCATAAATATTATCTTTTAATTTATGTTTGCCGCAAGAGTATAAAGTGAAAAATTGCATATGGGCGATGGTAGGATATCATTTGGGTAAGCGACGCTGAAGTTTGATGCCTGCATAACGAGGAGGTTCGAGAAGAAATTCATAACTTGAACTCGTTAGTATATCTAGCCGATTCCATATTCATTCAAAAACTTATACTTTTGAGTTATGGACCAACTTAAACATTGTCAATCGATTCTTTTTACATCAGGCATCCAATGTGAAACTTTTTTTTATTTCGATACGTCTTCCAAGTGCATCTAATAAATAATTATTCTAAAATAGAAATTTTCCGCACGTTTTTCTTACTTTTATAAAATTTCACATACATATCCTACTTTTCAGAATTAGTTGTTGAACCACTATCGATCTTTTCACGTTAATAGATCCCGTCATCCGTATTAATGAGGTTAGGGATTGGCGCACAATTAACACGAGGAAGGTGTTGGCCCCGTCAGAGCACCGACGTCCATTTCCCCGTATAATTGACAAATTCATCGCATTTAACCCCATTTTACTAAGGATAAGCCTGTCAGGACAATTCGTTGATTGCTCATTGTACCTCGGGCTCTCGTCCATTGCAATGTAGCAAAGTCAGAGGACTGGGGTCCATCGGAGAAGCTCACGCGAAGGAACTTTCCTACATTGTACTCTCTCTTTCTCTCTCTCTCTCTCTCTCTCTCTCGCTTCCATGTGACTTTAAAATCCTTTGATTGGCCAAATTTTAGATGGACCCACCAATCTCATACTGTCTTGGTGAATATGATGAGATTACGTGATGCTTGACAAGTATCCAATCCTCCTGGAAAATACTTCCACTGCCTTATTTTCATTAGACCCGGCAGACCCGGCAAATCAATGAGTTTGATTGAATCGAAAATGACCCGACTCGAGTAGATTCAGTTAATCCATTTATATATGCAATGTACATTCCTAAACCACTCCCATGTTAAATTCGAATTGCAAAAACACGTTGCTCAAATTGACGTGAGAGTGTAGAGTCAATGAACATGAGACATCAAGTAAGGGCGAAAATAAAAGTAAAAAGAGAGTCGTAAAAGTGGGTTGGGTTTGAATAACTTAAATATCCATTTACAACCTATTTACAACCCGTCTGACACTAATGTATGTCTAAATCTATTTATTTACTCATTTATTTAATATAATCAATGGTGCATTTGTTCGGAGAAAAACTCCATGACGAAGGAAAATGATTTTGGAGAAATTAAGATGTGCGGCAAAAAACATTTTTTTGGGTTTTTAAATCTCATTTGGAGAATAATTCTAATCTTATGACTTTATTTCAAGTAAAAAAAATTAATTTTCAGCTATTTCTTATTTCTTTTATTTTTCTTCTTCCTTCCCTTGCCAGTTTAGGCAAGGTCAAGCTTGCTAGAGGTCGGTGAGGCTTGAGCTCACCCGAGATTTGGGAGCTCAAGTCTCTTCTAATCAACCAGGCTCACGCCTCGTTGACCTCTAGCGATGCTCGGACTCGCCAGAAATGGTGAGAATCAAGCTTGCCCTAGCCCAACGAGCTAGTCCTTCACATGTGGTAGGTCGGCGATTATCACCATTGCCGGCCATCGGCAAGGGGAGATGAGAAAAAATGAAGAAAAGAAAAGAAAATTAAAATATTAAAATTTGGGAGGAGTAATTCTAGAAAGTTCTTTCACCTCTTTAGATTTATGAATTCACTTTCTTAATTTTATACATAAATATTTTCGTTGAGCGGAAAGTGCTTTTGGCTAATTAGTCATTTTCAGCAAACCAAACTAATGAAAGCTCGAAAATCACTTTCCCCAAAATGAATGCATGCATCTTAACTTACATAACAATTTAGATTTCACTTATAGGTTAAGAAATTATCTATGATCAACTTCGACAAGTCTAATACTCACCTTGCCCATGCTATCTAGTTAACCACATGTGAACTCAATATCGTAGTCCTCAACCCTGTCAAAACCTCAAGAACGGGACCCGTCATCTTAAACTCGCAAATTTAGTCGAAAATACTTTGTAAGGGATCAATAGATATCGAATGCTAGTCGACGATGCATCTTTTCGATCTTAAAATTGCACGATCAAACGATGTCGACCAACGCTAAGATTCTAAAATGGGTGAAATGCATGAAATCAAAATATATTGGGAAATAATTTGACAAATAGATTACGAAATTTGGCAATTGTCGCAAAAACAAGCGATCGGATAATAAAATAGACAAAACAATGAGATATATTGGATATCATATCTATGTGGTTTGGTCAATATGACTTACGTACGCAAAGAGATAAGTTAAAAATTTCATTATAAATCAAACGATAAAACAGAGAGTACAACCACACATATGTCGTTTAGACATTTCCATGTTTTTCAATCTCAATCATGCTCAATAACTCACACGGAATTTAGTCTCGTAACTTTTCATCAAATAATATCTCAATCTCAAGAAAACAAAGCCTTCGTATATTTATACGTACCATTGCAAGAAGATGTCCAAAGACTGAGGGGAATCCAAAAGAAGTCTGCGGACTTCACTCTTGTTTCTTCTTCTTCAATTAACTTTCCTCGGCCGACTCTCACTTCAATCGAGTGAATATTTGAGTGTCTGCAAGCTATCGAAATTTTTTAAAGTCCGGAACTTGCTTGATATGCTCCGAAAATGAAGTCCGTG
Source organism: Melaleuca quinquenervia (assembly GCA_030064385.1). Classification (NCBI taxonomy): domain Eukaryota; kingdom Viridiplantae; phylum Streptophyta; class Magnoliopsida; order Myrtales; family Myrtaceae; genus Melaleuca; species Melaleuca quinquenervia. Next base: position 25,528,765 of record CM057719.1, on the reverse strand, counting down.
TCGATCTGTAATTCATCACGGGTAGGATTTCGTTTCGGGGTCTTGACTTTGAGGCATGCCTTAGCAGCAAATACTTCTCTATCGGGGGGTCCTCCTGATGCTCTGTTCCATGGCTGATGCTCTGTTCCGCGAAAGGTTTCCATTTTCTGGTGACTGCAGACGAGGGGGACCCGCGGGTCCCCACGCTGTCCAACCTAATCTCCAGTTTTGACGAGCCAGGTCTCACGGACGGCCCTCTGAGTCAGTGGAATCTTGTGGATCCTGATGATGTGCAATTATTTGACATGGACTCTAGCATCGATTTTGCCCTTTAGTTTCCCAATTTTCTTTTGCCGTGATGAGTGACTGTAAAGGATGACAGCTTTTGTTCATCACTTTGTCACCATCTTCCTCGCTCGGCCTTCTAGGAATCCCACGTCCCGAACTCCTGATTCGACCCTTTTAACCTTTTTTCAGATTTCGCGGGGAACTTTCCCTGCCGCTGATGCGTGTCGATGTTGCCCGAGCGAATCCCACTTCCTGAAAAAATTTCTTGGCGACGTACGGTGACCTTCGCGGAGATAGAACGGAAGCTTGTAGACGAACGAACGGGTGGAAAGCCTCGTTTCCCAAATCTTTGTTTATGCCACGACGGACTGAAAATTGCTATGCGCGCAGCAGAATTTGCCGTTCCGGGCAAGTTGTTCGTGCGTGGACCAGTAGCAGTAAAAGGTGGGCAGTGAATTATGTAGTCTACATGTCTGATCTTTATCACCCAAAAACAACGTATCAATCAAAACCATACTTGCATATCCCTTTCATCGTTTCTTCCTACTTCCCACATGGGGAGGGAGAGAGAGAAAGAGGGGTCCAGCTAAGTCTATTGCTGACCGACTTTGACAAGAGCCGTGCAAGATAAGGAGAACATGAGAGGAAGAGAGAGAGAGAGAGAGAACCAAACTCCATTTTTGCTAGCTTTTGCACTTATCTTATAATTTGTGATGACTTGATTGTGAATTCTGCAGCAAGAGTGTGATCGAACTTATAGAGTAGGAACCTAACGGGTTCATTGATTTCTGGGACGAGATTGATCTGTGTCTATATGCTTCTCCCTCACTCCACTCTTTTCAAGTTCTACTGCCCTCTTCTTTTAGAGTAGCATTTTTGGAGCTTCTTAGGTTCATTTCTCTCTCAATAGAACACCGCCCAGTTACAAATACCGGCGCAGAAGATGTCTGGAGACGGGCTTGTTTCAGTCGGAGAACTTGTTCAACAACCGAACTCGAATCCAATCAATAAAAAGAGAAACTTGCCAGGAACACCAGGCAAGTTTGAACTATTTTCGCAAACAGCTTTTCGAGTTTCGACTGAAGCTCTCTTTTTATCTTACCCTCAATTACCTTTCCAATGTTCGAGCAGATCCAGATGCTGAAGTGATTGCTCTATCCCCAAAGTCTCTGATGGCCACCCACCGCTTCGTCTGCGACATATGCAAGAAAGGTTTTCAAAGGGACCAGAACCTGCAGCTTCACAGGAGAGGGCACAACCTTCCGTGGAAGCTGAAGCGAAGAACCAAAGACAGAGACCCGCCAAGAAAGAGAGTTTACATATGCCCAGAGACAACCTGTGTCCACCATGATCCATCGAGAGCTCTCGGAGACCTCACTGGGGTGAAGAAGCACTACAGCAGAAAGCACGGTGAGAAGAAGTGGAAGTGTGAGAGGTGTTCCAAGAAATATGCAGTCAAGTCGGATTGGAAGGCTCACAGCAAGATTTGTGGGACTAGAGAGTATAAATGTGATTGTGGCACCATCTTCTCCAGGTAAATTTTCACTTCGTTTCACTTAATTCACTTGTTTTGGACTCGCGCTGTACAATTAAGCTTCTATAAAGCACTGAATTGATTGAATTGGTTGAGGGAAATAAATGAAGCCCTTGGGCGCTTTCATTGTTTTCATTTGATTGCAACAGGGGCTTCTCTGTCATTCCCATTAAAACTGAATATAATTAAGAAGATTTTTATTCTTGTGATCGTGCATGATGTTACAGGAAAGACAGCTTCATTACCCACAGAGCCTTTTGTGATGCTCTCGCTGAAGAGAGCACAAAATTCAATTCCTCAAACTTCAGGAATGACCCAACGCTGGCTCCTCCTCAAACAAACTCAACAATCCCTGATAATTTCAGAATACTTGGCCCGGAATTCGCTAATCCCCATCTTAACAGTTACGGATTTGTCGGTACATCTTCCAATGCATTCTTAGACTCGGTTTTCGGCAGCGACCAACCAGAATTCGTTCCTACAGTGCCAATGAGTATTTTCGGGTCGCCAAGCGCATCCTTATTTGGGTCCGGTCCATCCGTCTTGGAGTTTCCTCGCTGTGTGAAGGAGGAAGAAGAGAGCAAGAGTTCGATATCTGATGCAGTGAGCTCTTTGTATGGTTCAAGCGATCAGAATCATCCACAACAGCAGAGCCAAGGTCTCATGTCAGCCGCAGCACTCTTACAAAAAGCAGCAATATTGGGTTCTACCATGGCCAGTCCACCACTCGTCAATGACATGGGTCTCGGACTAATGAACTCATCGTCATCTTATTTTCCCGATGCCTCAAATTTCTGTTCCATTTCTCAGAACTTGAATGAGTCGCTACTGAGTTCATTGTCCTCTACAGTCAATTGTTCTCCTGTAGGAGATCATGCGCTGGTCTTGGGCGATTCGGACTCGAGCTCACGGACGGATCATGCTGAGAACACGCTGAGTAATATGGTGATGCAAGCCAATGGAGATGTGAGCCAACTGAGAGTTGTTCAAGGGAAGCTGAATCATGCAGTAGTTGAGGGCAATTTGACTAGGGATTTTCTTGGTGTTGGAGGTAAACCAAGAGCACACGTCAACCAGCAAGGGCTAGCAGATTTTGCTTCACTGGGTCCACTGTCCCCGGATTTGAGCGCAGTACAGTTTACTTAGCCATGCTAGTAGAAGTTCTCTCCTGGTGCAGCGCTCTTTCGTCTACTGATAGGATTCATGAAAGAAGCTGGTTCATACTTAAAAACGTAACATGGGAAGGTAGAATGATGACAGCTTAAAGCTTCATCCAAGCCTGTTTTTAGTTAATTCGGGCAAGTGGCGACCCAAGTGTGTTGGAACGATTCGTCACCCAGTATTGAGTCTAATGATCGAGCGAACGAAGTGAAAATAGTAGATGCTTCGATTCTCTTCTAAATCAAAGTGCAAATAATTTGATATTTTAGTCACCGATTCGAATGTCGACTCATATCTTATGTAATGCACGAGATATTCCGTAAGTGGAATATCCATTTAAACGCGCCATTCCAGGAGTCGAAAACATCTAGACAATTACGTCTGAGGGAAAAAGGAAGAAAACGCAGAGCAACTTGAGCGACCGGGGTCAGCTCCCTATGCATGTGGAAGTGTGAAATGTCTTACTTTTGCGTCGTACGTCCACATCGTTTCACACATGGACATCACTCCACTAGCAAGATTGTCCGACTGCTGCTGTGACTAATTGGCGTGGATCTTCCCGTGCTTCCGACATTATTCTTCTCCAATTCCCACGCAGGCGATTGTCCTTCGATCACACGTTATCTCCAGAAGACTGCAGACTTCATTGACGAAAGTCTCCCCTATGAAGTAATCTCTTTGATAAGATGGACGGATACGGCGGACCTTGCAAGTTATTCGACACCAACCATCGGGGCAAAGCACAGAACAATTTCTAGGAACTTGATGCGTTCATATTGTATCGTCGATGTCTTTAATTCCTTATATAGGCCGGCAGACAATCTGTGACATATGAAACGGGATGAGGATGTCATTCGAAAAGAGATGGCACCGTAAATGTCGTTATCAATAAACTGTCGGATCATATAAGCGCTACCTCGTTAGTTAATCCTTAAGCCGACAAACTATTCCTACTTTCCATAAGCTCTTGCGATCGTGTGAGGGTATTTAGGACCCTACAAAGAAGAGACCGAATTCGACTTCTCCTTCTGAAAAAGATAGCATAGATAAGATAGATAGAGAGAAATATCGTGCCCGTTCTCTTCGCAAGTTGTGTGTAGTGAACAAATGAACATGAAATTGATGTCATATTGGGCTTGTAGAGTCTCAAAAGGATCCGGATCACCTGCATTTAGGGTAAGTGATCGGGTTCTTTATATATTAGGAACCATCCGATTATGTATCAGACGGTTCCTTTTAAAGAGGGGACAAGCCATTCTTAAATAAAACTAGGGCGTTCCAATGATGATCGGACGGTCCATAAGTAAAGCAGATCACACGCACTTAGAGCAGGTGATCTATTTCCGTCTCAAAAGGCTTACAACGTCGAAATGGAGAGAATTCCTAGGGCCGAACTTTCGTCATGATGATACAGTGGGCCCAAGTAGTGAAACCACCGTAAGAAGGCCGGGCCCAGGAAAGGTGGAGGCCCAAATACATGGACAAGCCCAGTGCACTGAGCCAGTTCAGACGACTTCTTTACTGATGGCTTGATCGCTGGCTGCCCCACCTCTCCTCGTAGGATTGATATTGTGAATCTTTATGATCCCCCTTCTTTACATTGCCAGGTCACCAGGCAGTTCAAACATCCCATCAATGGATGTTATGTTTTTTTCATTTCCCTGACAGATTAACCCTACCTTTAGTGATATTTTTATTCCTGAATATGATTTCTCATTCAAAAAATATATTTCCTATTTATTATTTATTGAACGAATTTTAGAATAAAAAACGCATTTTATAACTATACAAAATTCTATTTCGGAATTAAAAAAAAAACACGAATACCTTTGCACAACCTGAGAATTTTTTTTTTGTGACTTGAATTTGTTTTGTTTTTCAATAATTTATGAGATTTTTCCAATTTTCTTTTGAACTTTTTTGTTTTCGTCCCTTCTTCCTCGTCCTCTAGCCATTGGGCCTTGGCAATGACCGGCGAGGTTGGCTTTGCTGTGTCTATGCCAACCTGATCTTGTGGTGGCTAGGCAAGGTCGAGCCTTGCCGGCCATCAATGAGGTTTGTAGACTTTCTAGGAGGAAAAAGAAGGGAGGAAAAAAGAAGAAGAAATGACTTGTTTCTTCTTTCGTTTCTAGAAAAATAAAAAAGTAAATTTATATTCTTTTTTATTTTTGTTTCAAATATATTTCTTGTTCATTTATTTATTTCTGGGAATGGAAAAAGCAATATACCTACACAAATAAATTTATGTTCCTTTTCTATTCCAAGAAGCAAAAGAATAGAAATGCATAAAAATAAAAATATTACTAAAACAGGCCCTAAACTTCTCAATTCCATCCTTTATCCAAGACAATATTGGGTAAAAGGGCTTTGGCTATGTATTTTCTCGTGAGAATGCTTGTGCTGAATTCATGTAATCCTACATAGATGCAGGAGGGAGATTGACGTTGTCCGTTCTCCCCCGGATTTTCAGTTACGCATGAAGACGTAATGTTTGTTGAAAAGACTTGGAAGACACTGCAAATTCCTCATGGTTCTTAAGTAAGTTGTGCTCATTCTTGTCCAAACGGTTGCTATGTTGCTCTTGGTTAGCCGCTTATTTTGATGCGTACAATCAAGTGAATGGGGCAAGAGTGACGGATGACATTATTCAGAAATGAGTCATTGCTTTGTGCAGGTCAACCTAATTGCCGTTCGGTGTGTTAATGCTTTCATATCATAGTGATGGAGGAAGCAAACCCAAGAAGAAGAAGAAGAAGAAGAAGAAGAAGATCAAATTCACAATCCAGGAACATACAGCACTTCCTCAGAGATAATAGGACAAAGAACATGAGTATAGAAAGCAGTGAACGCAGGAAAGGAAAGGAAAAGAAAAGAAAAGAAAGAAGAAACGGACTCTCAACTCTTTTTTTTTTTTTTCCCTCTTTTTCTCTCATCACTGCCATGTTCTACCATCGGGACTCACATTTATTTCAAATCACTGACCACATCTCTATCTGCCCTTCAAGCAAATTCACCAAATAATTGCTCATTCCAGAACCCAAAAGGATCCCCATCTCAGTGTTTCAAGCTGATCATTCTCGTGATGTCCCAAATTTTCCTTGTCACGAGTAGAATGTCCCAACGACACTCAACCCAATGACCGCAATCATTACAGGCACCATTAATTTCCCTTCACCAGATGTGTCCACCGGGACGCTGTCGGCTACAGGGCTCGTTGCCAAAGCCGGCTTCTTCTTTGGCTTTGCTGGGGCAGGCGCCGGTGCGGGTGGCTTCGGGCCGAATATGCTCATAGGAAGCAGGACCTTGTCAACCAGATACACAGCCAACTGGCCGTCTGAATATATTGTTTGGTCCACTGTTGCATTGTTGACACCAGTCGATATGTTCACACTGCTTCCGGAAGTAGTCAAACTCAGTGGATACTCGAACTTCCCGCTGCCGCCAGCCTGTGTCCTCAGAGGATTGCTGACGGTTTGGAATTGGGGCACAGACAAGTATGTAGGGACGACATGGAACTGCACAAGCTCGACCTGCTGTTCAGCTGAGAGCTGGTTCAAAGTTCCAGACTTGAGGCTCCCGAAGGCATTGTCATTTGGGGCGAAGATGGTTAGGCCATTGTTCGAGTTGTTAAGTTGCGCATTGATCTGTTTGTCGACTGAGGTAACCCTCATGAGCTTGAGCAGCACCGTGAACTGGCCAGCCTTCGCAAGGATCTTCGTGATGTCGTCTGGGCCTGCAGGAGCCGGGCCTAAGACTAGCGGAGCCGGGCCTAAGGCGGGCACAGCCGGGGCAGGCGGAGATGGGGCTACCGCAGGGGGAGATGGGGCTGCCGCAGGCTGAGCCGAGGTGATAGAGCATTGGAAGAGCAGGACCAGCAGGAGTGGAAACGACAAGCTCTTCGTCATATTTCTTTCTTTGCTCTTGGTAAGGAAGGGATTCCGAAGAGAGGGCAGTGAAGAAGTGGTCCTCGAAGAAGCCTTTTGGGTGTGTGAGGAAAGAGGAGGGAGAGATTGGCAATTTATTTGAAATCTGGGAAAGAGAGTGGTGATCATTTAAGTGGGAGAAAATGAAATTAGGTGAGAGGTTGCAATTCTTAGTTAGGGGAATTCAGTAGTTAGCACCTCAACGATAAGTGTTGTGCGAAAAGCAAAACATGGATGAAATAAATGGGGAGAGAGAGAGAGCGCTGTGGGAGAACATTCACTGTTACAGCAACTAGTTTGCTTGAGAAAGCGGGAAAAATAGTGAGGGGAGATCAACTGGGCATGGCAAATCAGGCCATGCATGATTGCTTGGGTTTCACTTCGCATTTATTTCTGGTACAAAATCAATTTGCTTGCCAACAAACTTAGGAGAGAAGCTGTTGCAGCTTCCATCTCTTTTGCAAGGGAGATTAATCGAGATTCATGTTTGCTGCAGAAAACAGGGCCCAACACTCTCATCACCTTGATGAGGATTGAGTTGACTTCTGCACAGCAACTTTGGGTGTGCGAATTTCCCTTTCTTTTTTCCCAATTACCTTCTTATTCATTATGGAAATGTGAAACACAAAGTGGGGGCAATGCATACTTGCAAGCATCAAATGTCCACTGGTTCTAGAAATTTGCTTTCCTCAGCTCTGATCGAAAAGAAAAGGCATCTGTTACCAATCAAGCATTCGAGCTAAGGATTAGGACTAGCCAGTGCTATCCATCTGCTCTGTCGTGCATCCCCGAATCCATAATGAAGAGGAAACAGACGTTTCACCTCACTGATTAATCCTTGTTAGGTTCTTTAGATGCCCAGTTACAAACAAGGTGATTGGCTCTGCGGAACCTACATGAGAAACATCATCCACTTAAAAAACTGACATCTTCGCCACTTTCATTCGAATGGACTAACCAAAATCTCAACCATATGGGATTTGTTATAATCTTTGTCCTTAATGATTGAAATGTAAGTTCTTCCCACGTTTGCAGCAGAAAGCAGGTTCTTTTGTGCTATTGAAAACGACCTCTCTCACCCAGGAACTGTTTGCTGTGCTCGAACCCCCATCATATCGTGCTGTACATTATAAGAATGCATTGCACCTTTTGCTGATGGCTTTCATGCTGTACCCTTCAAGTGTAAGGCACCTTTTGCGGAGGCCCAACATCTAATCCTCGACGCCTGTTGTCTACTTAGATTTAATAATCGCTCATATTACACCCACCCACACACCCAGAGAGCAATAACATAAATAACAGTCATGGATGAGACTCGCAATTAATCATCCCAGCATGATCTGTCTATAAGAATCTCAACATTCACCTTTCGTCTGATGGCTGGCAAACACACAACGGCTTAGTCATATTTCATCATAACCTGCTTCCTAAGCCAAAAAAAAGCCAGAGCTTTCGGCTGGGACTGTGTGAACCCAGTGCACAGGGATGTGGATATCCATTCTTCGAAACTATATTGCAGAATATGCAGCTCTCCTCATTAGACTCTCGCCGCATTGGCATGAATAGATTGACATAGATAGATCTTAATATCTTTAGTATACAACTCAAAAGAGACATAATATAGGCTGAGAATCAGACTAAGTACGAAGCACTTGTCCATCACAAACTAATTACATAACACCAAACTCCCCACAAGAAGCTACCTCATCAGCGGTGCATGAAATTACATGCTGAAAAATTTACCAAAAACTATAAGCATTTCCCCTCTCCAATGTAAAATGCCAAATAAATTCGCACATATGGACATCATCTGCAGCTAAATGTAAGTGCCTTTTTGCCAGCTCTATCCTCTTATAGCAGGAAAAGAACCAAATAACAGGATAAGATGCTCATACAAACTGAAGCCCCTCAATGGACAAAAGTTACAGCTTCTTGACCTAAGATCTGTATCATATCATGTCTCTTCTGGTTTACTCTCTGACAATGCATCTTCAGCTTTAATTTTCTCTGGAACAAAATCTAGCACACAAGCAAATGCCCACGAATAGGTCAAATTGTCATTGGATAGACAAACGATCAATAACAAAGGTTTATGATTTAATCAGATGTATCAATATGGGTATAAAAAACAAGTACCTGAAAGAAAGTCATATCTCTTCCACTTGCAAACAAGTGATGCTGAAAAAAAGAAGAACGCACAAGAAATAATCAAAAACTAAGAAAGTTCAATGCCAAATCTCCATATGTCAAACAATCAAATTCAGCCCACAGCAACTTTCATTATTGAAGTGTCACAAGTACCATAGTGCTCAAATACATAAACTCACAAATAGGATGATCAAAATAAACCTTCAGAGAGGCATCAGTTCATCCAAGCAGGTACACCAAAAGATAGCTCTGCATAGTTATTCCACACTAGAATATATTTCAAAGTTTTCCATGTTCAGGTTGAAATGCCCATTCAACCTCTCCCCTAGCAAGGATAATTTAGACACTTAAACAAGAATCACCACTAGAAGTCGAAGAATTTCACAGAGACCAAACAAGAAAAACCATGTCTCCAGAGGAGGATAAATGAAAAGCAGACAAGGCAGTTCAGAGCAGCGGACAATTAGGCTAGGATAATTTCCAGCTTCCACTAGAAAATCAAATAACACAGCTCCTTTTCAGGGGAAGACATAGGCTTCACAAACTAGATATGGAGTGAATAATTTATTGATAGCACTATGTCAAACCATAGCCAAGAGCCTCACCACCCTCAATCCGTGTAAGTTTGCTCAAAGAAACTTCAAAGGGTAATCATTTCAGAAATCACTTCTAAAATAACTGAAAACCATTAATGAAATTCATAAATAGCCAACGAGTCAACAACATTTTATAGCTTCATTAAGTAAATAAAGATGGAACAAGAGTTCGCTCAATCTTGAGCCTCACACGGTGAAGCTTCGCATTACAATAACATCAAGCATTCAATCTTTTTCAGTAGCTGGAGTTCGAATGAAAAAAGAAGAGCAACTTACACAGGTGCTGATACTTGAAAGATTTCTTGCGATCGCGAGCAGCAGCTACAGCATACGCGTCTTCACAAAGTTGCTCGATAAACTTCTCCTGCAACAATCCCAAGAGCTGAATGAGAACCAGCAGCAGGACACATGTTTCGCCACTCACAAAACAAGTATGCTACGTCAAACCATCGAAATACTAAAGCAGCATTTGGAGTGAATGGCGATTCCCAGGGTTTAGCGATATGGAAAGTGCTGCAAAATCAAGAATGGCATTTACCAACAAAACCAGAGCTCAAACAAGCATACCGTGGCCTTGTTGATGACGAAATAAGCCTCGTGATTGATGCGCAAGTCGGATTCCTCGCTCTTCGCAATCGTCCTGATCCTGTTCATCGGAAAGCTACACAGCTTCGAATCGTCCCTGCTCTCGTCGCCGTCCTCTCGCTCCTGATGCTTCCGCATCTTCTGGACCGCCGAGCCCGCGACGCGTTCGCGCTTCTTGGCCCTCCAATCTCCCTCCGGTTCCCGCTCTCCTCCTTGCGACTCGGTGCTCGAGGACGGAACGACCAGAACCTCAGGTTCGTGCGCGACGCCACTGCTCTTGCTCGATTTACGCTCCTCTTCGCTCGCACCACCTTGCTCCCGCTCCCGATGCTTCCGCTTCTTCTTGCCCGCCGAATCAGCGACGCGCTCGCGCCTCTTCGGGCCCCGGTTTCTCTTCGGCTCGGGCTCCCGCGCTTGCGATTCGGTGCTCGAGGACGGGACGACTAGGACCTCAGGTTCAGGAGGCGGCGCGACTCCATTGCTTTTGCTGGCCTTAGGCTTCTCTTGCTTGTCTTTGATGGCGTTGGGGGCCTCGGCTTTGCTCTTCTTGTTCGATGTCGTGGAGCTTCCCGCTCTCTCTCTCGATTTTGTCTCCGTCATCGTTTCAACGTTCCATGGACTGGCGCCGATTCTTTTGCAGGGGGATCGAATTCGAGGGAGATTAGGGCACAGTAATTTGGGGATTCATTTGACTAATGGGCCGTTTCGGCCCATAATCAATGAAAACTAATGGAAACCAAACATGGCCATCTTTTCCCCCTTGGCTTTGGCTTACACCCGGTTTGATCAATTTGATCAGTGCCTTTCTCTATATCTTTGTTATCACCAAGCACATTCTCATCTAAGAGAAATTGCAGTTGACAAAGGCATCTCTGCTCATGTTTGAGTCAGAGATACAAGGGTGGGCTCACAGTAGGCTAAAAGAACTTCGTCTACAACTTCATTCATTTTCCGATGACCGGAAGGAACAGGCGCAGAGGACATCCGCATGTTTTTCCCTTCAACCATAGCAAAACAGTTTCTCCAAATGCTATTGCGGATGCAGACCAGCATGCTTGGCCGGCTGCTTGGTATTGAGGTCCCCTGCTATCCCCTAGGAAATTTATTGGCGGTTACAAGAACACTGCAATGTTGAGGTAGCGAGATCATCTCAGAACGTTGTCTGACGAGGATGCATAGGTTCGCCGTTGTGCAGTCTAATATGCTGTCTTCCCGTTTCGATTGTCATGTCCATTATCGAGCCGAGCGAATGTATCTATCACTTGCTTGCCATTTGTGGGCAGAAAACCGAACTAGCAAAAGGTAGTTATGTTCCTCTGTAATAGTATCATTATGAGGTTGCGTATCTAGTTATATGTCGTAAACTTAAACTTTGATAACCACCGTGTTCACTGTGCCTAAGTCGTATCGACCTTCTTGAGTATTAATCGAAATTAAAGGGAAAAACAAATTCACGAAGGACTCTTTTCGACTTGCAGACCAGACCAATTGATAATGCTTCGTTTGCTGTATGAAGGGACATATAAAGCCTCGAGTACTTTCTACCTGAGAAATTGCTGTTACCAAACGAAAATAAGTTTTAGTGGAACACGACATGATGGACCAATTTGGCCCTTATTTTGTACGCACACAGATCATTCAAGTACAAAGCTGAAGTGCCCCAAAACAAGATACACACGCAGATGTCTTCTTTGATTCAAATGAGACTAAAGGAACGAACTTTTTCTTGTTATCAGCATGGTTAGTACTGAGCAACGCCCTCAACACTAGCATACCCAGTTGTTCCCTTGAACCTGCAAACTTTGCAGAGAGGTGACAATAAAGATGGTGTTTTGTACTTGTCCTCGCCGCCCATCATCGGCATTGGAACGCCAACCTTCACAGGGCTCACATAGTTTGGCCTGTAAGTCTTGCCCAGAACTCCTTCAACAAGGTCTGACAGATTAGAAAACCTGAACTGTGTCTCCAAGTGAGCGAACGCGTCGTCCTTCGGTATTTGATAGTTGTGAACGCGGTTCTCTTCTGCGCCAATCGGCCTTACGGATACGTCCATTTCGAGCAACCCACTCACCGTCACCCTCACAGAGTTAGTATCATCAGTCCTTTCGACTATCACGGTCCTGTCCTCGACTTCATGTCTCCATTCGGCCTCTCCATCAGTGGGAATTTGGACCGCCTCATTGTCCCAAATGACGTTGAGAGCATCTACATTATCGTTCCAGTGTGAGACTCTCTTCGCTTCGACGACGAGAGTGCGATTGTCAAAAATGACCGCGAGGGCCTGGACCCACGTGAAGTCGCGTCTCCGTCCCTCAGGACGGGTCCCAATGAAGTGGGCATTAATGTGGAGGTTGTCATCAGAGACGAGCGCAAAGTTCCCTCCAGTTGCCCCATGAAAGTAGAACATTACACCATCACCGCCGACAAACCGAGGGTCGTAACAGAGAGAGCCATATCCCTGGCAGTTGGCTTTTCTATCTGCACGAACAAGAAGAAGAATAGGAGAATACCAACACGTGAGCGTGCTCCCTGATGGTTCAAACTTTTTGAGTAGAAAGGTTGCGTCAAAATCGTTATCAAGGATTCATTGATCGTGTCTGCATAAATGTAGCCAAGACTAGAAAGACAACTATCATGCTTGTGTTTTCAAAGTAGCAATCAAAAAACAGCTTAAGACGTAGGACTGTCGTATCAGGAAAGTGTGAGAGAAGCTTGCTTACATTTGCAAATGGCTTCACACTTGCTGCTGCTGCAGTCGATGAAGCAACCTTTGTGCTTCTTGTTCTTTTTGGGCTTCCTCTCAGGGCACTCAGCAGGGCAAGCGAGCTTCTTGAGGTAACACTTGCCGGGCGCCAAACAAATGGCTCTTTCCTGGCCGGAAGACGATTTCTGTAGCATCAGGTACTTCGTTGAATTGGGGTCAGGATTCTTCGCCCCTTGGACCACAGATGCCCCCAGCAAGACAAGAACCGCAAGGCTAGCCATCAAGATCAATGGCTTTCCTCCCTCCATTGTCTTTGAGATGCGATCGCAGCCCGAAGATGCTTCTCTTAATCTGTCTTTCTCAGTTGATTATCAGATGCTTGCAACAGAAAATGATGGATATTCTTGCACGGTTTAGAATGTTGAGAGACGCCTCTTTATATGGAAATATGAAGATGTCTTAACTTTAACTGGGCCTTGGAGTTCGGCTTAATCCTTGCACTTCTTGCTTCCTAAATAAATATAGGCTTTGACTAAGAATCGTAGACCATTCTCAACTTCTTTAATCAAGTCTTATTATACATTTTGAAAGAGCTTAAAGCTTCTATTTGCTTGAATATGCAACAGATGACTATGTGCCAGTTGTAATACCATCTGCAATACTTGAGCTTGCAGCAAGTTTATCAACCTGGCCGACATATACCCTACTTAATTGCTAAAGTAATCATCGTAAGATTCACTCTCTGCTCATTATCCACATCTCCAGAAGCAAAACCTAGAAATTCTTAAACAAGGGGTTAGTGGCTAGCGGGGACAACTTATAACTCAGCTTAGGACTTCAGTTTTCAAGAAAATCCTAGTTTCAAGTTCGATTGTTATTTGACTTTATTCTCATGAAAACAATTCACCGAGAGGTGAACTTTTCGCAAATCCTCTAATCCAAGCAAGTTTGATTCTTCTTGCTTTGGTTTATACATCGTGAACTTCTCCTTCTATGAAATGACCCCTAAGGTACTGCTATGACTAGCTATGATAGTTAGGACAAAGTATGAAGTTTGAAAAGTTTCCAGACAAGTTGTCATCCTCGAGGCCATGGGGCTTTTCAATCCGTGAAAAGTAGTTCGACCCCTAAACTCTACTCATGGTAGCGAGTTTCCCCTTTCTCTAGGCCAAGCCAAGTTTTGAGCTTGAAAGATAGATTTGCCAGAGGAGATCCGAGCAAGATCCAGCTTATTATATCCGAATAAAAAAGCAAAGAAGAAGGAAAGATAAGTGAGTTTATGTTTCCCGAAGGAAAGATAAGTGAATTCATGCTTCCTGGGGAACATAAACTCTACTTTTGTATTCATACTCCGTTACGTTTCTTCTACGCACAGTCCATGTGGTTTGAAGTTTGAGCCCCCTTAAACTTGCCTTGGATCCTCCGTTCCCATAAGCTATAACATTTACGTAATTCTGAGCTGCTAAATCCGTTGTCGATGGAAATCTCAGGTCTCTAACTAAGGCACCCGTTCCGTTTTCGATACTTCCATCTACGTCGAATTCGACAGAAGGAATACTTCATCCACATTGGGTTCGTCAGGAGGAACGCTCCTGAGTGAACTAAGGTAGAGTAGAACGGATGGTTGGTGTGATCACACTACGATTTCAGTTGTTACTATCGTTGTACAAAGCGGTATCTCATGCTCATTTGAAAAGCTTCCCAAGTGCGACTTTTATTCTTTGATCACCGGAAAGTAGTTAATGTTTTTTTTTTAAATTTCTGTGGGAGGCAACTCCCACCACAGTAATTTACCAAAAAAAAACAAAATCCCGCCAAAGTCAACCCAACTTGATTGCCGGAGCAGGAAGCCCTGGGCATTAATGGGAGAAGGTCACGTCCTGCTATTACAAGAATTTAATAATGGTCGTCAGGCTCAAATGAACTTCGGCATGCAGCTACGAACAACGAAATTATTAGTTATAGAGTAGAGTGTACGTAGATCGAACGCGTTTTAACGGTTGCTTACACAGGCCACAATGATTGCTCGGTCCACACAGGCCAAGATATGCCCAACTTTTTACCCTTGGGACAGACCTTGAATGGCCGAGTTCGCTAGCAGAACTACCATGAACTCTACTCCAATAAATCCTAAGTACTTCAAAAAATGGAAATCCATACAGCTGACTTACGGAGTTGCTGTAGCTTCGTCAACTCTTCTTTTAACAACCGGGACATTAACTTAACCAAATTCTGAAGCAACGCTATATACACGTTCACGTTCAGTACGCAGGAGGAAACATTAAAGCTGGACCCAAAAACTAGAAGACCTAAGAAGAGGTGGAGCATCATGAAGAAACCTATCAACTGAAACCAATTTGACAGCGAAAAGAATGTTCCCGGGTCAACCAGATGGAAGTGAACTATTGGAATACAGGAAGATCATTCTTTGGCTGTTGGTCGAAAGTCAAATCACCTCCTTCGACCGCCACGATGCTATTTGAGGCTCCTCCTTCGATTTCGTTCGCCATTTTAAGGAAGTATGTATGCCTGCACAAGCAGCGTTTCATCAAAGAGGTGCAAGTGAAAAAAGTAATGATGTAGGTAAATAAGTTACCATCGTGAGTCTGCTGTCAACTCTGGATGGAAGGCAGTCCCGAGCAAGTTCCCTTGCCTGACGGCTACGATTACTTTTGTTTCTGATCCTTTGTTCTCCTGCTGTCACAACAAAGAAAGGTTCATAAGGAGATAATTAAATTAGAGGAATCTGATATACGGAACCTTTTCTGGTAATATTTACTTTCCTGGAGAGAGAGAGAGAGAGAGAGAGAAAGAGATCCCAACACGGTGTCACCTTGAAGCCCCCAGGAACAGGAAAAATAAATTTTAAGAGATCAAAGGAAATAAAAAATTGGATATTATATCTTATGGATCACCTAATAAGGAAATTTTTTTTTCGGTAATGTACTAAGGAAAAGTATTTCATTACAATGCAAACAGAAAAATCTGGTGTATCTACTAACTGAAGAACAAGCAATTAGCATTCGGACTAACTTCAACAAATGTATACTCCAAACAAGAAAACGGGAACAAAAGAGCTGGAATAATTCATCTAGAAAAAGAAAATGACCGTACAATAATAGCTTCAGCATCAAGATGAACCAAAAACATAGAAAAGAAGGTAATAGAAGAAAACTTCCACAATAACAACTAGATTGCTCACGGTGAATTTATGATGGGAAAACCACAGCAGTCACCATCTCAACTTACTTTTGGGAAAGAATCCATGTCGAACATGACAAAATCACATTCAATTCCATGCAACTTATTTAAAGCCCCTTTTCTCATCACTTTCCTGAGGCTCAACATTGTTGAACCGGAATACAGCAAGCGCATAGTACAAGTTTATTAGCGCTCCAACACTCTTGTAATATCTACTTGACAAGCTGCTTATACAAGAAGACAACAAGATGAAGCTGGCCAGCATCTCAATGCACCAGCCTCCCATATGACTGGGCCTGAAGGGAGGCAATTATGCATACCCAAAACTGAGTATGGCAACTCTGTGATTTGATCTAATGGCTACCAGCTCACATCAAAGCAACTCTCTCTTGCATCAAGGTTGCTCTCTCAAAACCTCAAGATGACAGTGACCAAAAGAAAAGTACATAATTGGGGTCAATTGAATGCGAAGTATCGACAGTGTTACTTCTATTCCAACTGAAGGCATAAAGGTGGGGCAGTCGCACACTCAATTTACTGGAAATAGCAGCTAAGCATCTTCAAAGAAAAACTGAAAACTAAACAGAAAGTGTAATATGATCGTTGGCATCAGAAATGATGGCTAATATCTAGTACTTCATTTTTAATTCAATGCCATGAAGTTATTCTCACTTTTAACATCTGTGCCTTCACTTGATCAATTGAATTGTTATATAGCATTTGCATGTTAAAAATCAACCAAAATTTTGATACGAGAATTGAACTAACTTCCTTCTCATAAAACTGGACCTAAACTTATTATAACTCCTTATATAGGAGACCTTTTGACAGCGACTGCCATTGACAACTTCTACGTAAAACTATTCCATATCATACCTATTTTCCTGAGTATGGCCCAAAAAGTGTTGAAAATTGGTATTACTTTTGCTCCTTAATGTGAAACTGAAATTCAAGATGGGCTTTTCAATGCAACTTATCCAATCAACTCACTGGAATATTCACATGACAACAATTCAGCCATTCGAACGAATAGAGCCAGGACTGACAGGGAAATGACAACTCCAGTTGAATTAAACCCACATTCTGAATGGACCAGCTACAAATTAAAATATGCAACCCCAACGCCACGCCATTGCACTCAAAAGATGCAATATGGTGCAAACAAACTCTTTATAGGAAAAACCCAATAGATACTACTCGTGTTCTACAATTCAAAACCTTCAAAGAATTCAGAACCACTATCAAGTCAGAAGCACATACATGGAAACCAAACCATGAGGCATCGACATGTGCCAAAAACTAGATCTCACCATGAAACTAGTTGAATAAGAGCAAGACATAGCAAATTATGTCCAATGGACTTGCTTATATAAAATAAATATTGTACTCCGTACCTCTTGAGCTTCAACCATCGGCTTGTCAGATGGAACTGGATAGTCAGCAAGCACTTCAACTTCTGGCCCTACTTCAAGTACAGCAGGAGCTCGAATGAAAAC
The DNA here is from genome assembly GCA_030064385.1 of Melaleuca quinquenervia. Classification (NCBI taxonomy): domain Eukaryota; kingdom Viridiplantae; phylum Streptophyta; class Magnoliopsida; order Myrtales; family Myrtaceae; genus Melaleuca; species Melaleuca quinquenervia. Next base: position 25,511,150 of record CM057719.1, on the reverse strand, counting down.
TCCACGAAATGTATCAGGACCTCCTTCCCTTGACGCAAGCTCTGGCACTGAAAGATCCACTTCAAAGCTTTGAATCTAAATAGCAGGAATAAAGAAAAAAAGCAAGTCAATTCACACACCATTGTCTATAAGCAACAGCATGCTCACTCTTATGCAGGTTCAGCTTTTGTGATTGCATAAAAGTTACATATACTGGACACGAAGATAAAGTTGAGGTCACACTCGCGATCTCGCATATGATAGCAGATAGTGCAACAATTAATTTCACCAAAGCAGCTACGATATGTCGTAAATACAGTAGAGCAATATATTCAGAATCATAAGGGCATGCAGACCTGACTGCCAAAAAAGTTCCTATGGACAGTGCAATCTAGGCCTCCAATAAGATCTTGTCCTCCTGCTTTTTGTCCTGCGAAAAACAAGAATCTTTTTTCAACTATCTGAACCTCATCACGAGCATTCCTCACATTGCATACAGACAAGACAATGAATTTTGATGAAGCTACAAGAGAAACCCACCAGTTACTTTGTCAGCCAGGAATATGAGACCAGCGCATGTTCCCCAGACAGGCTTTCCCATCTTAACAAACTCCCGAAGAGCCGGGAACTGCAGAATTGAGGGACTTAGTTACAGATGACTGAACAAACTGTACGTCACTAATGGCATGACTGTGGAAAAGTAAATTCACAAGCAAAAGTCCATGAAATTGTACAGGGCACGTTGAAATGCTGCCGAACTTGCAAGCAGCACAGAAAATAGAGACAAGAATCATGGACTCTTCTTTCCTTGAAAAACTGAACGAGCCGATACTCTATGTCAATTCTTAGAAAAAATTTCAGGAGAAGAGAAAAATCATTTCATCCTACTCCACACAAAAAGTAACTTCAAGAGAACTGGTCGTGAATCCGCAAAGGTGGAGGATCAGACTTGCTCCACCATCCCTAGATATGATGCAGCAACGACAGCTTCTCAGCTTTCTATCCTAACTTTGTACTATCCGGCACATGATTCAGTCGACATTGCCAAAGCAATCATAGATGAACAAACTCAACAAAACGCCAATTACTCCAAATGAACACGTGCATAACGGGCATGTCCTTCCAGGTTGTGGAATTCTCAGAAAACATTGTCCAAAACAGAGAGACTCATTTCATGCTACTCCACAAAAACCGATCCTAGAAGACAATTGGTCGTGAACTCGCAAAGGTAACGTTAGTACACTCGCAGCACCGACGCTTTTCATTTTCCAATCCCAATTTGACATCGTCGCGATGAACAATTCATCGGGAACCAAAGGAACGCATGCACGGGGAGAGCGAGAGAGCGAGGGAGAGTACGAACCAGGTTATGGAACTCGGCGAGCTTGGCCATGGTGGTGCTCTCTCCTCCGGGGATAATCAGCGAGCTGACGCTCCGCAACTGCTCCGGCTTCCTTACTTCCACTCCCTTCACTCCGAGCCTTCGAAGCGCTGGCGAACAACGAGAGACGGTTCCCTCTGGTTATGAGCTTATGCAAAACGGACGACAACGCACACATGCGCTCACGGAGAATGAGAGAGAACAAAAATCTCGCCTGCGATGTGCTCGTTGAAAGATCCTTGGAGAGCGAGGACGCCGACCGCCATCTTCGCAATCTGATCCTCCGCTTCGAGAGACGTTAGCGGTGAGAGAGGGAGGGAGAACGAGCGGTCCTGTGAATCGTGCGCCACTGAAGGCGGAGGGGCGCGGGCGCTAGAGAGAGACGTGAAGTGATGGAGTTGTTGAGGCCTTTCGTTTCTTAAAGCCGCCCCCTTTTGGTGGGCTTCGTTCTCTTCTCTCGATTTGTGAGCACATCCTTAATTGGCAAATCTATATTTACCATCTCCATTTTCATACTTTGTTTCTCTTTTTCTACATTTTGCAAATGTGTGCATATTTGTTCGCCAGCCGCTTGTGCAATCGCAACAGGTGCAATATTGACCATTAAACTTTTAATTTGTATTATACGATTCGAAATTTTGATCCGATTTATAATAATACCCATGAACTTTTAATTTCTTTGGCATGATCCCTAAACTATGCTTTGAGAAATTTTTATATCGTGTTTTGAAAGTGACATACGGCTCATAATGGGTTAATTGATTGAGTAAGCGAGGTGAAAGACGTAGAAGCCATTGTCCATATGGTGTCCTAATAGAGTCGTCTAGAGACAAGGAGTACATTGCTCTATCAATTGTGATGGAGATATTGACTATAGAGGTGTCTACAAACTAAAGGTTCTTGGATGAAATATGAACGAACCTAGAACAAGGAGTTCGGTAAAACTCTCAAATACCATGGATAGGTGAATAGTTAGGTCGAATCATATGTATGAAAGGACCAAAAGGTAGAAGCTTTTGCTAAGTTGATATACTTAGCCAATATGGAAGGTGTACGAAGTAAAAAATGAAACTGCTGACAATAACTAGATGGACCTTTTTGAGAAGGTGAACAAGTCATGAAAAATTAGAAATTTCGTGTAGATTTGAAAGTACCGACCGGGAAAATTGAGGAAACTTCCGAGTATATTTTAAGGTGAAAAAACTATCCATCATTTATCTTGAATCTAATAAATGTACAGAAATGTTTTCTTTTAAAAACTACTCTTAGAGAGAAACTTGTATCGATGTTGAGCAATTAGATATCCGGTGATTTGACCACTAATCTTCAGTGGCTCAATGGATCATCTTAAAGATTATTCGATGACTAATTTAAAAGACTGAAGACCATTATACGAAGATCAACTTGCGCTGAAGAATATAAAACTCTGAAATAGAGAAAGTTTTATATAGACTTATACTTTTGTTAAGTTGATGAGTAAGTCCTTATTTACCAAGATCACTCTTCACTGATTATAGTATCTTTTAAAGTGTACGGATGTTATAATAGTATTTGGGATTAGGTAGTGTGATTTATCAGCTTCGGTAGAAGTAGCATGAGCTAGCTATGCTTGTATCTACTCAAGGATTATTAGTAGATTTCAATCTTGCAGGCGATTATTAACTCGGAGACTTGATGTAAGTTTGATTTAAGATGAATTACTATAAAGATCTTCGTGGATCTTATTCTATCTCTTTACTTATTTCTATATTCTTTCATATATCGAATTGTTCCCGGCATATATCAACTCGATTTTGTCTATTTCGCATAAACTTATCAAGTTTCATTATATAGCTGGTTCGCCCCTTCTAGATATATCACTAGTGATAATAAATTAGGAGTATATTTTCAATGTAGTCCTTATCTTCGTGTCATTGAATAATTCAAATATCACATTAAATAAATTAAAAATAATGGAATTGTACATTAGTTCAAAGTTCAAGGAATGCATTATACAATATCAAAATTTCAAGAGAGACATTGCACATTGGATCAAATTTTGGGAACGGATTTATGTCATTCACTCATTTCAAATATTCCCGAGTCCAACAATTCCAATATTTAAACGTTAAAAATCACGCGATAATCTAACAACTCAAAACTTTTAGAACAAATCACAAAGATTTCACGAGATCTTTCAGAATCAGGGTCACCCATGATTCATCCTTTTCCTTTTTTCCAGCGACCTCCGATTAGTTTTTAGTCTCTTTTGGCGTTGATGCAAAATATAAGTACGCGATGTTCGAAAGGGCCGACGTTGGGCCCGACTTTCTGAATCCACCTCGAACCCCGAGAGATCAAGGGAGAAAAATAATTGAAAGGCATAATTGGGTGGGAATCTTAGGAGTCCTTTCTTTGGTGAAGCGAATGTTAATTAAATGGGACCTGGTAACCTCCAAAACCCCCTTAAATCAAATCCGTGGACGTCTTCTTCATGTGTCGCACGGACACGCTGCTCCTATGTTGCTAATTAAGCTAATTTAATCCCACGAATCTTCGCATTTGATAGTGATTGGCTATTTAAATTTAATTGAATTGTCTTTCGCGAACATTATTTTGTCGCAAACCGAGACCGGCCAGCTAATGCAACTATAGTTAGCCAAGCCAAGCCAAGTCAAGCCAAGCGATTCGTACCAATGAATAGGTAGCGTGCGCATGAGAGTCCCCTTCTCAACCTACTAAGTCTGTTCTTGTGAAATTCGCATTCATAATGTTAAGGTATGGAGATGCAGAAGTTATACTAGGGCGGCACACATGTCCAAAGCCCGATGGGATAATTGCCATAAAAATTCTAAACATATTAAAATCATGCAAATTCGGTTACAAACTCCTCCTTTTTATCAATCGAGTCCTAAACTTTTTATATTTGTGTCAATTTAGTTTATCTGATCAATTTCAGTCGCAAATCGCTGACATGAATATTAGCCATCATATGTAGTGCAGCTGTCATTAACATAAATAATTTTTATATTTTTGAAATTTGTATTTGTTAAGTTTTTTTTTTTTTTGCCTTCTTTCTTCCTAAATTGGTTGCTTGGCAATTGGCCAAAAGCGACGACTAGCAAGATTAGCCTCTAGTGAAGCTTGCCCCAATCATCCACTGGCTAGGGCGAGTGTTGCTCACTAACCCCTCACCTTCGCTGGGCGAGGCTCAACCTCACCCGGTGACGACAAAGTCAAGCCTCGTCAACCCCACGAGAGCATGACTATTTGACGGCGAACCAATTGGAGGCGGATCTTGTGATGAAAGATTGAGGTTGAGCCAGTTCCGGGACAACTGAGATTGCTAAGATCATTGCCAATGAAGTTGTTCTCTATTTGGCACTCGCACTTATGTTGCTTGCGTAGCTTGCCTCATTTGCCCCATGGCAAGGTTGAGCCTCGCTAGTGGCCAATAGGGGCAAGCTTTGCTAGAGATCAGCAAACTCAACCTCGCAAACCTACACCATTGGCCGGTTGCTAAGGTACAATGATTGGCTAGAGGAAGAAAGATATAAATAGAAAAAAATACAATTAAAACAAATACACAAAAATTTCGAAATATATATTATTAAAAATGTTTATGTCAGCACCAACCGCATCACACAAGATGGCCAATATCAATATATAGTGATTTGTGGTTAAAAACAGTTAGATTGATTGAATTAGCACAAATACAAAAAGGTTTATGACACTAAATAGGCTAATGAGTTTAGGTTTTTTAGAAAATTCTTCTCAAAGTCGATTAATCGTACTCATCGCCATAGTGAAAAATGCGAGAAGAAAATGAATGAATAAATAAACAACTCAGGAACGAGAGGGAAAGTTGGATTATGTGGAGCGTGATCGGAGGAAGCTTCGTGATCGGATGATGCCAAGGGAGAGTGATCGCCCGGTTCTCTCTGCGAGATCAAATCAAAGCTCGTTGGGACGTGCGATGTCTCCAAGCGACGGTACTTTCGTTGCTACGCTCGACCCGAGCACGAGACGGAGACTTCTTCCCATCTCCGGCGACCTGACCACATGACTGTTTTGAGCTCACTTTCGCGTACCGAATTAATTCATACTTCAAGTTTTGGTTAAGACAACATCATCCATGCCGACACTAATAGATTTGCATCTATTCATGTCGCTTTTAGGGATTGCATCGAACAAAAGGGACCTTTAAATTATCGCGTATTTAACTGCTTTACTGTCATGAAATTCAAGATTATGAGATAAGAAATTGAATGAATTCGGAGCTGATGCTAGGAAACACCACTTAGCCGCGGAATCATGCTCCCAAAATCTCTCTTCCTTGAACTCTTTGAATGCATATTTAATAGCCCTTAAGTGTCTATTGTTATCATGGCATGACCATATATCTAGATTTCGTATAATGAGTGGAGAATATCGCCCATCTTCATCGGCAACAAATGTTTAATATGGTGGACTATGTCAATCCAATTTTGAAATCTGTACCTTTCAAGACATAAGTCTAACTGGAATATGATCACTTGGTCACTGTAGTAAGATTGTCGGGACCAATTCTTCAGTATGCGCGATCTCACTTGCGCGTAATTTACGTTTCATAACATATTTCTTGTTCACCTAAGAGGCTTGAAGTTCGCTTTGAAAATCATTAGGCTCGATCTCGTCCAATGTGTAGGGATGACATGAACCGACCGTTTTCCTGGCCGGTGAACCTATTTAGGCCGCTATTAGAAAAAAAGGCGAAAAAATAGAATAACTATATATACACTCCTCCTCATATTGAATAATTAGCAGTAAGTAAGAATTTGAACAACCGAATGATTCTATGAATGCAAATGTTATATATACTTAAATTATTCATGATATTATAGATATATTAAACATTATAGATATCTTTACAATTTATTGTAATTGATTTTGTAATATCTAGTCGATATCGAATAATATTTCGTAATATTCAACGATAAATAATCGAAATATATTTTTTTAACATGCCGACGTCACCATTGTATGCGTAGTCCGCCCAATTGGACCCCACTCGTGCCTAATATTCCCTAAAAATTGGCAACTTGGGCACTTTCCTAATAAATTCCGTCGAGCCGGCCAACCGAAATCAATCGTCGATTATTTATAACCCGCGGCCAAGAAAAAAGAAAAAGAAAAAAGATGATAACAAGGAAAACCTCCCCCCGCCTCGATTTATACATTCGTCCCTCCATCCCCGGACGCGCTTTCGGTTTTATTCTAATTTTGCCCCCGGGAATTTCCCCAATTTCTCATCCCGCCCCTCGGAACCTTCCCACTTTAGCCACGCAGGGATTCTTGGCAAACCCAATCGCGCGCAGCCGTGAGGCCGTTTCCCCCCCGAATCTCCCCTCCGGATCCCCGGTCGCTTTCTGCCGTACCTATTCATCGCCGGTTCTGTGCTCGATTAGGGTTTTGGATCTTCAACCGATTCGCTGTTTGGACGTACGGGCCGATTCTTTTTTTTTTTTTCTCTCTTCTTTTGCGTTTCTGGAGTTTTGCATCTTCGGGCACCGAATCGCCCGGTCCAGTCGGGCTGTTCGTGTTGCCGACCGTGTCTTAATGTTCGTTTCGGGATAAATTCTGTCGCCAACCTCCGTCTCCTTCAGCAAATTGTTAAAAAGGTGAGTTTTTTTTTTCTCTCTCTTTTTTTTTTTGGAATACTGAAGCGTGATCACGGGACGGGTGTGTCGGAGATGGTTCGGTTATGATTGCCCGGATGGTGTCTGAGAGTTCTATGGCGAGCGTGTCTTTTTCTTATCTCCAAATTTTACGAATTTTGTCAACTAGACAGGTTCGCGTGTTGTTGTTGTTTTTTTTTTTTTTTGGTTAGTTTAATTGCATTATTTGTTTGTCGGGAAGGGTCAAGAATTTCCCTTGCTTTTTGCGAGGTGGTGGATTCAGCTCTCTCTCTCTCTCACCAAGGTCTTATAAACTGGAGCTGTCGCTATGTTGGTTTCCAGTAGAAACAGCTGCTGCAGCACCGTAATCAGTTGTTTCGTTCATTTGTCCGAATGGCACCCGTTGGAATAGCAAAGCTGTTTTGGGCTTGAAAGCCCTGCCCTCTCCTGTGTACACCAGGTGTGTGTATGAAAGTCAATATTTTGTTCGATCGCAGAATTTCAACTAAAATCCTTGATTCGTGGATTTACCTCGGGCGATTGGTTTTATGAATCTTTCACGAGGAAGCTTCAGAACTACAGTGTTAATCTTTTTTTTTTATGGAGTGATCCAAGTGCAGTTCGTAGCGACAATCAGCCAGAGTTTTGTTTTCGTTTGTGTCGAAAACATTAGGTGTCCCTTTCTTATTGCTTAGGAGAGGGCTATGGTTGGCAACCGTTTTTGAGAAATCAAGGGTATCCACTTTTTGCAGGTCATTGGAGTTTCTGTTTATCTTGAAGCTGGAAGTTGCAGTATATAATTATAGGTTCCAAATTTCTCATGTTCAACAAAGGGTATCCAATTACAAGATTCATGGGCTGCTGTAGTTGCTTTGGATTCTCCAGGAAGCCTAAAAGAACGTCAAGGCCCATTTCTGGATTGAATAATCATCCTTCTCAGGAGTTTTTGTTGGATGAATACACTGAAGATGAAGATGATCGTTCATACAATGGAGAGGTCACGGATAGTGCTCATGACGATGAAGGTGAAATGCGGAGCCGTGCCAAACGTTCCGAAGATATAATGAGGTTTAGAGAAGAAAATGGCATGATTTGCAGGCAATATCCTGTAAAAGAAACCCACAAAGTTATTCGTTCGGAGGTAAATATCAAGGAATTGTTAAACTCTTTCTTGGCCGCATTCATGGGAGCACACTGCAGTTGTTTCTTGATCCTGCCATCAGGGAATATGATTGTTGCATGTGCTCCTAGTCTTTGTGATCTTTTATCCGAATTAGTTTTTCTGTCCAAACAGTGTTTTAAAAGTTGAGCATCTATCCGCTCTCCTGTTATGAGCCCTTTGTATATACTGTATTATACATATACAATGCACTAGCCTGCACAACTTCCTTGAGTGAACTGTGCAAGCTTTTAGTCTTATCTTAGTAGGGGTTATTGTGATATTGAACAAAGCGTTGTGAGTCTATATGAATTGGTTGTTCTGAATGTTTGTTTCAGTGATCTGAGGTGGGTACAATTTAGCATCTTTTTTGCTACTCTAAGCTTATGGCCGGTCATTTCCTGACAAGGCACATACCCCCCTCTCTCTCTCTCTCTGATCATGCATTTATGGTCAATTTTCTTATCAGGATGAAAATGGGAATAAGATGGTCAATGAATATGTTCGCGAGTGTAAGATTGGCTCTGGTAGCTATGGCAAAGTGGTATGTGGTTATGTCATAGTCTATCTTATTATTTTCTTAAGAAAGAGGATGTAGTTAATGTTTCATGTGGGACAGGTTCTCTACCGAAGCCAAGTAGATGGAAAGCATTATGCAATTAAGGTCAGTTTAATGTAATTTTCGGCTGCTTCTGAGTTTGCTAAATCCTTAGATAAAACTCCAAAGCGCACATGCATTCTCACACATGGTGTCTCTCATCCTTACTTTTGCTGTCAATGTCTTGCATGCGTGAGATATATGTTTTGCAAGCATGGTATGAAGATGAGACAGCAGCTTAGAATTTTGGAGTGGTTAACTTAATGAATCCTCCATCTATGTTCTTTTCTTGAAAAAAATGATAGATACTCCAAAGATAGCGCACTAGTATGGGAGTGTCAGATATTTGTTTGGAAGATGTCCCATCTGATACTACTTCTCTGGATTAATTATTTCTCATTGTCCTTTAGAAGCATTTATGTTTTCTGCATTTGCATAATGTAGGGAATTGTTTTCATTAACTGGAATTATGATCTGTATGAACTTTTATCATTCCATTGCAGGCCTTTCATAAGTCCCATTTGCTAAGGCTGCGTGTGGCACCTTCGGAAACTGCCATGACCGATGTTCTCCGAGAAGTACTTCCCCCCCGCCCTGATTCACCTTTGTACAATTTATTTTGATTTGCTAGGAATTCGAATTTTCTGAGCAGTTTGTGTTGATGATGACTGGGAAAAACATACATCATAAAACTTAACTCTTAACTTCCTGTGTTGCTTGATCCATTCTATATACGTGGTGCAGCTATTTAATGTCATTTTTATTCTATTGCTTATTCAACTAGGACAGAATAAAGACCTATTTGAGCAACATCTGTTCCTTGACACAACCTATTAGAGGACTAGAGCAACATCATTTTGCATGGAGTCTCAATTCAAGATAAAAGCTTCATTTATAATCCTCCTTGTTCTGCAGGTTTTGATCATGAAAATGTTGGAGCACCCTAATATAGTCAACCTCATAGAGGTGATTGATGATGCAGAAACAGATCACTTCTACATGGGTATGCTCATCATTTTGCTTCCCCATTGGCTTTTAAGATGAATTTACTATGTGCTCGATTATGTCATTGAATTTTTGTTGCAATTGTCTCAAGTATCATAATATTGACAAATTGTTGTTTTTGGGTTAGTTCTTGAATATGTGGATGGCAAATGGGCTAATGAAGGATCTGGTGCACCTGCTGGGATTGGAGAAAATACTGCCAGAAAGTATCTGCGCGATATTGTTTCTGGGCTGATGTACCTCCACGCTCATGTATGCTACTAAATCTGTGTTAAAATATATATGTGCCTTGTTTTCTTCTTTCCCCTTCATGCTGTGATGATGTTAAGCAATTAACACTGTAGTGAGTGCATGTTTTTTCCTTTAATGCGAGGGAACCAGAATGTAGTGCATGGAGATATCAAGCCTGATAATTTGTTGGTGACCAGTTCTGGCATTGTGAAGATAGGAGATTTCAGTGTTAGCCAGGTCTTTGAGGTAATGATAGCTGCTCCCAAGGCCTCTGCAACTTATCACTTGAATGAAAGAGAGACTACCAAATATGCTTTTGCTGGATAGTCTGAAGTTGTAAATTTGAATTTCGTATTACAGTTTGTTTTTTCTGGGGGAGAAGACCGAGTCTTTAATTAGCATAAAAGACATTCTTACTCTTAATGCTAGCTCATGTTTGTGGATCTAAACAGGATATTCTGACGGTAGTTTGGAACACTTGGAGGTTAGGAGAATAGATGGAAAAATTAAAATTTTCCTCCTAAAAGATTTTAATGTCTATTACATATTCCATCCCCACCCCTCCCCTTCCCTGCCTTCCCAATGAAAGCATAAATGCACCAAGTCTAGGGGTAATCTGGTTTGGATTTAAAGATGGTAAATCCTGTGGTCACTTTTTTGTTAGATGATGGGGATTGTGAATTTTTGTCATTGATATCTGCAGGATGATAATGATGAACTTCGGCGATCCCCTGGGACTCCTGTTTTTACAGCACCCGAGTGCTGTCTAGGTCCAATCCTTATCCATTAGGGCAATCATAGAACAAAATCTTGACATGAAAGGATGTTAGCTTCTCCTTTGTAATATGATTTTCTTCCTGGTATTTAAAATAGGTCTCACTTATCACGGGAAGGCTGCTGATACATGGGCCGTGGGAGTCACTCTTTATTGTATGATCTTGGGACATTATCCTTTCCTTGGAGAAACACTGCAAGACACTTATGACAAGGTATATATGCCTCAGTCAGCACTAAACCCTTCTTTCTCTCTGTTTTTCATCCCATATTTGGGTCGAGTTGATGCTTTTTGAAATTTGATTTGGCAGATAGTCAATAACCCTTTGATACTCCCGGATGGTCTCAATCCACAACTTAAGAACTTGCTGGAGGGGCTTCTTTCCAAAGGTTGGTATTAGCAGTGTTAATGGGCTCCATCGTATTCCTTATCCCACTGCAAGCTGTGCAAAGTGACTGTTTTTCCCTTGTTCTTGTGGTTGGATTGCTAAATTGCCAATCTATCATATTCAGATCCAGAGCACAGGTTGACATTGGATGCTGTGGCAGCTCATGCCTGGGTTGTTGGAGAAGACGGACCTATCCCTCAATATTTATGCTGGTGCAAGCGCAAAAGCTTGGAGGCGCAGGAACGTGATGGGAGCAAATATGATACTGACATGAGTTTGACTAATTGAGTTTCGTTGACTTTCGAAATTACCTTTCTGTATAGTTAAAGCCCAAGAAACTTTTCCTTTCTTTTTCCTTTTTGGCTTATGAGCTGATGAATCTGGAGATGGAAATCAGAGAAGGTGCCGAGAGGAATTATCCATTGAGACAGGATGAAAGACCTGTGCTCCTCAGAGTGGATATAGAGGTGGATAGATGTGTCCGGATGGCTGTAGTAATGCAGATATGAGGTTTTTAGGGGGTTAAGACTTTTTGGATTTTGTTCATGATTTCTTGACGGAAAATTAGCTTGTCTTGCCATTTGCATTGGGCTCATAGGTTTTAAAATGAGAGATTATACTGACGTCTATCAATTCACTAACATTTGCTTGATGCTTGATTTTCTACCATCTTTGGATATAGTAATGATCGAGTGATAGTTTGACTGCACTTCATTGATATTCCTCACTGGTGGGATGGACGTCGGTACCTTTTAGCGTATTGTGATGAGTGCGAAACCCAATTGATCCTAACATATTTTCGGGCGTGAGATCTTCACTAGAAACACCTACATCCTCTCAATATGATGGGGCCAAGAGACCTTACTGATTACTTCACAAAGACGCAAGCGGGGGGTGGACCTCCAATGGTTCCCTGAGTCATGCTGTGTATGGAGATGGTTGCGAGTTGTGCATCATCCTTCAGAAAAAGAAGCACAAACGTGCGCATGAGTCTAAAGTACAGTATACACAGTGAGAGTGGTCTGTCGTTACCATGTCTCATTCGTGAGAGTTAATGCTTGCAAATGTGGGAGGTTCTTATCATCACTCGTTCTATAATTATTTAATCGGAGAGGAAGAAGAAGAAGTAATGGGTTAGGTGGCCTTGTGAGGGATTTATCTTTATCTTTCTGCGTCATCATCTTCAGTAGGGACAAAAGTGAAGCATGCCCGTATTTGGTCCACTTTGGCTTTACTCTACGGTTTAGCTAGCATGAGTAGTGCATATTGACTACCCGCTGTGGTGACGTAATTGGTTCGGGTCTTGTGCTTCTTGCAAAAGGTGCATGTTCGAATCCCAACGACGTCGCTAGGTGACTTAACTGTTTATGTAAATGTGGTGGCTAACTTGTATTGGCCCGAGATATAGGCACTCGGTTCTTTAGCACTTGCCGAGTACGAGGGGTCCAGGTGGAGTTCTCGGTCACAAAAAAAAAAAAGTGCATATTGTCAAAAAGTACTGCACATTACTGGTGGTGGGTTGGATTCGTAGCGTTAAGTATACACCTGCCAAATCCCTTTTTATACCACAGGTAACTACCGTGGATTTGAGCGGTCGGATCAAGTGGATCTCACACCGATCATTACTTTTAGCTTGGCGTAGGAAAGCTCTTCACCTCAAAGGCTGGGAGCCGGCGAACTTGAAAAGTCAGTTGTGCCGCTGGTGATGAAGATTAGATAGATGGCTAATTGTTTTTTTTAGCTTCTTGATGAATGGCGACCTTTCATGCCAAATTTCTAGAGCCAAAAGATGGAGGGAGAGTTGAAAGTCACAGCAATCCATTGAATATTCAACCTACTTCAGCATCGATTGAGAAGTCCTGCAGGCGGACAATGACTAAGAAACTAGCGAATGAATTCAAAGCACGTATCGCCTCACATGCCCCCTTTTGCTCGTCAAAGTCAAAACATCGCATTGAACTCGACACAGTGCCTCGATTAAAGAAGTAAATCTAATAATGAGGGCATGCCTTAGGAGATCATCTTGATAACACCCTTCTACCTCTTTATAGAGAAATATATTTTACACTTTTCGCTTCAAATGGTATCTTAAGTCATCTTTCACGCATTAACATTACCGTTTAAATTCTCATTCATCGTCGAAACCAAATTAATGTCGAAGTAATGATTCGACAATTGCTGCTCCTCACCAGGGCTGTGGAATCCGCTTGCGTTTCTTTATCTTCGTTTGCTTTTGCATTCTCATTTTCCTCCACGGAGAAAAAAGTCGCAAGGTCTAATTCGGTCATCCGGCGTCGTACAATTGCCGAAATTCAAAGGTAAAGACCTAGAGAAAGAAGAGACGTGCCTTAACTGCCTTGGACAGTTCAAACTTCCATAAAGCGAAGTCTTTGACGACAGAAGATGCGGCTCAAAACCACCCCATGATTACATCTGCAACATGCATGTGTTCTCGCAAACTTTATTCGCCTTTTCATTTGTTTATTCTGTCTTTCTTTCCTTTAGCAGCCGCTAACGACTAAGAATTGCACTAGCCCTGTCCTAATCGCGTTGAATTTTTCGAGGAAGTGTTGCATTGCATATGTTACATGCGACATGCGGGCTTACTCGATTTTAACTATTAGATCATGTGAATTTTGCGCAGAATTCATGTTATTGAATGTTCAAAGTGAAGTATATTTACATGATCCCCGGTGCAAAACTAAAGTTCTGCTTCTCAAATTCCCTTGCGGTCGCCTGCGTGGCAAAATGACTCATTTTTGACAAGTGCTCCCGAAGCTGGAGGCTTGGTTCCTTTTCCTTTTCTTTGTTCTTGGCGATAAGGTGTTTGGGATTTCCTTCATTATTGTCACTGAATTTTTAGCATTGTCGAAGGCTAATATGGGATTTTCCAAGCCATGTGACACAACCATGAACCAAGAAATCATAACGAATTAACGACCTCCAACTTCCTTTACCCCATGTGCACTGTGCGGTGGCTTTTGCACTATTTGTTGACTCCGAATAGTCTCCCCCCAATTTTTTTTTTGCCTTTTTTTTAAAAAATTTTACGGTCGAAAAGTATCTGAATTTTCTTTCATGCACTTTCTTTCACAAATAAATGATTTAGAAAACACCCAATTAAACAAGAAAAAAATACCAAAATAACCATAAATTTATAACAATTATTAGTCCTAAATAGTTTACATTTACGTTGATTAAAAGCTTTTCTCTCATAGTCGAGGTTAATGGTTTGAAACTCGCAATTATTAGTACCTTAAGTAGGAGGTCATGGTGTTGAGGTCTTGTAATAGTCTTCCCCGAAGTATAGGGGCCCGAACCTTTGATGATGCTCGGGAACAGGAGACCCATGATAGATTCTTCAGTATATATATATATATCATGCCGATCGGCACTGATAAGAATAATTCTTATTGATATTTTTTCTCTCTTGTTTTTTCCCTTCCTTCTTCCTTTGGCAAGTAGCTGGGCCAAGGGCAAGTACCGATGAGGCTCACCCTCATCGGATCTAGCTCTTGCCCATAGAGGAGGAGCCCGACCTCGCTAGGGTTTGGGTCGCCTCTGGCTAGTCGCTTGTCTCTAGTATCCTACCAAAAGAAGAAGGAAGGAAAAATAAAATAAAAAATAATTAAAAATTCGGAATAACTATTAAAAATTGTCCATTGGAAGATCAAAATTGTCTAGATAGATTGAATTGGCACAAATATAAAAGATTTATGATTGAATTTAAAAAAAAATATTTAACATTGAATTTGTAATTGTCCCTAGAACAGGCCCATCAATTTAAGTATGTAAAACCAGTCTTGATAATATATTCAATTGATCGCATAATCAATCGCAATCCAAAAGAAAGATTTTCGTGGAGTTTTTGGTGTGGATAGCATAGTTTTTCACGAAATTGACTTGGCATATTAAAATGGATCTAAAATAGCGCTTGTCGCCTACTCGACATTCCGTTGAAATGTGTCACGTAGTAGAAACCGCGTAACAAGGGCAAAAGAACAAAGGAGATCGTATCCCCAAATTGACCCAAAAATGAATAGAGAGGGGCTAGAACAGAAATAAGAAGGAAGTGAGGGGTGAAAATAGAAACACCGCGAACATCTTTTGTCATTAAACGCGACTCTCTCCCTCTCTCTCTCTTTCTCTCTCGCGGTGCCAGCTCAGTTTCTGTGTGCTAAAGTTGCTCCCATCTTGGTCTCTCTCTACCGCGCCGGAACCCGGCGACATGTTCGGCGTCGACAACCGCACCGCGAATGCCGAGCTTTGAGATCGAGGGCTGCGATTTCGAATTACCGGTATGCACGCGTTCATTCGCGTTCTTCTCGCCATGCGGAGTTCTCTCCGATCTTGTCGCTCCGAACGGGGGTGGTAATCGTCATGCGGATCCGAGTCTGATTATCGGAAATCGATTTCTCTGAATTTGGATTGATTCATGCAACATTTCACTCGATATTGATTTTCTATTCCTGTTCATAGCGAAACCCAGATGATGTTGCGGTATGGTGCTCATGTCGAGTTTTTGCTGATTTCAGATACATATCCGCTTCGATTGTTTGTATGGAGGAAACGTCCGCGATGCTATCGGTGACGGGGGAACTCTGCTCGATGGCTTATGCGAATTATGAAATTTTTCCTATATGAGAAGCTCTGGTTCAGTAGGTGCATTCATTTCTGGCTTGATCTGAAGAATACGGTTTCAGTTCTTATTCTCCATTTGATGAATTGATCAGAAGAATGAAAAGGAGATGGAAGTCGATTGCGTGCAAAGGCCAAGATCTATTTCCTGGATATGGCATAATCGAACTTTACATTAGCGTTTTCTAGAAATCTTTCTGTGTGGGAAACTTCGTGCATTTTGCGTGGGGGTTTGGTATACTATAGAAAAATACGGTGAAAAAAGATTGTTCAGACATGGAGGAGGTACAGGAAGAAGTGAATACTGTTTTTAGCTTAAATTTGAGGGGAGAAGTAGATGATGGTCATTTCCCATCCAGGCCGAGACCAAGTGATTCACTCCTTCCCGGTCTTATAGATGACGTTGCATTGAACTGTCTTGCTTGGGTTTGCCGATCCGACTATGCTTCATTATCATGTACCAACACGAGGTTTAACAACTTAATCAAGAGTGGGCTTTTGTATGGGCTGAGAAGGCAGATGGGTATCATTGAACATTGGGTGTACTTTGTTTGTGATCCAAGGGGGTGGGAGGCATTTGACCCTATTAGAAAGAAGTGGATGACCTTGCCAAAGATACCTTGTGATGAATGCTTCAACCATGCAGATAAGGAATCATTGGCTGTCGGCACTGAATTGTTGGTCTTTGGCCGTGAGCTGTTGGATTTTGCCATTTGGAAGTATAACTTGGTTGATCGAAGTTGGGTAAAGTGCGAGGGGATGGAATACAGACGCTGCTTGTTTGCCTCTGGTTGCCTTGGCTCTATCGCTATTCTGGCAGGTGGAAGTGATAAGAAGGGGAATATATTGAAATCGGCTGAGTTGTACGATTCTTCCACCGGTAAATGGGAGTTGTTACCTAGTATGCACACACCACGTAGATTGTGTTCTGGTTTTTTTATGGACGGCAAATTCTACGTGATTGGTGGGATGTCGAGCCCTACTGATTCATTAACATGTGGAGAAGAATATGACCTAGAGACAAAGAAGTGGAGGAAAATAGAGGGAATGTACCCTAATGTCAATAAGGCTGCTCAGGCACCTCCACTTGTGGCTGTTGTGGATAACGAGCTCTACTCTGTAGAGCACTTAACCAACATGGTGAAGAAGTACAACAAAGCAAAGAACACCTGGGATGTGCTGGGGAGACTTCCAGTAAAGGCTGATTCTTCAAATGGTTGGGGCCTTGCTTTTAAGGCTTGTGGCAAGGAACTTTTGGTTGTCGGTGGGCAGAGAGGTCCAGAAGGTGAAGCTATTGTGCTGAACTCTTGGAATCCAAAATCGGAGGTCAAGAATGGCACTTTGGATTGGAAGGTGCTTGGTGTCAAGGAAAATGTTGGGGTGTTTGTATACAATTGTGCTGTGATGGGTTGCTGACTGTTACATCAGAATTGACTTGAAGAAGGTACAGTACCTGCTATCTGACCTGGCCGTTTAGGATGCTTTCTTGCACATTTGTTTCAGCAACCAGACTAAGTCTTTACAATAGGATTTGAACCTTGAAGTTGGTTTTCTTTCTCAATGCTTGTATTTGGTTATGTTTCTCCCTCCCCTCATTTGATGTTTATTGCATAAGAGGAAAAGAAAAAGCATATCAGCCTTGTCTCATCTCTGTCTGATGCACAGGGTGGTTGCCTCTGCGAATGAACTGAAAAGTTTTAGTGTGTACAATAATGACATTCATCTTTTGATTCTTAATTTGGCTTCTTTTTCTGTTTTCTGTTTGGTAGCATTCCTCCTCAAGGAAATTTTGGATTTTGTTCCTTGGATCTTATATTCCATCCTCCAATTTAGACATTGTTCTAGTCGTGGTCTTGTGGAAATAAAATGCTTAGCAATTTGCTTCAGAATTTTTTGCTTAAAGCCCGGTGTTCGAAAAGATGGCATGGTTAAATTAGACATGTATCATTAAAGCCAGTACATTGTCATGCAAAGGCACTCTGATTTCCACAGAAATCAATATGGATTATAGACCATGACATGATGAAGTTGGCATCAGATCGAAATAAGATGCCGGATGCACTATTGTGAGCATTTGGGAATGTCAATGCGCTTGGGCAGTGAGGATGTTTCTTGCTTGATCATGGTGTAGCCTGTTCTGCAATGTTACCATGAAATTTTTTTGCAAAGGGCGAGAAATTTAGCATGCATTGCACTTCATAGTTTTTAGCCTCTTTAGTATATTTCAAATGCATATTTAATTGTCTTCCTCCACTGCTCATCTCACAACTGATTTAGTAGACTTCTTTGCCAGATTTTCTGTTCTACCTTAGTCAAGCATTTGCACCCCACAATATCATGCTAAATTTCGTTTTCATCACACTGTCTGTCTGAATTTTCATCTGACTAGTTTTCTTTGTGATCTTGGATGAGTTTCTTCCAGCTCGTTTAATGTCTTGAAAAAATGACCGAGTGAGAGCAACTATAAGTTACAGATGGTTTTGTTCATTGTGATGGTCAGTAGCCTTTGTCAAACTCTGTAGTCTGTCTTATGCTTGTCAGAAGAATACCTTGCATCATTAACAGTGAACAAGGCCCCCTGCACTGCAACGTCCAGGGAGGGAATATTTAGCATCGAATGATAAGTTATTACCTGACTTGTTACCCGGTCTGTATATTCATCAATTGTTCTCATACACGAATTGCATGAGGGAAGAAAACCAGATGTGGTTCATGATATTCGACACCATTTTGATAAGTCCAGTTTCCAGTTTCCGCTTTCATATTAGGAATTATTTCGTCCTTTACCTCATTCTTAGCTACTAGTTCGGCTTCTTTCTTTTCTGGGACGATTGATGACCAAAGTACAGTGGTCTGTGTTCGGGAGGGTCTAAAAGAAGGAGAAAGTACATTTACCGTTCGCGCGAGCAGCAATGGAACTGCCCAGCGGGCTAAGATCCTAAGACCCTTTCATTATTGTACTTAGAATCTGTGCACATTGCAGGTAGGCCCAGATCAAAAGGTCCTGGTTCATAGTATTTCATTTTCTCCGATGTTTAAAAGTGATGGAAGGCGCAACGTTTTGTGGGGCAACCAATTCCTAAACCTCTCGTCTCAATTTTCACTTCTAATTTTCCATAGTCGTCACAAAATCCTTCGCAAGAAGGGATCATCAAGAGTAGAGTCTGGCCTGAGCAAACAAAGCAATACCTGAACCTGACCCAGAAATAAAGTCGAGGAATTATCCAAGGCATGGCTAGACTTTCGAAGATTGAGCTCGTGCTCCAACTCGACAAGGCAGTTCGTATGCTCGAGCTCAGTTCTAACCTAGCCCAACAAAAACATTGATCTTTTAGTGGAGCTGCTCAAGCTGGGCTATATGGATCACGCGATCTACAACGATCGACATCGAGGCGGGTCTTCACCGCTCGGATTAGGTGTCATTTACAATTATTCAAATCTCGACTAATCCTCGAGCCAAAGAATTGAATCGAACACATTAAGTAGACCGCATGATTGATCGGTTATCATGCACTAGGCCACGGCCAGCCACTTTGAGATTAACAACAAAGAAAGAAAAGTAGAGCGAGTCAGAATCGGGGTGTCATGATCTTCTTTTCGTTTGCTTTGATGGGCTTGTGCCTGCCTCGCTTTTCGGATCGGCCTGAACAAAGAGAGTCTCAAAGTTCATTTCCCCTTTTTATGTCTTCTTTTCTTCATTTTATTTTCTTTCTTCTTCTTCTTCTTCTTCTTTTCTTCCAACACAAATCCTTTTCAACCGCCGGCTTTCTCTTCTTTTTAATTCGTGGCCAGATCCTTGCAGGCGGTGGACCCAATGGCGAAGCTATGGTCCATTTTGGCCATGTCATGAGATTTATGTCTAGATTTTTTTCTATTCCTTTTACCCAAAAATTTCAAAAGATGGGGAAAGAACACACGCTTTGTATGGAGCCAGAGCTTTCTATAAGCACTTTCTCGGGCTTGTATGGCTTTTTCTGTTATTGTTTCACTCAAAAAAAAAAAGCTGTCATCCGATCGTTGGGCCATCCATCCGGTTAAATTTCGATAATTATGGAACTGTCTTGTCAAGCAAATCGATTTCGCCCCAAATCTTTCCAATGAAGATGTAATTGATAAAATCATTCGATACTTTCTTAGTTCACACGTCTCTATATGTACTTTGGTTGTGTATGATTAATGAAATCATTTGCACTAACGACCAAAACCAGCCTCCTTTCTTTAGTTAGGCATTGGCAAGTAAAGGGACGTAACGATTGTCATTTTAGTTGAGATTTTGTGAATTCAGATGACTCACACAAATCTAAATTCTTAATTTTTGCTTCAAGGTAGGTCGTAATTACTCGATTTTTTTTAATGAGACATTGATGAAACTTTACAAAATTTGATGAACTTGGTTTAGTCAAGATCCTTTTATTCTCATGAAATGCCCATCGCAAATCGAAAAAAAGAAAGTTCGGTTCCATGAGTCCTTTCATAAAATCGGCGTGCCATCCCTTTATGCTGGACAACTAGAATCGTCCGTGCTGAACTCAATTCCCAATTCTTGTTTTCCAGTGATTAGACAATCCAAAAGGAGAACTATATTCCGACCACATTCGATTAGATAACTCTGAAAAAACATGGACCGTGAAATTATTTTGTTTACGAATCCATCCTGCCCTTTTCCATCCGCATAAAGATAATCACTATAATAACAATTAATTACAGAAAGAACGTTTGCTTGCTTGCTTATAATTGATTTCTTCCTATAAAATATCTCGTGCCTCGAACAATTTTGAGGTTATGCAATGTAAATCAGCTAACTAAACAGATGAGGGGGGGCAAAAAACAGAACTTCCAGATCCGATCTGTACCTCTTCTGCCCCCTCTTGCACGTTGTGATTTGTCAATTGGGTGATGATATCACCCAACGAAACCGGTTCTTTTCATCGCATGATGTGATATCGGTCCTCCATCAATGAATCATCATCCATTCATTGCCTGCAGCATGCTGGTGCACACTGCACAGTAACTTTGTAATCCTCAGCATTTCTCGACAGAATGACAAGATGGGTGAATGAGACTTGCTACAACCGAGAGATTGCACGCATACGCGTGGCGTGGTTAATGTTAAAATCTAAATCTAGGATCCGTCGTCCGCTATTTCTTTTTTCAGGAGAGGAATGTTTCGGGTCACACGCAGATCACACGTTTCAAAACAGAGCATTAAACGAGCGATGTTCTGTCCATTTATCGACAACATCATGAATCAATTATCGCAAACAAAAGGTGGTGAGAAGTCCGGCGCGCTCTGGAGGGAATTTAGGTGGGAGGTGATTGTGTGCGGGCGTGCGTGTGCGTCCGTGTTGGGAGGCCCCTCCATAATAGTGAAGACCTTCGCACACCATTAAATGACATCGACACCATTGCTTCATCTTCCCCATGATCCCATTCGTGTCCAAGACTCGAATCTTCTTTCTAGTTTAAACTTCCTAGCAAGCACTCTTCTTCTTCTTCCTCTCTCTCTCTCTCCACCAACTAAAAAAAAAAAAAAACCATCTTGGTTCCTTTTCTTCTCTTTCCAAGTTGTAACCGTTCTGGTGCATTTTTGGGGTGGTCTCGTGCTGATTTCTATCTTCTGTTCTGAAGGTTGCTCTGCAAGTTAAATCTTCTATATTCACTTTCGGGTTTTTGATTGAGATGGAAACTGAAGACAAGGTCTTAGATAAGGAGCAAGAAGATGTTATTACTGGTGAAGCAACTGTGGTCATTCCCATTCATAAGGTACTTCCGTGGCATCTCTGTTTCTTTCTTTCTTTGGCATCACTGTGATTTAGTCTTGGTGAGAGATGTTTTCTGGAGCTCATGGACTTAGAATTGAGTGACATAAATACTCTAATGGCGTGTTTTCAGCAGCGCACGTCTGCACTCCAAATCCCTATAACTCAAAGCATGTAAAATATTTATCCTGCTACTTTACGAATCCTGTGCTTTCTCATGATTCATAAAATTTCTGTAATATTTAGCTGCAGTTTAACTTCTATGGCTCTAGGTTTTGCTTGCTTTGTAGTTAGTACTACTCTAGCAGTTCTTTGTCTAGTTGGGTATTTCTTCACATTTTCTTCGAGATCGCTGATCTGATATATTTCTGGAGTAGTGAGGTTCAGCTTGCATGCATTTCTGGCACGTGGTTAGCGCACTTGGCATCTGAATGAGATTCACCATCTTGATCTGTCGCTTTTCTGGTTAGGCCAATGATTTGAAGAACATTCTGCCACAATAACATGGATTCTGATTTTCATTTCGTATCATAAAAAGGAAGTGAGTAGCTCCGCTGCACGAATGAAGCTTGGCAGATAAAATTTTAAAGCATATATCATATATGAAGTATGGTTTCTGATCAGGGGTAGATCCTTGTTCCCTATTTCTAGGTCGAAAATTTGATGGGAATAGCCAAAGAAGCTCCACAGGTTCATCACTGGAGAAAACAAAATCTGTTCCTAGATATACCTTCAAGGAAGATGGGACCGTGTACTCACGACAATGTCATGATCAAAATGCCGCCGACACCGGGTGCCACCCCTAAGAGAGTAAATTTTTTCATGACACCGAGCTCGAATGAAGCGAGAAATGATAATGCATCTCCAGGTCCCTCTTCTTCCAGGGGCAAATCATCCTTAAAGAACTTATTGCCTAAGTTGAGCTTTGTATGCCGAAATTCAGCAGGAGACGCTGAGAAATCTGCCAATCCAGATCCAGACGCTCCATTCACAGGACTAAGAGAGAAGCCTTCCATTGCTAGGTCGCTGTCGCTCACAAAGTTATTCACTCCTAGAATGAAGAGAGCATCTTCACTACCAGCAACACCCATTGGGAACTCCAGTAAAGAACCCTCCCACAGTGGAAGACAGTGCAGTACTCCGCCCAGTGTAAGACATTTACGATACCGTCTTGTGAGCATCTAGTACCACCGATTTTACTGGACTTCACTCAAATTTCCTTTTCTAACGGACTTATGACACCTAACTAGACAATGAGTGTTGTGGGAAGGGAATATGAAATCACTTTTGAGGGTTTCTGCTGATTTTGCAGTTGTTCTGGTTGATAATTTTCTGTTAATATTGCAGTCAACAGGACATCAAAGAACAATTCTGCGTTCACTTTCAGTTCCTGTCAATGGCAAAGAGAGAAACGTTAGGAGAACGGACTCTTTCTTCCGCGTCATAGCTTCTACACCCTGTCAAAAGGAAGGAGGTGCAATGCCTAACATGTCTCAGACAGTTGATCAAGGTATCTTCACTAATTAACTAGAGGATCAATTCTGTAGATTTCTTCTTTGAACCCTTTGGCTAACATGTCTTGTACCCGTTTTTTGGATAAGTTTCTGCTTTGAGATATTGTCGAATTGCTGCTAATGTAGAATTGCAATCATGTTGCTAGTTTAGCACCTGAGGAGCTCCCTAACTATTTAATCGATGACTATTAACCTTTTTTCAATATCTTCGACTTGCTCGATATCTCAGAGCTATTTTTCTCTCTGTCTCTCCATCAAAGGGACAATGGCTTTGTGATTCTCATGCGCACTTCTTTGCCTGCTCTTGCATCTCAAGTCTATCTAAACATATATGCCAGGCTTTCTGGAAATATCTTATTCTTAACGTAGCCTTTCAATTGGAAAGCAGATGATGCTGATGGTGAAGACATACACGAAGAAGAGGCGGTTTGTAGAATTTGTTTGGTTGAGTTGTGTGAGGGCAGGGAAACTCTCAAGATGGAATGCAGCTGCAAGGGCGAATTGGCTCTGGCCCATAAAGAATGCGCTGTGAAATGGTTTAGCATCAAAGGTAACAAGACTTGCGATGTGTGCAAACAAGAGGTTAAGAATCTGCCTGTGACTCTTTTGAGAATACAAAGCATCCACAATCGAACCTTGGGAGGCACTCAAGTTGCGCAGGAAGATCTTAGTCGATACAGGTATGTGAGCAGCCACTTTTATTTACACAAGTCCATTATGTTCCTTTGAAATTTTTGTTTCCTCTTGGTTCCTTCCATCACCAGATGTTCAACACTTTTCAGGGTTCCGATACCAGCACTAAAAGTTGACATTTAATGCGAATGTCTATCTTCTTTGCAAAGTAGAAGTAGTTTTTAATTGAAGTTGACCAAAAAGAGTGCAATTAACAGATGATTGATGAGGGGCAATTATCTGAACTTACTATTTCGAATCTTTACAGGCTGTGGCAGGAAGTGCCAGTCCTCATTGTTGTGAGCATGCTGGCCTACTTTTGTTTTCTTGAGCAGCTTTTGGTGAGAAATAAGGGATCCAAATATTTGCTGAAGTGATTCAAATATGTTGTTTTGTCATCCTTTCTGTTCACGAGTGACATGTCTCCTCTGTGCAGGTTGCGAAGAAGGGCACAGGCGCAATCGCCATCTCTCTTCCATTTTCTTGTGTTTTAGGTGTTCTAGCGTCCATTACTTCATTAACCATGGGTAGGTTGCAAAAGATGCTCGACAAACACATTGTAGCACTTATATATGGCAAAAGAAAAACATGGATTTATCCTTTAGAAGTAAACAATTTTGGTTTCCTAGTATTTTCAAATCGATAATAGGGTGATTTTTTGTCAGTTGCAACAATGTTTTCTGACTCGACCTCTTTAATGGGTTTGTGCAGTGAAGAGCAGATATGTCTGGGTTTATGCATCTTTCCAGTTTGCCTTGGTGGTTCTCTGCGCTCATGTATTTTACTCTCTAGTAAGAATGCAGGCCTTCTGTCAAAATCGCAACCAGTCGTCAAAAAGCTTCTTTTCCATTTTTAATGTGTGGTTTGCTCAAAATTTTGTGATGCTTGTCATAGGTTCATCTGCAAGCCGTCCTATCAGTTCTCTTTGCGTCTTTTGCTGGTTTTGGCGTTTCAATGAGCGGGAGTTCAATTCTTGTTGAGTTCTTAAGATGGAAGAGAAGATGGCATGATCATTCCGTACAATCTCGCCATGCTCAGGTGGCAACACATCCAGGCCAGGCTCCTTTGGGATCTTTGCATTCACCGTGGGAAGGGTACTCTCTGAGCCATCCGATCCAATTGAACAACCCGGAAACTTTTAGTGGGAGATGAACTGGTCGGCACTTTGTAGCAGATCCCACAAAATTTGATTTGGCCAACGACAAACGGTTTCGGGCCGAATTTTCTGTAGTTTGGCGTGGAATGATGCTGTCATATATGTGCTAAATAGGTGGTTTCCTTTTGGAACTAATACGATCATCACCGTTGTGACTTGCGGCTGGTTTAAGAGCTGCTGATAGTCGATTTTGTTCAGCTCCTAATGTCTTGGACATTCGGTTTACGGGTTATGCTAGGATTCTGTACCGAATGAGGTCACTCTATTCCAGCTTCACATCGGACGAATGAAACAAGACCTGCTACTTTCTTCAATAAGAATGCGCATTAAAAATGGACCAACTGGCATCCCCACTTCATCCAAAATCAGTCCATATAAACCTACTGCTATCCCAAACCCCTCCTCATTTCGCAGTGACTTTGGGGCCGTTTTCGAAGGGAGACTTCAGTAACATTCTTCAGTCCAATCAACACTCGGTGATGGACCCAATTCGGAAAGAATAAGGAAAAAGAAAGAGAATAATTTGCGTAAATAACAGGAGTAAAGAAGGCGTCGAGCTCCAAGATTCTAGGGCAGTCCGTTGACAAGCGGTCGCGACACAAGTGGACCTTAGAAACGCAGCACACGATCCTCTGCCCTCTCACCTCTCCAACTAGATGAATGTTCCCACCAAAATAGCTCATACCCTCCCGCCTCTCCTCCTCCACACTCGCTTCCCTCTCTCAGGTCCATCTCTCTCTCTCTCTCTCTCTCTCTCTCTCTCTCTGAGCCTGAGCGTGTTCGTTCAGTTAATGGGGTTGTGGTTTTCCACAGAAAGTTCCAGTCTTGGGTGCTTTCGGCGTCTAACGTGTCGTTTCGGTCGGGTTTTCAGGTGTTGCCAGATTCGGGTTCATCCGAATTCCGGAGCAGAGTGGGAGACTCGGAAGCAGCATGGCGTGGAGTCTGGACAAGTGCGACAACAAGTTGGATGTGGTTCGCGAAGCGACGGAGGCTCACGCCCCGGAGGCAATTGAAGCTCTCAAGTCGGGGAAGGTGATTGCCGTGCCGACTGATACGCTCTACGGCTTCGCTTGTGATGCTTGGTAAATGTCTCTCCATTACCAAACCTTATCGTTGCTTTCCTTATATAGTAGGCGAGTTGTTTGCAAGATTGCCCACTTACAAACTCTTCAAGTGCTCTTGTGAGGCGCAATGTTATGTTAGTTAGTAGATGGAATTCGAGTCGATGGGGTTCACTCAATATGTTCAGCTGATCCTGATAGTTGGTGGAGGTCTGTCCATCAATTCGAACTATGATTTTCCAATTCAAAGTGCTTGTAATAGTACGTGAGACAGAACGTCCAGTAATGGATCATTTAGGCTTACGGCCATGATATGGAGGTCACTTGGTACTATGCGGGCGTTGTGGCGTTGATTGTATATTATAGATGATAACCATGGTTTGTTGATCTGCAGTTCTGCAGAAGCTGTTAACCGGATATATGAGATCAAAGGACGGAAGCATACGAGTCCTCTTGCCATTAGTGTTGGAGATGTTTCTGAGATAGAACGTTATGCAGTGACCAACCATTTGCCGCATGGTTTGCTCAATTCTCTCCTTCCAGGACCTGTAACTGTCATATTGAGGCGAGGTATTTAATTATCTTCACCATCTTGAAACTTGAGTGAGAATTGAGAATCAGTGAACCAAGAAAAGTGGTGCAAATAAAGTGACTCCCAACCATCTGTGCAAAGATTTCCATCTGACTCCTAGGATGGGCATTTTGCCAATATGTCTCTCGCTTTCATGGAATAATAACCTTTCATAGTTCACATTCCGTTTCATTTTGTCGTCATCTGGAAGTGGTCTAAGAGCAGTAACTTAAATACTTTTCAGGGGAATCAAGTGCTCTTGAGAAGTCTCTAAATCCTGGGTTAGATAGTATAGGAGTCCGAGTGCCAGACTGCAACTTCATCAGGGTTATTGCCCGTGGATCTGGGAGTGCAGTTGCCTTAACAAGTGCCAACTTAAGTGGCCAGCCAAGTAGCGTCTGCATCAAGGATTTCGAGAACCTCTGGGAACACTGTGCATATGTTTATGATGGTGGCGTGCTTCCTTCAGGGCGTGCTGGGTCAACAATTGTGGACCTTACAAAGCTTGGCTGTTATAAGATTCTTAGACCTGGAAGGTAATCCACTTTGCTAGACTCTAAACCATGACATTCCTTCGCAGTGGCCTCTTTTACAGTCTGTACAAACATCATAAACTTCAAATTATTTGCGCACAACAATTCTTTTGACCAAGATGGATATAAGGGAAGCCCATTCTTCTAGTTTGAGTTAGCAATTAAGAAAGTCAATAGGGTTTTGGTTATGCCCATAAGCATAGAGCCAGCGATTCCATAGTGGCTATTGTCACAATTACCATTTGGGATTCTTTTATTCGAAGGAGCATTGGCATATATGCAAATGATGGGGATGTGTTCACTCTTTATATCATTTCTTTCCTGATTAAGCCAGGCAATGCCTGAAAATGGAGGCGATATTGGTGTTTAAACTAAAGTGGTTAGGCAAAGGGATGCATCATATATAGCTGAAATTCGTCACTTGTTTATCGGTATTAACTCTTCAAAAACGTTTGAACTAAATGCCAGTGCTGAGGCAGAGACTGTTGCAATCCTTGAAAGGCACTCTTTAAGTGAACAGAAGTCCTGAAGAGAAGTCCGCAGCATAGAGGAGCTCTCGCAAGCTATTCATTCCACTGTGAAGAGGCGTACCGAGATGTGGGTCTAAATATAGACAAGTTTCAGGTTTTTGTCCAGAAGATGGAGGAACTGATAGTGTCCCTGTGATTGTACTTGAATCACTCGAGCTTTGATTCTTATTTCTCCATCAATTGAAATTCTTATCAGGAGGGTCGCTCTTTATTCTTTCAACGAGCTCACAGTAATCGAGGCATGAAGAAATATCTGGGTATACTGTTGAATATACACAATCTTGTTTCCTATGCTTAGTTGCACATAATGGGTTGACAAGGGATGTTCAAATTGTCCTTGAATTAGATGCCTTGATTGCTCCAGACAAATAATAGCCACGCCTCTTCACTCTTGAGGGGAAGTGCAAAACGTGTCCGGTGATGGTGTTGAATTGATACGCCGGTCACCTCAACAACTCTGCTGAATCTGAGGCCCTTCTGGATGGTGCAACACATGGAAAGCATGGATCCATGTGAATCTCGTGGTCCATCATGTACGATTGCTTGAGAAGTTGGTCTACACGAAGTGACATCCACCCAGACTTTGCCCAAATCAGTTCTCATTCATGACGTAGGAGATGTGTTGTGCTTTGTTTCGGTGACGTTGCCCGATGGATACAGATCCAAGCCCGTTGCCTCATATTCTCTGTGCAGAGGCTGGTCAGTCTGATTTTGAATAGAATGAGTTTCAGACTCTCTTCTCATCCCTTATTTAGCGGGGATTGGGACAATACTGCCTAGTCCTTGGCTATTCCATCACGGCGAAACTGGTTCTTTCACAAAAGGATTAGGCATGGACGTAACGAAGCGAAAATGTATTCTATGCATTGATCGCACCGCAAACATGGTGATGCCCAATCAATCAAATCATCCATCGGATGTGTAACCCAATCAATTGTCTAATTTGAATTCAAGAACTTTCATTTTCGCCCTCATCGTACTTTTCCGCAAGCTATCATGCCGCGATGCTAATCCTACATAAATTACCTCCACAAAATAGAATAGTAGTCAAGTATCCACCGGACCACTATTAGTAGTCGCTAATGCAAAGGCAGCCGAGGCGCTTGCTGCACAATCACCGCGGACCGGATCTTTGGAGACCGGTGACTGTTAGACCACAAAGAACAAACCTCGATCTTTGTGAAAAAAAAAAACTATGTTTCCACTCCATTTTCATTACGAAGATGTATCACGTCAGGATTTCTTGCTCAAACCGAATCACGCCAACGTTATGGAAGTTCCTGGATCGTGTGAAATAAGAATAGTACCAAATGCATCCTCGCCCTATGATTTCATAATCAAAAATGGAAAATTGGCTATGGAGATTCCGCGCGGTCAGAAATTCATACAGACAGAAAGGGGACCGGTGAGTTGGTTCGACAAAATATAGGATCCTCAAAATTACCCACCAAAACCTCGCTCGTCTTGTCCTCATCTACGTAGCAGCGCTAAAGAATCGACGTAGGAGCTAATCGGCAGGCTAGGCCAACGGTTATGACTCGTGGTTAGGCGCCAAATATGGGGTTCCATTAAAGATTCTTTCGAGTATTAGCCGATTCCTCTTTTCTGCTCTTGAGGCCTGTACCATGTTTGGTTGGGAAAGCCCTTGCAAAATCCCATAATCACACTTCTTCCCACGTCCCATGACAAATTGGGCCAGCCTCAATTGGTCCAAAGACGGATATGGCTCGGATGGTCTCGTTTAATCCCGAACACTCTATCCTAATTAAGTCAAGCGGGCGCTTACCACTCGAGAATTAAGTTCTCGAGACGGCTCTACTATCTTGAACGTTCGATTCGGCGAGAGCTGCATTTTCGAATCACGTCAAGTCCACTTACAAGCATTGAGTGCCCCTGCTAGAAGAGGAATTGCTCTTACCGGTTTGTCGAAACTCAAGTATCGTCCAAGTTCTCGTGTTTATTTTTCCTTCTAAAGCGGCGTTTCTGTCGAAGAGTCTTGCTAAGTAAATTAGCAACGTCAGTGGGGGCAGAAATGAGGCCCCGACCAAAATTGAGGGGCTTAGGAGGAATTAACGAAAAGGGAGGGACCATCCCAAAATATGAACGACTTGCCTGCTCCGATCACTGCAATAGTGCAATTGTTCGTGTGCCCACCACCAGAAAAATGTTCTTGTCGGGTTGCTCTCCGTGTTTTCTCTTTGCTCGTTTTTGGCATATACCCACCCCTACTCCATCTCCTAATTAAATACCCACCTCTAATTCCATGAAAATGATGAGAAAAAAAGGGGGGGAAATTGCCTTCAACAGTAGCCTCACATAATCCTCTCTCTCGGGATCCTTCGTCTTCACTTTCAGTCGCTCTCACTTATGCATTGCAAGTCTCGTCCTTTGGATTGAGTAGCTTACAGGTGTTGTTTCTTGGAGGTAGAACTACGAGGCCTGAGCTCATTTCATATTAAACTTGTGTTGCCGGCTCTTCTTCTTTGCTAAATCCTCTCTTTTGATTTCCCTCGTCTTACTGGGTGTCTGCTTTAATTGTCAAGTGTTGAGCTTTTGCTTGAGTTGCGAGGTGGGCACTGCCTGATTTTTTGAGGGATTATTCTTCCTTCTTTCTTTTGATGAGGATGAACGTGTCGGGTGTTCGTTTGCTGTAGGAAATTGATTGGGGTCACCTGTTGTCTTCAAGAGCTCACTGAACTTTGTGCTGCACTTGCTGTATCCATCAATGGATAACAAGATTGATATTTGAGACTTGTTGTGCTTAGTATTGAGGTGTTGTCGTGTTTCGACTGATCAGCGCAATTTCTTGTTGTGTTTTGGGCTGAAGGTGAGGGAAATACTACTTCATGGGAATGGCGAGTGGAGCAGTGCCAGCTTCTTTCTCGGGGCTGAAGAGCCGGGACAGCGGGTTGGGATTCGTAAAAAGTATGGATTTTGTCAGGATTTCTGATCAGCAGAGAGTCAGGTCTCACCGAAAGAAGATCACCGTAATCAGGAATTGCAAACCTGCTTCCGAGATACAACTTGAGCCTGCGTCGGAGGGCAGCCCGTTATTAGGTAAATTACCTTTTGAATTGGTTGCTAGTTCTTGGAGGGATGATGACAGGAAATTCTAATTCTTTTCTAAAGTTCCAAAATCATTATAAAAAGGAGAATAGGTCTTAGCCTTACGTGACTTTTGACGTACTTCTCTTTGGTTGGGTCAAGTTAAAATGGAAATGCTAATACCCGATATGAACGTTTTAATTATATTTGCTCAACACATAAATGGTCCTACCACATGGTTTTTGTCCTGCAGCAAGGAGAAGTTAATGGTCACCATCTTCATATCGCTTCTTTATGCCTCAGTACATGCAAGTAAACATGCTTTGAAGGAACACGGATATGTACTTTATCATATGAAGTAGGAAATATTGAGCAATATGATTCACTTTTTATCTGACAACAGTGAATTTAACCAGTTCCCAGGCAGAAGTACTGCGAGTCTTTGCACAAAACAGTCAGGAGGAAAACGTGCACAGTGATGGTGGGAAATGTGGCCCTTGGAAGTGAGCATCCCATAAGAATACAGACGATGACTACAACTGATACTAAGGATGTTGCTGGAACAGTTGAACAGGTTCTTTACTCAAACCTACATGTTTAAGCTAGTTCCCTAACAGAGTGCTATTTCATTCTGTTAATTCTATCATATGCATTTATGGCTTATCCTACCCTTTAATGTGGTAGTTCTGACAACCAATCATTAATTCATTTGATCTACTGAGCTACCATTATGATACCCCATCCTTCTATTAGCGATATCATCGAAGCACCTGCATGTTGAAGAGGATCAAGAGAGGCCAAGGTGAATGTAGATGCTTCCGGTGATAGTTAAAAAGGCTAGGAAGAAATGAGGAACTGGAACAATTTCATGGCATAAAATTATTGCTTTTATGGAAATGTGATGCGGTGGTTTCGTTAATCATACAAGCAGTTTGGTACTATCAAACATTTGTGGAGAATCTTCCTCTACTAATTTTTTGTTATCGTTGTAGGTGATGAGAATTGCTGACAAGGGAGCTGATATTGTTCGGATAACAGTTCAAGGAAAGAGAGAAGCAGATGCATGCTTTGAGATAAAGAACTCTCTTGTGCAGAAAAAGTAGGTCTTTTTTACTGCTATTGAAAGTTATCGAACGATTCGTGTAGAATGATATATCTGTTGATTTTGGCAGTTACAATATCCCACTGGTGGCAGATATTCATTTTGCACCTACTGTTGCACTGCGGGTGGCTGAATGCTTTGATAAGATCCGTGTTAATCCAGGAAATTTTGGTATGTAGAGGTCTTTCTTGGTTTTTAAGTGTGTATGATATACACTTCCTCAACAAGGTTGTATGTTGCAGCTGATAGAAGGGCTCAGTTCGAGCAGATAGAGTACACGGAGGAAGAGTATCAGAAAGAACTTGAGCATATCGAGCAGGTTATATGACTGATCCATTAGTTTCTCAGCCTCTTGTCACATATTTGACTTGAACAACTTGCTTGCACCTGTAGAAGTGGGTACATGACTTGCATATAATCTATCTAGGGTGAAGAGATTTTACAGCTTATAAGATAGATGGTAATTTCTGTAGCATTTTATCTTTAGGCATAAATTGTATGCATTTGAATTCCCAGCCTGAACCACAAGAAAGAATTGTCAATGTGGCAGCATTCTTTATTTCATCTGTCAGTAAAATGAAAGAAGAGTCATAGACTAGCTCTCTATTGTGGGCTTGAGTTTAGTGAAAAGTGGGCTTTGAATTGAAATGTGGAGTTGTCTCAGTAGAAGCAATCTGAATTCAGGAGTACCTACTTTCTTGATTTAGATATGATTGTTTTGGTCTACCAGGTATTCACTCCGTTGGTTGAAAAGTGTAAGAAGTATGGAAGGGCAATGCGCATTGGCACAAACCATGGCAGCCTTTCAGATCGTATCATGAGCTACTACGGGGATTCCCCTAGGGGAATGGTGAACTATTATTTCCTCTAACTCTATTGAAAGTTCCTTTATTTTATGATCTGAATTCTGAAACTGACCAGGTATATTCATTCAAACAGGTTGAATCTGCGTTTGAGTTTGCAAGAATATGCAGAAAGTTAGATTTCCACAATTTTGTCTTCTCAATGAAAGCAAGCAATCCAGTCGTCATGGTTCAGGCATACCGTCTTCTCGTAGCTGAAATGAATGTTCAGGGATGGGAATACCCATTACACTTGGGAGTGACTGAAGCTGGAGAAGGTGAAGATGGACGCATGAAGTCTGCGATTGGCATTGGAACCCTTCTTCAGGTTTCCTTTACACCTATTGGCTTGGTGCAACTGTCCTCGACATGATTAGAACCCCTATAGATCTAGATATATCATACTGCAATTCAGTGATTGGGCCTTTTAAAATGCTTTGCAAATATTTCTTTTTTTATTTTTATTTTTGAATGATCGGAGTCATTTTGTTTTTAGTGGCTTTTTCAAAATGTGCCATTAATGGTGATATTTGTAATGCTCCTTATACCAAAATTAGACCTTAAAGTTCATGAAACATTTTAATGCAGGATGGTTTAGGTGATACAATCAGAGTCTCTCTTACCGAACCACCTGAGGAAGAAATAGATCCCTGTAGAAGGCTGGCAAATCTCGGTATGAGAGCAGCAGAGCTTCAGAAGGGGGTGGTAGGTTTTGAAGTTAGTTACTTGTATCATTCTGCATTAGTCAATCATGTTGGGACTCTTAATCGCCCCTTCTTTATTGCTTATTACTATCAGGCACCATTTGAGGAAAAGCACAGACATTATTTTGACTTCCAGCGACGATCGGGTCAATTGCCAATGCAAAAGGAGGTTGGCCATCAACTTGAAAAAAACATTGGCCAAATTTTTTTTTTTTATAGTTTCGTTTCTGACAACCATACTTGATATGGGAGTAGGGCGAGGAGGTGGATTACAGAGGTGTCCTCCACCGTGATGGTTCTGTTCTCATGTCTATCTCCTTGAATCATTTGAAGGTATTGTTTCAACTTTCACAGAACAGAAAATCCTGGAGAACCTTTTCACTTGGGTGTACTTTTCTTTTTTGTCATTTTTCTCACTTATGCTTGTGAGTGTTAGTTTTGGTGAAGTGGTCTTCACCAAGAATTTGCTAGTGCAGGCCCCAGAAAATTTATACCGTTCTCTTGCTACAAAGCTTGTTCTTGGAATGCCATTTAAGGTCCATCTCTTTCTCAGAATTCTTCAGTCATTTACTCTTTTACTGGAAGAATTGTATAATGGTATGCCTTTCTTTCTTAATTTAGGATCTGGCAACAGTAGACTCAATTTTACTGAGAGAGCTTCCACCGGTTGACGATGCTGATGCTGTAAGAACCAGATTTCTCTCACTTAGTTTTCTAGCACGAAATTTATCCCACCGCACAATCCTGGGATGCACTCACATACCAGCAATATTCTGACAATTGGTAATCAGTTTGAGTAATGTGATTAAGATAATTTTCAATCTTTATATGACCAGCGACTAGCTCTCAAAAGATTGATAGATGTAAGCATGGGAGTCATAACTCCTTTATCAGAACAGCTGACAAAGCCATTGCCCCATGCCATGGTTTTGGTTAATCTGAAGGAATTGTCATCTGGTGCTCACAAGCTCTTGCCAGAAGGTAGAACTGCTGATGTTGATGCTTATGTAGTTGGGAGTCACTAAATTGAGCTTAACACAGTTGCTTTTGGGGCAATTTCTCTTATGGCCTGTTTATTTACTGACTGTCAGGCACACGTTTGGTTGTGTCCTTGCGTGGAGATGAGCCATATAAAGAGCTGGAAATTCTAAAAAGCTTGGATGCCACAATGCTTCTGCATAACCTCCCACTTAATGAAGAAAAAACCAGCAGAGTGCACGCAGCAAGGAGGTAAATTTTTGGCAGGTCCTTTTTGTCTGGTTGAAGGGCTATTGGAAGGCCAAATTCTTTAATAGTGATTAAAGTACTGAGGAAGGACAAATTCAAGGCAGTAGATGCATTTTTCCTGATGAAACCTCCTGAATTTGTTAATTCCTTGAGGAACGGACCTAACTATGCTATAATTCCAATTCAATGCTTGCCATGCGTTATATAATCTCAAAGCTAAGCACAACACTATTATAGGCCTCGATCATTTATACATCAGGGGGAGCATGTGCGGTATGCCTAAATACTTCCAGACTCTGGCAGTCCTATCCTGCCCATTACACATCTTCTCCACCTCAGAAAATAATGCTGTTTGTCATTTTGCAGGCTATTTGAGTATCTACAAGAGAATGCTCTTAATTTCCCCGTTATTCACCATCTTCAATTTCCAGATGGGGCTCACCGGTAATTACTATGTCCTTGAATGTATATGAATGAATTTTATGTGTCGACTAATAAGCTGATAATGGTTATTCTGATGATAGGGACGACCTGGTAATTGGTGCGGGAACAAATGCAGGAGCCCTTCTGGTTGATGGACTTGGTGATGGAGTCCTCATAGAAGCCCCCGACCAAGATTTTGAGTTTCTGAGAAATACATCTTTCAATCTACTGCAAGGTTGCAGAATGCGAAATACAAAAACGGTAGGAAAGTCTTGATTGAAAAATAACAAGATTGGCGAATAATTTTAAAAAATTTCATTCGAGTGATCCTCTGAGCATGTAAAATCACCTTTCAGGAATACGTATCATGCCCTTCGTGTGGCAGGACGTTGTTTGACCTTCAGGAAATAAGTGCACAGATACGAGAGAAGACATCTCACTTACCTGGTGTTTCGGTAATCAGATACTCCCAGATGTGTATGATAACGTTCCAACTACACTCTACTAGACCATAATTTCACGGCGTCTTTGGTTTCCATCTTCTCAGATTGCAATTATGGGTTGCATCGTGAATGGACCAGGAGAGATGGCTGATGCAGATTTTGGTTACGTTGGAGGTGCTCCTGGAAAAATAGATCTTTATGTTGGGAAGGTAATACATTTACTCTTGTCTTTGCATGCACGATATTCATTGAGCAGCCCATCTAATTTGCTTTTGTTGTTAAGATTAAGTAACTGCTCTCTATGGCATTGAAATGAGAATGTGATGATACCGTAAGACGGCTCTATCACCAGCATGACAAATTACCATGACAAATGACTAGTACACTGATTCCGTCTTCTAAGTTCTTGAATTCGTAATGTGGATGGTATTCAGACTAAACCATCATTTCTCTGTTTCAGACCGTGGTCAAGAGAGGAATTGCGATGGAGCATGCGACTGATGCCCTGATTCAACTAATAAAGGATCACGGTCGCTGGGCAGACCCTCCTGCTGAGGAGTAAGATCAAGCATAATCCCCCATTTAAAGAAGGTATATGACAGCATTTTGACGATAAACCCCTTAGGCCTATTCTGCGACCCCCATAAGTTGTCACACCAATTACATAGCAAGAGAATAATCGCCCGAGTATTGAGCTGCAATGTATGTATCACTTGTTCTATTCTTCTGGTGGGAAAATGGTATCGCAACAATAGTAGTGCCGATGATCGATTTCCGAGCTATATTTTCGGTGCCTTATTTTCTCGCAGTGTGCGCTTTTTTTCCCTTCAGCCAAGATAGAGAAAAGGATGAATTGTAAGAGAGCTTGCTTCCGTGAACTTAATCTGCACTTTCTGGGGCCTTCCAATTGACCGCAGAGTGAGAACTAATTTGTTTAATCGATGAGGTATGCTCGACTTGAGATTAATAAATAAGCACACGGCGATGAAATCGCCGTCGTAAGGTCTACCGAGGGATGGATCGTCTGAATATAGCAGTGATAACTTCTTGCGCTTTCTCCCCTAATCACTCTACAAAATGTTGGGATACACGGGAACTTAGTAAGGCTTTATGATCACGGAGAGAAATTACTATATTCTTGAACCGCCAGTCGTCGAGATGTTGGAGTCCATGATTCAAGAATCCTTAAGAACACTCATTTACACGTGAAACCAGGCCGGAGGAAAGCAAATAGGCACATAAAAATGGTACTAACATCGCAACTCGACGCTCTCTTATGACTTCGCCGGTCGATGTTGGCCCCATTTGCTCGGCATATCTTGATCGGCTTTCCGCGCCATGATAAGTATTGCTCAGAAAAACAAACTATCCGAATATAGGGACGGACTATGATGGACATTCAATTTAACAAATGATATGCCTAAAGAAACTTAGCACGTCTTCTAAATCGCTCGTGCTCCGTATTATTATTTGTCAAATCTAAGAACACAAATTCTGTCTCTTTAAGTCTGAGTTCATGGAAAACACGTACTACGTACAAAAGAAAGTAACGACAAAAGGTGATGCGATAGTAGCACCAAGTGACTTACGTTATTCCGTATATAACAGGAAAATCAATCAAATGACAGAAGCTTCCTCAAGAATCAAATGAATCTCTCTGCCCTTCACTTCCCCATGCACGCTGTTCGGCGACTGCGTCGCGATCACATTAATGTCGAAAAACAGGTGATAGCTCAGTGTAAAGCTAAAACTGTCATCGAAGCCTTCTCTACAGAATCTGTCTCCTCGCCGCGTAACTGAACTGCGAGCGCCGTATGTTCTCTTGCCTCTTCTTGTAGACCATTCCTCCCAGTACGGCGAGCGCAACCATGGCGATCACGGCGAAAGCGACTCCCGCCTTTTTTCCGCCGCTCATCCCGCGGGACGACCCTCCGTCGTCGGCCTCCTCGTCGGCAGAGATCGACCCGCTCTCGTCCGTGGCATTGCTCGGCGAGGAGGCGGGGGCGGGAGAGGGGACCGGCGCATTCCCTGGGGACGGAGGATGCGACATCCGCGGAGAGGGGGCGGGGGCGGGGACGAGACCCGCTGGGGGCGGCGCGGGTGGGGAGGCGACCAAAGGGAGGGGCGAGCCCACGGGGGAGGCCGAGTGGGGAGGGGAAGGGAGGTCGGAGGAGGAGGGCTGGGGAGCGGGGGTCGGGGAGAGAGGAGGGGGGTCGGCGGAGAGCGAGAGCGGGAGGAGAGAGAGGGCGAGGGCGAGGGCGAGGATGCGGAGCCTGGCCATGAAGACGGAGGGGAAGAGCTTTCTACTCAGCCAGACTCTGGTTCTGATGTGGTTGTGGTTGGAGAGGGAGAGAGATGCAGGTCCGGGGGAAGGGAAGTACAAAGAGTTAGTTATTTCTTTTGGTTGGGGGGGAAGAGGGAAGAGGAGGCGGCCTCGAGAGACGTAGATTGAATGCGGAGCGACCGTTTTGAGTGTCGAGGAACGACGCGTCGTTTCGCACCGATGGCGAATCAGACCTGCAAAACAAGCAAAGCGATTGACGCGTGGAGTTGGGGGGATGAATGGGGTTGAGCTGTTCTTCTCCTCCCCCGGTGATCGCCAGTTTCCACGTCTTCATCCTGCTGCGGAGACTTGAGTGCGAAGTTACGAAGAAGAAGAGGAAGAAGAAAGAGAAGGGAGAACGTGGGGTGCATGCACCGGCGACCGTGAGCCCCGGGGAGGGAGGCTTCTTCTCTACGGCTCTGCTGTCGTTTTAGTGTCGCGTTAGCACCTGATGGCTTAAGGCTAGTCAAACCGTGATTGATCCCGGCTGATCAGTCTCTCTGTAAGCGTAAGAATCCCAAGATCTCTCCTCGCTATCAACGACAACTTGGGGTTGACTCTGTTCTGGATCTAACGCACGTGAGGAGAGATCTTAGGATTCTCTTTACCCAGATCGATCCATGTCACAATCCCTAGATCTCTAGTAACGTCATCGCATGGAATGGGCCCACTTCCGAGCCCACTCCATCTTCTGTCGTTGGAGACAAGAATAAAAGACCGTATGCATCCGATTCTGTTCTCGCAAGCAAAAGAAGGGATGTAGCCTTGGAGGATGTTATGATAGCCATCCGAGACCAGATCCCTCTATAGATCGTGTTAGTAACTGACCTAAAGATTTTATTGCCTTGCTGCTTACTGATATATTTCCCAACGCCGGGGCCCTGCATTCATGCTGAGGGAGTAATTTTGGCAATATGCCAAAGAACCTAACAATGCAAGTGGTTCATTCCCAATCTTTGCTTTAGAGCGAATGAGAAATGACTAAGCCTCACAGGCGTTGGCCAGAGACGATGGATCCGGATCGTCTGCCCTGGGGAACACCCCAGGGCAGATCTGATCTTCCCTTCACAGCCGTCCAATCACGATCGGACGGCTGTGTTTTTTTTTTAAAATAAAGCAAAAAATAAAAGAAAAAGGTGGGACCCACACCCATTAAAGGCGGGGTCCCACCACCTGCAAGCTTGCAGCCGTCCGATCAACGATCGGACGGC
The DNA here is from genome assembly GCA_030064385.1 of Melaleuca quinquenervia. Lineage (NCBI taxonomy): Eukaryota > Viridiplantae > Streptophyta > Magnoliopsida > Myrtales > Myrtaceae > Melaleuca > Melaleuca quinquenervia. The sequence continues at coordinate 25,472,244 of CM057719.1, read as the reverse complement.
CACAAGATGCAGATCAGATCTGCTCTGGGAAACACCCCAGAGCAGAGGATCCATTTCCAGAGAGGATGACCCCCAAAAAAGAACAAAAAATTAAACCTGATCTTCAAAGGAAAAATGCCCTTTATTACTGATGATACAGGAGTCAAAACTAGGGGAGAAAAGAAAGGCTTTAAATTACTCTGGATGTTTTCATTCTCTCTGATCACTCTACACTCCGTCTAACTGATATTTGCTCCTTTTCTTCTCTCTTTCCTATTACCCAGTGAAAGAGAGGGCAACTGTTACCCTAAATATCCTCATAATTCATCCTTCAGATCGGTAGTGATGGTTTCTTCACTCTCTTTGGTTTCAGTTGTAGCAGGTTTAGGAGTAGATGCTGGTTTTTGAAGCTTGAAAGGGATCGATGCGTGCTTCTTCAGGAACTTATACAGAGCCACCACGGTCCGGTCGGTGTCTACAGTGATCTGTCCAAAGTATGATGACAACGTTAGGTACTTGTTGACTAGAATAAAGAGAGGAAAGAATGTAGGCCAGCATAAATTATATCCAACAAAATTTTGGGCCATACATTAATAAAATAAAACGAGAGGAGAATTAATCAAAGCTCTTAGCTTTCTGAGCAAAGTTCAGTTATCCGTTTTACCAACATTGGAAATCCCTAAAGCCCAGAGGACAGTAAAATTTCAGGGATTCAAAAATTCAGGAAGTCCATGCATACGTAGTTCGATTTCATATAAGAATTAAATGGGCAAACGCAAACTATATGAACATACAACCACAACAATAATTAACTTCAAGCACCACTTACCGGATCAAAGCTCTTGTTTCCAGCAGGGAAGAATAAAAGCGTGGGAAATCCATCAGCCTGCAGGAAGTAGACAAATCTTAGCCTCGCCATTGCTGTTACAATCCATTGTAGACATTTCATAGCAAAACCTCTCAAACACATAGGGATTGAAAAAGGTGGATACCTAAGGTTGTCGAAAAAATAATAGAAAATGTGGAGATGTTGATCAAAAAAATATCCCCTATAAACTTAGCAATTGCAATTGCTGACAATAAACGACAAAAAAAACATGCATTCAGATGGTGAAGCTGAAGTGACGACAGCAGCTCTTACATAAGCGAACTTTCTCTTTAATTGGAGTAACATGGGCCAGCTTACCTTTGCCCTGGGATGTTCATTGGTCGTTCCATCCATCTTGGCAATAATAAGAGTGTCAACGCCACGCAAATGTTTGGCAAGTTTGTTGTATGTAGGCTCCAATGCTTGACAATGGCCACACCAAGGCGCATATATCTGGTGACAGACCTTGCATTAGCCCTTTCCCATACAGACAGAAAAGGGATGAATCGCACTCTTCTCAAAAAAAAGACACGGTACCTCAAGCAGGACGTCCTTTGACTCATCCAACACGATTTCATCAAAGTTGTTCCCAACAACAACTTTCACATCACCATCATTCTACAACAGCCGCAAATACCAAATTATCAAAAGCACAACCAAATGAGAAACAAAAATTCCACAGAATGAAAGCAATCGCTCACAGTTTCAGGAATTGGGTCTGATTTATAGAAAGGTTTGAGCTTCTCCTCCAAGAAGTCCTCAGCGAACGACTGCGAATGATGAATGCAAAATGTTATTTTTAGCTAACTAATGCAGTACAAATTGTTCTAACTTTTACAGAATGCTTTATGACCTTTATATTATCCAAAGTCACTTCTCCTTCGAGGACAAACTTCCTACTGTCATCATTTCCAGTGTATCCAAGGACCTGTCAAAGAAAAGTACCAAGAAGACAAGTATTCAAGAGAAATGAAAAGCAACCATTGCACATTCGTTTTATAGAGAATGATAAACAAAGATTACCTTGGGGCCACTACCAGAGACACCGAAATAATCTGACACAGGCTTTCCAACATCTTCATTATCCATTTCCACATACACGAAGATCAGCTGAGTTGAAAGGAAAAAAGCAAGTCGTGCATCAACCATCATGTTACTTTTGTGATATCAATGCATATGACTGCTACAGCAATTAGGTTTAGTTTCAGGCAGAATAGACCATAAGACTTCCCCAGCAGCCTCTGGCCAGCTGAGTTTGTCATTTCGGTAAGACAGATTCAAAACTTGCATGCCTGTAAGGAGACAACAGTCTGTCACCTAAGTACCATCTATTAGTAAGTCATGATTCGTGGAAATGAACTCAGCCAATACAACTCGGGCTACTTCATACACTAATCACTCATGGCTCTGCAAGCAGAAGCATCCTCTGGTGCTCATCAAGTTTCATCTAGCCAGTAATTAATGAAATACTGAAAAAGACTGCTAAGAAAGTTCCTCAATTGAAAAACTAGTACTTCAAAGGATGTAACACGAAATGGGAGCATTCGTACTACTGGTCTTAACTTACTTTTCCTTTAAAAAGTTTTGCAGCTTCCTCAAATACCGGGACAAATTTCTCTGAATCATTTGATGTGGCAAACAGCAACACCTGAAAAGAATTTGCAAAACTTAATCGACGTCAACAACAAATTCTGACACTTGTTCATTTACCAAGGAATTATGCTTACCTGCTTCTTAATTGGGCTTTCAAAAATTAATGGTGCACTTTCCCTGGTAAAAGTGGTAACCAGAGGAATCTTGTTCGCAAAAACAAACTCAGCTATTGCAGACTTCTCAAATTTACCATCTGCAGAAAAAGGAAAACATAATGAGACACGGCTACCTTGGGATAAATGCAGCTTTGGTTTCACTTCACCATAGAGAGCAAATTAAACTTACCGAAAAGGCTCAATTTTTCTGCCTCCTTCTTAAGGATGACCAAGGCAGGACGCTTGACTTCAGGGTCCATGTGGAAAAGCTTTGCAACATCAGGATTGACAGTTTGGTAGAAGTTGACATCATCTTCAATTCTTGAAGCAGCAGCAAGCTCCTCACTCTCAGGGCCCTGCTATCAATTACAAAAGGCAAAATTAACTTACCCGGAATATCTTTCATCCTTCTCCATTTATCTTTTGGTTTTGGAAGCGTGCAGAAACTAGGTGAATGGCTAGGAAACGGGCATTTTCAAATTTACTTTCTTTGAACTGGTGGTATAAGTACAGGAAATACTCAAAAGGAGACTGAGTCAAAGCAATTCTCATTTATTCAAACCGAGAACAATTATCTCAGACTCAAACACCGCATAAATGGCATGCCTTACAAAAATAATGCATATAATTGTAAGACTACAGTATATTGGCAGAAGCCCGTCAATTTTGATTGCATTTTGCTCCACAAGTAGCCGCTTCATCCCATTACAATTAGATTCCGGAAAAACTGTCATAAAATCTCATACAATCTTAACTCTCAGTATGACGTACCTTCAGATGGTTAAGATAGCCCAAAACAACTTTGTTTTCAGAAGTCAACACCCGCTCGGCATCTTCCAATGTGGTTATGTTATACACGCCAGGCCCTGTTTTCTTCTTGATCCAAGTCACAATAGCCTCCCTGCAGTAAAATAAAAAATTACCCCTTAGCCCAATTCACATGCGTATAGCATTCAATTCAGAATGTTCTCAAGGATCACGAAACCAGAGATCACGGAATCATATGTTGACATTCATTTCCAGAAAAACCGAAACAGATCTTGGGAATAGACGAAAGGAGAAAAAGAACAGTCAGAACGTTACTTGGTCCTTTGGCCGGGATACGGCTTGTGAACGCCATCGACGAAGAAATAAACAGTGGGGAACCCTTGCACTTCATACTTCTGAGCCAGCTCCTCCTCCTCCGTCGCGTCCACCTTCGCCAGGACCGCCCCCTCTCCTTTCAGCTCCGTCGCCGCGGCGGCGTACTCCGGCGCCAGGGCCTGGCAGTGTCCGCACCACGGCGCGTAGAACTCCACCATCACGAACCGGTTCTTCTCGATGAAATCGGTGAAGTTCCCCTCCTTCAGGACGACGACGTCCTTGTCGTCCACCTCGGGCTCCTTGTACGCGTCCGCATCGGGCTCCGACTCGTCGAAATCGGAGTAATTCTCGAAGTCCTCGTCGTCCTCGAAGTGGTCGGAGTCGGGGAACTCGGAGTGGGACCCGGCGGCGGCGGCGTGGCCGTCGTCGGCCTCCTCGAGGAAGCTGAGATCCTCGTCGTCCTCGTCGGCGGGGACGTCCTTGGAGAGGGAGCGAGGGAACGAGGTGACGAGCAAGAGCGCCGCGAGAGAGAGGAGGAGGAGAACGCGAGTCGACATTGCGATCGGAAGCGAAGGGGAGGGGAGTGAGATCTGGCCGCCCGCTCCGCGTGGGGGTTTTTATAGTGGCGACGACGAAGCGGAAGGAGACGAAGAAGCATAAGATGAAGTCAGCGAGTTCACGTTGACTGGTGACCAGTGCGACGTCGTTCCGATCCGACTGTGCAGCAAATGGATGACGTGGCACGATCGGAGCATAGAGCTTATTTAGGCAAATGCTTAATAATAATTTATTCTGTTTCCGTTTTTTAGTGGATTGGCTTAATTACTTATTTTTAATAATGAATTAAGTTCCCGGTGACCGGTCACGCAAAACTCGGATCGTGATGAAAGTGCAACCGAGAAGGAGGTTCGTCTTTTTTTTTTTCCTTTTCTTTTTTTTGCTAACGTCCGTCGCGTTGAAGGAGTGAACCGTTAGTTGCATGGAACTCAATTGGTTTGCTATCCAGACAAAAAGCTACTCTCTCGTATCGACATATAAATTTACCAAAAAAAAATTTGTAAGAATGTCATTTCCATTTAGAACCTTGTGAGTTAGCCAATATAGTCCTAATTTCTTTTTTTTTTTTATGAAAACTTACCAATTTAGCCTTAAATCATTAACATGACATCAGTGATTTTACATAATACGATCGGTAGGTAATTTTTGCAAATTTCAAATAAAATTGACTCTTTTATTTTATTTTATTTTTTGTCGTTGTGGCCAGCGAGGCCATTGTGATCTCATTAGCCACAATGAAAAATAATTAATAATTAAAATTCAAAAAAAGAAAAAAAAATGTAAACATCAATGCTAATTATCCTATGTGGCATGAGCAACGTCCACATTAGTGATCTATGACCAAATTAGATGGAAGAATAAAATTGATAAATTATTAAATGTTTAAAAACTAAATTGGTCAAGAGTAAAAAGTTAATGACTCGATTAGTATTCATACAATAGATTTGTGATGTTTTTTTGTAATTTTGTGCATATCTACTTGGCGAACAAAATTCGAAAAAAGGAACATATTTCCTCGAAGTTTAAAGCATTAATTTATTACTCATACGAGATATAGTAACTTGAGTGAAGAATAACGGTAATCACGTGAATGTCTTTCATTTTTGGCATGGATGGCATGCTGATGTACAGACTTTTAACCAGTTTTGTTCCCCCAAATTTATTTCACAAGTCAGTTCACGTGATTAAGTAATATAATTTGTGTCTTGATCTTGAGCCATAATTATTTGTCAAGCGTCATTAAATGGTTACATTAGAATGGCGTTGTACTTTTTGACCAGTGGTAATGTTCGAAAAAGATTAATGACTTGATTGATATTAACTCTCATAGGGTTTGTTTGAGATATCGATGATATATGTACAATGAAAAATGAATAATTCAAAAATTATTTTATAAAAAATCGTTCACATCACTTACAAAATAAATAAATAAAAACATAGAAGTATAAAATTGTGGTCGATAATGAAAAAATCTTCTATCGATAAATTATTTTAAGCGACACAATGATAATCTTTAAATTATTCATTTTTCAGTGAAATAATCGGACCTTTAATTCAATCGCATCGAGAGTCGTGTATATAATTTTTCCATGATATTTGGAAATCCATGGGAGGAAAATCACAGCCCACGAGCCCGTGGGGTCCGTACGTGAACGGGCTTACTATAAAAGGTTTTGGGCCTCACATGGCGGAAATAATTTGGCAATTCAGGCCCGACCGCGAACCTCCCACCATCCTAGTCTCCCCTCTGCATCTTCCTCCTCCTCGTCCTCCGCTCCGGAAGTTCTGCGAATCCCGAACCGGAGCGAGCGAGGGAGCGAGCGAAACTAGCATGATCAGCATTCTAGCTCGGGTAGTTCACCGAACGATCCTTCTAATCTTCTTCGAGGATTTATCTTTCTCTTCTGGGTCGTCAAATTCGTCGATGCGAGTTGAGAGCTTCTGTTGGTGGTTGATTGATTGATTGGTTGATTTTGCTTGGATCCGGTTTTGCAGGAGCGCCTGCTCGGGGCTGCTCTGGGAGGCATGCTCGCCGGAGCGATTGTGCTCGAGGAACGGAGGAGGATATACCGGTCCATTTCCGATGATCGGTCTCGCCTTGCCGCCCATACTCAGGTGAGTTTTTGGTGTTCGACTAGCTTGCTCTTGTTGACTGGCATTGGTTATTCCGATTCTCGGCCCTTGACTGGGGCCCTTAGTTTGGGGTTATTGAATGGAAGACTTCTCTTCAGCGAGCTAGATAGATAGCTCGGGATTTCCTCTTCAATTACTGTAAAATGGAGACTGTACGTTCGGGACTAACGGTGGAAGATATAGCTCTCAGTAATCCCAAATTGAAGGGACATGCTTTTTCGGGGTCGGATGATTGAAAGAGTGCGATGTGAATTACCAGGAAGAGCATGTTATGATGGAAATGCTCTATAGGGTTTTGTTCCATTCGATTTCACTCAGAACCTTGGACATTTCGTCTCTTAAATACCAGAACCAGTCCGAGCTAGTAAAAGTTGTTGCTCTGAAAATGGAGTGTGGAGATGATGAGGTTGAGGTTTGGTCTGTGCATCTATCGTGGCTGTCCACTAAAACTAAAGGAACGTGGAGCCGTTTGCTAAACCTGCAGGATATGTTGATACCTGAGGTGGAGCACTATGTTGGTTCATGGGGGAAAAAAAAAAGACTATCGCATACACGTGCCAAAAACTTTTTTGAATTGTTTTCTTTTTCCCAATTTTTCATAGTTTAGAGAATCGAGGGGAAATAGGACTTCTTCTTTCTCACAATCCTGTGATATTCTTTTTCCACTTTTTTTTTTTCAAAAGTAAAGCAGTTAGCTTGAATGTGATTAAGCATGTTACCTTGTCTCCTCGTACTTGATCAACAGGGTTTACTACTAAGTTACGTGTTACTGTCTTGAAATGGCTTCAAATGCCTGTCGTTCTCGTGTAAGAGTAAGATGTTAGGATTACTTAACCTTGCCAGACCCATCCAGGGTGTTGTTCTTGCTTGCATCTCAAGATGCATAAGCAAACAGTGTCTCTAGCAGTTTATGAATACTGTGAAGGTTGTGAGGTTTCACTGGTTTTGATTCAGGCTATTTGACTTGTTAGTGACTTTGCTTTATGCAAATTTTCCCATTGCCAAGCACCAATCTACTTTGGTTACTTCAGTTCCATTTGCTTTAAATGCTGTATGTGGACTTAATGGATGCAGTCATTTGCATATCTTTTTGGCATTGCATCCTGCAGTATGTTAAATCTCATTGCTTCAACCTTCTGCAGACAAGAGAGCCAATATTTGGAAAAGAATTTCGGTCAGAATGCGCACGCCTGTGGAACAAGTCTGTGGATAGGACGTTGGGACCTGTAATTGAGTATCTTAGCTCTCGTGGGTGGTAGAAAAATCTGAGGTCTCTTCCCATTACATGGAACTCTATAATTTTTTTGAAATAACTTCTATCATGTCCTTCCTATAGTTGTATTTCTCCATTTCTTCTTTAATGGAACTGCTTCTCCAGCTAGGCCCATTAGATATGAACCCTGGTTATAGTTTTCCCTGCACCAATATCACTTCGGTGCTGCTGTTTTTCTGTTTTACCCATGTATCATTTACAAGGTTGAAACTGAGTCATTTGGATGTTCCATTTCATTTCACTGAATTGGCTTGTGAATCTATTTCGATGTTTCGATTAATTTAAATAGAGAAATTGAATGGCAAAGATTCATCAAAGTCAAACGGGGACATCTAAGACTAGTTATTCTTACTGGACTTGTGGATATATGATCTAGAGCTTGGTTAAGAGTAGATCAAGCCCTCTCTTTTCTCTGGCTCAAGAGTTTGAACTCCAAGAGAATAGTGTGGAATGGAGGCGATAGATAAATTATCCTCGACGAATTTGGGAATGCTGACATAAATTGCCTGCATGTATTGGGTGAGATCCAGTTTTCCTGCATATGTTGGGGGAGGTTTAGTTGAAAACTAACTTTCATTCTTCAAGATGTTATGAGGAGATGAAGAAAATGTTAAATAGTGCTCAAGGCACTTGTTGATGGCCATTAATTGTGCTTTTATTTGTATTTAAGGCATTCCACTTGTTTTAATATCTTCTTTTCCCATTTTTGAAATGTGCTGATACGCATTTTTACCTATTCTAGCAGGAGTTACATTGAGGCACATGTTAATAGGATGCCATAAGAAATATAGCAACATCAATTTTGTTTTGAATGGGTAAGAGTGTGAGGAATATGCTGACGTAAATAACATTGCCATCTGAAGGCGACTTGTCTGTTCTTGTTGGTGTGATTTGTACAAATTCTTAGTTTGAGATGTCGCTTGAACAGTCTTTTCCACAAAGTTTAATTTGTGAGCACGTGAAATGACTTATTTGTTCGAAAGTTGGATGTTCCTATAGATTGGTATGTGAATTCTTGTTGGACATTGATTGCATGTTGGCAAGCACTCATGATAGTATGAATTTAAATGATTATACCAGTAGCAAGCTCTACCCCATTGTGTTCCTTGTTTTCTGAGTGCAATAGTAAAATTTTACACCTCTGGACGTCCTAACACTAGCTTGTCAATCTGAAGTCTACACGTCTGACAAATTTTCATCTCCATTGACATTTCAGATATGGCGTTGCGGTTATATTTCTCTGGATTATCCTATCATCTCTTATTATTCTTCAGGGACCATTTTTTCTGCATGTCCTTGTATCTGGCCATTATCTTAGTTGTCATGGAGTACACTGAGGTAGGACAGTGCATCAAAGGAAAGAGTCATTGACATCGGAGGGAAATTTTCACTAAATCTATATATATTTGCTAGATTCAGAAATACATACATTAGCTAGAAATATTCCCCGACGACAAATCCTAGAGAGAAAGGGGGGGAGAGAGAGAGAGAGAGAGAGAGAGAGAGAGAGAGAGGGAGGGAGGGAACAATAGCAATAGTTGGGACGGAGAGAAGGGGATAGGGAGAGGCTTCTCAGCATGACAGAACACTCTATACCGACTGTGCGCATCCAGCATCTGGTTGAATGGCTTTGGCTTTGCTTGCATTAGCCTGGCGAGTGACCAAAACATAGTATACGCCCATTGCCAAGAGCACAGCAAATGCAAGAGCGAACACAATGCCAACAATGCCACCAGCTCCCATCTGGCTTTTACCACCATGGGTTGCAGAGAGTTCATCTTCCTGTGCTTGGGCAGCCTTAGCCACTTGAGCCACCTCAGGCAATGGGGAGCAACTGGATTTGGCACACGGGTTCTTTACAGTGGTCTGCTGTGTGTTAGGGTGGAAGAAATCATATGCCGAAGGTGAGAAGGCTATGGGGCTTTCAGAGGCTAGGCCATGGGGGGCTCTGTCTTGTGCTCTAGCGAGGCACAGAAAAGTGGGAGTCAACAGGATGAGCAAGAAAGAATACATGGGTTTCATGTTTCTTGGTCTCTTGGAAGTAAAGCTGAAATGTGAAAGTGGTCTATTTCTTGGGTTTGAATAGGTGAGGATGCTCTGGGCTGGTTTTTATAGGCGTAGTAAAGGGGGGTTGTTGCTTGGAGTTGAATTTTTGATGAAGTATAATTAGAGGGCAGTTATGATTAGAGGAGAGGGAAGAAAATGATGGGAAGGTGTTCAAGCATAAAGGATAAGAAAGCAAGTTCTCCCTAACATGCCTTCTGCCAACCCTAAGTGCGACGGAGGAAATTGTCTCCTCTTATTTATGTCCGAAACTCCTCGGATAAGATCATTGTTCATATTCACTCATGGATCTTAACTTTAGTGCTGAACTTTTGGTAGAGTAATAACTTAGTAAAAAAGGGCATCTTGGAAACTGAGGCTCCCTCCTCGTGAGCTTATTCATTCTACATCAGCGCCTGCAGCATTCAGGTCTCTAGTGGTTTCGTGACATGCTATCTCCACTTTTGAGTGCCTTCTAATGCTCATCTAAGTGCAGTCGTGAGAACGAGTTTCTTGACTCCTGAACAAGTTGCTATATCTCACTCCAAGTCGTCTTTTTCTTCTTCCCTTTTTCTCGTTTTTCTATTTGTTGGTGGTAATGATGGGAGGACACAAAGATTAGAATCATATAAAGGGTCGACGTCGGCTCTGCTTTATAGCGTGATGGAAACAGAGGAGTGATGGCACATCATGTGGATTTCATTTCTTCGCTTGGGAGTTCAGCAAGGCTATGTACATCTCCATATGTAGCAATGAACCATTGGTGGGTGTAATTATAATGGTGGGGGTGTGGCTACTTCCACGTTACACCTGCCCCCGAATTATTATAGCGAAGGCGGCAACAGAAACGCATGCCAAGGGTTAAAAAAAGGGGGTGCTGAAATCAATGCTCATTCCTCCGCCAATATTAAAACCAGATTGGTCAGCTTCACGCTTTTTCCCTTATCCTGTTCCTTCTTCCGCATTGAGAGAGCGATTCTCACTCATGCAGTCACATGACGAGCCCCGCACACCGTCAGGCGTGAGCTCAAACTTCGCACGGGACTCTCGTTTAGCACAGTGAAGTGGGGTTCTCCTTTCTCGATGGGGTTCACCCATCTTTTCAATTGGCTCTTCAAGCAAATTTTATGAGGGGGATCGCAACTCGACGAGCGTTTGATTTATAGCTCACAGATTAAATGACATGACTCAAGTGTGCCAAATCAATTTCCGAAAAATAAATCGATTTGGACTTTGGTGAAGTTTTCCGTAGACTCAACACGGTCCTAATGCATTCGTTGCTATTCAGTTGGTTCGGTTTATGGCGTCTACGGCGGTAGGTAACGAAAAGGGTGGACCAGTTTTTAGACACTGCCGTGCTGTCAATGACTTGGTCAATGAAGAGGCATTAGCCTTGGAGAGAAAATATTAGGTGGTCCCTACCAGCATAGGCTTTGGTTAAATCTGGGATTGGATCAGGACGAGCACAGCGTAGTTCATCTATTCACCCAAGATCCTGGAGTGACAAGCTGCTCAAAGCCAGCATCCAACTGCCGCTTCTCCATTCATCAAAACGCATAAACGCATAATCCCAAGAACTTTCCATCGCAACCATATTTGGTAATAAAAACCATGGTAAACATTATAGGCCAGCTTCAAAATCAGATAATTATTACATTGTCAGATACTAGTTGCGCGGCGATAATTAATACGTGGTACGATGGATTGCTTTTATGGCCTCTACCTTAGTTTCTGTGGTATTAACTCTCGGAAAGTATGCTCGTTGGCAGCCGGGCCCACGATCTTGGTTAAGTAAGAACATGGCTTATCCATGCAAGGGAACAGGTGCTAGAAAATCGACACATTTGCATTGCTGCAGTACATTTCACCACTTTCAAAAGTTGGAAAGAGAAGAGAACAGCAAATAGCCACTACCAGTACCCAAGATTACATCCGAGATCAGACAGTTGGAAACAAGAACAAAAAAAGACAAGGCGCGAGACACACTCCAAAAGGGCGAATTTTTATCTGCATTTTGCTTCGACCCTCCCTTGATCCAGCTCTGATCCTTGAAACGGAGACATAAGACTTTGTCCTGAGTTTCAAGGGTTGCTCCTGAAGGAACCCGAGGCCTTGATGGCTCCAGCTCTCAAGATGTACTGGTGGTAGAATGAAGCGATTGCGGCCCCAATAAATGGCCCAACCCAAAACATCCACTGTACACATAAAAAAACTCACGTGACTTAGATTATCGTGTCAACTTATGCCTCGAATTACTCTCGATCATGTCCAAAATCAATGTACACATATCATAAAAGGGAAATTTATGAAATAATCTTAGGTTTGATACTCAGCGATTCGATACCTGGTCATCCCATGCCTTGTCCTTGTTGTAGATCACAGCAGCTCCGAAGCTCCTTGCTGGGTTTATGCCTGTCCCCGTCACCGGGATTGTGGCGAGATGAACCATGAACACTGCAAACCCTATCGGCAACGGCGCCAGCACAGGAACGTGGGAGTCCCTGGCGTTTCGCTTTGGATCGGTGGCCGAGAACACCGTGTACACCAGGACGAAGGTGCCGATGATCTCCACTCCAAGCCCCACGCCCTTGCTGTACCCATCAGCAAGCTCATTCGCACCACCACCGTACCGGGTGTAATATGCACTCTGGAAGGCCTTCACCAACCCACACCCGCAGATGGCGCCAAGGCACTGTGCTACCATGTACATCACGGCCCGGACGAGTGATACCTTGCGGGCCAGGAAGAGACCGAAGGTCACCGCCGGGTTTATGTGCCCACCTGTGCATGTCCAAAAAAACGAGGTATGTACGTGAGACGAACCACATTTTCTCACAATTTAAGCTTTCGCGGTGTGATCCATCGACGAACGTGACAGTAACAATTCAGAACCTACATGAACTGATATTTTTTGGTCCACTGACCTTTAGAAGCGTTCGAGGAACAAGCTGACACTGGTTAAAGAACGAGAAACCTACCGGAGATACCGGCTGTGCAGTAAACAAGGACGAAGATCATGCCACCAAAGGCCCAGGCGATGCCAAGAATGCCGACGCCACCACAGTCGTCGCCGTTCAAGGCTGGGTCAGTCTGGCTCTTGTAACCGATCACGGTCAAGACCGTGATGTAGAGGAACAACATCGTGGCCACGAACTCCGCGATGACAGCTCGGTAGAACGACCACTTGCCCAGCTCCTCCGGGTCGACCAGAGGGGCGGGCGGCGGGTCCTGGTAGTCCCTGGTAGCGAACGTCGGCCCAGCGGCTTCCAAGTCCTTTGCCATTGCTTGGTCTCTCACTCACTCTCCCTCTTCTGTGCTTCTACTTGGAATGCTGAGCGTTCGAGGACTTCAGAAGGTGGTGGCGCGAACTTGCTCAGCTTCTTAGTTTTTGTAACGTGTGTTGTGGGATTGTGCATGATTTGAGCGGTATTTATATGAGAGATGGGAGTGAACATTAGGCTTCATAACTTGCATATGGTTTTGATTGATGATGACAAAATTAGGGCAATTCTTTTTGGCCGCCCCACTAGGTTTCGTTTCCATTTCTTGGTTTGCATGGTCCCACTTTGTCCTTCAACGACTCTCGTTTTTCTTTCATTTTTTTTCTTTTCCTTTTTCTTCTGTCGAGTATAATTTTTAATGGGAAAATTTATCCCACCAGTACCAAATTTGTCGCATAGATAGATGTTAATTCAATGTTAAACTATCTAATTTCATCAATTCATTCGTAAATCTCTTTTCGAAATTTCAATACAATTATTCCAGTCAATTTTCACCACAAAAAAATTTGTTGATGCAACGGTATACTATGAAAAATAGCTACCAATTATTATACATTTACATCGGCGATTTTCGGCAAAAATCAACCTAAATGACTCTGAGTACATGATCAAATCGATAAACTTCAAAAAAAATTAAGATCGGATTGACATTTATATAATGAATTTGTGATTGGTTGCGTAATTGTTTCATTTTTATGAGTTAAGATGCGACGGATATAATCAATGGTTTACGAAATTATTAATCGACTCTCGGCTTGTTCTTAGCATTACCATCTGACCATGTTTTGGCCTATAAGACAAGGTTTGTACCAAAAGGGAGTTAGTGAGCCGTTAGACCAATTTGATGGAGTAGCCGATAATGCATCGCCAGATGGAAGTGATTTGGATCATACCTTATCCCATTCTCCTCTAAGCAATTATAAGGCTCCGCTACATCACGCATCATCCCATTTTTAATTAAAGTTCCCAACTTCTTTCTATCCACTCTAACTTAGCCAAAGAGAAAGTAAAGAAAAAAAGAAAGAAAGGTTGTTCCATATGTGGCAACCGAGCAAGTACTGCTTAATTTCATTATATCAAACTACACTAATGTGGGATTTCTTCTAAGGATTCGAAGCGACGAATTGACATTTTTTCCTCCTTTTGTTGGATTGGTTCGCGAAATTACCGATGCTCTTTCATTTCTATTTTCCCCTCTACATGTAATTTCCATCACCCGATAATCATTTGTCCACACGAAAGAGATCACATTGGTATATATTTCAAATCCCTAAAGCCAGTAAGCTTAGTTCTTCGAAGTTGCAATTAAAAGTTAAGTCGCCGGTTCGCATTTACACGTCGAATTTGACCAATAGTGAGTGGGGGGGAAAACATATATGCAGAAAAGCCGACCACACATGCAAAATTTATGCACTCTTGAGATAAGTCGAAGCAAGCCACCACCGCCCCATCTTGTTTAATGGGATTTTAAATTTGCATGATTAAAGCATTATCTTGCTGACCTGAAAATGAAGGGTGCAGTTGCGGCTGTGAGGCAGCCACGTGTCCGACCACCAACCCCACAGACGCCTATGTCTTCCCCCCACGATGTTCCAATTGGGCGGTGGATGTCGTGCTAATGACGATGGTTGTGTTATTTTATATACATGCGATGACATTTGTATTCTTCCACAAATAGAAAAACTAAACCTTCAAAGAATGGCGGGAGTTGAGGACAAAAAAAAATTATCCAGAAAGTTATAAACCTAACGTACAATAATTAATTCATTTTTTAAGTCTTCAAATTATTGATGATTTATTAGTTTAGTTATGAATCTTTCGAGAATAAATGCAACATAGACGGCCAACGTTATGGGTAACATAATCGACACTAACGTAGATAAAAAATTTTAATTGGAATTATATTTCCTAAAGTTTTATTTCTGTTTTTCTTTTCTTTTTTCCTTCTTCGCCGGTCACCGAGCAGACGATACGTGTTGACCCACGAAGGAAGAAGGGAAAACAAAATAAAGAAATTAAAAAATTTTAAAAATGCAAAAATTATTAATGTTGGAGTCTTTCGTATCATATAAGGCGTTCGGTGCTAACTAGATTGATATATTAACAATTTCCGACTGAAATTAATTGGAGTGACTAAATTGGTAAATCGATGATGGGTTTACGAGTAAACCAGTAAACTCTCATAATAAAAAAATTTGCAGATTAAATCAAAAAAAATTTAAGATTGAATTAGTACGATTGAAAGATTTATGACTTAACCGACTATTGTATACTAGGTTTTGGATTTTTTATTTTTGGACAATTTCTCAAAGTTAAATGTGATGGGCTCCAGGTTGACGATCAACAATGTATCGTGAATCGCTCTATATAGAGCCCAATGTCGGCCCAACCACATGCAATTTGGAGGATATCGTGAATCGCTTTATGCGGAGCCCAATGTCGGCCCGACTAATTTTTATCATAATTTGGAGGTTCAAGCATCTGATATTTTGGGCCGAATGGGCCGATGAAGTAAAAGCGCAGAATGGAAACCCAGTTTAGGTCGTCGGCCAGTGCGGATAATTCTCATTTCAAATTGTTTGCGTATCTTATTCTTCCGCATTCTTTTTATTTTTTTTTCAAGGGAAGTCCACGTTAATACTTGTCCTTATCATAGACTAGGGTGGTATTACCAAGCTAATCGAAATTCGTGTCTCTAGAAGGATACTTAGACCAGAGATGACGAGATAGAAGAACTATGCAATTCCCCAAATTAAAGCGAACGAGATATCATAGACTCATAGTATATATCGAGGAAGACAAAACGGACGCCGCCCGCACTCCATTCGACTTATCGCCGCTCAAATTCGCGAACGCAGATCACGTTTTCACGAGCTATGTTCAAGGTGGCACGGGACTCGCCATCCTAGATCGCAAGAGGGGTTTGAAAGCAAGTGGCTATCTATCGAAGACGTTGTGGCAAAGAAGCGTTCAAGGGTCAAGCTCAGAAGCAACCATCCCTCTCGCTCTCCCCCCCTGGTCCCCCAATTCAACTCTCTCACCTCGTGCGCTGACGCGACAGCAACGCTCCGTCCAAAGAGAGCCTCAAGTTCTCGAGTCGGCAACCCCACTCGGACCTTTCTTTCCGGTCCAACTGGTCCAATCCCCCGGCCCCTTTTTACAGTTGCTGTCCACGTGGCCGCACCATCGTGGCCGCATGGTGCGCGTCGCTTTCGGCCTCCCCCAGCCGGTCCTTTCCCGCATATTTTTCCATGGTTCCCGTTCGATTGTTCAAAGATGCTTAGCGGGGAAGCGAATTCGACCCGCGGGGATTGATGTCGCGGGTTCGAGAGTCCCCAAAGTTCGACTCGTGTCTTTCGCTCTTTCGAATTATTCTCCCTGCGGGCTCGACTCCTCTTGGAACTCGGCCATCTGTCGAGTGGTCCGTGCGAAGACGAGAAAGGGACGTCGATGGAGAGGAGACAGGAAAGGGACCGGCCCGCGTTTGGTTCGATGCCGTACACGCTAAAGTAGAGTAATAGCTCTATACATTCAGACGTGTAGGTTTGCCATTGGTGGAACTACGCATGTGAGCGAATACCTTCCGATGCCACTCTTCCTTTCTCGGCTTCACCTGCTTTCCTTTTCCCATTCCCCTTTTTAATATTTTTTTTCGATTTCGGGATAAATGTAGCGTAAGCTTTGGAATTTGTTATAAAAAGTGAGATTGAGTCCTAAAACTTTTAAAAAGCGCAATCGAGTTTTATAATCAAGTATTTCTATTAGCTTGACCTAAAATGCTTATGTGACTTTTTGTTTTGTCTTATTTCTCTCTATTGCGTGTTGGTCATATTCACTCAAGCACTTAAACATGGTCCTAAAATTTTAACTGAATTAGGTTTTAAAATGGTCCTAAAATTTTACAAAAAGGAAAAAGAATGACTAATCGAATAATAAATAAACAAGATAGCATTTCGAAAAACATAAAATAGAATGCTGGCGGAAAGAAGGCCAAGCCCTCCCCCCTATGGCTACCACCCCATCATCAGCGGGGCATCAATGGTGGCCCGGGCCTCGATAAGGACCCCCGACATATTAGGGAGACGGTTACGACCCTTGGCCAAATCTCCCAAATCTAGCAAGGCCCTCCTCGAGGACGCCTACACATGGAGGGCCTAGGCCTCCTACTTTATTTTCCTTTTTTTTTCATTTGTATTCAATTGAGATTTAAATTGAAAGATTGATTTTTCTTTTCTTTTCAAAACGACATCGTTTTATCGTTTTTTTTTAACCCAAACGCCACGTCGGAGAGAAAAAGTACGAAATCCACGTCACATTTTCCAAAGGCCAAGTTCGACGGAATCAATTTAAGGACTTGATTATTTCATTAAGGGGACAAAGTTCTAAGACTCGATTACGCTTTAGAAAAAATTTAGGACTCAATCGTACTTTCACAACAAGTTTTGGTGTTTCGAATACGTTCGCTCCCTTCTTTGTTTTGTCCTTTTGATACTTGTGCTTAGGCGAGGGCTTCACGCAAAGCGGCGGCTGAAAAAGGAAAATGCTACCATGTTTTCAACGAGCCAAAGTTAGCGGAATCTCAAGTGACTAAGATGAGATTACTTAGTTTATGCACTGCACATCCATCTTTTGTCACGAGCCGACTTTACCTTATTCCTCCTTTCGATCTTACCACTATCTTATTAAACGATAAACAAGGCTCGAATGGTTAAAAAAAGAAAGCCTTGATCTCGATTTCCACGACGAAGTCGGGTTTCTGTCCCTCTGTAGTCGCAAAACGAAGCACGAATCGCAGCGACCATCTTTTTCTACGCAAGGGTGGCGCCCCTCGCCTTTTGCTGGCTAAAGTCACGTCTAACTCCGCATCGGATGCTTCGTGCAATTAGTCATTGCCCGATCGATCCGCCCTCCATCCTTTGCCTTTTTGTTTAGTCAGAAACCAAGTGCTCTGCCTGGATTGGAAGGGATCAACTCATATAAAATAGTAAAGAACAGACAATTTGTTAACGAGCGCTTTTGATACGTTCGTCATGAGTACGCTTAACTAATGAACAACACAGTGATTTATATAATCGGTGAATTTGTGCTATGAGGGCGCCCGCCGGCACCATCCTTAGAATAAAGTATTCTTCGCCGTATCTAGTCCCGATTTCACTGTCTAACAAAGTTATACCTCGCGAGCATCGTTAGGGTATGATAATGTTGATTAGTACGGCTTGGTGTATGGATCCGATAGGGATTGTGTAACGATGGGGTCATCGTGGAGTGCCTTATTGGTTCTAGGGTTCGAGACGTTGACGATCTCGACATGGCTGTGCGCGGATAGCGTTTAGATATATTTAAGTGAAGCTAACTTTATGGAATCGAGAAAAAAAATCGCCAAAGATTAAATATTATGTTTGCTATGAATACGTAATTTTTTTCGCAACGTAAAGAATCTCAAACGATATCATATCACGACATATTTATCTCGTCAAAACTCGTGTCCGTGTGAACGCATTCATCCTTCTGGCCAAAACGACACGTGGACAGATTTTCAGAGGTGCCCAATGAAGAAATTTCGACGAAAGATAAATTTATCACATGAGTAAAAGTTGAGCAATTTTGACTTCACTAAAAAAAAGGGGTGGATGTATCATAATGAGTAAAATTCAGGGATTTTAGTGGTTTTTTTCCCATAGATAACTAACAAAAGGGCAATGCAATTCTATGAAAATTAGAAAAAAAAAATTAGATAACCCAACAATGTGTGGTTATATTGATTGAGCATTTCTCCATCATCATCGAGGTTAAAGGTTTGATACCCGCAGTTGTTAGCATTTAAATGAGAGCCATGGTATTGGGATCCTGTACTAATCTCTCTTGAGGTATAAATGGATGATCCTTTGGTGTCATCCGGACACGATGACACGTAATGGATTCTTCAATCATTAAAGAAAAAAAGATGTGCTTTGAATTATTTTAGGGAATCGATCGAGTACAATAAAAATAGTAGGATTGAGGATTAAATCCAGACACATATAATATACAAGATATTTTGCGAAAGGGAAAAGGAAGAAAAGAAAAAGAAGCGGCATAATACGACCGGAAATGTCGACATTGATGCGAGGAATAAACCATTTCTAGTCCATTTACGTTGGCATTATCTCGGCATCTCGATCGACTACTTTATTTTATTTTGCTCCTAATTTCTTTTTGACAAATTGAATGGACCGCTTTTCTCGAAAAGTACACAATAGGAGGTTGTGGACCAAAAGGAAAAAACACGACAAATAAAAAGAGAACATGCATCGCTTTCGCGTGGGAAGTATGAAAAGCCTATGTCCCGTGGCCGCCCGTTTCAACGGCTCAACGACCCACCGCGATGAATCCGAGACTTTTGCGTTATGCACCCGAAGCTTTCGCGTACTCCCGAATTTGCACCGTGATCGCGGAATTTTTATCTATTATTCCGTAGACTTTTCATTTACGTTGTTCTTCTTTCTAGGAGAATTTTAGGGTCCGTTCGTTTGGCGGAAAATATTCTTCTGGAAAATATTTTTCAAAAACAGGGCTGTTCGAGAGGCGGAAAATATTTTCCTAAGAAAAATGTTTTCCAATCAACCAAAGATTTCCTTATAAAACTAAGGAAAATGTTTTCTGTTTTCTAAGGAAAATGTCTTCCGTTTTTTAAAAGCATAAAACATTTTCCGGATCTTCTTTCTTTTTCTCTCGTCGTTAGTCTATGAACAATTTAATGCCGGTGGTTGCCGCCGCCGCCGCCGCCTGCGTCGGCTGCCACCCCCGTTGACCACCGACCGTCGTCACCACCTATTGGCCGCCCCCCGCCAGCCGCCGCTCGCCGGCTGCCGTCAATCGCCACCCCCCGTCGCCCACCGGCCATCGCCACCACCTGCTGCCCACCCCCCGCTGCCGCTCACCCCCATCGACCGCCACCCCTGTCGCCCACTGGACGTCGTCGCCACCTGCCGCCCGTTGCCCACCGCCACCCCCCCCCCCCCCCCCCCCGCCCGGGCGCCACCGCCTACCTGTATTTTCCGAAAGTGTTTTATTTTTCGCCAAACGAACAGACCATTAGAAACGGATCTTTTTGAAAAGCAAGGTAGAAGGAAGTTATGCGGTCGAGTGATCGTCTTGTTCTCGCGTTGGGATGATGCTTTTCCGGGCATTGCTTTGATCTATGGAATGATGCTTTGATCTTTGGACATTTTCTTTATCATGCCGACCTCGAACCTTTGGCAACCAAGTGAACCGAGCAACCATGGCACAGCCGTAAGTATCTCGTAGTGGGTGTAACATCTTCGTAGATTCCTAGAACTCTAGCTACGGTAGCCACTTCCCACTCCCTCAACAGAATAGAAAAAAATAATTGCATTTAGGTCGAAAAGAAAAAAAAATACAAACTTTAGGTTTAATGACAAATCCGACCCTAACTTTCTCGTGCTTTTGAAAAAGCGTAAAACTTAGGTCAAGTGATAATTATGGTCTTAACTATTTTTTTAATCTCGGAAGAAATCGATAACTTTAACTTAAATCCCAAAATTTTAACGCTGTTAATTTAGAACCATTGATTATTCGACATAACTATTCCACCTCAGCAGTAAATTCATGTGATTTGTTGGCTGGCCTGAAAGGAATTAATTTATGACCAAAAAAAAAAGAAAGGAATTAATTAAAAAAATAAGTGAATACTCTAGGTTAAATGACAAATCTGGCCTTAGTTTGTTTTTTTCTCGTAAAAAACACCAATTTTGAATCGAGTGGCAATTATGGTCTCAAATTTTTTTATCATGTAAAGAGTTGCTAACTTTCTCTTAAATCCCAAATATAGGCCTTAATTGTCCAACACAACTATTCGACCTCAACAACAAGCCCATGCGATTTGTTGATTGGATTTAAAGGGGTTAATTCGAAAAAAAAATGCATAAAATTAGATTGAATGACAAATTTGACCTTAGCTTTTTTTTTTATCTCATAAGAAAGCACGGACATTAGGTCGAGCAACAATCATGGCCATAACTTTTTTTGTCTCGTAAAAAATCACTAACTTCCACTTAAATCCCAAATCTAGCCCCTTCAACTTAGAATTATTGATTATACAACATAACTATTCAACCTTGTAATAGATCCACGTGGCTTGTTGACTGAATTCAAAGCATTAGTCGATATTTTCTTTTCCAAGTTACAGCTTGATAAATAATGTCGAAGCAATTCATCATCTCCTATACTTCATTGATGATAAAAAAAAAATCTCCAGATCTTCGACTATACTTTGCCATCTCATCGTAATCTGAAGTGATAAATCATTGTCCTTGGAGAGATATCATGCATGAGATCTATCAAGTTCACAACTACAGTATTTTTTTTTATATAAAAAACAAACATAAGGGTGACTTCAAATAGAAAGTCAATAGGGGCCACATTTGAAATAAGGATGAAAATCGGCGACTTTTCGCAAGATAAAAAAAAAGTCGATGCCTTAATTGTCCCTTAACCTGAAATTAGCATTTCTTTTTATCACACCGAAAAAAAGTCGAGACACTTGTCATTCGACTAAAGTTTATGTTTTTTTTTTTTTGGAATCGTGCCTTGCATTTACTTAAAGTTAAGACATGAAGAGATTTCTCATTCGAGAACTAACGGTCCCTTGTTAAAAGATTTCGCCAACTAAATTCAAATCGGTTTGATTGAGAACGATGTGCACGGGCCAGGGGTTTAAGCCTAGTTTACGAGATTGCCGGATCTCAAGTGCGGACGAAGGTCCCGGCATCGTATCTTTTGTACAAATTTGATTTTCGTAAAGAGAGCCCGCGGTACTTGTGGATCGGCCCCGGTTCGGGATTTCCGAGACGTTGTTTTCCTCGTGCGGTTGCGTGCGGCGAGCTCGTCGAACTTTTTCTTCTTTTTTTTGAGAACGTTTTCACCGCACGGTTTTTAATGACGTTTTCCAACGGTTCGTCGCGGGAGGAACGACGTCGTCGGTGCGATGTAGATGACGAGGCGGCGCCTGGTTGGTCCACCTGGCGGAGGCTGCGAGCGCGTGGTGAGGGACGCGAGCGGGGCCGGGGCCCACTTCACGTGCCGTCACGGGCCAGGTGGGGGCGCGAGAGGCGCCACGTGGTGCCCGTGCGCGACGCCTTGCACGTGTCGCGATTGGCGAACGTCCAATCGGAGGACCACCTTCTGTCAGGTGACCGAACCCTCCGCCTCTCTCTCTCTCTAGAGTCTAGAGAGACAAAGTAGATGTGAAGCGGAGTGGCAGCGCGAGAAAAATGAGACAAAGTTTCGTCCTCCCCGAAATGACCCTTCTTCGTCGCCTCCCTTGCGCTTCAGCAGGACACGTGGCGCAAACAGACTGGCCAAGGGAAAAGGAAACCAGGGGCATTAAGCTTTTCCATTTGCTCGGTTCTTTTGGTACCCCTTTTGAGAAACCTACTGTTCCAGGGAATCGGGGCTACGTGCGGTCGATCTTCCAAATCGAATTTCTTTTCGCATTGCATGTTTAACACTGGCCAACGAGCAGGCACGACCGGCTTTTAGAATGGATCAATCCCCGGCCTAGAATCGAGAACCAGATCAGACCAGCTGAATCGGACGTATATGTTTAGTGCTTTTATCTCATTTCTTCTAATTCGAGACGCGTGTTTGCGCAAAGTAAATGCTCGGGAAATACCAATCATCAAATTGCTAGACTCTCTTTACCTCTAAATTTATTTTGGTTGCTTTGACAAGTGCTGCCTTTATATATCAACACTATGTCTCGTGCAAAAAAGGTTGATTTGATGATGAAGGTCTAAGACATGCAAACCAAATATGTGGCGCATGTAATCAAATTCACAACTTCTGGCTCTGATGCTTTGAGAGCATGATTGCTTCAAAAGTATAAACTGTTAAAGTTGGTAGATTGGATTTGATAATTTAGTCGCATCTAATTTCCATTTGAAAAGTTTGCCTAGACGGATTTCCCTTTGTTCTAGGAAATGTTCTTTGAGCCAATCAAATAAAAAATTGCGAGTTTTATGTACATGCGTGTGACTGCATTATTTTTATTTCTTGGGCTTGATCCGAAAAAAGTGTTAAACACCGGTCGCATGATCTCTATATTTTCTTTTCAAGTAAATACTTGGTTTAAGAACGTTATGTTTGGTTCAAACTAAGTTTATGGGATAAGAAGTTCAGGATTGGTAGTTCGATTTTAGACCATGGATGAACAAGTCGGTGAATAATTCGGCGAATCTAACGTTTCTATATTCTGATCGGTTTGTTCTTATCGACAAATATGTCTGGAAATTTCAGCTGTCGTGACTACTAATACTGACAATAACTCCTGGGTTGTTAGTTGAAGTGGTTGGAATATTAGAAGTATTTCCTAGAATAGAGGAGCTACTGTTGCAAGCAAGGGCGCTTATAGTTCCTAGGATTTGGAGATCGACCGACCTCCTCGAAGAGGTTGGATGAAAAGAGGAAAAAGTCGATCTCAGGTCAAATGATCTTCTAGGAAATTGGATGGTGACAAGCAACATTTATGGGATCCTTATTTCGAATAATTTGTTGGGAAACATTAGCTTCTGATTCCCATCGATGTTGAAACGTCACTTGGTTCCATTTGATAGACATATGGATAATTACATTTGCTCTATAAATATTGGTTGAAGGAAAAGAATTTCTCATTTCGGACCATGTTTAATAGCTTTGCATAGCATAAATTAATAATGGATTATGGAAACAAACGCTAAAGAAATAGATCCATTGGCTATTATGTAATTATGTGTTTTATTTGGGGAGTTAATGTTTCGAACCCGTTTTTTTCTTCTTCTTCTTTTTAAGGGAAACAGAAAATTAGGATAAAAATCAAAATGGATCAATCTATTACTGAGACTTGTTTCAACGATTCCAAGAATAAATTCCTCATAATTCAATAGGCGTGAATTTCTTTAAAATAAAAGGATTGAAGCGTTTAGCCCTTATTTTTAGTAAGGGGTTTGTAGACTTAGATGAGTCCTTAAAGATTGCAGCTAGAATTTCGTTGAATGCTCTTTGATTGGTAACCTAATTTAGAAGTTGAACCATTTCACAAGGACTCTAAAAGATGAAAACCTCATTCTTTTGTTTGGATTGCATAATTTAATTAAGAGAAGAATTTGTATTTCAATGGTCGATATATTCGATCAAGTTGAATTTTTGGGATTCACCGGTTTTCTATTGACTTTCTTGAAATCTTCGATCCTTGTTAATTTTTTGGTGGAAAAACCACTAATCTAAAGGTGCTCATACTATCAAACTAGAAGAAGATGTCGACTGCCTCGATCACCAAACCAATCTCATAAAACGCCAGACATTTCGTCTTCCGTCAACCGTGTTCACCTACATCTAAATGTCTATTTTTTCCCAGAAAAGAGGAGGTAAATAAGAATTAGATCCATATGATTACAAGCATAAATATTTAATTAGGAATTCACACACAAAAAAAGGAACCTATTATATCATACATTTTCCATCATACATTTTCCTAAGGGCATCAAGCTCAACCCGAGCGATTTGATAGATGAACGCAGTGTACCGGCCAAGCTCCCGTGGAAACGCCATCGTTCCGACGAACTACTCTCGAACAACTTCTCTAATTGTTTCTTGAATGACTAAATAACATCTAACTGTTTCAGTCCACTGCTTCACTCGCTTCAGCATCAAGCCTCTCTTCTTTTGGCAGGATCTAGCTTATTGGCGAGCCGTCGTCTATCCAGTCACTACTAGGATTCCGCTAACTTTGTCTTATTTCCGTCACAATTGAGGAAAAACCATGGGTTCCAGAGCGGTTTTCCCTTTTCTTGCGATCGCAACAATTTCTTAGAATCTCTATATCTCAATCAACTCGTATATATTCATTGAATAAAATATTCGTCACATGAGATGGTAGGTGCGACCCCAGAAAGTTATTTCCCGACGCAGCATGTTGCGGCTTGCACGGCCTTGTAGTAAATTCGTAGACGACCCGAATCTCGATGCTCATCGACAGCGAGATTAATGTGCCGCCGCCGCGATTTCTCCTTTTATTTGAATTGAGTCCGTCGCCGGCGATTTGCGTATTAGTTAATGATTAGAGGTATGGCTTGCCTAAATCAGCGGCGACGGCGAGGTTAATTTGCGCACAAGTTTCGCGGGCCATCATGTAGCGATGATTAGTTAAATTCTGCTTTGTTGATGGAAAGCCATCGATCATGGCAGGGGCTCCCCCATTTTCTATGCCGATCCTTGGGTATTTTATTGGGCTCCCGCCTAATATTCGCATTTATTCACATCGGGTGGTTTTCTTAAGGGGGAACAAGTGGGTCTTCCGCCAGCACACCCCGGGTCGCCCCTTTTGGGGTTTTCCCCGGTTTCGGGTGGGGCCCGGCCCGGCCCAATGAAATCGCGGATCTCCGGAGTTCCGACGGGGCAACTACCGGGAAGGCCAGTTGGGTTTCTGTTTTGCTTGCGGGGCAATTCGGTAATTTTAGCGCGGGGGAGAAGAGAGAGAAAGGGGAACCGCCCTTATCCACACACACGCACCCAAACCCCCACTCTCTCTCTCTCTGTAACCCCCAAACCCAACCCTTTATTAAAGGATGCCCACCGCCCTTTTTCAAACCCAAAACAACGAACTCATCTCCTCTCTTTCTGCCCTAAAGCAATATCACATCAAGCCAATCCCAAGAACACAGAGACAGGAAGAGGGAGGGGGAGTGGAGAATTTACGGAGATAGACAGATCCGCAGCCACCTCTCAAGACCCATCTTCGATGGCGACGGGCAAGAGCTACTTCGGGAACCGAGCGAGCTACCGCTTCTTCTCCAACGACTCGGCCCCCGCCGCCCACGACTCGGCCGCATTCGAGCTCGACGAGTCGGACGTCATCTACGGCTCGCCGGAGCGCCGCAGGCCCGTCCAGACCACCTCCGCCGCCTCCCGCGCCTCGGCCAAGAAGTCGGCCTCCCCCGCCGCGGCCAGGCGCTCCGACCGGGACGACCGGCGCGGCTCGGCGCCGTCGTCGCTGCCGGTCAACATCCCGGACTGGTCGAAGATCCTGAGGGGCGAGTACCGGGAGAACCGCCGTCGGGACGGCTTCGACAACGGCTGCTACTCCGACGACGAGGACGCGTGCGGGGGCGGGGAGGACGGCGATCGGGTGCCGCCGCACGAGTTCCTGGCGAGGCAGATGGCGAGGACGAGGATCGCGTCGTCGGTGCACGAAGGGATCGGGAGGACTCTGAAGGGTCGGGATCTGAGCAGGGTCCGGGACGCAATTTGGGAAAAGACGGGTTTCGAGGACTGAGAGAGACGGAGGAGACGACCCCCCCCCCCCCCCCCCCCCCCCCGGGGTTGCGAGTTTTCGCCGTTTTCTGAGTAACCGCGGAGGAATAAATTACAGAATATTCGTTTTAGGTAAAAAAATGAAGAGTTCTAATCATCGGATGGCGCCATTTTCTGTTTGTCTTTCTTGTTAACTTCTTCGAGGGGGTTTTCTCCTTTGAACCCCAAATTTTGGTTGTTCTTTTTTTTTCCTTTTCCTTTTTCCCTTCCTTTTTCTCCTTTTCGTAGTCTCGAGGAGGCTTTTTTTTTTCCTTTTTTTTTTGGTACTGGGATGAAATTTCTGTGTGGTTTCCCCTCTCCATCCATCGTCCCCATTCATTAATACGCTTCTTTTTTTCTGCGCGATTCTTGACCGACTGCGGAACTCCATTGTTGATCTTTGTACGTGGGAACACGACAGAGGTGTGAACGAGATCTCGATCGCGAGGCCCTTTGGAAATCGGTGGCTTTAGCGCGTGTCACAGTAGTGTGAACTCGCGGCGGCATGCGTCTCCGATTGACCTGATCATGGGTTTAACCTTTTTCCTCTCTCCTTGCCTTCTCGGGGGCTTCGCGGAAACTCGTCTTTTGCACGCGACTTTGAATTGAAAAGTGAAAAGCGTAGAAATATTTATTGTACATAGATTAGAAGGGAGGCTTTGAAAAAGCATTATGCCTCGCATGCACGCGCATGGGAGTGGTAAAATCGATTCCCAACGAACTTGAATTGAGCGTGAGTGCGTGCGATCTGTGCACACGAATGTATCGATTAAAGACGCAATCAGACTATGCATAGTCTGTCAATGATCGTGATGTTCTCGCGACGGCTAGACTCAGAACATTCAACATTTTGGAAATAAACAGTCTCAACGGTAGAGTTTGTAACTGCCGAATTCAGATTATTTAAGTTGATGTTAAATTCCCAAACGTCTGAATGGTTATAAAAAAGTCTCTTCACGTTATTTTAACTTCTTTCATTCATTTTACCCGAACTTGCATACTGTTTTACATCTTTTTCGAAAGGATTGCACATATTTTAGTTTTGAGAGAGTGTTCAGTATAGTTCGTTGTTCAAGTTCACTGAAAAGTCTCGAAATTCTATTCTTCGTTGCTGTCAATCGTTGTACAAACGTCCACGCAACCTCACATGTACTAAAGAGATCTTCATTGTGTACTGAACTTGACGAATCTATTTTAAGGAAAATCGTGACTAGCACATATCTCGATTTTACATATTATATGTCTTGAGTTTGTAATTGAATCGTTATATTTAAATCCATTTGAATCGCATATGTTCAACAAATTCGAGCATATCCTCTAACACGCGGTTCTCAAGGGCGCACGAGAGAGGGATGGATTCGTTCGAACGGGAAGATCGCCCGGCGCTCGTCCAGCGAAGAGACTTCATCGTCGAGCGATGAGGGCTTCGTTTCTTTTTCCTTCTTCTGGGGTTGGAGACTCAATGCCGTGAATGGGAGGGCAACATGGTCATTAAATGAAAATGCTTTTAGGGGAAAGTGACTGGACGGTGGCGGACGGCAGAGGAGCTACCTCCTGAGTAAAAGTACAATAATGGAGCGCTGGAGCAGCTGCAACAGCTAGGACCGGAGGAGGAAGGTGGACCGTTGGATCAGCCCCTGCAGCCTCCCCCTTCCCCTTCCCCTTCCCCGAGCCCCGGGGAGGGGACGTTCGTCGTTTTGCGGAGCGCAGGAGTGTCGTTTTGCGGCTTCTTTGTCGTGGGCGGGAGGATTTTATTGCGCAGCGCAGTTGCAGTACTATGTATTTTGTCCGACGGTGGACCACGGGCGGTTGTCGTACACGCACGCACTCCGTCGACGGATTTTGTTACGGATGAAAAAATATCACGAAGTGTACGCTCGTCCCGTCCACGGCCAGTCCTTTGAATCCACCTAGCCAAACACCACAGAATGCTAATTTCACGGTACCTTTTGACTTGAATTCGAATTTCAAAACCTCGAGCCTTTAATAGGAATATCGGAGATATCTCGACATCTTCGAAAGACATTCGGGATATTTCTTTTGATTTTCTCTATTTTGATCATGCATGTCCAATTTTATTTCCTTAGATAGTCACGTAATAAGATCAGTAAATAGGTGGTCGATCTCTACTTTTTAGGAAAAACTCTCAATTCTATTTTCTTCCCCGTCTTCAACTTGTATCAAAGCATCTGAGTGCAACGAAAGCGTTGGCTTTCTTTAGATGCCTGCTGCATATGCTAATTGCTCAATAACTATCTCCCTAAAACGCTTCATGCTGCAACACTAATCATGTAGACTGCATCGCTAATTTACTATTGGCATCTTGTTGTTTCAAGAAGCCACACCGCTAGCACGCTCATCGTCCCCCCATACCAGCCAAATTTGGAAATTTTACTACCAAGAACTACCAAACTCGCCTCATGCGCTACGTTACCTCACATCCACCAAGCCAAAAAAACAACATCGAATGCTAATTTCATGGAGAAACTATTCTCGTGGCGCCTTTTGACTTTGAATTCAAATTTCAAAACCGCAAGCCTTGAATGGGAAATATCAAAAGATATATGGGCATCTTTAAAAGGTATTCGTGACATTTCTTTTGATTTTCTCTATTTCGATAACGGACGTCCCATTTGGTTTCCTTAAATAGTAATGTAATAAAATCAATAAATAGGCGGTCAATCTCTACTCTCTTTTTTTCTCCAATTCAATTTGCTTCCCTATCTTCAACTGTTCTGATGGTTCACGTCCATCATAATGGCTCAAGGGCTTTCTTCTTTTTTCTTGCACTACACATTTTTGTCACGACCCATCGGGACCGTAGCGATTAAATGATGACGTGCGTTGTGTTTGTCACGACTCCATCATCAGAGCTGGGCTCCATTTTCTGTACCGCGCACGAAATTTTGCCCAAGCCCAACATGACGGCGGGCCGGCTCGTTCGTTTGGGCCCAACCCAGCCTTCTCGAGGGCTCGACCTTTGCTCCGAGGCTCGACCTCACGAAAGGGAAAGCCACATCTACTATCGATGTTTGTGCGTGGTGGTGATGATTCGGCTTCTTGCCGCAATTGCCGTTCGCAGCAATGATCTACCTTGGCATTATCACGATAGATAATCTATGGTTTAGCTCACGAGACCGATCGATCTCCGTCGTTCGAAAACGATGCGATGCACCGCTCTCGGGGTCGCATCTCGCCGTCCGTGTAGTCCCGGCGAGCCCTTAGTCTGTCTCCCTTCACGTCTGTTGGAAGTTTCTTAGCTTCGTTCCCACTTCATGTTCCGCAAATGACGTGATTTCAGCCGATGACGTGGTGGGTGACGGTCCAGTTCGAGAATTTTCCTCGTTAAGGCGGGCTGTCTTTTTGCTCCGGGCCCCACCGAGTAGTGACAGTAGGACCCGATTAAGAAAACCTCAATCGATTCCGGATGCTAGCGCCCTAGTCACATAACTCCAAATAGAGGGAAAGCGTGGGCAACCGGATGGGCCCAGAATCTCCGGTCCGATCTATATTTTGGACTTCTCCATTTGGGCTCTTCCCGTAGTCTCGTTCTCGCCTCCGCAACTCGACCCGGAAACCCGGATCCATGACCCGAAAACGCTTGTCGGGTCCTCCCCCCAACAACTGGTCTTCGCTTCGCCTTGCCAGGTTTCAGTTTGCAGAGGACAACGAGCCAAAAGGAGGGAGAGACTGGTAGGCGGAGAAGAACCCCCCCAAAAGGGCACAGTTTCCTCATCAAATGACCACGAAACCCTACCATCTCCCTCTCTTCTCGCGATCGCTTACATCAGAAATCGAAATTGGAGGCCAGGGTACAGATATTCCTCGAAATATCTCCTGAAGTAAGAGAGGTCCACTCTACTTCCTGCCCATGTCCTCCTCCGACGATGATTCCGCTTCCTCCGGTGAGAATTCGGGGCCCGTTCTCGGTTTCAAGCCGATCGAGGACGGATTCTCGCAGCTCCGCGTGAATGACCTCGCCAATGGCTCGGTGAACGGCGGCGTGGCCGAGGGCTCTGGCGACATGCAGGCGATTGCTGCGGAGGCTGGGGGCTCGGGGAGCGCGAGAGCGGGACGGACAGAGATTGAGGAGATCGGGGAGTCGAGGGTCGTGTGGAGGAGCAATTCGGAGGGGGAAGTGGAGGCGCAGGCGAGCCCGAGCAGCAGCGGTTATGCGGGCGAGAGGGGGAGTAGCAGCGGCGGGAGTGGGATTGGAGAAGAGGAGGATGAGATTGAGGAAGTGAGGAGTGACGCCGTCTCGGATTCGCAGGCCGCTTGGATGCCTGGAAAACGGCACGTTGATGAGGTATCGTAAGTGTGGAAACTTTAGACTTTCAATTGGGCTGTGCATGTTGCGTGAGTGCGTGTTTTTTCTGCTTCATTTCTCGTTCTCTTTCCGTTTAAGTACTGCACTGCTGAATTTGAGGGGATCGCGAGATAAAAGATCCTGTGAGTAGCTCTTCGACATCCTCCATTACGGCAGTAAATTTGCTCATAAGGATTTCGAGATATGGCATTGATCTAGAACCTGTAAACTACCGCAGTGGTTCTAGTTCAATTGATGCTTTGGTTTGGGAGGTGTAGATAATTGCATTCATTGGCTTTCACTAGTCTCAGTTAAGAAAAAAATTATCTGCTACGAAGCATTGACAAAGTAAACAACATTATTAGTTTGGACAATTTCGAGCGCTGCCAGTAGATATTCCTGTTCCTCATACTCAGAACGGGTATCACTTTGATTACGCTTCTATAAAGAACCAGTTGCTCTTGCGTGCTTACTTAACAAGTCGTTTTACCGGTCAAAATTTTAGATGGGCCTATGTTGTAAATCAAGTCCAAAGAAAAAGGAGGTGGATAAGAGAAAGGTTCACTATGTCTTTTGTTTAACATACCTACAGCCCATAATTCAACTTTAGAAGGAATGAAGATGCAAAAGATGTGCAGTAATTGAGCCTCGTTCTCTTTCCTAATATTAACCAGCATAAATTATGCCAATTATTGAATATGTTTTGGCAAAAAAAAGGGAAGGATGTAGTTTGGGCTTTGACTTGTAGCATGCCTTTCGAGATATTGCACATGAAGAGGTGTTGTGTGGGGGGCTTTTACTTTTATCCCCACCTTTTGATAATTGATTCGATTAGCTGAGCAATAAACCAGAGGGTAAACTATATAGATTGTTGCTGAAGTTTAGTGGATTCTTCAATAAGATGATTTTATAGATCACTTAAGGTGTTAAGTTTTCATTTCTTAGAGAGCCTTGAATGAGGCAATTCATATTAATTTATAATGGAACTGCTTTTTGTTTGGGTTCTTACTGGGAAGACATCAATCAAAATGGGATGAGTTCTCTCTCTTATGTGCAATTTCATGAAAGCAGCATTTGGCGCACTTTGACCAGGATTTGGCCAGGTTTTTGTATGGTGGACCCCTGGGCATTTTTCTGAACACTACCATTGTCCCTAAGTTGCCACCTGGGCATTTCTACACAGCTAACACTTCAGCATTTCGTCAGAATTGGCCTAATTTTGGTCAAAATGTATCAATTACTAGGAATATGGAAGATCAGTGAATTGGGTAATGGAATTTAATTTCTGGATTGCAAAACATACTGTAATCAGTGGCAGCCGGTAGAACTTACTTGGCTATCATAAGTCAATCAGAAAGAGTCAAGTCCATAGTTTTTAAATAGTATAGTTATTTCGAAATGATGATTGTTCATGTTTTAAAGTGTGAATTGTGGACTACCAAAAGGAGGGTAAAGATCAAGAGAGGTTTTATTCATGGATAATAAATAAGGAAAAGGGCAATAAGGGCATTGAAGGGATTGCCTAATGGCTGTAAGTCATGCTACTTGGATGAAGCCAGCAAAGTTGAAATTGTCTATCAAAAAGAAAAGAAATGACATTGAAGTTGCCATTTTCAATTTGAATAGCTTGGTTGCTCTATTAATCGTTAGCTTGCCTGCTTTAAAAAATCCTGATTGATTTCTGAATGAAGTGCAGGATGATGCTTCAATTTCATGGAGGAAAAGGAAGAAGCACTTTTTCATTTTGAGTCACTCTGGCAAACCAATATATTCCAGGTTTCACTTTTTGGTTCTATTATGGTTGGTCATTCTTTGTTTTCCAATGGAAGAAGAATATAAGCTTATCTCAACAATTTTCCAGATATGGAGATGAACACAAGCTTGCTGGGTTTTCTGCAACATTACAAGCCATCATTTCTTTTGTCGAGAATGGGTTAGGCTTCTCAGCTGTCAACCAAACATGTTTATTAATTTAATACTGGCATTTTTTTTGCTTCGTTGTTGTTTGACGCTATAGAGGATATTGATTATTGCTCTTCATAAATGTCTTTGCAGCGGAGATCGTGTCAAATTGGTCAGAGCAGGAAAACATCAGGTGATTTAACCGGTGTTTATTCATCAATAGTCCTCTCTTTCTAATGTGAAATTTCCCCAGCCGTCAAATGTTGGACTCAGCTAGAACTTCTCCATCTCACCTTGGATGGTGTTGTAGTACCTTGTCTCAGAAGAAACACGGAGGAGCTTCTATAGTGATTTCATGGCGTCTGCTTATATTTGAAGTTTACTGCCCATGTGAATGTGATTACTGAACTTTGGGATGCTTGTGCTTATTGAAAAGCACTTTTGCTATGTCATATGTGGTGGAGGTAAATACATCCCCTTTTCTGCATCCACCGAAAAAGGGATAAAGAAGAAGGAAAGGGAAATATAACTTAACTAGTAGAAGTCTTCTTTTTAATGTACTAATAATGTTTTAAGTCAAGTTTTCTTAATTTCGATGATACTACAAAAGCCGTCACCTCGTAGTGTTCTCTAATGGTCCCGTGTGTGAAGTCATAGACTTGTGCGGGATTTTCTTACCAATGAAATTGTGGATGCTTGGCTGGCAATATCTCAAAGAGTCATTCTCTGGTTGATTAGAGCTAGCTTTTTTCGTATTTCAGGTAGTTTTTCTTGTTAAAGGACCGATTTACTTGGTCTGCATCAGCTGCACTGAAGAACCTTACGAGTCACTAAGAGGACAGTTGGAACTTATCTATGGTCAGGTAGTATATTTAACTCCTCTCCCTTCTTCAGATTTCTAGTATTCCTGAACTTGTTATTTCACCATTTTTTAATATACTCTTGGATTTGGTGTTAGAATTTAGTACTGATTGCAGGTGTCTTTATGAAGGTTTTGCACTCATTGTTTAGATGAATGTAATTTGATACAGATGATACTGATATTAACCAAGTCAGTGAATAGATGCTTTGAGAAGAACCCGAAGTTTGATATGACACCTTTGCTGGGAGGAACAGATGTTGTCTTCTCTTCCCTCATCCATTCCTTCAGTTGGTTCGTTGTTCTTCACCCTTCTTAATTTTCTCTTATTCTTTATGAAGTCACATGCTGTTCCTGTTATCTGTCCATGGCAGTTTCTGATATCGGTTTTATTAGATTATCATGTTTGCTATATGAAAAGCAATTTAGTCTATTTAGACGGTCAACGTAAATTATCCAAACAGAAGAGGAATTGGATTTTGCACTTTAAAGAAGAATGTTTAATTTGCAAAGGCAGAATCAATCCAATGGAGAAAATGTCTTTTGTCAAGATTAATCTTCTTTCAGACATGTTTGACTTTAGTTTGTTTTAGGCCTCCTTCAATATCTAACAAGCAGTCAAATAGCATATGCTGGATAATGTTATAGAATTTGACAATTTTCAACATTTTTTCTAGGAACCCAGCTACATTTCTCCATGCATACACTTGCCTTCCACTTGCATATGCAACTAGACAAGCAGCAGGGGCTGTACTGCAAGATATTGCTGATTCAGGAGTACTGTTTGCTATATTGATGTGTAAGCACAAGGTGGAGTCCTTGTCCTTCGGTGAATCTCTCATCATGCCTAACAGATTGGCTAGTTCATAGTCAAATTGTAGGTCGATAATTTGATAGGCAATACAAGAAGCTGATTGGAGGTCATACGCAGGTTGTCAGTCTTGTTGGTGCACAAAAGGCGTCCCTTCATCCTGATGACATGTTGCTCCTGGCAAATTTTGTTATGTCTTCAGAATCATTCAGGCAAGTAGAGCTGGCTTTCTGCGAGGCCTGTGGTCCATGAAAAACTGGGCCATCTTAATTCTTGGCCTTTTACTGCTCCCATTATATAAGGTTTTCCGGTAAAGTGTTTATTGGTGTCTACTTTCATTGTTGCTGGACTTTAAACGATGTACCCCAAACCTGCTTTTTGAGGAAGATTTGTACGGCATGTACCATCTCGATCCTTGGTGTTTACTGCTCCCATTATATAAGGTTTTCCAGGAGGATTGTTGGTGTCTACTTTGGTTGTTGCTGGACTTTAAATTATGTACCCCAACCTGCTTCTTGAGGAAGATGTATACAGTGTTTACCCATCACACATGCTTGAGCACAATAGTGCACTTTTTACTCTAATAGTGAATCGAGTCTGTTAAGCTAGTGACTCTTTAATGGCTAGGGGAGTTCTGATCGGTCTTGCTACTCAAGGTAAAGTTAATTAATGGAGTTAACTGTTTTTGAACTTATTGTATCTGTCTTGTCCAGCTGGATAGCTGATTTTTTTTTATTACTTGCTCCCTAATTAGATATGACTGAGATAGTTTCAGAATCCCTTATGTCATTCTTGATCTAATGATTCCAAGTAGCATCTTCATCCTGAGCTGTAGCACTACATGACTCTCTGTTCCAATCCTTCTGTCATGG
The DNA here is from genome assembly GCA_030064385.1 of Melaleuca quinquenervia. Classification (NCBI taxonomy): domain Eukaryota; kingdom Viridiplantae; phylum Streptophyta; class Magnoliopsida; order Myrtales; family Myrtaceae; genus Melaleuca; species Melaleuca quinquenervia. The sequence continues at coordinate 25,437,202 of CM057719.1, read as the reverse complement.
GGAGGATCTGATTTGCAAATAAAATTTTATCTAATTCCTGCATTCCTTGTCCTTTTTTTCTTGTTTTGATCTGTTCTGTGGATATTATTGAGGTCATTTTCTCACCTTTGGTTCTACCCTGTATGCAGGACATCTGAAAATTTCTCACCAATTTGCTTGCCGAGATATAATCCTATGGCATTTTTATATGCTTATGTCCATTATCTTGATGTGAGTGGTGCTTAATACTTGTCCTTGCCCCTTTGATCTGGGCACCAGTAAATTGCACGCTATAATTTTGTTCTTGGGCAGGTTGAGACCTACTTGATGTTGCTGACAACTAGTTCAGATGCCTTCTACCACCTAAAAGATTGCCGGTACTATTTTCTTTCATGAATTTGAATTTGAAGCATCATCCCATCATCTTCAGTTAGATTGATCACATGCTTGATGCTAGTGGCTTGTGGCTTGGAACTAGTAACATCATCACGTATCGGCTTTTGTTTCTGCCCAATATACAATCTGTGCTTACCTTAGCCAGGAGCAGCTTCCGAATGTGGTCCTTGTTAAAAATGTAGTTGACTTTGTAGGATGCGGATAGAGACAGTCCTGTTGAAATCAAATGTTCTAAGTGAAGTCCAGAGATCCATCCTAGATGGTGGGATGCGGGTTGAAGACTTGCCTATCGATCCATTACCACGATCTCAATCTTTACTTCCCCGGTTAGGTCAAAGTAGGCCAATTACAGATTCTCAGGAAAGTTTGAAGGAGGCTTATGCAGGCATTGGTGGTCCTGCTGGGCTTTGGCATTTCATATATCGCAGCATATACTTGGACCAATATGTAGCTTCAGAATTTTCACCACCCTTCAACACTCTCCGACAACAGAAGAGGTAATATCTGGAGTCATGAAACAACTTTTAGATACTTTTTCCCCTTTTGAACTTGTGTTTTTCATATTCTCTTTATCGGAATTAAGGAGTATGATTATTTTCAGGTTATATAGGGCTTACCAGAAAATGTATGCTTCAATGCATGATAAAGGAATTGGACCCCACAAAACTCAGTTCAGGAGGGATGAACACTATGGTAAGTAACCTCGTAATGCTAGTCCTTCATCTATCTATATGTAGAGGATAATCAGATGCGTCCAATAAATGGTCATGAAATTGTTATAGGAGCTGACTTCAGTGATTTATAGTAAGATGAATCTTTTAGATATTGCACTTGATTTGAGCTTCCGTTAGCATGCTTTCGTGCTGAATGAGTCTACATCCTTTTTCTTGCAGTCTTACTCTGCTGGGTCACACAGGATTTTGAACTTTATGCAGCGTTTGATCCACTTGCAGACAAGGTTTGGTTTTGCTGTTATTTTATTTCTTCTTCAGATGTCTAGGGATTTCTGCACCTCCATTAACCAGACTTTAGGGTCATTGTTGATCAAATCGGCGATGATCTTCTTTCTGAAACTTATGGGGGCTTTTTTGATAAGATGACTTAAGCACACATGATCATCTTGTAGACTGTGTGTGTGTGTGAGAGATAGAGACGCGCACACATGCGCATTTATTTGACTCAAATGGACGTGCTTAGTTGCGTATTTTTGCTCCTGCCCACATAGGATCTTCTCATTGAATTTGACTGAGTTTTAAATTTTGTAGGCATCGGCCATAAAGACTTGCAATCGTGTGTGTCAATGGGTGAAAGATGTGGAGAACGAGATCTTTTTGCTGGGAGCTAGCCCTTTCTCGTGGTGATGTATCACCTGCTATGTAACACTGCATGTAGAGGTTTTTTTTTGTCTTATTTTTTTCACCATTTTTCCTCTTAAGTTTCTACGTGATTTGACGAGATCCCACAATTTTTTCCCCTCGGGGGAGCAATACTCCTTTGTACCCTCCCTTCTTTGCCTCTTCCTCTTTTTTCTCTTAGACATAGAAAATAACGTCCAGGGAAAATAGGCCGAGAGTGTCCACAATTTTTGTAAGGTTCGTTTCTACAGAAGTGAACGTTTTGGTTCTATAGCTGTCGATACCGATATGCACATTGTCCTTTTGAGCTCCTGGAGTTCTTGAAGTTGCTCCTTGTGTGAGTTCTCCACGCCCAATACGTCGACGGCTACGCTCTGCTCCTCAGTATGATGTAATGGCTTATGATAAAGCTCCCGACTTTATGGATACTGATTACTTCTTCTACAAAACCCAGTTCATCACGCGAGAAATCTTCTGTGGCATATGGTCAGAAGGGGGCCATAGGGAAGTAAAGCCTTCGTGATTTTTCATTTTGGCAGTCGTTTGCTCTTAGTCTTGAGAACTAATTTTGCAGCGAAAGCAGGAATTGTCGAAAATTTTGAATACGACAGTGTCAAACATGTAGCAGGCTAACCTCGTTTCTATTTGAGGGTCCGATCGGTATTCGGTAATTTGAATAGTTTGATCCAAACAGGGGACACAAAAGAAAAAAAAAGGCAACTGGGTTTTTTTTTCTAAGTTTTTGGGGGGTTTATTGGGATTAATAACCATATTCTTTCATTATCCTTTTTCCACCTTCAAATGACCGGGCAAGTTCAATTACTCCACTGGCCGCACCGAGTGGGCTCGCTTTCATGAGGGGTTCCGAACCATTTATTATGCATTGAATTGATTGAACCTCGATTTCTTTTATGACCGTTTTTCATTTATATGCTTGAAAAAGAAAATAGATATAATAACACAAATAATTTTCTGAACTTTGATTCAATATGTAATATTATATTTAAATTTATCATGTGTATGGTACTTAAACTTTTAATCCAATCGCAATGTCATTTTTAAGTTTTTAATCTATTCAATATGATTCCTAAACTATTTGTAAATGTTATAAATATGTTTAAAAGTTTAGAGATCACATTAAATATTGAATCAATATTCAATGATGATATTACACATTTAATCAAAATTCAAAGACAACGTTATATATTTGATAAAAATTTGTAAATCATTTGTGTCATTTTTTCGGGCAAATTTGTGACATCTTTATAAGAACCTAATTTTTTTAAATATAAATTTGAAAATTCGAGGCTTTCGATCCTAAACAAAATTTCCATTTCGATAACTTCCAATTTAAAAATATAAAAAAATTTGGAAGAAGAAAAAACCAAAAAGAGTATCGGAAATGTGACCCTTGAGTGGGAATTTCCATCAACTCTCAACTGGTCAATGCTTTCACCGATTTCGGAGTATTTTCTAAAGGGGAAAAAAAGCTTTGTTTCCCACTCAACCTTGTCCCCGGCATTAAAGTCCCGTCCTAATGACGACTTAGCCCTCGCAAGGATAAGACGTTTCCCCCCCCACCCCCCACCGAGCGCCAATGACCCCCGGGGCCGTTTTCGTAATTTGAGGCCTCCGTGGTGGAGAATCCGCGGTGCTTTGAGTTGGGTATTATCATTAGGTGTGAGGGGAAGGAAGGGGGGTGAATAAAAAGAGTGCGCGTGGCGGCCACCACATCTGCATTAACCCCCCCGGAGAAAGTCATTATCCCGGTCGCCACCGTCGGAACTCGCCGGCTCGAGTTACGGACCCCGGCCTGGAGCGTCCGGCCCGTCTGTCGAGCCGTCGCGGTCCTCTCTCTTCCCGTTGTGATTAATCGTGACGGAACGTATCCACGACAGTCGAAACCGATTCGGACCCGCGGTACCGGTTCTTCTCCCTTGAATTTCGATGCCGAGTCTCGGCCGTTTCAACCTCGGGGAGGAGGCCGGGTCCTTATTCCGGGGGAAAACGGGTTTTTCGTGAACGATCCGGCTTTTTCGCGATTTTTATTTTTCCGTATGGTTGGTTGCACTAGTGATTGTAGCGGGCTTTGGATCAATCGTTATAATGGGGAAAAAGGATGTACTAAAGCACGACGGTGCAGGCTGTTTTTAAGACTGGCTTTGTGATCCGTGGAAGAATGCAGCCCGCGAGTTAGGTAATAAATTGAATGAGAACGAGGATCGAAGTCCTTTTCGTTAGGTCCGCACTGGGAATTTGACTTTTCTTTCGATCGTTGGACTAGCAATTACGCCAGACTTTAAGGGATATAACCTAAGATATACGCGAAAAATAGATAATTAAATAGTGAGGCCGATATTTGAAATTGCTAATATATAGTATATATTTATTGTCGCCTGAAAATTCCAGAGCTGAATACTAACAACATATCATATGGACGGAGGAGCCAAATTATTGATGTATAGTTTCGAAACATCTTGAGGAGAAGATGAAGAATGTCTGGAAAAGTTCGCATATTTAAAAATGTTGGACTGATAATGCCGCTCCCATACTGGCCCGTCGATCCTTATGCTCGGAGCATTTGGTATTATTTCGACTGTTAATGTTGAAAAGTTTATAAGCTCGCGACACATTCGGTTTTTATGAGCTTCGAAAGGTATTGAAATGCATAATTTTGAAAATTTGATTAGTTTGACCAAAGCGACCTCCTAAGGTTCTTAATCTCCCACGCGAAATGGCTGCGACTAACAGTTTAGTTAAAGGAACGACAGCGTTTGATCAAGGAAAATATTATTAAGAAAAAGAGAAACTAGGATAAAATAATGGGGACAATAAATGGGAATATAGGAAAAGGGAAAAGAAAAGGGATGGTGGGAAAATCCAATAGAAAGATCACGTCCATGCAAAAGCCTTAACGTTCAGTTGACTCCCCCACCCAAAAAAGCAACACAATTTACTCCTCCCTCTTTAATACCTCCACAACAACAAACCCCACTCCCTCTCTCTCTCCCCCCTCCCACTTTCTCTCTCTAGCACCACCCAGCCCTAACTACGGCGATCACTCCTCCGCCTCTCCGGCCACCCGCCCCGGGCGACGCCCCCGCCGGTCTCCCCTGCCCCCGCGGCCCGCCTTACGAACCCCGATCCCATCCCGCCCTCGCCTTCGTCCTCGCTTCCCCGTAGCATGCAGCCGCCGAGGGCGTAATCTCGCTTCCGTCAGCGAGCCCCGGGAGGGAGGAGGGAGGAGGAGCGAGGGAAATCGGAGCGGGCGAAATGTATAAGAACCAGCTGCAGGAGCTGGCGCAGAGGAGCTGCTTCAACTTGCCTTCCTACACTTGCATCCGGGAAGGCCCCGACCACGCGCCGCGCTTCAAGGCGACTGTTAACTTCAACGGCGAGGTCTTCGAGAGCCCTAACTACTGCTCCACCCTCCGCCAGGCAGAGCACTCCGCCGCCGAGGTCGCTCTCAACTCGCTTTCCTCTCGCGGACCTTCTCACTCTCTCGCTGCTCGAATCCTGGTGAGTTTCCGACCGCTCTCCTTTTTTGTGAAAACGCTGGAGCTTGAGTTTCTATTTCTCGACTTAATCACCTTGATCAGAGATTTTAGGGATCGGATTTTGTGATTGGTCGTGAATGTTGCGCATTTCGATGCTTTTGTCCCCCTGGTGCAGTTGGTTCACTGCCATTGTGTTTTGTAGCCGGTCGCTCTCGACCCTCTACTGAGCGTAGGATTCAATCCGCTTATCTCTTGTTCTGTCTGATTGCTATAGATTGCTGTCGCTAACTTTCATCCCATATTGGTTGTAGCTGTTGTCTGCGGTAGCTTCAATTCCCCTGTCGGTTCAGGCGTGCATAGGTCGAATAAGATCTGATATCCAGCGATGCGTGAGAGAGTTTCTGAATTATCGGCCATTTAGGGTGATCTTGGAAAAAAATGTAGTGACTCGTTAGCGAAAATGATAAAGGATGTCTAGCTGTAGTGTGTTAGCCCCGAAGTTACAGAAGCTTGTGTCTTCACTTCTAACTGAAATTAGTAGGGTCTTTGTCAGATGCTAATAGACTGTTACTTCCCATGATCAAGAGCTCTAGGATGTCACTGCTACGAGCAAATGAATGGAATTAATTTGTCACCTGGTTCATCTTGATGTAATCGTGAGAAGTAATCTTTGGCCATGGGCAGGGGAGCTTTACAATACCCAAGTAGCCTCAGGTTCTGGTTCATGCTTTACAGCCGTGGGGTTTCTGATTTGTGCAATTATAGCTGCAACGGTCTCCCTTCTCAGACATCCTAATTCAACAGTACTTTGAAGGTTTACTAAAAATAAAATCAAAGAATTTTACAAGCTCACGCTTGCGCTATGCGGCAATCTGTGCTAACATTATGATACTGTCTTTAGGAAGGCCTTTGTGTTTTAGAGCAGATGGACATCAGAAGATGACTTCCCTTTACGATTATAGGCAACCGTTTTATTGTTGCTTTAGTATGTATGATTGTATTGGATCATTCAATTTTCTGTATTTGCATGATTGCACGTAGTGTCAGTGTCCGTGGTTATTAATCTGTTGTGTTCATCTTGCCTTGACTCTACAGGTTTCTTGATCATGGTCTGGGCTTACTTGGTTTTGAAAGTGGCAATTATTTGAAATTTAATGCAATATGTTATTTTGTCTGTCAAGGTTGGTGTCTTGCTTTTGACAACTATTAAACTCCGTCACTCAAGTTTTTCTTTTGTTAGTGGCAATGGACTATAACTTCCAAAGCAATTGAAGATAGTCTTTATGCTGGAGCTGTAAAATACTTCATTGGATGGTTATGAGCTTTGACCGTTATATTTATGCCTTGATACTAGCAGCAATGTTAATGGGTGCTCCTAGACACTTTTCAACTACAATTAACATTCTAGGAAAATGTAAAGGCAGTTTTTGCGTATCCGATTCTCTTATAATCTCTATATTATCGACTTTGCACATTTGAAACATCATGAAAATAGAATGTTTCTTCATGTAGTTGTGCTTGACAAGTGCGTGGAGGTACAGTTAACAAATGCTTATGATGATCTTTCTTTGCTATCCAAGGGATGGAAGGAAAGACTTTTTTGGTGTCCCTCCAGTCAAGAATTGGACTGTCATAGTTGCTAGTCATTATTCGTGATCCATCATGCCCTCTGTTATTTGTCAGAGGAGATGATGGTATCCTAGGTGTAAAGGAACCACACAAATCAGCCTGATGTGAGGATGATAGAAAGTTATATTAGTTTATTCAGAGTGGCCTGTTACTTCTAGGTCAGACCAGGAGCATCTTGCGTCCAGCAATGTTCATTGAACCTTTCCCTTCTTACCATGGTCTTGCTCGCCGGACTAGGTTTTTTGTCTGTTAAATTTAGATTTGTTATGTCATGTTCTTTTTTCCACTTATCATGTGACAACTATTCTGCTTTCAGTAACAATTTCACTGCGATAAAATCTCCGCTTTGGCTGTTTGCTTTTGTTGTTAAAGTATTTCTCGCTTTGCCAACCATGTTAATTTATTGTTGCTAATTCTGATGGTATTAACTGTGTGGAATTGTCTATAAATGTGGTGTATAGGCTTTATGTTGAAATTGGGATTGCAGACCTGTTATATAGCGCTTGTGGTTGCTTCTGAACTGAAGCGGTAAATATGTGGCTGACTTTTGATACCATAGGAAAGCTTGGTTTTTTGCATATTGATTGCTGATGTGGTGTGTCTGCCTGCATATCTGTTGTATTCTCAAGAATTGGAGCTTGCTTTGAAGGGAAAATTGAATCAGGCAATGTTTGGTACTGAAACAAATGGTTGGCCCACATATCTTTTGGTGTCACGCCACAATGCCTCCTGCCCAAAGCTGAAAAAATTTATTGCTTGGTTTAGCTTTTCTTGTTCTTTACTAATCTTGCTCCATCTCCACTGACTTCAGGATGAGACAGGGATCTACAAGAACCTCTTGCAGGAGATCTCACAGAGAGTTGGAGCTCCGTTGCCTCAATATACGACTTTCAGATCTGGGCTTGGTCACCAGCCTGTTTTCACAGGGACAGTAGAATTAGCTGGGATCATTTTCACTGGCGAGCCTGCCAAGAATAAGAAACAAGCAGAAAAGAATGCTGCTATGGCAGCATGGTCATCTCTAAAACAATGTGAGTTTTGTCTGTGTTTGATCAAAATCAACCCGAAAGAAAATTTGAGGAGTGGCCCCTCCTCTAAGTGAAAAGGCTATGGCATTTATCTTCAGTGTTCCCTCCATACTCCCCCCTTCACCTATCTGAACTCTTTATGACAGAATGAATAATTGAAGAAAAGTAGGACAATTGGTCCGGGCTATTGGGTCTATGATGACTTGTTGGATTCTGTTTAGCATAAGTGTATCTTATTTCATATTAGCCAGAGATATGCAAAGCTAGAACTGGTCGATGCATCTTGATATAACATCACGTGGGACTCGAAATGTTCTTGTGTGGTGACACATTCTTTTCTGACAGTGGCAAAGGAATCGGCAAGCTCGCCTGAAGCAGAGAACAATGATGAGCTCGAACAGATAACTGTAGCACGAGCCTTACGAGATTATCGTTTGAAGGAGAAGATAGCACTGGGCAACTCTCCTGGTGGCTCCATACCATTTCCAAGGAAGTTCATAAGTCACATCGCTAGACCAACCAGCCCGCAGCCGCAACCAGCAAGCACATCGAAGATCCTGCCTTTGATTTGCCCAAAGACGATGGTTCCTCGTGCTAGACCATCATCACCAGCAAAAGACAATCTCGTGACGCCACGATATTCTCCATCTATGGAATGCCATGGGAACCGGCCTCAGAAGTTCCCTGCAGCAGGAGCGTCTCCTTATGTACCGATCAACCAATTTAGACCATCTTGCAGAGGCATTGCACCGCCTGTGACAATAAGAACTGCCATGCCTGTGTACTCTGCTCCGCCTCATCCCCCACCTGCCAGGATCTGCACTTCAGTAATGCAGGCCCCACCAGTGCGGGTTGCCCCTCCCGTGTCTATTAGGCAAGCTGTGCCAGTGTTTGCTGCTCCACCAGCTAGGAAGGAAGATGTATGCGCAGTTCAAAAAGAGGAACCTCCGGCCTTTGTTCCTTCTGCCGCACAACATCAGTCTGTGCCGGATGAAGGAGTCAAGAATCCCGAGAGAAACACCCTGCATGAAGAATCGGCGGTAGTACAGAGCATAGATAAACTTAAAATATAATGGCGGTTTTGGAAAGTGCGAGTCTAGGAAATAGCATTATGGCTTTGGACAGTCTTAGGTTTGGTTTATGTCTTCTGTTCTCTTCTTATAATAGTGCCCCTGCTTCCACCTTCTTCCCTTCTCTCAGTATTTTTTCCTACCTAGTCCCTTGTTAAGAGCTGCGGTCTGTGAAAGCTATTAACTTCGGTTTGTAATTTGACTTTGGTCGGCACATCTTTGCTACTCGTGATGAGTTGATGAAATGTGCATTCCTGTCTTCACCGTGGTTCTCGGGCTAACAATGCATGGGTTATTGGCTGGCACGCCAGGGGGAAGAGCCGAGCTCCCCTCGGTTAGCACATTGTCGGGCGCCGGCACTATCAGTCTCTTCTGCACTGTGCCATGTTGTCCAGTCATGGTTCCTCATTCCTCTAGGTCCTAATGATGAAATGTTGCTTTAAAAGGGGAGTCGTAGATGTCGGGAAAACAATAGGTTGGGGATTTTGGTTTGATCATCGCATTACCAAATAAGAATCTATCGTCTTTGTTAAGGGATGGCGACGACCTATGCTCCCCGCTTAGTGATACGACCCAGTTTTATGGTAAAGAGTCGAAAACTAATCCGAGAAGTCTTGCTCGGCGCTGTACTTCGTTAGCGCTACACAGCCTAAGCCACGTTCTCTTTTTCGGCCCGTTGATTGGGTTCTCACTCTACCGTTAGAGCCATTCCCACTCTCCGAATTGTACCCTTTTCTTTTCTCCTCCTTTGAGCAATGGTATCCGCTCCCTGGCCGAATTCACTGGTTCCTTCGCTTGAGGCCGCTTGTTTTCTTCAATTAAATCCTCAAGGCACCTAATGAATAATATTTGCCCGACACGTGCCGTTGTTCACTGGTTTAAAACGACCTGACATGTGCCGTGTTCTTACAATGCGCTCGTCCCGCTTTCCATGAATGTCCCCGACCAAGAATTGAGAAGCCGCGGCACTTACCAACTTGCTGGATGTGTAATGTGCAAATTGTCCTTTCCATTCATTTATTTCCCCAAGATCATCCACGCACGCATGCATATCGTTTAGTCCTTCCTTTCCATCTTTGGCTTTCTCACCGAGCTGAATCGAAGCCATTCTTTTTGTCCTCACCTCTCTTTCTTCTTGGCCTGAAATATATGCACACGCACGGTAGTCCAGATCCAAAGCGTGGCCCGAACCAAATGCACCGAAGTAATGATGCCAAATTGCTGCCATGCTTTTCCCATGAATGTCGGAATTAATGCATCCAAACCAGTGAACCATGACATGTTCCAGGCTTGCTGAATGCTCGAAGCGTGCAAATGTCGTCCTTTCCCATGTATTAACTCTCCTTCCCTGCACAATCATTCCCGCTCACATGCACACGAATTTTTCCTAATCAGGCCCAGACCCACTTTTAGCTGGGCACCTCAATTAGGATTACCTAATCATTAAACTGACAAATGCGCAACATTGCATGTTCCCGATCTGCGTGTTTAATCCCTCATTTTTCATGGGTCGATCCTCTTTTTTTCCCCCTATCTACCGAGGGAGTGTTGAGGAGTTTGTCGTTGCCCAGAACAAAACAGAGTGGCGAAATTTTCACGATCGCCAGGTGAAAAAAGGAAACCAGAAGGAAAAGGACAGTGAGAAAGAAAAGGAGAGCAGCAAAAGTCAATGCGTTCCGTCGTGCAGGTAGTATACAATCATTCTGCTTCATTAGTCCATGACACAATGATCGTCCCTGAACCAACGTCGCGGCACGTCCTGTCAATTTATTTTTCTTTTCATGTTCACCTTTGCCATTGCCCTTTTCTCTTTCTTTGGGAAAGCTTCTGCAATTATCTTGATGCAGCTTACGGGCGGGCGGGCAGCATGCGAAAATGGGTCAACTTTCTGTTAGCGTTGCTTCAGTTTTAACCGGGCAGCACGGACTTATGGGATGCTTTGGTTGGTAATCCATTATGTCCTCCCAGTGCATAATCAGCCGTTCTTGATCACTGCTTCGATCCAAATCCACCAAGTTGTCACCCAAGGCCAATGTGTCTCGCGCCCATTAGACCATCTTTTGTTAGACCAATGGATGAAAAGGGTCATCATTGAGTGCTCTGGATCTTCGCCTTAACGCCAGATGACATTTTGTTTCCGTGGATATATCGCATGACATCGACTTGTAGAATGTTAAGCCGGTTAAAAATAAGCTGGCGCCGGCTACGATGGAGAGACCATCTGCACTTGCAGATAACCGAGCAGATCCGAGGCCGCGACAAGCGAAGGAGGATGACGCTACTCCTGAAGATGATCGGTCGCGACTGTTTTTGGGGATGAAGATCGGCTGGGCGAAAAACAAAGGACTTGGAAATGAATTGCGGCGCTCTTGGTGTCGCGGTGGAAACGGAGAAGGTCGAGACCAGAGTTCTTACCAGAGTTCTTCTTCAGTTTTTTTAAGACTAACGCCAACGAGAAAGATAAAGTTAAAGGCTTTTGATTTGGGTCTCCCTCTTCGTGTCTTTAATATTACGTGAATATTCCATATTTTAGCTAGAAATCTTCAGAAATGCCGAAATACCAAACGCTATCCCTGATATCTAAAAAGACCTTTAATTCGATTCTCTAGAGGAGAATTCTTCAATGTCCATGGATATACTTCAACTCGAAGCATGCCGATGATCCGAAGATTCTTACCATGGTGGCTAGGCTACTTGGATGGCTGAAAAAAGAAAGAAGAAGAAGAAAGAAAGGAAAGAGAAGAAGAACAGGAAGAAAGAAGGAAAAAAAGACTCTGTTTTTTGCTTCAGCAGCACCCCTAACCACCACGAGAGAAAGCAGTGGCCATCTCTATCCATCTTGTGCGGGTCTTCAAAAGGCTTCGCGGTGAAAACAACAGAGCACGACAGTGAAATCATGGGGAAACGCCGCGGGGGGCACCTCCCTCTTACAAGTGTGCCATTCAAGCAAAGTCGAGAGCCAAAAAAGAACAAGAAAGGTCTAAAAAAGTTAGATAAATATCAAAAAAGAAAATCAAACTATGCCTACCGTGATATAAACATCTCGGATTTTTCCTTGTAATATCAAAAATTATCTTCAATTTTTATTGCGACGCTAAAAAACCTTAAATATTTATGATTTAGGATCTCGAGTGATGAAAAAGAGTTCGAGATATACATAGTGCGTAATTCGGGATTTTATTTTATTTTATTGTAATAATATCCAAAAAAAACGAGGAAAAATTTTATTGAAAGAGAGAGAGAGAGGAAGCGGAGGGGAGGCAGCAACGACAGGAAAACGTGTCGCTTCCGACCTATTCTTTTCCCCCCCCCAAGTGTGTCGACCGAGAGGGGGGGGCCCACCTCCACTTCCAACCGCACCAGCCCACAAAGCGCTGCCACGTAGGCATCCCATCGATTCACGCAAACGATTTCTCTCGTTCTTTTTTGTTTCTGTTTCTGTTTTTTTCTTTAATTTCCATTTCGCCCCACCACTGACCCTCGATGTGCGTGAATGGAGCCGGCCCAGACAGGGTGGGCCCACCGATCGCGGCTTTGATTGGACTGAGATGGGGCCCAAAAGGGCATTGCAACTGGCAAACATTCCTTCGCTATGACAAAAAGCCTTACCGCCTCTCCCCCCCCCCCCCCCCAAAAAGAATAAAATAAATACCTTACGGAAACAAAAAAAAAAAAGAACAGAAAATTAGAGAAAAATAAAACAAAGATAAAAGGCGTAAAGGACAACCCCTCTCCCCACCCATTACGAAACAAGATTTACTCCGCAGATCAGATTCACATCCCTCAAAACTCACATGACCCGTCAATTTGGGTAAATCGGATCGAGTCGCGCTCGGCGGTGCATTTCTGCGACCGCTCGAGACGTCGTGCCGACGACGACGCGAGAGCGTGCTCCGGCGATCGGATCGAGCGGAGGAGGAGTGGCCGGAGGGAGACAGGAGGAGGGGGGAAAAGGGGGCGAAAGGGGGAACCAAAAGGAGGAACAGGAGGGGGAGGGGGGGGGGGGACAAAGTGGAAGGATGTTGATCCCCATCAACCCTAAAGTCTTTGGAAAAAAGAGAGGGGGAGGCGATGGTAACGCATTTTGACTTTGTTATGCCTCATCATGCCCCATTGATTGTCCCCTTCTTTGGACCCCTTTCAAAGACATTTTGCACTAACCTCGTTCACGACCCACCTGTCCTTTTTTTCTCCCCTTTCCCTTTTTCTTTCTCTTTTCAATTAAACCTCCCCTTTTCTCCCCCACTCCCTCCTCTCTCTCTCTCTCTCTCTCTCTCTTTATTTGTTTATTTATTTATTTATTTCCTTCCTTCCTTCCCTTATATAAGTTGACCCACTCGAGGAAAAAAAAGTAAAACTTATGGTGAATTTATGCGTACCATTTTGTCTAGATTATTAATATTGCCTCAGTTGTTGGAGGAGTAGTTAGTTGCAAAACTAATCATTCCCCCCACATGGTGGAAGGTGGAGAGAAAGAGAGAGACCCCCGATTCACCCTCGACTGCCTGATCGAGCCCGGAATCGTGCTCGCATTACCACGCACACTGCGCCGTGCCCCGAAACAAAGAAATCTCGAGCTTGTTATCCTAACTTCACCTCGATAGCGCAAAAAACCCTACCCAATTTTATGCCTTCAAAAGAGAAAAACGACCCCGACGATCCATGAACTTTTAATATAGTCGGCTTTAATTTAATTTATACTTTCTAAACTTTTAATCCGTTCGATATGGTTCTTAAAGATTAAAAATTCAAAATTTACATAACATAGTACATTAAAAAGCTTAATGATCATATTGAGTAGACCGAAAAGTGTATGTACCGTATTACATTTAGCCGTAAAAATCTTGATTTTCATTTATCGAGATAAATTATAAATGTCCTAATAGCCACTCGTTTATTTCTCATTATAAAATTTCGCACGCCTTCGGGGAGATGTATGTCCTGTTGTCGTAAAAGTGGTCAATTCACGAGGATGTTGACCGGTGCCGCCCTTCTCTTTTAAGTTTAACTTTACCTTTCCCCCACCGTAAAAGTTGCTCATCGGCTAATTACCGAAACCACGCAACTAATTAATCATCTATTCTTTATATATATATATATAAGAATGGATAGCGGACTACCGGCAATCCGGTGAGGCGGAATCCATACAAGCACGGCCTTTTTCGATTTCGAGGTTTTTAATATTCGCCCGGGGTTTAGTCGCATTAAAAAATTGCAGCAAAATCATTGGACCCCGAAAAGATTAATTTTAACTCGATCGGCAGAGATAATATTTATTATCTTATCATCCCCCCCTTTTTCGTTGCTTCTGATGCAATGCACAATCTCAGTGGCCGCTCCCCCTCTTCTCTTTCTTATATTTTCCCATTTTACAAAAATTACATATATATATATATATATATATATATATTCCAAGTTGAATGCTTTTTCTTTAAAATGGGAAAAAGAAACAAAAAGGGTAATTTAGAAATTAGAATAAAGTAACGAGACGAGGAAGGAGAAGGGTGGATGCTTCTTCTTCTCCTTCTTCTTCTTCTTTTTTATTAATGAATATTTTGGGGCGAGTTTCGTGGGAAGCATGTGAGCCTTTTGCCTTTGCTTTTAGCGCATGCCAAAAGCGCAGGCGGATGGGGGGTGGGAATTGGCAAGCGCTGCATCCAGCCTTGAAGAAAATGATCTATCTTCGGATCTTCTACATTGTTTTCTTGTGAGATGCGGAAGCCGGGACGGCCAAAAGTATTTTTGTTTGAACTCGAATTGGACGGAACGAACTCGGGCCGTCGCAAACGCTGTTGTTAACCCAATCCGACGGATGGATAGCCGGATTAATCATTTCGATTACTCGATCGTGCTCATAAAATGTCGCTTTTTTCGCTAAACGCACGATCAAAAAGGGCAGAGAAAGGCCGATAAAATAACGAAGAGGGTAACGTGGGTGCGGACAACGGGTCAACAAAAGCACCGCCGACCGAGGCGGGCGTGCGCCGACGGACGGCGCCGGAAGAGCGACGGAGGAGATGTATGTGCGCGCACTTTTGTTTTGGTTGAAGCGCAATTCCCTCTCTTTTGTTTTTTTTTTTTGGGAGCTTTTATTAATGTATTCAGCTGTTAAGTGCGGACCGATAATGAGAAAAGATACTTGGTCCGGAATTAAGAAACCGGCTCGGAGGAAAGCCAAGGTCCGAGGACAATTGGTCCCCCCTCCTCCTCATCCTCCTCCATAGAGTTTCATAAGCTGTCCGTCCTTGCTCGTGTTTGGCGAATCTCGAGACTGCCATCCTTTTTTTCTCACTACATCTCTCCTATTTCTTTTAAGAAGAATATTCTCCTCATTCCGTTGATTATTCATGTGTCGTCTTGCTGCTGCGGCTGCTGCGGCTGTTGTTTTTTGGAATGGAGGAGGGGCTTCCTTAAAGCCATGTCTTGAGGATGGATGATCGGATTGTCCCTTTTTGGGTTAACTACGTACCAAGAAATTCGTGATAAATTTGTTTCATATGAACTTTTAGATTATCACAAATCTCAAATCGATATTTTTAAGATAGATAGATCTCTCTCGAATCGAATTTTCGGGTCACGAAAAATCTTAAACTAATGCATCGGTGATGGTTTTACCCTCTGTTGTCTCCCGTTAAATTTTACTGCAAAATTGCTAAATTGGATGGCACTTGGCAATAACTCAATTAATTCGACATGCCCATATAGAAATTCGTATCGGTTCGAGATAAAAAAAAGTTATCATGGGTGTATCAATTTTTTTTTGGCAATTTAAAGATTTTTTTTTGTAATTTGCGAGTGTATCAATCTGAGGCTTATGTATCGAAATATTAGTTTGAGATAATTTCACGACGGATGTATCGATTCGAATATTTTAAGTGATATTAGCCTTCTTCTTTTTTTCCTTTTGCTACGACGATTCCCCCTAAAATAAAGATCTTGAAAAAGAGAAGCGAAAACTTTAGTTTTGCAATATCTTTGACTAAGTGGCCCATCTTGTTTTGACTTAGCTCCTTATATTCGAGCTAATCAAGATAAATCAGCGTTCCTAAGTCTTAGCATTTATAATCAAGACATGGACATAGGTTCCTTAGAGAAGGACGAATGGTAACATTCTCATTTTATTTTGCGATGGATGGATGGATGATTGGAGACAAATTTTCTAAAAAAAAATGGTAATTTGTATTGCTTAGAATCACGGATTAAATGGAAAATATTATCATAATTATCGATAATTTATATAAAAAAATGTATTTGTAGGGGGTAATAATATTTATTTTTCTTTAAAGTTGGGTAGGGGGGGGGCAGAGCGGGTAGGCTGCAAGAGGAAGAGAAGGTAGACTGATAGACTGTGGGTGGGAGGCAGGGGCAGAGGGCAGAGGGCAGAGGGCAGGGGTGGGGGTGGGGGCCTGAGATGTCATTTCAGCAAAAGTTGATGGCTTCAATCGTAAATGCATAGACTCCCTCCCCTCCCTTCCTTTCCGAGCAATAAAGAAAACCTCAGTGCCTGACTTGACTCTCTTTGTCGTTTAGCGCGGAAATGATCTCATGTCTCTCTCTCTCTCTCTCTCTCTTCTTTTGCCCTTTTTTTTTTTCTTCTTTCGCCTATCTCTTCTGTAATGACACCAACGTACTCTCTCTCTCTATCGCAGACCCCAAAACACACTGTTACCTCGCTGTTCACTCTCTCTCTTTCTCTCTCTCTGTGTTCATCTGGACATCCCATTCAAAATCCCTGAATTCTCGCACGATCTCTCGTTCCTCGTCTTCTTGACTCTCGAGTCATGGGAAGGGTTCTTCGTTCTTTTTCTTCTTCTTCTTCTTCTTCGTCTTCTTCCTTGCCCCGCATGACATTACCCTCTTCTCCTTAGGTGCTCTGTATACCGGGCTCTTTCTTCCGAACAAGAGCCTCGCTTTCTTCTTCTCCGTGTTGTTTTAGGATTAGAAGGAGAGATCTTTAGAGAAATCACCTGGCTTCGCTTTTCTGTTTTTGGCTTCTTTTTTTCGTGCTTGCTATCATCCTTCCTTTCTTCTTTTGGATGCCTGGGGCTTTTAGCTGGTTAATTTCTTAGGTTCAGGAGGAAGAGGGAGCTGGTCTTGTTTGCTTGCTTTGGAAAGGAGACTGGAGCTTTGTAACTTCAACAAGAGAGAGAGAGAGAGAGAGAGAGAGAGAGAGAGAGAGAGAGAGGGAAAAGAACCGAAAATTTAGCCTTGAAATATCGGTAAAAAAGGATCTTGGATCTTTTGGCCATTTACAGCAATTATTCGTTCAAGAGGGACAGTGAGTTGTTGTAGCTATATCTGCCCGTAACGGCAGTCTATAGAAAAACGGACCCAAAAAGAAAAAAAACACCACAAGCGTTTGTGTTGTCTGCACACAGCCAAAATCTCTCTCCTGCTCAAGCCCATCTCTTGGTTCTCTTTTCAGAATCCTTCTTCTACAAGCTTTTACCTAAGACCAAGAAAAAATAAAGAAGAAAGGAGAAAGAAAATTCGGAAGAAGAAGAGTCCAACAAGCTTTCCTTCCCCAAGGGCTGAGCTTTCAGAAGACAGCTTCGACTGAGAATAGTCTTTAACTTGACTCCAATATACAGAGCTTCTTGAAGCTTGGATTTGGTTGAAGGAGAAAGGAATGGCGATGACTCTGGTGCCTCACAGAGAGAGTAGTAGTGGAAGCATCAACAAGCACTTGACCGACTCGGGCAAGTACGTTAGATACACATCGGAGCAAGTGGAAGCTCTCGAGAGGGTCTACGCAGAATGCCCTAAGCCCAGCTCTTTGCGCAGACAACAGCTGATTCGGGAATGCCCCATTTTGTCCAACATCGAGCCTAAGCAGATCAAAGTCTGGTTTCAGAATCGCAGGTAAAGCACGAGTTTATTCGTGATAAAGAATGTTCATTTAAAAAAGGTCTATGGGGTTGTGCAAAAAATTGTCTTGTATTCCCCGTAGTTTATGTTCGTTGCCTAAACATGTTTTCCTTAGTTATTTTGCTATAGACGTTGTTGTTTGGCCTATGCAGGTGTCGAGAGAAGCAGAGAAAAGAGGCCTCAAGACTCCAGACAGTGAATAGGAAACTGACGGCCATGAACAAGCTCTTGATGGAGGAGAATGATCGGCTGCAGAAGCAGGTTTCGCAATTGGTATGCGAAAATGGCTACATGCGTCAGCAACTCCAAACTGTATGTTTGCTGTGTACTTGGTCTTCTTTGTAGTTAAGCTCTTTCTCTGATCGAAGATTACGGTGAAGTTAGCGAAACGAGATCTTGAACACTGAAAATAGCCTGCGCTAGAGATAATTCCTCCGTATAATATGATGTCTCTGAAGAAAAGACTCTTGAATTGGAATCAAGTCTTCAGAGTTTTGCGTATAGTTTTGCCCTGCCCGTCATAATTATCGTCGGATAATGGAGAGTATTAATTTTTTTCTCCCTTTCGAGTTATAAATGTAGCTAGAGAAAGATGTTTGGGTCTAGAACACCCCATTCAGTTTGATTTACTTCTTCCTTTCTGAATAGACTATTCTCTTCTTTCCTTCAATTTGATACTATTATTGCAACATGTGTTTGAATTTAATTGCAGACATCGGCTACTACTACTACTGATGCAAGCTGTGACTCTGTGGTTACCACTCCTCAGCACTCTCTCAGAGATGCAAATAACCCTGCTGGGTAATCCCAACGAATAGTAGACATGGCTTACTTCTGTGTCTCTGAATATGCGAATCTAGACCTGAAATTTATCGTTTTCTCGACAGGCTCCTCTCAATTGCAGAGGAGACATTGGCGGAGTTCCTCTCCAAGGCTACGGGAACTGCTGTCGATTGGGTTCAAATGCCTGGGATGAAGGTTGCCATTGCCTATCAGAAACCTTGATTTCTTCTGCCTCTACTCTCTTGCTTCACGTAGGGATGAAATGTCGTTCCCATAAATCTAGACATATGTAACATGATTTATTAATTGTTGTTTCAGCCTGGTCCGGATTCAGTTGGAATCTTCGCCATTTCACAAAGTTGCAGTGGAGTGGCTGCTCGAGCCTGTGGTCTTGTTAGTTTAGAGCCAGCCAAGGTAAGTCGGACATTGCATGAGGAGACCTTTCGGGTGGTTCTTTTTTGTTAGGTATGTTAAGAAAGATTGGAGTGGCTAGGTTTTCATTGACTCGATCTCAAACTCATTAAATTTTGGCAGATTGTCGAGATCCTCAAGGATCGTCCTTCGTGGTTCCGTGACTGTCGGAGCCTTGAAGTTTTCACCATGTTTCCTGCTGGAAATGGTGGAACGATTGAACTTGTGTACACACAGGTGAAATATCTGGCTTATGCATTTAGTTGATTGTGGCAGGTTTTTCGCTGATTTTTTCTGGCTGTAGTGACAATTTTTTGTATGTTGAAATGCATTAGATTTATGCTCCTACTACTCTGGCTCCCGCACGAGATTTATGGACTCTCAGATATACCACAACTCTAGAAAATGGCAGTCTTGTGGTAACATTGCCCGCTTGTTGCTTTGTTTTCTTTGTTCTTGTGTGGCTATTTCTTAATATTCTTATTCCCTTGCTATTCTTGTTCCGAGATATGTGAGAGATCTCTGTCCGGATCTGGTGCTGGCCCTAGCCCAGCTGCAGCAGCTCAATTTGTGAGAGGTGAAATGCTTCCCAGTGGCTATTTGATTCGCCCATGTGAGGGTGGAGGATCGATCATTCACATCGTTGACCACCTCAATCTTGAGGTCAGTAGTTTCTCACTTTTGCCATTCTAATCAAGAAACGAAAGTTTTAATTTGGCATCTAATTGCAGGCTTGGAGTGTTCCTGAGGTACTTAGACCACTTTACGAATCATCCAAAGTTGTTGCCCAGAGAATTACGATTGCGGTAAGTACTGTCTGTTGCCAGATGTCACCAACTTAATTACGAATTGTGGTTTATGGTTTTAGGATGATTTGGGAGAGGCATGATGGTGGAGAATTGTGAATAAGAATGTTAGATGGCCATTAATACATTATTAATTTCTGTCAAGGCTCTTCGATACATTCGGCAAATTGCTCAGGAGACGAGTGGGGAGGTGGTTTATGGTTTGGGAAGGCAGCCAGCAGTTTTGAGAACTTTCAGCCAAAGATTGAGCAGGTAGCTATCTTATGCAACTTTACTTCTTTGGTCGTCAGGCTGGTTGTCTGCATATTTGCCTCATTATTTCCTCTTTTGCACACCCATCCACTATTAATTATTTCTATATCTCTGTAATGATCATAATGCATGAGACACTTTGCTAATATGTGCTTTATGTTGTGTACTTGTTTTAGAGGCTTTAATGATGCACTAAATGGATTCAACGATGGTGGGTGGTCGTTGATGAATGGTGACGGTGCTGAAGATGTCATTATTGCTGTTAATTTCTCTAAAAAATTGAACGCTACATCAAATCCTGCTAATCCCCTTTCATTTGTGGGAGGAACACTATGCGCCAAAGCTTCCATGTTACTCCAAGTAAGTTTGATGTACTGACATTAAAGCATGTAGCATTCATATCACGATCTATACTTTAGTTTGATGCATGATATAAGTTTGGACTCTATTGATTTAAAAATTGTCACCTATGTGTTCAGTCTGTAAGATGGAAGGTTAAAACTCCTGATTAGATGCATTGACTAAAACCTTATCTAGTTGTACTGGTCTGGTACCTTTGTTTAGTTCAATTACTTAATTTGGTCTTCTTTTTCTCCTTGATGAGTTCACCTGGATGTCTAAACATTTTCTACCCTTTGGTCATTATTTATTCACGAGAGTTGTCATTTCCAGTATGGGTCTTCTCTGTTCTCTTTGACTAAGCACAACATTATATTGCTGGTGTGTTATATCAGTTGGGAGTGTCACTGTTATGATCCTCAATAGGCTTTGCCCATCTGCCAATCTCGAGGATGAAAGTACTGAGGAACTATTGTACTTTCTATGAGTCTATTTCATGTTTTGAACTTTTAACTCCACTACAAGGCATTTCGCTGATTAAATGTTTTTGCCTGCCAGAATGTCCCTCCTGCTGTGTTGGTTCGGTTTCTAAGGGAGCACCGCTCAGAATGGGCTGATTTCAATGTGGATGCTTATTCTGCTGCGTCAATAAAAGCTTGTCCTTTTGGCTATCCTGGTATGAGGCCCACGAGATTTACTGGAAGTCAAATCATCATGCCCCTTGGTCACACAATTGAGCAGGAAGAGGTAATTTTTAGTCTGGATAGAAGGCTCAAACTGCCAACTGCAAGAGTGAAATAGTGCTTGTACGAGCTTCTCGTAGTTGAGACTTCTTCAAGTGACATGTACACTTCATGGCTATTCTTGAAGCCATCTAGCTCTAATGAAGCAACAAGATATATAATATTGGGGTTTTCTAGAAGAGCACATTAATGTCAGAGGAGCATGGTGAAATACTCAGAAAACATGAAAGGAGCATGGCAAAAACTCGATTTCTTGCTAATTGCTAATTATGGAATAGGATACTCCTAACTACCATTTTCTGATGCAGATGCTTGAAGTTATCCGTCTTGAAGGCCATTCTCTTGTTCAAGATGATGCGTTTGTATCAAGAGATATTCATCTTTTGCAGGTGCTCTTCTCAGTCTGATGTGGAGTATATATGGATAGTGATCATAGTTATATCAGTCCCTTTCTTTTAGCTTCTAGTATATATGAATAGTGATCAGTTTTATCATTCACATTTCTTTCAGCTTCTATCTTCTGCATTCTGCGTTAGTTAAAAGATACCTCTAGGCCATGGAAGGCCTTAAATCCGCAAGAGAAATACATCAGATGCTAGTGTTATTTATTGTAAGTTATTTAACAGCAGCCTTATTGTCCTCTTTATCTTTACCTATTTTGGGCAGATATGCAGCGGGATAGATGAGAATGCAGTCGGAGTCTGTTCTGAACTTATTTTTGCACCAATTGATGAAACCTTTCCTGATGATGCTCCTTTGCTGCCCTCTGGTTTCCGTATCATACCTTTGGATTCAAAATCAGTTGAGTTAACCTGAGTTCTACTGAAGTTTTAACAGTTTTGCTCGTCTAATGAAAACCTCTAAACAGATGTTAATGGTAATTCAGCTGTGAATTATCCTGACAGGTACTAATGTTATATTTTCATTGTTGTGCAGTCTGATGTACAAGATTCTCTAAAAACAAATCGGACGCTTGATCTGACCTCGAGTCTCGAGGTGGGGCCGGCATCTACAAATTGTGTTGGAGATGTTTCGCCGAGCCATGGTGCACGATCTGTTCTGACTATTGCCTTCCAGTTCCCATTTGATGCCAACATGCAGGACAATGTGGCGATCATGGCAAGGGAATATCTCCGTAGCGTTATTTCATCTGTGCAGCGGGTTGCCATGGTCATCTCTCCATCAGGGTTGGGCCCTTCCATTAACCCTAAGCTTTCACAGGGATCTCCAGAAGCCCTAACACTAGCTAACTGGATGTGCCAGAGCTACAGGCATGTATTGATTGAATTGGTCATCTTTTGGTGCATTTCACTCTCTTTTTTTTTGTGATCTGTCATTCATCAAGCTGATACTCGACTATCTCTCCCTCTTGAATGCACATGCATGCATGTGCATTCAAGAGGGATAGAGAGATCAGTGGACTGCCTTAATGGCCAAAATACCTTCTGTAGAAAGTACAAACACATGACACTCAATTCTCATCTGTTTCTAATTGATAGGATTTTGTTCTGACCCAAAGAAGAAGGAAAAATTAACAGGATTTTGTTCTCTGGCAGCTTCTATCTAGGAACAGAATTGTTGGGATCTGATTCACTTGGTGCAGATTCTGTTTTGAAGAATCTTTGGAATCATCAGGATGCCATATTGTGTTGTTCGTTGAAGGTATCGTGTGTTATTCGAAATTGTTATAACTAAATCTTGCCATGTAATTTGGAATGATTCGTGAAGGTCTTCCTCTTGGCTTGGCAGTCTATTCCAGTTTTCATCTTTGCAAACCAGGCGGGACTTGACATGTTAGAGACCACTTTGGTGGCTCTACAAGATATCACTTTGGATAAGATATTTGACGAGTCTGTCCGCAAAGAATTGTGCCCTGAGTTCACTAAGTTAATGCACGAGGTACTTTCATGATTCTTTATGCTACATAACGATAAGCCTTAGGGATGCCCAAAAATGTCTAATTTACTCGGAATTTTATCTCAGGGATTTGCATACTTGCCCACCGGAATTTGCATGTCAACGATGGGGCGACATGTCTCGTATGAACAAGCAATCGCGTGGAAGGTCCTTTCTGCGGAGGAGAACACCGTCCATTGCCTCGCTTTCTCTTTTGTGAATTGGTCTTTTGTGTGAGCATAGCCGAATATATTCTTTTATGAACACCCTCTTTCTGCTGTTAAATAGATGTGAAAAAAATCGAGAGGGCTTAGGAGTTTTGTCATACTGAAAAAGAAAAAAAGAACACATCCGATTCCCCAATTTTTTATTTAATTTGAAATTTTCCATGTGATGTGCATAAGTCTCTCTGCCTTAAGAGGTTGGTGTTTTTGGCATGGTGCTTCAGGGTGTTTCGAAGGATCCTGAGGATGGATGCCCCACCATCAGATCGGTGTGAAAGAGCAAATCTAGCTTGTCCATTTTAAATCCTCTTTAGTTTTTGTGTTAAGAGTGTTATAGTATGGAGGCGAAAAAATGCTAGTAGATATGTCCCGTTACCGTTCCATTCAATCCTAGGAACAGGGGGAACCGTCCCTTGGACCATAGAACTGTGTACATCCGTTCTTTGCTGTGTCCTTTACTTGGTCACCGATACTAGGACTTGCTTTCTTTTCAAAATCTTGTTACCCATGTGAAATTGACGAGTGATTAGACAGTAGGTGAAGATGATTCTTTGTTTGTCCTCTGTTTCTGCGGCTTTATGTCCTTGTCGGTAGTAGGTGAGATAAGTCTTGCGTTAATGTGAGAATCTTTGTTCAGAAGAAAGCCTCTCTGATTACGCTCTGTTGCAGATATCAAGCAAAGCTGTCCACCGCTTTATCCCGAATCTCTCTCCCTCTGTCTCTCGTATGCCTGCTTTATGCAGTCTCCCTCTCCTTTTGGTTTTCGAAGCCTTTTTAGCTGGAACATGACAATGGTCCTGTCTGACCAATTACTTTGATCTGGTCCTGCCAAGATTTCAGGCTGAGCAGTGGTCGCCTCTGTTCTCGTCCTGCAAACTCGTGCGATCTCCCCTGCAGAGATTCACTCCGTAACCCCGATCACAGTTTGCATTAATTACTACAAAGTCATCATTCAATGATCTCTTATGCCCTTTTCCCCCCTTTCTCAATAGAAAGTACATCGATTTTTCAGGGAAAATAATTTAGATGGGATGCACAGATCACCGGGTTTGTGCCGGTTGCATCGACAATCCATTCTTGGGTCTTAGCTATTTTGAAGAGATGGGCACTGGTTGATACAAGACTAGAAGTGAAACTGGCGGAAAGTACGCATATGGAGCAGACCAAGGATCGTGAAGAAGAGACGGATTTCAAATGCTAATCTCGTGATATGATCGTGCTTTCCATGTTGCTGAGATGTAGCCGGACGAATTTCGCAGGGATTTGTCCCGATTGATGGATGTAAATTTTATGTGATAACATCCTCTCGAGTGCATTTAATTAGAAATTGTCCTCTTTTGGTAGGGCACCTCTAATTTGCGAACGCAAAGTGTTGGCATATCTCGATATGAATAATTCAAGGAAAATTCGATTGTTTTGACTCTTTATCGAGTTAAACTCCTTTCACGCTTGAGGCCATTTTTTCAATGTGAGTTGATCGATGCTGTAAGATATACGGCACGTACCTAACTTTTTGACCGGACTGGTAAAATCAATTGTGGCATGCAAGTTATGATGAAAAGTCCTGCAGCAACCTCCATGAAAATCCCGACTCCGTTGTCAATCCTTGCCATATTTGTTCCATCACAGAAAGCAACCCTGTCTCTAAATCGACGAAAGCGTGAATTATGGCTACTTCAAAACCTCATTAACTCCGATTAGGACAGAGGTGTCTACTTCTCCGCCTTCCCCCACCTGTTGAATCTTCAAATGCTAAATCCAAATCAAGAGCCCCCTTCAATTTATAAAATTCTTCGATGGGATTTTTGCCATGGTACACCGGCGGTGCGATAGGACCGATGCATTCGACAAGCGGAGTTCGGGCGGCGGCAATGATGTAGCTTTTAATTCCAACCACCACATTCATTTCAATAGTAAGCGAAAGGTTCCTAATTCATCGCGGTTTGCATACAAAGATGGTGCTACTAAACCTACCAAAACAGGTCCAGAACATCTCGATGCCGCTGCCATAATTAATTAAACAGGGCCAATGACCCGACCCGCCCATCTAGGTGTAACTTATGCAAATCCTTTTTTTTTTGAACTAGGTATATCTATTTTTTCTTTCCTTTTCTAATCAGGAAGATGTCTACGTCACGGCCTCTGTCGTCACCGTCACGGCTCCCATTAGAAAAAACCCTTACGTGTATGGACGCGACTCAAGGGGTTACTAGGAGATACCGCGGTGTGGCTAGAGGTGGTCACGGCGTCTCCATCGTCGCCGTCCCGGATCACGTTCGTTTGAATTGACTTTTCCCT
The DNA here is from genome assembly GCA_030064385.1 of Melaleuca quinquenervia. Taxonomy (NCBI): domain Eukaryota; kingdom Viridiplantae; phylum Streptophyta; class Magnoliopsida; order Myrtales; family Myrtaceae; genus Melaleuca; species Melaleuca quinquenervia. The sequence continues at coordinate 25,411,628 of CM057719.1, read as the reverse complement.
TGATCGCCCAATTAAAATAGGGATAGAATGATCAAATTCCAAAACCGCACGATGACGGAAGCCGAAGATAATCTCATCGCAGCCATGTTTGATTCGGCCCGTTCCTCCTCCGCCTCCAAGGAAAAGAAGTTTGGCCCAGTTCGGGATTCGGTTTTCTCGTTACCCCCCCGTGTTCGACCAACTAACAACTGCCAAAACCAACGACCGATTACGCTTTTAGAAGAGTGGGATTAAGCCGATTAATCACGTGTCGAGAATCGTGATTAGTTAGGACCAACGTCCGTTCCGGGACACACAACGTGTGGAGATCGATCCGCGAGATGTTTTTTTGTAGTCTCTGTTAGATTTTCCGAGGACGAGGAATCCTTTTGCTTTTTTCTACGCACGAATCAAGGGATTCGACGGGTCATCTTTGCCGCGCAAAGGAGGCAGGGAAATAACCATAACATTCATAGCTCCGTAGCATGATTCGTGGCCATTTGACTTTCTATCCGACGAAAAGTTTGAAAACCTTCCCAGGAATTTATAGTCGCTGGCTCATGGGATCGCGTTGCCATTTTAAAAGTTAGAGATATTTGGTTCTAGATATAAGATGAAAAGCGCAAATTGATCCTAAAAATTCAAACGAGGTCGAAGTAAAAAAAAAAAAAAATCGGAAACGCGAGCGACCGCGCCGGCTGTTGTATACCGTTTCGGCGTACTTTTTAACGGACGAGAAGTTATCACAGAGGATGACATGAGGAAATCGTCCGATCAATCCTAAAACTAGCACGCGGATGCCAATTCGATACTCGGTTTAGGTATAAACCCTCGCGTGTAATTTCGATATAGTAGTTTTGGTTATTTTTCTTAGGACCATGTCCGATCAATTTTATGATTGTATTGAAATTCAGGGTAATATTCTATCGCTAGATTGATAAAAATCGATAAGTTTGTGACTAAATTGGCATCGTGCTTTTCATGTGACACGTCGGTTTCGAAAAGAAAGCCGGCTTTTTCGGAATCGCGAAAAAGAAATAAAGGAGACCGGGACAATGTTCTAAACGGGATTCGCTCCATTCAATCTACGTGTTTAGTCCATAATCCATGATATAAAGATGAAAAGGACGGGAAGCTCAATGGATTGATCAATCGTTAAACCCTATGATTAGGCTTAAGCAGGGGTTGCCTCCGTAATTGCACGAATGCCAAAAGCATTCGAGGCTAAAAATGAGAACCCCTTGGATGTCTCGCTCCCTTCGATCTGAACAATTCATGCGTCGTCCCCAGTAAGAAGATTCGCTAATTATCGAGACGGCCGGGCATCCATGGGACATCGTGGAGCCCATTGAAGAACCTAATCGAACCGCGAAAAGGAAGAACAAGAAAAAAAAAAAACCCTTGAATTTTAGGAGATTTACCCATTAAAATTCGGACTCGAAATCAATGAATTTACGATTACGGCGGTGTAGCGAGTAGTAAAGATTGTTACTTTGAAATTATCAAGCTAACAAGTTGTGGGATTGAAATCGAGACAAGTGTCGTAGAGACCATCGCTAATAGGATACTAAAATACTATATACAATCTTAATCTATCGACCTTTGACACTTACATTCAATTGGTGTCGAGATTAGTGAAATGAGATTAATGAGACTAACGATTGATTTGTTGTATTTTTGCAAGAGTACCATTTTTATGTGGCATATATCCCAACATTTCACCGATTTGACTTTGCAAGTGCTCAAAGCTCACGGCAAATTTACTTTGCTTTTAGTACTTTTCCTCCCCCCCCCCCCCCCCCCCCCACGCGCTCATCATTTTATCTAAACACTTAAAGGCCTCGTGTCGATCCCTTCCGATTAAAAATAACTTTTGTTATTGGGATAATGATTTAAATAATTTTTTAATTTTGATTAAATGTGCAACCTGATCCATTACATTTTAATTTATTCAATATAATTTCTAAATTCTAACCTAATATATGATGTAAATTGAATTTTCAATTTATTCAATACGGTCTATGAACTTTCAATACATATTCAAACTAGTCATTAGACTTTAAAGTTCATGAATCATATTGGACAAATTAAAAGTTTACAGGTTATATTGCCTATTTGTATCACTTTCTATCAATTATTTATATATATATATTTACCGATCAAAATCTGAAAATAATATTCGAATTTTAGAAAAATAACAACAATAGTTATAAATAGGGGTGATCGGTTTTCCGGGCAGTCCAGTTCCCCCCCGGAACCGGGAATCGGACCGACGAGACTGGTTCCCAATTTTAGGACGGGGGACTGAACTAATAAAATGTAGGACGGGACCGGACCAATTGGTCCAATTAGGTTCTTGCGCAGTCCAATGGTACCGGGATTCATGAGAAGAATAAACAGGCATCTAGCTTGCTAAACATCCCAAACTTGCGCTCTATCTTGTAAGTTCCAAGAAGAAAGTAGAAGAAATCATGTTAATCATCCCAAACTTGAATTGCATGTTGTCTTACAGAACACCAATTTTTGCACACGAGATCTCTACGAAAACGCCAAGGGTTTTTCTTTCAATGATTGGGATGTGGATCACTTAACGAAAGAAGAAAGAGAACTTGGCATTGATCGAGTAACTTTCTCAGGATTCGAAGAAAAGCGTGACATTCGCGTTACGGAGTCTACCACCGCAGTGGGAGATGCTCGAAGCAAAGATCAACTTCGTTCAAGAGTCCGCTTTTCTGTTCATATCGCGTGAATCGCCGCCGGCCGAAGAAGTAGAAGGGTTGCGTCCGTAATCACTGGACGGAGGAAATGATCTTGAATGGAGAAAGGGAAATGACTAACGAGCGACGGGTGGAGTTGTTGGTCTGGACTCTGAAGAAATTGGAGAGGAGTCGGATGGAGCTCGCTGGTTTGGAGGAAAGAGACGGAGAGGAGAGACGTTGCTCGTGCTTGGTTGTTCATTGGGGAACGAAGGAGAGGAAAGAGATTGAGGTTGAGGAAACAATAAAATTAGGGCTTTGATCTCTCTTTAAAGGGAAAAGTCTAAAGTCAAAGTAAAATTAAACTAAAAGGAGAGTCGTGAGCCGGTTTTTTGGTCCGGTTCCACCTAGGAACCGAGAACCGGATCACCCGAGAACCGGTTCCATTTTTCAAAACCGTGGACCGGATCGGGAGTGTGAAGAACCGGACCAACCCAGCCAATCCGGTCCAGTCTCAAATTGGGCGGTTTCCCATGCTTACCCCTAGTTATAAGGGAATATACGTATTAACATAGATGTCCTATGTAATTTTTTGTGAAATTGAAATTCGAGAAAAACAAGAGCATTTTGAATAGCGAGATTTGAGGAAATTCTTAAATTAAATAGAAGCAAAAGGAAAGGAAAATTAAATTATAAGGCCTCAATTCAAATGGATCTTTATTTAAATAATCCACGATCCCGAATTAAATACTTATGGTTGAATAATTCATAAAAATACAAATAATAAGGGCAACGCAGTGTCATGTCATGAATTAACATTCCAAAGAAGGAAAAATGATAAAAATGCTCCATGAACTTAATACGCGGTCTTTGAATTTTTTGTTTATGCAATGAGTTTCTGAACTTTAAGAACACATTGTTATTCAATTAAAATTGATAAATTATTTGCGTCATTTTTTTCTTGAAACGATGAAAAAATTATAAATAAAGAAATTTAAAAAAAGGAGCTGAAGAAAATGATTTCAGCCTCCCTCCCTCTCTCATTTTAGCTTCGATATTTCCTCACGACGCCTCTCTCTCTCTCTCTCTCTCTCTGTCTCTCTCTCTCTGTTCGCTCGCTCGTCCTTCTCGATCTTCACGGCTCGCTCTTCCTCTCCCTTGTGAATCCCCACCCGAAGGAATTAGGGTTTTTTGGAGCTCCCCAGCACTCGGCAGCTGCTACTATTCTGGAGCTCCCTCCAGTCTCGAGCTCGCTCTCCTTCGACAACTCCTGGGATTCGTTCCTTGAGGGGCGCCGCGGATGTAAGTCGCCCTTGCCCTCGCTGCTACCGCTGCCGCCGCTACCGCCGCCCCCGCCACCGCCACCGCTTCTGTTTCTCCGAAGATGTTCTGGAAGCTTCCCGTTCTGTCCGCCTCCTCTCCCGTGAGTCCATTTCTTATCCCTAATTCCTCATTTGCTTGGCTGTGCTCCTGGATATTTTCCTGCGAGCCAGGCATGCTCTGCTTGCCTTGGCTTTTGTCGTTTCGAGAATTGGGACGGTGTAAGCTCGCGTTGGATTTTTTTTTTCCTTATGCTCGATGCGTTTCTCCCTCGGCAATTGGAGCCTCGTGCCCAGTTGGATGCATCCTGAGTCGCTCTTATTACGTGCAAATATTGTGTGGCGTGGTTGTTTTCTTCCTGGTGTTGGATCGTGTCTGGTCTGGTGGTTATTCGGTTGAGGGAGCTGAGGTCCTTGTCCTTAGTCGCTTAGATTTAGTCAATGTGCCGAGTGTTCTATATTCAAGTGTGTTATGTACTGGCACTCTACTCGGGCATCTCGCCTCGTTGCGTGTATCCATTGCATGAATTCCCTTGTTGAATTGTTAGTTAATATTTGAATTACTTCCGAGGATTTTTTCCTCGTTGGGCTTGTCCGAGATAATCTTCTAGGTAGATACCATCTTAGTTTGATCGAACAGTGTTTGTTTGCCACGGAAACTTCACTGAATTGTATACTGCTTTCCTAGTGTTGCAGTGTGTGCTGTACCCTCTGTCCTTCTTCTTAAGGGAAAGTTTGAGAATGCATCTGCGTTTACTCATATCTTCAGTCCTACCTCTGAACTGATCTGCTTTTACAGGTAGAGTCACTACTTGACAAGGAAAATTACACATTGGAGGAGCTTTTGGATGAAGAAGAGATTATCCAAGAATGCAAAGCTTTAAACAGTCGTCTAATTAATTTGTAATTTCTTTTTGCGTCGCTGATGGATTTGCACTTATTTTTTATCCTAATCATGTGAATGTTTTAGCACAAAGTTTTCATACATTTGGATAATTACCCTCAACTGGATGGATTTGCACATAAAACCACAATGATTGTGGCATGAAGTAGAGTTCACTTTGCATTAGATGCTTATCAAATATGTATATTTTCAGCCTACGAGACAGAGCTCAAGTGGAGCAGTTGTTGCAGTATATCATCGAAGAACCTCCCGAAGATGCTGACAGTAAACGTGCTTTCAAGTATGATCCTTAGCTACGACAGAAGTGCATTATGTACTGTATAGTTTTCTTCCTTGACAATTTGGAATCTGCCACATTTTCAGGTTCCCCTTTATTGCCTGTGAGATATTCACTTGCGAGATTGATGTTATTTTCAAGACTTTAGTGGAGGAAGAGGAGGTTTTAGTTTACGGGTTTTCGTGATAGTTCTTGTCTTTATGTGTATTAGAGTGTATGTAACAGTGGCACTCTTTTTCTAATTCATTTTTTTTAATTGCTCCAGCTAATGGACTTGCTTTTCTCATTCTTGGATCCAAACCGTCCTCATAGTGCATTGCTTGCTGGGTACTTTAGCAAGGTACACTTTTCAGTGATCTAAAAATGGTGTTTGATAATTTGGTCAAGGGCATCCTGCTCAACCTTCTATCCAATGCACTTCAAATAGCCATTTGGATTATGAAAGAAGGGTTGTTGATCCATGGTGACATGAGGATTTTCAGTCCTCTGCTCTACCTGTTCAAAATGTTTGCGCTTGTGAATTTCAACACTCGAAAGCACAGGTTCTTGCTTCAAACATTCAGTGAAAACGGTTTATTTTGCATCGCAGGTGGTTGTATGTCTCATGTTGCGGAAGACTGTTCCACTTATGAATTACGTTCAAGTGAGTTAAATACTAGACCATTCATCATTTCACTTTGCTTGATATTTTAACAAGTCTTTTTTCTGTTGCATTTCTTTCATCATGCAAAGGGAAAGATTAGGGGAAACTGTTACTTCCTCCTTCAGTTTGAGTTCAACTAACCACATATTGTGTTGATGAAATTGTTAAAGGGTCTATATATCCCACTAATTGCAAAATATTTGAGCCACGCATGACAGTAAAGTTGGTTGAGGAACTTCACTGTGGTACTGTGATCCAATATTTCATAGAACAGGTTGTCGCGTGATATTGAGTTTTAGTGATTCCATTGTAATCATCCATGGTTGAGAAGTTCTTTTTTTAGGGCGATATCAAGCCTGAACTAGTGCGATCGTGGGGTGTTAGGATTGGATATGCCAGATGGTTATTGATAGTACATCCCTCCCTCCCTCCCTCTCTCTCGTACTTTGGCTTGGGAAGCATCTCTGGCTGGGCTCATGAACCTCATTTAGGATGCTGGCTAGCATGTTCAAAGGACCAAAGGGCGTTCTGTGCTTGTAGGTCACGTCTTATACTGCGTGGCTGTGTTTGATAGTTCGGATTTAAGTCCAGATAGGATAGCAAATTATCCTATCTGGTGTTTGGGGATGTTCTCCAGATTGGACAAATCTGAATATGTTCGGGTAAAATTCCAGATGAAAAATCTGAGGGAGGAGGTGGGACAAACCCAGATAGGATGAGGAATTTTTTTTTGGAAAATAGAGTAAAAAAGATACTTAACAAAAGGAGGACAGATCATAGGCATCTACATCAAATGGATCCAACTGGTCTTCTAGGAAGTTTTCGCTTAGGCGTCTGCATCATTGGCTCTTTGGGATGCCCTCTGGTTGTTCCAAAAAAAGTCACGTTTCTCATGTTCTCTTATTGAATTGGTGGAAGCAATGCTTGCACCAACCCAAACATAGGTGAATGGAATTGGCTTTGGCTGCACTGCCCCATTGACACAGTGATTAGCGGACAGAAATAGGACTTTGCTGTGATGTGAGAATCCTCACGGAGGACATAAACCTCTCTAGAGAAGAGGGGAAGATGGTGATGAAGAGGTTGGAAATAGTCGGTGTTGCCTACCATTGGGACCTCGATTGATATGCAGGGGCGATGCTGGTGGTCGCCTGAAATTCCCCTGCCCGCTCTTTGTATCACAGTCTTAAATCTATGTATCTGCACTGCTGCTAAATGGCGATTTTGGTGTTTGCCATTTTCGAACGCGGCCATCATGGAGATTGCGGCCATAATCCCTAGATCTAGGGATTTTCCTTTTTAGCTTTTAATTAATTGAATTTGCTAAAATTCATTCTTTTAATTTGTTTGAATATTTGATTTATTTTTTAATCTTATCTTAAAATTTGCCAAACACTCGATAGGATTATATGCGTCCATCTTTATTATCCAGACGATTTGGCTTCCCACTTTATGCTATCTTATCCCAATATTTGTCCCGACAACTAAATGCAGCCTAGATGTTCTGGTTATTCTCATGGCTGATTGTAATGCCATAACTTCAAATTTCTGTTCATGGCGCTTCTCACTTTATACTCTCTTTGCATATTTTTGTCTGCTTGACAAGCGTCTTTGCTAAACTTCAGCCCAATTGATTGAAAAATAGAGTTTCTCTTCTGTGTCTCTTGAGTTGTACTCCTGTTGAGTTTATTTGAGAGAAATGGAGGCCGTTGCATGCTTGATTTCAAAGCCAAAGATCTCCTGTTGTTGTCATTAAATTAAAAATCTACGATTAATTGGTTGATTTATTTTTGCATCCAATGATACTTTCTTGAGATCATAGGTAATATTTTCTTCTCGTAGGCTCATGAAGATGTTTTTCGCAAGCTTGTTGATTTGATCGGAATTACATCAATCATGGAGGTACTGATAGTGTTCCCTCTTTGCAATTAATAATGAACTCACTTGATTGTCAATCATGCTGTTTCCGTTTGAGAAGTTTGTTCATACTTCTTTAATGAAATAACCTTTCTACACAGGTATTGGTGCGACTGGTTGGAGCTGATGACCATGTGTATCCAAATTTTTTGGATGTGATGCAATGGTTAGCTGAGAGCAATCTGCTGGAAATGATTGTTGATAAACTTAGTCCATCTGTAAGTGGCAACTGTTCCTTTTTTTTTGGGATGTATCCAATTGATTTTCGAGAAACTGAGTCCATCTGACTGTAGAAAATTTCAAATTATTACAATCCCTATCTATAAACTTTTCTCCATTTCCAGTTTCAAACAGTGCCTAATTAACATTCTAATGACTCTTTTGTCTAATGCTGATCAGTGCCCTCTTGAAGTTCAAGCTAATGCTGCTGAAACGCTGTGTGCTATTACTCGAAATTCACCGTCAGCTCTAGCCACAAAACTTTCGTCTGCGAGGTTTGTCCTTCATTGACTTGTGTCCTTTATTTTATGGTTTGTAAATTCTCGTATGGATCTGTCTGTGTGTGTACCTTTTTAAATGGCCTTTGGTGTTTGTTCCATGCAGCTTTGTTGAAAGAGTGTTTTGTCATGCATTGGAAGAGTCACCTTCGATATCTGGCCTTGTCTACTCACTTTCAGTCTGCATCTCTTTGCTGGATCCAAAAAGATCAGCTGTTTCTTCCTCTTTGCTTCATTCTTTCCGCAGTCAACACATGTATGAGTGCCCGATAACTGTTAATGCAGAGACTATCAATGCGATGCTTCCAAGACTTGGTATGTGCGAATACTTTCTGCTTTGGTATCAATTGCAAAACATGTTTAAATGCTGTTCTTTTATCATCGCAAGCATTCTGTTTATGGGTTTCCAGTATATGAGACAGGTTTATGCACATTTCGTTCTGTCAATTAATAGTGGTATATGCTTTGCCATGATAAGGCAATTTCTCTTTTGATTTAAAAATTCTAGAGACTTAAAGTTCTATGATTACTTGCATTTTATATTAAATTGTTCATGGGGCTCCAATATTGGTGCTCATGTAAAGTAAAGACTTTGCCCAGTCATCTCTGAGTGTAGTGCAGATTATGTGATTTGACCTATTATTATAAAGTGCTCTCTTTGCGTTCTATGGTAGTCTCCTCTCCTTCTTTAAGCCTGTAAGGATTCTGTAGATTAAGAGACGTTTTAAGGGGATCAAGTGGAGGACATTGTACCATGTCTGCTGTATGTAACGGAGGCTGGCATCATGTATTATAAACTTGCCTCATATAGTGCAGATAATTGATCTGTGAAATTGCAAAAGTTCTGTTGAAGATACTAGTCATATGAGTTTGACTCTAAGTGGGTGTGTCAACAGGAACCTCTTGGTGGGGAAATTGTAAATGTACTATCGTGTCTTGAACCTTTAGAGGCGTTGAAATTCATGTGGAGTGTGATCCAATAACCACTTGCTAGCAGATTTTCTGGACACCAACTTATATTAGTTTCTACTGTAATAACTGATATAGTCAGGTTTCTTCTCACAGTGAGGCTCTGCAATTATGTTCTTACTTTTCAATTAATTGATCTCCAGGCGACTTGCTTGTGCTATTGAATGTGTCGTCAGACCAGAGGGTACTGCCCACAACATATGGAGAACTTAGGCCACCTCTTGGGAAGCATCGTCTAAAGGTTGGTGCCAGTTCTTACAGCATTTGTTTATTTTTTTACCATTGAGATCAACTTAACTTATATTTGATATTAATGTTGATGAAAATTGGAGTAATTTGTTGCGCACCTTTACAACCTTATTTTCTGTAAGATGGTAGGTGATGGGTTTTTTTTCTTTCCATTCCTCTTTTGTAGATTGTGGAGTTCATTGCAGTGTTGATGAGAACTGGCAATGAAGCTGCCGAGAAGGAATTGATTAACTCAGGAACTATTCTGCGGGTTTTGAATCTATTCTTCGAGTAAGATTCTTCCTTTTCACAGTTTGAGCACATGAAACTGCATTACTTATGACTAATGCCTTTAGTTTTTGTGATCTTCTTTCGAGATTTATCTTCAGTTAGACTTATACATGTATTTTTGCTTGCAGGTACCCTTACAACAATGCATTGCATCATCACGTAGAGAGTATCATATCATCATGCTTTGAAAGCAAGAGTACTGAGATGGCTGATCATCTATTTCGAGATTGCAATTTAATAAAGAAAATGTTAGAAACAGATAAACAGCCTGTTCTTTCTGGTGGTGATGATAAGGTAGACATGCTTCAGATGCAAGATTATGTCATGTCAATTATTTGATCAAGGCCTTAGACTCCCCAATTTTTTTACAAGTGATGCAACATCGCTGTAACTTGCTGGACTTACCTTAATTCTGAATTAAGCTTGATCAAAGGGGAAGTTTTATAGATGTAGGCTCCAGATTTTCCATTAGAAAATCTATTATGTTTATAAAGTCTGGATATTGGTGCACCTTCTGCAGCCAACTTTACCTGCTGCTGGAAAACGAGCTCCTAAAGCTGGGAATCTTGGGCACATTACTCGGATCTCGAATAAGCTCATCCAACTGGGTAGCATCAATTGTCATATTCAGAACTATCTTCAGGTGCAACGGTCTTTTCTTCTTCTTTTGCATTAGTTTCTAAAAGGTTCTTCATTATTGAAGATCTCATATAATTGTTACTCAATATTGACCTTGATTGGGATGAATTGGAATTTAGGTACTCCCGCATGTGTTAGTTAGATTTTTTCATAGGATTTTGCCTATATAGTGATACAAAGATAAATTCCTTTATCCATATTATATGATAAATTTACTTGTAAATATTGCACACTATATTTGTACTCCATAAATTAATTTGTTTTAATATTTTGGAAAATTGTGTTTAATTATGTGAAATATTTTAAGTTATGCTCGTATGTTTTGATATAGAAATTATTTAATGGAGTGATTGTGCATGTGCCCCATTGTAAAGGTATTATATGGTAAGTTAATGAGAAAATTGTCTTACACCTATGCAATATACACTGGGAAAGTCAGGATTCTTGTTAGGTGGTATTCTATGGTGTATCTGATCAGGCACTAACGATTACCGTTCCTACTTGCTATCCTCATAATTGAGTTTTCTAGGAGATCGTTAATATCCTTCTCATATGGTCATGCAGTTGTATTCCTCTCATCCTGAGTTGTGTTTGGGTTGGGCAACTATTTCCTGATTCTTTCATTATGAAGTGTGGTTTGTTGTTTAAATAGAAAAATAGCTCATAGGTATGCCTTTGCAAAATATGAAAAAGATTATGATAGAGGAAGAAAAGGTGTAATTTGAGATATTTTAAGAAATGTGTTTGAATTTTGCTGTTGCTGGAGAGGGAAGGTTATTTAAGTTAAGAGATTTTAGGGTTGACATTATGGCTACAATGGCACTTTGTCTGCTGTTTCAAAATGTAATTTTATTATTAATAAATGGCTAGCTTGGGTGGGAGAATGTTTGGAGTCTAAGGTTGCCTTTGGGTTTGCTTTGTAGGAAGGAAGAGATGTTCAAGATATTAGTCACTGAGGACTTTTCAGATGGTCCTGTTAATTTCTTTCACAATCTCTGCTGACACATGTTTGTTTACCATGTTTACTTTAGGAAAATAGTGAATGGAGTGAGTGGCAATCTAATGTTCTTCAGGAGCGTAATGCAGTGGAAAATGTCTTCCGCTGGGTATGCGGGTAAGTTCTGGCATAAATTGCGGTGTGTGGTGGTAGAAAAATCACTTTGTTGGTTCTTCCCCTACCCCCCCAGGGAATCTGGGGTTTCAGTAAATTTTAGAAGACAAGCTAAGAGGTTGCAAATTTTCTTTTAGTATTGTGTCGTAGCATATTTACTGCATTCATTCCTTTCTACATCTGTTAGACAAATTAACTGGAATTCAAACACTTCTATGCAAGTATTAGGTTATGCATAATTGAGGTTACATTAGTTTGTTCCTGTTGGCTGTTTAGGTAAGGGTCATGCTATTCTTTTTCCGCAATATCGTCCTCTCTTGTAAAATCTTAATCTTGATATGCATCTTCTTATTGTAAAAAATTCCCATTGGCATTGTCTTTTCTCTTGAGTTTTCGTGCACTTTTTCACTATTGTTCTTGTGCTTTGGTTGTTGCTGATAAGGACTTCCCTTAACATCTGCAGCCGCCCAACTGCGTTACATGATAGGACGAAGGATAGTGATGAAGATGACCTACATGACAGAGATTATGATGTAGCAGCCCTAGCAAATAATTTAAGTCAGGCTTTGAGATACAAAATATATGGAAATGAGGATGCAGAGGTAATCTTGCACATTAGTTGTGGTTTTCTTTTTTGTCTGAACTTACATTGTCTGCCCTGTTACCTTTTAGCTGAACTCACATCTTTTTCATCACAGGATCATGGAGCTCTTGATCGAGATGATGAGGTAATAATAATTACCTAGAGCATTTGTGTCAGACTGGCATAATTTGATTCAAGGGTAACCCTGGAAGTGATGCTTAACCATATCTTGAATTGATATTCATAATGCAGGATGTTTACTTTGATGACGAATCTGCTGAAGTTGTTATATCATCCCTCAGACTTGGTGATGATCATGGGAGGTAATTCTTTGCGTGATTGACAATAGTTAAGTTCCAGCGATAATCTGGAAATAAGTTGGACATAGGAATTACTTCTCTAGGAAAGTTGCGGTTAATGTTACTCATACCCTCTTGATCACTCCATTACATATTTAAAAAGGGAAATTTTTCAAAAGTGGGCTATAACATTAGCTAAAGGCGGCTTTTCATCTTCATTCAGTGCAGCTAAAGAAATTGTTGTCATTTAATGCGTGAATGGTTTCTCTTGATTTTCTATTTACTTGGTGCAGATCTCTCTTCTGGGCCTCTATTGCATTACGCTGCTTAATTAATGCAGCAATTTTGAATTGTTACCTGCTTTTGGCGAACTGCTCATCTTTAATGACAATGCTACATCCATTTGTTTATTTGGTGCAGTAGTTTGTTCACAAACTCCAATTGGTTCACATTCCAAGATGACAGAATGGATGATGTAAATGTTGGTGCTTCGTCTATGGCGGCGATGGATGAAATAAATCTGAACGGAGCTGCAAATGGTGGCAACGGCAGTAGTGATGACGAGGTGGTTGTAGGAGAGGATGAAGACTTAGCTGGGGCAAAAGACTCCCCCAATGTCACATCCACTTCAAAGTCGAATTTACCAAATGGAAATGCTCCCTCAGTCCCAAATTTCTTCCATCTTGACATGCCCAATAGCGAGGATATATTTGGCGACAGACCTTTACCTGAGTGGGTGGGATGGGGCGAGTCAGGTGATTTGCAGATAGGTGGTTCAAGTGTGAATCCATTTGTTGATCATGACGACTCAGATGACAAATTTTCAAGTCAAGTTGAGGTGGTGCCAGATGTCAGTCCCTCCTCAAGCACAGAACCCATACTATCTAATGGCTCAATTGCCAGTAGCAGCTCCAGTGACAGTTCAGGGGGTAGTGACGCAAGTCAGAAGTCTGCTGCTGTACCCTCATTGTTCGAAGAGGATGTGGAATTTGTGGGCGTGGAATTAGAAGGAACTGAGAAGGCAATGGAGCAGGCTTTGAAGGAGGGGATCGTTGGGGAGGCGGGCCCACTGAAAAGGAACATGACTCCTAGGACACCTGAAAAAGAGAAATCCGATGAGGTTGAGGAGGGGATCAAGGAGTTCAATGATGCAAACTATTGGAGGGTCGACCAGGAGGTTGCAGTCTTGGAGTAATATAAGGTTCACCTTGATCCTCCGTGCATGCTTGGAATTATGGAAGGTCCCATCTGTCATCTTCAACCCGCCCAAATTTGCCTGGGAAAGACTTAAGAAGAACACAAGCTATGTACAGTGTAATTTTGCTTTCCGAGAAGGGGATTGGATGGAGGGTTGTCAATTTGTCTGTTGCTGGTTAATCTCTTATGTTATTGATGGGGTTCCGCCTAATGTGTCTTCTTGATTTTGTTGTGGCTTAGAAGTTACCCCAAAACCCCAACTTGCGAAATTACAATTTAGATCGGGAGGACCAAAACAATTTCTTTGCCAAGAACAGTCTAGACTAAGTCACCCTTTACCATTGTTCTCTCTGTGACTAAAAGGTCATCCGCGATGCTGTTATCGGAGACAATTTGGGTACTCTTGCTCCAAAGTACTAATTTACCATGTGGTTTCAAGTTGCTCAACAACGGCGTATTGTTGGTGTCTGGTGAGACTTCTGTGAAGATAGTATCTGTATATTGATGGTGACTTAGGGTGTCTTTCTATTCTTGGGGATAATTTCTTTTCAAGGATATCTTTTTTTTTTTTATATTCTCTGGACAAATTTCTTTAAGAGTGCGTGTGGTAATTTTCTGAAATAGAAAAATAACAGTGTTGGGTGTAACCTTGATTTTTTTTCTTTTTTTTTTTCTATTGTCTTTTACTCCTCTAGCTGTCCCTGTTAGCGACCAGCTAAAGACTCGGGCCGGCAATGTCAAGGCCAAGCGGGGTTGAGCCTTGCTTGGACCCTCACCATGGACCCTCACCAAGCCATGGCTAAGTTGACCTCACCTAGCCATTGGCAAGGGTTGACCTCGACTACTCGCCTAGCTATGGCAAGGCTTGATCTTGCCATATTTGGGTGAGCTCAACCCCATCCAGTTGTGGCAGGGCTGATTCAGGATCGATCATGTTGGCCATCCCTGAGGTCCAGCAATTAGTTACAAGAAGAGATTTTGTAGGCCACGGTTGAGGCCTGATGACCTGTTTAAAGGAAGAAAAAAAAAAAGAAAAGAAAAAGAAAGAAAGAAAAAAGAAAAGGAAAAAATGAAAAAAAAACTAGAAGTAAATTTTTTATCCGGTTCAAATATATTCTTTCTATTCTGAAAGATTAGAAAGATTAATGCATGTATATAAATTGATTTTTTTCTTCTGTTTTGGAAAAATTAGAAAAATAGGAACATAACTAAACACATCCTATATCAATTTTTATGGCATGATCTTCATGGATGGCGTTTATGATTACTCAATACTCTTTTAGGGGGATGGTGACCGTGGTGGTTAGCATCGTGCGGTGGTTGCCAATCTTTAACGACCACCACCAGGTGACCTTTGTGCTCAGTTGGCTCTTCACGTGAATTTCTCAGCCAATTTTGTAACGATGCATTTAGTAAGGAAAAATCATGCAATAAATTTCTCAAACATTATTAGAATGAATAATCAACTTAGCAGCATTTTTTTTTTCATTTTCCGGAAAAAAATGTTGTTTGCTTTTAAAGTTAGAACTTTTTTTTAACTTTAGTTATGGGTTTTTTTTTTTACTGTAAATAATTTTTAAATGCGTGGAAGTCTAGAAAATTAATTTATTTTTACTCAAACAAACACGTTCGGAATGATATTATTAAAAGAATAAGGGTCAACATAGCATATACCATCTTATTGTTGAGGTTTCTATTTTCCCATTTGTCTTAAAGCTTCAAAGCGTTGATACCACATGCTATTGGAAATATTTGATTTCATGGAAACTAAAATTTAAATAATAAGAAAAAAATATCGTGCAGAAAAATAAACCTTCAGTAATTGCATAATATGTTCAGGAAATTAGACATTCTAAAAAAAAGAAAAAGAAAATCTGAACAGCAAAGGCAGATTCCTTACAAAGTGTTGCGATCAGGCGATGGTAACCTTGGGTAGGATTGAAGAACCAACTAAATATTGGATTGCAGAAATTGAACTCTAAAACAAGAGATAATCGTAAATAACTCATGAACTTTAGTTCATTCTTGAACTATGTGTTTAAATTAGTCCATGGACAATTGGTTTTGTCTTTCTATTACTTTAAGTTCAAACACTATGCTGAACATTTTTACATAGTACGGAGTAATTTGAACGTACATAAAAAATTCACGAACCACATTGAATAAATTGAAAATTCATGAATAATACTGCATATTTAGTCAAAATTTAGAGACTGTGTATCCTTTTTCCCTTAAAACAACTATTTCCCATCTTATCATGGATGTTCGAGAATTTTTTTGTAGTCCAATCTGCTCCCTTATGGACACATTTTGACAAAGTGCTTCTCTGATCCGGATCTGTCACATGGTACCACATTGTAAGGTCAGCCCGCAGTGTGGAATTATGTAACAGTTGGAGAATTTGCACATCTACGTTCCTTCTTCTCCTCTCTCTCTCTCTCTCTCTCTCTCTCTCTCTCTCTCTCTCTCTCTCTCTCTCTCTCTTTTAAATAAATAAATTTGTGTGTATCTTGCTCTCTGATTTTGTCTTCTATTCGATCGTACCAATGCATATACCATATACCACAACAAGCTCATACGTCATATGTCCAGTCGGGCCTCCCAAAGTTCCTAGGTTCAAGCGTTAGGACGCTACTGTATCTATCCATAATACCCCTCACGCATGTATAAAAGCAACAGCAATGCGATTAAATACCGCATTTCGTATATATTATGATAAATCGATATCCAATCTAAGAATAACTACATGAAGAATGAATGAATCAAAAAAAAAAATACCCGTCTTAAAAAAATAAAAATAAAGTATATGTGGTTATGGAAAATGAAAAAAATAAATAAATAAGATTTTAAGTAGTTCAGGTAACTCTTGAACCAATCCATACTAATTTTCTGACATAAGATCGGACGGCTGAAATTTTATAAAAAAATTTAATTTTTTTTTGCTTTTTTCTTTTATATTTTGATCAGTGATCTGATTTAGATCGAACGGCTGGAACGATGTGATTTCACCCCTGACTTGTCAGGGCATCCGTTTCCGTTAATCGACTGTTTCTTTACGCCAACCAGCCGGGAAGACGATCGGCTATCCGCGATTTCGCGCATTTCTTTTCCGCAAGTTCAGCCTCCTTCTCCTGTTGGGGAAGGCGCAAATGAGATGAGAACACGGCAGTCCTTCTCTCCGCTGCAAGCCAGCAAGCTCCTCCAACTCTGTTGCGACTCCGGATCGCTCGCCCAGTGCAAGCAAGTTCATCAGCGGGTCGTCCATCACGGCCTCCACGTCGACCAATTCGTGGCCACCAAGTTAACGCAGTCGTATGCCGACTTGGACGACTTCGCATCGGCCGAGAAGCTCTTCCGCGGGTTGTTGCGGCCCAACGTGTTTGCGTGGACTGCCGTTCTCGCCTACTGTTCGAGGAATGGGATGTTCGGGGATTGTGTGGGCACGTACTGCGAAATGAAGCTCAAGGGTGTCGTGCCTGATGAGTACGTGTTTCCGAAGATCTTGAGGGCTTGCGCTCAGTTGGGATGCTCGGAGGTGGGTGCATTCGTGCACAAGGATGTGGTTGTGTGTGCATGTGAATCGAATGTGCAGGTTTGTAATTCCTTGATCGACATGTACGGTAAATGTGGGGATGTCGAGAGTGCGAGGCGGGTGTTCGATGAAATGGGTGACAGAGACTTGCTGTCGTGGAACTCCATGATTTCGGGGTATATTTGGAGTGGGTTGCATGGTTCGGCCGTTGAGTTGCTTCCAGTCATGAGGTTGGATGGTCTCGACCCCGATGTCGTGACCTGGAATATGGTGATGGATGCTTATTGCCAGATGGGGCTTCTTGATGAGGCTAGGAACGTATTGAAACAAATCAGAGAGCCTAACATCATCTCATGGACCACCTTGATTTCGGGTTATTCTAAGATTGGCAAGCATGACACCTCCCTGGAGGTTTTTCAGGATATGGTAAACACAGGCAAGGTTTACCCCGACATCAGGACTCTTTCATGTGCGCTAACCTCATGCCGTCATCTCGGGGCTCTTGTAATTGGTAAGGAAATTCATGCACATGGGATCAAAACAGAATCGAGGAGTTTATTTTACAACTCAGCCGGCGCTGCCCTGTTGACTATGTATGCAAAATGTGGGAAAATTCAGGAGGCAAGGAGTGTATATGAACAGATGGACAAATCCGATTTTGTTACTTGGAATGCAATGATTCTCGGTTTTGTTGACCTTGGATATGGAAACTCAGCAATTGAGTGTTTTATTGAAATGCTAAGCCTGGGAATCTCTTTCGATCAAATTACTGTATCTACTCTTCTGCCAGTTTGTGACTTAACCTTGGGAAAGCAGATTCATGCCTACATCGAGAAAAACAGCTCTCTTTCTGGTGTAATTGTGTGGAATGCGCTTATACACATGTACTCCAAAGGGGGATGCATCCAATCCGCTCTTTCCATCTTTTTGAACATGGGGACCAAGGACTTAATTTCTTGGAACTCGATTATTGGAGGTTTTGGTATGCACGGGCATGGTGAAACTGCTCTCCAGCTGTTGCAAGAGATGAAAGTTTCTGGGTTTCTGCCCAATTCAGTGACTCTTACTTCTGCACTGTCTGCTTGCAGTCACTCAGGCCTCATACAAGAGGGGCTTCGACTTTTCAACAGCATACCAAGCTTCGGCCTCACTCCAACAATGGAGCATTTCTCTTGTGTTGTTGATATGCTAGCCCGTGCTGGGCAGCTTGAGGAAGCTGTGGAGCTTACTAGGAAAATGCCTTCTCTTCCTGACAAGCGTATTTGGGGGGCTTTACTTGCGGCTTGTCAAGCTTATCACAATGTTGATGTTGCTTGCCTGGCTGCAGAAGCATTGATCCGCTTGGAACCTGACCATGCTGGACATTATGTTACTTTGGCAAATATATATGCGAAAGCAGGCAGATGGGATGATGCTGTAAGAGTGAGGAAGGTGATGGAAGGACAAAAATTGATCAAGCCATTTGGATATAGTTGGGTTGAAGGTGAAGATCAGCGACATGATGGTCGGAGTGACAGGCAAAGTGACTTGGCTTATGCGTCATAATTTTCTTCCCCTGTGAGGTGGATGTGTGTCTTTTGGGATCTAAATCAGCATGTACTGTGCCAATCTTTTGCAGAAGATTGGACAACATAGACATGGTTTTGCAACCTTATGGATTGGCTATTTGTGGGAGCAACAATGGTTGAAACAATTTATTGAAGAAGGGAAGCTTAAAGGGATGTCATTTGATACCATGTTAAGGTAAGATGTGCAATAATTGTTTTTAAAAGCTTATATTTTTTTGAGAATGGTGCGCGATATAGTTTGCAAAATAGATCTCAGATTTCTAACTTAGCTTCAGTCCAAGTTAATTTCACTCATCAAAAAACTATAATTCTGTAATGGAAAGCAGGTGAATGCTCCTTAACCATCTGATAAACGGTAGAAACTGAACTGTATGATCAACTGTTGATGCCATCATTGCTCATCTCTGGATTTAGGAATGCCTAAAGACAATATGTACATGGAGAGAAGAAAGAAAACCTATCTAGCAAGATTCATGCCTCTATATTTCCTAACTGCGATGGCCTCTGAGTATTTGCTGCAACTTCTGTGTCCTCACAATTTGTGTTCTCCCTAATTCTTATCACCTTCTTGTGAAAGTGGGAATGCAGCGAAGGGGCATATGTGGGGCTTGCAATGGGACGGTACTCTGGATAGAGGCGACCTGTCTTGTAACGGAGACCACAAGCATTGCACAGAGTTTTGGGTCCCATGGGCCCCACCCTCCACATTGGTGACTCGGTTGCTGCACAATGCACACAACTTCTCGGTTGATCCAGCTGCCGTGGAGACTGATCCTCCTCCTTTCTTCTCCTTTTGGCAGGGTCCTGCGGCTTCTCATGGAGAGAAGATTCTGAGCATGATTTAAGAGGAAGTGTTAAGAGTTGAAAGCAGTAGAGAATAGAAGCTGGTGAAGGGACAGTGACTCTTGGATTACAACTAGACCCTCTTGCTTACCACGAGGACGTTTCTCTGGGTACGAGAGGCTGGAGGTGACGAGTTCCAAGATTTCACATGGGTTAAAGCTTCTGTTGATCTCCAGGACTGAGACCGGACTTGGAGCCTCAATTAGCATGGCTTGTTCACCACCTGGAGTATTATCCTCAACTTGGCTTGGCAGAACTTGTCGTATACGTCTTTGCTCGACCTGAACACGAAATCAGAGTTCAAGAAAAGAAGAAGGGCCAGAGCCTCCGCTGACTGGGGTTTTGATTAATCGAATGAGCAGAGAGATCTCATGATGAACACAGAGAATGATTTGGTGACGCTCACACTTCCAGGCAGTCCTTGGAGTGTCCAACGAGTGTAGAACATTTGCCCTCTGCGCCGGGAAAAGCCATGCAGCAAATCCATCCATTTACCACGAGTGATCCTCCTCCCCAACAATTAAAATTTCTTTCTTAAAGCAACTTCAGTCACAGACAGCTATAAGGGATCGTGAAGCCACTGCTTGTGTGTTAATTAAATCCTCTCAACGGTGCACAAAGATTGTCTATTGAAACAAACACATCTTGTCGAACGTTTTCTCGTTTTCTTTATCGGTTGAATGTTGAATGTCCACGTTCAATTTGGCATTGCAGCCCTACTTAGTACTTTCTACTCCTATCTTTATCCAATTAACAAATCCATTGACTTTTCTCTTTTGGACTCCAAACTTAAAGTTTCGGAAATCTATTCTTCCAGAACTTGACATTACCCCAACTCCACAGCCGCTCTATAGCAATCTATTCCATGCGATACAAAGTGAAGTGACTCTAGGACACAGAAATTCTAAAAAGTTTATTTTTTGCATAGAAAAAATTGCTCACCTGAAAGGGACTTCTCGGCAGTTTCGAAGTGTGAACACATGACTTAGCAACAGGTTCTTTGGTTCGACTCGTCGATGAGAAATCTGAAGAATTTTTTGGAACTAGTGCGGCATCCCTTGGTCCCGATTCCCTTATATGGTCTTTTGCATCATCTTCACCATGAAAGTAATCCAACCAGTCGAAGAATTCATCAGAGACATCAGTGAAGTTCGTCAAGAACCAAGAGCCAGACATACCCACGGTGTGACCTGTGGAAGAAAGTGTCATCTTTGACCAGAGGCTGCAAATCTCACGCTTAGACCGTCTTTGCTTGCACGGATATATACATAGTACTAATGAATTCTTTTTCGAATTATGGATTATAAGCAGAAAAGATTCTATCCATTGTCAGGCAAAATTGATATTAAGATTATGGATTATCTCGTGTACTTTCCTTATCCAATTAAAGATTAGAGACACTGCCCCTGCGATTGCCAGCGAGACCAAATCTTTATTCCCGATAAGTACCAGGATTGTTCCTGGAACATCCCTTAATTGCCAAGAAATTGAGGATCCTTTTAGGATCGGGAAAAAATCAATGTGCTGTTTATTTCATTGCATCAATACTTATTTCCCTTGAGAAGGGCTAATGATGTTCGAAGCATTTAGTAATTGGTATCACTATAGAATAATGTCAAGCATAATGCGATAAGTAAGTTGGATTAAGCGGGAAAGTTCTAAATCTATTGCACTTTTATCAACTAAGTTTTAAATCTATTAGTTATACCAATTGAGTCCTAATTTTTTTCATGTTTCACCAATTGTGTCTATTTGATCAATTGTAGTATGAAATCGTTCATGTGGATAATTTTTAATTATATATTTAGATAAATTTTGAAATTTTTATCAATATTTTTCTATTATTTCTTCTTTTTTTTTCAATTTTCCTTACTTATTTTTTTTTCATTGTAGCTGGCAAGGATCACTTGGCACTCCATAGGCCTTGCCCAGATCTGCGTAAGGCAGCCCCTGTGGCCAAACTAGCTGCCGGCTATAAGGGCGTTTTCTTAAATGTAGTGTTTGGCAAGAATTGGTAGCAAAAGTAGAGCCAAAACATTAGAAACTCAGCAAACAACACTATAAAATCAAGAAGGTCGAAGCGCATGAGCTGGTGCTTGAGTCGCTAAAACTAAATAACCACAACTAATGCCGACTGCAGGAGAGGTAGCCTTGCTCAGATCTGTAGGTGTGTTAAATGGGTGGGTCATGTCGGGTTTTGGTTGGGTCAAAAATAGTCCGACCCATATCAACTCATTTAATTTGTTTTGACCAATTTTCATACAATACAATTCAAACGATTCATACCTGATTCGATTTATATCAAACACATAGCTGACCAAAAAAACCCATATTCTTAAAATATGCTTCATGATTTTTTAAAAATGTATTGTTAAAATAATTTTATGCAATACAATTTAGTTGATAATTTTTTATTTTTGTTTTTTTTTGAAATTTTAATTATTTTTAGTTTTTTGCTTGACCTCTTCTAGTTGTTGGTAAGGCTTCACCAAATTTCGACGAGCTCGACCTCGCTGATCTTAGGTGACGCTGGAAACTCTTCAAGGCAAGGTCGAGCTTGTCGGAATCTGGTGAATCTCGACCTTATTGCCAGATTTAGCAAGGTCGAGTTGGCATCTCACACCTCATGACTTGGCCTCTCAAGCTTGCCTAAGGCGAGGATCGAGCCTCGCCGACCAAGGGAGAGCTTGAGCTCACTAACCTCAACAAGGCCCGAGCTTGCTAATTTGGCAAGGTCTTAGCCTCGTCGGAGTTTGGTCCGGCCATCCGTTAAGAAAGAGGGAAAAAGGAGAAAAAATGGGAAAATTAAGATAAACAATTTTTTAAAATAAAAATAATTAGAATATCATAATTTTCACAGTTTAAAAATGATTTGTTAACGATACTTCAAACTAATTAGATAACCCATTTATAACCTATTTAGAATCTATCTAAGACCGGTTTGATAATTAAATGACTCATTTAAGATCGGTTTAATCTTTTAAGTTAACCAATTTATGATCAATATTATCAAATACGAGTTAAAATATGGATTTTTGACCCATTTTACCACCTCTAGGTCCAGACAAGGCCCACAGCTAGTGAGGGTGTCTTGGCACAAAGAGAGAGAGAGAGAGAGAGAGAGAGAGAGAGAGAGAGAGAGAGAGAGTGAGTGAGTGAGGAACAAAAAGAAAAGAAAAGAAAAGAAAAGAAGAGAAAGGGAAAATAAAAAAACTATTAAAAATTATCCACATTAGTGTAGATGGTGCTATGTCAAACGGTCAATGGTTACATCATTGATTTTCTATCAAAATTGACCGGATGGAGTCACCTAGCATTATTAAAAGATTTAAAATTGAATTAGTAAATATGCAATAAATTTTTTGACATTTTTTTGGTAATTTCCCTAAAGATTCTATTAGGGAGTGAATACTTATCCACGTGCTTGAATTGAAGGCACACTTATAATTCAACATTTGACTGGTATATTGATCTCGTAAACCGAATATACATTATTACACAGTAATGATAGATAATGCAACGATTCTATCCACGGTTTTTTTTTTTTGTTTTTTTGGCGAGTTTCTAGTTTTTCTAAAAATCCGTATATATCTAAACGAGTTTTTCCTCTACCATGTCTGATTAAACTAATTTAAGATTTTTCCAAATAAAAAATCCGCCATGCTCAAGTATAGATTGGGTCTATCCAGGATATATGAATGTTCTTGCAAACGTGACCAAACATCGTCCTGACGATGCGACCAACAGTACATGAATACGTTGGCAGATTGAAATACGTATCCCATTCATGAAAAGTATATGAACCAGTGAACATTGTAAGATTAAGGAAGATGGAGATATATATGCTTGGCCTCCGTTGACGTCAAAACTAGCCCGGATGGAGAAAAAACCACCAGCGTTGTCGATTTTGGTTCCGGGATAGAGGCGTTTCGACAGTATGCCGAATTTAAGCAATGATGACTTCGACCCGAATGTCTGTACGTGATTATTAGAGTCGACGAGAGCATGATACAGGATTGAAGGCTGCAATTTCTCGTTTCGCGGCATTGATCCTGAACGGCTGACCACGGACGATGTGATGATCAGTTCGCCTTTTGGGCTATCAACATGGAAACATATGGAGCACAATGATGACGCAGAAGTGCAACCGAAATCAAGACAAAAAGAATTTGAATGATTTTAAGCTTCTCAACTTTAGATTTGGTGGCTATGAATTCAACCTGAAATGGGGTTATAATCACATTGAGGAACAGAGTGAAAGGCTACATTGAGAAGCAAAGCTAAACAAATGACAGCCTTCTCTCAGAGAGAGAAAAAGGTCGTCTGTAGACGAATTTTTTAAACAGAGCCGAGCCAGGATTAATCTTTCCTGCGACAAAGCCGTATCTAATCTCTTTTTACCACCTACAGAGACTTTAGGACTTGGCGATTCTTAAGATTTTCTTCCGAAATGCACTTACGTTCATATCTTCTCCTTTGATGTTATTCTTCTTGCATTTACAGAAAGCATACAGGATATAAGGAGCAACATGATGGGCAAGAATAAGAAAATGCCACTCCGCTGTGAAGTAATATATGCGCTGCTTATCATGCTCCCGAATGTCTCCTGCAGGATGAAGTAACGAGACGCTTACTCTCACCATCGCGCTCATTTTGACGATAGGAGGTCCAGCTAGTGAATATAAATAACTTTTTTATTCCCCCGCGTATGGCCGAATACTTAACTGTGAGAGTGGGCTTCTCGGCTGTCCATCTGTGTTGCCGTGCGAAAATTTCCTTAGCATACTCGTACAGCTCCAGATCAAGGTCATTGAGTGATTTTATCTCCAGAAGAACTGCTGCAGCAACCTGACGCCGCGACTGCAGATTCAAACAGCCCTAGAATTTAGCAGAGAATATGCTGAAATGCATTCAAAGCAATGTCAGAGAGGAACCCAGTTGGACTGAAGGAGCTCTTTGGCACCAAGTAACCAGGCATAGCGACAATGTTATATCCAAGACAAAGCCAGTGTTTAGCATTGTTGAAAAGTGAGCTAGAAGAGCTAAACCGTTTTTGGATATATGTCCGACACTTCAAGCGTGTATGCAACATTAATAATAACAACCAGTAGTCAAGGTGTGCGTAAGCTGGCCCGGACACCTCAGTTACCAAAAAAAAAAAAAAACAACCAGATCTAACACGAAAAGCTACAGCAACAATGCTGAGTCGAAATAATCAGTAAGTCGAAATAATCGAGACAACTTAGTATGAGGTTGAGGGAAGCATGCAGACAATATGTGAAGCTCCTGTCTCTCATTTCCTAGCGAACAATAAAACCTCCTATATCATGCTTTTGACAGAAGTAATACGGCAAACTTAAGGTGTATTGTATCAGGGGTAAAACTACGTAAAAGCAAATGAAAGAACAATTAGCATAACTCATTTGCCAGCCAAAAGAAAATAGCATTGCTACTCTCAAGGTGGAAAAGCATGAAGTTGAACATACCTCTTTCGTGAAATTCACAGGGGAAATTTCCTTTAAGGCAGAGATGTGGCGGTGGCACTTGGCGTCACCAAAAGAAGCTACACAACTTTCATAAGATTCCCTAAGTTCTCCCTCTGTCATCTGACATGTACAAAAATTTTGCATGAAATTGCTTATCCATGGTGTGATTTCCTCGTATATTGGAAGATCTTACATGACAAAAATGCCTTAAGTTTTTTCAACTTGCTTCATTACTACCCTCTGCAGAAACCTCAACATCTGAAGTGACATTCTGCAAAAGGGCACTAGAAGACAATGACGTACGAGGAAGCTCATTTATTAGCTTCAATTGAGGAAAGCTTACGTTCAGCAAAATGCGCACATTCTGCAGCTATTTACCTGTCTGTGATCAACATCAGGCTCGCTATCTGACAAGGAGCTCTGCTCTGCAGAATATGTACGTTACTTTAGGGGAGCAAATGATGATAACTTGAATAGTATACTGTCATGTTCTCCCAGAACATAAAGTAGATGAGAAGGTCATCGAAGCATGGCAAAGCAAACTGAAAAACTAGAAATGCTTCTTTATCATAAACTCGAGGTTCAATGATAATGTTAAGAACAATTTTGCCTATAACGTTAACACCACTAGGATTCTGATGGAGGAGCTAGTTATATGGTAAGTTGATGAATGTTCAAGTTGATGAAACATTTGTTGCACTAAACAGTGCATCTTAAGCATATCAGTTTCGGTATGCATGAACAATTAGAGGTCCAACAGTGCAACGGATTAGCGTAGGAAGAAGGGTTGAAGAGGAGAAGGAGATCAATGGGGACCGCATTTGATCTGGAATTCCACTTATCTATAAAAACATATTCAGCAAACCTGCTCAAATGCACCGACAAACAGTACTTAGAGGCTAGAAATGGTATTAGTAGCACCACATGAACCTGATTTATTTGTAGCCAGAGTCTCCATAGCAGAGCTATGTCCTCTCAGTTGGGAAATTGCTTGTGCACCAACCATATCTGCAAACATTGTTGTGGATTTCTTATGCTCCTCAGTGAGACCAACGTACAGCATATTGTCTAATCTCCTCTGCAAGATTCACAATTATCTCCCATGATCACAACCGCAAAGGCACGATAGTATGTCAGGAAAACAACATAAGAGCATGACCCATTACAGCCCAATTTTACTGACCTTTGCAACTTGAAGGACATGTTGACCGAGTACTTTATGCTGCATAACACAGTGACGTACTTCATGTGACTCCGGAAAATATGAATTGTTAGTTAACCCTGCAATCTGTCAGTAAGAAGGTTTAGTCAAGAATTAGTCTACTACAGACAAGACAGATTTTAGACACCGGAAAGTGGCACAGATTTTGTAGAATTCAATGTGGGCAGTGGAAAAACTGAGGATTAATTTTCTAGTTGTCATAAGCAGCAAGAAGAGTACCAGTCTCCTTACATCTGTGATAATCAGAAGCAAATTCTAGCGGAAATACTAGTTTGTATACATCTGACGGAGTTCAATTCACAATCTGTAGAATTGTGAGTTGAACTCTTCCCTCATGTTTACACCAAATAACAAGCCTCTAAGGAACGCAAAGACGTGTCTCAGAGATGTTGTGCTAAACAAACAAAACTGAAGTTCATTGGCAGGTACAGCTGCAAGAGGAGCTCTGTGAACAAATATGTGAAAATATTACACTCGCATCAAACAAAGGAGCTCCTATGTTCCAGGCATCTTCTCATGTTCTGTTCCTCTTTGCCACAAGTTGATGCGAATTACTACGCTAGACTTACATTACGTGCAAGACATTGAACGAATTTTTACTCAAGAGCAGCATTTATCCTCAAGAAATTAATGGAAGAATCGTTATCGAGCCAATGGTTGCTTTCCCTACCACCTGGGAGCTTCCTTTCAAAGAATTCAAGGGACTTGAATATAAAAAGTACATTTTTGCATACAGTAACAACTCAACAAATTGACCAGGATGTTAATTTTCAACGAAGCTTGCTATTTGAATGAAGAATATTTTACGTCACACTTCAACAGCCAGAAATGGAGCAGAATGTAACTAACGGGTAACACAGAACTGTGAGAGTTCAACTTACCTGAAATGTGGCACCATTGTGAATTATTTCCTGAGCAATAGGATCGATGATATACTTATGCAATGGCATTACAATATCCTCTATATTGTATGGGTCGCTGCTGTAGGTGGCCCTTGATCCTCTACGTCTTCTTTCATCTCTCTGTTTAAAGAGAGAGGTGTTGCTCGTCAACCCATACGAAATAGGAAGCATATAATTTTTTTTTTTGGTGGGGGTGGAGGAAGGGGAGAGAGAGATTTAGGTTGCCAGTTAACAAATGAAATGGAAGCATGTGACATGTGATCAAACATTTGGTGACATAAAACAAAAATAGCCTACAATCAAGCCATGGAACGTTGATTCCTATCCAGCTCTCTCTCTCTCTCTCTCTCTCTCTCTAATCCAGAATTTCCTGGAAGCTTCATCCAAGGAGATCGATCGGCTTAGATTACTTCATTCACCAAACAAACGTGTGAAGCGTAACTACGAATTTTTGCAGTACGTCGTTAAACGTTAAAGTCACAAAGGTCTCTGACAAAAATCAGTGGACCAGAAATATCTGATGATCGTCGATCTCCAAAAAATTATGATGAGATATAGCATCGTCTCAGATAACCAGCGTACCCTTGCCAATAGGTCTTCTCTCATCCAAGGAACTAGATACTTCCATGGCCATATATCCAGTGTACTTGTCTTGGAGCTCAAGCGTCCCGCCGTTGTCGTGGTGGAAGGTAAATTAGGGTATGTAAAAAATTCAGCCGCTAGCTCCACTGATAATTCGTATGTACTGAAAACACGTTCAACAGGATCTCTTAGCATGGTCACCACTGACGTTCTTTCCTTGGGAAGTTTCGACATCAAGCTGTAGTCATCATGAGAGATCAACAATCCGCACTTCTGCTTGCTACACAGGAGAAGAGAATCGGGTTGAACATCACACAGATTGATTACAGCAGAATGTCCAAAAAGGAGAAAGAACTATAATACCTGGGATCAAAATTCAATTTATCATAAGAGCGTGGGCATTCCAGAGCACCAGAATACAACTTGTGCAAGAAACTGCAAGCATAAATTCGGCAAGGAGGAATTACACCGGTGGCTTGCCTGATTCAATGCCCCCGATATCTATGAGTATGCACCGCACCAAAAGAGATTTGAATTACCAGTGGAAGTATGTGCGTCCTCCTGTTCTCGGAACATGGAGGAAGAACAGCAAATCTCGCAGGGTGTGCTTGTTTGCTTTAACTTCTAGGCTGGGTGCGGAAGAAGTCCACCTCTTCACTACGTTCTCACAATGCCCAAAATCCCTTTCACGTGGAAAAGCATTAGCTGATAGAGAATTCAGGGAAGTTAGAAGTCAAAATTGTTCATGTCGTCCCCTAATTATTTCCCCTGACAATCCACTAAACTTCATTCCAAAGTATGTTTGAGTTCATTAGGAAGCATTGATTGAAACAGAATTTAGATCGCAACTGGTCAGGAAAGCCAGGGGAACAGCTACTCAACTCCAAATCAGTAAACGGAATTCCTAACTCAATCTCACGAATGGCACGAAGCATTCCTACTTGTCATACTCACTTAAGAACAAAAACATGATACAACGGGTAACATTACAAGGAGAGAGAGAAGCCGAGGAGGGTGATTAATGAAGATGGGATTCAGAATCAGAACGTGATCACACGTACCCAATCCAAGAAGGATCAGCAAAGTAGCAAAACTCGCGCTCGGAGTAGGATCCATCAGCCTCCTCCTACTCCAACACCTGCTTGTAGAAAATTTTGACGAGACATCAACAAACAAGTTTTTACAAATCCAACCAAAACAGTAGAAAAAATTGGACTTTACTCCTATGTTTCTGATTCCAATGTGTACTCCATCAGTCTGCCAAAGTCCAATTTCATTATAGAACTGCCTTTAATAACACTCATCAGATAATCTGCGCTACTTTTTTAAAACAAAAGGTTCCAATGCATTAGCCGATAAGGGAAAAGCTCTGGAGCCCAATTTCGTATATCTTGATGCTCCAACCAAAATGAAAGGCAAGATGTTTTGTATACGAATTGAACGGGCAAAAAAATTCCGGGCTTCCTCCAGTTTGGTCGTTCTCAGTTGTCACCATGTCTGTCTTGAAGGATAGCAGTCACAATGAAACGAATAACAAAATTTACTATTTGAGACCTAACTTATTTCCAATTTCATTTTTGTTCGGATTATTTTTTCGTGCTTAGGAATGTTTTAAGAGAAATGGAATTATGATTGTCTGAATCATCTTCGCTGAGTGATAGGCCTTGCTAATCCAATGGGGAGCCTTGATTAGATGGAGCAACTGTGTTTGTGTAGTGTTGCAGTCAAGCACCAGTTTATAAAGTATAATTTATACAAGTCAAACGAGACAGTATTACGAGACCCAAGAAGAAAAATTTAAAACATAGTAGACAACATTTATACACTTATAGTAAAGGTAAGAAAGATCCTTACTTATTGATTTGATAAAAACCATTTCTACATAGTAGCTATTTTTATAAGTCTGTGCAAATTTGAATAGACGACCTGTTGAGTATAATGAATATGACTATTGAGTTGCGTACTCTTGGTCAATGAGATTTCCTAAGGAAAATGAACTAAACCTATGATAGGACACGCTTTCACCAGCTAAGCATTTATTTTGCAGTTAATGGATGATTTATATTATTCAAAAAATGATCGCTTGTATCACTTACAAAATTAAATAAAGGTAATATATTTTCATCATTGATGAAGATGCTTAGACATAAACTATTGTCAATAAAGGAAAACATTATCATTACTAATTATCTCAAAAAGTAAAGGTGATTATTTTTAGAAAATATTTTTCAAATCATTCTTTTTCTATAAAACAAATGAAGTCTCAGTAAATTTTGACAAAAAAAAAAAAAAGGCCCGTGCCTTGGTATCAAGTTGGGGTTCATTTGATTCACACAGAAGACCATTGGAAGGCGTAAAATTTTGCCATACACAATCTGACCTTCTCGTGTTGTCTTCAGTCATGGCTCATGAACTAATATCCAGCCTCCTTTCGTGGAAACCAGAATCTTAACACTATAATTCAAAGAGAGAAATGGACGACGGACCCAGGGAAACAGCTCAAAATCTGGGAGCAACAACAGGGGCAAACAGAGGTTTACAGATCTGGCGAAAAGAGAAACGTAGCTACAGCTCACATTTATGACGGCTTTTAGTTCTTATAATTAAAGTAGCATTATAAATACGTTACCAATTGAAGAACGAATTCTCTCCTCAAGTATAATCTTCATAACGGGTGGCATAGGTCAATGGTAAGAAAGCACCCTCGACGTGTTCCTTTGTTGAGAGCAGATGTTAAGCTCACCCTTCCATTAATTCCATCGGTTAAACTGAAAAAGACAGGATGAGGAACCTCGGAAAGTTATGAGAACAACGCCCCCAGAAAGGCGCAAGGCTGACTCGGAAGTTGGGACGACGACTGGAGTTAAGCCAAATTGACTCATGCGCATGAAAATAGAATGTTAATGAGATTAAACAATAAGGCCTTCAGACAGATCTATAAAGATACCATGCGGCAGCTCCAGGAGCCTCTTGAATTTGCTTTCAAAATGGCTCAAGGAATGCTGATAAATGCATTAGCTTCCTATCATACTACAGTTCACGGAGCTATTGGCAAGACAAAATCAAAACTAAATTTCATCTAAAAAAAAGTTTTGAATAGAGTTTAAGCCTCTTAACTTAAGATTCAGCGGCCATCAATTCAAACTGAGAGGAGGGTTACCAAACAAATTGAGAAGGAAACTGAAGGCTGCATTTAAAAGCAAAGAGTAATAGGACACTCCCCTATCAGAAAAATGAAGCAAGTATCATCTAAAGATTTTCTTTTTTTTCCTTTTATCAGACCGGAGACATGTCAATGTGTACCGAATTGTTGCCGTATCAAAATTAATCTCTTTCCACCACCTAGAGAGACTTTAGACCTTGCGATCTGTAATATTTTCCAAGAAGCGATTACATTCATATCTTCAGTTTTGATGTTCTTCTCCTTGCATTTACAAAAAGAAGAGAGAATAAGAGGAGCAATACGATGGGCAAAATTAAGAAAATGCGGTTCCATTGGGAAGCGCCATATGAACTCGTTATCAGGTTCTCTAATTTCTCCTGCAAAAAAAAAAGACGGAACATTACTCACTCAGTTGCGCTTATTGGTAGTAGAATTGGTTAACGAAACTTGACAAAAATTTTCCCTTCTCATGGATGCATGTGGCTGAATACTTAACTGTGACAGCGGACTTCTGGGTGATCCGTCTATGTTGCTGAGCAAAAATATCCTTAGCATACTTGTAGAGCTCCAAATCAAGACTATTCAGTGATTTTATCTCCTGAAGTACCGCTTCACCTACCTGACGACGCGACTACAGATTCAAAGTATCCTAAAATTAAAAGGTAATATTCGGAAAGGTATCCAAAGGAATAACAGAAAGCAACCGCGTTGGACTGGAGGAACTCTTTTAAATGAACTAACCAAGCATAGTAAACTAAAAATGTCACTCAGGACAAAGCAAGCGTTTAGCTTTATTAAAATAAAATTAAGCTAGAAGAATTAGACTAATATATATGTATGACACTCCAAGTATCTTTTAGGAGCAGTGGTTAAAATTATGACAGATACCCCGTATTCGACATTTACAATAACAACTAGATCTAACAGGAGAAGCTATACAGCAACAATCCTAAGTCAATTTTATCTACATCATGGACAAGTCAATTCTAGACAACTTGGTAAATGCGTGATGGAAGCACACAGATAAAAAGTAAACCTTCTGCCTCTAGTTCCCATGTGAATAGTATATCTCCTATATAATCTTTCTTTAAAAGCATTTCATTTTCACCAAACCCAAAACATATTGTATCTGGCGAAGGAGTACACACATTTAAGTCAGAGAAAAATTGGCATTGCTACTTTCAAGAAGCAAAAGCGTAAAGTTTACCACACCTCTTTCGTAAAATTTGCAGGGGAGATTCTCTTTAAGGAAGAGATGCGGCGGAGAGACTGGGACTCCCTCAAAGTAGAGATGCAGCTTTCATAAGATTCCATAAGGGCTGCCACTGTTATCTGAAATATACAAGATCTACCATGAACATACTTATCCAAGACCTAATTTCCTTACACAGTAAAAGATACAACATGTGAAAAAATTCCCTACGTTTTCTTTACTTGATTCATTGTTTTTTTTCATAGAATCGTCAAATTCCAAAGTGGCATTCTGCAAAATGGCAGTAGAAAACAATGAGGATACAAAGAAACTCAGTTATTAGCAATGACTGAAAGGGTTTACATTCAGCAAGATGCGCACACTCTGCTGTTACCTACCTGACTGTGTTCGTCATCAGGCTCGCTGTCTGACATGAAGCTCTCTTCTGCAACAGATGTACATAACTTCAGGTGAGGAAATGATGATTAACCCTCGTATCTTGTACTTATGGAACTCAAAGAGATGAGAAGGCCATTGAAGCATGGCAAAGCAAACTGAAGGACAAGGAATCCTCCTTCACCATACACTTGCAGTTCAACAGAAAAACACAATATTTCTGACGGAGAAGCTAATTTTATACAATGTCGCATAACATACAGCAACGATGCATCTTAAGCATCTGGTGGGGTATGATGGACTATTACAGATCCAACTGGTGTGAAGTAGCGAAGGAAGAAGGGTAGAAGTGAAGAAGAAAATAATTAACCAGTGAACTTGGTCTGGAAGCTTAACTTATTTATTCAACCATATTCAGCAAAACCTGTTCAATAGAACCAACAAACCGTCTAGAAGCAGTAATAATAGCACACCTGATTTATTTGTCGCCACAGTCTGCACATCAGAGCTAGATCCTCTCAGTTGAGAAATTACTTGTGCACCAACCACATCTGCAAACATTGTCGCAGATTCCCTATGGTCCTCGGTGAGACCAACGTACAGCATATTGTCCAATCTCCTCTGCAAGATTTACAATTATCTACCGTGATCACAACCGCAAAAGGGCAACACAATATCAGGATAACAATATAAGAGCCTAATCCATCAAAACCCAATAACCAATTTTACCGACCTTTGCGGCTTCAAGGACAAGTTCACCAAGTTCTTTGTGCTGGATAACACAGTGACGTACTTCATGTGACTCCGCAAAACAGGAATTGTTAGTTAACCCTGCAATCTGTCAGTGAGAAAATTCAGTGTGAAATTGGTCTATTTGAGACTAAATTTTATGAGAAATAGAGTGCTGTCAGACAAGACAGTTTAACAACACCAGAAACTAAGCACAAGTTTAGTTTTAAAACTTGTTTTGGGGCAGTCAGGAAATGAAATGATTTCCCAATTGTTGTAAGCAGAATGCAGAATAACTCCCCTTTACTCAGTAATCATCAAAACCAAATTCTGTAGACGTCACTTACCAGGCAATCTGGTGGAGTTAATGATTCTTTCATCAGTGGCATACCAAAAAATCTAAACCACCTGAATCTACAAACTAGAGAACTCCAAAGAATTGTGCAATAAACTCTTCCCTCATAATAGGGCATGCTTAGCAACCTAAGAACAAGCCTCTTAAAACACAAAGACAAGGACTCAAACACGTCACACCAACACAATAAGACTTAAGTTTGTTGACAGTTACTACTGCAAGACTAGCTCTGTGAATTATCATGTCCATTCCTCACTCTCATAAGCAGAAAACAAAAACCTTCTCTTTTCTCAGTAATCATCCAAAGTAAATTTTATAGACATCACCTACCAGGCAACCTGGTGGAGTTAATGATTCTTTCATCAGTGGCATACCAAAAAATCTTAGCCACCTAAATCTATAAACTAGAGAACTCCAAAGAATTGTGCAATAAACTCTTTGCTCATTATAGGGCATACCTCTTATCAACACAATGATAAAGCCTCAAACACGTTGCGCCGATACAATTAAACTGAAGTATACTGACAAGTACCACTGCAAGACTAGCTCTGTGAATTCCACACTCTCATCAAGCAAAGGAACTACTCTGTTCCTAATGTTCTATAAGGTTCTCTTCCCCTTTCTTCAGAAAGTTGATGCAAATTTACACTTTATGTTAAGTGCATGTAAGGCATTGAACAAATTTTTACTCAAGAGTAGAATTTATCAAATAGGATTTAACAGAAGAACCATCATCAAACCAATGGTTGCTTCTCTATCCAATCTAGACTTCCTTCCGAAGAATCTTAGGCACTTGAATGAAAAGTACTTTTCACATCTCAGATTAAGGCCCTTAACCTATGTTACGTCTTCAAATTTAACCAGAATATTAATTTTCAAAGAAAGCTCGCAACTTGAAGGAAGAAGTGTGAGGCTCATGCTTCAACAGCCTGAAAACAAAGCAGACATGAAATTGATGAGTAACACAGATTAAAGACAATTCAACCTACCTGAAATGTGACACCATTGTGAATTATATCTCGAGCAATAGGGTCATTGATATACTTATGCAATGGCATTACAATGTCCTCCATATCATATGGGTTGCTGCTATAGATATCCCGGGATCCACTTTGCATTCTCGCATCTCTCTGTAGAAAGAGAGGTTGCTGGTCAACACATATGGAACACAAGCATATAACACAAAACAGACCATTCAATTACATAAAACGAAAACAGCATATAGCATAGGGTATGGGAGCATTAATTCCTATAAGCCCCCCTCCTCTCACCCAGAATTTCCCAACAGCTCCTTCCCAGAAGAATGCTCTGGTTAGATTACTTTATCCACTAGAAAAACAAGTGAATCATCCATCTCCATCTACAGCAACTATGAACTTTCCCTTTTCTCCATACATCAGATTGATTCTTTGCAGAGCACGCCTTAAAGTTAATAAAGGTCTCCAACAAAAATCAGTAGGGCAGAAATATCTGATGATGATCGACAGAGGCAAAAAAATGGAGAACATATCTAGCATCGCGCAATATAAGAAGCATACCCTTGCAAATAGGTCTTCTCTCATCCAAGGAACTAAATACTTCCATGGCCAAATATCCAGTGTACTAACTGAAAATCCTTTCCTCTTGGAGCGCAAGCGCCCAGCCATTCTTGTGGCAGAAGTTAAATTAGGGTGCACCAAAAATCTAGCTGCTACCTCCACTGAGAATTCATATGTACTAAAAACACGAGCGACTGGGTCTCTTAGTATTGTCACCACTGATGTTCTATCCTTAGGAAGTTTTGACATCATGCTATAGTCATCATGAGTGACCAACAACCTGCACTTTGGCTTGCTACACAGTCGTAGAGAATCGGGTTAAACATAAAAGATTAAGTAAAACGCAATTGTCAAAAAGGGGGAAAAAGGTCATACCTGGGATCAAACCTCAATTTATCATAAGAGCGAGGGCATTCCAGAGCACTAGTATACAACTTCTTCAGTAAACTGCAAACACGGATATAGAAAGAAGGAATCACCAGTGGCTCATCTGGTGAACGCACCAATAACTATAACTATGTGCTCTGCACGAAGAGAGATATGAATTACCAGTGGAAATATGTACGTCCTCCTGTCCTTGGAACATGGAGAAAGAACAGCAAATCTCGCAGGGTGTGCTTGTCTTCTTTAACATCTAAACTAGGTGCAGAAGAAGCCCACTTCTTCACTACGTTCTCACAATGCCCAAAATCCCTTTTGTGAGGAGAAGCATTAGCTGATAGAAACCAGGGAAAGTTAGAAACCTCGTTCAGCTAAAAACCAAGCTGAGGAGTTAAATGTTCATGATCAACCCTAATATTTTCCCAAACAATCCGGTCACTCACACAAACTTCATCTCACAGCATGAAGTGATGTATGACAAAGCACTGATGGCAATAGAATTATATCTCAACTGAGCAGAAAAGGAGGCGAGTGAATACTCAGTTTCGAGTCAGTGAATCGATTTCCATACTTAATCTAATGACTTCAAGGATTGCCCAAACATCAGTTCTTATCACTCTCGCCTAAGACAAAACAAAAATACAACATTTACCACGACAAGGTGGGAAAGAAGCTGAGGACGGTGAAAAATGAAGATAGGATTCATAATCTGACCCCACTTACCCAGTACAAAAAGAATCAGCCAAAAAGCAAGCCTCAAGCTTAGAGTAGGATCCATCAGCCTCATCCTACTCCACCACCAGCTAGAACAAAATCTGACAAAACATTGACAAACAAGTTCTTATAGGTCTCCCAACTACATCATAACAACCAAAACAGTACAAAAAAAATGAACTGAAACGCTACATCATATTCATTTGCGTTTACTTCAAATTTATTAGATCAATGTCACGGCCCATCACAAATTTAGCATCGTCTAGCTAGCACCCAGTAACAACTCAACTAACACCTCACTTTTCCCATTTGAAAAAAAAAAAAAAACTCATCGGATAATCCATGCAACCTTCTAAAAGAAAAATCCAGCCACAACGAAAGGCACGAGCTTTCTTAAACGAATTTAACGGACAAAAGAAAAAAAAAAAAAGAATCGACATGCCAAACAAGAGGGCCTGCTTCTCTTATCGAAAGGAAACCCTGATCACATAATTTCGAGACAAGCTAGAATCCGAAGCATGGCGACGATGTCGAAATGGGGAGTGGCATAAAAAAGAAGAGAAAATGAATAAGACTACACTCAGAGCAGGAACAGAGAAACATAGCGAAGTGGACCTACCCGGTGTGTAGGCGAATACCGAAGTCTCGTGCTCATAAATTCCCTCGATCTCTGCTGCTGCTCCGCCAGACAAGTCTCACGATAACCGGTGCCCCACCACCACCTTCACAATTACCCGCGATTCTCCCGGCACCGGAACACGGGACCGATGCGGGAAAATCCACGGGGAGATAACGGAGGACGCCCTCGTAATGGCAAGCGACCTCAGGAGACCTCCGAGCAGAGAGCAAAAGGGCAGAGAGAGAGAGAGAGAGCCGCCGAAGAACGAAGGAAGTCAGAGAGAGAGAGAGAGAGAAATGGAAGAGCGAAACACCTTTGACAACGATCGCAGCAGCGAGTGGGGCGTGTTGCTGTACGGGCTTTTATTTTTTATTCTTTCGAGTAAATTATTCGGATGTCGGAATGAGGAGAGGGACAGATTGGTAAAATGCAACGATCCATGCGCCAGTATCGAGCAATTAAACTAAAATGAATTTGCAAACTTTAATTGAATTTTGCGAAACTGCCCCCATAAGGTGACCAATTAAGAACATACAAAGGTAATATTTAACAGGTCAGATCGCTTTAAATGCATAACTTTTCTCATCTTATATATAATTGATATTTGACGAGATAAAATATTTCCTGTTAACTAGTTAATATGAGCTCTATATGGGAATCTGGTCGTAAATAATTTATTTTTTCTGTGTCCGTATCTGAATAAAATTTTTGATCTGAAATTTGATCAAAACTTATATCATTAAATGTTGAAATGAAAATTTTTCGATCTGAAATTATATCAGGATTTGTATCGTTAAATGTTATTAATTTCAATCAAACGAGTACAATCTCTTGTTGCGATTGTAAATATTATATAATCCTTTCTTCTCACTAACATGATAATGAATATGGTAAGGACCTTAATCACGAATTGAAAAAAAAAAGAATAAAAATTCCAGTTTTAGTGGAATTACAATTCCGCGTATGTCTTCGTATGTGAGGGCACCAAATGAGTGCTGCACTCATGCTTCAATCTAATTGTTTATTCAAATTATTATAAATGTAATTTTAGATTTAAACGAAATATTCAATCTATTTCAGATTTGAATAAAAGATATATCATTGTAAATTATGTTGTTGGCTAATTGTCAAATAATAAAACAGTAAATAAGAATTCATGAACTTTATCTCTTATAATTTGATTTGTTTTTCTAACAATATCTCGAACTTAAATAAGGTGGGTTTTGGAAAAACAAAAAGAAAAAAAAGGAAATGCTTTCATTTTCATCTTTTGCTGAAACAAATTTGCTTCAAATGATGTGAGCTATATTTTAAAATAATGAATTTTAAAATAAAGAAATGAAACCAAATGAAATGTAACATGCATGTTTCAAATAAAATTGCTATTTTTATTCTTTTATTGTAATAAACATAGTAGATATCCATTGAAAAAATAAGCCATCCTTCAAAATAATTTTGATTCATTTCTAAATTGGATGACAAGTAATGCATTTATTGATGTAATGACAAAAGCTACAAGTCAAATTATTAGTATTGTCATTATCAAGAAGATACTTGATTTAAAAATGGATAAATTATGGATTCAAAGATACTTTAACTTCATTTTCTCTTTTCAAATATAAGGTCAATGAACTAAGTCGAAAGAAATGAATGTTTGGGAAGGATAAAAGAAACGTATTTCCTTTTCTTATATATCTATTTTACAACTCAATATGTTTGAACATGCTTTCTCTTTATCCATTTCTAAGTTACATATTTGCACATGTTTTTTTTTCCCGTTCTTAGATTCAAAATTTGATTAGTGATAGAGGTTTAAGGATAACAAACCACTAGTAGACTAATGCTAATTGATTGAGTATGGGTTATGTGGCACAATTATGCCAAATGGTAATGACTAAAATGAAGTTTAGTGCCCCATGACAAGCTTAAAAGTAAATATTCTATTAACTTCGAGTTTGACTAAACATAATGGCAACCGTTAGCAATACTCTTTTATCCTGCCAAAAGAAATTGGAGGTGCCCACTTATTTGTTCGTATAATAATTTCTTATATCAGTTCTTGGTTCACCGTTGGTTTGAAAAATAGAATTGAAGGAAAAACAATATCTAGGGCATTGGGAATATGAGCTTATAAAGGGTGACCCAAGCGTCCATGAGTAGGATAGAGATCCGGGGAAAATTACTGAAGGACCTAAGCCTATTATAATTGTATCAATTCAGTTCTAAATTTTGTTTGTCAGTTGAGTTCTAAATATTTAGCATTTACTTCAATTTAGTCAACTCGATTAATTTTGACCGGATATTGTTGACTAGGCGATTGATGTTGGCATTGACTTTTTTATATATTATTTTGATAATAGCTTTATTTTAAAATAATTTTTTCCTTTCTTTTCTTTATTTGTTTTTGGACTTAAAGTTGATGAAGGTGTCATGGCCCTTGCCTAGATTGGGCAAGGGCCACGAGGGCTACGGTGCCCTTGCTCGAGGCACTAGTGAGGGCATCACGGCCCTTGTCCGGAGCCAATGAGGGTGTCATGGTCATTGCTTGTGGCTGGCGAAGTTCGACCAACGACTCTCACTAATCCTAATTCCACGAAAAATAAAAAAAAAGCTAAAGAAATTTGTGATCTAGTTCGTGACCTATTAGAATTAAATAGGCGCTTTGGTGGGACCTTATAAAAAAAGAAAAAATTATAAAAAATTCAAAACTATGGAAATGTTATTTAAAAAAATCAATGTTAGCACCGACTATGTCATATATAATGGCCGATGCCTATATTAATGATTTCCAGTCAAATTAAATAGGATAGCGTGAATTGACACAAATTTAAAAATTTAAGACTCCATCAGGAAAAAAAATGTTATGAATCAATTAGGATAATTATAATAAATTGAAGGACTTTTTTGTAATTCACCCTCGGAAATAGGAGCACGCCCTTTTCGATGCTTGCCCACTATGGAATGTTGGGCTTTTTTGCCTTTGTTTTTACTGGGGTTTAGTCAACATGAGATGGACCCCCTGAACTCTCTCTCTCTCTCTCTCTCTCTCTAAAGTGTCGGACCACATTCTTAGCTCAAAAGGTTCGTGTCAAATTGACGATTCCTTCATCTGTCCATCTATCTACACGAACCACGTTTGGCCATAATCTATATGGTCAGCGGTTTAATATGTGCTGGTCGTGGCAAGAGAAAAGGTACGTTCTTTCCGCCAAAACGTAATGAAGTGATATTCACTCCATATTTGAATAACTAGAAAATGGGAAAAAAAAACCGAAAAGAACGAAAAAGAAAAGCCCTTCCCCATTTCCTTTCACTTTTCTTTATCCCGCTCATTTAAGATGACGAGGACATGCGGCAACATCACCCTCAGAAGTGCCACTCCGTTGGAAAAAGGAAGAAAGAAGAAAAAGAAACACCATGAAGTGAATCCCGCACGCTTGTCGATTTTCTTTGTTAATTTTCTGGAAGAATGGGAATTCACCACAGTCAGTGGGATCGAATCGACGAATGTCCATCTGTCCTAAATATGCAAACCCTTGACACTCCCCTTTCTCTTCCGCAACTCATACAGAGCAAGGCTTGTTATGCTGCCTGATGAGACTCAGAAAGCAGGAGATCCCACATCACTGTTTGAGTAGAACTGACCTTGCTGCATCCAGATGGTTAAGCCGGCACGTTCCCAGAAGATACTCGGGCAGCTCGTCTTCCGTGTTAGCCTGACGAGAATGGACAATCCGAGCATCAGTGTGGTTCAGGAATAAAATATGAGGGACCGGAACGAATATGCAGTCGACATTAAGACGGCCAAATGGAACTGTTGTAACAATTTAGACGAAACGAACACTTTTTACCTGCACCAAGAATGCCATTTCGATAACCAGGTTGTTAAGGTAACCGAGTACCAGACTGACCACTCCCCTGGCAACTGTTGATGACCCGATGTCGATTCCAAGCTGTCATGCGTATTTAGGGTTAGCATGACTTGATGTGGAAAATTTTCTACATGATGTCTCAACTTCGTGATTTATATTTTCAGTCTTTCAATAAAGTGAATGGGTTAACGACCGACAATCCTATCATGTAATGTTACATGAAAAATGAGGTAAATGCACAAATGGGATGAATCCAAGAAGAAATGATAAATGGCTAGGCATATGCCTATCTGTTCAGCGGCAAAACGATCAAAAGAACATCTCAATGCCGAGACATAAGTCCTTTTGAGATTATCAATACAAATGCAACATTATATTCTAATACATATCTGATATTCTCATGCCAAGTTTAAGTAATTGGATCCCACAAAGCTAAAGCGCATTGGAGTTACCTCCAAATAGTTATTCCCATGAAAATAATTGATTTGCAGTGCTTGGCCAATCAAACAGGCTTTCTTTCCCACGCTTTGCTTAACTATCCAAGAACCCTGAAAAATAAGGAAAAGAATTAACAAGGTTTAAGGAACATACAAAAGAAGGTGGTCATGCCGCTAAACAAAATGTATACATTAAGCTATCTGCATAGCATAGCACCCAATTGGACATATTTTTCTGTCTGGTCATGTTCTAGGATAGTCATCTAACTGAGGAGATAATGACCCTCAAGAAAACAAATTGCAATGTAAAGTTGAGCAGAATAAGTGAGTTGTTTATGGTTACCTGTGCAGTACATGGGGTGGATAAACCATCTTGTCAGGTCATACAGTGAAAATCATGAAAGTATGCTGTTAGGTCCTTAAATACTAAAGTAATCATGAAGGATACTGACCTTTGAGATATAAGGTATAAGCTTGAACCTCGAATTTCTATATGCATTATCACCCTTGACAAAGCTCTCCAGTAGGGGTGCATCTTTCAGGGGAGTGCTCATCATGTAGTATAGTGCTAGGCTGTAAGTTGTTGATCCAGGTACCTGTTTCACAGGGCATGAATCTTTATAACCAATAATAGCAATGACATCAAGCTCGGTTAACATAGATAGGAGATATTATTTGCCTGTATGTTTACAATCAAGAAGAACTCTGCTCCACCCTGGGCTGCATATTTCTGCATAACAAAGTCAGCATGTTCAGAGAACTCATAAATGCCACCATGTTGAGACAAACACATGTGAATTTAGCGAAGAGGTTATTTAATTTATTGGATTAAGTTTGAACCTGAACAATACTCCCTGGCCGTCCTCCAAGATCATCTTCCCTTTTGTCAGATCTTACCCAATCTGCAGCAACCATTTGCATCAAGGTTCCTTTTGCTTTAATCTGGATGTCAGTTCAGAAGCAATAACATCAGAGAGAGAGAGAGAGAGAGAGACAGAGAGAGAGAGGGAGGGAGAATAAAATATGATGTATTTCTATTGAGAAATGACTCTACAAGAACATTTGATCATATGAAAAAACTTCAATACTAGGTACTCCCATCAAGGAGTTAACCATCAATTCATTCACATTATTTTATGTGGATTCGTTGCATGAAAAGATTCCACAGAAGCCAACCAATCAATGGATCTGTGAGGTAACAATGAAAATGGTCTAGCAAACAAGCGCCTAAGGCCATATGGCAAGAACAAAATAAAAAAAGAAAAAGAAAAAGTGCCTCAGCTAACTTTATATACTATTACACTATCAAAATGAACAACGCTCAATGATTCACTCTTCAAGAATATTTTATCATCCAACAGGTAACGGTGGAATCTCATTCAGAGGCTAAAGGAACTTCCAACAGAGGATCATGAGTTCAGAATGAGCAAATACAATCAAGCATTAGTATTAATCAGGTATACTTTTCAACTCAAATCCACTTAATATCAGAGTCATCTGTCAGTGACACCATTTTATCTCTGTTAACACTTTGAAGGGTCATATAGATGAATGCATCAGGTAATGTACCAGCAAGTGCCATCCAGAGCTAGTGCTCAGGCTAATCTGCACAACGTATTGTACACACCTTCTGACGGTCCTTTAAATAATTCTTTCCACGGATTAAAAAAGTGGAAGGGTCTGCCTCAGTCCAGCTGGAAGTCAACACGCAAGTCGGATCTCTGGGAAGAGTAGTTCCATAGCAACATGAGACAATGTCTTCTTCTGTCACCATCTCTTGTAAGTCAACATAACCCCTCTTCTGAACTACAACAAACAAAAGTCTCCATTGTCAGCACGTCCAATAATATAGGTCTTGGTTCTCATGATATGGTCTTTTAAGACAGAAAAGTGTGCACCAATGGCTAGGACATTATTTAAGCTTATGGGTGCTCCAAATTAATTCTGTTCACCTGCAAGGTCATGCAATTTTC
The DNA here is from genome assembly GCA_030064385.1 of Melaleuca quinquenervia. Lineage (NCBI taxonomy): Eukaryota > Viridiplantae > Streptophyta > Magnoliopsida > Myrtales > Myrtaceae > Melaleuca > Melaleuca quinquenervia. The sequence goes on along the minus strand of CM057719.1, from coordinate 25,368,575 downwards.
TCACAAAACCAGCAGCAGTTGATAATCTTGGATGATATCCCTGCAATGTGATGGCGGGATAGGAATAAGACGAGAAACTCGAAATATGGAAAGAAAGAGGATTGTTGCCATGATGTAAAACTAATGAGAACTCCATCAATTATCGATTTAGGATTAAATGACCCCGTCATAAACATTCTAAGTTAGCTGGTACCTGAGGGTATATTTCTGGCGCAAAATCATGAGACCAGCTGCTCTCTGATTGGTCATCTGATGGCTCCAGAACATCAAAGAACTCATCGGCAGCATCGTTTAGGCTGACAAGGCTAGCATACTCTGAAGGCGCCTTACCTGATTCATCACTCATCTCTTCCACTGTCCTACCAACCTTTAATGATTCCACAAATCTATCGTCATGCGACATAACATTTCTTGTCAGCTCACCTGACGAAAAGTTTGAGGAAAAATTCTCTAATTTTGCTTGAAACAACTCTCTTAATGCTGCAAAAAACAAAAGCTAGTTGGTTTCAGTTAAAACTGGAAGAGTCCACAGTGGAGCAATCTCATTAGATATAACTAATTATGCACAGATCAGATTCACCAGCAACTCTGCCAAGCATTTTGATTGTTATACAACGGCCTGAAGAAGTTCGTAAGTAAGATTTCCAATATTTCCAATCAATAGCAAGCATGTGTTTTACTACTGATTGTTCCCCCTGGTTCACCGGAGTAATGACATATCCTCCACCTGCAGACAGAAAAATTCCACTGCCTCAGAAATACTGCACTCCGGAGCACCCAAAGTATGATTGTGCAGGTTCACCACCCAAACGAGTAATTAGAGTCATGTTTGTAGACACAGATTCGTATGAACATGTTAATTTCACCATTGTTCCCCCTAGACAAATATCAGGGCTAATATAGCGACAGAACTAAACAAGATGCATACGTTAAATTAGATTTGCGCATATATTACTTTTTAGGCACGCTCGGACAGAGCCTTTCTGTGGGGGGCACTTCTTGTGGAACACTGAATGATACAGAATAACTGCAAAATAATAGGCCGAAGATGTCACCTCATATTTTACTGGATTCAGTGAAATTGTAACCCATAAGTAAATATCCAACAAGTCCATACCATATGTTCCATCATCTTCTCTTCTCCAATATCGACGCAACAACAGATCTCTACATTTCATTCCCCTGAATGTAGGACACATGAATGAGAAAACCACAAATGAGGCAAATTTTAAGCTGCCTTCTAAAAAATATTGTGATTGCTAAAATTTTCAACTGACCAAGGTAGCCAATCGCTATACAGCTGTTTGTGAATGATATCGGTGTGACCATCAAGATGCTCAACCACCCTTCCCTTATAAAAACAGAAGTCCCATCTGTTGCATAGGAATATACAAGTAAAATTTAGAACAATGTGTAAAATCAGAGGAAGACACGGCATTCTTCTGAATCTCCACATAAGCTCAATTCGAAGATCATGTTAAAATGGCGTCGAAGCCTATAGGTAATCACACTTGCAGATGAAAAGTATCTAACAAAAAGGACCTACTCTGATCTTGAGGGACCAAGAGACATCAGGGTTTGGAAAATGGCTTCTGATGTGCCATCGACCACACCGACAGCCATTACCGCAGGATGGTCATCCCACTGCAGAGGAGAAAAAGTTGCAAGTTGCTTGCTCAGCAATCAACCAGTTCATTGAAACCAGAAAATGAGAGAAAGGAACAGCTAACTAACCTTCCCATGAGAATCCCGGTCTTTTGCTTCTTTAAAAAGTCGCAACCCTGCATGGATCTATGTCTTAGGTAATAGAGCAACCTTAAATCAAGAGTATGCTAAGAAGTACACATTACCATTCTGGCAACCAAAGATTGTCCATGGTGAAGGGGCAATAACATCTGATGCTGCTAGATCCGTGCAGTTGGATGTACCAAGAGTCCAGTCTACTGGAATAACATGACTTGCTCTGTTGGAACCACTTAATCTACAAATATGAACAAATTATTAATAGCAAAATAAGAATAGTGGCATAATTTCAACATACAATGTCAGCTATAGTTTGTCTTGTCAACAGCATTTAGACAACAAACAAGTCAGCAATAAACCAAGTGCTTCAGTGAATATATCATATAAGTCTTCACACCTTAATGACTGCCAGCTCATTTTTGAGCAGTCCAGAATAGTAGCACCAGGATCTGAACCGCCCTAGAGAGAAACTAAAGCATATTAGCCCGTAGTCCAGATAAGGCAAATCTTGCCCACTAATTCTAACAATTTGAACCTTAATGGCTGCTTCTTGGAAGGAATGAATCCATCTCGCTGCTTCTTCAGGACTATATGCTCCCAGCTATTTGTTATAGTACCTCAAGTTAAAAGATGAGAAATTCAAACAGAATCTTTAAATGGCAGTCACATTTACTCTTTTACCTTGAGTTGGTCATTATGATTTGATGTATTATATAGTGTAAATATGAAGAACACCTGTCAGCATAAAAAGCTTTTCGTAAGTACAATCAAACTGCACCCAATGGATATAAACAATGGTCGATTGCTTCTGGTAAAAAAAAATAAATGACCATACTTTTCTATGAATGCTTTCTCTTCCATTGTCCATGACTCGGATACAGGAATCAATAATTGCACTTCTCACAGGATCCTGAGATTGAAAGGAAGCACATGATTAAGTGGTCTGAGAACAAGTGATATTTTCAGATACATATCGTTACCATGTTCAAGGACCCAATTACAGTGGGATGAAATGTTTATTCTAAGACAGAATGTGCAGTTATAGTAAGAGCTAGTCCCAATAGAAGAAAGGAAAATGCACAAGATTTTCTTAAACACATCCTAGCACTGGGATTGAATCAACTGGCCCAGAAACACTCCTCATATTAACCAAGATCCTACCTCAATTAGAGGAATTGACAACTATTGATTCCCTGACTAAATCAGATCAATATCCTGAAACTTCCCTTTATCAAATACCTGCACATACAATGTGATTATGCCTTCATGTCTCCTTCACATTAACGTACTTTGTAATTGATAAAAGACTAAATGAGATTCCGTGAGACTATTGTCAACTGTTTTAAAAGCTTGAGCTGTTAGATGAAGGCATTGATTAATATTTAATTACTCTAACACTTTCCCTCATGCTTAGTCTGGTCTTTTCGTCTTGTACTAAGCGTGAAAATACATAATTGGGGAGACAAATAGAGCCCGAAAATTTCGAACTCAAGACCTCATGCTCTAATACCATGTGAGATTCCGTGATACCACTGTTAACTGTTCTAAAGGTAAAACTGTTAGATGAAAGCGTGGATTAATAATTAATTACTCTAACAGACCACCAAGACTTAAGAACTCATGCTGTCTGACAGCAGCAATTATTTAAACCTGCGAATCTGATTTTCAGCAAACCAAAGACAATCGCATCTTTATCAAACCAAAGAGTCTCCAGGATAACGCGTTTACCCACTGCTAGCATCCAAAAATTTAGATATTCTTTTTTATAAGTTTTCTTATGAACAGGATTTGAAAATTCATCCAGAATCAGAAGTAAAGTAACAACTGGAGACCAACTTCACATATTTCTCAGAGGACCTCTTGTTCAGGGCAATTTATCCAAATGATAGGCAACCAACTGAATTACCAAGATTATTGTATATCTAGGTAAAACTTCACGTCAACTTTCTCTTGCATGGAGTGGAAATTAGGACAATAACAACGCATCACAAACAATTAAGGTAGTGAGAACCGAGAACACAGCCCAAATTTGGGCACATGCAGTGTGCGCTCCATTACCAAATCAGACCCTTAATGGATAAAATATAAGCAGAGGGCAAGAACGACCAAATAAAGCATCAAATGTCAAGCAACCAGTATATGCCAATGCAACTAAAGAATCACTACTTGACAGACACTAGTAGTTTGAAAGCCCATAAGATAAAATTCTAAACCCCGGTTTAGCACCAGGACTGTGTGGTGGAATACGGTCTAGACAGAGCCATTAGACAACAATATAAGGGAGGCTGATCTCAGACAGGGAAACTGCCAAATGACCCCCCCCCCCCTCCTTCAAAAAGCTGGACGATAAGCCCACCCTCACTTGTTTTCTCCACATTGCGGCTTTAAAAAAGAATAAATGACAACAAAGCAATCCAGTCAACCCGATCGGCACACAAGTTCCTCGACCGTAAGCAGCACCTCGTGTCAGGTAAACGAATCCTCGAAGAACTTAAACACTTGCAAACTACACGGTACTACGAAGAAGAAGAAGAAGGGACCTCGTCTATAGAAGAAGGGACGGATTTGAAGCACTTGAGACAGTGATCCTTGAGAACGAAGTAGCGCTTCCTGGAGAACTGGAGGCCGAGCCGATTGGAGCGGATCAAGTACAACCAACCCTCCATCCCGATCCGACCCAAAGAACCGCTCGGACTCCTCCAACAAATCCGCCACTCGGGATCGTCTGGAAACTCCCCTTCCGCTGCAAGAGGCACGCGCCGTGAACCCGAAGGCTGAAACGGAAGCGAGAGGAGGTCCAGAGAATCGGAGACTGCGTACTCTCGTCCTCTGGCGACGGTGGTCGACGACGGCGAAGACGACGACACCGCCCTCCGAGAGTCCGAAGCGAAGAAGATGACAAATCCAAAACAAAAGTTTCTCCGCTTTCTTTCTGTGAAAGTTAACTGATTTCGGAGCGTAATATGTCAGACCTCCATTGGAGAGAGATTCATATTATTGTTTTAATGGTTTAAATCGGGCTAACAGATAACTGTTAACGGGGCCCACCATCGGGCCCAGACGCTTAACCGTGTAGATGCATTTGGGGCGAGGGGTATGCATGGCCCGTTCCACATCGGAATGGGAACCTCACTGATGGGGTCAGTCCCAATCTTTAGGACCAAAGATTAGACCGTCTAGTTTTGGACCGGACTCGAGTCCCTAATAATTATAATGGAACCAGTTAGGAATAAATTGAGTTTCTTTATTTTTTTAAAAAATATTTTGATAAAATTTGGTAAAAATTAAAACTTTAGAAATTTAAATTGAGTTTTTTTTTAAAATTCACATCTTTATTTTTACTAAAATATAAAAAAAAATATCGGTCTAGTTGAATTTGATCTGACTCTCTCAGGAACCTCACTAGTTCTACTTTGGGAAACCGGAGACCATATTGACATTTCTAGTCCGGTCTAGTTCTCGTTCGATCCAAGCCTATTCGAGTGGTCCCCGATTCAGGCAGTTCAAGTTGCTCACCCCTACTTGGGATTTGGGGTATATATAGAGTGTGTTTAGTACTATTTATTATTCCTATTTTATACCATAGACACCTAGGTCAGTTAATTTTTCCATTTTCTTAAATAAAGAATCAGAAATGGAATAAGATATATATATATATATAATCTACTTCTTTATTTTTAGGAACAAAAAAGAGATTTTTTTTTTACTTTCTCTCTTTTTTCCTCATTTCTGCTTCCTCCTAATAAAAAGTTAAAAAAGAATTAGAAATTGAGGTCGTATCAAATGCATTTTAATTCATTCTATATTCCAAAATAGTAGTTACCAAACACATTTTTTTGCTCGAAAACTCGTCAAGCGAAGGAAATTAGAGAAAAATATCTCTAAAGGAATTTCTTTTTCTGATAATAGAAATATAACTGAACAAAGTATTGATCGCTGTAAGTACTTTTTAACGACTTAACAATATAACGTCTATTATTTCTTCCCTAGAAGTTATAATATCAAGCTTTAAATAAAAAGCATAGCCTTAATAATTTGAAGAAGAAGAAGAAGCTAAATTAGAATTGAAATTCTCCGACGATCTGAAATTTATCTGTACTTTAAAATTTTCACTTTACTAATGCGTGCCCCTATTTAATAGCTGTGGATATTCATCAAATCCTCCTAAGTGTCAAAGATACAACTTCCGGAGATCTTAAGAACTCGTTAGCTAAGACAATATGCGGAATCGCAATCATTCAGCATCGAGATACCGTGGCATGAATTGGGCAGGAGAGCGACCCTGAAATGTGGGAAAGAATATTATTGCACTTGATGAATTCCATTTACACTCGAAATTTAAGTCTTAGGAGAAGAAGAGAGAGAGGAAAGGAGCCCCCGTTAATAGCCAAAAAGGAAGAAAAAAATCCCAGCTTTCTGCTGAATCTCAGACAAAGGAGTCTCTGCTTGACTTCTTGGCATCTTGACTTTCTTTATCTTGAAAGTCCAGGCTCTTCCCATCGAGAAGCGGTTCATTGTCCTTCTCTTTAACCTGCCGAAACACGAGAAAGGGACGTATGAAAAAGCCAACTCGCTGTTTATCCTCTAGACTTGTACATAAACATGTGGAGGGAGGGAGGGAGGGAGGGAGAGAGGGACCTGGGAGATGGAGATATCTGTTGACTGCTTCTTCTTGTTCTCTTGGGTGCAGAAGTACGAGTACAAGCCCATCCCAAACATGGCAACGAGGATGCCGATGATGTTCCTCTCTGTGAAAGGGTCGTGCAACAACGTGTAGCCGAAGCCCAGGACGAGGCACGTCTTGAGGTGGCCCAGCACTTGGTAAGTCACAGGAGACGTCTTCCCAATCACCAAGAATGTGCTGAAGTTCACTGAGACTGCTATCACGCAGGAAAGAATGATGAAGCCCTGCAGCATGTTCATTCACAAGGAGATTACGTGATGATTTTTGCTCGATTTGCGCCAGAAAGGGTCCATAAAATGGCGATATTGATTCAAGTGGGTCTAAAACTCCGGATCGCCAGATCATTTAGTTTGAGTGAACCATGAAGAACCAAGAAAAAAAGATGAAAAGTGGAATGGTTGTTTTACTTACCAAGACTATGGGAGAATACTTATAAGCGAAGACATTTTGCTTGGTGAGGCATTGATCCACTAGTGGGCCTGAGACAAAGAGAATGGCTGCTTGGAAAGGTGCTGATTGGTACAACAGCTGTGTGGAGGAGACATTGAGCTTCTTCTGTATGGTGTTTGTCAACTGAAGAGAGGACAATCGTTAAGGGTTAAACTTCATATCCATCTCCATAAGAAAAAAGGCCTTCCACAAAAATCGGATGGTAATCTCTGTGTATGTGGAGGCTCAAAGTTGTACTTATGTATGCGCCCTCGGAGTTTTCTCAAGAAGGGCATCCGAATCAATCCACTTTTGTTTAGTATAAGACATCACTGACTATACTCACACAAATTCAGGGGCATCTTGTTAGAAAGATAAAGATTAGTTAGTAAGAGGGAGGATACAATTTGGCCGACACAGGTTGTGACAATGGCCAGACCAGATATCACTGTCCCCAAGAGATTGAGTTGTAGATCGGTCACGGAGGCAAAGCCCACCCCAAAAATCAAGACAAATAGAGAGAATTTTATCTTCTGGCTGCAAGAACAGAATAAGTTGTCTCAGAAGATGGATAGAAGAAAAAGGAAACCGTGTTCAAGCTAGGGTATGTTACCTGAACTGCTTTTTGAGGAAAAGAGTTTCCAGTAGAACAGTGAATGGTATAATCGCCAATTTTGTCATCTGCCAAAATGAGAGGAGGCAATTTGAATGCTTAACTAAGATTGTACACATATTCACAGTTGTAAATGTTTCTATGGGTAAACAACAGGGAATAGGAACCTGGTAGAATCCAACGGAGTTGAAACCAAGGCTCAAGTTCAGAAGGCCGATTGAAACTCCATTCAAAATGCCAAACAGCATCACGGTCTTCAAGTCAATTGCCTTTGTTTCGAAGAAGTTCAAACGTTGAGCCACGTGTAATGTGCAAAATGTTACCATCAGGTGCCAACTGGTGAGAGTTGTGGCTGCATTCATGCAAAGAAAAGGAGAGAATTTTACCTCATGTTCTTGCTTGTAAACTAAGAAAAAATCGACCATCAGAATCTACTCAAACTAGAATTTCGTTTACCGAAAGGGAAGCCGAGATTGCTCATTAGAGCCTTGTTGCAGATGACAATGGACACAGATGATGCCACGGAGAGAAAAAGAGCACCAACCACGCCCAACTGGAAGCCTGTCATCTCCCCCATGCTGCAATATTTTCTGTCAGACAAACCGAGGTCAACACGAAATTTTCTTTCCAAATGGAACTTGTCTCAGAGGACAAATCACATAATGCATAGCTGCTGAATCCTCTTTTAATGTCTCCTGGGAGATGGGTATAAGAAAAGACAATATTGTAATATCTTGAAAGTCAGAATTTTTGTTTTGGCTGAAGACATATAAAGATGAGAGCACCTAGTCAAAATATCATTTGATAATGTTGCACTCGGGGTTCATTCTTTCTGCTAATATTCTGCTAGCACCAATTGATTAGCATAGCAGGATAAAAAAATTTTTCCGAGTTAACCATCGGATTTCACGCATCTTTACAAGTTTAATGTTTAAACAAACTCTCAGAATACGTTTCTTGATAGGTGGTTTGGCTGTAATGTCAAAGAAAATGTCATGTCATCCCAACCAATCTTTCCAGCCAGCATACATTGGTTCCTGTAGGTCTCACATATAAAAAATGAAGTCATGACTGAAAAAAAAAAATCAAATTCCCGATGAACTGGAGCAATTTGATATTATTATGGTTTTCGACCAAAAAAAAAATATTATTATGGTGGCCAATGCAATAGGGACGTGAAAATCATATATTGCACCTTACATCAGAAAATTCATTGGACACGAAGCAGCAAAAAGAAAGGAGCAAAACAGAAACGTACCTTGGAGAAACTGAAGGATATTTTGAGGGCGTTGGAGAATCAGACTTAAGAAATCAATAAAAAGGAAGGCGGATGACTGAATCTGTACTGGAACTATCGAACTCAGATGTCACAAAATTGCTTGCTCAGTTCTTACCAAGGAAAGCCAAAAACAAAAAAGGCAAAAAATTAGGATGTTGAGGAGATAGCAGTCGCTCCTAGAACTTCATCTTCAATCACCATTCAAGCGCAAAAGCAGGCCCTCTTTTTGAAGCCAACCCTCAGAGAGAGAGAGAGATAGAGAGAGATTGGCTTGTGTGAGAAGAGCATTGAAAGACAAGTATATAAGTGGGGATTACGAAGAGAGGTTGGTGATGATAGGAGAAGGGTGTTAACGGTTAGGCAATTGCTCTTCACTTTCACAAGTTAACGTTGACGGCCACTTGAAGCAAGGACTTCCCATCCATGGTCGATGACTCTTTCCAGTGGACTCTCTCGTGAATGAGGTAAGAGTTCTTGTTCATACGGCATCGCCCCTCTTCTCTCTCATCGTGGTCATACTCGCTGTCCCAACCAATTTGTCTCGGTTGGATTTTAACCCGTGGAGTCAAGTTCACTCTGTCCGTCCAGACTGGTCAAAATGGCAGATTCCACAGGGAATAACAGCTTGCATTGCAGGAAATGATGACGAGTGGAAAGTTAAATTGATGGTGCCTAATGAGACTTATTGTACTTACATTTCCTTTGGCGATGCGGGCTAAATCTCATGAGGATTGTGTGCTACATTGACAATCTAAAGTCTCTTCTTCGAGCTCTCCACACGTGTACATACACACAAGTGCTCATTATACTATAGTTTAAATTATGAGTTTGAGGGTAAAGGATCTTGGATCAATATCGATATGGATTAAGTCCTTCGCATTTCTAAAACTAAAACATGGATGAGGTGAGTCTTTTCTTTACTTTTTGCACAGCGTTCACTCTCGGACATCTTGATAGATTTGACGGACTCATTTCTTGCGGCCAACGTGTGTTTGGAAGGTGTAGGTGCAAATGAAACTGACCATGTTTCTTTCATGTAACAAAATATCGGAATTGGGCTATCGGGATCAAAATTAGGTCCGATCGCAGTATGTGTCGTCTTCCTACGAAGGGTATTCAAGATTGAGCTCGAAATGGTTTTCATTGACAAATGTTAATTTACAGCTGAGATGTCTTGAACTGGCTGTTGCTAAAGGTTGAACGAATCTTGGCGGACAAGACAGGAAGGTGAAATGTAGATGTCTCTATGGGAGGCTACTGACTATCTGCAAAAGCAAGCAAAGGCTCTCTCTCTCTCTCTCTCTCTCTCTCTCTCTCTCTCTCTCTCTCTCTCTCTCTCTTCCTCTCCAACCAGACAGAATTAGCGTTGGGTGAAGAACCTTCTATTTCACTTCAGCAGAATCATAATCTTTCCTTTTTAATTTATTTAGACCGCCACAAGCCATTATTACCAAACACATCAGGGACACCAAAAGTCTCAATGATTCCTCACTTGTCACCAATTGACAGAAGAAATGTCAACGTCCTGATCAACGTTCGATAGCTGACTCTCGGAATCTTTGGCATTCGAATTAAAGAACTGCGTACTCTTCTCCCTCCACCTTACTGCTACACTGGAACCAAAGCAGAGGAATGAATGTACTATTCAGCTTTGACCTCTTCTAATAAAGAATTATTATAACCGTTTGTTGAAATGTGTATTCCTAAACCTATTAACTCCTAACAAGGACATCGTTTTTTATCAGATAAAAAGATAGGCATTTGATTTGAGTTTCGCCAGGGAAAGGAACTGTTCACCAAACATTGGCAAATGCACCAAACTTTGCGAGTAAAACGAGCTGTTGGAAAATTTCTGACTATATGGTTTGTTTGACTCGCGAAAGCTCCACAAAAGTAACCTAGTAAAGCCCTCTATACAGATAAGAATAATGCGAAACATAAAAATGTAAGATTATTGTATACTTCAATATATTGCGTTAAAGAGTACATGGATTGTTCATAGTTTTTATTGGATGAACTATCTAAAACAACAGAATATTACAATGTCAATTACAATCAATCGGGATCAATCAAGGAAGATAATACACAATTCTAAGAGATATATGAAATTAAGGGAATATCTCTAATATCGCTCTTAAACTCAATGCAATATTAAAGAAGTCAACTGGAGTTTGGATAATAATCTTTAAAAAACCTAGGTGAATGTGTCTTAGTGAAGATATCACTAGTCTGTTTAGTAGATGAGGTGTATATGAGTCGTACGATGCCTTGACACACACACACACACTACACTTTAGTCAACTATATGTACGTGTAACATTCATCACTTGAGTTGGTACCGAATGAAATAGCAATAGATTTCTATGGTTTTGGTGTGCCAAAGGAAAACGTCATTATGTGCTACTTAGATAGCATTTTGATTATCGCAACAAATGATGATTCCTCAACTATGATGAATTCCCATGCCTTCCAATAATCATTGTAACCATGATAATTATGACGTCGTATGAATAGGAATGCAATATTTTGCTTTCAATCTAGAGCAAGTGGCAGTAGTCTGTTTCTTGCGATGCCAAGAAACAAAAAAAGTTACCGAGGAAAAAGTAATAGCTTGTAGTAGAGTGAAAGATCTAAGAGGTTTTTTTACCAAAAAAAAAAAATCTAAGAGTTTAGCGCGCCTGCACACGCACCAAAAATTATATATATATATATATATATATATATATGTAGGACAAACAAAAAAGTGAAGACCATGAAATAAGGTAACCTTGATTTAATAAAGAATTTGAAGGATTGCATAGATATGAATCGTTTAGGGCTCTATCATGAACTGACTAACAATGTGAATGCATAAGCGATGTCAAGAAGAGTAACGGCGAGGTAAATGTGACAATCCATTGACTATCGATAAATGGGACAATTGTCCAAAAGGTCCTAAACCTTTCTTTTCTTTTGCCAATTTAGCCTTGAACCTTTTGGGACGTCATCATTTTAATCATTCCAGCAATTTTGTGCCGGAAAATGCCTATGTGGATGCACTAAATAACTATTTAAAGTAACGGAATATTGTAATGTCAATTGCTACAACCATGATTAATAAAAAAAAGATAATTTTCAGTAGAGATATATAAATTTAAGGAAATATCTGTAACATACAAAAAATTTGGAGACCGTCTTTGCTGAAATGAGATTTGTGCTCAAGGACTCGGATTGTCTTACTAATGAGGTCGCCAGTTCGATACAAATCAAATCTCAAACGTAGAGTCATGTTATGCAAAGTTATGTTATAGTTGGATGATAACATTATCCATGAGATGCCACCTACTAGCTTTTGCCAAAAACTTTTTTTTTTTTTTGAATCTGTTCTCTGTTTATGGTATGCATCTCTGTCTATGGTATCATTGTTATTTGTGGTTAATGATGGATATTACCATTAAGGAAGAGTTGCATATTTTTTCATTTCCTTTCAGGGAAGTGAAGTAATCTAGATGCAAAATGTGAAACGGCGTCTGTAATTTCCCCACCCGAATCTACCCCTTTCCTTTTCACAAGAGATTGGAACTCAAATTGAAGAAAAATATGATCCATGACTTCTTGCCCTTCATGCCTTGGGTGACGAACGTGCTGCAATTATCGAAACAAAAGGGTCAATACTCCACTATTCACAAGGAGATGTAGCTCAATTGGTAGAGCTCCGAGCTCTGTGAGCCGACATCCAAACACGAATACCCATGTTTAAGAGAATATTCGTTGAATTTTTTTTAATTAAGTCCCTATGTACCTGTCCCTATCTACCGGTATCTTAAATTGACTTACGGTACTCCTACTCCTAACTAAAAAACCAAAAATGCTCATTATCTCGGCAACATTTTCAGAGGACAGTTGTCAAAAAAATCATAAACCTTTTATAACTTTACCAATTTAGTTCTAAACATTTTTTTTTACAATTCAATAGTAAATCTTTTGAAATTTTGCCAATTTAATCCAAAACTTTTAAAATTTTCTAATTTAGTCATAAACCTTTTAAAATTTTGCCAATTCCTTTTAAATCTTTAAAACTGAATTGGTAAGATTTCAAAAAGTTTAAAATTTTTTCAACAATTGCTCCACATTTCCAGTCACCCCCGAAAAACCAAACTCCTAACAGCCTTTTTTTTTTTCGGGTGGTCTAACGTAACAGCTACTTTAAGAGAAATACCAACGGTCATGCAGTAGCAGTACGGCCCGAACTGAGTTCTCAAGGGAAACAAAAAGTTTCACCTGAAGATGATCCAATATAATTTATCTGCTTGGACATTATATTCGTAATGAACCCCTCGTGCTGAGTACTAGTCATCGTTCATGCCAATTAAACCAAAAATACAAATGACACCTCGTGAACTTTGGCAGATAGCTTGATTCTCATTTCACACGCTAAACCCTCATATCGCTATTGCGAGAGTTGTCGACTTGAGTTTATATACGACATTCTTTATAATGGATGGATAGTGAAGAACACTGCCTAGCCAGCCAAAGACAACCCAACCCACAAAATCCCCCCACTCTTCCTTTTGATGAAAACATAAAAGCTCCTCCGATCGGTAAATAAGAAAATAAGCCAACCAACTAAAAAGCCAGTGCCTCGCTAATTCAGTGTTTCTTTTCCCCCTCGACGGCAATGAGAGAGGCGAAGTTCTGCTCTACTTAAAACTGTCTGTACAAAATCATAACGCAGCTCTCAAAAGAGCGACCGCCTTGGTTCACCAAAAACCACATGGCTTTATGAACCTCTTCCACAGATCTGGTGTGTGGTCGTAAGACATGTACAAAATTCCTGTCTGAGAGGACAGTAATAGAGGGAATGCCACAATTAGTTCTTCTCAATCTGAGCTAAATATGCCTTGTCTGCATCTGCAAGGCGATTCTGGAACAACGCCCACTCGTTTCTGCATCTTGCCCTGACCTGAAAGACAAAAAATATGGCGACAAATGAGCAGCCGGACACCAAAATTCGTTTATTTTAGCACTTCCTCGGGACTGGCCAAAGTAGCAATTAAAATATGTAACTGCGGGACAAGAGAAGATGAACGGTAAAACTAAAAAATACGCACTCCTTCCCATGGAGCTTTCCCTTTCTCCGACTCTCCCTGCAATTTGACAAAGTGATGAATCAGCTATCAAGGGTTTTAGCGTTGAAGAAAATAAACATGGACAAATTTAGAGAAAATATTTTATAATAGAGGGAATAGGAATTGTGAATCAACGACAGATGACAACAAAAAAGTTAGAAAAACAGGAAGCCCCAAGTCTCCTGTCATAGATGCTCGCACAAAATATTAGTAAAAGCAGTCACGGGGCAGATTGCTAGTTGTTTAGAGGGCCATTACATGACCAACCTGACACCATAATTAATTTACCCAACACATCCTGTTGGTTTATGAGGTGCCATTGCCCAAAACAAGTTCACCAAATCTGGACGCTAAGATTGAAAATATACCACCTTTCACTTGTTCACAGTACTAATATGTAAGAACACCATTGGGAAGTTGATATCAAAGCAGCATTAAGCCACACAGTATATTTGTCTGATGTTGATCGTCGAGGTGACAGATGTTATTTCTTACATCAAGAATCTGTTTTTCAAGAAGCACCTGCATGCAAGTACTGCTAGAGCCTCTTTCAGAAGACTGGGTGAAAACAGACTTTACAACGGTCCACCGGACTTAAATCTTCTTTCAGATATTGTGCAGGAAGTGAAGTACAAAAAACCACAGCCGCACTATTGATGGACTACTTACCTGACTGCCCAACGAAGGAATTACTTGGTGAACAATCCATTGAGAATCAACAACACCAATCTTCTCGTGAGCAGGCTGCAACAATGGAAAAGGAAGTTTCTACGACTCACCACAAGCACAAGAAGAGGACAAAAAGATAAGTACAAATGGGAAAAAGCAGGTTGACTTCCCATGGACCACATTACTCTCAGTGGCCACATAGAGACATCAATCACATCAGAAAGAGGTTTGTCAAAACAGTTCACTGTACTCACCCACAATTAAGAAACCTAAAAACTATTTCAAAACCTGTTTCGAGCCCTTCTTTCTTTCATTACTTTCTAATGACATAACTCTTCCCAAAGCACCGGTATGATACTTCGAATTGTTTCAGCTAGTTCGCTCCCTACCCCCCCCCCCCCCCCCTTCTCTTTTCTCCTCTCCTTTCTTCCTTTCACAGACAAAAGCCACTGCCAATCAATAACAAAAGCATACTCTAAGAGAGTGAATGATTACAGACCTCAACGCATCGTCTGAGAGCGAAGTCCAATCCCCATCCATGCACCAGGTCATTCTAAAAGCATGTGTTAAGAATATTTGATCAGCATATGCTTCAACAAATATGAAAAATGCATATCCAATTATCCATGATAGTAGCCCATCATCTTAGACAGAGCAGCGACCTGAATCATATGCCATACACAGCGCCAAGCTTCTCTTGAAAAGACTGGAGCCATAATTTCCACAAACCTATATCAGAAGTAAAAACATGAGAACTGAAAGAACAAATTCAAAAACTTGAACTGCTTCCATTCCTTCATGGTTATGAAGAAGTCGTGAAATAGATGGGTACATGCAATCCTACGAAAATGATAGGTATTTACGCTGCACATGGAGGCAAATGCGGGTCACTACACCAGCCTGGTTTCTCTTCTGTATCCCTATTCATCAAGACAGATGAAAATTAGAAAAATGTGAGTGCACTGGGACTATTGAACAACCAGGCAGACAGATACACAAACAAACATGCACACGCAGGGGTTTGGGGGGGAGGGTGGGAGGAGAGAGATAGTACTTGTGCACTTCTCTGTCACCTCTCCTCTTCGTCATCTGCCATGTCAGTCCATTATTGGGCTCAAGACCGGGCTGGGATATGTCCAAACCATGTTTCTTGACCAACTGGATGTACCTGGTATATTGAATGTAACAAGTACATAAAAAATTATCACTGCATTCCACATGATAATTCAAGATAGCTTGTAATAACTTTAAATGTCTTACTTTTCCCCATTAAAATGTTGAACTCCAAGATCTTCATCCCAGATAAAAATATATTCATAAGCTGCAACGACATCTGGATGCAAAAACCTTTTCGCGTACCACCTGAAGATATAGCTTAGAAATGTGAAACAAGTGACTGCAAGAATATTCTAACTGAATGCTAATGTATAGTTAGCTACTTTGGCCAAAAGAACAAAAAAAAAGTATGGTTAACTAGAACTTGGCGATAACTTATTTGTTGAGTTAGGAGACCATCTACTTTCTAGTACCAACTCAAGAGGTGATGTTCCTGGGGAAATGAGAGCTATAAAAGGTGTTCTGAACTTACCATTTGGTTTGCTTCCTCACGCTGATATGAATTGCATTTTTTGACCACTCGAACTGGTCCCATTCACTTGCCCGACCATCATAATGAAAGAGCAAAATTTGGAAGTCCTCTGAGAACTACCAAACAAATGGAAAATACACTACCTCAGAACTCCTTAAGAATTACATGACTGTGCATAGAGATCTATTGTTAAAGTGCGATTAGAACCTTTCTAATTGATGCATCGATGTTATGCCTCTGATCAAAACCCACTGTAAACGTAACTAAGTATTTTGGTTTCTCCTTCAGGTCCTGCACGTTTCACCACTAGAGTTATTGCTCCAAAACACCACAATTGTCACAAAAAATAGAACATTTGAAGGGCATAAACACAGAAGCCATATTTCCACAATAATTAGGTACGCACATTACAAGTTTATTAGGTTGACGAGCTACCATAAACACAGAAGCCGTATTTCCCATCGACTTATTATCCATTTGTAAATATATGCAGAAATAATGAGCAAAAATTGGATGAAAAAAATAAAATTCATACCTCACTAGGTTCACCCCATAACCTGCGCAGATAAAAATCAGTTTCTGATACAATAATATTTGGAGGCAAAGACTCTGCACCACGAGGATTTGTCGGAACATATATCTGGAAACAAAAAAGAATGATTAAAGTCCATGTCCATCACCACATACTCCAGCAACAGACAATCGCTTCACCATATAATTCTGATTAGGTACCTCGTTTTGCACTACATAGCATGAAGCATGGATGACACATCACAGCTAAATATAATGCAACTGATAGCCAACAACTTTAAGCTCTGCTGCATATTTAAAACTTCTATTCACACATACTTGCTCATGGGCATTAATAAAGTTAAGTAGGTTTCTCACATATAATTTTCCCGCCTCACATGCAAGATTAGAATCAACGAAAAAATGAAGACCCAACTGATTTTACAAGTGTCATTAGCTAAATCCAGCATCTGTTCCCAAAATGTGTGTGCAGAGGTGAGGCTCACTTTCAAGCAATTAAGAGTTACTGGTTCTGTATTAGTTCTGAATAAAAGTTTACTAAAGGAGTGAATAAAGAGGCTATCTCAATATAGCTGGATAGAAGCACGTCGAATGTAAAACATGGAAAAACAAAACTAGCCCATTACAACTACTTCGGAGAATATGTTCTGAAAAAGACTAAAATTTTCTGGATATGAACTGAGAACTACATCATCTTTGTCATAACAGATGAACAAAGACCAAACAAACTAATCAACCTCTTAAAAAGACAAGATATATTTGCACTTAGTGAAACGTCAATAATGAATTCTCTTCCAAGTATGAGATACACAATAATCCGTGACAATTGGATAAGGACAAGATCAGAAGAAAAAAGGAATTGGACCTTGTGGATGCTGCCTAGATTATCAGAGGGTTTGCTGACGGAACTACTTTCATCACCGATCAGATCAAAAGGTGATATAATACTTGAATGGAAATTAATCTGCAAGTTTCAATCCAAGTCAAATAGCTGACGGTAAGCAGCAAGCAGCGTGAACCCAGATTTACAGCATTAGGTGAGCATATACCTTTTTCAGAGAAACAGAAGGAAATGAAATGCCTATGAAGAACCCAAAAACAACTCCCAAGATAGTTGTGACGATAATCCTCGCCCTGTCATTTGATTTCTTTAAAACTCCACTGCAGACCGAACAAGGGTTGCTCAGGTAATTCAAAGCTTGAGCATCATATGTAAATGATAAAGGCTTAAGATATTCAAAGATGATATGTTCAGAGAATCAACTAAAATATAGCGTGTGGAACAAACCTGCGGTGCATTGTCCCCATCCTGGTGTATGTTCAACTCTTACATTACCAGGTCAAGAATAAAGTGCAGACCTTAAATACTTCAATGAATTCTGAAGAGACTATCTACACAAAAATACAACAGTTCTTCCAAGGTGTGTGCCTCATGTAGAAAAGATGCTTCCAGCTTCAAAAACCGATGACAAAATACGCATTCCCTTCAATGTTAAGAAATTATCATTAACAATGGAAAATTGGTGAAATTAGATTAAAGCAAATCCCCATTGTAGCGCAATATACTAAGACACAACAGTACTTTCAGTTTATAATATACATCATAGGAGTGAAGGAAAAAAAGCATGCTTCTATGCCATTCCTCGATTGCAAGCAACTTTGGGAAACTCAGAATAAGTACTGACGTACAGTCATTTAGCAGCCAATGGCAAAGGACCAGAAACAATTAATTTGACAGCTCTATAGTCCCTCATTGTCCTAAATTAATCAGGAGTTCACAGGGTGGTCAGTACCCTCTTCTCCCTTGTCGAGTTTTATTGATATGACTGTATCCACTAAATGAACGGTCATCTTAACTTCAAAACAAGGCAATCTGTCCATCAATGTGTCAATCGTAGACAACATATATTTTGAAGGTGTGGAAGTAAGCTACTAGTAAATCGTATTGCTCTAGGACAGTTAATAGATATGCTCAGGTTATCAATAGATATCTCCCCACATTCAAGCAGAAATGTAGACTGAGCTGCCATAAATTCAAGCAACTTTATCCCCTATATGTTAAAAAGAAGAGCATATCTATATCCTTTTACATTAAACGAGCCATATGACAACCTAGATCGTCCCATGTTTCCGATTCAAATGTCCAACCAGAAAACTCCGTGCCCATTCGGAGCAAACTAAACCCCAATTTCCCAGACTCCAACATCCTCGGACGCTCTAGGCGGAGAGATACCGCCCAAATGCTATTCATTTCACTTCAGCCAACTACCGCCATCGCAAACCGCCGATCCAGGGGCAAATTAAATTACCGCCGAACGTTAGAGGACACGAAAGAAACGCACGATCGGGAAAACGAAATCAAATCGGCAAAGGCGCCTTTCGTCCCAAAAGATCCTCCGGACGTTATGGAAAGGGGAAAAGGCAAAGAAACCGCGAAGGCGGCAATTGAATTGAACCAACACACCACGGAGGTACGCGGAAGGCAGAGCTGCTTCGCAATGACATCATTCAACCTCGGATCCCAAAAGCATAGACGAACACAGAAGAATTCGACGCATACCTGCTCCGAGATCTTCAGGAAGAGAGAGAAAGAGTTGAGAGAATGGATGCTGTTCGCCACCACCTGAATCCGAAAACATAAAGGAGGAAAATGGCCTCGGAATCGGAATCTCGCGTGACGATATTGCCCCCCGCTCGGGTTTTTTGAATTCCCGATCGGGGGAGTCTCCATCCTGTGCTCCGCAAGGATCCGGGCTCCGGTGCTCGCAGGCCAACGGGAGGGTGCCACGTGGCGCATGATTGCCCCGTCCCTCCTCGCGGCCCGGCTTCGCGGGGCACAACAAATTTTACCTGGAAAGCACGTGTTACGCTGGTGGGCCCGCTACCGCTCCCCTCCTTCGTCAATGACCAATCAGGAGATGCCACGACGGCCGGGAGTTCGGTGACGCCCATCGCGGGTACTCTCGGTGCGGCTTTTGCCCCAAAGTATTGTATTCATCCAAGGGAATTTCATGAACAAGCATGTAATGTTTGGCAAAGACTTGTGCCATGGCTTATTCCTATAAAGAAATTTTTTTTTAATTTTAAATAGTAAAAAAGGAGAACGGATGAGCTCGACGACGCATCTAGAGATTGTGTGGCTTAAGAAGAGCCAGATTCTGAGACCAGACAACATCAATCGAGGTTCTGCAATTGAGGATCAATGTTATGCGAGTCAAGGTAAGGAAACGCTAAGACGCACAACCTTAGGCAAGTTAGAATCAGCCAGGGTTGCACGATCTAGCTCCGAGTGACGAGCCACCGAACCTCAATTTCGAGTCAACAATTAAATTCTGCTAACCTTGTTAGAATAAATAGTCTAATTGCAAATACTTACATCTAGCAAGAAAAAAGGCGTGTTAAGTAGTACTTGAACATAACCCATCTCCAAATAACCAATATGTCAAGCAATTTCTTGCTAACTTTTTTTGGGATTAAGATATCAACTCGTTTATCATATATGAACCTTAATTTCAATAATTCACTAACATTCTTTTTTTGTAAGTTACTAACGTAGATCTTCCTATTTGTAAATGGATTTCTGTTAATTTTATTATCGATACAAGGATAAAAAAGTAATTGTAGACTCATAATTAGATAATAGACCGGTGGAATAATACATTTACACATTAATTTTAAGTACACATTACTCATTTTAATGGAGAATGTGTAAGTTTTGTTTTTACACTGTTAATTGACAAAATAATAATCCCTTGTGAATTACAAACTTCTATAGTAACTTATTAATTTTATTAGCACTACTTATCAAAGTTAAAACTTGTTCACTCTTACACAAAATTACCCACCTTAAATGCAATAATTTATCAATTGTTATTTGAGTTATTTTATTTGATTTTATTTTTCAAAAGGATAATTTCACAAAAAATCAATTAAATCTTTCCAAAGCAATTATATTCTCGAGGAAGGCCATTTCAAGATGTAGGGGAGCGTGAGCTTTGATGGGCTCGTGAAAGCTCCACTGTTTTTGGTCGATCAAAACAGGAACATCAGTCCTCAACATCCAAGGAAAGCTTGTCCGAGATTGTCAGATGTGCGTCGAAGAAGATCATTGGTTGATGGTTTTTGCCTATTCAGATTTAGACAGGGGACCGAACCGCGGCGTGGATGTTCTAACTAGCATCGCGTGGTCCGATCTCTTCCGGCATCAGCATAATCAATGACGAGCCGAAATCAAGTCAGTTTGCAGTTCGGTAGGGTCCAGATTGATGCAGACGGATGAACTGACGTGCAGGATCTCGAAGGGCCCTTCTGGGAGGGCCCAAGGTTCGGCCCGTTTCTCATCTCAAAGTCAACCCGATCGACTCTTTCTCTCTGGCATCTTGGTGCAGAACGGGCGAAATTCATCGAGAACAGAACAAGAAGAAACGAAGGGATGGAGAGAGGGGAGAGATAGATTTTGCCTTAAACCGGCAGGTTGCATTTGTCATGTTTCACTGAAATCAACAGAACGCTTAGTCCCCCAACGCATTAGAAGGGGGAGGCAGCTCACGGACCAAAGCATTGTACAGCGTATACCATTCTTTCCCTCTCCCTCTCCCTCTCCCCCACCGATCCAGTATCCCACAAGAACCAATCGATGAACCAAAAATTTCTAGTCCAGCCACCAACCCAGATGAGATAAAAAGGGAAAAGATAGTTTCTTCAAGATTTTACAGGAAATAAATCCATTGAAAGAATAACAAATATGATTACTCCGCACCTCAGAACTTGGCACACCGCGCCGGCAGACCTGTCTGGTGATCGACGGCCACTATCTCGGTCCTGTTGTCGCAGCGAATCACGTCCTGCCCCAGCTTGGCGCCCGCCGCTTTCAGCCCTTTGAGCGAGAGCGGCTGGTTGAACAAGTTCAGAGAGGGGAGCCTCGACGCTGGAGGCAGCTTCCCGCCGGGCAAGAAGTTCCTGAAGTCCTCCTTCAGCAACGGCACCTCGAAGTCGGACTTGTCGTGCCTTACGACGTTGTCCTTGGCGCTGATGTGAGCCCCGGGCTCCATGTGGTTGGTGGAGAAGCTCGACTGCCTCGGGAAGTTGGGGTACAGGCTCACGTAGCCCCGAAGGTACATCATGTCGATCAGGAACTTCTTCCAGGAGGCCTGCCAGCCGTTGGTGCGGGACTTCGGGATCTGGACCGGGTTTGCCTTGGCGTCCTCGGTGAACCTCATGTTCATGTACACGTAGAACTCCCTCCAATGCTTGGGGAAGAAGACCGCGCCCCAGCTGCACGGTAATTGGTGGAGGTATGGCGTGTTCGGGTGGATGTGCCTGAAGAACTCCGTCGCATTCCATTTCGGCCGCTCCTTCACCACCTCGACCAACTTCGGGGTGTAGAGAGAGATCGACGAGAGCTCGGGGAGCGAGACCTGCGGGTCATAGTGATAGGCCAAGAGAGCATACTTGATCCACAAGTAGTAGTAAGGCGAGACCTCGATGTCGTCCTCGAGCAGGAGGCCGTAGTCGTCGTCGGACGCCGGGTACCAGCTCTCGCTGACGGCTCTGATCAGGCCTCCCTGGATGATCCTCCGGCGAAGGGTCTTGGGGCCGTGTGGCCAGTCGAAGGAGTTCACCAGCTTTATGGTGGCCTCGTCGACCTTGCTGTCCATGTTGAAGCTGATCGGGACCTCGTCGCTGAGGTAGAAGGCATTGCTGAGCGACGTGAGGAGCCGCTTCAGGGACGGGGCTCGGTTCTGCGTGATGATGTTGACGGAGATTCGCATCCGGTTCCAATCTGCTCATCGCAATGATTGCCGGACTTCAGTTGAATAATTGAAAACTAAAAACTAGCAAGTGAATAAGAAGTAGAAACCGAGCTGAGCTCGCATCGAGAAGATCCGTAAATAAGTCCAAGTCTTGGTCAATAATGCCCTGCCTATGGATCTGGCTCGAAGTTCCAGACATTCTAGCCGCTAAAAAGGGGAAGAACAGATAGCGGGTGGGAGATCTTACTTGGCAGCGCCGTCGACCGGAGATCAGCCATCCACAGCACCTTGGGCACGGAGGCCCTGGGCAATAGCACCACGGTCGTCGTCCCATTCCCGTTGCTCTCCGCGGCCATCCTCAGCGCCTTCTTCACGTTCGCGTCCAGATCAGCCACCGCAACCACCACGCTCGGGTTGTGGATCCGAATTAGCCCCTTCACGCTCGAGTAGACCACCTGGAGCACCGGGACCTCCGAGTCCGACACCGCCGAGGTCGCCCCGACAGCCAGGTCGAACACCTTGAACCGCCTCTCCTTGCACACCGCCGGAGGCCACCGGAGGGCGGCGGCGGCGGCCGTGCAAGGGCAGAATTCGCCGCCGGAGACGGCGAGGTAGGCCTTCTTGCCGACGGTGGAGCGGAACTTCTCGAGGAGGGGGGCGAGGGCCCGGACCTCGTCGACGGAGTGGGCGTAGAAGAGGGCGTCGATCCGCTGCGGGTACATCTGGGCCCACTGGGTGACGTAGCCAGAGGCTAGAGCTCTCCACCACTGATCGTCGCGCACCTGGACGATGTCCTTGAAGATCACTGTGGTTTCTGACACGTAGGCCAGCCGGTGCTCGCTGTCGCCCCACGTGTCCCTATCGATGGGGTCCACCGGCAGCACGTAGGAGTAGGCGTTTCTGTACTTTTGGAGCTGGTAGCTGCCAAATATAACATCAAGGAACATATCGATGTTAAAGGAAGTAGTAAACTAATATTAGTAAATAAAGGAATCGAACATTAGCTTGAAAAACTAGTGAAAATGTGGTAAGACAAACTCGTGATGAAAATTAAATCGCCGGAACAAGTAAATGTGTAAGAATACATGCATCTAAAAATATCTCTAATAAATTCAATTTGAGCATTTCTATTTTCTATTTGTGGAGATATATGTCTCGCAATTATTATTGAGCAAAAGAATTTAGTTACATGTTCATCATCATTCATAATTATATGGCATGTTATGCAAAGCTTGATTTTCACCGATGATGAACTTATTAAAGTTTCCAAAGAGTATGCAGGGGAGCAATAATTCGATTAATTAATTGACCAGCCATCCAATTTTCTAAGGTCAATGTGAATGGAAAAATGAGGTCTCGAAGTCGGACAAAATAGGGGGATGGTGCTACATAATACGTACGTTAGACCACTTCAATATACACTTGAAACTTAATGAATTGTTTGACTAGGAAGGTGATGAAAAACCCTAATCGCTGACCCCGCCATCAATGAATGCCTCGGCTAGGGAGATTCTCAGATAAAATAAATGCCGCTCTAATAACCCCTTTGAGAAGAATATGATTACTTCCAGTTCAATCTCTCGAGCTCAGACCTCTCCGTGATCGAACCATTTGCCCATCCTAACTTTTCTATTTAATTTACTCTTAGCTTCGAACTAATCTGGCCCGAACTGCCGCATCGCTAATTACCTGCATGCAAATCACCATCACTTGCCACATTTGATAGAGCACAATTGGATATGGATGGAGACCGGTCACGCCAGAAATCAGTAGCATTCTTTGTATTACTATGAGAACAGGTCAACCCACTTGATAAAATTCTTTTTACCTAGTATAGTTTACCAAATTTTGATGGTCTCAAGCCTATTTTGATAATAACTTTCATGACCCCACTACGGTATGTGCAGCCTTGAAACGTTCCGTTCTGGGTTACTCAAAGTTCGTATTTTGTTGACCTGATGCATCAAATCTCACTATTCACCGGACGTTTCTCTGTTTAGTTAATAAAGTTCTAAAGCCAATGAAAAAGATGACAGATATCGTGATCCGATAAGTAGAGAGAAAAATCGAAATATTTTAGTACGCACCTGAGGTGGAGATCTTCACCGGTCATAAATGTGAAGGGCGTCTCGATGAACAGCGTCTTCACGAGCTCGGCCGTCAAGAACCACGAGCTGGACAGGAAGTCCACCTGAACGATCCGGTCCACCGTGATGTCGTAGGCCGGGTCTGGCAGATAGAGCCCTGCCTCCTTCGACCGGAACTTCCGGTAGCTGGGGAACGTGAAGTCCTTTTGCCGGAATGGCAGGATCCGCCCGATGCTTCCGAGGACCGAGTTCTTGTACTTGTCGGTTCCGGCCACGTGTGACAGGATCTGCAGCATCTTCTTCCCAGGGATCATGTCGTCGTCAAGGATGTAAACAAGGTCGGCCTCGGTCTGTAGCGCCATTTGGAACCTCCCGTAATATTTGAAGTCATAGCTTGAGCTGATGAAGCTGATTCTTGAGTCATTGTAGCTCTCAACGATCCTTCTAAACGAGAGCTCATTGGGGCTACCGAATGAGAGGACCCAAACATGGTGAAACGGGAGGGTTTGGTGGAGCAATGACTCCAGTTGTGCACAGAGCGTTTTTCTCTTGAAGTGGTTCAAGATCACAGTCACTTTAGGCCGGTTGGGGCCCTTCAAGTCCCACTTGGACTTCATTGCCATAAGCTGAGCCAGAGTCTCGGTCCCAAACTTCTTGCTCTGGAATGACAATACCTCGTCGTAGAGCTCTCTCTTGACCTTGATCATCACCGCATCGTTGGACTTCTTCTGCTCGAATTCAATCTTTTCGTGCTCGCACACCTCCATGGGGCTGACCCGTGGAATTATTTCGCCCCTCAGTACCGAGCTGGATGATTCTTGGTAGTGGCTTAGTACATGGGGTGGGATAATGAACTGCTTCCATTGTTGTGCGATGCGCGTGGCCCAGGTGAAGTCCGGCTTGGACCGTAGATCGATCGCAGGGCTCATGTAGTACAGCAGGAAGGTGGCGTAGATTGCGAAGGCGAACTGCAGGAAGGTGAGGCACGTGACGAGGCGGCTTGAATAGCTCCGCTGGGGCTTCAGCTTGTTGGTCCTGTTGCCATTGACGTAGTCGGTCAAGACGCCTTCCAAGTAATCCCCGCTTCTCATTGTTGTGTTTCGGACTAAACCCATTGCTTGAATTTAGTCCTAGAGCATAAGCAAGAACCTGCAAGGAACTTTAAACGATAAATACAGAATCAAGAAACCATTGATTTAGTGTACACTACTTCAATGAGCCGAGGGATGAGATGTGCATAAACATCAAATCTTGAGACTGACCCCCAACTTCTACAATCCAAAGCAAGCGATTGACGGTTCTCAAAATGTACGGCTTTGGTGTGATTCCGATGAAAAGATCGATAGATATCTCAGTTTCGATTCAGAAAAAAGAAGGCTAAGGGCTAAGAGGTTTTCGAGGGATTTTGGAGAGTGGTAGACCACTGCATTGGGAGAGCCATGGATCTTGTGCCTTTATATTAATTAAAAAGGGGGAGCGAGAAAAATGTAGAAATGAAGCAGCCCATCCCCATGAGAAATGGCACCAAAGGTCACATGGGCTAAACTTGTTTGTGTTTGTAAAAAACCTTAAAAATTGATAATTGATCAGAAGAAAGAAAGAAATAAGGTGAGGACACGTTATCTTCACTTCTTCTCATACATTCCCACCCTCGAGACACCATTTCAAAGCCGCTTTTGATGCCGGAGAATAGGGCTTCCCTTGCGTTTTTGGCACTTCGTTTCTTGTCTCTACTACCAAAAAAAAAAAAAAACTTAACTCTCTCTCTCTCTCTCTCTCTAGGTTTTGAGTTTGAGATCGAGAGAGCTTTAACTAAATTCCGCAAAATTCTAGGCAAATAGAAAAATAACGTAAGATTTCCGGTCCTGAAAAAGCACTGCTGATAGAGACAATGCAAGGTGTATGCATTTGAATCTAAGTCAAAAAATGTGTAATAAATTGCTTGTAGAGGGACTCATAGGTGTCATCTGCATTGATGGCACTCGCTTGTCTGTATTACCGACAAGGTTAGTGGGATTATGCAACACTAATTTCTATGCTCTAGTAATATATTATCTATTTTGCAGGTTCATTAGAATTTCTCCTTTATAAAACTGACTTAAGGAGATCGGTGGAACCCAAATCCCAATTAAATTCCCCAATTCTCGTCAAACCCACTTTTCAAGAACAAGATTCGAGGAGTATCTCAAGTTGCTACCCGGAATGGTTCGTTCAGTACACGAAAAGCAAGCGACAAATGGCCAAAACTTGAACTGGGAACAAGAAAAACTGGAAAGAGATATGAAGAAAATTAAAGGTGAACGACAAACAATATAAAGAAGTCAAAACCCAGTACCTTGATGAGTAAGGAAAATCGAGCTAATTAGCTGGGATACAACAAAAAATAGGCTTGCTTCAGCTTAATATCTTCCTCAGCAAATCAAGCTAAAGCTGAGCTAAGAACCTCGAC
This sequence comes from Melaleuca quinquenervia, assembly GCA_030064385.1. Taxonomy (NCBI): domain Eukaryota; kingdom Viridiplantae; phylum Streptophyta; class Magnoliopsida; order Myrtales; family Myrtaceae; genus Melaleuca; species Melaleuca quinquenervia. The sequence continues at coordinate 25,341,642 of CM057719.1, read as the reverse complement.
CTCACACCACCGCCCGAGTCTAGATGCATAAGAAGGAAGAAACGAAAAAGAAGAATATTGGGCAAGGTCGATTGAGTAATGGGGGAGATAGATAAAGTACAGATATATATGTGATATTCGCATGGCCAAGGTTGACTTCGCATGAAGATACGTAAATAAATTAGCAGAAATATGGACTTTGCTAATGCCACCTCGCCGAACTTTATGGGCAAGTTGAATGCAAGAAAACAGATGACTGGATTACTTGTATTTTGCTTGCGGGAGAGAAGAGTACTAATGCGTTCGGCATGTCTCGTTCAAGGAATTTGAACAAGATTTCTGGGAAATCAGATAGAAAGAAAGAGGCCGCTAGGTTCCTTTTTTCCGTCGGTCAAGTCTTTTTTGTTTTCTATTTGGCCGGTAATTTGGCAATAGAGTTGCAGAACATGAGGGAGAGAGAGAGAGAGGAATGACGGAAAAATAGGGTAAGCATGACGGACCAATCATAAACAATTTACTAGGGGGAAGAAACTGCTGAGACATGGCCAAAACCCTAAAAAAATCATTAGATAAAGCAGGATATGATGCATTCCATTTGTTCCACCTAAAGTTGTGACTCTCGCATGGATGACAAAGCTGCGTACTCTCTGAAAGATCTCTCTTACGTCTGAATGTAATCAGCATTGTCCACACATATAGTTTATTAGAAGAGCTCCCGAACAATGGGTGTTAACGAAAAATGGGTCGTAGGTTCAAAAAATATGTGAACTTATTTCGAGATTCATAAGGACTCATACATATTAGAACCTTCTCATTTCATGAAAACTGTATGAGTCAAAGAACTCGTATACCGACTTGTGTATTTAGTTGTTTTTCTCCAACTATTACATGCTCCAATTCGATCGTCCATTTGTATGACTCGATAGATTGATTTGTCTGTTAATCACACTTCTCTTCAAAATTCAACTTGTCGACTTTTGGTCGGTAGCCATACGAGGGTATCTATAGTATTTGATGAGTTGGAGTCAATGTAGGAGTAAAATGTCAACGTGCGTGTGTATATATCCATAGAAATGGCTATGGCCCAGCCTACCAACTTTGTGTCGACGCTCTGAAGATATATATACCTGTGTTTCTATGTGCTCACAGCCTACAATGGCATGTACACTTTTGTCACTTTTGAGCATGCATTAGATCTAAGCTAGGCAGCCACTAAAGATATCATAGGTTTCGTGCTAGTTTCACAGATTTAACTCTTTGGATACTTTTTGTGTCTTATGTCGTAATATCGTCCATATAAAGTGACTCCTTGAGTTAATGTCGTGGCTCTATTTCGTATTTATGATTTTTTGAAAAAAAATGAAATTGATTAATATCTTCATGTGGAGCTCACTTTATACTTTTGTGCCCTCTCTCACATTACTCAATCAATTTAATTAGTAGTTGCAATGTTATACTAAAACCATTTTGAACATTTTTTATTTATGCAAATTCAATTTTAAATATTTTAATTGGGTCATTTAAATCCTAAATTTTTTGTACATGTATCAATTGAGTTCATCCAATCAATTTGATTGAAAGCTATTGACGTGAACATCAATCGTCGTATATGATGAAGAATAATTTGAATTTTAAATTTTTTTTTCTTTCTTCACTTTTTTTTTTGGGCCTTAGGGCCTCACCTAATCTAGGTGTTGTAGCCTTGCCCAATTGATGATGGCCGTGGCGCCCTCATTCACCAGAATCTGGTGAGGGGCAACCTCGCTTGAAGCTAGCTAGGCTGACCATCTCCAGCCTTTGGTAAGGCTTAACCTTACCAATGGGAGGTCGCTAGATGCATGTGAGGGCAAGCGTTAACCGTGGCTGGCCATCGCAGTGGTGTGACAACTGATTGAATAAAAGAACATAAAAAATTGTAAAATATTCAAAAAAACATTTTAAAAATTTATCTGTGTCAATATAGATCATGTCATGTAAGATTTTTAATGTCCATGCCAATGATTTTTTTGCCAAAACTGGTTGGATAGACTAAATTAGTAGATTGTTAAAAATGTATGACTAAATTAGCTAAATTAAAATGTATGACTGAATTGGTCTAAATGCAATAGATAAACATAATAAGGATAATAAACTATACCCTACACATATAATACCGTGGTGGAATGCATATGGTTTTGACAATGCTACAATCATCGAGTTCATCATATCCATGGAAATCACAGAACTTAAGATTGATTGAGCATAAAAGAAGCCGATGTACGCGTTGACTTCGATTACTCATTAGGCATTCGCGATGGCAGGGTGGATCGAAAGTATGAGGGTTTTCGGGGGTTTCGAGCCTCAAGACCTTCCACACTCAAACCGGCAACAAGAATCGCCCTTCATGAATTAAGAAGGGTGTGATTTCTTTCACCTAAAATCATTAGGATGTTAAGTTATTAGAACCACCCTTCATTAAGCAAGAAGGCTAGGACGGTGATTTATCTGCTACTCTCTCCTAAAAACATTATTTAATTCATGTTTCCGATGAAAAGAGTAAAATAACTACTTAATGTTCTGACCAATGTTTAATTCCATTCTAACTAGAATAATCACTCGGGATCTCATCATTCTAACTAGCATTAATCATCTCGAGGAGATGTCACGTGCCATGCGTTCCGTGCACACTGCACGCGCAGAATCGCGAGATCACCTCAATTTCACCAGCGGGAGGATCGGTGCGACTCTGGCTTTTCCCTTCTTGTGACTTCATTTACTCTCTTATTATTAATTATGTGTTATTATGACAAGAAAGAATCATTCGTAGGTCAAAACTCTACGCCCCAGAGGGAAAAAGTCAACCCATTTTTGTCCCCAAAAAAGGAAGAGACGTATTATTTCTCAATTCCCCGATGCGATTCCGTGAGAGCCGACAAGCGCGCAGCGGTGGCCCCTTTGGAAATCGAGCCGGATTGGCAGAATTTGACCGGGCCTAATTTGAGTCCGCGGATCTCGATGGATCCAGAATGGAAGACCTAACGAGCAAAGAAGAAGAAGAAGACGAAGAAGGACAAATTGATTTCAATGGTTAGGTGTGGCATCACGAGCTTGATTAGCGTGTTTTATGCGCTGTACTTCACCTCTTGATCGAAGAAGAAGATATCACTTCACGCAAAACTGAAGAACGTCAAGCAATTAGATGCTCTCATTTCGGAATATGTGACGCGTATCATGTAAAAGGCGTGGCTCTTGACTTAAAGCTTATGGATTCGGGTAGGCTTTTGAGAGAGTTGACTAGATGATTTAGTGCTCTCTTTGCACACCACACGTCAAGTGATTAGATCATAATTTGTCCCTACGCGGAGTGATGTCAAGGGCTACGTCTTCTATCGAATGGCTTAAACCTTACTTGATCACAACACAAGTACAAGACGGTTTGCGTGTTCCAACTTAAAAGTTTTGAATACCCCCATTTTTACCAAAAAGAAAGTGGGCCGTCCTCTATTTAGAACATATAAATGGTAACATAATTTCTGATTCAAAAGTCTCGAGCCTAATTACTTATATTTCTCCTTCAACATTGTTCTTTTGTGAACCTGTCTAAATGAGTTACTGACTATATTTCTTAACCCATATGTAATGGATCGGGATATTGTATGAGTTACTTATATTTAATAAATGAGTTATAAACGTATTTGCAATGATAAGGTTTAAAATAATACTTGTGTTAAATGAATTCACAATTTATTCAGGCCAACATATTTCTTTGACCCTCTCTTATCCTTACTCGATTTCGTGTTCACTCGGGCACTCCATGCACTCACCTTAGTTTAGGCATGAGCTTTTCTATATTTAGTTAAATGTAGAAGTGTTTTAGTAATATGGATCGGGTTTACATGTGCTGGGCCGAGCGGGAGATTGAGTGAGGGTGGAAGAGAGTCATAGAAATTGATCAATCAAGGTCAGACCAATTTCGATTCGATCGAAATCCGATTAAACCCAATATTTATTTGACAGGTCTACTTATTCTCAACAGTCTTTTTCTGGCCATTTTAAATATTTTTTAGATATAAGTACTGTTTCCTTAGTTATTATAATGAGCGGGCCGCATGAGCTCCATTCCACAATCATTTGTCCATCCATGTTGATGGTCAAAATTTACACCTAGTCGTAATAGGATAAATCTTGGATTGTTGAACGTGGAGTTTAGGTAGAAAAAGCAGAACCGCCGTCACTAAGAATCGCAAGTAATCCAAAACCAGTCACCTTCGGTCCGGACTCCTCTTTGACTTTTGACGAGGAGATAACGAACACGAGTCCACGAAGAGAAAGGATGATTGCATGAGAATTTACTCCTCAAGGATGGCGGCAGGAGGCCTCATCCGGGATGCAAATGGAAGATTTTGTCCTGAGCTTCTCTTGCGATGTGGATGGATGCCGCAGCCGGCGAGCACACAGGAACCGGCGCGAATCTACCATTGGAAACGGGACTGGATGCGGATTCGAGCTGCCGCTCCTACAGAAAATGAATCAATTCGCTAATTTCTGATCTCTTAGGCGCTGGATGCGCCGGACATCTTTGGAATGAATTAGTCTGCATCTCCCACCTCAAGATCAGAGATTAAACAATGACAATGTAGGTGAAGAAGTCTCAATGGGGAGAAGATCAGCATGTGGCCCCATGTATTTTGGCATCAGACAACCACGTTAATTCGTACTTCATGTGCATCTGATTTCTGAAAGTCTCTTGAAAATGGGTCGGATCTCATATCTAGGAAAACCCAGAAGTGGAGTGATGCCTAATGCGTTCCTGTCGAGGCATTTTCACATGGTTTTTCTCGGAATTCAATTCTTATGTGCAATCGGCGTCTCTCGAGTTTAATCGCCCAGGATGTGCCGTACGGTGCACCACTTGTTCCGACCAAAATCGATAATAAAGAAAGAAAGTCAAACAATAATTCTTTTTCTAACTCTAGGCTCGCAGGGTTTGCCAAGCCTATGAAATTAACGGATCTGCCTTCCGTTGAGAAAACTTAAACGAAGTGGAAATCATTATTTCGATGCAGAGTAAGGCGGTGCATGTAGAGTTCGAATGAACCCTTCCGTTTTTGGGATTGGGATCCTTAATACAGGGATGGGGGTTATTAATCGGACAGCCCTTGGGACAAGGATCGCCTGCCGCTAGGACAGGCAATACTTTTCCCGTTCCCGGGTCAACCCGTTCAATAGTATTATGCCTTTTTTTTACATGATATCGAGAATGCCCGGCTAGTTGGTAATAAGAAATTCTTTAAAGTTGATGCGCAATTGATTTTTTGTTTTTATTTATATTAGGGTGACAACTTTTTAATCAGCATCAGATTTTTTGGCCACGTATACACAGAAAAAAGAATTTGGAGCCGTTCAATTCAAATGAAGTAGGCTAGTTCAAGCTACAAGTTGAAGATACTCTAGCAACAGTATAAAAGACATCCCATAACAACTTGATATTATGGAGATCCTAAGTTAAACAAATAGCACTTTAAGTAAAGGTGATGTCTTAATTTTATCTCGTCAAGGTTTATATGGGGGAGGTGCCAAGCTTATGAAAATCTGTGAATAATTTTGCTAGAAGTATGGGCGTGGACATGATATTATTCTATTTTTTCCTAAAGCAAAATCTTAAGATCATGTAGACGCCTAAAGTTTGTCGATCTCATTCGTTACACAACAAATTAGGAATTAAAATATTATTAATTGCCTTTGCATATTAGGAGCAATTTATTAGTAATAAAGCCCACATAAATTGCATTTAACTTAGATTGGCGTTGAAGATGTTTAAGTTGGGAGGTTATGGGAAAAGTTTAACTAAACCCGCTAGAGCATGAAATTTGGTCAAGCCCAATCTGTGGCCGAAAATTGTGTGTGCTTAGCTAAAATAGAAGGATGTTTGAAGTGCCAAAAGTTTATATGGCACTTATTTTAGTTTTACAAGTTTTTTTTTTCAGATAACTTGAATGCCTCTTAAAAAAACCAATTACTTAAGTGTATACTTCAATTAGGATCGCCAAAAATATGATGTGACAACTTTTTATCAGTTTCTCATATCGATGTGGCTCGCCGGCACACCCATTTAGCATATTACTCCTACACGATGTCGTCCAGAAGGTTTGCCCCATTACAAATCCTAAATTTTCAAATCGAAGCAAATTCCAAATTTTGAAACCCTAACAACCTTCCGATTGAAAATCCAAAGCATATTTCGATTTGGCCCAATAATTAATAGCTCAATCCTGCAAATAGTTCACAAGTGGCTCAAATTTTATTTTTTAATAGAGAGAAGAAGAAGATGATTATTACTATTATTATGGATTACCAGCTCCAACAAGAACATCCTGGACTCAGTTAAATTGGGAGAAGATTTCATGGATGCGCTACGTATAGTCGAAGTGCAATTATTTCAAATGGGTCAATGCGAAATTCTCAAGTAAAGCGACATAAGTAATCTTGGAACTATTTGAAAGGCAACTTCAATTTCCTCCTAGTTAACAGATAACTTGAATGATGTCGATTCAATGTAGGCAGAAAAGAAGGCTTTAGCATCTCTGGTCAACAATTCGAAGAACAAAGTTTTAAGGATGAAAAGTGAAAGAAAGTGTTAACAAGTGTTGATTGGGTTGTTGTTATCTTGTTTGGCCTATTTTATGTCCAAATGTAAACGAAATGATGAAAAGAAATTTCTCAATCTATTGTAGTTGAAGACTAGTGGAGTATGGCACTATATTGGGGTAATTTGTAAGTGTAGTTATGTTTCTAGCTTGCTACAAATTTTGTTGTGAACTCATATGCTTTTGATCAAATGAACAAGTGGTAATAAGTTCATGGGTGATTGATTGAGTGTCAAGAGTCATAATTATTAATTGTTTGAGGGTCAAGTTTTGTTTAAAGCGATCATTTTAGTGCCAGTTTTTATTTTAAAAAAAGTGATATTTTTATTGCTAAGCACTCACTGGCACAAGAAAGTAATGGTGCAATTTTCTGCTTGCATCAGCTGCACAAACACGTGCTGGTGTAAGCATCAACCTGCGGCACCAAGTAGCATCGATTGGGAAAACCATCTGCCTTAAAGCTTGCACTGGCGACATGGCTGCTCTAGTCTTGTAACAACAAGAAGCACCAACTACAAAGCTTGCACCAGCAGTCCCATAACAAACTTACTCCAACAGCATAAGACCATGCAAGTTTAAAGCAAATATGGACGATGGCAAAGGTAGACAAAAACCAGCAAGATTAATTGGCTGGTGCGTTCTTATGGTTGCATCAACTGCCAAAAGAAATGCTGGTGCAAGCACAAACCAAAACATACAATTGCTGGTGCAGTGTTGTGCTTGCAGCACAAGCAAAAAACTGCACCATGATAGCACAAACCACCATAAATCAGCACAACTAAGCCTCAAGCAAGATAAAAAAGAAAAATGGAAATGGCAAAAGCATATACGAAATAAACATCATTGCCGTTGACATTCAATTTTTCTTTACATTTGATCAACCTGACTAAGCAAAAGCATTCAGCATCCTCAGTCAAGTAAAGGTTCTCCTTCCACCAAACATCTCAAACCAACCTAAATGAAACTAATGTGCTGTAACCCCGGCAGCCAATATCAACTCTCATCAGTCAAGCTTCCCATCCCAACAAAAAATTAAATACCATATCCAGCACCCACCTATCAGTCAATATGCACTAACTACCTAGTTACTTTTCCTTTTGATGGACCTTTTATCTGAATCTTTGCACTGTTTCTAATTGAAATAGGACTTGGGGGTTGTTCTATTGGCCTTCCTATCCCATGTGTTATCTTCTTAGTAGTAGCCACATTCTTCATCGGAGAACTTAAGGTCATTTGATGAGAGCTTTCCGTAAATGATGTTATCGTTACTGATGTTGATTGAGATCGGACAGCTATAATTTTTTTTTAAAAAGTCAAAAACAAATTATTAATTTTTTTTGCCATGCGATTCAGATCAGACGGTTGTACATGGGGAAACAAAGTCACCCTTGCTTGGACAATGGTAGGAGATTCGTTTCCCCTATCGAGTTGGAATTGAATTCCTTGACCTGGTCCTTTCTAAGGCAGGGGTGACCTGTTTTTTTGAAAAAAAAAATCTTTCTAATTTTTTTTAAATGAGGGGGGGGGGCGTCCGATCCTATATCATGGGGGCATCCCTTGACCTCAGATCAAGGGATCTGGATCCCACCAAATCTCATGAGCCTAGGCATTCTTGTAGTCCCTTTGCTCCTAGCCAGCCTCCTTAGTTGCCTCGCATTGCCACTTAGCTCGCCTTGCAATCTCATCGAGCGGCCTGCAATCTCCAATGAGTAACATGCGATTTTTAGGCGAATCTCCAGTTATTCCAGTGACTTCGATGGTTTCCCTTGCGTCTTCCTCAGCTGCGGTACCCAGTAGCTTCACTCAACGTCTAGTAGAGTCCGGCCGCAGGCTTTTCTTTCTTTGCATGTTCACTGACGCACTGAACAGCCTCTGGCGAGCTCTTGGTGTGTCCCTTACTGCCCTGCCGTGAATATCCACGAACTGCCATCCGCGGTACTGCGTTCAACAAGTTCTCGTCGTGTCTGCTTGTCGTTGTTGGCCGGTTTCCTTCACTGTCGTAAACCCTTGCCAGTCGTTGTGTGATCCGCCTTGTCGCGGGTCGTCGTTTGAGTCAAAGTTCATTTTGAGGTAGTTTCCAAAGCCATGATCGATTCGAATATTTAATTGCCTAATTGAAATTGCTTGATTTTAACTTGATTTTGCATGATTTACCTAAGCGTAAACGAATAGATAGTTTCCTCATGTGAGTTGTTTCAATGCATGTTTTTAATTGGGGACTTGATCTTTGTAACTAAAGATTGGACCCTCATGTTTCCTTGTTTGGACGTAGTAATATTATGTAGGATGTTAGATATTATACGTCATCGAATTAGGCATATGCATTGTATAAAATAAATGTAAAAAAAATTGTAATGCATTTAGTTTAGATAATATTCACGCAAATTTCCTAATCTAGAAATTCATATCTAAGGTGCATTAGGAGTTATGTAGTAATATAGGAAAAAGCATAAACTTCATTAACATTATTTCCTAATTGGTCAAAGTGATTATGGGAGTTTCTAAAGCATAAAAAGAAAGTATCAAATATAATTAGGTAGTATTGTTAGGTCATCTTCCACTAGAAGTCATTATTTCATCTTAGTGTCCTAATTTTTTTTTTTGTTGATAACTGAGGAATCCACCACAGGCCCCCATGCTTGGATGGTACCAAAGGGCCGAGCCCCTATATCTCAGGAGAGACTAACATGGGACCCTAAATGTTTCATATTTAAGACGCTAGTAATTGCGGGTTTTGAATTCTCGACCTCAGTGAGAAGTTATCAACCAAACACGGTTTAGTGTCCTAAATATTAAGTTCTTGTTTATATAATTAAAAGAGGAAAATACAAAAATCTCCCACCTAGTTTAAGTAATAGGGTTAATTTACTATTAATCCTAATTCTTGTCATTAGAATTGCATATAGATTATATTTAGGTTATTAACAGAGATTGCATGTCATTTATACATCTATATAGTCCATTAATGCACGTTATATTAAAACTCATATACTGATAATATTTAAATTAAGTCATTCCAATTTTTTAAACAAGAAATTCCCTAAGAGAATTAATAGAGGTTGCATTTAGAAGCCATGCTTAGGGCATGCACGTATTGTTTGATCTTTAGTTATTACTTTGCAGAACGCTTGATGCATTAGACATGATAGAGCTTGCTTAGCATAACACATCGAGGTTCTTTACCCTTTTCCTAGCAATTAATTTATTATTTTGATTATTAAGTGTGAAATTATCGTTTACTCATGCACATGGTCACCCATCCCTTGTTAGTGTATTTTAAAATCGACCAAGACTGCTTGCAAATTATTTTTTGAAATAAAGAGAAAAAAGTACCCAAAGGGTGTCAAATTTATTTAGCGTAACCCATTCTCCATATCCATGAAATCTAGGTTTTTGATCAACCTATACTAAATTAACGGTGACTCATAAATAAATCTAAAATGACTAATTTACTTAATTAAAATCCCAAGGATGCGATTGGTATAGCTTCAAGAGAGTCTGTGCTCAGTGCCCAGTATTTGCTTAATAGTCCATGGGGTTTCCCTTGGCGGTTCACCTAGAGGAAGGTCTTGATAAGATAAAATTCAATTCATAAAAAGGGATTTGGAATTCGAATTTGGAGGAACCAGTGATTAAATCCTATTTATCCTTAAAGATCAACAACAATCATTTAGACTATTGCAACAATTAGCAACTTTCCCACGAAATATACAACATTCTTTTCTTATACCAAATACAGAGTGAATCAGCAAAATATACCAGTAAATAAATGCACAGTCTAGCTTGTAGCCCCTTGTCTTGAGGCCAACTTTTAATTTACAAGAGAAATAATGATGTTACAAGATTCCACAACTCCTGAGTCATCCTTTGATTTTTCTTAGTTCACAAGGATTTTCTTTATTCTTTTTCATTCATCTGGAGATGTCGCGATTCGCAGAGTATGCCAGTTGCTCTATCTCCCAACTTAGCTTCGAAGCCACCCTCTCATGGCGCGGATAATACTCCTGCAAGATTCGTTTCACAATCTTTCGAAGGATTAGAAATTTTCAGCATCCTTCTTCCGACTTCTTGATTGTCTCTTTTGCTTAATTAATATGAGTCAAGCAAAATTAATCGTAAGTCAACCAACCATGAAAATAGCAAACGTTACTAAAAAAAATAAAATCGAAGTGTTAGTTCTGATGAAATTTCTGGATTTCACCTCCATCCTCTTGATCAAGTCCCTGGCGCAAGGGGCGGATACAATGATGTGGCGTGCGTTGGGCCTGATGAATCCTTCCTCCACTGCCTTGTCGATGAATTGCAGTAACGGGTTGTAGTACCCATCCACGTTTAACATTCCCACCTGCAAAATTTATCTCGAGGATTAAAGGGATGCAGGAAGAGGAAATTTTTCAAATCTCAGGAAACCAAAGTGGAGAATAAATTTTGCTAAAGTGAAAGGACAAAAGAAGAAGATGAATTATACAGGTTTGTCGTGGATGCCTAGTTGAGCCCAGGCAATCACCTCCAGAAGTTCTTCGAGCGTCCCATAACCACCTTGCGAAAATCGTACGCAAATTAACCGACGTCGCGCAAAGTTCGTTTGTATTAGATTGTAGCTGATTGAGATTTATATGCCATAGACAAATCTCGAGAACATTAGGCTTTTTCCTCCCTTTTATGGGGGTAGGTAAGTTTAGTACGAGTTGCTATTGTTTGGCTCCTGTTTTCCAGGTGGAGGTTCGAATCTGGCGTCATGGCCTGAGGGTCAGATGCAAGACGGGACCACTGGGGTTCAGCATGGGCCAGGCCGTGGAAACTAAGCCCGAATTGGTCAAGTCACATTGGACCTGATCTTGGTTCGAGCGGAATGAATTCATTACAGAACATGAACATGCTTTTGAGTGGGGGGATCTACGGGTGCACCAACCAGGTAAGGCGATGAAGGCGTCCGAACGTCGAGCCATCTCTGCCTTCCTCTCGTGCATGTCAGCGACCGCCTTCACTTCTCCCACTGTTTCTCCAGTTATCTGCCAAACATGCAGATCAAAACCCACCTTCCCTTTCTTTTCTTTTTTTGGTCAGAAAAAACTCACGGAGGGAGAGACAGACACGACAGAGAAACAATGACGGGCTTTTCTTTTTTTTCTTTTTTCAAATTTCGTTCTGCGGGGCAAGTTAGGCACTCGCCTGATGCATGTGAGTCCTCGCATGCGCCGGATCCATGCAAGAATCTCATGCCTTAAACTGAATACTGAACTCATATGGGTGGAGGCCAAGCGCGGACGCTGACGAAAGTGAAAGATGGGACACGCTCCCGCTATTGGAAGGCGGAAAGGCTAGTGCGAAGAAGGTACAAGGGGGAAAGTCTACTTTGCGCAGAACATAACCAGTGCATGTGAAAACTAGCAGAGACCGACAAATGCCTGTGGACCAGGACGAGCGTACAGATTGAAGGATGAGTTTTCTGCGACTTAGACGAGCCTCGTGCACTGTAGGCTCCAGCAAGAAGAGAGAGGCTCCTTGCTTCTCACATGCCCTGTTTCGCCTCAAACTTGATTGGATTTGGCTTCCAAGTTCACCGGTTACAAGTATTGGCTTTGTTATTACTCTACCTAGATGACACGACGACCGATGCATACTATACTTTCTCAAAGGTAGCAAACTAGAAATACGTACCTCTCGAGGCATGAGAGTTTTGGGAATGACGCTGCAAAACAAGCACGTAGTCAATCATCGCTGTAACTTAAACCTCTTGTCTTCATGATTTTGCCTTTTTCTAACGCTATTTCACCTGGTGACGGTGACAAAATCGCTCACCCGATAACATGGCGGCCCCCGCTGTAGACTGCTTGCGAGACAAGACCCATCAATCCTATGCTCCCTCCTCCATACACCAGATCAATATTCCTCGATACCTTCAACAGTGAAAAACAACTAGGCATTCATTTTGATGGACCGAGCTGCAATATGAATTACTTTCTCATGTAAAGGAACTTGCCACGCCCAAAAAAAAAAAACAAAGAGAATTAAAGGCATATGACTAAAGCGAAAAATAAAAACAAAAGAAGAGGAACAAAGCAAACCAGTTCTTTGCCGAGCTCAACAGCAGCATCCTTATAGCTGTTCTTCTTCCCTTGGCTGCTCCCACAGAACACACATACCCTCTTGAACTTTGATGATTGCTTCATCTCCATCTCTCTCTCTCTCTCTCTCTCTCTCTCTCTCTCTGTGATGATTGTGAAAAGGTGCAAAACCTTTCCTATTCCTGGCTGAGACTGATATGAGAGTTCTGTGGCTCTTCTCCTTTTTATGGCGACATAAATCATCAAAACCCCAGCGCTGACAGCTTCAATCACAGTCACAAAGCCGTGCATGTAGGGTCCACTTAGTTTTTTCTCTCGCGGGCTCCGCCACTTCAATTCCTTGACCAATTCCTTGACACAGATTCTAGGATTGAAAAACTAGGAAAACATAGGTTCGATTTGAAGCTATCGGAATAAATATCCGCGGGGCCAAACAATGCATGTCTAGCATACCTAACAGAAATATTTTTAAGTATATTCCTTCTGCGCCACATCAATCATGATCGAGAGAACGACATTTGACTCGATAAGATAAAAAGGTTCCTCTTTTCATTTCTATTATTGGGAATAAGGTGCATATGACGTCGGCAATTGAGTCAGTAGATGAGAAGGTAAGGTATCTAAAATTTCCAAATACGTTTGTCTTATAAACTATGATTGAATGACCCGTTTTTGTATATGTTCTTGCACCCTCCAAAGCCTCGACCACCCACCCCCATGGTCGGCAGAATCGTTGCATGCACAGGAAGCGCTCCTTCGTACTTTATATCTCTCACTGTAGATTGGAACACACCCATCTCATCGTGTGCTCTGCTCTCTGCTCCCTCGATTTAGTTTAGGGTATACAAAAACTCCTTATTGACTGATTAATGGGGTACACGTATCCTCGAGTCATGTGCAGTTGTTAATACGAAAATCAACCAGCAGAAAGGTCATAAGTCTATTACACTTGTATTAATTTTGTCATAAATCTTTTGGTCAATTTAGTCATAAACATTTTGACAATTTGCCAAAGTAATCCATCCGATTAATTGTAGCCGAATATCACTAACGTGAATGATTTTCCAACTTCAAGTAATTGATTTTTTAAAAGTTTATATTATTTACTTTTCTTTATTTTTTTTCTTCTTCGTCTACTACTCTGGGCTTCTAAGATGGTTGGTGATTGGCCAAAGATGAGGGCCGATTTCACTCGCCTCACTAGAGGTCGACGAGGTTGAGCCTTACCTAAAGTTGGTGAGGTCAATCCTTGCCTACCTCTAGCGAGGCTGGACTTTGCAGGGGGAGGTCACTAGAGGCTAGCGAGGGAGCCTTGCTCGACAGTTGAGTGTGGGGAGGTGAGTCCTTGCTAGATCCAACGAGGGTGAGCTCGTCCCTGCAAGGGCAGGCCTTGCTCAACAAGTGAGATCGCTCCTTGCCAGAGGCCAACTAGGTCAGCTCTCGCTTGTGGTTGACTGTAGGCCATTACAAAGGCCCGATGACTGGTGGAGAAAGAAGGGGGAAAAAAGAAAGAAAATAATAAAAAAATCAAGAAGAATTTATTTTTTTCAAATTTCAAAGATTGTTCACGTCAACGTCGATTGTATTACATAAAACAGTAGATAGCGATATTAGTGATTTCCAGTTAAAATTGGTTAGATGATCTATAGTGGTAAATTATCAAAAGGTCTAGAACTAGATTGACCAAATTAAAAGGTTTTGAACCGAACTTTTTTCGTAGTTATCTCTTACTATTTTAAAGGCTAATTAAATTAAGTGCGGAGTACTTCGTTGTTTCACAAAGCCAAAGTGGGATCGAGCGAGCCTGTCTTGGACGACTTTGGGAAGGTACTGACTTGTTTGAAATGTCGGCCGACCCTGACGTTCGAGTCTTAAATGATTTGACTAGAAAACCTCCAATCAAGAGCTTGAAACCCCTTTGGAAAGAGCCTCAAAGACACCTTTTGACAAAGAAGGATTTCTAATACTCGTTTCATTCTAAAGGCGATTGCTTTCCTTTGGATAAGGAGGAGGAAGACGCTGCAGACATATTATGTGGTTGGCATCTTGCTTATCCCTTTTGACACTGGAATTACTCGAGCCACATTTGCCATGAAGGTGAGGTGACGTAGAAAGAATGAGACTGGCGTTCCATAAATGTGGGCACTGCATCTCCATTCACACCCAAAGGTCCACAGCGACCACCGAAGATATTTCCTTCTTCTTTTTTTCCAACTTTGATCGTGTTTCTCTCTCAGGACTGAAAGCTTGGCTTTATGGGAATGTTCTCGGGGGGACAGCAAGAACAGCTCACGCTGCATCGCTGCTTTATCTCGATGTCAGTCGAAAGTGATTTGTCGAAGGTCGTCAAGTGGAATTTCCCCACAAGAATTCAGCTCTTTCCCTGCTGCGAAAGTAGTGGGAGGAATCTCTTTGCTGCTTTGTTTAACTCTCGAGTGAATCTCTTCCAATCACGTTCCCACTTGCGTCGCTTTGCAACATGTTTTCTCATTCCAAGCCACCTAGAACTCTACCTCCATCAGAATTTTTGTCAGCACGCTCAATTCCCTTACGATCGATGTCTACCAAGAAGATAAAAACGCGGCCAAAGAAAGCCATTCAACTTGAATCGTGAGGAAGCAACACTCGACAGTCCGGTACATCAGGATGTGCTCATTCATCCGTGTTCGAAATCATATCAAAAGAAAAGGAAAGAGTGAAAAGCGACCCCCGGCTTTCGATTTGTCCATCGAGAATGGAGGCGGCCCTCTCGCTCCATCAAACCCAATCATCAGGGCAGAAGAGTGCTTGATTCGAGGGGAAGCAGATGTGTACACGCAAAGTAATATATTTAGCTCGACATCATGCATGTGAACCCATGTTCATATGGGTCTTGGAAATCAATGGCTGGAATCGGAATTTTAGCTAGAAAAACGCACGTAATCGAGACGACTGCATGGAGCTTGGGGACCACTTACTTCACCTTAAGAGCCATTATATCTTGGGAATCAATTAATAAATTGATTAAGCTGTGGACAGGTCGCATCAAAGCTGTTAATGGAGGGATTGAACGGTCAAAATAATCACCATCATGCTTAAAAGTAACCTCGAGGAAGACTCTCGATTCAAATTAGCATATGATAATGTGCATACATAGGAGAGGAATTATGAACTGCGACGACCCTTTTGGATATTCCGTTCAACAAAGTAGAGTTAGCTTTACTTTTGGAGGAAGAAGATGATTAAACTATGTGCTTTTATTTTTATTTTTGTCCTTCGATAGTCACTTGAGGAACTTAGGAAAAAGAGAGGCCATTAGTCAAACAACACTAAAAAAAGGGGACCCGCACATCTTCAATAACTAAACAAGTTACATCCCCCACTTTCAAAAGGAGGGGCCTGCCTCTAAATTCCTAATGCTTTGTTTAATTTATGTCCCATGTGATAGGATAGAATGCCTTTTCTTTCAAAAGCAATTTTACTTTTTTTCGCGGGCTTCTTGCAAGTATGATTCAATTCGAGAACATACCAAAATGTCCGAAACTTATTGTATTTATATCGATTCAATCATTAACATTTTAATTGGGTGAGTTTAAATCTAAATTACTGGTCGAAAATCTATCAATGTAGTCTTTTCGGCTTTTTCGGTTAGTCTTGACCAAAAAATCACTGGTGTGGCCATTAGTCGTTCTAAATGATACAGTTGTTAATGACGTGGATGATTTGTTTCAATAAAAAAAATTTGTTTATATTTATTTATTTTTATTTCATTTTTACCAGCAAGAGCTAGCAAGACTTTGTCGGCAAAGGTCATGGCCCACCCTAGCAGTTGGCGGGTCGCAAAGGCCCTAGACCGAAAGGCCCTAGACCGAAAGGCCCTCGCTAGTGACCCTTGCAAGCCATAGTGAAAGGGAAAAAAAAAAGAAAGAAAAAATAATAAAAACAAAAAGAAATAAGTTCAAAAAGTATTACAAAATTATTAAAATGTACACGTCAAAGCCAGTCGAGCCATGTAAGATAAATGATGTTTATATTGGTGATTTACAGCCAAAATTGGCCAAATAAATTTTATTGACAAGATGTAAAACATGTCTGCAATTACATTAGGATTATTATTTTTTCGATTCAGTTCAACTACCAATTGAATCACAGGCCACTTGTAAGCTTACCATGATTCGGTTCATTTGGGCTTGAACTCTAGATCAAGGGATTGATTGTGGACTCACGAGGAGTGAAATGTTTCATCATCCTTACACAGCTCATTCGGGTTCTCAATAGCATGAATGTATCTTGATACGTGATTGATTTGGTATAATAAATCAATCTAAGCCATAATAATTTTCTGTGTGCGTTTGTGATTTTCCTGCACACCTAGGATCTAAAAAGGAGCACATTCATTACGCGACGACTTCGATCTTCCAAGAATTAGCGATTGCATTTCCTACCATTGTCAACCATGAATCATACTTGCTGCAAATTTTGCCTCTGAAGCTTCTGCTTGTACTTTTGAAATGAAGGACAAGTTGTATTCAATGCCTTAGCTACAATATGCATCAGCTATAATATGTCTCTCGTAACGTGTAATTTATCTCTTCTTCTATATCTTCCTCCCGATCAATGAAAAAAAAACGACACATGTCGCTCCCCTTCTGTTAACTTCTTATAAGGTAATCCATGTACATACATCACCGATTCGTTCTCCGCTCAATCTTCGTCAACGGAGAAGTCCGGGTCCACCGGCTTCTGTAGCGATGCAATGGCACTCGAGTCTGAGCCAGAATGACTATGTCCACCGCCAATCCTCGTGCTTGCGGCCAGCCTAGTCGCATATGAAGCCAGTCCCGAGCCAGTCGGGACCCTTTCGGCAGCCTTAGCACACTGTGCGAGGCTCTCTAGAGCCTTGAGCTCGGCGACTTCCTTCCTCTTCTTGAACCGGCGCCATGCAGCTTGTATGAAGCAAACGGCCCACGTCCGCCAATGATGCGAGTAGAACCTGAACTTGTGCCGGAGCTGCTTGCTGTGCAGCCTCCGGAACTGTATTGCCACGAATTTCAAGTCTTCCGCACTGAGGGCAAATGCCTCGACTTCTGATATGGATTTGACTGTCCGGGTAGATGACGGGAAAATCACGCTCGGGCGCGGGTCCAGTGCCCACGTGAGCAGTTCCTCTCCGCAGAAATCGCCAGGCCCGATGCTGCACGAGTTGAAGAAACCGGTGCGTCCGCCGTTGGTAGTGTATGAATCAAGATGGCCTCGGATGATGAAGAGCATCTCGTTGACCGGGTCGCCTTCCCGCACTAGGAATGTGCTTTCGGTGCACAAGGTGGGTTTCAGCCTCTCGCAGATCGCATCCAGCATTCTTTCGTCCATTTGATCAAATAACGGGACCTGTTTATTCAGCAAGATGCAAGTCAAATCATCAATTGAAACACGAGCATCAGCATTCCGCTGCCAAATCGATGTAAGAACTAAGTTGACTAATATCATAATAGTCTCGGGACATCTGGAAGCTCGACTGCAATGTTGACTTAATTAGGAACCATCATACGACCCATGTAGATGACAAATGAAGTTGCCTAGTGGTGATAGTTTCAGACTTACACGTCGAACTAGATCAAGGCACAGATGACGCTTGATGTCTCTCCTGAGTTCCGCAGGAAGGCCTTTCAGAATAGTTTCCTCATCGACGCCCCTAGTGGCAATCCACCTGAACTGGTCATGTTTCCGGACGGATTGCTTCAGCTCCGGAGGTAGTTGCCTATGATGCATCCACTGTTCTGTATCTGTTCTCTTGATCCTCCATTCTTCCAGTCGGATCGTTGTAGATTGGAGGTATGTCTGTTAGATGAGCACATTAGTATGTAACATTACCCGTTTAATTGAATTGAAGCATCACGTATCGTTCTTAATACCTGTTTAATATTTAAATTTTTGTAAACTGAAAAACACACATAGGAAATTAAAGAAGAAAAACAGTCCAGTCATTCATTCTTACTTGCATATTTCCAATCAGCAATCCAAAGAGAACAAGCCCTAGAGTTGCAATGATTAGGGCAAATATAATTTCTCCAATATATGTGCTCGTTGAGAGATTTTGTCCCAAAGAACTGCAAGTGCAATCAAAAGATCATCACGAACGAAAATGATATTCAACTCAATTAATGCAGACATAGAAAAAGAAAGAGATGCATCTTGGCTAATCTATCTGTGGCTTCCAACCATAGCGCTTGAATTTCAAATCTAATTTAGCATCTAAGATTCAGATGTAGACAGCAAGGGCAAGAATGTTAGGACATATTCATTGATCGTAGTTAAACATGAGACCTTGTGATCATCTAAGGAAGAAGATTGGTACAAACTACTGATTCCAGAAACAGAGTAATCTCCTGTCATCTTACCTCAGATTCCTCAAGCCCCACCAAAGGCAGTAAAAGTACTTGTTGAAGAATGGAGACCCAGTCACTTCTGATGTCACCGCGTCACCGTATATGCCAAACTCATAAAAACCACTTGAGGGATTGCATAAGCTGGAGAGATTGCTTGACTGGAACCAGGCAGTCCTTTTGAAATTATTTGCCCTGTGGCAATCGAAGAAACTGTGCTCACAAGATGGCTTCTGATCGTCGCATACGCTTCTCCAGCATGCCTCCTGTCGTTCTATTGATAATAGGTACCAACAAGCCCCTAAAACCTGTTTAAAAAGAGGAAGAAGAGCAGTAACAGAGTTGGAATTAATCTTGATTGAAATGGGTTCTGTAAAAAGACGGCAGTGAGAGAACATGAATGTCAAAAAGATCAACTACTGAACCTTCCATTTAGCTATCAAGGGATCAACTCTATTATGGAAACACTGACTTGAGGTTCTCTGTTTTTCGGTACTTACATGGCTTGCTAACATGTAAAGCATAAGATTATAAGCTGCTCCGGCCCATGCTGTCTCCATGATGACACCAGCGGCCTTGACAATTTGTGATGAAAGTGGGAATATAAGAAAGAGTCTCGGGATATATTGAAAAATTATGATAAAACGGAGGACGTTTTTGGTATTAGTCATTTGTGAACCATTGAGATTGGGAATAACAAACCATATCAGCACCTGAAACATTGATAAAAATGAAAAAAAAAACCGTAAGCCATTGCGCGCAAGTAAGTTTTCAGCATGCTGGTAAATGACTTGTACTAGAAATTCTGGACTTTTACCTGAGGAAGTGGTAAGGCAGCAATCAGATCGATCCAGAAGTCCTTGCGAAAGTACCGCAAGGCGATCTTTTGTGAGTCAATAACAAGTTCACCTCTCCCGAAGATTCGGGAAGATGGTGCGACATAAGCAGTACGAAACCGAACGAACATCTGAATCATGTAAAACACATCTGCCACTGACCTTACTAAAGTAAGGGCAACTTCGAGTGGTATCCCTATATATATGCATTGTTCCTTAAAAACTATCGGCAAATAAAAGAACAGAGGGTCCACAAACAGAGAAACCAAACACGCCACCAAGAAAACCTTGTTCCATCGCTGAATGGTTTGTCCTCGAGGATCCAATATTTTTCGCTTCACTCTCTCATAATCCTCAGAGAACACTCTTAGCAGCACTTTAGCTTTCAAGGACTTCCCTGTTATCTCAGGCGTGGCTTTTGGTTCATATAGCATATTCCCATTAATCTTGTAGTTCAGTTTAGCGATTCCTTTGCCTTTTACCATAGGGAGCTTTGCTGGATGATGATCCTCTTGAAATCTGGTCGGTTTAGAGTGAATGTGAGCTATTGAAGATTGAACCTACTTAAGAAATGGCCATGTACCAATGATTTGATTATGGAATTCAGAATCCAAAAAAAAGAAAATGGAGGCAAGAATTTGGCATAGATGCAGGAACTAGGAAGAGACAAACCTGACAGATCTTGAATTATCATATCCCATAGTGAAAGCCGCAATTGCTCATGGAAATCTATCATACAAGAAGACTGACTCGTGTACTGATCAATGAACTATTCTTTTCTTTTTTACGAGCTTGTACTATCATCTTGTGAAATCAGAAGAAAGTGACATGGGACGCCTCGGAAGCCACAAGAGTCAAAAGCCCTTGTATGGTTTTCTTTAGCCATGAATCATGTGAAGAAATAGAAAAAGATACAGCAACTTGAACGCTGAACCTTGTGAGACTTAACTGTCTGTGACGGAGCGTCAGTCAAAACGTGTGACCTCTAGACTCTTCGGAGTGTGAACTCCAACAAGTTGAAAACTTTTGGTCTTTCTTGAACTTTGCACGGAGCAGAACCTTAAGCCTGCAATTGATCACATATTACCATAACTTAAATATCTCCGAAAATAGGAAATAAATCATATTGTACATGGATTGAAAACCAACCCAGAATCTTGGACAGCAACAGACTTGCATAGCCTCGGAAACCAATTTGCAGTAAGAAAAAGTTAGGCAAGAAAAACACTTCGGCTATAAAAGAAAACAAGGCCAATCAACTCAGAACCCAGATCGACATCAAACTGCATAATACTCAATCTGGTGATCAAGCATGAGAGAGAGAGAGAGAGAGAGAGAGAGAGAGAGAGCTCACAAGTGTATAGCTTTTCTCAGTAGTTGACACCCCGAAAGTCGCAAACTCGCAGAGTCGAATTGAACTAGGAATGCATGGATCAGCTCAGAAAATTTGGAATGACATCTTGCATTTCAAGTCCGAGGTTGGAGGAGTGAAGGAGGATGCCAAAAGTGGAAGCTTAGGCGAAATGGGAAGCGAGAATCAACTTCCAATGTTCACGGACAGTACAAAGCCCACCCACCTTGCGATCGTCGCCTGGCACATACGCTAATGACCCATGAGCTGTGCAACCCCTAAATTAGACATGTTAGAATTTCAAGAAAATGACAGCACCTGATCCATCAGCATATAAAAGCTGGCCTTTGTTCTTTCTTTATTACGTAATCACTAGACAAAAGCGAAGAAGGGACAGAGAAACAGTGCCGCCAGGAGTAAGAAATTGTTGGGTCGTGGCCTTCTTTTTTCTTTTGCAAAGATTAAAAGTTGACCAAGTTTTGTACGCATACCTATGGAATCTTGACACGTGTGCTTCATTTCCACGAGCCCAACCCTGACTAGCGACAGAACTCGCTGCCCGCACCGCTGGGTTATGTCTCTCCTTTATTAATCACGGCACGTTTTAGCATTTAATTCGTAATTAAGACGAGTAACAAGAAAGGGGTTATCGAGTCAAGCGCGTAGAACTTAATCTTCAATTTGTACGATCAACCAGTATAAGTGGTGACCTCCCCCCCCCCTTTTTTTTTTTTAATCTCGTACGGCATTAAGTCTTATCTTTATGATATAATAAGTCGGTCACCAAGAAACTCTCTCTCTCTCTCTCTTTTCAGTCAAGAAACTTTTATTCTAGATATGATGTGCGAGGACTGCATGATAATTTCGTCTTCTAAACAGACTGTTATATTTAAATATACATGTAGAACTCAATGTCTCGATTATTCATGAATGAAATAAATCCGTTTGTGACCGAGGAAACAATTACTTACCTCCAGCCATTGATGAAAATCGATCAAGAATCTGTGTTGAACGTTTAAAAATGTCGAACATTCAAAGAACGGAAATCTTTACCAAATTGCATTCTAAAAATTGATGGTGTGTTTTTTAAAGTCTTGAGGGTTTGGTTTATAAGACCCATTTACACCCATTTAGGAAACTTCTCCCATCAAGAAGATAACGATTTGGGTATCTAGTAATTATCACATAACACATGGTGGGTGATATCTGTTAATGAAGTTAAACGGGAAATAAAATAAATGTGGGATCACAATATATTTATAACACGGACATGCTGGAAAATATGCATAAGAAATCAAAGTCCGAACTGTTTGACATACTGTGTTATTGAGCTGGTGATATACTGGCACGTTGAATCTGCTCTAAGAAGAAGCAATCCCTTTGGTCGTTGATGTCCATTGTTATTCTAATGATCCGCCATTGATGTCCCCTATAATACTCATGGGGGGAGAGAGAGAGGAGAAAGAGAAGGGAAAGGGAGGAAATCGCAAGGCAGAAGGATTTGACATTTTCTGGATTTATCGTTCGTCCTGGAGGAGGGAATCGCAGGGCAGAAGAATTTGACATTTTATCGATTTATCGTTGGTGCTCGAAAGAGAGAAGGGAAAGGGAGGGAATCGCAAGGCAGCAAGACTTTGACATTTTCTGCATTTGTCGTTCGTCCTGGAGAGACAGATGGGAAAGGAGGGAATCGCAAGGCAGAGGAATTTGACTTTTTCTGGATTTATCGTTCGTACTGGGTGGACGTCCTCCACTTCCCTGCGCACCCATCTCGAACAAAGATTGCTAATCGTCTCATCCTCTGCAGCTGACTTAAAACCCATTCTGCTTTGCACTTAGCGAACGACGAAGCAATTAACAGAACGCCCAGATGTGAATCAGATCTGGGCATGTTCTGAAACTCTCGAAAGCATGAAATTCTCCCACGAATTGAATGAAAGTGGATGACAGATGCGACGCTGATTGGTGGGATTTGGTCATCCAACCACGCCGCAACTGGCACCCTCCGGGCCCCGCCCCAACCAATTCAATGTTCCTCGTCCTTGTCCAATTGGCGGTGGGGAAATTCCTCGAGAAACGCAAGCAAACTTGTCTTGGCCGAAGACCCAACTCTTCGTTCGTCCCTCAATTCACGGATTATTGAAATGGCTGCCCATATTCAATCGCAGAGCGCCTGAATTATGCAGTTCTAGGTTAACTTGTTAATTTCTGTACATTTGTTCCTTGGGAACGAGGGGAAGTAAAGATTAAAAAGCAGACAAATCCAACGAGATCTGGGCCCGGACCAGCTCTTTCGCTGTACAGTCGAAGGCATCGAACGAACCCACGACATCCGAATGACGCTCATTCAATGTTGTCCCCACGTCCCGCGTCTTCGAATATGCTTTGCTTTCATTTATAGTCCCTCAATCGTCTTCAATCTCTTCTATTTAGTAGTGCTGAAAGGAAAAGGAATGTAATGAGACGTGTGCATCTCGAAATAATGGAGGGAGAAATTTAATGGGAAAGTGAGGATTCGGTACGTGGAGATCTTGGTGAAGTTTGACTTTTTAATGAAGATGTTACCTGAATTTGCATTACACAGGAGTGATATAGAAACTTCAATGAATAAGGGAGTCAATTTGCAGAGGAGGCCAAGCATTTCGCATATTTGCACTAAGGGTGGGCCTGCAACGTTCGGCACAAATCAATTACTTTTGCATGAACACTAATCTCGTACCTTAGTAATGACTACATGCAGTTGAGTGGAGTTGAGTCGAGTGGAAATGCTAGTAATATTAAGATGTAATTTATATATAGGTGTGAGTTTTAGACATTGAAATAAAATAACTATCCAAGAAAATTGCTAGAGGCTTGTTCATGCAGAGAAAGCCAAGCATTTCGCATATTTGCACTAAGGGCAGGCTTGCAACGTTCGGCACAAATCAATTATAATCTTATACTTTAGTAATGACTATATGCAGTCGAGTCGAATCAAGTCGAGTAGAAACGCTAGTAACATTAAGATGTAATTTAGATATAGGTGTGAGTTTTAGACATCGAAATAAAATAATTATCCTAGAAAATTGCTAGAGGTTTGTTCATGCTTGTAAGCAATTTCCTGTGTGTAAATTCAATTCCTCCTCCTTTCATTAGTTTGTCCGAACAGGGTTTTGAGAACGAAGAATGTAAAATAAGCAGAAGGAAAAGGACTTAAACATGTAAATATTTTCTTTGAAAATAGTGATTGGCGATGACCCCGCTGCAAAAACCAATGGGGGTGCCGGATGACAGAAGCCATGACGTTGTCTACTTTGAGATCTGAACCTTAGTTTACAGATACCATGAAAAGTAATCACTAACATAATTATGTTGATAAGACCCATATCTCAACTTGTGAACCTCCTATAGTCAAAGCAACTTTACAGGTTGAGTCCCCAATAATATATCTTATGAAAATTTGGATCACAGTTCTACCAAAAAAAAAAAATTCGGATCCCAGAAATAGTAGATCTTACATGAATTTCAAATAGGTCCTATCGGATTTGATATTCTGGATTTGATTTGATATAGTACTAAGCACACAAAATACTCGGTCGATCACCCGCCGGTGCCAACGCGAACTATGGCAATAGATCGGACAAACAAAAACAGAGACCGTCTTATGATGGGATTGTCTCTTCCAAGGTCAACTTATGTCCTATTTTAAAATCAAATGGACATTGGACCATTAAAGAAATCTCAAGCGCTCTCCCCATCGATATATCCCAATCCAATTCTAGCCTTATCGAAGAACTCTTAGGAGTCAATCTCTGGTCATGCATTAGAGTTTAAACTCAACTCCAAATGCTCCTCCATTTGGGACATGAAAGCTCACAATCAGCTTCGTTCCTCGTCACCAGTCTTGGAGCTATGAGGAGCGTGCAATTCATACAACATGATTGATTTAGGGTGCAAATATAGCTATCGTATTAGTCGACCATATGAAGTAATTAATCGTCTCGGCCAGAAATTGCTTCGAAGTCGAATAATTTCGGGGGCGGAACTTCGGTTGTATTACAAAGTCTCCAATTCATTCCTACTATATTAGTTGGATTATGACATCTCACAATTTCTTGCCACATTGGCAAAGAAATCTATATGATAACATGTTTCTTTCAATATCCGAGAATTTCAAGAAAGGTGACCGTTGCACTCTTGTCGGTTAGTTAAACCGTTCATTTGGTATATCCAGATAATAAGTAGGAGCATAAATTGACGAGCCACAGTCGAATTAGTCAACCGGCACCGATTCATGTACGAATCCGGAGTCAATCGGTTTTGAAGAATAGTTTAAACTCATGCAAAAATAAAGATTCTCGTATTTTGCAGCATTAATCGGCGCATGTAGGATAAAAAGCAACGTTCAGATGACGAGTTTATGACTAGCCGAAAGATCTATTCCGAAAGTAACTGGAGAGGGGAAGTGCGGATTGACTCCTGATCTGTGGGAGTCATTTTCAGCTAGGAAAAGCCTAATTTCTCTGCCAAAAATCACACAAGCATTCAAAATTCACACCACTCTCACATTTGATATTTCTGATATCATCAGTATTACCAACACAAATACATCAGTTGAACAATGAAAACGCCACAAGCAAGAGGCTCGGCATGAGAAGGGCATAAGATCCGAGCTGCTACGCCAACACAAACGGAATCAATTTGGGACACTCAATGTCTAAGCACTTTGCAGAGAGGAAGAGGAATCAAATCAACACATAATTCTGTAACCATCTCAACAGTACAGTAAAAGAATCTCGTTCTCGAAACACTCGTGGCCGGTTCTTCCAGAAATGCGGAAGGCCTCACGGTGGGGGAGGGCCGGGCTGGAAGAGCGGTGGGCAGCAGCTTCGGCCCAGGCCGCAGCAGCACAGGAACCACAAGCTGCATAACAGGCCAACAAAGGAAGAAAAGAGTCAACAATAATAATAAGCAATTATATCAGCACTTTCAGATATTGTGTTGTGCAATCGATGTTAGTTTGCATGCATTAGAACTTCTTCTCCACTGACAATGGGCCTTAATATATACGTTTAGGTTTCGATTGACGTGTAGAATTGAGAAAAGTGGTGAAGAAAGAATCATCTTACAGGAAATCCAAGCATCCATCTCCACCAGGTGGCGGCGCGGATGCAAGAAGCGGTGCACCTTGCGGAGGCGGTGGATCCATGGCAGACCTGGAAGAGAGATTCGATGCTTTTCCGAAGAAAGAACAGGAAGCTGAGTGAATTGAGACTCTTCTCCTTCGGAGAGAGGTTAAGGTGGCCTTTATATCATGAAGCTCCTACTTACCCAGCTGGGTCAGGGCATTCATCTACCAGTCAAGTCATGGGACTAACTACCCAGGTTTTGGACGTATACATCAAACTGGTTACGTATGAAATAGGACTAGTTCGAGATGCATGTGGACGACAACTAGGGGCACCCACAGACAAAGGGATAATTTAAGAAGAGTGGAGAGGCAATGTGGATGGTCAATGCCTCTCACTACCTGATTGAATCTGTGCGAGAAAGATCAGTCTTGGTATCCAGGCATTCTTTTTCTCTCCCGGTTTTTTCAAGCAACAAGTCTCGTTCCTATTGCATGTGCCCTTTAGGCATTGTTGCCTAGATCTGTTTGCGTTAAAAATTGTTTCGTATTGACTGGACTGATAGCTGAGTCATCTTGATTTGCTCCGATTTCTTGCCAGTTGAGTCCAGATCCAGTTTTCTGTCTTAGCATTAGATTCAGGACATCTAATCCCCAGTTGAAGGTATGCGTGCAATATACATGTTTACAGCTGTTGCAGCAATGGATTCAGAAAAATGATTCGAGTAAGAAAAATGCTTCAGCAAGGAGAAAAACTTGTAAGAACAAAGCGGTGTTTTTCCCACCTCAATCATCCTACAACCCCTTGGCGCAACATCACTCATTTTCATTGGTCAATTGACAATCTTCCATTGACACTGTAACTCTGAGGCATCTTTCACATATCACATCTACAAAAAAAAAAAAAAAGTGGCATAATTTCAGATTCCTACTGAAGTTCTTCTATTATAAAAAAAATAATAATAAGATTTCTATTGTTTAATTTCTGTACAAGCAATTGGATGAAGTACGAAACAACAAAGAAAAAGGTCGGTACCCACCCACCTAATTCATCCTATGTTTTGAGAGGGAAAGTTAGAAAATGTAAAGAAAGAAGAGAAGCTTAATGTATCTCTTAAACCTATGTATACTCAAACAAACAAATAGACCAAAAAGAAGCCGATACATTGCAATGCAGGGTTACAGAAATTACGAACGCACTGCTGCTTTCATCCCATGAACTGACTCAATCCGCCTTCTCAAGGGGACTTGCAGTTGCCATGCAGAAGGACTCGAACCGAGGTTCAACTAAGTCGACTGTATCATCCTCATGGGAACGCCAGCTCCTGGCTTTAGAGGAGAGCAGAATCAATCTCTCTACAAGATTGGAGGAAATATCATTTTCGTTGATTGCAACCCAAGGATCTGGGCCAACATCAACTGGTAGAGAACATGGGCTGGACAACCTATTTGACTCAAGCATTTTCAACTCTTCTCCGTCTATAGGATTATTTACGAGCTTGCCAGGCCTTTCTGTAATCGAATCAGATTTCATGCTAGCAGAAGACCACTGCACATCAGAGAAGCAACAGAAATTCAATTGGAGCGATGGGCAAATGCAAGAAAGCAATCAAACAAAAATTGGAGTTCTACAATCACCAAGTGGCAAACTTTTTGCGCCAAATTGGCTTCAAATCAGCCGAACATATTATCAGGATTAACCATAGACAAAATACTAATGGTAGCATGTATGTTTCGCATATGCAAGATCCATGCAATTATGACAGTACTCATTACCTGAAAAAGGCTGGCCTGCATGTTTCTCATTCTAGATTTATCGGGGGCAATTGTTGAAAGAATTTGAACCACCTCACTCATGGTTGGCCGAGAATCAGGATCCAATAACAGGCATTCCTTCGCCAGGTAAGCCATTATATACATCTCTTCTTCAGGAAAGTTTCCTTTCAGCCTGGGATCGGGCAACTCTGAAATCACTCGGCCACTGTCTTGTAAGCGTGGTGTAGCCTGCAACATTAAACAGAGAAATTTACACGATCTGTTAGTGTAATAATACTCAGCAGAATTGATCATGAAATTGGCAACATGACTGTATGATTTCCCATTGAAGTTGAAAAAAGCACCAGTCGATTGTTGGAACCCAGCTACAAATGATAGAAGTAGAAGCATCAAGGAACCATGCTATGACGGCTTGAACTTTTCAGAAAAGATGAAGATGGAGTTTTGAGAAATAAAACCAGCACAGAAGATCCTATTGCAAGAAAAATCAACTTAGAACTCTGCTTTTCACTGCATAAAATGTAAAACATTAGTAACTCTACCATTGAACTTTTCAGAAAAGATGAAGATGGATTTTTGAGAAATAAAACCAGCACAGAATATCCTATTGCAAGAAAAATCAACTTAGAACTCTGCTTTTCGCTGCATAAAATGTAAAACATTAGTAACTCTACCCATATGACAAGGCTCTCTTCTCCTTTGCTGGTTGATACATGGATTGGCTGCCGACCAGTAATGAGCTCAAGAAGAACCACCCCAAAACTGAAAACATCAGATTTGAGAGAGGCTCTCCCGACAATCGCATATTCAGGCGCAAAATAGCCAAAAGTCCCCTGCATCCTTGCCGGAGAATTGGAACCACTGGGCAGGTCATCAGCTTTTAAAGATTTAGCCATGCCAAGATCAGTTATCTGCATATTAATCATTGTCACAGCGTAAGAAGGGGCATACCGATATATTAACTAGCAGCCTCTCAGTTGCCATAAGAAGCTAAATAGTGGTATGACCAGAATCATCAGATGCAATTCTAAGGTTAATGCACCCGATATTTGATAAGATAAAAACAGAGAGAGAGAGAGAGAGAGAGAGAGAGAGAGGAAACCAGATAAACATCAGCAGTACAATTATGCAAGAAGATATTCTCACCTTTGCCCTCCATTTCTCATCTAAAAGGATGTTTGTGGATTTGACATCTCTATGGAGAATTCTTGGAGCAGCTGCCTCATGGAGATACTCCAAACCCCGTGCAGCTCCAAGTGCAATTCCAACACGGGTATCCCAGCTCATGTTCTCTCCTATTGTACCATCTAGACAATCTCTTAGATTACCATTGGCCATAAATTCAAACACCAGCAGCCTTTCAACGTGTTTCCCTTGAAATTCAGAGCAGTATCCGAGCAAGGGCACCACATGGCAGTGATGGAGTCTTGATAAGAGGTCCACCTGAGCAAAAAGATCCATTATGAATGGCCGAAGGATGTACAATTTGACATAAAAGAAATTGTTGTGCATTGACAAGGTACCTCAGTTGAAAACTTTAAGTCTGCATCTGGACCTTCCTCGGGCTTAAGTCTCTTAATAGCAACGATTTTTCCATCTTTCAGCTGTCCACGATACACGTAGCTGCTGCCTCCAAGTCCAATGAGATTAGAACTGGAAAAGTAGTTGGTAGCATGTTCCAGTTCAGAGTATGCAAACTGAAGTAAGATACCATGTACAATTCCCGATTTGTGCTTAACAAAGAATGCGCCCTTGTAGAAGCACCCTGGAAGTGAAGATACAAATATTGAATGACAGCAAGCAAAAGCAGAGTATTTCATGTAATCAGCACGAATAAAGAATCTCTAGTCAAGAAATTTTAGAAAACTCCTACTCTTTTAATCAAATTGAAGCAAAAAGTAAAATCTTCTCTTTCTATAAGGAAAAATGTATTGCCAACCTACTTACCTATGAAAGAACTGATAGGGGAAGAAATGTTAGCTTTAGCTTCTCGAGTTGATGAGATCTTATGTTGGATTAAATTGGTGGCACTGTTGTAACTTGTTTCTTTGTCCGATGAGAACACAGATGACCGGATTGGGCACTTCTCCTTTTGGTAAAAGTAGAATATGATTGAGGCAAGGAATGCGATAGTTGTGAAAAGGACACAGATTAATAGGACAGTTATGACAGCTCGGCTTGAATTGTGCTTATCTGAGGCTTGCGCCTCATTAGAAGAACCTGGTAAGAACAAATTGTCTTGTCAGAATGTTTGCTCTATATTTCATACATAACACAGAGAAGTAGTTTATTCAGGAAATGAAAAACATCTCAATCCGGGGAGACGTATCAAGGTATTGGAGAAAAATTATAAGAACAAGGGACCCCATATGAAAATGATAAAATGTAGAATCTAAGAAAAAATATAGGAGGTTTAGATGTCATCGAGGTCCTCCAAAAAAGCAAAAACTTAGGTTTTACAGTCGTAGATCTGGAAAAAAAAATCTAATCATGTTGTCTCAGGGAAAATATGAAGAGCAATTTGAGCAGCAGCCATTCAATTAACAATTAGGAAGTTGTACTTACTGTTGATATAAACAACTAGATAGAGTTCTACAATTGCAACCGCTATATCATTTTCAAAGGTCACTGGCTAAGGGCCTGTTCAGAGTGGCTGTGGCTTTCTATATTTGGGTTGTAGCTGCAATTTTAATTGAAATTACATACTTGGGAGACCGGGCTTTAATTAAATATTTGGCTAATGTTATATGAGGGATTGCTGACCAACTCAAATCCTAACATACATTTTTTTAGTGACAACATCCATTACCAGAAGCCAAAGAGGGGGTCCTTATTTTTTAAGCTTTAGGGCTTCTTCTATGAAACGAACGATTGTGCAAAAGGAAAAGGACATTGTCTTACCAGCAGTGCAATTGCAAGCTGAGAAGCAATTGTTATCATTGTTCACAGATGCTATTTTGGGAAAAATGTCGATGCATCTGCATGTCCACATAATTTCATTCTTTTCTCCAGCTGCTGCATGAGAAGTCAATGGAGTCAGCAATTAGATATAAGACAGAAATCTAGTATTTAAGCACTCCAGATCCATACTTGCAAGTGACAGGTTGAAATACAAGAGGTGCACATGCATGCACGCACACATGCACGCAGAGCACAGATAGTGGATATCTGTCACCCTATGTGTAGAACAGTAGCACTGTTTTGTAAACATCAACATGAGAATTCTCGCTTTTGATGAACAATCCACAATGTAAAGGTCTTCCTGAATTAGAAGTATCTGTTAAATAGAAAAGCAACAATGGCTAATGCTGATGTGCGGCATTGAAATCCTCTCATCAACAGTTACTCACTGATATATCTCATGAACCTCCCAATAGGATTGACAGCATTTAAAGATTAAGTTTACCAAATGGTAGAACCTTTTATTCCATTTTAATTATATAGAATTGCACATCCAAAATAGATAAGAATCTCTAAAATGAGTACCCCACAGAGCTAACAGTGAGCTGCCAAAAGTTTCGACCAAAATTAAATCAAACGAAGAAGAAACCAGTTCTTTGATAGAAGATATTGGGGTAAAATTAGTTCAAACATTTTGAAGAATCCATTCAAGGTCAAGATAGGTTCAAAGCTTCTAGATTAACTTTTTCCTTCAAAGATAGGAAGCAAACCTGAAGTGCAATTGCAGGATGTAGAGCAGTTTGATGAGAGTAAAGAGTTTTGGTTCCCTCGGTCCGATAAGCACACACATGTCCATTTGATTGTCCCCAGTGCATTAGAAGATCCATCTGCCACAGAAAAACAAATTATATATTGACATCATTGGGCCAGTCCTATTTGCATATTTGAGTAGCATTTACTCAGCCACAGGAAAACCATAGACAGCATAAGCAGTATGGAGAAAGCACGAAGTTGCCACAAATTATTTGTGTTTACATTAATCAGAGGCATTCTAGTTCTTTTCTAAATTTGGCTAGGAATTGAATGTCGTTCATTTATTAGGTTCAGAGCAATCACTAGTTCTAACACCTTCAACGCCACAGCTAGAAGACTAATGTAAATATGCTTTTCTGACAACCAGAGGTAAATTCTAAGCAAAGCACTAATGGAGGTAATTTAGTTGCCATGTTGTTCAAATGAAAAAAATATAACTAGGTCTATATTGTGCAAAAGTTTTTGAAGGGAAAAAAATATGCATAATGAAAAACTCCAGGATGTCCACATTGTATACAAGGTAAGCACTCATTTGATCAAAAGTAGAGTCAATAAACAATGATCAACAGATCTATACTAACCACAAAAAATATGATGAATTGAGAGGAAGCCGGTGAGACAAACAACAGCAACTTCCACTTGAAGCCTCATTTATATCAACCTAAAGAGTGTAGTGAAAGATCAGAAACTCATGAGTACTCCCCAGATATTATAGCCGAAATTTTGAGTGGTTCAAAAGGTAAATAAACAAAGAAGAGATTCTCCCTGCATATGCTGGTTAAGTCAGTTTGATTAAAATCAAATTTGGTTACTTAATAACCATCACCTGTCCACATAAACAACCGTATAAATGCTCTACACAGGTTCTCCTTATCAAGTACAAGGTTGAAGCAACAAGTCAAGACTAATGGTGCTTCACATGAAAATCCTCCCAATGAGTAGATATATCCTTCATGAGCCATAAGATGTTCCTTTGTCAGAGTTCATCACAGATAGTCAATCTGTCCAAAGAAGCAACAAAGCAGTGCTAAGAATAACATTCAAAAGCACTTCATTTGAGAGTAAGGACAAAATTTTAAGTGATAATGAACTTAAAAAAGGAAAATCACTATCACACTGTAACAAGCAAAAGAAACCAACTGAAATTCCATGAGAATTTCAAGGACGAATAAACTCTTAATTGCCACATAAATCTAATTGGGGCCGGAGACCAGCTCTAAATGATAGAGATGGGAGAAGTACTCCAACATCTTCTCGAGACAAGGTGTGTGGAAGGAAATCTAAAATTATTCACTGTCCATAGGTTTCCATAGTCAATGGCTTGAAGTTGCAGAGAGCACAAGAATCAAATTCATGTTTGGCCAACCAACACTTTGAAAATGCTCATTCATCCTAATGAATGGTGGAAAGCAGGTTATCAACATGCACTATATTCAAAGTGGATAGAACATAGAGGCGTGTTGCCATTGAACAGTGGAGAAAACAGGCAGCATGAGTTATTTGCTGTTGCTGATGGAACCAGAAATGTCCAGCTGATGATCACATGCAACAGTATTCCTTAAATGCAGGTGCAGTCAAGTCCGCATACATGATCCATTGCTAAAAGTATTGTGGAGCTATGGTGCATCAGAAAGTCAAGCCGTTTGGTCTGCCAAGAACAAGGCCTTTTGAGGCTCATCAAGACGCATCTCTCCAAACTGAAACAACAGCACTAATTTAAGGAAAAGAAAACCACCTGCATCTAGCTCTCAATTAAACAAGAAAATGAGAATATAGTGATGAGTTCTACACTACTCCAGGTGTTTAGTTGACAATTACAGTTTAGGTAAGAACGAGGTGTTGGGAATAAAAGAATTGTGTCTCGGAAGCTGAAAATTAAAGCGACGGTCCATTGTGCCACTGTTTAAGTAAACAAATTGGTTGCACTCGAAATTCAACTAAAGCATTTGAATCGAAGCCATGAAGACCAGCTTACTCTCGAGCCTTGAAACCTCTGAGGGCGCTCCTTCAGTGAAAGCGGAGGTCACAGAACCTGTGCGAAGAATATGATGGATTGAGACAATGCACTCAAGGAGACTCGCAAAGATTTCATGACAAATATGTAATCCAACCAAGGGCGATGCTGAACAGTATTCTGACAGCGGATAGAGTTAGATGGAGACTGCTGGCGTTTTAGGAATACATTAGTGGGAAATAAGCTAGAAGACAAGTCCCATCACCCACCCATTCGAAAGCAACCAATTCGTATTCGTGAAAAAGACGGGTCAACTAATTCCAGGGGCTCTTTACCCTCTTTTCTTTGGGTCTCCCAACGAACGCATGCGCTAGTTCCTTACGAAAATGGGAAGCTTTCGAATGAATTTCCGGAAGAACACAACCCAACTCCCAACCGTCAAAAGACTTGGCTTCAAAGACATAGAACATACGTCGTGGGGATGGACATATTGGAATTGTAATAGCGACATGTAAAGTAGAGCTCCAGCGGGGTGCCGCCCGTGGGGCCCAAGAGGCTCTGTGTCGGCCGTCGGGGCTCTGCTGCTGGCCGCACGATCGAAAGCCAACTGAAACAAAGGAAATCGATCAGGGTACAGGAACCGTTGATCCAATGAAAAGGTCATAGCATCGCACGTCTCCAACGCGAGACCAGTCCGGGATGAGGCTGGGGACTAATTGATGACGTTCGCATCGGGAGGTCAACCGGAGACAAATGAGGGAAGTACCCATTTTCCTTAATTTACAACGAGGAACTACTAATTCGGAATGGGGAGGAGTGCTAAAAAACTTCGAACACAGACCGAACCAATTTATCATTTGATTATTGCAAGCAAACGTCATCGACAAGAAAAAGATTTTCAGAGACTTTGACAGAAAGACGCTGATTGATTCTCTTCGCTTATGCAACACCAATCATAGAGAATGCAAGTCCAGTTTCAACCGCAAGCCAAAAAAGAAGAAGAAGAAAGAAAGAAAGAAAGAAAAGCCCAGAAGTATCGCAACGAACGAGCGACAAAATTACCTAAAACAGGAGACGCGAGTTCGTGCTCCGGCAAAACCTGCGGAGAGCCCGCAACGAACGAGCAACAGAATGGACCTAAAATCAGAGACGCGAGTTCCCGCTCCGGCGCTCTTGACTCGGCTAAACGTGCGGAGAGCTGCTCCTCAAAGAGCCCCGAAATCCGGCGCGACGGGCGTTAGCCCGCGAACTTCGATGCGCTTCGGAGAGCTCAATGATCTGCTGCTCAAGGAGTCTGACTGCGTGCAGCTGTAGAGCTCGAGAGAGCTCAGACTCCGAGCGAGCTTTAACAATGCAGAGTGCGCGAGCTTGAGTTTTCAATCTGATGGAACGTTCACCAAATCAAATCAAAAGAAAGAAAAGTGCAAAGTGCAAAGGCGTAGATGGGACTCGAGAGAGAGAGAGAGATCATGTCTGTCGATCGAACTGGAACTGGAAGCGGAGCGACGTAGAGAATTCCCATGGCACTGATGACGAGGTGACGACCTTCGCCTTTTCCCTTTTTTTTCCTTTTTGGCTAGTGTGGACCCCCCCAACCCCCAACAAGTCCGAGCTTTTATTCTCTCTTCCTTAATTTCGTATTTGTCGATTTTGTTTCGGACGTGTCCGCCGTCGAACCACGGCCACGTGATCCTGGCGCGGTCCCTCCACGGTCCGTCGGTCGGCCCCACCGCCCCTGTGAACCACCGCTCTCCGGCCGCGATCGTGTCTGTAGTTCATGCACGCGCAGCGCCTTGTCTTTCAGTCGCCTCGCTTCTCGCCCACTCGAACATTCTTTATTTTTGGAAATAAAAGTTATAAATGTTGTGCACTTCTGTGCAGGCAGTGATATATTGACAATTTATGGGTAATATCGGTTTGAATTATATCGATAAATTATACAAAGATTCAAGATTTGACGCAATAAATTCGAGATCGATTTAATACTAATGCAATAAATTTTAGATATCTTTCGCACGACATCTTATCTTTCATATCTCGAATTATATGATCAAATCATCGATAAGAATCGCATTAATTCGAAGCGATTTACTGACTAAAATGTGTCGTATCATGTCATGCATTCAAATTCCTATCGAAGTAAAATATCCGCAGCATCATCGGTCCTTCCTATGTACACGTGAGTCACGGCAACTCAAATCAGGCCATCCGTTGCTGTCATTTATGACGTCATAACTCGGTACCCTAACGCTAATCTTCCTGCTCAATTGGCCTCCATCGGCGGGCGATTCCATTTCAATTTAAAGCATCGTCCTTTTGGGGCAATTTAAAGTGTCTCTGATTCGTCGTCAGATTAGACAAATCCCAATATAATATCTGCCAAATTGCACAAACTTAACGATGGTAGATGATGGACGACTTGAAGCCGGAACTCCCGCCTGAATCCTAAAGCTGATTCACCCCTCGAGCAATCCCAGAAAAGTTAAGAAGCCCTCTAAACTCAATTTCGAAGGGACTGGCCGAATCATCGCGGTGGTCCGGCTCCGCTCTGATCTACCAAAGGTTTTTGCAGTTTTCCGGCATCGATGTGTCCGGATTTAGGCCCGTCCGTTCCTAACCATGTGACTTAATTCAGTTTAACCTTCTATTGATTGGACGTATCTATCTATTGATTGGACGAGTAAAACGAATGCGCTTCATCACTCGTGTGGATAATTCAAGAGTCAGGGCATCAACTTCCGATTCGACTAGGATCTTTTGAATCATAACGCCACAATCAGTTCAGGGTGTTGTTCTCCACAGTGAAATTGATCGTACCATCAATCCTCAATCGCTTCAAACACGCATAACTATATGCTGGTCGCTTTCGAGAAACTAAGAGTGTGCATGACGTACACTCAATTTTGTTTCAGAACAAGTTCTGGACTAGAAAAATTTATTCTAGAATAGAATGACGTTTGATAAAACTTTTTTGAAAAATCAATTCTAGAATAGATTTCTATTCTATAATTGGTTTTTTTTTTGTCAATTCTCATCTTTGAGCACTTTTTGAGAATCCATTCTTAGGCATTCTTCCTTTTTCTTTTTCTTGTTCGCGTGCCCTATCGCGACAGACCGACTGCGAACACCTCCCTCCACAAGACCGACCGCCTCTCCTCCACGACTCGGCCACACGCCTCTACCTCCGCCTCCTCTCTTCTTCTCAAGTTCTGCGCGTGTGCTGTGTACGTGTGTGCTCACCAAATCTGGGTGTGTGCTCACCAGATCTGGGTGTGTGCGTTGTGCATTTGCTGCGTGGGTGGATTTGTGCGTTTGCTGCGTGGGTGAATTTGACATCTTGGATGAATTTGTTTTGTGTGGACTTGGACGAGTACGAGAAGCTCATCTCTCCAATGAATACTCCGAGGTTGGGTTTCTTCTTCTTCCTCTTCGCATCCGCAAGTTTGGACAGATCCTGTCCCTTTTTTCTTTTTTCCTGAGCATGATTTTTCTCTCCCTAGCTCAACAGTTCTGATGTTTCTCTCGCCCTCTGTGCTCGATGATTTCTGTTTCGTTCTTCTGATTATTTCGTTGTAATTCGCCATCCCACTTTTTGTTTCCGCTAAAAACTTATAAGGTCCATCGCTTAGCGAGAGAAATGGAGGGACTTGGTGGATTGGAGGTGAAGCAGGGGATTGACCGACAGGGGAGGAGGCTGTACGGAGAGAGTGTCCAAAGATTTGCAGAGAGATCTCATGCTTCACTCCTTCCGGAAGAATCAAGGGGATCAGATGGGTCGGAACTTTTCCGGCGAGCGATAATTCATGGCTTCCAAGGATTTGTTGCCTCCAAGATGTCTAAGGAAATGTCTATGAGAGCTTATCAT
This sequence comes from Melaleuca quinquenervia, assembly GCA_030064385.1. NCBI lineage: Eukaryota > Viridiplantae > Streptophyta > Magnoliopsida > Myrtales > Myrtaceae > Melaleuca > Melaleuca quinquenervia. Next base: position 25,304,004 of record CM057719.1, on the reverse strand, counting down.
CGTTCGTCAAGAAGAAACGATCCATATGCAGTGATAATACCTCTTTGTTTCTAATTTTTACTGCTCGGGTTCTTCTCCTCTGGACTGTGTTTTCTCTTCTGGTGTTTTACGGCCGATTGTATTCTTCTTCACCATAATTTTGCGGATCTCCTCGATTATTGTTTTTTTTTGTCCAGAAACAGCAATTTTTTACTATATCAAACGGATTTCTTGTTCTTAAATAGAAATTCGTTATTCGTATCAAACATGGTTTCTTTTTTCAAAAATTCATTCGGAAACAGAATTAAAAAAAAAAAAACCAATTCCATCCAAAATGAGATTTCTAGACAGAATTTGAATCATGCGCACCCTAAATGCAAGAATAAGATCAATTGCTTCACATAAATGACCTGATTCGGTCGCCCCTTTTCTTAAACAATCAGAACAATCACTTTCTGCAGATGGATTTCATGCATTCAAGAAACTCCACAGAGAAATCAAACCCCATAATCGACCCCCTTTTTTTTTTTGGTAATGAATAATCCACCCTTTTTTTTTCCCTGTTGCAAACAGAAAATGTCAAAGGAAGGAAGAGGAAGCTCTTATCACTGAAAGAAGAATGAGAAGATTGCATAAATAACAGTCCAATTTTGCCCCCAAAGAGTGCATCATATTGCAAGAGAAAAAACAAATCCACCTTTGCCCCAAGGTTACAGTGACACGCTATACCCACCTCCCTTCTCAAAATACCCCAAGAGAAAGAGGGGAAAAGAAAAGTGTAAGACATTCATAAACTGATCTTTGTATGTACATCAGTTCATACCATGACTCCTAAAACTGCGGTTCCAATCCCAAGACTCCTAGAACTAAAAATATCCTACAATTTCCATGTTGACCTTTACCCCCGAGCCTCACGTTTCTTATTCCTTTACTATGTTCAAAGAAGAAAGCATATGATTTTCAAACCCACCCCAAATCCCTCCACTGCTTACTCACTTTAACCACTTGTTTGAAGCAAAGCCTTAGTACCTCGGCAAATAGCAAACGTTCAAAAATGGGGAAAAAGAACATAAAAGTACGCAACAATCACATCGATTGAAGATCACTCCAATATTACCTTGGACGAGGTCCAGGAAAGGACAGAGTTTGCCGAAGTTTCCTCCGAGGAATTGGATTCCCTAAAATCATGGTCTGAGATTGGGTGACCATGTCAACCATTGTTGGGGTCTGGTAAGCTTGCACGAGACTATTGCTATTTGTTGAATCGCCTCGGGCAGTTGCCCTCTGCCATGAGTGGGAGCTCAATCCTGAGAGCACATAAGCTCTACCCGATGCCTCATATACACGGCGATTGGCCATTCTTTCCTGCATCTCCCTCAGTTCCGCACAGAGGGAAGTACATAAGCGATCGGCAGCTTGTGCAGAGACAGTTTCGGACAATACCCTCCGGCAATTCTCTAAGACAGAGACAGCAGCGGCCAAATCGCCGCGTTCAGCAGCAGCCCTTGCCTCTGCCATTGCTTCGGCTGCACGGAGTCTGTTGAGTTGCCGATCCACTTCCATGGATACCACTAGCGGCTCAGCTGTTTCTGGCCTCTGGATCTTCACTTCACTAGCTTCTTCCAAGCTCACGAACTCTTTTGTAATAGGATCCCTGTAAACACATTTAACCTTCAGCAATGACAGCTCATGACCGGACTCATCTACTGGAATCTTTATTGTCACGAGGAAATCCCGTTCTTCTTCAGCATACAGATCCCCGACTTCAACAGATCCAGCCCTTTCATCAGATGACAAGGTGCTTCGGTAACTTCCAGACTTAATTGAACCAAATCGCAAACTTGTGTCTGCACATTCAACCTTCACCTGTAGCTCTTGTACAACCACGCTGAGAAGTCCACCTATGCATTGTGCAAATGCATCTTGGATGACATCTTCAGCTTCTATGAAGGAGAATGTGCCCCCAGATGCTTCAGCAATTGAGTGCATCATGGCGGAATCGTGGTCTGTGCCAAACCCAAATGTGTGTACAGGAATCTGCAAACCTCTGTCATCTTTCTGCAAGTTTGCCAGGGGGAGGAGAGACTGCTGCGCTCCTCGATAACGGGAAGCAGCCGGAGCACCTGGACTGCTGACATTATATGTGTCTTGTCCATCGGACAATAAGATGATGCTATCTACAGGATTCTTACACTTTCGGTCTGACAAGACCTTGGCACTTTTCTTTAAGCCTTCGGCAATATTTGTCCCACCATTTGAAGTCAGTGAATTAACAGCCTGTAAAGCCTGCTGCCGCCCAATATCCGTCATCCTCCGCAGAGGAAAGAGACGGCGTGCTGTGGAGGAGAACGCGATGACTGAGAGACGGTCAGATGGGCCAAGGTTTTGTATTACAAACCCCATAGCTCGTTTCAACAGCGCAAGTTTACTACCGGCCATGCTGCCACTTACATCAAGCACGGTTACTAAGTCGATAGGAGCTCGAGAATTCCGAGTTTGCAGGGATTCGGCCTGTGTTTCACTGATATCCTCTCTATTATTGGCTTGGGGAGCTTTGATATGGATTAGAACATTGAATTTATCGGTAGATGTCGATCTCAGAACAGCCGGAACTTCTGGGTACATCTTGACCTCTATAGTTCCAAAAGAAGTGTTAAAGACATCAGGAGTAACCAATGTACTATCCTCACTGTTATCTGGTTCACGATCCAATGGTTCATCATCGTCAAAGCGACTTGGCTCAGGGCCATGTGGATGTGATGCAATTGGCCTACCACCATCTAACCTTGTCCGGGGCAAAGCAGTCATCCATCCGTCGTCTTGTGCCTGAACTAGTGGATCAATTCTTGACCTTCCATTAGGGAGGCCAGAAGCAGGTTTCTGAAGAGGAATTTCCTTCCACTTTGCTCTACAAACAGGGCACACTTGGTTTCCATGTTTCACATTAGAGGTAATGCAATGGAAGTGGAAAGAGTGGGAGCATTCTGCAGTGAAAATAGCATGGCCCTCTCCTGGTTTCATGGTGTTTAGGCATATTGCACAGGTCCTCTGCATATTGAAAGTCCAAGTGTAAGACAAAAGGAAGGGATATTGGACTCTAAATCAAGTACCGTCTTCCTAATTCAGCACTATAAGTGAACATCAATAAACCAATTGCCTCCCACTCGACCTCAGAATTTGCCAAAACCAATTAATCACAAATATAAGAACATTCCATAAGCAAGCACAAGAACTTGACAAGTCCAATCAATTATTAAAGCACTTTTATATTCTTACAAAAAATGCTGTTGAGATGGGTTCCTGATTACGTTCAGGGGATCCCTGAGAATCTTGTTTAGAGCTGAAAGAGAGATCACAAGATCCTGCTAATTAAAAAATTCTTAAATAAAAGTCAATGAAATTGAACTAGGTTTTTGTCAGTGACAAAACTATGCTGGTTTTACAAGGAAGGCTACAAAGAGAAGTATTTAAACACTATTAAAAAATCCGGGTTCCTATGTGATTTTGCTAGATTTCTTCAGGCGGTACATGAACTATCACCTAAAGCAATGCATTGACAGAAGAAGAGGGAGAGAGAGAGAGAGAGAGAGAGAGAGAGAGAGAGAGAGAGGAAGCAGAAGAAGAAGTAGAAGACACGTTCACATTATTCATTACTGAGGAACACTGTTAATCAATTACTGTTGTGCCTGCCTTCACAAACCACTCAGTGAAAGTAACAGACGCAAGTCAGTTAAAAGGGTGCAGTCTAAGATGACTCCTGCCACTTAATGTATCCATCCTGTAGGAAGTACTCACTTAGAAGCAAACATCGAAGGGGGATAAAAAAAAAAAAAGGTTGGTTAGGGTCTCACCCAACAGAAAACCAAATAACATACATTATTATTATTAAAGAACAAAAAAGTGTGCAACATTATTATTAAAGAACAAAAAAGTGTGCAGTGTAAGATTTTCAATCTTCATCATAATTCTCAAAAGGCACCCCTTTATCTCGATGATAATTTTAAGAAGTCTCAAAACCAAGGGACCATAGCGTTTCCCTGAAAATTACATGAAAAGCCGAGAGAGAGAGAGAGAGAGAGAGAGATGTAATATGTGCTGACCAGACAAAGCACTTTCCAGTTCAAAGGAAGAAGAAAAGCGAGGGTAAAATGCGGTGATTCCTTTTTCCTACATGCCAAATGCTAATGGTCCTTGAAGGGACTAGTCCACTTTAGCCCCACAGTGACACAGTCCACACATACAAACACACACCACCCAACGAAGAAAATTGGAGGGCCGAAAACAACATCACAATAGACAAACGACTTCACATAATTCAGATATTGCATCAACTTGTCACACCAGCCCACTTCGTGGACCATAGACGGCAACAAGATATGTACAAAACAAGGTGGCTGCACATGAATTGATGCCCACAGCCTCTGCAGGATAGATTTTTTAAAAAAAAGGAAAGAAAAAAATTCATCGGTCTATTTTCACGGAAAAGAGTGATCAGGATAGAACTAAAAGATCCTAATGGAAGAATAAGGACGACCCGAGACGGAATCAAGAATCTGCCGATCAGATCCGATGAAGAAGAAACGGGCACCGCAGGTTAGATCAAACGATGAGCCAAAATCTGTCAAATCTGTGGAGCAAATGGCACAGGAAAAAAAACCCTCCGAAAAAGAGAACTTATCCAAAAGAAGGATCCCCAGATCACCAGCCGCTCCTTGAATCTTCGACACACACCGTGTTCATGTTCACATGCACAGCGCATCCACAAGCACGCAGGAAACAGCCAAAACAGAAAACCAGGGTAAGAAACGGGGAAAAAAAAAACGAGCTGAAGAGACCTTGGACGATCTCGGCGAGGACTTGGGCAAGCGGAGGCCGGAGGACGAGGGGGTGGGCGTCCTGGGGCGGCGGAAGAGGGAGCGGTCGGTCGGGGAGAGCGGGGAGGCGTCGGAGAACCTGGCGGAGGCGGAGGAGGAGGCGGAGGGAGGGGGAGGAGGGGGGTCGTCGAGGGTCTGGGGGACGTAGAGGCAGGCGCTGTTGAAGCCGAGGGCGAGCTTGAGATTCTTCCACTTGCTACCCATTGGGGGAGAAGAGACGCGAGAGATCTCTAAGGAGAGGGAACTGGGTCGGAAGGGGAGGGGTCAGATCTCGGGAGGAGAGGAAGCGATGGGAGGAGGGAATGTGAGTTCCAATGACATATTCAGCGGTCGGTACAACAACTTGGAGGTCGAGGAAGGGAGGTTTTGAAGGTGCAGAGCAGAGAGAGAGGGAGAGAGAGGGGGGGGGGAAGGGCAAGCGGTTGCGGTGGTGGTTGATAATGGTGGTGGTGGAGGAGGAGGAGGTGGTGGTGGTGGTGGGAGGAGGTTGATATCCCAAGGAGAAACGCAATCGTCGCTGCTGCTATTGCGCTATTGCTGTTGCTGCGGCCTCTCCTTCCTTCCTTTGCTCTGCTTTTGCTGCTCCTTTTTAATTGGTCGTTGGGATCCGCTGCTAATTTCGGACTTAAAAAGCGATCACCTCGTCGTGCTTCGCATCGAATCCATCCATTAGACATAGTTTACTTTACTTTAAAAAATTGGTATTAAATTATTTTTAAGATCGTTTAAAAAATTACACGACTTTATGTAATTTGGTCCGTCAATCTTCAAACTTTTCAATGTAATCCCTCAATTTTCGATATACATTTAAACCGGCTTCAGGACTATACAAAGATGTTCGACGTTGAATTTTCATATCGTTCGGAAATTACTTTGAATCTATACAAAAAAGTTGATCGGTTGAAGGTTTATTGATTAAATTGTATATTAAATTAAGAATCTTTGCTATTATTATTCTTTTTTTTTTAATACTACTTGAATTTGGGAACTAGTTTTTGACCTTGAAGGATTCTTTTGGGGGATTACGATGGCGATTTAGAGAGAGAGAGAGAGAGAGTGTGTGCAGTTGATGTACTGATGCTGACAGCGCAGTACATAGAGTGTTCCCCTCCGTCTGTGTGTTTTTACCCAATTGCCCCTCCATTCCTCACTTATTCTCTCGATTGCCCCCTCTTGCATTCTTTCACATCCCAATTAGGAGCGCCGATTGTTTTTTACACAAACACAATATAGCACCAGCTCGACCGCGACAGGAATCGACCGGGTTCGGATTGTGGCTACTTGCGTATAGGCCCAACTCCGTGCCAGCTGGACACGGCAAACTACGGTATCGCGATCGTACTCGACCCGAGTCGGTCCACGCGATACGTCCGAAGCCGACACGATATGTACGCGGCGCTTCCGAAGCGTGGTCTCGAACGGACCGGGACGGGGCCGATGACCGGAATCACGAACCGCCGCCGCCAATTCCTCGGCCTCCCCCGATCGCCGTTCCCCGCACTTTCAGCAGAAAAGCGATCGCGCCACATTCCTCGTTCAGGGGAAGCTACGGTCGAAGGATGCGACTGTGCCTGTTTCACTCCCCTTTTCGTCTTCCTTCGAACCGCCCCCCACCCCAACTTTCCACAGCGATCATCCCTCCGGCGAAGGGCAAGCCTCGGCTCCGTCGTCGTGCCGCGACGAACTCCCACTGAAAGGAACACGCGCATTCAAATCGTAAGTACCAGCCCCCGCGGCAAAACTCAGGTTCGATGTTTGACGTTTTCTGGGTTCACGCGATGTGAATTAGCAGCCCTTCATGTTGATGTTGTGCGATCCTTAAATGCGTTCGCGGCTCTTTTCGAGCTCTCTCGTCACGTTATCTCCGTGTACCGCCTCCATCGACCACCTCCCTTCTCTGTTTCGTTTCCCCAATTACTGCCCTTTCCTCGATCTCCGCCCGTACCCACACGTACTGACGTTGAGGGGAAAAGGAGTTGGATGGGACGGATGGAGTCTGCCTTGTTGCAGAGGGAAGTTGATTCTGGTGAGACGGCTCCATCTCCTCCAATCCTGGCGACGTGGGTTCCATCTCCCTCTTCTCTCCCTCTTCTTTCTCCTCTTAGGGTGCGCATAATAGAATTTCCTATCAGAAATTAATTTCTGGAACAGAAATTGATTCTATATTGAGTTTCTGAAAAAAAAGAGTGTGTTTTATAAGGAAAAATAATTTCTATTCTAGGAACAAAAATTGTTTTTTTAGAGTTTGCAAAATACTCATTTCTATAAATTTCAAATGCTTATTGTTTTAGTGCAAAAAATTAATGAATTTCATCGCATTTTTTTTATTGTTGTATAACTTCAAATTCACTTTAGACGCGTTGATCTCGAGGTGGTACTTGCGCAAAAGTAATAAATTTCAACCTAAAATAACCTCATTAGAAAGAATAAAAAAATTTTCAATAAGATCCTCCATCATTTAAAGATTTCCATCATTTGATCAGTGGCTATAGACAAATGGCAAGCCTCTCGCGCATCATAAAGAGACCCAACGAGGCAAATAAGTAATCATCAAATACAAAAAAAAATGAAAATACATTACAAAAATTAAAAATGGAGAGAGCGAAGATTGTGATAAGATTGCATCAAAAATATATTTTTTTTCTTTTTCTTCTTTTTTTTCTCCTTTTTTTCCGGGGGGTGGTTGATCTTATTTAAGGAATGGGGCCCCACTCAGCTCTTACGTTTGATCCACTAGTCATCAGGAATTTGCTGGCGTGGAACAGCTAACATCGAGGGAATCGCATTGAAGACTGCATTGTCTTTATCTGATGTTCAACTCCCTTTTGGTCAATGGTCAATAGTCAATGGTCAATGTGTCCCCCCGTCTGCTTTGCTTTGGTGCCGTTCCCCATGCCTACGTGGACTCTGTGTCTTAGCCTCCGACGACGATAAGGATTTGAAACATTAGGGTTTCCGTGAGCGGTCGAGACCTTCCATCTCTCCCGGTATGTCCGCGCCTGCTTACGCTCGTGATATCAATCCTCTTTTTTTTTTTTTTTTTTTCGCGGCCCGTGTCGTAATCTCTTGAATGATTCCTGATGGGGTTTCGGCAGGCCCCGTGCCTGTGACTTGGTTGGGACCGTCGAGAAAGCCTGAGGATCAGCTAACATGGAATAAACCACGTTAGTTGATCCTTATCATTAATTCCTTCCCCCCTTGTGGGATTCACAAGTGGGATTCACCACACTATCAGTAGTATTTTGAAAATCGAGATTGGAACGTATTTAATGAAGTGGGTGGCGTTTATTTCGACATATGTTTATATCACGTTAAATTTTTTTAGATGGAGAATTCTCGGTTTCTGCTCTCTTCGACTTAATTTCTCTCTTTCTTTATTCTTTATAGGCTTTGAAATTTTTGGTTTTTTTTTTTGTCATTAAACAGCTTGAATGATTCAAAGCTCTATGGTTTTTCATAAGAGTTTAATCGTTTTCTTCTTCTTCTTCTGTTTTAGCAAAAAAAAAAAAGAAAGGAAAAGAGAATAGTTTTCTTTTCCCCTTTCGTGTAGGTAAACGCAAGCGACCTTTGGGAGAGAGCCCTAAGCCATCGAACGGAGCTTTGGCATTTCGCTAGCAAGGAGCTTGACTCGGACTTCCTCTCACTATTCGCCGCCCCCCTCAATATCCAAAGAAAATTATTTCACAAATTTGACGCGTAACATCATAAACTCTAGCTCAAAGTGCAAAATTTGCATTTCCCTTTCCTACCTATCATCACGTCTTCACGTCCCGAGCCGATACGATACGATTCGATGATCTCAAATTATTTTGGCATTCGGTGTTGCGAAGTGAGATGGCCAGATTGACTCCGAATCTTCGCCAAATGAGAAAAGGCTCGACGACCCCATTCCCCCATTATCGAAATGAACCGGAAGTAATCGGAATCGGCACGAAAAAGAATGCGTACAAACGACAAAGGATGAGAAGAAGAAAGGAGCAACAGAGGTCCCTCTTCCGACCTCATGCACAGCTTGGCAAAATAATAAAAAGAAGGGGATGGGGAAGATGATAACATGCACTTTTGGAGACACATTCATTTGGGATTAGGCACGATTCACTTTTTAGTAGGATCATGTTGAAGTCCCTTTCCCCATAATCAACTATATATATATATATATATATATATATATATATACACAAAATAAAAAATAGAATGTTCAATATTCTGTGGGTGCTTCTTCTTTTTCTTCATCTTCTTCTGACTAAACAATGATAAACGAGAAGAAAAAGCGCACGATCGACCGGGTCCCATCTCATGAATTATTGAGAGGTGTTCATCAATGGTGGGGGTTGTCCCTCCATTGTTTCAGCTACCCAATAGTAATATTAATAACAATAACAACACAACGATGTAATTAAAGTCTTTCATCTGCATCATTTTATGGGCCTCATGTCATTGTTTTCTTTCTTTCTTTTTTTGAGGGGGGGGGGGGGGGGATCGGTGGAGCAAAATTCCCAAACATCCATCTTATAAGGAAACTGTGTAATTTATAGAGAAATTACCTAAACAGTCGAAAATCTATCTTACGGCGATCAATTCAAACTTTTTCAGTTCGGTCAATGCAATCCTAAACATTTCGATTGTTCTTTTTTTTTATGGTTCTTCTGACCAGCTTTGATATGAACCAACGTGATATGTAAGATAGAAAATATTGATTGGATCTCCACGGTTAGCATTTTTCATCTTAAGATTGATCGAAATAACTACATTGAAAAATTATGAAAATGTTTAGGACTATAATGATAAAGTTTCGAAAGTTTAGCACTAAATTGATATATGCATATAAAAAAAAAGGGGTTAATTATTAATTTGGGCGATTCTCTCGAAATAATTTGCTATCTCAAGATCTGCTTGAACGAGGAAACCCACCACCAATCGGAGCCTAATTACATTTGAGAGTACACAAATCGCGTTCTTCGAACTATAACCTTTCCATCATGATATGAATCATACCTATAAAGAAAGTCAGTCATGTGGCGGGAATGCGAGATTGGACCCTCCTCAATTTCGGCTTTGATGAAAAGAGGACTTCGGGGCTGTCGTGCAATATCTAGTCAACGAAAACCCTAAGTTTGGCCGGAGCAAGAACTTGTTCTACCTGCTCCTGTCAATAATGCCAAGTCGGTTCGCTCATCAAACCTTTGTGAGCAAGCAAAAGATGTCGTAATGGTACAGCTACTCCATTTATGGTACGTAAATGGTGACAAGGTATCCACATGCTCATCTCTCCAAACCCTAATTCCAGGTTCTTGTTCCGCTCGGCATTTATGAAAGCTTAAAGGACTGACGTGGGTCAGACCTAACGAGATCTATAGACTCACGAGTCTGCAGATATTTATTTATTTGCCTATGTAGATATGCAGGCAGCTTCATTACACAGGTCGCCAATCATGTGCGAGCACATCAAGCAAGCTCCCCGAAGCAATCTCATGCCGACTCGAATCTCGTCGCCTCGACATTATTCTTAAGCTCGACGTTATGCATTACAGGTGCCAACTGCGCACCGTTTGATGTAATGTCGTCAAGACGACGGATGTTAATGGTCCGGTCATCGGTAGACCAGATCTTAGAAAATTCATCGAGAACGGTTCCTGCCCTTGTTTTCGCCTTTGCCCTTTTTTTTCTTTCTTTCTAATTTTCACGATCTTTACCGTCTCGATCAGACCTTGTTGTTTTTCTAGGGTTAGTAACATAAGGCGAGGAGTAAGACCCACCTCGAGTGGTTCATGTGACAAAACAGTGGGTGTAGCCAGGGCAAAAGTTGACTTCTCTTCTTGGCCTATTGCATATTTTTGTTAACGACCAACGACCGTAACATTTTCCTGGAAAGAAGATTGTTGTGTGCGCACGCAAGCAGAATCACGCGATAATAAAATAAGTGGAAGCTACGATGAGCTGTAGTCGGGGTTTTTTTACCGATTATATCCGGAGGCTGAATTGATGATCCCATCTTAATCCTATATTTAATTCAACATGGGGGACCTTACCTTAGGAAAAAAAAACAAAAATCTTCTCGAGCTTGATCCGTGAATCATGACGAAGGGCCTAGTGATCCACCGAGAGACATTATGGCGAGAAAAGAAGGAAAATCCACCGAGGGACGTCTCATTGCGTTGAAGAAATGTCTTCCCATAAGAGGATTTTCTCTTGACTTTTTTCCAATTGGCTTGCCCTAGAAAGCAGCAAATTGAGAAAGATCGTGACCCACAAAAGAGTGGGGGACGCTTTCCTTCATAATTTCGACCACCATGTCGAGTAAAAGAAGAAGAGGGAGGAGAAAACGAACGCCACCCACCATAGATTCATCGCTCATACAAGCAACCGGGTAAATTTCAAAAGATGCGTCATCCATATATAGTTATCTCAGGGATGAGCATAGGGTCGAATTTATCTTCCGCAAAGAAAATGTTACATTTGATTGAATATCTATACTTGATAGGCTGACGCAGCATCACACATCCAATCAAGTTGCTGGTGCCGACTTTCAACGAGGACAAAAAATGCAAGTGTCAATGGAAAAAGGAAGAATATAGGTGAGGGTTAGGAAATTGGAAGTAATGTGACAGCATTGCTTCTTTTCCAGACATTCTATGACATCAAACCTAACTTGTAGCCTCCACTTTGTGGGAGGATGCACCAACAGGCTGTGATCCATCATGCATTGGTCTTTGAGCAAAGAAGTTGAGAATTTCAATTGGTTGGCTTTGGCAATTGGCCCTCTGGTGGATCCCGAGCGAACAGTTTTTGCTATTTTTGCTGACTAAACAATAATTCACCACATGAGGATTACTTTGACAACCGAACCAAATTATATCTAAAAATTTAGCCCCTAACAAGATTAAACTTTTTGATAACACTAATTAGCATCGATGTAATCAACTCGGTTAACTGGAAAAAAATCCTACGGGTAGGTAAACGAGGGTCATTTAAATCATGATAGAAGAAAAAATATCGGTGGCAACTAAAGTCTTGCCAAATATATTGCTAAAACCTACCAATCTATGTCATTGTTATATCCGTGGTAAGAAATCGACAAGATTTGGATATTACTTTTCAATAACCACCAAGCAACTTTTCAATTTTATCTTCAACACTCAAAATTTTGTACTTTAATCTTTCACAATTGATTTAGGTTTTATCAAAAAAGGCTGTTCATTTTTATTTTTTTATTTTTGGTGGGAAAAGGAAAGCGGAGTAAAGAAGCGCCAACCATGCCATTTATGAGAAGATAGGAGCCAAAAAGTCAATGATGCCAACTTGAGATGGCAACGACTAAAGAAAAAGGTCTCCCTGAATTAATATTGCACATGTTGGAGTTTCACATCCGATTTTTCTCATAATGATACTGTTCATGCAATGTTGAGTGATATCATAAAACTAAATTCTGAACATTGCCTCACTTCCTCGGGCTGCATGACTCCTCTGTTTCGTCCCCCTTTTCCATACCCATTGGATACTTTGTGGAGCTCAAGAAATTATGCATGACAGAGCAATGGCAGGATTCGAGAGAGGGGGAGAGAGAAAGGGAGAGAAGAGCAGAGACATCGAGAAAGCTAATGAAATGTTTGACCATTAGAGTCAAAAGCTAATAATAATCAGAGACATTGTTGCTTTCTCATTTTATGGAATAGAAAATACGTAGAAGCAAGATCTAGTAGATCCGTGTCAGACCACACGATCTGAACATCCGATCTTACTAGCTTAAGCAAATCAAAGTCTCGCCCTAATTACCATAACAATTAACAATTTTTTTACTTAAGTTTCGGATAGCCTAACCCGTCAAAGCTTCGATAGTTGAACAACCTTTACACAGGTTATTAGACGTCCGACCACGTGGTTTAGAAACCCCCGTCTCCTTAAAAGACGCGAAGTTGAGTAAAAGCACAGATTTCTCTTTACAATATGAATTGATGTCGTGCAGTTAATTGAGCTACCTCAAATCGGACTCCATTCCATACCTCGTGCTAGTGTGTTCGCAGATTTGACCTGAAGCCCATTGGTTTCTAAGTGGACAAGTTGTTCTAATTATTCAAAAATAAATTGCTAAAAAACACAAATTGGGGTGCTCAATGTCGAGTAAAAGAACATCTGATGGTGTGGTAGCGCCTAATCCGTGCCTCCAAAACGATGCAAATAATAGTAAATATAGTCATTCTAATCGGACTTTTCATATCACAAATTATCTTCTGAGGTCGACATATAGAGAGAAAAGAAGGAAGTTGGAGAATTCACGTTTTGTCCGAAATTACTTTACAAGATCGCATTACTTTTTTTTGAAAATATTTTCACATTTAAACAAAACCAAGTTGTGCTCTTCTCAAAGACGATGAAATTCTAGATTCATGAATAGGCCAGACGTCACAACTAACCACAAGCTACGGAAAGCAGAAATGAGCGAGCAACTATGTCGAATCTTCCGAGATGGACACCCTCTCTTCTGCATATAATTCCCCATCTCATGGCCGCATATTCTTCAGGGCTCTTTGTACTAGCTGTTATCAAAAGCTTCTACTTCAGCTTAGGTTTGGATCACAGGAATGATGATATAGACATAAAACTTAATTACCAAGCATTTACACTAGGAGAGTATATGAAAAGGGCCCGCTTCCAACAAAATAGACAATTCCCCGTGCTGGCTATACTGACTTGTTTACAGAGCCCTTCCTACAACCAAAAATGCCAAAGGATCCGTGGGATGCCTACTCGTTACACCAACGGCTTCACGGATATGGCATCAATACCTTCAATGTGCGGTCAGTCGTCGTCGGATAAGCACACAATGTCAGTGGTAGCATTAGAGGAGGCTAAATTATCCCTCTGTGAAGGAGGAATGGCAATTGGAGGACCAAAACAAGGGACATCCATAAGCAGATCACTCGCCCACTCACTAGGTGGAAACCCTACTGCAGATCCTCCGCCATGATGCCAACTACTTGGACCTACTGGGGCAGGTGGTGCCGCTGCCAATGGAAACTGCTGAGGAGAGGCAGAAGTTGGAGTCGCGTTGCTAGGCAGCTGCTGATTAGGCAAGCCCTGCGAAGGGGTGCTTGAAGATGCAACTGAAATTCTAATAGCTTGAAGATGTGGGGCAGGAGAACGAAGATCACTGGGAACTTGAACATTTGCTGATGGTGGCGGCATGCTAAGGCTGATCTGGGGCGGTCTGGATAACATACCAGAGGAAACAGCTAAATTATCGAGGATGGCAACTGCAGACTGGCCCGCATTCTGCAAGCTTGCCATATTGGGAGGAAAACTCTGTGAGGTTGTGAGTGCAGTGGCAACAGTGCCAACCCCATTCGACTGAAGGCCAGCAGGAGCGCCATGAACTGACAAAGGCTGATTTGCATTACGCTGCGATGATAACTGTAGCAACTGCAGCATGGAACCAGAAGCTACATCTGCATGAAAATACTTGCCATGAGCAATTTGGCCTCAAAAACAAATGCAAACCCAGGCCTTTTTTTTTTTTTTTTGGTACATACAAACCCAGGCCTATTGACATGTTCAAAATCCAAAGTTTTAATATGATGATAAAATGCATGATGCTAACTATTTTACTTGCAGATTTACAGAGAACTGCCCAAAAAAAAAAAATAACCAGTGTCCGAGTGCGCCATGCTGCCAACACAGCTTGGGTCTGGGGAACAATCGACACAAGCAGCCTTATCTTTGATTTTTCAAAGAGGCTCTTTCTGCAAAACGAACTGGTGACTCAGGTCACAACAGAGAACTGCATCTGCTTCGCAAAAATGTTGAGGAATAATGCTGCTGGATACACATTTAGGTTTCACGTGGCATTGAATCTTGAAATAGACATTTAATCTGGGCCTAATTCCATAAAAAAACCTCCAACTTTAGGTTTAGTCCCAGTCTACCCTTTTTTTTATCTCATAGAAAATCCAAACTTTAAGTCCAGTATCAAATCTATCCCAAACTTCTTTTTTCTCAGAAAAAAATCCCAAACTTCAGTTGAAGTCCCAAATTTGTCCTGAATTTAGTTTTGTCTAAAGAAATCGTCAACTTTCAATCCATTGTCAAATCTACGTCTGTAGTACAATCTTAGTTTGACGTGGCATTTACATATTGATGACAAATCTATATCAATAAGGCGACATGGGACATTATCTTTAAAATGAAACTATTATAGAATATAAAAATTAGGAACAACTAACGATAATTTTTGGATGAAGGGCTAATCTGGGCAAATTTGGGACTAGAGTGCAAAGTGATGATTTTTCCCTTGAGCAAAAAAATATATATTCAAGATAAATTTGGGACTAGACCTAAAATTTGAGATTTTTTCCAAGACAAAAAAGAAGTTTGGAGATTTTTTTGAGACAAAAAAATATTTGGGGTAAATTTAAGACTTGACCTAAAATCTGAGGTTTTGTTCAGACAAAAGAAGTTCCAAGTAGATTTGAGATTAGACCTAAAGTATAAGATTTTTTAGGGAATTAGGCCCAACAATCTGTGAAATCATTATTGCAAGATGAGTTCCAGGTTGGATTTACTGTTCCAAGTATCACTAGGTCACTATTTTCTAGAGATTAGAACATGGAAGGGCATAATGAATAATTGAAAAAGAAAAACAGTTCAAATGATTTTAGAAAGAAAGCCATTGTGCATTGAGGGAAAAGAACATAAGCATCAGAAGTACAAAATGTTGACATCAGTAATCATTCATGGGATAATAAAATGCAGCTCACACTACTATTGTATCAAATGGACAAAAAATTTATAGATGCTTCTGGAAAAAAAAAATACACCTAGCCAATTTGCAAGTATCAAAAGATATTAATTATTTGACTATTAACAAGCAGTATTTAAAAGTTACAGCAGCTGTGAACTTCTATGCTGTGAATAAAGTTTGAATCTCTAGCGAGCCAAACTTAATTGGTTGAAGCAAAAGCAACCTGAACCAAACCAACAACTTTTTTTAACTTCCCGAAAGATGCAGCCAATAATTCATGAAATTCTTATTTCACAAATTACAAAGTAATTTCCAATGGATGAAATGTCAAAATACTTGTTTCTCAATGCAATGTGAAAGGCAGAACAAAATTAAACCCCATTTTACTGGATCTCTGAGCTGAAAGTATTTTGGCATGAAGAAAACCAACCCATTGCCATAGGTGACATTTTTCTTTCCATGTTTTGTTAGAGCACCAGTTTCTCAATGCAAGGAGAAAAGGACATAACATAATGAAACCAGATTGTTCTAAATCTCTCGAGATAAAGACCAATCCCTTGATGCCTACCTATAAACTCAGCAGACTGTGTTATGACCAGATTTCAAAGTGCTTTCAGTTTGTATTTTAATTTCATGTGCAATTTATCTGAATAATAAGACAAACACTTTACTTCTTCTCGTTTAGCTTTACTTTAAATACGTCAGTAGCTAATTCACCATGTTCTCTCTCTGCCCAGCCAAGTGTAACCGCAACATGCACTCTTAATAAATGTTTCTGCTTTCTCATCCACCTTGACATGAAGAAAGCCAATTATTTTGACCAACGGAGACAAATTAGGTCATAATACTATGAGGTAATTCGACAATCGGAGACCCAAAATTTTACAGAGAGACTGATATTTAGTTTGCTGATCTTGCCTGGTGTGATGCATTGGAATCTAATCTCATTCACCAACCAAAGTAACATTTGTTCAATTTCCAAGAGTCAAATTTATGAATCTTGGGGTTTGAGATACTACAGTGGTCAGAGTGAGCACTAAACATCGAAAGCTTGAAAAGATTGAAGTTGGACCAACTGATTGTAACTATGCTTCTGGTACCAATAGCACTTCAATGGTAGACAAGTAGACTCAATAAGGTAGCCAACTACTACTCTCATCATCTGGAACTTCATATACTCGTCTTTTCTACTTGCGTCAATTTATTTGAAGATTGAATGGTGTCACGAAACTATAATTTGACCGCTTCATAATTAGGTGATTCGTTTCCAAGTGCAATGAATGAAGCACAGAAGGCCTGGCCTTGCTTATAGGAACATTAGTTTCATCAAGATAGTATTACATGAAATTCTGATTAGCTCATTGATCATATATAAATCAAGTATTATAGCCACAGCCACACTTATCTGATGACATGTTCACAGAAGTGAAGCCTTTTCTTTATTTCGATATCAAAGAAATGTTTGAATCCCAACAAATTGATCACATATAACATGAGAATAATTGAGTATTGGAAACATTAGCCTTTCTCTATTGGTTATTAATTAGTCCCTTGAAGCACTCGTTAACCAAATCATTGTCTTATTTAAGCCTTATATAATGGTGATTGTCAGTACACAACAATATTACTTGCTCTCAAGGTCATAATATGGCATAGGCATTCCTTTACTAGCCAAGGATTTAATACTGTAAACAAAACCTAAATTTCTGCAATGCAAGTAGGATCTTGCCCCTTTAATACAACATGATGCGAGCAAAATTTAAATTCAATGCAAATTTTTTACAGAGATCAGATCATTGTATAGCACGTGCTGCACGTGAAAGCACATGCTAAGAAACAGATAACCAAGGACAGGATGATTCTAACATGCTCGTAAATATTTTTTTTTTGGTCAACACATGCTCGTAAATATGAAAGGTACATTTATGTACAATAAATCTATCAAGTGCAATGCATGTATTTACCTAATTGCTCTCTTAAAAAGCATGATGACTAGCAAATGGAAAGCCAAAGTGTGCATACATATCCAAGACTACGCACCTTCTTGGATTCCATTTGTTCCAGACGCCCTAATATCTGAAAATTTGGATTTGAATGCCTCAGCTAACATCCTATGCATCAGAACTTTCCGGTGATTCATGTCAAGTTCCTTTTTTTTAGGAAGATATTCAGCCTCCACCTCCTTAAGTTTCAAATCATACTTGCTGCGAATTTGTGCAACAATTTCCTCTATCTCCTTGTTGCAATCAGATTCCAGTTGCATTTTCTGCTCAAAGAAATGTGAATTTACAATTATTAGAATATTGAATTTAAATTCCATGAAGAACAAGTGGAACCTCTCATGAAATAAACATAATGTCAATAAGCAACTCACCACGTCTTCACGCGCTTTATCTATCTGGTCCATTTCCCTTTGTATTCTGTCCAGCTCATTCTGAAGAGGGTCTGAGTGCAATTTCAGAGGCGTTCTAGGTTGGGCCATTGGAAATGGACTCTGTAATAGCTGAGTGTTACTTTCCACAGAAATGGATGCAGTTGAATTGCCTGAGACCTGTGCCACCATCCTACCATGAGGAATGCTAACTGCAGATTCTGACATTGCTTGATTAGGAGGCATAGCAGGGATGGCATCAACTTGTGTTGACTGAATATGAACAGTTAGATTGTAAGTCTCTCCCACCCCCTGGAGCGGAGTTGCAGATCCACTGACTAGAGCTAAGTCATGCGAACTGTGGTTAAGAGGCTGATCTTGTGGCTGTGGAAGCACCAGAGGCTCCATATCTGCTGCCCCAGAGACAGATGATGTAGCATTACAAGTACCAGATGATAGAGATTCAGTTTGTTGAGAAGCATCATGTTGCTCCTCGTCGGGTGCAGTTCTCACTTGCATGCTGGTGGAAGGGGCAGTAAAATCATCTCCCAACTCCTGGTCAGGAAAGTTGTGTAATGAACAAAAAGAAAAATCACGAACATTTATAAAACTAAAGCATCCCCTCCAGCCTTTATGAGAAATTACTAGTCCTATGACAAACTACTTCACTCTTCAAAAGCATTAATGAAGCAGCAACTGCATAGATCCACACATCTTTGCCATGCATTCATATCAAGACTAGAGTATTTATAGGTGAAGGAGGGTAGCTGTCAACATTATCAAAATCACAGAAAGACTTACATGGTAAGATGATATGGAAGCACCCTCAGCATTATGCTGCTCTTCATCGGGTGCATTTCTCTCTTGCATGCCAGTGGATGCTGCATTACAATTAACTCTCGACTCCTCTTCAGGTAAGGTCTGTAACAGAGATATACAGAAAAAGTCTGGTCATTTATATCCTGAAGCCTTTATTAGAAACTATTTGTACAATGAAACTGCTCTGCTCTTCATGTATGCTAATGATGCAGAGAAGTCATCTGTCCAAATCCTGGTGTTCAGGCATTCATATTGAGAATCAAGTATTCAAAGGGAACAAGGATGGACATCAGCAATACTAAGAGCATTAATAAAAATACATGAGGAGACCACATAAGAAGCAACCTCAGCATGATGCTGCTCTTCATCAGCTGCATTTCTCTCTTCCATACCAGTGAATGCGGCATTACAATCATCTCTTAACTCCTGGTCAGGTAAGGCCTATAACAGACATATCGACAACCATAGCTTATAAATTGTAACATACCCTCAAGCCTATAAAGGAAAATGTTTGTTCTGCGAAAATTACTCTGCTCTTTATAATGCTGACAAAGCAAAGAAGGCCTACAGCCAATCATGGTTTCCACTTTCCAGGCATTCATGTCAAATTGAGCATTCAAAGAAAAAGCGGGTGCAATAAACATTGTCGAGAGCAAAGAAAAACATACAAGATAAGATGGCGTGGAAGCACCCTCAGCATTTTGCAGCTCTTCGGCAGGTGCATTCTCCTCTTGCATGATGGCCGGTGTGGGGTTACAATCATCTCTCAAATCCTGGTCAGGTGTGCTCTATAATAAACACAATAGTCACTTATACACCGAAGCCATTATGAAAAAATAATTTCACAAGGATGGAAAAAAAGAAAAAAAACTCCACTCTTTATGCATGCCAATAATGCAGCGAAAGCATATGTCCACATCATGGTTTTCAGGTATTAATATCAAGAACTGATTGAGCCAAGGAACAATGGATGAATATCAACTTTGTGAAGAGCATAGATTAACATACATGATGAGATGTCATGGAAGCAACCTCAGCATCATGCTGCTGTTTACCAGGTGCACTTTTTTCTTGCATGCTGGTGCATGCGACACTAAAATCATCTCTCAACTCCTCATCAGGTGGGATCTGTAATAATGAAATAGAAAAATCATGTCAATAAACCCTGAAGTATTCTGTGACATCACTGTTCTACGAAAAAGCTAGTTCAATCTTTATAAACACTAAAAATGCAAAGAAGAGATGTCCAATAATGGTTCTGAATTTATTCATGTCAACAACAGATATGCAAAGGAAACAAGGATGGATATCAACTTTGTCAAGAGTATATATGAGATGATGTAGAAGCAACCTCCTCACTGTGTCGCTCTTCATTGGGTGCAATTCTCTCTTGCCTGCTGGTGGATGTGGCATTACAATCATTTGTGAACTCCCAGTCAGGTAGCGTCTGTAATAATCAAAAAAGATCATGTCATTCATCAAATTTCAGGGTACCCTCCAGCATTTACAACAAACTATTTGTTCAACAAAAATTCATGTCATTTACCAAATTTCAGCATACACTCCAGTATTTGGGAGAGAACATTAGTCCTAAGCCAAAACAACTCTACTCTTTATGGGACATGTCCACTAATGTTTTCAAGGATTGAATTCAAGATTTGAGTAAACTCTAACAAGGATAATATCAACACTGTCGACAGCATAGATAAACATACACAGTGAGATGACATAGAAGCTCCCTCGGCAAAGGCACTTGATGGCGCCACTTTAGTTGACTTTGATTGACTAACCAAGGCAACTTCACGAGCTCCATCACTGGGATGGACATCAGGTCCATTGCATATATCCTTTTGTGATATATGTGGATGTGGATGTGGAGAGGTCATACTGTCCAGTTCACCTGATACACAAACATTCTCCTGCACCTCTACCACAGCTGGCTCATCAAGTGCTTCCTTTCTTGAACCACCAAGAATCTGATCATCTGAGGAGCAAGCATTCAGAGAACTAATATTCTCCAGAGCACCACCAGTGGCTCCAACCTTGTCACTGTCATCAGGCATCATTAATATTGATTGATTAACCAAGGCAGCTTTATGAGGTCCATCACTGCAATGGAAATTATCAACCACTCCAGATTTAGATCCATTAGGTACTTCCATTTCTGATATTTGTGGATCTAGAGATCTTGAACTCTCCAGTACATTCGTTAAATGAATACTCTCTTGCGCCTCCACTGGACACAGCTCATCAGTTGCTTGCTTTCTTGATCCATCAGGAATCTGATCCACCAACATGCAAGCGTTCATAGTGCTAACATTCTCTGGAGTATGGCTACTGGTAAAATCACCTTGTGAAATAAAAGGAAGATTCTCCCGAGAACAGGGAATTAGAGAAACAGCACTCCCTTGGTCGTCTGTTGGTAGTCCATTAGCACATGGCTGCACCTCTACAGAAACTTTTCCTGAAGCCACGGTATGCATCTCATCAATGTCACAGGCATTCCTAAGTGGAAGGCAGTCCTTTTCAGCATGAACAATTGCGTCAGCACTTCGGTCCAACAAAGGCCTCGATAAAGGGTTCGCATTATCAAGTTGATCGAAATAATTGGAACTTTCCTGGCCATGCCTGGCTTCAGGCAGCTTATTCAGCAGTTGTCCCTGCATTGAGCACCTGTCTCCCTCTACTAGAGAAGGATCCTGCTGAAATCCATTTGCTGGGGCCAGACATTCAGTCTCAATTTCTTTGAGGCGCATTGCCATCTCACGTGACCATTCTTCAATTTTTGTAGAGTACTCCATGTCCAATCTCTTCAGCTTGTCTATTTTTGTCAGTCCACCACAATGCAAACGGACAATTGCAGCTTCCACTTGATGATTTTTCTCCTCTTTCACCTTCCGTGCCTCATACTCCCTACATATCTCATTCTTCCTCCTTTCTAGCTCCAGCGGTATCTGAATCTGGTTCTGAATTTCTCTGCCACTTTCAGAAATATCTCCCAATGTCAATCCAAACTCATCCATCAATTTAGGACTAGAAATGACCTCATTACTGGAGGACCCTTGAAAGGCACAATCTTCAATCTCTACTTTTACAGTTTGGAGGCAAGGCATAGATGGCAGTGGCGGCTTCACACCAGATTGCTCCATCTCCAGCACTTTGTCTTTCAATTCTCCACATTTCAAGGAACCAACCAGTAAGTTCTTTCTAAGGTGGAGAAACATTTTCTTTGGACGTCGCAACATCAAATACACATGATCTGCCTCTTCTTTCTTGCACTGGTAGTTCAAATGCTTTTTTGCAAGCTCAACAGATTCCGTGTGATCTATTTTTTCCTTTGATAAAGAAACTGCAGTCCAACACTGGATTTTAACAAGTTCGTGAGTAGATTTGTTAATAGGAGCACATACACACAATAGCACTGAAGCTGACAACACTAATAATGAATTTTTTTTATTTCTTTATTTAGGTATGCAACGACACATAGATAGTGAAAATTTTTATCAGGCCTGACATAGAGGAATTAGAGTCAAACTTAGCTATTGTTCAAAGTTAAAAGACCAAGAAATAATCTGACATGCAAAGAAGGGATTTCTTTATGTTCTACTGATATCACACGCAAAATGCCAAAACGCCTTGCTCGTAATCCAAGTTAAGACATGCTCAAGGAATAAAACAGCAATAGCCTTTATGACAAGATATAAGATCAAAAGATACAGCTATCAAAAGTATCCAAGCCAAGAGAAGATCTCACATAGCATAAGGAGCAAATGATCAGCCAGAAAAGGTAGTAATCCAACTTTCAAATAGTAAATTGGTTAAGAAAAAAACACCCATAAAATCCATGGTAAAACCATGTTATCAGCTATAAATGGCAATCAGAGAAGAAAGATGTACACAGCAATGGGCCACTATTTCTCCAGGGTTGGAGAGAGAGTTCCTCCAGGCTCCACACAAGTTTTCCATTGATGGTTGCCTACTCAACTATCACTGAAGTATGCCTTTAACTAACTGATCTGACGCCTGGTTGGGAAACTTTCCTCCAAAACACGGCTCTTCTTTGATGTGATACAAGGGGATTCAGTTACAGTCACATGCCAGTCAGAGTTGACTACGAAACCACAAGTAAAACACCTAGTTGGAAGAACTTTCAAGAGAATGTGGCTTTGTTTCAATAATCATAGAGGACATCATAAAAAACAAAGAGTGAACAAAACCAAAAGCACCTTAATCATAAATTCCCATAAACGTTTTAACTGAAACACACTGATTTATAATGAATGGTTCATAAAACAAAAGAACTCGGAAAAAATAATATTCTAACCAGAGCTAACTGGAAAGCTTGTAAAAGACTTGCTGGTTCCTGGCTGACATGATGATTATTGATTACATAATCAAGGAAGACATCAGCCATACCCTTGATATTGTCCTGGACATAAAGAAAGTTAGCATAGTGTAGTACTTGGTAATGGTAAAAAAGATAACACTACACTCACAATACTGATATTCAGAAACTTGGAATCAGCTTGGTACTATGATAACACCCATGACTTCACAGCACTCAGGAGCCAAAATACAGTGTGGTACTAAACTAGTATACTACAGAACTAGATATTGCTAGCCACCATTTATTTAGCATCAATGACAAACAGCACCATTCTACAATCAACATGAGGATCAAAGGAACCAATAATATAAATAAACTATTTACTGAAGCAGGTGACATTTTTACAGATCGGACACGCAAGCCCAAATCTTGACATTATTGAAAGTATTTTATTGGATGCTTGAAAAAGTGTTTTTTACCTTTACAGGATTATACGGTGAGAAAGAATCATGTTTAGACTGTCCAAACACCCAATTGTCCTCAGCAGCAGGCATACCTATGTACTACAGTCTTTTAAAAAAAAACATCTTGCCTAAGAAACAAGCTGAAAATTGGGGCACATTAACAATAGAATGAAGCAACAAAGGCTTACTCAACATGCTCCCCATTAGAATAAAATTCATTTTCCAGAGAGAGAAACTGTACCGATAAATTTAGCAAGTCACTAAGTCTCAAGATTTGCGGTTTCAGCAAAAGATGGAGGCTCCTCTGTGCATCACGCAACTTTCTTCCCTCATCAGAGTCAACCATTTTACCTTCAGGTATAGCTGCCAAATCTTCTCCTCCAAGAGATTTAATTAATGGCCCGGAATTCCCTGAAAAATGATGTTTGGAAATGTAAAGAGACTAGGAAATCTAAGTATGCTTAACAAAATATACGATACCATGAAACAGTTAAGAAAAGAGAATCCACTGCAGTTGCCACAAATGTAACTAAATTTACTCCTTTGCAATTGGATACCTTCCTTGTTAGCAGCAACCTTTTTCTCCCCATCTATTCGCTGCTTCCTAGAGGATAGAGATATGCTATTATTTATCAACTTCTTGCGTTTCTTTTCCACACATTTACCGTCAGACACAACTTCTTCTGATATATCGACATTTGATTGAACCCTTTTTCTGTTCCTTGGGGTTGAACCAGAAAAATATTTCCAGCAAGGATGCTTTCCTTCCAATAACTTTGTCCAGAAAATATGTGGTAATTCTTCAGCAGTGGACTGAATATTCAACTCGCCAACCAAAGGAAAATCCGTGCAGTAAGTTCCTGAAGTTTGCTGTGCTTTGACAATGACAGAGCTGCTCTTAACACTGTTCTCATTCTGGAGAAGCAGAGCCAAAAACTCTTGAACCACAGACTTTGCAAGCAATTCATCAGACAATACCATGGAAGACGCGCTAGAGCTGCCGTGGAACTTATCCAATCTACACATTAGATATGATGCTCCCCACATGAGTAACATGTGGCTAGTGCTTCGACTTACATTTTGCAGCTTGCTTTCAAGGTCCATGCCTTGTTTTGCATATACCAATGCCTTTTCTTCCACCGTAAAGGACAAATACAAGCGGAGTACTTTTATTTGAACTTGAGATTCAATTGTTAATTTCTGCAAATTTCTTATGTCACTAGCAGGATTCCAGTCGCTATCAAATATAATCACCATATCAACAGATGACAATTTGATGCTAGAATTACAGGCCCGATTCTCCAACAAAAACACAAATCTTCCCAGCTCCTTGTCATTAAACTTATTCAATGCAGCCTGTTTCTTAGAAGGGGCAAGGCCACCATCGACACGTTCATATGAATCTGCACCAAATCTCCGACGTAAAAAGTCATCCAAAATATCTCCAGTCGAATCTCTTCCTGAGCCACCAATGTACTGCCAACCAAGAAAATGGGAAAATGGTCACCACAAACCACCAATGGTCACTATCAGTTAATAAAATAAGCAGCAAAGACCACATCAAAGAAGGACAGGGTTAAAGCTCATGGGGAAATTTTTGAAGTTTTTGCAACTTTTACGGGGAATCTCCTTTTTAAATGTCCTATTACTCCTGCTTTTGATGAGACTAACTGATCAAATAGGATTTACAATACTTGGCCTCTATTCCAGTATCTCGTTATCAAAGGATAACTATTTACAAGAAATTCTCCTTTTTCCACGAGATAAGTATAAGTGAAAACTGTACAAGTATATACTGTTCCCGATAACATTTTAGAGACAATCTTCTATTGTGATTTACAGACCTGCAATTACACTAGCCTATCAATGACCAGTCATCATTATCCATCCATGGATGAAACCAATTCAGATAAGCCCATTGAACCAAAAACACATTGAGATAAATGCTTTTGTCAGTAAAATAGGTCCTAACAGCACATAAGGTCCCTACAGCAAACGCAGGATTATTCTATTTTCTGGTGTTGGTTGGGTGGGGGTTAACAGAATTTCAAGATTTTGTCAGAGTTCAGAAAAATTCAACATCCTCACCTGAAACAATATAAGAACTTTAAGGTGCTGTTTCTTTAGCTCCAAAAGCATCCTATCAAGAAGCTGAAGTTTCCCGCTAGCTTTTATTTCAACATCCAAATACTCATTTTCCTGAAGATCTTTCGTCAATAAGCCATGAAGAGATGGATCGACAATGTATGGATGATTACAACACTGTCCAAAAAGGCACAATATTAAAAAAATTAGAAACTTAAAGAGAATTGAAATCTCAAAGAATAGCCTTTTCATCTTCTCACCACACCTTACTGAGAAATTAAATTCCATTTCCATGCAAAACCTACAAGTGAGAGCTCTACCATATGATGTTTAATGGATGTGAAATCTTGAGAAAGCTTTCAGACACCCAAAAGCTTTATAAAATTTACAATTTACCATCAGAAGCCAAAACTGAGATTCTTAAGAGCTCCTGAAGTATCATGCTGCTCAGCTCGTAATTTGTATTCACGAATCAAATTTGAATTATCAGTTCATCATGTTTTCATTGAACATGGTTAATTTTAAATTTACAGTCCTCGAATTTATCAAAATTACTTCCATAAAGCTGTCAACCTGTGTCGACTAGTATAAGAAAATTAAGCCCGCACATCCACCCAAACAATCTACCTAGCCATAGCTTTATAAAAAATGTTTTTCTTTAGAGGAAAATAAAGAAGTTTATAACACTTTGCATTCGCTGATTGGTTTGATGGATGGACACATGGTCCACTGTCCACTGGCCACTGGTATGAATAGAAAGATCCAGATTTTGAACTGAAGAACTAGATGCACCACAGCATACAGCAAAGAGGCAAAATCATCAGATTTGTCCTTCAAACATGTCACTACCATTTTAACAAGATAAGAAAACCTAATGCATAAAGAAATTGAGCAAAACAAGGGAAAGAAACCAGAAGACTCTTTGAGGTTGCAATATGAAATCAGGGCCTCAGAGTTCTCATTCATTAGAAAAATACTAACCATAGTCCAAAAGAAAAACTAACTAACAAGAGACAACCATAAAGTGTATGATAACACAAATTGAATCAGCGACACCAGTCCTTCAAATCCCAAAATAGGGGTAAGATGCTCGCATTCTGTAAGATGAGACTAATACTGAAAAGATCTTAATAGAGAGAGGAAGTAAGGCAGACATTCTCAACCAAAAATGACGCATCAAATGCAAAAACTAAAGTATATATGCAACATGAGTGGCCAAAGCTTAGCCGTGCACTGGATAACACACCATATCATGTTATGCAAAAAGCTGGGTGTCTGCAAAAATTGCCCCTTCTTTTTTTAGAAAGTGTTTCAGAACTTCAAAATGTTGAATAGCCAAAAGGGCAACAAACAATGAATTGCAGAAAGCAGGAACTTTGGGGTTTAATATCAAATACTAAGCCTTGATGGAATAAATATAATCATTGATCAATCCAGAAATTGCGCAATAATGCAATTGAGTAAAAAGGTAACTCGCCAAACCTTCCGAGTAGAGACAAGGATATCATACAGCACACCAACAGGGTCACCTTTTGATGATGAGCAGAGGGACAGAGAATTTGAAAGTAGAGTAGCACAATACTGCTCAAGCTGCACATTTGATATTTGTGTTGGAACCCAGTACTCCACAAATCTAGACGAATCCGTCTTGCCCTCAAATGCAATACAGCTCAACAGCTGCTCCTTCGGCTTTTGCACATTATCATGGGAATGCGTTGCCAATGGATTCACACTTTCTTTGTCACCATGGTTATCAAGCATGGAGAGCATATTACAGTATTCAGAAACATTTCCCTACAAAAATGGGTACCAGTAAGTAAGACAGCACATGTTGCTGGGTTGTAATATGTTTGCACTTAAAATAAAAACCTCTGGTTTCCCATTAAAGAGGAGAAGCCTCATTTGGGTCTTTAGCTTGTTAAATTCTTCAAAGAAGGACAAAGTTCTGGCTTGTTGGCATTCATCTACAACCATTGCTTCCCAATCTATTCGTGTCAGAATATCCACATCCTGCAGAGAAATGGTGATAGGTCAGAGACATACCAACTCAGAAAAGGTAAGTGAAATTCTGTGCAGCAGGGGATTTCAGTTTAAAAGGTAAACTGGAAATAGAGTCAAAATAATATCAAAGATAACGCATGAGAGATAAAATGAGGGAAGAATAACAGAGCTGAGATATCTCAATGAAAAGACAGCTGCTACAGCCCTGCCCCCTGAAGATAATTGCTAATTTCAAAGTAATTGACAAAACACAAAACAGAAAATATAAATACCTCGACAATGGCCTCTGGAGGGGATATAAGCACTTGAAACACTATGGAAGCCCCTTCCTCAGAGAATTCCAGGTTCCTAATACATCTACGAGCATCTTTGCCTCCATTATAAACCACCACATCAACAGTTGGTGCCAGACGAAAAAACTCAGCATCCCACGTATAAACTAAGGTAGAAGGTGAAATGATAAGAAAAGGAAGACGGCCATCACTTTCGAACGATAAAATAAATGATGTGACCTTCGAAATGTGTTCCTGCAGGGAAAAAAGTAGCCTTATCAGCCATGAACACGTTAGTCTATGATCTACCACCAGGTCCAAAACAGCAGCAAATTTTTTGGTCATGTAAACAAGTGCAACCATTTAAAAAAAAATTCTGTATATGATCTACGCATACATAGTCCTCCTTTTCTCCATTTATTCTTAAATGGAATTTCAGACTCATTGATATCATTGATGGGTCTCACATTGCTTTTATATAAGATATAAATTGCAATGAGTGATTTCTCAATCTATATATAAAATAGAGTAAACAATAATGAGAACATCAAGTAAGCTTTTCCCCACTAGCTGCAGGAATGATGGAAGGAATAAAAAAGAAATGAAAGAAGAAAGACAAGAAATGAAAAGAGAGAGGGACACATAATAAAAAAAAAAGTAGACAAGAAAGATTTTTTCAGCACATTCTACCTTTCTAATACTGTCTTACCCTACTAGCTGCGCCAAATTAGATGACACTCCAGACACCTCCTTAGAATTCTATAAAGGTTCTACTATGCCCTATGGCATACCACTGAGATCACCAGGAGGTCCGAAGAACAAAACATTCTCACCTGGTCATCTACTATGATAACATCATGGCTCCTCTTCCAACAGTCGAACAGCTTATCAATGGGATCTGCAGCATTGACTTTAACTAGAAGCTTTGATATTTCATTCCTCGAACTTTTTTTTCTTTCTGGAAGCTGCCAAAAGCAGGTAATAAGTTGACAGCCAAAAGAATCAGCATGAAACAAGAGGATTTGATTGCATCAGCCAAAGTGAAAATATAGACAGCATAGGAAGCAGATGCCCCTTATCCAGCTTTTCTTTTAATGCACCAGGTATCATAAGTTTCATTTTTCTATCCAAATCAGCTTTGACAAGTGAGTAGAACTTTTTAAGTACAATTCTTGGAGCATTACTGTAATTCTAACACAAAATATTATACAGTTCAATAAACAAAGGTGAAGAATTTCAGGAACTGACAAATACCTTAGTGCGTGCTTGGAAAGACTTTCTTTCAATATTGATCATCATCGCCTCTTTAATATTATAACTATAAATCAGCATATGCTGGCAAAAGCCTCATAAACAGAACATGACTCTGTCATAAGAAACTATCTTTTGCAGATTTATCGCTGTCGGAGCATGATGCTAATAAAAGCTCATTACTAAATTAACAAAAGTCTTATATTGAAATTTATGCAGCTTCCAAAATCTCAGACCAAACACCCAAAAAAAGAGGACATATTGAAAGTTCATAAGCTTGTTTGATTCCGCTTTTTAAATATAATATAATTACCTTAGTCACTTCAACATCACAAGCTTCCATTGCTCTCTCAAGTCGCCTTTCATACTGTTTAACAAGGCTCTGAGCCTCTGAAGAGAGAAACAGGGAAGCATTCTCTAGCTCCCATGAAGCATGCTCATAATCAAGGCCACACCATTTTACAAGCCATTGGTAACGACACATTGACACATCAGTACCCTCCTCCAGGCTGTTACGTTCACAGTGAAATAGAGGAGAAGTTATTGATCGCTTCAGTAGTAGACGCCTAGGTAAAGTCCACTCTGACTTCCACGGTACCACCTGAAGAAATAAAGACATTCTGAATAGCCAAAAAGGGCAAAAGAATAACAAAATACTGAATTATCTCAGATTTAGGATAAACACCTCAGCAATTTAACGAGTGTCATCAATGGAGACAATTGAACTATTTACCTGTTTTGTCCGAAGAAAAGTAGCGAGTAGAGATGGGCATTGAGAAGCCACTTCAGCTTCCGGTAACCATCGATTGTGAAAATGAGCAAGTTCTTTGTATTTAACGAAAAATTGCTTCTGCTTTTGACACCCTGAGATTGTAACAACAGTAAGATTACTAGAAGGATACAAAACAAAACTGGAGTAAGTTAATCAACAATGCACAAAAGGATACATAAATTAAGCAAAAAATGAATATCGCCCTATGTTACTTTCCCCATACCATTAGGATTCGATAGTTCCACTTCCCTGTAATCCCAAATGGACTCTACTCCTTTAGAGACTGAATAGGCACCATACTTCATCATCTTCCTAACACATTCAAAACAGTGCCAAACTCCTAAGGGAACGTCTTTAAGAGGAGGGTCCAAACATAAAAGATGGTAGTTTTTTTGGCATCCAGCTCCATTGCAGCACCTGAAAATTGCATTTACTATTTCAGAAAGCACCATACCAGACTACAAACCCTTCACACATGTCATATTGCATTTTGAATTATACTATAAAAATGGTTCAGAGAGTAGATTCTGAAGAGGATGAGAGCTGATCATATCAGCTAACCCTTGAAAGATATATTAGAGCCCAGGAAAATGATTCTCAATGACCATTGGTTTCTCTTAGCACAGCTGACAGAATGGCAAATTCAGCTACTGCTTTCTGCTCGTGTCAAGGGCAGTAAGGAATGAATCATCTCATACAAATGTATCTCGTACTAAAATGTGTTGCCAAAGATGTATTACTTTACAAACTACAAGATAAAAGCTCCTCAGAAACTGCAATAGAGCAGAACCAATGCAATGAGAAAAACCCTTGACCAAATCTAAGGAAATGAATAAGTTCAAACTCTGTTATTACTAAAGCAAACAAGGCTACGGTCTTAAAGTCAAACACTATTAAGTGGGGCAATGGTAATAGTTATCATGAATATTTTGACAGAGAATAGTCATAGCAAGCATTCCTGTTGAATTATCCTAGTTTCTAGGATCTGATTATCAGGAATATCTGATCCTGATTTTCAAGTCCTGATTTTTAGGAAATAGATGTAAATAATTAGTTAGGAAATAATTTATTAGGATCCCTCAATTTGTGGAATTATAGCTGTATATTTCAAATCTTTTTTTCCAAAGTTAGTACTTAAAGTACTCCATAAATAGTTTTGTAATTGTGCTACAAGTATATGGAGAATTATCACAATTCCTTTCTCTAAATTCTTCATGGTATCAGAGCATTAGGCTCATATTTCTGGGACAACATTGCAGTGCATCCTTCATTGATGCTTCCAATCACAGCCTTCATTGCTGGATTTGCCTTTGTGCTTAACAAACCTAATCACAAACATCATTGTAGTGATCCCCTTAGCCACATTTTTCCCACTTCGCTTTGAATCTTGCCTAGCCTTTTTTGCCCTTAAACCTCATTTGCTCGCAACATTTATTGCTTCTATTTGTACTCTTCTTTTCGAGTACTTGTGCTTGGAAAAATTCATGTCTAAGACAAAAATAACCACAAATACTTTGGTCAAATTGAGGAGGCCAACACCAACCATGTGACCGGAATTCTACAAAATGTGAGGGCAACTTATAGGCTCAATGAAAAGAATTATTTCAAATGGTCGCAATTCGTCAAGACCTATCCGAAGGGTAAAGGAAGACTCGGCCATCTTCTTGGAACAGGTCCAGATCCAAAAGATCCCATGTTCAATGCATAGGATGAAGCAGATTCAATGATCATGTTATGGCTATGCGATTCAATGGATCTGGCCATAAGTGATACATGTATGTTTCTCAAAACGGCAAAGGAGATTTGGGATTCTATTCGCAGGACTTATTCAAAGGCTCAAGATGCAGCACTAGTCTATGAACTCAAGATAAAGACAAGTGCAACTAAACGAGGGAGCAAAACTGTGATGGAATATGCTAATTCCCTTCAAAATTTATGGCAAGAACTCGATCATTATCAAGTATTTGAGATGAAGTGCGCGGATGATGCTGCAAATCTAAAGACCTTCATTGAAAAAGATCGAGTATATGATTTTCTAGCGGGTCTTAATCCTGAATTTGATCAAGTCAGAATTCAGATACTTGGAAAGGAAGAAATCCCATCTTTGGAAGAGACAATCTCTCTAATCCAGGCGGAAGAAAGTCAAAGGGGAATAACACTAGAACCTCAAGTTGTGGAAGGCTCAGCATTAGTAACTCACAATACTTCAAAGCCCGCATGGAAGGGTAACCGAGACAATATGTGGTGTACCTATTGTAAGAAGCCAAGGCATACAACAGAACATTGCTGGAAACTAAATGGCAAACCAACAACCTCAAGCTGAGAGTGGGGAAACAAAGGAGAACAGCCAAGGCCCCAGGCTCATTTAATTGAGCAGACCAGCCAACAAATCATTCATGACGAAGGACGGAGGAAAGAATCCTTCAACAGTGAGGAAGTACAAAAGATAGAGACCTTCCCATTGCTGTTAGAAAAGGTATTAGAGAGTGCACAAAGCGACCCTTATATCCACTGTCTCACTACATATCACTTGACCACTTATCACCACCTCATAGAAATTTCATTGTGAGTCTGAATACCATGTCTATTCCAAACACTTTACCGAAGGCATTGTCTAAAGAAGAATGGACGAATGCAATGAGAGAAGAAATGGATGCACTAGAAAAAAACCAGACTTGGGAGATTGTCAAAAAACCAAAGGGTAAGATTCTTGTGGGCTGCAAATGGGTTTTTACCTTGAAATACAAAGCTAATGGTTCTCTTGAGAGATATAAAGCATGATTGGGGATAAAGGGGTATACTCAGACTTATGGAGTAGACTATCATGAGACATTTGCTCAGTGGCAAAGATGAACACTGTGAGGATTTTGTTATCTTTGGCAGCACACTTCAATTGGCCACTTCAACAGTTGATGTGAAGAATGTGTTCTTACATGGAGACCTTGAAGAGGAGATCTACAGGAGTATCCCACCGGGCTTTGAAGGAGGGAAGACAACAAACAAAGCATGTCGATTACAAAAAGCATTATATGGGCTCAAACAATCAACTAGAGCCTGGTTTGGGAGATTTTCCAGAGTTATGAAAGCTTCAAGCTACAAAAAAAGCCAAGGCGATCACACCCCCTTCATTAAGCATTCAGCAACAGGGAAAGTGACAGCACTTCTAGTGTATGTTGATAATATAATTGTCACAAGTGATGATGATAAGGAGAAACAGGAGCTGAAGCAGTATCTGATTAAAAAGTTTGAAATAAAGGAGCTGGGAAGACTCAAATACTCTCTTGGCATTGAAGTTTCCTACTCTAGACAAGGAATTTTTGTCTCACAACAGAAGTATGTGGCCGATCTTTTGAAAGAAACCAGTAAACTTGGTTGTAAACTAATAGGTACACCTATTCAGCTTAATTAAAAACTTGGGGGAGGCAAAGGAAGAACCTGCTGTAGGTCGAGAAATTTATCAAAAATTGGTGGGTAAGCTCATCTATCTGGCTCATACTAGACCTGATATTGCCTATGCAGTGTGTGATCAGTCAATTTATGCATGATCCAAGAGAATCACACTTGCAGGCCGTCAATCAAGTGCTACACTACTTAAAAGGAAGTCCTAGAAAAGGAGTACTATTCAGAAGGAATCAGAAACTAGGACTACAAGCTTATGCTGATGCGGACTATTCCAGGATCCCCAGTGGACAGAAGGTCAACTTCTGGTTATTGCACATTTCTTGGGGGAAATTTCGTGACTTGGAGGAGATAAAAACAGAATGTAGTTGCAAGATCAAGTGCTGAATCAGAATTTCGAGCAATGGTCCATTCCTTGTATGAAAACTTTGTCTAGCCACCAGCTGTTTTGATCATCATTCATCCTTTAAAAACACATATTAAACTGAACAGATCCCCCAAAATTTGCACATATCTCAGTTTAATGTTTTTGAAAGTATATAGAAAGAATGAAAAATGACCGAGAGCATATTTCTCAGCATACAGGGAGTATAAACAGATAACCTAAAACAAGCTCATGCAATAAAACAGAGCAATGAGAAGCACTAAAGAAGACACAAGGTAAAGTGATTATGTGATCAATAGCACAGTAGACAAATATTACTATGAAGAAAGGACACAGAACATAGCAAAGTGTAAAGGATTTCTCACAGGAGCTTTCCCCCAAGCTTGCAGATAAAGCATGTACTCTGTCCACTTTCTGCATCAATATTTGCCAACACATTCTGCTTTTCACCAAGTTCCAAGTCAACAGTGGCTTCAGGCTCCCCACTATCCTAACATGACATTAACAAAGACAAGCATACAGAATGCCAAGGTCACTGACATCTAGAGAATAAATATAGTTAAAACAGAAAAAGACCAAAATCCACTTGGTGAATAGAACAGATATGTTACAGGGTTAAAGGCCTCGCCAATAACTCAGACAGGGGTGTGCATGGTCCGGGTTGGGCCGGTCCCGTGCTCAACCCGAGGACCGACCCGCACAGTGTCGGTCCTCAATTTTTTGGGACCGTGGACCGACCCGTCAAGCTTGGGACCGAGGACCGGACCGATTCGGTCCCAGGGTCAACTCGAGACCGCTAAAATTTTCGCACAAGTATCGCAAAATATCCGATATCAATTAAATGCAAAAAATTGTAGACCTTAATAGCTACAAATATTGATCAATTCATAATGCTCCCCATAAAGAAACTTACACACCGTACACATTTCCAAAATAGAGGTAAAAATTATGAGGCATAATGTCTGCTCCAAAAAGACTCATCAACATAAATGCACTCTCCCCACCGAATACAGTAGGCATCTCATTCAGGGTTTGAGGGGTATTTGCTTGACTTAGTAGTACTTAAAAAGCAAAATCACGAATTATGAAGTAAGCACCGCATACACATAGGAGTCTGGCATTGCAGTTCTCATGAGGAAAAGAACTTAAAGCAAAAGAGCGTTGTTCAAGAAGCAATTCGCTGGAACCAAAGACTCAGAAAATGAAACTGTTCAAGAAGCAATTCAAGAAATATAAAAAATGAATGCTCAAACTAAACTCAACCGATAAACGCCAAGATAGAAGAAAAAGTAAAAGAGTAACTACATAAAGCAAGCATCATGTAAATCAGTAGAATTACGTATGCACCACTTGCAAAAAATTTACGATCTACTAGTCTTGAACTCGTAATTTCTAATCTTGAACCAAAAACTACTAAACTTAAAATTTTTTCAACATACTATACACTGATCTTACTAAGATAATTAGAAGCAGCGAGTGATGTTCACCGCCAAAAGACATTCTAAATAGGAAAAATAGATCAACTTGGAAACAATGAATTGAACAATGAAGTAAAGGAGGTGGAAATGGAATGGGCTTATTAAAAAAATGTTAATATTAAATATTTATACATAATATATAGTCGGGTTGGACCAACCCGTACAGTACCGGGTTAGGGATTTTAGGACCGAGGACCGACCCGTTCGACTCAAAAACCCGACCAGGACCGGCCGGGTTGGGCCGGTCCATGGTCGGTCCAAAGTCGACCCTGGACCGCTGCTCACCCCTAAACTCAGATATACTGTAGGCTTGTCATATTATCATTCCAAGGAAAGGTACCAGATGTAACATATAGCAGACTTTAGTACCTTTTGCTCTTTGAATGTATACCATTTATCTGGTTAGAATTGCGCTCTGCAGAGGTGACAACTTGACATCCAGCCAAGGCTGAGTCATTGGGAATCAAGTGAACTGAGTTGCTCCATTTATCAGGGACATCTTCTTGACGCTTTTCTAAACAAGCATGACCATCTAAAGACCTTCCATCCCTGATAATTTCCATTACTTCTGACTGCTTCTCCAGGGAGGAACAGTTGTCTATCCTTCTTGAGTCATAATCTGCATCTGCCAGTACTAAATATGAGTTGAAAATACAAAGACATCATGATCTGGAGAAAACCATGTTTACATCATCAGACTCATTACATTTCTTGGTGGAGTGGCTGTTTTTCCCAAAGCAAGTGTTTTCCTCTTTTTGTTTTTCCACTGTGTTTGTCATGGATTCAGCACCATCTTTAATCTTTCGACTATAATCACTAGAATCATTGACTGCATCAACTTGCACTGGAACAACAGCCCCAGAATAGTTGTCTTCCTGCTGAAAGGACTTGTCTGGACCAGTCAACCCCTTATGGCAACCTGCAGGCCCGATGATAAGACTTAAGTACATCATTGAATAAGTTACATAGATGCACAAATAAAACAAACTGCTGCTGTTGCACATGCACTTATTTCTTTAAAGAATAAAAAATTCCAGTTATACAAGGTTGAGGAAAAAGAAATGTGAATTCAACCAAAGAAATGATAACATTAAGTTCGAACTAGAAAAGTCCTACACCCCAATTATTTTCTGCAATGTGACCCACCAGAAAAGGGAAAAATAAACTCGAAAAACTCGCCCATTATGACCATATATGTCCATTTGGAAGCTCAACATACAGAAAGCAACAAATATGAAACAATGCCATCTTTAGGGCATCTAACCCACAGACTAATGAACGAGGTACACATATTAATCCACGAATAATTCCTGCAACAACTACACTAAGAAATTATAAAATTTATTACTTTTAATATGAACCACAGAAAGTTGACCAATGCACATTATTTCATAAATATTTAGCACGTGACAGAAGGAAATGTGGTATAACAACAACAAGATCTTGTTCAACAGATTGTCCAAAAAATATTTTAATAAATTATTTGAGCATGCATAATGACCCCAGCCAAAGTACCTATATGAAACCTTCATAGAGATGGTATAACAGGGTCATTGTATTCTAATGGTTTCACCACATCCATAAATATAACCTTCATAAAACACGCAATGATCAATCAATCTGCCTTGTTCATTTATCAGGCATTCATAGAACTACTAATTCCAGCAGAATGGGAGAACTTTAGCAATGCAAAAGACTATTTACCTGATACTTTATCCTTCTTCCCTGATTTCCTAAATGATGCTCTAAAAGCACGGGTACTCAATTTCCCTCGCTTCATCTGAATAGAAGCTGGTTCTTCTCCATTACTTTTGCCAGATTCCTTGTCTTCCACCTCCAATTGCTTTACATTATTCTCTTTCTTTTCCATTTGATTTTGCCTATTGGATGACTCGGACCTTCTAGCAGACTTGTTCAATATTGGAGAATCTGAGGAATGCCGCAGCTTCTTGCATCTCTCGGACCTTCTCACTGGACTTGGAGTCCTTTGTCTCTTGACCTTCTCGGGATCCTTAGAAACTGAAGTAGGTGGTGTTTGCTTCTCAAGTCGCTCTGACTTTCGAGTAGTCGAAAAGCTTTGGCCCATTGTTTTCTTGGATGATGACTCCCTCGTTGACCTTCTCAGTCCATAAGAATCTGATGCAGAGTGTGATGTACTCGATCCTTTACCACCACTATGCACCTTGTTTGTACATTCATCCCTAATTTTGCAACCGGATCGAGTTTGATTTACCATAGTTGTATCTACAAATCACCAAATATCACCATGATTCATTTAACCTTTCACGAAAACTTCAGTTAAACACTTGTCATATATCATATGCGCCTCATGGATGCTTCAACATGTCCTTAGGACTACTCTCTGAAAATCTTTATATAATTCATATAGCTAATTACAGAGTTTCCAATCCCAAGATAATCGATAAATAGCGCCTCAAAGTTCAAATATTGAAGTACATTAGATGGACAACCCAGAATATACTCATAGACTCATATACTCATTTAAATAGCGCCTCAAGATACTCATAGACTCTGCTGCCTGAACATTTACAACATATATACCTGTTAAGTTGAACAACAAGCAGCCCTAAAGAGTTTTCTTCGTCAAATCCTCAAAAAGTTTTCTTAGGAAAGTCAAGAAGTAAATTTTCGTTTGAAATAAGACTGAACAATCGCACCCTTACTTTAAAAATAAGGAAACATCCCATCTCAAAACCAGCAAGGATGCAAGAGAGATATTTTATAATCAAGCGGCAACTAACTGCCCAACTTCCAAGAATTTCAGTGCTCAAATCTTTTTAGTTCTTTCAGTTTATCACACATGACTGACAAAAATTTGTCCAAAGTTGACTTTGCAAATGAGAAAAGGTCTCCAATGAGCTGTGTTTTACATCAAGCAATACCTGGAGTCAACTGGTAGAAGAACAAGCCATCACTGATACCCTGGCTTACCAATCAACCTTGAAGGTAAGCATCAGGAAGATACACAGTAAGATATGAAATGCTTGACCATTTACAAGCCTTTCTCCTGGATTCAACTGCAGAAGTTAAGTAATTAGGCTTCCTCTGTGGCTTCTTGCTTAGTTGTGTCTCACTGGGAAAAGAAAACTCGATTGTTCTAATGTTGAAAAGCAGGGTCTTAGATAATACAGGTGATCATTCCAAAGAACATTCTAATTTATTTTGGCATCAAAAAACAGTGGCCACTCTATTTAAAGCACAAGATTGAATAAGACTTTGGTTTCAAAGACAAGTACAGCTGCTCTTCCAACCAGTCACAGTTTCCAAGGTTGACTTGTATGTGCTTTGCTAAGGGATAGATTGGACTTTTGAAACTTAAACACATATGCAAAGCACGTGAGCCAAGGTAATTGGAAACACACACAATGCACTTACTCAACTCAAAGCAAAGAACTGGAGAAACGAAAACAGCTTCTAGGTCATTTAATCCCCCTACATACTTCTTCCCTCGGAGTTACATCGAAGAAACCTAATCCCAACATGGCGGTGGAAAGTATTGCAGTCGCAGGATTCAATAAGAGACAAGAGAATCTATAGACACAAAAAGAAAGATTTGATCAGCCCAAAGTATGTCCCCTAAAGTAACATGCAGATGCAAATCATGCAAGAATTTTCAGTCACGACCATCAGCTTACCGAGAAAAAAATCAAAACAAAACAAAACCCCTAAATCTCCACGTTAAGTCATTAACGTCGCTCAAAGCCCACGCCAAATTCCACAAAAACCCCAAACGCACAAGCCAAATTCATCTCCGCGACCGTGGCCCAGACCTAGTCGCAGCACCAAACGACTTCACCACCCCCGGCGGTCCCGCAGATCCGCGAGCGCGCATTGACAGAAAAACTCCAACCGCGCGGACCAATGCGGGAAGGTGTCCGAAGTCAGAGGTGAAATCCGAGCCCTCGACGCCGCACCCCGCAGGCCCCGACCGAGGAGCAAATCGCCGAGGGAAAGCAAAGAACAGCGCCACCGAGCCTAGAGAGAGAGAGAGAGGAGGAGGGAGGGAGGCATTACCTGCTTCGGAGAGAGGGAGAGTCGCACAGGAGGAGTGGGATTGGCTGCAGAACGAGGAAGATCGCGCGCCCCCGGAAAGAGCGAGCGAGACTGTCCGTCGATTTCGACTCCGTCC
Organism: Melaleuca quinquenervia; assembly: GCA_030064385.1. Lineage (NCBI taxonomy): Eukaryota > Viridiplantae > Streptophyta > Magnoliopsida > Myrtales > Myrtaceae > Melaleuca > Melaleuca quinquenervia. The sequence goes on along the minus strand of CM057719.1, from coordinate 25,264,642 downwards.
GGTGCGAAAGGCGGTGTCGATGTGTCGTGATATATAATGCATCTTTCGCCTTTTGCGGCAAACTATATTTCCTTTCGCTCTGGACATGCTTGGTAATGAATCTATTTCTCTATTTTTCTGTTCTTTTATTCTTGAAATAAGAAAATAAAATAAAATAAGTATTTGTTTATGTCAATTAAGGTGGGTTTGATAATATTTCTATTTTGTGGAACAATTTCTGTCCAAAAATATTTTTTTTCTATTTTCTATTTCTGGAATGAGTTTTTAAGCAGGAAAATATCTTTGATAACTACATAAGAATTTACATGGAGCGGTCACAAGGGTTCAAAAGTAAAGCTCACATTGATTACGTGTGTAAATTGATAAAAACATTATACGTGTTAAAGCAAGCACCAAGAGCACTAAAAGTGCTGAATTTGGTAGACTATGACCAATTGGATGGTTAGAGAACAAGGCTCCCCGTCATGTGGTTCCAATTCTGATTTTGATTGATAAGGTTGATATGCTAGTTTAAGCATCAATAGTCTATTCTTAAAAAAATAATATAAAAAGAACATCAATTATTTGGTACGACTCTAAAATTTCCATTCTCAATTTTTTTCATTTAATTATAAATGTTAACAGAGAATTACAAATTCATATTTAAATAAAAACTGGACTTTTCTAAGGACTTAATACTCAAAATATTTTAGATGACCTTAGAAAATCCAATGTCTTAGTTTATCAAAGATGGATGGCTAGGAATTGCAGCGGAAAGTTCCATTGCTTTATAACTCATGATACAATGATACGAACATTAAGGCTCCGTTCGTTTTATGAAAAATAAAACACTTCTAAAAATATTTTTTAGGAAGTCATTTTCATGGAAAATGATAATATTTTCCGGTGTTCATTTGAAACTTAAAAATCGGAAAAATTTCCGATGACCGGCAGCATTCCGACGGTCTGGCAATTGGATTGCTCACAAACTCATGACATGAGAGAAAGAGAAGAGTTGGAAAATATTTTCCTCTTTTCAAAAAATGAAAACATTTTCTTTATTTTTAGAATGAAACTTTTCATTGATTAGAAAAACATTTTCCATAGTAAAATATTTTCTGCCTCCCGCACACCACAATTTCCAGAAAAATATTTTCCGTGAAACGAACAAAGTCTTAGAGATGGTAACCATTTTATATTCTTCTGTTTCTCTGTGACAACCCACAAAGTTCATTTTTGCTTTATAAGTGAATGGAGGGAAAACGTAGAGAAAGGGTGGAGTAGGGGTGCAGACAGACTGACACGTGGCGTATATTAAACATTGGTTAGGATCTTCAATTACGATTATTTTTCATATCATTCCAAACACGAGTTTCTTAACAAACGTCTAATGGAATACTTGTAAAAATCTAAACCAAAAATACGCTTTTATTCACCAATTGAATTTCCATTCAATCGTCAGAATAAACTCTTAGCATGATCATCTACACGATGGTGAAGAACAAGAAAAAATAGCGATTGAAATCAAATTATCGAAGATGGAAGACGACTAATATGCTGTGCAAGACGAAGAAAACCCCGGAAGCTCAAAAAATTTAGTATTTTGCTGCAAAAACCGAGAAGGCTTCAAGTTCTTAATTATCATGAATATCCATACGATGATGAAAAGGAGGAAGAAATATGTATGTCACCATTGCAATCGAATCAAGGAAGATCGAAGGCTTACGTGCCGTGCGAGACGGAAAAAATCTTAGAAACTTCAGAAGGCTTTAGGTTTAGCCTTTAGAGTGAATAGAGAGAAAATGCAGAGAGGAGAGACGCGTAAGAATGCGGACAAACTGACATGTGGCATATATAAAACATTGGTTGGAGTTCTTCAATTATACTTATTTTCCATGTCGTTTTAAACTTTCTGATAAATTATCACTGCAAAATGAGGAGAATGAGCAACTTGTGTATTGTGTTCGTTCTTCTAGTGCAGTAGGTAGTACTATATATATGTGCTATGTTATGCACTAAACTTAACATTTCACAAGTTATGAACATAGTCTGCTATTATATGAAGCGTCTTGATAAATTTATTAGGAAACTATGAAGTGAATTCTCAAATATTTGAAGTACAACATATGTTGGTATAGTGTACATCAAAGGGATGACAATGGCAATAAGACTGTGGATTAGAATAATGCTGACGACTTGGATGAGTGCATGTCTTTAGTGGGGTGCCTATTTACATTGACAATTAGTGTAATGAGTTGAAAAATGTCAATACTTAGATGAATGCAAAATGCATGGAACTGACTTTTGTAGTGAATGAGGTGATATGGCTAGAAGGTTTACTCCTAGACATTGAATTGGAGCAAAAAACTAATGATATACATTGTGACAAACAAAGAGTAATACATCGGGCATATAATTTGGTTTATTACGAGCAAACAACACATATTGACATCGGATACATTTTTATTTGAGATATCTTAGCAAAGGGGGAGGTTGTGAAAAAAAATTCGTGATAATGCAGAACTTGATAGACATGCTGATAGAGTCTGTTCATTTGGCAGAGTTTTAGCTTTACTTGAGCTCACTTGGCATCTATAGAGAGTGAGTGCATGTTGTGATGTTTGGAGAGCAATATGGACGATGAGCATTATGAATTGACATCAAGTCAAGATGAGAGATCGTTAAATTATATCTCGACTTTGAACCCGAGTGCACATTTCTCTTTGCATCAAGACTAATTTGATTTAGTCGTTTTCTAGACCCATTTGCAAGGCTCACGATTGGTTTTCCCCAACTTGCAGATACCGATATTCAAACTGAATTACTTAAATCTCTAATATTATTTTCTGTTTAGTATTATGATGATTTCGCGCTGATTCAATTGCAAGATTTTGTTAATGAGAGAGAGAGAGAGAGAGAGAGAGAGAGATTTAGAAGAGGGACTTGAAGGTCATCCTCTTCTCCTTTCGCTCGTCTAAATTGCTTTCATACATGTCAGCTGTCCATCTATCTTATGTATCTAGGGTTTTGACGAACTTGCTTATATGGAAGACGAACTTTGATTGTTTAGGTTTTTATACGCCTTTCTGTTCTCTGCGATTTTATGCCATTTGTCCACTCCAAGCAGGAGGAGGACGTGCCGGTGGAAGCAGTTCCTGCCGAAGAAAATGGCGTGGCAGAGGTCACCCCACCGAGCACTTTCCCGCCCGCTGCATTCTTCGCCATTTTCCCTTTATCTATTTATTATTCATATGGCTTGCTTACAAGGAGATGATTCGGCACAACGTGACAATTGGTGGAGGTCACAAGATGACAAGCAGAAACGAATCTCAAGAGTGTCAAACAATTGAATCTCTTGGGCAAGCCCGCTTCGGCCGGCCATTGACGTTTTCCAAAGTTTCAAGTTCAACGCGGCACAGCATTACGTTTTCGTTTGGCCCTGAAGATGATGTCTGCTGCATTTTGGACCGTCGGTTTTGCTCGGGCGGCATGTATGTCGAGAGTATATTCATTGTCATTTGATCTGTCGATTGTCAATGATGACTGAATTTTTAGCTGGCTGCCTGAGAACTCCGACAAAGACATTCCACAGATAAAAAAGGACTACTTTTTGTTTAAGAGCTCTTGGGCTGAGATGAGTTGCGATGTGTGTCTGATCCTTTAAACCATGATTCTTCTATTGTTTCCCATCTGGGTGTTCTTTGTCTCGAGCCATGGTCAGCAATACTATGACCCCTCAAACTGCTCCTCGCAAGTAACTAATCCTGGTTCAAGATACAGCTGTGCTGGTCCCCAAAAAAGTTGTCGGGCGTTCTTGCTGTACCGGGCGAACCGGGACTACCCGATGATCTCGAACATTACCAAGCTGTTCGGGGCTGATCTCGATGCAGTACTTAGTTTGAACCAGATCACATTCCCCACTGAAAATCTCCAACAGGGTAGAGAAATTCTCATTCCGATCCAATGCTCTTGTGCCGGCCAGTTTTTCCAGAAAAATGTCACTTATCCCGTCAGCGAAAGCACAGAGTTCTCTGAGATTGCGTGTGGAGTCTTCGAAGGCCTCGTGAAATCAGTGACGCTGGTCGAAGATAACTACCCCTTTCCGGGGAATTTCACAAAAGCAGGGTCCGAGCTTGTCGTGCCCCTGAAATGCGCTTGTCCTGGTAATTTTTCCCTAAGCAATGGGACAGTGCAGTCCCTCGTGACATACCCCATTATGGAAGGAGACAATGTGTATAAAGTCGCGCAGAAATTTGGGATTCTCACTAGTGACATTTGGGCAGCTAACCATCTATACTACAGGTCAACAGTTTATACGAACACTACAATTCTGGTCCCTTTAACAAAAGAGCCGTCTCTCTCTTTTCCATTACCGTATCCGCCACCTCCCTCTCCAGGTTTTCTTCCCACGGTTCCCGTGGAGAGGGCAACAGATAGTAATAAATTCAGGAACTTGTATATTGCAGGATCCGTGGTGGGGCTGTCATTAGTACTTGTAGCGTTGACTGCTTGCGGTCTGTACTCGAAGGCCTTGAAGAGATGGAAAGGCAAAAAATTGCAGTCATTCAATACAAGAAGCTCGCAGTTCTCGTACTTGTCCACGCTGAGCTCTCCGAAGTCAGGCCACATGGATAGAAGCTCCAGGACATCATGTTTGTCTCCAGATCTTCTCGTAGGGATCAAATACTCATTAAACCAATATGGCCTTGAGGAGCTCAGGAAGGCGACCCGGAATTTTAGTGAAGACACCAGGATCGATAGATCAGTCCACAAGGGATTGATTGATGCTGTCGAAGTGATGATCAAAGGAAGCAACGTCAAAGAGACCCAACGGGTCATTGACGTGCACTCAAAGATCAATCACATCAATGTCTTGACTTTGCTCGGTGTTTGTTACGACGAAACAAGTGACGATCCTCAGTCATACCTCATCTTTGAGTACTTGAGCAATGGAAGCTTAAGGGACTGCTTGTCTCAGCCGGGAAATCCTCTCCATTGGCATCGCCGGACCCAAATCGCTTTTGACATCGCAACAGGGCTTCATTATCTACATCACTGCATATTTCCTTCTTATGTTCACATGAGAGTGAACAGTAGGAACATTTTTATTGCGTCCAATTGGAGAGCGAAGCTAGGGAACATTGCCCCAACAACTGCTATTGGCTCCTCAAATGACAACGACACTTCAATCAGTTTCAATGGATGGATCGCACCAGAGCACATGCTATATGGATCAGTCTCTGAGAAAGTGGACGTTTTCGCTTTCGGAGTGGTCTTGCTGGAGCTGATTTCAGGTCAAGAAGACATTGATGGTAAACAGTTCAAGGAGTCCATCTGGTTTTTGGCAGGGGAAGGGAACGGAGGTGGGTGTTTCGAGTTACTGAGGGGCTTCATGGATCCGTGCCTGAAGGAGGATTACCCGCTCGCCGAGGCCTTATGCTTAGCAGTTCTGGCCAAGGCTTGTGTCGAAGATGACCCCCTGCATAGGCCATCCATGGACGATGTGATGAAAGTACTTGCGAGGATGGTCTGATTGGAGACGCTATGCGCATTCTGATTATTAAATCCGAGTGTACCATATGTCACATTCACATGATAAATTCATCAGTAAATTCAACTGAAGTGCTATGTAAATTTTTCAAATAGGAAATAAAGTACAATATCAGAGACTTGACTAAGGTTCAGCACCAATTTTACGTTCAAGTTCTTTTCTTCCTGACACGCACTTTGTATTCTGATGTTTCGCGATTCAAATCACGTTTGATTCAAGTACTTGCACTGTTCTGTTTAACAATGGTTATGCACATGTAAAGAACCATTTGAAATTAGGTTGGGTAACACGTCATAGACCGGTTATTTGACTAGAACTGCCTTGTATAAGTTAAATCGTTTATGTTGTATTAGGATCAGAACTATTGATATTACCATGTAATCGCGAGAACACATGACAGACAATTCAGCATACATCTTCTTTAGTATGCTACCAAATGGTAATCCTAGATTAACACTTTCTCGCTCAATCATTGTAGAAGAAGCCTGCAGCTTCCTTTCTTATATCAAGAGCATGTAACTATCATGAGATCAGAAAAATAAAATGAGAAACCGATAGGCATACACGAGGGGAACAAAATCTGTGGTTGCTCTGATATATGATTAAATATCGATTAAGTGTCCTTCAACCAACTGCTACAACTATTGTCTACCCTCTCAGTTACATTATACTATCACTGAGAGCTCTGTGTCGTCCACTAATGAGGGCATTAATGGCAAAATCACGGATTCTCGCTTTCTAATTTGCCGTCGGTTGGACTAAATAGCTGCACTGGGCGCCTGTTTATGGGTTGCAATGGCCTGGCGTTGAATTCAGAGTCCTGCAAAAGCACTAAATAAATCTTTGCTTTCACAATAATATAACTTTTTGTAACCTACATTTAAAAAGCCAGTTGAAGACGAAACTCACATCGCGAACAGCTTCACGCAGTAACTTCACTTGCTCTCTTGCTACTGTTCTCACCTGGTGACACAGCAAAACAGAAGAAGATGTTATGCGCTAGGGTGATGTTGAAAGTCCAGAAACATTACATTAGCGGACGTCAGAAGAACCAGAACCATCTCGTAGATGGTGCTAAAGGTAATGTGCCAGGAGATATCGTGTTTGTAGTTTAACTTGAGCAGTCCCAGAAAAAGTTAGGAAGTTCACTATTTCTCCTGTATAAGCTGTTTGAATGAAACGAGAACAGAAATGCTTCCGATATGAAGCGAAAGATATTGAAACTGCAAACCTTTCGAATAACGGTCCAGAGAACATTTTGAGTGCAGGGAGGCACCGTGAGAGAGCCCACATATCTATAGTACTTTCTGCTTCCAATCTTTATGTGGTTTGCGTTAACAGTACCAATGGCTCTCTCGACTTCATAGGTACCAACGATCTCTTCTATATGATTCATCATCTACATATTAAAAGAAATATGACGAGAGTTTATTCTATGTTTTGAACGTGAAACTACCAAAAGAAAAGAACAAACCGGAGTCTACCGATGACAGGAAATTGTCGGGTTGGCCCAACTTGTACATGACTCCTACCACAGCAACTTCGCCTTTGGGGCTTTCGTGAACCATATGTAGCTCAAGATCAAACCTATTAGTTGAGTTATTAAGAGAAGAATGTGAACTTTCTTTAGTAATGCGGTCATGGTTCCAGGATCTTTGTAAAAGAATAGTGGCTAACAAGAGGAAGAAAGCAGAGAAGAGACCTTCTGCCATTGATGGCATGCTCGGAGGGCGAGTGCCAATGACATTGCTTCAGCAAATACTTGGTTCCATTCACATTGATGGATCCTGCAACTCCTTCCCACCGCAACTGCATAAAGTCACAAAACAAACCATGCTCATCGTAGTCCAATTCGATGAAAATGAACTGTCAAGTTCGAAGACTGTCATCATAACATTGACATTTACAGTTACAGATCAAAAAACACGTCAAAGACTTGTTCTTTGATCAAAGTCAAAACAGAAATCGAACATGGTGACAGTATGTCTAGTCCTACCATGATGTCATGTCCCCTGTTCTTAAGCGTGGCATTGGAGGCTTCATAGCTCCTCTTCAGTCTTCCCAGACGGGCCACCACTTGGACCCTATCGCTCGAGAGATCAATAGGCGACTGCATCAATCCGTTCCTGCACATCCCCCACTCCCTCCTGATCTCTCCCCACCGAGCTGGACCTTTCTCACTCCCCGCATCGTAGTTGAATTCGCTCTCGTCCTCTAGAACATCAAAAGGACCAAATGTAACTTAATCCACGTCACGCTCACAAGTCATATAAACTGAGAAAGTGTTGAAGCCTAAGTTAAGTTTCTGTCTGCTTTTGCAGCCCGATACGCACCAACTTCTTCTGATGACGAGAGACCAACATGAAGAGCGGGAACGAGGAAGATTGAGCAAAGCAAGATTTGGGTCACCAAAAGTTTCATCTCCTCTCTCCTTTTGTAATGCTGTGGTGTCCTATGTTGTGGGAGAGATGCTTGTTCATATAGGACTTAAAAGAGTGGGATGAAAAACCTCTTAACAGTGGATGGAGTGCTTGAACATATGACGTTGAGAGGACATGGCGGTCTGAATGCGTAGAAGTGTGCGGGAGACTGTTGAAATTGCCGGTCAAAATTTCTCCACCAATTAAGATTATTGAAAGGAAAGCAAAGAGCAAGAATTGGAGGTTGCTTCTTGTTCATTTTTCTATTGCCTCTTCTTGAAAGAACTGGGGATGAAGCTATCTGATCACTGATGTCTCTGGTGACGAATTCAGGAACGTTCTTATTCTAATTTATGGAACCTGTTCCTTTCCTGCCATCCTTTGACTCAATTATTTCCAAGGGATTCATGCCCGTGCTTGCATGGTCAAATTAATGCAAAATACGAATAACGATGAAACAATCTATGTAATATCAATTCTACATGAATCACAACATATTTGACTGCCTAGATTCAATTTCATATACATATTAAATTTATTGAATACTCTCTCGGATTGAAACGCAAAGTAATAGAGATTAGAAAGTCTATAGTTAAATCCAATTGGACAAACAAGATCGACTTGATTTCAATGGACAATTTCGTTCTTCTCGCTTCAAACATCCACTTCTTTCTTCTTACAAGCATCTAATACCCACAAACTTGTCTAGAATCCCAGTGTGGTGAGAATCAGGTCGTGTTTTCCAGCACACGAGATCATCGAACAAAAATCAGAATTCTAAGCCGTATTCCACCTACTTCTCAGAACTGTGTATTGACATGAAATCTAACGTATGATGCGGAAAAGGGCAGGGCGGGAATTGGGAGTAAAGACTAGAAATATTTCCCAGCTTTCGACAGCTCTGAACAAGAAAATAGACCAAAGATGAGACTCTTTGAACTCTGGGTCAAACCATGTGCCCATCAAGCAAACTGAAGTCAAAGAAAGGACATCGAGTAAGCTGATGTTCAGTCGGTAAAGAAAAGGAGATTTCTTTCAACGGCCCGCTGTATAAAACGCCAAGAAATACACAGACCTCCGTTTATTCAGCTTGACTTAAATAATTAAAAAATATTTTCTTAAAAATATTTATTTATATTGCATAAAATATGCAGTTAATGATTTCTTAATTGATAACTATTTATGTCTAAACATTTTCATGGACAAGTAATATATATTTCCATTTTCAATTAATTCATTTGTGTGAATGATAAAAATGATCAATTTTATGAAAATATATATTTAAAATCATTTATTTTCCTTAAAAAATGGATTTCAATCCAACAAAAATGTTGCAAATGTGAATCGTGTTTGTCTTGCCTTTCTCATAGAAAATTGAGTTAGAAACACTTGAGATCATACACAACTAGGGACATTGAGATCTCTGCTCATCCACAAGCAAGAGAGTTGCCTAAAGTTGAATCTATGAGAATTCGGTGCACAAATACAACGAAATAAAGAATACAAGCAATCAAAAGAAATCTATACACAAACTTTTATCATAATTCACCCTTAAATTAGGATTATATCCATTAGACGACTATAATTAGCACATTGCACATTTCTATTATATCCCTCAATTGTGGGAAAAATAGAATATAGCTGCCCTGAGCTTAACTCCAAACTACCTATAATGTACGGGATCAAATTATAATAGTCATATGATGTCGCGAGGGCGCTACCCCCTACAACCATTGCTAGGCAGTCCTTCTGGACCCCCCCACTCATTTATCGAGGAGCGAAACACTTCTGCCTTCCTATTGATGGGGAGTATGAACCACACCCTAACAAAATCCCGCAAAGAGAATCCACAGTTGATATTTCATATTTTCTTAAATCCACCCACAATTCGCGGGAGGCATGGATATTTCATAATTTCGGTAGCGGCATTGTGGATTCGAACATCGACACCCATATAGTTGATTAGTTCCGATAGTAGCGAGTCTAAAAGAAACCCCTCTAATTTAAATTGACGAGCCATGCTAGGGGATGGTGGGGGATCGATATATGGAAACTTAATTCGTCACTCTCTGCTACTGTTCTTTCACATATGTTGATTTGGCTTCTCTTTGCAAGTGATGAGGAAGATTAGGTTCAACACGGTTGACAAGCCTTTCATAACTCTTTCACACTTGAGCAGAAGCGATTGGATGGGGAATGAAATGCCGAAAGAGAGCATTTGTTTCGTTTCACTAAGCTTCTCTATATTACTGCATCATTGCGTAATGGCAAATGTTAATGGCCTAAGAAAAGAAACAATAATTTCATAGAAGACTGGCGAGCCCGACTGATTTCAAGCTTTCGGAAAATATGGATCAACATCCTTGTGCCTCAGTCATCTGCGAGTCGCCATCTTCACATTCACCTACCTGTGAATTTCAACGAGAATTTAATGCGAAAAGTAGTTCGATTTGACTCGATCAACAAAGATTCACGTTTCTTGATTGAGCCTGTGGCGTCATGTATTGATGCCCTCAAGGAAGCGAGAAAAGAAGGCGTTTTCTGCGCTGAACGGCTCGACGCCCCATTCCATTGGTTTGAACTTACTACTTCAGATGTACGTGTGAACTTCTCCTTCATGATGGAATTTCCATTTTGTTGAAAAGGGTCATTTGGTCTGAGAAAGGAAGCTCTGATGAGGTCATCATCGTCATAATCATGCTTTTGATTATAGCTTGAACATCCCTTATATAGTATTCATTGTCCACCCACCCACCCACGATGGACTTCACTTATTTCCTCCTCTCAAACTAATTCGCCGAACAAGACTAGTTTCTTCAATAGTCATGATGAACGGCAATGACCCATAAAGAAGAAGTGAGAGGTTTTAGCATTTAAACGTATACATCGATTTGAATGCAAACGATAACGATACGAGCAATTGGATTGATTAATCGAAGACCAACTTCTTTAGACTTGGACAAGAATTTAAATGTGACAGAAGTCTTCGTGCTGGAAAATTTAGCCTGCCACCTCACAAATGCGTTATCTTCTGGGGAGTAAACTCAATTTGATCCCGTCTATCCTTTGTGGGAAGAGAAGACCATGTGCCTAGCACTCGGTTGAATTGTCTGTGGGAAGAGAAGGCCACCTGGGGATGGTTGACGTGTTTCCGACTGAATTACACCTAAGTTTGTGCGGCTAGGAAGACCAAGGCTTCGTATTCAATTTCGTGACTAATTTCGACGAACAAAAAATAAAAGGACCAAAAAGAAGAAAAGAATGTTCGCCATATACTACTTTCAGCTTTACTATGTTTCGTCCGTGGCATTACCATGAGGTGGCGGTGTTGGCGGCCGCCACCACGTCAAATCTGGAAATTTCTACTGCCTGGTGACATGTAAATACAATTTTCATGAGACTTTTGTTTCATGTAAGTACAATTTCTATATCATTCCGACGATAATTGGCCACGTGACTATATTGGAATTTTGCCTAAAGATTTAAAATTACAGCAGCAAAAAATAGAAAAAAAACCTTACGACTAAATTAGCATTCGTACAATAGATTGATGATTAATCAAGTAACTATCCCGTCAACGGTAGATGGCCGTGGGAAAAAGAATTTCTCTTTGATTGGTATCTAGTTCTCGAAATATGTATCGGTGTAAGTGGGTTATGAATCAACCTCTCGCTCCTTATCTACAAACATAGGGAGACATTAGGGCTTGCCATTGACCTCCCTAGCTAGTGGTTAATATATATATTCGAAGAGAAAATAAAATACTTTTATCACATAACGTTTCGGTTGGTCTCTTGTTTAAAAAGTTTATTAAGCCATAATGTTTTTATCGTCATCTAGGGGGATATAGCCAACTTTTAGTGAACCTTTAATTATCTATTGTACACGGTATGAACCCACCTAGCTTACCCGACATAGGCAAATACGAAATTTTGGGTGTCGCATTTGTTCATAAGATGCTGCCGGTGTTTGCTCCCATTTAGATCTTCAAAATAAAGAAACAGACGAGAAAGGGTTCGAAACAAGACCGTACTCAGAAAAAAAGATTATATTATGAAAGTAAGCCTTTTCATAATTGGCCATGTGCCTATTGCAAAACTATTTTAATGATCTTGATCGTGAAGTCATTTTTTTCCGCGAAATTAATGCTACATGGTACTAAACTCTTACTAATAATTGCTTGCGGAATGACATGGTAGCTAACGCGACATGCGCCGTGTCATTAATTAAAACATGTGTATGTAGAATCATCGGATTGAAATAAAGATTGGAGACAAGCAAAGAAACTATACGGATTGGGCAAGATCGATTGGAAGGATAGTTGTTTTCCTATTTTAGTGTTCTTTTATGCCCAACGTGGCAACAGGGGTCCTCTCAAACTGGACACAAGATGCCAATGTCGTTTACCTTTACAGCAGACTCAGTTGGCCTAATTCTGAAGGTCCTTTTTCCCAGGTTCTGGGAGCAAAAGTTGGCGTATTATCATGTGTCGTTTCTCTGTATGCGACATGCTTCGTGCAATACAACCCCTTTCGACTGACCATCGCTTGCTGCTCTCGCGCGTACGCTTCTTCTTTGAGTTGGATTATGGAGAGATGCACTAGTTCTGCCTGAAATTAGACGGAGCCAATCTGCCTTGAAAGAAAATTAACCACGGAACTGGAGAAATGGAGGGGTCTCCTTCTAGTTTTGCCTGAAACTGAACTCACTCACTCTTTGCTCTCTGCACTCTAATTAGTTCAAGGGTTATTATTCAACAAGCTGTCCACGAACACGTGCCTCTACGAGCTCCCGAGCTTCACGATGTCTATCAGCTCGCGGGCCAGCACCACTGCCCTCTTCGATCTTCTCCAATGTGCAGCCAGCGGCGAGGACCCCCGACTCTTGAATCTGGGCGAGCTTCACCTCCTCGCTACAAATTTGAGCAAGGGTTGTGGCCTTTAGTAGAGCGGGATACCAAGGGCAACGTTAAATGAATGGATCGGATCGGGTTTGAATCAGATTAAAAAATGGTCTGACCCATATATTAACATCATTTAATCCGTTTTGGCTCATTTTTATTAATACAATTTTAGAGACTCATATTCAACCCGACCCGACCCATACACATATTATTAAAACACTTTCATATTTAATTAAGTTTAGGAAAATTCGTTTCATGAATTGTTTTTAAATGTGTTGTTAAAATAATTTTAGGCAATGCAATTTAGTTGATGATTAATCTATTTTTTTTATTTTTTTGCTTTTCCTCTTTTAGTTATTGACGAGACTTCAGCTAGCTAGATTTCGACAAGCTCCACCTTGCCGACCTCAGGCGAAGCTCAAGACCCGTCAAGGCAAGGTAGAGCTTGTCAAAATCCGGCAAGTCTAGAGTCGCAACCTCGCCTGACTTGCTCGCCCACACTAGCTCTCATGCTGCTCTTTCGGTAGCGGAGGTGGCAGTGAGGGCAACATTGACTTCACCTGAGTGGTCCCTAGCCGATGCGGGGTGGCGGTGACGCCATCTCCGCCTCAACTGCAGCTACGTACGTATCCCTTCCTTCTCCTTCGTTTTGATTTTGACTTTTTCATTTCAGATTTTTTTTTGACAAAACAACCTCTTATTTTCTGTATAGGATACCGCGTTATTTGATGGGCACGTACAGTATCTTCTTTTACAATTCAGCAGAGATTTATGGCACGCAACCAAGTGTTAACACTAGATTTACGCTTTCTCCGTCTATCACTGAAGTAGCAGCCTGCAAGTTTTCCTGTCTCAAAGCGCATATAACTGGCATGAAATCAAAGAAACAAATCCGGATCATTGTAACTGCGGGTAATAATAAACTAAGAAAGCGATGAGCATACAAGAGGGAAAACCAAATCTCCGGTACATACGATACCAACTTCTGCAACTTTATTCTACGCTGTCTTTTACATTACACTATCACAGATAGCTCTGTGTCGTCCTATAGTGAGGGCATTAACAGCGAAATCATGGATCCTCGCTCTCTGATTCGCTGTCTTTTGGACTAGATAGCTGCACTGCGCGTCTGTTTATGGGTTGCAATGGCCTGGCGTTGAATTCCGAGTCCTGCAAAAGCAATAAACAAATCCTTGCTTTCACAATAATCCAACTATGCCGCTAACATTTCTAAAGTCAGTTAAAGACCGAAACTCACATCGCGAACAGCTTCACGCAGTAACTTCACTTGTTCTCTTGTAACAGTTCTCACCTGATGACACAGCAAAACAGAAGACGCCGATATGAAGTTGGCTTAAACGAGAAGTCCGGAAACATCACCCTAGGGTTCGGTAAAAGTACCAGAACCATATTGGAGACGTTCCAATCCAAGAACCAAAATTTGAAGCGAAAGAAAATGAAACTGCAAACCTTTTGAACAATGGTCCAGATAACATTTTGAGTGCAGGGAGGCACCGTAAGAGAGCCCATATATCTGTAGTACTTTCTGCTTCCGAACTTTATGTCGTTTGGATTCACAACACCGATGGCTCTCTCGACTTCATGGGTACCAGCGATCCCTTCTATATGATTCATTATCTACATATTAAACGATTACGGTAAGAGTTTACTTTATCTCTTGAACGTGAAACTAATTACTGAATTCGACAACAACGTAAATCCGGAGTCTACCGATGACAGGAAAGTATCGGGTTGGCCCAACTTGTACATGACTCCTATCACAGCAACTTCTCCTTCAGGGCTTTCGTGAACCATATGTAGCTCAAGATCAAACCTGTTAGTTGAGTTATTAAAAAAAGTATTTGAATTTTTCTTAGTAATGTGGTCATGGGTCCGGGATCTTTGTAAAAGAAGAGTGGCCGATTAGGGGAAGGATGGAGAGAAGAGACCTTCCGCCATTAACGGCATGCTCGGAGGGCGAGTGCCAATGGCATTGCTTCAGCAAATACTCGGTTCCATTCACATAAATGGACCCTGCACCTCCTTCCCACCTCAACTGCATAAACTCACAGAACAAACGAGGCTCATCATGGTCATATCTGATGAAACTGTCAAAGTGTCACCTCTTCATAACTTGTCTTTTGAAGAAAGTTATCAAGACAAGAACATTTATAGTTGCATATAAAAAAAGGCAATGAAACTTTCGTGTTGTTTGATCAAAGTCATAACAGAAATCGAACATAGTGACAGGAGTCTAGTCATACCATGATGTCATGTCCCCGGTTCCTAAGTGTGCCATTGGAAGCTGCATAGCTCCTGTTCAGTCTCCCCAAATGGGCCACCACTTGAACTCTCTCGCTCAATAGATCGATCGGCGACTGCATCGATCCGTTCTTGCACATCCCCCATTCTCTCCTGATCTCTCCCCACCGAGCCGGACCTATCTCACTCCCCACATCGTAGCTGAATTCACTCTCGTCCTCTGCAGCATCAAAGAGACCAAATGTAACTAAAACCCACCAACTGAGAAAGAGCTGAAGCCTATGTAAGTTTCTGCCGCTTTTGCAGGGCGATACCCACCAACTTCTTCGGATGTTGTGAGACCCACATGAAGAGCAAGAACGAGGAAGAAAGTGCAAAGCAAGATCTGGTCCAGTTTCATCTTTTCCTTTTCTTTAATGATGTTGCGTGTCCATTGTTGTGGGCGAGATGCCTATTTATATAGGACTTAAAGGAGTGAAATGAAAAACTTGTTACAGTGGATGGAGTGCTTGAACATATGACGTTGA
Source organism: Melaleuca quinquenervia (assembly GCA_030064385.1). Classification (NCBI taxonomy): domain Eukaryota; kingdom Viridiplantae; phylum Streptophyta; class Magnoliopsida; order Myrtales; family Myrtaceae; genus Melaleuca; species Melaleuca quinquenervia. Next base: position 25,249,000 of record CM057719.1, on the reverse strand, counting down.
AAGAGGACTTGTAAGTTTGAATGCATCGACCAGGGTGTGATACGGATGGAATTGCCGGTCAACATTTCGTCACCATGAAGACTATCAAAAGAAAAAAGAAAACAAAGATAATATTTCTGGCATTGCTTCGTGTTCTTTTTCTATATTGCTTTCTCCGGAACGTTCTGGGGATGAGTCCATCTGATCGCTAACGTCTCTCGTGACGAATTCAGGAGTGACTGAAGACGAATCTTCTAATTCTAATTCAATGGAACGTGCCAATATGTATTGGAGTTGGCAACGGAGACCTTTGTTTCTCATACCAGGTAATACTCACGAGTTTAGAGAAATCAAAGTATGAACCAACGACTAGTAAATCTTACGCACGGAATTTTGGGTTTATATTTATGTTTCCTATTTTAGTATGTGATGAAAAAGAAATTTTTCGGCTTATGTTTTTGAGCCCAGTCATTATTGCTATATATTCTGCTTTACGAGAAATTATATCTTATGTGATCTTCTTGATTCGATTCACGATACACCCATTTCCCTGCAATAAGGGCATTCGTGCATGTGCTTGCATGATCATCTTATTGTTGGATGAGAAGATGGAGGCAATTGAGCGTGTCCTCTAACATGCCAACTACGAATTAAGCTAAAACAATCTGTGTACCGTCAAATTGAAGATAGAAAATATGAATGCCTGAAGAGCGAACCGTTAGGCATATCTTTGTCTTCGTGTATAGCAAACACATACTCAACGAAACCTCTAGACTATTGAAATTAGGGGATCCCATTCCATGTTGATTCCACGTAGATCTCGTTACATCTGACATTCTAGATTCGGTTTTGCAGATGTATTGAGTTCACTGCATATTCTCTTGGGTTGGGTGAATATGGAGAAATTCAATCTAATAGAGTTATGACATAGAGATTTAAATTATCCAATTGAAACTAAAAAACCCAAAATTAAGTCCATTGACAGAATCGAAATGATTACAGTAAAAGAATTTATTCTTATCACCTCAAACATCTTTCTTCTAAGGGTAACACAAGCATCTAACACCCACGACTCATTTAAAATTCTAGTGTAGTGAAAATTGAGTCGAATTCATGGCAAACGATTTCAAAAAAGACGAGTCAGATTCATATACCGTATTTCACTTCCTTTAGTACAAGCTGGCATTATTAATGAAATCTAGCTTATGACATTGGAGGAAAATTGTCCAAAAAATCTTAAACTTGTTGCACAACAGTTGATTTAGTTCTAAATTTTTTAATTTGACCAGTTTAATTTTAAACCTTTTGAAGAGTTACCATATTAGTCTTTTTAGGCAGTTTTAGAAATCGCCAACTGACAATTTTTTCAATTCTTTTTTAAATTTTTTGAACTTCTTCTTTTCTTTCATTTTTTTTTCTCTTTTCCTTTTTCCCCTATTTCTCTCCGTGGGTTTTCAAGACCTCGGCAACGGCAGGTAGAGGAAAATAGGGGAAAAAATATAAAAAAAAAAAAAGGAAAGAAAATGGAAGGAAAAAAATCATAAGTATTTTAAAATGTTGTAAAAATTGTCAACGTCGGCGTTGATCATGTCACATAAGACAACTAACATCTATATTAACAATTTCTAACTGAAATTGAACAAACTACATTAACAAATTGTTCAATGATTTACGATTAAAATTATCAAATTAAAAAATATAAAACTGAATTGATTGCTCATGGTTTTTTGAACATTCATCTCCATGGTATGAGGCAGGACGGGTCATTTGGGAACTAGGGGGTAAAAACCATAGAAAATTCCCAGTTGAACATTCAGCTCCATGGTATGGGGCAGGACGGGTCTTTTGGGAACTAAGGGGTAAAAACCATAGAAAATTCTCAGTTTTCTCACCCCAAAAGCAACGGGAATGAATACGTAAGCAGGCCAAAGACGAGACTTGTTGAACTCTGGGTCAAAGGACGCGTGTATCCATACAACAGGCAACCAAATTCAGAGAAAGCAACTTCGAGTTAGTCGACATTCAGTCAGAAAAAGAAAAAGGAGATTTCTTCAACAGCCCCTAAATTAAGGGTGAGCATGATTCGGGTTAGGCCGGTCCTATGCTCAACCGGAGGACCAATCCGTATAGTGTCGGTTCCCAATTTTTAGGACTGTGGACCAATCCGTCAAGCTTGTGATCAAGGACCAAACTGACCCTATTGGTACAGTCTAGTCCCAAGGTCAACTCGGGACCCTGGAACCGCTAAATTATTTGTATAATAAATTTTATGAAACAACATACGCAAAAAAAGCGGCTGTAGAACAGCATGTGCAAACAAGAAGAGCGAAACATTGCATTTTTTGAAGAGGAATAAGAAATTTGGCAATATGAGGAATAAAGTTTCTGAGATAATTAATTATCTCAAGGAAAGTCTGGACTTCGTTGACAGATAATTTCTCATTTGGAACTGCATTTTAGGAGACTAACAATCTTACCGAAAGCTCAAATATATTTTGTGGGTCTCTTAGGTGGGGGTGGTGATGGCGGTGGAGATGATGGAGGAGTTGATGATGGCGAATTCGATTGAGCATTTCCATGATTGACAATTTGTTCATGTAATATCATTATGCTTACTACTATGACAATCCATGGAACAACAGGTGAGCAAACGAGCGAGGCAACGAGCAAGCAACGTGCGAGCAGGCGAGCAAGTAGTAGCGAGGTTGATGATAAGGTAGTCCTCGAGAAATTAGGGTTTATGAAATTATGAGCGGTTGAGTCTGAGTGTTCAATCTTGACAAAGAAGAAGTGAAATACAATAGAACACTTGGATTGGAAGAACTGAAAAATACGTAACATACGTTGGGCTTGAGGATTAGCCTTTTTTCTTGGTTTGAGCTCAGGAAGAACTGAAGTGAATGAAGAAGGTTAAACCGCTATCCGTTGAAACTTACAAATGGCAATTTTTTTATTTATATATTGTATTGTCGAATCAGACTAACCCAACATCTTAGGGCCGAGGACTATCCCACACAGTACCAGATTAGAAATTTTAGGATCAAGGACTGACTCGTTTTTCTTAAAAACCCAACCAGGACCGGCCGAGTTGAGCCGATCTAGGGTCGACCCTGGATCGTTACTCACCCCTACCCCATATAAAATACCTGGAGATATTCATACTTCCTGGTCCCATTCAATTGTTAGTAAGCCATGCTTTAAGAATCCTTGTACAAATAATCTATGGCCTTAAGAAAGCCGAAGTCAAATTGGATAAGAAATGACACATGAAATCTAACAAATAAGGCTACATGTGCGAATTAAATTAGAGCGGAACTGAATCCAATACCATATTAGAAATTTCAATCCCCAAACTTAAACTGTTAGGCAAAGGCAAACTATATGTATGTCAAAACCATATAAATTCATATGAAAAGCGAAGTTGAATATATGAACACACGTTTAAGTTCTTTACAAGTATGTACAATTACAACTCTTATCACTTCCAATCTTTCTAAAGGCGTGTTTGGTAATGCTTCCTTGATCACAGCAACAATAATGTCACTGATATGAGCATATCGGCAATTACTAGTTCCTATTATTCTAATACACGTTAATTCTCGGATTCCTTATTTAAATATTAAATCACAACTTCATCTGATAGCTTTTTGAACGATCAGTAATGATTTCACAAAATCCTGCATCATATCAAAATAGAATATCCTTGATTCAGTTCTCTTTGAACTCCTTCTTTGCCTTTCCTGGTATGTTTCACGCTTAATCTTAGACCAAAGTCCAGCTCATGCATGGGGGCATTAGAGCTTTTAGAGAAATTTTATTGGAGTTGATAAGTCAAATACTGGAGAATATTGTCCAACAAATTATAAACCTATAGTCCTAAGCTTTTAAATTTTGCAATTCAGTCATCCTGAAAAATTTGTCTCAGACATGTAAGCATTTTCCGGACATCCACATGAGCAATTTCCGCTACAAATCTGTTAGAAAGACTAAATTTCCAAGACTTTAAAAGTTTGAGGACTAAATTAACAAAACTTAAAGTCTCAGGAATGAATTGGCAAACGGACCCCGAAAGCTTGATGCAAATAAACGAAATGCAATAGGTTTAGGACTGTTTTCATACCATTTTTCCATCATACTAGCACTCGAGGTTCGAATAAGTGATGCTAACATTGAGAAGATACTTTGTTTTGCCCCTTGCAAATCATAAACGTATTTAGCTAAATACGAAATTTGTCAGCTGTAAAATCCTTTTAACGATCGTGGATGGATAGAGATCTCAATGTCCCATGTTGCGTAAGATCTTCATGTCCTTCTAACTCAAATTTCATGCTTGAGATGTCGACACCGAAATACGAAACTTATTCGAGAACCTAACAAACATGTGACGCATCCCTTCAATTATTGCATCCAAATCTCACATAATTTGATTTCTCTTTCTCATTGCAGACGATGAAGGATATAAGAGTCAACGTGTTTGAAGAGCCTTCGAGAACTCTTCAACACCTTAGCAGAAGTGGTTGGGCAGGCCCTACATAAACTAATTGTATTCTCTTTTTGGGGAATGCAATGCCAAAAGAGAGCATTTGTTTTGCTTCGTTGAAGTCCTGTATTACTGCATCGTTGCGTAATGGCAGATGTCAAAGGCCTAAGGAAGAAAAACTACTTTGGACACGACTCGCGAACCCGAGCTACTTTCAAACTTTAGGAAGAACCCCAATTAAGAACGAAAGATATGGATCAACAGTGCTCGTGCGACGGTCATCAAGTGAGTCACCTTCTTCACTTCAAGGCCCATTTTCACATATTTCACCTGTTGACATCAATGAGAATTTAGTGCACGCGGCTATTCAATTTGACTCGATCGATCAAAATCGTACTTTTTAGGTTAAGTGTGCGGTGCCGTGAATCGACCTCCTCGTGGAAGCATGGGGGGGGGGGGGGGGGGGAAGGCATTGCGTGTGTTGCACATTTTATGTACCATCTAATTGTTTCGAATTCACCACTTCAGACCTGGTACGAATTTTCGTACCCGAAGATGTTTGGTTTTGTAGAAAAAAGGGTAATTTCGTTCGAGAAAGCAAGCTCTGATGACTGATGAGGTCATTATCACCATACACATGCTTAGAGATCTGCCCAACCACACTGTTTCCATTCTCCACCCACCCAAAATGGACTTCCACACATTTCTTCCATTCAAATAAGTCAAACGAGATTAATTTATTTGATATTAGTGAAACTCGTGTATCGTGCCATACACGGGAAGATATCGTTTTTGGTATGTCTCGTTGTGTCCTATTGAAATAGTACCACTATATATTTTACTATTTGATTTCAAATTTTATTATTTTGTCTAATAGTTATTAGGCGCTCTTGCAACCTTTAAAAGGTTATGTCTGTACAAACATGACTTCTTAACTATATTGAAAGATAATATTTGTTCAACGATCTTCCTCTTCAGTTTTTGGTCTTCTTTCCATGAAGAGAGAGAGAGAGACACAACCATTGTTTTCGATTGATTTCCCTATGAGAGTCCTTGAAAAATTGTTAGAATTGCTATCTAATATGTATGTAGGAGGATTTATGGGATAAATAATTCTTTAAAGAAAATGTTATTACGCCTCATAATCTAGTTCCATTGTTCTTCCCAATCGATCTGATTATTTCCCCTATAGATATCACATCAAAACATCACGTCACAATGCAATGACATCCAGAGAAGAAGCAAGAGGTTTTTAAATTCAAATGTAAAAAGTCGATCAAACACTATGAGCAATTCGACCGATCGACTGAAAACCTACTTTAAACTTGGAAAAGGAAATTGTTCCATAGAAGTTGAACTAATGAATCCAGCCGTAATTGGCCAGAAATTCAGCCCGGAGCTTCGATAAGTTCTGGCAGCGTGAAAGAAGTCTTCACGCTGGAAAATTTAGCCAACCACTTCATAAATGCGTAATCTCCTGGGGATCAACTTATAGCAGAAGGGATGAATTGTCATGTGGGAAAGAGGAGCACGTGGAGATGGTTACGTGCTTTCTGTCCGAATTACCTGTGTAGCTCAAAAGTCCGAAGGCATCGGGCTGGATTTCATGACTAGATTCGATGCGCCGAAGAAGAAAATTCGTTGCGTCTTACTTTCAGCATCACCATTGTGCCATGTTTCTGCCTCCACTTCCAATCTGGGAAACCTTCTAGCGCAGAGTTGCATGTAAATATAATCATATGTAATAGAACATTCATGACGTGAAACTTTCTTTGCGCGCGCACTCTGTAGATCATGACATGTGTGCTTTCTTGCCCATTACCTACTATCTATTAAAGGAAACTGCAGGAGCAATCGGTGATGGATTATAACTGTAATGTCTCATTTGATATCCTTGCCACACTTGTTCAGTGGCTTTCTACAAAAGGAAGAGATTATTTTGAGTTGTCATATGCAATTCATAATTAATTTTCGATCTCCCCACATAAATGTATCTCAAACCAAGTCTCTCACTCTCATCTTTAACGAGGGCGTGTCCCTTCTCTTGATGCCTACGTTTTGCATGCGCCATGCGTACATACATATGCTATCACTTTTTAAATAGCAAGATAAAAAGCGTATTGTAACGTAGTAAAAAAAAAAATACTCGGGCAAATACAATCCTTGTTAGATATCATTTATGGGTGTGAGACAATGTTCGACTCCATATGTTGCCAAGTGCAAACAACTCTATATTCGGTCACTCATTCAGGTTTCTTTTGAGTCACATGAGATTAGTGGGGCATTTTATGGGTGCGTAGTATACTTATTCACGAAGGACTTAATTGTCATAAAAAGCATTTTAATGAAAATGCGCCATGAAGATGGACCAATTGGTCGGTTCAGCTCATCCCCTCTCTTTCGAAGCCAAACTCGGATGCAAGTTGTACGTCTGGACCGAGTCCATAAACTACTACTTTGGGCTCATCATTGATGTTTTTCAGAGAGCTAATTTTTCGTTTCAAGGAGAAGGGAGAACAATAATTCACGCTTTCATATGAATATCGACTTCTACGATTTAAGGTATTATGAAAATCCCTTGGTTAAATCGCATGGGGAATGTTTCTGAATTAAATATTGATAGAATAGATACCATGAATCCAAGACGTGAAGCCATAGATCCCCTTTGGAATATTTACGTGCGTATGTGCCGATGTATGCCCGCATGTATTGTTAGAGAACGGGGGCACAAAGGACAAAGAGCCATATATTGCCATCTCGTGATACAGCAGAAGAGTTACTACAAGAAAGATCACATGATTCAGTACACAATAGATCTCATAAACAAGAAGAGGGATTTTGAAGCCAATTACTAGGAAAGATTTTCATCCTCTAGGTCTTTACAACCCAATTGATTATTTGATTTTGGCCTCTGATGCAGTGGACTATTCTCAGATTTGGTTTTGAGAGATCCGATTGAATACTTGATGATATTTCAAGAATCTCCAATTCGTTGATCTCATATATATAACTCAAGAAATTATATTATCTTTTATAGGACAAGCATGGTAATACGATTACGTCACATTACAATTATTATTATCTTAAACTACTCACATGGATTATCATTATTTTAACCAACACATATGGTCTTCTTTCACAAGCATTTTCCAAAGTTTCCTTCATAGTTTTTTTGCACCAACCTCTTATTTTGCATATTTGTACTACATATGCGAATGGCTTGAAACATGCTATGATCCACCGGTCAACAACCATCGATCCCGAGGGCCTACGCATCCTCATTTCAATTGTCTCCGGGGAAGGAAAACACAAGATTTTCTATGCCATGGACCACGTCACGTCCTCTTCGCCCACTTCTATGTCTAGTCCCAAAGCATGCCACACCGCATTTGAACCATCCACGATGTCATTCCTGCAAGGCGGGTCATCATCATGCTCCGCATCGCACCCATTTATGGAGTCGCACTCGTCAACCACTTTGGCCATCACGATCCTCCCGGTCTTTGTAGATGTTATCTTGATCCTATGCCCGCATCGAGATCCGCCGGCATACCACCCGGTCGATAGTGCAACAATGAGCTCTGAGTTCTTGTGGAATTTCCCATCGCACTCCGACGCCTCACTGCCACCGCCTTCACTGAAATCGTTGTTCGTCAAGGTCGCTCGAGTGGAAGAGGTTACAGGGGGTGAGCAATGATATTGAGGGTAGGACTTGCCGTGGCACTGCATAGTCCCTGATGGTCGGCATCCTCCACCGGATGGTGATGGAGTATGGGAACAGATGTGTGTGCCTATGTCGGGATCGTCACGGCACCTTCCGTTGATGCATATCAGTTGGCCGGTGCAATCATCTAGGGTTTGACAATGGCCGTTGCAAGAGGAGATGGCATACGAGGGAGATGAAAAGAGGGAGATGCTAATAACAATTGGGAGCGCTACGGAGAGTGCCACAAAGTACTTCATCGTTCAACTTTCGAAATTGAGCGTTCGGGCTGACTTGGTGAGGAGAGAAGAAGCCTTGGAGGAGCTTATATAGAGTCTCTCACGCTCCATATTTGCAAATCGAATAGGTTTCTCAGTTTGTCTTTTGTTTAGTAATAAATGAATAAGTAAACACATTGTACGATTCATTTGTTTCAAGTGTGTGTCAACTTGTAGTCTTCACTTGTGGAGACCGAACGAAAATTCCGTGACTATATATGGTCGAGTATATATACAGTGATTCGACCCATGTGCAGCCATTGTTGAGGGTGCATATTCTTGAAAAAATACATCACTATGCTTAAATATCATCGAAGAATCTAGGAAAGTCCAGATACGTCCGTCACAGTCGATGAACGTCATGGAACTTTCGATGGGATTCATCAAAGCAAGAGGGCCCCCCATCAAAACTCTCGAGGAACCTTGGTTCAATTGGGCGTGTCTCTTAAGCAAACGACAAATGCGAATAAAAAGGAATCTATTGAATCATGTATTCTTATAGGCAGAGTAGTTTATAACGCCGGGGTTTGTATCCCTTTTGAAATAATCGCTAAGCCTTAACGTATGATCATAATCTAGCAGGGAAGTCACTTTAGGGTTGAAGTTACGTTTTTTGGTTCTGAAAGATATGAATCGATACATGTACTGTATTAAACCGCAATGAAACACCACGGAGCTTGCACGAAATAGGCAAAGATTAATTAGCATATGTGCTTATTATGAAACTATCTTAAATGACCCTAATCACAAGGTGTTTCGCAAAACTTATCACTCCTATCAAAAAGAAAATAATAGTTTTGTGTTTACTAAGTTCTTACCAAAAGCAATTCCTTAGTGAATGGCATGACAAGTATGGGGTATCCATCGTGTCACGGAATCGTCAATTAATTAAATTAAGGATTGTAGAAAAAGAAAAGAAAATACAGATGGGACGACACAAAATAAAAAGAAAAAAACTGCGTTTCCTATTTCACTGTTGCTTTCGCTCAAAGTAGCAGTAGATGTCGCCTCAAACTTCATGCCAAATGCTTTCGCTAGGCGGATTTGGATCACCTCATAATATTAGGTGACTTGACAAGATTGGATGGCTGAGATTTTTTCGAAAAGAAAGTTTTTTTATTTTTTTTTCACAGCCGTCCGATCTGAATCGTAGGCTGTAGGCTACGTCATGTCAACCCTTGCCATTATTCGTACAACGGTAGGGATCCATTTTACTCGGTGTAAACCGGTCCTATTCAGTTGGCCTAAATCTAGATGTCCTCTCCTTCGTCTTTATGGGCAAAAAGTTAGGCGTATTTTCATGTGTTCAATCTCTTCATGGAACGTGTTTGGTGCACTCCAATCCTTTAGCGTTCTCGCACAGACGCTTCTTCTTTGAATTACGTCGCGGAGAAACGCATTAGTTTTGAGTGAAATTTGATTAAAATGTTGAATAACAAGCGATCGAACACATTAATAAATAAAACAAGGAAATAGAAAAAGAGTATTAAATTTACATAATTCTATCGGTGAGACGTGCCCCACAAAGAGGATCCGGGATGCCGACCCCTTGCCGATGAGGGCATGGCGGTGACGCTAGCCTCCGCTTCAATTGCAGCAACATCTCCCCTCCTCCTTCGTTTTTTATACTTCTTCTTTTTTCAGAGTTTTATTTGTTCTTCAGATTTTTATATTTTTGACTTCTGAAAATATTTTCTTATATTTTTATTGCTATAAATGATGTCACATAAGTACCACATTGACATTTCCAATTATAACTTCAACACAAAGATCAATTGTTGGAGTTGGCAAATATTTTGGAACTCCTTATTTCTCATATCGGGCACACCCACATGAGCTTATGAAAATCAAAATATAAACAAATGACTTGTAAACCTTATGCATTGGTCCGTTTATTATGGGATAGAAAGGGTTATGATGGACTTAGAATTTGAGCACATTTATAATTTCTATATATTCTATTTGTATGAGATATTATTTTACGATTTGAGCCACCGCAAAATATAGTGAAATCATTTACAAAAGGTAGCTATATTCTTGGATGAACTTGGATAAACTTTTGCATTGTCTTATTTTTCTTTCTTTGTGGTATTTTTTATTTAGTTTGCGATACATCCCTTCATCAACAACTCAAAACAAAAATTATATACTTTATAAACCCAATTCCACAAAAGAAAAAGTGGAGAAACCTAATATTGAAAATTTTGCGATAATTCAAATATTTAAGAGTGCCTTTATCCAAATATCTATATATATATATATATATATATATCCAGAGATGATAACATATTTTAAAGGACAAGCACAGTGATACTACTTCTTCTTATTTTCTTCAACATGTTGCATATTTTCTCCTCGTACAAGCAGTTCCCTAGTTGGATTATTTTGCATTATATGCATAGCCTCAAACATATTACGGAACACAAATCTATAACCATCAACCTCAGATTTTATTTGTCCTTATTTCAGTCGTCTGAGGTAGGAAAATGCAAGAATTTCTATGCCATTGACCATGTAATATCTTCTTCACCCACTTCTATGTCCAACCCCAAAGCATGCCACACTGCATTTAAAGCGTCGACAATGTTGTTTTTACATGGCGGCTGACCGGCATGTTCATCATCACACCCATTCATAGAGTCACACTCGTCAACCACTTTGGCCCTTACGCTCCTCCCTGTCTTTGTAGATGTTATCTGAATCATATCTCCACATCTAGACCCGTGGGCATACCACCCAGTCGACAGTGCAACAATCAGCTCTGAGTTTTTATGGTACCTGTTGTCACACTCTGATGGGCCCCCACCATCACCGCCTTCGCTAAAATCATTGTTTGTCAAGATTGCTGGAGTGGAAGATGTTACCGGGGGCGAGCAAGGGTATCCAGGGTAGGACTTGCCGTCACAGTTCATAGTACCCGAGGGACGACATCCTCCACCAGACGGCGATGGAGTATCGGAACATGTGTGTGTGCCCACGTCAGGATCATCATCGCACCTTCCATTGATGCATATCAATTGGCCGGTGCAATCATCTAGGGTTTGACAAGGGCCATTGCATGAGGAGATGGCCCGTGATGGAGATGAAAAGAGAATGATGTTTACGACAATTGGAAGGATCAGGAAGAGTGTCGCAAAGTACTTCATTGTTCAACTCTTGAAATTGAACGTTCAAGTCACTTTGGTGAGGAGAGAATAAAGCGCGGAGGTGCTTATATAGAGCTTCTCATGCTCCAAGTTGGCTGAAAAAAAAAGGGAGGTTAACATTCAGTTTGCGTTTTGTTGACTCAGAGTCTTCATCTGTGGAATCCAAACAAAAATCACCACCACCCCTGCCTTTTCCGTGCCTTACGCGTTACAAGCAAGTGTTCGATCCTCAGAAGAGTAAATATTTTTTAGGTAATCCGAAATCAGTCGCAACCATCGATTGTACAAGGGTGGGATATCGAGACTGACATAAGGATAATATTCGCATCTATAATATGTCTTCTAAGAGAAAATAGAACATCTTTTGGTGCCTCATGGTTAGGGTTGCGTCTCTTGAAACAATTACTAAGCCTATTTGTTACGATCATAATTTAGCGTATAAGCCACGTTAGGTTTAGAATTTCGACCTTTAATGCGTGACAATGTGGACCGATAATGAAATTCCACGTACCTTACAGATATAGGTGAATACATATTTTGGTGGGTACTCATTTGTTCATGAGATGCTGCTGGCATTTGTTTCTATTCAAAGCTCCAAAACAAAAAAAATCTGACAAGAAAGGGTTCGAAAAAAGATGTAGTGAACAGGTAGGAGGACGTGCTGTATGGTAGTAAAACCAATGAAAGCTCTCTAGTGGTATAAAGGATCGATTTCAACGCCCAATGTTGCATTTCACCCATTATCTTGCACATAAGTAATCCATTAGCTACAATTTGTGAAATCTTAATAATCTTAACCAGGAATGATTTCTGCATAACTTATCCCCTTAAGAAGAAGGAATAATACTACGTGTACAGAATTCCTATCAAGAGTTCCTCACTGAACAAGGCGGGCTTCCGTCGCATACGCCATCGAACATGTGTACTTAGAGTCATCAATTGAGATAAATATTGTATAAGAGAAAAGACAATATAGATGGGGAAGATCAATTGAAGGAAAGATGGTGTGCTAAATCCAATGGTCCTTTCCTTTGTTTTATAAGCAAAAGATGGCGTGCAATGTTGTGCCGTCTCTCTTCATGCAATATAATACTTTTCGTCTCACCATCACGTGATATTCTCAACTTATACGCTTCTTCCTTATCTAGCCGTCTTCTTTCCATCAACCCGTCAATATTGATGATGCAATTGATTGGGCCATTGGGCCTTAGAAGATTTCCAACTTATAATGAACTACAAGTCGTCACTTAAAATCCCACCCACCATTTAGACTAAGATTATCGGTTTAAACCAGAGGTCTAGATTAAACCGTTCTATGATGTTTGCAAGGTGCTGAATTAGTCAGCCGGCTATTCATACCCGTGCTACAAAATTACGAAGAAAAAATTAGCTCCTTTACAATTTTTAAATTCGCAAAAAAAGGAAGAACAAAAGAACAATATGGTGAAAGCTAGAAAAAAAAAACAGCAATTCCTACTATTACAGAGCGTTATAAATAAATAAATAAAAATCATGAAATCCCCAAAAAAAGAAAACAAAAGTTCTTACAGAACCGTGCCGGGATGGGGCATCTCCAGGGGCAGCATTAGGCTGAGGAATGCAGCTATTGTCGTAGGCTGAGGAATGCAGCTATTGTCGTTCTTTTTTGGTGGGCCTTGTTTGCAAATGTACAGCAAGCGACGCCGTGCTCGGCAGTGCGTCCCTGGTATTATTTTTTCTCGTGAGATTATGCCAAATATTTAAAATATGGAGGTCAATAATCTTATAATAAGATTTGATCAATTTATTTTCATGAAATCGAGAGATTATTTCATGAGAAACTGTTGGGCTAAATACTACGTGAGTTATTAAGTGTGAATTAAGAGTTGAGAAATGCAAAAAGTAATAATTGAGCTACTCGAATGCAAGTTTCCCTTGTATTGATTAATTTATAGTATTTTATTTTTGTTATTTTCTTTTCGAATGCAGGTCAAATTAATCTAATCATGTAAATATGATTTACGATTTACTTTTTACTTATCTATTTTATTGTTTGATCCACTTATCACTACAACACGAGCTATCATCTAGTTTGTGAATTGAATATCGGTCAAACAATTTTATTGAAAATCCTGTCCTCTGGTCCCAAGACCACTTACTTCTGGCTGAGTGCAAAGCTACTGAGACAATTTCTTTTATCAACTCAAGTTTTCTTTCATTTTCGGCCCAAAGGAGATTCCCCTTTTCCTTTCATCACCTTGGAAGACATTGAAATCAAAAATAAATTTATTGAAAGTTCTAAACTTCTCATGAGATGATTATCCACTCAAACTTGGCCCGCTCAGGCAAAATGATCTAATTAATTCAGTGTTAGATTAGCTTTAGATTCTGCATATAGATTTATATTATATGCTCTGATATACATGTACCAAGCTTAATTCATCACAGTGCAGTGCGCATAACGGATGTGTGTTTTATCGGATTTAATCTCTTCTTCTATGTGTGTACTTAGGTTGATAAGACAAACAGCCGACACTCAAAAGAAGAGTGATTTGCTAATATAAGGGCCTTTAGATCACTGTGAGATTAACAACATGTTATGAGTTACAAAATTCTTTTATAGGAGTTGACCTACGGCAATTTCTAATCATTTTTTTTTATATATTTTTGTGATCCAAAACAGGCTACTTATCTCATAGTAGATTAAGAACAGTCACATAAGCATTTCTCCAAAAAAAAAAAGAATAATGAAATGGTAGCAGATCGCTATATAATATATTATCCATATGAAATAGTAGAACGAGTAAGAGTCGGTGCATGTCAAACGCAACAAAACATATTGGAATTATAATTGTATCATTTTATCCCTAAACATTTCAATTATACAAATTTAATCATAAAGATTTTCATATTTTGCCAATTGAGTCAATCCAACCAATTTTGACAAAAAAATGACTGACATGAACGTTAGCCACGACCCTTGCCATTAGCTAATGAGGGCTTGCTGGCTCTTATCAGCCAAATGAAAGGGAAAACTCTATTGCTGGAATGAACAAGAGTTGTATACTGAGACGACAAACTCTGATCTTGGGCCTGGCTGAAATAAGCAACCTCCGGGCCGCATGATGGGCCTTCAGAATCTTTGATTGCCTGGATAACTAAAAAAAAACAATCATTTCCTAAAATTTTCAATTAGCAAAAAAAAACCTCCAAAATTATCCACGTTATCTCTTACCGTGTTATATAGGATGGCTGGCATCCATATTCACAAATTTGGACCAAAATTGATCGAGACAATTACATTGACATATTATCTAAAATTTTAGAACTAAATTGATCTTGAAATAGCACTAAATTGACGTCTATACAACGGAGTTACGATTTTTTTTTTGTAATTTTTCATTGGATTCAACTTCGTCACACAATTGTTCATCACTGGTGAATGAAACGTTTTACTCTAAAGTTACTTTTGGTGAGCCTTGGACCACTACAAGCGCGTTGTCTCTATCCCTCAAGCTGTAGAGAGAGAGAGAGATGCTTTGATACCTTAAACTAGATTTATAAGTGCCTTTGTTGATAAGGTAACATTCTCGAGATGATTATGGAAGATGCTATCGATTCATGACCATCCTGACGGGTCGTTGACCCTTATAAGTTTTTGAGTTAGGATTGGAACATGCTACCGATTGATGACAATAGGAAATTTAGATCATCTCACTTATCTTCTTAATTTAGGGACGTCGCCGGTACCAATGTTCATTTCAATTTAAGGGTTTCATTGTGATGGAACTGTATGTTATGTTTAAAGAGTTCAACTCATCTGCTATTCTTGTCGCTTTGATGATGTCAACTAGGCATGTGAGGGCGCGGCTCAAGAATTATTTGAGTTAGGGTTTTTGACATAATAATTATACGTAGACATAAAATTGTTGGCATGTTTAGAAGTTTGACATAATTAATTAGTTGGAACATTCTTAACTATATTCAGCCTACTTGTCATGCGAAAAATCATGTGGAAAAGATAACTATCCCTAGACATGTCATGTATATTATTGTATAAACAACTCATGAAATTGACTGGCGCGATTTTCAAATTTAGGCTATGTTTGTTTCGCGGTAAAATGAATAATTTGAAATTTTTTTAAATAGTCACTTGTGTTGCTCAACAAAAATGAATGACCAAAAAAATATTACATATAAATTATTATCGATAATGAACACATTTCTTATTATGTTAATTATTTCAACTAATAAATATGATTATTTTTATAAAAATATATTTCAACTCATTCATTTTTTGCAAAACAAATTTGAGCTTCAAGATAATTAATATTCAACTAAAACACACCCACACTCTCGTGAGCATGTGAAGTTCAAGTGCTCACTCGACCACCCACCTCAAAATTTAACCTTTTTTTATTTATTTCTTTATAGGTAACTTTACGTCCACCCGCAATTATGTCTTGTATTTTTTTTATCTAAGAAATTACAAACTTTACTATAATCCTAAGGCTGCCCTCGCAATTCAAAAAATTCCTACTAATTTCTTCAAAATCATCAATAATAAGATATGTTAAAAGTTGATTATCAGAACCTGCTTATTCAACGACCCACTCAGCTTCGTATGGAAGATAGCCACCTGAAGAATAATGTTAAAGTTGTCCATCGTCTTTTACGCTTAGCCAATAAGTAAAAAAGATATATAAGTTGAATTTCTTTGGTCAAACCTCATAATTTTGTTGTAATATGTAACTTTAAATCATTGCTTGCTGACAGACATCATGGACAAACATAAAAGTTTTGTATTTTGAATAAGAGTGAAAGTTTTTGATTTTTTATGAGACAAACATAAGTTGCATCGGATTAAGGATAAAAGTGAAAATTTGCGATTTTTTATGGGATAAAAAAATTGAAGCCAGAATTACTAATTGACTTAAAGTTTATGGTTTGCTTTTTTTTGGGGGGGGGGGAAATAGAATTAAATACAAAACCGATTGAAGACCAAATGTCACCCCCACTCGCTCGAGTACCCCTCAAGGGCAACACGCGGGAATTATCCCCATTAAAAATTCCAACTTCAGCAGTCGTTCGTATATTCAGACAAATCAGACAAAGAAGCAACCAGTGATCCGGTGCATCTCGCCTACGCAGCTATCGTGCGCTCGTCAGTCCTCTCCTTCGTCGTCGAAAGGGCTTCCACCGGAATCGTCTTCTTCCTCAGATCATTTCTTCACGCAGACCGCACAACTCTCCTGGTATGGCCCTCTCTCTCTCTCTCTCTCTCGCCCCGCAAATTTCAGTTTCCGTTTCTTCCTTTCACATCAGCTCGAAGCGCGCTTTACCTTTGCCTGAGCCTTTCTCGGTTAAGTAAAATGATAAGGCTCGAGATACTGTGGACAAGGTGGAGGAACGAACCGGAATTGAGGTTATTCTAAGTCGTTCTCCGAGGGATTTTAGGCGCGCTGGTTAAGTAATTGCAGCCTTGTATGATCGATTGGTACAACAATGTGATAAGGTCTCCAGCGCCGATGACGCAGCGCCCTTGGCCTCTTAGTGGCGATGGCAACCTCATTGGCGTCTGGGCATTGGAAAAAGGAATGTTTCTTGAGTGATATGCGGAAAAAAAAAAAAAAGAAAGAGAAAGAGAAGCTGCGTACTGATTTGACTTAGGAAAGGAACAATCTTTTGCGTTTGGCGCCACTTTGCCCTCGCAAATCATTCTAGCCCGGACTTGTGACTTCTTGATCACAAGCGTACATTGCTGGTTGGCATGATCCAATGTGGCAATGCTTTGTTACGACTAAGACTACCTTAGCATAGGAAGCGACAATTCACTGGGTGGCGTAGAGCGTATTCATGTCACTACTTTTGATTCCAATGACTTGGAACAGAGACAACCATTGCCTGTTCCAATTAACTGTTAGGTCTCATAAGTAATTGTCCCTGTCCAATCAATTAGTCTGCAAAAAATTTCAGCAGCTTTTCACGAGTGGAATAGTTTCACTTTTTGCATAACACCACATGCCCAGGTGTTGTCATTGACATGATCGCCAGAGTTTCACTTTGTTATTCGTGCAGGAGGGTCTGTGAGGATGTCCTGTTTCATCTTGCACTGATCTCTTTAACTCTCTTTGTCAACTGAGCAGATCCAAGGATTGGAGTTAGTTGGAAGGCTAACCAAACTGGAGTGCTTAGGAAAATGTATTGCTACTTCAATGTCAGGACATTCTCAGTGATAATGCTGTGGGGTAAGAAGCTTCTGAAAGCAGTGAAGTCTCTTAGTTGTGACATACTCAACATTTACCGATTGATATTATTCTTGAAGCACTTCTAATTTGCTTACATTTAGTTGTTGAAGTGGCTATATATTTGTATTTTGTGAATATTTTGTCTACAGCAGATGCATACGTAATAAAATAGAGCTTTGGATCTGCTTTCTTGCTGATGCGGGCAAAGAAATGGCCTCAATGAGATCTGTGGGATGTGTTGACCCTGGATGGGAGCATGGTATCGCACAAGATGAAAGAAAAAAGAAGGTTAAATGTAACTACTGTGGAAAAGTAGTTAGTGGAGGAATATTCAGATTGAAGCAGCACCTGGCTAGAATATCTGGAGAAGTAACTCACTGCGAAAAGGTTCCAGAAGAAGTATGTGCAAGTATGAGGAAAAACCTTGAAGGGTGCCGTTCTAGTCGGAAAAGAAGACAATCTGAGTATGAACAAGCATCTTTGGCTTTCAATTCCAACGAATATGATGATGATGAAGAAGCAGCCTCATCGTATAAGCATAAGGGAAAGAAGGTAGCAGATGATAGAGACTTGGTCATAAGATTTGCTCCTCTTCGGTCTCTTGGGTATGTAGATCCAGGGTGGGAACACTGTGTGGCTCAAGATGAAAAGAAGAAAAGAGTGAAATGCAATTACTGTGAGAAAATAATAAGCGGAGGAATCAACCGGTTTAAACAACATCTGGCCCGGATCCCTGGGGAAGTTTCATACTGTGAAAAGGCTCCTGAAGATGTCTACGTCAAAATGAAGGAGAATATGAAATGGCATAGAACAGGTAGAAGACTCCGCAAACCAGATACAAGGGAGATCTCTGCATTTTACATGCACTCTGATAATGAGGAAGAGGAAGAGGAGCCGACAGAAGGAATATTCCAATGCATAAGCAAGGAAGTAGTGGCTTTCGATGATGGAGCTTTGGAGAGTGACTTCAAAAATGCTACGAAGGGCAGGTTTGCTAGAGGAAGTGCGAATGGCCCTGAGCACCTGTTGAAAAGGTCTCGATTGGATTCTGTTTTTCTAAATTCTCTTAAAAATCAGACGTCATCTCACTACAAGCAATGCAAAAGAAAGGTGGGTGCTGATAAAAAAGGCCGTAAGGAAGTGATATCTTCGATCTGTAGATTCTTCTATCATGCAGGAATCCCTGCCGATGCCGCTAATTCTCCGTACTTCCATAGAATGTTAGAGTTAGTTGGTCAATATGGGCAGAGTCTAAAGGGTCCATCCAGTCGATTGATATCTGGCCGATTTCTTCAGGATGAGATCACATCTATAAGGGAGCATTTAGATGAATTAAGGGCATCATGGGCAATTACTGGGTGTTCTATAATGGCTGATACATGGAAGGATGTGCAGGGGAAAGTAGTGATGAACCTCTTGGTCTCCTGCCCTCGTGGTGTTTATTTTGTTTCCTCGGTTGATGCCACTGATATGATCAATGATTATGAAAAACTTTTTACGTCATTGGATAGCGTAGTGGATGAGATAGGAGAGGAGAATGTAGTCCAGGTACTTAATCCATTGATTTCTGTCCATAACTTTTCCTTCCTTTTCTTTTTCATTCGTTGTATTTCTTCAGCTAATTGTCTGCTTGCTTAGGACGCTTTTGTCTTATCCTCTTGGTCCGAAACAGGTAGTTACCAGAGACACAGCGAGTTTTAGAGCCGCAGGGAAGATGCTTGAAGAACGAAGGAAGAATTTATTCTGGACTCCTTGTGCTGTGTCTTGCATTGATCAAATGCTGGAGGATTTTCTAACGATAAAATGGATCACAGAATGCTTTGACAAAGCAAAAAAGATCACAAAGTTTGTGTATAACACTGGGTGGCTCTTGAATATTATGAAGAAAGAATATACTGGAGGGAAGGAACTTCTGGTGCCTGGTCTCACAAAATTTTTCACTAGTTTTTTCACCTTAGAAAGTCTGTTTGATCAAAGAATTGACCTCAAGAGAATGTTTCAGTCAAATAAATGGCATTCTTCTAGGGTTTCCAAAAGTGAGGATGGTAAAGAAGTGGAGAGAATTGTACTAAATGTCACATTCTGGAAGAAGATTCAATATTTAAAGAGATCTTTAGAGCCAGTGATGCAAGTTTTGCAAAAGATGGGTAGCTTGGAAAGTCAGTCTATTTCTCATGTATATAACGACATTTATAGAGCTGGACTGGCCATTAAAGCCATTGTTGGTGATGATTTACGAAAGAATGGGCCTCTGTGGAGTGTAGTAGACAGCCGTTCGAGCTCATTGTTCCATCATCCTCTTTATGTGGCTGCCTGTTTTCTTAATCCCTCTTATCGTTATCGTCAAGATTTTGTGTCGGTATGAGACTAATGTGGCTCTCATTTCTTACCACGCCTCACTTTTGAAGCTTTGTTCTTAACCCGTCCTATTCATTACAGCATCCTGAAGGTATTTGCGGTCTGAATGAGTGTATTGCTCGACTAGAACCAGATAGTGGAAAAAGAATCTCCGCATCAATGCAGGTAAAAAACCTTGTTTCACAATTCCATGCATGTAATTTGTGTTTGGAGACTCTTTACTGATCATGGTCATTCGAGGATAGAGTATTGGACAAGTGGCAACAATGGCTTCTGCTGCTATTCATCGATGCTCTGTTTAAGCTTCTCTCTTCAAAATATTAGTTCCCTTACTGATGGTCTCATTATGTTCTTTCTAGATCCTGGACTTTGTTTCTGCAAAAGCTGACTTTGGGACTGATTTGGCTGTAAGTACTAGGGCCGAACTTGATCCAGGTCATACAGTAGTGACTTCACGCATTAATGGTCAAGCATTTCAGTTAAATAAGTTTTACCACATAGTCTGTGCAAGATTATTGCTGATAGATTTTTGTGCCATTGATTTATTCTTGCAATAGCTGCATGGTGGCAGCAACATGGGATAAGCTGCCTTGATCTACAGCGGATCGCCATACGTATACTGAGCCAAACTTGTTCGTCTATTGGATGTGAACATACATGGAGCATATTTGATCAAGTCCACAGCAGAAGGCATAACAGTCTTTCCCAGAAGAGATGGAATGATCTTGCCTATGTTCACTATAACTTGCGTCTAAGAGAACATCATCTCGGGAGATATGCGGGTGATTTGGTCACATTTGACAGTGGGATGCTGGAAATGCTATTGGATGACTGGATTGTGGCAAGAGAGAGACAAGCAGAGCCAGAAAATGAGGTGAGCTCAAACAAAGTTTTTTGTTCATTAAAATTCTTGTTATTCTAAAAGTTGTGAAATTTTGAATCTTTTTTGGCTTGATTTAGGAGATTGTTTACAATGACATGGAGCAATTTTATGTGGATGACAATGAAGAGACGCTTAACGAGAATTACAATGAAGAAAAGCAGGCTGTAGAAATGATCACTTTGGCTAATGTCATTGCACCTTTTGAAGTTAATTCCGTTGCTGGAGCTGTTACAACTGATGACGATGATCTTGATTTTTTTGATGATGATTTGACAGATTAACACATCCGTAAGCAGGTCACAATTAGTTAGAGTTATTTGTAACATATGCACATATTTTAAGATAAAGGTGAAGCACGACTTCTGAAGTCTGCTGTGACAGATGGTCTGGAAGATTTGAAAATCTCTGTTTTCTCGTTAGAGCGTGTGATCTAGGGTCATTTTCTATTTCCCTTTGGGTGGTAATGTGGTTTCCCAATCATCCCGTTTTGAACTTGTAAGCGCATCTGTTGGGACTCTTGGGGGCTAAATATCTATGATTGCCAGTGGAGACTTAGGAGGACTTTAAGGATGTCGAGCCTTTTCTTGAATTCCTTCGAGTTTGGGAGAATACACCGATCTCACGACAAGATTTCCGAGTGGAGAGTCTAGCCTCGTTCGGATATTGCATTAGCAGTTGTAAATGGGAGGTATCTTCTTGTTGCCTTTTGAATTTCGACTAGCAAGATCTCTACTCACTCTAGCTTGGGCCAGCAGCCGTTTCCCTCCAGTGTGGGGATTGTTTCACATGGACAGCTCATGGGTCGGTCTTTTAGACAGGTCCCCGTTCCAAGCAGGAGGAGGTGCTGTCTTTCTAAGCTAAGACATGGTTGTGGTCTTTGTAGCATCGTCGTCGAACCGCTCATGATGCATTCTGCAAGATTGAGTCTACGATAACAATCCATCATCTGGTGTCGAAATCAATCTCCAGTGTGTCAAAACTAAAACAATATTGGGCGTGCTGAAATTGGTTCTTTAAATGGGTACACCATGTGGCAGTCTCTGCTTTGAGCCTTATCACTTGCTTAAATGTGCTTTTGCAATTTATCGGATCTCCCAGGACATCCACTTCTTATCTTTGTGAATCTTTCGTGAAGATGCATTCAGTGAAGTCGCGGATGGTCCCTGCTCAGCACCCTACCCTTTGAACATCGGGTCATCCAAATTAATCGAATCGAGCCTCTAAACAGAAATTTGCACACACATGCCGATGTCCACAAAGTCCAAACGGGGCACCAACCTTTGACTTCTTTTTGGGCCAGCAAGAACATCTGACTTGAGCTGTCTTAGAACGCGGGATAGAAGCACGCTCAGCCGTCGCAATATGCAAACCCCATTCCCCAAATTCAAACACAAGATGTCTCCTCATAAACAAACGACAGCAGCATCATTTTCTTCTCATCCGAAAACGGAACCGATTGAGTTTTTGTCTGCAGTATCCGATCGGCTAGTTGCAAAATCTCGGCTGAACGACGTATTGCCATCGCTGCACACTCCCGATTCTGTCCGACTATCTCTGAACTCAATGATTTCACCTGACTTTTGCATTAACATGTGAACCGCAAAATCAAATGCTCCCATTTGAAAATGCACTTACCTCGTATGCGTACTCATAGACGGACACGGAACATGAATATTTATTGTGAGCACGTGGCCATCTCAATTTAATATGCCTACGTAGCAGTCCCTCCCTATATACAGATGGGAAAATGCCTAAATTAAAAATGGAAGATTCCTGTCAAGAACTACGCAGCGTTTGCACCTCGAATGGCCCAACCATAAGAAAAATATGGCCGCATTGGTCCTTCTTCTTGCCCGATCATCATAGCAGTACGGCTCATTGAGATCTCATTGAGATCTCTTATGCAGTGATGGACCGACAACGTGGCTTCGCCTCGTCCTTCTTTACCTCGAGGACTGTACATTTCGGTTCGACTTGGAAGTTGACTTGCTGAGCTCGACGTCAATGGAGGAAGAAAAAAACAAAAACAGAGAGTTTAAATGCTGACGCTCGTGTCCACGTGATGTTAAGAGAAAGGACATCTTTTATGTAAAACCTCAGTTTTACAATAGGGTGGTGTCATCGCTGGTCTCATTACTTTTAATTGTAATACAAAACGGATCATCTAATTTAGATTACTTAATAGGGTAGTCCCTTTAAACTCATTGCCAAACAAACTTAAAACGAATCATAAATAAGCCATTTTTTAATTTTTTAAATAATTCTGAATTTTTTTTTGTTTTTTCTTTCTTTTTCAATATGAATCCATCAATTCTTGCGAGACTTGGACAAAAAAAATAAATAATAATATAATTAAATATGAAAGTATTTTAGTAATACATATTGTGTAAATCGTAATAAATTAATCATAATACGGTTCGATCCGGGTTGGATTATTTATGACTTGCCCCAAACTCGACTCGACACATCTGTTTGACATATCTAGTCACAATCCATCTTTCTCAATTTATCATGCCAACAAAACTTATCGAAAAAATATATATACTTAAGACGACGGCGAAACAATGCAATTCTTTAAACAGTATGTAGATGGTTTTGGACTTACATAGTAGAAGAACAACTTCCAATTTCGGAGAAAAGCGAAGGTACCCCCGACGACATTATCTCCCTTAAAACTAGTCCAGTGAGAAGCAACCACCAAGGGAAGAAAAAAAGAAAGGATAAAAGATGAAAAGTCACTTGGAACGCGCCGTTAGAAAAAAGACGGGACAATTTGCGCACGGATGTTGGCGCCGTTTCTTCCTGTCCGGTTCGCGTCTTGACCGGCGGAAAAGGCCAAGTCAAACCCGGTTCAAAGGGGGGGGGGGGGGGGGGGTCGTGTTTCCCTTTTATCTTCTTCAACCGGAGAAGGAAAGGCGAGAACTGGCGTTGAACAGTGCCGTTCGGATTCGAGGAAAAGACAGTGACCAGAGCTCTAGTTAAAAGAAGATATCTGCATCAGTCGTCATGAGATCGGGATTCCTCTTCTCATAGAATTCATAACCAGTGAATTCTTTCCACATGCTGAATCGCAGGTATACTATTAAGTAATTCTTCCCAGAAATTTTAAATCTTTCCTTCATTTTTTTTGTCTGGTGGGCAGCCATTTGGATAGACGAAGTGTCCGAATCCGCAAGTAAAAGGAGTCCCTGTTTAGAAAGCTGGCGTCTTGTTGAGTAGTGGGTGCTGTGCTGTGGTGTTTTTATTTAACTTGAGGCTGGTTCATGAGGTACGATGATGATGGGTGTGGTCGAACCTCAGATGCCAACGAACGCCGGGACCGACAGAGAGACCATAAACTCCTCTACTCACTTTAAGTCTTCGGCTAAGGCACTGTTCAGATTGGGAACTTGCCTCCCGAGTCCCGGCCCTCTCTTTCCTTTCGTTTCGTTCGTTCCCGATTCATTCCCCACCTCCCCCTCCTTTTTCTCCTCAGAAAGAGAAGGAATTCATCCCGCCGCCGCCGCCGCCCGGCGTGTGTTGGCGGCAACCGAGCTCAACCCATGATAGCCCACCCTCCGAACCCCACCGCCGACAGTTGCCCCTCTCGATCTCCTTTCCTCCTCCTTTAGCGATTTGATGAGCTCTCATATGTGCAGGACCAAAATGGCGGTGGAAGCGACGGAGCCCACGAGAAGACCGCCCCAACCTACCTCCTCACCGGGACTCTCCCCTTCCCAGACCCCCAGATGGGCGCCCGGCCGCTCCGACCCCTACGCCCCCGCCTCTTCTAGCGGCGGCTACCAGACGTCCACCTCCTTCCCCAAGAACTCCTCCGGCACCGGCACCGCCTCCAGTAGCACATCCCTCTCCAGCTTCCGCCACTCCCTCCCGGACAGCCCCGTCATCTACGACTTCTCCGAGCTCCGCTCTGCCACCAACAACTTCCTCGCCAAGCCCCGCCACTCGTCATCCTCCTCCTCCTCCTGGCGCTGCTCCCTCCGCGGCAAGGACGTCGTCGTCTTCCAACGCAAGTTCAAGCGCAAGATCGACATGGGCCGACTCAAGGAGCTCCTCGGGATGATCTGCCGGAGCCACCTGGTCAGCATCGCGAAGCTGCTTGGCGCCTCTGTCTCCGGCGACAACATCTTCTTGGTCTACGAGTTCGTCGACGGCGCCAGCCTCTCCGATTGCCTGCGGAACCCTAAAATGCCCAATTTCACGGTCCTCAGGACCTGGATGTCGCGGATGCAGATCGCCGCCGACGTCGCACACTGCCTCGATTACATCCACAACAACACCGGCCTCAACATGATCCTCGTCCACAACCACGTCAAGAGCAGCAGCATCGTGGTGACGGAGCCGTCGTTCAGAGCCAAGATCTGCCACTTCGGGACCGCCCAGCTGTGCGGCGAGGCGGACGAGAACGACGTGCTCCGGGACCGGGCTGGTCCGGCGGCGGGCGGCGGCGAGATCACGGAGGAGGGCGCCGGCGAGGGGCCGTCGGGTTCGCCGCTGATGAAGCGTTCGGACAGCCGGAGAATGCAGTTCGAGGGAGTCCGAGGTTACATGTCGCCGGAGTTCCGGGTCACGGGCGTCGCGACCCAGAAGTCCGACGTCTACTCCTTCGGGGTTGTGCTGTTGGAGCTTCTATCAGGTGGAGAATGCAGTAATCGTCGCCATTGCACGTGGATTATAAACTTCAAAAATTATTAACATGTCGTCGAATGTGCAAAAAAAATACCCTTTTTTTTTCAGGTGAAGAGCCATTCAAGTATAAATACGACAAAGAGAGCAGAGAGTTCGTGAGGACTTCGATCGTCGAAACCGCGAGGGCGGCGCTCGACGGCGAGGGCGGAGGAGGGGTGGAGGGGAGGCTGAGGAAGTGGGTGGACCGGCGGCTTAGCGACTCGTTCCCGGTGGACGTGGTGGAGAGGCTGGTGCGGCTGGGGCTGGAGTGCGTGGAAGCGGATCCGGACAAGAGACCCGACATGCGCCGGGTCGAGGGAAAGATGTCGAAACTGTACATGCAATCCAAGAGCTGGTCGGACAGCATCAAAGTGCCCACTAACATATCGGTCTCGTTAGGACCCAGATGAGGTTGGTCACAAAATTCTTTTTAGCCGCCGAGGGATTCGGTTGTTTCTTGATACTTTGGAATTCAATCGGGAATTATTTTTTCATCGGGTTCTTGATTCTTGAAGGCTAAATTTAGTCTCCCGTGGAGATTTTTTTCAATTCTTTTGGGGTGTTGCCTGTGGAATTGAGGGCAAGAGCATTGATGTGACCGGACTGAATTTGGGCTCATCAACTGTTGTCCAAATTTGAACGGGGATTAGGTTTATTAATTGGAGGAATGGACAGGAGTTCGGGCTACGGATGGGCATCGGAGCCGTCCTGATTAGTTTAATTTAAGGGTTTTCGGGTCAATTCTTCATTAGTTTAGTTTGAACGATTGCTATTTCATGTAAAGAAATGTTCTGCCGATGGATTGGGCGTGTCGTGCAGCCAAGGCAGTAACATTCTTCTCCTTAATTATATTGACCACTTTTAGGCGTATTCTACCAATGACTAGCTGAAGATTCCGATCCATCATACAGCAGCAACTTTTAGATTTCATTTTTTTTTATTGGGTTATTATAGAGGTTTGTAATATATGGGAATTTCTCGGGATCTTTTGAAAATCGTAAATTTATTGGGGTTGTGATCCTTTACGTTTTATTAGTGGCAATGTGGCGCCAAATGCATAGAAAACAAGCGGGAAATAACGAGAGAGAGAGAGAGAAAAAAAATCATAATTTGACTGTACTAATTATAGTGGGGAAAACAAAGCACTTGGTTGCACAAATCAAGAAAATTATAGGATTCCAACCTTACAAAATAAATCTAAAGGGTTGGATCTTAAAAATCCACAATTTCGCAAGACTAAATCAATCAAATTGCACGAATTCCGAAAATTACTGAACAAAAAAGCGTAGGAGATGGATCTTCCGGTGGCATTCGGATCTAATGAAATTCCTTGCTAATTTTTCCTCGTGAAGTATTGACTCCTGAAGTCGGGTCTTCTTGGAGTTTTTGGTCACCGCGGATGTTATGGTCATTTGCTTTTTAGGAGATTCGAGCTCGTAGCCCAAAGAAAAGTAGAGTTCTATCCAAAGAATAGTAAGCACATGATCAGAGGGGAAAAAGAAGAGAGTCAAAAGATGAAACCAAAACGCGTGCGCGGGGGTCATCTTGGTCTATGGAGTCGGAAATCTCCGGGCATTGTCGGTCCGACCGGGGAGTTGCGATGGCGATTGCAGTGACGAAGAGGGTCGCGTTCATATTACAAGATGATGCGCTTCTCGCCGTCCGCAGCAGGTCAGAAAAAGTCTTGACCTTCTGCATTTCGCTTTATTACATGGCCAGGAGATACTGGAACTCGTAGTCGTACGGTGTCTTCTGGACCGAGACTGGCGCCGGGCCGCTGTTGCGGCTCCTGAAGCAGTCCACGATGGACTTCCTGAGGGTGCCGGACGTGGGCAGCTGGTGGCACACCCACTCGACGAGGGAGTCCGGGCTTGCCGCGAAGTCGTGCATGTTCCGGAGCAGGAGCTCCGGGAAGGCGATCCTTTTCGTGGCCGTGACCACCACGGAGGCCTGCAGGTACTCCAGCTTCGACTTCTCTAGCTCGGCCGCGACCCCATCCGAGGTGTATATCCTCACCTGCGAGTTTCAGGGTTCTTTTAGAATGGGGGAAGTCGTGTCGACCAAGTCACGTATGCGGTTTCGGTCGGCGACTCACAGCGGGGGATGAACGGGTTCCGCAGCACAGAGCGAAAGTCACATTAGGATCCGTGTTCTGGAGCCCATAGGCTTCTCGGACTAAGTCCTCTTTTGCATCCTTTTCGACTTTTCTGTGAACCTGCTGAAAAGGGGGGCTATTGTCATAACAGAACTACACAAACAAGTGGCTTCGCAATTCACCAACTCGAATGTCCTCACCTCCATGATTTTAGAAGCCTTGGGCTTCCTCAAGATGAAATGCTCTATCGCTTGGGCGTTTATCGTGTTTCCTCCTATATCGAGGGTGGCCTGAATTCAAAAGACATAAGCAAGATGGCATTTTTCATTGATCTGTATTAGAAGTATAAGCTTTTTACTGGACATTCCATGAGTGTACCTTGTTTATCAGTGTAAGCAGCTTTTCTGGAGTAGTAGGCACTCCGTACTGGAGAAAACCCTGTAAGAAGAACGCTGCAGATAAAAGCCAGGATATATACAGACGTAGGAAAAAGGAAACTGTACCACAATATGCAACGAAATTTGTACGCTGAAAGGTAAATTTTCTGCTTATCAAATTATACATGCATGATACAAGCATTGTACATGTTGATCCAGAATGCCAGCTTCTGTTGATTTGTCAAGAATCTCAGATCCACTGTCTTGAGATGACTCATTAAGTCCCTGGATACATTTACATAGGAAAAAATTGGGGTTACAAGTGATAAGTCGAGAAATTCTTGCGACAGAGAATATCTCTCCATATGCATTGAGTTTTTGTAGCAGAAAAGTTGTGTACCTCAGCTTCTTCAGCAAGGGAACGGAACTAGAGGAAGAAATGCACTTAGGATCCATAGAACTCATGGTGAATCTGACTAGGTTTTTGTAAGGGCCAATGTCTCTTGGAATAGATTCCTCCATATCAAACACGCCGTATGGATCTTGTTGCCTTGAAATCAGTCCAGTCTCAACTCTGAAGCTTCTTGAGTTGAGAGTCGAGTGCAGGGACCGGGAAATTGGACCCGACTTTTCCAATTCCATTGCTCTTGACGTCCTCAGTAACCTTATGAAAATGAAGTTCAGACACTTCATAATGTTCTCAGATAGCTTGTTGGGTTCCCACTTTTGCTTGTTGTCTTCTACTTTCATGGGACTCGGCATGAACATAGGTGGCAATTTCAGAGGGGTGTCCTGCCTTCGTTCCCTGGGCTGAAAAGAAAGTCATCTTGATTTAGTACAACAACAAGAATGCTTCAAGGTTCAAGATGGTCATGGATATCAATCGAACATTGTCTTTTGATAAGCTGAAGTAGAGAGTTGCATATTCATCTGAAACACAAATGGACCGATTATGAAAGACGAATCAGTTGTACCTTAGGTGTAGGGTGTCTTAGATCTTGCAATGGCAAGATCGGCTTCAGCATCCGGCTTTTTCTCTGAAGCCTGTCATGAAACTTAGCATCCTCGATGAAATGATTCTCCTTCTGATCAGAAAATTGTCTTGAATTGCCCGTTTTCTCAATCAGAGTGAAGTCCTTGAGATTGTAATCTCCTTTGATGGCTTTGCTTATGAAATGCAACGCTTTGGTCTCAAAGGCCATCCTCTCAGGAATAACTCTGCTCAGGGGGCTTGGACTTGGTGTGTACGATGAATAGCCAGAAGCAGGATGAGGATAGCTCGGCAATTCGGGTATCTTTGTCTGTCTGGACTTTGCTTCCTTGGTAGCTTCTTCTTCGTTCTTTAAATTAGCTTGAAGTTGGCTTATTTGGCCTTCAAGTCGGGCTATCTCGTCCTCAACCATTGCCAACTCTGCTAATAGCTCCTTCATCTGTATAACGAAGGAGGAGTCTCAAAGATAGCTTTCATGCCAAATAATGTCTCAATGCCCCTCAAAACTAGTTTATTTTCCCTTCTTCGCTAATGGAGACTCAATCATGTTACTACACAGGCAAAGGTGCTGATAGTCATGAATTGGAGCATGTTATCTCCAGAATACAATTCTGAATAAGTGAGTTTATCAAATAATTCTGAATAAGTGAGTTGATCAAATAAGTGTTTGTTTACAACGAGGTAATGCGCTTCCTAGTGAATCAAACACAGAATTCAAGCAGGCTCCCCATAGACTGTCGGAACTCCTCGAATAATGTATTATAGGCATTGCAGTAGTCATTATTCCAAAGATGGATGGATCGTGATGTACCGGAAATCAACTTTGAACCATACACTGTATTGCTAAGGCTGATTCTCAACTCTCTTGTCAGACAAAAGCTTAACTTTATACAGGCTAGACCCTATGATATCAAAGCCCATGCTGCAATTCATTACTTCCCTTGGAGGGTTGAACACCAAACATATTCTCTACATCACAATCCATTACTTCTGTCGAAAAGAAAGAAATGAAAAAAGAATATAATAAATACGTGATTCAGAAGATCCACGTAACCTTAGGTGGAAGAAAACTTGGAATTGAGATGGTCGAACCATTATTTCGGGACTGGACGCGCTCCAGAATCTCACGTGCCTTCTCTTCTTGACTCAGCAAGAGTTGAAGCATCGAAACCTACCAAGCGAAACACATCAACAGGATAATCACATACTCAACTGCAACATAGGGAAAACGTCACCAAATTTTTATCTCATGTTACTTCTCTTTCTTGAAGTGTCATTTTAATTGTCTGACAAACTGGGGGGAGCGACGGCAAGTGCATAGTGCGAAGGGACGGGTATGGTCCAATATTTAGGTCCCTCTTTAATGCTCTACTCTCTATGGAATGAACTCCACCCGGTAAATCTGGAAGAGCATCTGCGTTAAGGGTCAGAAATTGGGTCGAAATTATGCAATTTACGAGGTATCTAAACCTAATAATCTCTTCTTGAATTGGCACGAATCATTCATTTCCTGATTAATTAGAAGAGTAACTCCCTAATTTAGTGCAGATCCCTCAAATTAATCAGGAACAGCTTCCTAAATCTCATATACATTACCTCTCTCTCCAGCTCCTCTTTCTTTTGCTGTTCGTCGAGCTGCTTCTTTCTCTGTGTGATCAACAACCATTGCATCAATAAGCGAAACTCACAGCAGGAGACTCGTTAGAAATTTTTCTGCCATGCTATGGCATTCGCATAGAGTAATTTCATGGACAATGACGCAACTACATTAAGTGATGAGAAGTGGAAATTTATTATGGGGGAAGAAGCTAACAACAAGTTGTTACAGTTGATTTGACTGATAACCACCACGAAAGAAGATGGCGGAATTCAGGAATTGAAAAATGAGCTGACGAAAAGAAACATTCTCTCTCGAAAATTCTCAAAGGTTTCTCTGTTTCTCTTCCTAACTGAAACTGATGATGAAGATGAATCATGCGGGACACTCTAGTCGCCATGATCTCTACACTCAAGAGAAGAAAACCAACACGTTCTTCGTCGCGACATGCTTACGACATGAAAGCTCACGGAAGAAGACGAATAATACGTTCGACGGGAAAGATTGGTTGTACAGCCTATCGGATGAAACCGGAAAAGTGACGCGAACGAGAAACAGAGCATCGTGACACTCGGCGAGTAACCAGCCCGACCGTTGTTTGGCAGAGCTAGAACAGGGCAATGGCGCGCAAACTTACGAGCTCGGACGGCAAAGAGAGATCCCCATGGCCGGCCATGAGAGAGACGTCGCTGCACCACGGCTTTGAGCTTGCACCTGCGGCGGCGACGAAGAGCAAAGGGAGTTTAAAGCAGGAGGGGATGATGGCTGAGGCTGAGGCTGAGGCTGAGCTTTTTGTGGTGGTGTTGGTTTGGGTGGTGGGAGAGAGAGAAACTTGGAACGGAAGGGAAGAGTGGCCGGTTGTGGTTGGTGGCGTGCGTGATGATTGCTGGAGCTGCGTGAAAAGTTGACGAGCGGAAGGGCGATGAGGAGGAGGAGGAGGAGGATGAGGAAGGGGAAGAGGGGAAGATGAGGAGGATGGGAGGGAGTTTTCGGGGACGGGTTGGGTTTGAAGTAACCGTCGCTGTCGGTGTAGGTGGTGGGACAGGGTCACGACCCGACCCGGTCGTGCGAGAGAAACATGCGAGGGAGGAGGAGATTAGTTTACCTCTCCCACGATCACGAGTTGAGTTAGGACGAGTCGCTTCGAGTTTGACGTAGCTTGCAATTCTGGTCTCTCCGATGTCTTGCTTTTTTAGCGGTTATACATTTACCTTCTCGAGTTTTGCTCTGTTTCCACTTTTGTTAATTTGATTTGGTTGGGTGACTTCAGCGACCACCAACACGAGGCTTTAGGAGACGGTAGGAACACACCTCGCCAATGATGGGCTCCTTGTTTTCTCGAGCATGATGACCATGGCTTTTGAAAGAATTACCATCTAACTCCTAAAAACCGGTAACAAGTATTGCGCGGCGAATCGATTATATTAGAGAAGTTGATAATTTTCATCGTACAGATGTTAGTAGTTCAAAACTACTGTCTCTCCTTTCGGGCCCTATCTGGAACAAAGTGTGACATGGGGACGAGGGAATTGTGGCAATGCGAAAGACCGCTTTAAGAAGGTACAGTGCAGTTAGTGTCTGTTAAAGATGCATAGATGACTCAAAGGACCGACTCAAGAATGCATTTGAGTCCGAATGGCACGGACTAGCCCTAGGAAGAACGAAAGACAGAAGAAAGATGGTGCAATCGGTCAAATTCTCGGTCGGTTTTCTCTATGTACGACGAGTTGCAAATGGGTGAGGATTCAGGATGATCCGCGCCTGACATAAGTAGGATGCTGTGAACAAGAGTTGATACTAAAAATGAAAATCCGCTTCATATCTGGAGAGCATAACTTACGTAAGTGTAGAACCAAGACTCATCTCCTAACTTTGTACAAACACCCGTTAAACACATCCCAACACAGATACACATACCCACACTAGTGACACCCGTCGCTTCAGCTCGGCATGGTGGAGAAAAATCGGAAACGAGTTCCTTCCTGAACCTTGCAGGGTGCCCATATATACCAGTCAGCTATTAATCCACTGCCTGTATGGGCAAAGCCTACGAGGTTTGAGAGTTTGTCGCACCTTCTAAG
Source organism: Melaleuca quinquenervia (assembly GCA_030064385.1). Lineage (NCBI taxonomy): Eukaryota > Viridiplantae > Streptophyta > Magnoliopsida > Myrtales > Myrtaceae > Melaleuca > Melaleuca quinquenervia. The sequence goes on along the minus strand of CM057719.1, from coordinate 25,216,137 downwards.
AGGTCATTGGCTATCGTTGAGAACTCTGCCGCTGTCTATGGTTGCCAGAAAGAGGCCATCATGCTGCGGATGATTTTCTCCGTCGTCTCAAAGAAGAATTGGCTGAATCTATTTCTTCTGGAGAATGACCATGCAAGTGAAAGCAATGATACGGCAAGCTACGCCCATAAGAGCTAGGAAGGCTAAACAAAGACTCCAGTGATTAAGATCATAGCCACTTTTCATAAGCGATCCACATCGTGTTATTAACCACACTCCGCCATATCTGAGAGTTCACAGTAACAAAATATAAATGAATAAAGGGTGATTCAGTTATCTCGTACGACAGCATCGCAGGGTCTTGCACATTTAGATGAGAGTGGTTACCTTTTTGCATTTGCGATGACAAATGATTCCAAAGCCCACTTTGGGTAGCACAACTCTGCTATCATGTCCACGAATGAGTTATCAGCACTCTCACGTGTTGCAATGAGGGTCAAGACAACAGGAAGAAGGACTGACCACTGCGAAATGAAGAAAAAGATCATTACTGTTGAGGGCAATTTAACGTAAAATTAGCAGTACATGTAATTTATCAGACACTCACCAGCTGGGCCGGACCAGGCTCGAAAAAGATGGCAAATATGTATGCAATTCCTGTCACGCAGTACACTAAACAGACCAGAACTATATAGTTGTCTACGAATGATGATCGCGGATTGTTGAAAAAATAGAACATAGAAAGGTAGACCACAGGCTTAATAAGTGTGTTGAAATGGTCGATCGTGTCCTTCGACAAAAAGTAAGCTAGGGCACTTATGCCAGAAGAGCTCTCTCTCCAGTAATGTAACTTGTCCAGTGAAAATGATCTCAAAGCTGCAATCTTACAGAGCAGAGCTGAAAGTTCAAAAAATTTGAATTAGCACTCCAAGGGCTGTGTCTGCCAGTTCCCTCGTTAGATATCTTATTTTCAATAAGAAGACTTTCAATGCTCAAAAGTACATATACTTACAGACAGCTATAACGGTGTATGTGTACCCAAGGGCCCCAAATGTCTCGTCGCTAACTTTAGCAAGCGTTCCTAAACAGACTCCAGCCAGCAACAATATCAAGTAATCTACAGCTTGGATCCTAGCATCTCGCAGCCGCTGCTTGCCAACTCTGAGGAATATAAATCGCACAATCAGCCCAGCTTAGTACCATCGCACATTGAAGCGTTGGAAACCACAAATGTAGGATCTCAAGATCACAAAGCATGATTGACAAAAGGAATCGTAGGAACCATCTTATGGCATTTAACAATAAATGACCCTTTTAAATTGAAAGAATATATAAGCAAAGCCAAAGAGAAGGCAGAGCATTGAAGGGGGGAAGAGTTCTATGTGTCGTATACACAGCTGATGTTCTGTGAGCAACCAATCGCATCACCTATATGATATGTTTGTCATCCTACGTGGCACCTAAATCTAGGACCACTCACTTGTGATTGACCTGGTGCACTGCGTGTTACTCCTAAATGGTGTGATCATCATATGAAATACTTTCTCAATGGAGGGAGAGCATTTTCTGTAACAAGAATAGTTACTTATCCTTTCAAGTAGAGATGGATGATTAGCATAAAAAGTTGGGAGAAAGTAGATAAAGAGAAATGCACTCACCTCCCCAGGAAGTACTTATACTGTAGCAACACACCAGGGGTGACCCTATCAGATAAGTCCTTCGTCTTTAAGAAATTGTTTTGTATATCATCCCTTTTTCGTTCAACATTAAACTTGACATCCTGCCACAGATCTCCAGCGAAAGATTGTTCTTCTAATCCAGCATCACCAGAATTCCCTCCATGAGCTGAATCCTCGCCAGCAGCGGATGGCATTCCATCAACTAGCTTTAACATGTCATGGGGCACAGCATAACCATTATGCAGCATCCACCTGACAGGAAGCTGTTTATAATTGACCCCAGAGCTTGCGCTTGGTTTTACTATGCCTTCCAAAATATCAATGTAGTGATCTGGTGGGTTAACCCGCTCAGGTACAGTGATCCCTAGGCTTGAAAAGTACTCCTCAACTTTCTTCACTGAACCATGGTATACTGTTAGGCCGCCTTTGGCTAAAAGTATCAAATCGTCAAACATCCTAAACAATGCATAGCTGCCAAAAAAAAAAAAAAGGCCTATCTCATTAACCATGCTCCAGGCTCCAGGACATAGCAAAAGCAGATAATCCAGGTTGAAATAAATAAACAGAGTGGAAAACATTTTCTGATATCAGACAAATTGCCCAGTATAAGGCGAAGGAATGGAAAAGACTATCATCATCAACTTGCCTTGGTTGGTGGACAACCATGGAAATGTTCACTCCTTCAAGAGCTTCACGTCGTAGCGCTCTGAGAAGTAACAAAGAGGAAGAACTATCCAAACCAGATGTCGGCTCATCTAATATCAGAAGTGAAGGCTCCATGACCATTTCCAGACCAACATTTACTCGTTTCCTTTGACCTCCAGATATTCCTCGCTTCTCTACCGTACCAACGAGAGAGTCTCGCACTGCCTGCAGCCCCAGGGACTCAATAACTCGTTCAACAACTAGAACCTTTTCTGGCTTTGCTAGATCCGCAGAGAGTCTACACTAATCAGAAACAAATGAAATTATTGCTGTGCTGCTGGAAAAATTTCAATCAAAACGTGTGATTGAAGGATGAATTTAAACTTCAGGATATTCTTATGGCCAACAGTTACAAAAAGTGAATTGGAAATACATAACAATCTGCATCTCATTTAGCTAGGATACCCGCTAATGAGAGTGAAATAAATGGAGGTTGAACGAAAAGTACATCTAAGAATCTAACCCAGGAGAAACTGCATAACGAAGGGGATCTCACCCTAGATGCAATTGACTTACGGGTGAAGGTTAACAGTATATAGTCTCGCAGTGACACGCATCAAAATAACACACTACTGGGATCCATACAAGCTTAATCCTTCTCAAGACGATGCAACTGAGAACAAGAGAAATTAATAGCTGGTCAAAGCAATACACATGTTTTTCCTCTATCCTTATCAAACACAATCCATAATTGCACACAAGATATACAAGCGACAGACAGCCTAGATGACCAAGTACCTGCATCTTGCGCTGAACCATAGGTTCTCCTCCACGGTCAAGTTCCCATGCACTATATCATCTTGTGGCACGAAGCCAATAATTTTCTTGTATGAATGAATTGATTCTGCCTTTCCGTTTATAAGAATCATGCCACTCATGGTGCACCCAGCTACCTTTCCAGCCAAAGCAGAGAGAAAGGTAGTTTTTCCAGCTCCAGATGGGCCCATAACAGCAGATACGCGGCCAGGTGATATTTTCCCAGTTACACATCTTAGAAGGTGCTTCTTTTTCCCTTTCAGTGTAAGGGTTAAATCCTTGAAAGCAATCTCGATGGTTGGTCTTTTTCTGATGTCGATATCAGTGGCCATGGAAATTACTCCAGAGAAGGTTAAGTTTTTGTTCTGCTCTTGCAAAGCTTTTTCCTTTTCAATTTGATTGTATGCATACTTAAAGATTTGGCTATGGGTATGCAACTGCTTGCCCTTTGGCATATTCTTTTTCAGATTCTTGTCCCCAATCTCAAGATTAAAGCCTTCGTTACTCTCGGGGTCAGCCTCAATTGCATGCATCATCTGCGTGAGGTTGTTTTTATCCTTCCTATTCCCTTTAGCTGCAGAAGACGATTGTTCAGGCTTACCTGACGCACCAGGTGGAAATGGTGGCAAGGCTGCATCACTTCCAGGTTTAGCTTGAAACAGACCTCTTGAAATATCTGATTGCTTTGTAGATTTCCTTCGAGAAAATGTCCGTGATAGTTGCGTTTGGAGCCCAAGCGCATGCTTCTTGGCTACATCTCTCGCAGATTTCCATTTTTCACGTGCTTGAGCAGTTTCTCTTACGCTTCTAACAGCTTTTTCCCGTGATTTGGCTTGTCTCCTCTCTCGAGTAGCAAGAACTTGGTCTGAGCAGTTATATATAACAACAAGCAGAACACTTAGTCCAGCCTGCATTTAAACAAGAAAGGTCTGTAATCGTGTGCAGAAAAATAGTGGACGTAGGATGAGAGGTATTCAAAATAGAAAGATAAACCGCCCACTCACAAAAAGCATGAGACCATATGCAGTGATATTCTGATTTTCTGATTTAGGTTCACATGTCGCAAATTCAAAACAACCTGCAAATTCACCAAATAAGTTCATGAGGTTCTTTAACCAACAAGGCTAGTGGAGAATAGATGGGGCACCCAGCTCAGCATGTGTGAAGCATCTCTCATTCTAATCACCCAAGTCATTACCCAAGAGTAATATAGCACCTTCTTCTTCTTCCTAGTTCTCAGGGCATTCAATCAACTAATGAGTATTTTTACTGGATGTTCCTGGTAGATGTTGCTAAGATATTATGACAACCGGGAACAATCTGTGAAGGATATTTGTATATAAAACTCTAAGAGACATACTTTGGAAAGTACTTGACATTAGCAAGGAAGATGTCAACCGGCAACGGAGTAGATGCACTTGCAGAGTGCATATAGAGGACTCAATAACAGTATTGCCCCTAATTTACTTCCTGGAAGGAGAAACAGGGAATCGAATCTAAAGCCACTTGGGTGTTACTAAAGTTAAACCACCAGTAGGCCAAAAGTCTTGTTTCCGGATAAATTTGTTTGGCAATCTCTCTAGATTTACCGAAGCAACATATATTCTAAGAATCTATTTAAAGCCTGTGGCTATTCTCCTTTTATATAGATCATGCTGCAATACATATTTAAATCAAACGAGATGCATAAATGTTTCACTTCATGTACTCACTTTGTTCAGATGTAGACCCTGTTCTGCAATAATGTCTGAAAGAGAACATTCAAATGAAAACATTAGCAGCAGAGAAAGAGAGAACAAGATAGGCATTGACTTTTAGCATATGTAATAATTTTTAGCCCATGTAGCAACAAACTTGAGTGGTTGTAAGATGAGGGACAATTCTCAATACCCCTTACTGCAAGAATTTTTTTGGATAGTAGACGGACAGTATGATCCTGCTGAACAGAATACCTCACTGCTACTACCAATGTCAGCCCACACATCTGCTCCTCCACAAGTATGGTTTGGTTGCCCAGGTGGAAGCTGGTAATGGTACCTGCAGAAAGGTTCTGCTAATAAACATCAATGCATGCAAAGCATAGTCTCAAAAGTTAAGAAGAGGTTCTAAAAAAAAAAGAGCTTACGGATCGCATACACCGGTGGTTTTATTGAGTTTGGCAAGAGGACAATAAGCCCCCAATGGGCAGGCTGCAACCATTGGCACAACGGCATGTAAATTAAGTAACATGGAATCACAAGAAACAACTATTTGCGCGAGTGCAAGTAAAATGTTTAGCAAATAAGTATTCTCTGGATGCGCAATAAAGATGAAAAGGAGTAATCAGTAGCTTCATGGCATAGTTTTGCAAAATCATTTCTTTCGGTGCCTTTTGACATCAGAGACCCAAAAAGTAGGACATGCATGTTCAACAACAAAATTATCGAACATTCAGCAATCAAAATTCAAAGCTTCAGGTGAAAGTTCAGCCGTTACAGGAAATTGCAAAGAGAGAGAACAAAATTGAGAAAACAACTTGGAAACCGATATTCAAGCAATGTCTAAATCTTTCAACAGTTTTCCCTTCTCTTCGTTGCAACTGAGAAATTGATATGAAACTTGTTGATATTTTTTTTTTTGGTAAATATGAAACTTGTTGATATTTTCCCCAATACGATCCAAAAAATGGGGAAAGAGAAAATAGACTTGAACTTATTTCTTTTTTGGTCAAGGAAAACTAATGTATTCAAGAATCACTAACTTTGAGGGTGTGAAAGAAGCAAATGATATTAGTCCATGGATCAGCGAATACTTACGTATCATGCAAGTCATTCCATGAGGACAGAAGAAACCTTCACAACAAGGAGCACAATCGCTGGTTCGAGCAGGCATGTCCTTAGAATTCTTTAGGTCGATTTTTTTATCAGAACCAGCACTACATGCCCATCCTGGTTCACATCCCGGAACCCAAGAAGTAAGATTGCAGTTCTTGTTAGGTTTCAAGTAGCTGGCTCTCGTAGCGGTGAAGAAACTATTGAAGTAAAACTTTATATCTGCTGCCGTGCACAATCGCTGTGAAAGATCTCCTGTCCAACAGTAGGATATCAGGAGAGCTTGGAGAGCACTCATTGTCAAACAATAAATATAGCACCACTAGTAAAGCCTCATCAGAACATCTGCATTGATATTCCTGGCACAATTGTAAAAATTTTGGACAAGCTCTTGTTCACGTCCTCATTAGTCCCATCTACTTCGTGTATCTTTCTTCTACATCTTACATAATTTGCGAGAGAGTTCAAGGGACCGTAACGAAAAAGTAAAATCAAAATGCATAAACTATCCATAGTTTCTAGTTAACAGAAAGATTTTTTAAAGACTTCCAAACGATTTCTGCGCAAGCCTTTGCCAAGAAGGAAGAAGGAAGATAAACTTATGGGAAAGTTCTAAAGACGAAACAAGATAGAAGGACTGAAATATAAGCACGGTTCTTTTTGGACACTTATTCGAGATGATCATCAGCATACCTTTCGTTTTTCGAGCGCAAGAGGTCAAAAAAGTCAAGTCTGAGGTAAAATTGAATGCGTCATCCCAGTCAGCATCCCTGGCAGACAAAATCAACTGGAAATGTCACATACACTCGAGATTAACTCATGAACTTCGACAGAAAAATATATGGATTTTGACGATGGAAAATTATACCTGGACTCACTCCGACAGAGCAGACATATCATATCATAACCGCATCCATGGGAGAAGGCATGCATCGCGCAAATTTTCATCAATTTTTTTTACTACATCCAGAACATAGAGCCTATACAAACGATTTATATCTACGTGATCCCCAAACCCCGCGTGTGCATGCTATGGAACCATTAATATTCTCTCCTGACAGATGGTGATTGGTGACATTGTTTAAGTTAGATAAGAACGGCGGAGAGAGAAGCGAGCACGAACTCACACGTCCTGGATGCAGAAACCGAAATTCTTGGCGATGTCCCCCCGGAAAATCGACGTGAAATTGGAGACCTGGCTGTACAAGAGCTGGGCGAAGAGCTGAGTCGCCGCCTGATTGCCGCCTTCAGATTCCCCGTCCGCGGCAGCACGCACGACAAGCGGCGACGAGCAGCACAGCGCGATCGCGGCCAAGGACACCGCGACAGAGAGGAAGCGGCGGCCATTGATCTTCTCTTTGCTCATGGCGACCGCGAGGAGATACCGAGGAAAGAAAGATCCCTTCAAAAATCGGAACCGACGGTGCGGACGCACGCGTGCATGGGCCGTAGGGATAAACGGAGCATCTGCGACGGAGGCGGCGGTCGGAGATCGGAAGGAGAACTTTGCGGGGACAGCGATGGGAGAGGAGAGAGAAAGACGGTTGGTTAGTTGGGATTTGAGAGAGAGAGAGAGATGGCGCTGTCAGTTTTTTGCGAGGGAGAAATATGGCGGGGAGGAAGATGTGGCGATGTTGGAGGGGGGAGAGAGAGAGAGAGAGAGAGAGAGAGAGAGCTAGCATTGCAAGGGGACACCCAAAAAAAAAAAAGAATTACAAAATGATGATACGCACCAAAAAATAATGATGTCAATTATCCTTAATCTTTTGCTTAATATGATCAATGGTTTAAAGTATAATATGATTTATAAATAATTCATTTAGGAATCAATTAATAGAAAATTTTAAAATCAAATTGGTATTGTTGCAATAGGTTTAAAATTTTTATTTTTTGTAATTCTCTCAAACTTGAATCACCCAATTATTACACAATTTAGGTAGTCAAGCCGACTAATTTTGACCAGAAACCGCCCATATGGTAATCTAATCAATGCTGCCTATCTTACGTGGTATGACTGTCGTTGACATAAACGCATTTTACAAATTCTTCTTTAAATTTATGATTCTTTCCTTTCCTTTTTCATTTTTTTTCCTTAACTTGCTTTTTTTTCTTTTTTCTTTTTTTTCCCTTTGCTGATTGCCATCCGCCCACAAGGGACCCCTAGGCAAGGGTCCCCTCAACAGCCCTCATCGACAATCAACGACCTTCGTCGGTCATTGCCAAGTCACGGAAACTAGTGAGTAGGGGTGAGTGGTTCCCCGGGCAGTCCGGTTCCCCCCCGAAACCGAGAACCGGACCGGTGAGACCGGTTCCCGTTTTCTAGGACCGTGGACCGGACCGCCAAAATCTTGGACCGGACCGCCAAAAACCCGTCGGTCCAGTCCGGTTGTTGGGCGGTCCAATGGGACTGGGAAAGAAACCTAAAATTAAGAGAGAGAGAGAGAGAGAGAGAGAGAGAGAGAGAGAGAGAGAGAGAGAGAGAGAGAGAGGCTTCATCTAGATCGGTTGGGCTCCTCGGCTCGACATCTTGGTCCGCCCGTCGGTCGGTGGGTTCTTGACATATTACGAGTGGAGCTTGGTCATAGAGGTGCTTAGGCAGGGCCTCCCATTGGTCTTGTTTTCCATATGTAGTTCGGACCAAGGGCCGATGCCGAGGGCCAACTAAGATGGGTCTAACTTGATGCCATGACAACGGGCTCACACCTAAATGTCTTTCAACAGTCTTCATTTGAATATTGTGGAAAAGCGAGTGTATCAATAATAACCTACTGCATATGGTCCTCCAAGGGGAGTTTGTCTTCTCTCAAAGTTACTAAAAAGATCTAATTGTCTGTGGGCAGTACAATTTCACTAACCGGTTGTTCTTGCATGGGTTCTTTTTATTTTTATTTTTTTTTATCTCTAACCGGTCCGGTCCGGTCCTCCTAGGAACCGGGAACCGGACCGCCCAAACACCGGTTCCACTTTTGGGAACCGAGGACTGGACCGACACGTCCGGGAACTGGACCAACCCGGCCGGTCCGAGCCGGTCCGGGCGGTTCCCGGTTCGGGCGGTACAACTTGCTCACCCCTATTAGTGAGGGCAAAAAGGAAAGAAAGAAGGAAAAATAGAGACAAATTTAAAAAAAAAAATCGAAAGATGATCAACGTCAGCACCAGTTGTCCTAAATTGGTCACACATAGGGGATACTCTACATCCACATTAGTAATTTTCAATCAAAATTTATCGAAAAAATTATATTGGCAACTCGTCAAATGATTTAATACGGTCAAAATGTTTAAATTAAATTAGTTATCGCACAATAAATTTAAGACTTTTTAAGTAATTATTATCATATATTTCTAGTCTGATGTTTTTCTTTTTTTTCTTTTTTTCTTATTTGGAAGGACGACGCGAGTTCGCATGGATATGTCATTAAACGACCAAATTCGGCAGGCTTGCATGGGGTGTTACACCTGTCGATACCAGGCTGCATGCAAAAGCGTATTGCCAACTTTGACCGGAGAGAGGCTCATAACTTCCTTCCCTCATAAGATCGGATTTTCTCTTTATTTGGCGGTTCATGGATGACCACGACAATTGACCAACCGAGGGCAAAGTCGCGGCAATCACGGGTCAAATTGGGCTCGACTTCTTATGAAACTCGAGAGAGTTCCAAATACCAAATAATAATAATAATAATAATAATAATAATAGCGTACTTTTTATGACCAAGAAACTCATTACGTGCCCTCATGCCCAGACGGCACCAAAGGGTCGAGCCCCTATGTTTCGAGGAAAACTAGCGCAGGACCTCAACATCATGACCCTCCACTTAAGACGATAGCAACTGCGGATTTCAAGTCATTGATCTCAAGGATGAATGAAAAGCTTTCAATTAACATGGCTACCTACCGTGTGCGATAAAGCTTGTAGGGATCTTTCTTATTTTTCGGAAATTTGGAAAAGTCAAAAATCAATTCGTAATATAGACACCCAAAAAGATAAAAGAAAAAGGAAGAGTAGAAGTAAAAGGAGAGATTAGTCATCAGGCAACTTCGTTTTTTTTTTTTAATTTTTTATTTGGGATGGGAGGCAACTTCGAATTTGAATGATATAGAGATGTGCAGAACATGAAAATTCATTTAGGAAAACCTTTTTTCTTGCTTACAACATGACAACCGCTCCGTCTATCTATGCCCGACCAACTTTGACATGGTCGATCGCCTGCGGTTCCCCATCGCCTTCCACTTACTCTTGGTCAGTTCTCAGTTGAACACTATCGGTGTGAGGCGAGCAACGTCTTCCTCCGAGAAAACCGGCCAGCAGAAATGCATCCCGGAGATAGCGTCGTAGTATGCCTGTGCCGACATCGTCCGGGCCCTCGAGACCGAGTCATGATCTTCGCCACGCCGACCGTCCTGCGCTTCATGATCAGAACCGATGTTGTCTGCCGCGAGGGTCGCGGAGTTAACTGCACCGTTGAGTTCAGCCGCAGCTGGGGGATTAGTGATCGCATTCGCGCCGCTGCTGCCATCGCCGCCATCGCTCTTGTTTGCAGAATTGGTGGAGGAGTTGGCTTCGGCTCTGTTCAGAAGCCACTCTATGGTCTCGCCGCCGGTCCGGTGCCCGAGCTCTCGGGTCAGCCGGAAAAAACGGGCTGCGCAACCCGTCGGGACGCGGATCCAGCAGCGCCGGGCCCTCCGCTTCGCGCGGCGGCCCTTGGCGACGGTGGCTCTTGGGGCATGATACTGCGGGGTCGACAGAGCATCGGAATTCATGGCCAAAAGATTTTCCTCTCCACTTAGGACACGTGCACAAGTAATATGTCGGACTCCTCTGTGCTTCTTTTGAGGGACATGCGAGCCAGAGCCAGAGGTAATGGGCGTATATATGCATGCAGCTCCAGCTCTAAAAGAGAGAATCCATATATGTCTAGTACCTTTTCTTGACATTTTGCCACGTAGGACATTATTTATCTATAATTCTCCATTGAGCCGACAACCCTTTCCTCTTTACCCTCTTTACTACGAGGAAAACAGCCTTATCCACACGCTCGCTGGATGAGACACGGCACACGTGTGGCGGCTCTTCTTCGTATGTATTTATCATCCTGCACGTACAGCAGATGTTTCACATAGCTGTACATAGATGGCGCATAAGGAGGGTATCGTGTGTTTTACAGTAAGGTTGAGTCTGTCTTTCCTGTTTAGTCCAGATAGCGCATCCATCGAGCTTGCAAAATTTGCAGATGGTTTAAATGATTTCTGAGCTTAATTATTATATTTCCGGTAAGAACCGAACTTGGGATCTCGTAATCTCGGACGCAAAGTCGTGATCAAAGTCGCGATCTTAATTAGCGGATCCGATTTGCTTTCATCTTATACATAATAGCTCATGAAGAGTTAATGCTCGTAATCTCGGACACAAAGTCGCGATCTTAATTAGCGGATCCGATGCGCTTTCATATTATACATAATAGCTCATTAAAGAGTTTATGTTTTCATTTGGTACAAGTTCCAATGCTTACTAAGCTGAATTTGAAAAGTGCTTGTTGTGCACTAAGAGCGCAATTTGGTAACGTTTCAGTTTTAGGGAACATTTTTTAAACATAAACAGTTTTTTTATGTTTCTACTCCATGGAACAATTTTTGAATAAAATAGATCGTTTGGTAAAAGTATTCTTGAAATAAAAAAAGAATAAAAATGTGTTTGGTACTTTTGATAAATTTTTTTATTTATTATTATTTTTCTTCTTGTTCATGGGCGATCAATCGCCGCCGGTCGGCCCCCCGCCATCGGTCCACCTCCCGCAGCCACCACCATTGCCACCAGCCGATGGGCGATGGCTGACGGGAGGTGGGTAGGCGACCAGTGATTGGCGGGCAGTGGCAGCAAGGATGGTCGGAGGCCACAAAGGCAAAAGAGAAAAATAAAAAAAATAAAATGTGTTTTTTAACAAATTGTTCAATAATAATTAGTAAGTTTTTTTTGTTTTTTTGTTGTTGGTCCAAATGTGTTCTCATAAACAAAAAATATTTCTTTTCTCCTGGGAACAAAAATATAAACAAAAACGGTTATGTTCTTTTGTTGTTCACTGAAACAAAACAACAAAAACAAACTTGTTTATGAACGTTACCAAACAGAGTCTAATTGACTCCTCGGCAGGTATTACCAAGTGCATTTATTGCTAGGCATTTCGCTCCGGATGTACTAGCTTCCCAACCACACCATCCATGTCCGGATCAAATCCAACGCAACTCAATTAATTCGCCTCCTCGAATGATCTCAAATCAAACTAGACTTGTTGGGAATAATTGCCCAAAAAGTCTAAAATTCATTACGCTTTTTGTTAATTAGTCGTGAACATTTCAAATTTATCAATTGAGTCGCAAACTTTTTCACATTTTGCCAATTGAATACCTTTAGCCAATTCTGATCAGAAAATTACTGACATGAACACCAATTATTTTACGTGGCATGACTAATGCTAGCATAAACAATTTTTAAGTCGTTTAAATGTATTTCCAAACTTCATTTTTTCTTTTTTTCTTTTTCATTGCTCACTTTTCCTTCCTTTTTCTGTCCTACAATAATGGCGGGCGACCTTCAATGCAAAACCCTTGCCATTAGTGGGAGTGGGTCGCAATCTCGCCTAACCTCACCCAATCACTGCCTCCGCTCGTGGCCGGCAAGGCCATTCTTGGGCAAGGTAGCCTAGCCCATGGCTACGATTATCTCACCTTAATTTGGGTGAGGCGGAGCAAGGGCTGCAACCCGTGCAAATTACTACAGGAGAAAGAAAAATAAAATATTAAAAAATTAATAAAAATGTGTTTACTCCAGTATCAACAGTTGCACATAAGAATGACTTATGTCTAAGTCAGTGATTTCCGATCAAAATTAGTAAGATGAATTCAATTTAAAAATATGAAAAGAGTTAGGACTCAATTGATAAAATCAAAAGATTTGCAACTGAATCGATATAATTGCAACTTCTTTAGGACTTTTTGATCAATTTTTCCAGACTTATTGCGATCTACACGGGGCTCGCTTTCTACTAGGGATGAGTAAGTTGTACCGCCCGAACCGGGAACCGCTCGGACCGGCCCGGACCGGCCGGGTTGGTCCGGTTCCTGGACGTGTCGGTCCGGTCCTCGGTTCCCAAAAGTGGAACCGGTGTCCGGGCGGTCCGGTTCCCGGTTCTTAGGAGGACCGGACCGATTAGAGATAAAAAAATAAAAATAAAAAGACTCCATGCCGGAACAACACGTTTAGGTGTGAGCCCGTTGTCATGGCGTCAAGTCAGACCCATCTTAGTCGGCCCTCGGCACTAGCCCTTGGTCCGAACTACATTTGGAAAACAAGACCAATGAGAGGCCCTGCCCAAGCACCTCTATGACCGAGCTCCACTTGCAATATGTCAGGAACCCGCTGACCGACGAGCGGACCAAGATGTCGAGCTGAGGAGCCCAACCAATCCAGACGAAGCCTCTCTCTCTCTCTCTCTCTCTCTCTCTCTCTCTCTCTCTCTCTCTCTCTCTCTCTTAATTTTAGGTTTCTTTCCCGGTCCCATTGGACCGCCCAAGAATCGAACCAGACCGACGGGTCCGGTCCAGTCCGGTCCAAGATTTTGGCGGTCCGGTCCACGGTCCTAGAGAACGAGAACCGGTCTCACCGGTCCGGTTCCCAGTTCCGGAGGGGTACCGGACCGCCCGGGGAACCGCTCACCCCTACTTTCTACGGTTCACCTATCGCCATCCCGTACATTTGGGCCTTGCACGAGGCCCTTTTCGGCCCAATGGTTGGCCCGTAAGAGCAGGGGGGACGCAGAAACGCGAAATGACAAAGGAGGACTCTCTCAACGGTTCTCGAACTCGGTTCCTGGAAAATGTTAACGCAAATAAATTTAAAGAAGAACTTGAAGAATCTTCTGGAACCTCCACTGTTTGTTCTATAAGCCCTAAAATACAACATAGGCGCACTCACTCTATCTGCGCGAGCCTCCTCCTTATCCGCACCATCACCGCATTGCGAAGCCTGACCGAAACCCTAGCTAAGCTTCGGAAATGGCGTCGGCTAACGCTATCTCTACGGCTTCCATCTTCTGCTCCCCCAAGCAGGTAACTGTTTTGCGGTGAACTTTGCGAGTCGCTGTTGGTTTCGACCGTGCTCCCTTCGTTTCGAGCGGATGAATGCGAACCGGAGTTTTTAGGTAGGATCGAGTCTCGCGGGTTGGGGGAACCGGGCGGTTTTTACCTAACGTCGATTGTGTTTTGTGTCGCCTTGATGTAGGGGAGCTTGAGGAGGAAAGGGAACCAGAAGGTGAACTTCGGCCAGTCCAGCAGGAAGTTCGTCGTGAGGGCCTCCGCCAAGGAAATAGCGTTCGACCAGAGCTCCAGGGCCGCTCTTCAGTCCGGCATCGACAAGCTCGCGGATGCCGTTGGCCTCACGCTCGGTCCAAGGGGTAAGCTAGCGGTGGTTCTCCCTTTGATGTGTACTTGATGAATTATGTCATCGGATGTGCGTATTTGAGTTGACGGTGAGGTCTTTGAAGCGATAGCAATTGGATTGACCGCGTGACAGCATTTGCATTTGTCTAGGATGTGTTGTATAATATCCATCTTGCAATCGCATTAGTCAAGACCCTCCGGAGAGTAGTTTCATTAATGGACTCATAGGTTTATTCCTCTGGATATGGCTGATTTTTTGTAGCAGTAGAGTGGCAGTTGTTATAGGAACTGTACTTATCAAGGAAGTATTCATCTGCTCTCTGCAGGGAGAAATGTTGTGTTGGATGAATTTGGCAGTCCAAAAGTTGTAAATGATGGGGTCACAATTGCCCGAGCAATTGAGCTACCTGATGCTATGGAAAATGCTGGCGCTGCTCTCATTAGGGAGGTCAGACTTGCAGTCTCATGCTTACTCTCCGTCATAAGCAGTACCCTTTTGATTGGAATTCCTTTCAAAAACGTTCATCTTGCTGATAAATTTTGGTTGAAACGTAGGTTGCAAGCAAAACTAATGACTCTGCTGGTGATGGTACAACTACTGCATCAGTCCTTGCTCGTGAAATTATTAAGTTGGGATTGCTGAGCGTTACATCCGGTGCAAATCCAGTTTCAGTGAAGAGAGGCATTGATAAAACTGTGCAAGGATTGATACGGGAGCTGGAGAAGAGAGCTAGGCCAGTTGAAGGACGTGAAGACATTAAAGGTGATGTGCTCGCATACTCCATGAAAGAGCAAGGTCTGAACGGAGAAATTCCAAGTCCTTTATACTGATACTCTTTTGGGTTTCATTGTAGCCGTTGCGACAATTTCTGCTGGAAATGATGAGCTCATTGGAGCAATGATAGCGGATGCAATTGACAAGGTCGGCCCTGATGGTGTTTTGTCCATTGAATCATCATCGTCATTTGAGACAACCGTTGTTGTTGAGGAGGGAATGGAGGTCAGCATTCGTCATTTTTCCTTTGTGCATCTTCTTTTTCATTATCCTTTTACCTGCCCTTACAAATGTTTCCTCTTGCTTGCAGATAGACAGAGGATATGTATCCCCTCAATTCGTGACCAATCCCGAGAAGTTGATTGTGGAATTTGAGAATGCTAGGGTACTGGTGACAGATCAAAAGATTTCAGCAATAAAGGATATTATACCCTTGCTGGAGAAGACAACACAGCTGAGAGCACCTTTGCTCATAATTGCTGAAGATGTGACTGGTGAGGCATTGGCTACTCTTGTTGTGAACAAGTTGCGGGGAATCATTAATGTTGCTGCTATCAAAGCCCCTGGATTTGGTGAAAGGAGAAAGGCAATCCTACAAGACATAGCAATCTTGACAGGTAGTTTTTTACTTTCTTGTAGTCCAGATTATTCTTATTTTCAGTAAACATGCTTAGCAGACTCAGAATCTCACTAGTGTACAGCTGCTTTGCACATAGGTGGTCTTACTTGCTCATTGTTTGTTAAATGGTGCAGGAGCTGAGTATCAAGCCAGTGATCTCGGTTTGCTTGTTGAGAACACAACTGTTGAGCAGCTTGGGCTCGCTAGAAAAGTGACCATCTCTAAGGATTCTACGACCATTATTGCTGATGCAGCATCAAAGGATGAACTACAAGCCAGGATCGCACAATTGAAAAAAGAGTTGTTTGAAACTGATTCTATTTACGACTCGGAGAAACTTGCTGAGAGGATTGCCAAGCTATCTGGGGGAGTTGCTGTGATCAAGGTTGGTGCAGCTACTGAGACTGAGCTTGAGGATAGGAAGCTCCGGATTGAGGATGCTAAGAATGCAACTTTTGCTGCCATAGAGGAAGGCATAGTGCCTGGTGGTGGTGCTGCATTTGTTCACCTCTCCACTTGCGTGCCTGCTATAAAAGACAAGCTTGAAGATGCAGATGAAAGATTGGGTGCTGACATCATTCAAAAGGTAAAATTTAATTGTTTCCAGTTGCAATATTGTATCAGGACCTGGATGAGGCAATGTTTGCTGGAATAAACATCACCTCTATTTGGACAACTGTATCACTAAGCTATTAGACAAGAGAAGGAGTCGACTGAAATTCATTAAGGCAAAATAGCATCCATCATTGGAGATACTTCAAAGAACCTTCCTTAGGACCACTCTCTTTGAAAATGGCATAGATAGACCATTTATCCTGTGAAGTATTGCTGATTTGCCATCACATATATAGGCACTCGTGGCACCAGCCTCGTTGATAGCTCAAAATGCCGGAGTCGAGGGAGAGGTGGTGGTGGAGAAGGTGAAGGCCAGTGAGTGGGAGATCGGTTACAACGCCATGACAGATAAATATGAGAACCTGGTAGAAGCTGGAGTGATAGACCCTGCAAAGGTGACAAGATGTGCTTTGCAGAATTCGGCTTCGGTCGCTGGGATGGTGTTGACAACCCAAGCAATTGTGGTCGAGAAGCCCAAGCCCAAGGCTCCAGTTGCTGCTCCACCCCAAGGCCTCATGGTATGATGAGTTTCGCTTGCCGATGGTTAGATGTAGGGATAAAAAAATGAGTTTTTGTCATGGTCAATGTTATAGGAAGGGCAGGTCGAAACTTAATTTTCTGTTTAGATAAACCCCCTTCTACGAGGACTCATTTCTTCATTCGGCTTTTTGCTGCTGCTAAGAAAGGATGTATTGTTTGTGCGTGGATTGTTCTCTGTGCAAGGGATGGAGGAGTAAGGTCTTTTGTACTATGAATTTAGTACCTTTTTGGGTAAAGCAGTCAGGAAGCACCTCTTCTCTGGACATTCATGCCTCGTTGAAGTCTCCTGGAAATAATCTAGCTCCTTCCAAGTAGAAACTCAAGATTGATTTTGATATATAGGTCTCCTCCACATTGAACATGCATAAGGAGTCCTCCCCCTCCGAATGGTGCATTTCCAATAAATGAGTTTATCATCAGGCATTAGGGCCTGCTCCCTCTCTCCTATTCTTCCCCTCGGAGAATCGCTTTCCCGGGGGGGGGTGGGGGGGGTGTGGGTGGGTGGGGGTGCTTTGCCGTCTATCTTTATAGATATTTGATCATTTCCTCTTTATCTTCAAATTCGATTGACACAATCTTTCAAACAAGATACTACATTGTCCCTGGCTAACGTCTGGCGTCTGCGTTAGTTTTACTTGCTTATAGACCTCCATATTAAGCATCGCAAAACAAAATTAGACATGCGAGTCCACGAGCTAGCTGCACGTGAACAGGGCGAAATAAAAATTTTGGTTTTCGGACAGGTCTGATTTCCCACGAGTCCTCGAGTTTTCGAACATATGCCTTCTACGATAAGGTTGTTCTGAGAGGAAGTATAGTTGTCGTGCCTAAAAAGGACATAGATGCTATAACGGTTTGATAGTCGAGATCGGTGTCTCCTTTGGTCACCTTTGCTACTACACGATTATTTGTTCCATCCGTTACTTCCCGTATGAGAGATCAGAATGAGGTCTGAGTACAAATTTTCGCTCACAATTTACACTGAGAATGAGACATTAAAGATCCATCTGGATATATACTGTTAAGCCATCTCAATCTCAATGGAAAAATGGGAGCACAATCATTCATCAAAACAATCACAGTGAGAATGGCATCGGATGGAACACAGAAGTAAGAATCAGGCAGGGTTATTAAGGTAGGCAGGGCCCCGGCTATATGGTTGAAGGAGTGGGGAAGACTCTTATCCCCATAGTTGCTCGTATTTGCTCGTGCTTTTAGTTGCATTACCAATTTTCCAAACTGCCCGAGCTACTTTCTCCTTTTTCAATTGATTCAGAGCGAGTAGACCGTGATTTGTTGCCACCATATCACATGATCACGAATCGAATGCATAATCTCTCATCATACAAAATAGCAAAAGAAACAGGGGATGGAAACTCAAGGGTAACCCAGAAAATAGAACTAATTTAGCAAAACTCAAGACGAACAAAATCCCGCCTTCATGTGAACAGAGACACTTCAATCAAATTCAGTTCCCAGAAATAGATTAGAAGAGTAACAACCAAAACGAGTGTGTTCCTATAGTTCACACAGGCTAGACAAGACATGCGAAGAGCAACACAATCCCATCCGTCGCTCTAGCTCTCTGTTTGCTCCCTCAGCCTTCGGATGGTGCTCCTAACCGTCACAGCACTAGCGGTGCTGTTAGCACAACATGATGGAGACAATTAGCCACTTAAATAATTTACTCGATCAAAAGAAGTTAGAAGCAAATACTACCAAGAGAATATCCTTACTTCAACGTGTAGGCACCACCAGCTTTGACCTTCCCGCAGTCCTTACATCCCCAAATACCCACAGACTTCCTTTTCACTGCATACTGCACCATCAAGTATGTAACAGGGAAACGTGACCCAATGGCAAAGGAATACCAAAGCTCACATGTAAAAATTCAACTCGTTCCAGAAAATGAAAGTTTAAGAACTTCTTACCTTGCCACAGAACTCGCAGAAATACTTGCTATGCTGTGTGACCTCCATTTTCTTAATCTGCTTCCGCAGACTGGCACCATATCGCGTGCCTGTGTTCAAAAGTGAATTAAAAAAGTGTGGCCATGCACGAGCTATCAACAAAGATCTATCCCACAACAAGTTTGAAGACTGCAACAAATCATCATGCAGTTCAAACAGAAAGTTTGGGAACCTACCATACTTGCCGACAATGCCGACCTTCTTTGTGCGCTTGGCCTGCACAAAGATCAAAATCAATTTGTCAACTAAGCCGATTCTTATTTAACACAACAAATCCAATGCTGGGAATGGCACTGGTGTTGTTGTAAGTGAGATAAGACCATTTCGGTCGCCTTTAGAGATAGAAAACCAACGAAAAACAGAAAATTTCCCATCTCGATCGGCGGAGTTAATTGAGATCGACTTCTAAAGGGATGTATACAAGACTGAAGGTAGCACAATGAACGATCGAATGGTTCGCGGACCTAGTTGAGAATAACAAATCCACTTCCCCTCAAACAACAAATCAACAACGTTCTTCATAACGCATCAGATCTTCAAGGCATCACATCACAAGTCATTGCAGCGAGCGAAAACCGTACCACCCTAAAGCTAACGTTCATATGTAACTCCATACACTCCCAGAACTATCGCCTAATTAGAAAAGACATTGGTTCGATTGCTAGAAAGCGAAGCCAACTGCAGCGTCGATTCTGGTTATTTCGTACAATTATAGCTGTACGAGAACCAAGGAACGAAGAGAGACGAACAGAGGAGCGAGAGAGAGGGACAGAAGGAAGCGTACCATTAGGTCGCCGAGGACGTCGAATCGGCTGTCAAAGCAGGAGCAAGGTGCAAATAAAACCCTAGGACGACGCCTTCTCGATTGCTCTTATATATAGAGGGAAAACCCTAGCCCGAAATTGCTATGGTAAATGGAAGAGAGGGCCTTCAGGCCCAGGCCCATAACGTGAGCACAATGTAGGTCACGGCCCAATACCGGCCCAAGGACTGCGTCACAATCCCCGTCTCTGTTCTTCATATCTCGTGTGGGGTTTGGGCTTTTATGCCATTGCTTTCTTAGTGATTGATTTTATATTGATAGGATAATAAGATTTCAAATGTGAAAAAGATTATCAGGCAATTCGGTAAGTATGAGCCAAGTACATCCTAGCCTTTGATGTTGGAGGGTATCGTATAGGATCTGTACAATTTGAGGGTTATCATGTATTGGGCTCACATATACAGCACTTAGTGCGTTTTGGAGAAAATCTCTACACTTGCTTTTGCTCTCACGGAGACGGCCCGTCGAGGCTTGGGGTCCTCAATCCTCCATCAGGTGTCGAGTTCTCACACAACCAGAATCACATATGATTTCTCTATCGAAAGAATGGTTTTCAAACGCACTAGGAAAGTCCAAAGAAACAAGGATGAGATAACAAGTCAGTTCTCACGAAAAATAACTCATCTAAAACATCCATCCATCCATCTCGTTCAATTTTTCACGAAACAAACAAATGCTGTGCTGGAAATTTTGAAGTATGCACTAGACGCCTTGCTTGAAAGTCCACTTTTGACGCTCTTGCCACTTTGCATCATGGACTGCCCAAAAGTACATCTTTACATCCTGGAACGAACCTCGTCGCCAGAAAAGGCCAAATTTCCATTGCTTGAAAGTCCCACAAGACCTTAGCCCCCATCATCCATAGAGACCCCATCTCTCTTCCACCCCGACCACACTAGGACGTCGTCGGACGACCTCATCAAGGCTGTGCACGGCTGTAGCAAGGGCTTGCAGCCTCTGGCGGTGGCGGCGTCGACTGATCTTAGCGCCTTAGGGTTTGTGGTTGGTCAGGTTGATGTGGGTGTTTAGGCAGGGTTTGGGAAAAGAGAACATGGACGAGATTGTCTTTGGAGAGAAACTGGAATCTTGCGAATTGTCTATTTAGAGGTGCAAAATGGTATTTAAGTGCAGATCTCACGATGCAAATTGGGGTTTTTTTTTCAGCAATAGACAAGTCTTGGAATAAAACAGGTGAGGATTGTTTTTTGTATAATTGAGGAAAAGAGGGGATTAAGCGCATAGAAGACTAGACATGATGATATGTCATCCGTTCCAAAAATGTTCAGGTTCCAATCGCGCTCAAATTTCACGAATATAAGTGAAGGCTCAAATAGTCGGATTGAAGTTCCCTCCCTAGTTTTAGTAGATCATGGAAAATGGAGGGTGTGATGAGGGTTTCCCCCTTTTTATAGGATTCGGATCCCCTACTCTGCACAAAAGCAGAGTAGGGAATTTTAAGAGAAAGGAGGGACGGGCCCTACTTTAATAGGAGACTCGCCCCTTTTTGCTTTTTTTTTTTTAGGAAAAAGGCGGTCGTTCGATTAAAGATCAGACGACTGCCGCTTGCAGATCACCCTGCTTTGGAAAGCAATTAGAGTAAGGGATCCATTTCCCTTTTTATAGGAGTGAGAAGTTTTGATTAATGGTTAGGATGGGAAGGTCACCCCTACATTTTAGGACAAGGGGATAAGAATCCAATCTTGACCTCTCGAAACCTTGGTAATCCCAAGAGAGGTAGGGCTTGGGCTTAGTCCAAGGCTCCAATTTCCCAAATCTCTTTTCCGGCGTTATGTGACAACGACAATGCATCATCGCTTTATTCACGTCAAAAGAACACAAAGGCATCCGACCTCGCGCCACCGTTGCTCTTTTCTCGGTCAAGCCGCGACACTAGAAGAATGTCAAACGGATCGATTTCCAGCCCGAAAGCAAAGATAAAGGGTGTAGCAATGCATATGAATCGTAGGCGAGGATCAGATGCACGGCATAGATTCGATTTTGTCCCCGTTACTAGTCCCATGCGTTCGAGCTGTCGACCCCGGGCCCCAAGCCTTCTACGACGTTGATCGGGGCGTTTCGCGGGCCGGGCGATTTCCTCCGCAGTCTAAAAGCGAAACTTCTGCGGTGGTCCGTGTGAACACCCCTCATGAGAATGTGAGGAATCCTGTTGATTCTTCGACGCCGTGATTGATGATTTGATTCCTCCACTCATCCCCTTTTCCCCCCTCAATCGATGATGCAGACAGCGACGGGTGCGATCCATGATTGCCCGCGTAAATGGAATGAGAACACGACGCTTTGGAATCAACATGGAATCCGCTTTTCTTTTTCTTCTCTAAGTGTTGTAGGATTTGTTGTTGTTGTTTTTGTTGAGTGTATCAAAGCATCCCGCTTTTGGGTTTGGAGTGCGAGCTGCTTTTCCTCCGCCTCACGTTCGAGGTGTCCCGCCGCTTCGGCCTTTCGCAATAGGAAAGAACGGGGAAAACCAAACAACATCAATCTTTGGCGCACCGAAGATTTCGCATTCAACCATCTCGACATAGACAACTTGAGTTCTTAGGAACCTACCTAATTATCTGGATTGTTGAAATACCTCACTCAGCTTGTTTACAAGATCTGTGTACCGATTACATATGCGGTTTTCTTGCGTCCGTCGATTTAGGCTTTTGGGCCGGACATTCTGACACAATATATCAAAATTGCGTTTTGCCCTAGTTTACTTTGTCTAGCTTGGAGGTTACGTATGAAGTGTATAAAAATTACACCATGGGATCTACATGCCATTTATATATGCAGTCCTACGTCGCTTATTGTTTAACCTTTTGGACCGAGACATTTTGACATGACATCGGAATCACATACTTTTCCAATTTGATTCTATGCATGCATCGCACCACTTGTCAAATTCCACGACTCACTCCAAATTCAGCCTGCGCGTGAAGGTTACTAAAACTATCCATGGGTTTATATGCTTCTCTCATCTAGTTGCTATCTGTCCATCTATTAACTTATGTTTTGAGGCTAAACATTCTAACTTAACATTTTTTGTGAAAACCCCAGTTGGGTCTATGACTGCACCATATAGGAATGAGTGTTCTATATAAATCTCGAGAGCCGGTATGATAACCCTAACGATAATAAGCAGACCGGTTAAATTTTCCGGGTCTGTGTCATCGACACTGAAAGAACATCGTTGTCAAAGCTCTAGAAGCCAACGCTCCATGTCTTTGAACCGCCATTCCTGCGGATCGGTCCCCCTCCATTTCCAAGCATTCGTTTTCCTGCACGTTCCTTTCCTTGCCCTAAAGCGACGTGCATGCCTTGTTGGAACACGATAAACGCCAGCCCATTTAGTTCGATGAGTCGACCCCAGTGAACAGATGAACACCGAGTCAATGAAAGAGCCCCCGGACAGCGACCTGCCCATCTAGAAGACCAGGACTCGCTGGATTCTCGTCGCGAGATGGCGTTGCGACGCCGCGCTGCGGCCCGCCCTCTGTTCCCACTGTGCCTTCCTCGGGTTGGCATCGCGGCTCCATCGGTCAAAGATATGGAATCACAGATCAAAAAATTCTGTCACGCAGCACGCGAAAAAGAGAGGGAGAGAAACGATCGTATGGCCGTGCACCGAGAGAGAAGGACGCTGGAGCTCCGGGAACTGATCTTCGTTTCGGAGCTTCCGAGTTCCTTGCATGAGATCACGCACTTGACCATGAAATTCAAACCCAAGAAAATTCAAAGGCCGTGCAGCGCTCGGACGAAAAAGAGGGGGGAAAGGGAAAAGGTTCCTGCTCCTTTGCCTGACCAGACCGTATTCCGAAACCCACTCACGACGCCGCGTTTCAAGGCGGAAAGATTTCTTATTTCTCGCTAAGCTAATCTCTTTATTTAATAACTCCACGGCATCTCGTCTCTTGCTTTTTCTTGGAGACCCCGGTCCGTCCGCTCTGGGGACGATTCGGTTCATATAGTTTGGCGTCACGGAATCAAAAGCGCAGGCATTTTCTAATGCTGCGTATTGCCTACCTTAGAAAAGCGAACATATTCTTACCGTGAAATCTCGACAAACCTATACTTTTTAACACATTCGCGTCTTAGAAACATATGATCGAATTCCTATACGCGCAAAGTGCGCCTTTATTGACTTGTTTAACATGTCCGTAGGTCTTACTCCGACAGGGATTGGTGGTGGGGTTGACTCGGTTTTCGGAGAACGTGTTGAATGAATTCCCAAAAGAGCGCGCACCATAAAAAGGAAAAGTGGAAAATGAAAAAGGAAAACGGACGGTGGCGGTCGTGGAAACTCTTCGACCGGTGGAGGCCGGGACGGTGCAACTAGGGGTGAGCAACTTGAGCCGCCTAAACCAGCCCGGATTGGCCATAAACCATACAGGAGTAGAAGTGTCGGTCCAATTTCCGGTTTCCAAAAGTGGAACCGATACCAAACTAGTTAGATTTTTTATATTTTATTAATAATAAATATGTAAAAAAGTAAAAATGATTCAATTTAAATTTCTAAAATTTTAATATTTACTCAACTTTACCAAAATAGTTTTTTTCTTAAAAATAAGTAAAGAAATTTAATTCTTTTTTAATTTGTGATTCCCAACAAGTCCATTAGATCTTTTAGGTTTGGTCCGGTCCGGTCTAGGACTTAGGCTGTCCGGTCCAGGATCCTAGAAATTGGGGACTGATCCTATCATTCCGGTTCCCCGTTCCAAAGAGAAATCGGACCGCGTTGGACCAATCTACAACCTTCAAATGCCGACTTTTACAACATAGAGAGGGAGAAATCGGACCGCATTAGACCATGCACACCTATATCTACAACCTTCGAATGCGGACTTTTACAACATAGGGCCAGACAAGAAATCGGAATATGAAACCGAAAGCATACGAACCCAAACTTTACAAAAACCCATGCGAATATATTAATACAAGAGCACCGATATCAATTGAAAATTTAAACCGCCCATCGATTTTCTAGTAAAGTATAAGTCTATTTTATGTATATTTCCTTTGGATTATCCCAGATTCTCCGTGTTGATTTTTTTCGAAGGTTACGGGTTTAATAATAGTCGGTGCCTTTTTCTTTTCCTTTTTAATATATGTGTATATATAATATTGATTGGCAAAGTTAAGGAAAAGAAGAAAGGGAACGGCAATGGATTAAAGGGACGTGTCTCGAGGTGCGATTTCAATCGTACCGTCCTCTCTCCGTCGCTTTCGGTGACCGACCTCTTTGACCTTCTCTTCTTTGTTTTTTTTTTTTATCGAATAAAACTTCCCATCATATATTCATATTCCAAAAAAATCGGTAAGACATATTGCTAATTTCAGTACAAGATAAATCCATTAAGCACGGAAGAGGGTATTTAACCCGTAAAATCGGTAAATCCATTGATCGTAAGATTTATCCTAACATATCGCGATGATATAATTATCGATTTATTCACGCCGGCATCATACTTGGATCAATATTTCCACACACACAGACAAAAAAAGAAAGAAAGAGGAAACAAATATAAATTAAAGGACCTTTTCAATATGTCACCCTTATGCACCCAATCACACGTTAATAATTTGCGTGTCGTGATCTTTTAAATTCTCAAAATTTATGTCGCTCCATCCTCAAAGGGACAAAGAGCTTATCGCTATCTCGTTGTGCTGTCGGAGGCTTCGAGAAAATCAGAATAGGAAAAGCACTCGTCTTGAGATAAACTTACTACTATGCCGTTACACAAAATTTTACCCGTTTATATATCTCTAGAACCGCGTTTATTCCGTATCAAACGTTAATGACATGTCACCGGCTTATACAAGTCAGGCAAAATGAGCCTATGATAATTTCAAAGCACGAAGCTACATACATATGTCCAAGGGGGGACATTGATCATGTTAGTCGTACCCCCTTAAAATAATCATGGGTAATTTAGCTTAGAGACGGTGAGGAGTCCAAGAAACCGAACTTTTAATCCGCTCAAGACGGGTCAACGAGGGGATTCGGTCAACGGATCAAGCGCGCCGGATCCGTCGATCAACGGTCACCTAATCTAAAAGCAGTTAAAGTCGTTAACACGAAGCCGTGCGGATTATCGTCCAGCTTTTGGTAGGCTTGACTAAATTAACGGGAGTGAATGTGAATGTGATGACCAATTCAAGGTCGTCCCCACCTTTAAAAAGCAAAAAATACAAAAAGAACAAAATGAACAACAACCAGCGGAGAACGAGGAAACCAGGAAAGGAGCTGGACTCAAGGCGAAACCCAACGGCATGGTCCCAGTCAACGGCCCTATAAATAATAAAATGTCTCCCAACTATATTTCGGTACGACGTCGGGGGAACATGGGTGATTAATTAGTGGGTCCTTTTTGAATTATGCATCCTCCCAATTCTTTTTAAAAAATATCGATTCGTTTTTTATACACGAAATTCACTAGATATTTTTTTATCGATTAATACCACCAAAATCATAAACCCATTTTCTTGTTGCCAAAAACCCCAAACATACTCTCAATTTTTTTTGTCACGCTTGTGTGAGTTTCAATGTATCGATGTTACCCAAAAATTAAAAATAGAGTACCGATAGCATGATAGGTAAAGTTTTAGGATGGTTTGGTTCAGACATAGGACATTTTTTTTTACACACGGTATAAGTATGATGGTTTTGGCGACACCATAAAAAAATCGAAATATATGATGTCGTTGTGATATAGTTTATAGTTTTTATTAGTATTTTTCTCTTTTTTATATATTTCATAAGAGATAGACACTTTTTTTTTCCGGTAGCTTATGTAAAAGCACCTAATTCGTGTCCATAAACTGATGCTTTTCCTAGAAACTTTGTTTTTCTTTTTCACCGTATATTGGTGAGTACGAGAATTGGCGCAAGACTATCTATGTAACATATAATATCGTCACAACAACACGACTCTAACTCGTGAGTTGGAAACCTATCCTTTCCCAGTAAGCAATCACGTCAGCCATCGATCGCATATAGCTTGAGATGTGCTCGACAACGTTATGTTATTTAGGATATGTTTATGTCTCGGAAAACAAGTTATTCAAAAATATATTATAAAAACAATAGTCACTTGTATCGATTAAATTAATTAAGGAGATTTGCAACGATCGATAATAATTTACGCGTCAATTTTTTGGTGAGAGATAAAAAAAAATCATTTTTATACACGATATAAACAATCTTTTTAGGAATAATATTTCAAATCATTTTCAAGTCGCAATCGGGGTTAGTATCTCTTAGTAAGAGTTTCGTGTCGGTTCACGAGGATTCCCACTTGTTCCGATTATTATTTTCATTTCAACATCACGTCACCGTCTCTTTTGAAAGTGGAGCACCAGTAATTAAATGGCTAACAAATCAATCTATTGAAGACTTACTGTTCAATTGACCGAATTAAAAAATCGATAAATTTACCTTACGTTGAGGTGACAAGTGATTGGAAATTCTTTAACTTTTTCACGTGAATTATTTATTTTATCTCGCATTTGACATTGGGCACGGGTCGTGCCGTTAGCGTGGCGCCGAGGCTAGCAAGCCCGTCTTTACGGGTTAATTGGAGCGAGAATTGCTACGGACCCGACCGCGCGCGGGTCCCGTGATGGAGGTCCGGGCTCGTAAATTCGCGCGTACGGTGGTACAAGGACGGGGCGCAAAGATTCAGTTCGGGGGACGTTGTCCGTTTCTTGTTTCCGTGGCAAAGAGATTGCTTTGAGGCGCGTTCGAGCATTTTTACCTTTTTGTCCTGCATCGTTCTTATCTTTTTTCTTTTGCCCTTTGGCGCGTCGAGATTTTTTCGGCGATTCACTTTTCTTTGACGGGCTTGCCGTTTTCACCGCTATTAATAATTTCTCAGGAACTTTTCTCGATTGAAAAAGTCGTGTTTTCGCAAAAAAAATTAGCGCAACGATTCTCCGAAGAAGAAACCAAGGCCTGTTTTCGTAATGTTAAAAAAAAGATGTATTTCTGTTCTTTTATTTATATTCTTTTGTTTTAAGGAATAATAAAAGAACAGAAACGTGTTTATTTGCACATTTATTCCGGACACAAAAAAAATGTCTTTTTGTTCATAGAAACACATTTGAACCAATATGAAGAAACAAAAAAAAAACTTACTTCTTATTCTTGAAGGATTTTGTTAAAAAACACATTTTGTTTTTTTTTCTTTTTCTCTCTTGTATCTACGGCTGGTCATCGGCCACCCATGACCAAAAAGAAAAAATGGGAAAAAATAAAAATTTTATTAATCGTAACAAACGTATTTCTATTCATTTTTTATTTAAACGATCTGTTTTACAAAAAATTTGTTATAAGGAGTAGAAACATAAAAAATTATTTTTGTTCAAAAAATGTTCTAAAAACAGAAACGTTGCCAAACGCACCCCAAGTGGACCAGGGGTACACACGGAAATTACTTCCCGTCTCCAATTTTCTTTTCAACATTTAAAATGATGGAAACTTGTGGGTCCGTCTCACACGTCAACATTGTGTTTATTAGGGGGGGTTTGAGTAGGAAGAGAGAAGGTTCTGAACGCCCCAAGGTGTTCCGATGGAGAGAAAGTCGTGGAAGAGATTAAAATAAATTGAACCGGTCAATTTCCTCTACATTTTAAATTTATTCAAATCTCTCCAGTTTGGAAGGATTCGGTGGGACTTGCATGCTACCTTAAGATATTTATGACTCTTTCCCACTTATAATCTTATTACGTACATATATCTGTAAATACATAATGCGTTCTTTTAATTACTTTCCCTCGCTAATTTCCAGATAACATCATAACTCGATTCCTTCAAATCCTTTCTCTCTTTTATTCCCCTTTGATAAATATTAGAAGTTATTGATTTGTTGATAGATAGATTCTAGATTTAGAACCCAAAACCTAACTCATTAAAACCGGCTCTTAGTTTTTTAAATCTGAAGCCTATTTTGTGTGTCCTATAATTGACCTTGAGACTGGATAAGTTTTCAAGGTCTACCTGAGAACCTATCTTTATTTTGTTCCTTTCAATTTTTACATGAAAATAATATGAGCAATTAAGCGGGTCAAAAGTGAAAAAAAAAAAGAATGAGGACAAGCAAGTGAAGGTGAGCAAGAGTTTTGAGGCTCGGACGAGGGAAAGGCAAGTTGCAAGAGAGCGAGGACGAGGGCGAGTCGCGAACGAGGGAGAGTAGTGAATTCTTTTCGGTGAGTTTGGATAAGAAAGAAAGAAAAATAGAAGCAATAGAGAAAAGCAATGCCGGGAGAAAAAAAATAGAGTTTTTAAACTCTATAAATTGATTTCAAATTCAGTTTGGCTTGCGAGTAGTTCTTTACTTTGAACCAAAAATCCGACGAATTATAGTGGAAACCCATAATTAGTTTCTAGGTTGGTCCAATCCACAAATCAATCTAGTTGCACATCCCTTATTATTATCAAAATAATATAGTTGCGCATCCCTATTCACTCCATTTAAACAAAAAGCGTAAGTATGAAAAGTTTTAGATATATTAAAAATTCAAAACATCAAAATGGTTAAAATTACAAAATAATTAATATGAATTTAAAAGTAATAATCAGGCTAAACAAAATTTTCATCATTTTCTTTTTCCTCTTTCTTTTATGACGGGAAAGCAAAATGGGTCATAAAAGCAATAACTTTTTTTCTTTTTCTGCCAAATTTGGTCACGGCATAAATTAGGAGTTTGTCCTTTTTTAGTATTCCATCCGAAATTAAGGAAAAGGCGGTTTGCTTGCAGGCACCCTCGGAGTTCACCCCCTCGGTTTCCTCGAAATCACGGTCCAGCCTATGGGCCCACGGGATAAATATCAAAGTGGGGGAGGGCCTTCTCGTAATTACAGGGCCAAACCGAGGTCAAACCCGTCATTGATCCCTACGGAGAGATCCGCCAGTTCGACTTGAAAGCGCTCGATAGAGAGAGAGAGAGGGGGGGCGCTACAGCGCTGTTGTCTTGCATATAAAGGAAGAAAGAGAGGGAGAGGGACTCGTGGAGGCCGCGTTGGTGCGATGCGTGGAAGGCAGGTGATGCGAGGCATGAAGAAGCGACGCCACCAGCAAGCTCCGCTCTCGATCCGGGCGAAGACCCAGCTTCGTGATCGCGATTCCCGAGCCCTAGAACGACCGCTCCTCTGAATTCTTCTCTGCCCTTCAGGTTCGATCCTCGATCCGCCTCCCCTCGCGTCCTGAGTCACCCGCATTGCCTTCTTGGACGCTCTCCCCTCCGAATTCTCTCCGACCCACGATTGGGACGTGCGCCTTCTTCTTCTTTTTCACTCTTTTTGGGTGTCTCGGACGTCTGGTGGCTGCTGTTTTCCCGGTTCCCCCCCCCCCCCCCCCCCCGGTGGCACGTGAAGTTTCGTCCGGTGGCTTGAATTGGTTGGCTGATCTTGAATTTTGTCCCTCGCTGATTCTTTACTCTTTATTCTTTTTTCCCCTTTTTCCTGTGTAGTTGTTTTGTGGTGTGCGCCGACGCGCGGGGAGAGAGAGAGAGGTGGGGGGAAGAGGAGGAGCAATGGCGGAGGTGGCGAAAGTTGTGTACATAGTGGTGGTGGATGAGGAGGACAAGAGAGAGAAAGGCAAGGAGTCGTTTCGATACACGCGCTCCGTTCTGCAGAGCACTCTTCAGCTTATGGGATGCAAGGCTCGACACGCCTTCAAGGTAGACCTTTAAACTTCGATCTTTCTTCTATCTGGGTCGTGAGCCTGTTGTTCTGTTATTTTGTTATCGCAACTTCTCTTTTCCTTGCATTCTTTCAATTTATGCTGAAGCTTGGAGCTGCATTTGGCCTTTTCGTATTCGCAATCCTGCACTATGCTGTGATCGGTTGGTTTCTGTGGGTGAAGAAGGCCTTTGCAAGGCGGAGATCTAATATGCATGCAATCTGTTTTGCGAAATTTCATTTTCTTTTCTGTAGTTTCCCCTGTAGGGCCTCAAGCTGTAGCAGAAATGATACGATCTCGTGGATTGTTGTACTGATACGTGAATGGTATTGCTTCTTGCAAAGAGTGAAAATGCTGCATCTCTGATATTCTTATATATTGGCGACTCATATTTCTCTGTGAATGGGGAATGAATCTATCTTGACGCCTGCGATTTCTCTCATGCAGCTGATTTTGTGGCTGTTCTGTCTTTTTTTATTTATTTAATTTTTTTGGTAATTAGTGTTGTTGTTTCTTACGGAACCTCTCTTGACTTTTCAAAAGGCCTGATAATTTGTGCATTTGAAAGTGCTCTACTATTTTGTTGGCCTTGTTTGACCTCCTCGTGTAACAGTATCATTGAAAGCACCTCTCTAGCCTTTGAATTAAGAAAACCGCAGTCTCGTCCCTTACGTACTACTATTTTCTTTCTCACGGTAGAATCCAGCCGAATTGATGTGGATCTGATTGGTCGCATTCTTTTGACCTTGCTCATGGAGACTCCAATGCATCTTTATGAGCTGATTCATCTACTATCTACATTTGGTGTCAGAGCTATTTTCATTTCCGTAAAGAAACATGCTGCATAACATCCTTTTGGTGTTGTCTGTATCTGTATTGTGGATTTACTTGTGAAGATTAAGGTTTAAGATGTATCGTTTCTGTCTGCACCAGATGAGCCAACGGGTTTTTGAGTTGATGAGAAATGAAGCCTCTATTGATGCCTTCTTTCCAGAGGGAACAGAGTTATCATCTGATTTTGATGCTCCAAAAGGGCATACCTGTAAAGCAGCAGAGAAACATTTTAATTCAGGAGCATTTGAATTGTGCAAAAGGCGAAGAACTGTTGTTGTAAGGAGAGAAAGCTTCTTAGATATTATATGCAGCAGTCTTTCTGAGTACAAGTATGTGGGTGCAAATCAGAGGGCTGACTTGGTTTTAGCTTGCAGGTACATTTTTCATATCTTGCAGTTTCTAACACATATTATTATACTCCACAACTTTCTTCTTGAGAGAAAACATAAGCTTCACTCTTGGGAATGCACTGCTTTTGTTTGCATCATAGGCATATTATGGTTTTGTGGGTTTCTATAGCAATTATGATAAAAACTTAACTTCGACTCTGCAAATTTCCATCACTCCTACTTACCATATGGGCTATGGGTTTTGTCATTGACCATTTACAGCATGAAGGAGGTCTGTGTTTTCTTAAGCATTATCTCCTGGTTTTCTACTGCAGAATACGAGAAAGGAAAGAATCCGTAACTGTGTTGCTATGCGGCACTAGTGGATGTGGAAAATCTACTTTGTCTGCATTGCTGGTATATCTTTAGCTGAGAACTTCAATGTTCTTTTGTTTTTCTTGGACAGTTTTTGTTCTGAGTTCAAGTAGCTGTCGGTGCATTCTTCATCACATATTTTTGTTATTATTTTTGGGGCTGAAACTGGAAATCCAGTATAGCTTTTAATGTTAAGTGGAGTTGTTAGTTGTACGAAGTGAATGCAATACTGTATCTACACTTTTCCTTTTCAAGGTCTGTATTATATTAATTTTTGAAGCTCATTCCTGCAGGGTAGCAGGCTTGGAGTCACTACGGTGGTATCAACCGACTCCATTCGGCACATGATGAGGAGCTTTGTGGATGAGAAGCAAAACCCTTTACTTTGGGCTTCCACATACCATGCAGGAGAATATTTGGATCCTGTTGCGGTGGCAGAAGCAAAGGCTAAGAGGAAAGCCACTAAACTAGCTGGCATTTCGCACTCAACTGTTAAGGCGGAGACATCTGATGGATCAAAGCCTGGGAAACCAGATGCTGCAGCATCTGAAAAAAGCGGTGCTACTTCTGAATTAATCAGTCCAAAACAGATGGCTGTTGAAGGATTCAAAGCACAAAGCGAGATGGTAATTGACAGTCTCGATCGTTTGATCACCGCGTGGGAAGAGCGGAAAGAATCAGTAGTTGTTGAAGGGGTTCATTTGAGTCTTAATTTTGTGGTAAGCTCATCCCTGTCCATTTCTTTTCCTCTCTCCTGTAATGTGCACACTTTGGGTTTGCAATTATCTCCCTTCAGGCTTAATTTGATTTTTACTTTCCTTTTAATGCAGATGGGGCTTATGAAGAAGCATCCCTCGATCATACCATTTATGATTTATATTACAAATGAAGACAAACACATGGAACGATTTGCCGTTCGTGCAAAGTACATGACGCTGGACCCAGCGAAAAATAAGTATGTGAAGTACATAAAGAATATTAGGACAATACAGGACTATCTTTGTAAAAGGGCTGACAAGCATCTGGTCCCCAAAATAAACAATACCAATGTTGATAGGAGTGTGGCAGCAATCCATGCCACAGTTTTTAGCTGCCTTCGAAGGCGTGAAGCGGGGGAGCAGCTTTATGATCCCACGACGAACACAGTTGCTGTAATCGATGAGGAGTACAGGAACCAATGTGCTGCAAATTCCTTAAGCTCTAAGGGGATGTTTCAACTGATCCAGAGAAAAGGATCTTCTAGGCATCTGATGGCACTTCTAAATACAGATGGATCTGTCGCCAGGGCGTGGCCTGTGAATTCAGTTGATAGTAATGGGAAGCCTGTGTTGGGCAATGGGAGTGAGAATGGAATAGGCAACCCCATGTATGGCCCATTGCAGATTGGAAAGGCTGAGCCGGTTAATCTTCAGTTTGGTCATTTTGGAATCAGTGCTTGGCCTAGTGATGGAGGCACGAGCTATGCTGGAAGCTATGCTGGAAGTGTAGATGAATCAAGGGCTGATGGAACTGATACTGGCAGTAAATATTATTCATCTTGTTGCAGCTCACCAAGAATATCTGATGGGCCTGCCAAGGAGGTATAGTTAATCTAACAGGCATTTCGTTCCTAGGGAATAACTGCATTTTTTATGTGTTTATAAGATGCGAAATTCTGCGGAGCTATTTACCAAAAAAAAAAAAAAAATTCTGCGGAGCTTTTTTTTTTTTATATCATTGTCATACGTTTCAGCTGAAAGAAGACCATTCCGTGCATGGAAGTGACGAGGAGGCTGATGACCCACCAGTGGACAGTGACGAAGATCTAAGCGACGACGCTAACAAACACGACCATGAAGAGGTATGAGTTTACTCTTTGATCTAAGTCTCTCTCTTAAGTGGTCTGGCATCATTGTCGTGCTCTCCCCTATTTGTTGACTGTAGAAGTAATGCTCTTCACAGGTAGGTTCAGTCGACGAGCAGTCTACTAAATCAGACGAAGAGTATGACGATCTTGCCATGCAAGATGTGCTGGAGAATGGGTACTGGTCGGACGATGACGAGGAATTGCGAGAGAAGTTACCTCCTGCTCCTGGGGCGCCAGGGACGGATGTGGGAGAGGACAAGTATAGTAAAAATCTGGACCTCTTCCTCAAGCATAGCAACGAGCAGAAGATTGAGCCGTTGTGGTCTTACGCATCTGTGCCCGTGGAAAAAAATGAGAGGCGTGTGACAACTCCCGGCAAAGTGAGGATGAGAAAGCGTTCTTTAAGTATACCGGCCTTCGGGAGAAATGACGGGCCAATAATTAACGATCCCATTCTGTCCGGGGCCCCTTAAGAGCTAAGGGGGAGAAAGAGCTTTGCTTGGACTGACCTTTTGATCCTCTAACAAGTTTGGTTTCCTGTGTATATCCTGTGCTGCTTTGCTTCGTCTGGTTAGGGAAGTAGGTGGTTTCTTTCTCCTCCTCTTTTTGTCTGTCTAATCTAACAATGGAGGAGTTGGACGATGAGGTTCTAATTTTTTAAAAATCTCATTCCTTTATTCTCTCTCCGTCTTTTCCTTAATTAAGTGTTGTCGATAGGAGACTGGGTGGTGTGTTGTTTGCGCCATCACGTGTTCATGTTTCTCAAAGAACAAGTAGATAGAGCTTGTTTAGTGGAAAGGAGAAAAAGAGAGGAATTGGGTTATGGAAAGACGCTGTGCTGAGGACGCGTTGGCCGGTACCTTAGCACGAGAATCGCTCTCAGATGTTGCAAAGGTCTGTTCAGAAATAATCCGTTTCTCATGATGCCTCTTCGCAGTCCATCCATCGAATGATTTGCCACTTGCTTCATAATTATCATAGGGTTCACTTTCATCACGAGGAAAGATTTACTTAGTGTAAGAATTTGGTGGGGGATTGTGTTCAATTCCATTCCAAGTCCCAGAACTGCTTCTGCTGTTTCTGTCTTCCCAAAAGGCAGCGCAAGTGTCTACGATCATGACATGTCACCCAGGGGAAGAGAATTTCTCCGCAGAGGGAGCAGAAGAAGTTTTCGGTGCCCATCGGTAATACATCCATAATCGACAGTCCGCAAATCATGCCATTTCCATTCATTTTCTCGAACAAAAACGAGAAATCCCAGGATTCACAATCACAGTTATAGACGCGGTTCGCTTGTGGCTAGCATGCTCGAACGGAGGGAAGGAAGGAGAAGTGAAGTCACAGAGCACAGTGTGATCGAACCATTCCCTTCTCAATTCACGGGGTTCAAAGTGTTGGAACCAATTTGCACGCCCCTCGAATAAGGCTTGAGTTCACTGCGCTAACCATTCTCTTGCAAATGCGCAACATCAGCCGAAGCATCAGCTCCAAGTAAACCAATCTGACTTCCTGGAGGAGGAATATAGGTGCCTGCTGTTTTGTCACAGTATGCGTATCCCGTGTGTGCATGGATTCATTGACCATTGCTCTGTTTTCCTGGTTTGGTTGCGGTACCTTGAGCTTTGGCCCGTCTCACCTCCATTGCTCACATAGAAGACATCTTTAATGAACTCAAAATCTTGATGGATGAATGACAAGCAAGAAACGCCGTACGACTTTTCCTGAAGATCCATCGTCAAGCCATACCGACGAATCTGCATCTTAATCAATAAGGAGTCCTAAGCGCCTTCTATGCAGTGGCAAATGTTCATTGCATTTCAACTTTCATGCATTTGGATTCTTTATTCCTATTCATCTTGCATAACGCGCTTGCTATGCACTCACAGGCAAATCCATCAGCTCTTAATCTCTCTCTTCTCCATGTCAACGATAAGATTGTAAGCTTCGTCTTCCATCCCTCTGTGGCAAAAAGCATCTACTACTCTCTCCATCATAATCTCACCAATTTGAATTCCCTTCCTCCGCATCTCACCGACATATAAAATAACATCAGCCATATCTCCAACTTCGCAGAGCCCACTAATCAAAGCCCAGTATGTGTCGCCATTCTTCTCAACACCTCTATTAGTCATTTCATCGAACAGCTTAACAGCGCTTCTTGCAGACCCTGCTTTACCGAATGCACCGATCGTCAGATTATACAAATGGTTGTCAACTTTCAAACCAAAATCATGCATTTTCAATATCAACTTCTCGGCTTCTTCCGCCCGTCCAAAGCTGGCGTACCCATCAATAAGGAATTTATACGTGTCAGGATTGAATTCGACTCCTCGCTTTTGCATCAAGAGCAACACCAGGTCCAATTCGTCAAAATTCCCCCACTTCCCACAAGCATCTATGAGTGTATTGAACGTGACAATATTTGGTTCTACACGATTTCTTGACACTTGTTCCACCAATTCCCTAGCCATCTTGACCGCTCCATTCCCGCACAACCCATCAACCACAACAGTCAAAGAGTACGCAGAAATCCCAATACCCGAGTCCACCATCTTGCGGAAAAATTCCACGCACAACGCGACTTGAGCAGATCTCTTCAGGGTAAGCAAGTGCACAGTACACGCCCTCTCATTTATCCGAATTCCTCTATTTCTCATATAATCGAAAGACAGAGAAGCCTGATCAAATAAGCCGTGTTCCGAGTAAACTTTAAACATCACCTCGAGTAGCTTCGCTCTAATCCGCGCCTTAACGCGACATTTCTCGATCACACACGCGGTGGCCGCAAATGGATGCGGGCCGTTTCGATTTATCAGCGCGGATCTCAACAGACGCTCTGCGCCGCTGAAGTTCGTCGCTTTGAGAAGCCTGCAAGCCAGAATTAGGTGCGACCGCAGATTAGGACGGAACGAGAGCGAGGGCTGGCTAGCGAGAAGGTAATCGAAGAACGCCAGGCATTTCGAGGAATGCAAATGAGGGTCGGAGAGGATTCGGTCGAGCAAGGCGTGACTGAGATCGGCGAGAAGGGGCCTCGGGGGAGGGTCGAACGGGGCCGTCCCGGGAGCGATTCTATTGATCCGTCGGCAGAGCTCGCCGTGGAGACTCGGAGATCGCGCCGGCCTGCCATTCGTGAATGTCTGGAGGACGGATTGAAGGATCTTCTGACTCATCTCCTGGAAGAAGAAGGAGATGAAGAGAAGACTGCAGATCGTCGGAGGTTATGGCGGTTTTTTCGGTTGTCCGAGTGAAGGACTCTCAAATGGCTTTCAAAGCGCTTCACCGACCGTTGGACCCGTGCGCGGTGTCACGCAGAACCCATAATTCGAAGATCTTGGACTTGGAGTTGGAGCTATTTCCTAAAACGGTGCCGTAAAAATCAAAAGTCGCCAATCATGCAAAAATTAGAGGCGATCGTGGGCCGAGATGGCCCAATAGGTCGAGCCTAACTTTTGATCGAGTGGGCCGGGGGAAGATTCTTGCTAGGTAAGACACCGCAAGCTCCGACCCTTCCGCCGCCGGAGAGCAACGGCAGTAAGAGAAACATGCGAAGCTGGCCATAAAATTGTCATATGATACGAAAAAAGAAGAGCAACAAAAAAAAAAAACACAAATGTGATGGATATAAATTGGGCTGGGCCTTCTTGGCTTGGGCCCAGTCTTACTGGGTCGGGCTCCTAATTAAGTACTCTTGCCCAAAATCTCCCTATCAGTGCTCCTCGGCCCATTGTGCCCATTTGATTCGAGAGAGCTTGGGCCAGTGATGAGACGCAGAGTTTGTGATTATGTCTAACAACGATATCGTTAATCATAACTTATCGGCATCCACTTCTCTATCCTGAAATTTTACTGACCCATGAATAAATTACTACCAAAATTGGAAAAAGTAACCAGTCATTTAAACGTTGAATCTCTATCTCTCTCTCTCTCTCTCTCTCTCTCTCCACCTCTAGAAAGGGTTAAGCTTGCAAGCTGCAAGCATGAGATGGTTGCAACAAACAAGAAAATCTCGTATTTAGATGTCCAGAATTAAAAGGAGAAGTCGACATACATAGTTCATTCGATGGTTTCATCTTTAAAAACACGAAGGTGAAAAGGTTAGTCGAGCTCTATGACGTGTGCTAATTGGCTCAAATCGGTATTGAACTCCTAGAATAATACCAAGCTAAATCGAGAAAATTGATTTCACTCGTTAGATTTTACAGAACCTGTGCGATGATGAAATATGTACGATGACCTTTTAAAGTATTAGGTAGTGCAAACTATGTTAACAACTCCTATTATTATAACTGTAGCATTACATGTCCGATAGAAACTAATAGTGTTTCACATGCGATTTTTGGCTGCTATCGAACAAACATATTCTCTATTTTCATCCCTTAAAATGATTTATTATTCTATCGAAAGAGCCCCAGTTTCTTAATGAGGTCAGCAACTTCTCATGCAAAAACTAAATAGTTTTTGAAGTATAACAATAATTACGTCGAGTAACTTTTCAATTCACTTATGAGCTGTGTTTTCTCTAGAAAGAAGAGAATGAGCAATGAGCTGTGCCTGATGGAAAAATGAGTTGGAGACATAATGTTTTCCGTACAACCGCTGTCTTGGTCTGCACTTGCAGTTCTTCTTTGACTAACCTAGCGAAAGTAACTTCTCTTCCGATAATGCCATTTGCTAAATGCCATGGATTCACTGGCGTGTCCATATCGAGACCCGTTATCGCACAAATCCGATATATTCTAGCCATTAGATCATGTGGGTCTTGCGCAAAGAGTCGTGATTCACCGTCAAGAAACAACCGCGCGCATACTCTTTGAAACGAAGTAGAAGCAAAAGATCGTTGACTGATTCATTTTGGCCGTACTGCGATGGTGTGGGAGCCATCCAACTTAGGGCACAGTCGATGAGCCTAGTGCAGGAATGGCCATTGTAATGGTCCTTGCAAAGGTTCTTGATCGTACTGCCCATCAATTATAACCAGACGATGCTTGCATGGGGACCATTATTTCCATTAACTAGTAAGTGTCTCGGCCACGGGACAGCTTTCGTATAGATTTAATCCACCGCCAATCGCATGCTTAGTTGAAAGTGTATTTCAAAGGAAATACCCTGAAAAAGATTAATTTTTTTCCCGAGAAATTCAGAGGCACCAACATAGAAGTTTAGCTTTTCAAAGACTCATGAATAATTTTGCAAGCTCATGAACTGACCAAGTTCATATTTTTGACATCTTCGACGGCACTGACTTAGAACAGTTCATAGGTAGTTAATGGAATTTGAAATGTCCTTCAATTCTCGAACCGGAAACCCCTTATGTCTCAACTGATTGCCCAAGGAGCTAACGAACAAATTTTCATATTCCTTTTGCATCGCGATTTGCTCTATATACCCACTAAATCATTTAGGTAAAACAAGTTTCTTTCATGTTCTTTCGCAACTTATGAAAAAGAAATTGATGACAAAAATGAGGGTGTTTTGTTTCGTTTCGTTTTCTACTAGCACTGAGAATCCATCTGAACAGCATCAAAGGGAACACACAGTAAATCAAACCTCGACAGATAATCCTTCAAAGCAGATCGAAGAAAACATTTTCACGGGTCTTTTGATTATTGATGGTTAAATAGATTCACAACATCAAACCTTGCATGAACACAAGACACTTGGAATTAGACCATGGTAATTTCATCTCGACAAACCCACCAGTCACTCCTATGTTTTACTCGGAAACAAGCCCCAAGAGAACAATCCGACAACTCCCCAAAACAATCAGAGAACTCCCCCTTAACAGAAAGATTATAGGACATAGTAGTGCCGCAGTTAGAGGTCGTGATATAAGTCACATAAGGAATTCTCATTTCATGTAGGGTTTCCATTTATACATGGACAGATGACTATGTTTGACAAGTCACTGCCTGTCTTACGGACATCTCTAATAGCTGAGCTCTTCAGACGAGTTTCTGCTGCAAAGCTGTCTAACGCGCAGAGAGATTGAATACAAAGCAGAAAAAGGAAAAAAGAAAAAGAAAAGAGAGAGGTGGAGATCCCCTATGAAATTTGCACCAGTTGAAAAGAAGTTCATCAACGAAGCTTTACTAATGACAGGAAAAGCATCCAAAAGCAATGGCCAAGAATTGGGATTCACTAAGAACAGTAAATGTTGCGAAAGATCATTGTCATTATTTGTCAATGAAGGTTAAAAGAGAAGCGTGAACACTTTTCAGTAACACAAGGAAAATGGTGAGCGTGAAGGGAAAAACAGATAAAGGATCATCGCTCTTCAGCTCGATCTCAATTCCCATCTGGCTTATATTTAAGAGGACGGATCACAAACAAAGAATAACATATCTTACGCCGCCCCAGGAATGTTGGGAAAATATGCTTGATTATTCGGAAGAACAACTTCAGCAGAGATTATCTTCGCTAAAAAGATTCTTGAGATGTATATTCAACTTAAAAGTATTCACACAAGTCTCCATTTTAATCAACATTTCATAGGGCTTACAGAGTGTCTTATAGGTGTTCAGGTAGTTGGTCCTCTGTGCTCATACTCGTGATTAAAAAAGAAAAATTAACCTGATGAAGACTTACTTTGAATGCTACGAGGCACACTGTAAAGAGGACCTATATGAGAGTTTGAAAACTTTGTGAAGTTGCGAAAGGAGTATAATATGCCATTATTATGCAATGCATTCGGACACTTGCAAACTCTGCGTCCCGTGATCCTCGTTTCTTGATTAGTCAAAGCCGCATCTGACCATTATATCTTTGCTTAAGCAGGATACATCCCTTCTCCATAGCTCCTGAAAAATCACAGGTCATGAAGTAAATTCAACACCAGATAGCATCTCTTGACTTTAGGGCAAAATTTGACAGGTATGAAGTGTCCTTAGGCTTGTACGTTTAGTCAACGAAGGTAATTATCTAAAAGAACTTTCTTGATCCGGAAACATAACTTACTCAAGGGCTGGCCACGATGTTTTCCCAGATTGGTAAGGCGATTCAGGCACACGAATTTCCATCAATTCAGTTTACTTGTCTGGTTTTGTCGCTGTCATGATGGATGAAGCAGAAAAGGGAAGATATTTTGAGATATTTTTTAGTACAATTTCAGCTACAGAGGTGAAAAGAAGTTTATGTGAACCGTTTCAATCGGTCCCACAAAAGTAAGATTGATAGGTCCATTCTTGTGCAGATATTAGCACAAGAAAAATGTGGCAGTGACAAATAGGACGTCCTCCCATCTTGATTGGCACATCATGGTCAGAAGAAAAAAACAGTTCCTGATTTCAAATATGCACTTCTTTGTGAGACAAAAACTATTTGCAGAGTTCTCGTTCACATCTTTGTTAGCAACTTTTTGCTGAGATGACATATTTTGACGGATTATCGACCAACTGTATATGGTTTGATTTATATCTAAGCCAAGACAAGTGATAAAAAAGCTAAGAGTACTTTCGGTGATGCGTTCATGTATATTTTCTCAGACATGGTTAACTTGTTAGATCTAAAGAGATGTGGTTCAATCAAATTCAACAGGAAACTCAATGAAAAGTTTAAAAGCAGCATGATCTTTTGTAACGTATGTATGACATGTTAACACATTCGATCCTAAGTAGACGTTCTGTCATTGTTTCATGAAATATGGACCACCCACCGATGTTTCATACAAGATAAAACTTTCTATAATCAAATGATGAAGATCGCAAAAGACACAGAGACTGCGAACATACTGTTATTGGCCTTCGAATTCAAACAACCAAATCTTCCTCATCTTAAGCTGCTAACGAACCAAGCAAGCTAACGAGAAACAAAATAACCCTGTGTATGTTTGACCAACAGATAAATTACCAAAAGAAGCGAAGAATAAATCTTATGTACTGGTCAAACATGCCTGAGAAAAATTTAGAATCAAAAGTAGAAATTTACAAGATTGAAGGAAATGTACACTTTCCTGAGCACGATGCACATATTTCATGTAGTGAATCTCATCAATTCTAGTTTATGTTACTCCGCCTGCTCTCTCTCTCTCTCTCTCTCTCTCTCTCTCTCTCTCTCTCTCTCTCTCTCTCTCTCGCTTTACTTCACTTTCTGCAACATCGCAAAGTTACGCCATCATGCAACTGGTGAGATACATGAGCCACTTCTTACATACAGTAGGTTTCACATATGTCTTTGGAAGAGACACAACTGTAGATCTGCACAGTCAGAAAAAGGACAAAGCTTTGAAGGCAGTCAGTATTCCAGTATCTTTAATCAGCTCCGATCTGAATCACGCACTTCTTTTGCAAATTTCAAAGAGAATCTGTAGGCATCTTTTAATAAATAAACCTCAGGAAAAACAAATTGAATCTATACCTACCTGAAGGCAACAGAAAAACAAAGAAGAGGGACACCGAGATTGACGTGTAGAGTCGTTTACTGCCGATGCAGCATCATCAAGATTCTCAATTTCAGATGGACTTTCGGCGAAGGGCAATAGAATCACCACC
The DNA here is from genome assembly GCA_030064385.1 of Melaleuca quinquenervia. Lineage (NCBI taxonomy): Eukaryota > Viridiplantae > Streptophyta > Magnoliopsida > Myrtales > Myrtaceae > Melaleuca > Melaleuca quinquenervia. Next base: position 25,173,881 of record CM057719.1, on the reverse strand, counting down.
GTCCATATTTTCCTGTGAATCTTGATGATGCCACACCTGCAACAGACAACTGTAAAGGCGTACTGATCCATATATCGACCAATGCTTGCCATAATATCTGGATTTGTAAGAAACATAAGAGAAATGCTGAGAAGAATTCGGTATCTCTATATATGCTGGAAAATCTTGAAAACAGAAAGGGACCAAACAAACAAAGGAACACACGTTAGCCTATTGGCTTTGACCAGCACTAAAGAAACTATGGAAAAGGGTCTTACGTAAAGAGCATCCCAGGGTTAGAATCTGCCATGATGAATTATATATCATAAATATATTTTTAAGACGTAAATCCTCGTACTATATATTTAATTAATCTTGACAGAGCAACATAAATTCAATAAACAGCATCCAGGAGTAAGAACTCCCCCGGATTGGCCCGAAAGAAAAGCTACAAAATCAGTGGGGAGAAAAGGACTCTTTTGAAACTTTTTCTCGGCTCATCTTGAGGCCAAACCTCGCAAATTTCCGCAGAAAAAAATCAGGGAAAAGGAGTAGAAATTAAAAACGTCCAGGAGAAAAATCACATCTCTATTTAGATCTAAATCGGCCCAAACCCTGACAAAAGCATAGCTCCAGGAACGTAGAGAAACGAGAAGCAAAAGCATCTGGCCAAGTGCAAGCCATCAGAAACAAGAACACAGAAAAAAATACAATCGCAGAGAGAGAGAGAGAGAGAGAGATGATCTCATGCCAAAACGAGAGAGAGATCTTTAAAGGTGGGGAGGAGAGGAATTGGGAACTCATACGAAGGCAACAGTGCGTGAGAGAGATTAATATAAGTGCTCGAGGAGGCCATGGGCATCTTTTCTTTCTTGTTTTTTTTGGGTCTTTCTTTTTCTTCATTGGGCCAAAAATGAAACCTAACAGGGACCCAAAGGTCTAAAAGGTGGCTTCTTTTTGTGGCTTCTTGATTGGTGGATGCTTCGTATGAGATGTACGACATGCATACATACCCCCCACGACACCAACCTTATCTTCCCAGAAACCCTAGTTAAGTGCTCTCTCTCTCTCTCTCTCTCTCTCTCTCTCTCTCTCTCTCTCTATCTTTGTCTGTTACTTAGTGTTATTACTCAAATTCGAATACCTAATCGGCGCATGACCAGAGAATAATAAGTTATTATTCTTTAAGAATCTAAGAATATTGACAATTTAAATTATTAAGTTTTTGCATAGCTCTAATTATAACATCAAAGATGCGATTTGTTAAAGCCGGACAGACGAAACAGGCATTTACGTTGATGACTTAAAGACTCTCAAATTGGTCCTGAAACAAAGAACATATTCGGCTACGAAAGTAAACCATTTTACCGCGGGAGGAGATTGTAACAGTACTTAGGGTCAGTTTGGTTGATGAAAAATCATTCCCGTGATACCTTTTTTTTTTCAAGACTTCCAGCGTTTAGTGATGGAAAACAACTCGAACGATGGAGAAATGTTTTCATAAACTGAAAAATACATACTTAGATTGAGAAGCATGACTTCCCGATCTACTAGAAGGAGCGTCCAAGTTAAAAGAATAAGTCCCTCTATGTCTATATCTCGTCTTCTCGTGCAATGAGTTTATTTCATTAATGCTCACGTTCTTTTAATTCCCTAAAAAAACGCTGTCCTATATCATATTTTATGAATATGATTTCAAAATACGTATCACAAAAAAATTTCTAATTAATATTGTTTTGATGTATTTCAAAATAAGCAAAGAAATTGTCGATTGTAGCTTTGTGACAAGCCGCCTTTCATGAATTTTGACTATAAAATGCCACAGCACCTTCAACTTGCTATTTGCACAAATTAGACAATATGAAACGGTTCACTTTCTGTGAAATAAAATCTCCTGAAACAAACAGACCCCTGTAGTGTAATTAATTTGTGATGAATACGAAAAAGATCTTTCGTTTTCAAAAAGCTCCTCTCGGAGTTACATGCTCTAAATCTGATCGATTGGTATATCCCAGCATCATCGATGAGCCTGTAAATCAATTGTTTGATCGAGCAATAAAAAAACAACTTTTCCTCCTTGTATTATCAAACACCCAGACAGATGGGAAGTGCCTTTCACTGAACGAAGAACTATTCGGCTTCTTTTGTCATTGGCTAGGTTTAACCTACCGGCCACATGATCCCATACGACGGTTTACCCATCTCACCGCTGGATTTGTTAATAGGTAATGTTTAGGTTAAGCCATCAATTTGTCCACTAAACTTAATTTTTAAAGCGTCCTGGTAAAACTCTGAATTATGGAATTTTAAGAAACGGGTCATATTCAATATTCAGTAGAAGTGATTTATTCGGAACTTCGGCACGTTTTGCACCGATGATTCGTCCTACGAAAATTGTCAATCAGTCTTCAGTTCACTGTCTCTCTCGCGTTATCCTTCTTCAATGAAGCAACCATGTCAAAGCAGCCTCGGCTTATGTTTGATGTTCGTGTCACGAATCATATGACCATCAATGAATCTTTATAATAAAGAAGTTCCGAATGCACTGCGAACGGCCGGTGAGAAGCAAACCCTGAACTTTTCTTTTTCTGGTTCAGCAATAAACACTTTTTTCTTCGGAGCCCAATCAAAAAGGCCTGTCAGTCTAGAAAACCTGAAATGATGCCGAAAGAGATGGAACAGTTAGAAAATGTAGAACTCGTACTACTGATCTGATGACACATGTTCTTGATGCTGCTGCAATTTCTTCCTGATACATGCGTACCGCGTTAAAAATGCATGGTTCACATGACACGAGGACAAGTCAGCGTGGGTCCTTATTTCTAAAACTATACAGCCGGAGGTTTGCTTTCTTTCTTCCTTTTTTTCGCCGGAATCTGTCAGGCCGCAATGATCCAAATGCAGCATAATCTTCGCTCGTCGTGCCGTATGAAAATTCAGAGAGCCGAGTATTCGTGTCCGTATTTCCCGGTTATTAAGAAAAATGGAAATGTTACCTGGCTCGTACGAAAATTAACAAGATCATCCTTAGGGTTAATCACCAACTCTAGCATTCTCCAAAGTCACTTTTTTCTTTTACTTTACGTTTATCTGCAGTTTGTTTTTTGTTTTTTATGCTTTGTGCCTGCTAATTTTTGGAGGCCCCATGGGAACCATCGAAGCTAAAGCCATCCCCGACATGAAAACGGGTGAATAAAAATATGCTACGTCGATACTGTCATCAACGGACCGACCCCAACTTCGTACAGCCTGACGTGGCTGTCTGCATGCTTCCCAGTGCTCTCCTCCTCTCTTCTTGCCCTTTTCCATGTCGCCGTACTCGTACAATCTTTTTCAGTACTCCTAGAAAGTAGATATAACCTTTGAAATGTCGTGGCGCTCGAGTCGTCGAGCGTTTTCATCTAGATGCAATTGGATTTGCTCTTTAAACTGCAAAAGCCTTTACCTCAGATTAACTCCAGGGGAAATGCCCGTCTCTATAGAACAGCACCCGATGCACGTGGACCCGACAATTGACGTGCATTTTTAGGAAACTTTCCCGTCGGCATATTTAGATATCGAATATTACGTTTCAACAAATCTTAGTAATACATGTGGGAGACGTTATTAAGCATGTTCCACATGACAATAATCGTGTTCCCATGAGAACAATGTAAATAGACGTTTGTGCAATGAATAATAACCATATTATGTATGAGTCGATCCTTTGTAACCCGTTTATGACATCGTTAGACTATTTTAATAAAGTGGGCTAACACATGTGACTCGTGTTAATACGACAAGTTTAGGTGCATGTGTATACAAGTTTCGACAAAAGATGTTACTTGTCATTTACATTAGAACATAATTTCAAAGGTGGGTATCGCGATTGTATAGGATAAGCCATTCGATAATCATAACTGGTTACTTTTTAGTTGTCAAAAACTGTAGGAAGCATCCTCAGAACAACACGGATGCCATATCTACTCTATCTTCACATGCTACTTTCTTCAATAGATGAAAATGCCGTGTTTACAGACGAAGATCTATCATCCCACACTCAGCTCCTGTCTGTTGTCTCGATAGGCTTAGGTAATTTACTTTGTGGCTGTGAACACGAGATAATACTCCAATCCCCTGATCCAAATTACGCATTTTTACAAATGATTAATTGATCAATTTTTCTACCATAATAGGGGAAACCGGAAAAGTTGTTGGGTGCTTGCAGTGGAGAAAAGCTCACGTAGACCTTAAGGCTCGTCACAGTTGATGGAGCTTGAGGCCACAGGGATAACACTCGTCGAGGAGTATAGAAGGCATCTCCTCAATGTTCATTGGTCACTATTGAGATCTTGGCTATGTCTCGGCAAGATTGTTGAGAACTCAGCGAGATCTTGTCGGCAAAGAGAGAGGGAGGCCATAAGAGAGCTTCCGGAGATAGGTGAGGATTGAATCGACATGTATTGCAATCTGGTGGAACGAGAGACGCCGAATGACTAGAGCGGGGTAGAGAAAAAGAAATGTCATCCGTTTCCGAATTAGACCCAAACTCAACACGAAAATACGGTGTGGAATCATAAGCATCGCGCGCTGACTTGAATTACTTCACGAACCAAAAGGATACAAAGGGCATTGCATAATTGGGTAGGGGAGCATGCGCACCATATGATAGGGGGCTGCATGTTTGGGTTCGTACGGATGGTAGGGCATCATAGTGGGTGGTATGGGTGAACATAGTTTTAGAATAGAATAGGGAATTTGGGAATCATCAATAGGTTTCAAGTTCCAAGGTATGCAAGGTGGGTTCTAGGTTACAAAATTTGAGAAACTTCTTCCGATGAATAGGCTCCGGATTTCTAGACTTGGAACGTAGAACCTAGGAACTTAGTACTTAGACCTCTGAGAACCTAAAATAAGTCTTTTATTTTTGTTGATTATGTATTTTCACACAATCGTGCGGTATTTCATTATGAATAACAAGTTTGAAATTCTATTATCAGTGATATTCGTGAATGAAATTTGTCTATATTAATGTTTCACATTTTTCATGTGTCTAATATAGTTAATAGATCATAACAGCAAATTGTGATATTTAGAGGTAATGATTTACGATAATCGTCGAATTATAAATACAGATGCAACCTATCAGACTTTGGTATATATTCCAAGTTTCAGGGCATGTAGGGTAGGTTGTAAGTTAAAAAAATGAAAAATCCGTTCCAATTGAATAAGTCTCAAATTTCAAGTAAAACCTATAATAGACTTGGAACCACTCCTCCCTAGTGAGTGGCAAAAGAACCTATCTTGCCCTAGGGGGGAGGAGCTACGTAGGCCGGTTATGGACACAGACATCGATGGAATGCAAACAACAGAAGAAAATGCCGGGGAAGGGGATCTTGTTTAGTTCAGACAGCCATGTTTGGTGCTCAAGGCATGAAAACCCCCAGCGTATCGTCACGTGGGACGCTTCATCCCTCGCTCAAAAAGCTGCGTACGAAGCAAGGGGCCAAAGCCCACGTGATGTGGCGCCGGTCGGAAGGACAGCAAACGTCAGTGTGTTTGTAAGTCCGCTGCTGGCCCTCCTCGCAATCATGCATATGCCCTTTCGCAGTTCACCCATCGTCCTTTCAACTTTGACGCGGCATCGAGTGATCGAGTTAAGCCGATATGATCACACTATGCTCTGCGCCTTGCACTCACGACAATGGTCATTATTGGGATATGGGAATCGTCGTCATACTTATTTAATCTTGTGCACACGACCAGCTGAGAAAATGGGAACTGCTGAAGAGAGAACAGGAGGTCTTCCATTTATATTTTGTCTGGATACAAGAATATATGCAGATTGTGGGGTTAAATATCTCGCATCGAATCCAACATGATGGAGAAAAGCTCAGGGGAACATCAATCACGAGCTGGAATCCTCCTCCACACACTCTCTTTTTTCTTTTTGTGCTGTAAATAATGGATTCGTCCTCCATTGTTTGATGGCTTCTTTGACTTTAGTCTTCTCGGTCCACTTCAAATGTGATTGCAGCAACACCAAAGCCCATCGATCCTTCCATGGATGCTCTCGTGCTTTCTTCATGCCCAGCGTGGCTTGATGCGATCCTGGGGTTTGGTCTGTAGTTAGGTTGGAAGCGGAGATGAAGAGAGATAGAGAGGTATTCTTGATGGCTCTCTGTATTGTGTACAGGAGATTACGCAACATACGCATCCAAGGGAAGTGATGAGCTGATGGTGCCACGTGTCTTCGTGTTGAAAAGGTCGATCCCGTGCCTCTAATTTTACCCAGAACACTGCTTAGCTCGTTTAACCGGTTTCCTAGGTAAAATTTCAATTGGATACTCTCTTTGGACGGGATGATGAGATACATGTAATTATTTTATATAAAGAAGCAATTCTAAAATTGGAGAATTATTTTAAAAATAATAATTTATTAATGAATTAATCAAGTGCAACTTTTAAAATTGTGCATATTGTTCTTTGGAAAAAAAATGGTGGAAATTGCTCCAGAATTTAAAAAGAAAAGGGGAACTAAAAAATATAGGAAAGTGCATACCTAATATTGATTAAGAACTGAAAATTGGCGTTCGAATGCATAATGATTATGTTATCAGTCTCCAAGTCAACATTTCAAGTGTTCTTTATTGTTTGATGGCTTATTTTTTCTTCTTATTCAAATGATCTCACTCGGTGGGATTTGAGGAAATCCTCCCCACCAAGTGAGAGTTTCCAATTCTAATTTCTCAAGGCAATCGGTTAAACAAGTCTTGCAATTTCTAGGGAAAATTAGAGGTGGAGAAGCCATCATTTGGTAATGAAGACTTACGACACCGTTGTGCTAGCTATACTCTATGTATAGCCTGCCCATATCACTGTCAAATCAACTCCAACCATAATTGCAGATAAGGACATGGTTTGGCATATCTGACATTAATTTACACTGTTGCTGCGTTTGAATGAATTTTGGGAAAATATTAAAAGCTAATAAAATTAATTTTCAACTTTTAGTATTCACCAATATCAGTTTTTGCACTTCAATTTTTTTGAGAATTATTATCAAATATCTCATATTTTCCCAAAAGAATTTTGAAGACTCTAAATATTTAAAAAATGCTAAATCAAACACACCATTTTGTCTCGGAAGTCGCAAATCCAAAACGTGCAACAAGTGATCCTAAGTGGGAGATTGATTAAGGTACTAAAGAGTGGACACATGATCTCATGTGTAGATATAAGCTGTGTTCATTATGGACACGAGGATATTTATCGGTCCATCTCAAAATTTTATTTTTCTATAATGAACCGCAATTACTTAAGTTTAACATGATATCGGAGCATATTGCTATTCAAAAGCACATTACACATAAAAACCAACACCCTTGTTACATTCACCTTGAGCTATGACTAACCCCATTCGTAGAAAATAAACTTATAGGAAAATATTTACCGAATTTTCTGGCGTTCGTTTAACGGAAAATTAAAATAATCAGAGAAAATATTTTCAACTAATGGAAGAAACACTTTCAAAAGTGAGGAAAATATTTTATGTTATTTTGAAAAGGGAAAACATTTTCCGCGTTATTCGTTTACCTTTAAATATCGTAACCTCTAACAGTATACTTTAACACCGCTCGAGGTTGGCGAGCCAGTGACTTTTGACAAACAAATATTGAAAAATATTTTTCAAAAATACTATATTTTCCGTGAAATGAATGGAATCTAGATGTCGTGTATTATTGGGCGTGCTCCAAGTCCAAAGACAAGTTCCTGCACCTTGTAATCGTGCTACTTCATTTCTAATGACAATTTATATCGTGATTTTAGAGTTTCGGCATCCGTTCCCTTCGTTCTCTTTTCATTTTCACTTTACTCTTTTTTTGGGGGGTCCTCCATTGGGGCGTGTTTGTTCGGACTTGAGCTCGCTCGAGGGCCAGGCCAACTTTGGATCGAATTGACCGAACATCCCATCGCGATTTTCTTGGCCGGTTCAAATCATTAGGGCACGCGGCAGGTTAGTCTGTTTGCACACTTTCAGTGGTCCTACGGTAGTAATGTCTCTTAGTGCGCACCGTGTTCAGCGAAAACAGTTCGGCTCCACAACTCTCTGTCCGGTTCAATCTCGTGCACGTCGCCACTCCTTTCGGCAGATGGGCTCTTCGCTGACTTAAGAATTTAGGGCAAACTCTAGGAGGAACGGAGCCTTTGGGCCTAGAGTTCCATCCGGCGGTCCATTTTGGAGGCCTTCAACTCTTTGGGCAGAAGGGTGGAGTGCTGATTCCAATCATACTTACTGAACATGTTGATCTAAATGTTTTCTCCAATCTGCTAACTATAAACTAGCTTGTTTAATTGAATTGGAGCTCGGTGGAATGTAGCCGAGCACCGTTAGAACTTAAGGAGCTCCATCGACTGCATCCGAAGTCATTCCGGGGTAGCATTCCGTTCAATTCAGATCTCACTTACATAGCCAACATACTTTTCCTTAATCCTCATACAATCCCCGGACCATTAAGGGTCGAAATCCGGCTTTGGTCAATTCATGCATGCTTAGCAAACCTAATGCCTTCACTCCATCGACGAAATGATTTCAATCTGAAATTTGTGGCCTCACAGGGCCAGCCGCGAGCCATAAATAGGCACTTCCGGCGTCGCTTTTTGCCGTCGACATGATTGGTTTTTTTGCCGTGTGGATCAAGGCTATGTCGTCCGAAAGTTTCGATGCCCTTCGAGTCAGAAAATCATTGTGCTCTCATCAGGAGCCGTGCCCTGCAAAATCGACGGTTGGCGTCGAAGTCCAATGATCGGAAACAAGAGATCCGCTCGAACCTTTGTTGGCTGCTCATCATTATTGCGAGCATCAATGTGCAATCATGCTTTCTTGGACTCAAAGCAACCGTTCTGTTTCCTGCTGTGCTTGCATTGAGCGTATTGATTGCGGAATCTCTTTTGTTTTTATAGGCACATTAAGAAAAATGGCACTAACGATTCCTAAATTTTAATTAATGTGCATTGTTTTTCTTTAAAAATATTTAACTCGTTTAATATGGTATTTGAATTTTACCTGAATGTTAGATGTTTAATCAAGCAAGTACGATCCCATCAAAAATTTAGAGGCTAAATTGCACAATTTGCAAGAAATTTAGGTACTTGTGATACAAATTACAAGTTTAAGGACCCATGATGATTTTCTTTCAAGTTCGATCAAACAAGAGGACTACCGCATATATCTAGGCAAAGCACGTCACGCAATAATTTATGGACTAGATTGCATATCCGGCAACAATTTAAGGACTTGTGATGATTTTTCTCCCTTATATTGAACATTTTAAGATAATTCAAGAATCACTGTAAAAACGAATTAAGGATTCAAGGATAACAATACATAACGAGTCAAAAGTTTAGAATTACGGATACATCTTTTATATATACGATATTATTAAACATTTTTACAACCTACTGCTGACACGTTGCCAAACTGGATTGGATGGGCTAAATCATGGAATAGGGGGACCCAGAAAACACCAAAAGGAGTGATTTGAGAATCCAAGAGCAGAGACCCCGAAATGGGAAAAAGAAGGAGAGCCGATTCATTGCATCTGTCCTCGATTGAAAGTTCGCGTCATTTGAAGCCGCCTAGCTAATAATGGAGAAAATACTAAGCGATTGCTAAGCGACACATCATCGGCTGACGTGACGTGCATTTTTTCATTTGGACCAATTATATATTGACACGTGGTATGGAAAAAGTTATCATGCATATCTAAGACATTTCAGAAAAATTTTTAATTTCTTTTTATTTTGCAGTACCTAAGTGAGAAAATACGTGCTAAGTCTTGGCACTTGACGCTTAGCAACCACTGAATATTGAGATTTAGTGCTAAATACACGAAAATTGCTAAATATTAAATCGATCTCGCAACATAACACGGCATATGAAAACTGGGGTTATTGCGGACGTGACGTTTAGCAATCACCGAATATCGAGATTTAGCGCTAAAGACATGAAAATTGCAACATATTAAATCGATCTCCCATCATCACGCGACATATGATGACTGGGAATTCAAATGAGGTCATCGCATCCGTCCATGACATCATCCGGTGCTGGTTGGGCCAAATTTTTTTTCTTTTTTCTTTTTATATTATATTATATTATATTAATATTTTGTTTTTCTGTGGACGATTAGACCCATGGGCTGTGGCGGGATTTTCTGGTCCCGTTCTGCAATTTTCTGGTCGCCCTTTTCGGACGAGCCGGGACCGACGTGAGCCCCACCCAACACAAATCACATGCTCTTTCCCTATTCCTCTTAGGCCCCACTAATCCCGGTCTTACAAGCATGATTTAGCCTTAAGCAAGTCGTGCAAAAAGCACACCTCTCATCGGACCGTCCATCTCATGACGATCTTATCCATTTTAATTGAATTTCTCTTCAATGGATATGGTGATTTTTTGCTTTTTCTTTTCAAATCAAGAATAATTTCGAACGAGCAAGATTGGCGGTTTGAAAAATAAAAAAAGTGTTCGACAGCTTTTGGAACGTTAACGGTTTTAATTAACGGATCGCGTTCTGTAAATTGACGGAAGGACGATCAGGGCAGCTACGATGCTCGCCAGATGTTCGACGTGAGGTGGACCGTTTGGGACGAGCATGGTTCGGGAGGCCGTGCCGGGGGAGGGAGAAGAAAGGCGCGGGGGCGTCTGGAGATCACGCGCGGGTTAGGACAGGGACGCTTTTTGGGAATGCTGAGCTGGCAACATTCATCATTAGATCCGACCCCGAGTCTAATGGAAAGAGCCCCCAAAAAAGATAGAAAAAAAAAAGGAACCCCACTCGGCCAAAGGCAAGGCGGGAGATGCCGCCAAAAAGAGCGGATATCACGAAAAATTCCAAGTCAGATTTATCATGATAATATTGTTTCGACTTTTTTTGGTCACAAAAAAATATTAAACTGATTTACTATAATATAAATGTTTTAATCTCTGTTTCTTTTCCTTTCATAAGAAATCCAAACTTCATATACGTGCAGGAAAAATAGAGGTTCGGAGTTTTTTATTGCATAAAAAAATTTAAGATATTTACGCACAGATTTAGAGTCTTTAGTGACAACGAAAAAATCGCGTTATTTACATCGCAAATGGCACAATTTAAGTTCCATTCGTTTCACAAAATGTAACTTTCAAGAAAATATTTTTTCACAAATGGAACAAGTATTTTCAAAAATATCTTTTTTGAAAATGAAAATATTTTCCGCTCTCTTCGCCTATCTTTGAATATCGCGATTTCTAATAGCATGCTTCTATTTCACTCGATGCTTTTTCTGTAAAATATTTTATAAAATTGCTATATTTTTGGTAAAACAAACGGAATCTGAATTTCTTTTTTATGTTATCAAGCCCTACGGAAAAAGCGGGCCGGAATGCCCGCAAAGAACCCGGTTCAATCGGGTCAAATTATCCACCACTTGCGTCACTCCACTCGGGGCACACTTCACTTTGACAGAGTGAAGTTCACTCCTTTCACACAAACTCTCTCTCTCTGTCTCTTTCTCTCTCGCTCGCCATCGTGGATCTCGCGCTCTTTGGTAGATCCAGGGCCGTGCTCCGTCGCCCGAACCGAGTTTGGTTTAGCTGTGTATAGCTACGTCGGGCGTAGTGCTTTCCGTTGGAGCGGGAATAGTTGAGCAAGTAACGCTTCACCAGGTATGAGCAGGGTTCTTGCAAGAGCTCGAATGCTCACTTCAGGCCTCTCTTTTCCCTTTCCCCTGCTTTTCCGGCTCGTGTGAATAGTTTGTAGACGATGTTAGTCAGCTCGAGCAAGCTCGCACGTTCTCCTGGAGGGTGGTTGGAGGATTTTTGCTCTTCAGCGCTTTCCCAACTCCTTGTTCGGCTAGTTTAGAATGCTCTGAGGGTTTACCGGGTGACCCCGGGCGGAAGATCTGCATTTATAGGTTTTGGAGCGCTTTCGGTGCCCTTTGTTGTATTTTCTGAAGCCCGAGTCCAAATTTGTTAACTTCTTATGAGTTTAAGTTGAGGAGTTTCAGAAGCAGAATGAGGAGAGCTTGATTAGCGAGCTTCAACTCGATTATAGAAACCATGCCAGTGCAATAAATCTTGTACATATGTGGAATCTAGGGGTCTATCTATTGGCTGAATGAATAGGATTCCAAAAATTGAAAAGGATGCAGGCGTGAGCATGCTAATTCTGTTCGTGGGAATTCTTTTGTTTTTCGATGGCGATGTGTTGAATGGAAGTCTATTCACGTTTTGTTCTGACTTGATGCAGGATACACCCCTGTCCAGGGTTGGGATACGGTATTTAGTCTCAGACCAGTCTGACACCTTAATACCTTAGATTATGCATTAAGGTGGAGAATCTCTGGTGTTTGGTCTACATTTTGAGCATAAAGAGATTACAATGGAAGAAATTCAATCCCAGTCAGATAATTATAGGTCTTCATCGTCTTCCGCAAGCAGTCCTGCAAGTAGGGTGCCTTCTAGCAACTTCTTTTATCTGCGAAAACCTGGTTCTCTTCGACAGCCCATTTCGTTTGAGGATTCCCCGGAGTGGGAAGACACAGATGTCGATGTTAGAGTGGAGGATGGTGGAGACTCCATCCATGTTGCAACTACTCCAGCTTCTCCATCTCTTTCAAAGCTTAATAGCGGGTCCTTGCCATCCCCTCCTTTACCTGAGGGTGCAGTGGTTACTAGAAAGATTGCAGGGGCATCTGTTGTTTGGAAGGACTTAACTGTCACGATCAAGGGTAAGAGGAAGTATTCTGACAAGGTTGTGAAAAGTTCTAATGGCTATGCATTGCCTGGAACAATGACAGTTATCATGGGCCCTGCCAAATCGGGGAAATCCACTTTATTAAGGGCAATTTCAGGTAGTCACTTTTGATTGATTAGATCAGTGAAGTAGCATATTGAAACTGGTTTTTGTCTTAAGAGCTCGAAGCTAATGCAGTATTCTCTATGTTTGTTCTTCAGGAAGATTGCCTGATTCAGCCAGAATGTACGGCGAAGTGTTTGTGAATGGGGCCAAATCTCATATGCCTTATGGGTCATATGTAAGTACATTGTGCTATTTCTTGTAACAATGCCTATTTTCCATTTTACTTCCTCAGTATTCTGTGGATCTTAAGCTGATGCACAATCTTCTGTTGTTTAGGAACTCTCCTACTAATAATATTAGAATGTCATCCTCTACATTGTTCAAGTTTGCTAATGACTGTGGTACTCAGACAAGCACACTATATTTCTCTCGAAATCATTTTCTCAGACGCTTATGTTTTAGGAAACCAACAACAGCCATTTATGCACAAGAATGTTCACCTTAATACAACTTTCAGACAGACTGTGAGGGGTCTCCTGAGTGTGGGCTATGATGCCATGTTAACCATTTACTACAAAAGCCTGAGCTACCTATCGAGCATAGTGTATGTCATTCCCACTGTGGTTGCAAAGTGAGGTCTACTTCGTTGTTTTATGTTGATGCATGCCCCGTGAATGGAAGGTCAGTTTACCAGTCAAAGATACTTTTACCATGCACCACGTGGTTTCTTCCAGTCTATTGCCTTTATGTCGCGTTAGATAATTCGCCCATCCAAAAGTGGAATTTTGTCCAGTGTTTCTATTTGATGCCTAGCATCCTCAAGGTCTCTTAGTTTTGTGTTCATATTTCTGCAACTTCTGCTAATATGTTCAGAGCCTTTTTCCATCTTGGGAGTCCATATTCAGGAATTAATGACCTATCTCCCAAAGGAATTCTTGAGTTTATTCGCCATATTGTGGTTTTAAGTGTTGTTTCCTTTTCTTTTTGTGAGGGATTGTGACTGTCTTTTACATTTTTTGAATGGTATTTCTTCTTTAAGGTTTAATGTTTCTAACATCACCATTGATTTTGATTTCTTTTTTTTTTTCATTTTAATGGGATGTAGGGCTTTGTCGAGAGGGAAACCACTCTAATCGGTTCCCTAACTGTTCGAGAGTTCTTGTACTACTCAGCATTACTTCAACTTCCAGGTTTCTTCTGTCAGAAAAGGAGTGTTGTGGAGGACGCAATACACGCTATGTCTTTGGATGACTATGCCAACAAGCTGATTGGTGGTCATTGCTATATGAAGGGCTTGCCTAGTGGCGAAAGAAGACGCATTAGCATTGCCAGGGAACTTGTGATGAGGCCTCATATTTTGTTCATAGATGAGCCTCTCTATCATCTAGACAGGTGGTTTTTTTTTTCTATTTATTTGGGTGGCCCTGGGCGGCCCCCCCCCCCCCCCCCCCCTTGAAGTTTGCCTTATTCGTGTTCAATCACCCCCTTTAACGGACTAATATTCAATGCTAGGAGCCTGGTGTGATTTTAGGCAATTGATGGGTTGTCATTGAATGGATTTTGTTGCTTCAGTGTCTCTTTGATGAAGATTTATCAGAGGCAAAAATGATAATCAAAAACAGTTTTTGGAACAAATATTAAGCTTCAATAGAAGTAATCTATGTCAAAACATTTTGTTATGTAGCATCGTAGAACAGAGAGCACTAGGCTCTTAATGCTGCCAGTTTAGTAAGAGGTGCAGATATCAAGACATAATAGATACCAACTTGGTTCTGTTTTTAATATTTTGTAAACATGTGCAGTTTCTTTAGATTATTGCTCTAGATGATTCAGGTCAGTGGTAAAATCATATTGCGAGAAATGTTTTCTTGTCAACATCAACATGGTTTCTTATTTTTGCTGTGTGCCTTATACAGGCGATGTGTATGCAATCATATATAATGGTTGATATGTGCTTGTTGAGTGTTTACTTGTTGCATTACTCGACTTCAGGGTGCAACGATCTTAAGTTCATGATTCTGTTATTATCCCTTACAGTGTGTCTGCACTTCTCATGATGGTTACGTTGAAGAAACTTGCAAGCACTGGGTGTACACTTATATTTACCATTTATCAGAGCAGCACCGAAGTATTTGGCCTCTTTGACCGCATATGCCTGCTTTCAAATGGAAATACTCTATTTTTTGGAGAGACATTGGCCTGCTTACAGGTAAGCTACATATTTGACTTTAATTCCTTTTCTATGTGGTTTCTCAGGAAGATAAAGTGAACTTTTTGCCTTAAGCATTGTTATGTTTTCTTTGCTAAATTAATCTCTTCTTTTTCTTATTGAAGCACTTCTCGAATGCTGGATTTCCATGCCCGATAATGCAAAGTCCTTCCGATCACTTCCTACGTGCAATAAACACAGAGTTCGACAGGATAATTGCAATGTGCAAAAACTGGCAGGTACATGTTTTTGTACTAGCTGTTGAATGATGGGTCTTCATCTGCTTTTAGTGATTGATGGGAGTGGAATGATATTATGTCCATTGGAGATAAGACCTTTGTGATTTGGAATGATATCTGTGTGAGAATATGAGCAATGCTTTTCTGTGTTTCCGTCCATAGTCCATATATCCAGCAGTATTCTATTTCTGTGCGAGAGAAACTGAATTTTGGTGCTCAGTCATTTCCAGCCTCTGTTTGAACATTACGTGCATGGTTGACAGGATGACCATGGCGATCTCTCTTCAGTGAATATGGATACTGCTGTGGCAATACGCACCCTGGAAGCAACTTATAAATCATCAGCCGATGCTGAAGGAGTCGAGAGGATGATATTGAAACTCACTGAGAAGGTACACGTGCATATCTTCTGTTTGTCGCATTGTTTCTTAAGTTTTTGATTGGTTGTTGGGGCAGTTTTTAGCAAGCATGTTATCTCTAGAAAGCTACACGTCAAATGGCAGTGCTAGCTTGTTTTGGCCAAAAGTTGTGTATTTTGGCTTTGCTCATAAACTTAAGTGAATGACCATCAATCCATGATCAACAAAGCAATCCATTTGATTTTCTCTCCGCATATGGTGGATCATTGAAGTGTTGTTTTCTGTATAAGTTGTTAATGCTTTAGTAATCAGGCTGGTCGTGGAATGCTTTATCAGTCCCCTATGCATTGTCAGTAATAGTAATATCTTTAATAATGATAGCGCAGGTACTGGCAGCCTTTGCTTGCCTTTTCTTTTCTTTTATTATTATTATTTTTTGCTGGGGGAAGGAGAGGGGGTGTTGTTGGACAATGAAGGCGAAAGCAGAAGCAGAGAATTGTTTTCTCTACTTTGTCTTACTATGCTGTGCTGCTTATATTAGTGGCGTTGCGATTTTATGATAGACTTGAGCACTTAAGGCTTCATACATCTTTTAAGAGCTTGCATGCATGCTTTCTGGTGATTTTTGTCCATTTTTATCTTGTCGAATCTTCTTATCTGCTTAACTTGGTTTATTTTTGCAGGAAGGTCCAACTATAAAAAGCAAGGGAAAAGCTAGCTGTGGTACCCGAATTGCAGTCCTGACATGGAGATCATTACTTATCATGTCAAGGGAGTGGAAGTATTATTGGCTCCGCTTGATTCTCTGCATGCTTCTCACACTCTGTCTTGGCACAGTTTTTTCTGGCTTAGGACATTCGCTGTCTTCTGTGGTGGTGAGTTTCCCCAAAATTGTGGATTTATGTTATCTAGTTGCATTTAGATTTCCTTTGGAAGTTTTTCAGGTTTTTCATCTCACAGGGAACCTCTTTCCCTTTTGGGCTGTGTGTTAATTTCTAGGGCCGTTGCCAATCATGGCTCTCTGAAACTTTAAGACTTGGAGTCTACTTTCATAATTCCCTACAAACAAAATGTTCGTTCTACTAATCTCTTTTGTTTTTTTGGCTAATCCCTCACTCTGCAGACTAGGGTTGCGGCAATATTTGCGTTCATATCGTTTGCTTCCCTCCTTAGCATTGCTGGAGTACCAGCACTTATTAAAGAAATCAAGGTAATGCAAGCTTCAATATCCATAAACCTCATTTGGCATTTTTGGAAAATCCACCGTGATATGATATATTTGGGAACCAGAATATTTAAACTTGCCTGACCATATCATACTCTGTTAATATTTGAGAACAGGAAAATATAGTTCATCTCTATGGTAATGCATATATACCTGCCGAGTTGACATCTGTACCTGTAAGGGTGGTTTGCAGGTTGCCCTTGCCTTTTCTGTCTTTTGGGAATGTGATTTTTTTCTCCTTTATTGTAGCTGTTGAGCTCATGTCATGTAATTAGCATGTGCAAAAATTTGCAGCAGATATGGGTGATGTATATGGGATGAACATGTCATCAGGGAAGGCTGCATGATAATAGGACATCATTAGCTGATTTCTCATATCGCCTATTGGAACAATTGTACTTTATGACGTCAGTCACCTTTATCTTGGTATCTGTTGTCTCAATAATGATCCTCCAATCACATGGCATAATCAGATTTTAGGGCATAATATAGAGGATCTATCCTTGCCATGAGAATTTCGGTGGGATGCATGCTGAAAGCTGAGTGATGAAATCCAATTGGTAGTATGAGGCCCCTCGGTTGTTTTTCAAAAGAGAAGATGAATCTGTATGTTTTTTTTTTTTGGGGGGGGGGGGTCACTATTGGAAGTAAGTTAATTATAAAATGTCAGATTGTCCGAGTTTATTTGATTATTGAGAGAACTGCCTTTTGTATCTTAGTAACTTTTACTTGCTTTCTAAATTATGTTAATGATCTAGAACTATATATATGTTCCTTAAAGTGTCGACGGAATAGTAGACCTCCTCATTTATGTATTGTGGTTTCAACCGCAGTTCATTTTCAGAAATAATTAAATCGGCAAGTTACATATTCAATAGAGAGATGTCATGGTCTCCACCCTTGATAGGGACATTATTAATATTTATGGGTGGGTGAGGTGCTCAAGTGATGCTAACTGGCAAATATTAGATACTTGATGGTCCAACTATTTGAATTAGGGTTGCTCATTTGGCAAGAAATTTTCAGATTGACTTGCCCATCTGCTTTAATTTGGCATCCTCAAACACTGTGTTGCTTTCTTCTCTGCAGATATACGACAGTGAAAAATCGAATCAACATTCTGGAGCACTGGTGTTCTTGCTTGGGCAACTCCTTTCCAGCATCCCTTTCCTGTTTCTGATTTCCATCTCGTCAAGCCTCGTCTTCTATTTCCTTGTTGGTCTACAAGATGAATTCAGCTTATTGATGTACTTTGTGCTGAATTTCTTCATGTGCCTCCTTGTAAATGAGGGGCTAATGCTGGTAGTCGCTTCTGTTTGGCAAGATATTTTCTGGAGCATCTTGACATTAGTATCCATACATGTGAGTTGGTTCTACTTATCTTCCATCTTGATCTTTCCTGTGGTTAATTCGACATAGATTGATAGGAAAATGCATGGCTTCTTTTCTCTCCTTTTGGCATACTGCTCAATGTCCCGAGGTAGGCCTTATCTCGGTAAATAAGACAAAGAAGGATGTTGAGTGAGTCGCCAAATTCATAAATTGCTGTTATGCTTGTGGAACTTACTATCTATTTTGTACTGTGCTCATGTGTCTAGGCTGGAATAATGACTTACATCTCTTACTTGTCAGGTGGTAATGATGCTTTCTGCTGGCTACTTCAGAATCCGAGATGCTTTGCCTGGACCATTATGGACATATCCAATATCCTACATTGCCTTTCATACCTACTCTATACAGGTAGAAGCAAAAATGGAACTGCTTAAAAATAGTTTGTGATGTACCATTTGCATCAGTGACCAACCTTAGCACTGCTTGGTGCTTCCTACCCATGTGATACTATGGAAACAATTCTATCTGCACAGAATTTTGCAGCTTGATTTCCATTAAAAGAAGAAGAAGAAAACAATTTCTGCTTGTTTCTTGAACATGTGTTTCGTGTTGTTCTGGCTAGGAAAACGCTTCATTATGTTGTTGGCTTTGGATCGAATCAAATTGAGTTTGTGGGCATATTTGACGCTGTTTCTTGCTAAGTAATTCGTTTCACTTCATTGGATAGGGTCTCCTGGAAAACGAGTACCTAGGGACTTCTTTTGCTGTGGGGCAGGTGAGGACGATATCGGGTTATGAGGCTCTCCGGAACATGTACGACATATCTCGCGACAGTAATTCCAAGTGGGAGAATCTTCTGGTGCTGTTTGTCATGGCAGCTGTTTATCGTGTTTTATCGTTTTTTCTGTTACAATTTTACGTAGGAACAGGCACATCAGTGCGAAAAATTTTCCAATGTAAACAGGACACGAGCAACACAATATGAACTATACAATAAATTTTTGTTTGGCTTTGGCTCCATACTCTGTTTATCCTGCTGCCTGATGCTGCTACAGCCAGTGTACCGTTTGCTATTGTTTCTGCTCTGGTTTCTTGATGATGTCTTGCTTTTTGAAGCTTGCCGACTCATACCGTTTGAAAGGTATTCTATTCTCCATCTATCACTTGTGCACTAATGGTGCATTTTGAGCATTACAGACGTATTTCTGGACCGAGAAGGGCCAGTGACCACACGATCGATCTAAGTACCATTGGAAAGGCGCTCCTGTTGATGAATCCTATCCTTTATGTCCACGAGAAACTGATTGAAATCATTGGTCGATGAACCGTCGGGCATCAATGCTTCCTCCAGCTCCTTCTTCACTGCTTCGACTGCATTCTTGAGTACGCCCCCTGCTTCTTTGCTCATAAACCGGGCGATTTTGTCGGCAACTTCCTCTCGAGTGATCATGTTCCGATCACTCAAATTCAATCCGGTCCTCCAATCATCAACCACTAGCTTCCTATTGGTGAACTGATCAGTCAACAGAGGGAAGCACAGCAATGGCACGCCAGACCAAATGCTTTCCAATATTGAGTTCCACCCACAGTGGGTCAAAAACCCGCCAATTGCTGGGTGGCTCAACACTGCTTTTTGACGGCACCAAGGTATTATGATTGCGCGGTCGCCGAGCTGTTGATTGAATCCGTCCGGCAGTGGATCCATGTTGTCAGAGCTTACGATGTCGGCCCGGAGCACCCAAACGAAGTTGACCTTGCTGAGGGAGAGCCCGTGGGCTATCTCCACTAGGTCCGGCCTTGACACATGAGCATAGCTCCCGAACGACACGTAAAGGACCGAGCCCCCGGGCTTGGTGTCAAGCCACCCGGTGCAGTCCGAATCGGGCCACAAGCTCGTCGCCACATCGCTTCTGGTGAAGCCCTGCGGGAACAGGGGGCCGATCGAGTAGAAGGGCTTCTGGGCCTGCAGGGCCGAGACGGTGCTGGCTTCGAGCTCGCGGACGGTGTTGCAGAGGATGAAATCCGCTGCTTTGGCATCCTGGAAGGCGTTGAAGATGATCTGATGACAGACGGATGACGTGTGGCTGTCCTGGAGATACGACGGCATGTCCTTTGGCTGTAGAGCCTTCACTCCTGGTATGTAATCTATCGGGTCCTCACGACAGTCTGATCAGGCAAGAGCTGTTGATTTCAATTTCGCTCGTAGACCATCCCGAAAAAGAAACGCTAATAGATATCGTACTTCACGTGCATATGTAAAGCTTAAAATGCTTTTGAACTTGCAATATGCGCGTGCACTTGAGAGAGATATTATAGCAGTGATCATAGCCATGCAAAGAGAAAATGTGGATTACCCTGGCAAGCAAAGTGGCCATTGATCCGAAGGAGATCCAAGTGATAATACAACGTGAACACCAACGCTGGCTCCGTCCAGAACGACGCGTATAAGAGCCCGAACTTATCCGCCACTTTTGACGGCCACACGAAGAATGTGTCCGCGATCAAGCAGTCGGCCCTCCCGCCGGGCCTCGCGACGACGCTCCCCACGGCCTCCTCCACATGTGCCGAGAACACGTGCAGGAGCGACGCCATGAACTGGTCGTGGTTCAACGACCGGTCGAACCCTAGGGGCAAGCCGTCCGACACGGTCATGTACCGTATGTCGAGCCCCGACCGACGCACGTTGGTGAAGATGTCGTGGGAGCCGTGGCTCTCGCCGTTGCCATCCCGGCGCTGATCAAGGGCTTTGAGGGTATGGTGGTGGACGTATTGAGTGTTGATGAAGGTGACGGCGAAGCCCCTCGAAGCGAGCTTGATCGCCAGGTGCACGGACGGGTTGACGTGGCCTTGGAGAGGGTAAGGGATGATGATGGCGTGAGGTTTTCTATGGTTGTCCGCCATGACGTTCCCCAAAGCAAAGAGAACTGGAACATGTGCATGTGTTTCGTGTGTAATGTGTGAGTACGTTTTAAGGATGTTCGAGGATGATTGAGGTTTCCATAGCCGAAGCATTCGGCTGATTTTTGGCTCGCTCGCTTGTTTCCTTGGAGAATAGGAACTCTGCAGGCGTTCACTCGTGACTCCCGGCACGCCACACGATTTCCCAAAGAAGGTTTGCCCGATGAATTTCATGCACGCTTTGACATTCCAAGCTTCCCAACGGATGAGAGAAGTCCTGAGTGATTTATAAGTGGACACCTCATCGTCATCACATTGTCAGGTTTACTCGAGCAATCCTTTTGAGAACTTGGTCCACGTAGAATGGATCGGGTCGTTTTAGATAGTAAGCGTCTGGTTTGTGGATAAACGAGGCCCATACTTGATCTGGCTGAGAGGAGGACTGGTCGGCGGCCTAAGAGGGTTCGGACAAGATCCGGTTCTCGGTAGACTTTTAGGATGATTGAGAGAGAGGGAACGGATCATTCTAGATACGGAGAGGGGCAATATCGCCGGTCGATATGGGCCAACCTCAATGAGGACATCGGCTATTTAAGTGGGGAAGTTAGTGATATCTCAAAGTCCACATTGAATAGGAAGCATCCAATCTTGATGGATCATCATCATATGTAATTACTTAGGGTACTTTTTTGGAGGCTTAGTCTACATGAAACGAGTCGAGTCGTGGCCTAAGTATGACTTCGTCAATCATCCAAAAGACCCCGTCAATGACCCAATCTTCGGTCAACATTGTCCATGTTCCCACTCCGCACTCAATGAAGAAAATGAAGTAAAGAGAATATCCATGGCACCTACTGTTTGAAAAGAGGGCAGCTCGTCTGGTACAACCAACCCACCCTAAATAATCTGTGGACCTAAGTTCCACCCCCCTTAATTTCTCCGGTCTCATTGAAAATGTATATCCATCCACTCCGCATTTACCGTAATTTAATATAACGAAAAAAAATTATCTTATCATCCATCCCCTCTTAACTTTCTAGCGCCGATTATATCTTAGCTTTGGCTACCTCTTATCTTATTCAAATCACATCCATTTTTCATTGATCTTGAAAAATTCACATTCAGGTTATCCGAGCGAGGTTTTGATATGCGGAAATATATAGATTTTAGTTAATTTCAAAATGAGTGTTAAGATAGAGTTTCCGAAAAGAGATCCGGATCACCTATCCCAGAGGATAGGATCAACGTTGGAAAGTGAGAGTGAGAGGGGATGGGGTTTTCCCATGCTTAGAGGTGGGAATGGATCTCCTGCACTAAGTGCAGGGGGTGATATGCAAATCCCACCCATCAATTATTTTGTCCCCTCAAAGCATGGGAAAACCCCTACCCCTCTCTTCCCTTCTCCACCGTTGATATCAGGGGGTAGAACATTAATGGTTGGGATTTACAGATCACCCCTGCCTTTAGGGCAGGGATCTCCCCAAAGGGGACCTAAAATTAGTTAGCCGATAAACAAACATGACCTCGGATTGCTGCCTCTTCTTCGAAGGGTGCCGAATTCGACAAATTCGAGGTTTCTTCCCGCGGTTGGCTGTTAGGGGCTCGTTGACGGGGCAAGAACCGCGTGGCCGTGTCCGCGTCCACGTATCGAGATCCGCCACGTGGACTTGCCACGCCAGGTCTCTGCCACGGCGGCCTTCCCGGTGCGGCTAAAATTCTTTCAACTAGAAGAACGCAGCGGTGAAAAAGAGGGAGAAAAGGACTCTTCATCGGTTTTCTTCTGATCCTGCAAGAAATCCTCATCTTCTCTTCTCCTCCCATGGATTCTCCGATCCTCTTCGGGTTCTTCGACTACTAGGCGCCGTGGGACTCGAGTTACTCTAAGGGATGACAATGGCGCCGATCGCCGCGGTCTCGTCGCTGATGAACGGCGAGCGGGCGGTGGTTCTGCTCTTCGTGCTGCGCGTCCTCTCCTCTCTCCCTCTCTCTCTCCTCTCTCACGGCCTCGCTCTCTGTCCCCTTGCCGCCGCCGCCTTCTACGTCGAGATTCGCCTCGAAGACTCGTCTTCCCTCCGCCAATTCAAGACCAGGTAAAATTTTGCGGCTCTCTCCACTATTTTGGTTTTTTTTTTTCTTTCTGTTTCGATTCACAATGAAATTTATTTGCTCTGAGGTTTAAGCTGATCAAGTTTCAGTTGGAGAGTTCCACTGAGTCGGGAGCATATGAACTTACATTTACTACAGTCATTATCGTTGCGTCAATCTGTTGAACCTTAGGCTACTGTAATTGGTAAGCAGTCGTCCTGAGTGATGACTGGATTGCACTTGCGCTGTGTTTCTCATTTGCCGAGACTTCATAATTTAAGCGTGATCAAATCCTGTGATAAGATGCTTTAGTTGTGTTAAGCGCCATTTGCAAAATCAATTTATTCCAAATTGAGTTGAAATCTTCAAGCAGGACCACCCAAGCCAGCACCATTCATAAGTTTATCGTAAAAACTTTGCTCGACATTTGGTTTTGATGACTGAGTTAGTGAATTAGTCAGATGCAATTGATGGATGGCTTGGGTTTGTGTTTCATTTCAGGCTTGGCGCCTCGTCCGGAATACTCTTGGGGGCCGTTACTCTTCCTACCGTTTTGATCTCAAAGTTGATACAGCTATCTAGAGCAGTCTCGTCCCGCGAAGTCAGCTACGAAGGTATAAACATGATGACGCCGTAGTTTCTCTTTGCATTACGAGACACATTACACACATTACGCATCCCTTTTATTATTAGCAGTGGTCTGGCACAATATCTGATTTATCTTTATACTCGATGACTGCCGAGAATTGACAAGTAATCATTAACTCTTCCATTTTGTTGCAGATTTTGAATATTTGAAAATGCTATACTGGGCTGCGTCAGTCAGCTGCTTTGGTGTGCTTGTTTTCCTTTATTCAGCTCTGCTGCATTCTCCTGACAAGGCCTATCCTCCTTCCTCAAATATCCAGTCGAAGTCAATGATCATGTCATGTTGCATTGGCCTCTATGCTGCATTATCTTGTGTCTCCCTTGCCATTATGTCTAACTTCGGTAAGTATGTCACCTAAGATCTCCCTCAACCTCTTGCTCTTAGCTGTTGTTCAATTTTCAGAAGGTCAATTTACAGGTACTATTTCTTTTATGCATACTTGTGTGGCCTTTGACATAAGTGCTGAAGAATCATATTCATGGTACTGCTTGAGTTGGCATGTTTGTATAACTTAGGTTTAAATATGCGCCTTTTTGCTGACCAGCTACAGGTGCCTAATGTTTTGATGCTTTCATGGTTCCTTTGCAGGTTTACAACTTGCGTTCAACTTATTTTGGGTGGTCTGTCACGGATTTGCAGCAGTGAAACTAATTCAGCATCTTCTGAATACTTTCCCGTCCTGTGCTTCTGTTGGTATGCATTTTGTCTAGGCCTCTGGCAATCACCCTCGACAAGTGAAGTTTACATCTCTGTCTTTGTTGGCCCTAGCTTTGAAGACAACTGAGCCTAGAATGTCATAGCAATAGAGTTTAGTGGCTCAGTCACGGGCAGAGACCGACCCTTTGGATGCATCAACATGGGGAAGGCTGGGGGTAGAGTAGAGATGTCCTAAGATTCTGTTGGTTTCAGTGGAATATTTGTTTCTTTTCTTGAAGTTTTTAGTACTGTTCCATCTTTTCAGGTGAAGCCCTTTTGTTGAGTGCTGGGATAGTTCTCTACTCTGGTGACATGCTAGCTTGTACTTTCACAAAGGTTAGAATTCATTTCTCTTACAAAGGTTTTTTCAGCCTATGGAGAATTAGGATCTTGCTTTTGCCATTCCTGGCGACTTGCATGACTACTATTATCAGATCATTAGTAACCACTTTACTTTCAACAGGTTAATGAAAGATTTGTTTCATTCAATTTGATTTCTCCATGGTATTGGACAAACAGAAGTGAGAGGAGCATAATCATCCAGGTATGATGGTTGTGTGTTTGTGCGCCTGATAGTTTCTGTTCTGGAGACATATTAATTGGATGTGTTCTTAATGCAGAGCGTGCTGCTTGCTCTTCTTGTTTTTCCACTTGTTTTTAAATTGCTGCTGCGACTTTGGGAACGCCCTTCGACTGTGACCTCTGATGCAAGGGCACCAAGTGAAATAAGAAGATCTCTCTTATTCTTTGGATCCCTTGCATGTGTGTTGATTGTCATCGCCCCCTCTTGGATGCAGTTTGCTCGAGATTTTCAGTCGCATCCTTTTTTATGGTAATGACTCTCGTGTTAGAAGTACTCTGAGTTTTGGACAGCACAGTCAGGGTTTCGTCTTTTGCTTTCTTCCGTCCCCATTAGTAGACAACCCTTTCTTCTGCGAGGGCTAGGTTATTGATTCTAGACAGTGGCTGCGTCACTGTTTTACACCGAGTGCAAATCATTCAGCTTCATCTTTTCGCAATATGTTCTTATTCTTGACGGTTTTGTAACTGCAGGGTCTTTTCATTTGTTTTTGGGGAACCGGTGAAAAGACTATCACTGTGTGTCTATTGGGTGTGTTTGATATATGCATCAGTCATCAGGTTTTACAACATTTCAAAGAGTAGCAAGGTTGAAAGGATACTTCTCCGGAAATATTACCATCTGATGGCGGTTTCGATGTTTTCCCCTGCTCTTATTTTCCAGGTTATTTGGGTTTGAAGCACATCCTGTTGTCATTTTCACAATAACCCTGTCATCTCCATTCTACTCGCAGTTCATTTTTCTCATACTTGCTGATGATTTGACTGTTATTTTCAGCCTGAGTTTCTTGATCTTGCATTTGGGGCAGCTTTGTCAGTTTTCCTGCTCTTAGAAATAATTCGAGTAAGTGCATGAGACTTTGGACTCGTTATGCTTGCCTGATTCTTGCCCTTTTGTCCATATTCCTTAACATATATCCAGTGATGTATTAAAGCTTATGTCTGTAATCTTTGTGATATGAAGCTGGAGACAGAAAGTGTGGATTCTCCTTTCAGTCAATTTGGCCACATTTTAGAATTAACCATGTGAAGAAGAATATGTACCTATTTTGTCTTTTGACATCCCATTGTGCACCTATTCTGTCTATCTACATCCTCTTTATGGTTCTTCTGTTTCTGTTTTGAAATTAATTGGTTACCCCAAGTTTTGCTAATGTATAATTTATTTTCTAAAGCCTCTTTATATGGAGTTGCAATAACTTTTCAGGCCCTGCTTTCTTATTCAGGTTTGGAAAATATGGCCTTTGGGAAAACTTGTTCATCAGTTCATGAATGCTTTCACTGACCATCGTGACTCTGATCTTCTTATTGTCAGGTGCAATTTCCTTAAAGCTTAAATTCATGGTTTTCTAACATAATAGAGGTAGATCTAGCTGATTTTGTTTTATTTACCTGATAATTAGCCATTTTTCGCTATTATTGGGATGTGCTCTACCCATATGGCTGTCTTTCGGATACAACGATCGCCCACTTGCTCCTTTTGCTGGAATTTTGAGCCTTGGAATTGGTGATACTATGGTGAGGGCATTTTGCTTTGTATTTGTTAATCGTGTATTATTTCCTTATCCATTCATTATAACGAATCGAATTGATTTTGAATTTCTGGTATAGTCAGTTAGCTTAATCACCAGGTGCAGCCTGCTGAAACTAGTAATAAGGGTCAAGACTGAACTAGAAAGCATGAGATCTTCCAAATCGAATATAGAACTGAAAGAACTGAGTAAGTTCACTGGATAAATGATGCTAGCAAACAGATCCTGGGAACCTGATCTTCCCTTTTCCATTCAGATGAACCAAGGCCAATTATCTATTAGACAATCTTTATAATTTAGAGTTATCATCTATTTGTGCATCTGGTGTGTAATAAGGCAGCTGTGGAAGCATGTATGTTTAGAGTTTATCAAATGTTGGGATATTCCTTCTTTTTGCATTTGGCATTCTGCATTTTCGCTATTCAATTCATTTTGTAACTATATGCAGGCATCGTTGGTTGGTCACAAATATGGGGTTCTCAGGTGGAGCAAAACTGGCAGTAAGTATTCTTACTAATTTGGTTGCTGACTCCTTGTTGAGGTAACTGATGCATGGAACCTACTGTTTATTCAGAGAAAACAATTGAGGGTACCGCAGCTGGTATAACTTCTGTCTTGGTTGCATGTTCTGTGCTCCTTCCCCTTTTGGCATCGACTGGTTATGTTCTGACAGAGGTTCTCTCTCTCTCTCTCTCTGGGCCTGTATGCATGTATGCTTGTATGTGCTCTCGTGAAGTGCGCATTGCACACACAGACATGGCTCTGCAAATACAGAGACAGGGTGCCTTCTGTTTTCTGTGCCTTAGAATTAGTGGCTAGTCCCTGTGATTATATACCCACAAGAATCAGCATGCAAAGTCCCTGTGATTGGAGCCATGTGTTCTGCATATGGGCATGATTGGCACTGCCAAGAGCATTTCGTTGTTTGCTGGGAGATTTCGAGTATATGATATCTTTTGGGTTCTAGCCTTCTTGGTAATTAGTAGCAATGAAGTGCTTCACCTCTGACGTTAGTTGCCAAAATTTTGCAGAACTGGTTCTCTCTTCTCCTGGCTGTAACTGCGAGTGGTTTGTTGGAGGCCTACACAGCACAGTTGGACAACGCATTCATCCCCTTAGTCTTCTATAGTCTCCTCTGTTTATAGACGCAGCTTTTTATCTCCTTCCAGAGAGATGCTCGATGGAAGCAAGCTTTTGATCATTGTGCTTGCGCCCAGGCACGTATTTTATAGATACTTGACACTCTCTTAGGTAGATCTTAGTACTACTAACAATTCATACAGGGTCTTAAATGACAACCAGTTCATGTAGATAGATTTCAAACTAACGAAAATTATTTAACACTCAGAGCATACATACATAGATCAAACACCCACATTTCCGGAAGCGAAGCATTAGAGACGTCATTTATTCTTTTGAGTTTTGGAGAGTGCGAGGATTCTTGTTTTATTCTTTGTGTATTGGCTAGAGGCATGCTGATGTAATTCCTGTCATATGATTTCGGATTAAGAAATAAACAGATGGGCGTATTTGCCTTCTCACTGTTCAGTCTGTTACTGTGTTGTCATATCTGGATCTTACCTTATGGCCATCTCCCGACTCTCTGGATCATCGTTACAATAGTATTCCGCAGCATCCAATGAATGTACGAGCATACTTTATAAGATTAGATTACCTAATGTCAGCTCAAGAGAAGAGGTTAGACTAGGAAAGGTCGATCATTGCTGTGGCTGACGAGATTGTGGAACCATGGAGAATTAACAGTTGGGTGGACCCAGTGTCCACTTTCCTTCGAGCTTTGACATGTCCAGGTCACACGCGCTTTTCTACTTTACTCCTAAAACGATCTTCAACCGGAGCCATCATGAGCCAGAATCCAGGCGACGAGTAGCCAAATTTCATGCAATCATTCAGCACTTCTGGCACCTAACTCGATGGTTTAGGAAATTCGTACTCGATTTGCAGCCTTCGCTTGCTTTCCAAAAACTGACCGAGTATGGGATGATCACCAAGGATAGAGCAGTCGACGAGGACGACGTCGCAGTGATAGCGAATGACGGGCGCCGATGAGCGATCTTCTACCCAAAAGAAGAAAATGTGACTGAAGCAACCGACATACGTTGTCGATCGACAAGCAGTCAGACAAGGAAAGTCATTTACCATTAGGAGATAAAACCAATTATTCTTCCCCCCCGTTCGATACTTCTGTTTTTTGCCAATCGCGTGGGACCTTCGCGTAGGTCTAAGCTGTGCTTGCTCGTGACCTGGCTACAGTGACCGCACACACCAGGGATCAGGACTATCGTCGTCGTGCGGACCGATGTCTCCACCCCAAAACCTTCCCAAGCGACGACGGGTTGGAATCATTGGCGGTGTACGTCGTACTGTGTCTCCCGAGTCCCTATCCCCTTTGTCGCAATGCATGTTTTGGCTTCTCTCTCTCTCTCTCTTTCCACCCTCTTTTTGATTGGCCAGTTGTCAGATGTACATTGCACTGTCCTTGCTAGTTGTGCTCCGGATTAATCATTCCAGCCTAAGCAAGAACGGGCATACCTCTCTTTTCCTACAGTAGGAATTGGTCTTTCTTGACGGATGCCATCGAGACCACCCTCCCATTCATCTTTATATTATTCTGTTCGTCCATTTGTTACGAGGCAGGTGGGATATTCATCAAAGGAGCCCGCAAATCCGACACGATTGATTATGCCCGTCGGAACAGAGTACAGACTGGACGCTGCCCTCCTGATTGGTTGTGTGCGCCATGGCCTGATCTCTTAAAAGCCATTCAGCCATCCCCATGCCTGTCTGTCTGCCCTTTTGGCACAAACCCTCCGCATTCTCTGCATTCGCGACCCACTTCGCATCAACGTACTAATTTGGCTTTGCAAGAACCCTACATCGATTGATCTAGGAATATCCAAATATATCCTACTGGAAAATTGATAGGCGAGCTTTTCCATGGGATATACCTCTGTCCTTTCTTTAACAAATCTCTATCGAGCTTCCAGATCGCGGCCATCTCGATCCTTCAGTTCACTTTTCCGTCGAGCATGGCGCTGCATGTCATTCCCCTCGGGCATGTTTTGCGACCGATTCAGTCGTATTTCCCCACAGAAAGAGAGATTACATTTCTCTAAAGAATCCGGCACATTTGGCACGCTGGAGAGCATTCGTTCTTAGCTGGAAAGGTAGAAAGATCTGATCAAAGCCGATCCACATCTCCAACACCGTACCCCGCAGGGGTCCCCGGAAAGAACAGTCAGACGGAGAAGACTAAACAAGACGAAATACAGCAAAAGAAACCTCGACTTGCCCCCACCTCATGTGTGCGTAGAAGCAAAGGCGTCATGCATCCTCTACACCTGGCCGGTAGGGTACGAAACACAGGAGTATGCGTCTCTCGTCCGACGTAGACAAGGCGATCGAACCATAAGTGCAGTGGGCTAAAAGTTCAAGAACACGATGTCCCAAAAGAACACGGTCCAATGTCCTCTCCCTTTCTCTTCTTGTTCCCCAATAATGCCTTTGGCCTTCCTTCTTATCCATTTCGTTTCGTTCTTCGTCGAGTCGGAACCCATGCCGCCCCCTGGAAATATCTCCGGGGACAGCTAGGCGGAAGGGCCCCGCAATGAGCATCCACGTCGGACGATTGATCTTTCTCTTCCGGTCCACGCTCATGTGCTTACGTGGACTGAAAAGTGCTTACGCCCCAATTATATGAAGTCGGGAAGCAAATGATTCCATGCGCCGAGCTCATTATAGGAGGGGCGGTCCCCACCTGAGGACTCTTGTGATTAACGTTGGAGAACTGCCCCCCTTTTTTCCTCACAAAATATCATGATAATTAATGCGGTAGGCCAAGCGAAATCGACTGCGAATATATCTCTCCAAGATTTTATATATTTCTTCCCCCCCTCTTTTTTTTTTAATTTTTTATTTTCGGGTTGTTGAGAAATCATAGACGGACAAGCCCTAGTTTCGAATTGATTTCATTAGAAAGTGCCACTTCAAGTGCTTGTTGCACTTTTTTAGCACGTCAATTTTCTGATTCGATATGTGTAGAAGACTATCGTTGCAGCAGATGGTTGCCGATCTGGTTCATCTGAGCGTGACGAGTCAAGTAGTGACAGTCGTATGTGGACAAAAACGTGGCTGACGGATGGTTGTTCAATTTAATATATCAATCAAGATAATGTATAATCAAAGGGATATATATATGGAGAATCATTTAATTATCTCTGGAGAATCATTGAGAGATGCGGAGAATCATTTAATTATCTCCAATAAAGGAAAATAGGGATAATCGTCCAAAAAGTCCTAAACCTATTGCATTTTTGTAAATTCAATCATAAATCTTTTTATTTGGCCAATTTAGATCTAAATCTTTTTGAAATTTGTCATTTCAGTCATTCCAATGACTTTTTCTCGAAAAATGCTTACGTCAACTTTGTCAATTCAGTCATAAACCATGGTCTGACCACATAAGATAGGCGGTGCTGACTAGACATCAACGTAGGCATTTTCCGAGACAAAATCGTCAGAATGACTGAAATGGAAAATTTCCGAAAAATGTTTATAACTAAATTGGCCAAATAAAAAAAATAAGACTAAATTGATAAAAATGTAATAGATTTAGGATTTTTTTTGGACAATTACTCCAAGGAAAATATCCTAGAAAAGTCTCTAACAAGTACGATGACTGAAAATCATTGTGATTGGCAATGTTCTTTTCAGTCCCTTCACAAGAATGCTACATTTGCAAAGTTCCGTCGACAGGGAATCTCCAATTTCAGTGACACAAACCACATGGTGCGACCCAGCTTAATGACATCGTGCAGACATCTTCTTATGTTCGATTTGTGAAGTTTTGTGAAGGACCACCGCCAACTGTCCTAAAAGTTTAAGCCGTTAGGTGAAGACGTGATTTAATATTTATATACTTTCACACTCCCCCTTACGCTTAGTCTGGTTCTTTTTTTTTTTTTTTTGCTTAGTACTAAGCGTGGAAGAACTTTGGGGGGACTAAAGGTCTGGTAAGATTTGAACTCAGGACCTCCCACTCTGATATCATGTGAAGTTTTGTGAAGGACCATCGCCAACTGTCCTAAAAGCTTAAGCCGTTAGGTGAAGACGTGGATTAATATTTATATACTTTCACACGATTAGGTAAGCAAACATGATTGTTTGGGACTAGACTAAACCTTAGGCATGCTGATATTTGTCATCTAACTATTTTTGAGATAAGGATTGACTAACTTCAAGTGGGAATTGAAATATAGGAACAAGCCGGTCCATATATCCAATGGTTATCTCTTTCTTCCCTAATAATGGAGTATCCGAAATCTTTGAGTATTCGAATCATTGATCGAGTGTGAGAATTCGCTAGTCTTATTACGCGAATAGTTACTAAAATATACTTGACAGTGCCCTGGGTAGTTGATATATGATATATACACTAACATCTCTCCGAAAGAATATGATATATACACACACGAACAGGGTTCAGCCGTTGATAAGTGTACAGGTTTTAAGCCCGACGAATGAGTTCGTTTCAAGATGAGAGTTTCCATCTAATGACTAATTGTATATAAAAATTATAAATTCAATAAGTAATGTGCCGGAAAAAAAGAAGGTTCACGAAAAAGAGAGATCGAAAGAACTTTTATCTGAGACACCGCCAAGGGAATTATTATAACACAGGTAGCATTCAGACGCCGATGCATACGCAGTGTCTTCAATTGAGAATTCTCATTTCATGACGACGTGGTCAGAGGGTATTCTAAAGCGGATGTATACATTGAATGTACCCGGAAGTCGTACATGCCAAAATGGGGTGGGTTTCGAAAGGTCGAGTAGGTCGTGGAGCAATCCGGAACTCTGCCACGTAAAGAGCAGCCCTAACCCTTCAACCCCAATGTTTACATCTGCTGATCGCTCGACCACACGAAGGAATGGTCATGTTCGAGTCGGTTGGTGAGGAGGAATGCAGAGAGTTTGATGTCGGAAATTGCATGCATGCGCGGGCGCAGGCAACATCCAAATGTAAGGCATCCATGCATTGCTTTGGCTTTCTCTTTATCACTCATAACAATAATGTCTGTCCGTCTCTCTCTCTCTCTCTCTCTCTCCCTCTCCCTCTCTCTCTCTGAAACTTTATGCCAAAGTCATTCATACTGAGCAGGACCATGTGCATGCGAGCCACACGAGTTTATCAGATATTCTTCTCTTAATTTACGTCCCTGGAAACTTCTTCGTCCTCTCTAAACGTACGAAATCAGATCCCAGACAATACGCGATCGAAAAGACCTTACTTATTGAGTAATTCTGGGACGCACCACATGCGTCGAACTCAGCTTCTTGTGAATGAGAAAACATTTTCAGCGTTGATATTTCCTACAACAGTATTTCTACAGAGCTCATATTTAAAAGAGTGTGTCAGACCGTGATGCACATGAGATGATCCGCTCAGATACAAGAGACGCGTGTCTTTTGACCCGAACCTTCGGCCTCACGCGTGAAGGTACCGACTTCACGCGTTTTTCCAACACCTAATTTGGAACACGTACTTGTTTTGATAACCTGAAATCGAGATGATTCGTGAAAATACATGCACGCGCATATTTGCATACATAACACATGTTCTTTCATCCATCATCTCTCCTGTTCGTCTACTCGTTGCCAAACAGAAGATGGAAGGAAAACAACTTTGGATTATCAGAACTAACCTCGTTCATTTAAGGGCTACATTTTCTTTCATTAATATCGGCATCCGGTGCCCACAATAAAACTGCCACTAGCGACAAGTTAACGGGACAAGTAAATCTGCTCTTTTATTCCTTTTCTACCTTTCACTTTGTACTTCAATCTCGTTGCGCTTTAGCATCTATAGTTTACAAATGTTAATCTATAAGAACCAAAAGCAAAAGTCCTCGAGATCCATGTTTAAGCTGGAAGGGAGAAGACATAGTCATGCATGCAACTGGATACCGCCATGTGAATGGAATTTATACGTGAAAGAAAGGACATACGACCGAACTGACATTCCTCGCGTCAAATCTTTCTCTGAGTACCATATGAGGACTTCGTGAAAGGACATTGTTGGTCGTAGTAAAATCCGGGGAGAGGGGGCTGCATGGCATGGCATGGCATAGAGAGAGAGAGAGAGAGTCATTAATAATTTAGAAGGCAGACGTGACAAGCGAAAGGGACGTTTCATGGTAAGTTGAAAGCTAAGGTGCATTTTTCTCACATGCATTGGTCTCCCCATATTTATTTCTCCAGTCAGCTTCTCTCACCTCTCTTTCCTCTGAAGTAGTAACCCTGTTTGTTATGATTTCGTATCTTCACCGTTCATCTCTCTCTCTCTCTCTCTCTCTCTCTCTCTCTCTCTCACATACGTGCCTCTGATCACTATATATATAGCCCTCTAGCAGACGAACTCCCACAACAAAGCGCAAATAGAAATTTGAGGAGAAAAAAAAAACGAAGGAAAAGAGGAAGTCCCAAATGGCTAAGCTTAGTAGAGCGAGTGGTAGCAAAAAGAGGGGCATCGTGAACTTCAAGATCGTGGTGGAGAGGCTACAAAAGAGCCTGTCTCTTGTCAGGAGATCACCATCTTCATGGCCATCTTATTATCACCGAGAGGATGACTATTGTCAAGATGCGAATGATCGCAACAACAATGGCGATCTTGTGCCCGACGACGTGAAGGAAGGTCACTTCGCTGTGGTGGCTCTGGACGGAGACCAACCCAAGAGGTTTGTGATCCCCTTGAGCTATCTAGCGCACCCAACGTTCCTCAGGCTGTTGGAGCAGGCAGCAGAAGAATATGGGTTCGACCATGAAGGTGCACTTGCCATCCCTTGCGAGCCTAGTGAGCTTGAGAGGATTCTGTCTAGCTAGAGTCTGCGTAGATGAACCTTAAGTTAATAATTTAGCAAGGGAAGACCAGGAATCGACTAGGGGAGATTCTAACGACGGCCGAGATGGATTCTTGGGCGGGTCTGCCTGGATCAAATTGGTCAGCACTGTCGTTATCTCTCTCTTAGAACTTATCGTATCCAATTGCACGAGATAGGTTAGGCTTTTGCCTGGTCTTCTTGTAGACTAGCGGTGCCAATGCATTTGATGATGGTGACTCCTCCTCTATTCCCCATGCATTTACTTGTAACTGAGCTCTTTGGAGGCCATATGGTTCACTTAGTGATTGAATGTCCATCTAAATGACTAAGGTACTTAATTACTCAAATTTCGTTGGAGCTCCATGCCATGACTAATACGCTTGGTGTGGTGTCCAGAAGCTTGAGACATGTATACCTTAACTAGCTAGATGGAATAACATGGTCACTCTCGTAAAAACTTCCTTTGTGTTTGCTCAGTGATTTTTTTACTGCCTCTCTCTGCCCACGAAAGCAAGCAAAGCAAGCCCATCAATGCTATCTACTTTGGTTCAAATTTGATTTGAGTTGCTCGATCACACGTCCGTTAAGCTTGACTCAATTGAAACTATAAATGTGAGGAAGACTCTGATGATATAAATTCAATATATGCCAATAATTTCCTGAGCGTCGTCTTAACCTCACGAAGCAAACACGCGTGCCTCGATAATTATTCAGTGTATGGGGGACTTAAGGCTACGTTTAATGACACATTTCTGTTTCTCTATTTCTATCTTTTTGTTCTTGGGAATGGAGAAAGAGCAGCAATCCGTTTATGTATGTTAGTTTGTTTTTCTATTTCTTAAAATAAAAAAGTGACCAGGGAATAGATTTGGAACCGAAATCGAAAGTAAAAAGAATTTGCTTCTTATTTCCAGGAACAATTTCTCGGGATTACTTCTTTTTTCCTCCTTCTTACCTCGGTGTCACCAAGGGCTGGCGAGGTCAACCTCGCCGACAACTGGCTGGAGGAAGAGAAAGAAGGAAAAAAGGAAAAGAAAAAAAAAATAGAAATGTATGAGAAAATTAGTTTTGTGTTAAACTCACTACAATTATTTTTCTGTTCTGGGAGTACTAGTTATGAAACAATTTCTCTTTTTTGCAAAGAAACTTATCCAACAAGTAGAAGTAGAAAAAATAATTTACTTTTTAGAAATTATTTTCTGAAACAGAAGCGTTACTAAATGTGCCCTCAATGACTGTCACATCCAATTTGAAATGCTCGAAAAATTCCATACATCTAACGATTATCAACAAAATGAAGATTTGGATTCTCCTTAATCCGGGGCTCACGAAAGTCACAATCTCGATACGATGGAGTTACATAAGATGCTTTAGAGATGATAGGGAAGGACCTTAACGATAGTTAGAAAACGTCTATTGGTCTAAAAACAAAGGACTTTGCATCGTGACAATAGACTCGATTAACACTGTTCGAGTAGGGTATCAAAGCGAAATCTATTCTGACAACGAATGCTTCGAAAATAAACCGTCGAGGACTTGATTATTTGGAGCATGCGGAGCAGGTAGGTCCGGCTAAATTATAACTACGGGAAAACAACCTCGTCGAGTCTTTTCAGTCCGGATGCATCCGGCAATGGACCTACTGAGCTTGTTTGTGGACCAGCAGCAGAGCTAACCCTTCATCTACTTACCGACACCATGGTATCAGTATGATGAAGTTCGTGTTCAAGAGCTACTGGCATGAAATTCAGAGCCTTTCTGGTGAGCTCGATGAAATGCTTTCATCTCACGAGTTGCTCTAGCTTGGGTCTGTAATCTAAGTTTAAGATAAAGTGTCCAATCCAAGATGGAAGAAGACCTTGGTTCGATCTGATTTGCTTTGTTGATTTCGAGGAATCTTCGTTGTGTTCTATCGAGAGCTTTTCCACATTTATCAGATGTATTAGGTTTTGAAATACCCTTACGGTGTTTGATCTGCATGAAGTTTTTACACGAGATGATTTTTCTACGTGCATAGCCTGTATGCTCTTTTCTTACACAAATTACATGTTCCGTCAGTTAACTATGATTTTGCATATACACACTGTCGCGTACGAGAAAGAGTACGAGGGCTATGTACTTCAAAATTTTTGCAGAGGAAAATTTTGTAGATGGTATTTGCATGTATAAACATATTTTTGGTGGCTAGCTCTAGTAAGCGGTTTTTGTTATGTGATGAGAAGTTGGCGAGCTGAATTGCAAGGTGGAGAAAACTTGATGAAATTTAAGGAAATTATCCATTGCTTAATTTTCTTTTGTACCCGGGAGAAGAGAATTAAAAAGAAGACATTGAAAAATAATTACCCATTGCTAGCGAAAAAATAATTAATTGCGAAAATAGAGTTTCACTTCAATATATGGAAGAGAGAGAAAATCTTATATTTTGTTTCATGGATGTTGATGATAATCACATAGAATTCTCAAGATCAATGCAATCAGTTAAGAATTTTGAGGAATTTTCAATTCATAAATTTGAGATTACTCATTAAATCTCAGATACAAGAAGATGGAACTTAAATCGGCAAATATGTTGAAAAAATAGTAAAAACATTTCCTCATTCAATTTCTCACGTGGATGCTCGGGGATCCCAATTCCATCACACAATCAACTGTCACAACTAACAATAAAATTTCCTTTTTCTTTCTTTGTTTTTGGCAAAGAACTGACAAGAAATATAATACCGTGCTTCTTTAGAAGGTATACAAAGAATAGGTGTTCTCTTCTTCTTCTTCTTCTTCTTTTAATATTTTTATTCTCTTGGCTCTTAAGATTTATCTTTCTCCAACCAGAAGAAAAAAAGGATTAATATTTCTCATGAGTATGTGTCCTTGATCTCAACAACAATTGCCTTATTGACGCGGAAATATTTCGCGATTCACAATAATTGTGCCGCTTTCCTTGTAATATTATTGAACATAAGAAATACCATCACTAATGGATTATTTTTGCACCGGTAGAGCAATGCATATGACATAGTTTCGACTCCTTTGACCATTCAATATAAATATTTTAGGCGCACATAATTTATCTGCATACAATAAAGTTTCAGCTTTGATTCAAACCTAAAATATCATCACCCCACACACAACTCTCTCTCTCAATTCCTTTCATTTTTTTTCCTTTGTTATTAATTTTTTCCATTGAAATTTTCATTTTTTTTTCTCATTTTGAAAAGTCAACTTTTTCGGGCGTAGTGCCACATCAATGCCACATATGCTAAAATATATTCATAAACACCACTTCGAATTCCGACACACCATGTCACCCAAATTGGCATGAGATGTTGTCAGAAGGATTTTTTTTTTTTGGTAAGTCGTCTGAAGGATTTGATTGCGCCTACTTCAAAAAGTTGGGAGAATTTAGTGCGTAAATCAAAATATTTAGGACTTGATTATACATTTAATCAACGCACATGACTTTTGGTGCAATTCTCGCGATAAATAAAAGGAGATAAGAAGAAAAGAAAAGGCTCAATTCTGGATAAGTGAGAGGCAGTCGATGCATGGAAGATTTCACAGCTCACGGTCCACGTCCACGCACGAACGACGTGCAAAACTTGTTCTCATTCCCCGCACCACACGGCACCGAGTATGAAAAAATCATGAGGCACCCTTTGTCGTGTGCTTAACATTATCACATCGGGTACGCCAGAATACATACGGTGTACAATACGCCAATGGGACGTACACTTCGCGCGAGAACTGGCATTGTACGGTGGGAACTCTTCAGCCAATCCTCGTGAAATCACGGGGGTGCTCTTCATGGTTTTCTGCGATGGCGACAGAAAGTTCGGATGTCTTGTCTATGTTGCAGTTGACAGTTAGTGCAGGAGTGCAGTCTTTTAGCTTTTGGAGGTTCGTTGCTGTTTGTCCCTAGTGATTCTTGAAGGAGGGCTCTCCATTGAAAAGAAAGAGAGCGCAGCTTTAATATCTGGTTTCACAACGCCATCAGGCCCATCACCAATTAGAAATTGAGCATTTCAAGTTCAGAATTTGTCACCTTTTATTCCATTCTAGTGCAATACAAGCGCTTCTGCGAGACAACGACATTCGATATGATCCATAAACTTTTGGTTTATTTTCAATCTAACTCGTATCTAGACTTTTGATTAACATGTATAAAATTTTCAGAAATTATATCGAACAAATTTAAAATTTAGGGATGATATTATACATTGGGTTAAAGTTTAAAAATTACATTGAACAAGTTAAAATTTCATGTAGTATATTATATGTAGGACAGAGTTTAAAGACCATTCGTGTTGTTTTTTCCTACTATAACTATTGAATGGGCCGGAATTTGAATCTCTGGGTGGCACTCGCATTGGGCCAGTTCTGTACAGGGAGAGCCCATAAGTTTATCAGACTCGACCATCTGTTTCCAAGGCCCAAAACTCCGCCTCTCTCTCTCTCTCTCTCTCTCTCCATGTGAACTGTGAAGCTCCTTTGCCCTTGAGCATGGTCCTTGTTTCCTCCTGCTGGTAATCGCTCTCTTTTGGGTCTCTGTAAGTCTTGTCCCCCAAAGTCACTTTCTCTGTTGTCTTTTCCTTTCTGTATCGCTGAGTTTTGGACTTCACGCGGAGTTTCTGGTTAATCTCTACGTTTCGGATTACATTGGATCGGCCGACCCCACGACTCGATTTTTCGTCTTAATGGACTGCTTTGATGGAGTAAGCATGTCTATCGCAGCCAGTGAGGAGAAATTCGGGGCTTTTAGTCCGTTCATTCGTTACAGTTTTATTATATTGTTGGTTATTGACTAGAATCACCTCTAGAATAACAAAAAAATTTCTGGGTTGCTTAATTTCATCAGCTTCCTGCATTGGGCTACTTCAAAGGGTTGTGGAAGCTGAAGTGCTTGAGTAAAATTAGGCGATGAGCTTCCCATTACACAGAGAACATTAGGGGCATCGGGCAGAGGTCACAATTGCACTCCCTAGCCTTAGTCATTTGGGTCGCCTGGCGGCCATGGAAGCGAAGGGCTGAGGATTCATTAGGGAGGACAGGGATATAGAATGTGAGAGTATTGGTAACTGGGGAGACCAGATGACACCGTCATGCTGCTCTTGTTGATGGGTGTTCATTAGTCTGATTTGATTTAATTAGTTACATGCCTGACAGCACGTAATAATCTGGTTTGTGCTCTGATTATTCAATTTGACCTTAGTGCTTCTCTGTTTGCTATGCTGTGTCCAAGTTTCTCAATAATGTACCTCCTGTTTATATTAGGAGTACTATATTAGCTTGGTGCTTTGGATTGTATTCTCTACATGAGATCTGTGGATATGGATGCTCGTTGGGACTGTAAATAGTTCGTTATAGTCTCATTCATTCAATATACATCGAAAGGCATGTATCCTATACGAAAACTCCCAAAAGCCTTAGTTATTTGAAGGACATATATGTACACCTCTTAACATCCAACCAAAGAAGTCTGACTTATAGGAACTGGAAATCATATGGTCAGGGAAGATGTGAAGTTCAATAGTCTAGGTCTTAACACTTTTCTTTATATAATGATGAAAATCATCTGATAAGGCATGTTATTCTCGAGTAGCATGAAGGAGAAGTTTAAGCTTCCGTTCATAGGAAATAAAACAATAAGGGTTTGGACAGATTTCAGTTCCATCCTTACTACTTTAGAACTTCGGAGGTCGAGATGCTAGAATGAGATAATATTGTGAAAATATGTCCTGTTCCCAAGCTGGTTATACAATTATAGCAGCTTGTAAATGGCAAGGCACTGGAAATTTCAGCTTGAAGCGTCAAGGTTTTGTACTTCTGGAAATTTTCGGTTCTGGAAATTTTCTCACCGAATGATATTCAACTGCTGAATGTTGATTTTTCTTTATTTCGAGTGGTCTTTCTCATTAGAAATTTGCAGGATCACCTGAAGGAAAATGACAGTTCTAAAGAGGTACGTGTTGAGGTTGTTCATATCTTTAAAGTACGTCACGGCCAATGTCGTGGACAGGAATAATGGGAGGATTGTGGCAACAGCATCAACAGTTGAACACTCCATTAAAAACTCTCTGGAGTGTGGTAGATCTTGCAATGCCAAGGCTGCAGGTGTCATTGGCGAGGTGTTGGCGATGCGACTTAAGGTGGAGGGTCTTGAGCATGGACTGGGTAGGGGTATTCATATGGACATAAACAAGGAGATAGAGAAGAAAGGCTTTAAGAACAGAACAAAGATCTGGGCCGTTGTCAACGCATTAAAAAACAACGGGGTCAAACTCATACTCGACGAAAATGAGGATCATTCTCGACCAAGTTATTGAACAACTTTGTAGTTTTCTCTTATCCGTGTGGAAATTCACTGTCTTGTCAAATGTGGTCACATAGAATCATGATCATGCACGAGATCTACGGAAAAGGTGCACTGAATTCTGAGTATTGGAGCTCAAGGCGTCTTTTTCCCCAATTCCTGCATTGGGCTGCTGATTCAAGGAGAGGCTGGGAATATTGACATACAAACGATGCCTAGGCGTGTTGCTCTCACCAAGGACGGAGTACATTAGTGGCCCATTTGAGTACAAGTGAATGGCAACTACGGTTTTTTAATTTTATAATTGGGAAATACAATGTCTCTGTATATATGTCCTGCTTTAAATGGGAAACAAATTGTAGTTTTTCTCTGTTGCTGCTTTCAGCGTCATTTGATGAGAGAAAGATGCATCCGCATACCACTCACAGGTGCTATGGACCACCATCATGTGTTCTTAGAGAAGCCAGCAATGAGAACTCTTGTATACATGCCTCAATCTTACAAGAAAGTCCTGTTTATGACAGTCGATTCTTCTCCTGGCATTGACGCTGAGAGTTTGCTTCTT
Source organism: Melaleuca quinquenervia (assembly GCA_030064385.1). Lineage (NCBI taxonomy): Eukaryota > Viridiplantae > Streptophyta > Magnoliopsida > Myrtales > Myrtaceae > Melaleuca > Melaleuca quinquenervia. The sequence goes on along the minus strand of CM057719.1, from coordinate 25,132,502 downwards.
ATTTTGAGGATGAGTCAGAGGTTGTGAAGTATTTTAACGAGGTTTAGGCTGTAAGAGAAGCTGATATCCAGGCGGCTATTGTTCGCCAGTAGGAAGCTACCACTTTGTTGATTATCAGAACTTCTGTGTTAAGCACAAAACCAGCTCAATACCTTGAATGTAGGACTGTAGAGACGCTTCCAAAGTTGAATACGGCGATGCAATAATGTACTGGTTTGTCAATATGTCGTTGATGACATGTCTATGCACAATAAATAATGTTAGTTTTAGTTCTACTACATTCCCGTGGTTGCCTCAAGCCTTCCAAGCCAAAATTTTTAGGCTGTAGACAGTAGCCTGTCATACTCATTAGCCGAATCAAGCCATCTGATGTCTCTGATTACTCACGGATGAATCAGGAAAAGTCAAAACCAAACCAAACGCTGCATGGAACCGGAGGGCCAAGCTTGTGTGCCCATAGTGAGTAACTACGGGCACGGAACAGTAGATTGATTTATTTTCACGACAGAACAGTAGATTGCTTGCAATTCAGGTAGGTTACAAATGCTCTCTGTTTCCTTTTTACTTCCCCTCCCCTTCGTGGGATTCTTGAATGGCAAGTCGCAGCAGTAAATGCAGAAGCTTTAAAATCGTTACTCTACTAATGGATGCTGCAGGTCTCTGTGAACACCTAACCTCTCTCCAGTGACCCAAGAAGCAGAAATTTGTACATTTCGCTAAAATTAGGCACGAGGTCCTGTCATCTCAGCATTGCTGCTCTTGTTGTACGGTATTGTTCATGGTAAGTTTCTATTATTCAGAGCGGTCAAAGAAAAAAACCAGCGTGGCTTTTGCAAACGGGGCTGCAGGGCTGTCTAGTTCTTTCAACCCCTCTTCGAACCCCTCTTTGATCGTTTGCTCTGTCATCTTAATTAATGAAGCCAAGGAACAGGAAACATGGAGATGAATGACAACACCCACGCACACAGAGGGAAAGGTTCATGAAGGGCTCGGCAAATAGCTCCACGACTGAACACATGCGCGCAACAGTAGGGCGGGGCTCGGCTCTTATGCCGACGTGTGCGCTAAGAACGAGCCTGTCCCGAAACTGAAAGATCAAAAGTGGACAAATCGGGGACATGGGGATTGAGTTCGGGTTAAATGAAGAGATGTTCAACTAATGTTCTGGAACAAGCTTCGAGAACAATCAATTATTATTATGATAGCAAGATAGCGATAATTACACAAATCGGGATAGCCTAATTCACGGGTTGATGAAGGTTTTCCTCTTCTCATACTCTAATGGAATTCGTCGTTCCTATGCATCATTCCACCACCAGAACGCTTGACCTTACCTTACCCCGCCAGAACAACTCCCTTTAAAAGACATGATGAAGATTAGGAGTACTCATAACTTGATGCAGAGACAATCTTATCATAGCAGAGGAGTAAGAGCACCTAACTTAGCTTTGAACCCGAGGGAATCGAATTGAATGTCGTCGGGCACGAACCAAAATCGGAACCGACGGATCCAAATCGAAGGGGGTGTAGTGGTTGCAATTAGGGATCAATTGATGCAGCCGGTGCTACTTGCCCCGCCGATCGTATGAATTTGACAGAACAGCCGACGGGTATTGGGGATGCGAAACAGAGCCCATTTGGAATCGATCCATCGGCCGTTGATTCGTTTGCTTAACCACTCTTTAATGGTCTGGAGGGAATGCGACAGGCGAGGGTGTGCATGGTCTCCTCTCCTCGCTTGGTGTAGCGCACAGTGGTGAAAGCGATCAACCATGAAATCCTGCCACCCTTCCCTGACTTTTTTGCGTACGGCCTCAGCAATGCGCATTCTCGTGGAAAATCACACAAATGCCCCCCTCAACTTCAGCTCAATATGGAACTTCGAACTCGTTCAATGTATACTCATCTTAATATTTAAATTTATACGAAGATGTTCGCTATCGTTTTTGAAGTTTTTATTTTTGAACTTATAGGAAGATGTTCGCTATCGTTCTTGAAGTTTTTTCTTTTTGGGTAAGACACTATCGTTTTTTAAGTTGAACCAATGGATGTGTGATATTGAATGTTTTTATACAATATAAGGATTATATCAAATACTCAACAAACTTTTAAAGACTACACTGAGTTAGTTAAAATAATGTTAAGGATAATATTGAACATCGCGATAAAATTCATGAGCCACATCAAAAGAAACAAAAGTTCAAGAATATTCATGGATTGTTGGTGTAATTATCCCTATTTTCGTTGGGGGAACCAATTGAGATTATTAAAGGGTCGCGCTTCCCACATGTTTCAAATTTCTTCGGCCGACGCGGCTTCTGCTTACTCTCCTTTTTTCCCCTTTCTTATCATTACAAAATGAAGAAGGAAATACAAAGGCACGTGCGAGGGGAGAGGGAATGAGCGAGGGACACGTGGCGCGAGCCCATGTAAAGGGGCAAAAGCTGCCCTCCGTGAGTTTTTTCCTCTTTTGGGGTCGAAGGAAGCCGCACTCTGCGTTTGTTTGCATTCCCCACAAATTTCTGCAGCTCCAAAAGCGAAGCCGCGAATGATTCCCAATGGTACTGAAAATGGACAAATAATAGAATGAAGGGGAGCTTATTGATTTAGTCAATTACTCAAGAGTTCATAGATGAGCTGGCCAAATCAGTGCGTAACATTAGTAACTGCAAACGCAAAGACAAGACAAGACAGGGGGGGCAAAGCAGAGAGGAAGCTCCGACAGAACAGAGGAGGGCCAAAGACAGCCAAACCAGCTGCTGAACAGTATCCGCATTCCTAAGCCGCGAAAGGGACAAAAAGGGAAAGGGGAGCAAAATTTCATGGACCGACTGGACATCGCTCGCTGCTCAGTCGCAGCTTCTTCCCCTCCTCAAAAACCTCGTCGACGCGTCACGCTTCCTTCACTGCATCCGGCTCTACTCTTGTCTACACCGATTTCTTTTGTGTATGAAGCTCACGTCTCACATGACGGAGCAAGCATTTGGGTTCTCGTCGCTGAACAGTTGCGGCGCTTGCAAGTGCATGGGGTCCCAATACACGCCCCCGTACCCGTACCCGTACCCGCATGGCCCCTGATACTCCATCCGCTGCCCTTCCGCTTTCCCAAAGCCGCCGATCATGATCTCTGCCGCCCGGTTGCACCCGCCGCCGTCCTTGTTCTTCCCGCCGCCTCCCTTGTCATTGGCCTCGCCGCCCTCTCTCTCTTTCTTCGGCAAGACGATTTCGACCTCCCTCTTCATCTGCTCCCTCAAGTTCTTGGCCAGCGCCTTGGCGTCCATGGCCCCCCTCACCGTGGCCGTATCCTTGTCCCTGTTGAAGGCCACGTCGAGAACTCCTGCACGGGTCGCAGTTCCGAAAAGCTTGTCATGCAAGTGCCATCGTGAACATCGTCCTTCACCGGAGAAAAGAAAAATCGGAAAATCGGGTGTGATCACGGAAAGGAATTATGGAGTGGATAACCTTATGTTTTTGTGATTATCCTGTGAATCTTCTGGATGCATCCTTGGCAATGGAGGCAACTGAACTTTAGAACCACCGTCGTCACCGGAGGCTGCACCAAAGGATTGTACATTGGGGACATGTTCATGTTCATGCAAAATGTCCATTCAATTGAAACCAAAGAAGGAATGAAACAAACGCAGCAAGCGAGCGAGCAAACAAGCTTATCGATAGAAATTGGAAGAGCGTTGCCGGGCAACTTATTATTTCCTACATTGCTTGCATTACCCCCACATGGCACTAAGACTTGACGAACAAGCAAACACTTTCAGTCTTGCATTCAGTTCAGATTTGAAGGTTGTGAAAGATCCAAAAGGGGAATAAAAGAAAACAGGAGCAAAACTACAACAGAGCAACGATAGAATTTGCTAAAACGAGCGCACAGATTCGAGGAAGCGTTCGCATGCCTACGCGGAATCCCCAGAAAAATCGAAAAAAAAAGAAAAGTCGATTTACCTCTTTGGGTTTTTCCTTCTTCTCATTGTTAGCCTGGTCTTTTTCTTTCTTGGGCAGTGGCGACACCAGCTCCACTTTCTTCTTCGTTTTCTCCTGCAATTTCTCGCGAAGCTTCACGGGATCCACTTTCCCTTCCACCGTCACCTTCATCGCCCCTCGCTCCACCTTCGTCTTCTCCACACCTTCGCTCGCAAACGAAAAGAACAGAATCCTCGATTCGACATCACAGACAAAACCGAAACTCGAGCAGATAATGACAACACGAGAGGAACTGGAGCAGGTTGAGAGAACGGAGAGTGCATGAGCTCACTCATGTATATCGATACTCCGTCCGTGGTTCCATCGGAAACGAAGCGGTGGCGGAGAGTAGTCGGAGGTCGAGAACATACCAAGGTTTTCGGAACGAATGACGAGAGAAAGTGCAGAGATGATCGGTTTTTCTCGGAAAAGGCAAAAAGAGACGCTCAAAAAGCAGAGCCCATCGCCCGGAACACATTCGAAACCCCAAGCTCAACCAGAAAAACAAAAAACGAATAGAAGACGGAAAAAGCAGTGTGCGCTGGGGACGAAACCGAACCTGGGAATCTCTTAAGGAATTTTTCGATTTTGGCTTCGCATCCTCCACAATGCAGGTCCATCTTCAAGACGACAACCACATGCGGGTTCTTCTGCTCGTTGGCCTTAACTCCTCCTTTCATCGTCCCGTCGCCTCCTTCCTTCTTCTGCAAAACGAAAAGCAACCGAGCATGAGACTTTGAGTCCCATCATACACATTCCCGAACGACGTGATCGCCGGAGCAGAAGAGAGAGATACGGACACGGAAGAGGAAGATACGAACTCGCCGCGTCGCGATGGAGAGGAAGGGGAAAACGCGAGAGAGAAAAGAGAGCGAAACTGCAGAGAGGGGAAATGGGAATGCGAAGGAGTGGGCGTGTGTTATGTGATCGGAAGGTGACGACGTACGTATGTGGCGCGTGTGTACAGAATAAGGTGGGGGGCGAAGAGGGCATCTGCGCCAACTTCCTTTCCAGTCCTTTCCAGGCGACTTCGCATTGGGCCTCTTATGGGCTTTTCGATCCGTGGGCTTCCGCTCTCAGCTTACCGATCCATCTAGGCCCGTGGGCCCCGTAAAACCGCTGGAGACGGGTGGGTCGACCCCCCGCCCCTTGCATTGCCAGGTCGGCGGCGGTCCCAATGGGCGACCGCCGTGGCAATCGGACCCTCCCCATCAAGAACAGGCTTTGGGGTTCCGACGAACCACTCAGCCGCGCCCCTTTGCAGAGGACGCCTTGGATCTAAAACGGGCGCGCACCTTGTTTGGACTGGTGGTACGTCGAGAAACACTGGACGGCCTAAACTCAGGCTCAACAAGTACTTTGTATATTTATTAGGGGTGAGCAAGTGGAACTGCCCGCACGGAAACCGCCCGAAACCGGCGGTTCCCGGATGGGCTGTCCGGTTCCAAAAAAATTGGAACTGGGAATTTCGGTTCGGTTCCCGGTTCCGGGGGTGGAACCGCCTGCCTGGAATCGGAACCGGTACTGTTCATCAAAAAGAAAAAAAAAATTCTCTCACACTCTCTCGTTCACAGTCACAATCTCCGCTCACAACTCAGATAGAGTCACTCTCAGTCTCTCACTCGGCCCACACTCCACAGTCCACAGCATTGTTCGGTGACCGAACTTCGGTCTGCTGGACGTGTAGGTTTCTGTGGACGTCCACGGACATCTAGAAAATGCGACGCGTGAACGTGTCGTTTTTTTTTTCTATTTTAGAATATGTTTTTTTCACGTTAATTGGGACCGGAATCGCCCGGGAACTGGACTGGACTGGGTGAGAACCGGACCGGAACCGCCCAATCTTGTCCGGTCCGGTTCCGGTTCTCCATAATAGAACCGGGAACCGATCACCCCTAATATTTATGCAGTGTTCATGCACCATGTGTTGTCGGGGGGACAGCATGCATTGTTATGCTCATCTTTGTACATACACAAAGGCAATGCACCTATGTAAACTAAGTTAATTGACCCCTATGCAAAAGTACAGCGTTTTCCCTATGGTCTTTCCACCAAGAAAAGCACTCTCATCATTGCTAAACTTTAGGAATCGCAAACCCAAGACCTAAATCTATATTTTGACAGTTGAAACATGTATCGCAAGTTCAAGTGAAGCACAGAGAGAGGATAAGCAACGCTTAATAAAAGTTATTGGACTTCGGTATGCTTAATTAATCTACCTCGAAGTTAAATATGGGGTGGAAACAATAGCATCTAGCCTAGTGAATCCCAGACGGGCAAAGTACTCAATGATCGACATGTTCGTGTGCGCTTACACGTATAGTAATTTTAAGAGGATCGTGCACAAAGTAATGCTATATAGAACTAAAGTTTTATTGAGCGTGCTCCGTCAAAACGCAATGAATCTACTAAATGAAGCACCATAAAATCAACAAAGAAGTAAAGAAAATTCATCGATAGATGGTATGCCGGAAGAATAATTACAAAAAAAAAAAAGTTAACATATTATACGTATGTTAATTCGGTTCTAAATCTCTCGATTTGATCAATTTAGTCTTCAATTTTTTCACGATTTGCCAATACTATTGTTCCCACCAAATTTGACCAATAGTCGCTTACATAGACGGTGCATGTTCTATGTGACATGATTGAGATGGTTGAGCATTGACATGAAATTTCTTTTAAGATTTTTCATCTCTTTTTATTTTTATTTTTCCTTTCTTTGTTCGTTGATTGCTGGGTGATCGATCGAACAATTGTCAAGAAATTGAAAAAAGATTCATCCAGCGGTAGCAGCGCATTGAAAGAACAAGCCAACGAAGACGGTGATAGGCCAATTGCGCACAGTGACTAATGAGAAAAGTTTGTCACAGGACGAGCAACTTGGATCCGGGTTCGGATCTCGTTCGACATCTTGCAATCGAGAATCAAACCGGAACTAATTGAATAGGACTGATTCGATCCGATTTGGAGGTCTACCGGGGACCATTTCGTTCCCCAAACTCCAATCAGGACAACTTTTCAATGGATGATTAGCTGAAGGGTAACTAAATTAATGTAAAGCAATCGCTTGTGAACCCGTACACGTCTTGCCAAGGACTTAAGAAACTTCTCTCTTTGACTTATCGTAACATGACGCCGGTCCCAAGCTTGAAAAAAGATCCCAAGAGACTTGGGACTTCTCTTGCTTGCAACAGTAACCATACGCATCGTTTAAGTTTGCTTCCCGGATGAGCATGTTTCCTGGAATTTATACTTTCTCCGCCGATCATCTGTTCGTGCCAAATCCAAACTTGTCTCCCTGCGTGCCGTACTGCGCAAACGAATCGCGCCGTATGTTGTTGCTGGCATAGATGCTCCTTAATCTATTGTAAACTTGAGAAAAGCCACACCAATCAAGATCGCCCACGTTCTTTTCGGACCCGCGATAAGTAGGAAAGCCTCGGTTCTTCCGACTGTTGACCCGCGAACTCAGAGAGAGAGAGAGAGAGAGAGAGAGAGAGGGGAGAGATGGAGGGGAGAGCGAGGGTTTCCCTTCCGTTTGTGGGCATGGTAGTGGTGGTTCTGGTTCAAGCGAGCAACATGGTGGTGACGAAGATGGCCATGTCTGATGGGGTCAACAAGTACATCCTGGCTTTCTACTGCAACGCCCTCTCCTCTCTCGTCCTCCTTCCTTTTCCCTTCATCATCTCTCGCAGGTTTGTGCTCTGTCTGTCGCTCACTGATTCCGTTGCTGTCTGGTTTTAAGGGGAAAATAGAGGAAAGGTTTCTAAGTCCTCGTCTTGTCTGTTTGCTCTGCTTGGCAGGTCAGGGTCTTGTCCTCCTCTCACTTTCTCTGTGCTTCGCAAGATCTTCTTGCTCGCTCTGATTGGGTGAGTGAGTGGAGATTCTTCATTTCACCTGAATTTGCAGAGTTGGGATTTTCTTTTCTTGGAATTCTTTTGAAGCAAAAGGTCTTAGTCAACTGCTGAGGGTTTTATACTGTAAACACGGTGAATTTTTGAGTGATTTCGGTGATGCAGATTCGCATCACAGATTTGTGGGTATGCCGGCATCGATTACAGCTCCCCTGTGCTGGGCACGGCCATGATGAACCTCATCCCAGCTTTCACTTTCATTCTCGCCGTTATTTCAAGGTTCCTTCTCTCTTCTTTCTCGTCAACTGCAGTGCACTAAGAAGACACTTCATTCTAAAAAATGAGAGAAGCAGATGATGGTGTGTTAATTGGATGATGGGGAAGTTGTGATAGTTCTATAACCTCATTTCTGATGATGCTGGATCCCTAAAATTTCTGAAACAGGGGTTGCTCTGCAAATGAATAAATCAGTGAAATGGGACAAAATCGAGAAAATTCAGTGCTTCAGCAAGTGGAGGCTGCACATTCATATGAAACACGAAGCCCAGCATTGCACGATGCATCATACATTGAAAAAAATAAACTTATCTTACTCATTAATTGTTAATGAAATAAAAATTAGGATGGAGAAAGTGAATTGGAGAAGCTCAAGCAGCCAAGCTAAGCTTGTGGGAACCATTACATCAATTCTTGGTGCCTTAGTGATCACTCTCTACAAGGGTCCAGCGATTCTTCGCTCACCTTCGCCTCCTTCTTTAGCCCATCCTCGTCACCTTCTCTTTCTTCTCTCCCAGCAATTCAATTGGGTTCTTGGTGGGTTTCTCCTTGCGGCCGAATCTTTCTTGGTATCATTATGGTACATTGTACAGGTCAGTATCAACAATCCATACCTTTTTTCTTAAGAATATGAATGACATTAGAACGAAGTGAGAAAAGACTTGACAAGTAAAAAGAAAAATCTGTAATCTTTCAGGCATTCATCCTCAAAGATTACCCAGTGGTGCTGAACATAATGTTCTATCTGATGTTTTTCACGACTATCCTTTCCGGGCTATTGTCCTTCATTACAGTGAGAGAACCGCAGTCCTGGATTCTGAAACTCGATGTTGGCTTGATCGCTATTTTATACTCGGTAATCAGTGTGATTTCTTGACTCCTAAAGTCTAGATTTTGGTCGACTTCGAGTTCGTAGATAAAAGTCAGATTGATACCATAAATGCAGGCTCTGGTTGCTGGTGTCTTTAGAGTCACATTGTGTACATGGTGCCTGAAGAGAACGGGACCTGTCTACGTTTCCATGTTCAAGCCCCTCGGAATTGTATTTGCTGTGGGATTGGGGTTCATATTTCTAGAGGAAAAGTTACACCTTGGAAGGTACGAGTACTCTCTCTTCTCCTCCATTGAAATGACAATTCCCCATCCTTGTCCATAATCAAGAATCTAGTAGATTGAAAGAAAAAAGTTGGCCTTGCTTCTCAGTTCAACTTTCTAAATCAGATGGTTATGCCCCAACTCTGGGGATATGCCAAAGCCTCTGTCAAGAAACTCAAGAGTTACTGTCGTCACAAGCATACATGAATGAGCAAAACAGGGTAGGAGAGTCTGATTGGTCCTTTACTTGCCTTTTGGTTTTGGCAGCATGGTTGGAGCAATAGTGATTGTGATGGGATTCTACGCGGTGGTGTGGGGAAAGTCTAAAGAGGAGGAGAAGACAATGGAGGGCGGTGGGGATGATGAGACCTTGGCATCCTCCAGCCATAAGATTCCTCTGCTCCAAAACAAATCTCTGAGTGCGTAGATACAGACGTTCCCTCTTGTCTTTCTGTAATGAAGTCGAATTCATTATTCCAACGTGGAAGAGATGTGGAAATTGCCAATATAGGGGCATTACCAGAAAAATGAAGAATCTGAAAAGGCAAAAAAAAAAAAAAAAAAAATCCTGCCGTGGCGTGGGCATGGACTACCAAATGATGTGGTCATCCATAATTACGTGATATTGATATCGACGAGAAGCGATATGTAAGTATTAGTGCCACGACTCATCGGCTCTCTTGAAATTTGGCTAAGTGTTGGGACACGAATTGGAGGACCCATTGATCAAGGATGTCAAATGGAGGCGCCAATTTAGAGTAATGGCTGAACATCTCAGTGACTTTGGGATTTGGAACTTCCCGTGGATGATAAATCTCGTCAACATGCTAACACGCAAATAGCATGTGCGGAATCTCGGAAAGGCGCACTTGTAACTAAACTTTAGAGCGATGATTACTCATTGTAATACTAGTTAGTAGAGTGTTAAATACCCATAGAATTTGTTAAGAGTGATAATTACTTGGTGTAATAGTAATTCTTAGTACCCATAATACTTGTTGTAAGTGGGATCGATATCCTAAACCAAATTCGCAATTTCTGTCGGTCAATGTATCAGTAAGCTTGTTTTTATCATTCCAATGCTTTATTTTTAGAATTCACAAATCATCGTCACTTGAGAAGCCAAATTTTTTCCTGCCCACAATCGCCACATAACTCATTTTCATTAAGAAGTAGGATCGACATGGGCGCATTCTCCATGATAGCCCAAACCAAGGTCCGCCTCGATGTCAATTTAGGCATGGAGCTCAAGCATGAGCTTAGGACCGAGCTCACCATGGTCACGAGTTTGCTCCTCTACAGATGGCTTGTGCTTGCAGTCATGGCGATCTATAAACAAAGCTTCAGGGGTTGAACGATGTTTATATAGCTCAAGCGCAAGCTTTATCTTTCAAAATGGATGATCAGGGTAAACTCAAATATCTCAATTTCACGTAGAGGTCAATTTATATTTTTATGTAGAGTCTCGTAATCTTGTTTTCTCTAGTTAATGCATGTCAAGTAAATGCCTAAAATGAGAAAAATACACATAAATAAAAAGTTAGAAGAAAATTCGGGTTTGGTCAATTTTTAGTCGACCTATCAAGGGTTGCTCATGTTCATAGTGGGTGCAGAGGAATGGTCCGGGTTCGTATTAGCTCGGTGAATTTAGCTGTTTGAATCATGGGAATCTGACGTGATTCAACGGCTGAGATTCACTGAGTGCTCCTCGTTCATGCTGTGCGGGCCCGTATTCTCGGACCAATCATGTTCTCAGCCAAACGATGCTGGAAATGCACCAATCCATCACAACCTGCACCGAAGAAGACAAACGCAGAAGCGTGGACGCTTCTTGCTCGGCTCGACGCACGCTTTTCCAGTTCCGTCTCCTCCGTTGAAGCTGCGGCGGGGCGACAATCAATGGGGGTGGGATTCGCGGCGCCGGTCGTTGGGATGGTGATGGCCGAGTGCGCGCAGGTCGGCCTCATGATCGTGGGAAAAGCCGCCATGTCCAACGGCATGAGCAACCTCATCTTCGTCTTCTACTCCAACGCCTTCGCTTCTCTCCTCTTGCTTCCTGCCTCCTTCCTCTTCCACAGGTCCCCCCCCCCCCCCCTCCCCTCTCTCTCTCTCCCCCTCTCTGCGTGCCTGCCTATCTGGTAATCACGGGGGCACCGGTGTTTTTATTGGTGGATCCTTATGAGGTTTTTCCCCACTGTCTGCAGATCGGAGCGTCCTCCATTGACTCCATCCCTCATTTTTCAGTTCTTCGTGCTCGGCGTCCTTGGGTAAGTTCGAAGTGAAAAGCTTCAACCGGCTATAGATAGGGAGATATTAGTGTGCCTTTGTTTGTCTTTCGGTCAATTCCTACTGTTTAAACGAATTTCTGTTGATACTAGTTTTTCCTTTGCTGTTCTTTTTTCTTAATTTACAGTTGCTTTGCACAGATACTTGGGTACGCTGGGATCAATTACAGCTCGCCCACGCTTGGCTCGGCCTTGCTCAACCTCATCCCGGCTTTCACCTTCATACTTGCCATCATTTTCAGGTCGCTGTAGTAGTTACGTTTGGCTTGGTACTTGTTCGTTGTTCTGTTGTCCGCCTGTCAAATGTAGCGAGCTAGTGGATTTTTAAGTAAAACTTTTGCCTATTTCACATATGCCTTGATCATTGTTTGCTCTTGGTATGGGAGGAGTGCATATTGAGTAACGCTTGTCATGAAAGAGGGGCGCTAACTGCTAGGAGTGCATATTGAGGTTGTTAACTGGGGACCCGGCGATTATTTGAGGCACTCCGTTGCTGTGTTCTTTCTTTATTTTATGATTTTAGTATGTTCTCTCTGGTAGTTTTGTTTCGAAATTGTTAATGTAGTGCAAAATTGGGTACTAATAACTAAACAAAGTCAATACAATTATACTTCCTGCTTATATCCTGGATTCCTGTAGCCTAAGTAAGATTAGAGAGTATAATATGCCTGTAACAAAAAAGTTCAGTTTATCCAAATACTTTTCAGTAATGGGTTTCCGAACTTAAGGTGCTGCTTATTAGGCAGATTGATGAAAATTACGCTGGGAAGTTATCTTAAATATGTAGTTCCTAGGTAGACTGTCTCCTTTTCCAGTTCCATAGGTAAGCTCTTGTCTACATAGCTTGATCGATTCTCCGAAGTTGTTTGGCTTGTTGCTCTTGGTTTTTTCATACTAATTTATAGCTTCCATGCTCGATATCCAGTCTCAAGATCCACATCTCTTGGCTTTATAAATTAAACTGTCCTTGAGAGGTATTCTGACCGGGAACAAGTAACATTAAACTTCTTATTTGCTAGAGTGCAACAATGGTGGACTGGATTTCTTGGAATAGCCATGCATGCACACTTCACTTGGTTGTACATGAAAGATTGGTGCACTTGAGGATTCTGGTACTGTCATGTTGTCTCACCTGCTGATTAAGAATTATGTGGTCTGTGCTTCAGATTGGAGAGACTAGACTGGAGCAGTTCAAGTAGCTTGGCCAAGTGTGCTGGAACCATAGTATGCATTGCCGGTGCATTTATTGTCACTTTGTACAAGGGGCCAGCTATTGTGGCGGCATCCTCACTTTCAAACTTGCAAAATGAAGTTTTCAATTTGCATCATAAATTTCTGACCCCAGAGTCAAACTGGGTTCTTGGAGGTTTGCTTCTTGTAGCTGATTGTGTAATGGCTTCATCATGGCTCATTGTACAGGTAGGAGCCAGAGGAAACTCACTTGACGTCATGCTTAGTCACACCATATTGAGTCTAAATAGGTAGCCTTTTGCTCGTAATGATTTCAGGCATCAGTGCTGAAAAAGTATCCGGCAGAGTTGATTATAGTCTTCTTCTACTGCTTCTTTGTGGCCATCCAGTCTGCCGCCATAGCTTTATTTGTGGAAGGAAAGTCAAGTGCTTGGATCTTAAAGGACAACATGCGGTTGATGGCGGTTCTTTACTCAGTAGGGTTGTCTGCTGAAATACTAATTGTTTTAAATTTGGAGCCTGATTGACTTATACTATAAAATCCTATCCCTATCATATTGAATGTTAATTAGTAATTTGTTCTGTCATGTAGTGGAACAATTTTGTTCCAGGTAACCTTTTTTTGTTCTCATTTCATGTAGTGAAGTGATTTTGCAAGGATACTGGTGCTGGGGCTCTGTTTGTCGCAGAATCACTTACACTGTTGCAATGTCACTTTCTTCCTGCGTTTTCTTCTTCAAAATTAGTTCGTAACTTTGGGGTTATGATGTAGGCCGTTTTTGGGTCTGCTTTCCAAGTTGGCGTAAGTACATGGTGCCTGCACAGAACGGGACCTGTCTTTGTATCGATGTTCAAGCCCCTGGGAATTGTCATTGCAGCTGTTGCGGGTGTTCTATTTTTTGGTGATAACTTTTATCTCGGAAGGTATTTCTAATCTATGTGCTTGCTTTAATCAGTCTTTGTGATGCCTATGTATTCAATGCTGCTGTTGTTGCAACTGATGGAACTCCCTTTCTTCTAGAGTTTAATTTTGTGTGAGTAACTGTGACAGATTCATGAGTTACACGTTTCTTCTTTGCAGTTTGGTAGGATCAGTGGCAATCGTTGTTGGATTTTATTCTGTGATGTGGGGTAAAGCCAAAGAAGGGAAAACAAGTCTTGCTACCTCAGTGGGTAATGTGGAAGCAAACAACAAAAAGGTCCCTCTTTTGCAAACTATTGTTGAAGACATGTAAATATTTAGCAAAAGTTTTGTTTTGGGCCATGTAAATTGTGATAAACGAATAAATTCCTTTGGATGGAAAGTGATATTTGACCCATACGTAAAGATGTAAGTTGTCTGCCTCAGAAGGGTATTCACAGCTTCTCTGTCCTGTATTCGGTTTCAAGGACGTTTGTGTGAAACTCAGAAACGAAAAAAAGGGCAATAATTGCTTTTTTGATTAGGCTTGAGGCATCTGGCTTGGCAACTGGCTGGAGTTAATTGACTGCAAAAGGTCACATTTATAGACAGTTATGATTCTGTAGTCCCAAGGACCATGTAGCTTGCCTGTTAGTTTCAAAATGTTGAGCCCCATATAGTAGTCAGTTGTTCGTAGAGAGCAAGTCAGTCTTTATCCTCCATTAATCATTCCTCTATTTCAATTACTTTCGCTCAAACAGCATGCAATTGGTTTAGTGGTTAAGTAATGGATATGTGTGTGGATTAATTATCCCATATATGTTCAATTTCCAATGCCATTGATCCTATGTTCGAGCTAGTGATGCGGGCGTTAGCATGTATTTTGCTTGGCCTGCGAGGCTAGTGGGTATAATTTTCTTAATTTAGCTAACTGAAAAAGAATTTTTTGTCAGCAAAAAAAGACAGGAAATTCCACATCCCACAAAGCAAGGATACTGAGCATATTCAGCAAGTCAAGTTTCTTTAACGTGTTTGACTAGTGTTTTTTCAAATACCGAGCAGCTTAAGTAGATTGTATTGGCAAAGGAAATTTTTTGCGACTTAGATTGTTTTTCTCCCAGTTTCACCTTGCAATTGGTCAATATTGGCAACAAAGGAAGAGAGATCTGCTTCTGATTTAAATTATTTCTGTTTTGAGTTGAATGCTTTGCAGAATCTTTATCCGGCTGACATTTCTTACTGGGAGAGAAGTAGCTTTAGTAATTAATAATTATTCTTTAAAGGTAAGGTATCAGGGGTGTTTTCCCCTATGATGTCTAGCCTTTTTTTTTTAGCATGCTGATACCGATTCTGCTGCTTACAAGCCAGAGGAGACAATTTTGATATTTCTCCTGTCCTTGATTCAAGATAGTCGGTATTAGGTAGCTAATTTCGTTGTATGCGCAAAATTGTTTTAAGTTTTAGCAGGATTATTTAAACAAGAGATTTCTTTCCAAACACTCATCCATAGAACAAGATCAATGCACTGGTGGTCACCACTTTTTAGCTGTGTTCTTCTAACATGCCGATCATTTAGGCTTTGTGTAGTCGGGCATGCTTGTGTAATCATTTGTATATCTGTAAAAACGCACGTGTTCCCTGTTTCCTTTTTCTGTGAAGAAAAAAATTCTGAATCTGTTCATGTTTCAAAAGAACTGTCTTATCATTGAAGGATATATGTTGTGTCTGAAGCTTATCGTCTAATCACAGTTTCTCATGAATATTATTGCGTTTACTGACCATTTAGGTAAAAAGCTATAGTTTCGTCTCGTTATTGCATCCGTTTATTTCCCCGAATGTATAATGTGGATAGACTGCCTTGCTGAGTCATTGTGTGGAGCTGTGCTCAAAACATGGGAGGCACGATCATGCTGAGTCTCATAAGGTCTTTTTATTATTCTTACTGTGTGGATTCTGATCTTATTTTGCCCACTATTCCTGTTGAGTCCCGGACATTTATTCGCATATCGATCGAACTGACTCTCAATCCCTTTGAGGGGTTGATTACTTTGCATTTGTCTCTTGTTCCTGAAAATGAATATGCTTGCAACAGGCGGTGTTGTCTGTAGCTGTATTGAGCCTCGTCGCCTCACTCTGCCGCATGAGAGGAAGACTTTGTTCTCTCTGCAAAAATTGGACGTCAGCTTCTTGGCCAAATCAAACGGGCTTTTTAGGGTATCCAAAGGGTCCAAATAAGAATCGGTCAAAAAGTGGAATTTGGTTACCTATGATGCCCATCTCACATGATAATCCCAGATATAATAGATTTTTCTTATTGATATGATTCAGGAGACTACTGACCTCTTTAGTTCCTCCCCTATTAAGGCGAGGCAACGGCTCATCCATGAAAGGGAGAGGGACGGAGTAAAAGGAAGAACCCCAGAAAATTAGAAAACGAAACAAGAGGTTGATTTAGGCTGCGTTTATTAACGTTTTTATTGTTCTATTATTTTATACATATCAATTAATCTTTTTATTGTTCAGCATAGGAAAATAGCCAAGAAATAAATTTGAAATAGAAATTAGAAGCATTTTTTTTTTTTACATTTCTTGTTCTTGGGAATAATTTCTTGGAACAAATTTTCTCTCTTTTTTTCTTGGAACCGATTGTCGGGCCTTGGTAATGGCCATCAACTGATTGGTTGGTTATTGGCTAGGATTCAAGCCGACGAAGTCGACCTCACCAGCCTTAGGCTCACTTTGATCGCCTCTAGCCAAGTTCGACGAACCTCGCTTAGCCACTGGCAAGGCTCGACCTCACATGGCCGGGTGAGGTGGTTGAGCCTCACCTAGCTACTGTCGAGGGGTCCTCAATATGCATGGACGAGGCAACGCTCAACCTCGTGGCAATCTAGTGAGGTTGACCTTGCCAACTGAGTCTTTGACCGGTCGCTAGTAGCCAATGATTGGCCAGAGGGAGAAAAAAAGAAATAAGTAAAAAACAGGAAGTATAAAAAATTAGAAATTTTATTTATTTTTATAAATTCTTTTTCTAAAGTTACTAAATGCCTTTTTTTGTCAAAAAAACTTGTATAGGGAATAGAAATAGAAAAAACTATTTAAAAAAAATATTTCCAAGAACAAAAGTATTATTAAACGAGCCCTTAACTCTAGCATCTAATGGTGTAGTTTGTTATTTAGATTGTGTCGATTGGAAGGTGGAAATGTAGCTGGTGAGATCTTGGAATTGACAATGGTATTAAATAAGATACGGCTGAAATTCGTGGCTAATTGGTGTGCTTTTTGGTTAATGGAGAGTTAGGGAATCATGGCTAGTGAATTTGCGCTAATTGAACATGAAATTCAACTCTCAAACGACTTCTAATTATCCCTCAGCTAGTGACCAAACCCATAATCATATCTGCTCTTTTAAGGACATTTTCTATGCATACGAGATTTCATCAATTCAATTTATAAGCAATCGATTCATTTGTGACCGAAATTTGTACTTTGAATTCTTTAGATTGAATCATGGGGGACATAGAGAAATCGTGTTATAAAAGCAACTGTCGACCGTGTGACATCCCTGTCCCACATCGCCTAGGGAGGGAGTCCTGGAAGGACTTATGTAGAGAGGTCCACCCTTATCCATCAACAACGCGTGAGAAGAACAAAGCCGTGAGATCGAGGCCGTAGCTGGGATGGCGGTGCGTCCACGCCAGTGCGGTAGGACCAAAGCGGACAATATTGTTGGTGGTGGGGTTGAAAAGGACGTTACAAAGTGGTATCAGAGCCAGGTTCCCGATAGCGTGTGGGGACCACAGTGGGCGCTCGCTGGTGCCGAGGGCATAGCGGGGACGCTGTGCTATTGAGGGGGGAGTTTGTGACATCCCTGTCCCACATCACCTAGGGAGGGAGTCCTGGAAGGGCTTATGTAGAGAGGTCCACCCTTATCCATCAACAACGCGTTTTCTCGGATAGACCGAGAAGAACAAAGCCATGAGGTCGAGGCCGTAGCTGGGATGGCGGTGCGTCCGCGCCAGTGCGGTAGGGCCAAAGCGGACAATATTGTTGGTGGTGGGGTTGAGGAGGACGTTACAGACCGGCTAAGCACACAAAGAATCGTGATCAATTATTCGATGATTCGAGTTTCAATGGTCAGCAAGAGATGTCATTGGACCCCATGGGTGAGGAAGAGGAACAAATCTTAATCTCATATACTCAAGTTAGATGCTCGAATACTATATAGATGGCATGTGAAAGTGCAAGGTCTAAATATAAAAACAAAATAGATAATGTGATTTCCCCCCAATTATATATATGTGAAAAAAAAAGAAGAAGCAGCAAGTTGGCCCGCGCCCGAAGACGTGGGATGGGATGGGACCTTTTTGATTGCGAACCACACACCCCTATAGAGAAATATAAAATAACATATGGTCCCTGAATCAATTATCTGTGTAATTTAGTTGAAATTGTCAAGAATTGCTGTGTGGTCCGTCAGGATTATTGAAGGGACCATGTAACAAATTGAGAGCAGACGTGCGGTCAAGTCTTTTCCCGAAACGAAATCAAGGGCCAAAGAAGTAAAAAAAAACAAAGCTAAGAAAATTTCCAAAACCTTGTGGCCACATCATTTATTTCATGCAATAATACGAAGTCGATGCTAACAAGTAGCATTCTCTCCCACGGAGTACCCTCAGAACTCCTCGAAGGGTTGCCTCCTCTCTCTCTCTCTCTCTCTCTCTCTCTCTCTCTCTCTCAATATATACATGTCGGCATTCTCGGATATAGGCCAAGGACATGGACATTGATTTCCATTCTCTCCGTGGCAGCTACATCATGTTCTAGCTACAGCTACACATGCATATATGGATGTGTGCCTGAATTATTTATTGATCTTGAGATTGTTTTATTCATCCATTCTTGGTCAGAATCTTCCAGTCGAAGAGAGGATGAAGGTTACGGCTTACTAGCTACATATATATATATATATATATATATATATATATATATATATAGAGAGAGAGAGAGAGAGAGAGAGAGAGAGAGAGAGAGAGAGAGAGAGAGAGAGAGAGAGAGAGAGAGAGAGAGAGAGAGAGAGATATCAGGTGATGATGAGGGATGGTAGAGCGATGGAAGTGACCCATTTCGTGGTGATGGTGATCATGGAGGGTTGCGCCATTGGATTGACCATCTTGGCCAAGACGGCCATGTCAAACGGCATGAGCCCTTTTGTCTTCGTCCTCTACACGAATGCGCTCTCTTCCCTCATCCTCCTCCCTTACACCTTCTTCTTCCATAGAGACAGGTTGTGATTTTTTGTGTTTGTGCGACGATCATTTTCTCTGCGTAAGAATCTTTTCACAGTTAAGCAGATGATAAGTTGACATGGGGTGCTTGCTGGTTGTCTATATGTTTTGGCTTTGCAGAACAGAGGGAGCAGTCATCACTCCGAGACTACTCTTGCGTCACTTCTTCTTGGGTTTAACTGGGTTCTCTCTCTCTCTCTCTCTCTCTCTCTCTCTCTCTCTCTCTCTCTCTCTCTCTCGCCTCCTCTGTTTGCTAGACAATACAAAGGCATCTTACCGAAACTTTTTTACCGAGTGATGTGAAAAGTTTTAGTTGAGTTTTCAAAACAAGTGAGACTCGTGTGTTGGGCGAAGTTTCTTTTAAACAACTAGTCAGCAATCTCAGTTAGTATGCAAGTTTCCTAGTGTGCTTTTTCACTGCATCTAGCATTGTCTTTCAGCGTGTTGTTCAAAATGGACGAGTCTTATGGGTTATTAATCCCTTTCCTGTCTTCCTCAATGCCTCGAGTCTGTGGACCACACTTCTCTAGTGGGCTCCTGGCCTTTTATGGCAGTGGGGGCACTTCTGGGGTCTTAGACACCAACTTACGGTCTCAACATTTGTTCTTCCCTTCCTTTTACTTTCTTGCTTGAGAGACAAGCTCGCCACCATCTAGGGACAATAATGGGTCAATTCCCACTCTGAAACCTGGCACCAGACCAAGTGAGGTTAGTTCTTAGTTCGTGGAATCGATTCACCTGGTCTTGGAATTGGATTGACAGGTTCGGTCTAGTTTCAAATTTGGTCCTAAAATTGATAATTTCTTTTCCTCTTTTTTGTTTCTTCTTTTCGCTGTTTCTTGGACTCCAAAAGTTAGGTATTGCCTTTTGCTTGCATTTGGTGATGGTTTTTCCCCCTTCTATAAGAGCAAATGTACTTCTATTATGTTTCAATGAATTTAAATGGTTTCACCTTCCGTATTGTTCTTATTGTTCTTTTCTGCATCGATTCTTGTCTGTCCCTTCCATATGCATCTTCTCGGTTAAGAGCTACAAGTGGAAGTTTTCCGACGTAAAAGGAAAAAAAAGAAGAAGCATTATTTTTTATTTTTTGTAAAATAAATGTTTACGTGATTGGAGGTGCTGCGCTAATTGATGATTAAGTAGCCTTTTACTGGATTTTGTAGTCATTACTCTATTATATGACTCGTATCAACATATGCTAATTAATAATAAAAGTATGAATACATGAACAAACAAATTTGAAATCATTACTTTAATTTTATTGAAAAATCAAAAAGAAATGCAACCCAAACATCTTTGATGTATATTAAAAAAAGAACTAAAAATAAAAACATATCAGTCTGGTCCGATCTAGACAACTCGATTCCGAGCTTGGAATCGAGAACCGCTAGTTTTAAATTTTAAGAGCAAAGAATTGCCCAAAATTGGCTCATGTCGTCCAGTTCCTAGGTTGTAAATGGACCAATGCTCGCCCTACCATGGGGATGGTGGGGCTGGGCGAGGGTCGCTGGCCCTACTTGAGGGTCAACGATCCCTTGCCCACCTTGACTAGGGAGAGGGTCGCGGCCCTCTCCGGTGTTGGCAAGGAGTCACTAGCCCTCGCCAGCCATGGCCGCAGCCTAATCAGCGATGGGACGGCGACACAGGTGGGAGGAGCCCTCCCTTGCATTTTTTTTAATTTATCCTTTTTTTAATGACAAAAATTTCGAAAAAAAAAATCCAATCGTGAGTAACTATATTGATTTAGAGTTTCTTTCTTGTCATCGATGTTGATAGTTCGAAATTCACAGTTACTAGTGTCTTTAAGTGGGGGACATGGTGGAGTCATCGGTCATAAAAAATATTGAAAGACAAAAATGCCCTCGTAATCAGGTCCTTTTTTAGATTGATTAATCACTTCAAGCCCCTATTTGAAATATAATCCACTTCAGGTCCTTATCTAAAACAATAATTGCACTTCAGGTCTTATTTGAAACAGTGTCTACTTCGAATCTTTATTTGAGAAAAAGATGGTATTTTGGATCCTTATTTAGAATTTTCTCTTATTTTTATTGGGCTGCTTTATGGTGGATTAATAGATGTTCTCTCCTCTTTGGGTGCCCAAAGCCATTGATAATGAAGTCTTAACTTTTTAATGATGTTTTCTTGCAGGATAACCGTAGCTCAGTATCTTGTCTTCATCGGCCTAGATTTCAGTTCTCCGATTCTTGTGTGCGCAATGGGACACTTAATTCCGACATTTTCCTTCGTCTTGGCAATACTGCTCAGGTCTTCACCCCTTCTAGACCTTTAAGTTCGTTCTCTGTCCGACATTTAATATCATGATCTTCTGTCATAAGTCCGGAGCAGTTGTGGATTGCTGGTAGTTCATAAGGTGCGCCTCTGGAAATGAAACAGTGAATGAACTATACTTTACCGATATTAGGAGGATAAAGCTAGACTGGAGAAGCTCAGGCATCCGAGCAAAAGTAATTGGTGCCTTAATTTCAGTTGCGGGGGCAATATTTGTCGATCTCTACAAGGGACCTGTCGTCAGCAAATCGTCGGTTTCATCCTCCAATCGACTTCAATATCAACAGCTATTCATCTACTCCTCGACAACTGAGCATTGGGCTGTCGGCGGCATTTTGCTCGCTGGTGCGTCTATATCTGTCTCCGTATGGAACATTATTCAGGTACTGCTTCATTTCTTTAGAGCTCCAACAGTTTGTTCAACCACAAAAATAGAAGAAAATATAACAGGCTTTTATGTTTCTTTTGCATCCTTTATGATGATGTTGCCTTATTTGTCAGGTTGGAACATTGACGCAGTACCCACAAGTGATGAAGGTGGTATCTTTCTACAGTTTAGTGGGGACTCTTCAATGTGCAGTAGTCTCTTTTGCAGTAGAGAGAAACCTAAGCGCATGGAAACTAGAATTGGATTCGAAGCTTCTCTTGATAATTTCAACCGTAAGTATATAGCTACTTAGTACTCACCCAGTATCATTTACCAAAACATAAATTTACATAAATTAACGAAAAAAGAAAAAAATGTTCGTGTTATAATACCCTCTTACCGTAACTTACAATGCCACAGGCGATTTTTGGAGGAGTAATTCGGCCCCGAGTTCAAGTATGGTGCGCTCAAGCAAAGGGTCCTTTCTATATTCCCATGTTTAAGCCATTTGGGATCCTATATGCATGTTTCTTCGCTGTTTGCTTCTTTGCAAATAGCCTTCATTATGGAAGGTATAAGTCATATCTTGTTGTCACCCCGCATGATTTTCAAAGGCTACTGATGCAACTGGGTGAGGCTTGAAACGATCTAAAAATTGGTCCAGTAGAGGAATTTGAATATCCTTGTCATAACAAATTGGGAACCTGAAAGCACGGCACCAGCACATTTTGGCCTGCGGAGCTTTTCTCCGCTTTCTACTTCATCAATAACTCATTGCAATGCAAAGCTCATTTGATCCATAGTATGTCCTAAAATGTTGAATATTTGCTTCCATTTCACGACAGCAGGAATAGGGTATATGCTGCTTGAGTCTTTTCTTTTATTTGATTTTCACCAATTCAGAGGACTAAAGGATATATTCTTGCTGGGGTTTGCCTTGCACTCTCATCAATTATTCAGTTTAACGTTGCAAAAGTGTGATAAATTAACTCCCTGTGCCTTGGTTGGAATATATTACTCTGTAATTTGAAGTATCCATTCGGCCTTTTTTTTTTTGTAAATCCATTGGGCCTTTGCCTCTATCGATGATCCAATTGTAATTATGTTGTTGGCTAATTGCAGCATCATAGGAGCGTTCGTAGTAGGGATAGGATATTATTCATTGATGTGGGGACAAATGATAGAGGGTGAAGAATGTGACGATCATGACAACAGAAATGGGGATTCTCGTGACAACAGAGCGCCTCTTTTGCAAGATGAGACTCGAGTATAGAGCATCCTGCCCGGTATAAGCAAAGGCAACGAAGCAATGCTCCTAGAAAGCCTCAAAAAGTGAGTTCTTCAGCTTTTGCTTAAAGGTTGTGCCTTCAACGGTTGCTGAATCTGTACATAATACATATGGCAACGGTGAGAGGAGGACTGTCCTCCAGCATTAGGTCTACTAGTTATCTCTGGCATGATTTTGCCCAAGGGACTTGACAGAGGAAACTCATGCCCATCTGGTTCCTCTTACCAGAAGTCGCAGATAGATACATTTGAGCAGAAGTCCTGTTTACTGTTGGATACATTTACATCCGTACGTAGATAACACCTCAATCAGAAATGTGTGCTCGTATGTTATCATGAGAAACTTTGCAATGTCCAACTTGAATTTTCTTTTCCCTCTTTTTTCTTCTCGTACGTTCTTTTTCTACATTCGGTTTGGCCATGGGGATTGTCCGACCGGCCTTTTTTTCCCCAAAAGGTCCATTATTTTCCTTCTGTTGACATTACATGCATTTCATGGCAAAAATGAAATTAGCAAAGTATATGTCGTACCAGCTGGGGATGTCCATGCACAAGACCGGCTGGAGCGTGACACTTGCAATGATTCAGTTCTCTTGGTTGTTCGGTTCTTTTGTTATCTCTTCCCCTAGAAAAAAAAACTGATTTTGAAAAGCTTTCAGCCTTTGGAGCCATCTCTAGCTTAAAATGTCCGATCTTTCATCCTCTATTAATGATATGCCAAAAGGACGGGGTCAGGAGGCATGAAATGGAAGAGTTCTTGAAGGCAACGCAACATTCATGATGCTTAAAACTTCCCAACAATGACAGCCATTGTGGTGCTTGTGAGCCGAGGAGACCATCGAGCTTGTTCAGCAGAAAATGAAGGCACTTCATCTAGTTTAACATGACTCACGCTTTGATAAGGTTAATAATTCGAACACTTTCAAGACTTGGGATGTCTAGTCTCGCCTTCCCATGCTAATTTACAGGGGGAAAATTAAGATGATCCCTAAAACACCTAATCTAAGCGTGCACCAGAGAAGCTTCTTAGACTGAAAAACTGCTGTGAATCCTTAAGAATGTCATTGCATGCCAGCATTGGAAAGGATGTCCTCTTGCTTGTTGATTCACTCTAAAAACTAGTTGACTGGTCGTTCGAATGGAGTAAATAAAGATGTCATAAGCATGAGCTATGTGACCTGATTCGCTTCGCTGTTTCACAACTTAATGTCTACTATTCTTTGTCGTTTGGGTCAGAACCGATATCTAGTTGAATGACAGGATGATTAATCAGGCATACGCACGAGATATAGCACAGCGTATGATTTCACCACAAACTTCATATGCTTTTATTAGATCTAGATTGCAGGGAGGGAGAAGGTATTTGCTGAGGCAGTAAAGAGATCTCGATAGAACACCGCTCCAAGTAAGTACAAACACAGAGCCGGGGAATCTCATACTAGATTCATATAAAAGAGCAGAGTCCAGCTCCACATTATTTACTTGACTTTTAGTGCAGATCCAAATAGGGGATTTGGCGGCATCTATGCCTTGAGGATGAACTCATCGAGATCTTTGAAATTCTCGATTGCAAAGTCCTTGATTACGTGGGGATCAGGAATTTCTTCGCTTGCCTTCTCAAAGCCACACGACCATTTCACCAAGCTTCCGTCTCCTTTAGGAATGACCTTGATGCAGCCGTTGAAATTCTTGTAGTACTTCAGGAGATCACCGTCTATAACGCTGTAGGTCACGAACTTGTCTGCTTCGTCCACATTGTCGATCTTCTCCTTTGATACTTTAACGAGTGGAGAACCTAGAGCATGGAAAATTTGTCGGAGAAGTGGTAAGATCCACACTTTACGATGAAGAATAGATGATGTTTGTGACTAAGATTGCTTTCAGTGAAATCCGCGCCAAAATGATGTTTCTTGTTTGATCTTGATCGCTCGTAGGAAAAGAAGGTATTTGGCCAAAAAACGTTGGTAAAGAAAGAAATGGAGTCTCAAGCTGTTTTTTCTCACTCAGCCTCTTTCAGTGTCATTACACTAGCTTAGTCAAATAACTTGTTGTTTACTTTTCAGTATCTTCCACAAATTGAAGTACGAAGTCAAAGGAAGAAGCACAAATCAAGGAGCAACGTTAGTGACAGTCCTGTTTTTAAGTTGAGAGTTTCCTTTTTCAAATACAAGCGCCACAAGCTTTACCGTTGCAACCTCATCTTCAAGATCTTCTGAGAATAATCGATACTATTCATCAGTTTCATCTTCGTTAAAGAGTTCACCCGATCATACTCATGGCATCTGAAGCTTTCAAGTTTGTCAAATCTAAGGTACTTCTAGGAGCCAAGTCCCCCAATAAAGAGGTTAAATGTTCGTTGGATCAGGTTCGACCACTAAAGATTTTCACTCTTAGTGCCATTTGCAATGAGTGGATCCCCTGCTCTACCTGTCAATAGAGCAGGGGATTTTAGAGAGAAGAGCAGTGGGCCCCCTATTAAAGTGGGGCCCACCCTCTTTTACCTTTTTTTTTAAAAGGCAGCTGTCCGATCCTTGATCGGATGGCTGCACAGCTGCCGTTGATAGAGTACTCCTGCTTTGCAACCGAGGCAAAGATGCCTTTGGAATCTCTTTCAGTAAAAGGACAACAATCACGAAGATGCTTCGCTAAGATCACCATAATTTTACCTTCAGCATATGTGATGAGGCGAACTGAGCCAGCAGCCTTCCCATCTCCTTCAAGAACTTCAATACTCTTGTACTGTTGGGGGAAGACCTTAGGGAACAGATTAGTTGAGTCTCTCAGGCTCACCCAGAATTTGTCTGCAGGAGACTTGACCTCGACCTCCGCTTCAAGAGTTAAAGGGCCACCCATCTCTTAACGTTCTTATGAGAGAGGAATGTATGTGTGAATACACCAAGTCACTCGTTTAGACTTACCAAGATGTCTATATATACTACTCCTCCTGCTCTGATCTATGTATGAGGGCTTTAACTTAGCCCAACTGCCATTCGTATGCCTCCCACCTCAATGTCATAAATTTGCAACACCACCAGCCTGCATTGCCCCCAACCATCATATCAACGTCTCTCCGTAGATGGTGGGCCAAGCAAAGTTGCATTTTGTTTTGCCTGATCAGGATCAAGATCATTCACTGATGTAAATTGTCCATGCCTCGTAAGCTTAGCAAAACATGGCCCTTCCTTTGGCTGATAACCACGGTGCCGGTGCCACAGATAGCAGAGACATTTAAGTCGCGGAAATTTTTCTGGTCCTTTCCTGAACGAACCTGCTGACTTGATCGTGCAAAGGCGGTGGTGGAATAAATGTCCGCCTGCAGAAACAGGTAAGAGGAGTCACTGCTGAACCCGTATCATCGGAGACAAAGTGAGGCAGGTAAATATACCGCAAGTTAATTCCATTGCATTGTAAAGTTAAAAAGGAGTATTTCCATTCCCATGGGCTGCATACGGAAGGCCCTCGACCTATTTCCACCTCTTAAATAAATTTAGGCACCTATTTAAATGGTTCGATATAGCCCTCAATAGGGCCTTTTTGATGGTAAGATTGAAGAAAAGAGAAAAAGATACACCTTTAATGTAGATCGATTAATCTAATAATTTTTATCAACCTTTCCTAAATCGTTGTTTCTTCTCCTTTTGTATTATCGGAGAAGGTTACGATGTAGTTGCTTTTTGTGCGAGGATTATCTAAGATTTGAGTATATGAATAGATCCAACGATCTAATTCTATTTAAAAGATTGCCAATAAAGACAACATGACCCTCATATAGACAGGCAAACAGTACGTATTACCACGTATATATCTTGTTGTATTTTCTTGAAAAGTGTGCTGGCATGCGAACATCTAGAAAACTTGCTATGATAAACTGAGGTGTATTTATGGTGATCAAAGGGCTACCAAACTTCGGATGAGCGATTCCTCGAGGAATTCCTTTTAAGCCCCAACATGCCCAGAGACACCACCACCCCAAAATACAAAAAGGAAATGTTTCAGGAATTTCATCAAACAGATGGCTGGTCCTTTACAAGTTCAGATCCCATTGAAACGGTGACAAAAGCGTTTCTTACAGAACGGTGGTTTCCAATTCATCAAGCAATTCCTGTCCGAAAGCCCGTGGCAGTAGCACCACACCATTTTGCATTAACTGCTCGGTCAGGCGCATTAACATCCATGACGTTGCCATCGTACCGTCTGTCGTAATTATACCATTCAGAAGATGGACCCTCGAAAGATGACCACTTTTCATCACCCAATGCTCCGTCCCGTCGAATGGCTAATGGCGACGACAAACACAAGCCAAAACACTTAAATGGTCAACATATGGTGTGTGGATGGTCGCATTCGGGATCAAAGACAGCGACGACGTCAATGAAGCAGCCAACCAGCTTTAATAGTCGCATCAGATCGGGACGACCCTATTGAATCGAGAATCGCAATCCCACCTAAATTCAGCTGAGCTGTCTTATCTATTATTAATGTTTGTGCGGCGAGAAAATGACAGAAACGATTCATATTCTCAGCCTAATGTACAGTGTCGTTCTTAATTTTTTAAATTAATACATAAATTATATGAGAATATTCGATACAATTATTCAATTAATTCAAGTTCAGATATTATAATAAACATTGCCATATAATATAAGAATTAAATTGAACATATACAATTTAATTAGGTAACCGAGTGGCAAATCCATCAGAAGGTGTGTGATTCTATTAGGTAACCGAGTGATGCCAAATGCGAAAAAAATTTTAACCATCAAAACTATTCGAATGCCGTTGATTATTTGAATTAAATCAAATTTTCCAACTTGTCAAAATTCTATTATTTTGTAATGGAGGATCATGTATGGCCCCAGCTTTACCTTGTAAGTTATATGCGGCGCCGTCATAATTAAAATAAGAAACAATCTTCTCATGTCATAAGATTATTTCATGGCATATCAAGTACAAAAATGTCGTACAAAACATGATTTACATTATACTTTTAAAAGTGTCAAATGTAATCGAGCTTTGAATTCCCTATCATGAGACATATTCAGAATCTCATATGATTTGGAATGAGTTTCTAATTCAGTCAGTGCATAGTCCAAAATCCAAACCTGACTAATCACGTCACTGACAAAAATGGTTATTCTTGTTTTATCCACTAGATTATGTGGCTAATTATACTTTTCGTTCTTTTTAATTATGTATTCATTTATCCAAAATGAAAATAATATATATGTATCGATCGAGTTTCAACTTAGTTTCAGGTTCTGCTTAAAGTGGTTATGGATTTGAGAGTCCATTTCTTGTTGGCCTGCAAAAAGACTCGAATATGTTGGCAGGCTCCAATTGATTGAGGCTGGGCGATCCTAACCTTAGTCCATTTTTCAGTGCCAGACCGACAATCTTCCTATGAAACTTGTGAAGGCCATTGAGCAAAAATGTCGATCTTTCTTTTTAAAACGGAATGCACGATGCAAGATCTGGTACTGAGATCAGTTGTAACCAAATTTATCTTCCTATAACATATATGAGGGAGGACCTGGGCTTGGAGAGCTTTGATCTGTGAAACACTCCATGTATTCTAAAGTGGGTTCGGAGGCTTCTGCTGAAATCTGGTTCTCTATAAATCGCTTGGATTATAGTTATCCTTTGAGAAGGGGGAGCATTTGGTCTGCCACTCCCAACAGCATTTGTACTCACGACTGGAGGAAGATTTTCAAAGGCAGTTCTTTGATTAAGCCCTTTTACAAGATACCAGATTGGTAATGGCCAGTCTACCTATCTATGGACTGATCATTGGCATCCCCATGGGATCCTTCTCGTTGTCTACCGTCACAGAGGGTTATATGATGCTGCATTGCTTGTTTCTGCTAGGATTGCTGACATAACATCTGATTCTTATTGTTCTTTCCTTAGTGCTAGATCTTATGCTGTTGGTGTTATTGTAGCCCACAATATATGTTTACACAGAGTCCTTTGATGGTGCTCTGATCATCTCCTCCACTTGGGATTTGGGTATAATTAGGTTTGCACCTTATTTTCCCAGTTTTGCTTTGATCCCTTGGACGGCAATCTTGAATAAGCTCTCGACAGAGGGTTGCTTTGGCATAGGGTTTTGCATATTTGTTCTATTCTTAGAATCCCTGGAGATTGGGTATCTGAAATTCTATGGCTTCAGCAATATATCAAGGGTCCCACTTTTCCCTCCATCCTCCTCAAGTTGGCTTGGAGTGGTTGCATTTACTATTTATGGTAGGCTGGAATCACGTTCTTCACAATCACAACCACCCTTCTGTGGATATAGTACTGAAGTTGGTTGTTTGCTGCAAAACACGGCATGAAGGCCATGGCGTCCTCAAGCAGAAAGTTGTCTCTGCTAGTCTCTTGACTGGTATGATCGACTAAAGAACTTACCCATAAAAATAAGTAAACTTGCTTCATTGGAATCGTCCCTATCTTGTCATTCTCACTGTTTCTCTCTTTATTCCTTCTGATGGATTTCTAGGATTCCCAAGTCATCCAGAGAACAGTATGGTGATTTAGCTAAGAGAGACATCGATCATCTAATCTCTTCCTTCCTATCCTCCAAGATCCAAAAACCCTTTTGATTTGATTGTTTGTGGCCTCAATTGGTATCAAAGCCAAGGTCAAGCATTATCATCATGTGGAGACATTCTCATATGGCATTCCTTCAAGTTTCTGCAATTCATCTTTCTTCCGCCCATATAATAAGTGAGGTAATGTTCCTCATTTAAAAAAAATGATCAAACAACTTGACTATTAGATGATTGTTCCATCTCTGTCTTTTTACATTTCTACCCGTCTCTTGCGTAAATAATCTGAAATTTTTTTCATTTTACCCTTTTAAACTTAGGGATGGTGCATATCTAATCCAAACATGCTAAACTGATTGTTAAATGGAAAAAGCTGCAGAGTTTCTAATCTATTTGACAGGTTCGTCAATTGCATAATGTGGCTCAAATCATATAATTAATCAATTCGGTGAGCTAAACTTTAAAGAAGCGAACACTAAGAAACCTTAGGAAGCGGAAAATGTTTAGGATGTGATTATGAAGCTCCAAAGGCACGAGAGAGAGAGGATTAGGCAACTAAACATTTATCCTAACCATATCTCTTGAGAATAGATTTTCTTGTAATATCAATTTCTAATTTCTTAAACGGTCCGTTTTTCTAAATTTTTCTTTCCATGCGCTTCTTTTGTTGTTTCTCATATGAAATGCATTCTTATCTTATAATTTATTTATTTTTGCGACAATATTAGAAGGATTAAAAAGCACATGTTAGATCTATGTGGTGGAAATTTTTTTTGGCCTAACCTATATATATTGTTTCAAATGAGTCAGAGAGCACATTTAGTACGAACTTAAGGAGAAATTACAATATAAGCTCCTAAAATTAGCCCGTAGCACATGTAAATGGAAAAAGTTAATGAAGTTAAAAGCTATAAGAATAAAGTAAACTAATCGAGTAAAATGAAATTTCTCCACCAGTTACTTACTGGAAAAGAAAGCATTACATCTCTCTCTGTAAAATTTCTGAGAAGGCCAACATAATTTGTCCCTTTGTAAGCAAGCTCCCAAGTGTATTTTCTGGCCAGCACGAGCCGATGCATTCTCGACCTATTCCATGGCGAAGCTTCCTACGGCATAATCCCTGAGGCTGCGATGTTTTAACGTTCGTTCCGATTTTGAGTTCGGCTGACAAAAGATCCATTCACCGAAAAGTCGAAGACCCTCATCCCCATGCATCAGACGAACGTGCTATACAGCAGAACTCTCAGTTGTTTGCAGTGACTCACGTTTTGAGAGCTCAAAAGATTTGCTGCCAGGAAGGAGGTTGTCACCAGCGTTGTTTTTAAGCCCGGACCAGTCATCGAAACAGCCCGGTTTTCGGTTCGTGGATCAACCGGTTCGATCGGCCGAACCGCTCGGGCAATGTTTTGCACAATTTGCGGTTGTATCACATTATATGTATTTAGCAAACACAAGCGCCTACTCAATTGGTTATTCAGTTTAGTTGATTAGTTCACCGGGTTAAACGCCGGCTGAATTGGGTCATCTTCAGATTTGACCTCTTCTCGATCATTCTATTTTGTCGGTGAAAATTGGATCGTATAATCGGTCGATTCCCCGATTCAAGTAATTCTGCTGCCCAGTCCGATACAGCTTTAACAACACTAGTCACGAGTTTGTAAATTTTCATCAATGATAATCAGAACTAAGAACAAAATTCAAAGAATCGTGTGAGAGTAAAGCTAACATTAGCAAGGGACAATAGTTGAGAATGTACGAAACATGTCGTGTCAGAAAAGGTCGTACGACAAATCTCTATTTCGTGGAGCAAAAGAATTACATGTTTCGCGATTCATGCACCCCAAAGACAATGTGAGATTGTCCCACTCAAAGTCTCCATTCATCAATGTGTTTGTTTTGTAAAAGATGAATAATTCATAAAATAATTACAAAAAAATTATTGTTTGAATTGTTTGCAAAATAGATAAATAAAATACATTATTGTTACTTTTTATTACCTTTCAATTAATATAATTGATCATTTTGAAAAATATATTTAAATTATTTATTTTTCACAAAATAAAGGGGGGTTTAATCATATTTTCAAAATGTTCTTTTCTCTATTTCTGTGATCCCCAAATCATTACTTCACATCCCCTTTGATCAAGAATTCCCAAGACAGACGTCAACAGGACAGACCAACAACACTGCTTTCTTAATTTCATTCTTGTGTTAATGCTTCTTCGCTTTCGTGCGGACGATGTCCTTGTCTAAATTAGTTGCTCCTGACCTGTCCGGATCCACAGCAATTGTCGAGCCAACATCGCTGAGATTGGCTCATTGACCCTTTTGTTGGTGAACCCTCTCTGCCTTGCAGCTGACGCCCTGCTCTCGTTCGATGTCGCTCGAGAATGTGAATCTTCTCCTCTCACTTCATGCGTTTGGAGAATAATCATCTGGAATTTGCTGTTGAATCCTCATACTTTCCTTAGCCAGGAAGTGAAGCGGCCCTCGATTCACTCGTCGCCGCACCGATCACTCGCATTAAACTATCAATGTAGAGAATACGGAATAATAACGGGTCGTCCTACGACTTTGAATTTGTGTTTTGTGTTATAACATTCTGGGAAAATACGAGTCTTTCGGAATACGTTCTAATTATCCTTTGGATGATATGACAAGCCGCACAAAGCACGGATGTATCTACGGTACTCTAGCTGTACAATTCAAACGGATGAAAGGGCCCCTTCAACGGCCACATTGTGATCCCCTCTCGAAGAAAGCAAGTGAAGGAAAATCAAATCGCAAAGCGAGGGAGAGATTTCGTCTCGTTGCTTGCTTTTAAAACAAAGACCGAACTTAAAGTACTCATGCAGAGCGACCACGCAATACCAACTCCCCCTCTTTTGTTTCCCAATATAGACTTTTATCTTTCAACTTTCAAGTATCTGAATCTTGAGGTTGTTGGGGGCTACTGTCGACTGGTATGGTGAATGCACTCTCCTCCTAAATGATGTAGACCTTCACTTGCTTCGTACGTAGACCGCTCAGGCGATGGTTCTCACTCAACCCATATTCGTATCCCACTCACCCATCAAAAGCGGGACGGTCGAGCTTTCGCAGAGACAAACCCTGCGCTGATGCTTCAGTTCTCTCTTCATTAGATGTTCTGTGACATCAACCCAATCGTTCGTCCCCATTTCCTCTGTTATAACGAAGCTTCCTCTCTCTCCCCCTCGGGCAGCATTCTGTGCCGTGTGACATGAACCGTGAGCCCGGGAATTAGATCGTCGTAAGAGCAGAGCCATCATGCCGTTTGGTTTGGTCTCGACATGGAACAAGCGACGGAGAAGCAAATCCCTGGAGCAGGCGGACCCCTGTAATTCTTCTTCACGTGTCTCTTCTTTTACAATATTAGTAGAATCAATTCGGTACCAATATGTATGGCTTCTTGGGTGATTTTCGAGGATTATGAAATCTCACTGTCGAGTCCATCTTGCTGCTAACTGTTACGGATGCAGGGACTTATAAGCCGGTGAAGCTCTGGCAACTCGAAGATCAATCTCCACAAACCCCAAAGAGACGCAATGGCTCGTCCGTATTCACTCTAAAAGAAATGGAAGAGGCGACATCATCTTTTGACGATGCCAACTTGGTAGGGAAAGGGGGGTTTGGAAGAGTTTACAAGGGGATTCTCAGGTCAGGACAGGTACAAGGCAAAGAGCGTAATTTTAGGTTTCTTTGTCGAGGCAAGTACTAAAGATAACAACTCTCATCTTGTGTTGTGTGAATTAAGCTATTCAGTTCAAAAGGAGCATTGGATTACGATTATTTGTAAACAAATAACAAATGAATGCTTCCCTGCACAGACCCTCGCTCTCATGCCCTTGTCTAGTTACAGAGATCTCCATCGGGGCGTTATATATCCCCTGAATTCTTGTCGAAACGCATCATGATTATCTTCTATTTAATGTGGACCTGAAGGTGGTTGCCATCAAGAAAATGGAGCTGCCACCATCTAAAGAAGCTGATGGAGAAAGGGAGTTCCGGGTTGAAGTCGATATCTTGAGCCGCCTCGACCACCCCAACCTGGTGTCGTTAATTGGCTATTGTGCCGATGGAAAGCACAGGTTCTTGGTGTATGAATATCTACCAAACGGGAACCTCCAAGATCACTTGAATGGTTAGTTTTTCGACGCCTGGGATAATATATATTCCCAGTAAAACGACCTTTAATAAGAATTCAATGTACGCTTGTGCCAGGAATTGAGGATTCAAAGATGGATTGGCCTTCAAGGCTCAGAGTAGCAATAGGAGCAGCAAAAGGGCTAGCCTATCTCCATTCAGGGACTGCAGTGGGTATCCCGATTGTCCATAGAGATTTCAAATCCACCAACATACTTCTAACGGCTGATTTTGAGGCAAAGGTAAGCCAGATAAGAATGCTTTTACCCTTAGTATGGTCAGCTTTAAGTGCACAACCAAACTTCTTCAGAGGCTATTTGATATACAGATATCCGATTTTGGACTCGCCAAGCTAATGCCCAAGGGCCAGGAAATATGTGAGACTGCCAGAATGCTTGGTACATTCGGCTATTTTGATCCTGAATATACATCGGTAAGCTATTGTCGACATTATTAGTTTCTTGATATATCTAGTCTCTGAGCCAAATCAGTTCAAAATGTTCAAAGTTCTTCTAGAGCACTTGAGGCAGAATAGTTACTTTGGAACGTCTTATGCCCACAGGCATGTGTGTTCCCCTGCTTTTATAAAATCATATCCACGTCCAGAGACTCAACCATAAGTACACTACAGAAGACGCAGTTAATTGATTTATAGCTCAGCCTTGGGGGGAACTATCTGAAGGGGTTTTGCACGCTCAAAAGCATGATATACTACTACATAAGCAGAACAATAACTATTGGATAATAAGAGTTGAATACACATGAATTTGAAATTCAAAGCATATCATCCTTAATAGCTTGCTACAATCCGCATGTTCACTTCTGGATATATTATCCTGATCATCAATACATTGCAATACAAATAGCCCAGGGAGTCTGTTTGAGTACAAGAATAGGTTAGAATGCCATTCTCCTTGCCAAATTTCCCACAAAATCGATTCAACAACCACCCCTCCCCAAAAGATAAATAAAAATAAAAATAAGGCTACAGCCAGGTGCAGCCAGCACATTTACATGAAACTACTGAATTGGCCACAACCTGACCTAGACATGTTAGCACACTAGGCAAAGAAACAAGTGAATTAGCCACAACCAGACCTAGACATCTAATCAAACTACGCAAATATGATACTCAAACTTCCAGAGCAGTCGTAGACATCCTTCTCTTTGCAAGGGAAACAATGAAATATTCTCTAGCACAGTTTCATTTTGGAAAAAAAAAAAGGAAGATGTGAACTGGATGATTTTCTAGAACTTAAAAGAGTTTTTTTAGAGCTGCACAAAGAAAAGAAAAGAAACTACCTGCAAACGTCATGACATTGTAGTTTCAAAAGTTGCATCATTCCCAACTCAGTGTTAGACCATTTAGACTCACTTAAAGTTTCTGTTGAAACGAAAAGGAGATACTCACATACTTCATTGGGAACACTAAACATTTGTTGCTGCCAGTTTTCTCCAATATGGTGGACTTCTTCTATTGAAATGAATTCAATCATCCAGGAATAGATCGACTGCTCATTGTCTGTGCTTTGAAATTATAAAACTTGATTTTGTGGGTTGCTTTTTGTCCCATTCAAGGCGTGCCCTTCCTATCTCTAAAAACACGTGCTCATGTATTATTCTAAGTTGTCATTTTCAGTTTCTTTCCAGGGTTTTCCTGATGGGTTTGGATAGAAGTTCTAGGAATTTAATTAACCCATTTTTAGAAATTAAAAAAAATTCAAAAACCAACAAATTCATTCTCACATAGAAATCACACAAAGTTACCCAGTCGTTACTGTGCTTCGATGAACTTTTATGGTTCTCAGATTGCAAAACCAGGCATATGATTTGCCAAAACTGACAGTTAGCATGAGTGGCCCAAATTCACAACAGGCCAATTTCTTAAACCACAATTTAGCAAATTGAGTTTGAACCAAATCACAAGATTCAGCATAATTCGCCTTTTTTTGTTCCAGTTGGGTTAAAGTGGCTTTTGGCAATAGACAGGAAAACTCACTCTGCAAAGTGATGTGTACGCATTTGGTGTGGTGCTCCTCGAACTCTTGACTGGACGAAGAGCACTGGATTTAAATCAGGGTCCAAATGATCAGAATCTAGTACTTCAGGTAGATTACTTTCAACTTGGCACTCAATATTTCCCAGGCAATCTACAAAAGCTATGAGACATTAAAGAAAATCTACTTTGAGTTGCAGGTAAGGAATTTACTGAACAGCCGGAAAAAATTGTGCAAGATTATGGATCCAGACCTCAGTCAAAATTCGTACACACTGGAGTCCGTAGCCATGTATGCTAACCTAGCATCACGCTGTGTCCGACCTGAGAGTAGCGAGAGACCCTCCATGGGGGAATGTGTAAAGGAACTTCATCTAATATCCTTCATTAACTCAAAAGGTTTGGGCATGGCTGTGAACAAACGCGAACTGATCTAACATATGAGATGTCTCAAAACAAGAAAAATATATGATAATGTCTCTAAGAAGGAACATGACCTCTTCCACTACAACAACACTTCTTTGGCCTCCATGTACCTAAGATCTTGAAGAAGTGTTTAGTAATCCTCTGTGGAGAGCAAGAGCACAAACTTGTGCAATGCACAACATACTGAAAAGAAAGTTTAAGAAAGATTTTGGGCTGCATCGTAATGAATTTAGGAAGCATTTGAATTATTGACTCTGGGCTAGATAACAGAGTTCATGTATTTATTTCAATCACCCTAGTACCAGCTTCAAGTTGAATCATTTGTACAACGGCAAGTTTATTTTGATATGTGTATAGCCACCCTTTTCTTCACAAAGTTTTCTTTCAAATGTATAGAGATGTGTCCCCAGCAGATACTGCCAGATTGAGTTGCTTTATGCAACCTCATCTTTATTATGATTGTCTACAATTTATACCATATTTTAAAGAATATGCAATTCAAAGAAGATATATCATGACAACTCGATATAAAGGCAGAAATCATGTTAAAGCAGCAAGATCAAAAGCAAGCAATTAATGAAGATTCCTTCTTCGTAAAATCATGGTACATTTCATCCCCAGTCAAAGATGATAGAGGTAGAGATGAAACAGGAGATCTCTAGAAACTTGAAGTTATTATAAAATTGCACTAAAAAGGAATTAAGAAATAAATTAGATCCTCGTTTTGAGTCAAAGGGTCAGCCTAAGTGAATACTTAAACAACAGAAACCGGGAAAATGAAACAGGACATCTATTGAAACTTGGAAGAGAGTTTTTTGAAGAAGGAAAACTAAGATTATCATTCAAGGTGAACACTGTACAAAGAAAATTGACTCGCATGTTACAGATGAGGAAAAATAAGGAACTGTAATTTTCCTTGGCAACTAGGAAATTCATATGGTATGACATTACCTCAGCATGCATTCAAGAGGTCTCTTCTTGGTCAGGGCCTGACTCATCTGATTCTGAAGGACTATGTAGTACCAGAAGTTTCTTGCACATCAAGTGCTTGCGTCTTTGAAGTGTCAACAGGACCAGAATGTTGTCTGTCTTGACGATTCTGTAACCTGCTTTTGCATACATGTTGAATGGAGCAAAATCAATCATTCTGCAGTGCAAGTACACTTCTCTGGAGGAAGACATCTGGGAAATGAGTTCCTCACTAGCCTTCAATAGATGCCAGCCAATACCTCTCCTGAAAGTTAAAAGGACCTGCACTTGTCAACTCCACTTAATTTATTCACCGCAAAGAATGGTTGGCACGCCAGTAAAGTTAGAGCTATTTAGGAAGTCGATACTTTGCTATCGCAATTTACATGACTTTTGAGCTATGTAGAAGTTGAAATTATATTGTCAGCAAAGTCAAAGCTACTGACAGACTGTTGCACTCAATTATCCACTTAAGACCCATTAAGCGGGAGAAGAACCAGGTTACAAGAATACAATCTAAACCTTAGTCCAGAGTACGCTTCAACTCGAGGGAAAGCCCTTGATCAACATCAATCGGGTTAACCGCATTCTAAAACAAAAAGGCCAGTGCCAATGAACTATCTCATTCTCAGTTTAAGCGACAGGTGACCCAGATGACATTCAACAAAGCTGCAAGACAGCTGGTCGAAACATTTAATTTGGCTTCTTGATTTCCAAAAACTCAACGTTCAGTGCCGACAACCACATGATCCCAGACCCAATTTACTAAAAACAACCAACACAAAAGTCAGTGTCCATGTCTAGCACCAAGAGTCAAGAAACTCAATAGATAAATCCCTTTTTTTCTGCTCAACGGCATTGCGAGGCAATATTAGTCTCCAGCATTACCTCCTGAGCTGCTCTTTGACAGTCATGTTGCAGATATAAGGAGAGTTTCGCGGAGGCGTAGGCGTCGGCGGAGAAGCGTTTGAGCCTCTCTTATCGAAGCACACTTCCACAGTTCCGGCTAACTCTTCCTCGCCCTCTTCCGCACCCTTGTAAAACCCAACAAGCGTCGCGGCGTGTGGCATCACGCCCCGCCGCTCGATCAAGTACTGCTTGACCAAGAACCTCAACAGCGACACGTACCCGCCAGGCAGCAGCATCGACTCCGCGAACGACTCGGCGAGCAGCCTCACGGTCTCGTCCATCTCCTCGGCCCTCATGACCCGGATCCGCAACGACCCGGATCGCAGCTGCCTCTCGTACGCAAAGCTCTCAAGAGACCGGAGCTTGTCGAACTCTTCATTGGTCAAGAACCTCCCGGTCCTGTACGGGTCGTCGAGCAAGGGAGTGGAGGGTGTCGTCCCGGTCGATGCGGTCGTGGGAGGGGAGGGTTGAGAGGATGAGAATGGGGTTATGAAGGCGAAGCGGTCGCATTTTTGGAGACTGAGAGGTGGGTGTCTGAGACTCGGAGGCGTCGCTGATGGGCAATGAAGAAAGTGGTGAGTTCTGTGGTGGAGGTAGTGTTGGGGGTCTAAGTAGAGGGAGAAGGAAAGGGTTGCAGCCATGGGAAGAGAGAGAGAGAGAGCGAGCTCGGGTTCGAGGATTAGTTTCCAACGGAGAAGCCGAAGTCGTTGATTAGCGACGACGCTGAGCTAAGGAAAGACTCTATCTTTGGTGGATTTTTCCGTCGCAGTTTTTATCTCATCGCTTGACGGGGCTTCCTCCCCGAGGGCGGCGATTGCCTCTTTGGTGAAAGGGAATCGGCTTTGCGATAGCCCACTCGCCACTTTTCGATGTTGACAATGTTCTGATAAAGTCTTTGGTGCTCAACGTTTTCTTTTTCTATATGTGTGTGTTTTTTTTTTATCGAAAGAAAGTTTTCATTCATTTCTCAAAATAATACATGAAAGATATATAACAATCAAATTTAAAAGAAAAAGTACATATACCAAAGCATAATATATAGCTAACACACTTTTATCCCTAAAAAATATATCTGACATAAACTTTTGGTGACTAATCACTATAATTAGTGATGAGCACACGCCTCGATTGCATTAGTTTGTGATGTGTATTTATGTTCAATGCTCCCATCAACATCACCAGGCAATAGTAATAATATCAATATGTCATAAACATACAGATCAAATACATGTGGAGAATTCCCATATTTAGTTCGAGAGAGCGAAACTCTCAAATCTAGAGCGAAATCTAAATCAGGAGAAAAGAGCGGCCTGATCTTGGATCATGATCAACCTCCTCGATAAATTTCTACTCGATGCAAGAGTGAATTGGACTCCATAGTCAACCGAAAATCCACTGCAGAAATTTATTCAGATAAACAACCTCCGAAAACAGATCGGGAAAGAAAAGAAAATGTGAGCAAAATAAAAGGAGAAGTATACTCTTAGCTTCAAAATCCAAAACCAAGAGCCTACGGGAAAGTTTCAAGAAAGGAAAAGTTTTTGAAAGATGAAAAGTTTACCCTGGGAGGAGAGAGAAGAGGAAGAGAAAGGGTTTACTCTATTTGCGTTCGAAGGGCAACGTTTCAGACAAAATTAAGGTACAACGTTACCTCATGAGGATGTTAGATCCACGCGAAAGCATCAGACAAAGTCTTCGTCAAGAGACCAAGCATGACCCGTGGAGATGCCGCATGTGTCATTCCTTTAATAAGTAACAAATCAATCGGCTCAAGTGCGCAATACTTCACATCAAATAAAAAAACGTGCATAGTTTGCTATTGAGTGAGCTAATTAGAACCATGAATCTACTTCTACATCAAATTAACAATGACAGCACGGGCGACCTAGAGAAGATCTAGGGGTAATGGGGGTGGATATGTCCAGCAATCGAATGCTTAAAAGCTTTGAAGCGCTCCTCAAAGAAAAATGGATTCTCGAGATGGTACCACGCCGAAAACAAGAGAAAACAAAGATTCGTAGAAGAAGCATCCCCCCTAGACTATATGCAAACATATATCATCCAAGCCGCCGTCGATTCCTCAACGTTGGTACTTACAACTCGTGACGACGAGTCTCTCTTGCTATTAGTAGCGATGTTAAAAAGAAGATTCGAATTCTAATTCCTAATTGCAAGGTCTTGTCATTTTATCTATGAGCGTTTTCTCGAGACTTGAGTTCAGATTAAGAAAACGGAATGTCCCAAATTATCTTCTACGTGGATAGATCTTGTCATTCACGTTAGGATGAAGAGCTCACAATCATTTGATTACAGCAGCAAGAAAAAGAAAAAGGAGAAGAAGCTCTAACCTATGAAGAATTTATCAACTTGCAATGGATAGAAAGACGACGACTTTGGCGTCCAATTTACCATCTCAATTACTCATGCTTTGGTACTACCTTAAGAAGAATTTAAGCATCGTCAAACGCTCTTTCCTTAAACTCAGACACACAGAGACTAATGACGACGACGTGCAAGGTCGACGACCTCGGATCTGCGGCGACACGCTGCGAGATCGGACCTAGACGCTAGGGAGAAATATTATCACGGCTGAGGTCGACCATCGGTTCGGAGGAGGAAGGGAAAACCTCAATGATGCTTAGAAGGGAGGTCGAAGTCGACGACGGTAGCCGGTGGCGATTCGGCCCGCGGCCTGGGCTCCCGCGACATGGAAAGGGAACGGAGAAAAGGTGGGATCGCTATCTCGGTGGTTCGTAGGCATTGATTGGGCTGAAATGGCATTAGCGAGGACATTGACAAGAGGCAGGATTTGGTAGACGCGAGGAGACAATATACGATGATACCCGCTTGTATGGTCCAAAGGTGGCATCTTTGGAGACCAAAAAAGCGTCCGCTCTCGAGTCAACGAGGCTGGGATAGGCCCAACAGTCCTCAGATTCGGACCCAAATCCACATTTCACTTCATTCGCAGCGACCGCGAGCACGCCGGGGGAGGAGAACGGACAGCAGGGCGACTCGCAGATCGTCGATATGGCCACGGACGCCGCCGCCGCCGCCGCCGCCGCCGCCGCCGCCTCGGAGGACTTCGACATCGGATGCTTCCTCTACATCCAGACCACGTTCGGCGAGGAGTTTGAAGCCCAGGTCGTCGCCTTCGATGCCCCCTCCAACATCCTCGTCCTCCATATCCTTCTTATTTCGACCATTTTACTCGTTGAGCGTTCCCGATTGACTTCGTGCTTCGAGTTTTGCGCTTCCCCTGAGGGTTTTTTTTCTTCTTTTGCTCGTGCTTCGATTGTCATTTTCTGGTCTGAATTCCTTGACTGTGTTGTTTGCGTTTTCGATTGCCACAAGAGGGCCCGAAGGCTGGGTCTGGGCGGAACTTGAGGCTGCTCAAGGTGGATTACATCAAGCAATTCACCTTCCTGCGCCGTGGTGAAGACCCACTCGATCCCGGCAAGTGTTACATTGATCTCCGCGCCGTGCGAGCTCGAGAACAATCGGCATTGAGGTTTGGTGTCGGTGATCTGTGCCATTTTCGTTGCCGTTTCTGATCCTTTCTTTCTCGTGATTTTGTCTTCCAAATGATGTTTCAGTTTCTATGGTTTTGGTTGGGGATTTGTTTCTGTAGGCAAGCCGAAGCGGAGGCTGAGAGGATAGGAGTGGGTGTGACCAGCGAGGCTCAGAGCATCTTCGATGCGTTGTCCAAAACGTAAAGTGTCTCACGCTTTATTCCCTTGGTACTTGCATATTGCTGACGATTTTTGCTACATGATTACTTGGGTTATTTCATAGCATCTTGTAGAATATGCTCTCCAATTTTAGATAGTGACTTCTGCTATGGGTGTGCATGCTGCAGTATCCAATACAACATGTGTTAACTCTTTTGATATGGTTAGGATAGGATGTGCTCGAGGTAGTGGAGATTGTTCGGGGTTTGCTTCTTAAAATCAAGAGCTCACTTTCCATTTGTTTGCCTATGTTCTGTAATTTTAGGTGGGAAATTCTTATGGTAAGACATGAAATTGTTATTGGTGGAAGTGAAAAAATCTTGAAAATGTGTATGAGGTGACACAAAAAGTTACTCTAATGAAGAAGCATGCTCCACTCATTAAGATGTTGGGACAATGCTTTGGGTTTCTCATAATAAATGTTGCTTCTAAGATTTGTTGGTTTTGGCTGTATTATGAAAACATAATTCTTCAGACTAGCTACTGTCACCTGTCAGATCGAGGATTGTGGTATGTAGAATTGTATCATGTCAGAGTGAGGATTTTGGGCTAATTCAGTGCTAGCTCTTTGTTGAATCTTGAGGCAAGGAACAAAGTCAATGATGCTTTGGTATGGGTACCTGGGACTTTAATATGTTGTGACTGACGGTCTATAAATAAGAAGTTTGATTAATATCAAATCACAGAAGAGGGGGAGAAAAGATACAGAATAGAGATGCTGGAGAGGAAGTTGTTACGCTTGGTGCATTGCTGTTGTTTGTTAAACAATTAAGTTTTTTTATGTGTGTTTAGCTAACTGACACCTTTATCTGATAGTTGTGGATGTTGGGCCCATAAGAAGGTTCTTCATAAGCATTTGGAGTAAGATTCAATTGAAGCTCTTGGATATAATTAAAGTGAAACCCGCCTTCGCTTAGTTAGTCTCATAAATTTGACTAGTACATATTGCTGACTTATTTGTATAGCTCATTACATGAAGAATTGTGAAGTTCAGTGTAGTCAAAATTGCACGAAGTGTACACCGAGGCACAAAAGCAAGGTGACGCGTTGGCTTTTCGCCTCTGTGAGGCTTACAAATTTCTTACCTAAGCCATCAGGCACACGGGACGCAAGGAACTCACCTGATGCAAACTGTGGGTTGTGGAGACCCTAAGGAGTCCTTCTTTTGAATGATTTTTTTTTGGTCCTTCTATTTCAAAAAGATAGATGGAAGATAAGACCCAGAGAA
Source organism: Melaleuca quinquenervia (assembly GCA_030064385.1). Classification (NCBI taxonomy): domain Eukaryota; kingdom Viridiplantae; phylum Streptophyta; class Magnoliopsida; order Myrtales; family Myrtaceae; genus Melaleuca; species Melaleuca quinquenervia. Next base: position 25,089,717 of record CM057719.1, on the reverse strand, counting down.
AAGTAAATTTCTAGAGTCATAAATCTTAAATCTAGAAGAAATTGGTGTTTCACTTTGTTTTCTTGGAAGTTGTATGACATCATGTTTGGATTACTTTTCACTCCATACTTATGCCTAAGTGCACACTTTTCTTGCACACTCTTTATTTACACTTTTGACCTAGTTTAAAATTAAAATATGCGAATTTCATTCTCGTTTAAGATGATTAATGCTCAAAAGATTTGGTCATGTTCTTGCACACTATTTATTTACACTTTTGACCTAGTTTAAATTTAAATACATAAATTTCTTTCTCGTTTAAGATGATTAATGCTGAAGAGATTTGCCTAGTTGTCCTCAGGGATGCTCTTTTTTTCGCCTCTTGCCGTAGGCTTTCAGGGTCCTAGCGCCTTAATGTGCTTTACACTGGTAGAGGTCAATGTTTCACTCATGAAGTGGCAGACCTCTTATCTGTTCATATGGACTCCATGGCTCTGTAGCCTATGCTTGAGTTAAAGATAGGAAAAGAAACAAAAGCAAAAACAAATTTTAATGCATTTCTGCCATTTCTTTTATGATGCTAAGAGAAACAAATGCATGTGGAGAGGAAAATGCTATCGTTTGTAAATCTTTTAGATTTAGTATCAGTTGACGGTCTTTTCTTGGTCTCGCTTTTTGTATCCAAACAGAATTAAGTATACTCTGTCAATACTCTGGCTATTTTCCCTATAGGAAGCCTTGAGTTGGTTGAGACTTCTCAAAGTGTAGGTTATGCGGAAATTGAACTTGCCAACATGCTTTACTGGACAAGCAATTTTTTGACTTCAACTTACTCACATACAGGCTTCCAGTGCGCTGGGATAAGAATATCATAGTTGTGATGGATGAAGTGCGTGTCAGCAGCCCATATGTTCCTGAATCTGTTAGTGGAGGAACTTCTGCTGCCAATGAACGGGTTAAGAAAGTGGTGAGGAAAAGAGTACAACTACTTTATTCATCCACTTTTATTACTTGACTAATAAAGCGATTAATGGATTTTCCACAATCATTCCTAGCTGGAATTTGAGAGGAAGAAATTGCAACCGCGTCCAACACAGTGAGCATCTCTGCATACTCAAATTCATGGGTCTCTACCAACTCTCGGTGGATTTTGCATCCACTGTCAAGGAAAATCTGAGGGCTGCAACAAGGAGCAGTGTCTTCTTTCACCTATTAACGTCGGGTTTATTTAATCTGCAGCAAATAATCTCTGGTTCATTGTGAGATGGGTGTGCAGATGGGGAAGACTCGAGACAGTTCTGTTGAGCTTTGCTGATGATTAAAGACATCTGTCTGCTGTATGCCTCTTGTATTTTGTTTGTGTAACTGTATCTGCTACCATGTTGTGTGACTCATGATGGTAGAGATGTGCAGGAGAAATTGACGACGTGATAGAAACTTACACAGGTCAGCCTCAGTTGTTCTGTTGCCTTCTTTTTCGTGGAGAATGAGATCAACCACGGTGCAGATACAACATTGTAGCTTTATATTTTAGCTGCTTATCTGTTAAAAAAATGGGTTCTGTGTTGTTTGTAGAAGATTTACTATGTTATTCTGCAGAATGCTATGCCGATATTTTCGTGCCTAATGTGTTCTGGTAGACCATGAGACCAAGTGGAAGCTCCAATTGCTTCTGCGATGTTGTTATGTTCGGGCAATTTGCAGAGAACTTGGTCCATCTTTTTTTCCCCGGAAGAATGATTATGGTTTCATTGTTGAGGCAAGGTGACGGGGCTCCTTTACTTGGTCAGGAGGAGAATTATTGCAGATTCTTATCGATTTAAAGGCTGAAGAAATATAGTGGAAAAACAAGAAAACATTATGTACGATGGGAAAATGCTATGGAATAGGCAGTGAATGGTTGCTGTTTGTGCTTTAGGAGCACAGAAAAGTTATCCTCACATTCCTTGCTGGAGGTAAAATCCTTATATGCCTCTCTTTTTAGGACCGTGGAGAACCGGGATCGCCCTGGATTGTTGAGCAATCTCCATCTAGTCCCTGACTGTCAAGGGTAGCCGGCCATTCTTTCGTTCACGGGTTCTTTGCATTCTGAGAGTCCCTGTTTCTGGGTCGTACAAGATCAATGGCTATGGCCGCCTTTGGTCGTGCTCGGTTGATAAACTCGGGTTGTGATGAGAATTTCCCGCCAATACGAGTGACGGTTTCGGGGGGTTCTCTTTTTCTTCGGGCGCAAAAAATCGCGCTGCACCTTGTTTAAGATGAATTGAACTGCAGAATAATCAACGGTCTATGTCGACCTTCATACGTGAATTGGAAGAAAACAGTGCATCACTCTCGATTGAATTTCCAGTATCCTGAAACTGGCGTTTACGTGCAGTCATAACGATATTAGAATGTTACGAACTCCTTTGAGCAGTCTAGTGAATGCTTCCTCCCCTGTTTGCCTAAATTAAATAAGCAAATGAGACATTTTACGTCCAGAATTTAGTTTAGATCTGCAAGTTTTGCATCTGTAAATCTGCTTGGGAGCAACAGATAATTACCTAATCATTTCCTTGTTTTGGGAAATGCTGTGCTTACTATTATGTCCTCTTTTTTTAGAGGATTCTTACTACTATGTCCTTTTGCAGAGATATCAAGGTTTCTTAGACTTTAAATTTACGGGGTCATAAGGTCATGATTGGCGTTGAAACAAGAGGCTTGATGTCGTGGTTTCTCTAGCCGGGAAAATTGTCCGATTCATTGAACATAATAGAAAAAGTTGTACCATCAATCTTAAACTTTTTTATTTTATCAATTTAATTATAAGAATTTTTGTAATATTCTAATCAACTTTCACCAAAAATTATTGATATGGAGGTGTTCCCTCGACTAGCGATAACTAGATTATCACATCAGTAATTTTCGGCAAAAATTGACCCCTAAAGCCTACACTATAATTTGAAAATTTTACCGTAAATGTATTGTAATTATTGCTTGGAAAAAAGGTTTGCAAGGGTATTTTTTAGCAGTGCAAGAAGCTTGAAAGCCTCACTTTCTTTCCTTATTAATAATGTTAAAAAAGTAAGACCATGAAGTCTTATCTTAAAGCCAATGCTCAATTTGATAACGTCCCGATGTCGTATCAAGTAAATCCATGAGAATATAGAGAAATTCAGTCAGTCCTAAACCTCCTCCTCCTCCTCCTCCTTCTTAGCTAATTGACTCTTAATCCTTATGCAATTGTGTCAATTCAGTTCATTCAACAAATTTTGGCCAAATAGTGATGATGTGGGCGTCGGCCGTCCCACTTGGCCATCCTACATAAAGCCACATAGGATGGCCAACACTACCAGCACTAACTTTAGACAATTCTTAAATAATGTTTTAGTATTCTCTTGAATTTTTAGTTTTATCTTTATCTTTTTTTTATTTCTTTCTCTTTCCCTTTCTTTCCCCTTCTTCCTTCAACTAGTTGCTGGTCAACAATCAACGAAAGGTGAGCCCGGCATGGCCAACCTTGTTGCCTTTGGGGGACAGGGTTGGCCCAGGGTTGGCCTCACCCTTGCTATTGATGGTTGAGGCTCAAGGATAGGCGAGTTGAGGCGAGTTTGCCAACCTTGCCTTTGGCCCAGTCGCCGACTTGCTAAAGGAGGAAGAATGGGAAGGAGGGAAAAAAAAGAAAAAAATTATTTAAAAACTTTTGAAAAATCATTAAAATAGTAATTACTATCATTCACATTGGCACTAATGACACCATGTAAGACAACCGATGTCCATGTCATTGCTGGCTAGCTAGTATTGATAGAGTATTGAATTGGGTCAATTATAAAAGATTTAAAACTCAATTGGTAAAAAAAATATGTCTTCAACTGAATTAATACAATCACAATAGGTTCGGGACATTTTTACTAATTCTCCCATAAAATTATGCGCAAAAATTTAAAACTAAATTGACATCATACAATAAATTTAAAATTGATTAGATAATTTTTACGAATAAAGTGAATATCGGTTCATGATCAAAGTATCATGGCCGAGTAGATATGATTATAAGGCATTTGGTGAACAGAATCCACACGAGAGATTCTCACTTCGGAAATGTGGAAAACCTGAGACGAATTTGTGATGTCCATATCGTTCGGATGTAACGAGGCAATCCTTTGGTACAAGGTTGCAAGAATCCCGTCCTTGGAAACAAAACTTGCCATCCAATCAAAGAAAAAGCAGCCTGGGGTGTCCTTTTCATTCTTCCTTTGCATGGTCAAGCAGCTTTCATGCAGTCACAACAACACCTTTTTCCTAGAATTCCAAATGACTTGGTGGACCGACCTGGGATTTCCGCATGCACGGACATCTATCGAAACAGAAACTTCGATCTCCGCTGTACATTTTGCTGCAGATGTTCCTAAACTTGGCAAAGATTAAGGTAATCGAGGGTTATAACAGAGGACGCCTTGACGCATCCTGCAACTATTTTATTCAACCCGACTTTTATGTGGACCTGAAAAAGGGAAAAAAGAGGGATTTGTGCCGGTCACAAGTTGTTCTCTTTGAAATGGGAGGCCACATACATACTTAAGGAAGAGCATCACCTATCCTTTTCTTTATCCATGGTGGGAAGAAATACTTTTCCCGACGAACACATACACATCATCGTCCTACCCATAGATTAAATCGAAAAAAAGGGAATGTGGATGATGCCCATATTTATGAACCACCAATTGGTACTAAACAAAAGCTACATGTCAAACTCTAAAGGTAAAGCTAAAAATTAAAATAAATGAGACGATCTTATAGAGTTTGCATACTAGATAACATTGTGAATCTCGAGTGTACATATAGATTAGTGAATCGTGTTCGGTACTCAACTAGAATAAGTCACATCACTTAATATATGAATTTCATTAAGCTTGCAAAGCACAGTTCTCGGATTAGGAGCAAGACAAGTGCTTAATCCCAGAAAAGAATAAATCCACCCTTTTTCTAGGGAATGTTATTCTCTTGCACCCAACTTTGCCCAGTGGCCTCTGTCATATCTCAGTCATAAAATTCCCCTGATCCGGACTCATCATGCCGTAACTTGCTCAAAAACAAAAGATAACAAACAGAAGAAGAAATGGATAATGACATAATACGGGCATTATTTTGAATTTGTTCAATGTGGTACTTGAACTTTAATTAAATGTACAATGTGGTTTAAAGTATTCTTTAAATTACAACTTCAAACCACATGAAAAGGTTACATTTTTATATAGCCGAACTTTTTGTACATTTTCAAGCTAGTCCTTAGAGTACATGAAGTTCGAGACCACATTAAATAAATTGAAATCAATGACCATATACATTGCACTAAAGTTCATAGACCATATTGAACAAATTGAAAGTTCAATGATCATATTATACGCCAAAGCTCATAGACTAATTTTGTCATTTTCCCAAGAAGAAAAGAATCATATTTGTATCATTTCAATTCTTTAATCACTAAATTAAATCAATATATTTTGCATACTATATGAAAAAAATTTGGACCGCCAAACCGGTTGACAAAGTAAGAGGCCGTATGATCAAGTTTATAGAGGCGGTTTTTTTAATATCCTTTTAATAAATTAAAAAAGGAAGAAAAGAGATCTTCAAATGAAAATACAACTTGGATGGCTGAAGATAGGATCAATCTAAGAAATCAACATAATCTATTTCTTGAAAGCAGAAATTTCTGGCTTTTCTTAATTAAAAAAAAAAGCGATTTTGTCTATCTAGAATATTAGACTAATGGAGATAAAATTTTGATGCCAAAACAACACAAATCTCTTCTATTGATCAACATTCCTTAAAACTATCTCCAACATCATTCTTAATCAGATTTCCTATTCTTTTTAGGAAAAATTAAAGCTCGTCTCGAAGTTATAAGTTTATTACCCCAAAGTATAAGAATCCAAAATAGATGTCAATATGCTTTGCGTTCAAATTCACAACAACTATAGTACTTGCTTTAATTTTCTTATTTTTATTGTATCCTTTACATATGAAAAGGACGAATAATGTAGTATATCTATGTTGCACTTTTTCTATATTTACGTATCGATATTAAAATGTGTTTTTTTGTCATATTGATATAAGTTCAAGAATTTTTTTAATGATAAAAAAATAGGTATGTGTCACAATGGGAAAATTTGCGATTTTTGCGACATTAAAAAAAATCAAAGTACTTTTGTCGCAGTAGATATAGTTTGGCATTTTTTAATGATATTAACCCTTAGTAAAATGCCGTCAAGTAAGCACTTATAATTAAGCCCTAAACAAACATTACTTTAACCAAGAAACATTTAAATAGACTATAAACAAATTAAATGATCTTATTGGTTTATAAATTAATAAAAATGTAAATAAACGTATCCCAAAAGGCACCTAACGTGCTAATTAGTTTGTATAATCCTGTACCACTAAGATTGCTTGCATATGGCTCCAAGTTGTGTCCACGTGGCCAATGAGAAGCTAGGACAAACTTTTTTCAGGGATATTGATCATGCACATGCACTCGGCATCATTTCATCTCCTCAGAGAAGGCTTGTATGGTTTCCCATTGATCATCTTCTTCAATCTATCTCTGTGCTTTCTCTCTGAGCCTGAGGAGCGTCTAAAGTTGGTCTGTTTGCGAAACCCAGAGTGCCACTCCTAACGTAATGGAAAATGGGCCTGTCCAAAAAAAAATCCTTTATTCATCCATGGGGGATGGGTGAAGATTGGATACCCAAAAAGCTCTGTCGGGTGCGAATTACGAGTGAGGAGTCTTTTAGCAGGGGGTTGATAGGATGCTCGAAGTGGCACTTATGTCAGGTGAGAGCAGAGCAGCCGCTTTGACTCCAGCCGGGTTCTCTGATGATTCCTGACAGGCCGATCTTGATCAGTCTCGGCACGCTACCCTCCATTTGTTCTCTTGCTTTGAACAAGCGGAAGAAACAGTCACCTTTCTCACTCACTCTCTCTGTCTCTCTCGCCTTGGAGTAGGAGCGTGTCTTTCTCGCTCATATCTCCTGCTTCTCCCTGCTCATACGCGTAGTTCATCACCAAGAGTCGCTTATAATCCCTGGACTTGACACTCTGAGAGGAACTGGATTTGTTCATAAAAACGGTTTTTTTTACATTAAAGTTTGGCTCTGGCCAAAAAAACACAAAGAAAGAAAGAAAGAAAGTGGCATTTGGTTTTCTCTTTATTTTTTCCTTGCCGGACTCTGCAAGAAACCGAAAGAAGAAGCATCTTTTTTCAATTCCCCGGGGGCGGGGGAATGGGTTTTACCACCGACTTGCTTAAAGTTAGTCGCACTAAGTGACGAGGATGTAAGACAGAGAGAGAGAGAGAGCATGCAAGAGGCATTCCCTGTGCGGTTAAGTGTTTGAACTGGAAGCCACATGATTTCGGGAAAATTAAAGTGTTCTGACGTTGTTTCTGGAAAGCTAGCTCAAGAAGCTGGTAAATGCATCAAAGTTAAGAGAAACTAGACACGGTGGAGATGCTTTTATGCCCAACTTTATCTCTCTGCGTCTCTCTGTGTGTCTGTGATGGAAGACAGAGAGAAAAAGCCAGCCCGCTCCTCGTATTAAATACGCCATTAGAAAGCTCGAAAGATGTGAATTAAGAGATTCCCTCCTCTCTCATTTTGGTTTCTTTTCTTTAGCTTTTGGCCTTTGAGCGAGAGAGGGACGCTTCTTTTCCCTCCTTTTGCTTTTGCCCTCCTCGCCATCTTCACACTCTCTTTAGTGTTTTTCTTGGTCCTCAAGGGGGCTTTCTTTCTTTCTTTTTTGTCTTCAATTTCCATTGTTTTATGGGAATGTAACTTTGTACAGCCAAGAAGAGACGAGCAGAGTGTGATGTTCCCTCTCTTTCTAGAGCGTTCCTAATCTTGTAGTTCTTTTGCTGCTGGTTTCATTTTGGCCCAGTAAAGTAACACTCTTGCTTGAGGTTTACTCACCAGGTTGTGCGCGCGCGCGCGCGGAGTTGTGAAGGTTGGTGAATTTTCTTTTCTTGGGGATTGAGTCATCTGGGTTCTACCATATTTCTTTTTGTTTGCTTTGTGTCTTGGTAGATTTTGGGATTCGAGCTTTTAGTTTGGAGATTCGGGCACCTAAGAGTTTGAGTATCCGTCAACCTATTTTGTGGGTTAGAGAACAACAACAGGAAGAGAGGAAAAAAAAAAACAGAGACTTTGAGAATGCCATCAGGTGGAGGACCGGCGCCACCGCCGAAACAGGAGGAGCTGCAGCCCCATCCAGTGAGGGATCAGCTTCCCAACATCTCTTATTGCATCACTAGCCCTCCTCCTTGGCGTGAGTTTTGCATTCATCTGAATTTGCTTTCTGTTTTGTGGTTCCCCATGTAAGAGCAAGTCTGTTGTTGCATTGCTTTTTATTTCGTTTTAATTTGAAGTTTAGTGCTTGAATGGTTGTGAATGATCGGAGATGAATGATGTTCAAGCTTTGTGCGAATATATAAGTGGGTTTTAGCATTATTGTGAATTGTTGTATGAATTGCTTTTTACTGCAGCTGAAGCTATACTTCTTGGATTCCAGCATTACTTGGTGATGCTTGGCACAACAGTCCTCATTCCGACCTCTTTGGTTCCTCAAATGGGAGGAGGCAATGTAGATTTCTACTCGCAACTATTCATGAAATCCTCAGTTTCATCTTTTGCTTTATTAAGAAATGCAATCACTCTGACCTGAAATACAATGTTATTTTCTTTCCAGGAAGAAAAGGCCAAGATGATTCAGACAATCCTGTTTGTAGCTGGTTTGAGCACCTTATTCCAGACTCTGTTCGGGACCCGTTTGCCTGTTGTTATAGGGGCGTCGTATACATTCGTGCCCACAACAATCTCGATTATATTGGCTGGCCGATACAGTGACATAGTGGATCCTCAAGAGGTTGTTCACGAGGCCCCATTGACTTTTTCTTTGCCCCTAAAATAAGTAATTTAAGTGTTGAATGAAGTACCAATTTTTGAAAAATACAGAAATTCGAGAAAATAATGCGAGGTATCCAGGGTGCCCTCATTGTTGCCTCAACTCTCCAAATTGTCGTCGGCTTTAGTGGCCTCTGGAGAAATGTTGCGAGGTCAGCAGTAACTTTCTCTTTTGGATTGAACATATAAAAAGTCTCTGGTCGAATATATCACATTGCCATTTAGACCATATCTTCTAGAGAAAGGTTCGGCATACTGTGGTTGCATTTGCATGTGACCTACAATCATAGAACTTTGTTGTGTACTCAAATATACAATAAGCTTCCAGAATTAGATGTGATCCTTAAAGGTTACAAGTTTGTGCTTCTCAGGCTTAAATGAACTGGCTGCTTGCAGCAATTACTTGTTGAATACTATAATGGCTGATTCTTGCCAGCATTACTTAATTAATAGGCAACGAGAAGATACTATTTGTTCCATTCCTTTTGGGCGAGCAATTCTCACTGTATAATGATGGCTCTCTTGTGTTTTTATGTTGCTTTCAGATTCTTGAGTCCGCTCTCTGCTGTCCCTTTGGTCGCTCTTTCTGGATTTGGGCTGTATGAGTTGGGCTTCCCTGTGGTAGGTGATCCATTTTGGCGATTTACCCGGTTCAATGTCAGATAGCTCTTCAATTACCCTCGTGTCATTAACTGTGTTTACCTACTTAGCTTGCAAAATGCGTGGAGATTGGGCTGCCTCAAATTATCCTTCTAGTGATCTTTTCCCAGGTTATAATTGCCGCCAACACTGATGTGCTATTTCCTTGAGTGCTTTTCTGTTGGTGCTTAATTCTCCTTCGGTGATTATTTAATTGATAGTAACTGTATGTGTGATTTTTTGCAGTATATACCTCACCTAACACGTGGAGAAAGGCACATATTTGATCGATTTGCTGTTATTTTTTCGGTCATTATCGTATGGATATATGCTCATCTTCTCACAGTGGGCGGAGCATATAAGCACACGGCACCCAAAACTCAACAAAGTTGCCGTACTGATCGTGCTGGAATAATCGGTGGTGCACCGTGGTAAGTTCATCACTCCATTCCCACTAGAGAGAGAATCTTTTATGGGGGTTATGGCAAGTTGCAACTTTCAAGGGATCAATAACGCTGCTGGATATATTTACCAAAAAAAAAAAACGCTGCCGGATATCATCTACTCACAGCTGATTCTGCAGAAGCAAAGCATTTAGAAAGTCAATTGGCTTTTTGGTTAGTTTGTTCCTTGGCAATGTTCATGCAGGATAAGAGTTCCATATCCTTTCCAATGGGGAGCTCCCACATTTGATGCAGGAGAATCATTTGCAATGATGGCTACTTCCTTTGTTGCTCTTGTGGAGGTTCGTACCTCATCTGAACTTTGTTTTATTGCCAGATGTAACGTAGAAATGCATCAAGCAAACTATTTATTGTCAATTGTTGGGAATTACTTATCCCTTCTTTGCTAACAGAAAATAAGCAATATCACATACAGCTCGCTATGGTCTAGCTATCTTCTTGTGATCCTTACTATTTGCCTGACCCTATTTGATGAAATTAAGCTATCATTGCTCTTTTTGGTTTATAGCCAAGTTCTTCCGCTATATTTTGCTTCTGTTTGTTAGTGAATATAGGATTATAACCTCACAAGGCTGGTCAAGTATTTCTAAAAATTTGTCAAAAGAAGAAATTCAGATCCACTCTCTCGTCGAACGAGATTTATGGTTGATCGTTGAATTTTACACATCATATGGCTGCATCTGCTTCACATCATCAGCCTATTATTCATCAGGCTTAAAATGATTTTTGTATTATTGTTGGACAGTCAACTGGTACATTTATTGCTGCATCGAGGTATGCAAGTGCTACTCCAATGCCACCTTCCATTCTTAGCCGAGGTGTTGGTTGGCAGGTACAATTCCTATATTCTTTCATTTTCATCTCATAGGAAACTTCATATTTTCTCTGGGAAGAATTCCCTGTAGGACAGCAACTAGAAACCTCCTCCCCTATTGCCGGTGTTCCTGAATATACATTTTCAAACAAACCAATGACTTGGGCGGATAAAGTATTTACAAGCCTCAATTCTATAATTGATAGTTGCAATTGTATAGTTGCATACAATTCTGTTCTTCTGATTGAAGGGAGTAGGCATTCTGTTCTCTGGGATTTTTGGGACAGGAATCGGATCATCTGTAACTGTGTAAGATTCCTTTTCATCGTGTCACTTCATCATTACCAGTTGCTGAGGATATAATCAACTCTTGGGAGCCTCATTTTCTCTGACTTACATTAACCAAACTGATCTGTGTAGTGAGAATGCCGGCTTGTTAGCCCTGACTCGTGTCGGCAGCCGAAGAGTAGTGCAAATATCAGCGGGTTTCATGATATTCTTTTCTATTCTTGGTAAGAGACTAATGTAACAATTCACAATTCATTAACAATTCACAATTCATACAATAGGGGGTGTCCCATCTCCTGCATATTGGTGACAAACTTACATTCATACAGGCAAATTCGGAGCTGTCTTTGCTTCGATTCCAGCGCCAATTATTGCGGCTTTGTACTGTCTCTTCTTCGCCTATGTTGGTATGTTCTGTGAGCCATAGAAAGTTGGTCTTGTCATGCTCTTGTAGTGTGGTTGACTTCTCTCTCTCTATCATGCATGAGCAGGTTCTGCCGGTCTTAGCTTGCTTCAATTCTGTAATCTGAACAGCTTCAAGACAAAGTTTGTGCTCGGGTTCTCCATCTTTATGGGCTTGTCCATACCTCAGTACTTCAATGAGTACACGGCTGTGAAGGGCTATGGTCCAGTCCATACAGGAGCAAGATGGGTATATTAGCTAATCCTTGTTTATTTGTTTATATCATCGTGAGAGCTAAGTTGATGCCCGGGTTCTGGTGCTAATGAGGGTGTTGAACTTGGCAGTTCAATGATATGATCAACGTGCCTTTCTCATCCAATGCATTTGTTGCCGGATTTTTGGCCTACTTCCTGGACACAACGCTTCACCGCAAGGATAGTGCCGCAAGGAGAGACAGGGGCATGCACTGGTGGGATCGGTTCCGTTCATTCAAGACAGACACAAGAAGCGAAGAGTTCTACTCTCTGCCCTTCAATCTCAACAAGTTCTTCCCGTCAGTTTGAGACTTCATCTGTCGGACATTCTGAATGTATGTCTTGATCATGTCGTGCACCTGCCTCACGTCAAAGCAGGTTGCCCTCCGCGATCTCTCTCTCTCTCTCTCTCTCGAAGCATGTAGGGAATCCGGATTGAGTTGCATGTTTTATAGACTGGAGTGCTTGCCTTTCAGATTGTCACGTGTCACATGCGATCACATCAGTGAATTTGATTTCTTTTTTGTTATCTGTCACTCTTGTTTCTAGTCATGTTCTGCTTCGATCATTACTGTGGGAGTAGCAGTGAGAGTAGCCTACCTGCTACAATCTTTTGACTGCAAATTGTCTTCATGAAGATGAGCTTCTGTTTTTCCCTCTTCCTGGTGTCGATTGAACTATTTTCCGGGCTTGTTCCGGTTCATGGATACTCGTATCCTACTTCTCGAAAGGACTCGCGGACCTGTGGCTCGTGATTCTCTCGTTGCGTTAATGCACTTCATTCGCCGGTTCCTGCAGCGGCAAAGCAGAGGAAGCCATAAGAAACTTCTTCGCCGGAACGAAAGACGGGGCCAATCTCGATCCTCATTGTGCCGAGATATCTCGTGAAACAGAAATTAGACGTTAAGAAGAGGAATTCTGCAGGGGACTTGCTTAATGACCAACTTTTTCTTTTTTAAATCTCAGCTCGTAATCCATGCCTCTTCTCTATAAGGATTAAGGGAAGAATATCGGCAAAATCATAAATTTGTCATATTTGTTGTCTATTTTAATCATTTATTATTATAGTCCATATGATCGATTGTAATTGAAAATCATTGACATGAACGTAGGTCGGAACAAAATTTTTAATTTTTTAATATAATTAAAAAAATTCTTTCCAATTTTTTATTGCCAGGGCCAATCACCGGACTGACAAAAACAAAATGGAAAGAAAAGGAGGAAAGGAAAGAACCGGCAAAAACAAAATGGAAAGGAAAGGAAATAAGGAAAAAAGAGCAAAAGAATACATAATTTGTTTCTATAAGCACCAATCATCTCATATAGGATAATTAATATTCACGTCAGCAATTTCAAATCAAAATTAACTGAATGGATTATATCGGTACATCATCAAAAAAATTAGCATTCAATTAATTAAATTAAAAAATTTTATCTGAATTGATATAAATGCAATATGTAAAGAACTTTCTTGATAATTTCTCCCGTCGGAAATAGTTTTCTTCGTTAACAGAAAAATTAGTTAGTTTTCCTCCATCGAAAATTGGCTGTAGATCTTCGGAGGGCGACCTCTCGAAGTCCCAAGATGAAGATCGCTCCATAAAAATGAAGACTTTGTTTTTCTCAGTTGTGTTGATATATAATATCACCGTCGTCCCTCTAATTTTGTCCGAAATTGATATTATCCCTCTTTCTTTTTCTGTTCTTTTTTTTTTATTAAAAAAACACGCATTTAGTATATCTTTTCTCATGCCGATTGGTTTTTTTTTTTAGCATAGAGTGTAGAATGAACGGCATGGCATGGACATGCCAATACACATATTTTGTTATGATTCATTAGCTCGTTATTATTTTGCGGCACCAAGTAGGAGAGAAACGACGAAATAAAAATGATATGTGAAGTTTTCATAGATTTCGAGAACTTTAACCAATCATAATTCTGAAGATGAGAAAGTTCAAGAAGTACTGAACAACTTTCCTTGAATTCTGAATTTGTAGTTGGGGTATATATAAGTTTTGAGGGTGAAGTTGCAACTTTTGAGTCTATTTGATCCCAATGGTAAAAACGACCATATGTCCGAGATATCATGAAAATCGGTATTATCTACTAGATGTGAAGTTCCAAGTATCTAAGAAAGAAATCACTGAAGCAAAATGCTTCCGAATTCTTTTTAAGAGATGTCTCTAGCTCCTTAGACTTCAACACATTCGTCTAGCTCGGCACAGTGCAGTTGTTTTTGAAGATCGACTTCTCACGACGAACATGCCCTTGCGAAACCTGTAGTGACGACGGCATGTTTCCTCCTAACCTACCGCTGTCCGTACCATCATCTCCACTTTATTTAAACCTCGTCCTCTCGGACATTCTGGCAATTCTGTGGTTTGCATCAAAGGGGGGGAAGAATGTGCAGATAGCTACTTCAAGATCAATTATGGCCTGCGACCAACCTAATGAGAAGGACCCCACGGACTCATTTGTTTAGTGAGGAGAGCTTTGAGAAGAACTTGGAATGTTCACGATGCGACCTACAGAGACACAAAGACCCGATCTTGCTGCCTCCACCAGCCGCCATGCATGAACGAAGCTCGAGTTCTGAATTTCGTCCGCTTGAGCATATTAAAACTCCCCAACGCATCGAAACAAAAGAAAAAGGACACAAAAACAATTTGCGTTTTCAGCTGCAATGGTCTCCACTTGCCCCCCTCCGTAGACATAAGAGGTCAAGATCTTCAATTCAATAGCAGCATCTGTTCGTAGTCCGCTACGGTGAGTCATGGGCGAACCAGAACTTGTCCCATTCGCCATTGAATATGTGAAACGCGCAGCCCCAACACCTCACATGGCTTACATGGACTGACAATTAATCAGAGATATGTTAATGAGTTGTTTACACGTGAAATCTTGGAAGAGATGTTGTATCTTCCCCCAAAAAAGCTGTTGGCATGTCCTAGCTGGCTTCAGGAAGGAACAAGATAGAGGATACAAGAGTCAAAGATCCCTGAAGAAGATCAGCCTCTCTTTCTTGGGGGTGATTACGGCTTGGCACGTAAATCGAACCAATAATTATAGCGGAAATTAAGCAAGGAGGAGTGATTTATGCAGTTGATGAAGTCTCCAAGGTAAAATGAAAGAAATAATTCCCGTACTCTTGCCCAAAATTCAAAACCGTCCATGTACTTTCCAAAATCGTCCCCGTGTTTGTTAAAGAAGGGCCAACATTCGTTCTTTTGTTATGTCGCTCATTTTCTCAGCTGACTTATGCTGACATTGACAATTGGAACGTTCATTCATGCGGATAATTGGAATACTCCGTGCTCTTTAAATGTTGACTCACTTTGCCACCATAGCTGCTCGGTTCGCTTCAAGCTCATGGCCATGAAGGTGTTCGAGCGGCCATGGCCGTGAGATCCAAAGGTCTGCAGATCTCGAGCCCGCTGTTGTCATGGCTGCTCGAGCCTTTGAGCTGCGGTCACGGCAGTAAAGGGTGGTCGCGAGTTAGTATCTACAGATATCATTGGTACGGTTTGAAGAGTTTGAAGAAGCAGGAGAAGTCCAAGTAAAAAAGAGAGTCGACGTCTCGAAAAAAGAGAACAATTAACCCTTATCAGCAAAATCTATAGCCGGTCCGATTGAGGGGCGATCGATGACACTGTTTTAAGAGATACATGCACGAATTTTGCACCCAAAGAAAGTACACGAAGGGTTTTGAGTTCTGGGCAAGAATGAAAGGGCTACTCGTGCCATTTCACTTCTGCCTAAGCAGCTGCCGCGCGACACCGGAACAGGAGTTGGTGAATCTGGCAGTCATATTTGCCGGGGAGATCGCAGGCACCTTGTTCTTGCAAATTCTATTTTATTCTTCCCTCGAACGACACTACTTGAGTGCTCTTCAGTTGATTAATCATCTAATTTTAAATGGGTGTCGCAAGAATGACCTAGGTCTCTTCCCACGAGGCTCATAACAATTTTTATTTTATTTTTCGGGTCTATGTAAAGCATATTGAGGAATATCTTGATGGTGCTACTGTGGTGGGGAGATGTGTCCCTTCCTAAGTTTTGCTTGAACATGTATTGGAAATTGGGAGGAAAAATTCGTGAAAAGTGGGTACCCGGTGACAATTTATATTCCAGTGCAAGATAGTGGAAATTAAGTCCTTTATGTGGCTGGCCACTAAGTTTAGTGACCAATATTATACTATACTTTGATGTTGGATACCCCTTTAGTATATCCTCCCAAATTGAATGATTTCAGAAGTGGGACTATTATTGCTGGTGGATGAAAGCAAAAGGATTCCCCTATCATAACAATTGGAGTCAATGATCGCGGGCGATCCACATATATAGACGCGGATCCAATTATGACCAATGGCTCGACAATTATTAATACGTGGATGGGGTCGGATCTTGGCCTTGTGACTTGACCACTTTATAACATGTGAATGCCGTAGCTCCTCTCTCGGGCCATCGAGGGCCAATGTAGCTCTCATCATTATAGATTCATCATTGTGATTAGTTGAACGTATTAGGTGAATAATTATTGATTAGTTTGGTGTAAGGAAGGTACAGTGTGTGATGCGGATGTGTACTATTGAAGCTTGAAAAAATTCCAAGGGTTTCTGAACTGAAACAGAATGCAGAAAAGGTCCAACATTGTTGAATCGCTGAGTTTTCTGGGGCGAACGCCTCCCCTGTTTTTCAGCTGAGTTCGAAAACGAGTCCGTAAGAGAGGCCGAACGACCAAATGGCGTGGCCGTCGAGGACAGAGACAGTACGAAGCATTTCTGGATGTCCTTTTGTCCAATCCCTAGATGTTGTCCGGCCACACATCTTCTTCCTTGTTCTCCAATGATTTCTATGTTACTGTCATCTCCTTCCAACGTCGGATGCGATGTACGTATCGGATACAGGTTGCTCTTTGTGGGACTGGTGACCCTGCTCTGTAGTCCTACTCTATGACAAGGCAACTACGGAGACGAGCAATGCTGCACTTTTACTCTTGCGAGGTGATGGTCGATTATTCTGTACGAGCTATATTGATACAATTCATATGGGCAGAACCAGCTCCGGCTATGGAAATGGTTATGACATGTCCACCTCATTAGCATACTTTTGATTATTGGAGAAAAGTCGAACAGGTTTGGACCTATCCGACTTCGTATAGACTCTTTCTCGAAAATTTAGCACGTGGTAACATGTGTCTCGTGATCTAGTCATGCCCGACGTCACCGTGCGCTGCCATTTTCCCTAGATGCACATGCTCGTCGCAATTTAGCTGCGTCAACGTTGTCGGTCGCCTCTATTGCAATTTCTACTTAAATCAAGTCTCTCTCTACTAAAAGTTCCAAAGTCGTGCGTGATGTCTAGTAAATATCAAACCTTTTAGAATGATCACTAAAGTTCCAAACTTATGTGTGACGTTTTAATACATATAAAACCTTCTTGAACGATCACTTTGATTCCAAACTTTTAATGTCTAAATTATTTTGTGGTTTGGTCCGCTGCAAAATTTACAATAACAACGATTCCGTGTGGCTCGCCGGAAACACCAATCCTAAGAATGCACACATCAAGCACGCAACACAATTGAGCCTCAAATTAGATAATTAGGTTTAAATTATTTCTCCTCTTGCGATCAAGCATCAGATAGTTATCTGAAGAATACATTCAAAATCGTCACATCAGATAAGATATGGTAGCATTTTGACGAGATCACGCATAAAATATCTATTATATTCCTTCGAATTAAAAAGGAGGAGGAGGAGAAATGACCGAACTTGACCGTAAAAAATTTAAAGTATACGGAAGTGGAGGAAAGGCGAAGAATGACACAAAGGAACCTCGTGAATAGTCCCGCTCTTTAGTAGTACGGCTTTCAGGAGCAACTGAGACATCGGCCTAATCTTGACCCGTCCGTCAACGTTGCCGACTAGCCATTTCACATCTACGCCTGGCATCCCTCCACGTGGCTCGCCGGCCGGCCTCGCGGGCAAGGCCCGTGCCGGTGCCAAGCTGTCGCTGAAAATATCAGCAACGCTTCGCTTCCCAAGATACTACGCCTCAACCCTAATGAAAGTGCTGCTCCGAGCACACGTAGGACAAGAACCTTAATTACTTCGCACTTTGAACTCAGCGCCTTTTTGTTTTCGCCATATTTTATTGGGTCAAGGTGTTAGCGTCGCATTGATTTAAATGTGACCCACGCACGGCCCCTTCTCCTTCTCACGTCGCTGTATTCACCACATTCCACAGGCTCGGCTGGTGGGTATAGAAGACGGCCTTCCCTTGCTCCTTCCTTTCTTCATCTCTCTCTCTCTCTCTCTTTCTTCAGAGCTTTGGATAGATGGGGAATTGCCAGGCCATAGATGCAGCAGCGCTGGTGATACAGCACCCAGACGGGAGGCTAGAGAGGATGTATTGGCCCGTGACGGCGAGCGAGGTCATGAGGACCCACCCTGGCCATTACGTCTCCCTCATCATCCCGCTGCCCGTCCCTGACGACAAGAAGAGCGAGGGCGACTGCCGAGACCCGCCCAAGGCGGTGCGTTTCACCCGTGTGAAGCTTCTTCGCCCGACCGAGACCCTCGCCCTCGGCCATGCCTATCGCCTCATCACCTCTCAAGGTATATTCCTGGGTTGTGTTTATTGTTCTGTCGCTCCATGGTTTAATTTGAGAGAGAGAGAGAGAGAGAGAGAGAGAGAGAGAGAGAGATACATTTACGTCGAGAGAGAGAGAGAGAGAGAGAGAGAGAGAGATACATTTACGTCAATATTTTTTTTTTCCTTCTCTTAACTATTATGATTGTTAATAGAGGTGATGAAGGTGCTGAAAGCGAAGAAATATGGCAAGATGAAACAGGGGCAACAACAATCAGGTGCAGCTGATAAAGCGAACGCTGTAGTGGCAAAAGATGGGAGCTCTGACATGGAGGCCATCAACAAGGTAGGAGAAAACTTATTATTTACAATGCACCACCAAGAAGATCAGAGTTTTCTCTTTTCTAAATCTTACTCTCGGGAGTATCTTTTTCTTCACGTGTGCACGAGGGTCTCAGCCCTCGCAGATCTGTGTCAGATCCTCCCTCTTCCAGTCTGATAGTTTAGTACACAGCCTGGATGGGTTCCCACCCGATTTTCCTTTCACTGCCGCCAATGCAAGTGGAACTTTTTAATAGGAGCGCAGCATCTTTTAGGACATAATGAATTAGCAGAAGTAGAGTAGAAGTAAAGTCTCCCTGCTCATTGTACTGGAAAATAATCATCGGTATGCTTGATGGTGATATCAATTATTGACAGTTGGTTTCACGGGAGAGCTTAAGCTCATTACAAGAAGCCGATTCCCGAAACGTTGACGAATGATATGAAACGTCTCCCGCAGGTTTCGAAACATGGAAAGCAAAGGCCCAGGATGGCGGTGACGGGCGTTGCGGTGGGGAGATCGAAATCCTGGCGGCCCAACCTGCAGAGTATAGACGAATGTGGAAGCCGATGACTTCTGGCTGGAGCTTCATGGATTCTAGTTCAGTCATCCAGAGAAAGCGGAAAAAAATAGCCTATATAATTGCCCAAATGGAGGCGAAGTCCTCTCTTCTGGGTTGACCGCTTTTGGAGACAGGTCAAAGGAGAAACATGGGATGGAGGATCTTCTCAGGATCTTCATGTCGGTTGAAGGAAAAAGGAGAACGATCTCCTCGGGACCAGCCAACCATTTTTCCCGGCTTCAGAGTTTCCCACTTCTCTCAAGACAAACCCCGATTTTCTAGTCACTGTTACAACTTAAATTTGTAAATTTAGGACATAGCCGAATGAAACCAACAGAAAAATCATATGCCAAATTGTACCGAGCGGAAGGAAAAGTTGAATCGTCCTAGCTTTATTGAAATGAAGAAGTTGAATGTGACGTCCAGGGCAGAAGACCTGAAAAAAAAGGTCATTTTTTGCTAGAGCTGGACCCGAGAAGACAACACTGGAAGTGAGGACGTATGTGATGCAAGATTTCAGGGGAAACAGTGGACCGAGTGAATTGTTGCTCAGATATTTGTATAGGTGAGTACTCTATTGGACTGTTCTTGAGCCAGCCATGTCAGAAGTCTTGAATTTTCATCAGTATCTGATGACCTTACTGATGGAGGAGGACAGCAGGATGGCTGCATTAGATTTTATTGTAGCTCTCCTACTTGTGCCGACTATAAATTTCCCTACCCAAGCGTGGCTTTTAAAGACAATAGCTCATTTCACCGCTCCACGACGAGGTTAGCTAGAATGAATTTGGCAGGACGGCAGCCCTACCGCGAGGGTCGCCATGACCGAAAAGCAATCACCTTCTCTCTCCCTTCCCTTCATGTGTCGACATGGAGGTAAAATCCTGTCTAGTTCAAGCCCAAGCCCAAACTCATCATCTTATTCATTTTGAACCTTGTTCATATAAAAATTAAGTCAGTAGGCTATGGATCAACAAAAGTTCATTAATAGTCCTATCTCACACCGCACCTCTGGTTCGAGACTTTGCTGACAGCCTGAACAGGTGCACTTCCACACTGTGTGCATTCATGCTTGGATCTGATCTGTTTCTCCCTCTTCACCTAATGATCTACGTCTCTCTTTGTCGAGAGGCGGCTAACAATGACCGCATCATAACAATGATGCTCCCACCTCTTAAAAGGCCCGTCGGCTGCTCTTATGGTGCCATTTCAGGAGCTTAAGCATGACATCTCCCCTGCCTCCGTTCCTTCCCTTAGCCGTCCTGCTAGTGCTCTACACGGATTTCCCCGCTTATGTTTCACATGGATTCTTTCGAGTCTTACCAATCACCATATGTTTTCTTGCGTTTACGATTATTTTCCTAGAGTTGCTACTAAATCTATTTACTAGGCTGGTTAGAAGTTTAAGTCAAATGTTGGGTCATGCTTTATTTTCTACGAATCAAAGATTCTTGAATCTGGGATTTAGATATGTTAAAAGAGTCTAACGACAGTTAACCGGTAAATTCTTCTCCATGAACGACCGTTAACGGGCATTCTTGGTTTATTTATTGCTAACATAAAACCTAAAGTGACCCTGCATAGATAACATTCAGTCAAACAACAACATAGCACACGAATACAGATGCCAAGCAGATAGAACATAGCAATATAAAGAAAAAGAAAACCAATCTGAGCCGTCAAGCGGAACGCTATTACATCGCCCTGTTATTTATATCCCCATACAAGACTCCTTGAGCTTATTCAAAAATGTAAACATGCCTAAAAAATTCAAATATGAAGTTCCCCTAAATTTCTAGTGTCGGGCGAACTCTGAAATGTCATACCACAATACTAGCAAAGAGAGGATAAACTCGTGAAATGTGAGAAATGGCCGCATCGGTCGCAAGAAAGAACCATGATCATTGTGTCAATAAAACTTTCAGTCTCCATAGTCTAGACTTTGCAGCAAATTTAATCAATCCGACTACATTTCAACTTAGACAAGGGCTACACCATGTAAAGTATTGCTTCTGTCTTTTCAAACGTAGCAGATGCAACCGTTTGAAGCCAGCCTGAAGAAAATCTTGCAACCATAGTTCACCTTCTGTCTCTTTTCTGGCCCACAAAATTGCAAAAGCGTACATGAAAAGAGTGAATTCCATAGCGATTCATGTTCCGCTTTGCAAAGAAGACAACAGCATGGATCGATTGAAGCCCATTTCGCCATCGTATCTAAGATAGATGAACCCATTGAGCACAACCCACCAAACAACAAAAACTGAACCGGCCATTTTCCGACTTAACAAGTCCAATCGACGTCCATCCGCCTTCAGATCCACATGCTAAAGTTAGCATAAGAGAAAAGGAGACCTTCTGAAGAGATCGTCCCATGTTATAATTACACAAGTATACATTTTCTCTTCTTGTGGTTTCCATGTTTGGCACACAATTGAAGTGTACCAAGTGGTTGCGTTGTCTATCAAGGACTGCGAATTGGTCCCTATGTGGACTATTCGACCTAGAAGTAGGCAGAGGAAGAGAGCTCGCCCTACAACTCTGTAGGTACAAGTGAGGGAAGCTTGGTTGATGAGTGATGACGCGCGAGAAGAGCTAGGTCGAAGAGCATAGGATTGAAGACTCGTGAAGGTGAGCTTATTGGGAAACAAATGGCAAAGTGGATGAGTGGTTGCGAGAAGTTGAGGAAGAAAGTGGGTGACGAGGATGAGTGCGACGTTGATGGTCGCAGACATGGCTGGAAGTTACCCAGCATTTTTGTAGAAACTCTTCACATCAGGGGAAGTTAATCGCAACATCCTTCGTGCCGCAAAATTCATGGACAATAGAAGCGATCCCTCGACCGAGGACAGGATACATGCGCACAGACACTCACCGAGAGTTCCTATCTTTGATTTTCATCGTGTTTACATTTCCTTACACATTTCAATTCCTTTATTTCCTGTCCTGTAACATCAATTGCATTAATATGAATTCCATTTAGTATTAATTCCTCCGCATTTACTTCAGCATGCCTAGATTCGTAGAATTAATCGCTTCATCCAAGCGTCACTGGCGCACTTTGTAATCGAATGTGGAACTGCGAAACGATCCCGATTTTGCTCTCCAATTGTCTGAAGTTAAGATCGCCGCTGCACATACCGATTTTCATCAACATTCCATTGGTATGTCCAGAAACTGATTTTCTCCAGCAAGCTGCCCAGACATATTCATGAGAATGTAGGACCCCGGGCCATGACTTTCACTTCTGACAAATTATGGTCTCCACGGCAGGAAGTACTTACATACATACATGTACATGATGACGAAAGATATCCTGAATTGAAAAACATCATGAACACAAGTTCTTGAGTGAAAAAGATGGAGTACATACTTTGTATATGATGATGAAAGTTATCGTGAAGGAATACCTACTGGTTTTATTTTCTTCCCTTTCTCAAAATCAAGTAATATCATAAATACAAAATTCTTGAGTGAAAAAGATGGACTACATATAGTTGTCTTTCATGGGGCATTAGTACGCATGGTGAAATGTATTCATGTACTGACTGCCAAAGCAACCATTTTGACGATAGAAATATTAGCTTTATTAAGATTAGTTTTGCCCAAATTAGTTCATACAGTTATGTGTCCAGATGTTATTAAACTAGTTCGGTAAGCTAGTTTTAGGAAACCCAGCATTGGGCATTTGATAATATGCTTAACTCGTAAGTCTGTGGCACATTGCATATTTTATCGCGTGTTAACAAGGGTTGGCTTGGATAGCTTGACCTGCGAAATTTCATAGCGATCGAGAAACTCCTACAATAACTTCGACTGCAATGTTGGTTGCGCCTCCCGTCTCCCTTTTAATAAACAAAAACAAAACAGAACAAAACAAAATACAGGTACTGTTCTCTACGTGAGCAGGGTTCAAACCAGCATAACCTAAGGCCCCGACATGTCTAAGTACATCCTTTAAAATATTTGGCACCTCCGTCCAAATCAAACAAATTAACAAATGAACGTTGAATCCTCAAAATGAGAGGACAACGAGCAAACGCTGTAGACAATAACCCGCCTTTTCAGCACGCCGTCTTCGGTGGTTCGCGGTTCAATAATTCTCTCCTGCATTTATTTTCCTTCTTTGAGAAAGCATCTTCATGCGTGTGTATGGAGACCATTCAACGGCATGTATACGAGGAATGGATCCCGACCAAGTTTTCGCTCTCCTTTGTTGTCGGACGCTGTTAGGGAATCACGTTGAAATTATTATTGGATCATGGGGTGGTTCTTGTTCCATTCGCTGAATCTTTCTTCGATCCAAGAGCACGTGGCACTCCCTTAAACTAAAATAGAGACAAGAAATACACTTTGTTTATGTGAAGAATTACTGACCAGTGACAGCAAAAGGAGGCATGAGATGGGGAAGAATTTCCATCTACACAGAAAAGACGGGAGACATGGTTTAACACTAAGATTTCTTTAATTATGTGATTTGGCTTTGTCTTAAAGATTGTCCATGTCCATGTCCATGTCCTTTCATATTATCCACTTTGTCATGCAATCGGGTGCGAATCTTTCGGCTCAACAGCGCTTCTCGAGGCAATCTTTTTCCCAACTTACAAAAACCCTAATGCAAGACTCGGTAAAGATCGTGCTGCGCCTTTTTGAAGTCCATTGCTTTACCAAACTTCACGGCATACACATGGAGGCGATGCTTTTTAGACTATTCTCGAGGACTTTCGTTCTTTAGTCTCGCCAAAGATGGTGGAGTTTGACAAACGTGGTTAATATCCCCTAAATGAGTGACGTCCTTTGGATCAACACCTATTCGGATCATATTTGGAAAGTCAGATTTGTGTACTTTCCTTCTGTAGATCTTTCTTTTCTTTTCTTTTCTTTTTATATTTCAAGGGCCATGAATGCAGAGGTCTAGCTATTTGGAGGCCCGAGGAATAACAAGCGTCGGCAATCAAATCCGATACGATCGTAGTTGATGGTACTTGAAAAGGTGACTTCCAATTCCTACGTTAGGAATCCCCTCACAGAATATCAGTCCTTAAGATTTCGTGTTTGTAACTTGTTTGATAGGTGCAATGCTTTACATCAAGGATCCTACAAATTTCAGCTTAAGTCACATTAAATTCTCATATTATCACAGCCGCGTACACTAAATTAAAATGGGCTGACCAGTAATTTGATTGTATTAAAAGGTCTTATTGATGGGACTAGTTAACCATATTTAATAAGGAAATGTTTGGATTTTCAATGTACGGATTGTGTATAACATGAAAAAGGTCAATACATTGAAAATCACAAAATTCCCTAGGTGAAAATCGGATGAAAATTTAAGCGGTGCTTAAGGACACTTGCTACCCCATTCCATGTCCGTCAGGGCAAGGTCTTGCATGCTTAATATGTATATACACATGTTGCATATCCGGAGAGATTGATAGAGATGTCAGTGATCGAAGAGTCACGCATGTTTGATGGTTGTGTTGATGATTAAATGGACGACTCTTTTTCTCCACTCCACATGTCAATTAATGGAGGTCCATCCACTATCGCACAAAGCTAAAAGAACAACAAATAAAGAACAACACGACATGGGCATAGACGCTCCCTCGATAGTAGCTACTCCCCCCACACAAACCCGTCTCTTTTTCTCTCTTCTTTTTCTGCCTTTACTCTATATTGACATTAAATTGGCATCCAAAGAGATCGGCCTATGAGTTGTAAAGCCAATAAATAGGGCTTCCTCCTTCAGCCAAAGAGACTTTTGTATTGTTTTGTTTGTGTTGTTCCGCCGCTTGCTTACAAGCATTAGCATAGGTTTAAACATATGTGAAACTACAGACAAGATCCGAATTCGGTCATGTAACAATGATTGGAGAGGGAAGGTAATCAGAGTCCTGTTCATTCATTCCGGGTTTTTATCCTATCATTCTAAGAATATGGCATCCAGATCGGAGTCGGCACAGCTGGATGAGCTGTTTTTTTTTTTTTTAAGATGCTAGTTTATAGTTTGGGTATCGCAAATAGGTTAAAAGGGAAAACATCGGATCTTTGGTTTGATTAAAGTACGCATGCTTCATGAATACCATAACGAGGATGGATAGGATGAAAGTAGAATATTTCCCCTTAGAGTTGTACTGGAGAACATGGAGAGGAATCTATGTTGAATGTGGATGTATTAGCCCTAGCTAAATGCTGAAGATTTAAATTATTCAAGGGTTGAATGTAAGATATGATAAACAAAGATATTTTATTTGAACGATGCAGCTAATTGCCAAGATCGATTAATCTGAACGGTGGTTCAGGCAGGTCTACGTCCAAGAGCAGAAATCTTGCCAATCAAAGAGACAAAATATTGATCTCCCCTGGGCGTAGGCATGATGCTTATCAGATTTTCTTTTTTCTCTTGCCTTTTCCTTTTGAAGCTTTTTCCTTTCTTTTTGTGATGAAATTTGACATGGGATGGGGAAGTTGGGGGACCCCCACGCTCGGGCTATAGAGTGGGTGCTGTCTTTTGCATTCAGCATGTAACCAAGAGATCATATCTCTGAGAAACTTAGAATCATTCCCACCTTTGAAGAAAAGAGAAACCCTTTAGCACAAGGGCCTATCAACGCTACTTTTTGCAGCTATCAAAACCCCACGAGCATACGGCTTAGCAAGTTCAAAATCAAGTTCAAAAGCTGAAATTTCAATGGGTCCTTTCTAATGTGTTTTGGCCACCTAAAGTCGACAATTCCCACAAGCGAAAAAAGTCGTGGCAATGAGCCTAGATTCTGCTCCTACACACCCCTCAGAAACCCTAGTTTCATTATCATGGGATGTGGAAAGAAACTTTGGCTTTTAGGTTTTATACTTCGGATTCCTAACTTTAAAGACCATTTTATTTATATATATTCAAAAAGAAAATGCTTGAGAAAAGGGACTGTATACGGCTAACATTTTAGAGATGCGTGCCCATTTCGTAATTCATTCAGAATTAATAGGGTTTTTTTCAAACTATCCCGAAACGGGCATTCTAATCTCAATAAGATTTTTAATCTAAATAAATATAATTAAGTGAAATGTAAAAAACTAGATAACCCTTTTAGATGTTAAAGAGTGTTCATATGTGACGCTTTAAAAGCATCCCAAAAATCTTATGAAAGCCATCCACATCCATAGCTATGTTGCACGATCGAATAAATAAAGCAGCCGTCGCCCTTTTGGTCACTTTTATCCCACCTGTTGTCTTTCTCTGTGGAATGAGATATCTCATGAACTTTTTTAAGTAAACATTCATGATAGTTCCTCGGCCATTCTCTTCCTTAGTGCAATTGCATGTGAATTACACTCACCAAAGGTGCCCGACATTTTTCAACCCTAACTACCCATGTACTGATATTTCCTGGTTTCTTTTCGACGGATTGGATCCGATTCTCAAAGCTTATTTCGGACAAAGATTGTATGTGTCCCACGGCCCCAGCCAGGTCACCACTTTGTGCAACCAATCAGAAGGGGTCACGTCGTCACCGACCCTTATTTCGCTGGCTTCGTAGCCACCCTCAAAACGGATTATATGAGCGCCATACCCACAAACTAGTTACTAATCATGTGTTTTATTATACACAAGAAAATTGTAGTCGATGCTAATCTTTTCTAGGTGATGGAGTTTCGTCGGATCTTCTCTATCAATCCCATGATTTGCAAATATTATCGTCGCGGGCACTTTGACTTTACAACGATCGATCCCAGTTTACTAAGTAAAGAATGGAAGTTAGATAGCATATGTCCAGATTGAAGGATGGATATTTCTCTTCTTTATGAGCAACATGCCGAATTTAATATTGTCGCTGATGGACTGTGGGGTGGGAATGTTGTTCTCATCACATATGCCAACCTACGAAGGAACACTTAATCTATCTTATTACATGGACACTGTTTTGCTTCCTAATTTCCTCCTCTCCTTTTCCCCCTCCCCACCTCTGCTTTTCCTATTCTATCCTCATCGTGCTGACGATGTCCCTCTCGCAAGATGAGTTCACCTGTGAAAAAACTGTGGACCGTAGCAATCAGGGAGGTGGGCTATGCACATTTTCTTCTTAGTGAGTTATAAAATTCCTCGAAGTAGTTGATTACCAAACCAAAGCCCCATTTTGTTCTGCGTGACCCTTTTCAGTGGGGAAGAGGGTGACATTGATTGGTGATATAAGTCCAAATTCCCAAACGCTCCGCTCAGACCCACCACGATGGACTAACGAGCAAAGGCCACATCGCATTCCCTCCATCGACTTCCCTAGCCGCTTCATTACATCAACTGATCCCAATATATTAAAATCCTGATGAGGTAGATTGTGGGCACCGTATTGTCGAATCTTAAAATAAAAATTATGATGCAAAGAAAAAAGAGAGAGTAATCAATCTTTTTATGTATGGCCAATGAACGCAGGATGAGAAACCCATGTAATTTTCTCCCTATGTGGTCCTCACCGTTTTGAGCCTCCTCCATCAGTGGCACGTACGATGATGAAGAGTAAATGTGCCCGAGCGAAATGGTCGCGTTGTATTTCTCACTAGGGCGAAGGTAATCCACCCAACCAAGTCGGGCGTACATGCGAAACAATATGCCGAAGAAACAAAGAAAGCAAGAACGAAGACGTATTTGAACGATGTTATTCACATAAGGCTTCATGAAGATGCACATGTTGCTGAAATGGCAATGACAAGATGGCACGATCATAATTGCCACAAAAAAATTGGTTAACTTTTCTTCACCGGCCAATGAATAGGGAGGACCATTTGCGTGGTACTTGCTTACTATGCGCACGAAAGAAGAGAACAGCATAAGCTGGGGGACACTGGACAAAGTGGTGCCGGACCTTTTCGTCACTGTGCCAAGCGCAAGCGCACAAGAAATTGAAATAGAGGAGACGCTGAAAAAGCCTTGGCCTTTTCTTATAATGAACTTCATCCATCATTGTGTCCGAGCTTTCTCGCCCGTGACGCGCTGTGACTTGCGCGACTCGTCGTACTGCTCCGCTCGGCTCGGCACGACACCGCATTAGAAGATGATTATTGGGGAGGAAAGTTCCTGCCGCGTATGGTACCTACGTGATGACGATGGCCATTTCAGTGCTCTTGTCTCTCAATTTGAGAGGCGGAGCTTGGGAATCGATGGGAATACCATCCGATGGCATACGGATGGAAAGAGAATCACGGGAGGCAATTGGTCCACTTAAATGAGGAAGGAGTACATAGGAGTTGGGTGGATTGGATTGGTTGCCGGAGCCCCCCCGCCTTTATTGCGGGCGGGACCAACCGAGAGTCCCTTCCCGCTCTGTTCACCGAGCCATGGCCTCCGCAAAGCTCCAAAGCTTTCTCTTGCGAGGGCTATTTCACAGACGTACTGACGACTGAAATGAGAACAAATGGCAACGCTACAAAAAGCCTTTCTCAGCCAGTCACGTGCCAAGCGCAGAGAGAGAGATGTCGAATTTTGTGGGTCAAGAGATATGAAAGACATACAGTCTGTTTTATTACACGGGTCGATGAAACCAATACAAACAAGCCTGAAAAGGTCCCAAAACCTTTTATGTCCGCGAGGGCCGAACGTCGGCCGATGCCCCCACCGCTCCCCGTCTCATCGCGAGGGCCGGGGACCGGGGTGGTGGGGGGCCTCAAAACGAAAAAAAAAAATACCAATACCAATACAAATACAAAGAATTTAAAGTATTTTGTCCGCACGTGTGTCCTTCGCACGTATGGAGCAGCACTCGAAAAAAAAGGGATTTCAGTATAAGGTCAGGCCGAACCCTAGGCCATTAAAAAGGGGAAAGTGATTCCCGCCCAAAAAAAAGAAGAAAAAGAAAGAGAAGGCACACTAATCCCACACTCTTCCAGTCTCAAAAACTCTTAGTAACATCAAGGAGGAGCCGCATCTCTCTGTCAAACTTTTTCAGGAGTAGACGTCGGAGGCTTGACTTTGAATTACTTCACCACCACCACCACATTTATTATTCAAAAGTATGCCCTTTGGCCTTGCCAACTCGAGGACCTTAGATGTCTCTTCGCCCTTCCCCTTTGTCCAACCCAAAAAACAAAATTCTATACAGTCGGGAAGGTCCCATCATCTCCTTCCGCTTTCATTCCCCAATCAATGCGGCCTTTGAATTCAATCCCCCACTTCTTTCACACTCCATCACTCCACTATTTCAACACCATCACCCTCTCTCTCTCTCTCTTCTCCTTTGCTTTTCATACCCAGACATCATTAAACAACCCCCTCCCTTCCTTGGGAATCAGCAAAGCCAGCCCCATTAACGATCGTGGCAATGCCCTCCTTGAGAGAAACCAAAAAAAGAATCAAGAAAATCTCCAAAAGCACCAACCCCCCTCATGCGTACATACATATATTATTTCTTGATGGTCTCTATATCACTCACTTCATCAACTAGTCAATCTGATCAACCCAAGAAAACCCTCTTAACAAAAAACATTGAGGCTTCTACTTTCTAGACAGCTTGGGGACCACCCAATGTCTTGTTTCTCTCTCGCTCTCTTTTTTCTTCCTGGCTTTTCTCTTCCTTAGTTATTCTATTTCCCCCTGCTCGGAGTTTCCTTTGTCGACACCTACCCATAAGCTGTTACTCAGTTTCCTCCTTTTATTATCATACGGTGGCGATAACGAGGACGAGGACGATGAGTCACTAAACCTCGTTCTTGCCTGAGTCGTCACTCTAAACTGTGGCAGCACTTTCGGGGCCTTCCTCTTGCTACTACTTTGCACCAGTTTTTGCATTAATCGGAAACAGCTGATGACCTTCTCCTGCAAAAAGAATAAAATCGGATATGGACTCGTGTTTACATTTTTTTTACCTCCTTTTATTCTTTGTTGAACACTGCCCCAACCATAGTCACGTGTAGAAGCTTACTTTGCTTAGCCCATTGCACCACGATTCCGCGCTCTCAGGATTACAGAGAGACAGACTAGGGATGTCACTCGCAGCAGATAGCACGGCTGCCGCGGCGATGCAGGACGGTCGATACTCGAGGAAGCTAGTTTCTGTCATATTAGTAATAGGCGCTGAATTCAGTCAGGAAACTAATTATTCATTCCAATGTTTTTTTTTTTGGTTTTTGGGTGGAAGCATGAACATCTGTACAATATACTGAATTACCTTGGATGTTAGACAAGATCACGTCAGTCGCCCGCGAGATGAGAAACCCAACGCCAGTGCCAGTCGGATCGACCTTCCAGGCGAAGAAAGCGACAAAGGTGAAGGGCGTTATGGATCGGAGCCTCCAATCCAGGACGCTTAGAACAAGGAGTTCCATCCTGCGGATTGTCCTCGGTTCAAAAATGTATTTGGCACCTTCAACCTGGTCAAAGAAGGATAATAACTTCCATGAGAAAAGTAAACAAGCCAATAAACAAACAAATAAATAGAAATAAGGGGCCCAATATTGGAAAACAATTAAAGCCAAACTGGGTTAGGTACAGTTAGGTCCTTAAGACATGACAATGTGACAAGGACCTGAAGATCCAGAAGAGAAGGAACCAGCGGTTCCTCCATTTTTGCCGCTAATGACAAGCAAGCCACCGAGAGGAGCTGCATCGGCCACCCATTTGACTGCTGAAACGAAGAATTCCAGAGAAAATTTTCAAAAAAAGGGTCGCAATGATGACTTCATTAGAAAAATCCAGACTTGGCACAACAATTGTCACAAGGCAAGTTCGTAAAAACACGAGTCGGCACGAGGCCAAACGCGATGCCGTGATAATCAATGCAGGGGCTCGATTCCCGTATGACAGTAGGGAGTTTAACGAACATGAATGCACACGCATGAACCAACATCGCATGGCCGCACCAGATGCAATGGCTACTTTACACAAACAAACAAAAAAAATTATGAGACCAACTTTTACAATTAAAGTACCATACAAACGAGCATTTAAATCGTCCGCATTATTTAGGATCAGGATATTATAAATCAATCATTATTGTAATGACCGCCTCTCGTGGAG
Organism: Melaleuca quinquenervia; assembly: GCA_030064385.1. Taxonomy (NCBI): domain Eukaryota; kingdom Viridiplantae; phylum Streptophyta; class Magnoliopsida; order Myrtales; family Myrtaceae; genus Melaleuca; species Melaleuca quinquenervia. The sequence continues at coordinate 25,058,460 of CM057719.1, read as the reverse complement.
GGGAAAGGAGAGAAATAGTGCTCTGGGGGTATTTATGTCATTTCAATCGATTCCTAAAAGGTCGAGTACAACTACTAATCGTTACACGATTTCCAAAGGAAATTGGCGAGAAAAAAGGTGGGGAGTGGGGGGGGGAGACAGAAAGGAAAAAAAAAATCAATAAATTATGACTCGCCCATCTCGACGACGCAATTTTCACGCGGACCGCGAGCGAGTTTTCGGGTTTTGGCGTCAGCCAACGTGGCCGGAAGCTTACCAGCGAGCTGTGCGCGTAGAGGAAGCGATCGATGTAGTTGACGGACAGGTACGCCGTCAAGGGACGGAATCCGTAGAAGGCGTGCACCTGCAACGCGAATTCCCATGTTAAACAAAAGCATGGCTTCGTTCTAAGCATCCGATTAACAAGCTCTCGAGCGAGCCAAGACTTTCGTCTCGTTGGCGGGGTCGCGGAGATTCTACGCTGCGCCGTCGGTTTTATGAGCAACCTACGGAGCGGGTATGCGCCGGCGCCGATCGGACCGCTCAGATCCACCTTGTACGGCCCGATTCGTGGCCGCAGCAGGCCCGAAAAGCAGACGATCGCACGGCCGTGGCATTATCGTAATATCACGCCGGCTCGTGCCCGATTGTGAGCACGGGTAAGGACGATCGGTGTCGTTATCGAAGCCGTACCTTGAGAATCCATGCAACGGATTCCTCCCTCGCGGAGGCGTCGAGCGGCCGCGATCGGAACCGCGCCACGTAGTCGAACCCGGGAACGAAGCGCTCCTCCTCCTCGACGAACCCGGCCACCGACTCCCCGGCGCCCACCTGAGAGTCCAGGTCCGACGAGGAGCACTCGGGGGAGCTGTCGGACAGGACACCGGCGGAGTCCTCCTCGCATAGCAGATCGGAGAAGCAGTCGGAGCAGGAGACTGACATGATCGGCGGCCGCGCGAGCGGTTTCTCATTCCCTCGCCATGCCCGGAGGGGGAAGGCCGAGACTCCCCCGGCAAAGCACGTCGGTGAGGGGCGGGAGCGGGCGGGCTGCGTTGGGGGGGGGGGGGGGGGGGGGGGGGGGCGGGGGGAGCGGAGGGGAGAGCGAGTCCGCCAAGTCGAGTGGAGTGAGGCTGCGGTGGGTATGGGGGGCGAGCTCCTTGAATCTATCTGTTTGTCTGGGGTATAAATATAAGGCCGTTGATGCGTTCCGGATATTTTTTTGTTTTTCTTATTTCCATTTTATATATTTTGTCACGTATATAAATTTTTTACCCGGGGTATAATTAAGATTACGCGCGATCATATGTGACGTCTGTAAAAGGGAAAAATTGCGAGGGGGTTTCTTGATATTTTCCCGGGAAAATTGATTTGCCGTACCGGCAGAGTTCCTCCCCCTCCCCTGCCGTCTGATCCTCCCCGTGATATGATTTGTTTTGGCTTAAGTACAGATTTTCCGAAAGTTTTATCGTTTCGAGGGAGCGCGTCTGGTACCGCAAACGTGCAGCGCCACTGCATGGGGGGCGCAGCCTGCGACCGCCGAATCAAAAGGTGACAGGTGGCTGTTCTTTTTCTTTGGAGGAGGAGGGGAAAAGGAGATGAGCAAATAATTTATGAAGATCGATCTAACACCTAATATTTTATGAAACTTAGTTGGGTGTATAATGTGATTGATGAATTTTAAGCTAATATACAATGCGATACGTACTATTATTCCTAAATGTGATTCGTGAATTCTTTATACACGTTCGATATTTTCAAGTACTACATTAAACAAATCAAAAATACGTGAACGACGGTGCACATTAACTTAAATTAAAAATTTATGCAACCATTCATGTTTCTTTATATTAATGAGTAATCTACCACGAGCCCCCTAAAAAAAATTTCAACCGACACAGCTATACACTGTTGGGTTCATGTTCTTCACATTTTAGTATCATTTTAAGGCATCCTATCAAATGCACATGTAGTTTGAACAAAAAAATGATTTTCTACCGTTGAAGCTCAAATGCGATGAATTAATTAAGTGCGACATGAGATGTAATGGAATCAATAATCCCATAAAAAAAGTGTGTTCGGATGAATTTTAAAGTATCTAAATGAATTGCATCAACATATAAAATGTGTTGGTGTATATTAAATAAGCGTGTCTAAGCTTGAATAGTAGACCCATTCATAGCATGAAGAAATTAAGCTCAACGCGAACATGCACAGCTACATCTTGTGTAGTTTGATAACGTAGAAAATTTGCCAGCAAATTATTTAGAACACACATTCCCTCAACATCAGCAACAATGAGGCCAGTACTTAAACGATTCGACCTGATCCTGATGAGATGGGGAAGTGATCATTGGGGGGGAATCCTTGGACAGAGAATTAGGTCAAACACGTTTCTAGGATGCTGAAGGGAACAAATTGTACGTCGAACAGGAGAACATTCTTGGATTAATGCCACCCACTTCTCCCCCGGGAGGCACGACGTCTATACAATCGCGGAGAATGGGAAAGAACCGGTGAAATCGTCTTCATGCGCGGCCGAATCCCACGTAGACACTTGGCCGCGGCGGTGCAATCGAGCGGCGAAGTGGCGGCTTGGGTTTGGCAAGTCCGAGATGTCATCCCGTCCGTCCGATGCCAAGGATTCTGATGATCTCGAGCCGGGTTTTCATTGTGATCTGGGCCGTGATTGTGCTGGCTAGACCGGTCTGATTAGTGAATGAGCCGTTTATGATCTAGTCTAAAACCAAGCCACGGTCTTTTATAGTGAAAGTGTGCGTCATTTATATTATATTCTTGAAATATTGATCGTTTGGAACGAAACAAGAATTGAAATCTGCAAGTTTGATTCTTCATTCCAATTTTTATCAACCACGAGTCACGGGATCAATTCCTAATTCTAGACCAAGAACCAATTACCCTTAGTGCCAGCACAATACGATACTTTGACTTGTTTATAATGACAAACACGTTTGCAATTGGAAGCCAGTATAAACATGCTTGACATGTTTTCTAGTCAATGGATGCATGTTACATCCATAGTGTATTATCAAGTTAGGGTTTTTTCTTTCCCCTGTCGTGGGACTTTTGTAACGCAAAATTTAGTTTTGTTACGTCTTTGATATTCGTTAATAGACATGTTAAAATGAGTCTAATCGTGTTGTGTTGAAAAGATGACACTTTAACTTCAGCGTGCCAATTTATGTCTAAGTGGTTTAAGTAGGCAAATACACTAAGGCCACCGTGTTTTTTCTTTAATAAATATATTATAAAAAATAGAATTTAATTTTTTGTATTATAAAATTTGTCGAGATTAGTGCCGGTGATCCTACATGGTACTACGCACGTTCACGTTAAGAATTTCCAGCCAAATGGTAAATAATTAAAATGTTTATAACTCAATTGGCCAAATTAAAAAGTTTACGATTAAATTGTTATAAACACAATAGATTTAAAATTTATTAGTAATTTTATCTTATGAGAATTAGTATCCTGCTCTAACCCATTATACTTATACATGACGTGCAAAACTTAGTGACAAACAATATACGAAGAATTTCGTTACATTTAAATGACGTGCTTGAGCACACTCGAAGACTAAAATAATGATCGATGATAAAAGTATTTGCAAATTCATTATTATCGAGAAATAGCGATAATTATTGTATTTGGCGGGAGAAGTCCAATACAATAACGGAAGAGTGAAAAATCGCAATTCTTCAATAACCGTCAAATTAAAAAGGAGACGAATCCCGTCTTTCGATTTGTAAACTCTTCAAATCCTGTACGTGCGTGCTACAAACACCTACACAAGGATCGCGAAGAAAATTCAAAGGAGGCAAGGTCCGGGGATCCATTACTCGTGGACCATGCCATCGATCTTATGGTCAAGTCAAGAGCAATAAAAGAAGGAAAAGAAAAAAAAAACAAGAAAGAAAGAAAGGTAACATCACGATCCACAGGAGGAAGGTGTGTATTCAATACAGTAGGTGGTGACCTTTCTCCCTGCTTGGCAACATGATCCTCGACGCCCAGCAATGGATTCTCCCGGGGCTATGCTCGCAGCTGGTGGTCTCCATCTCCACTGCCACCGCCGCCGTCACTGTTGTGGACAGACACTAGGCTTCATCCTTTAATGTCAAGTTGGCTTAGAAGATGTTGAAAAGTATATACCCATGCGAAAATACACAACTTGGATGTTTTCTGCAACAGCGCTATATGATAAGCTATCCTTCAAAACATGAATATCTTTCTTGCCAAATAATCACATATTGAGGAAAATAATTCAAAATAAGAAGAAGAAGTCATCTCCAAGTTTCTGTCCCCATTTCAATTTGCATCCCTGGCATCGGAATAATTTGGGTCTCTAATACAAAATCCACCATCAAAAAATACTAATTTACACCCCCAGACACATCCACATCCAGGCCTTATCGTGAGGACGCAGATCGAAAACAACAAAGTCGGACTGCAAATGGCAAAAGTGAGGGTGCTAATTGTAAACAATTGAATGTGAGGACACAAATCGATGTTGAAATCCAAACGTGGCGACTTTATTAAAATAAAACGGACAAAATATGTTGTCGATATATTTTATCTTTATTCACTTCATTCAATAAAAGCATACAAAATATAAAAACCGGACATAGATCGAATAAAGGAACGGCAACAAATACCCACTTGAATTGCTCAAACGAAAAATTCACTAGATTTCTGTCCAGGATAAGAAGTGAAGTTTCTCATTAACATATGGTATCGGGCTATAAATTTGGTCGTACTTTCTTATCGAGAGCTACGTCCTACGGGGAGTGTCGAGCTTTCACTACGGGTTATCATTAAAGTTTATTCAATGAACTTAATTTTCTACACGCATGCGTTCCCCATCAATTGATATTCCAACCCCATCAAATGGAAACTAAAACGAAACCCGTGAGCATCGCAACCCTGAGCTCGAAGCTCATTAGGAGCTGGAAAAACCAAGCATCGCTCATAAGCACAAATCATTCCTTTTTGGACTAAATCATTCAACAATTATTGTCTTGGAAAGGGCATCCTAAGTTAAACGACGAGGACGTTCGTAACTCCGCGTCGTCGGGGAGGTCATCGCATGTCACTGGGCGAACTGGGGCGTCAGATCAGACAGAAACAGAAGTGAACAAGAAGCGCCACGGTGGTTCCTGAGAAAAGATAGATCCGACCCGGGTCTATTTCGCGAGTGTGCGTGCGTGATCTGAGTTCTCAATAAAGTGGCGTGGCCTCGGTTTCAAACTCCAATGATAGCGTCTACGATGCATATGCGTAGAGCCCTAGCATCACCACCAGAACTTGGCAGCAGCCTCGCTGCATCATCCCCCACGCCATCCTCTTGTTATTTGAGGCTTGAATGTCGCCATCGACCTCTCGTTCATGCGGGGCTCGGATCGGGCACCGGACCCCGCTGCCGAGGGGAAGGGGGCCCCGGGCTATATTGAATTCGATTGCCCATTTGACGACGAGACGTCCCATCCTCCATCAGAGCCCGAGGTGGGGGAGCTTACTGTGCGTGAAGCAAGGGTGACCTCAACGACAACTTGAGGGGGAGGATTCAAGAGACGACCATTTGAATCTTTATATTGCCTATCCCGGGGATCAGAAACGGGGATGTTGCTGGGATGTCTTGAGATCGTCCACCGTGTTAAGTAAAGACACGGCGTGGATGTTAAAGTAATGCGTGGGTGGTGGATTTAAGAATGGCATCGTGGTCTCGTTCGATGAATCTTATATTGGCCTTGGACCATAGGATTCTGGCGTCAGCTCCCATCTCAACTTTTGCCACAAGACGCTGAAAATTTAACCCCGACCCGACCCCATCCGGAAGCTTTTACATTTATGGTCGGCGAGCCACCATGATTGAGACGCCCCCCCGTCCCTCCCTCCCTCCACGCAATTGACATTTCCAGTCTCCGCCATTGAACCCTAGTTTTGAACATTAGGTGGCGAGGGCTTGGCTTTTGATGCATCCAATGATTGCTCGAGCTCCCATTTCAATGCGTTCCCTTCATCGTGAAATGACTAGCGACTCTTTCCCTTTCTTTCTTTCTTTCTTTCGTTGGCCAGGCCTCGATCATGTGTTCTTTCTCTAGCCCTGATTAGTGGCTGATTAGTTTAATTGGACCGCAGGTGGTGCGTCTGTCGTTGATAAGCCTTAGTGGCCACGAGTCCAAGTTTTGACCGGAGGTGCTATAGCAATTTTGGAGGAGAAGCCAATCAGGGGTGATTGGTGCTTCGTTTCTACTCCTAACCCACTTTTGTTCTCTGGAATCAGAAGTCATTGAACCAACCCCTCGAGCCTGTGAAGCCGAAGTACCCATGACACCGATTCCATTCTATTAGTAAAGAGGATTACTAATTCCTGACTTTTCGAGGTATCGGGGGACATAATTATTGACTTCACCTATCTGAATTGCGGTCCTTACTAGCAAATTCGCATGAGATTGCCTTTGTGCAAGAAATCGGCATTCAAAGATTAAGCAAAATCATTTAGTTATGAAATATTCCAATTAGTAAAAGATCGAAATAATTGATTAATAAAAATACACGATATGGATAAATTGTGCAAATATTTAGGAAAATTCCAAAAGAAAAAAAGAATTGAGATAATCTTGTTAGGAAGGCCGTTGTATTGGAAAAAAAATATCCAAATTTTGATATTGGAAAGCGTGATGGATAAATAAGGTTGCAAAACTACTCATTCGTTCATGGACATAGAAATTACAAAATAAGCAATTATGGAATTTTTAAGGGATTATCGAGATATCTTAGTAACATGAGATTTTGTTTACTTTTGTTCCAATGGATAAGAAAATAATATCAATACGGGAATTTTTTTTTTGATAAGTTGATTAAAGGTTCTGCAATCGTGAAAGTGCAATTAAATTTTAAAACTTTTAAAAAGCACAATCAAGTTCTACAATTCATCAAATTCTTGCAATCAAATCTTTTCACTAACACCATCAATTTGTCTAACGAAAATGTTGGCCTCAACAGTTGTTGTTGTCGCCACCCATTATCGGAGAGGCTAGTGACCCTCATTTGGCTCAGGCAAGGGTGCCCGGATCTAGGCGACACCGTCGCTCACCTGAGCCTAGTGAGTGTTGCCCAACCTCCCTTGGGGCTGGCATCTCCTAGATGCAAGCGCTCTTGCTTAGGCCTGGCGAGGGTCACTAGCCCCTATCTTTGGCCAACAAGGCCTCGTGAGGGTTGGCCACCCTTGCTCGGGGCCAACGACCTCTAACGGTTCCTCCACGATGGGCGGTGATGCTTATCAGCTAAGCTAGATCCTATCTCACCCTTCTCTCTCTTTTTGTTCAGTTTTTTCTTTTAAATAAAATAGTACCTATCATTAGTTTTTAGTTTTTAGATTTAATCTAATTATGACTTTATAGAGAAATTAATTCTAAAATGCCACGATTAGCATTGTTCGATAGACAAATTGATGACGTTCGGAAAATAATTTAATTGCATCAATTTAATAATTTATAATAAATTTTAAGACTCAATTACACTTTTATAATAAGTTTTATGACTTTTAATGCACATTTTTTTTTGTTACCAAAAGATCTAATAACAAGATACCTAAAACTTTTGGATGTATATGAAGACTTGTACTTTTAATATTTGGGACTTATTGAGAATCTTAAAAGGCCGGGTAAATAGGACCCCTCTGAATGTACTCCTGGTGTGAAGGGTGCCAGCCAAAATCCCACATGGAGATTCCGTACGTTGTGCAGCAGAATAATACATTATAATTTATTCGTAATTCGTTGATTTTGATTTCTGGATGAAATACATTCACTCTAGTATGTCCAAAAGCTCTATTATTAACTTTCAATCGGATCCGGGAAGCCTTTATACGAATGACTCGAGTGGTCCCCTTTTCGTCTCTCCATGTTTGGGGCGGAGGTATGGAATGAAGACATAAGGCCACTAATTTGCCTCGCGAATAGCATCAAACTTAAGAGCCCATGAACATGATTGTCCATTCATGGGATTGTTTTATGACATCCCTTGTACATGATCCGTGTCGGACGCACAAGAACGATTCACAATATGGATCGATGACCGAAGAAATACATCGCGATCGATCCCATATAAAACCTCTAGACAAAAATAGACGACTCGTGCATCACGCGATCCCCCTCACGCGGACATCATGGCCGAGTGCATGGGTTGTGGTTGAGCCGAGTGGCCATAAAAGAATGAATCAATGGTCGAGTTTCGGAACTAACGAATTTATGAATCCCTTTAGTAAGATGGTACCGTGTCTTGGATATGAATGAGCCGCAATGTAGTAATGATCAGGCCATCGATCAGGCTATGATCGAGTCACGATCGAGTCATGATCAGACCATGGACGAGGCCCGAACGAGGCCAAGGGGAGGCAAGATGGGGTGAAAAATTGAACGAGATGTGCTCCTTGAGTTTTCGTGCTCGGAAAAGTTGTGGATTAGTCAGGTCCGAGTATGCCCCTTGACATCATGTCGTCGTGGGTATAAATTGAATCCTCCTTGGGCGATATTTATCCAATCGAACATCTACAATAATGTTCACACGGTTCTCAGTCCTGATGTGAACATGTGCCGCCCGAGATCTCCATGATGATTCACGTGGCCCTTCCGAAGTGCGTGGGGATGCACATCCCATCTTTCGAGGACCATAGTCCGCAAATTGCACAAAAAGAAAAGACAAGTTCTTGTGGGTTCTTCATAGGGCGGGTAGGTCACTATTAAGATATACTATTACGAGGATGGCACCAGCTGGTTCCTCTTTGGATTTTCTCCATCCCCTCTTTTTCCCATGGAGGATCCCATCGTCGGTCCAAAACGCTGTGGAACGTATTCATGCCGATAGTAAATCGAGCTATCGCGCTCTAAAGTCTAGCATCGATCTCGGCTGATCCGATCGCGAAGCCCGTTCGCCGCGCTTCGTGTGAACTTAACCTCGAAGCACGGTTCGACATAAAAAAAAAACCCTAAATGCATAGAGCCCGGACACGTATTATTGGTTTTTTTTTTTTTGCTATAGTTTGTGAATGAAAGGTTAAGCTGATGTAGAAAATAGCGACCTAACATCAAGATGTGCCTCTCCTCTTGGGTCTCGTACGTAGAAATTATTAGGTTCGACGATGGAGCCGCTCGTGTTATGCGCCTCGAACGCAAGATGCTCGAGATGTAATCCTTACACATCAGATGCGCAGAGAGCAAAATAAAGGTAATCGATACACCTGTCCGAGGGTTCCAGCTCCATGAGCATTTTTTTTTTATTTCCCCATCCGATGCATTAGGAAAAGTGGACAAAGAATGACAACATTTATCAAATATTCTAGTGCATTTTCTGTTTTTCGGAAATGTTTTTGTTTTTTCAAGTTGGCTGCCATTGATCACAAAATGTATACGTCATACATGTCATGGCCCTCCGTAAATTATGGATGAGTAGGTTTTTGAGATGGAACCAAGGATTTGAGAACCGGACTGATGGGAAACGGTCATGTTCTAAATTTCAAAAAATGAAAGGTAGGTTTCAGGTTCCAAAATTTGAGGAACCTGTCCCGGCGAGTACAGTTTAGGTTTGTGGCTAGGGGCCCGAAACTTAGACCTTGGGATCTGGTATATAAAACCTAAAATGAACTTTTTATATTTTTCTTGATTTATATTTTCGCGAGATCCTATACTATTCCAATTATTATTCTATAACTATTAGTTTGAACTTCCATTACCGGCAATATATACGACTGTAAAATTTATTTGTTCATGTTTTACATTTTTCGCGTGTCTAATTATGAGTTATGGTCAGCAAAGTGTAGTAGAAAATGGTGGTCATAAGAGGCGATGATTTGTTACAATTATTTAATATGGTGGAATTTGTTAGATCTTGAAAAATTAATTAGGGATGAGCAATAATTTCAAGATGAAACCAATAACTTGAAAAACAAATTGATGGGAGTTGGTCCGATTCTAGATTTTAAGGTATAATGTGGATTTCAAGTTCCAAATTGAGGAGTCTGTTCCAATGACTACGTTTCAAGTTTGTGGCTTGGAACCCAAAACTTTAACCATGGGACCTTGAACCTAAAAGTTTAAATAATTGTTTGTATTTTTCTTGCTCCATATTTTCACGAGATCTTGCGCTATTCCTAGTGTCCTATGATGAGTAGTGATTTAGAACCATTACTCCGGACTTCTATTGCCGACAATATATATGACCGAAACTTTTATTTGTTAATGCTTTACATTTTTCATTTGTCTAATTATGAGTTATGGTCAGTAAATTGTAGTAGCAAGTAATAAGAATTTTTTAATTAATAATACAGGAGAAATTATTAAAATCCCGAAAAGAAATTTAGTATTTGTGATAATTAAGAATGTCGTGGAATTTGTTAGATCCCGAAATGAATCATTAAACTTATGACATGGTATATTTGATTTTAGAGCATACATAATAGGCTCCAACTTCCAAAAAATGGAGTGATCCAATTGAAACCAAAGAAACGCTCACTTTTGATATAAATCATTCATATCTGATAAAAAAATAACATTAGAAATAAAAAGAAAAAGAAAATCATTCGCAATGGCGCAAAAAAACAGAGAGAGAAAAGATGGCGTCGCCCGGACTCGAACCGGAGACCTTCAGTGTGTTAGACTGACGTGATAACCAACTACACCACGACACCTCCTTGTGACGTTTGCCTGAATCTATTTATTATATAGTAAGTATAAAATATGCGGGCTTTTAAGGATGACCTTTTTGCCGTACATGTGCGAACCCGGGCAGTGGCGACGACGATGGTGAACGTAGCTCTGAACCCGAATCTCCCTCCATTTTCATGCCGCAACTGCACCTCCTCCGCCTCCCCTCCCTCTTCGGGGTTAGTCCCTTCGACATTCAGGACTCACGTCTCTTATCAGCACTCGAGCCAGTCACCATACAAACCGCTCTCCGCCGGCCTTACCCATCGTTCCCTCGTCTCACCTTCACTGCGATTCCGACACACTCAAGTCGACGTTCATGTCGCTTCAGGGCGGGGGCGAAGTGGGTTCAAGGTTGGCGCCTTGCGGAGGCGTAGGAAAGGCGGCAACTTGGAGGTGGACGGTCTCGAGAGGAGTGGTAAAGTAATGGGGTATGGCGGTGACGACGACGACGATGATGAAGAGGAGGAGGAGGAGGAGGAGGAGGATGAGGAGGCAGAGATGTATTCGCCGTTTGAGAAGATGACCAAGTGGCACGAGAATAAGCCGCTTGGGTTTGGGGTTGGGAAGGTGTACGACACTTCTATTGAGGACAAGCTGCTCGAGGAAATGCACCAGAGTCGGGTGGCTCAGGCTGCTAATATCAACAAACTCATGAACAATCCCGTCAGGCCCGCCCCTCCCAGGAAACATGAGCCACAACTTACAGGTTAGGACTTGTGTTCTTTTTTTCCCCTTAAGTTGCTCTCTGTCGTTATCTCGTTCTTACGCTCATTTTGACTTTACACTCTTGTCATAGACTATGGAGAGATAGCCTTGCTGATAGAGTAGAGAGTAGTATAATCTACCTTCTCCTTTTCGGGTGACAAGTTGATATGGTTGCTTGTCATCTGACGAGGGATCCGGATCCTCTGCTCTGGGGTTTTCCCCAGAGCAGATCTGATCTATCATTCACAGCCGTCCGATCACGATCGGACGGCTGTGTTTTCTTCTAAAAATAAAGCAAAAAATAAAAGAAAAAGGTGGGACCCACACCCATTAAAGGTGGGGCCCCACCGCCTGCAAGCTTGCAGCCGTCCGATCAACGATCGGACGGCCACAAGAAGCAGATCAGATCTGCTCTGGGGTGTTCCCCAGAGCAGAGGATCCATTTCCTCTGACGAGACCCTTTAGCCCGTAAAATGCAATGGGACTCAGGTCAGGGGTGCGTTTACCAACGTGCGTGGTAATGTCAAGGGAATTAAAAATCTTAAATAGTAAAGGAAGCGGGGCCATTTCGAGTAATCAGTTGCTCCTTTCACCGTGCTCTCGGGAATTATGACGTTTGTTGCCGATTGAGTTGAGCTGCACGAGTTGAAGAGTAGAATTTGACTGTTTTGGTGATGGTCATGTTGCGTCTTGTCGATTTGCTTGCTATTTTAGGACACTTGATGGACTTTGTCAATGTAGAACAGGGTTCTGTCTCTCTCGTCCTCTCTTAAGATTGTGAAATTGGTCCCTTCACCTTGATGTAATTGGCCCATAGGACTTTGTCAATGTAGAACAGGGTTTTGTATCCATCCTGCATGTATCAGATTTCCACCTTTGTCAGTTCTGGCTCAGAATACATTTGAGTTAGTGGTTTGACATTCCATTGATAGTTGAAACAGGTTTTTGTCGTTAGAGGTCGTCTCTAGTATAATTTTGCATCTCATTTGAATCTCGTTATTGAGCAATTCAGAGACAGAGGCACTTCCAAGCGGAATTCCTGTTCGTGTGTCCAACCTCCCTAAGAAGAAGAATATCCATAGAGATCTAAGATTGGCTTTTAAAGGAGTTGATGGAATCGACAGTATTCATCCAGCCGTCACTGGAAACAAGAAAACAAGAGATCCTATCTGCACGGGCTTTGCCTTTGTATATTTTAAGTCCGAGGAGCATGCAATGAGGTACTAATTTTACTGAGAAGGGAATAGACTAAACAAGAGATTCATTTCAGCCACCTAAATCTATAGAGTAATATCCTGCTTTGTATTAGTTGTGGAGCTATAATTCATCAAAGTACCCTTTCCTATTCATCGTTAAACTATACTAGGGTTAATCGCCAAGAAAACCATATAGGCTGAATACAGTTTTCTTAAGTTTGTTTTGGGGCACTAGCGGTGACAACTTCTGTGGCAAGCAGTCCATCCTTCGTTTTCTTTTTGCATGCTGAATATCCCGTTTCTTGCCAGATTTGTCCAGACATTTTCTCGGCAGAGCTTAACATTTGGTAAAGTTCAGAAGCAGATCAAATGCGAGATGATGTCTTCACGTCTCCCTGTTCATGCAAACGCAGAAAACACCCTTGTGACTTCTCAAATCAGCATGCCTGAAATGGAAGGGGAGCCGAATTTGCATGCTGACGTCTATGAGCCTACTTTGGGTTCCTCGGAGGATCTCACTTCTGAAAAGGAGAATGACTGGAATGATGAGGTCGAACTAGATGAATATGAAACTGGAGAGGATATGGAGATTTTTGATATGTCAGAGTTTGAGACTTTCGACCCCTTAGAATCAGGAAGAAAGATTGTCACTCCTTCATCTTCGACTGAGCAGGGGGGGAGAGCAACACTCAACAAAGTCGCTGCAAGACAAAAGAAACCACGATTTAATCCCGAAAAACCTGCTGGCAAAGGGAAAGAAGAGAAGGCTTCGAAGCTAGAAGTCCCGGGATCTGCTAAACGGTAATTTCTGCATTCAGTGAAGATGAGTTCAAGATTTTGCTATCGTGTTGCCAGGTGCTATAAATGGTTCTTCCAACTTAATGATGCAGGTTAAAGATCAAGGAGAGGGCTGTGCTAACCGGTGTTTTGTCTAAATACGGAGGAAAAGCTGCTTTAACCTCAAACGACAATTCATTAGGTTAGATTGTTTTATGGATCCTCAGAGGGGTAAAATCATTCCATTCTGCAGGAAGAAGATTGATAAATGGGGGAGTTGTGCCTTTTTTCTTTTCGGCCTCCATTTTTTCTGTTTACACTTGGTTGCTTTTCCCTTTAAGTTAATTCTAGTCTCACCATTATCCAAGTGAAGCAAGGCGACTGGTTAACTTATACTAAGTGAGTTGGCTCGTACATGGATTAACCATAATTTAAAGAACGGATTATTATGGATTTAGAGTAGCAAAGTCTAAATAAATGAGTTTTAGGGTCCGTTTGGCAATTTGCCAATTTTTATGTTCTTTTTGTACTTTTGTTTCTCAGAGCAGAAAAATAATAGAAACTTGTTTGGTAATATCAATTAATTCTTCTATTCTCGGGAATAGAGTAGTGATTAGGGAGTGGATATGGAACAGAACAGATAAGTAAAATTTATTTCCATTTTCGGGAGCATTTTCTTGAAATAATTTATTTATTTATTTTCTTTTTTTTTTCCTTCTTTTTTCTTTGATTGATGGCTGGTCGGACAATCGACCCAAGACTTGGGGAGGTTAAGTCGAGCCTCACTGCCTCGCCCACTCACGGTGGGGCTCGACCTTCACCAATCGATTACTAGAGGGGTCATTGTAACTAGATATGAATCCGTGTCAATTGAATTCGATCAAGGAATAGGGTCTCAAACTTTAACAAAAGACGAAACTAATACTTGAGTTTGATTAAGCTACTTCAAGCAGCTCCAAATAAGCAAAAGTTAAGCAAATTCACGCGATGTGGGGGAGAGATACGAAACAAACCAAGTCTTCCGTCCGATTCGATAAAGCCATTGGTCTTATTATCTGAGCTACGATCTGGCTGGTGAGATTCCAGTTTTTTGTCCCACAACTTAATTTAGTATACACTGACTCTATAAAAGCTTGAGAATTTGAATTTTCTTTAAAAAAATTTAATACCGAGAAAACCTCCTACATATATTGAAAATTGGCCATTTTCTTTGATAGAAGGACTGTTTGCTTATGAAAACTAAGATTTATTTGTATGGGTCATCAAATTAACAGAGATTCAGATCTTGTTCGCAACGATAACTTAATCATCTTTGTCCGACGGGTTGCTTGGAGGATGAACACAAGTCTAAGCTGAACCACTATAAATTTTGTGTGTGTTTTTTCTCTCTCTCTCTCTCTCTCTCTCGTAATTTATGTTCATAGAATTTTCTGTATTGGTGAATATCATCAGACCATCACCAATGTTTAAACTCTAATTTCACTTGAGTTTGATAATGCTCATCTCGATGGTTTTTCTTCTGCATTAGATTGTGAAGTGTTATTAAAATCACATATTCACCCTTCTTCCAGGTGAAATTGCTAGCTGCAACAAATAACATGATGAAGAGCAAGGAGAGAAGATCAAGAAGAAGAAGTAAGAAAAGAACATAGATTAGATTTGGGTGCTGTATGAATTGAGTCCGAGTTGAGTCAAATATAAGTCATTAAATATGTGTATTTATATACACCCAAATCCTATACACACACACACACACAGGTATATAAAAAAATATATCATGAAATAAGTCAATTCGGATCAAAATCATTTTCGACCCATTAAAATATAACCAGGTTCACTCATTTAATAGTTTAATGTCCATGATACAAAGTTGAAGTCAGAAAAAAAAAAAACTTTATAATTGTGATTATGAAAAACACGCTTAAATGAACTTTGAAAATTTTCACGACAATAATAAAAGAAATTTCCACTAACATGCATTTTGAATTTCTATATATTGTTAGGAAACAGTGATGCGTCTTCGATAAACTTCATTTCCATTCAAAAGTGCGAAAAAGAATAAGTCTACTAAGTTGGGGAAAAATGGGCCTGGGCTTAGCAGACCAGGCCCAATCTATCGAATCCGAAGACCCAACTTGAAGTCACAGTCGCGCAAGCCCACGCACGAGCCGTTCGTTGCTGTGATCGGCCGGCAACAAAATCTGCAATTCGAGAACGAGTTCTGCTGATGCTCTGTTTGCTAGCTTTTCGCTTGATCCGAATCCGCGAAACTGGGGAATCACTACGCCGCCATTGATTCCTCAAGTTCCTGATCAACTGGCCAATTTCATCATATCCCAGAATCTGAATCCCCGATATCTTCTGTGGCCTCCCATGAGTTGCTTGTCCCGCGTGCCTTCCTACACTGCGGCGATATGTAGAAGAGCCACCCTTTTGACCGGCGGACGCCCTTTCGTTGAGTGTGCTAATGCGCCTGCTTGGAGCAGAGCGTTCCGGAATGCTTCTCTCAGAAGTTTGAACTCGGAGTTCATGCTCTGTAGATATGGTGTTCGATGCTACTCCTCTAAGAGAGGCAAGAGAGGCGGGTCCAAGGCGGCGAGCTCGGTCACGAAGACGGTCGTTGATCCGGAGAAAGATTCCTTCTTTGTTGTCAGGAAAGGGGACATTGTCGGCGTTTACAGGAGCTTCCTTGAATGTCAGGCTCAGCTTGGTTCATCGGTAATAATGATTTCTGCCGCTTCGGTAGCGCTAAAGTTCAATGCATTCCTTTTCCTTGGTTCCTTTTTCTTAGGTTGAGACTCCTGGGTTCATGTGCTTTGTGTTTGTTTTGCCGTTTAGTTGGTTCAGCTGTTTTTCTCGATTTTTTGATGACACCGAATGTCATAAGCTGTGTTGGAGAAGTGAATGATGGACGTATTATAGTCAGACAAAGTGATCGTGATGCTCTTCCCCTCAGTTTCTTCTGTTCTTGCTTTTTATGCACTCAAGCTTAGATGGTTCATGCTTTCTATAGTGTTATCATCGTGTTGTGTTGTTCGGTGCATTTGTGATATCAAAGTGACTGGGCGTATTACCTGTTGAGTTGTGCTAATCAAATGATATGCAATGAAAATTTCATTGTGGAATGCTTATGACTTATTGCACGGTTTCTGTTAGTTCAAATGGTCCGGCTGACGGCTGCCAGCATAATATTTGGCTGTTGAGATTATGTCTCAAATATACCTAGCAGTTAATGCTTAAGAATTTTGACATGTCTATTGGTGCAAGTTTTGAACTCACCATTTCTTTTTCATGACAGGTATGTGATCCTCCTGTCAGTGTTTTCAAAGGCTATAATATGTCTACAGACTCTGAGAATTATCTTGCCTCTCGTGGGCTCAAAGATGCTATCTACACTATCAATGTTGCTGATTTGAAGGATGATCTTTTTGGCATGCTCACACCTTGTCCTCTTCAGGTGCGATAGTTTTGCTTGAAGGTGCTAATAGAGTATGCTTGCCTGTAGTTGTTAATTAATCTTACTTTATGAATCTTTGTACCACTTAGGGATATAGCTATCTCAGTATCTCTGTCATCAGCCAAAAAAAACCATAAGCGTTCTTAAGGAGTTTTTTGCATTTTCTGTCTTTAAACCTCTTGAAAGAGCCCTCATGTCAGTATTAAAGAAGAATGAACTGTATCACTTTAAAGAGAATACGAGAGAGTAAATTAATCTTTGCCTTGCTTAATTCTCTGATTGTGTTTAGCCCTGAGCTCATTGGGCCTGTTAGAATTGAAATGCAATGACACTGATAGTCTTTGAATTTTGCTCATTGTCTAATGTCATCAGTACATTTCTATTTTGGTTCAATGTTGTCCTTGAACTTTTCAAAATGGTTCAGTGTAGTCATTCTGTTAAGATTGTCGACAGTATCCATTGCCGTGGACGGAATATTCTCTTTAATTTTTTACCTATCATTATTTTCATTCAATTTCGTCCCTGTACTTTGTTTGTTAGTTCAATTTAGTCCCAAAAATGTTCTTTTATTCTCATTCAATTGCACTGGATTTATTCCCAACACAAAATCTTTACCAATTATGTCAGAGCATTTAAATCCCAACATAATGCATTATTTAAATGAATTGCACAACACAAAACATATGAAACAGAAATTCTTAAATGTAAAAATAATTACTTTGTATTTACATATTGTAAGAATGTTTAAATGTAAATAAACATGTCATGTCAAATTCTTAACTAAATGAGTAAAAGCACATCATAAACAGATAAAGGGGTCAATTTATACTTGACATGTTTATAATCGTTATGATTAAATTTATGTGAACACATTAAGATGTGTAGTGTGTATGTCTTGTCAATGGACTGTGTTGAAAATTACTAGTTTTAAATAAGAGTCATTGAGGTTTATCTCTAGAAGATTTGATGATATTCACCATACTTAAGATAAATTTGGTAGAGAGATAAAAATCAAAATATGATAGTTTAAGGAAGAAATCAAAGAAAAAACAATCCATTAATTGTAATGGCCACGCCAGCTAATTTTATTTACTCTTTATTGGAAGGATCATATTGAACAAAAATTGAAAGTTCAAAGATGATTGAAAAAAGAAGGTCCAGAGGTGACATAAACAATGAAGGAAAGTTTGAGGACTATCAGTGTCATTATCTTGATATTGAATGGAGACTGGAGTCACATTCAAAACGTGCTAGTAGTTGGAATGTCTAAGTGGATTGATGCAGCAATTGATTAAGCAGAAGGTAGATTCACAAGTAACACATGTAGGCCACGAGGCATGCTTTCCAGGGTTATTTTTGCATTCTCTCCCAATGAAATTCTTGTTAAATGATGTTATCTTAAGCAGTGTCTTTCTGTTGATAATTCATGTTGTTGAGATTTTTGTCATCTGGGGTGGGTTGAGATGTATTACTGATCGAATTGCTTTTGGTCAGGAGCCTGCTGCATACAGAGGCGAAGATACTGAGACTAATAGACCCAAAGAGACTTCCCATGATGCATTGGTAGGTAGATGTACTCATTACATTGATGTGCTTCCCTGCTTCTGCATAAATCTTTGGAATTACTTGAAATTATGAAAATTTCATGTATGGTACTCAGTAAGGCGACATAATCAGAAGATGGGTTGCTATTAGGGAGACCTAGCATATTTTCTCTCCACTGTTGATTCACTATATTTAATTGAAGATTAGGAGTCTATGATACGTAGAAATCTCTGTCATTCTCTGCTTTTCTTGCTGGCTTATCAAAATGGTTATTGCAATCTAGCCAGGTAAGTTCAGTCTGTAACTGTCTCCTTCTATCAGCAGGAAGAAGTTTCTGTGACCATTTCGAGCGATCCATGTGCAAAGCATGTCAGCTCCATTCTCGATACTGAGGGGGTGCCATTATCTTTGAAATCTGTGAGTACTTGTTCTGATGCAATGCGTGTAAATTTTTCTTTGAGGGTACCTGATAATGTTTCTGGGCTGAGTCACATTTATGAAGCTAGTTTCTTTCCATTTTAGTTTGGTCTACCAAAATGGCAATCAAATCTTATCAATTTTTGAAATGTGTCAGTACTTGCGGTGATGCAACGTAAAGGTAAAATCATTCACAGTAAGTAATCTATTTTGCTAACAAAAATGAAAGAATAAGTGGCAACATTAGCAAGGGATGATGATAGTTTCTGTATGCAGAACTCCTGTATTCTTGAATTCGATGGTTCATCAAAAGGCAATCCTGGGAAAGCTGGCGCAGGAGCTGTATTGCGAGCAGTCGATGGAAGCGTGGTATACATTTAGCTTGTTTATATAATTTCGCTCATTTGCTAATACCTCTCTGACTTTGTATCTTCATACAGATATGTATATTACGTGAAGGTGTGGGAACAGCCACAAATAACGTTGCTGAATATAGAGCTGTTATCTTAGGACTGAAGTGTGCCCTGGAGAAGGGGTGTAGAAGCATTCATGTTCGGGGCGACTCTAAACTTGTCTGCATGCAGGTTGTTATCTTCAAAGTCCATATGTCATGTAATATTATCGCATTTATTTGACACCTAATTCATTAATTTTCTGGATGTACCCTGAATCCTTCAAGACAAGTTGGGATCTCAATTGGCTTCTCAAATTATGCCTGTTTTAATTTCCAGTGGGTTGTCTTTGTGCGTCTCTGAGTCATTGTTGTGGCATATAGGATCTAAAATACGGTGCCAAAGAGTGGAATGCCCTAAAATTGTAGAATTTAACAGTTTCTCTGGTAGTGCATGAAAATTCATGTGACATTATGTATGATTCAGAGTGAAAGTAACTCGCCTTAGTCGTAGGCTCTGTTATTATTGTTCTTTATTTATTTGGGTCTTCAATAATGTACCTGATGTTAATGCCCATTGTATCTTTTTCTGTATGTTATGTACTTACAGTAACCAGTGTAATTGAGCTTTTAAGCACTCTCTTAGTGTAAACAACCATTAGGGCTTTGGGATGTGCTGCTTTTCTGCTTGCATGTGCTTCTGTTTTATTTTCCTTGTTATTCAGTATATTGGTTGGCAAATCCTGGATGACAGGTTCAAGGTTTATGGAAGGTCAGACACAAGAAAATGTCCGAGTTGTATCAAGAGGTTAAAAGATTGAAGCAGAACTTTCTGTCGTTTGAGATCAGCCATGTTCTCAGGGTAACTAAATTTGCTTTTGCATCTTGTAGTTAATTTCTCATCTTCTTAGATGCAGTTTGCTTGGGACTTTTATCTGGCACACAAGCTATGTATCTTTTTCCTCAGACAATTTAAATTTATTTTCAGCAATTTGGGTGTTTAATTAATTCCTAAACTATGAATATCATATCAATGGTGATGGAAGTGGCTTATGTAAAACAATACTTATGCATTGTTTAATTAAGATGAAGTTTTGCCTTATGGATTACTTACCAACCTTACACAGAATCGATCTGCAATATGCTTTTGCTAAAGGTGATTTACTTGCCATCTTAGATGGAGCCAGATGATTATGATTTCTGAAGTGTCTGATCGGTCATTTCTTTCAAGCCTGTTTGGTGTGGTTATACTATTGGACTTTTGTTCTTTTCAGCTGTAATTGTGGGATTTTAAATGGAAAATCGTCCCCCTACCAGCCCCCACCTTCCCTCCCTCCTTCCTTCCCTCTCTTTCTCTCTCTCTCTCAGTGCACCTTCATTGCGGCTGATGAAACTATGACTTGCATATAAATTTTATTTACCTCATAGCCAAGATGCCAGAAATCCTTGCTAGAGAAGTCTCAAAGTTCCTTTATTCTATGTTGAGATTTTAGCATTTTGTGGTTGCTGTTTCTTGTTGCAATGAGAAAAAAGGTTTCTGTTTCTGGTGCTTTATCGGAAAAAACTGGTTACAGTTTCTTGTTGGTTGTTATTTTGCCACCTGCCTTGATAGTAATTTATAATCGCGTGACCTTCAGGAGGCGAAGGCGCCTCCGAAAGGCCCTTTTATGTTCCCGTAATTAATTTTTGAGATATATATTATGCAATGGTTACTTATGAATCAAGTATCATTGACTGCTGGCTACCAAAAACTATTTTTCATTCTCGATCTTTTCTACTTCTTACAAGGGCCTAAATTCTGAGGCTGATGCTCAAGCAAACAAGGCAATCTTTCTTGCTGGTGAGATTGACTGGCTAACTCTCCTATTAAATTTATCATGATAATCTTTTAATTTGGCATGCCTCTTTTGCTGGTGCAGATGGTCAAGTTGAAGAGGAATGTGTAGAGCTGGTTCAGATGGCTTGAGACTTCCATCTTGGGTATGTGTCTGGACAGAATTGGACTTTGCCTTCATATGACTAGCTTTCTTATTATGCTTCCTTTCAGGTATGTGACTCTGCAGGTGACACTTATAGAAGGATTTTGCCTCAACACTCCGGTTTCAGGGCCGAATATACATTCTTTCATAAAGGCGTGTAGATGCTTTGCCATGACACGCTTGGCATAGCACCAACAATTTGCGCAAGCCCCGGATGAATCAGGACTAGCTTTATGGGTTGAAGAAGAAGAAGAGAGGGGAGGAGGAGACGATGATGAGGAAGGTAAGGATGGCATTTGATTGGGTCTTACCACATTAATTGACAAAAGGCAAAACATGGGTCGACATCTCCCTCAAATGGTGATGCTCGCTGATACAGGAACTGAACAGACGAAGTTCTCCCTCTTTTTTTGGCTCTCAAATTAAATTGAAAGTTAATGAGCTTGGCCTTGGGTGTCCTTATTTCTCTTGGGTCGCGTCCACTCCAACATGTCAAAACTTTTCGTTCGAGCTTGAAATACTGGATGTTAAATGAATTTGTAACTTGACCACTCAATTCGGACTGCGGAGGAGCTCCCCCAGATGACTACTTCTGTTCGCTTGACTCGGAGATGAATTACTGTGCAGGTTCCACCATTAGAACCGTACCATCAATAGTATGGTCTCTATTAAAGAGAATCGCTTTGCTTTTATGCTCGACAATGCCAGCCATTCTTTTCCGCCTGCGCCATCAGTGGAATTGGTCGGCGCGTATCACCGCCACTGCTGGTGCATATTCTTTGCCACCAGCACTCCTCCAAACTCACGACTCCTCGCTTTGCACTGTAAAAATCGTTCATTTGCATGGGAAATAGCATTTGGATGGAAGACATTTCTCTTTGAAGTACTGCCTAATTTGAACCTGGGCGGCTGACCGGACGTGGCTTAGCGGCGGAGGGAACTCCGATCAAGTCAACTCCGAACTGTTTAGAATAGAACTAAATCGGGGCAACTCCGAACTCATTTGAGCAACGTCGTACCGTAACATCGTAATTGGTTCAGCAGCGACAGACAACAGAGGAATAGTTTCGATGACGACATCGTCTTTGGCATGTCCCGCGGTATATTCGCTAGAAAAGTTCCCGAGCGGGACGTGGCGAGTTGTTCAAATGCGAAGCGCATCGTCGTTCCGTGAAGGAACCGGACTGATCTTTCATGGGCTCTCGTCCTTCGTGATCGTCGATGGTGGCCCAGAAAGACTTGGGACGCCGTACGATCCACGCTCGCTCACCAGGTATTGATGGAAGCCTGCTTCGAGTAGCACGACGACCCGAGAAGAACTTGGAAGCCAAGCCAAGGCAACCCCCTCCCACGGTTCAAATGAATCCGTGGACCGATTTCGAAATGCAACCGCTATTTCGGGAAAGGACGATGATCTGAGTAAAAGGGTTGGGAGCTCTGGGGCCTGAAACCATGGCGGCGATTCTGTCGAGAGTGGTTCGGAGCTTCGCCGTTGCTGGTGCAGCCAGATCTTCGCTGTCTTCTTCGGCCGCCTTCTCGTCTCCTTCTCTGCCGCGCCGCTTCTCTTCGCCGCCTCCGCGCCGCGCCGTCGCGGTCGCTCCGTCCGATGTCGCCGCCGACGTGGATGCGGAGGGGGACGAGGGCCTGGTTCTCCCTGCGGCTTCGGTCATGAAGGCGGCGAATCCGTCCTTGCTCCAGCCTCGTGTGGTGGTTTACGACGGTGTCTGCCATCTCTGCCACCGAGGTCGAAACAATGACACTTGTTTGCCTATTCATTCATTCACAACCTTATGGGAATTCTTTTTCTGGGTCCGCTATTCAAAATGCGCGCGTTCTCATATTCCCTGCTTTCTCAACGTCCTGCCATTTTTCTTCCTTGCTCGAAAGTCTATGCGTTCAATTACTTGTAAACCTTATCAAGAACTTTGCTCTTGAGGGGACTGATTGTCATCTCATCACGAGTAATAGTATGTCGTCTCGTGCTTTTGTTCTAGTTGCCGTGTCGTTAATCGTGGGTCATGAGGTGTTTTGTTCATCATTCTGATGAGGGTGGGAGACCTTGTTGATCATCCGCTAAAACTTTGCCCAAGAGATGCTATTCAAGTGAGAGATTATTGACATGTTTGGTCCGTTCAAGGAATGGCTTTTTTAGATTCCGTAGCAGTAGAACTACTCCTCGTGAAGTCTCATATGTTCTTTAATTTGCATTCATCCTAGTTATTTATCTGCAGGTGTCGCATTTTTATTTTGCATTTTCTTTTGATGGTTCTCACTGATTTTGGTTTGTCCTTCACCGATTTTTAGCACCTGGCTTGGAGGCCCAGTTCAATGATTTTGATAAGTTTCTTTTGTTTGTCTTGATTTTGGACTTTCAGGGGTGAAGTGGGTTATGAAAGCAGACAAACATAGGAAGATTAAATTCTGTTGCCTTCAATCCAAGGCCGCAGAACCATACATGAGACTTTGTGGTCTCGAAAAAGAGGACGTCCTTCATCGCTTTCTGTTCGTTGAAGGGCTTGGAGCATACCACGTAGCATCTACTGGTTAGACCATCTTCCTTTTTGAATACACAATGTGGAATGACCTCTCCTAGTTGAGAGAGTACTCCTAGAGTTCCTTTTGTTCGTTTTTATACGATGAGAGTTCTATCACTGAGTAATGTAATAAGTCGAAATTTCTGGTGGACAAGAGTTCCACTTGCTAGGACTGGTTTTGGTGAGAGGTGAGAAGGGCTAGCATCGAGCAGAGAGGAAGAGAGCGAAACTGTGCATGGTCACTTGTCATGTCATATTTCACATGTTAGCTTTCATCTTGGATCTTAGTTATTTTGGTGATTACAGCCACTATGCTAAGATAAACATTCTAACTTCACTGATTCAATATTGCTTTCTTTGGATCGTCTTCATGGACACTTTCTTTTAAGGCCTTGAAGGCCAGAAAAGCAACAGCTGCATACATTTTGAATTTTTTGTTGGTCCCTTTATGTATATACTCTTGTTGGAGGTTCTTTTGTGGTTGTATCCTCGGTCATTCTCCTATATATCTCTTTCCCTCCTCCTTTCCCCCTTCCCTGTAGACTTCAGTCTATCACTTTCCACCTTGCATTCATGTTGGGTAACATCTCCATTTTAATGTGAAAGTCCAATATCTGTAGCTTGAAGAGATTCATAGTCACTTGTACATGTGTTTCTTCTCTGTGCTTGGTCCCTTTGCATGTGCAATGAACACTGGCGAGATATGGCTATGCAGAGTGATTAGCTGTAGCTCCTGTTGTCTCTATCCAGTATTCGAAGTTAAATCATCAATCTTAGATTTTGGCCTAGCAGCACATTGTTCAACCATGGACGGGAAGTTCGGGGTTGCTATAGGAGCTGCTTGAGACAGGCGGGGATTCTATGACTTCAAAAATTATTTTAACTCGTTGATTTTCAGTAGACAAATGCTTGTGGTTTTGGTCCTGTTCAGGACATATGTCATGCTGTCATGCAACATAAAGGATGTGAGGGACCATAAGAATTCTTCCGAAACAGTTGGGCTCAGGTTTCAACTCTACCAATGCAGGGCGAATTAGTTTCTTTCCTAGAAAATTTGTTGTCCATGCGAGAACATGGGGAAGAATTTGGTCTGTGAATTTCACATTTCTCTATGACCATAAATTGAATCGCTAATAGTTGCAGCTCCCCGAATTCCTGCTGAATGACTAGAAGATTATGGCTAATTCCTTTTATCTAACTATTATCATGCAGCTGCTTTAAAAGTGATGTCCTACTTGCCGCTGCCATACTCTGCTCTCAGTGCACTGCTGATAGTACCAACACCAGTTAGGGATGTGGTTTATGACTATGTGGCAAAGAGGCGATATGACTGGTTTGGGAAGGAAGAAGATTGCCTGGTTCTACGAGAGCAGGATATGCTGGAGCGCTTCATAGACAAGGATGAGATGTTGGATCGAAGTCGATCAGCTCTGTGAATACTTTTGCTTGCCTAGCATTTAGGTCTTATGCAAGTTCCCACTTGTAAATGGTTCCCATCATCTAGCTCTCTCTCTCTCTCTCTCTCTCTCTTGATTGAGTTTTTGGATGAAAGAACACAAAGTTGCAACTCATGAAGTTAGACTTCTACCATTTTTTGGTTGAAGTCGTGAACAGAACAAATAGCGTCAGTTAATTCAAATTTCGTATCATATTTACTTATTCCATCATCTTCTTACCCTACCAGTTAATTTTTGAGCCAAGCCTTTCGAGCAACCTCAAAAGGCTGTGAGACCCTTTTCCCTTCTCCGCGAAGGTTGCCCTAATGAGTGCATCTCTCAGATGGGCTGAATGATTAGAACGTGAAACCTCTTGTAGGTTAAAGGATTACAGGCTGTTTCTTTCTTACATCTCCCGATCGTGAATATAAACTTGCTGTAACAAAAGTTTGTGAAATGATTGAGATTAAATTGAAGAGGGTGTGAGCCGACAAGGAAGCAGCCGTAATTGTCACCAACGAGTCACTTCCCTCCATATGGTCTCAGATTTTGCTAGACGTTCTCTCAAAGCTCAAACTCAAGGACAGCTGAGACAGAGACTAGCTTCACCATCGCTTGGACAACCTAAACTTCGAGGCTCACTCAATTTCTGTAACATCTCTCACCATACAAAATGCTCTCTCAGAATAAACGCCAGATACTAGCGAGACATGTAAAGGGTGAACCTAAATACTAGAAGACTCCGGGGAGGTTTTGTTTTTTTTTCTTGGGAATGAGTCTGGCAACTCCATTTCAATCGTTATCCTCACCATTCCATTCATTCCAGTCCTTGTCAACATGACCTTGAGCCCATTTGACTGCTGCACGAGCAGCTTGGGGTCCTCCCGGAAGCCCTCGTTCGTTTATAGTATCAGCCATGTCGATGAAGGGGATAACCAACAAAGTCCCAGGTCCCCCATATTCAGAATGTAAGAAAGTACTAAAGATCTGCAGAGAAAGATCACATCTCGCATAAGTTGTTGGCATCAATGCACCTATACACAAATCTACCAACAATGGCATGATAGATAAGAGATTTATATTGCGCATACAACCGGTGAAAGTTCGATTTACATAGACTGAACACATGCCAGATAATTTGTTTCTCAAAAAGTTTTTTCTGATTCATATATAGCTACCCAAAAAGACGTGGGCCTCGTAAGAAATGAAAATCCGCATCAAATTTCAACATGACACATGAAGGGTACACCTGTATAACAAGCAGTGTATATACACAAATTCATGCATGCCGGACGTTAGACCATATCAACTTTTGTAGATCATAGTTAGAATACCTATGCGCATCCAACTGTCAGAACGTGAGATGCTTCGAAATTAAATGGAAACAGAAAGACATTCTTCTTCTCCTCTTTTAGAATGTTTAACCAAATGATTTAAACGGCAATTCAGACATTCACCAGCACAACTTAACTAGGAACGTTCTTCATCCTCAGAATCCGTTAACATAATTGGAAGCAAGAACAATAATAATAATAAGACTGCAGGGCAATCTTGTTCAATATCAATATCCAGCTGAAAAGTCTCATGAATCCGGAAAGGGAAAACTCAGACAGAAACCATATGACTTTGATCCAAGAGAAAAGGAGCTTCAGAAGATAACAAGCAGGAGTTAGCTGACCTCGGTGCAGATTCCCACGACTTCGTCGATGGAATCGCCGAACAGATCTTTTTTTGAGAGCTTCGTCAGCAGGTGGCTCCTGAATTTCTCCGTCTCCTGAGAAATCCACGTCACAACACAACCCGGCCTTAAGCACTCTATAAACACAAGGAAAAAAAATGCACCGAGATGACAGCAAAATTTGAAGAGGAGGATGAAGCAAAATTTGAAGAGGAGGATGAAGAAGTCTGAAAAGGGCTAAAGCAGAGCCAAACTCACGGCATCGGCGAATTCGGGAATAGGGTCGGGGAATTTGTACTCGGCGGCTCCGTAGACATGGCTGGCGTGACGAGGCTTCGACGCGAGGCGACTGAAGAGAGGCGAGCTTCGGGTTCCGCAAGTGCTTGTCGAGCGCTTGTGCAATGAACTTGAAGAGAACACTTTCGAAGAAGGAGGTGGAGGAAGAGAAAAGTGAAGCGTAGAGGAGGAGGAGGAGGAGGAGGAGAATTGCGACAGCAGCGGAGGAGAGACGGTCCTCAGCATCATCTTCGTTCCGGTGCTCTATCCAACCAAGAAAGGAGACCGCAGGGTTTTAGCAAACCCCCAAAGAAATCGGCTCCGCGCCTCAAAAGATCCGGTCAACGCCAAAAACACTATGGAGTGACAGAGATTTATTAATGATCTTTCAATTTTATTACAACTGTTAAACTTAACAACCATTTAACTTTGGAAAAAATGTTATATAAAAAGGTACTTTGGAGTGTTAGAGATTCATTATTGAGCTTTCGATCTTATTACAATAATTTAATTTACCTTTTGTCTTTCTTTTAATATGTATAATGTATGTGACTTTTAGAAGATAAATATATATATACCACTAGGGTCTCTGTGTTCGAACGGTATTAAAAGGTCATGCCCCAACACTATAGCCTCCTGCTTAAAAGACTAGCAACTGTGAATTCCAAATCATTGATTTCGACGTTGAGGGAGAAACTTTTAATCAACACAGTTACTCACCGTTGAGTGTAAAAGCATATTTCCATCTCATTTTTAAGAGGGAACCTCTTTTTTTTTTTTTTTACCTTTAATTGTTGTAAAAGGAATGGAAAGAAATAGAAAATCAGGGAGAACTAAATAAAATGATATAAAAATGGTGTCAATCAACAAAATTTGTTAAAATTTGATAAAGATAACCACTTTAATAGGACTTAATAAAATATATTAAGAGAATAATAATGAACACGAAATGAATGAAAGGGAAAAGAGGCTTAACAATTGGAAGGTCAACTGACAAAAAAAAAGGTTACTTTTTTTTATGTGAAGTAACATCCCAACTTATCAAGGTCAAAAGAACACTATGGTAGCAGCAGGTTTAGAGCGGCATTTACGGGAATAAAAGGGCCGTAGAGCATCTTGCTTCATGTTAGGCCATGGTTTTCAAGCAACGAGGAAAACAAAATGGCCTTCCGTCCAAGTCAAAATCCAACTAGAAGACAGAAATTATGGTTTCATTCCAAACCACCCAAAACTTTCATTCACGACTTGGAGAGCGAGAAATCAGGGAAAATTCGGATTGACATGAAATCCAGTAAAGCCTTGGCTGTACAACGGAGCAAAGTTCTCAAGTCAATCCTTCTATTTACACCTCTCGTTCTCCATCCTTTCGGCCTCCGCGTCCTACATATATACAACCGAAGAACAACCATCCGCCTCATAAGTTTCTTTCGTGAGGTTCCAGCCAAGGGAAACCCAGGAAATCGAAAACCTCCCTCTCTGTATACAGTTTTATGCTTGTGCTTCCCTTTGAACCCTGCAACGGAGAAAGGCATGCCATGCATGAGGAACCATAGAAGAAATGGTGAAGCACCATGCGCAAAGACTAAGACATTACCCGTTTCCCACCCGAACCATGAGTTGCAGGAAAGAGTCCAGTGTCGTCGAGTCTAAATCCTTTAGATTCCGCCAGCAGTCTCAACCTGCACCAGAAATTTGAATCAAATAGCAGGCATCTTCATACCGGCTGGGATGAAGAGTCCATTGTTTATACAAAGCAAAAGGCACACTTCTCTATGATCACAATGTCGTATCAGTGTCAAATGCTTTGGGATTCTTGGGCCGTACATGAACTGATCGGAGAGATAACTTCTAGTGCTTGTTCTAGATGTTTAAGGTATGTTGGTTCAACCAGGCGCAAGTCCAGCTTTTGGTATGCTATTTTATCAGTTTAACCAGGTAGCAGACACAATTTAGTTGATCAACGACACAGTTATAAAAACATGCGTGAACCATGGATCACTCATCTTGAATTTCTTGACTGCTTGAACACAGTTGGGATCACTTTAAAGAAAATTTATAAGAGCTTGACATTAATCCAGGAGTACAGAAGATTTTCGTCTTCAGATGTAAGTCCAACTAGTTTATGCTTGCTGTCATGCAGGCAATTGTGAAAACCTCCATTGTCTCAACAGCTCTTCAATAAGCTGCAGGGACATCCTCACAAGACTCAAATGCTCAGCTCAATTGATGCTCCTTTGTCAGCTAATTTTTCACATGGAGTGGATTTCAAAAACCCAGATCAAGAGTTGCAGCTTCCTGAATTGCTGAACATACCTCCTGTTTAAGACGTCATTCCCAGTCCAAGCTATCAGTCCAAATGCATATATCTCCCGAGGATATACCTAAGTGAACAAAACGATATTCAAGCTCTGATTGAACGTAAAGCCATGGTGAAGTGGAGAATTTCAGATGAAAGAAATTTATAAATGAAAAGGAAAGGAGGGTTTGACCCAAGTAAAATGTCAGACAATCCATTCATCCCTCACAAAGTGGCACTTTGGAACAACTGAGCGGCATGTGTGGCAGTAAATTAAACACGGTCGAGCAGTAACTTGAGTGCCTCAAATGTTCCTCATATGTTCTTGATCTCCTATTCTAGATAATCATCTCAGACTTCACGGAGTACATGAAATCAGGATCATCATTAGTCAAGTACCTTAAAATCTATTCGATGACGCAGCTCTCTTCCTGGATAGGTGCATAGACCAAAATATGTGTCAACACCCGAGTCAGTACCCTGCCAAGATTATCAAATAAGAATATTTGTGGGGCATGATGTTGTAAAAAGAAAAGAAATAGTACCTGAAGAAAGTATGAAAGCAGTTGGTGCAGAAGACGTCGTCAAGTAAGAAAATTAGAAGATGGAAATAAATCACACATCTGGAAGCATCAATTATATCAGTAAAGTTTGGCCCAGAAAGTCCATTCCTCCACTTAAATTTTCCATTTTATCAAAATTCTGTCCCTAACAATCATAATTATCTCCCCTTAATTATTTTGAGTCTCTTTTTTGCATGATCCTAAAACAAGAATTCGACCAAAGTGGAAAAATGCTTCAGACTAGTTTTAGTTAGCGTACTAATTATATCCAAAATGCAGTTCCAGAAGTTACGAAATTCTATCATTTTTATATGCTTCAGACTATTTCTGATTAGCCTACAACTTAACTCGCTGAAACAAGATACCAATTAACTACATATGATTAGCAGTTATTATATGCTCCAGACTTCAGCATTCTATGAAGAGTATCTACAATTAGCTTAATTCCTCCAAGGTCTAGCACCTCACTAGCATGACTGAACACTTTAGAACAAACATACCTCCTCACTGTGAGTACTAAAAACCAAATCCTCTCTTAGAAACCCTATGTCCTTTAAATGCTTCACGTACTTCTTCAGAAAACCTCTGTGACTGGAAACAAAGAAAATCAGATCAGCTTTCAGACACAAAGCCAGAATTATACCTCCCACAGAGCATGACAGCAAGTACAATTACAATGTCAACAGCGACACAATCAAAATAGAGAACTCGACTTGAATTTCAAGCAATCACTGTCATCAAAATATAAGCTATCCCTATCATGAGCCATGACTAATAAGATGATGGCTCTGTCAACTTGTAACGACAACCTTAAACAAACATATCCCAATTGACTTGCAAGAAAGTAATATTTGGCTTATTGAGAAACAGAGTGAGGTCCTACGTTTTTCAGACCACTTAAGGACACAATTTCCTTGACTGCTCTTTCTCCACCGTCACAGAAAGGCAGGGGAGAACTTTGAGGTTTCAGTGACTATTAGTTACCATAAATTCAACAAAATACATATAAGTAAATCAAAGTAGAATGTTTTCAGCAAACCTTGACTGTACTAGGTTCAACCGGATACCGAATAGTTCTTGGTTCCTTCAGATGTGGAAAACATGAAAAATCTGTAGCAAATTCACATGACCTATAATTCAATACCTCTTTCCATCTGGATGAGTAATTACAACATCCAAGTCGCCACAAGAAGCTTTCCCACGTCTATAGGATCCTCCGCACACAACAACCACCTGAAAGTATTATACACAAAGTCAAATACAAATATCAATTTCTGCCTGTAGCTTTTGTCAAGTAGAAATGTCTGGCAAGACATTATCCAGTAGAAACAATGAACCTGCAGGGCAACTAGATTTGGCACAAAACAACGTATGTACAAGTTTGATCAATCGAGTAAATGTGTTGCATGAAAATAAAATATTATCAATATGACTAGATAATGCCCATGCGATGCATAGTAAGCAAATAGCAATCTCATCATTAGAAAGGAAAAACACATTAGACCCAAAAGCATGCAACTGTAAGAAAGTTGAATCGGTTGAAACAAATTTCTTAATTTGGGCTAACAATAAGGAATCCAAGGCTATGTAAGCGGGCAATAATCCCCATTGGTCGTCACAGTGCCCAAATCTCATACAGCTGGTAATAATCGAAGACTCAAAGGTGTTTGCTTCTGGAACGAGTCTAAAAAAACGCACCAAACATGATGATTAGAACTCAGTCCTTGAGGAATGAAGGTTAAAATTCTTATCTCTTGCCCTTTGAAGTTCAAAATAAATTTTAATACTTATTTGCAACTAGTTGAGCACAACAAAGTAACATTGTTATATGAGCTCATTATATGTGTTGAATGATAATAGGATATCTAACCTAGTCACTTGCACGGTGTATGTTCCAAATATACTGTAAGGTGCATATCACCTAGTTACCTAGGTTGCAAACAATAACAAAGAACATCAAATTAAGATCTCTTGCCTAGTTTATATGAGGAGAAGAGTTGCAAATAACTGCTTCATAACATAAGGTCCTTCCTTAGGCTTCTGAAATAGACTACCTTTATGTGGTTGGTTTAGACTTTAGTTTGTTCAATTCTTTCTGTAAGTAAAAGAATCAATCATCAATTGCAAAGTAGCATTAGATTCACTATTGACATATGACTGACTACATATGTCTTAATCTTTCATTATCGTAGATTGTATTTGTTACATATAGCAATGAAAAGAACCTATTAAATATGATATGAAGTATCACATTAACAAACAGGCAAGGGTGATTCTATGCACATGTCTAACATCTTTAGGTACTGGGGAAGTCGGGTCGCATTGAATTAGACTTATCGTATTAAGCACTCATTGGACATGGCTAAAGAAGGTTGGATATGGAGGCTATTCCAGAATAACTCACATGCATCAAGTTAAAAAGTTAAATTCATCAAGTATGAAACAATCAGTTAAATTTATCGTGCTCACCCCAGGCAAGACATCTTCACCTGCTTTCTGAAGAAGTAGCTCCATCTCTTGAACCTAATAAATTGGGGAAAAATGGTAGCAAATAAAGCAAAACCAGAATTTTCAACTTTAATATCCAATGGTCTACATATATTTCTCCTTCCCCAGTCCCTGTAGGGGCTCTTAAAACTCCAACTTTCAGGTTAGGTCACAAATACCACCTATCATCCTAAATAATTCTTTCAACAAGAGGTAATGGGATTGGAAAAGCATTTAGGATAAATACCTCATCACGTGGAATTCTCTGCTTTATATCATCAAAGTATTTCAGACCTAGCCTCTGAGCATGCGTTAGTGACTCCTCTTCCTTCAGCTCATCAAGCGTACGGTAGCCTTTTTCATACAATTTTAGTGCAGTAGTTGGACCAATCCCCCAAACTTCACCAAACAAACTGATTGTCCGCACCTAGAATCAGATGAAACTGAAGAAATTGAACTACTGTGTGCTTACTCTGTAATGTGAACACCAAACAGAATAATAAAGAAAGAAATATACCCAGCATTGGTGAACATGTATGTGCATGATAGATATGAAAGAGCAAGGGACAGTTAAGTATGGGAATAACAAGGGAAAAAAAAACTTGAAGCAAAACTCATGGTACTCTCAGAAACACCAACGCAGAACTTCAGCTTAATGTGCCAATCCATATTTCTATGAAACCACGGGATAATATCTCAATACAGAACTTCAGCCAAACTATTTTGGGTTGCTGTAAATGTTGCATTCAGTGTCTGCATTGATGCACTCTGTGACTGGAAATAAAGACAGGAAACTGCTTAAATATGCAAGCAACAGGATATATTGTGTGGTACTGTATCACTGCCAGTGTAGTCAAATGTAAATGTCCAAATTTGGATAAACTCTTCATGTACCTTTTCATCTGTTTCAAAGTGCTCCAACTTAGACAACTTGCCAGTAGTCACTATCTCCTGAATCTGGAATTTAGAACTATCAGTGCCTGCTCTCTTTTATAGATACTCAGAAAAAATACCATTCTATAAGCAAGCTAAAGACTAGAAATAACAACCCCTCACCAACAGCAAAGTAAGGAGAGTCATTGACTTCAGCCACATCGACGATTTACAAAATCCAACAACCAGAAAGTCACTCTCCAGTTTCAACAAGAAAAAGAAGAAGAAGAAGAAGAAGAAAAAGTCATCTTAACACTCATTGACCAAACAAGACTACCAATCCATTAGATTTTCCCAATTGAACTACCACAATGAATTACATCAATAAACCCAAAAAAGGGATTGAACTGATCACTTTGGCTTAAAATGGCAACTCACATGTTCTTGCAACGCCTTCCCTATTGAAGGTAGGTCTTTCACCTGGTCCCCGCTTACAATCTTGAAGGGCAACTTCTCAATAACAGGTATAGCTTTGTAATAGCTAAATGACCTCCGATCATCGCCAAGTGCTGCGAGTAAATCAATAGAGTTATTAGGTTCTTCAAGACCATTACTGATGAAAAGACATGAGGAAGTAGATGAATGTCACCTCTATATATATTGATGAGCTTCCCGAAAATCTCCGTTATATTCCTGTTTAGATCAGGTGGACTGTATATGAAAGAAGACTGCTGCAACCCACCCTTCATTGCCAAAAAAGAATTATTCAGCTCTAAAAAGTATTAGAGCAAATCTATTCATGATCATGATTCTGATTCAACTCATTTTCTATCATTGTTTGAGCCTACTTAAGATAGACAAGAACAAGGATGGAGAATTGTTGGATTAGCACATTACGATCATTGGCTTCTAGAACTTACATCCTTGGATGTTATGTCAGAGAGCCCTGGGCTGGTATTACCATAGCTCAAAGAGTGGCCTGAGTCACTAGAAAGTCTGGGGCTACTTATCACCTCAGACAGGTCTTTCTCTTTAGCTTTTTCCTGAGGAGGAGACCTAATATTTCCACCTTGTGATGATTCATGGCCATTACTTACACTTCCATCAGCTGGTTTAGGAACTGAAGATGTCTTTGGGGTCTTCTCCTTTTCTAAGTCTAACTTCAGATCATACAAATCCTCAGAGACCTTTTCACCTGATCTCAAACTCTCTTCTAACCACTGGAAAAGAAGAATTCTCTGCAAAGGCGAAGGGCAATAAGTGAATCTACAAAGGACAAACGTCTGATATCTGGTGAAGTGTTTCATGTAACTTCCATTTTCTATAGTTTGCAAGCTAGCAACATGGGGAGCTTAGTTGGTGAAGGAGCTTGAAGCAGCATTTCACTTTATTTCTATATGACAGCATAATGCGAAATGTTTATAAAAGAGATGATACTTCCAAACATTTGTTCAATTTCCAAATCTTCGTTGTGTTCAGATGGAGCAGCCACATATCTTCATTTCTAAAGAGAGCATTTGTACCATAAAAGAGAGATGTAATGGATTTGCAATTCAGTTGTCACAAAGAGCTAAAACAACATGTCATATCTGAACTTTCTTTGACTAAGACAGTTAGCACATCATGACCTATGCTTTCATATACATGTGCCTTTATATGGTTATTCCTGGATGCAGGACATGGAGTTCATTCATGTCCTTGGTTAGGATGAGTGAGTTCTACAGGTGTAGTGATCCTTCCCATTTCTCAAGGTATTTGGACCACACAACATGCTATTTGCAACATCCTGACTTCAGCACAATCTCATATAGGATCCTTTTCATAGATATTTAACCAGAAAGGACTTGTTAAATTCTAATTATCAGACACGTCACCTGTCCTTTGTTTTATCTTGAGACCAATTGTAAAAGAAGAATCTCGCAATGATAGAGAGAAGGAAAATCATAACTGCCTAGCAATGTTACCCGTCCTTCTCTGTCATATCTTAACCTAGAGGTTTCTTTTTTTTTTTGGCTTTTTGACAGGATAATTCTGAGGTATTTCATGCCAATACAAAGACACATGTCTGAAGTGAATTTTTTCTGAAGCCAAACCTAAATCCAATTGTACACCTTTGTGAACCAGGGGAAAATCTGGCCCAGAGAATCTGTCAAACAATATTAAGCAAAACTACAAACAGTTCAGACCATAGTAGAACCTTCACATGCAAATCAAGCATGTGATCCAGACTTCATGCATAATTCTTTAATGATATCTAGCCAGAAAAGAGGTGTAATACTACCTGGTGAAAGTACAGGGATAAAAGTAATATTCAACATTTTGTCAAAATGCTTTCAGTGAAAAATCTTTTTGCAGAACACTAATTCGCTGCTGATTCTGTTGAAATTAACATCTTTTAGGCCCCGATAAGGAACAACCATCCAAATCCTGGTTTCAGATCTGTAGCATATGACTTCTTGCGCATAGCACATCGAGTACATTCACCAAGAAGAAGAAAAACGCAACCTTTTGCTTCCAAGCTTTTCTAAAGGAAGCAAGCAAGCACGATTCATTAAAATTCTACTCCTGAATGTTGTGCTAAAACAAGATGAGCAATGTTTTGGGAGCTCGGCACGAAAGCCGAAGCCAAATTCTAATTGAATGCTCGAACACGTCCCACTCATATCAGTGGCATCACTTTCTTTCATCTTGCAAACCCCCCTTATTCATTTGTTTTCCCATCCTAGATTCTACACAATTTGACAGAAGGCAGACCCGCCTGAATAGCTTTCGAAGTCTTCGTTCAGTCGCAAACCCAACCAAAAGCGAAAAGAAAAGCCGTTCGAGAAAATGCGGGTTCAAAAACGAAACAAGACGGAACGAACCCCTTTGAAACGCTCCAACTCTCGCTCGCCGAGCTGTCGCAGGAGCTTGTCGGTGTCGATGGCGAGAACGTGAGTGACCCCTTTGGACGGTTTCTCAGCTATATTCGCCCCCATTTGAGTGAGCTTCTGCTTCCAAATCTGTTAGCCACACAAGCAAAGGAGAGAGAGAGAGAGGGATGGATCGATTCGGGATCACATCGACAGGTGAAAGATTTTCCGGCGGTGGAAGAGAGAAGGAACGGAGACCTGCAGACGGCGAGGCTGAACTCCGGACTCGACCAAGAAAACGACCATGCCTGAGAACATGCCGTCGGGATCGGAGGGAGGAGTTTCTCCTTTCTTCTTTCGCTTCGGCGCCATTTTCCCTTACGTCGTGCTCTGCTTGTTCGAACTCTTCTTTGCCATCTCCTTCTGGAGCAAGCTCCCCAGGCGAGGCGCCAATTTGCCTCCACGTGTAATTTGCGGGAAAATTTCTAGAAACGTTCCACCAGCCGAAACATTTTCGGTTTCTCCCAAGGTCACCAACACGAATGTACAACATAATCGCTTGATCAACGAATATCTTCATTGTGAGATTGTGCGATTCTACGTGTAATATATAAAAAATCATTTTTCTCAAAAGATAAAAGATGAATTAATTCCCAATTAAAATCAAGAACTAACTTATTCAATTCTTAAATCCGCGTCACTTCCTGATTTCAAAGTCTTGAAATTATAAGTTGCAGGGTTAATTCATAATTTCAACATTATGAATCCAAAATTATCAAATTGGTCCATCTGTACCACGTTTAATCCAAACTAATTTTCATGTAACAAAATATCGTAAATCGTCAGCATGATTATGCTTCATTTGTCCTACATTAATTTTTGTGTTACCAATGTCCCAAATTGTACATACATGTACATCCACGCCAATTCGCATCCGTTGATTTTTAAGCAATATTCTAACCTAAACCACATATGACATGTCCTATGGGACAAGCCACTCAAAAGATCAAGGCATGGTATGGATTTGATAGAAAGTCTTTAACACGAACAGGTCTCAAGATGGACAATGTTTTGGGAATTGAAACGAGAGTTATGCTAAAATCTACTAATTTTGCTATAAGCTCATGCTTTCTATTTGTTCAGCAAGTTTTAGAATTTTGTTAAAATCCTAAATTTTGTCCTTATTTTCTCCTAAGACGTTGGTATGTCTGTCATAACTATATTAGTTTGGTATCTTTTTGTGCAAAGATTTAGTTTTGGTTAAATGCGATAAGAATGTACTTTTTGGAACTTGAATATTAGTTTAAAGTGAATCTATTATTTATTAACCGGTTCGAGATTTTCGGTAATATTAACCAAAACTCATATCGATAGTTCGCTTTGACTTTAAAATTTGTTATCGTACAATTAAATTCCAATATATTTAGTTCTTTTGTTATAAACTTTTGTGATTAGTTTTTAGTAAACTAAAAAATTCAAATTGATTTTAACATTAAACGCTTTATTTATTCAAAAGAAAACTTCTAACAAATGATCACTTGTATCACTTAGAATAAATTTAATTAATAGAAAATATTTTCATCATCAACAATAATTCATATGCAAATATTTTCGTGAATAATGAGTACATATTTATTTATTTATTTTTTATAAATAATACAAACAGTGAAAAAATATATTTATCGAATCATCAAATTGATCGAACCTTTTTTTTTTTTTTCATCCACATAAGCCAACCGGAATCCCCTTGTTTTCTGTCAAGAATTGGTTGAAAAGGAAAACTGAAAATTTAAGGAACGAGGAAGGAGAAAAATATTAGGAAGGGGGCTGAAGAGCTCCGATTTGCCCTCCCCGCAGGTGCGCAGCTCCAAGATTCATATGACCGAACAGCTTTTGCAAATCGCCAAGAATGCCGTCCATGGATTATTAGAATACCTTCGCCCGTCCACCGTTGGCATCGAGAAAAGGAAAGCAATGGAAAGTTCGGAGGGATGGCTGGCCGATCCTTCCAACAGCTTCGTCCTGGTAGGTACGGCTCTCTGGCACTGTCCCCATTCGTCCAATGGCCACGGGAGTCAAGATCTCGGCGTCGACCTTCTCCATTGGGTTTGAAATTTCCGGGAAGGGAGATGGATCTGTCGTCGTCGTCGTCGTCGTCGTCCCCCATCGCAGCCTCAGAAACGCCGTCTTCCAGCGCTGTCGTACACGCTTTCGTACCAAAGAAAAGTCAGACAGCACTTCCCGCGGAGGGAGTCAAAGTCCGAGACCCTTTCCCTTGTCAAGCGCGACAACGACCCCTTGAAGAAAACCCCCATTTTTTAGCCTGCTTTGGCTCGCCGGCTTCCAGCCATCTCTTCTGAATTCCCTCTTGCCGTTTCCCATAAGAAACGCCCCCAAGCTCCGTCCTCTTTCAGGTTTTCAATCGCTACCCCATTTCTCTTCGCATCCACCCCTCTCTCTCTCTCTCTCTCTCTCTCTCTCTCTGGCGCGCAGCGCGCTTCCAAACACGCGCAAGCTTGGGAATTGTAACCTTTTGACATGAGGTTTCTCCATCTTTTGGCGACGGTGGTTTGCTTGGCCCTCGCTCCGCCGCCGTCCGCTTTGGTCTCGGCCTTTTTCCTCCCCAACATATCCTCCATCCCGCCCTCGCTGCTCCCCAACATCTCCTCCCCGGCCTGGAACGCCTTTCATAACTTCTCCGGCTGCCACGCCGGCGAGAGGCGCGACGGCCTTGCCAAACTCAAGAAGTACTTCCACTACTTCGGCTACATCCCCGACGCCCCCTCCAACTACACCGACGACTTCGATGACGCCCTCGAGTCCGCCATCAAGACCTACCAGCGCAACTTCAATCTCGACCCCACTGGGCAGCTCGACGATGCCACGCTCAAGCAGATCGTCCGGCCGCGCTGCGGCAACCCCGACGTCGTCAACGGGTCAACGGCCATGAACTCCGGCAAGGCGGCGTCGATCAACGTTTCCCACTTCCACGCCGTCGGCCACTACACCTTCTTCCCGGGGACTCCGCGCTGGCCGGAAGGCCAGGTCGACCTGACCTACGCGTTCCTGCCGGACAACCAGCTCTCCGACGCGGCGAAGGCCGTGTTCGCGCGCGCCTTTGACCGGTGGTCGGCGGTGACGCCCCTGACGTTCACGGCGACGGATTCGTTCACCTCCGCCGACATCAAGATCGGGTTCTTCAGCGGTGACCACGGCGACGGGGAGCCGTTCGACGGGGTGTTGGGGACGCTGGCGCACGCGTTCTCGCCGCCCAACGGGAGGTTCCACCTGGACGAGGACGAGGACTGGGTGGTCAGCGGGGACGTGACGACGTCGTCGGTGTCGACAGCAATCGACCTGGAGTCGGTCGCGGTGCACGAGATCGGCCACCTCCTCGGCCTCGGGCACTCGTCGGTGGAGGAGTCGATCATGTACCCAACCATCACGTCGCGAACGAAGAAGGTGGATCTCGCGACCGACGACATCCAGGGGATTCAATCTCTCTACGGCAGCAACCCAAGCTACAACGGCTCGTCGTCGACGACGGCCACTTCGGAGGAGAGAGGAACCAGCGACGGCGGTGAGTCCCGCGCCTCGACGTCGCGATGGGCTGGAAGGGCGATCGTGGCCGTTGGATTGGGAATGTTGCTCCTGCGACTGTAGGATGCAGTCCGCCGAGGTTGTCGTTGTCGTTGCTTTTTTCTTCTTTTTTTTTTTTTTTGGTAGTTAGGATTGGTTGGTGTTACACGGCCCGATTTTTTTAATCGTTTAATGCTTCTGCCGATCGTTGAATCTGCACCGCAGATGCAGAATCGATAAACGGCTGCGATGTGTTTAGAGCACCCCGTCTTGTCCGACGAGCAGGATGCTGGGCCCGTCTGTCGATTGATTTCGTATATACTATACGATATTCATAGATTATTCTATTTTTTCATCATGCTTTTATTGTGGTTCTCCAAATAATTTTTGTTTAATATATACGAAACTAGCTGGGGAACACGTAATGCGGCATTATTTTTTTACTTTAACATTCCTTTAGAGTAAAGATCATTTTGCATCAAATAGAACTCGTCCTCAAGCTCAAGATAATTCAACCATGGTTCACTCCTCGAAGAATCCTCGCCATTCATACATATTTATATCCAAATGAATATTTTTTTAAAGTTCATGGGGCGTATATAATTTCTTTTTCTTTAAAACACCTTGAAAATTATAGCACAAGTTAACTTGACAATGAACGTAGGACTAACGGGCATAATAAAGTCAAAGTTCATGGTAGCGTCATGCAACCGTGAAAATCTTGGAGGCCATATTGCCCTCATAGTATAGAGAGGTTTTGAGTAATTTTTTAGAATTTATAAGAATACATTGATCATCCTTCGTTATGCAAATCAAGAATCCTTTGAAAAAAAATTTAGGGAGACTATAGGGAGAATATCACCTTGAAAATAGAACAATGGTTTCACATGACTTATTGAAGAATATTATATCTTTGCAAAAGAAGAATAGGCATAAGAATAATAATTACGTCTTATGATCTCGAAGATATATTAGCTATTCAATTAGAAAGATGTCCTCTTTCTTGGACAAATCACATCTTTCTTAACATAGATGACCTCATGGTAATATTATTGTTTACTAGTAAAGCGAACAAGATAAAGTTACCCCTATTAAGCTTCAACTTGTTTAAGAACAACTATTTATTCATCATTTAATAAGTCAATTCATGTTAAAATGAACAATGAAAGATTAAACATGTTTTGTAGGTTTGAATTTGAAACTCGGACCTTTTCCAATGTTATCTTTTTAAATGAGGTTTGCAGAAGTTTGAGGGGGTCGAAAGTGGTGGGTTATGCTGGTTGGTAAGGTTCAAAACCTGTCATTTCAAAGAATAAATCAACTTTTTTCCTCAATAAATAAACCACATGACATGGAGAACTCTTGAAATTTCAATGGACCGTTCGAGCCTAAGCTAAACGCCAAGCTATGGACCTCACTTGACCACTTTTTAAGGATCCTTAAAAAGACTGCTTTTCCTTTTCTCTTTGCCCCCAAAAGGGTTGATTCTTTTCTCCTTTCACGGTTTTCCAATCAAAATTCTAGTGCTTGACAGGTAGAAAGTCTTTTGGCAAATGAGTTGGGAGAGATTCCAAGAGAAATATTTGCTGATTGCCTTTGATTTTGGCGAGTTAGATTGCAAGTACTACTTCTCTCTTAGTGTTTGCAAGAGTCCTTCTTGGAGATGCGCGGGAAGTCAGCTAGGGCAACTGCTGATATATGGCCATCACAAATCACAATTAGAGAGAGAGGGGGAGGGGGGGGGGGGAGTTAGAGAACAACGGATCTCCAAAAAGGAAATCACAAAGTGTGCGCATTATGGGGAAAGTCACAATAATGAGTTTGTCACTGAGTATTATAGTGGTGGTTGAAAAAAATTGGTCAAAACTGATTTTCTAGTGATCCGGAGCCTCCCTTCTAATCGCTGCTCAATTTGAAAAAGTACCGATTCATCTATGATATGAGTTAGATTGTTTCGTGTTTTAAGCATACAAATCATCACAATTTGCGTTTAATGATACGTTTGTGATAACTTCACTCAAATGAACAATATATCGATAATGATTTTAGATGAAATGGAATCGATGAAAGAGAAATTCTCCAAATAATCGCAGGAGAAAAGAACTGAAAGGGGAAAAAAAAATTGGCCGTGCATAAATTAATCTTCAATAGGAGTGCCAAACGGGAAACGTCGGCTCGGGGGCACCGTCGGCACCCGCGCATAGTAAAGTAGTCATCGGGCGACTTTTGAGGACCAGCGGCCACTGAAACGGGCCTACGCGCAGGCAAGGCATGACCATCATTGTAGCGGGCCTATCCAGCCCAAGGCAGCGAATGGCCCACTCTATTCCTAGGCGGGCCCGGCCCATTTTCCACCGCTACCCATAGGATCCCTTCAAAACATTCCCCCCTTTTAGGGATGGACCGGGAGAGACAGAAGAGGCATGGTAAAGAATAGTCATCGGAGCGGAAAAAGAGCCAGTTTCGCGGTTCGTTTAGGTAGGGACCGGTCCGTCGATAGAAAAATTTGCCAAATGGATATACATCTGGAATGGGGCAAAAGCCTTTCCAAGAGCTCGAGATCGCCCGCGAGAGGGCAAGTGACAAACAGGTCGGAGCGAAAGTAGCCATCGGCCCCTAAGCATGGCATGTTCCGGTGCCAACAATGCTTTCATAGCATCGGAGCGGTTCATGGACTTGCCAAACAAGGGTGCGCTTGTCATTACCGCTGCATCTCAACGTTTGCCCCTGACAAGCCCATCGTTGACTTCAATGGGTCAACGTGACGTCGTCTTAGGTTTTAAATGGGGCAGGGACCAGGACCATTCTTTTGGCCCAAGCAATCTAGAAGCTGAAGCGCCAAAGTCAGCGGTGGAAACATCACACGCGACACGCATACATTCTCTTTCGCACGTCCTTCGTAATCTTGTGCGTGCTTTTGCTAAAAAAATCCACCGACCTTTCGCTCGACCCTACGAAAGGGGAGCTTTATGCTCCTTATCGTGCATGTGGGCCGCCCTAAAATCACACGTATTCTTCCAAGCTTATCTTCTCGATTCTTTCTAGTCAACTCGGTCATGAACTTTTTTGGGGCATCGAGCGATGAAATGAAAGATGCC
Source organism: Melaleuca quinquenervia (assembly GCA_030064385.1). Classification (NCBI taxonomy): domain Eukaryota; kingdom Viridiplantae; phylum Streptophyta; class Magnoliopsida; order Myrtales; family Myrtaceae; genus Melaleuca; species Melaleuca quinquenervia. Next base: position 25,015,618 of record CM057719.1, on the reverse strand, counting down.
GGCCATCTTTATCGCCCAAAATGCTTCGCTCATATGGTTGGAATGGAACAACAAAGAGAGGCAGTGGCGGACCAATTCATAAAGGACGGTGTAATGTGGCAATGCTCGCCCATTCGGCATTGTCTAGTCAACTGTAGGATTTAGTCTTTTGCAATCTAGAGATGATTGTCCTCACGATAATCCGGGGTCGGCAGCGTATTACTTAAATAAGGACAAATTCAGTGGACGAATAATTAGAATAATACATCGCATATGGTATCATAATCGTTCGTTCGGAACACTTTCCGTGGTCCCCTATGAAATACGCAGCACGTTTTGGCTGTAGTAATTTCTATCACATTGCAGGTTTATTACGCGTGGATTGTCTCTAACGTTGTTTGCTTGCTATTATTACAGCGTGATCCTTATTGCGGTCAAAACTTTAATAGCTATATCGCATGGACCGCTTCTATAATTAGCCCTTACGGCCAAGCTGCAATAACCATTCTTAAATACCCTTAATTTTGTTTTCTCACTCTCCCTGTCAATGTCAGATAAGCGCTTATAACTAAAATATGGCGAATATAACTAAATCTATTCTTTCCCTCGACCGCATTGGCCCCGTGCGGGATTTCCACATATCGGGTATGATGACCGATTGATGGTGATCATCATCATAATCACGAATTTTGCCGTAGCTAATCACGACTTTGTGTTTGTGCGAGATCTCTTCACCTCCGAAAGGGACGCATGGACGATAGGTCGACATTTTCTTGGAACCATGTAAAGGAATATGTTCTTTTTATTTCCTTCAAAATACAAATTACATATATTCTCTTGGAAAAAAAAAGAACTAAATCTCCGCTTATGGAGCGAGAATGTTCTCCCGCGCGTGTAATGATGTTTTCCCGGACCTCAGCTTTCCTGAGATTCATTGTTCTCTCTGTCTTGTGCTTGTCATGTCGCATCTGTCTTTTTGTGCATCTTAAGATTCCCAAGCCAATGGCATTCTACTCTCTCCCTCCCCGTTTTCTTTTCAAAAAAAATTAACAAGAGAAACCCTAAATTAATCATACTTTTTTCAACTTACATTGACCCGGAAGTGGTCACGATGATCATTGACATTAATAATTTATAATAGCATTCTTATTCTTATTCTCTTTCTTTTCTTTTTTACTATCTTTTTATATCGTTAATGGCCAGCACGAGACTATCGGTCTTGGCTCGATGACCCCCACTGGCCATCAGGTAAGGGCTTGCAAACCCTTGCCTAGTTCTTAGTGGGGGAGCTCCATCCACTACAAGGGGCGCTATGATCTTCGTTAGCTGTTGGTGAGCGCTTTACGGCCTTTGCTCTTGGTTGACAAGTGCTCGTAAGCCCTCACATAATAGTTTGTTGGGATCATTGGGCCTTGATCAATCACTAGTGGTCCATTGTCCGCCCTTACCAATAAAAAAAGAAAAAAAAAGTAAAGGAGGCAAAAAAGAAAGGGTCAAAAAATAAAGGAGAATAGAAGTATAAAAATTCAAAAAAACATTACAAAAAATCATCTACGTCAATGCCGACTGTACCACAACGAAATTAGTGATTTTCTTCTAAAATTGACAAAATGCAAAAAAATTTGGACTCTATTGACATAATTAAAAATGTTGACGACTGAATTAGCAAAAGTGCAGTAAGTTTAACATTTTTAAGACAAATTTTCCTTTTCCTTAATTCGGAAGAAGTAGGCGCTCCTTTTGTGTACACGAACATTCCTCCTGCCCAAGTCCTGAATATCAGCTATGTGCGACTCTCCTGTTTCTTGAGTTGATACTTTAGCGAGATACTAGGAACAAGGTTCAAGCTCAACTCTCAACCATCGTTAGTCCGAGCACCAAAACTCCAGATACTAGGATTCGTGGTTTGGACCGATTTTGGCTTGTCGCTTCTAGTAAGGAAAATGGAGGGTGAGACGGGAGTTTCCCACTTTCTTATAGGGCGGAAAAATTTTGATGAATGGTTAAGATTGCAAGATTGTCCCTGCACTTATTCCCTTTTCTCGGAAACAACGAGCTAAATCCCGCTGATTTGACAGCATGTCCGGCGGGAGCTTTGCAAATGCTCATGCTAGCGTGGATGACTCGGCAAATGCAAGACGCTCTTGGCTCGTGCGAACGACCTTCCAAAGTTCTGCCGGTCCTTTTATATTTGTTTCAGTAAATCTAAATAGTCCCCGCAAATGGTGCCAAAGTCAAAAAGAGTAACAGGCGACGTTTCACAAGTTCTGCTGTTTTTGTGTAATGATGTCGATATTCATGGCGTTTCGAATTAGATATCGATTTCATACATGAAAACTGATTGGACAACCAAGGAAAATCAAAATGACAACGCAGACAAACGACAGAGAACAGGTAAAAACACCTAGAATTACTGGACCTGAGACTTGATGATGAACCTTAACGGGCTCGACTGCCTGCTTTCGCAGGAGACGTCAAGTGCTGCACAAATTCATTGATGCACTGGTCAGAGCTCCCACCTTCACCGATCGCCTCCTTGGCCAATTCCCTCCATTTCCTTACGTTTCTCTGGATCTCGTTGCTTCTCTCCCCTCTCATCACCTCATTCAGACACTTCTTGACCTCCTCCCTCCTCACAACTCCCTCCTCATCCTCCTCGGCCCTCACTCCTGCTCCCCAAATCTCCTCCACATACTTAGCGTTGATGAATTGGTCGGCCCACCGGGGGATCCCGATCATCGGGACCCCTGCGCTCAGCCCCTCGAGGATCGAGTTCCAGCCGCAGTGCGTCACGAAACACCCTGTGGCTCTGTGGGCTAGGACTTCCAATTGGTTGCACCACGTGGTGATCATGACCTTTTCTTGAAGTAATTCTCCGAACCCTTGCGGCAATTTGTCGAGCTCCGAAGGCCTCACCACCCATAGGGAAGGGAAGTCGCTTTCCTTTAGTCCCCCTGCGATCTCCTCCGTTTGCTCCGCGGTCAATGACACCATGCTCCCGAAGGAGACGTATACGATCGATTTAGGCGGCTTCGTCTCGAGCCACTTGGTGCACTCGGAGTTTAATGGCTTCCATAAGCTCGCGCCGTACTCGTTGTCTTTGTCTATGCGGCAGTCCAAGTATGCAGATGGAACCATCGGACCAATGAACTTTGCTGGCCAAAGGTCTGCTATGCTCTTTGCTTCCTAACATGATATGCATCATGAAGAACTTCCTTAGAAAGAAATCTATCTGGAATACCAGATTGATTGCACCCAAAATTCCTAGCATTGCTATGCAGACGTGTGGCCTAGAGATGTCATCTCGGCCAACATCTTGAGCACTTTGTGGCAGAAAATACATCCTTTGATAGAAAATCCTAGGGTTGTAAGGAAGTGAAAAACAAGACCCCACTTCATTGTCGTGTGGTGTTGTGTCCTCTGCAGTTCATAACTGGAATGTATTTTTTAATCCAGTGGATTAGATGATGGTTCATCTTAGATAACAGTTGGAAGTCGCTTTAGTGACCTTACAACTTGATCGACCACAATGAGGAAGACGAAACTCAAATCAATGCACAAGAGAATCAAAAGGACAATAGAAATGTTTATTAGGTAAGTTTCCCATACCTCATATTCTAATGCCTCGAAGCTGTTTCCAAAAATCCAATCGGCCTTGTCCGTATTGGTGAACTGTCTCAGCTTCATGGCTAAGTAAGCAGGGTAACTTCCTGGCGACCAAAGAAAGCTCGGGAGGTCCCTCGAGTTCAGCGGAGGCAAGCCGGGAACCAAAAGTGGCCCGTCGTGTAATTCGAGCGGCAACTCGAGCAATCCACCGTGTACGCAGCAGAATAAGCTCGAATTCGCGACCGAGTTGGTGAAGAATGCCACACCGAATATGTCATGTTGCTTAGCCACGCTGAGAGCCCACGGGAAAAAGGAGTCATAGACCACGCAGGTGACGGGGGTGTTGGTGCTCGAGTACTTCCCTATCAGTTCGGACAATGTCCTCGAGCCGTGCTCTTCGAATGACTTGAGGAAGACGGCTACGCTCCCGGCTTGAGCGAACCCCTCCTGATCGAACCCGTCGGATATGGGTTCGACCCCGACGTTCGGGGCATGGATGGACTTGACCGTGTAGCGGGTCGTGGCTAGTGTGGCCTTGAGTCCTTTGGAAGCCAAGCGCTTCGCAAATTGGAGGAGAGGGTTGATGTGGCCCTGGCTGGGATATGGAAGGACTACAACATGGGCTCTACGCTGCTCACCTTCCATTTTGATCGGTACACCCCGTCTCTCTTGCCAGAGGATCTTGATTTATTAGGCCAGCCCTCTAGAGAAAAGCATTTGATGGGCGAGGAACGACCGTACGAGGTGGAACACGTGCTGCACGCGGTTTTGTCTCCGTACATCCATGATAACTAGTTGAAAGCAAGTGGGAAATAATTTAGTACAATTATTAAAAAAATCATGAACATTTCATAACTTTATTAATTTAGTTCTAAAACTTTTTTTTGTCAATTTAGTTCCAAATCTTTTAAAATCTTACCAATTCAATTCTAAACCTTTTGAAATATTGCCAATTCGACCTTAAAAATTTCGAGATTTAGGATTGAATTGGTAATATTTCAAAAGGTTTATAATTGAATTAGCCAAAAGAAAGTTTATGACTAAATTGGCAAGATTTCGAAAGATTTAGAACTGAATTGACAAAAAAAAGGTAAAGAACTGAATCAGCAAAGTCGCAAAAAGTTTAGAACTGAATTGATAAAAAAAATAGTTTAGAACTTTTTCAATAATAGTCCCAACTTAGAACAATCGGGTAACTTTGAAAATGGACACCTCGTGGCTTTTTTGAGCACCATGGTTTAGAGAATACTAGCGCGTTAGCCATGGGAAGAAATGAATACATTGAACATCAATGAAGGTGATTGTTCAAAACAAGAAATTTCGTTTGCGATTTTGAGGAAACATATTATAACTACTCTTTAGGGATCCGCTTATTCAAGTCGTTCGGCAGGTGTGAAAATTGCTAGAATTGAGACGTGGAAGGCAGGGAAAAGCATATCTTAATTTGTATTGTTTAACAATGTTCTCAATGATATGCTCATTGATCATTTCCATTCGCTCGTTACAAACTTTTTATACTATTTTCTGTAGAGGATAACACACAGAAATCTTGTTCAACACACAGAAATATATGGAGGATGGCACACCGAAACTGATAAATTAAAATAATGAAGAAAACAAACGTGTCCTCAATGGAAGTAACTTAAATTTTCCGATCGGTGATTATATATTTATCAAGAATTCATTCTTTCAATTAGATTAAATATGACGCAATTGAGATAATCTTGTTACAGATAAGTTTTAGCAGCATACGTGATTGTTAGTTTGTTTTCCTATACGATATAAATATAGTAAAAAACAAATTTTAAACTCGTTAAAGGATATTAATTCTAAGCGAGGATAAAGCTGACTAAATGAAAGGTATAGCTTACAAGCTGATAGGATTTATGCGAAAGCATATTCTTACATGATAGAGGTTACTTAAGTATTTGAAATTTGAATTGACCCAATAGAAAGATTAAAATGAATACAATGACGAGAAATGAAAAGGAAACATTAAAGTAAGACTCATTATATAGTAGTAGACGAAGCTGGGAAAAAAAAACAATTGAAACGAGGAGTAGATAACAAAATCAAAGCCCTCTTGCATTGATTCCCTCTTAATATTCTACTTCTCGTAGCTTTAAAAATCCCTCCTTTTATTCATTTCTTTGTTTTTGAGGATAAGGCACTAATAGAGAGAGCCACGCCATAAAATTGAGTTGAACAATATAATGTCATGAATTAGAGGCATTATGGGGGTCACGGAGGTGATGTTCTATAAGAATGTGATAATTGCAAATATATGTCAAATAATGTCCTCAAAGCTTTCACATTTCCATGAACTTGACAAGGAGAAGACGACGACGTGAAATTCAAAGTCGCCATGCTAGATGGCATATGCTTTTGATTATGTGCATACTTTTAACTTACCCAATAAGGTTGCAACAAATAACTTTAGTGGTATCGCGATCATTTAATTGAAGGGACATCAGACTTAAATCGAATAGCTGACACCCTTAATTTAGACGCGACGATGGTGAGAGCATCTCAGGTTCCTTAGCCACGTTGCGTAACCCACAAAGAAGCCTCAAAGAGAAGATCGGACAGGCGTAATCTGTGGCTCAGAAATCACGCACCTTTCAATCGACAGAGGAGAACGACGGGTCAAATCGATGACCCCGGACGGCGAGTCAAGCATATTTCACTGATTCTGTATGTCTTGGGCCCGCTGCTCTTGGCGCGCATCACATGAAAGACTGCCATTGCTTTATCGAGCCGAAACCACTACTGACCTGAAAAGGCTTTACGTGGCCATTGTCGTTTCTCAAAATGGACCCATCTTGCACCCGTCATGTTGCGAGGACGATAACGCGGCTAGATCTATGCCTCGTAAGATGTGGGAAGATGTTCCAAGTGACAACGCCAGCTTCAAGGTTAAAAGAAGTGGTGGGCGCCGCAGAAAAGAAAAGTGAAGGACGACGAAGAAGCAATTGAGAGTCTTATCGAAGAAAGATGAGAGGAGAAAGCAAAGTTCAACTCGCCAACGGGTATTTTTCGCTCGAGGAAAAAGCTACGGCGACCTTCGTTTCACGTCCGAAGTCGGCAATTGAAGAGTGTGAAGCTTTAGCCTATAAATAAAGCAAAGGATGAAGCACTTGAAGATGGGCCCAGAGGGGTCTCCTGAAAATCCGTGCGAGCTTCAGAACAAATTAGAGTGAGAGTGAGAGAGAGCTCTGTCCGAGCTGAATAAGGAAGAGAGTAGCTCTGCGTGAGCAGAATAGAAAAGCAAGTCTTTCCGTCCCCGAGGGAGAGGGAAGATGGAGAATTGTAGGAGTGAGTGTAATCTGAGTATTTTGCATGTGGTGTGAGAAATGTATTGTAATGGTGAAAGTGAGATTTCCGGGTGTCATACTCGTACCGCGTTTCTGCAAACTCAAAAATCCAGGGGTTATTTGCCTGCCATGATCTTCTGTAGATCCTCTCGTGCCGGCATAAAGGCCCCGTCTCTAACCCGCACAAAACCTTGACTCTAGGTAAAACTTTACATGAACGAAGAAAATAAATTTGTTCTCTTCCTGTGACAGATTTGGTAGGGTTACGCGAAGGACTGAACATGGCGTCCTTCTGCGGTCACGTTAGGGTGAAAATGCTTGCCTGACCGTAAATAGTAGATAGAGAGTTTTACGTTTAATGTCCTCGTTAATAGATATATAAAAGAAACCAAGATAAATGCACAAAAGACCTAAACACTTATACTTAATCGTAATTAAGTCATAAATCTTTCTGATCAGGCTTTTAAACTTGTGAAAAATGGGGAATCAAGTATTTCGATAGGTCCATCTATTTTATACGTAGGAAGAATGCTACGCGGTTATTTCGATCGTTCATCTCGCGTTCGAGGCTGCGAGACATTAACAGTGAAAACATACCTGAGAACCAGTGCTTTTCTTGGGCACCCCCTTGCCTTCCCCACCAGTTCCAACGAGAATCATGTTCGGCTACCTTCTTCTTCCTCCGTCTTGTCCTAGTTCTGCTTCCTTCAAGCTCATTGGTCCAGCTTTTCATAAAGCAGGTACATGTCAATGAGTTGGGGCAGCCCATTCCTCATGGCAAAATGTTGGATAGTTCCATAATTGTTTTTTTGGAACTTTGGATCATAACCTTAATCGATGTATTTTGCATCCACTTATCGATTATATGTTATGCAGGATTATGTTTATATATGTACATATAATTTCAGTGAACATCTAAACTCCTCCATCGTATAACCATTTTGATTCATTTTCTGACACAATGTATATTTTCTTGAATATAGATTAAGTGAATTGTTCCTATTGAAGAATGGAAATGGAGCATCATCGTGGTGAGGAAGCGTTGGTGCGACAATTGCAAGCTAAAGAAGCAACTTTTGAGTAGATAAACTACACGTGTTTAGGACCGTTCATATGTGTCACAAACCCATGTTATAACCCAAATTTATTGAAGTGGGTTACATACGAGTCATCTTAAATTTAAAATATAAGTCGTGATACTAAAAAAAAGAGGCAGAGTTTTAGTGGGTCCGTTATAAAATCCATTTTTAACTTGCTTAATCAAAATAGTGAATTTTAGAAAACAGGTCTCAGTATCTCTTCAATTTTCGGTTCTGTCTTCTCTCTCTGCTTCTTCGATTCCACCGATCATGACTTGCCAGTTCTCCCCCCATCTTCGGCGTCGCTGGCCTCCCTGCTTTCCCTGACATCCAAGAAAGTCGCTGCTTGAAAAGTATTATTGCGTTTTTCACAACGGGAGCTAATGAGGGAAGATCGGATCGGAGTGTAGTGCATCAAAGCCTTGAGCTGACTCTACAGAGGTCGATTTTTCTCAGTTGTCTGATGTACCCTTTTTGTTGATTTTGCATTTATCGAACCTCTTGAAAGTAGATGAGTAGAATGATATGTCTCATAGTTATTGCATTTCAAAAAGAGTCGGTGTCCCTGGAACTCGGAACTTGTTTAGGAGTCTAGTTTCCCTTTGACCACCTGAAATGCTGGAAAAAAGGAACACGTCTGGCTGATTGAATAGAATAACGAATGTGACGTGATGATGGCCCCTGCTTTTTTCTCATCTACCGTGTATCACCCTCAAGTTCTACGAGAGATTTCATATCAGATAAATCACGAATGCCCTCGACAGCCCATATGGAGAACGAGTCGTGCATGAGCAGATAATGGGAGTGTCAAAATCATTCCCAGTTTCTTCAGATTCATGGTCATATGAACATCTTCTTAAATAAGTGTTGATGTCTCACACTGAGGGTTATCAACATTGAGAACTATATAAGTAATGGTTATATTCGTAGTTTTTAGGGAGGAAATTACTTGTCACTTGGGCAAGATACACTATACTTCGCTTCGTGGCCAACTTCATGACCCAATCCATAACTCAACCCGTGAGCTCTCTCACTGAATGGGCCGGCTGATCTGTGGAGTTGCCCATTTTCAGAGGCAGCAATTTAAGCTAAAAATTGTTAAATATAGCTCGCGTTGGGTCAAGTATGGATTGCTATAATTGTATCCGAGAGGGTCCATATAGTTCAAATGGATCAATTTGAGTTTCACCATTTTTCACTTGTCCAAACCCTACTTGGAAGTTGTAACGCCCGTTTGACGGACCTACACGTGCTAAAATATTGGCTAATCATCCTCCGACGATGCTGTCTCATCACTTCGATAGTTGTTACTTGATTACCGGGAGCTAGATGTGTGGCCAACTTATGAAGGTTCATAAAAGCATTATATAGACATATTCGCTCTATTTGTTGCAATAATTCTAGTATCCTTTGGGCTTCAGGAACATAGTGAGAAGAATCATAGAAAAATGTCTAAAGCAAGATAATCTGCATAGAATTGGGCCAAAGAGCTTTGCTGGGATACAAAAGAGTTTTCGTTAAAGTATATGCTTTAGACACGAGAAGCCCAGTATCTTCCTCGTTGCCACCCAGGAAATATCGGTGTACATGTAGCGCATGTATTGATGCGTGCACGAGGATAAACATATATAAAATTCAGCTACTTGGGATTGATCGTTTCCCTTAAGTATAATACGCTGAAATAGTTCCTCCAATATATTAACTTAAGCTTGCATCGATTTCTGCGACGTGATATATCCCACGCTAGGGAATGTTTGGCACGCACGTTTTATTGCCATGCCCAAATAAAAATGTATTATGCAGTGTAACGAGGAAGAATTCCCACGGGCATCAGTCAGCTCTTCTTCGAATATGCCAAAGAAAAGGAGGAGAAAAACAGATAGAGATCATAGATTAAACAGGTACAATATTGAACGATGAAAACGAAGGCGTAAAGAAAAGAAGAGATGAAGTCGAAACTTTCTATATAACCTTTAAAATAGGCAATACATAATTGAAATATCACTAAAATAGGATTCATAATGACCATGATCTGCATAACTCTTAACTCCACTAACTCTGACGCGCAGAAAATAAAACAGCTAATACTTAGACATAGACAGGTACAATCTCCGATATTTACGTCTCCATGGAGACAAGACCGTCCGGCCTCCTTAACCCACAATTATGCGCGTCGCTTGTCGTCGTTTTCATGCTTGAGTCCTATATATTCGGGGCCTGAAAGAACTGCAACAGCCACGGTGAGCATACAGATTCTGCCCTGGTAAGATTTAGAATCGTGAGCCAAATAGACATGGCTTCCCTCGTCAGAGCAGTGTTAACGGCTCTTTGTTTTTTCGTCTCGGTCATGGCGGTCGCCGCACAATACGGCGATTCATCACCTGACACCAGTGGCAACAAAATGCCGCCGGGCATGGACATGGCGCCAAAGCCGAACAATGGCTTCTTCATGCTTCCATCCATTGCTGTCGGACTTCTCGCCTTGATTGTCTCCTTCTTCGCCGTCGGAGAGAGGGTGTGATGAGTCTGGTCTATATACATTGCAGTTTGTCATTGGATGTGCTTGAGTGTTTTACTTTTTCCTGCAGTGTGATCTCATTATCTTGGTTTCACGAGTGTTTCTTTTACGCTTACACTAAATACTGTCATAAACATATTTCCTCATAGCATGTATTCTGTGTTTAATAAATATTTTTTTTCATTACATGTTCGATCGCTTTTCCTTGCTTAAATTTGGTGAAGCTCTAATATTCCTTAGTCCTTTCTTTTTTCAATATACATATCGAGATCTATATGCTTATACCCAAGCCTAATGGCTCAAATCTATTAATAAAAAAAAGTGTCTTGTTAAGATATTTCATATCGCTTGTCTATGAGATTTATATACCCTTTCTACGCATGCGAAATCTCTTCATCCCACGACATTCTAAGTGAGCTTTAAAGCTATTCCTCAAATTGCACGTGTCTCCCTCATAGTACCACGGCTTTTTCGTCATATCATTAGTCTCATCAACAATGTATTTTCGAGATCAGATTCATTAACTCAACTTCGATCTCAGTTCTAAGAGAATCCTTCGGAACAGATGAACCAACACGCCTCAAGCGGCCACGATAAAGTTCTCTAGAAGTATCACCGGCAGATTTCTCAAAGAGTAGCCGATCTCGAATTGACAAAACCAGCGAGAAAGTGGCGAAAATCGGTAAAACATGCGAAGTCCGACTCTGGAGAGGATTTTCTCTCCCTAAAAGCAAAGAGAAAGAAGCCATCCTTACTGCGATATTCTTCTATAACAATCTGGTCTCTAAACTTTTTTTTCAACCAACATGCGCCTAAGTCGCCCCCATTCATATGCATCCTCCCTGCGGATCCACCCACCAGACGACGAGGTGTTTCCGAGGTTACTCGGACCGCGGTTGAATGAGTTCGTCGCGTTAATGTTAGAAGTTAGAGAATTGAGATTATACCCAGAAGTTCATGTGCTTCTTCACAAGAAAACCTGGAACTGGAATGTGAAACGAGTGGCAGCAAGAACAACGATGAATATCACCTAAGCGAATCACCTTTGGTGACTGGCGATTTCGTCCGATTCTTCTGGGTTTTTGACTAGTGGCAAGCTTTAAGGAGTCGAGAATGAAGACGTAATCTTAATGATTTCCCACTTATACTTTACAATTATCTCTTTCCTGCTTTTTTTTTCTTTTTCCTGTAAAGATTGTCCCTACTTTATAAGCGCCCACTTAATTTAAGCTATTGGCCATTGACCTAATCATGATATAACCCACAAGAAAAGAATCCAACGTCCCAAGAAAGTTTCTAGGCACGCCTCCTGGAGATCTAGATGCGCACTACCAAAATAAGGTAGCCCTAGATTTATGTGGGAATGATTTCCTCTTCTCCTTATTTTCCAAAGCCCACATGAACGAGCATAGTAACATCTTTCTTAGATGATATTCACATATTTATACTTTTATTTTCCTTTTATGATCACGGAGTTTGGCCCCAGATTCTTGTGGAAAATTACTAATTTGAATTAGAGTGATTCATCAATTTTTCTTACATTAAACTGTCAATTAGTTTTGAGTTACCAACTTCCATTCGAGTTACCTATCAATATTTAGTTATTATTATTTTGATCACAAATCTTTTCACTGAGTTATAGATTTTACATGTGCTAACTTTTTTTTTAGAAATTACCAATTTAAATTAGCACAATCCACCAATTTTTCTTCCATTAAATTAACATTGGTAGTTTGATTACGAACTCTCAATTAAGTTACTTGTTGACATTTTTTTTGTTTTTAATTAAAATAAAATTGCCTACTTTTCTTATCATTTGCATATTCTTACTTGCATTTCATAGCAAGGCCTTAAGTTTGCCAACTTTTTAGAAATTACCGACCTTAATTAGAGTGATTTATCAAATTTTCTCTAATTAAATATATTAGCTAGTTTTGGAGTATCAACTCTTATATGAGTTCTTATCAACTGTATTTTACTTCAAGTACCATCTTTTCTAATCTTTTGCAAATAAAACTTGGTAAATAATCACTGAAAAAATCAACTAAACGTTGGTAAACAACTCAAAAGAGACTCAATAAACCAAAATTTTTGGTAATGTAATCTTAAAAAAGGGGCAAAGTACACAATATAGATTGGTAATTCATGTAAGACTTAATAAATTTAGGTCTTTTGCAAGAACACAAGACCGAAGTTGGTAAATGATGAAAAACAAGTTGCATTTTACTCAAAAAAATCAAATAAACATTGTAAGTAATTAAAATGAGATCTCAAAGTTAGCGGAAGGTTTGATATGAACAAAAATTGAAAAGCCACTTAAATAAATAGCGGTAAATACAAGGGAAAAGTATAAAAAGAAGTCTTAAACTTATTGCACTTGTGCCAAGTTAGTCATAAACATTTCAATTATAATAATTGAATCCTAAACCTTTTGGTGATTTGTTAATATGATTTATACAACCAATTTTAATATTCATTGACATGAACGTTAAATATCCTATATGACATGATTGTGCTGACGTGAATAATTTTTTGTTAATTTTTCTTTTCTTTTCTTTCCTCAAAAAAAAAAAAACAATTGGGTGTTGGCAAGGATGCTGGCCATAGGCAAGGTATGGGCAATAAACTTTGCCCCTCACCCGTCCTTGCCTAGATCTTGGAGAGGGCCATTACCCTCAATTGTTGATTGGTGAGGGTTGTAATGCCCTCACTTGTTGCCACTGACGGTCGGTGAGCAACCTTGCTGGCTTAAAGTTGTAAAAAAATAAAAGAAAAAAAGAAAAAAAATTGTCATCATCAGTGTCGATTGTGTCATGTATGATGGCTAATGCCCATATCATTAATTTTACTAAATTGACAAATGGTCAAAATGTTGATGACTCAATTATTTATAATAAAAATATTTAAAACTGAATTAATACAAGTGTAATAAATTTAAAACTTTTTTTGGTACTTTTCCATAAAAAAAAAAGGTGTTGGTAAAAAAGACAAATACAAGTTTACAAAAAATAAGAATGATTAGTCTCTATGAGGGTCGATAAGTTATCAATAAAATATCTAGAAGTTAAATTATTGATAAGTTCTTTTATCGATAGTTTTTCTAACGATTACCGATGTTTTTCATAAAGCTACCTCAACAATTGAGAAATCCACCCTCTTAATATTTAACAGACCGGTAAAATCATCATTTTTCAGTAAGACAATTATTCAAACAACAATCTTCACGCGATTATAATCAATTCCATCATTAAACTTTGTAAATTGCCAAAAAAGATAACATTGGTCATATGGCTTCTTTTATTGCAAAATCCAATTTTTTTTTTTTTTTGTGTGATCATCGATTCACTAGTCTTGGCTATGGTGGTCGCTGCGCAGCACCGGCGAGCTAGTAATATGCCACCGGGGTCAGTCATATAACGAAGCAAGCAAATTCATTGTTCTATCGGTTGTCATCTTGCTCTAATCACGTCGTTCTTCATCTTTGGATACTTAATCAGTGATCAGGGTCGTCCATTGTTCCCTCGGAGAAATTACTATGTGGAAGCGATGTACGTTCCTTTGTTCCCTCAGGGTATGCATAAAGCGCTTGTAAGAGTCCCTTGATTCCTCTTGATTAATTTGATTTTCAGCTTCTATGTGATATTGATCTGAGATTTGTCCGAGTAGCTTGGTTCCTATGTTCATTGTTAAAAGATGGACACGTGTCTGTTTACCGATCTAATACCGGTTTGATTTGAGATATTGAAACTGAGGTGCAAGTGTGGATTTTGTTAGAAAAAATGTTATATCAGAGAATTTGTGTGGTTTTAAGCAGTTAATATGTCTTAATTGACTCATAACTTATTAGCTTAAAATTTTAAGTGAAAATTGATTTAACTGGATATGTTGATGGGTCGGACTCGGACTCTCTCTTGGAGATCTCCCCAATTGAAAATATTAGACTTTTGTTGCGTACGCCCAACAAATGATATTAGAGCCAATTGTAAATTGACAGGCAAACATGGTGTCAACACGTGGTTTTGATGGCAATGTCCATGGTGTATGCTGGAGATTTAAGTTGAGAAATGCTGGATTTCCGCTACATATTCTCAACACAATTAGCGTCTCTATTCGATTTAGTTTTCCAATGGCACGCCACAATTTAGTTGAATCGATATAATTTCTCTATTGACAATTGTCTTTGCTCAAGCTCGGGCTCGATGATATCCCATATCGCAATCACGTCATCTAGTTATCAATCATTTGATGCCACGTATGGAGGCATGTGGATTGAAATGGCAAATCACTTTGAATTTTAAACTGCCTATTAATTTTCCACTATCGGGCTAGTTGGGTCATCTAATATTTGATTACTAAAGACCTTCTTTGATGTAGCACCGATTTTCAACCAAGATAATGCTATAATTCATTTTCTTTTTGTAATCTTCAGCAACGTGTTTCTCAATCTAGACGGAAAACATAAATTTTTTTATTCAATTCAACTATCCTCATAAAAGCGGGTCTTCTTCAGTAAGGATTAAGCAACCATCGATCCAAGATGTGTGCCGAGTCATCCGTCAACTCATTGATGTCAACATCGCTACCTTATTTTTTCTGCTTACCAATTTCGATTTTGAAGGATTCTTACCAGACTTTATAATTAATAGAACCGTTTCTTTTGCGGACTCAGAAAAAACTTTAGCCACGGGAAGTTTCCATCGATTGCTGGGTTGGAAAGTCACGTTTACTGACTTAGCTCGTGAAGTTTTAAATGCTACATGAAGAAAGCCTGCCCGTGACGTAAGGGTGATTTCCCGGAAAACAGTAGTTTTCATCTTTCAAACATGTTTTATTTTCCTTTCAATCGTTCATTCATTAACATGAGCGCGGACTACTGCCAGTCTGCTATAAAAGAAGAAACGGACGTGTTAATGAGCACGTGTACTAATCCGAGGAGCTTTTTACCAAGAAAAACACTATACTGGCGGCATGATTCTGCTATGAAAATCCACATAATATGGATGATTACTACGACTAGGTGCCTAATCCACGTGAATAACGTTTTTGCTCAATGTAAAGTGTAGGGTCAGCAAGAAAGCAAGTCGAATTGCAATCTATCTTTTCGTAATAATTCTGGTCAGTGCGTCGGTGGACAGCCGGGGTTAAGGGGTTTCTTTAGTGTTACTAATTCTTGCTTGTCAGACGATGATATGTTTGAGTCTGGATGGCATTTACATTCTCATGCACGTAACGAGTTTTGATGGTTGACAAGGCTCATCTTTAAAGAAAGTTTTGAGCTTGCTGGGGGTCACTTCGCCGGTTCACCTAACGCACACGATTATCGAATGTAAATATATCTTTTTATTAGAATAAGTGTTTTCTGGGGCATTGACATATTCAAGTGGATTCGGTGAGAAGGTTGGTAGGTTTCGTATCTGCTCGGAATTTGGACTGGTGACTGCAATTAATTACCCTCCAACTCGATCAATTATCATGTCTAACCTTCCTTTGTTTCAATGTGGATGAAATCTAAAGTCTAAACCTATCCCCTCTGGGGCCCACTAAGCTGACTAAACTTCAAGGAAACTAGCTGGTTATTGATTAAAGATTGATCCTAGGATCCCACTATAGTAATTGCACTTGGATACTCCGTTTTCATCGAAACATATATAAGCTATGTAAGAGCAGAAGTTCTTCTCCTGTTTCTGTAATTCGTTAAAAGATTGGACGGGCGTTGGCAAAATACATATCATGAGGTTGGCCATTCTAGCATTTCATATCATCATAAAATAGTCCGGGCATAATTCCAAAGTTTTTGTTTGTAAAATGGGTCAATGCGTGTCAACTTCAAATTCATTTGCGTTGGAATTCAGTTTATCTTGATAAAAGTAATGTCGTGTTTGAGATCGCCATCCTTAAATGGTTTTTCAAAAAGAAAAATCAGTCTAATCACTTCAGTTTGTCCTTAAGAAAAATCACTTTGGACAATTTGATCTTTCAAGTCATCCACCGGCAAAAGGTTTCACGTAATAAAGCACTTAATAGGTCATCGACACTCCAGGGTTTGGTGGAATTTTGTTCATCCCAACCTGAGATGATTTATCAATCTTCTTTGTGTTTGTCAAGAAATACCGTGGACTTAGTCCATATTAAGCTTTTTGGAAAATGAGAAAGAAACATACCAAAATTACTTTCTGACAACCTGAATTGATGCTACCAACCAGCTCTGTCATCTAAGTTAATAACAAAGTTCTATCAAGAATCAAACCCATTACACTAACTTTTAGCATCCTTCTCAAACCCAATATGAATTCAAAGTTGCATTGAAGAAATTACTTGGAAGAACGTTGAACCTTGCAAATGGCGGAACAACTAATTACAACGTTTTGACTCTGCAACATTAAACAATTTGAAACAGTTCTTGGGGACTTAAATTAGTTCTATTATATATATTTTAATGATCGAGGAATCCACCATAGACTCTTCGTGCCTGGACCGCACCAAAGGGGAGAGATTAGCACATGACTGCAACATCATGGCTCCTTAACTAAAGATGCTAACAACTGCGGGTTTCGAACCTTCAACTTCAGTAATGATGGAAAATCTCTTAACCAATACAATTACCTTGGTTCTACTTTGTCCATAGTGCTTATTATTTAAAGAAAAATTACATCGATGGAGAATATAATAGAGCTGGTGATTGGTTTCTGGTTTAGGTGCTCATTATGAGTGGGCTAATTAAATCATTCTTAGAGGCTCCAGAAAGAGACCCTTTATAATCTTATTTAGGGGAAAAAAACAACAACAAAAATCTTAAAAGATAAGAAGAGCGCACTTGTTCTAGGGTTCACAATTAAAAACATGGCCGCAACCTTTTTATTCCTCTTTCATCTACATAAACATACATGTGAGACAAGAAGAAGACGGTTGCTTCGCGAGCATAAACAAACTAAAACAAAGTCTTCTGGTACGATGTCCAGGCAAATAAAGAAACATGGTTAGGAAGCCAAACAAGCAATTTGAAATTCACCACAAAAAATTATTGTTGATACACCATTTGTCAAGGGACGTAGATCGTCGACACGGTTTGCGGTTGATGTTTAAAAAAAGGATTTTTCGTGACTGCGATTACGCCATCCTCCAAGAAAAACGACCAACTTAGGATAAGAATGACAATTTTTGTCATGGAGGATTTTAAATAAGTAGATGACCACCAGACGTTATAATCCGAATAAACCATCGACCGGCCACCGCCATTCTATAAGCAGAAAATTGAATAAGAACAGGAAACTTGGCTGTTCGTGCGCTCGAACTTCCTGGGTTTGTTTTTTGATAAAGAATTCTGCAAGAAGATGATGCATATTCAATCTCATAAAATTTACCCATCAAAAGAAACAGAGAAAAATCTTTTACGAGAATATAATTCTCTCTCGAATTTTCATTCACTTTTTTTTTTTGACATTTTTCTAATAGTTCTAAGCTTACATAATGCACTATTCACCTGTAATTTGTAAACCCCTACTTCTACAGGACCTATAATCAACCCGGTATGTTCGATTGGAGACTAAGAGCTAGCTGAAGATTCATGGATTTACAGCTGTTTTGCTTCGCAGCTGCCGACGTCGCCGTATCCACGGGCAGGTGGTAACTTCCTTCGGATTTTTCGCCACTTGTCAGAGTGAACATACACGAGTCCCGTTGGAAAGAAATGCGAGGAGGGTCGTACTTCAGCACCTGATGATGATCGTCAGAGTCGAACCCATTGAAGCGAGCATCTTGGTCAGGTACTGGGCTGAAGCTGATCTGAGATTCATCATAGAGAGTGAACTGATGGTCGGAGCTCTTATCATAGGGTTCGTAGAAGAACCAAGGGCCAGTGCTACTCGAGCCGGTTGAGCCTTGGAAATTGAAGAGATGGAGGTTGTTTTGGAGAGGTTGGAGGTATTGGTGGAGGGTGGCCTTCCTGGCCTGAATCTGAAGCCTCTTCTTCCTCAATCTCTCCTTCTTGTGGGCGTTCTGGTGACCTCCGAGCGCCTGCGAGTTAGCGAATTCCTTGAAACAGTATTGGCACTCAAACTTTTTGTTGTGGCTATCGTTGTCTGCCGGATGATGATGATCGCTTGTTGTTCTGGCTGAGCTCTTCTCCTTGACCGTGTTTGATGAATTGACACTTTCATCTCCTTCAGGGGACTCTATTTTCGAGCATCTCGGGTCGTTCTTGGGTGGATTCAGCTCAAACCCAAATAGCTTCAGCTTCTTCTCGGCGCAAGATCCGCTCGAAACGCCATTTTCGCTGACCCATGTGTGAGATAAGAGATTGGAGGAAGTTGAGACTTCCCTGGCGATGCGATCTCTTGACATTGGAAAAAGCCGAATTGGACAAACTATGTACGTTTCTTGAGGATTTTTTGAGGGAGGCTTGAGTCTATTCCTCGTCCTTTTATAGTAAGTTTGTGTGGCTTTCCAACTAGTACATTGCATCTCAAACAGGACTTCTCTCTTTGTAACATTCATCGAACAGCATAAACGTACCCCAGTGTGAATATATATAATAAAAAAAAAGGCAAGAAGAGAATAGTCAGAATAGAGTAGCCCATATATTTCAGGCAAATATTTTATAATGGTAGGAACTAACTTTGTTTCACCTATCTCTAGATTTTCCATATTGTAGTAGATACACCGCATACTTTCCCCGTCAGAGAGGATTCAGTGTGTGTTTTTAATTGAGGATGAAATCCGTGGTCTCCGAGAATTTTTTAAGAGAACATTGCAATTATAGGACCACTTGTCCATCTCTTCTTTATTCAAAGAGAGGGGCAAGAGAAACTAATATTTGTTCCTTAATAATTGTCCGAAGTACACATTAGCTAAAGTCAAAGGAGGGGGAGATATATGCAATCACCCGGAGAGAAGGGGGGATATAACTTTGCAACAAATCATCCACTGTACTTAAAAATGCTTTATTTTAATCATTGTTCCATCGAGGTTCTAGACCCACATATGACTCGGTGCATTTCATGCAGTTGTCCTCTGCCAAAGGTTACCATAAAATAATGCCAAACAAAGAACAGATTAAACGCAAATCATGCACTTTGGGTGTCTTGTCCCATCCACTACAGTACTCCAAAAGATTTGTTTTATGATCTGGAGACCTATGGAGATGTGATTACTCAGCGCAAAGTGAAGGTTCTCAGCAATTATCTCGACCCACAACAGATTAAAGAAATGGCCTCAAGTGTCTCCACCCTTGACCATGTCTGGGAAGAAACATTAGAATAATCAGAGTTGTTGCTAAACTAAGGAATATAAGAAGTGGGGCGATGAGGTAAGCATATATACTAATTAAGGTCTTCATGAGATCTGGGCATATCTTCTGTAAACAGGAAAACCCTAATATTATAATCAGCCCAAAAAAAAAAGCATATGTTTTCAGGTGAATCAAGTCATCAGCTAAGTGTTTATTATTGTATTGAGTGTGGGAAGCATTTGTGTTGGACAGTTGTTACTATTGGACCCACCCTCTTGTAGCTTTGGGGACATGCAAGAAACTAATGGATTAGATTTTGTGAAATATTCCATTGTCTCCACCTATATAGATCTATTGCATCGGTGGACTAATTTCTTCCACCAATCATCTCTCTCTCTCTCTCTCTCTCTCTCTCTCTCTCTCTCTCATCCTAATCAATTCCCACTCCTTTTTTTTTTCTTAATTTTTCCATGACCCTTTTGCAATACGTTCAAATAGCTTTCTTTGGTTTGGGAGGAGAATTCCAAATAGGCTTGCCGTCCTCGAAGCATTTCACTATCCTAACACAAGGAATCAAATGAGGACATAAAGGGGTTGATTAGATTAATGGTGGCTGGGATTGTTGGTGGGTTGGTTGATTTGATTGATTTCAGCCCATTTCACATCATTCTACTCAAGTGGGTTTCACTCATTCAAAGGCTTGATTTGTGGGAGATCATGGTGTGGCCCCCCTCAATCAGCCTCGTGTAGGAAATAACAACAAAGTCAGTTGGTCTACGTACATGTGGCAATATCGACATTATTGGGTCTCCATTTAGACTTGTCTGGAGCTCTGACGTCTTCATTTATGTCGCTAATAACATAAAATCTGTTCGATCATTGACAATTCTTTATGTTATTTGAGTTTTCGACCGAGTGATATTCTACATATTTAATCTATAAGAGAATCGAGGGGCATGCAATTCATCTTCAATACACTCCCACGTGTGAAAGTGGATAGATAGAGTAACAGAGACTTGAAGCATGGAGCATGGGGACTATATAATCTATATACAGACGACTGAATAGTCAAAAATCCTCAAAGGAATAAAGGAAATTATTATGGTAAAAAGCAAAGGCGTATTTTTCAATAGTTTGGCCGCAGAAGATGAGCTTCGAAGCCTTCTTTACTATAATACCATATAAATCGAACAAGTCTATTATCATTCTCGCTCCTCCTCAACTACACCATATTTCGGGATAGCAAAGACATCTGAAAGGTAGTAAACATGTCTTATGTCTACAAAACAGCTTAACTTAAAGAAGTTATTACATTCCACGCTAATTGACAGACTCGAGAGACGTATTAATCACATTTAAAGTGTATTTACCACTATGGAGCCATCACATTCATGTTAATATACTTTTGTTAGATGAACTTACGAGTTTATAGCATTTCAAAAGTCCTTGCCGCTCCAAATGCTGCGAGAAAAATGAGACAAATCCTCATTCAAGGGTGCCTTAGTCAATCATTCTAAACGCTAGAACCACGAGAGAATGTCGTGGCATATTTAATCATCACAAAACTCCGTTCTTGAAAAGTCCACAGCGTACGAGCACCTTCTGTTTCCTTCCCCTTTGACAAAACGTACAGGTGCTTTTAAGAGACCACATGGAACTGCCAAAATTGACTTTGGGAGAAAGAGGGGTTTGGGTAGATAGGAAGGAGTTACGAAGGACATCAGATGAAGAAAAGAGATGGAGCATGTGGAAGGTGGATCGACTCCCTCTCTGATAGGCCAGTCGAGACTCACTTCATCTTGACAGGATGATGCACTAGTTCGCTTCACTTCCCCTTCTGTCGTTTCCTCGAGATGAAGCCTCCACTTGCTGTCCAGACTAAGTACATAAATGAAGAAATTACACCCTGTGATGTCGGAGAAAACGATGGATAAATTAAATCGCAATGCAAATGATATAATATCCATGTTTTATGAGGATGGTTTATGGATTTCATGTACGATCGATTCAATCTAGCGAAATATTTTTTAAAATTATTATCTCCATGCAAAATGACTTCCCTTTATTTTACGAACTTCTTTGACCTTAGCAAGGTTGAAGCAGTTTGATTTTGTCGCTAACTGTATGGACTTACATTAAGCATTCTGGAAGACGATTAGTTTCGTGCGTCAGCTGTCAAAAGAAGCTTCGGGCTGCTTTAAATTCAAGTTTCTTTGCTTATTCTTAATCTTAAAAGTCGCTGTCGGCATTGGCAAGCAGGAGAAGTATCTAAGCTACCATTCTTTAG
This sequence comes from Melaleuca quinquenervia, assembly GCA_030064385.1. Taxonomy (NCBI): domain Eukaryota; kingdom Viridiplantae; phylum Streptophyta; class Magnoliopsida; order Myrtales; family Myrtaceae; genus Melaleuca; species Melaleuca quinquenervia. The sequence goes on along the minus strand of CM057719.1, from coordinate 24,993,609 downwards.
GGGGTCTTTTTCTAAACGAACAAGTCGCAAGCAAAACTTGAAGCTTTCAAAAACCCAAGAACAATTCTTCGAAGAGTGAGTGGCTCATTTTTAAAAATGAGTTAGTTGGAAAGTCTAATATAATAGCTTATAACCAGAGGCAGACCGTATGTATGTAAAGAGCATATAAACTCCATTGTCAAATTATGTGGGGTATTTCAACATGCTCTCTCATATACAAACTGGATGAAAAGCGGCATGTGAATTTGACGAACGAGAATGGACGCACGCATGAAATTTATTGGGGCGGAAGTTGACTTTGATATCCTCTTAGAAAATCTAACCCAAAAGTTCAAGCGTATAACTTATATGTGGAGCAAAAACAGTTTGTATAAACATCATATAAACCTCATTGTCAAGCGACATGAGATATTTCAATACAATGTCAAAAGAACATTTTCTTTTACTCTGCGTTGTTTATATAAGGGAAAAGTACCCAAAAAATCTTTAATATATTATAATTGTGCCAAATTAGTAATATTTTCCCCCGACTTAGTCCTTGCATTTGTGCTAATTTAATCAATCCAATCATAATGAAAAAAAAAGCATAAAGTGGAATCCTTAGTTAGTGTTGTGTTGACATGGCTGCCAGAGAGCAAAACGATGCTCTGAAAAAAAGGACTTCAGGAAACGACGTCGGGCTTGGCTTCTTTCCCAAATTGGCTAGGTTTTTTCCCCAAATATATCTTGGGCGAACCCTAAATTAAGATTCTTCCCAAATTGATCTCAAAACCTTTTCCCTCGAATCTGAGTTGACGCTCCCCGACACTTTCATCCGACGGTAATCTGATGCCTTTGCCCAGATTCGCTTTGATGCGCTTGCCGAACGCCTTTGTCTAGATTCGCTCGATTCTCGCTCGACACTTTCCCAATGCCTCCGCCATCTTGTTTCTTGAAATAGCAGTACTTCATGTTTACGGCGAGTCTTTTTGCCATCTTGATTTCTTTGGGGTTTTATTTCTTGGGTCGGATGTGGATGGTCATAGCTCGTTAGGCTCCGTCCAAGAAAGTTCATGCGCCATTATGCTGCGAAAATTGCTGACATGGGTTTGTGGATGGTCATGGTTTGTTTGAAATTGTTGACTCGCCAAGAATCTTGTTATCTACATGAAACGCATTTCTTTTTTAAGTCAATGCTGTTGATGTCGATGTCGCGTTGTTGCTTTTGTTCATTTTGTTCCTGTTAATGAATCCCTCAGGATAACAGGATGATCATTTAACAATAGATGGAGCTTGCCAATGACATGGAAGAACTAGTGCAAAGTAGACATGTACTGAGCTGTAGTGGTTGAGCTACATGCTCTTATTATCACTGTTTTCATCAGTGAATCCGTTAGGATAATGGCACCGTCATTTAGCAGTGGATGGAACTTGTCAATGACATGGAAGCATTAGTACAGTGTAGGTACATGTTGAGCTGCTACCGTTGAGTTACGTACTCTTATTCTCATTGCTTTCATCGGTGAATCCCTTAAAATAATGGCACTGTCATTTCGCAGTCGATGGAACTCGTCGATGACAAGGAAGCAATCTGGAACCTTGGGCAGATCATTACGAATATGAAATCTTTGGTTCGTGCAAGTGATGTGTGTTGTTTATTTGGAGTTGATAGGAAGATACTGCTAAGTTGCTATTGTTGAACATCTCTGCTGCAGCAGTTGTTAAATCGGGGGTGAATATGAAAAACTTCTATACCGCCACGTAGAGTTATCGTGTTTGCTCGACACATGTCGACGACACAATCAAACTGAGGCCACTTCACTTGCTCATGCTTTGACATAGACGGACGAATCGCGACTGGTTGTGGGCGAATTGGGTCTGGTGCGACGGGTGAAAGGGGGCTCGATTAACGAAGGTGAGTGACTGCAGAATGACTTGGCTCGAGGGAAATGGCAAGACGAAATCAAATCCAAGGAAAATTTGCAAGAATTGTGGAGGAGATCAAATTAGAGTTCATCTGGTTGAGTGAAGACAATTTGGGCAGGAAGTTTGGAGTATCTCGCACGATTATTCCAGCAAATCCCGGCCCAATGCCGTTTCTTGAAGTATTTTTGTTAGATAAAAACGGTGGCCAAGTCAGTGCCTGCCAATGATCCAATTATTAATGATCAGATGAACTAAATTGACATTAATGTAATATATATATATATACAATGTCGAGGGCACTCATCATTCATTGCCAGAGAATTGCCTTCAGTTTCGAATATGCATTTCCGCCGCCAACCGGTAGCAGCAGCACCGGAGAACAACTATGCTGCGACGCGATATCATGATCCTAATAGCTAGTCTAAGATGAAACTACCGATGTCTAGCTGCGGTGTCGTTGGTGCGGCATGCAACTAGAGGGGAAAATTGACGTTGGTGACTTTTACGATCTTCGCTCCTTCCCGTCTAATTGAACTATAGCTCCAACGTCTCATCGAGTCTGAGTGGCTGGAGTAAGAATCGCACGAGTCGAGCTCTGGCCCATAGACCTTCGAGTGGCCAGTGGATCTTCAAGGCCTGCCTTTTATTGTTACAAAATAGATGCTTCCTCGACTTTAGCCTGGTCGGGAGCGTTCGACTCTGCGATTCAACATCGAGGTATGAGTTAAGCCCGGTGGATCTCCAGCTTTTGATAATCGAAACCTTCATCAGAGTCGAGTACCGCATGGTGTCATGGTTGGCTACCTCGTGTTGCAACATCAGCTGAAATGTTAATGCAGATAAACTAATACGCAAATGATGCTCATTTCTTTATCACTATTTTTCTTTGCGACTATGATGCCATTCATTGATGACTTATAAATTTATGTTCGAGGAACACCCGGGTCTACCCATCCATCGACGTTTCTAGATAGCACAAGCAAACAAGCAAGCGTAGAAATTCCACAGCATAGACATAAAAAGCTGATGTTGACTAAATTAAAAGGGAAGTGGTCCAGCACTAGAAAACCAGCAGCAATGTAAGAAAGAGAGCGGAGGTAGAAAAGTAGGCTAATCCAGCCAAATAGCCAATGATGCGATGATACCCTCCTTCGAAGCACGAAATTTGAAGGGTAATCGTGTCCATATCTCTAATTTGCTCTACCATCTAATTAATTGAGACAAAAGTGTGAGACATCTCATGGCCATTGTCGTAAGACAATTCAAACATATGTGAAATCAGGCAAAAATGCATTTCAAAACTACTCCATTTCCGCTATAGGTGACGGATGTTGTAATCTCAACATCTTAACATCTCGCTTTTGGAAGGTCACATTTGCCGCTTGGCACGAGGCATGAGAGCCAGAAGAATCTTCTTTCTAGGTCCCTGAAATAAGAGTGTCATGAATTAATCTTCAAGTTTATATTAGGTCCCATAATGACTATACTAATACTACTGCTCGACCAAGATGTCACCTCAAGGAATATCAAAATACAGAAAAAAATCATCACATAGACTCACGATCAAACTTCATATCCTAAAATAATTCAACAAGCAAATTGCTGGGGATGTGGCAACATGGCATATAATTGGCATGAAAGTTTAATCAAAGACCTCAAAATAAGATTTTGGGGTAACGCTGGTATCATCAATATGCAGACGAGATGTTGCCATTTTTTGGCTTTATGAATATCCAAAGTTGGCGATTGATGAGTTGCACATGAAAGGGCTTAATTCCCTAAAAAACCTTAACTTTGTATCCAATTCCAATTATTACCCTGAATTTTTTTTATCTAAAAAATCAATAACTTTTGCTCTAACATCAAATCTATCTAGTTAACCCATTGTCCAAAAATCACCACTACCTTGTTCAAAATTACCAACATCAGGAAGCTGCTGTTGTTCCACACAATAGTTAAGTTTGTTTATAAAGACGTAGTTCTGATAATGAACCTCTAAGTGGCCTTGATGTAGATAAATTTAAAACAAACAGTGGTGATTTTGGGACAGAAGGTTATGGGGGCAGATTTAGGACAAAGTGAAAGTTTATGATATACTTCTTTTCAGACGAAACATTTTGGGGGTAGAATTGGGATAAAGCCTGCACAAAAATCATTATCATCGTGTTCCACAAAATAGATCAACCTCGCTTTTGCACTAGGGGTCATATATAACTGAAGATCATACCATAGGAATTCCAAGCTCTTTAAGATCATGTTCACCCATCTGCTTCAATGCTGCCATGTCAACCTGCCAAATATATTGATATAAAAGGAAACTGAATCGTTAATGGAAACTTCATGGCCCTGCTTCAGAAAAGGGAACAACAGAGCCCGGAATCATCACCACTGCTAAAACATTTTACATGGATGATTCAAGGGCACTCCAACGATGCATCTTATAAATCCTCTATCTACAGTGAGCAAATGCAGCAAAAGTACGAAACCAAAAGAACAAGTTTGGATGACAAAATGGACGAAACTAATAAGCAATTATTCTAACATCAAACTTTGATTAATGTCACTTAATAATCTCATCCATTTGCATCTATTTCCACTTCCTTATTGTTAGCTGCTACCCAATTCCCAATCCCCAGCAAACCTGTATATTCCTTGAAGTTTTAATTTGTAATACAAAGGATGGTCATGCAAGAAGCTTGATCAACCTGATGGTAAATAATTTTCTTCTTAATAAATTTCTAAAGAACAGCACTTACTTCTTCAGCCTTGAACAGGATGGCATATTTTGCCAACCCCAATGATTGCAACAAGCCATCAACAGTTTGATGTTCATCACCCTAGAAAATAACAAGACAAAATAATGTCAGGGTCATAAGAGACCAACGATTCTGTTGATTTGCAGTTAAAAAAAAAAAAGGCAATATTCTAAGCCTCAATGAAAAACATCATGCCTTGAAGACATCTAAAGGTCATCACTAAGAATGACATGATTAAAGCAAGAAAACTAGGAAAGTAGGAATAAAAGATATCCTAGGCTATGGTTAAGAACTATTACTGTAAGATGCTCCAAGAAGCAACAATCTCAAAGGTAATCTATGAAATCAATTTATGCAGAAAAAGTTTAACCAAGGCACAACTTCAAAAAAACAGCGAGAAGCATGGTGATTGATGATTTCATAAGTCAGTCTTGATCTTTTTAATGCAGGCCAGATTCACGTAGCAAAAGCAAAATGGTCATCCTGAGCAGAAAGATACGTTAATGCATGTTACCACTACTAAAAGCTGATTCGATCATGTTTAGAAGCAGTTGACAAGCTCTAAAATCATGTGGACAATAGAAAGCGTGCATCTCCTTTATACACTTGCAGAAGATTGTAAAAGAAGAGCAAAAAGGAAGGATCTAGAGTTTCTTCTGGTGATCATCAACTTGCATTTAAAAAGGTGAAAAAAAGACAATTCAATACTTTGTAAAAACCTTAAAATTAAAAAAGGAAAAAGAAAAACGAATTCTGTGGAGGATTATAACAACAGCAATTAGCTCAAAGAGAGGAGAGATTGACAATTTGACATAAAAAAGAAAAAAAAAACTTTTGTTTTCTCTCACCTACATAACCCTAACACTAAGCATGATGTTTGTTCAGTGACAATTTCATTTTACTTCTCTTGCTCCATTATCATTTATGCTCTTAGTATGATACCAATATCCAACTCAACTATAAGCACCTGGCCTATTACATTTAGCTATCAATGGTCTACAATACTACATCAGACAGAACAGAAAACTGACGACTGGTCTCAATTCAGAAGACATTGAGCTTATATAATTTTCTGCCAATCAAATTCAATTTACACAATAACCAGGTCAAGGTTACTATAATATTGGATGTTCCTTGTCTAAATAGTGGTGCAGCCTGGGCAGGCTTCTGTCTGTATTGGAATAACATATAGGTGTTCAGTGCACTGGGAATGATAATAATAAAATGGAGGTTATGTATAAATTATAAACCAACTAAAACAGTAAACAGGGAACATCTTAGTTAAAGGCTTCAAGTGTGTATCCAGAGGCAAAATACCACTATATATAATACATTACGTGAAATTATGAAAGAGTTCCCTATCAGAATATTGCAAACATTTATTTCAACATGCCAAACAAGTGACATAGCACAAAATGGAACACAGCACAATAGTTAGTAGAATAGTGTCTTTTTGTACTTAGGAGCTTAGGGGGCCAAATACAGGAGCTTAAGAGGGTAGCAGACTAATCAGCCCCTAAACAAGCAGATTCCTGCATTTATCTTGCTTTTCCAGGAACTAAAGTATGCAAGGAGGACTCAACTGAAAAAGAATGCCTTCAGCTTCCAGAAGTTACAATGGTCTCATTGGTTGTCAAATCTTACACTTTTTAGCTTATCAAAGCATGGGGAAGCGGATCCAAATATTGAAAATTTTAAGGTAAGATTATCAAGATACATTCCACAGCTCCACATATGCGTACTAAGATCTGAGATTGATTCAACTGTCTATCTAAATATGATACTTATACATAGATCAAAGCACTGCAGTAATAAAGAGAAGAATCAGTATTTTGGCATTTATTCATCAATTATACAGGAAACACAGGAAACAGAACAAAGCTTATTTTCTGATAAGACAGACATAACATTACCACTAAAAAAAGAAGCAGAAAACAAAGATGCATTTGAAAGCTGGCAAAATGCAAGTAATCTCTCTATACAAGCTTCTGGAGGGTAAAAGTAAACTAGAGTGAAACAGAAAAGGCAAGAGCAGCATACCAAGTATGAGCTTTTCTGAACGACATTGCTCGGAGGACGAGACTGACCCATAACTGTTGCTGCAGGCCTTACGCTTGTAGAAGGACGTGTTGAGTTTGTTACATAGGGCACACTACTACTCATACGCCTGGAAGGATCGAGCACATCTTTTCGCATATAAGCAATTGACCTGACTTCATCTGATGTCCTCACTGGCAACCTTCTATGGACATCCTCTGGACTCCTTCGGGGGGAGAGGCCCCTAGAACTGGCAACATACCTTTCCGGGGATCTTCGTCTCAAACTCTCCAAACCTAAAGAAGGATAAGAACTTCTAAGAGGCTCTGTCTGAGGCAAATGATTTGAGCTTCTTGATGGAGGAATTCGACCCAAGAAACTATTTTCCTTCCTTTCATGCATCCGCTGCCTTGAATCAAGAGCAGCTGCTGGGTTGTGAACTGTTTTAGACAGCTTCTCACGGAGGTCCACGGCATCACATTCATCGTCACTCAGAGCTCTTCGAGATGAATTCTTTTGCATGAGTTTAAAACGAAGGTCGCCTTTACCAATTCGCATGTCTTGGTTATCCAGCAGCAGATGACTAGTTAGATATCAGTTAGACAAGACAACTAACAGATTATTATCTCAAGAAAGTTAGAGAAAATTAATTACCATCTACTCCATTACTAGCTCTACTTGACATGGAAATATCTCCTCGATGTCTGCAAAATGGCAACATATCAGCATGCTACTCTACTAGACACAAACAAACCAAATGAGACCAACAGTGAAAGATGATTGGAAAGGTTGCAGAATCAACAGCAGTAGTAGATATGTCGAACCAACACCCAAAAGATAGGTAAATACAGCACGGAACAAAACAAGCCAGGATAGAATGTCTCATGAGAATAAACGCACCTTTTGCTACCAAGGTTGTCCCCATACAACAGGGTACTATCAGCATTACTGCCTAATCTATCCCTTACTGAGCGCTTACTCCCCACAGTTGGCACTGAATCAGCATATGAAGCACCTGAAACAACTCCCGCCCTCTTCACCACCTGGAAAGCAACCCAACGTCAATCAAATTCTTGACCTATACAGTCCAACCAGACTAATATCTCTCTTTCAGCTCAGTTTGCTAAGAGGATGATCGGTTGCCAAAATCTCAAAGGGAGAGGTGAACATCAACTTTGATGTTGCTTTCTTTCTCTACTGCATTAGAGATTTATCACATTTCAACTAAAAACGCCCAAAATCAGTCAACTGTGCTAGCCAACAACATTCACTCTCAGCAAGACGACACATAGCACAAGCAAACCGACCAAAAAAAATCCACGGGACTTCGTTTTTCCACACAATAAACCAAATCCAACAAGATTCATAGATCTCAAATGAGCAAATCTCAACGACTGACAAAGCTCGACAACAAGAGAAACCATAACCAACCCTTCACTTCACAAACACCCTTCACTTCACAAACTTTAAGAGATTTAGCGAAACGACGAAGCTAACCTGGCCACTTCGCCCGAGAGTGATGGTAACCCTGCCTCTCGAAGCCTCAGTCATTTCCGCATCCAAGAAAATAAAAGAAAATAGAAAAAAAAAAAAAAAAAACCTAGGCGAGCCCAATCAGCTGCACGTCACCCGGGTTGCGCGTATAGACGACGTTTCACGGTTACAGAACCCGACGGCCGGAATCAATGACGGAGTAGCCAGTGCGACAGCAGCGGTGGAGGAGCGACGGCGGCCGGAGGCGAGGCGGGCGTTTCTGTTAGGCGATTGGCGCCGTGGAAGAGGACGAGGACGACGCCGACAACGACGAAGCCGGACGAGTTAAAGGAGCCGCCGATTGACAAGCTCCGGCGGAGGGCTGCCTCGAGAATATATCGAGGGCGTGTGCTGCTGGGGGGAAGAGCTGAAGGAGGAGCTCCGACGGACCCGAATCAGAGAGCGACGCAGCGCATATCTGGTGCCACTGCTGGAGCTGACGGAGGAGGAAACCCTTTCCGCTCTTTTTTTGCCCCCCTTTATTTTCCTTTATTTTTCACCCTTTTCCTTTTTTTTCTCCCCTTTTTTATTTTCTCGATTGATTCTTCCAATTTCCCTTGAGAAACGCTATTTCCATATCCAAAATATTAAGCAAGTACCCCTTCCAGCGTAATGACTGATATACCCTCCAAAATAAAGATGAATTTCGTGTTTAAACTCGCGATTACCGCTCATCGGGGAGCTGCGACATGAGGCCTCCCTTCTTGAAGATCGTAAGTGATATAAATAATTTCCTATGCAATCGATGACCAAAGTATATATATATATATATATATATATATATATGGAACTCGATTCTTTTGCCCCTTTCTTTAGCAAAATAAAGGAAAATATTATGATCCTAAATCTTCTTATGAATATGCGGGTACTTAAAAATGCAATGTACTGCTGTTTAAAGTTTTTAAAAAGAATAAAGTGAAGACATAATTGTGGAACAGCGAAAATTTAAAGGTGAAATAACGGCCAAAATTAAAGGACTTTGGAGAAGAGCATTGTCATTTTCTCGGCATTATGGTTAATTAAACTCGAGAAGATTGCATATGAAGCCAACTAAGTTGTGGAATCAAAGTCGCTTCCTTTTCATTTTTAATTGGCGAATCAAAAGTCAGTATGAGCGCCTACTACGCAACTGTGAAATTTCTGAGTGTTCATAAAAATAATTTTCTTTGAAGGTGGAAATGAAAATAATCATAAGACTCCGTGGTCGTCTTGACCCTCAAAATCGCACTCGAGACTTGCAGATGAAGAAGGTGCAGGCCACATTCGGATTCTCCCAAATCCGGCACGTGAATTATCTATGTAGAAGTACCCATTAGACTTGATTACGACGGTCACGGCCCATGGACTCTAATAGCCCAAGGCTATTTAGTTATAAAGCCCAAATCGAGTATTTTGCACTTAAATCATTCCTATCGATGAGCCTGGGCAAGAAATTAGGCCCATTATCTTCAAGCCCAGTCCGAGCCCATCAATTGATCATCCTAGTCACTATTAACCAACTCTAAGGTTCGTTAGGAACTCATCTAGATTTAATTGTGACACTCAAAGCTAAACCTAAGACACTAGTTTGCTTAAATCGTATTTTTAAGAATTGGAAATTTGGTCAAATTATATTATCCTTGCGTCCTAAGACCGACATCACCTTCTCTGTGAGAGGTTTGTCGAGGTTGAAATTTTATATAGGATGCGCTATCGTGTATTCATTTTACACTTTTTTAAAATTAGATATATAGAACTTGTATTGCTTTGAAGTCGAGAAAGTTCTGTCTAAACACGTGAACCGTAAATCTAAACACGCATCGTTGGTCATGCAAATACCATGTATGAGCATATGCATTTGCTATATTATGCATGCAGCTTCTCTCTTTGATACTCTAAAAGAACGACCAACCCGAGCTCATGCCTTGGTCAGTCAATTGGGAAATTCTAAATGTACTTTGTCACACTGCAATTGAAGCCGAATTGATAGATGAAGGCTCACGCCATATTCGCCCCTTAGATAGCTTTGGGCACTGTTCTAAAATTTGGACTAATAGATTAACCCTCATTAAGGATTAATTAATAGTAAGATTGATGAAATAGATTTGATGTAGATCAATCAATCTGATGGCATTTGAAGACATTTTCTATAATGTTATTTTCTCTTATGTCATGTTCAAATTAAAGAAGTTTATATGTCTATTTATTTTTACGAGAGTCATCTAAGATTTGGCTATATTTCAATAAATTTTCCTATGTAACTTTAAACATAACGGAAAATTTAAATGGTCCAAGATAGCCTTCACTAGGACTGTATTAGTGGCAAGAGATGAAAGAGAAACGTATAGTTTTGAAGTACATGAATTTAATGATTTTTATCAAGCTTTCCTAAACTGTTGTTTCTTGTTCTTGTGTGTTCGATTCAGAAAAGTTTACATGTTCAATTTTTTTTATTACGAGTAACATCATAGGTTCCCATTTCTTAATAAACTTAGTAAGTGGGATACTAATTTGAAAGAATATTAATAAGGTACATTCATTTAGAATGTCTCTCCAAAGTTCAATCTCTAATAACTTTAAGTAATAGACAATTGTTTATTTCAAAACTTTCTTATGAAAAGTCTTTGATTAAACTTGTGAACTCTTTATGATTACAACTTATACTCAAGATATGTCAAATTACAAGGATCGCCAAAGGTTCGAGCTCATTATAAAAAAATCATTTATGTGAAATTAGCTTGAGAGTAGAAGCGAGGATATAGAATTTGTATAAAAATGCGGAAGATCACATAAAATGGGTCGAATATAACATCAATGTATTGTTAAATAAGGATAGGCTCGTACTTTCATGATAATATGCTGCATTTATATTTTCAATAAATAACAACTTTCATCCTATTTTATTCTTGATATTAGTAAACCAGTTAGGTTGAGGTAATTGCCGTCAACTCAATAAGTCAACGAGTGTTGTAACCACCAAAAGGATTTCCTTTTTGTTTGGATGAGTAGAAGAGAACAGAAGCAAGAAGGAGAAAATCAAGAAAAAGTACAGGGTGATCAGCCTTAATCACCATGAATTCTGCCAAACCTTTGAAAGCATCTCTGGTAGAGGGACTGACAGTTTCACTACATCAGGAGAAAAAGAGTGCTCCTCCAAATCTTTTCAGCCGTTTTCGCTTGCGAAAGAATATAAACACCGAGCTCCTCTAAATGACATCTCTTCCCCTCTCTCGGTATCAGTCATTAACTGGACATAGTAGAATAGTCTTGCGTATTTATGATTACAGCCCTGAATTTCTACGTTTGAACGCTTCATTCTTGCAAGATCTACAAATCAACTAAATTATCAACAGCCACATAGATCACATCTTGTCATTAACATCGGCTTTTTGATATAAGATCAAACAGCATCAAGTGATTTGGAAATAATTAGCATGGAGATATTAGAAGCAAAACTCATTTTGCGGAGCCACTCTGTGATTTGGCAATTCAAGAGCACAAAACATTACTTCTTGCAGCAGTTCAACACAACTTATTCATACATAAACGAACAGATAGGACCAATGGTTTCATAATCCGGTCAAACAAGTTCACAGAAAAAAAGTGGGAAAAATCACAGAGACATACAACCGATGGAAAGGATGTAGAGAAAGCTTGTGTGATGTAGATCACGATGTCTTTTAATCACTGAAAACAAATCTCGAACTCAAACCTTAAGCATACTTACTAACGTAGCAAGAACGTGGAAAAATCCATGTAAAGAAAAGCTTAGAAACTTTGTTCCAAGATTCGGACCGTGATGCTTCGATTCCCAGGTAGAGAGAAGTGAAGATAGGATTAACATCGATGGATCGAAGTCCCTTATGAAGAAGGCATAACCCTAGTTTTATTCAGAAGTCAGCACGCAACGATGAGAAAAAACCCGAAGGCTAGGGATAATAACTAGGGTTTCTCTTCTCCTTCAGCGAACCCATCTTCACTTCCTTTGGATGATCTCGCCGATCTACGCCTCTTTCTTCCTCTTTCTCCTCCTTCTCGATCTTCTTCTTCCTCCGAGAGCTGAGACGATGGAGAGTTCTTTTGGTGTGGTTGGTAAGTGGTAAAAGATGGGGTGCAGGGGATAAAAGCGAGGGGTGATTAATGATGAGAGGAGGAGGGTAGAGGACATGATGATTGCTTGGGGTTGTTCTGTTGCGTCGAATGAAGAGATAAGAATCCCGCAAACACTGCGTGAAATTTCACAATCTTGATGATTGCTGCCTCTTCAACCTGGTGATGTTAATGATAAACCTAGCATATGAGAGAGAGAGAGAGAGAGAGAGAGAGAGAGAGAGAGAGAGAGAGAGACTAGGTTTATATCTTTACCTTCCAAAGGACAAAACCTACTTTAAAAAGTGAACATCATTAAGAAAGGAAATGAGTATTATCGTTCCACATACTTTCTTTTGGGAATATCATAAATGGAATTCCCTTTTACACAAAAACTTTCGATCTCATCAGATCTTCATAGATTCACGTAGTACTTGTGCTTGCTGCATATATGGGCAGCCAAGGAGCCTCGGTTTTTCAACTAAAGGAACTTTGAGGGGGGCTAAAAGGAGAATATTCTGCAAGATGATGGCGTGCATCAACCTAAAGTTTATTTGAAGATGTAATTCTAATATGTAAATTTTCTAGTGCCACAAGGTAATTCTGGTCTTCTTCGTCAATAATACTCGACTCCTCTTATTTGTCTAACATTCAAAACAGGATATAGAAACTTTTAAACCTTTAATCGACCCAATTTAGATCGCTGTCATTTAAAAGGAATACGAGAAAAAAGGATAGTGTAATATGGGTCAAAGTAAAATTGGTGCAGAGGACTTACGCGTCTTTCAAAATTATTTTAAAAGGGTCAGAGTAATCTCGGGTCCACATTTGTGTTTATCAAAGTAGAGCTTTATTCAATGTAGGTGGACTGTGTCTATCTACTGAATTAGTCGTACCCACTTTAGAAAGGCAAACTCGATGCAGTGGCACTAGACATCACTCATCTTAGTCATTCACCAAGGTGCAGATCAATTGTCAATGAGAAAATGCTGTTTGTCACACCCTGAGTGGTTCATCCTGCGGTAGAGGATCATTAGTCAGAGCACAGGAATTCCACGGTCAAATCTTTTTGTTAGCTACAGCTTTGAATTCGATCCAACACGCGGTAATTCCTCAGGACAGAGATCGCAACAAAGTAACTTTTATGAACGAGCCCCTCGGCTTCCGCGTGATTTTTAATTGTGATAATTTCCTCAAGATTCTTATAATTTGAATTTCATCTAACGCGCACCGTCCGAAACTTTTCAAAAATGTTGTTATATTAATAAAAGTATATGCATGCATCATTTAACTTTAAAAATTCCCGAGGAGTACTTAAACTTTTTAATACAAAGTCCTTAAATAAGCTTAGTTTCGTGAGAGGAGCCAATCCATGATCACGATATCTGGTCACTTGCGTGAATTTAAAGCACACTTAGCACAAGCACCTAGGTCGAAATGCGAAAAAGAAAAATTGAAGTAATATGACTCGATGATGATGCAAAGCTCACGTCGTTGGACAAGTTCGCAACTTTGACTTTTAATCCATGCTAAAAAGTTGCAGCGGGGGAAAGATAATCCATGGCCGTGGGGTTGCTCCTTTAGCTTTGGAAGGAACAAAGAAGATTATTCTGCCGGATTGCAATGATTATAATTCCGTCTTGCGATGCGATGCGAAATTTTTTCACTCGCCTTTTGGACGTCCAAAGGAAATGGGAGCTGTCTTTTCCCCAAAAGCAAAATCTTTCACAATCGGACGGATCGGATTGAACTTGAAGAGGGCACTGGCGAGCATGATCCAAATTCACCCGTTCAATTTGTATTCATCCAACTTCTGTACTACAGTTCGAATGATTGTCTTGTCATCCGGCCAAATTCACGACGAGCAACATCTCTGTCAAGATGGATGACAACATCTTCCTTTGATTGCCTTCCTTAGACGACCACCAGGAGATCGTCGTGCTCACCAAAAGTTGGCAACCTTCCCGTGGTGGTCTCACTTGCCGCCACTATCATTGGACTCGTATTCAAGCAGGCGGATTAGGGTTTCCTTTCTTTTAATTTCAAAACCCAAAGTCTTGTAACTTTCTATTAATACTTTTTGGCGTATATTTTATCATTAATTTCTCGGCTAATTAACTTAAAATATAGTAGATGGATTAGACACGAACAATCAAGAGAGGTGAATTGGCTGTCTATGGAAATTTAAAACTATATATCTTTGCTATTAATTAAATAGTGGGCCGAACGAGCATTGGTACTGTTTTTCTTTAATGAACAACATAAAAAGAGTTCAAGGAATAGGAAAAAAAAGTACAAAATACATTTATGATGGTTTGGCCTATCCATTTCACTCTCCAAACTCTATCAGCCCAAATCAAGGCTGGAATTCACTATATAATCCTTGATATGTTACAGCATCTCGGGATACTTTCTATGATTTGTAGCTCTACTTTCGCACATATATGCAAATTTTCACTTCTCCTAGCACTCTCTAATCTAGTTACAGACAGCTTAGGCTTCTACTAAAAATAATACAATTATATTTACACATATTCAGCAAACGAGGATAGTGAGAAAATGAATACTTAGAGCAGAGTTATTTTTTATTTGTTTTCTCCCAACTCTACTACTTCCCTCCATGAGACCTCAAATGACAGTTTAAAGTTCAAATCTTATGAGTGGCCACTAACTTAGTCATCTACCGTCGCAACACATCATTTTGCAACTTTATAAAGATAGTTTCCCAAAATAGTCGGTTCTATTGTTGCATGGTCTGTCGCATGGTGTTGCTTGGCCAAATTTGGTAAACTATTATGATCTTTTTTTTTTTATACACAACAATCGGCTGTGGCGATATATACCTGAAGCGACACTAGCGCAGGGACCCGCCACCCACGACGCCACGCTTAAGTCACACAAGTTGACACGATGACTCGAACTTGCTCCCTTCTGAAAGAGGGATAGAGCACAAACCAACGCGCCCACCAATGGGGTGGGTGTAAACTGTTAATGATCTTCTTCACTCCCATTTTGTAAAATGATAATTTTAATTTAAATCAAATTGATAACGAATCTAGATTTTTCCTCCATAACTGTAGAGGCTTGTAGTAGAACCTTTACTCCAAATGTAGCGAAAACACCTTCTACAATCTGTTCCACTCAAGTTTCTACATACACGAGCTTGTGTTCCTTCTAGATTTAGGTACCTTGAAGCATATCGACGTCCTTACGTTCCGTAGACTGTGCACCCGTACTTGATTCATCCAACTCTTGGATAATCAAACGTCCTCTAGTTCGTCCATCACCTGCGAGGCCAAGCCAAGCTTATTGGCTTTGTCAAGCCCTCCAGTCCGTTCACCTTCTATTGGTTCATCGAAATCCTATCGACGATCACTCGTCTCCTGATTGATTCACCATCCGCATGACCCTTTCGAGCATCGCCATATTCCCGGTCCATAACTCATATACCATTTATGACGTCCACCCGATCATCAATATATCTCACGTCTAATAGTTTGTGTAACTTCTTTTTGGAGCCGGGTCATTCCACACTGTTAGGATATCCTCTTACTAACGTCATCTGCATATGGAAAAAGTATGTGCAGAGGTAGCATCTTCTGCATACTAACTGCACGACTTATTACACTTAGAATGTTTTGTCATTCTCCAAAACCCCGTCAGGATCTTTCCCTCTTATGCAACTCATTAGGCCCACATTATTTGGTCTGGTTTTCTGACCCGTTTTCATCTACTTTATCAACAAGAGAATTATGCGCGCCTAATGGACCGAAAAATTTGAGTTAGAACATGGGCCATAGACCCATTTTGTCGCCTCCACTTATCATTAATTCATCACCGACAAGGATAGAGATCCTCAAATTTCCACATGTTGACAAGTCAATGCTTGAGATTGAGATGACGTGCCCCTCCTTCCGCGCCCCCCCCCCCCCTCCTTGTCCCTTGCACTTTTATCTTCCTTGTTGACATATGCCACGTCCCAGTAGCCCGAGCTCTCGGGGCCACTAATATTGCCATCAGTCACCACCACGCTCCTCAACTTTTTGCATCGTGTCGATTCAATTCACCCAATCAATTTCGAATGAAGATTAAGGATATGAATGCCGGTTGTCCCACCTAGCGTGGCCGATATCAATTTAGACAAAATTTTCAGAGTCGGCCTTAATGCATTGGAGGATACATTTTAAATATATTCCGTACTTCCCTATTGCTTGAAAGTGAAGGGTCCGAGTCGTGCAGCAAGGATTAATTTTTTTTGGAGATTCGGTTGAGGAATTCTGAAATAATGTGTCTCTCATCGTCGACTTTCAAGACTATTTGCATAAGGTACTCTTTTTTTTTTTAATCTCGTTCTCCTGATTTACTCACATGATTTAATGCACCTCGCTGGTTAGAAGATGTATGTATTAGTACAAGTTTCTACAACTAATGGTTTCCTAAATCTTTTCAGCTTATAGCTCATATTATGTGCATCTCTTTTTTCACATGAGGAGGAATATTTGTGGCTTTATCACATGGAAGGGACTGAGCATGCTGTGAACATGCACAATAACCTGCAAGTTTATGTCCTAGGACGGAAAGCAAGCGGGAAGACCTGCATAAAAGTTATGGATGTACTGATGGCAGTAAATATTGTGCTGATGGGATTGAAGGTCGATAGGAGGATCTACAACGCGTTGCCTTAGATGCTTTTCGCAGGAGTTCTGTAAATTGATGTTGTCAATTACTGAAATGGAAAAAATGTACGTCAAATGCAGTATTGCGATGTTTTGCTGATGCGAGAATATGTTAAGTTTGCCACATTTGTTTCAAGTCCAGAATTTAGCATAAGATACCGATGCCATTTATGTTTATACAATCTTATTAGAACATCGTTATGTGATCTTGAACATCATTATGATATCGCCTGTCTATGTGTATTTAGGAGACTGGTTATCAAATATCTTGCGCTTGAAGAAAAGTGGCATGAATTCTTGATGAGGATGAATTTTTTAGTCCTCAATCATATGTACTCAATTCAATGAACATCGACTAGATTAACAGCCTTATAGAAAAACTTTGCATATGTGTGTATATTATATTATCCATCTGCATGGCTCTCTTTGTTTGACTCTGTCCTAGCAATGTTTCAACAACAATTATGTAACCAAGAGCTTGTATAAAGAAAATGTTTTAGATGGAATTCGTCGTGAACTCAACTCTATCCCTTGTTATGTAACATCAGAAGTACATACAAAATCCAAAAGATTCGAGAGAGAAATAAACAACACGACCCAATGAATCCATGCGGTTTGGCAGTGCGCCTGCCTCATGGAGAAAGATTAAGGAGAAGGTCTCACACTAAAATGATATAAGAAGATATTATAGTCACTCAACAAACTGGATGGTTTCTGGTTCCTATGAGCTCCCCTAAAATATTATAAAATTCTTTTTGCCACACACAAATGTGATTGGTTCGATTTTTTAGTGAAATGAACAGAGCTTTAATAAGGAAAAATCTTATTTTCTAGCAAAGTATCTACATGACTTTAACAAATTATAAACGAAGTGATTCAAATGAAATTGCATGTCTACATGTGTCCCGGAGATTAACTATCAGTATATTTGTGCGCTTTCTCAACGGGCAATAGCACAAATGAATTAGTACTTGATATCATGTGTTTCATGCGCTTGTTATACATGTTATTTTATGTCAAATGTATTGCACTCGGAGCGTCGTGATAAGCAACAATCTTCTCCTGCTACCATCGAATATCACCGAGCAAACCTATGAGCCAAATCTCTTCCGTGCTAACTTCGGTTGACAGCGACCTCCGCCCATTCAAATCACCGGAAAGTCGGAATCCACATAACTTGGTTACTCCTCCGGGGACATGTATCTTTCAAAAAGTCAAGCCGATGCTAGTAATATATGCCATGGCCTAATGCAAACCATGCATAATACTACCGGCATCACTAGTTACGCAAACAGGTCCCACGGTAACACATAAAATGCAAGAAGCGGTGATAGACTCGAATGCTAATCATGAATAATTTTATAAACACCACGTCAGATCAGCTTATCCCGAGAACCTAAAAGTAAGAGAAAAAGATGATTAATCGAATCAAAACTTGCTATATGGACTCTCGATCGCGAGTGCTTCGCCACGAGGCCACCCACAATTTTAAGATGAAAGGAAGCTTTATCTCAAAGCAATAATGGGGGTTAATCAACTTCTATCTTAGCTCACACCTCCTAATTAACTCCTAGGTACGTGGCTGCCATCGTAATCTCCCACGTAGTAGTGGGTGTCTATTGGAGAAAGTAGGTTTCTCTAGAAAAGGACAAGGCGAGAAAGAGAATGTTTTTCTTTTCCCCTTCATCCTGGTCTTGTAATGACATTTTTTATAGATGATTGCCTTTTGGGTTTGTGCTTTCGTAAAAGCAGCGGGCCCTTCAAGATTATACCAAATAGAAAAACCTAAAGTCGGTAAAGTTAGCTAGATTACTGTTGATTATGCGGAAAGTGTGCAGTTCATATCACCCAGAATCGAATGGAATGGAGTTAAATAAGAGAGACCCTTCTTGGTTTTCTTTTATTAGGTAGAAGATACTTAATTTCTTGTGAGTCAGGGAGATAAGAGATCCCGAGTATTCCTCAGGTTTCGGCATAGTTTGACTTCCGGCGCCATCATTCACTTTGATAAGAAGTTTTCGATTCCAGAAGGCTTTTGGAGTTAGATACGGGTCAAATATCAAACAACTAACAAGCCCTTCACATAGTGTGAGCACAAAAAAGATGCTTGTAATTGTAATCATGGAGCTAGACCTGGTCAAATGGGTGGGAATCCGTTGATCTCGCTAAGGTCAAATCAACCCGAAGAATGAAAACATAAGTCCCATCATGATCCTTCAAGAGCTGGTCAGTTTTACATTAGAAATTTGACTATTCTTTAGGCGTGAATGGACCTCGACATCAAATAGATTTTTCTAAGAATACTAATTCTTGCTTCTTATGGTGCTTGAGCAATCCGAAATCCGTGATCACTCCTCTCTGGTATATATTGACTAGCGCACATAGAATGGATCGTGATTCCTGACCATATGGATCGAGTCAAGCGCTCAGCTTCAAGGACATTTCACGCAACATGGCAGCTTTGGGTGCTTCGGATGGGCCCGTGGCATCATCATCGGCAACAGAAGCAAGAAAAAAATTATCAAAAAAAAATGATAAATTATAATTACATTAATTCAGTCTTAAATTTTTTTCAATTAAGTCCTAAATTTTTTACATTTGTGCAAATTCAGTTCATCCGACAAATATAGGCCAGAAACCACTAATGTTGATGTGAACCTTTTTATGTGGTGGAGTCGACATTGGGTGTACACAAATTTTAATAATGTTCTAATTTTTCTGAATTCTTATTTTTATTTTTCTTACCTCTCTCTTCCTTTCTCTTTCCTTCTCTTCCTTCTTCCTCTAGTCAGTCACCGAAACTTGGCAACTAGCCAGAGGCAAGGGCTGACAAGGTCAGTCTCATTAGTCTATAGTGAAGCTCGCCCCCGTTAGCCACTAGTTCGCTCACTCCTAGCAAGGCTAAGCTTCGCCCAAAAGGAAAGAAAAGAAATAAAATTAAAAAATTGAAAAATTGAAAAATATTATGAAAGTTTATCAACATCAACATTGGTCATGCCACGTAGGGTGATCAGTATCAACGTCAATGATTTCTTATCAAAATCAACAAGATGGACCTAATTAATATAAATACAAAATATTTATAACTCAGTTGGGTGAAAAAAAAGGGGTATTCATAACTAATTCGATACAACTATGACGGCTTCTCCGATACTTCTCTCACGAGGTCGCCGTCATGGTTAGTGGTTGATATGTCATCTCGGCTGGCATGCACGGCAATGGGGTCGTGTCGCTTGCAATGCTCATGTGCATCCCAAGGGCAAAAATTGGAAAGAACTAAACAAAGGGAAAGAAAAAAGGGGAATGCCATACGCAACAATTCGAACATTGAAATCTTGCGAGGTAACTTGTAGTAGCTAAATGAAGAGAAAGCTAAACGTGTGGAGGATCTCAATCCACAGAAAAAGAAAGGACAAAAGAGCCGGCTCCTGCCTTTCCTCGCATATCCTTTGTCTCTGCAAATCATCAGTCCTTTCTTTTCAAAGCAAATTAGGTGAAGGGCCGTGCTCTTTCAACGAGCATCCCTTCGTGCCGTCGCCATGAGCCGAAAATGGTGGAACCGGAGATGCTTTTTCGAGCAGCCCCGCGGCGGTTCATTTTCGGAAAAGCCGAGAGCCCTTCGCCTCGACTCTCTAGACGCTACTCCTCAGTGTTCACCCGCGGCGTCAACCGGAGCAACGGGAGCGAGTCCTGGCTCCGTCAGATTCCGGGCGTTTCATTAGTGGCACAGTGGTTCGCACGGTGAATTCATGCAAACCCGAGACGATATCAGATCGAAAAACTATCGGTGTCGACCATTGGATCACGCATGGAATCGAAGTCTAAAGGAACAAAATTGTCGGAAAAGAACAGAAAATTCTCATTTCTGGTTATGTACAAATCGCCAAGCAGCATGAAGAAGCCAAAACATATAAACAGAATCACCGAAAAATTTGAAAGAAAGAGAACACTGCTAAAACGACCGTGCAACCGTGCAACACGAGATGCCAGCGACAAAATTAAAGGAGGGCCCACGTTTGACTTCTGTCTTTTCTCTTCCACTTCAACGTTGAGGGATCACCGTTCATATAAGAAAAGGACAAAAAAAGAAGAAGAAAAAAAGATCGATGAGTGGACGGAAATGTCCAACCTAACCCTCACCTACTCTTTCCTAAGCAAACATGTTGATGTCATCAGAGAGAGAGAGAGAGAGAGAAAGAGAGAGAACCACGGGATAGGAAAGGGCAAAATCAAAGATGGGGAACCCAAATTCGCCATACTGTGATCTTACAATCCAATCCGCCGCTGTAGACCAGATACCCGGTGCCACTCCCAGAGTGGGACCCACCGTCCTCGCCGCCGTCCACGTCGACGCTCGCGGCCAGGCACTTCACCGGCTTCGCGTGCCCCTCGCACACCGCCAAGCAGGAGTAGCTCCGATCTCCTCCCTTCCTCCGCCACACCCTCACCGTGTGGTCCGCCGACCCGCTGCACACCACGTCCCCCGCCACTGCGAGGCAGAGTATCGCCTTCGTGTGCCCTCGCAACGCCCCCGCCACCACCATGTAGTGCTCGCCCTCCCCGCCGCCGTCGGGTTGGCTTCTCCGCTCTCCTTCTTGGACCTTCTCCCAAACGAGGATCGACCTATCATCCGAAAACCCTCATCCATGAACTTTGACTTTTACTGTGAATTTGGCGTTTTGCGTACGCGAGATTGAATAGCTCCCGCGTAGGATGAACAGTGAATGAGAAGGTGCTCACCTGTCGCAGGCGCCCGAGTAGAGGATGCACCCGTCCTCGCTCAACGCCAGAGCGTTGACCGCGGACCTGTGTCGTTCTAGAGTCGCAACCAGTGCGTGCTTTCTCTGGTGACTCTCCTTTTGCCACACCTTGATCTTCCTGTCGGCGGAGCACGTGTAGACGAGGCCGTCGCGGGACACGACGAGGGCGTTGATGGCGTCATCGTGCGCCCTATCCACCGACTCCATGCACCGGAAGTCGGATACCCGCCACGCCTTGAACGACCGGTCCCACGAGGCCGAGTACAGCACCGAGCCGTCGTGGGTCAGCGCGAGCGACGACACGGCATCCACGTGGTGGACCCACGTGCACTTCTTGTGCCGCCGCACTTCCACATAGTTCTTTGCCGAGAAAAGCGTCGCAAAGCGGTCGCCCAACGTGGGCAGCGATGTCACGAGCCTGTACCTCCCGTCGGCATCTACCCTCCAGACTCGTATCTTGTGGTCCTGGTGGGCGGTGAAAAGCTTGTCCCCGCGCGCCACCACGCTCTTGACAACGCTCGTGCTGACGGCGGCCGCGGCCGCCACGTGCCCTGCGTCGGATCCGGATGGGATTCGGCTCCA
The DNA here is from genome assembly GCA_030064385.1 of Melaleuca quinquenervia. NCBI lineage: Eukaryota > Viridiplantae > Streptophyta > Magnoliopsida > Myrtales > Myrtaceae > Melaleuca > Melaleuca quinquenervia. The sequence continues at coordinate 24,971,292 of CM057719.1, read as the reverse complement.
CGCCCTCACCTCGCCGTCAGAGGAGCCACTGTACAGGAAATTGCCGGCGAGGGCGAGGGAGGAGACATAGGAGGAGTGGCTGGAGAGAGTGGCAACGCAGCTGTGGTGGACGGGAGCCGGAGATTGGTCGAGGGGGTGAGATTGTTGAGGGGTCAGGGAAGGGACGGAGGGAAGGCTGGATTGGGAGGAGAGGGAGCTCGAGGATTCGGAGTGAAGGTGACGGGAGTGGGAAGACTGATGATGCTCAGAGGAGTTGGTGGGGAGGGAGTTGCAGGGCAAGGGACATGGAAGAAGTCCCATGTTCTTTCTTCTTTCTCGATCTAGAGAAAGAGAGATGGGTTCAACTACAAGTTAGAATAAAGACGGGGTGGTTGGCTATATATAATCTACTGTGTCACCAATGCAAAATAATATACTTAGGGTTTAAAAATTATATACTAGAAAGGCCACGCAGGTCAGAGCATAGCATACCAAAGTATTTTATTATGATTTTGTTGAAATTCAAGCAATTATTCTATGCATGGATAATGGTCTCGTGGATCATCCAATATAACTAAAACTAGTGTCGGAAAAGCATAGTTCCCAACCCATTTTCAGGAGACCTCCGGCCCGTCTTATCGTTAATAAGAATGTCAATTGAGCCCTTAAACGATGACGCATCGCCGAGCAAGCAAATCTGTTGACCATCACAATATTTACCTTATCCTGTGGAAAAGCTCCCCACGCTTTGGGAAAAAAAAAAAACTAGGGTCCAACGAAAAATTGAATCCTGATCTTTTAGCAAAGTACATAGCTCACAAAAGTTGTATACACTTTTTACCTACTTCGCCTATTACATAAGCAGCAGAGTGAATTCGATCCGAATAAGCATTTCAACATCTAGCTCGGCATTCACTAATCACTAGGCTTGGCGAACGTATTAAGTGCGAACTCTTATGGAAGTAGATGAGTTGTTTTATATCAAATCAAGATCGATGGATGATATTTGAATTTCGAGCAAGAGTAGAGGACCAATCATGTGATTATCCGAAAGAAATATGTCCATAATGGCGGTCGATAGTTTAAAATTGCAAAATCAACAGATTTTTCCATGGCAATAGGAGAAAAGTGCAACCGATTTGTAATTAAGTCCTAAATATTTTACTTGAATTTACTAAATTTTAAACCTATTCTCAAAAAATGCAATCAAGTCCTTTTTATGATCAATACATAAACTTATTTACATGTCACCTAAGAATGGCCAACATGACATTTTTAAGTTGCACTCTTCAACGTAAGCTTTCGAATGCAATTCCACTTTTCAATATCCCTTTTTAATGTCTTATACTCAATTTCCCTTTTCGATGAAGGCTCATGATGCGACTGAATCAACTGAAAGATTAGGGCTCAACGGTCCGCACTTGAAATTCAGGAGTGGTGGTGCAATTTCCGAGCAAAGCTGTGCGTGGTTTGACGCAGTATCACACGGGTTCTCACCTACGCGGGGGCCAAATCTCGACATCGTCGGGATAGCTCAACCTAGGTTTGTTCCGCCGACGGCTCAGCCATGCCTTAGCATGTGCCCGCAAGAAAGATGGTGGCCGAGCTGCGATGATGAAGATAACAGCAGAGTCACGGTGATGGCTGTCTCATGGAGATATTGCATTGTGTTTTTCAACACATATACTCGTACATATAATGTCCGTCCATCTAATAGTATGTTAATCTTTTGGGGGACTTCCTCCGCAAATTTGGCAGAGGACACGTGGCGTAGAATACGTCGGCAATGCCTACTCGTCCATCCTAAGCTCGGCTTGCACATGACTCCAACTGCCACGTGGACAAGCATCCGAAATTGGGGAGGTCGATAATTCGATATGGACAAAAGTTGTCCGCCGCAGTCTCTCTGAGCACATTCGATGGAGGGAGTGCGACCACCATTACCGCAGCCACGCCAGTTGTGGAGATAGAACCAGACGTTTCTGCGGAAAGGGGTAGGGCGTTGACGCAAGTTGGGGGGATGGGCTTCCACTTTTTGTGCGCTCTGCACTCGATTTTGGTAGGAGCCCTTGAATCCAAAAGAAGGAGCGAGAGAAGATTTTCTTCGTGTGGCTCCCGCATGACTATTGGATCTTCTGAGAGCACGTCGTCGAGGGAAAAAGGTTATATGGGACCAGATCCATGGTTTCAGGGGCACGTTAAGTCGGTAATCAACACGCTGGAAAGGCATTTTTATTAGTCGAAAGGCCTGTCCTAGGGTAATCAACATAGGGTCTTGTAAAGGGCAAGCTCAGTTCGAACGGATTTTGGGTACATCAGGGATTGATTTCTCGGTCCGGATGCGGCAAATCCCATGTTGGAACCACTCTTATCTTCCCCGCTTAAGTCAGCCTTAAAGGTCATGCCTGCCCGCCGCCTTGTAGATGGAGTTCGGCGATGCACTTGGAGGTGGTAGACGAGTCGAGTACTGGGATATCCATGTTTTAGGAAGATAGCGGGGCATTACAGCTTGGATTTGACTCGGAAGATGACTCGGTAGCAATAATTTCATCTCGAGATCATGGAAATAGACGAATGCCTGGCGACAAAAGAGAAGATACCAGAAGGGGAAGGGAGCTTCAAGTGGACTCCAACTCTATGGCCATCTCGACCCATCATGCGCCCGAATGGAGCACGGGCTAGAAGCATCGGCAGTGAAGCGCAAGGAAAGAAAGCGAAATCCCAATGAGCGAGCGGGAGCTCATGCATGGCCAACTTCATTTTTTCCTTTTTTCGAAAGTTTAAGACAAGCCCCCCCCCCCCCCCCCCCCCCCCCCATCATCATGATCTTTAGCGGCCGCGCTACAAGTGGGCGTCATCACGTCATCGACGTCTCGCGACGAAGCAAGTTGGGGGCTCCGCAAAAGAAGAGGTCGCCAGTCAAAAAGACGCAGAGCTCAAGCAGAAACAAGAATAGAAAACGAACGTCAAAACGGGTCGGCGGAGGATCGTCTTCTGAAGCAATGATGGAGGAAGGCCCGATTCGAGAAGCCCGTAAGGCGACAATCCCTTCATCACCAAAGCTCCCTGCTTTTTCGATACGGCGACCTCACGTATTCACAACGATGGCATTTCCCGTTTTATCTTTTCTTATTCGTTAGTAAGAGTTTTTTGGTGTTTAGGTTATAATTAAAGTTTTTTTACTTTGTGGAACGACATCTTCTCATATTGTTAATTTACTTTTGTTAATTTGATGTAAAATTACATATTCACCTGAAAAATATAAAGTGAATTTTTATATTCATGATTGAGTTGGCTATGGATTAGTACGGAATATAATGGTTCTAAAAGAGATAAGGGGGTCTAAATGAGCCAACCATGTTTTATCTATTTCATCACCATCTTTGATCCATGTGGTGGGTACATAAGGCCAAGGAACAGCCAGACTTAACTGATAATTTCATTTCCGTCGCGTCGCGAGAAGACGGGACTAGTTCTGGTGCGAATTGAATCCGATGTATGAGAGAGCGAGACTTTTCGTTGCATCCTGAAATACTTCACGGGAGGCATGATCCATTTTGTTTTTTCCAGAGCCCGATAGTGGCCCCCAAAGTTGGCAGGCTCGGGTCGAGGAGAAGCTCAGAGAAGGCGCCGAGGCATGTCTTCAGCGGGTCGGGTCGGAAACAAGCTCCGCCTCCACGACCCCCGACAGATTCTCGACCACGCTTTTGCTCCTTCTTCTTCTTCTTCATGATAGTTGTATGTAATCCTTTTTGCGTCGGAGAAAGACAAGGATCGCAAAGGATTCTATTCATTCTTCGTTCCACTCTTCCTAGCCCAATTGAATCTGTGCTTAGAGATGGAGATGGGGACTTAATGCTGTGTAATTACTCGACGTCATCTTGGCATGACTTAGAACGATTTCCCAGTCATTGGCTCTATTGCGCTTCAATTGGTGATTACTTGTTCACATTGTTGATTTTATGAGTTTTGCATGCATGTATCCAATGCTTTCTTGTGGTTGGAAGCATGTCGTTGCCGGCGTCCCCGACCCGATGGGAGTTAGGTCAATTTTCTTATCCGAGTTCCGATGATTGTCGTGGACACCGGGAGGACAGAGAGCTTCACGGCTTGGCGCCAGGGAATCCGAAATGAGGAATCTCGAGAAGAGGAAGAGGATCACCATCTTACGTGACATCTATTGTCCTTAAGTTATAAGCAAAGAGAAGGGTTCACATTCTAAATTTCCCGTTTTTAAGGATTTCATGGGTTTTGAAGTGAATGAAATTTGAAGCTTGTCCCTCCACGTAAAGGTGTTCAAAAAGGAAAAAGTAAAAAAAAAAAAATCAAAGTTTATTGCATTAATACCAATTCAGTTGTAAACCTTTTAATCGAACCAATTTAGTCCTAAAAGTTTTCGTAATTATACCAGTTGAGTCCATCTAGTCAACCGAAATTGCTAACGTGTGCGCCAGCTATCTTACGTTGCACAATCAGGACTAATGTAGATAATTTTTATAATTTTCAATTAAATTCTTTAAAAATCTACCTTTTTTCCATTTCTTTTCCTTTATCATGTGATCAATACAAGACCATGGCCTTCGATTGACTACAAGCAAGGGCCTAGGCAACAAGGGTCAAGCCTTCGCCATAGGCCGTGTCATGTAGAACGGCTAGAACATCCACCTTAGTAATTTTCGGCTTAAATGAACTTAATTCGTATTAATATAATAATGTTTAAGATGAATTTGATATAATTAAAACACTTAAAACTGAATTGATATTGATACAATAAATTTAAGTCTTTTTTATGCTTTTTTGTGTTTGAAAATCGTTAAGGTTAGGATTGAGGTGGATCAATTGCCTAATTAAATTTGACTTTTTTCAGTTCCTATCTAGTTGTTTTTAAAGAAATCTTATTGGACAAATTCTCTTTTGAGAAGGAAATATTAATCAAGTTATTGTCCATTTGAAGAAATCGCGGCAGATGACATGCTCATTTATGCAATTATGTTATGTTTCCTATGTTTACAGGCCCCGCAGTTTATGTAAATCTTATAAAAACAAGTACCCTTGAGACATGTTTATCAGAATCACTCATTAAAAACACGCATAAAAACAAGAAAAGTAATCAACTACAACATATGAACTCTCTCATAATACTGCTTGGCAAACGCCCTATGAGACTCTAGTTATCGAGATTCGTCATACCATAGTTAGCACAAAATGATAAATTTATATTTGGACACTTGTGCTAGGTTCATAGCATTTTTCTTTTATAGTTTACACAATTGCGGTGTAAAATTAAATGTCTTATGACCCGACCCGACCCGATCGGTGTTTTTGTTAATTATTTATTAAGTAATCATTGGGGAATCCAAAATGCTTAGGGAATCTTGAGTTATAGACTTTGATCAAATCAATCTAAATCGCCGATTCCAGGATGAAACGACCGCCTGTCCTATCTGTCTTTTTCTCTTCACAATCACCCTTTGTCGTGTCATCATCATCCGTCGGATCTGTCCATTCGCACGGACGAGGAAGGCGACGACTTTTTCGTGCAAGTTGCGACCCGATCTACCCCCGCAACCCGACCCGAAATGGACACCGGCTCCGGCCACGCCCCGCCCAGGATCCCCGGAGCGGTGTTGAAGCCCGGCGGCCGGAAGATGCCGCTCATCGGCCTGGGCACCGCAGCGTCGCCCCCCGTGCCGCCGGAGGCGACGAAGTTGGCCGTCCTGGAGGCGATCCAGCTGGGCTACAGGCACTTCGACACCGCGGCCCTGTACCGCACGGAGGAGCCGCTCGGCGAAGCCATTGGCGAAGCCCTCTCGAGGGGGTTGATCAGATCGAGGGAAGAGCTCTTCGTCACCTCCAAGCTCTGGTGCAGCGATGCTCACTCGGGGCTTGTCCTCCCTGCTCTCCAGAAAAGCCTCGAGTAATCTCACAACAGAAATCTCCACCCAGTCCCACATTAGCATTTTGTTCGATTCAATATGCAAAGATTCTCTGCATCATGAGCATGTCGTTGTGGGTTAGTTTCGATATGCCTGACAAATTCACGAAATTTTTTCGCAGACTGATTTTCTCATGCTTGGGTGCATAATATATGAAAGATCTCTTATCTAACTAGTTACCATTTTTGGAGACATCCTCAGAGATTTGAACTTTGCAGAGGATAGTCATTGTCTGAAACTAATTGTTGCGCCGTGGTCATTGGTAAATGCATTTTACATGATAGAATGAGTCTGTACAGTGACAAAAAGCTGAGACTGTGGAACTCATTTGCTCCGCACACTTTTCCTTGTTGATATCTGCGTGTGTACATTCTGGTCAGAAATCTCAAGTTGGACTACATAGATCTTTACCTCATCCACTGGCCCGTGAGCTCGAAACCGGGAACTTACGAGTTCCCAATCAAGAAGGAAGAATTTCTACCCATGGACTTCAAGGCCGTTTGGGCTGATATGGAGGAGTGCCAAAAGCAAGGACTAACTAAAAGCATCGGAGTCAGCAATTTCTCTTGTAAAAAGATCTCTGAAATTCTGGCTATCGCGCAAGTACCTCCAGCTGTTAATCAGGTGAATTTCTTTTTTTCTTCTGATGTACGTCCTGGCTGTTGGTTTGACGATGATGCATTGTCTCTGGCAAGGTGGAATTCAATCCGCTGTGGCAGCAAAAGAAACTTAAAGATTTCTGCCGAGAGCACGAGATCCTATTGACTGCTTATGCCACTTTAGGCGCTAAAGGAACCATATGGGGAAGCAATAGGGTCATAGAATGCGAGCTGCTCAAGGAGATTGCCGAGGCCAAGGGAAAAACTGTTGCACAGGTTGGCGCTTCTGTTCTTGAGCCTCAGACCTAATTTAGTGATTTAATTTCCAATTTTGGTTGCTGATGTTTTGGATGGTGACAAACAGATTTGCCTGAGATGGGCATTTGAGCAAGGAGTGTCTGTACTGGCCAAAAGCTTCAACAAGGAGAGAATGAAGCAGAACCTTGAGATTTTTGAGTGGGAGCTGACGGAGGAAGAGAACAAGAAAATAAGTGAGCTCCCCCAAAGCAGAGGATGTCTTGGAGAAGATTACATCTCAGTGCACGGCCCTTTCAAGACGATTGAGGAGCTGTGGGACGGCGAGATGTGAGCGAAGAGGCTGCTTGGACACTTTCGACGAGTTGCGAGTTTTGCGGATGTACCCAAGAGAAGCTGGACATCACCTGAATTCTTAGGATAGGAACTCGCTGTTAGTGAATGGATCTGATCAGATTTTTGCTGCTTGGTTGCTAGCTGAAGAAGCGTGCTTTTTCTTTAACTTCAACTGATTGGAAGCAGAACATTGGAAATCTATGAATCGTTGGCATCCCCAAACCGTGTTTCAACATATACCTGGAATCTTTGAGAACATTGTTAGAGATTACATTCAAACAGTTTTTGAACTTGCAAAGCCTTTGTGACATGTTCTTTTGCAAGAAATGTTGCTAGTCTAACACTGCAATTTACACCTTCGGGTTTTCAGTATATCTGGTTTACAGCTTCATGGAAGTTCTTTTACTTGTCCAGACGGCTGAATGAAACGACCAAAAAGAATTTCCATTCAAGGGCACGGAATGCAATCTAGAAAATGAACTCCAAAGAACAAAATACCGTGCAATTGTTTTAATCTCTACCTTAACCTAAAACAAGCATGATCTTAGTCACAATTTTGTTGCGACAATTATAGAAAATTGCAGAGGCTAACAACAGTTCAGATGACCAATGGACCTTAGTAGTAATAGTGCTCCATAAGTAAATGCATTTGACAAAAAAATTCATTCCAATTTCTGCAGCAGTCCATGGCTCACTTACAGCGGCGGCAAATCACAGGTACAGAGGTACAGGATGAATCAAGCCTTGAAATAACTAAGAAGGAACTTGCCCAGTGAAAGCTCTGTCCAAGTTTACCAGCTTTCGGTCCTATCCTTACTTGAAGCTTCTCTGGTGTAGCCCGTTACATTGAAAGAATGAGGAGGTGACCTCATTGTGTTACAGCAGCTACTCGTCACACTAGTCCGTATTCTCTTGAAAATCTTCAGCGTGTAAGCATCCCAAAGCTGACAGAAGTAATTAAATTATGTTGACTAGTAGCAGTTGTAATGGTGAGTAGCTCTCAAAGCATATAATAGTTGCTACGGAACTATAATCTCTTCAAAAGTTTTTACTCATTTCTGCATAAGTACATTCAATTTCATCAATTCTCAAGAGTGTTTTGCATGTCCAATATTATTAAATCAAAGACACCCACCTTTTTTCCATGATTAAGCTATTACCCACATTCCATAAATGGATCAACTCAGAGAAATTGCAGGCCAATCAGATCCTTATCTACGTCTGAAAAGCTTACACATAATAGATAGAGTGAGACCAATAGTAGTAATTGAAAAACAGTTTATATTAGGAATTAAACTAGCACAACTCGAAAAATGAAACTTAACTTAAGCGTGAAAAATACTCGCCCTGAAACTGAGCAAGGCCTCCTAGAATTTCAGCTCTAAACACACGGACATCTCACTGACAAAGCAGGGGCTTCACACCTTTATGCATTCTTACCCTAGTACAGTATTACTGATATTTGTCTTGTCGGTTGTAACCCTCATTACAAAAAATTCTTAAGACTGACTTTATGCAGTTCTTGAGTGAAAAATCAGGTTGTCTACGCTATTTCCCAGCAGTAGTGTTGCATCTGATCCTGTGTCGACTTAACTGATGAAGAGTATCCCCAAATTAGGATTTTTTTTCCAGAGGTTTTATTGTCAAACCTCCATAGTCTGTCGATTAATATAGCTCAACAAAGTGCGTGTACCCAAGAGCTTCAACAAGCGGAGGATGAAAGAGAACCTCAATATTTTCGACTGGGAATTGACGGAGAAAGAGTTAGGAAGAACGGCGAGATCCCACAGAGCAGAGGATATATCGGAGAATATTCAATCTCCCGGCACGGGCCTTGCCGGACATGGAGGAGCTCTGGGATGGTGAATTGTGAGCTGCGGATTGAACTGATGGACGCTTCTTACAACTGGGCCTCGGACGTGCCCAACTTCTTTGTTATGCAAGTAGGAAGGAATTAGCGAATCAGAATCCAAATAGCAAGATTTTTTTAGCAGATAGTCATAATGAAGCTTTTAATGTTACTCGCTTGAAGAGGCACAGAATTGCCAGTATATTTCGAGTTCACCTAGATTTAGTTCCTTGACGGTCCTACCGATGTAGGTCTTCAACATGCAAGGCTTTCCCAAATCGCCAAGAAGAATTTTACTAGGAGCAATACAATTTACTCACTAAAATGTATTGTCAAAGTCATACTCGGTTTCAGCAACTTGGACATAATACTCTTATGCAGCTTTTGAAACTCTTTAGCATATAAAATTACGCCATACCTTCTAACAACATGAGAGATTTCGTACAAGCACGATGTGTGTCAGACTTCACAGAACATGAACTATGCATGTGATATATTGACCTGTTGGTAGAGAAAAACAAATGAAGACAGTAGGTGAGCAAGTTTATCTGAATTCTTTCTCCCAATAAGTGCGTCTTTAAATTATTAAATTAAGGAATCTCAGCAAAATTAACTTTGAAGTTCCTTTCTCCTCCTCTCCGATCACTCACTGTAGCACCTAAGCTTTATAGTAAAAGTCTTATTATATGCCTGGCATCCTATACTAACAGCTTTGACGCAAAGACCAAGACTTTTTCTTTCATGTGAGTGGTTGCTCCATTACACTCAGGTCTCAAAAAGACTACCTGGGACAACAGTTCCGTATATCATCTGCTATCTTCTGCTCAATCCAAGATGCAAAACCAATCTGACCTTAATCCAGCTAGCATTCCGGTAGCGGTATTGAAGTCCAGTGGCCAGAAAATCCCACTCTTGGGATTCGGCACAGCAGCGTTTCCAAAAGTGGATCATGAAGTCGCGAAGACGGCAGTTCTTGAAGCAATTAAGCTGGGTTACAGACATTTTGACACTGCAACTCTCTACTACACAGAGGAGCCAATTGGAGAAGCCATCGCTGAAGCAGTTTCGCAAGGGCTGATCAAATCAAGAGAAGATCTCTTCATCACCACCAAGCTCTGGTGTAGCGATGCTCACCCCGGGCTTGTCCTCCCGGCCCTCACGAATAGCCTCAAGTAAATTTCTCTCTTCTCAGATAATCTTGTTAACGTGGCCATGTTTTGTCATATAAACACTCGACTTGTTGGAACTGTAACTGGGATATGGCAGATAATCGTAAGACAATCTGTTCTTACCTTATCAGAAATTTTCTGATAGCCTCTAGTTTGTGAATATTCTCATCAGGAATATCAAGTTGGATTACATAGATCTCTATCTCATCCACTGGCCTGTGAGTACAAAACCCGGAACCTACGAGTTCCCAATGAAGAAAGAAGATTTCATGCCGATGGACTTCAAGGCTGTTTGGGCAGATATGGTGGAGTGCCAGAGAAAAGGACTCACAAGAAGCATCGGGGTCAGCAATTTCTCTTGTAAAAAGCTCTCTTTCATCCTGGCCGATGCACAGATACCCCCTGACGTCAACCAGGTGAGCTTCTTCACAAGTTGAAAAAGCCCCGTCAAAGAACTGAGCCCATTCAATTGATGCCTGTCACGTCTAAATATTGATGACACTGAAGAAGTGAAGATTGTAAGCTTTGTGAGTGAAAATCTTGATTTTTAGTGTGCAATATAGATAGATCAATTCTATTTTAAGAGAGCTGAGTACAACCATGGATTCAAGGTATCATGCTTCCTCTAACAGACTTTTGCATTGGGATTTTTCCAACCTTATCAGATTGATTTTGACCAAATATTCTAAAATCTTGAAGGTGGAGTTCAATCCATTGTGGAGGCAAAAGAAGCTTCGGAAGTTCTGTGAGGCCAATGGTGTTCTGCTTACTGCTTATTCCGTTTTAGGAAATCTAGTGAGCAGTGGTGGAAGCAATAAGGTGATGGAGTGTGAGCAGCTGAAGGAGATCGCTAGGGCCAAACGGAAAACTGTTGCCCAGGTCAGATGCTTCTCGTTCTTCGAGTCTTTTGGCACCAATCATAAAGATTTAATCTCAAACCCAGACTCATGGAGGAGCAAGAAGAGTATCGAGAGATGACTGATGTGTCTGGTGGTGACAACAGATTTGCCTCAGATGGGCATATGAACAAGGAGTTTGTGTCCTCGCCAAGAGCTTCAACAAGGAGAGGATGCAAGAGAACCTGCAGATTTTCGACTGGGAATTGACGGAAGAAGAATCAAGGAAGATCGATGAGATCCCACAGAGCAGAGGATATCTTGGAGAAGATTACATCTCCGAGCACGGCCCTTACCGGACATTCGAGGAGCTCTGGGATGGTGAATCGCGAGTAACCTAGGGAACCGATGAAGACTTGTTACAACCAGTTCTTGGACGTGCCAAACTCTTTTGTTAAGCAAGTAGGGAGGAAGGGCAGAAGTCGTTGTAGTATTAAAGTCGTAATAAAGTTTTTATCTGTGCTCGCATAACGATGACCGAATTGCCAGTATATTTTCAATTCAACAAGACAAAGTACCTAGAACGTTACTACCAAAGCAGGTCTTCAACCTGCAAGGCTTTTCCAAATAGCTTGTACATTTAACAGGAACCTGGAGGACACACTGCCACTCAATGTTCCACGAAGAATTTTACTCGGAACTACACAGTTTTACTCGCTAAAATGGATTGTGAAAGGCATAGGCTATTTCAGGAACTTGAAGACAATATTTCTCCTGCAGCTTCTGAAACTCTCTCCTAAGAAATCAATACCACACCTTCTGACAATAGGAGCGATTTCACACAAGCACAACGTCCGTCAAAATTTTGCAGAAAATGAACCGTAGATGGCCATAGGCTTTGGTCAAAAAGCCAGCCCAGCAAGTTTTCTATTTAAGCAAGATATTTCATATACTGTGCCTTCATTCAATTTCGTCACTAGATATGTACAAAACATGGATGTCACATAAGTTATCACATGCACACTCTAATCATTGCTTCTAAACAGAGCTCCTATGGCTAGACAAATTGTGGAGCTAAATAGCCTCCCTATGAGGAAACAAGTATTTGAGAATGGATTTACTCATGCAGTAACGAATCAGCATGACCTTAGCATTTATGGGGCCTTTCATAACTTGGAGGCAGCGAAGGGCAGTTCTCGTTCATGTTGGCATATGGTTCTATGCTGTTATACTCTGGCAATTCCATCCAATACTCCCCAAGTATCTGACAAAATGGAAGTTGACCGCCCTTGTTACTGCACCAACTTGGAAGACGAGTTCGATTATTCTCAAAAATCTTCAGCATGTAAGCATCCCGAATCTGAGAGAAAAGAAAAGTCAAGTCATATACAGTAATGAATAACCATAATGAACTAAAGATCCAATAATATAAAGAGTAGACAATGAAATAGGGTATTCATAACTTACCGAGAATTCAGTTACTTGAATAGAACTTGAAATGGGACCAAATACTCCAGCTTCCTTGTACATCGCGAGTATAAAGGCAACGCACGTGGTTGATTTCCCATCACTATACATCCAATCATCTTGTTCAGGAGTAGTAAGTAGTTCATCAAATGATATCCCTCGTTTCTCAGTCTCTTCTATTATTCCATATAAGTCTAATTCCTGCAACAAAGTGAGAAATGCATCATCCTTGTGAAGTGCTAGTTATAACTTGCTGGAGAATAGAGCCAGTAAATGGTGAAATTTTGGTATTTAAAAAATTAGGAACCACAAGAGAATCATTTCAACCTCAATATAACCCCCCCCCCCCTTTTTTTATTTCTTCTTCATCTTTTTTTCCTCTTTTCTTTCTCTTTCTTCATTTTTCCTCTTTTCTCCTTCCCATCCCCATTCCCCATGCCAGATAACAGCCAAACAGCAATAATGAGCCACTTCATCCCCACAAGTACACAGCGCCATTTATGAGGTTCAACTCCTCATACTCTCCAGCTCACAAGAATGGAATGCCACAAAGACAGCAGCCAATTGGACTCGGTGACTACAAGATATCAGAAGGAATTTCTTTCCGTCCATATCAGAAAGACTGGCTAAATGCCCAAGACACATGCTCCATGTATGCAAATTATGTAGCTAAGAAAAGCACCTGATACCAGGACACCAATCACACCGCCACACTTTTGCTTCCTCTCTCTTTTTCCCTAATTATAATATATTGAGCAGACCATGATATCCACACATGCAGTATCACAATTACCATTTTAACTCCCCACTTAGGGAAAATTTGTTATTAAATCCACAAATGAAACTCAAATCTTTTCCAATGCTAGGACAAAAAATAAAATAATACAAAATTGAAAAACAAAATCAGAACTGGAAGATGACCAGACAGCAGCTATACCTCAGTCCCAAGGCGCTTATTTAAAGCTTCATTCCACATATTTGCAGCATATGCTGGCTGCAATCTCGTCCACATTGACATGACAGAAACAACCTAATACAAAGCTCCAAAATATCAGCAAACATACTGATATGCCTGACCTCCTGAACCACATGATTATTTCCCCGTTACATCAATTGCATAGAGCAGGTCAAGGAGATTCACTAATCTCAAACTTCCCATTTTTAAATCCCAAAGAAATAGCAACAACAAATTTCCAACTACTATCATATTCACCGCAGAATAATTATTTCTGAACAAGAAGGTTGTAATGGATGCAGAAGATAAGGTTAGAATTTAATAAAATCTTAATAAAATAAAATCACTTGCCAGAACTTCACATTATCCACACATTTCAGAATAAATAAGGAAAATGCATACCAAGTGAGCATCGAGAGGAGGAGGATAGTTGTCTCCTATGGTATCGATCCAACTGAATATCATGTTGTGATAACCATAAGGCTTCCCTGACATGCTTCGAGCATACTCCCACGCGGCTGTGGAGTTGAACTTTGCACGCACGTCAGGATGTAAAGGAAGTAAGGCGATCTGGGGATTGGAATTGTCTTTTAGCGCCAATTCCCACCACTCTTGCCATGAAATAACCACAATAATTTCTTCCCCCTGCAATGAATGAGCAATAAGCTATCAAAATGGTGGAAAAATACATCAAAAATTAATCACTGTCATACCTGCATTCATTATCTGTTCCTCTAAGCCCACAAAAAATTGCAAGAAAAGCAATTTTTTCTTCTAGACAATCAAACATAAAATAGACATAAAAAGATCCTTGGCAAAATTCTCGGATGTGAGAAGGGGAAAACACAAGTCTCTCTTCAACTGAAAAAACAGGGGGAATACATTCTCCAGCAGGAGCAAGAGGCAAGGCAGAAACCGGCTCTGAAGTTCATATCAGTGAAAATCAGAGAAGACCAGACAACCAGTTATGGCCAGATTTCAAGTTTCTGCTCTTTGCTGTCAAGTTGAAGTGCGTACAATTCATTTTCCATACCCTCAATCCCGATTTTATATCCATCTAACTTCATTTCCTGATTAGTGGATGTCAGAAACTGGTACAGAGAAGCCGATAAACAAAAATAAAAACACACCTTCTCATTCTCGTGTCCTGATTCACCAACCCACAGATCGCCATGTTCATCCTTCAAACAAACTGCTGTGTGACCCGCAAAAGCACCAGTTACCCATTTCTCCAATGTTTCAAAACCACCCCACCTACCACGGATCTTGGACACTGCTAAAAAATCGCCAGTATGAACATCATCCGGGTTAATAGTAGAGTACCATGGCTTAGGACGTTTTTCAAATGTAGCACCCATATGGTTCTTCAGGAAAGCTAAATTAGCATTCTGACCCCAAACAGTGTTAGAAAACAGGGGCAACACATCAATTAGAGAAAGCAATGTTCCAAGCATTCCTGACGGCATAAGAAATACAGAAATTCCATGCTGCTTTACCTGTTCAACATCCAATCCACACGTTATTTTGATGTAACGATAAGATTTACTAATTCACGACTACATGAAACACACAAGGCATACATATTCCAACTCTGCTTGTTCTTCCCACGAGTCAAACTTCAACGTATGCTCTCTAGCAGTAAAGTAATAGTCCCATGTGATCCTGTATGGTGTTGCAAAAACATACAAATCCATGCACGTCCAGCTATGTGGTTCAGATGTCTGCAAGAAGAAAGCAAGAAAAGATCAAATTATTCATTTCTGCAGTGAAGGATGCAACTAGCAAGTGAAGAAAACAAAAAATTCGAGCGATAATCTTCTTGTCTTTAAAGAGGCATGGTACGCAATTTTATTTAGAACTGTTTTAAACCGTTCGAGACTGGAATTGAAGATCCCCCCATCCAAGCAATTAGCTTAAACTTTCTCTAGCACAAGTGAGGGCACAAATTTTGGAAACTTTTGTATGTAAAACCTAAGCAACTGTGCGCCAACTCCTCAGGCATTGCAGAGCAAATAAAATGATGCATTTTCCATGTTTCCACAATCGTCTCTACCTTGACTAACGAACTAATAACAAGTCAGATTTGATACCACAAGATACTAGAATATTAAACAAAGTCGTCATAACCGATAAAGAATGATGAAAGATGTAATGTCAAATCCATCTCCTAAAGTCCAGACTCTATTCACCAGCGCCAGCAAACCCTCCATTTGCACAGAGAAAACCTACAGAGCACCACCTTGAACATGCTAAGTTCAATATCTTACGAATTTCGTTCGCAAGTAGAACATAGACTAAAGTACAATTTGCGACACACACCAGCGTCCGTTTACACGACCGGTATCACGGAAGCATAGAAGACGAACCATCAAGTACAGAACGCCGCCGCCCAGGCCAGGCTCACCGCGATCGCCCTCGGTGAACTCGAGGCGGGCTTTGTTGCCGTCGAAGCAGGCCCCGTTCCACTGGGCGGACCCGTTGCCCGGGGGGACGGACCCGACGAAGGAGGGCAACAAGTCCACCGCGCTGTGGAAGCTGTTGAGCACCGGCCACGATACCTGGCGAGGCAGCACGGGAAGGACGTCCCTGACCTTGAACGGGACCTTGAAGGCGAGGGCCGAGTCGCCGAGGAGCCCTAGAATCAGGAGCCACGGGAGGAGGGACCGGCATGGGGATCGAGCCACGCGAGGCATGGGATCGCGATTGCGCCTCGCGAGCGGAGTTTCGGAATCGGGGAGCCGAAGGCCACGAGGAAGAAGGCGAATTGCTCTTCCGTCAGAAGCGGAGGCGAAATGGGTAGTCCGCCATGGGAGGGTTTGCTTGGGCGACGATCTCGATGTCCCGGGGATGGAGTTTTGGGAAGGGGGCGGTCTCACGGAGAGCTAACATGGTAGTTGACGTAGAATATTCGGTCCCTTGTGGACCGGGTCTCGAGTGGCGACGATGACGTGGCGCTTAGTGGGGTCCGTGTAGGGAATTTCCCGGAGCTTTCGATTATGAACGGTGGTCTTGCGCATCGAATATTCCATCGACGCTCATCAGATATGCCGAAGAGAGAAATTCACCAAATGATGATTGCGCATGATGAAAAGTTAAAGTAAAGTAATCCCGCACATGGAATTATGAACATTTTCCAGCTTAAGAGCCCGTTTGGTAACGTTTCTGTTTTATGAAATATTTTTTTGTCTTTCTACTCCACGGAACAATGTTTGAATAAAATAGGGTATTTAGTAAAAGTATTCTTAAAATAAAAAAATATATATTTAATAAATTTTTTATTTTTCTCGTTTTTCTTCTTGTTCATGTGCGATCGATCATCGCCGACCGGTCCCCCACCACCGGACCGCCTCCCGACGCGACCGTTGGCGACGGCGGCGACATTGGAGACCGAAGGCCGCAAAGGCAAGAGAGAAAAAAAAAAAGAAAAATAAAAAGTATTCTTTTAACAAATTGTTCAAGAACAAAAAGTAAATTTTATTGGTCCAAATGTATTGATTTTTTTTTTGTTCCCGGGAATAAAAGCACAAACAAACACATTTCTGTTCTTTTGTTATTCATTGAAACAAAATAATAGAAACATACATGTTTTTAAACAAAAACAAACAAGCCCTAAGAGTCAACTAGGGTATTCCTCAATAAATATCTTATGCAAAAGAAAAAGAAAGGATAATAAAAATACTGAATTATGCCTATTATGACACATGTGCTCTCCATTGATCGGTAGAGTAAAAAATTTGCCCATATGAACATCGGGAAGAAAACGATAATTAATGATAAAAATGATATTATTTTGACTAAAGAATTGTACATAAGAAGAAATTTAAGATTTATATTTCATAATAAGTACAGTTTGAGATTTTTGATATCACAAAAAAAATATATTCTGAATAAATATGTTATATTGAGTAAGGCTTGGAATATTTTATGGTTTTTTTCCTTTAAACAAAGGAAAAGATTTTACATATTCGTGTCAAATTACATTCTCTCCCTTTCTAATTGTACGGTTTTACATCATGAGCTCCGAGGATAACGTAGATTTGTGATATTGTCTGGAACTTTGTTTGCCGGATTTTAAGTTGGACTTGACGTCTGATTGCTGCCTTGAGTCTTGCACCCCCTCTTGCTAATTTTTATTCGTAGCGTCGTGAAGGGTTTTCTTCTTTAGCATGAGAGGGAATCAATGGAACATGCGCGTAGGCTATGGAATGGCAGTTTCCGATACAATATAGTAATACGATCTGAACATGACACGAAATTAATATATGGATTAAGGCTAATCATGCCTCAATTAACCGTGCATCGGCTCTCGGCTCATGAGACATGATTCACAATCGTGTCGCATTCTTGTCCAACCTGCTAAACGCATAATTAATCACATAACCCATTTCACTTGGCAAGTCTATGATGACAGGACAGTTTGATCTATTTAGACACGATTAACTAAAAAGCTATTCTTTGCACGCTATTCATGATTGAAATATTAAATTGATCATATTCCATTGACTATAAACGTGATTATTAACTTGATCCAATAACACTTTGTTGATGGATCATCCTAATTTGTAATTCACAGAAAGTTGAGTAAGTATTCCATGCCAAGTTCATGATAGGGGATGATTTCGTGCGATAATAACAAGAATCCCATCAACATATTATCTAATCAAGACACAAGAACCATATCGTATCAACCAATTAATTTCCAAATCACGTTCGTGTCAAATAAGTCAATTGACCTATTTTGTAGTATGCTTTTATCTCGAACAATAAAAAAACAATCTGCAGACACGAATTGATACCCCCTAAATAGATATAATTAAATAACCTCGGAGCTTTCTCTCCCAATTCCAAAATAGTTGTGACCTTTTAAAACACTATACGGCTTCCGGAATGTTCTTGAAATCGAGGTTACAATTACCGAAAAAAATCACTATCATAGCCAATCCTAGAGCAAGTTGAGAGTATGAGACAGGTGTATGAGACAGAAATGGATGGCCAAAGGCCAGTCCTAGAGCAAGTTGAGAGTCACCATTGTGCAAGATGAACTCCGCTGTTGCTACTTAAACTAACCCTGGTTATGCAGAAGTCTTGCCTCTTAAAGTGAATTGTCTTGTAGTTTCATTCTCCCCATCCAATTCAGGTTGGATATGTGCAGCTAAACATCAAGCAGTGGATCATCTCAAGTACCTGGAAAGTGGGTAAACACAAGGTGCACGATCAGTTCAACCTTTCAAATTAGCCTAACCAATTTGCTTTAGTAAACTTACGAAAGTCACATGCTCCGTCATTCGACAGAACCATCTCCAAATGACTAAATATGATCTGCGACGTATACATCACTTCTCAATTCAGTGGTTCAAATTCCAAAGAGGAAGCAATTTGAATAGCAAGGAAGAAGAAGCGCATTGTCTTCCACTGCCATCGGCTGCCTGAAGGGATTCAATTGGATCTACAAGCAGCACAAGCATCAACCGCAACTTGCTTAAGTTAGTGCTGTTGGAAAGCTTTTCAAAGAGAGCAAAGAGGAGAAATGGGACACACTGGAAGTGAAAAAGATATGCCAGCGACAGTGTTCATGCAACGAGCTGCAAGATGACAAGCCTCTTCACAGTAATCAGAAAAAACTGCAGGAACATTCATCTCGTGTATCAGCTCCTGCAAATATCAAAAAAAATAATTAAAAAAAAATATGAGAGAAAGGAGACAAATGTATCATGCATTTGTAGAAGACCCACAATTGTAGGTAACCAGCACGAATAAGCAGCAATGCCGGCATTAGGAGCAACAATCAAATGAGGAAAAGACTCCTGTCAACATAGCAGAACTTATCAAAAGTTACATTGTAGGAATTCCAACCAGAAAAGAAATTTTACGAGAGAGAGAGAGACTTCTGATATATTTCTGTAGATGTCATGATAACAGCCTCTCCGAAGCTGCAAGATAATTGTGGAATCATATGCAGTGTTTAAACTCTTGCTCCCATGAGAACTTGTGGATTTGCAGTCACAATCAGTTTCACTACACTGAGCATAACCACTGAATTTGATTGTCTCACCATCCCTATTCATTGCCCAAAAAACCAGAGAAGAAAGAAGACAACAGACATGGAAGAGGGTTACAATTTGTATATATTAGACCATGCAAAAGTCCACCAGAGTTGACACATATCAAGCCCAAAAGCAATGAATGAGTCACCTATGCTCTGGAACTGCAGGTCCAACAAGCTCAATATGCATCCGCATGCCAGGAAAAAGTGCCTGCAACTCACCAAAGGCCGGAAGTTGTAGAAGCTCCTTCTCAGGCCCTATAGGACACTAGCAGTTAAGTGAAAGCTTTAAAAGGCTTAACTTTGTCTCCATGATAGAGGTCCTTGATGCATCTGCTATTTATTGTGAGTTTTTATCTAATTCAAAAGATAGTAGAAAGCTAGTGACTCGTGTTAGACAAGTGTCTCAAAAGTAGAGATGAACATTTCTGTTGTCCCTGACAGCATATACACAATCCAAGGTTCAGAAGAATGACATTTTATATGGACGAACTAATATTATTTAGCAATGATGACCAGAGTAGCAATAAGGCTAAAGGAGAAAACTTCTCTACATTTATGTAAGCCTCAGTCAAAAGGAGAACAATATGAATAAGCAGTGGCAAAGAAGACAAGTTCTTTACAAGAAAGAGTTCCCAAAAAGGAGAATGTTCAGGGCTAGAAATTACCAACATAGTGGACACGCAATTCCTTGCTACTGCCAATAGTTAAAATCCTTGCACTAGTAATCTGAATGGCATGGTATATCAACATTGGCTGAGAGAGAGAGAGAGAGAGAGAGGGGTAGGGTGAGTAGCTTTAAACACGCATAACATGAATAGATAAGGTATGCATCAACTTCAGTATGTAACAAGGTATCAGGTGGAAGAGAACACAGTCGCATTTTTGCATAAAATAAAAGATCTTGACATTTGGATGAACCCGATTTTCACATAAAAACCGGGTGCAGTTATTGTCCATTACTAAGAAGGGCACCAAACTGCTCCTCGGTTCCAATAGAAGTCTATCTTTAATAGCATTGAATAAAATTGTCCAATGTACTGGATGTGCTACTTTGATAAGGTGGAATACTAATTTGAAACTTACAAAGCCCAAGCTCCAAACATCTGCAACACCAAGTTCTATACTTTTTGCTCTATAAAATAAGTTTTGCATGAACTCAGTGTTGAGATGACAAAAATCAGATGTCTAATCATCAAAATGCCCAAAAAAGGCCATCTAAATGGCTAAGTTCAAGCTTGTTTTAAGAGATGAAACAAGGGATATACAATAAGCAGAATCATAATAATTCGCAATGGAGGAGAAGAATTAACATAAGTACCCATTGAAGCAGTAAAGCAACAGGTGAGTGAAACGGGATATGCCTCCACCTGTAATAGTCCTCCCAACCACTTAGATAGTCTGACATTGAAGACACTGGGCCTGCACAATTCTTTAGTCAAGCGTACTTCAAGGCTCAACTCAGTAAAAGCTGGAAGCCATTGGTTATACCTCTACATGGACATAACATTCTTGGAAGATCCCAACTATTGTAAAACCTGCCACCAAACAAAATTTGCAAGCAGATATTAAAGACAGTATCATTCACCTGACAGGACCAGAAAAAATTAGGCCATGTAATTGAAACCATGCCAAGTCTTGATTTACATTACTGTGTTAGCAAATACTTCAAAAGTACTAAGAACAAGAGATCCTTCTTATGCTAATTGTCCTAGCAAATACTTCAAAAGCACTAACAATAAGAGATCCTTCTTATGCGAATTTATTAAGACGTAGAAAATTCATAGGGGAAACATCATGTAGCTCAGTCAGCTAAAGCTTAGTGCTAATAACAAGGATCTATGAGGAATCATAAATATATTCTGCCACAAAGTGCTGACACATCAATAACTGAAGTGTGACCTATATTTTCCACAAGATGCAATTAATGCTGGTCCTAATAAGGTGGAACTAGGAAAGAATTTCTACACTTTCTTAGCAAAGCCAACATGTATTAAAGTGTTGGTACTAAAAAATCAAATACCAGCTAGACTACATTAAAGACAAAGTGAGGTATGAAATAATCCACTAAGAGTTTTCTCACAGAGCCATCACAAATCTTTTAGCAACAGAAGCCGTTTTTCTAGTTCTGCTGGTCAAGGTGTGCGAGCACCAGAAAGTTGCCTGTTTAAAAAACATTTGACCCACATAATATGAATTAGTTGATATTCATGATGAACAAAACATACTATAATTCCAAAAAATTAGGAGCATATGAGAGATTCTACCCATATGCATACACCAAAACAAGTTTACATAAACTCATGACCAAAAGCATGAACCAGAACATGACGAAGCAATATCTGAGATCAGAGAGAAAAGCTCAAAAAGAATGCCAACAATGAATATATCAAATAAAGGAGTACCACAGAACCTCAAGTCCTCGAAAGAATTGCTCGATGGCTGGCACTTGCACTCATACATCCACATTCCAACCTGATGAATGCCTCTTTTGCTTAAGAATGAACATCTGCTGACTCGTTTTTCACAAATCTAGAAAGAATATCATCAATTTACTTTCACAAGACAAACCAGAACAGGCAAGAAATATTCTGAAGAAAAATTTGAGTCACCTCAACTGTGGCTTCTTGACAGTACGTGAAAGGAAAAGCATTCAATGCATCAGCATTCTTCATTTGTTGCTCAAACCTTGCACATTCTTCTTTATGAGCACTCCAATGAGAAATCTAAGTATACAACAGGGAAGAAGAAGAAAAAATCCCTTAATGGTCAAAACCCCAACACTTTAGCTATAGTTTGGATAGATGTCAAATCCAGACACTTCAATTGAATAAATTCTGATCATCACATCAGCATGCTTTGCCTCTCAATACTCTTTACATGGAGAGAAGATTTCATGTGGCAGAATGGCAGTAATAACACTTGTTATGCCAAAGCTGTACCACCAAGCCACGAGCAAACAAAATAACCACCAAAATTTTTCAAGTTGTAAACTTGGAGGACGTGATTGACTCTGTGATACCACTTAAGCACGACATATTATATTACTGTTGCGTAAGACATATGCTCCATTCAGGGGCTCAGCCACTGTGGATTCAGTCACTGGGTCCAACCACCACCCAACAGATTGCTATTCCTTCTGTCCGCCTTGAGTTTTTTTTTTTTTTTCTAATAAAAGATCATTGCATATATTTTAGTTTCAGCATGTAAACTTTCGAAAAGCATAATGCAAACTTTCATTACATGGCATCACGAGAGGACACAAATGCAACATACGAGTTGCACCAGCCAGTGCAAGGAGAGGCTGTAAAGAGGTATATGAGCTTTTGGTGCTTGAGAGGATCACAATCTCACATTTTGCATTTTCCTTTATGTCCACCAACCAGGATCCACTTAAAACATGTAAGCTATGATCGGTCTAGCAAGCAACAGGGGACCTGCTGAGGAAATGCTCTGCTGGGAAAATCAAACACCGAAACAGGGATGCGACTGCACTTGCACTGACCATGGTCTCAAAGCCATCCAGCTCTCGAATGATCACACATCACCAGATGCAAAAGGGCCATCATGCACCAATTGCCCGTTGTTCATAATTCAGATTATACGGCACTAAACTTCGCCCCCACTACAGAGCACAAAACTCTATCTGCTCGCCCGCCCGGTGCGAGTTCACATATCCACCGCCCCCAATCCCTTCACCACAAAAGCGTGATGCCATGCCAGTAACGAAGTCCTGACCGACTAATCAACCCTCAGGCACACAACGAACCGAACCAAGGAAAAATATTCCACGAGGCTAAGGACAAAGACGATGAACTCGCTGGGCTCCTCATGCTATTTCGGCACAGGCGGAGCAAGAATTACGGACAAGAACAAGCGACGAATCGCAAAAATGAGGAGAAGCGGATGGATCGTCACCTGGTGAGAGACGGAGCAGTAGCCGACGGCTCCGCAGCGAGCGCACCGCCTCCTGACTGGGCCGATGCACCGCGTCCCTCTCCCCTTCCCCGCGCACTCCATCGCGGTTTAGACTGTTGAGCCTCTGCGATGCCGCCTGGCACTGGGAGCGGAGAAATGTGAACTCGACGGGGACCAGGAAATTGAAGGGAAAAAGAAAACTCAGTTGGGACAAAATAGTTTTTAACTTAATGAAAAAAAAAAATTTCATTACCTCCGTCCAATTTAAATAACGAAAAATATACGCATAAAATTCTAATAATTTTTTTGATTTTTTTTTAAACGCATAGTTAATGTGAGTTAAATAGATATAACATCAAGTAAAGAACAAAAAAAGAAGGTAAAGAAAAGGAAAAATATATAAATAGAACTTGGATGATAGAGCCAGAGATTGCATTGTGGGAGAGGATATATGGGGGCAGCCCCCATTTTCGCCGGCGAGGAGGCCTCCAACTTCACTGGGGCCTCGGCCAGGTGGTAGTGACCCTCGTTTGATCACAAGTGAGGCTAATTGGTCCTAATTGGTCCTAATGTGGTGGTAGCACGACCGCAATCACCGCCGCATGAAGGTTGGCTGACCATCATGTGGTGATTGCTCGGTCCATCCGATCCTCATGCGATGGTGACAAACGTTCTCACCACCATAGTGCGAGAGCTCACCCTCGTCTAGACCGCCCACTCTACCACACTCCTGCCCTCGTCGGGGGAGATAAGGCGGCCAGCGTGGACCGTCGACCCTCATCAAGGCCTTTTCGCGGACTTGTGCCGCTCACCCGGCCACAGGGGCCTTCATGCAGTGGCAGGGTGATCGCTCCCCAAATTGTACAGGAGGGTGGGCCGACCACATTGCGGCGGTTGTGGAGCCCGTGCCACCCATGTTTAGTGGCGGAGGGTCAAATAGTCTTCCACGATAGAGGTAAAGGGGCGGCAACACCCCTTTAAACCCTCTCCCTCTCCCAAATCACGTGATTTCTCTCTTTCTCTTGGTTCCATTCATCTTTCTGTTTTTTTGAGTTTTTTGTTTTTTCATTCTATTTAAATTTTAGACTTCCTTTTATATATATATCACTTTGTCCTCGAAATATATTAGAAAAATAATACATCACTCAAATTGAACGGAACTATAAGCATCTTATGACATATCACTAGACTCAATGATGAGCACACATCGAGATCTCTCCCCTCCATTCAAATGGCAGTGCATGTCTAAATTCAACATCCTCGTTGCCATTGCCATGCAAGAGACTCCAATATCGAATGCATATAAGAAGCTCCCAATTCTATATTTAGGTCTAATTCGGGGGAGAAACCGGCCTAATCACAAAGAGGCCATGGAGTCAGGTCGTGAACATCTTCTTTGGTGGTTGTCGATTGGACGGATGAATTCCCTAGGAGCCTCCTGAACGTGGAAACAACAGCATGTATGGATGTTTAATCGACGACATTTGGATCACGTACAATCTAGCAGCATTTTTAAAAGGCATTATCTTGCACGCAATACATACGTTGTTGATTTTTGTTGTCCTTGGCACAAACATTGATCAAAACACGTACGTTCGAGTTACAGAAGGAGGCCCTACCCAAAGATTCTTAACTATGGTCATTGCCCAAATATATGCACAGAATGCTGTACAGCGCAGAATCTGGACGGGGCAAAACAGTGAAAGCTACAAACATGATACGTCCTCGATTTATATATGTTCCGAAAATCGTACCTTGATCGATTCAACATGTATAAATCGAGGACCCGACGGACTTTCGATATGATCTCGTTGACTGCAGCCAATGCTGGCCCCCGCCGTCTCATATCTGCTCGTTCTCTGTCTCAAGCTCTATCGGTTTCGCGATTTTCTCAGAGGAAAGATTGCACAAGCTGATGTGATCGGGCATAGCTCTGGCTAAGGCTATCTTTCCGCTCTGCAACCAAACACTCCCTTCAAAAACTTCAGACATTCATCGATCCACTTTCTACCACTGAGACCGACGGAAGAGAGCCTGAGACAATATCTTTCCTTTGTGCTTTATCCTCTGACATAGTGGTGGTTGCGACCGTAGGTTGAGGTCGTCGCGGCCGTAGGCCACCTCAATCGAAGTCTCTGCGTCCACGGCCGATATCGACGAAATTCCCGGGCAATAGTGGGGAGCCGGTGGAGACGGCAGGGTGACAAATCCAGACAGATGGCGATGGCAATGCAATACGGTGGCTGGTGGCGACGGTGCAGCTGGGCTTTGGGATTGGGCCTCCTCTGTTCGGTGGCTGCTAAGAGGAAAGAGGAAGCTCGAGTTTTTAGCAATCGTGCATTGGGATTGCATCTTGATTCGTAGGAGATATAGGATTATAGATTTTCAAATGAATCATCAAGACCAACCTAAAATTAGAAATGGCGCGAAACTCCTATTTCTCTCTAGAACCTATGGATCCAAATTTAAAATCGAAAATCGAACCCGTTTTAGGTTCGTAGAATCGAAAATCGAACCAATTATTCTTATAACCGTCCTTATAACCAATTTCCTTCCATTTAGAGGGAAGGAAATGACAAATTTTGCAAGTACTGAATAATTTCACTGAATTGAGGTATCAAATTTGTAACTTCTGAAGACAATATATTCTCTATCACCTTAAAAAAATTCATGCATGTTTTTGGTAGTCCGCTTTTCCTTCGGCCCCAGATTTGCGAGGGCTCGTGGGGTCGGTTCTAGTTCGATTCCGTCTTTGATTTGACGGCGGCTCGTCGTCTTCACCCCCGGCCCTCTCCTCCCTCCTCCTCCTCGTCCTCCTCCTCCTCCTCCATTTGACGTCCTGTCGACAAGGCTTTGACCATTCCAACTGACAAAAAAGAAAAGGCAAACAGAGTATGGCGAGATATCGGGTAGGAATTGGGTGGATGTCACACCCAAAAGTCGATGTCAGAATCTTTCGCCTGTGAAGCTCAAATCCATTAAAATAATCCCAAGATTTGAGATCTCCTCGACACAGCAAGATTTGGTCTCATTTTCAATCCTGAAAAGCGAGAAAGACACAGAGAGAGAGAGAGAGAGAGAGAGAGAGAGAGAGAGAGAGGGGTGGCCAATCGATTGAGAGACGACCAGACAACGCATTTCCTCTCCATAAAAGCAAGGCAAATTCCACAGTGACTGTACAGAGAGACGAGAGAGAGATTGAGAGAACAGAACAGGATCCATTTCGTTTTTGCCTCTCCTGGTCAAGTGAAAGAGCAAAAAGCTGGCAACTTGCGTCTTTTATTAGGACCATAACCAGCTGAATTTCATCCTCCGGAGCGGAAGAGAGCGGACAGGCGATGGACAGAGGCGACGTCGTCTCGTGGCGGAGGAGGACTCGCGACATCGACGCCTTCGATTCGTTCCAGCCCTCTGACTCCGGGGAGGCTCACGTCCTGGCCGTCGATGACAGCCTCGTCGATCGGAAAGTCATCGAGCGGTTGCTCAGAATCTCTTCCTACAAAGGTAAACGCGTGTCTTAACTTCTTGCTCGAGTGAGCTGAAATGCGTATTTCCTTGTCACGAGCAAAGAGGAGTTATGGGTTTCGAGAGATGAACGTTGTGTCTCGAAATTCGTAGTGACCACCGTGGAAAGTGGAAGCAGAGCTCTGCAGTTTCTGGGTCTGGACGATGCCAAAGGCTCCGGTCATTTCAATGTGAGTGGTGATCGGAAAGTTTCAATCTTCTTTTCCAAGACATTTCGGTTTAATTTCGTATGAATTGCTTTTTTCTTTGGTTAATTTGGCTGAACTTGAAAATGGGGCTGTTGCTCTGTTTACGAATGAACCTGAACAAAACTGTAGTCGCTTCTGCTTACCAGGAGTTGAACTTGAAGGTGGATTTGATCATCACGGACTATTGCATGCCTGGAATGAGTGGATATGACTTGCTCAAAAGAATCAAGGTTCGTTATTTCACTTGTCAGAGCGTTTTCCTTTCACCGGAAAAGGAGAAAAAAGAAAAGGTTGGATTTTTCAGGAAAGTAATTCTTCCGAAACTCTGTCTTTTGGCAGGAATCGTCGGCTTTGAGAGAGATACCCGTTGTGATCATGTCATCCGAAAAGGTCTTGGCACGTATGGACAGGTATCCTGTTACATTTCCCCTTAATTTCTTTCACCCAATTTGGCAGTTTTTTCTTTTCCTTTTGTGCGCATGTGATTTGAATTGGAAACTGATGAATAGGTGTTTGGAGGAAGGAGCAGAGGAGTTCATCGTGAAGCCTGTGAAGCTATCGGACGTGAAGCGATTGAAAGCGTACATGAGGAGAGAGTTTAAAGAGAGAAACGAGAGCCAAACTGAAAACAGAGCGAACGCGAACCCGAAGAGAAAGCTGCGAGAGGAGGACCACGGCCGCCACGAGAACGATGGCGATTACGATGATTTGGATCTCTCGGGGGCGTCGCCATCGCCGCCAGCTTGCTCCGACTCATCGTCGCCACCGTCGACATCTTCGTCTTCCCCGCCGTCGCCTGTCCTCGGATCAAGGACGGCTGAGGACGAACGGCTGTGATTATAGGCCGCGGGATGAGGGATGCAATTTTGCCTTGTGATTTCGACGGGAATTTAGTTTTTCCTTCTTCTTCTTTTCTCCCTTGTTATATCTTCTCCATGATTCAGGTTTTCCCCCTCTTCTGTCCTTGGGATTCTCAGAACAGGGGGAGAGACTGTCTCTTTCTTGGGTGAATATGCAAGTGTGGTTGTGAATAGATGGGAAAGAGAGCGTGAAAATGGAGTGAAAGGGGAATCAATATCTTGAATAGACCTTATTATTTTCCTTTCTTTTTAGGAGAAATCACATATTGCCCCCCAAATTTTTAGGATTGCTTCGAGTTATTCCTTGTAATTTGCCCACCGAATTTCCCAAACTCGTTGCAATCATGTCCTTAGAGCTTACCCATCAACCAAATATCGTTCAGGGCTTCGACGACGCAACAGCACGTAACTGATTATTGAGGATAAATTCATTGTACGAGCATGCATGCATGTATGTGTAAAATAATAATTCAAAGATACATCACATGGGAGAGCACAATGGCATGTATAGTCTATAAAATTTTCTTTCAATATTTTTATGCAATCCTCTTTTTCTTCACATTTAATAGACCTAGTATATGTGTACTTTGTCCCAAAATGAAAACAGAAAAGAAAAAGATTCACTAACTTGAGAAAATGATCAGGCGGTCTACGTCATTACTTTGGCCCAATAAACTACTAACGTGGCAATTCATGTTGGAAAATGCACATAACGTGGAGATACACTTAAAAGTTCATGAGATTAGATTGGAAAAAGAAAAAAAAAAGTCCATAAATCACATTGAAATTGAAGAAAAGTTTTAGAATTGCTCGTGTCATTACCCCTATTTTTTGCATTTTGGAGTGAGGCCACAAAGAAAATCCTTGTGGATCTCCTAGGTTTGGATGGAAGATTGGTCCTTAACTCTACTGGGATGGTATATTTTATCTGATGCGTGTAGCTATGAAGCGAACTCCTCCTCCTGCTCCTAGGCTTCCCTAAGATCGCCATTAAAGAAAATTAAGGGAATGAGAGTATGTGATTAAAGCGATGGAGTGAAGGGAAAACCTTCTTTTGAAAGAAGACAGTACATGAAGGAAGGGAACGCGCAGCACTTTTGCTGCTGTTAGTGAAAATTACACGTATGACATCCATGTGTATAATTTTCTTCATCTATGTAAGGGATTTGATCAACAAATTCGAAGATCTGGATGCACCAATTTATAAAACTTTTAGAACGTTGTTGTGTATTGGAGAAAAAGTCAGGTACCGATAATGATATGCTCCCTCTCCATCACTATATCAAGACATGCTCCCTTAAAATATCGGTCATGACAACGTGGACACAAACATATATACATTATCGGTTGATGCTCAATTAATGTTAATTGCACGTGAAATGAAAATTTGTATGCGGTTATGCACGAGAGCATCGAGAACTAGCTATATTTATAAGATTCAATTGCAAATTGCGAGGGCTTGGAAAATTGTAATTTTTTTTTTGTGGGATTGAGAGAGACGAGGGGACAAAACTCAAACTATGAGGAGCTTCACTCTAATGAAATGAGACATTTAACTAAGGTATCACAACATAGATTCATCGACGATCATATTACTCAACCGTCGACGCTAAACCAAGGTTGTCGCTCAAGGGCATGTCATGTAGCGTTTCCCCACACATTGTCTAAATGGGCCAGCCAATCGAGCCCCACGGCCCAAGATCACGCCAACAAGGCCCAACTTTCCGGCCTTCCCGACACCCTCTCTGACAGCTCAAGCTCAAAACATGGATTAAGGATTAAGAAGTCCAAATCATGGCATGGGGAAGAGGAAGCGACTGGCGCAATGATTTTTATTCCCATTCATCAAACTCTTGGTGGGTACCCAGTTTTTCAATTGGGAATTCTCATCGACCATGATAACGAAAGGGTGAAGAGATTTTGTGATCAAAGTTTTGACGCTCCGTTCGAAACCAACGAAGTCGTCGTAAGTTCCGAGTAGGTAATGTCCGTAAGGTGTCCCGGCTCGTATTTTAGCTTTCTCCCTGGCGCGTTCAGCTTGTTCTTTCCGGGGTCGCCATCGCGTGCCGTCATCCATTTTCATATGCCAGAGTGTATTTTTCGGATGAGGGTGGGCGATCGGGACAATGCACCGGATCGCACGAATTGGTCGACGGGACATTACTAAATTGGATGATGAGGAGACTTCTCGAGCAAAACATGGCGGAATGGGCGTCAGGCGGGAGGACCAAGGAGATGGAACGCTTCAATTGCCTCCAAAAGCTCACGGTTCACTTTTTTAAAAACCTCCGGCGCGTTGAAAACCATCAAGTTTTGCGAGATAGTCATTCACGAGGTGCTTTTTAAATTCTCAATTCGGCAAAAAGTGTTTCTGTTTTCGAAAATAAATTTTCTTGTTCTTTTATTTTAAAAAAAAGCATGAAAATGCGTTTATTTATACTTTTATTCTCGGGAACTAAAAATCTGTTAACGGATTAATAGAAAAAACTCGTATATTATTTACGAGAATACTTTCTTTTTAAAAGAATAGAAACTCAAAACTTGTTTCTTTTGAATACGTGATTAGCTATTACCAAAGAACGCTTTAAGAAAAGAACTCAAAATCCAATAATTTTTAGGAAACAAACACAAAAGCATAATAGCTATTATTAAACGCGTCCCTCTGTTCAAAAAATTGTTCCCGGGAACAGAAATAATAGAAAAAAACTATTTCTGTTTAAAAATTATTTTTCGGAACAGAGACGTTACCAAACTCGCCTTAAAATCTTTATGAATAATGGGGTTTTAATAATATCTTGGGATTCAGGTGGTCGACTCGTTCATAAGTCCGCGCGTCGAAAATCCAATGTGGTTGTTACGTGAAATGATTTGGTTATTTGGAACGTGTGGGTTATAATGTCAGAATTCCACCGATGACGAACTCGGGGACCAACCGTGTGGTGCTCTGAAATCGTCCATTCGCGAAAATAAAATGCGGGAACTACCTTACCCTAATATCTTATTGATAGTTGACAAAATATTTTTATATATATAACCTCTTCCGCGGTGTACGGATGGAGAGCTCTAGTTCCTCCCCTTTCATCTCCCTCTATCCCGCCCGAGCGGATCCGGATCCCTCGACGTACGTTAGGGGATTCGGCCTTGGGTGCCGTCTGATTCCAGATCGGACGGCTCCCATTTAATAGAAAGAATTTTTGTTTTTGAAAAATCACAATTGTTTGATTTGAATCAAACGGCTGTAACATTAGAAATGACACCCCTATAGTACTGCAAGGGATCCGTTTCCCGCCCGAGCTTCAGTTTACCATCACTCTCTCAGTCTTGTCGGTTGAGCAAAGATTAGAAGAGAGAGTGATTTGAGGGGAAACGTATATAAAAAAATCATAAATTTTATCGATTCAATTCTAAACATTTTAATTATCAATTCAGGCTTAAAGTTTTTCATATTTTGTCAATTGAATCTATCTTGTCAATTTTAGTCGAAAATCACTAACCTGAACACCAACCATTTTATGTGACTGTTGACACCGACGTCGGTATTTTGATTAATATTTCAATAATTTTTTTTTTAAATTTTCTTAAATTTTTCTTGTTCGTTTCCTCTCTTTTTTAACGGGGGCACTAGCAAGGACATCAAGCAATGGTGTTGCAACTCTCGGCAAAAAATTTAAAATTAAAATCGCCCACATAAATGTTGACGATACTTATTAGAGAATTCCAGCCAAAATTAGTCATATCGACACAATTGATAAAATGTGAAAATATTGAGGATTAAATCGACATAACTAGATGGTTTATAAGTTGATATAAATGTAATAAGTTCGGAATTTTTTTATATATATTCTTTTCTTTTGATCTGGGTTGTGTTTTAGCTATGTTTATGGGTCAAAGTCCCTCGTAGTTGGTGATGAACGAATCCTTGTCTACGTCAATGAGCAATGGAGTTCGGCTACGGGAAACCTTTCTGTAAGAAACCGTAAGTGATGGATCTAGTCCCATGTATCCCGTCGTCTCCAAATCGAGTACAAAAGCTAACGAATCTGGAACAAGATTATAAGGATAGGTATGGAATTTATAACCAAGAGATCGACGGTCCAGTTTTGTCGAGGCATCCATCGGGATACCGAGCGGCATACGATACAATTTCTGCCGTTCTACAAGTTACTCTTTCCGGGTTCTCTTATGTTTAATCTTCGATTTTCTTACGTACGACAACCGCAAAAACTCCTGAAAACAATTTGCAAACCACTCGAGTGTCGCGATTCGGACGGTAAGGTCAGTCCAATTTCTTGCAACAACTTGATCCACTGTAGTTCTGAAAACATCTTATCTGACAGGATAGAGGATGAACCGGACAAATTAGGTGCATATATGCTCCTACCAATTCTGGGTGTCTGGATTTGTTGCAGCAATGTTTGGAGATCTAATCCAACAGTTTTTAATTAGATGACAAAGATCTGGCCCCTTTCCTTATCTGTTTCTAGGGAAAAGGCCAAGAGGTCATCGAGTTTGGGAACACGTAACGGGCGATCCTAGCGAAGAAACGTCCCTATTTAATTATTATGCCTTGGGGCTTCTAGTAGCACATTGCTTCCCTGAGTTACATTACTTCAACTTTAATAGATATTGAAAACATGCGTTCGACCAACAGTGATTGCCCTACGACCTTCCTTGGGTTTTGACTTTTTGAGGAGGGCGAGCAAGCTTGGATCTTGCTCGGAATCGAGCTGCCAATCCCGGCCTCTTCAGTGATTTCTGATTCTCGCCTTTTCACCGATACCGCTGAGACTTTTTCAAAGCTCGAGAGAATTCAAGTATCTGAACATCTGGACCCGTTCGATGCCATTACAGTCACTGCGCGATCTCCAGGGATTTGACAGCGAACTTCTCTACCCTTCTACTGATACGAAAGCAATGCGACCTTTTCCAAAGTCAAACGCCAGCAAAAGTCGCGGGGGAAGAGGCCCAGGAACCTCATCGGGGAGCGGGGGAAGACGCGTGCGGTTTTGTTCCTGTCTCCCTTTCCGGCCAGACACTGCGGCTGTTCGTGCTCACCTACTGCAATCCATCCCAATCCTGGTTTCGATGCAACGCCAAGTCAACGACCGACCAACCCCCACTGTCGCTCTTCTTCCCGATGGGGACCACGCCCATCATCCTTCTCGGCCCCCGTCTTCCTGAACCATGTCGCGCGAGAAAACGACGGGTTGGTGACGTTTCCACGACGAAATTCCCCGAATTCAGTCGGGATCGATGGCCTTTCCCTTTTGTTTTCTCGAACCCGCGCCTCATTGGGTGATCCTCCTGAAGATTTCACCTGTCAACGTTTTTAATATTCGTCTGGTATCGATCTAGGAAATTGTCGTTGGCGCTCCTCCATCGGTGTGCAGTTCGTGCTTTTTGATTAGGACAAGTTATCGCGAGTGCCATTTCGACGACGCTGCTCCGACCTGGTCTTGACCTGGGAAATAGCCCAAGCTGGTTTTGTCTCCGTCTGTGAAAGGTCCAAAGCGGCCCCTGTCGGAATGCCTTGACCCGGTTGTGAACGGGGAAGTTTTGGTCATTGTCGGAAGCAAAAACGCGGGGGAAAAAAAAGGGAAAAAAAAAAACCGTACCAACCGCCTCCTTGAGAAACTGTCAGCGAAGAGAGACCAAAAGCAAAGAGACAGCAGCTGACCTCCTCCTCCTTCTCCTTCATCTTACGAAAGAAAAGCGACTGGGTTTTTGTTCTCTTTCTCTGCAATTTTGATCCGAAAACGCTCTCCAATGGCTTCGGTTCTTCACCAAAGAATCTTTGGTCTCTTGTCGGTTCTCCTCCTTGTGATTACTTCCCCAACTTGCCTCGTCAATGGCCAGCAGAACATCGAGGTTTTCTATCCAAGCTCACCACCAACCCCTGCCCCAGCCCCTCCAACCAACCCTCCGGCCTCCCCGCCACTGCCTCCTCCGCTGCCGCCGGCGACGGTAGTGCTGCCCCCCACGACGCAGCCGCCGCCTCCTTCGCCTTCTAAATCTGACAGATACACCATCGCCACCGCGGTCGCGGCCACGGCGGCGAGCACGCTGGTGATTTCGGGGTTGATTTTCTTTCTGCTCAGGAGGCGAGCGGTCAAACGGCGCAGGAAGGAGGAGAGCGGCTCCAATGGCGGTCTCCCGACGCTCGCGCGCCACGACTTCACGCGGTTCGATGGTAATATCAAGGGACTGATAGTGGATGAGAATGGACTGGATGTGCTTTATTGGAGGAAGCTTCAGGGGAGGAGCGGTAAGAACACCTTCGAAAAGGAGGCTTTGCCGAGGCCGAATGAAGGAGGGGAAGCAGAGGAGGAAGGCGCGGCGCCTAGAAGAGGTCGCAGAAACTCCGAGCCCATCCAGGAGATCCCTTTGCTCCGGGAGAAGTCCACGACTTCTTACCACCAATTTAAAGCTGAAGCAAACCACCCGGTTCAGAATGTCATGCCCGCTTCTCCGTCTCCACCGCCTGCTGGGCTTGTCCTAGAGGCTGTGGAGAAATCCACCGTGGCAACTCAACCGCCAAAAGCTCCTGCTCCGCCGATGCAGCCTCTGCTGCCGGTGCCACCACCACCTATTCCACCATTAGCACCACCCAAAAGATCAATGGAGGTACTCACCTCATCAGCAATCGGAACCAATACGGGGGCCGCACCACCAGCCCCTCCGCCAATCCCAGCCACAAAGGCACCACCACCTCCGCCGCCTGCGAAGGTGGGTGGTCTCGCTTCATCATTAAAACCTCCCCCGCCATTGCCAAAAGCAATATCAGGTCCCAGTAAACCAGGGGACTCATCATTGGAGAGCGCTCAAAATCAGGTGAAGCTGAAGCCACTGCACTGGGATAAGGTGAACATTGCCAACACGGAACATTCGATGGTGTGGAACAAAATTGACGGTGGTTCTTTCAAGTAAGCGCATTCTGATAAACTCGTGGATTGTAGTAGCTTAGGACATCGATGCATCGATAATTTTTGTTTCTAAGCCCATGCTCGTTTTTTCATTATTTGCTTCAGGTTTGATGATGATCTGATGGCGGCTCTATTCGGATCTGTTGCCACGAACCGCAAATCTCCTCGAGGGAACACGAGTTCGGCGATTCCCAGAGATGTCAGTCCCAACCCATCAGGACAGATCTTCATACTCGATCCTCGAAGGTCACAGAACATCGCAATTGTGCTCAAGTCTCTGACTGTTTCCCGCGAGGAAATTTTCGGTGCGCTCACCGAAGGCCAAGGCCTAAATGCCGATACTCTTGAAAAGTTCGACAGGATTGCACCCACGAAAGAAGAGGAAGTCCAGATCCTTGGATTTGGCGGCGACCCCACAAGACTCGCCGATGCAGAATCTTTCCTCTACCATCTCCTCAAAGCTGTCCCCTCCGCTTTCACTCGTTTCAGTGCCATGCTGTTTAGACTGAATTACGAATCAGAGATACAACAGCTAAAAGAATCTCTACGAACACTTGAATCGGGGTGCAAGGAGCTTCGATCACAACGACTCTTCATGAAACTTTTGGAAGCGATCCTCAAGGCCGGCAATCACATGAACGCCGGAACTTCCCGAGGAAATGCGCAAGCCTTCAACCTTACCTCTTTGCGGAAACTCTCTGATGTCAAAAGCACTGACGGAAAGACTACCTTGCTTCACTTTGTCGTGGAAGAAGTGGTCCGGGCAGAGGGGAAACGCTGCGTCGCCAGCCAGAACCATAGCTTGAGCCGCACCAGCAGCCAGAGCAGCAGTGCAACCGCAAATCCTGAGAATCGGATGTCAAGAGAGGAAAGAGAGAAGGACTACATGATGTTAGGATTGCCGATTGTAGGAGGTCTCAGCGCCGAGTTCTCGAACGTGAAGAAAGCCGCAGCAATTGACTATGAAACCTTCGCTGCCTCATGTGCAGCTCTCACGTCCCGCACAGAGGAAATCCAGCAACTCGTGTCTCAAGGTACTGAGGACAGAGGAGGGTTCGTGAGAGTAATGCAGGGATTTCTCAAAGCCGCCAAGGAAGAATTGAGTGCCTTGAGGAAAGATCAGGCAGCTGCGATGGAGATGGTGAAGTGGACAACTGAGTACTACCAGGCAGGGGCCTCAAAGGACAAACGAGCAAACCCATTTCAGCTGTTTGTTATTGTTAAGGATTTCTTGAACATGGTTGATCAGGCGTGCGTTGAAATTGCTCGAAACCAGCAAAGGAGGAAAACGGCAGCAGCGGGCACGGGGTCATCACCGCCAACATCTCCAGCAACGAGACCCCCAGTGAGGTTCCCAAAGTTGCCACCACATTTCCTGTCAGATAAGTCCGGCAGCCCGTCTAGCGGATCTGATACTGACTTGTGATTCGGCTCGTATTTGAAATGGAACAGGTTTAGAATGTACAGGCTGCACGGAAACTGTACTATATGAGAACCCGCGAGCATTCTTTCATTTGCATCATATTCTTTCCAATTATTAGTAAATATGATTGTGGCCACCGGTTTTCTTGTTCTTTTCTTTTTCACACTTGCTGCAATTTGTTCTAGTCGCCTGATAAGTTAGTACGCATGGCGGTAGAACCTGTGAGCCCGATCAGTACCCTTTAGTCCAAGATGATCGTCCTTTTCGCACGTTCCACGAATTATGTTATTACTGTATTTTGGTAGAATAGAACCTTCAATTCCGGAGATCTCTTCAGGCTTCACAGATCCTGAAATGGGACACATCCAGAAACCATCTCAAAAGAGTCATTGTTCTGATCATTCAGTACTCGCAATGGAGGATCTCCATTAGAAGATCCAGTTCAAAGAAAGATGTCAGATTCGACTGTTGCAGGATTTCGGATGAGCAAAAGCAAGAAAAAATTGCCTCTGCCGACACGGTCATGCAAAAGAGAAGCATGTGAAACACTAAGAAAATGCGGTCATTTCCTTTTGAGATATCCAAGTCATTACGGGAGGAAACAAACTTTGCAGAAACTGAATAGCCAGTTAAAAAGCCTTGCTCTGGCAGAAAACCAAGCTCGAGCAATACAACTTGTCTTCCAACTGTCGTATCAAGTGAGATTCACACGCAAGACGAGACTCAGAACACACCAATTCAACAGTTACCAGGTGCTTGATGCGCTAGATCACGAGGATCCTAAAACTCCAAACCACAGTGCACTTTCCACAGAGCGATAACACAATCATGTTTTTGAAGATGGAAGCCTGCTAAGTATCTCGTTCAGAGCATCATTTGTCAAAAAAGGTCCATTTGAAAGAACAAGGAGGACCGAGGAAGAAAGTAAGAAATATGCTTCCAGCCATAGATAAACAAATGTAAGTTCCTTAAGGCAAAAAATACTTGAGTAAAAAAAAATGTTCAAATTGATGGTATTACGCATTCACAATCTATGAGTGTGATATCTTAAACTTATACTCTTTACAAATTTCGTTGAAAAGTACCATCTTCATTGCATAAGACCGCACATGACAACTTCTGCAATTACTACGAGTCTCCAGCATGAAGTAGAGAAACTGCCAACTAGTCCTATGAAATTGAAGCCACAAGGGCTGTAGAGACTCGTACACTCTGCATAGATTCTCAGATAAATTCTATATATGAAAGTGTCCGAGAAAATCACTCTGTATATGTGTAATGATAGAGAGCAAAAAAATGTGACATCTCAGGAGACATGTGACCTACCTTACCATAAACTCAACACTGCTTATATCTTCCCAAGACACAACTGAGACTGTCATATGGGTGTCTCTATAGTCATTAATTCAAGCTCCTCCTTTCCCATAAATGACTGGAGGTAATCTGCTAATTTGACGCACCATTGAGTCTCGGATATTTCTCTGAGAATGCCCCTCAGTACTCTAAACCAGGCCCACCTCTTCGGCGACCTTATAATCATTGAAGTTCAGCCTTGTTAACAACCTGTAAAATTAATTAAGCAACTTTAGTGTCATTGCCACAACAAAAATGTCAGGGAATGAAGCAGTGGTACACAATCAATGGCGAAAACTAAGTTAAGCTACATGAATTGATAGTGCTTTCGCATTCTCATCTCTCTTCCAGATATAAAAACTGCCTAAAGGCTTATGAAGAATTGGGGTAACTAAAACATTTCAATTCCTGCTTTTGAAACAGCCAGTTTGCACTGGAACAGCTGACAGTTGGTAGCATCATATCAAACACTCTTAAGCTCATTCGGAAATGAACATTACCAAAATTAATGACGAGAAGAATGACCTCCTTCTACCCCTCTCTCAGCATTATCCAGTCAACACTAGACACGGATGTGTCCAACAATAACTTGTGATATAAACATATAATGCTCAGACAAAAAAGCTGCTCCATTCAGTCTAGACAATTGAGAAACATCGCTCCTTTGCAATTACATACTCCCCTCCAAGGCACGCAACTGAACTCTGTTTATAATGTAAGCACTTCACTATCTCAAACAGTTTGAATTGACTAATATGAAAGAACTGTACCTTTTTCAGGCTGTTTGTCAATTTACTATGCCCTGGCAGACCTGACATGGGTGTGCCTCTCTGGGTGAGGCTGGGTCTTGAGTTTTTGTACCCTGCCTTCTTTTCTTCCTGAGAAAAAGCAATCTCCTTGTACTAACGTAATCTTTAAAGCAGATGTTATGGTAAATTTTCATGAATTCCGTGATGTGAAATGAATTTGTGAAAAACTCACAAACCTAAATAGATAAGTTGCTTATACCTTTAATTTTGCTTGAAATTGCGGCTTCCCTTTATCTATAGCCGTGAATCTTTCCTTCAGCTTTTTCATCTGAAATTAGATGATGAGAAAAAATCGAAGGATACAGAAGAAACATTTTCAGACTAAAAGGATAAAATGATCCACACCAGCGGAGCCTCTGTAACCTTTCCTGCCCTCTCATCATTTCTGGAACCATAGGAAGAAGACGCAGGCTGAGAAACTTTTTGTGGCTTAATCCCTGCTTTAAGTGGCCTGAAGAACGATGTGTTAGATTGATGTCGATGATATACTCGTGAGTTAAAACGTTGCTCCTTAAGCACACAATACATTATGAAAGAATCGGGTTATCTAAATTTTATTTTTGTAATAAGTCGCTGCAATTGATTGAGCAAATATATGCTGGTAGAATGTTTTAAACAGCATCAGAGAGTAAAGTTGCAAACTGAAAAAGTTAGCATCTGTCAGAAAATACCGGGTGCATTGATTCAGACAAAAGGTGGGAGGCAATTAGGGTGATATGCATGGAGAATGTTCTTAAATCATTACCCTCTATTTTCGTTCTGTTTAATTAGGGGAACGGAAGCCTTTGGTTTTTCCTCCCTGGAAAGTACCTGCCAAAGTTAGAACCAACGTGCTTTCTATGTTACAAACAGCAGGATTTTAAACAATAATAATCATCATTTCGAAGTTTCGACAAAGAAGTCGTATGTTTGAGATGAGAGAGATCAACGTCATGAGGAAACTTACCTGCTCTGACCCTTCAACGGGCAACTTCTGGCCCACATTATTGTTCTGGAACACCTTGAATGCTCGCTTGACAATGTCCTTATCCCCCATTCTCTCCATGATGAAAGACTTCCTCGTGGCAGGAGAAGCTGGATGGAAATTTGTGGAATCCAAAGCAACCGACATGTGCAAGGCTTTAGGAACTGCATTTTTCTTCTCTCCTCTTGAAAGGCTCTTGCTCTTGGGCAGAGACGGACTAATCCCTGGCTTGCTCGAAGACCTCAACGAGTATGTTAATGGGGTAGTGGAAGCAGGTGGCTTTGACTGTCGAGGGGTGGTCAGTATTGGGGATTTTATCATTGGTGAATATGGCTTCTTCTTATGTACCGCAGCGCTCTGCTCCTTACTTGCACTGCTAATCTGCACCAGACAAAGAAAGGGGACCGGCAGTATGATCAAAGCAAGTTCAATCAAGATCCTTCAACGATGATCAAGAAATTTTGTTTATTGTACCTTTTGAGGGAGCTTCGGCCTATTCAACTTTGCAATCTTCGCTTCATACTTTGGAATGGCTTTTATTTCAATTTCAGTATGTGGCTGAACTTCCTTAACACCATCTTGAGATCCAGCAGAAGGAACCACTTCTTGCACATCATTCACTAAATTGTGTTCTTCTGGTCTCTCCATGTTGTCGCGCAGTTCTATTACTTCCTCCACCGAGTTAATTTCCTCCGGTTTACCCAGATCGGTGATTTCAAGATTTCTCTCCAGTTCTACTTGCACTCCTACAACCAACGAGCTTTGACATTCAATAGTAATCAAATCATCCTCATTCGGGTCTTCACTGTACAAACCATTTGTCTCGGCCAACGGTATCGTGTCTTGCTTAATTGCTCCAAAGCGACTTTGATCCCCATTTGTATTGATCTCAAAAGTAGCCTCATCAGCATCCCCATTCAGATCTCCATTTCTTTCACCCATTCGCAACGAATCATCCATCGTTTTGTTCTCCTCATCCAGTAACTCAGCCTTTTGAGCAGCGATCTTCTTGTAATGCGCTTCAAAGTAAGCCCTTTTCATGGCCACTGATCCAGGTGCCGCGCACTTCTCTACTTCTTCCATATATTTATTAGGCGAGAAGGACGACCATTTCTCCCAAGCGAGCGAATCACCCTCAAACCTACCAAATGAAACCGACACTTCGAGAGCAGCATTTGAAGCAGCTGTTGTCTCTCCCATCTGCTTTCGTGAAGATCAAGAACCACGCACTATCTTCAGACACCTAATCCCAAAATTATTGCCAACCCCCACCTAAAATAACCTTAGAACAGGGCATAAAAACCATGATCAGTCAACTGTGAAGTACCAGCGCAGGCGTTAAAAAGGAATGAATTTCGTCAAACAGAGTGATAATGGGACTCATTTCCACAGATCCAAAAGAGGAAGAAACGGTACCTTAGCAAAAGTCTAATTTTACCGCAGAGCTATTTCACCAGCCACACAAGCCGTGCAAGAAACATCGCCACCCGGCTGGGTAGTTCATTAATCTATCTACTCAGATACAATGAGAAACCAATGAGCCATTCAGGAAGAGGACAGAAGTGAAAGGATTGAAAACTGCAACCATTTCAGAAGAGAAAGAGATGAGAATAGCATAAGCATGTGCGCCGCTTCTTTTCTATTGCTTCTTGTCATTTTCGCGGTCCCGATAAGAGGTTGTCTTTTTTTTTTTTTGGTAAATTCCCGATAAGAGGTTGTCTGTATTGGTTCTTCTGGAAACTCCCAAAATGACAAGCTCAATCATCTATCTACACCAAAAGGAAAAACCATGATGAAGGTAAGAAAGACAGAGAAAGAAAAGGCCCCAACCCAACT
Source organism: Melaleuca quinquenervia (assembly GCA_030064385.1). Lineage (NCBI taxonomy): Eukaryota > Viridiplantae > Streptophyta > Magnoliopsida > Myrtales > Myrtaceae > Melaleuca > Melaleuca quinquenervia. Next base: position 24,930,069 of record CM057719.1, on the reverse strand, counting down.
AGGTTTCAATGAAAAGTTTCGACCTTTTTCGCCATAACCTTGCAATCACTGCTTTTGCAACTGAGAAAAGTGGGTCTGAGAGAGTTCAACGTCCAGTCAAAGAGGAGAAGAGTTAGGGTAATGGTAATGGAAAGGCCCCATCAACGGGATATAAACAAAGAGATTACCTGGGTCAATGTGGGATCAAAGTGGACTGACCGATAAAAGAAGGACGAAGGTAACTGTTCTTTAACCATCTTCTGAGGTTCATAATTGCAGTCGGGTCAAAAGCATTCCCCTGAGCTCAAAGAGGCCAGAAGGAGATGAGATCAGCAAAGCAAAGCACATCGCAAGGGGAAGGCCCACCTGGAGAAGTAAGCTCGAGGGTGTCCGCAGGACGGAGAGACAGGGAGGCACATGCGACAAGCCTTCCATTGAATGACCTCCTACTGACCGCCGATGGGGACCCTCCTGGATTCAATCTGCAATAATAATTGTCGGGATATGTCCAGAGGCCAAAAGCGGCATCGTTGGATGCATCAGAACGTGATCATGGGAGTAGAGTCGCCATCCAAAGATCCTTTCTGTCGTCGTGATTATATAGCATAAGCGTAGATTTTGCAGCCAACAATGGCCGCGTCTACATACAAACTCTTTGTGCATCAGGATCAAAGTTCTAACCACTAAAAACTATCAAATGGGTGGGTCGGGCCAACTTTATATCGGATCGAAAATAATTCGATCAAAATATATCAATTTAATTCATTTTGAGCCGTCTTCCCATACAAATCAGATATAATGGTTCATATCCAACCCGATTCATATTATTAAAATATCATATATACAAAAATCATATCCAAAACTGAGATGAAAAAATAGGGTGAGTGAACTCGATGGCATGAGTGAACTTGAAATTGAGTATGGACGAGAGAGAATGAAAAGATAATTATTAAAATAGGCTGGGTTTAAAATTAGTCATGAACCCATTTGACACTCGTATATGCGTCTACGACCCATTTTAACGGGTCTACTAACTATCAAGGTCATCTCACAAATGATCAGATAGGGGCTTTTTTACTATACATAATGAGATCTTGACCGATCTATCCAGTTACATCAAATTTTTCTCTTTTAAATCCGACATCGAAGGACGCTCTTTCATCCATAGGAATGGCCTTGAAATTCTGTTCAACATGGACCTTTGTATAAACCTGTATCATAAATCTTAGAAAGTAAGCTCGGCCCTTAGGGGACCAGGTCCAAGCCACTAGAGACCTTAATACTACTTCCCAAGTTCCAGCTGCAGCAGTTGTGTTCCGGTCGTGGGGAAACCTAGGTCTAGTTCAGGACTTAGCAACTTGAGTTTGATCGCGAATGTCTTGAGTCCAATCGCAAACAAAAGTTGCGCCGGTTCGGTTACGGATGGGTCGATCCATTTTACTCTTCTAGACCCATTTATTTTTATCAACTCACATTCAACCGAACCCATCAATAGCCAACCCATTTTACTCTTCTAGACCCATTTAGTTTTATCAACTCACATTCAACCGAACCCATCAATAGCCAACCGTCCGCGAACCTATTTTGACCCTACATGCACTTTATTCCAAACTAATCAATCTATCAGGAAAGCAGAACACCCAGATGAAATCCCTAACAAGCATCATCTACCACGGTGGAGGAATCATCCGCTTGTTCTGCTCGAACGCAACCTCGCCATGAGATCGCCTCCTCGTCATAGGAAAAGCCCACTTCAGCCTAAGTCACGTAAAAGTGCAGACAGAACATATGCTTCATACCTCAGCATGTTTCGAGTTAGGGGGGGAAAAAGGGTCCTTGACCATCTCGCCATTCCTAATCGCTAGGGACCCTTGTTCTGGTGTTGGCTATCGGTAATCTCGTCTGAGTTTCAGGGATAGGTTGTTCGGGTCCCGAGAGATACATGTCCAGGTTAGGCATTCCTTCCTACAATCCTAATTACAATTCGATGTTTGGTGTTAAAATTTCGGCCCATCTCTTTGGGTTCAAGGGACTTACCCCACAGTAAGCAAGCGTCTAGTTGTAGATGATGATTGCATGCATCGCTAAAGATTGTTTACAATCGGCCTCCTCTGCTAGAGGCGATAATTGGTTGGACCGGGGCAGCCCAAGCTTTAAAGACAGGTCTAAACTCTCGTCCTAGACTGTCCATCGCAAAATGTCTGTATCCAAATATTCAGGACAGGCCATTCTTGGCTTGAACCTAACCGGGCGAGGCCGAGTTTTCTCGCTAAATGACCTTCCCGAAGCCGGTCGATGATGGATTAGCCTCTTTGGTAGATTCATGATCAGGTATACTTTGAGTCATTTTTTTCTAACCAATCATCACATCAAGGGTGAGTATTGCGGCGAGGAGCGTTTCTCAAACCAAATCCGTGCTCGTGCTGTTGCTCTTCTATTGGGCCGATGAGTGGGTCAATTGGCAACCAGATTACCGGTAAATGGGCTTTATTAGTCTCAACCAAATTCGAGCCCATTTTAGTCACTTCATATACTCATGGGCCAGCAATCTCTGTCGTATGTCGAACTGAGCTAAAACACGGGTCTTGGCCCACGTTGTGAATTATTGCGCAATGCCATTCAGTAAATCAGATTTTTATCCATTAGTCCAAAAAAAAATCAGATTTTTATCCCATACTAAATAAATGATATCAGCCAATATCATATTTTACATCTAATAACCCGCGAGCAAGGACATTTTTGTAATTACATATCCATGCAAGGAAACGAGCTGTTTTGCCTCTCCCTCCTTCTCTCTCTCTCGACCTGTCTTAATTTTGCAAAGAACGATTTTCTTTCTCCTCTTTGGTTTGTCAACACATCCGACATAACCCCGAGTTAAGCCCAACAAACATCGCGATACAAACTACCCACTTAAGACACGAGAAAATTTTTAAATTAGGTTTTCTTTTAGCGCATGGCTACTCGATCTGTTCGATCAAATTTATGGATCCCGTCGCTTCTCGAATTCAAAACCAAAACAAGATCAACAGACTAAATATATACGTCGAGACTTTCCATTCGGTTCAATGCAGCAGTTCTCGATCCATCCATCCGAGGCGCTGACAAGATCCCGATGCGTAGATCTCTTCTCGTTGCTCTCGACAGAACAGCTGGAGCGTAATGTCATTGACTCTGGAGCTTCTCTGCGAGTTCCAGTTTGACTTTTGTTAGTGCGACGACCGAAACGGTGGTTGAACATTACACTCTCCGGAGGAAAAGGGATCTTTTCACATCTTTAACGTGCCGGCCAAGTTTTTGCTTCGGGTTCGTCGGAGATCATCCCCATTAAAAAGCTTTGCCCGGAAGTCAGATCCCAAGTTCGGTCAGGAGCACGGCTCCGACTCTTCCGCTCCCCAATAATACGAAGTCAAACTAAAACCCCAGACGGCAAATCTGCCATTTTTAACCAGCAGAACAAAGGGCAACGAATCAGAAGCACCCCCCCCCCCCCCCCCACCCCATGTTCAGACGCAGCGGAATCCTGCATCATTCGTCGCTGCGAGTCATTCGATCTCGGTCCGCCGATTCGCTCAGCGCACGAACCGATGACGTACGGCGAAAGTGCCGTCGGCCCACCACGTGAACACGTGGAGATCCAACCCGGCAATTCAATTCAGAAGTGACGAGCACGTCACCGCAGCGCGAACAGGGTTCAAGACGGCGGATCCCCGATTGGCCGCCAAGGAACGTCGGGCCCCCCCCCCCCCGACGGACCAAAGTGCGGCCCTTTTTTCGCTTTTCCCCCCCGCCTCCCCTTTAGGCGTCGCCAAGTCCCGAGGGGGAATTCAATTCGTCGGCGGCGGGACTTTGCCCGAACGACCGTTCGATCTGGCGGCGGCGGAACCCTCTCGACCCACCACGTGGAGCTACTGGAGAAGCTTCCAGCTACGGGCAGCCGTGGCTAACGTTGAATCGAATCTCCTCAGGGCGTAAAAAAGAGCTTTTCCCCTGAAGCTCTGCCGAACCAATCGCTTGCGTGGATAAGTCGTACAAGAAAAGCAAAAGCATCGCCATGGACATCGCAACAGCTGCCAATATCATTAAAAGACATTTGACAATTCCGACTTTTCTTTTTTATAATCCTGTCGGTGTTATTTGCGGGGGGCCCACTGTGCTGGATTTAGGAATTCTCTTTAGAGTCTCCCCCCCTTCCCCCCTCTCTCTCTCTCTGTCTCTCTCTCTCAAGAGAAACCCGTGAGCGGTGCGAGCTGGCTGGACGAATTATTTTCAATTCCTTTCCAACTTGCTTAGTATTTTCTTCTTCTTCTTCTTCTTAAAAAAAAAGAGAAGGAGAGAGAGGGGTTTCATTCATTCATTCATTGATCATTGTGAAAATGAGAGTGGTGATCTGTCCAAAGCAGAGCGCGGCTTTGATTAATTGCTGCCACCAAGCGGAAAAGGCTCCAAAGCCAACCACTAGCGACGTGGGGAGTGTCAGTATTGATTGGACTTCACCTAACTCCAAAAATATCAACAAACATAAACCCAAAAGATAAATAAATGAAAAAAAAGGCAAACCACAAGCAACAATCTGAAACATCATGGTGTTTTATTCCTCACCCAACCAAACCCGGCCCCGAAATTCATCCCCCTCCAAAATTTGTGAATCGAAAATGAAATCTAAACAAGTATGTAGTCGGATACCGACAACAACAACGGGACAAAAGAGTACTGTAAGAATCATCAATTGTGCAACCTAAAACCCCAAAAGGAAAAATTTGAAGATAATGATCACAACGAATGGAAATCCCCCGCCAACCCGAAAGAAAGAAAAGGCAAAGAAAAAAAAAAGAAATTGGAATTTTGTTCTTCATCATCCTTTCCTACTGTCGCCAATTCAATCTGTACAGCACCTATTAAAGAATCATCAATCTGGACAATGTATGAGAGAAAGAAGATACGGGAGATGGGAAGAATCATCATCGAGTCTCGAGATCCTCCAATTCTTCACCAAAAATAGCTCGTGTAGCCGATCAATGCCGTCCCCGAAGAAGAGCCCGGGCCCGAACCCGAACCCGAACCGAATCCGAATTTGCCGCCCCTCTTGCTGCGCAAATCGTAAGGCTGCCACAGGTGATCCAACGGGCATGGCCTCCTCTCGTCCAGCCTCACCCACGGCTTGCCCTTCCCGCTCCAGTGGAGCAGGCTCACCGGGCCCGGGTGGAGCGATCTGCAGCTCCCCCTCACATTGTCGCCGCCGAGGCCGTGCTGGTTCCACCGGTGGTCGATCGCCTCCACGTTCCCCCCGAACACCAGCAGGAACGGCGGCAACGACCCCAGCTCGTATATCCTGTGCCGCCTCTGCATTTCCATCCACCCCTCGATCCGCTTCCGATAGCCCCCTTCCCGCCACCTCGCCAGGTCCATCACCATCACCCCCGTGTTGAAGTAGCACGGCTTGCGCGACCCGAAGGCCCGGGACAGGACAGGGTCGGACCAGAAGCCGTCGGTGAAGTACTTGGTGAAGTTGGCATGGCAGTACTCGGGGGCACCGATGACGCGGGAGCCGCGGAGCGGGGTGTCCCAGAGTCGGCGGATGTCGTCGACGACGACGAGGTCGGAGTCGAGGTAGATGACCCGGTCGACGCAGGGGTCGAGGATGTCACCGAGGTAGTTGCGGGCGTAGTTAAGGGGGTTCTCGAGGGCCTGGCGGACGGAGGAGGAGATGAGGTTGATGACGGTGTCCTCCCGGAAGATGTAGACCTTGAAGTTGAGGGAGGGGAAAGTGGAGCGGACGAGCCCGCTCAGGACCCGGGGGCTGGCCGGGTCGAACTCCGCGGCGACGAAGTGGAAGAAGACGTTCTCGGGGCAGGAGGCGTGGCGGAGGACGGAGTGGACGGCGGCGATGGAGCCGCGGAGGTACTCGGAATCGAGGGTCATGGCGATGTGGACGAGCGAGGGGTCGCAGGAGGAGGAGGCGGGGCCGACGGCGGGGCAGCCCTGGCCGTTACGGTAGTCGGGGGCCTCGGCGAACCGGGGGACGTCGGCGGCCGCGGGGAAGGAGCGGATGGCGGAGCATAACGGCGACAGGGCGAGCAGAAGGAGGACGAGGATAGGAGTGCCCATGGAAGGGCGCGTTCCCGGGGGTGGGGCGGGGGGAAGGGATCGACAAACTGCAGGTGAGGAGGGTCTTCTTGGGGTTAGGAGACGGCGATGGCGGTGGCTTATAAAGAATGGGGTTCGATTGGAGTTGGAGCGGCCATTGTTTCCAGTTGTGGAGAGAGAGAGGGAGAGAGAGAAGTCAATGCGACGGGCAAGGCGTAAAACGGGAAGTGAAATGAGGGAGAAGATTCAAAGAGGCCCAACCCCGTTTTTACTTCGCCATGAATGACTGAACTTCGTTCCTCTCGTCGTTAAGTAATGTTCCTTCCAAGGACGAGGAGGGTCTTCTTGGGCTCTGTATTTCCTCTCTCCATGAGTCAACCATCATCTCCCTTAGACGTCCTTAATCGAAACGCTCAAATGCTTCGAACTTGGATTTGGAGAGGGGAGCTTTCGGGTCCGATCAATTCTTTGAATCGGGTCGAACCGGTCGCATTTTTTGCACCGATTAATTAGAGCACAAGCTAGTCCTACAAGACCTATTGAGGGGATAACTCAAAGTAAAAGCAAACAATTCATGGCACTTTAACCACGGAAACGTTGACAACGCATGGCATGATCAAAAGATTGGCATTGCTTGACACGTTAACCATCGATTTTTATTTCAAATGTACATGGATTTATTTCTTAATTAGATTAAATTACGATTTGTGTATACATCTCAATGGGAAAAGAACAATGGCTTGGAAACAGGTGGCAAGCAAAGAACAATATGATCCTCCTCTCTCCTTTTTTATAGGGTGGTCCTTATTTTATTTCTTAGCTCGGGAATATTCACCTAAGTTTGCATCTATTTTATCGGGTTGGAGAGCAGCAGGTGTGGTGCGCCTAATCAGATGGGCTAGGGAATTGACAATACATTAGAAGTAACGCAAGCTTTTTGCTTGGACTCTACTTAGAGCCGTGATTAAATCGCGATGACCCCATTTAACTCCTTTTCTTATCTCGTTAATGAGAGAAAAAAAAAAGTGATTTAATTTATTTTTTTAATTTTCAAAACTATAATGAAAAAACCCATAATATTAAGGGCTCGTTATTGTAATGTCCGTGAAGGATGAATTAGAAGCGAAGATATATATAATGTACCTAACGTCTGCCGCCCTTTGCCATTCCCCTATTTCCGCATTTGACCTCGAGATTGGGCACGGTCGTCGAATTCAATTTCTCGTCCTAATTTACGACATATGTGTTTTCTTCTTCTTCTTCTTTCGCGGCCAATTAAAGGCGTCAAAAGGAAGTTCAGTAGCAAAGTCGCATGCTGTCCAGAAATGTGGGGCGTCTAATTTTCTCGATCACGTTATAATCTCCGGCAAAATAGGTCCCGTGAAGTTTAAGCAACATCAACATGTTGTTCAATTGGATATTCTTTTCTATTGGGAAATTCAATCGGCGCTTCCTTATACACGCCAGAGTAAATGTCCGGTTTACCCCCCGATAAATTTTCGAAATCTTCCCTTTTCGGTTGACTTTTTAATTTTCCTCTTTCGGCGCTGATGTTCGGTTGAATCTTGGAATATCGGACGAAGGATGTTCGGACAGTTCGATATGTCCTGGCTGTAGAGGAGCAATAATCCCAGGTTGGCATGTTCGGATGGATCGCAATTCCTGCTTCTGTTTTTAGGGAAATTATTTTCTTTTCGCAGGAAATGGAAATAAAAGATTTAATTTTGTAATCTTCCGCGATGTGGGGTCATATATGATTGAACAATACCACCCCCCACCCACCAATGCCCAACCATCACGTTCGTATGATGATGATCGCCATTAGTAGATATTCATTAATTAAAACTAAATTAACACATGGAAGGGATCAATGATTGAGTAGATCCATCCCCTTAATCACGCTTTTTTTGGGATAATTGCCATTTAAATTACAAGTATTTTGTCAATTTTACCGATTCAGTCACAAACAACTGAAGAATTCTAGCCCCCAAATAACCCCAGAAGTGTCCAACTCGTGCGCACCATACCCAGGTTCAATGAACAGTAATGAAAAATTACGGAGCATTATTTATAATTTCTGGAGATTAATGCTCTAAATTGAGAGGATATTGCTATTGGGACTTGGGTTTTTGTTCGTTTTCCCCGACGTTATTTTTTTTAAAGGCCCGTCTTAGTTGGTCAGTCCATTTTCGCATATATCTAGACACCTGAGCTCGTGAACAATGACGAAACGGGGGTTGGGACGTTGAGATGCCGTGATTTCCTTTCTCGATGAATCAATTGAAAGCGATAATCAACAATAAATTAATTAAAGGCGAGTCAAGTCGTGCCAATACATCATCAGGCGAATAAGATGCACTATATTAGAGGGTGGAAGCGTATAATTAAATAGTAAGACGTGACATTATAAGTTGCGCTCTACGTCATCTTTCATCCAAATAGAGAAAAACCACGTGAAAAAATAAAATAGTCAATTGAGGTTTTTACGTTTGATTGAGTTATATATCTTTAAGGTCGAGTTTAGCCAAATAAGCAATTTGAGCTACTCAAACTCGACTCGAGCTGATCTCGAGTAGGCGGTGAGTTGAGGGTAAAATAGTTTATTGGTTTGCACCTTGCATATGTGTTTCCTCTCTCTTTATCCATAGGAAAGGTCATGGCCAACAATGAGCAAGCGGGCAATGTACGAAAAAAAAAAGTCATTTGATTGTGAATAAAATGGATCTAATAATAAATTCCGTTACTTTCTTATCATCGGAAAGTTTGAACTACGGAATTAGCAATACACTGCTTTTCACCGTATATCTATTACTTAATTAATTAGTCATATGTTCGAAAGTCATCTTATTACCTTATTTTTGGAATTAAAACGGTCAACACGTTACGTGATTAGCGAATCCATCCCAATTAAAAGCTTCATTCGCTCTTACTGAAAACCTAGCCGTGGGAAAGCACTAGCCTATTACCATTTCCACCCAAAACCCGCCTTCAAATTCTCCGTGCCACGCGTTATCCGGAAATGGAAAAGCACAAGGACACCGCGTATCTACAAACACAAATATTTTTATCTATTATTGATTTTCATTAATTCTTCGCAAATTCATTGACGGCGAAAATGAAAAATGACTCTACACACTATCATTATCAGACGATCGACGTACGAAAAGATCAAATCGTTAAGAAAAAAATGAAATAAATTTAAAAAGATATTTTCTTAAAAATGATTGATTGTATAGCTTACGATAGTTTATCGATAGAGGACGAATTGGTATCTGCAGGTACGACGAGTAAATTCTTCAATCGCCTATTCTAACAGGCGATTTTTTTTTAAATGTTTTTTGAATTATTCATCTTTTTTTGTGAAATAAACATGGAAGGGATTACTCGTATGACGACAGTACACGTAAAATTTAAATGTTGTTTCAGTTTTTTTTTATTTACGATGTCTCGGAGGGAGCAAGATTCGTTGCCTCCGGCAGTGAAATGCCAGCTGTACGTACAGAGGAGTCCAGCCGTGATTGATGCGGACGGCGGAGATGGGTGGGACCAGCCAGGACGAGGGCGCAGCACTGACACCTGATTGGGTTCCCCCCACGCCCAGTCCCCACTGCCCCAAAAGCTCCACGTGACCACGTGCCCCTCCTCCGTTTGGGACTGCTTTCTCCCCCCATTTCCATTTCCTTGTCTCTTCGCTTCTCAATTGGTCATTCCCGTCCACTCTGGCCCAAGTTTAAAAAAATAAAATAAAATAAGAAAAAAAACCTAATAAAATAAAATGACGATTTTCTTTTGACATTTTTAATCGACGCGAAGCACCGTGGCATCGCGACCGAAATCACATTCTACGGACGCATTACGACGTTTTTCGCATTTAATTGCGAAGGCGGGTCGCGACGTCGTGCTTTAATTAAACGGAGGCGGCGAAGTAAAATCGCAATTCACAGCACCTCGCGTGTTGATTGCTTAGATTGTAAAAAAAAAAGAAAAGAAGAGAAAGATTATTGGTTTTGGCTGGTAGGGCATGCGCTTCGGACAATGTGGGCACCGCACTGTCCATTTAATTAAAAGTCAAGGGGCCTCCGGTAATCTGTACCTCGTTCAGTGGAGCTAATAAGAAAGTCCTGCCCGGGAGGCAAGTGGGCATATCTTTTGAATTCCTAACGCGATTCGGTCCTGGCTTTGGGATTGGACTGTTCAGAGCTCGGCGAGGTACGGACCACACGAGCAATTCCGATAATAATGTCTCGTTCTTCTAAGGATGTTCGATTTGGACTGCCTGTGAAACTTCCTGTTTTTTACTTTGGGGTGGTTTTGCGGATTCTTTTAATACCTAACTCTCTAATGGGTGAGTTTGCAAACGATATAGGTTAAGCACACTTCGTGATATTATATAAATTTATCTTATAGTTTCCCCTCTTTACGATGCTCGTTGAACATAATCACCGTCGGTTTTCCAAATTATTCATATGTAGCGTCACGGTCCTTTTTGATGTTTTTGGTTTAAGTGGGTTCTTTCCTGATTCGCCACATCACAAAACTCGCGTTATTCAGCATCCTCACAACTTATAATTGACAAAAAGAGATGGAGAAGAATGAAAGAGGGAAGATTACAACCATCTCGCTCTTTATGGAAAGTTTGGAAAATACTCGAATTTTCATTTATTCCATTTTCCCTTATCTACCCAGCAAAGCCTCACAGACAGCCTACGACTTGTACACGTCGACCGTGTATGTGTCCAGGTTTTCAATGATCCGTGCGAGCGTCTAATCAAGAAAAAACAAATCGCGCGTTTTTGCTGTCTGTTTGAAATAATCTCGTCGCGTCACTTGTCAATAAAACACGGGCATAAGCCGACCGTTTGAACACGATCACGTATTAACTTTGTCACATTCTTCAGGTTAATCACCATGCTAAAAATGGTCATAATCGATCGGACAGATGTTAAGGAAATGACCTTGATGTATTAATTTCTCCATTGCGCGGTTCCTTCCGATGAGTGGGGGCAACCGCAGGTAGGGCAACGCGACAGGGATGTTCTTAAAGCATCAAATGAAAATCATTATCTTAAACGTCAGACTTTACAGCCTCGTTTAGGATGAGTGGCCGGCGAGTGACTTCACATCCTCGTGTGGGTTGAGAGAGCAGGTGAACAGGAGCTCCTCAGCAGAAGAAAACAAGAATGACAGGTCGACGTTTTGTCATTTAATAATAACGACGATGATCGAGATGATTTGAATAGGGAAGAGGGTGAGAATTGGTTTAGTTTTAGGTGGCGCCTAGGATTCTCTGACGACACGGGAGGCCCCGAGTCCTGGTGAAGAATAAAGGGGCAAAACAAAGGGAAATAAAAAAAGCTTCACTGACCTTGAGGTGCTCCTCAGAGAGAGGGCCTGAGACGGTGAGACCTGCTCTGGACGGTGCTGCTCACTTGCCACGTGAACGTATTCCGTGAACGAAGCTAGCGATTGGAGCCATCCCGTGTGTGGAAGATTTACGAACAGAGCATATACACAGAACAAAGAAGCGACGAAGATTGAAGAAGAAGAAGACGAATATCAATGAGAGAACTTCGTCAGTTGTATTTCTTGAAGAGAAGATGATAGTGTTTTACATTTGAGAGCGTTACTACGAATAGAGCTTTACTCTCCTATATGTTAGACCGAGCTCTAGACTTATCTGTTATGAGTTCGACAGAATTACCAGCTAATCAACGGCTATTCAACAGTTAACTAAGTAGCTCAACAGCTAAGCCTTATGTGATCATCAGACTTAAGCTTGAATTTCTCGCGCTTGAACTCTAACTTCATTAGCATCTCGCTCTATTGCTTCTCGAGCTTCAGCATCTCTGGCCTCATCAGATTGATGCACTCTGTTTCCTCTGCTCTCAGCTAAAGGCATACGAGTGTTCTTAACACCGTGGACGATGGAAAGGACCAAAACCAAGATGTTTTTTCGTCTACCGGATGATGTTTTAGGCTTTAGGTTGAACATTCTCAAGACTTTTTAACATCACGTCAGAATCAAGTTTTTACAAGCCCCCGCGCCCGAGGCCCGCATTTAATATCTCTCCCATCCCGGCCCCTCAAGTCGGTCAAGTTGTCCGTGCATGCGAAGGAGGATTTTGTATTACCCGTGGATTAGACTCACGGGTCGCGACGGCCTGGTGAGTGCGGGAGGAGGGAGAGAGGAGAAGGAGAACACGGGATTAGGGTTTTCGCTGGTGCGCATATAATTGTTCGCAAAATGCGAGCGCCTCGGCAAATTCAAGGTACTTTTGGTGGCACGACTTAATCTGGAAGTTCCTTTTGGTTGTCACAAATTATTGGCCATTTAAGGAAATTTAGCTCTTTGGATATAGAGGATCTCGATCTTGAAAGGAAAGCTCGTGCGTTGTATCTATTGCGCATGTGTTAGTTCGTTTGTTAACCCGAAAACCCGCCTAGCAGGCGAGAAGAATCATTATATTAGGAGTCTTTTGTTCTCCAATGGCGGCTGTACCCTGACTTAGACCAAGCAAAATTTGAGCCGCTGTAAGCGTACCTTCGAACTTTCAAAAGACTTCCAGTCTAAAAGTCGCCAAACGGAGGAGTCTCTAGATGATCACATTACAAACTTTTGCATTTCGTTTTCCACTCTTTTGGTAAGCAGAGAAAGTCATTCTTAACTAAGCAACTAACTCTGTCGATTTACCATCGCTCGCTTCTCGATTATCTGGTTGTGCTCACGGGAGGAGGAGCGACGCTTCGGTTCAGTCACACTCGCAGGCATGTGATTTCACCGGTAAACAGAAGCTTGGTCGCGATTCTACGTGTATTTCGAAAACTCCGGGAAAGTCGCTCGTGATTCTAATGAAGGAAAGGCTATGGATAAAATTCACATGCGCAACAGAGGCGAGACTTCCCTCTAGTTCAGGACTCTATCAGCGAAACAGGAGACGGAACTCATACGGCGCGTCGTGCAAACATAAATGCATGCACATCCTTTCACCCGTCTTAGGAAGTAGAGGCAAAATCGAGAACGGAACATCATCATCCTGAACCGCGGTACATCCGCAGGGCAGGATGAAGGCGTTTCGCCTCGAGAAGGAACCCTAGAATATTCCAGAGAGAGAGAGAATAACGACGGTGGGCGGGAAAGGGACTGGTGTTCAGAATCTTCATCCCGCACACGCAGTTCCTTTCTTGGCTCTCCAAACTTCCTACGCTTTTTCAGGCTAGAAGGTCGAAAGGCATACGCAACTCCTGCTCAATGGAAGCACAGCAACTTATAAAACCAGGTCTCTGCATGTGAACTCGTCGTCCGTGTTGACTTCCTCCCCCCTCCCCCCACAAAACACCTTATTATTGATGACGGCGACGTTACAGCGGCTCGAGCATTCACATGCGAAGAGTGGTGGAACTCTCGCGAGCGAATGTGTGGGCAGGAGATCAGCATCAGACCACAGACTTTCTGACGACGTCGCCTTTGATGTTTGATTAGGCTGACCAGGCTTCCGAATTTGCCCAACGCGCAATCTCTCGTTTTCAATGGAAGAAAATAACACGTCTGTCGCTTCATTGATAGTCAATTTTCCCTTTTGCTCGAATCAGTTTAAATCTCGTCGGCCCAACCCTCTTTGATTTACTTGTTCTTCCACAAGAATTTGCACAGAGGTGAGATAAAACGGCCAATGAACATGCCCTGACCGCACAAATGAATCCCCCCAAAAAGAAAAAAAAAAACTCCTGGGGCGGAAATGATACATACCCTTTAGATATTTCCATTGAAACAAGCTGAAGTCGCACATGACGTGATTGGCGGTGACATTTTCAAACAATGAATTAATAGAGAAAGAGTTACAACGGTCTCCTTAAATCTACATGAAGCAGATGTGTCGATAACATCTTTAGAGAAACGGTGTTTTTTTTTTCCGAATTTTCCTAACGCGTCTTTTTTCTAGATGTCATGTCCGCGTCATCAACCATGGCATGTGCGGCCCCAAATGCATAGACGAAAAATTCAATGGCGTATTTTCCGTCCTTCGCACAAAAGTCGTGCGCTTCTTTTGTTGATTGTTTGACGTAAGTGGTTTGTCATTCTTTTCTGGAGGGTGCCTAAGGAAAACTAGGGAAGCAGCATGGAATCTGTGCTAGCAATGGACATGAGGAATTCGATCCTCTGTACCTGCGAGAGAGGTCGCTGAGATCGGGCCCAGCCGAGGGGCAGGCTTTGGACTTGGGAAAGATAATCCGGCCCGTGGGCCCCTCAGAGAGGACTCCAAGCAAGCCCATTTCTGATATTTAGCTCGAATTTGTTCCTTTCTGCCTTTCGACACCCTCGCGATTTGCTCATTTACTTCAATTGGGAGCACAACGAACGGACGCACGATTTTCACGCGGTCGAAGTTCATGAAAGTGAGTACGGCGATGATGGTAAGGAGTCCTGCTGTTAAAACCGGCGTCGAATCTCTCGAGACTATTTCGATGTCGACGTTATCTCATTACATCGTTTGATGAGTTCTTTGAGCGAACGTTAGAATGACTTTGCTGGAGATAAAAAGCTCCATGACTTATATTATCTCTTGCGATCTAGATCGGCGGTGATGTCGTATTTACTCTATAAATGGAGGGGAAAAAGGGAGGAAACACACGCGATATGTACTGAATACAGCGCGGGAAATCAAAATGCAGTCGATACTTGTGCTCCCACGTCGATGCTGGTTTGCAGGTAAGGCAGTCAATATTTAGGAGATCAGATTTGCTTACTTGACAGATGATTTCTGGAAGAGTTCTCCATCCTTAAGGAGCTCTGCAAATCAAAAAGTAAGAGCGCTTGTAGAAAATTTGCTTTTATGCAAGGTCGTAGAGATCAGGATCAAATCATTTTGGGGTTTCTGAAAGTTGGATCGAGGTTTCACAAGGTCTTACGAATTTCACAGAATGGAGCCTAGATTGTGGATTTGAGACTTTGTTTTCATGCAGTTCCATGGATAATGATCTTTGAGAAGCAAGTATAGCTCAGTATTGAAATGGGTCCCATAAAAGTAATGAGCACAAGCACCGGGATTCACATTAATTCCAGCTGACGAGTGACGAGCACAAATCAAATTTCTAGATCGATTCATTACACCAATGCTTGAGTACTTTATTCACGGATTAACATCTACCTATCATGTCAAACGTCACACCATTCGACATGTGCCTTTTTTAATGACTTTCTCACGTGCCTTTTTATTATTATTCTTATATAGGGACGATTCCAAAAGTGTTCTTCGTAAAATACATTCGGAATGAACATTCGAAAGAGGATGAGTCGGATTTCTCACAACCATGTCAGAATTGTCGAGATAGGGAGTTAGTTTGGTAAGGCTCATTTGATCGAATCCATCATCGCATATACACAATTAAGCGCTTCCTATGGAATCTCGAATGTTTTCCCTTCTTGCGACGTTTCCCTTCGATGTAGGCAAGTCTTGTCATACGTCGAGTCTCACATCAAGTAGAGGGCCCATGACCCGACACATTGTGAGCGACCCACGTCGGTACAACTCTCGTGGGCTGTCGGGTCTAAGTGGATCGTGCCTTATCCCGTCTAAATCCGAATTCATCATTGTCTTGGCGGAAAACCAAACACGCCATGGAATAAGAACGCATTCCATCATTGTCCCGGAAGTGCCACCCCTGACTATCAAACGTTATCTAAGCGGACCGTGCGGGGTCACGGCGCACATACCCGTCTCGCCAGTTCGGATCTACGAAATCAAACGCTTTCCGCCGTCCCCGCCGCCGTGGATTACGTGGGATCCATTGAGAGTAAAAGGGGAGAGAGGGGCGGTGACGTTTCCAAAGGGCCTCTTTTCCCCCCTTTTCTCCTCTCGTCTCTGTCCCCGTTTCTTTCGGAGTCCTTCGTTCGGGCGGTGATGATTCAGGGGGAAAAAAGTAAACCGGGTCTTGGGTCGGAGCCACGAAAATTTAGGTGGTCCGGAAACGTTAGCCGCCACAAGTTCGTGGGAATCGAGGTGGCCCACCCGCGTCGCCGCGCGCGCCGCGACAAACGCCTCGCTCCCCCAAGCGGACCCATCCAATCGCCGCCCGACACATAAGCACGGACAGGGGTCGCCATTTAGCGCACGTGCGCCCGTTCCCCTTCCCGAGCCAACCACCGGGAGGGAACTGCCGTTCTTCTTGTTATTTGACCCTCCCCCATTTAGCCCCACGTGACTATTCTCTCTCGCTTTGCTTAGCCGTGCCGACCCGCGCGCTTTGAAAATGAACGCCTCTGTCGGCGGGCGTGCTTCGCCAAAGGGGCTGCCGGCGCCGAATTTCCGATTAACGTGTTGGGATTGTCGCGGACAATTTCTCAAATTGACGTCATGTGACGCCATCTGGGAAAATGATGTAAATGACTCTTTTACTCTGACTTAATATCATACGATCGTGTCTGGAGAATACCTAGAATAATTCATCGCTACCGTATCATACGCGCGATTCCGTGTTACGGCCTCGGGACGACGACACGTCGTCGCCTTGTTTTTCCAGCGAAAAGGCTCCCATGCATGTGAAAAGCGAATCGAGGCGATCTTTTGGAGGTGGGAAGGATCGACTCTCCTCCCCCCCCCTCGATCGTTACCGCTTTCCCTCCCGAAAGGTCAAAGCGCAAGAGGGAGGGGAAAAGGCGGCAGCAGCCCGTGCTAAGGAGCAGCGAGAGAGGAAATTAATAAAGGAGGAAGGATGGGAAAGCGAAAAGGAATCCGCGCACAGCAGCCAGCCACATAGAAAAGCTGGGGTTAAGCGGGACGAGACGCATCGCCTTTTGCACTTAGGATCTGCACGGTAACGTTTTTATCTCTTGATTTTTCTGTTTTTAGTTGGGGTTAAGCGGGACGAGATGGATCGCCTTTCATGAGATTTTGTGAAATTTGCGTGGTAACGTTTTCTATTTCTTGATTTTTCTGTTATTTTGTTTCTTGGAACAAAAAAAGGAATAAAAATCTGTTTGGTAATACCAACTTATTTTTTTTATTTTTTGAAATAGAAAGTTGTTCGTGGGGATAGATTTTGTCTATAGTTAATAAACAAAAAAAAGTAGCTTCTTATTCCTAAGAACAATTTCTGGAAAATAAACTAATTTTCTTTTGTTCTTATCTCTTGCCACAGCCACCTCTGGCCGCCGCCCTAACCAGCTGCCATCGGCCACTGTCACTAGACTGCCATCGGGTGGGCAAACGAGCGGCCGACGACAGGGGTTGGGCGCCGGCAGCTTTCAGACATTCGTTAGCAAGAAGACAAAATAAAAATGACAAAAAAATTTGTGAACCGTATCAATCACATTCTTTTTCTTTTTTTTATTCAAGGAGTATAAATTTTGCATAGTTATCAAACGCCTTATTTTACTTAGAAACTGTTCTAAATAGTAGAAATAGAAAGGAAATATTTTTCAAAAGAAATTATTCTTTGGAATAGAAACGTTATCATGTAGAGCCTTGGTGATTGTGGATATCTTTATTTAGGAAGATAAATTGAGATTTTATGAAATTACTCTCGATGATTCTAAAACGTTAAACCGTCGGATGAAAACGTAATCCCATATTCAAATGTTTGATCTGCCATGGTCGCTCGGATCCCCTCCCCATCCAAAATAATGAGCGCCGGCACACAAGCAAGCAAATCCGGTTGCGGGTAGGTGACGGTGGCGGGGCCCGGCTCCACATCCTCTTATCCCCCTCTCTACGATCGCACCACCACCACCACCACCACCAGCTCCACCTCCACCACCACCGTCACTATGGACGATTGAATGCGATGGACGAAGGACGATGGGGTCAACCGGTGCACGAATCCAACATACTTTTCCCCCAAAAAGGAGGGGGCCGCATCGAATATGCCGAGCCGACGGTGGAGACGCCCCCTGCTTTGCTGCTCCACCACCACCTTTTCCCTCTCTCTCTCTCTCTTTCTTCCCATTTTTTTTCATCTGCTTTCTCGCCAATAAAAATTAATTCCGTCTTCTTTTTATTTTATTTTATTTCGATTCATTTCCAGCCCCACGTATCCCAATTAAGTTAATCGAAGATCAATGTCCTCCACTCCCGATAGCTTTCCGCCGGTGAGCAGCCATTTTCTCTCCTACCGCTTGACCTTTGCCACCAGCTTTAATCGAGGCCATTAACTTAATTAATCGCGTACACGTCAGCGGCATGGAATAATTGTTTTTATTATTAGTTTCCTTCCGGAAACTTGACCGGCCAACCGGGTGGTGCCATTGGACTCGGCCTGGATTGGCCGATGCCTAGACTCCATCTGATACCCGTGTATGCTAACTCGGGAAACTCATGGCGTGTAAGGAATTGACATTTGAAGAATCGTGTAAAATCACTTTGTTAAGATCATTAAATAATGGGAAAGGAATTCATGACGCGAATAACAGGTATAAATTGTGACGTCGGATGGTTATAACCCTTTCTTTAAAAAGGGAAGGCTATATATGATCGATAGTAAAATAGACGTTGCCTTTTCTTCTTCTCTTTTTTTTTTAGCTCCACAAAAAATTATCAACCCCGAATATATCTTTTTGCGTGACTGAAAACCCTAAATATACTCATATAAATACAGAAATCCAAAAAAAATATTTCGTGCCGTAAGATGTTCCAAATTTAGTGTGATAAATATACCACGAATGAAACTAAAACATATAGTAAATATATCACGAAATACATAAGTTTAAGATTTTTGGCGATGCAAAAAAGTTTGAGGTGATGCTATGCATAGTTTGACCCATAAGATTTATATGCACTTCTTTTTCTTTTTTTTTCTCTTCGAAGAACTCCGGGCCGAACCGACTTTGTTCAGGCAACGATTTCCCAGGATTCATGGCTAAAACCTGGATAATGTATGAGCAGAATATACTCTGAGATAGATATCGGCATACGTATGCAGATCTTGGATACATCTACACCAAAGACTGAATTGGTAATGTTCCCCTAATCGTCACGCGTAATGTATTTCGTACCCTCAAGAGAAATGGAATTCCAAAGACACCTGGCCTCGTTTAAATCGCTCAATACTCGAACGGCTCCCGTTCGCCATCCGTCCATCAATCGATCCCCACCATTGATCTACTTCCCCCCGCGAAAGCCTCCCATCACTCTCTTAATCATCCACACATCGCCATGCAGCCTCCTCATATTCTCTCTCTCTCCTCCTCCTCCTCTTCTTCTTGCATGGTCTGAGAAACTTTGAGATACCCCGCACCTCAGACTCGGGCTTTCCGTGGGTGTTCAGCGAGTGGAGCGAATAGGAGGCCGTCCCGGAAGATGTCGCGGACTTGCTCGCAGTGCGGCAACAACGGGCATAACTCGCGGACCTGCGGGGACGGGGGCGGCGGCGGCTCCGGGGAGGGGACCGGCGGCATCATGCTGTTCGGGGTGCACCTGGCCTTCAGGAAGAGCGCGAGCATGAACAACCTCTCCCAGTACGAGCACACTCCGGAGCCCTCCAACGTCGTCGACGCCGGTTACGCCTCGGACGACGTCGTTCACCCCTCCGGTCGCGGTCGCGAGAGGAAGAGAGGTAATTGGATATGCTCAAGATCATAGAACTGCAAAGTCCGATGAACTGTATCCGTGTCGGCCGATTTTATGCACTTTTTAATTAGGTGAAGTAACGGGGTCTTCGTAAATCTTTGAGTGATTTAATTTAATTGTGGGGGTTTAATTTATAGGAGTTCCATGGACGGAGGAAGAGCACAGGCTGTTCTTGCTGGGACTGCAGAAGGTGGGGAAGGGGGATTGGAGAGGGATCTCTAGAAACTTCGTGAAGACGCGGACGCCGACGCAGGTGGCGAGCCACGCCCAGAAGTACTTCCTCCGGCGGAGCAACCAGAACCGGCGCCGCCGCCGGTCCAGCCTCTTCGACATCACCACCGACTCGGTAAACACGGCAGTAATTTTTCGAAAGAAAATCAACTTTTTCGTTCCCTAAAACCGTGCACTATTCTGAAATAACAAGAGCATGAATCGGTGAACGCAGCCTATCCTTTCATTTTCTTTTTCTGGGTTTTCTTTTCCACAAAAGGTAAAGCTGTGCCATAAGTGGAGTAATTAATCTTTCCTCCTGGGGTTAGAAAGAATCATGGAAAAAAAGAGTGTGGTATCAGCTGAAGATTGTTTTTTCCACCTGAAAATCTGTTTGCAGTACTTTGGGGTTTCGAGTTCAACAATGGAGGAGGGTCATCAAGCGCACCAACTACCAAGCTTCCCCCTTTCCTTGCCTCCGGCGGTTCTACCGGGGACCAGCGAGAATCTCCTGGAAAATCTGCGTCTAGGAAAAGAGGGCCACCAGTCGAAAGCGACCCCGTCGAAGCCCCTCCGTCCGGTTCCGATCCTCCCCATCCCTCCTCCGTCTTCGAAGATGGCCGCTCTCGACCTCAACAAGGCGACCGCGACTTCGGAGCCAGCGGAGCCTTGGCCTCTGTCTCTCAAGCTCGCCACGTCGATGCCCCCCGACGACCAGCAGCCGGCGCCGGCGCCGGCCACAACGACCCCGCACTCGTCGCCGACCAACAGCATCATCAGCGTCGCCTGAGGGGATCCACGTCTTGCCGGGCCATCATCGTTCGAGGCCGTCTCCATAATTACCCAACGATCCGGGCTGCAATGTTGTTAAATGGGTGGGGATCTTCTAGCTTCGATGGAAGTAGAGATTAGGAGTTCTAGGAGGGTTAAGTAGGGGAGTCATTGTTTGCTCTGTACAGATTATGTTCTTGAAAGCTAGGGAAACATAAAAGGTTGGGGGGCGGGGACAGGAGATGCGGTGTCGTTTTCATGGTGTTGGTGATCTACGTTGGTGTCCAGTTGGTCCGGGTCCGCTTTTCTTTTGTGGGTAAATGGGAGAGTACCAGGTACTCTCTGGTCATTGGTCTGGCTTGCTTTGGGAACCTCATCTTAGGAAAAGCAAAAATATCTGTCCGTGAACATTCTTGTCTATATGTCTCCGGTTTTCTCTTCTTTTTTTCCCCTTTTCCCTTTTATCGAAATATATTTTTGGGTGTACAGTATTTGGGTCGTTATACGTGGATATGCATGGCTTTTATTATTGATGGACGGCGTTAGGAGTCTCCATGGTTCCTCTTCTCCTTCAATTTTCAGGGTTTCAATTGACTCCGTGTGATCCTCTTGTCCATCGAAGAATTAGAAAGAAAAGGAGGGAGACCAGGGAAGCGGTGGTGTTGCATCGAGTGAACGCGGATAGGATAGAAATCTCGCCGATAAGTAGATGAAAAGAAAGGAGGGTACGAATTTCGTGGCGAAATTTCGACGGAGTTGTAATGCTTGCCATAAGCGCATTAGTCCGTCAATCAAGAGCTAGGCGACGACTTGCGGGTGCGTGCCCAACACGGACCCGATAGAAGTGACGTGGTCGATAGATTCATCAAAAGAACAAAAGAAACACCTATACATGCCAAAATAGATACAGAAATCACGTATCGAAGATTGAAAAAAGCGGACCCTCTTGTGCAAAATTTTTTAATTGATTCTTGTGGCAAAAGGATAGCTCATATATGTCCAAGTGGGCTTCTAGTGGGATTAGTTCACCACAATTTAAGGCCCCCGTGAAGACCCTCATGTGTTTAGGGAATCGATGAATTGTTACTTCTTAATCAAAGTTAAGAAGGTAATTGTCTAGGGATGGCATCGCGCGTCAAAGGCTGATCATTATTCATTCACATCTTGTATTTGTATTGGAAACCAAAATGCACATGCGCTGTTTTGCTAGTTATTGCAACCCACTATTATGTACGTAATTTAGGGGAAAAAAAGAACGAATGGAATTTATAATTAACCGTGTAATCTAACCTTAAAAGTTATCGAAAAACATTTAACCATTAGTTCGGGTTGTTTATCGATTCATATATACTTGGATATACAAACTGATAAATGCAACTCACCCATCGAAATAATATCTTTTTTTTCCATATTAGTCGCGTTTATATTTATTTTTACTATTCTTGAAAGTTTTTAATTAAGAGTCCTCTGTATCCATTAGGAAAGTGCCTTCCCGCTAATTTTTAATTTTAGACTCGAAAGCAGAAAGGTGCGCCCAACCAAGAAAGTTAAGGTCAGACGTTTCCACTCCAACAGAAACGGACTCCTTTCTTGTCTGAATTTATTTCCTAAAAATGATTGGCAGCGGCCAATTTTTTTTTATAAGCGCCACGTGGGGAAAAATTAAAAGAATTGATTACATCTTTTTAGTAAAATGATTAGATCTTTGGTGTACTGATCCAAAGGTTTACAACCATATTATATTTGATTTGTAGGCAGGACTTACTAATGCATCTTCTTTCATTTATTTATTTATCTATTAAGGATTTTTCGAACAGCGCCGCCGGTGCACTTGCTAACTACTCAGTATAAATTACTATTTTTTAATGTATCGATTGTTTCCGTATTATATTTTGTAATCGGTGCTTTTAAAATTGAATCGTTCCTTGTTTAGTATGATTAATAAATGTCTTAAAGGCACGAGCTAACATGACCAGTTTATTAAGGGTGTGCTTGGTTCGGTATTCTCAAAGGGTTTTAACCTTCTAAAACATCTTAGAGGAAAATACGAGGTGTTTGACAATTATTTTCAAATGGTTTTGAAAATAAAAAACTAGCATCGTGAATGCTGAAAATGGAAAGCAAGTTCTACTGGCTTTCGGTATTTCCTAAAACCTACACAGCCTAAGTCTAACAAAACAGTGCTGTAGCCTACGAGATGTGCTCAAAGGGAACCTTCTCCATTAGGTCCACCCCCCGTCAGGAAGAGCGTTAAAAAAAGGCCTGTCCTCCCTAGACCCTGGACCACCCGATTGACCCGAATTATTGTTTCCCAGCTAAGATTGGGCCAAGTCGGGCTAGCCGACCCAATAGTTTCTTTCTCTTTGGGCCGGCCCGGGCCGAACAAACCACAACAAGGTATATCTATCTCTAATTTTTGCAAGCTCTTGCTCTCCCTCCTCAGACACCAACGCCGCGACCGATGTCGTCTCCGCCCCTCATCTCTAGCCGACCCTCGTAATCTATTAGGCCGCTCGTAGCGAAACTCGTCCGCCGCGCTAGATCCGGCTAGCTCGATGGGAAAGCGCCACCAAATTGAATGTCAAATTGTCAATGACCAGAAAGTTCTTTTCGGTTTTGTGGCTGTACCCTTTAACTATCGACGGGGCCCATTGCCATTTTCCTTGGATAAAGAGAATGGACCTTTGATGCCAAATCGGGCTGAGCCACTTATCCTTAATTATTGGGGCCGAGCCCACTATTCCGTCTCGGAGAAATATGCCGGACCAAATCTTTCGGTTCAAAACATCTCTAATTATCGGGACCAAACAAAATAATACGAGCATAATATCTACTACTTTGCTAGAATGTCAAAAGATTCACTTTGATTACTGTTCTTACGTAATTTTGCAATGATGAGAGAAAAATAATTTCAAAAGGGAAATAGTTAGTACGAAGAGTTACAGAAAATGATTTGTCAAATAATTGCTAATCCGCAAACGTTAAACCTCGTCAAAATTATTAGTATTACTTTTTGATTGGACAGGACAGACGTGTGACCAAATGGGCCAGTCCTAGTTGGAAGCGAAAGCGTGGTCCTCCCGCGAGGACATCGATTTTTACATCTCCCAATTTAGGGTTTTACAGGCCACTTGACCCTCGCGTCAAGTGGGGGGCAATAATGTAAAATAGTGCTCGACACGTAGCCGTCGCATCTTGATTTCCGTAGACAACATGGGCAAGAACAAACAACGGGACAGGTAGCGAGCGACCCAGCGCGTGGGTCGGGTCGAATTTGTCCGCCCGAGCTCACTCCCTCGACGGGTCAGGAATTTTCCGACCCGCGGGAAACTTCGAAGGCTAACGTCGATTGTTTAAGGTCGCCACTCGGATTCCTCCTTAACCTAACCCACGAATACGCCGAGAAAAGCCCTGAAAACGACACCGCATCGCCTTTCTTCTTCGTCTTTCGTCTTCTTCGTTGTGTTTTGTTTTTTTTTTTTGGGAGGTTTTTGGCCCGAAAGGAACGAACTTACTTTCGGAGCGCAATCAGCATCCGAAAAAAAGAAAAGTCAAGCGAAACGAAGCGAAACCAAAACGATAATTAAAGAAGAAGAAGGAGAAAGATCAGTCAAAGGTCGCATCTCTCTCTCTCTCTTTCCCCGTGACTCAGTCAATGGCCGCTCATTTACCTTCACCACCACCACCGCTTCTCCTCCTACCCTCCTCCCCTTGATCCGTCCCCGCTTCTCCTCCGATCCCGGACTAAACCCTAAACCATGGTGGCCTTCGCCTCCGCCTCAGCCGCGGTCCTCTCCCTCCACTGGCTGCTGCTGTTGCTGCTGCTACCGCCGCCTTTCGCCGCCGCCATCGAGGACGACGTGCTCTGCCTCGAGGGCGTGAAGAGCTCGCTCGCCGACCCTACGGGCATGCTCAGCTCCTGGAGCTTCGACAACACCTCCGCCTCCCACATCTGCAACCTCGACGGCGTCACCTGTTGGAATTCCAACGAGAACCGCATCATCAGCATCCAGCTCACCGGGTTCGAGCTCTCCGGCGGCCTGCCCGAGTCGCTCAAGAAATGTCACAGCCTCCAGACGCTGGATCTCTCCCAGAACAAGCTCAGCGGCCCCATCCCGGCGCAAATCTGCGAGTGGCTGCCTTACCTCGTCAAGCTCGATCTCTCCTCCAACTCACTCTCCGGCTCGATCCCTAGCCAGATCGCCGACTGTAAGTTCTTGAACATCTTGATTCTGAGCGGTAACAAGTTGTCCGGCTCCATTCCTTATGAGTTGGGCCGCTTGGACCGGTTGAAGCAGTTCTCTGTCCAGAACAATAAGCTCTCTGGATCTATACCGTCGGAGCTATCGAAATTTAGTTCCGACGATTTCTCTGGCAACGATGGTCTGTGTGGTAAGCCTCTTGGGTCGTGTGGGGGTTTGAGTAAGAAGAGCCTTGCTATAATTATCGCTGCGGGTGTAGTTGGAGCCGCGGGATCTTTGTTGCTAGGGTTCGGGCTCTGGTGGTGGTACGTTGGTGGAGCTAGTAGGAAGAAGAGAGGATATGGTGCCGCTGCTGATAAGGACGACAGCAGTTGGATCGAGTGTTTGAGAGCATATAAGGTTGTTCAGGTTTCTTTGTTTCAGAAGCCCCTCGTGAAGGTCAAATTAGCCGATCTTCTCGCTGCTACTAACAGTTTCGATGCTCAGAACATTGTGATTTCCACGAGAACAGGGGTTTCTTATAAGGCTGTGTTGTCTGATGGCTCGGCTCTCGCTGTGAAGAGGCTCAGCACCTGTTCACTTGGCGAGAAGCAGTTCAAATTAGAGATGAACAGATTGGGGCAGCTTAGGCATCCCAATTTGGTGCCTCTTTTGGGTTATTGTGTCGTCATGGATGAAAAGCTTTTGGTGTATAAGCACATGCCTGGTGGAACTTTATTCTCCCGTTTGCACATGAATGGTCATGGCACGACCGGTCAGTATAGCACATTGGATTGGCCTACCAGGCTTAGAATAGGTGTGGGTGCGGCGAGAGGGCTCGCTTGGCTTCACCATGGGTGCCAGCCCCCATATCTGCTCCAGAACATCAGCTCTCATGTGATTCTCCTTGATGATGATCTGGACGCGCGAATAACTGACTTTGGGTTGGCAAGACTAGTGAATCCTCGGGATTCAGATGACAGCTCATTTCGCAACGGTGATTTGGGTGAGTTTGGTTATGTTGCTCCGGAGTACTCGAGCACTATGGTTGCATCTCTAAAGGGCGATGTCTATGGTTTTGGTGTGGTACTCTTGGAATTGGCAACTGGGCAGAAGCCATTGGAAATCTGCAACGTGGAGGAAGTATTCAAGGGAAATCTGGTGGATTGGGTCAATTTGTTGACTAGCAGTGGTCGAAGCAAGGATGCAATTGATCGATCTATCTGTGGGAGAGGACACGACGACGAGATTTTGCAGTTTCTGAAAGTTGCTTGTTCTTGTGTGCTTTCTAGGCCTAAGGATAGGCCTTCCATGTATCAAGTATATGAGTCGCTGAGGATCATTGGTGAAGGACATGGTTTTTCAGAAGCAGATGACGAATTCCCATTGATCTTCAAACAAGATTCTGACAATAAAGAGTAGCAAGAGAATCTCTGCATTTTGGAAATCTTTGCATCTTATGCCATGTTCTGAATGATGTATTTTGCTGGTTTCTACTCCATGGGGCTATCCAGTTCTTCTGGCAATTGTTGGATAATTTCTGTATCATACAAGAACCATCATCTGATGTAGCATTCTACATAGTTCTGGGAAGTACTATTGTCAATCTGGAAAGGTACTTCCTGTTCTTTGGGTGCCCTGTTGTTCATTCACTACGTACTTTCTGGTTTACTTTGAAATGATGCCCACTTTAGTGTCTATTGAGGTATATTTGTTTGGCCATATTCCAATTCACGTTCCTTCTCTAGCATGGATTTCTTTAGTTCCATTAGCTTCCTACCGCCAGTATGGGAAATTCAATTTGCTTCAGATCAGTGGAGCATGTTTTAGTAGTTGAGGCAGCTGGTAGGATTTTCTCTCTTTCGTGAATATACATTGCAATGTACTTCTGAGTCTGAGGTCCTGGAGATTTTTAATCTAATCTGATGTCATGTAGGATTCTCATGGGAATCATTAACCGATAGATCTTTTGTTCCTTCTGCTCAGAGAATCAACCGAGCAATATTATGGATTAAATTGCTACTTTGTCTAGAAATACCTTTTGTGTCAGAAACTTTTCAATGCAACCTAGAGGGAAGGTCCTTCCTTGCACTCGTTGCTGTGGGAAGAAAAATTTCCAGAAGCAACCTTTATCATGACTGATTTTCGTCTTAGCTGCGAAGGATACTCCATTACCTGGATTGAAGATGACCACATGTATGTTAATAAAAGTTGGCTATGGCAATTTTTCTGTTTAACCTAGCAGTGAATAAACATGGCATCCCTGCTTGGCATATCCCATTGATGGCATTGTTGCAACATAAAACTTCCATTAGAGTGCATACTTCCCCTTCATTTTAACTTGGCTTATGTGTTGCCTTTGGATAAAGTCATGCCTAGGAAGTGTGTAAACAAAGGGAAGTTTTTGCTGTGTAGCCACTAATTTGTGGAAGCTTGTTAACGAAAAACAAGGGAAACTAATGAAAGAATAGTTGAGTGCATATTTAACCAAAGAGAATGGAACGTTCGCCGGCTTGCCAAAGAAGAAGAGTGGAAGATCGACAGTAACAGCTTTTGAATGATTGATGGGAATTAATGGTCGGGTCATTATGTTGAAGGCTTTAGCGTAAGCTTCCTCCTTTAATTTATTGCTAGGACAGAGCTTGCCCTTTGCGTTTGTTATTAGTGAGTTCTCGAAGTCCAGTTATGTCTCTAGCGCTTTCATCTTCTCTTGAAATGATTGTCCTTGAGGTTTCAATAAGTTTTCTGCAGGATGTGTCATTTTTTTTTTGGGGGGCCCATCCCACGTAATAGTGTAGGAATCAACATCGTCATCTGTCTGGATGCGCAGGTTCTCTTTACAAATTATCCAAGGTGATGTGTAATCGCTGAAGGGATTTTCAAAAAAACCTTAATTTAAGGAGGCCTCCTTGAGTGGCATAAAAAAGCTTCTCAGGACTAATTTTCAGGATTCGAAGCGCAATGTTTAATCCCAGTTGAAGTTCCGACGTGTCTGGGTAAAGAGTGCCTTAGGACACTTGTTAGGTAAGACGATCTGTTATTGCGGTCTACAACACGTTAAACTTTTTCTGCAGCGTGTGTGGTTAATGCTTCCTGAATTGAACGTTTCTTAGTTACGTATATATCTTATCGACTATTTAAGTACTGTGGAATGGTCTGTCCAATCAAATTGACGACATTAGAAGTGTTGGCTCACGGTTCGAACATCACCATCTTGCGGATAAAATTTGTCCATTGTGAAATTATAGAGAGTTTCAACTGATCCCCTGTTCATTCTAATGGCGACAAGAAATCTGTTTCTAATGCTGAGTGTCCACCTCAATCAATCACTAGCATAGGTTCATTTAATTATCTCCAATGAGGCTATCAGTATCGATTTGTTCTCCTTAAGCTAACCCGAAGATTAGGAAGATTACCCTGAATTCTTGATCCCTAGTCAAGGAGAACCGGCTTTTTTAACACTTCTGTACGCATCTCGTCGCGAGCCTCATTTTGAGTTGCGGGTCATTGGGCACGACTTTGAGCTCAACTTATGTGAAAAAACTAGGACTAAACTAGACTAAAAAGCCCCCCACCATAATCAATCCTCAGATAATTTCCGATTGAATTTTCCTTCTCCGTGCAAGTGGGACTCTCCCTTCGCCTCTTCTTTCGTCGAGAAAAAGACGCCTCACTCTCATTTACGCGGATCCGCTTCAACAGAAGTTTCTGACCAGCATGGCATTTATGAACGCGTCACGTGTTAAGCAATAGTCTATAATCATTCGAAATATGTTCAATCGGATTGAACTGAAGGTCGGGGGACGATTGTAACCCGAATTAACCGAGTGTTTTCTTTAAGCGGGCTTTTAGCCTTTCTCGACAAGCGGTCGCAGTTCCATTTCGGCAATCGACAAATGGAATCAGAACAGGCAGCTGGGGATTTGAATCCGGCGATGAGTTGTGGTGGTATGCAAAGACGATGGTCCGAGACCACTGCATGTGAGTAGGCAGTCAGGGGGAGTGGAGTATGTCAGAGTTCTGCAGGTGGATGATTAGGGACCGTGATGCCTTGATTTAGGATCAAGCATACTCGGTATAGTGCCAAGTATTATAATCAAATTCGGTCAGTGGCGTCAAGAAGCTCAACAATTCCAAGTATAATAATTGGAGTAGCCACGTGCATTTTTACCTGCTGGGTCAAGATTTGTGAAGTAATTGTTGGCAGTAGTAACACCACACCACCCACGAATGTAGAAGAGCTGAGGAATTGAAAGATAAAAGGCTGGTGAAGATCTCTATGCTCTTCCTGCCATCATCATAGACGATGAGTTGTTACATCATATCAAGAGCGCAAGACCTTGAAGGAGGCATAGGATTGTTCCCTCTTGCCAATGATGCCAAACTAGAATGGTTAGAAAACAAATTACCATTCGGGTCAAAACAAGTCATAAATGCGAGTTAATATTTTCTCCAAAGTCAAATACCTCAGTGAAGAATTTCCGAAAATTAATCTCAGAAAGTAAGATGACAAAAGGTATCATTCACGGGTTAAGAGTACAACAATATCGTTATGGATATTGTGGGTTGGCGAAAGACCCAACTCTGATTGAGTTGGAGAATACATTGGTCAATCAAGAGGCTTTTGATAGATTTATATGTAAGGTCTCAATTTAGAATGATGGAAGTGCCAAATCTAAAAATCATTCACAAACAGTAAATAGTCGCGAAGTAAAACGTCAAGTTTGAAGAGCACTCACATGGCAGAAGATAGAAGAGGTACAAATTCAATATAATTTACATTTAATCAAAGGAGGGGGTGCCGAACATCTCTGGACATTTGCTCCTTGCCTTTTTCTCTTCCTGGCGGGTCAAAAGAGAAGGTGGTGTCCAGAGAAGAAAGTGAAGTAACATATGCTGTTGTCCTTCCCTCCTCTGCATCAGCACATGCTCTTCTGGGGCCACATCCAATATCGACTCCCGAAGCAACAAATCAATGTCTTTCACGATCCGAAAACAAGACCTATGGACCCCTTCCTCACCCAATCCATTCATTCTGATTGAGATAATGATATAAAAATTTATGGACTTTGATACAACGTGCAATGTGACTCTTGAATTTATTTAATGTGGTTTTTGAACTTTAACTCGATATGTAATACGATCTTTAAATTTTCAATTTGTTCAATATGACCAATGAACTTTTTATACAAGTTCAAATTAATCCATGAATTATATGAAAAATGTTCAATGTGATTTCAAAATTCAGAGACCATATTACATATTAAATCAAAGTTTGGATGGTATTTGCATCAATTTCCCTTACGAGGAAGAAGCTTCATTGCTAAGGCATGTCAGAAGTTGTGAATTCTCTCTACCCGAATTTGACTTGCTACCGAAATGTCATATGCTCGATAATGCTCAAATTGAATTGATGTTCATCTGTAAGAAAAAACTGGGATAATTATCGAAAAAGTCATAAACCTTTTACAATTTTTACTGATTCAATCTTAAACCTTTTGAAATTTTGTCAATTCAGTCTTAAATGTATGAATGTCGAATTGGCAAGATTTGAAAAGTTTTAGGATTGAATTGACAATATTTCAAAATGTTTAAAATTGAATTAATAAGATTTTAAAAGGTTTATAATTGAATTGACCAAATCAAAAAAAAATTTTCGGACCGATTCGGTAAAGTTGCAAAAGATTTAAGACTTTCTCGACAATTGTCCCAAAAAAAACCTAGTCATAATAGAATTATCTCCAGGTCTTCTGCGTGTAATCTATATGGGTGGGCACACAGCTAGATTACAGAGGCACCATCACAAGAAGCTTCGTATAGCTGGTGCGGAACTGGCTAAAATGACTGTTTGGGAAGACCGGAGAAAAAAAAAATCTCGAGGCTCACCAGATCATATAGATTCGTAGCCCTGACTTCACGTAGGTCGAGACATGCAGGACAAGGAGCTTCATTACTATAGACAACGGGGACTTTTAGACAATCTAGAGGCTCACCAGATCAAAGAGATTCGGAGACCTGATTTCGTGAAGGTCAAGACTTAAGGACAAGGTATTTTATTACTTTAGAACACGGTGACTTTCAAAACTCAGAGCACCATAAGACTTTAATAAACGAAGGTTCCGATGCATGCAGATTCCATTGCAGTAGATTCACAGATAACGTTTATCAAGCGAAAAGAATCCTAATGGACCTTACTTCGTGCACGAAGGTAGAAATGCTCCTAAAAAAAGTTCATAAAGAGTGTTACAAACGAAGAACCAAAAACAATTTCCACTTTGCGCTTCATCCACCCTGCAAAAACAAACTTTCAAGAACCTTGCGCCCATGATGCTCTCTATTCGAGTAAACTCGTTACAGCTCTTCGGTCTGCTAAATTTGAAAATGGAAAACTTTCAATTGCTTCAAAAATTTTCTACTCATATTGCAGAACGAGATACCATATTATTGCCGCCCCCATCTTTCAACGAATATACAGGACAAACAAGAACGCTGATGCCTTCCATCTGGTTCTTCAAGTTCCTCGATCTCAACAAAGACAAGCTGAAAGACAAGCTGCAAGGTGGCAAGGCAAGCTCCAAACAGAAGAATGGCATTGCTCATCACTCTGAAGTCCAATTTTAAAGATTAAATTCTTTTTCCCATAAGACACATCAACAGCAAGATGGCGTCAAACCTGAATTACAAGCAGCAAGTACATTTCCTGAATCACAAGAAATAATCAGGAGTCTTGCGCGTTGTGTCTGGTTCAATTTGACGGGGTGCTGGGTCAAATTGAAGGAAATTCTGATCCATATTCTCTCCAATCTCAAGAATTGCAGCCATATTTCCACACCGATAACAATAATTGGGAGCACTGAATACAGTGACCACATTTTTTTCCTAGCAAGACATGAATGAGCATAAAGAATGAGTTAGACATGAAATGGCAATATACGCTACTGGAAAAGAAAAAGGGAACTCCCTGTTCTAGTTGACAGACCTGACACCAATTGTATCCTTCCATGACAAGCTGATGGGCTCTTGATATCAGAGTGAGACCATTGGTGTGATTAAAATTAGCAGCAATGTCTTGACCAAAGGTATAACCAGCACCACGTGGAGATATTCCCCAGCCACAGCGGTCATCTGGATCAGACCATAAGAGGTCGCACATTGGTCCTTCATGAGGAACCTGCGTGATGTACGATGAGATCAGGGCATGCAGTTCATCCAATGGGAACTTATAATGCAATAATAGACTCAGATATGCTAATTTTGGGGAAAATGGCTGTCGTGTCAACAAAATGGCTACAGAAAGGAAAGAAATGGAAGCACAAAGTTTTTAATATGTATACAAAGTGACAAAATGACCTAGCATAAAACAACTAAGCAACTGTTTTTGAGCATTATATTTTAAAAACTATGTAGCATGATGTCAAGTGGTATGTCACCACACAAACATTTTCAAGATCATGACGATCACCAGGAAGAGCACTCATCTTATCTGGATGAGAAAATTGATATTCTAACAAAAATCAGTACTCTAACCATGGCACAATGCAATTTATTGCCATTTTTGGCACTTTGCAACAGTTAGGCTAACATATTACATGTAGACATAACTCAATCCCCTTTATTGAGGCAAGTATATTAACTTTCAGAAACACCGAATTCATACTGTCAACCATATATCCACATCTTCTTTTGGATAGCATGTCATACAAAATAATGTCTATATGAATGTCAAGCAATTAGTTGGATCCATACCTCTTGTATACGGTCCAAGGCTCGAATATTGTCTAGTGTATCCAGAGATGGTGATAGGCCTCCATGCAAACAAAAGATCTAGAATATGGAAGTGTTATAGTGAGTAAATAACATGTAGGTAGCTCATGCAGTGAAGGGGAACATGTCACTACAAACCTGACTCTCAATAAGAGCAGTAAGTGGAAGATAATCGAATAAGTCGGTGAAATATTTCCAGACATTGGCATTTCCATACTTTCTCAAACATTCATCATAGAAACCATACCTGAAATTAACAAAATACTCACGTCAAGAGTAAGGCAGACCTCAAAAGCTTAACCATACTATCTATGTTCATGAATGTCACACGAGTGCCTCTATTGTACGCATGCCAATCCATTTTGCTTAATTTTTAAGAAAGAAATAAAAAGAAAGAGGGGGTGGGGTGGGGAGATTTTCCTCTCAGAAAATATTACTCTATATTAGCATTATCACTTCTGAACCAAAGTTTCATCTATCACTCGTATAAGCCAAATCACTCTTAAAATAAACTCTGTTTCATATAACAAACACCATTCCCCAGTTGAGCAATATGTTCCAAGTCTTCGAACAGTACATTCCTCATGCGTCAATTTTGTTAGCTAATTATTCATCAGTCAAAAAGCCAGCTGAATAGTCATTAGTTACCGGCGGATGACAAACAGAATAAAAACAGAGATAAAACAAGACTTTTAGAGTTCAACTAGTATTCTGCTAATTGTATAAGGATACAGATTATTTTATCACAAGGAACACTAATGTGTATCTTAGTAATGGTAAACGAAAAAAAGGGGAATATACAGTGCCAAAGCATGACCGATATTTCTAGAGTAAAGAACCTCACAAATAAAATTAAAGAAAATGTAACTCAGCACTTACTATTAAGAATCAATGGAAACCAGTGATCTTGTTATATAAACATCCATAAGAGAAACATCTCGCTTCCATCTAGCACACCCATGTAATGGGTAGCATATAAAGGACAAGCATTATTTTGCAAAATTTTCATTGCTTTCGAATGACGTATGGTCTTTGAAAACTAATAAAGTGCCTTACACTTGTGTTATTTGCCGACTTTCATGATTTCCCCTAAGGATAGTGATTCTATCTCTATAGCGAACTTTCAAAGCGACTAAAAGCGTAACAGTCTCCACTGAGTAGTACCCCCGATCTGCATTTATGAAACCACGAATACAGTTAGGTACTTTCTATACAATCATCGACCACCATAAGTGGCATGAATTACAGGTGTCTCAAAGGGAAATGCTATTAAAAATGGACAAAGCTGGACACCGAGGATACCATCTCATATAGGATACTCCCAGAGTTGTAATAATGACAATACGGACAAACCATGCAAAATGCTAAATCTGAACGAGGCCTAAAAATGGTTACTATGCCAAAAGTATTCCTTGACAGCAAGTGAAGGCACTTCTTGGGTTGACCTTATCACTTTGCTAGAAGCATCTACCAATGCGGCGTACATTGCAAAGACTATTCTCCTTCCCACTGCATTAACTCCGGCTCTAAGTAAAGTTAAGTTGCAACCTTGATCAATTATGGATTCCAGAACTGGTGAATCATGGATGTAACTAGTAACTACAATGGTTTTAAGGTGCTGAACTGAGATCTCTTGTCACTAATTTCCAATATGTACACGACCAAAAGACAAGTCCGAAACACAGCCAGAACACCTACACGACCCAATCTCAATACACTGTTGCCAAAAACTTCCAGCAAAGTAAATTCACTAACCAAGAGAAAGCATGGGCTTATGTGAAATAAACCCATAAGGTAAGTATATAAAGAGAAGAACTGCTTAGACCCACCAATAAAAACTACTTCAAATTGTGCTAATGCAAATTCAAAAACACTCAGACAAGCTTTTTAAGGCAAAGAACCACAAGTTACAAATTCTGATGCACGAAAATTTGAAGAAATAGCGATCTTTCAAATCCTTCACAGTGCTTTCAAGCTCATCAAATATCACTAGCAGTATATACACTATCGTGGCAATGCAGAGTATTCCAAAAGTACTGGAGTATAAAAAGGGATAAATGCCAAGAAGGTGTCTGAACTACCAATTCCCGTACTCACAACATTACTCTAACATACCCTGTGGACATTCCTCATTCCTGTCTCATAATAATAGATTTAATGATCATACTAGAAACCAATGAGCACTGAGCAGGATCAAAGTTGTCAAACTTCATATGCAAATAACACCCTGCCTGCACAAACATATGACAGCGAGTCTCCAGTTGGTGCTATGTGAACGAATCCAAAGATTTTGAAAAAGAAAACCCGATAATCATCCTTCTTTCTTTCCGTCCCTTGTGAACAAAGAAACAAAAAAAGTAACGCCACCATTTCGTTGATCATGATCACCCATACAAGCAAAAGCAAAATTGAAGCAGACAATCCGCCAGGGCAGGAAGCAATCTTCGGATCACACGTTACCACACACAACATAGTTTAACATATCCCGAAAACCACATAGCTAGCAAACTATGCCATGTCAAAAAACATTAGCTCAAGACCAGAATAGCAAGGAGGGAAAAACCAGGAGCTCACCAACATAATCTCCCATAAACAGATAATTGGTATCAGGCGCGTTACCGCCTATCCTAAAAAGCTCGATGAGGTCATAAAACTGGCCGTGAATGTCGCCGCAAACCGTGACCGGACACTTCACCGGCTGCACGTTCCACTCCTCCACGAGTATCGCCCTCGCCTGATCGCAGAGCGTCTTCACCTCCGCCTCCGTTAGCGGTTTGCACTCCATCAGATGCTCGATCTGGCGGTCCAGATCCGCGTGCGACGGCATCGTTCAGGGCCACACCTCGTCCTCCCCCCAGATCGCGAATGGAAGGGTACAGTGTGCGATCGCGCGGCGGATCGGTCACGATCCCACTACTCGACTCCTATCGAAGGGAACGGCTCGCCAAGCGCTGGGATCAGGATTTCAAACCGGGGCGAGACGAGAAGGGAACCTCCGAGCGATCGAGCGAGCTGCGATCTTCCAATCATCACTCAACTCCCGAATTTATCTTCAACTCCTCTCCTTCTTCCTCCCCCTCCTCCTCCACAGTCTGGATATCACAGACGTTTCGAGCGACGAAATTGCATGAGAGAGAGAGAGAGAGAGAGAGGGAGAGGGAGAGAGAGAGGGAGAGTGAAATGAAATTCGAATGCAAATGTAAATGCAAAATGAATTGAATAGGACAACGCCCCCGGGGGGGGGGGGAATATTATATTTTCTTGTTGTCTCCGGTGGCTCCGCCGAGTCAAATAAGAAATTGTCGCGACACGTGGCCACCCAGGGATGATGGTCCAAACGGTCCTAGCGTAGGGGTGGGCGCACCGTATCCTCCCTCTATGACCTTGTCGCCTGGGCTACGATTGGTTTTCGTGACGTTTGTCCGTGGCCAATGCATCGAAGGTGTCGTTTCAATTCGATCGAGGACTAATCAATGTTCCCCAAGGAATCATTAAAGCAGACCACATCCTCGGCAAATTAAGATGTCGTTTCTTTATGTTCTTGCAATTAATCTGACACCTCTTCCTTATTTTCTAGATGGAAAGAACTTTCAATAGCCTGAATTTTATAGTAGGAAAGTCAACTCGACACAAACCTAAACTTGGTCTTAGTTCCACCTGTATAGAGATCATCAGCAGCCCAAATATACCAGTACAAAACTAGGGTAATCTTTGTAACGATAAATAATAAAAAAAAGGGAATTGAAAAATAATCCAAACCACCATTTGGCATGAACTTAGATTTGAGGCCAGGCCTCAAATCTGAAGTCACAACATCCGTCGATGGAGCTTGCCACCCGCGATTAAGGTACACAACCTTGAATTTGAGGTCAGGCGACTTAAATTCGAGGTCGTATGCAATCTATGTCTGAGCTCAAGCGCTGCCATTAATGGAGGTTGAACCGGTCATGAATTTCATTGGTGCTTCGACGG
The DNA here is from genome assembly GCA_030064385.1 of Melaleuca quinquenervia. Classification (NCBI taxonomy): domain Eukaryota; kingdom Viridiplantae; phylum Streptophyta; class Magnoliopsida; order Myrtales; family Myrtaceae; genus Melaleuca; species Melaleuca quinquenervia. The sequence goes on along the minus strand of CM057719.1, from coordinate 24,893,543 downwards.
AGAGTGAGATGGACAATGAACCCTCACCGCTGGTAAACCGGACCGTGCTTGAAGCTTCATCTTCCCTCCCAAAATTCGATTCCTTTTTGCAGAGTACAAGATTCCAAGAATGTACTGCCCATTAGAATCACAAGCCACAGAAGCAAAGAAGAAAGGAAATCTAGTTGAACTGGAGAGAGAGAGAGAGAGAGAGAGAGAGAGAGAGAGAGAGAGAGATTTGTATGCGGAATTCATACGTCAGACATTTAATGGCAAAAGTGAACGAAAGTGGATGGCGGAGGGATCTAGGCATGGAGCAAAAGTTGACGATGAACCACACAAATAAAAATCGTTTTAGAATTCGGACTCCACCTAAATTTTGTAATTTTTAGGGGAATTATGTCGAGAAATGATTGAAATGACTTTACAAAATCTAGGAAGTAGTATGAATAGAAAAAAATATGTAAATAGAACAAAAGGATTGATTTCATTTTGTTGGAAATTTTGAGATATTAAATTAGACGAATCGAATTGAAGAATTGATCTCTTCATGTTCACCAATCTTCCCGTGATCAATGGGGGTTGAATATTACCGCGAGGCATGTTGGTGGCGGCTAAATAGTTCTCGCGAATAAGAGTATTTTTTATTTTGATTTCCATTTTGAATCTATATCTTTGGCTCCTTTTTCATTTTAGAGAATAGAAGAATTAACTGATATACGTAAATAGATTTCTATTTTTCTGTTCCCAGAAACAAAAAAATAGAATAGTAGAGAAACAAAAACATTTCTATTCACAGCCTTAGCTTCTCCCGAATTGAACCCTCTTGCCTTGTCAAACACGCAACCTGGTCTTGACTAGGGGAGCATTGGAATTGAACTGAACGCTTTGGTTCCACCCATTTCCCATGGGAATTGATTCGATCCCAGTTCTAGATGTAATTGGACCATCTGGACTAGAATTGATACCTTTTAATTAGCAAGTTAATGATACTTAATCATATTTGATCAAACATTTAGCATCTTTCTACCAATACTTTCATTGATTAAAGATCCAAAACACTAAAAATTAAGCGTTTAGACTATGCGACAACACTTGCAATCTTATAGGAATAGGAAAAAAAGAGTAGCAAGAAAGAAAGATATCATTGCTGATTCTTGAACTCACCCGAGAACTGATTGATCTGGTTCTAGAATTAGGTAGGCCAGTTCTCAATTCTACAAATTGAAAATTGACCTTTTTGATATAGTTTTTGATTCTAGGATGAGAATCAACCCATTTTGAAATCGATCACCTTTGATATCAATAGCGATTATCGGTAGAAACCCAGCATTAAGCATCGATTTGCTCCACCCATATAAATCACCCATCTCTTTAGGCGACATTACTGGGGGAAGGCTTTGTGGTTTTCGAAATGCTTTTTCACTCAGCGTATCCTACACTCCTGCAGCATCTTGGTTGAAACCAGGCCCCTATGACATCAGTGTGAATCTTTTATCAGATTTTTGAACAGTGAACTATTTGAAATCGTGGACCTCGACCTGATACAAAGCGTTTCTTGCATTCAACGGGTTCGCAATCACGTTTAGGTAGAAGCTACCCATGACGAGCTTCCCCAAAGTAACTCCGCTTGTGCTGACAGCCAGTGATTTGCAGACTTGAAATGAAGAGAAGAACAATGAAGGGGATGAGAAAGGGTAGGGAACAGAGAGTGTTCAGGGCTTGAAAGACTTCTTTTTATCTAAATGGAAGGATGCTGTCTGACCCATTACTGAGCCAGCATTAGCTCAAAATAAGGGGGGGGGGGGGCATAGTCCGCGTTAGGCTCAAAACATAGGCCCAATCCTAAAGAAGTTAATAGCCCAGATCAGGATGTGACAAATATACTTAAACTCATAAGACCGACTCAACAGAATGCTTATTAAGCTCATCATGCTATAACAATATGATTGGATCACAAAGCTCATCGATGGAATGTCGAGCAAGTTCATGAATCATGAGTTTCCAGTGGACATAGTTTAAAGAAAGTTCATGACATGTGGTGACGCTCGATTGACTTGAAATATATTAGAAAATCAAAGATTAAGTCGAGAAGGATTTATCGACCAAGGAACAGTTGTACTTACAGAATTGCGAGCGGTTGCAGATCATTTCTAAAGCTTTGCGCAAGTCCAGAGGCAATTCGTGATCCATATAGTGACACATAACATGGAGAATATTTTTTTAGGACTTCTAGTATACCTTTTTCTCACTTTCTTTCTAAAATCTCGAAAGTCCAATGTTGTATTTCTTAGCTTTCTTTGATGTCATCCGGTCGTCTCACATTCTAAGGGGGTGGTGAAGTTTGTAGTGTTTGGAAAATTTGATCGGGGAGTCAAAAGTCTACCGAAAGAGGTCAAAAAAATGCACGACGCATCTGAAATACTTGTGGGTGCGTAGTGGGGTCAATCGAACGAGAGTCAGTCCAGATAAGGACGCTCCCATCACTGATCTTGGAATGGGACCACCATTTGCATGGTCACCCCAAGTTTTGAGAATAGAGCTATTCACCATTGTAACGAAAGCGAAACCTCAAAGATGAAGGTCACCCACCACCCAAATACTTCCCCAGTTCATCTAGAAACGTTGCCCTAATCTTCTGAAGGGATCTATCTACATGCTTGTCTTTCGTTGTTTGTGGCAAAAGCACGAGGCTGTGTCCCCCCGCTCTCCTTTTGTCCTTTCCGGAAGCTGTCCCAATTCGAACCTCACTTGCTTCAGACTCCATACTTGGCCTCTCAGCTCAACCCTAACGCAACAAGGAAAAAGAAAAGGAAAAGGAAAAGAGAGGGGGTTGGATAGAGACAGCCCCCTCCCTCCCCCCTTTTGTGCCCACTTTCAAAGTGCGATCTTGTGCTATCAGGCATTCCCTTCTATCTTCTTTTAAACGTTTGGCCAATATATTCATAAATCGACTAATTGGCCAACTATGTAGTTCATGAGATGTTTATGGGTCCATTTGCTTGAAAGAAAACTATTCCGAAACATTATCTTTCTACTTTTGGGTGTTTGGATGACGAGAAGCTGATCAATCTACAAAAATAATTTTTCATGGACTAAAATGACTTCCCCTTTTAGTAAGATGGAAGTCCCTTTCCCTGAGTTACCAAACAAATAAATTAACCATTTTTCATGAAAGTTATTTATTATGAAAATAATTTTCCTCTATCATGAAATTTTCGGTGAAATAAACATATCATAAATTTTTATATATAGTGCATTTGGTAAATAGTAACAAAATGTGTATAATTCGCATTCCTCAATTAAAAACAACCGTATTTGTTTCATTGACCCTTTAATGTGTTATGCGGATCCTGCGTACCCCTTTCATGTGTTATGGCGGGTTCGTTTCAAATTTGGGCAGTTCCTTCCTTTTCCCACTTTTTCGATAAAGTATTTTGTGTACTTATCGATGCCATCCCTTTTTGACCAGCAGAATCAGCGTACAGGAGTAAACAATTTACAGACAAGGACCAGCAGGTAATGGAGATTGTTGGCTGCTAAACATTCACGACAAGACAGCCGCTAAAGCATAAACGAGCCTCTCACTAAGCTTGACAAATAAGGAAATGCTTGATTTTCTGACCGTCGGTCACGAAAAACCGTCGACGGATGAAAATCACAACCATTTTTTTAATCTTATTGCTTAATAGAGGTGCTTTTCGACAAAACCCTGTTTCGATAATCAGGAAAAATCGAATGTACTATGTACATTTAACTAAGCAAGAAGATACGAGAAATAACTTCATAAAGTAGGGTTTCGTTTGATGAGTTGCCCTGGACGTGATTATCTTTGGATTCTGGAGAGCCTATTTTGTGTGACACAAGCTTCCAATATTCTTCAACTCCCCTAGTGCTCGCCACAAAGAATAGAATGCTTCCCGGAAGAGAATATACCGCGGCAATCAATCAAGCAACAAAACATTTGATACTGGACTGTTCTCATATGTTTCTAATTAACTTTAATTACAATCCCATTTCTAGACAAACTAAAGCAACCCGGGACACACGTTCCTGTCGTCTGCTCTCTCTTTCGATACCTATGCTTGACCCGGAGGTTGTTTTGAATTCCCAGCTCTTCTGAAACAAGGAAAAATGCATAAGTTTCAAGCCACATATTGTTTTATAAGTAATAAAAAGTAATCAACGTGATCTTCAACATTGGTTTAATTACCCTTTATGCTGTGAAAAAAAGTGCCAGCTAATTCCAATATATCGGACCATGATCTTTAGTAGCATGTCTGAAGATGCGGCATGTGTGTTCTAAAGGTGACGGGAAAGTGAGGACCAAAAGAAACCATTAAAGCTTCAAAAAGGGTGCATGTACTCTGAACACAGCTTATTTACGTAAAGCTTTAGAGGAGCATTGATATTGAATAAAGCAAGAGAACATCTTCCCTTTTGATGGCAGGCAGGCACATATTAGATTTAGCTCCTTTGGTGGAGCATTAAGTGCGTGGCTGATTCAACAGTTCTTCTTCTTCTTTTTATTATTTTTATCTTCTTATCTCTATGCAATGATAGGGAAGCATACTCGTTTTGCAAGCACTCGACAAAAAATGCACTCAATAGAGCGGACCGTCAGATCATGTGAGAATTGTGAAAGATCCACTGAGTTTACGGGTTCTCAATATGGGTGCACATGTTTATGATGTCTTATATGCAAGCATTCTCTTCTCTTTCGGAGAACACAATAGATGAAGCCAAAAATTGAATTGGGATATGTTTAAACTGTTGAAATTAAGCAAACCTTTCTTTTTGTTGGTTATCTTTGGTTTAATTTTCAATGAAAAGACGTTGGAAGTATGAAATTCCGCCAAAGGGACATGCTTGTGTGGTAATATGTCAAATTATTTTGTTTATGAGATTTCCCTGACATTGACATGTGGTGTAATAAAATGAACATAAAGATACTATGACTATATATTTTAAACGAAAATTTTATTTTATTTTGTTATACTACATTTATGTGAATCGCTCTGAAGATGAGAATATAGTCATTCTTAGTAGTCTAAAACTTTCGCAAAAGCAACTGTTCCATAGGGAAGAAAACTTTAGCGAAGGAGAAAATCACTATGCATGGAGCAACAAGCACTAACACAAACTCTCGGGCTGTAACTCTATATTAATAACATGAGAGAACCACGTTAGCTCTTTGCTAGGACGACAAAGCGCATCTTTGATAATTAAACCTGGAGCCTATAAGTACCGCTAGTCTGGGTAAATGGCTCAAAATCACCAAAGGTGTCAAATTTTAAGAACATCTACATAGAAATGCACTCATCGCATCAGAAACGAGGCTTCAAGTTTTCATGCATCCAGTGGATATCTATAAACAAAATACTATCCCCTGTCATTTCTGTAAAAGAGAGAGAAGCTTCATGCACCATACCTGTTATGAATAGGATCAGGTCCATTAGGAACTCTCCTCTTGCTCATATAGTTGAGATCCGACTGCGGATGGAAAGCAAGCTTCTTGTCTCTATCCATCACCTCAGAGTTCTTCGCCTTTGGCCGATCCTTCAAGGGCGGGTTTGGTGCTGCTCCTCTACCACCAGCTGCTTCCGCCGTCGCAAACACCAAAAGCCAAACAAGACTCAGAGCTGCCAGTGCTCTGAGTAGGAGCTTTGCATATGGAGGAGGACTATTCTTAACCATAGTGTGTGTTTCCTATATAGTCCTCTATACACAGGTTTCCACTCTTTTTTTTTTTCTTACCCTTTTTCCTACTAAGAAAGATGCTTAGGTTTCTAGGATGACAAAAACGAAAGACGAAATATATCAGAACTCAACACCATCATTGCATAATGATTGATGCTCATATGTGTATTTATGAGAGAGAGAGAGAGAGAGAGAGAGAGAGAGAGAGAGAGAGAGAGAGAGAGAGAGAGAGAGAGAGAGAGAGAGAGAGAGAGAGAGAGAGAGAGAGAGAGAGAGTGGGCTAAGGCAAGAATTCTATTTTTTGGGGAGGGAAGTCTTCCGTTATTTACTTCGTGGGCTACGGATGGTTGGTTTTCTTTATAGGTTGAAGCGAATTGCACTTTCTCGAGAAGAGAGAGAGAGAGAGAGAGAGAGAGAGAGAGAGAGAGAGAGAGAGAGAGAGAGAGAGAGAGAGAGAGAGAGAGAGAGAGAGGCAGGCCTAGCTGGTTTCTTCGGTGATATGAAAAGGAACCTAAGTTTGCTTTATACCGATAAGTTTTACTACAACACTGCTTTTAAGCTTTCATTTTTTCATGCACATGCATCCACAATGCCCCAAGAGCCTCGGTGCCTCTCCCTCCCCATCCTACATTACGAATAAAAGCGAGGTACATGGAACGAAACTAGGCTCCTCCCGTGGCTCCTGCCCTTTCGTGGCAATCTATTTTCAAATGGATTCCCTTACAATTGTATGAAGCAGTTCATACGTCTTAATTAGCCCATAACAAGTTAGTTTAAGTTTCTAATGAAGTTGCATTTAACTAGATATGTTGTTGGGTTAGGACTTATGATTTTCTTTATGTATCTTCTTAGGTGAAGGTATTGGGATTCTGTTGTGACTTGCGAGCCCAAGCAAGTGGTATCGAAACATTGATTAGTGACCCCATGATGTGGATCAATATTTAACTTAAATATCTCAAAAAGGATGTGTTATGACCAACACAGGTTTCGGTGAAAATTTTCATCTCAATGGATTTGGCAAAAAGAGACTCTCGGTGAAGGTAGGTATTGAGGTAGAAAAATGTGATTTAATGTGTGCCGATGATGTTTGTTCGGAGGCCTTCACATAACAAAGGTGGAGATTCAAGTGCTAGATTGTTTGAGGTACACGTGTCAATTGTGTGTTGGAGAAGTCTCATGTCAGAAATTAAGTGTTGTGCGAAATAGTTAATTTGCCTTTATATATTTAAAATTAATTGATTTAAATTTTTGAGTGAAGATAGAATTAGATATATTGATGGTTCAGACTTAATCTCTTTCTTACATATCTCCTTTAAAAAGTTATAGAACTTCTACAATGAAACCTAATATAGGGATTGTGCTATTTGATTTCTATCTCGATCCCAAGCACCATTTTTCATTAGATATGTGAGATGCACAGCGACCGGATACATGTTTTACTAGTTAGGTTAAATTGGGTTAGTCCAAGCTTAATATGCCTGGCCCATCCAAATGATTTCATTAGGATGTTGATTAGCAGTGATGGATTTTATTAATCAGATTAATGTGCTTATTAAAAATACATCAACAAAAACAAAAATGTCTAGGGAAATGTCGATAAAATTCCAAAATCAATTTATTTTTTCTGGAAAATCTACAAAAAAAAAATTCAAAATGTATAATCAAATACTATAGCTAGAAAATTTGTCTAATTAGACTAAATTATTGCATGCCAGTATTCATTAACGCTGCCAAGGATGTACCAAATTAAAAGTACTCTAGCTTAATAAGTTCTTGGAGATCAAGTCAGTAATCCAAGCAACAATACCTTGAGCAATTCAATGAAATAGAACATACATGTCGTTTTCGGGTGAAGTCGGTGTCACCTTTATATGACCCAATTTATAAATCAAGTCAAATGTATGGTTGACAAGAATTATGACACGAAACACAAATGACATAAATTTGAATCCGTTCGGCTTCGCTCGAGTTTTGTATTTTCATATCGTGGTGGAACTTAGCACTCACAAGTCTAATTAACCTATCATGGTCCCCTTTATGCCTTAATCACATGGACCACCCTTAGTTGGACCGCAAAAGCTTATACTCTCCCAAAAATGGGGATTTGTGTTCTTTTGGAATATGATCACCCAACGCATATAGATATAGATGTACATGAATATGAATTAGAAGCTGGTTCCGCCTTTATATGGTCGAGGACCCTTTTGATTAGGGAATATTGTCACTCCTTACTTGCCAGGGTTAGAGCATACGGCACATTTTTTTTTGTCTTATCCATTCTCTGCATGCATGTTGGAGTTATAATTAATATTCTTTCAAGAATCCAATGCTTGTCACTAGGAATGGCTTCTCCTAGAAGGTTGATACAATTAGGTACAGCATCCTAGAACTTTTGGTTATTTATTTTTATTTTCTTGATTTGAGTCAGCAGCCAATAAAAGTGCCGATCGTCATGTTCCGAGATTGTATAATTGTTGAGAACCTGCGATTTTGACATGCATCGAAGTGCAACTTTGGGAGTCCAAGGAGCACAGCGTGCCTTGGATCCTTTACTATGAATTCCTTTTGTTACCATGTGAATCTTGACATTTTGTTTCCAGAATTGTGGATTACGATTTCAAGACACGCAATTATCTGGGGCTGAGAATTCTTGTTGGCATGCCGTAATTGTGTTTATTGTTCGTGGCATATCATGGTAATGTAAAACATTATAATCTTGATTATGAAACCACAATCAACCGTTTTAAATAGTTTTAAACTTTAATTGTTAAATGAATGCGTGGTTAGTTTGTAAAATATCTAACACTTTCCCTGACGTATATAAGAATAATGCGGAACCATAGCATTGTAAAATTTTAGATTGTTAATTATTCAATTTTCTAACGTATATGCCAAAATAATCGAACTAAAGTAAAGAAAACACGCAATTTGTGTCATCATATGCTGCTAAGCATGTCGTGTTATGTTATAAAAGGGTTTTCTCGTAATTTTGTTTGGTCTTGTGTTTTCGTTTGCATCGTACAAAGAGGGTTGTGCATAACGATCCCGATCATCATCAAGTGTCTTGAGGTCGATATATACATAGAATACACAAATCTGCATGATAATGGTTATTGTCTAGGCACGTAAAAATTAATAACATTTAAAAATGATTATAAAAATTGTCCATGTCAGGCGGCATGTGAGCGATTTTCGGTGAATATTTGCGGAATGGACTGAATTTGACAAATTAACAAAATGTTTTAACTACATTAGTTATTCAAAGGTTTAAAAGAATGAATTAACACAATTAAGTTCAAGATTTTTTTTCTCCACAAAGGACGATTTGACCATGTCATATGGAGCATAAAAGGAAACGAAGGATCGCCTTTGCGTGCGAGCCCACCATTCGTGAGCGAAATCATCTTTTTATTGGATTCGTACACGACAACTTTGATAAGTGTCCCGGAATCTCGATTTGTTTGATGGTGCGTCGCACAACATGGGCCGATTCCATGCGATAGAAACAAAAAAAAGCTAGAACGTTTGGGTACAGGCACTTCACAATTATAAAAAAAATGCCTGATCACGCATCTCTCCGAATAAAACATGGTTTCCATGCCATTACTGTGGCCAACGCCAAAGCAAGCACGGTCCATCTCTCGGCACAAGTTCCTTGCTGATGATGTTCCTCAGCACGGTGCGTGTCTTGTCCAGCATCCTCTGGTGAGGCTTCTGCACCTCTGCATGTCTCGAAAGAAACATCTGTGATTTGAGGTTACTCCTGCATCTTGGGTTTGATTGTCACTGAGTGGGATTAATTTCGCATGTTGGTCGGTTGGGGGTGTACGAGGTCAGTTTTTCCTTTCGTCCTCGTGGATGTCTTGTGTAATTCATGAGTGGGATGAATGCGACAGACATAAATAGGCTATTGTCTCGACTCAACAATGCATTGTAAGCAAATTGCGGTCGATCCATTGGAGTCATTAAAGGGAGAGAAAGAGTTGGTCTTGGACTTGTACATTGGTATTGGATTTGTACATATTTGTCCATATTGATCTATCCGGTGACTGTGATCACTTTTCTTTGCCCGGATAAGTTGGGTTCGCGACTTTCATTTAGACCGAAGTGCTTTAAAGAGTGTTTGCCTGGTCTTTGGTTTGCTTGAATCCATGACAAGGAATCCTCGAATGTGATTCCATTTCATCAATAAGTATCAACAAAATACTCTTTAGAATATGGATTGGTGAATATGAACAATTAAAGGTTGTGAACGGTTAGTGAACCGAAAATATAGATGACAAGAAAATTAAAAGGGTACTCAAAATTTTAAAGATAAATTAAAAATGAGCAACCAAGTGTTCTTTGACTGATTGACGGTCCCGTGGACGAACTGCGATTTATGCACTTTATACCTACTCTTGATCGCTAACAATGCACTTTACAAAGAAATCTACACGTTCTATATGGCTCCTACAAAGCAGCAATTCCTATTTACAAATGCTTACCTAGAAATAATCGACTCCACCACTCGATGATTGCATCTTCTCCACTTCATCACAATTGCCACTAGAAGCTGCTTCAGCCCTTCGGCTCCATTGCTTGACGATTGCATTGGATTCACTTCTTTATGGTGTACCTTTCTGACGGTTGTATCGTAATCTTCGGCTCTACTACTTGGATAGCTATTTTCATTTCTCGATATTTTGCTCCAAGACTAAGCCGCGCCATTGACAATCTCTATCGGTTAAGACCATAAGCAACGGCTCTCAACACTTAGTGATTTCTTGTCGAATAGATTCCCATCCCAAGTAATCTCATCCTTGTCGGCCGTGGTGACCGTGATCGACGACAAAATTTGGGCTCACGATAGCCTTCGAGTATTAGAGGTGGTAAAATGAATCAAAAACCCATATTTTAACTCATATTAAATAATGCGGGTCATAAATGAGTTAACTTAAAATGCTAAATAGATTTTAAACGTGTCATTTAATAACCTAATTGGTCATAAATAGGTTACCTAATTTATTTCAAGTGTTATTAACAAATCATTTTTATACTATGATAATTCTGATATTCTAATTATTTAATTTTTTAAAAATAAAATTTTAATTATTTTTATTTTCCAGTTTTTTCTTTTCTTTTAATCTTTTTCCCTCTTTCTAAGTTGGTTGCCAGTCAAGAGGCGAGGGATGAGCTTACTAGACTTCAATGACTAGAAGAGGAAAAAGCAAAAAAATAAAATAAAATATATATATTTAATAAAAATAAAAATAAAAATTAGAAAAATTATCAAATAAGTCTTATTACATAAAATTATTTTAACAATTCATTTAAAAAAACCATGAAGTAAATTTTCATGACCTTGATTAAATATGAAAGTGTTTTAACAATACAAGTATGGATCGCTAAAATTGTATTATATGAAAATGGGTCAAAATAGCTTAAATGGGTCGGACTATTTTCGGCTTAGCCCAAATCCGATCCGACCCACCCGTTTGAAAATGAAGTAAAATTTCATTCCAAAGTACTGTTAGGTAATACAATTTCACACTTTCTGAGGAATCTTCCTCAATGCGGAGTCCACTTCCACATTCTGACTTCTACTCAAATATAAAAATTGTAGAAGTTGGAATCTCATTCTTTTGGAGATGTAACCTTTTTTTTAACTAAGCGAGGCCCGTGATGGAGTTGTACTTGTTTCTGAGGAAGCTGTGGCCAGCAAGAAACTGTTAAACCGTTGGGCCGACACATTGGACAATGTTTGCCCTTCTCTTGGGATTTTCCTGATGCGACATACTTGCTTGGCTTGATATGATTGCCTCATGGTAATTCCTCTTAAAACTCCTGATTGAGGACAAAGTGGCCCGAGGTATTGACCATCGGAGTTATGCCGAAAATAAAGACGTGGATGAATACCGCTGAAAATATGTACCGGATCCACATCCACAATGGAAATCCGATTCAAGTAGGTTTCCTAATTCGAGTAGTTTTCTAATTAGAATGAATTTTGGGTACAAATATTATCATTTTGAGTTAAACAAGAGAAGTGCTAAGGTTATTCTTTGTGAGGTTTCCGAGTGAGTTCTTTATGAGAGATTGTGAGGTAACGCTTGTGGATTTGTCTTGAGTGCAATTTAGGGCTGCGGAAGACTTCCATCAATGTTGACTCTGTATTCTCCAAATTTATAGTGAATTTCTTACAGGTGGCCCTTCATGTGAAGTAGTCACTAATATTTGGATTGAACCGTGTATATATTTGGCATTCTTTATTGTTGATTGTTGATTTTTCCTGTAATGTGGTTATCACGTAGTTCTCACAACAAATACAATGAGACTTGAGGGTTCTATATGGACCACTGGCGATTATTATGATCTTAAATTGTCACGATAAAAATTCTTTTTATTTCAAGTAATACTCCTCGTCGCGACTTATTGTGAAGTATTCGAAAATTTTCCTTATTATGTGTACGTTATATGTGGGAAACTCCTAATAATGTATATTAAACCGGAAAATCTCCAATTTGGTTAGAGGCCCCATACATAAAACAAGCCACGTTTGTTATATCGAAATCAAGCAATTCAATCGTTCCATCGCCCTCCTCATTTTCTAACTTTATCTAGACACAATGCTTAAAAGCAAGTTGAAGTTCTTCCCGCTGGTGGACCCAAAATCTGAGGAGAATTGAATGGCGAACGTAAGGAGGAATGATGATAGGCGGAGAAATCACGCGAGCCACACAAAAGTAACCCGCAGTCACGCCAACCACACAGAAGCAAACCAAACCAATGAATGAGTTTGTCTCTATTCTTTTGCCCCAAGGCAGGGCAAAGCAATAATACTCGGTAGTACTAGCTGTCATAGAAACGAGAACTCATTATATACATAGGTATGCATTAGATTTGATGGACAGAATCGCAAATCATGAGATATATGCGACGCGGGTTTCACAAATTGAACGATTTCAATACACTTTAGCATATGTATTAGGTTAAGGAAAGACATTCTGGAATACGAAAAATAGCATCTCATGATTGTTTGTCTCCGAATAATTGAGGTATTCCGCGGACGAGACACTAGCAAAAAATTTACGGTTTCGCTTCATTTCCTGCCTCGAACCACGGAGTTTTTAGCTTGATTTTCTCGATCCCCCGACGGCTCAAAAATCCAGAAGCATCTTGACTGTGGAACGAGAGTCTCATCTTATGCTTTGAGTTTATTTTTAAGAATACAGGGTTGCTTTATCTATGTAGACGACCTTTGGGGTTTGCCTCGACTTTGTGTTTACATCTTTCGACTCGGTCTTCAGTCACCGGAGATGATAGTGATGGAACAACGCGTTGCTCGGAAGTCTCCCTTTGATGCCCTTTTCTTTGACCTTGGGCAACTGGCTCCACGGAAATTGATTATATGCTTTCCCCCGCCCTTCAAGGAAACCAAGAAGCCTTCCATGGATCTACCTTTCTCTCTGGTTGAGCACCCATCCCCGCCGGCCCTGTCCGATCACCAGTCACTACTGCGATGGCAGACCTTGCGTTCTGAGAAGAAAATGGTACTTGGCTTCGGTTTTGAATTCTCCCTTTTCACCTCACTAGGTTGAAGAGCGCTCATTTTACTCTCTGGTTGAGTACCTTCAGTTGAATTCCCTGCCGGGTCACCTGTATTCTTGGTTGATTCATGGTAACCTGCTTCTTAATAGCCTGATCCGCGGATTCCTTTCCGTTGGGCAGAGTCTGACGGGGCTTTCCGGATACAAGATCTCATACATAGCCAAGTTACACTCATTTCACTTTGCCCATCTCTCTCATTTTTAGCAACGATATGGAGGACGACGGCGCTGCTTCGACTCAACCAGATCTGAGGCTGAATTGGGACGTGTTCCTGAGCTTCCGAGGCACAGACACCCGTGAGCCCTTCATCGGCCCTCTCTACGATGCGCTCAGAAGCGAAGGTGTCAGGCCCTTCCTCGATAACGAGGGCATGAAGCAGGGCGAGCAGATCTCGCCGAGCCTACTGGCGGCGATCGAGGACTCCGCCATGGCGATCGTGGTGATATCGCCGGACTACGCGACCTCGCACTGGTGCTTGGAAGAGTTGGCGAAGATATGCGAGTGCAGGAAGCTGATCCTCCCGGTGTTCTATGGGGTCGAGCCCTCGGACGTGAGGAATCAGAGAGGGCCGTTCGAGGGCTCGTTCGGGCGTCATGCGGAGAGGTTCGGAGATGCGAGGGTTTCGAATTGGAGAGCTGCCATGAGATACGCTGGTGGAGCCTCCGGCTGGGTCTTCAGCGACCAAGAGGGTCAGAGGTAAAAACATCTCGAGCCCTTCTTTCCTTCCGCAACTTAAGCGAGAACATCCAACACCATCCACGTTGTCACGCGTACCCAAGACAAAACCATCCGCTAAACAAGGAATTGAGATTAAATATCTGAATTTGGGGCATGACTAAAAGCAAGATAATCTTGATTAAAGAACATTAACACCTCAATACGGATAATTTTATTTAGTAAGATACATTCATCTCTTTTATCCTCTTCTCTTTACCGTTTGGGTGAAGTTTATTCAAATAGTTGAGGGGACTGAATTCCCATCCGTCATTATAAGTTGCTTAGGCGGCAACAATCCATTAGAGACCCTAGTAATAAATCTGATAGATCATAGCAATGTCGCTAATTGTTACTACGGATAGGCTTGTAAGTGAAATTTAAAAACTCATATAAGCACGCCTAGCTCGGCCTTATTCACGGACTCCACAGTTTGGTTTCTTACTTAGGATAAATCATGCAAATATAACAGATGCTTTACGCCTTTTGCTTTTTTGCAAGAGACTAATTATTGATGTACCTTCACTTCTTTAGAGATCAATTCAGTGGGAGGTCAAATTGGTGGTCGTGGGCATGAAGGACAGTCCTCACAAAAGCATAAAAATCAATAATAAATCGTGATCACCATAACCCAATGAAGAGAACTTGCGTAGCAGCAGTGATTGGGGATTAGATTTCGTGCCTTGCTCGAGACTTAAACGGACAGAAGTAATTGTAGATGGACTAGTGATGTTGCGTTCTGTAATCGAATATCTGTAGCATTTGAGGAATCGGTGCAGCGATGTTGATGCGAGTGAATAGGAAGATAATGGGGGGTAATACGAGGATTCGAAGGCAGCTTGCTTTTTTTCGTCTGCACAAAACGAACACGTCCGGTGTGACATACGAATCATAGAAGCTCGAACATGATGCGGTATGATCAATTGGGAAAACTGATATGAATTGACAAGACAACACTTTCTTCACTGCAATTAAATTCTTCCCTCCTCGGGCAAGTGATGATCTATTGCAAGTATGTCAGTCACTTCTAATGCTTTGAGGATATGTCCGTCACTTCTAATGCTTTGAGGATCTTTCTTGCTATTGAAGACCTTTCAATTTTTTTGATGTTTCAAACCTGTAAGTCTAGTCTCACCGATAATTCTGAATTTTTTAATCTAATTGATTACTTATAAAAAATGGCGAAATGCATTTTCAAATTTTCTTTTAAAAAAAAGAGCTCAAATAATTGAGGTGAGATCCGCGTTCCATGTCCAACACCTGGCACAATAAATATGCCAAATTAACTCACAGGAGAAGTTAAATTTTTGTCTATGAATTAATATTGGAGATATGAAAATCAATATCATAAATTAATTTATTAAACGGAGTTGCAACCTATAAATGGATTTTAAAGTTCGTAGATCCAATTTAATGCAATTTTCAATATGTCCATTACCTAAGTGTCCTTGTCCGAATAATATATATCTTGGGAGCCAACTTTAGTGAGTAAATTTCGAGTATATGAAACACACCTTTAAACATATGGATCGAGTAAGTTGCAAGTCTGAATATAGTGAATGATTTTATAATTCTTCACTTAGAGGTGTACTCACCACGGAATCGACATTGCGATTTGCGTCTAATCTACACTAATCACATCTTTAGTCACCAAGCCAACCTCATGGGTCAAACACAATAATGTTATAGCTGACTTAGTTTCTTTTGCTAGACTAGATATGCATTTGGTCGACTTTTCCTCATTTATTTTTGCTTAATCGGAATTTTATTGCTCATGCACATTGATTTTTATATATAGGAGACACCTGAAATTTTTCACGTGTAGATTGACATATAATTATTGCATAAGCTTTTTAATGTGAATAAGATTATTAAACTTTAGCGGAAAAGGACAAAAGGCCCATAATTTTTAAAGCCAATAGCGGTAGAGAAGATGCACCATTGATTGTGTGTCGGGTTTTGGATGTGTACGTGCATTTTTGTTCTTCTCCACAACAAAATTGACCCAGATGTCTTGAAACTATCTTCGAAATCGTTTCAAGACAAAAAGTTGTCTCGAAGTTTTATTTTACTAAATCTAGAGCTCATTTGTAAGTGATTATCAAGGTAAATACTTGCACACAGAAATGTTCATATATTCATATAAGGGTTGGATAGATTCAAGCTCGTATGTAACATTAAACAAATTGAAAATTTAGTTACACTTACCAATCTATTAGAAATCTAGTTGAAAAAGCATATACGTTTTGTTTTTCTTTCTGGAGTTACGTTGATGGTGTTTCCTTATATTAATTCATCCAGGAAAATCGCGTGGACCTACTTTCATTCAACCACTTTAGCATATAAGTTATGTATTAACTATTTCAAATCACATTAATTTTCCGACGTGGGACTTTTCAAACACAAATCGCATGTGCATTGTCATGATATATATATACGGGCCTTTGCATATTTGATTTATAACTCCTTCCCGCCACTCCATGCTCACTCGTAGTGTATTCTTCT
This sequence comes from Melaleuca quinquenervia, assembly GCA_030064385.1. Classification (NCBI taxonomy): domain Eukaryota; kingdom Viridiplantae; phylum Streptophyta; class Magnoliopsida; order Myrtales; family Myrtaceae; genus Melaleuca; species Melaleuca quinquenervia. The sequence goes on along the minus strand of CM057719.1, from coordinate 24,877,055 downwards.
TGACTTCGATCTGTAATTGCAGAAAAAAGTCGCTAGTGATTCAACAGCTCGTCAGCAGAATTACGTATGAACTGAAAAACGTTCCCCTCCATGTGGCTCCATTCCTCGTCGGACTGGACTCTCGCATCGAGCAACTCCTCGGTGTATTGAGCGTCAGATCCGGCGGAGTCAAGTTTCTTGGATTGCACGGGTTCGGCGGTGTTGGCAAAACCACCCTCGCGAAAACGCTCTACAACAAGCTCGTCGTGCACTTTCAGAAGCGCAGCTTCGTCGCGGACATCAGAGAAGCTTTCATGCGAGACGGTGGCTTGATCTCTCTCCAGGACAAGATCCTCCGCGATCTCTCGCCTGGCATGCCTCCTTTGGATGACTTCAGTACTCGCGGGAAGGCAATTAAGCGAACCCTTCACAAAATGCGAGTCCTCCTCATCTTGGATGACATCGACGACGCCAGTCAGCTCGACGCGTTGATCAGCGGAAGAGAATGGTTCCAGGAGGGAAGTCGAATCATCATAACGACCAGAAACAAAGAAGCTTTGGCCGCAAGAAACTATGGGATCGAGCTTTACGAGGTGCGAGAGTTGTTCTTCGAAGATGCGTTGCGTCTGTTCAGCTACCATGCGTTGAAGAGAGAGAAGCCGACGGATGAATTCATGGAGCTGTCCAAGCAAATCGTTTCCCTGGCCGGGATGTTGCCATTGGCTTTGGAGGTGTTCGGCTGTTTTCTGGTCGACAAGAGGAGAAAAATCGAATGGGAAGACGCGGTGCAGAAGCTGAAGCAGATTCGCCCTCATAATCTCCAGGACATTTTGAAGATAAGCTACGAAGGGCTCGACGAGGAGACCAAGCGCATATTCCTGGACGCAGCTTGCTTGTTCGTTAAGACACATATGACGAGAAAGGAAGCAATAGAAATATGGGAAGGTTGCGGTTTCAAGGCTGAGATTGGGCTCGGGACTCTTGTCTCGAGATCACTCCTCAAGATAATAAAGGATGACGATATGCTGTGGATGAACGATCAGCTGAGGGACATGGGGAGAGAGATCGTGTTGCTCGAGAATGCTCATGATCCCGGCAGACGCAGTCGATTGTGGGATCTCAAGGACATCATGGCTGTCTTCAAGGATGGATCAGTATGGAAATTTCATATCATCGAGCCTTTTGCTTCTCTGTCATTGACGCCATTGCACACGCTTAGCATATTGTTGTTCTGGATTTGGTAGCTACTAACAAAAATGAACTAGATAAAAAATCATCGGTCAAATTGCAAACTTTTCCAATTCTTAGAGTTATCCTTATTTCTACCAAGCTAGCTTCTAATTCAAGACCCATACTTTTTCCATCACAGGGGACAAGGGATATAGAGGGGATCGTCCTGGACTACCAACATAAGCCCTTTGCGATGGACCCTAGCAGCGAGAGACTGTCACGAGACAATTTCATGAGGACGCCCAATCTCGCCTCTGTCATTTTATGTTTACAACAGATGTTCAGGAAATTTTTTGATATTGGGGCAGAGAGAGAGAATGAGGCGGTTCTACGTGCTGAGTACTTTAAACCCATAACAAAACTGAGACTCCTCCAAATTAATCATGCCAAACTGGAAGGGAAATTCAAGTTCCTGCCTCGGTCACTGAAATGGCTGCAATGGAAAGAATGTCCGTTGACCATTCTTCCTTCTGATTTTTGTCCAGAAGGGTTGGCGGTCCTCGATCTTGCAAACAGCAAGGTTGAGCGCTTGTGGAAAGCCAACATCAATAAGGTGCGTTGCAGTCTGGTTCACTCTAACGATACAATCATTAAAGTTATGTTAGTATACTGTTTCATATGCAACTATTACCATGCACTTTCTGAGGATTGTTCATTTCCGAATGCTTGGTACCATCCATAAGCTTCTTTACCATTTGCTACTGCATAAATGTTTCTTCTACCTTCATATGCTTCCGCGGCTACTTATGATGGGATAAAATTTCATATCCATCAGGCTGGGGAGAACTTATTGGTTATAAATCTTCGTGGCTGCTATAATCTTGCCAATATTCCAGATTTGACAGCAAGTCGAAGCTTGAAAAATCTTGTTCTCGAACGGTGCACGAGATTGACCCAAGTTCCTGAGTCAGTCGGGAGTCTGAATGCTCTGGTGCACCTAAACCTTGAAGGATGTTCAAATCTTGTTGGACTCCCAAGAGATGTGTCTGGGCTGAAGAATCTGGAAGAACTCATTCTTTCCGGTTGTGCAAATTTGAAAGAACTACCAGAGGATATAGATAGCATGAAATCTCTGAAGTTACTTCTCCTCGATGGAACTCCTATAAAAAAGTTGCCTGAAAAGATCTTCCACCTCACGGAACTTGAAAAGCTTCATCTAAATCGGTGCACTTCTTTGAAAAAGCTACCGGACCACATTGGAAAGATGGCTTCCCTCAGAGAACTCACACTTAATGATACAGGAATAGAGGAGCTACCTGGTTCGCTGTGGTCATTGCGGAAACTTGAGTTGTTAAGCCTGATGAGGTGCGTCTCGCTGACTGAACTTCCTGAATTTGTTGGCAAGTTAGAATCACTGAAAGAATTGTTCGTTGATGGATGCGAAATCAGAGAATTGCCTGCTTCCATTGGTTCTTTGCTGTACCTGAAGACCCTTTCGATTGGAGATTGTCAGTTTTCAAGCCATTGTCCTGACTCAATTGAAGGATTGCATTCGCTCATAGAGCTTAGTCTAGGTGGACCGTCAATCACGAGTCTACCAGCTAAACTCGGAGCTCTGAAGATGCTTAGAAGGTTGGAAATCCGAAATTGTGAATCACTCCAAAGCTTACCAGAATCGATTGGAAGCTTGTGGAATCTCACTAGCATGATCCTTTACAATGTGAACATCACAGAGCTTCCACAATCCATAGGAAAATTGGAAAATATTGAGGTCATGAGGCTGAACAAATGTAAACGTCTCTGCAAGCTTCCGCCATCCATGGGAAATTTGAATTCATTGTACCACCTGATTATGGAGGACACTGCAGTAACGGAATTACCAGAAACCTTTGGGATGCTCTCAAATTTAGTAACATTGAGGATGGGCAAGAAACCGCGTTGCGTGGTTACTCCTGAGGGCAACGTAAGGACAGAGAATCAAGAGCTAATTAGAGAGGAAATTCCTGGGTCGATTCTTCCATCTTCATTATTGAATCTCTCTTGTCTAGAAGAGCTGAATGCCCGTGCTTGGTACATCCGTGGAAAAATTCCTGATGATTTCGAGAAGTTGGCATCGTTAGAAACTCTAAATCTAGGATACAATAACTTGATAAGCCTTCCCACAAGCCTGAAGGCACTACCCGTCCTTAAGTATCTTCAGCTACCGTACTGCAAGGAGCTCAAGTCTCTTCCGCCTCTTCCATCGAGTTTGGTAGACCTTAATATCGCAGGCTGTGTGGCGGTAGAGACAGTCTCTGATCTGTCTGAATTGGAGAACTTGCGGGAGCTGAACATGGCGAATTGTGAGAAAGTGGTGGATGTTCCAGGACTTCAGTACTTGAAATCCTTGAGAAGGCTATACCTGACTGGATGCCGCACATGTTCCTCAGTAGTTAAGTCAAGAATTTCTAAGGTTATCCCTCTCTCTCTCTCTCTCTCTCAAGATGCATCTACACTGTTCAAGTCCGAAAACTCTGGAAAAGGAAAATTTTGTGCATCGAAACTTCAATTGCACGAAAAAGTGGTGAATCGTGCCATATGGGTGTAGCAGTCATGCAGTCACTACTAATGGACATGTTTATATAGCAGTCACCATGGTTTAATATTTTGCAGGTTTCTTTGAGGAATTTATGCGTTCTCAGTATGCCAGGGAGTGAAATTCCAGATTGGCTAAATGAAGAGGAAGTGAGCTACACGGTACGCAAAAACTGCGTGCTCAAGGCTGTTCTCATAGGCATAGTCGTTTCCATCACCAGTGACTTCCCAGAATCTTTGAGAGATCATATTCCCACACTGGTGGATATCGAGGCAAAGATACTCAAAATGAACACGCTTATCTTCAGCACCACATTGCCATTGAAGGGAGTTCCGAAAATAGACGAAGATCAGGTTCATCTGTGCCGGTTCTTGGAATTTCACCCGTTGGTCTCCATGTTGAAAGAAGGGTACAAAGTTCAGGTGGCAATGCGGAACCCACCATTCATTCCTGGAATGCAGCTAAGGAAATGCGGGGTACGTCTGATCTTCGAGAGAGACGATGAATTTGATGGTTATCAGTCTTTATCCGAAAAGCTTGCCCGGTTTTATAACCGTCTGCAGTAGCCAGTTCACTTTAATTCAAAGTAAGCCCCTAGAAGATGGAGGCAGGAAACGGTGGCAAAGTTCGAAGAGAGAAGGGAACGAGCTGGCGCCTGTCAATTGCGATTTCATTCCTGGAAATGTAATCTGAAAACACCAGAAGCTCCCTGTAAACTTGTGATGATGATGACCTCGAGAACCGTTGATCTCCTTTCTTTTATTCGAAACGCTTTTCTTTTTACCCGGGGAGCTCCATTTCGCAGCCCATGCCTTCATGCATATGTCCATCCACCTTTTTCGATTGAGCAGGTCTTTCTCAGGCAGCAAGGTTCGAGTGGATGTGGGACAAACCGGTTCTTTCTCAGTTATGCTAATGAATAGTCCCCGTAACACAGGCTCAAAGAAAGAACACCGGGAAAGGAAAAATCAAAACTTTGGCATTAACCCAACATGTCATAAAAAAAAGAGAGCTTAAATTTTGATTGAGGTTCCATGATTCAACCTGATTCGGCGAAAGAGCTAAACTTCTCCGATTGCGCATTTCTATCGCATGTCCTTTCTTATCTTGCGTTTAAAAAGAGAAGGGATGATAATATCAATGGTCCATGAACTTTAACCATTTTAATTTGTAAAATGTGATTCCCGAGCTTTAATCCAACGTGTGATGTAGTCTATGAACTTTCAGTTTGTTTAATATGGCCTATAAATTTTTATACATATTTAAATTAGTCATTCGATTATATGCAAATGTTCAAAATTGCCCATGGACTTAAATTAATTAAAAAAAAACCCGATTTAAAAATTAAATCAGCTCTCAACACTTTTGTGATTTCTTGACGACTTGGCCTCTTCTGGTTGAGTCATCCACTGGGGACTCGGACATTTTTGTTCTTCTCGAATAGATTCCCATTCCAAGTAATCTCATCCTTGTCAGCGGTGGTGACCGTGATTGGCAACAAAATTTGGGCTCATGATAGCCTTCGAGTATTAGAGGTGGTAAAATGGATCAAAAACTCATATTTTAACTCATATTAGATAACGTGAGTCATAAATGAGTAAATTTAAAATGCTAAATAGATCTTAAACGCGTCACTTAATAACCTAATTGGTCATAAATGGGTTACCTAATTAATTTTAAGTGTTATTAATAAATTATTTTTAGACTATGAAAATTCTGATATTTTAATTATTTAATTTTTTAAAAATAAAATTTTAATTATTTTTATTTTCTATTTTTTTCTTTTCTTTTCATCCTTTTCCCTCTTTCTAAGTTAGTCGCCAACCAAGAGGCGAAGGATGAACTTACTAGACTCCAGTGACTAGAAGAGGAAAAAGAAAAAAATATTTAATAAAAATAAAAATAAAAATTAGAAAAATTATCAAATAAATCTTATTACATAAAATTATTTTAACAATTCATTTAAAAAAACCATGAAGTAAATTTTCCTGAACTTGATTAAATATGAAAGTGTTTTAACAATATGAGTATGGGTTGCTAAAATTGTATTGTATGAAAATGGATCAAAATAGCTTAAATGGGTTGGACTATTTTCGGTTCAGTCCAAATCCAACCCGACCCACCCGTTTGAAAATGAATTGAAATTTCATTCCAAAGTACCGTTAGGTAATACAATTTCACACTTTATGAGGAATCTTGCTCCATGCGGATTCCACTTCCACATTCTGACTTCTCCTCAAATATAAAAATTGTAGAAGTTGGAATCTCATTCTTTTGGAGATGTAACCTTTATTTTTAACTAAGCGAGGCCCGTGATGGAGTTGTACTTGTTTCTGAGGAAGTTGTGGCAAGTAAGAAACTGTTAAACCGTTGGGCCGAGACATTGGACAATGTCTGCCCTTCTCTTAGGATTTTCCTGGTGCGACATACTTGCTTGGCTTGTTATGATTGCCTCATGGTAAGTCCTCTTAAAACTCCTGGTTGAGGACAAATTGGCCCTAGGTATTGACCATCGGAGCTATGCCGAAAATAAAGACGTGGATGAATACCGCTGAAAGTATGTACCGGATCCAAATCCACAACGGAAATCCGATTCAAGTAGGTTTCCTAATTCGAGTAGTTTTCTAATTGGAATGAATTTTGGGTACAAATATTATCATTTTGAGTTAGGCAAGAGGAGTGCTAAGGTTATTCTTTGTAAGGTTTCCGAGTGAGTTCTTTATGAGAGGTTGTGAGGTAACGCTTGTGGATTTGTCTTGAGTGCAATTTAGGGCTGCGGAACACTTCCATCAATGTTGACTCTGTATTCTCCAAATTTATAGTGAATTTCTTACAGGTGGCCCTTCATGTGAAGTAGTCACTAATATTTGGATTGAACCATGTATATATTTGGCATTCTTTATTGCTCATTGTTGATTTTTCCTGTAATGTGGTTACCGCGTAGTTCTCACAACAAATACAATGAGACTTGAGGGTTTCCTTTCACTTTAAATACCAAGAAAACTATATGAACCACTTGCGATTATTATGATCTTAAATTATCACGACAAAAATTCTTTTTATTTCAAGTAATACTCCTCATCGTGACTTATTGCGAAGCATTCAAAAATTTTCCTTATTATGTGTACGTTATATGTGGGAAATTCCCGATAATGTATATTAAACCGGAAAATCTCCAATTTGGTTAGAGGCCCCATACATAAAACAAGCCACGTTTGTTATATCGAAATCAAGCAATTCAATCGTTCCATCGCCCTCCTCATTTTCTAACTTTATCTAGACACGGTGCTTAAAAGCAAGTTGAAGTTCTTCCCGCCGGTGGACCCCAATTCTGAGGAGAATTCAGTAGCGAGCGTATGGAGGAATGATGATCGGCGGAGAAATCACGCGAGCCACACAAACCACACAGAAGTAAAGCAATAATACTCAGTAGTACTAGCTGTCATAGAAACGAGAACTCATTATATACATAGGTAAGCATTCGATTTGATGGACAGAATCGCAAATCATGAGATATATCCGACGCGGGTTTCACAAATTAAACGATTTCAATACACTTCAGCATATGTATTAGGTTAAAAAAATACCTTATGAAATACGAAAAATAGCATTTCATGATTGTTTGTCTCCCAATAATCGAGGTATTCCGCGGACGAGACACTAGCAAAAATTTACGGTTTCGCTTCATTTCCTGCCTCGAACCATGGAGTTTTTAGCTTGATTTTCTCGATCCACCGACGGCTCAAAAATCCAGAAGCATCTTGACTGTGGAACGAGAGTCTCATCTTATGCTTTGAGTTTATTTTTAAGAATACAGGGTTGCTTTATTTATGTAGACGACCTTGGGGTTTGCCTCGACTTTGTGTTTACATCTTTCGACTCGGTCTTCAGTCACCGGAGATGATAGTGATGGAACAACGCGTTGCTCGGAAGTCTCCCTTTGATACCTTTTCTGCGACCTTGGGCAACTGGCTCCACGGAAATTGATTATATGCTTTCCCCCGCCCTTCAAGGAAACCAAGAAGCCTTCCTTGGTTCTACCTTTCTCTCTGGTTGAGCAACTTCCATCCCCGCCGGCCCTGTCCGATCACCAGTCACTACTGCGATGGCAGACCTTGCGTTCTGAGAAGAAAATGGTACTTGGCTTCGGTTTTGAATTCTCCCTTTTCACCTCACAAGGTTGAAGAGCGCTCTTTTTACTCTCTGGTCGATTACCTTCGGTTGAATTCCCAGCCGGGTCACCTGTATTCTTGGTTGATTCATGGTAACCTGCTTCTTAATAGCCTGATCCGCGGATTCCTTTCCGGTCGGCAGAGTCTGACGGGGCTTTCCGGAAACAAGATCTCATACATAGCCAAGTTACACTCATTTCACTTTGCCCATCTCTCTGATTTTTAGCAACGATATGGAGGACGACGGCGCTGCATCGACTCAACCAGATCTGAGGTTGAATTGGGACGTGTTCCTGAGCTTCCGAGGCACAGACACCCGTAAGCCCTTCATCGGCCCTCTCTACGATGCGCTCAGAAGCGAAGGTGTCAGGCCCTTCCTCGATAACGAGGGCATGAAGCAGGGCGAGCAGATCTCGCCGAGCCTACTGGCGGCGATCGAGGACTCCGCCATGGCGATCGTGGTGATATCGCCGGACTACGCGACCTCGCACTGGTGCTTGGAAGAGTTGGCGAAGATATGCGAGTGCAGGAAGCTGATCCTCCCGGTGTTCTATGGGGTCGAGCCCTCGGACGTGAGGCATCAGAGAGGGCCGTTCGAGGGCTCGTTCGGGCGTCATGCGGAGAGGTTCGGAGATGCGAGGGTTTCGAATTGGAGAGCTGCCATGAGATACGCTGGTGGAGCCTCCGGCTGGGTCTTCAGCGACCAAGACGATCAGAGGTAAAAACATCTCGAGCCCTTCTTTCCTTCCGCAACTTAAGCGAGAACATCCAACACCATCCATGTTGTCACGCGTACCCAAGACAAAACCATCCGCTAAACAAGGAATTGAGATTAAATATCTGAATTTGGGGCATGACTAAAATCAAGATAATCTTGATTAAAGAACATTAACACATCGAGACGAATAATTTTATTTAGTAAGATACATTCATCTCTTTTATCCTCTTCTCTTTACCGTTTGGGTGAAGTTTATTCAAGTAGTTGAGGGGACTGAATTCCCATCGTCATTATAAGTTGCTTAGGCGGCAACAATCCATTAGAGACCCTAGTAATAAATCTGATAGATCATAGCAATGTCGCTAATTGTTACTACGGCTAGGCTTATAAGTGAAATTTAAAAACTCATATAAGCACGCCTAGCTCGGCCTTATTCACGGACTCCACAGTTTGGTTTCTTACTTAGGATAAATCATGCAAATATAACAGATGCTTTACATCTTTTGCTTTTTTGCAAGAGACTAATTATTGATGTACCTTCACTTCTTTAGAGATCAATTCAGTGGGAGGTCAAATTGGTGGTCGTGGGCATGAAAAACCTTATAAAGGAGTCAAAGGACAGTCCTCACAAAAGCATAAAAATCAGTAATAAATCGTGATCACCATAACCCAATGAAGAGAACATACGTAGCAGCAGTGATTGGGGATTAGATTTCGTGCCTTGCTCGAGACTTAAACGGACAGAAGTAATTGTAGATGTACTAGTGATGTTGCGTTCTGTAATCGAACATCTGTAGCATTTGAGGAATCGGTTCTGCGATGTTGATGCAAGTGAATAGGAAGATAATGGGGGTAATACGAGGATTCGAAGACAGCTTGCTTTTTTTCGTCTGCACAAAACGAACACGTCCGGTGTGACATGCGAATCATAGAAGCTCGAACATGATGCGGTATGATCAATTAGGTAAACTGATATGAATTGACATGACAACACTTTCTTCACTGCAATTGAAGCCTTCCCTCCTCGGGCAAGTGATGATCTATCGCAAGTATGTCGGTTACTTCTAATGGTTTGAGGATCTTTCTTTCTATTGAAGACCTTTCAAATTTTTTCCGATGTTTCAAACCTGTAAGTCTAGTCTCACCGATAATTCTGAATTTTTTTATATCTAATTTATTACTTATAAAAAATGGCGAAATGCATTTTCATATTTTCTTTAAAAAAAAGAGCTCAAATAATTGGAGTGGGATCCGCGTTCCATGTCAAACCCCTGGCACAATAAATATGCCAAATTAACTCACACGAGAAGTTAAATTTTTGTCTATGAATTAATATTGGAGATATGAAAATCAATATCATAAATCAATTTATTAAACGGAGTCGCAACCTATAAATGGATTTTAAAGTTCGTAGATCCAATTTAATGCAATTTTCAATATGTCCATTACCTAAGTGTCCTTGTCCGAAAAATATATATCTAGGAAGCCAACTTTAGTGAGTAAATTTTGGAGTATACAAAACACACCTTTAAACATATGGATCGAGTAAGTTGCAAGTCTAAATATAGTGAATGATTTAATAATTCTTCACTTAGAGGTGTACTCACCATGGAATCGAACTTGCGATTTGCGTCTAACCTACACTGACCACATCTTTAGTCACTAAGCCAACCTCGTGGGTCAAACACAATAATGTTACAGCTGACTTAGTTTCTTTTGCTAGGCTAGGGATGCATTTGGTCGACTTTTCCTCATTTATTTTTGCTCAATCGGAATTTTATTGCTCATGCACATTGATTTTTATTTGTAGGAGACACCTGAAATTTTTCACGTGTAGATTGACATATAATTATTGCATAAGCTTTTTAATGTGAATAAGATTATTAAATTTTAGCGGAAAAGGACAAAAGGCCCATAATTTTTAAAGCCAATAGCGGTAGAGAAGATGCACCATTGATTGTGTGGCGGGTTTTGGATGTGTACGTGCATTTTTGTTCTTCTCCACAACAAAATTGACCCAGATGTCTTAAAACTATCTTCGAAATCGTTTCAAGATAAAAGGTTGTCTCGAAGTTTTGTTTTACTAAATCTAGAGCTCATTTGTAAGTGATTATCAAGGTACTTGCACACAGAAATGTTCATATATTCATATAAGAGTTGGATAGATTTATGCTCGTATGTAACATTAAACAAATTAAAAGTTTAATTACACTTACCTATCTATTAGAAATCTAGTTGAAAAAGCATATATGTTTTGTTTTTCTTTTTGAAGTTACTTTGATAGTGTTTCCTTATATCAATTCATCCAGGAAATCGCGTGGACCTACTTTTATTCAACCACTTTATCATATAAGTTATATATTAACTATTTCTAATCACATCAATTTTCCGACGTGAGCCTTTTCAAACACAATTCGCATGTGCATTGTCACGATATATATATACACGGGCCTTTGCATATTTGATTTATAACTCCTTCCCGCCACTCCATGCTCACTCGTAGTGAATTCTTCTTGACTTCGATCTTTGCAGAGAAAAGTCGCTGTTGATTCAACAGCTCGTCAGCAGAATTACGAATGAACTGAAAAACGTTCCCCTCCATGTGGCTCCATTCCTCGTCGGACTGGACTCTCGCATCGAGCAACTCCTCGGTGTATTGAGCGTCAGATCCGGCGGAGTGAAGTTTCTTGGATTGCACGGGTTCGGCGGTGTTGGCAAAACCACCCTCGCGAAAGCGCTCTACAACAAGCTCGTCGTGCACTTTCAGAAGCGCAGCTTCGTCGCGGACATCAGAGAAGCTTTCATGCGAGACGGTGGCTTGATCTCTCTTCAGGACAAGATCCTCCGCGATCTCTCGCCTGGCATGCCTCCTTTGGATGACATAAGCGAGCAAGAAATGCCAGTCCTCCTCATCTTGGATGACATCGACGACGCCAGTCAGCTCGACGCGTTGATCAGCGGAAGAGAATGGTTCCACGAGGGAAGTCGAATCATCATAACGACCAGAAACAAAGAAGCTTTGGCCGCAAGAAACTATGGGATCGAGCTTTACGAGGTGCGAGAGTTGTTCTTCGAAGATGCGTTGCGTCTGTTCAGCTACCATGCGTTGAAGAGAGAGAAGCCGACGGATGAATTCATGGAGCTGTCCAAGCAAATCGTTTCCCTGGCCGGGATGTTGCCATTGGCTTTGGAGGTGTTCGGCTGTTTTCTGGTCGACAAGAGGAGAAAAATCGAATGGGAAGACGCTGTGCAGAAGCTGAAGCAGATTCGCCCTCATAATCTCCAGGACATTTTGAAGATAAGCTACGAAGGGCTCGACGAGGAGACCAAGCGCATATTCCTGGACGCAGCTTGCTTGTTCGTTAAGACACAAATGACGAGAAAGGAAGCAATAGAAATATGGGAAGGTTGCGGTTTCAAGGCTGAGATTGGGCTCGGGACTCTTGTCTCGAGATCACTCCTCAAGATAATAAAGGATGACGATATGCTGTGGATGCACGATCAGCTGAGGGACATGGGGAGAGAGATCGTGTTACTCGAGAATGCTCATGATCCCGGCAGACGCAGTCGATTGTGGGATCGCAAGGACATCATGGCTGTCTTCAAGGATGGATCAGTATGGAAATTTCATATCATCGAGCCTTTTGCTTCTCTGTCATTGACGCCATTGCACACGCGTTGCATATTGTTGTTCTGGATTTGGTAGCTACTAACAAAAATGAACTAGATAAAAAATCATCGGTCAAATTGCAAACTATTCCAATTCTTAGAGTTATCTTTCTTTCTACCAAGCTAGCTTCTAATTCAAGACTCATACTTTTGCCATCACAGGGGACAAGGGATATAGAGGGGATCGTCCTGGACTACCAACATAAGCCCTTTGCGATGGACCCTAGCAGCGAGAGACTGTCACGAGACAATTTCATGAGGACGCCCAATCTCGCCTCTGCCATTTTATGTTTACGAGAGATGTTCAGGAAATTTTTTGATTTTGGAGCAGAGAGAGAGAACGAGGCGGTTCTCCGTGCTGAGTACTTTAAACCAATAACAAAACTGAGACTCCTTCAAATTAATCATGCCAAACTGGAAGGGAAATTCAAGTTCCTGCCTCCGTCACTGAAATGGCTGCAATGGAAAGAATGTCCGTTGACCATTCTTCCTTCTGATTTTTGTCCAGAAGGGTTGGCGGTCCTCGATCTTGCAAACAGCAAGGTTAAGCGCTTGTGGAAAGGCAACAGCAATAAGGTGCGTTGCAGTCTTGTTCACTCAAGCGATACAATCACTAAAGTTATATTAGTATACTGTTTCATATTCAACTATTACCATGCACTTTCTGAGGATTGTTCATTTCCGAATGCTTGGTACCATCCATAAGCTTCTTTACCATTTGCTACTGCATAAATGTATCTGCTACCATCATATGCTTCAGCGGCTACTTATGATGGGATAAAATTTCATATCCATCAGGCTGGGAAGAACTTATTGGTTATAAATCTTCGTGGCTGCTATAATCTTGCCAATATTCCAGATTTGACAGCAAGTCGAAGCTTGAAAAAACTTGTTCTTGAACGGTGCACGAGATTGACCCAAGTTCCTAAGTCAGTCGGGAGTCTGAATGCTCTGGTGCACCTAAATCTTGAAGGATGTTCGAATCTTGTCGGACTCCCAAGAGATGTGTCCGGGCTCAAGAATCTGGAAGAACTCATTCTCTCCAGTTGTGCAAGTTTCAAAGAACTACCAGAGGATATAGATAGCATGAAATCTCTGAAGTTACTTCTCCTCGATGGAACTCCTATAAAAAAGTTGCCTGAAAAGATATTCCACCTCACGGAACTTGAAAAGCTTCATCTAAATCGGTGCACTTCTTTGAAAAAGCTACCGGACCACATTGGAAAGATGGCTTCTCTCAGAGAACTCACACTTAATGATACAGGAATAGAGGAGCTACCTGGTTCACTGTGGTCATTGCGGAAACTTGAGTTGTTGAGCCTTATGAGGTGCGTCTCGCTGACTGAACTTCCTGAATTTGTTGGCGAGTTAGAATCACTGAAAGAATTGTTGGTTGATGGATGCGAAATCAGAGAATTGCCTGCTTCCATTGGTTCTTTGCTGTACCTGAAGACCCTTTCGATTGGAGATTGTCAGTTTTCAAGCCATTGTCCTGACTCAATTGAAAGATTGCATTCGCTCACAGAGCTTAGTCTAGGTGGACCGTCAATCACGAGTCTACCAGCTAAACTGGGAGCTCTGAAGATGCTTAGAAGGTTGGAAATCCGAAATTGTGAATCACTCCAAAGCTTACCAGAATCGATTGGAAGCTTGTGGAATCTCACTAGCATGATCCTTTACAATGTGAACATCACAGAGCTTCCACAATCCATAGGAAAATTGGAAAATATCGTGGTCATGAGGCTTAACAAATGTAAACGTCTCTGCAAACTTCCGCCATCCATGGGAAATTTGAGTTCATTGTACCACCTGATTATGGAGGACACTGCAGTAACGGAATTACCAGAAACCTTTGGGATGCTCTCAAATTTAGTAACATTGAGGATGGGCAAGAAACCGCGGGGCGTGGTTACTCGTGAGGGCAACGTAAGGACAGAGAATGAAGATCTGATTAGAGAGGAAATTCCTGGGTCGATTCTTCCATCTTCATTCTCGAATCTCTCTCGTCTAGAAGAGCTGAATGCCCGTGCTTGGTACATGCGTGGAAAAATTCCTGATGATTTCGAGAAGTTGGCATCGCTAGAAACTCTAAATCTAGGATACAATAACTTGATAAGCCTTCCCACAAGCCTGAAGGGACTATCCGTCCTTAAGAATCTTCAGCTACCGCACTGCAAGGAGCTCAAGTCTCTTCCGCCTCTTCCATCGAGTTTGGTAGACCTTAATATCGCAGGCTGTGTGGCGGTAGAGACAGTCTCTGATCTGTCTGAATTGGAGAACTTGCGGGAGCTGAACATGGCGAATTGTGAGAAAGTGGTGGATGTTCCAGGACTTCAGTGCTTGAAATCCTTGAGAAGGCTATACCTGACTGGATGCCGCACATGTTCCTCAGTAGTTAAGTCAAGAATTTCTAAGGTTATCCCTCTCTCTCTCTCTCTCTCTCTCTCTCTCTCTCTCTCTCTCTCTCTCTCTCTCTCTCTCTCAAGATGCATCTACACTGTTCAAGTCCGAAAACTCTGGTAAAGGAAAATTTTATGCATCGAAACTTCAATTGCACGAAAAAGTGGTGAATCGTGCCATATGGGTGTAGCAGTCATGCAGTCACTACTAATGGACATGTTTATATAGCAGTCACCATGGTTTGATATTTTGCAGGTTTCTTTGAGGAATTTACGCGTTCTCAGTATGCCAGGGAGTGAGATTCCAGATTGGCTAAATGAAGAGGAAGTGAGCTACACGGTACGCAAAAACCGCGTGCTCAAGGCTGTTCTCATAGGCATAGTCGTTTCCCTCACCAGTGACTTCCCAGAATCTTTGAGAGATCATATTCCCACACTCGTGGATATCGAGGCAAAGGTACTCAAAATGAACACGCCTATCTTCAGAACCGCATTGCCATTGAAGGGAGTTCCGAAAATAGACGAAGATCAGGTTCATTTGTGCCGGTTCTTGGAATTTCACCCGTTGGTCTCCATGTTGAAAGAAGGGTACAAAGTTCAGGTGGCAATGCGGAACCCACCATTCATTCCTGGAATGCAGCTAAGGAAATGCGGGGTACGTCTGATCTTCGAGAGAGACGATGAATTTGATGGTTATCAGTCTTTATCCGAAAAGCTTGCCCGGTTTTATAACCGTCTGCAGTAGCCAGTTCACTTTAATTCAAAGTAAGCCCCTAGAAGATGGAGGCAGGAAACGGTGGCAAAGTTCGAAGAGAGAAGGGAACGAGCTGGCGCCTGTCAATTGCGATTTCATTCCTGGAAATGTAATCTGAAAACACCAGAAGCTCCCTGTAAACTTGTGATGATGATGACCTCGAGAACCGTTGATCTCCTTTCTTTTATTCGAAACGCTTTTCTTTTTACCCGGGGAGCTCCATTTCGCAGCCCATGCCTTCATGCATATGTCCATCCACCTTTTTCGATTGAGCAGGTCTTTCTCAGGCAGCAAGGTTCGAGTGGATGTGGGACAAACCGGTTCTTTCTCAGTTATGCTAATGAATAGTCCCCGTAACACAGGCTCAAAGAAAGAACACCGGGAAAGGAAAAATCAAAACTTTGGCATTAACCCAACATGTCATAAAAAAAAGAGAGCTTAAATTTTGATTGAGGTTCCATGATTCAACCTGATTCGGCGAAAGAGCTAAACTTCTCCGATTGCGCATTTCTATCGCATGTCCTTTCTTATCTTGCGTTTAAAAAGAGAAGGGATGATAATATCAATGGTCCATGAACTTTAACCATTTTAATTTGTAAAATGTGATTCCCGAGCTTTAATCCAACGTGTGATGTAGTCTATGAACTTTCAGTTTGTTTAATATGGCCTATAAATTTTTATACATATTTAAATTAGTCATTCGATTATATGCAAATGTTCAAAATTGCCCATGGACTTAAATTAATTAAAAAAAAACCCGATTTAAAAATTAAATCAGCTCTCAACACTTTTGTGATTTCTTGACGACTTGGCCTCTTCTGGTTGAGTCATCCACTGGGGACTCGGACATTTTTGTTCTTCTCGAATAGATTCCCATTCCAAGTAATCTCATCCTTGTCAGCGGTGGTGACCGTGATTGGCAACAAAATTTGGGCTCATGATAGCCTTCGAGTATTAGAGGTGGTAAAATGGATCAAAAACTCATATTTTAACTCATATTAGATAACGTGAGTCATAAATGAGTAAATTTAAAATGCTAAATAGATCTTAAACGCGTCACTTAATAACCTAATTGGTCATAAATGGGTTACCTAATTAATTTTAAGTGTTATTAATAAATTATTTTTAGACTATGAAAATTCTGATATTTTAATTATTTAATTTTTTAAAAATAAAATTTTAATTATTTTTATTTTCTATTTTTTTCTTTTCTTTTCATCCTTTTCCCTCTTTCTAAGTTAGTCGCCAACCAAGAGGCGAGGGATGAACTTACTAGACTCCAGTGACTAGAAGAGGAAAAAGAAAAAAAATATTTAATAAAAATAAAAATAAAAATTAGAAAAATTATCAAATAAATCTTATTACATAAAATTATTTTAACAATTCATTTAAAAAAACCATGAAGTAAATTTTCCTGAACTTGATTAAATATGAAAGTGTTTTAACAATATGAGTATGGGTTGCTAAAATTGTATTGTATGAAAATGGATCAAAATAGCTTAAATGGGTTGGACTATTTTCGGTTCAGTCCAAATCCAACCCGACCCACCCGTTTGAAAATGAATTGAAATTTCATTCCAAAGTACCGTTAGGTAATACAATTTCACACTTTATGAGGAATCTTGCTCCATGCGGATTCCACTTCCACATTCTGACTTCTCCTCAAATATAAAAATTGTAGAAGTTGGAATCTCATTCTTTTGGAGATGTAACCTTTATTTTTAACTAAGCGAGGCCCGTGATGGAGTTGTACTTGTTTCTGAGGAAGTTGTGGCAAGTAAGAAACTGTTAAACCGTTGGGCCGAGACATTGGACAATGTCTGCCCTTCTCTTAGGATTTTCCTGGTGCGACATACTTGCTTGGCTTGTTATGATTGCCTCATGGTAAGTCCTCTTAAAACTCCTGGTTGAGGACAAATTGGCCCTAGGTATTGACCATCGGAGCTATGCCGAAAATAAAGACGTGGATGAATACCGCTGAAAGTATGTACCGGATCCAAATCCACAACGGAAATCCGATTCAAGTAGGTTTCCTAATTCGAGTAGTTTTCTAATTGGAATGAATTTTGGGTACAAATATTATCATTTTGAGTTAGGCAAGAGGAGTGCTAAGGTTATTCTTTGTAAGGTTTCCGAGTGAGTTCTTTATGAGAGGTTGTGAGGTAACGCTTGTGGATTTGTCTTGAGTGCAATTTAGGGCTGCGGAACACTTCCATCAATGTTGACTCTGTATTCTCCAAATTTATAGTGAATTTCTTACAGGTGGCCCTTCATGTGAAGTAGTCACTAATATTTGGATTGAACCATGTATATATTTGGCATTCTTTATTGCTCATTGTTGATTTTTCCTGTAATGTGGTTACCGCGTAGTTCTCACAACAAATACAATGAGACTTGAGGGTTTCCTTTCACTTTAAATATCAAGAAAACTATATGAACCACTTGCGATTATTATGATCTTAAATTGTCACGACAAAAATTCTTTTTATTTCAAGTAATACTCCTCATCGTGACTTATTGCGAAGCATTCAAAAATTTTCCTTATTATGTGTACGTTATATGTGGGAAATTCCCGATAATGTATATTAAACCGGAAAATCTCCAATTTGGTTAGAGGCCCCATACATAAAACAAGCCACGTTTGTTATATCGAAATCAAGCAATTCAATCGTTCCATCGCCCTCCTCATTTTCTAACTTTATCTAGACACGGTGCTTAAAAGCAAGTTGAAGTTCTTCCCGCCGGTGGACCCCAATTCTGAGGAGAATTCAGTAGCGAGCGTATGGAGGAATGATGATCGGCGGAGAAATCACGCGAGCCACACAAACCACACAGAAGTAAAGCAATAATACTCAGTAGTACTAGCTGTCATAGAAACGAGAACTCATTATATACATAGGTAAGCATTCGATTTGATGGACAGAATCGCAAATCATGAGATATATCCGACGCGGGTTTCACAAATTAAACGATTTCAATACACTTCAGCATATGTATTAGGTTAAGGAAATACCTTATGAAATACGAAAAATAGCATTTCATGATTGTTTGTCTCCCAATAATCGAGGTATTCCGCGGACGAGACACTAGCAAAAATTTACGGTTTCGCTTCATTTCCTGCCTCGAACCATGGAGTTTTTAGCTTGATTTTCTCGATCCACCGACGGCTCAAAAATCCAGAAGCATCTTGACTGTGGAACGAGAGTCTCATCTTATGCTTTGAGTTTATTTTTAAGAATACAGGGTTGCTTTATTTATGTAGACGACCTTGGGGTTTGCCTCGACTTTGTGTTTACATCTTTCGACTCGGTCTTCAGTCACCGGAGATGATAGTGATGGAACAACGCGTTGCTCGGAAGTCTCCCTTTGATACCTTTTCTGCGACCTTGGGCAACTGGCTCCACGGAAATTGATTATATGCTTTCCCCCGCCCTTCAAGGAAACCAAGAAGCCTTCCTTGGTTCTACCTTTCTCTCTGGTTGAGCAACTTCCATCCCCGCCGGCCCTGTCCGATCACCAGTCACTACTGCGATGGCAGACCTTGCGTTCTGAGAAGAAAATGGTACTTGGCTTCGGTTTTGAATTCTCCCTTTTCACCTCACAAGGTTGAAGAGCGCTCTTTTTACTCTCTGGTCGATTACCTTCGGTTGAATTCCCAGCCGGGTCACCTGTATTCTTGGTTGATTCATGGTAACCTGCTTCTTAATAGCCTGATCCGCGGATTCCTTTCCGGTCGGCAGAGTCTGACGGGGCTTTCCGGATACAAGATCTCATACATAGCCAAGTTACACTCATTTCACTTTGCCCATCTCTCTGATTTTTAGCAACGATATGGAGGACGACGGCGCTGCATCGACTCAACCAGATCTGAGGTTGAATTGGGACGTGTTCCTGAGCTTCCGAGGCACAGACACCCGTAAGCCCTTCATCGGCCCTCTCTACGATGCGCTCAGAAGCGAAGGTGTCAGGCCCTTCCTCGATAACGAGGGCATGAAGCAGGGCGACCAGATCTCGCCGAGCCTACTGGCGGCGATCGAGGACTCCGCCATGGCGATCGTGGTGATATCGCCGGACTACGCGACCTCGCACTGGTGCTTGGAAGAGTTGGCGAAGATATGCGAGTGCAGGAAGCTGATCCTCCCGGTGTTCTATGGGGTCGAGCCCTCGGACGTGAGGCATCAGAGAGGGCCGTTCGAGGGCTCGTTCGGGCGTCATGCGGAGAGGTTCGGAGATGCGAGGGTTTCGAATTGGAGAGCTGCCATGAGATACGCTGGTGGAGCCTCCGGCTGGGTCTTCAGCGACCAAGACGATCAGAGGTAAAAACATCTCGAGCCCTTCTTTCCTTCCGCAACTTAAGCGAGAACATCCAACACCATCCATGTTGTCACGCGTACCCAAGACAAAACCATCCGCTAAACAAGGAATTGAGATTAAATATCTGAATTTGGGGCATGACTAAAATCAAGATAATCTTGATTAAAGAACATTAACACATCGAGACGAATAATTTTATTTAGTAAGATACATTCATCTCTTTTATCCTCTTCTCTTTACCGTTTGGGTGAAGTTTATTCAAGTAGTTGAGGGGACTGAATTCCCATCGTCATTATAAGTTGCTTAGGCGGCAACAATCCATTAGAGACCCTAGTAATAAATCTGATAGATCATAGCAATGTCGCTAATTGTTACTACGGCTAGGCTTATAAGTGAAATTTAAAAACTCATATAAGCACGCCTAGCTCGGCCTTATTCACGGACTCCACAGTTTGGTTTCTTACTTAGGATAAATCATGCAAATATAACAGATGCTTTACATCTTTTGCTTTTTTGCAAGAGACTAATTATTGATGTACCTTCACTTCTTTAGAGATCAATTCAGTGGGAGGTCAAATTGGTGGTCGTGGGCATGAAAAACCTTATAAAGGAGTCAAAGGACAGTCCTCACAAAAGCATAAAAATCAGTAATAAATCGTGATCACCATAACCCAATGAAGAGAACATACGTAGCAGCAGTGATTGGGGATTAGATTTCGTGCCTTGCTCGAGACTTAAACGGACAGAAGTAATTGTAGATGTACTAGTGATGTTGCGTTCTGTAATCGAACATCTGTAGCATTTGAGGAATCGGTTCTGCGATGTTGATGCAAGTGAATAGGAAGATAATGGGGGTAATACGAGGATTCGAAGACAGCTTGCTTTTTTTCGTCTGCACAAAACGAACACGTCCGGTGTGACATGCGAATCATAGAAGCTCGAACATGATGCGGTATGATCAATTAGGTAAACTGATATGAATTGACATGACAACACTTTCTTCACTGCAATTGAAGCCTTCCCTCCTCGGGCAAGTGATGATCTATCGCAAGTATGTCGGTTACTTCTAATGGTTTGAGGATCTTTCTTTCTATTGAAGACCTTTCAAATTTTTTCCGATGTTTCAAACCTGTAAGTCTAGTCTCACCGATAATTCTGAATTTTTTTATATCTAATTTATTACTTATAAAAAATGGCGAAATGCATTTTCATATTTTCTTTAAAAAAAAGAGCTCAAATAATTGGAGTGGGATCCGCGTTCCATGTCAAACCCCTGGCACAATAAATATGCCAAATTAACTCACACGAGAAGTTAAATTTTTGTCTATGAATTAATATTGGAGATATGAAAATCAATATCATAAATCAATTTATTAAACGGAGTCGCAACCTATAAATGGATTTTAAAGTTCGTAGATCCAATTTAATGCAATTTTCAATATGTCCATTACCTAAGTGTCCTTGTCCGAAAAATATATATCTAGGAAGCCAACTTTAGTGAGTAAATTTTGGAGTATACAAAACACACCTTTAAACATATGGATCGAGTAAGTTGCAAGTCTAAATATAGTGAATGATTTAATAATTCTTCACTTAGAGGTGTACTCACCATGGAATCGAACTTGCGATTTGCGTCTAACCTACACTAACCACATCTTTAGTCACTAAGCCAACCTCGTGGGTCAAACACAATAATGTTACAGCTGACTTAGTTTCTTTTGCTAGGCTAGGGATGCATTTGGTCGACTTTTCCTCATTTATTTTTGCTCAATCGGAATTTTATTGCTCATGCACATTGATTTTTATTTGTAGGAGACACCTGAAATTTTTCACGTGTAGATTGACATATAATTATTGCATAAGCTTTTTAATGTGAATAAGATTATTAAATTTTAGCGGAAAAGGACAAAAGGCCCATAATTTTTAAAGCCAATAGCGGTAGAGAAGATGCACCATTGATTGTGTGGCGGGTTTTGGATGTGTACGTGCATTTTTGTTCTTCTCCACAACAAAATTGACCCAGATGTCTTAAAACTATCTTCGAAATCGTTTCAAGATAAAAGGTTGTCTCGAAGTTTTGTTTTACTAAATCTAGAGCTCATTTGTAAGTGATTATCAAGGTACTTGCACACAGAAATGATCATATATTCATATAAGAGTTGGATAGATTTATGCTCGTATGTAACATTAAACAAATTAAAAGTTTAATTACACTTACCTATCTATTAGAAATCTAGTTGAAAAAGCATATATGTTTTGTTTTTCTTTTTGAAGTTACTTTGATAGTGTTTCCTTATATCAATTCATCCAGGAAATCGCGTGGACCTACTTTTATTCAACCACTTTATCATATAAGTTATATATTAACTATTTCTAATCACATCAATTTTCCGACGTGAGCCTTTTCAAACACAATTCGCATGTGCATTGTCACGATATATATATACACGGGCCTTTGCATATTTGATTTATAACTCCTTCCCGCCACTCCATGCTCACTCGTAGTGAATTCTTCTTGACTTCGATCTTTGCAGAGAAAAGTCGCTGTTGATTCAACAGCTCGTCAGCAGAATTACGAATGAACTGAAAAACGTTCCCCTCCATGTGGCTCCATTCCTCGTCGGACTGGACTCTCGCATCGAGCAACTCCTCGGTGTATTGAGCGTCAGATCCGGCGGAGTGAAGTTTCTTGGATTGCACGGGTTCGGCGGTGTTGGCAAAACCACCCTCGCGAAAGCGCTCTACAACAAGCTCGTCGTGCACTTTCAGAAGCGCAGCTTCGTCGCGGACATCAGAGAAGCTTTCATGCGAGACGGTGGCTTGATCTCTCTTCAGGACAAGATCCTCCGCGATCTCTCGCCTGGCATGCCTCCTTTGGATGACATAAGCGAGCAAGAAATGCCAGTCCTCCTCATCTTGGATGACATCGACGACGCCAGTCAGCTCGACGCGTTGATCAGCGGAAGAGAATGGTTCCACGAGGGAAGTCGAATCATCATAACGACCAGAAACAAAGAAGCTTTGGCCGCAAGAAACTATGGGATCGAGCTTTACGAGGTGCGAGAGTTGTTCTTCGAAGATGCGTTGCGTCTGTTCAGCTACCATGCGTTGAAGAGAGAGAAGCCGACGGATGAATTCATGGAGCTGTCCAAGCAAATCGTTTCCCTGGCCGGGATGTTGCCATTGGCTTTGGAGGTGTTCGGCTGTTTTCTGGTCGACAAGAGGAGAAAAATCGAATGGGAAGACGCTGTGCAGAAGCTGAAGCAGATTCGCCCTCATAATCTCCAGGACATTTTGAAGATAAGCTACGAAGGGCTCGACGAGGAGACCAAGCGCATATTGTTGGACGCAGCTTGCTTGTTCGTTAAGACACAAATGACGAGAAAGGAAGCAATAGAAATATGGGAAGGTTGCGGTTTCAAGGCTGAGATTGGGCTCGGGACTCTTGTCTCGAGATCACTCCTCAAGATAATAAAGGATGACGATATGCTGTGGATGCACGATCAGCTGAGGGACATGGGGAGAGAGATCGTGTTACTCGAGAATGCTCATGATCCCGGCAGACGCAGTCGATTGTGGGATCGCAAGGACATCATGGCTGTCTTCAAGGATGGATCAGTATGGAAATTTCATATCATCGAGCCTTTTGCTTCTCTGTCATTGACGCCATTGCACACGCGTTGCATATTGTTGTTCTGGATTTGGTAGCTACTAACAAAAATGAACTAGATAAAAAATCATCGGTCAAATTGCAAACTATTCCAATTCTTAGAGTTATCTTTCTTTCTACCAAGCTAGCTTCTAATTCAAGACTCATACTTTTGCCATCACAGGGGACAAGGGATATAGAGGGGATCGTCCTGGACTACCAACATAAGCCCTTTGCGATGGACCCTAGCAGCGAGAGACTGTCACGAGACAATTTCATGAGGACGCCCAATCTCGCCTCTGCCATTTTATGTTTACGAGAGATGTTCAGGAAATTTTTTGATTTTGGAGCAGAGAGAGAGAACGAGGCGGTTCTCCGTGCTGAGTACTTTAAACCAATAACAAAACTGAGACTCCTTCAAATTAATCATGCCAAACTGGAAGGGAAATTCAAGTTCCTGCCTCCGTCACTGAAATGGCTGCAATGGAAAGAATGTCCGTTGACCATTCTTCCTTCTGATTTTTGTCCAGAAGGGTTGGCGGTCCTCGATCTTGCAAACAGCAAGGTTAAGCGCTTGTGGAAAGGCAACAGCAATAAGGTGCGTTGCAGTCTTGTTCACTCAAGCGATACAATCACTAAAGTTATATTAGTATACTGTTTCATATTCAACTATTACCATGCACTTTCTGAGGATTGTTCATTTCCGAATGCTTGGTACCATCCATAAGCTTCTTTACCATTTGCTACTGCATAAATGTATCTGCTACCATCATATGCTTCAGCGGCTACTTATGATGGGATAAAATTTCATATCCATCAGGCTGGGAAGAACTTATTGGTTATAAATCTTCGTGGCTGCTATAATCTTGCCAATATTCCAGATTTGACAGCAAGTCGAAGCTTGAAAAAACTTGTTCTTGAACGGTGCACGAGATTGACCCAAGTTCCTAAGTCAGTCGGGAGTCTGAATGCTCTGGTGCACCTAAATCTTGAAGGATGTTCGAATCTTGTCGGACTCCCAAGAGATGTGTCCGGGCTCAAGAATCTGGAAGAACTCATTCTCTCCAGTTGTGCAAGTTTCAAAGAACTACCAGAGGATATAGATAGCATGAAATCTCTGAAGTTACTTCTCCTCGATGGAACTCCTATAAAAAAGTTGCCTGAAAAGATATTCCACCTCACGGAACTTGAAAAGCTTCATCTAAATCGGTGCACTTCTTTGAAAAAGCTACCGGACCACATTGGAAAGATGGCTTCTCTCAGAGAACTCACACTTAATGATACAGGAATAGAGGAGCTACCTGGTTCACTGTGGTCATTGCGGAAACTTGAGTTGTTGAGCCTTATGAGGTGCGTCTCGCTGACTGAACTTCCTGAATTTGTTGGCGAGTTAGAATCACTGAAAGAATTGTTGGTTGATGGATGCGAAATCAGAGAATTGCCTGCTTCCATTGGTTCTTTGCTGTACCTGAAGACCCTTTCGATTGGAGATTGTCAGTTTTCAAGCCATTGTCCTGACTCAATTGAAAGATTGCATTCGCTCACAGAGCTTAGTCTAGGTGGACCGTCAATCACGAGTCTACCAGCTAAACTGGGAGCTCTGAAGATGCTTAGAAGGTTGGAAATCCGAAATTGTGAATCACTCCAAAGCTTACCAGAATCGATTGGAAGCTTGTGGAATCTCACTAGCATGATCCTTTACAATGTGAACATCACAGAGCTTCCACAATCCATAGGAAAATTGGAAAATATCGTGGTCATGAGGCTTAACAAATGTAAACGTCTCTGCAAACTTCCGCCATCCATGGGAAATTTGAGTTCATTGTACCACCTGATTATGGAGGACACTGCAGTAACGGAATTACCAGAAACCTTTGGGATGCTCTCAAATTTAGTAACATTGAGGATGGGCAAGAAACCGCGGGGCGTGGTTACTCGTGAGGGCAACGTAAGGACAGAGAATGAAGATCTGATTAGAGAGGAAATTCCTGGGTCGATTCTTCCATCTTCATTCTCGAATCTCTCTCGTCTAGAAGAGCTGAATGCCCGTGCTTGGTACATGCGTGGAAAAATTCCTGATGATTTCGAGAAGTTGGCATCGCTAGAAACTCTAAATCTAGGATACAATAACTTGATAAGCCTTCCCACAAGCCTGAAGGGACTATCCGTCCTTAAGAATCTTCAGCTACCGCACTGCAAGGAGCTCAAGTCTCTTCCGCCTCTTCCATCGAGTTTGGTAGACCTTAATATCGCAGGCTGTGTGGCGGTAGAGACAGTCTCTGATCTGTCTGAATTGGAGAACTTGCGGGAGCTGAACATGGCGAATTGTGAGAAAGTGGTGGATGTTCCAGGACTTCAGTGCTTGAAATCCTTGAGAAGGCTATACCTGACTGGATGCCGCACATGTTCCTCAGTAGTTAAGTCAAGAATTTCTAAGGTTATCCCTCTCTCTCTCTCTCTCTCTCTCTCTCTCTCTCTCTCTCTCTCTCTCTCTCTCTCTCTCTCTCTCTCTCAAGATGCATCTACACTGTTCAAGTCCGAAAACTCTGGTAAAGGAAAATTTTATGCATCGAAACTTCAATTGCACGAAAAAGTGGTGAATCGTGCCATATGGGTGTAGCAGTCATGCAGTCACTACTAATGGACATGTTTATATAGCAGTCACCATGGTTTGATATTTTGCAGGTTTCTTTGAGGAATTTACGCGTTCTCAGTATGCCAGGGAGTGAGATTCCAGATTGGCTAAATGAAGAGGAAGTGAGCTACACGGTACGCAAAAACCGCGTGCTCAAGGCTGTTCTCATAGGCATAGTCGTTTCCCTCACCAGTGACTTCCCAGAATCTTTGAGAGATCATATTCCCACACTCGTGGATATCGAGGCAAAGGTACTCAAAATGAACACGCCTATCTTCAGAACCGCATTGCCATTGAAGGGAGTTCCGAAAATAGACGAAGATCAGGTTCATTTGTGCCGGTTCTTGGAATTTCACCCGTTGGTCTCCATGTTGAAAGAAGGGTACAAAGTTCAGGTGGCAATGCGGAACCCACCATTCATTCCTGGAATGCAGCTAAAGAAATGCGGGGTACGTCTGATCTTCGAGAGAGACGATGAATTTGATGGAGACGAGCAGGAGCTAGATGATGGTTATCAGTCTTTATCCGAAAAGCTTGCCCGGTTTTATAACCGTCTGCAGTAGCCAGTTCACTTTAATTCAAAGTAAGCCCCTAGAAGATGGAGGCAGGAAACGGTGGCAAAGTTCGAAGAGAGAAGGGAACGAGCTGGCGCCTGTCAATTGCGATTTCATTTCTGGAAATGTAATCTGAAAACACCAGAAGCTCCCTGTAAACTTGTGATGATGATGACCTAGAGAACCGTTGATCTCCTTTCTTTTATTCGAAACGCTTTTCTTTTTACCCGGGGAGCTCCATTTCGCAGCCCATGCCTTCATGCATATGTCCATCCACCTTTTTCGATTGAGCAGGTCTTTCTCAGGCAGCAAGGTTCTAGTGGATGTGGGACAAGCCGGTTCTTTCTCAGTTATGCTAATGAATAGTCCCCTTAATACAGGCTCAAAGAAAGAACACCGGGAAAGGAAAAATCAAAACTTTGGCATCAACCCAACATGTCATAAAAAAAGAGAGCTTAAATTTTGATTGAGGTTCCATGATTCAACCTGGTTCGGCGAAAGAGCTAAACTTTTCCGATCGCACATTTCTATCGCATGTCATTTCTTATCTTGCGTTTAAAAAAAGAAAAGACGATGATATTAATAGTCCATGAACTTTAACCATTTTAATTTGTAAAATGTGATTCTCGAGCTTTAATCCAACGTGTGATGTAGTCCATGAACTTTCAGTTTGTTTAATATGGCCTATAAATTTTTATACATATTTAAATTAGTCATTCGATTATTATGCAAATGTTCAAAATTGCCCATGGACTTAAATTAATAAAAAAATCAATATTGAATATTTTCATATAATTTAGGGATTAGTTTGAACATACACTAACAGCTCGTGGACTATATTAAATAAATTAAAAATTTAGGAATTATATGTCATATTATTATGTCAAAGTTTCGGATGATATTGAACTTTTCGACGGGTTACGTTGGATATTAGATTAAAGTTTAAAAATGTTTTATGCCATTTTTTTTTCGAAAGAGAAATTGGCCCTGCTGTGTGTTCCACTGTAGAATCCCCTATCCATCCACGTTCGCTCCAATTGACAGGCTCACCCGCGCTCAAATGGCGCCTGTGACCAACCCCATCACCAGCTCCTCCCGGTGAACCATGACGACCTCCATGGCAGCACGAGCCGCCCTTTCGTCACCACGCACAAGCAACCCAACGGGCGTCGCTCCCCCGCACGCCCCGCCCGCACCCCCTTCAGCTCTCTCCTTCCCTTTCCACGCTCTCCCTCGGCGTCCGGCCCGACAGCCCGGGATCCGCATTCGCCGTCCCGAGTCCTCTCTCCATGACTTGACTGGCGAGCCGACTGAGGACTTGGACGACGGCTTCTTCGGAGGTGACGGGTCGGTGATGGAAGACGAGAGCGACGACGAAGGGGATGCAGAGAGCAGCGTCGATTTGCTCATCAGGTTCTTGCAGAGCATGTTCAGGAAGGTGGCCCGGCGAGCCAAGAAGGCTTCTCGCTCCGTTTTGCCCGACGCTATACCGCCGCAGCTGGTGAATTCTCTTTCTTTATCTGCTTTGTCTTTGGGTGTTTATGCAGGGTTGGGAGGAGGCGATACTGAGAGGTGTTCATGTCCTGTTTGATGTAATCCCTGTGAAAAAGAACATTTTGCGGCCTGTGTGGTCTAGGCTTGTCGTTTATATTTAGCTTAAGCCCTGTATCGTGGAATGCCATCGTGGTAATGGTGAGTGGAAAATCTTGAATTTGTTAATCCTATATCACGAGTCTAACCAAAGTCGCTCCCCCATAAGTAACTTTCATCGGCTCGTCATGACATTGCCTTGCCCTTGAGTAATAAGTATGTGCTCCGATTTTAACGTCCAAGATGCCAACTCTGAAAAAGTCGATTTATACTATACTGGAACTGTAAATATCAAAATTTTCATCCTAATCGACTGGACTTTATCAAGAGATATAGTCACCTGAGAAATCTAACTCATTGGCCTTATTATGCCATGAAATAAAATGGATACTGCACGATGCAAAGAAATACTTTATGAATCGGTTGAGTCAGGGAATTCAGTTAAGTACAGTAGCTTCAATGGTGAAATAGGCAAACCCGCAGGCTAGCCAAAAAGAATCAGATAGGTGACATAATTTTTCCTTTGTTCTGCTGCTTGGAAGAGGGCCTGTTCTTGGAGCAAGCTACCAATGTTCTGCTTGAAATTGTTTTCCGCCATTTATATGATCTTCAGCATCGTTTATGTGATTGAGCTGCTGGCTGTCATCCATTTAGAAACTGAAATGGCGTAGTCACGTCACTCTCACTCCTTGAACAGCATATACCTTGTGCTTACCCTTTGCAGGTCTCCTTTGCAGTTGATGGAATTCTCCTACTAGCTTCGCTTTCCATTTTGAAGGCACTTCTTGAGGTACTTCAGTGACTTTTATCAGCAAATGTGAATAACTTAATGGCTTCAAGAGGTTCACCTCATGTCTGTGGTGACCGTTTCTCGACTATAATGTTTAGGCTGATGACTGTCTATTTTATGTATATTATACACTCCATATTTCTTCCATTTGTGCCCTTAATATGAGCATTAATCTCCAATGACATTTCTAGAGCGATAGGCTCTTTGTTTGTTGGAAAGTTAGATAATTAGGAAAAATGTGGAGGGCATTTTCAGAGTAAAGGTTGATCTTTGAGTGACTGCAACTTCCTTTTATTGTGACACTGCACAGCAAATGAAATTGGCTATAAACAGAACAACCTTTTAGCAGGAACAGCCTTTGGCTTCGACCCTCAACTGCCGATCTTAGTGTTGGTGCTGGTTTCAGGTGGCTTGCACTCTTGGTGGCTCTGTATTTGTGGTGATCCTCCTGCTGCGGGTGATCTGGGCAGCTGTCTCATTTTTCCAATCTAGTGGGGGTGGCTTGAACCAAGGTGGGAATACCTTCGGTGCGGCACGACCTATATGACAGACAACTTCATTTTGGGCTGATGCATCTCTCCTTGACAACTTCAGAATTCCTTCTTCAACCTTGCTTACATCTATAAGTTGAGTCACTAGGTCTATACTCTGAAAATTTTAGGTTGTCACGTAATTGTCCATTGGCTGTGAATATGAGTACCGCTGACGCTTATGATACTTGGTAATGGTTATTATTGTTGTACTAAAATCTGTATTCCATTATATTGCAAATGTATCCAGTATCCCATTTGTATTATTGTAGGAAAAACCATCTGCTCAATACCTTTTAACATAAAGGAAATTATCTTGCTCTTACTCTTTCTTCTTTTTATCCATTCGGTTTGTCCTTTTTTAGTGTAGTCTGAACATTGGAGTAGAAGCTCCAGTGGCGTTGACTGATTTTCCAGTGAGTAGGTAATGAGCAATACCAAATAAGTCCTCATGAAAATGGTGCTACTCATCAGCCAGGTTACTGTAGCAAATGAATAGATGCCGAAAAATGAATATTCAAGATTTATTGTTATAGCAAATGGTAGTTTTTCTTCTCATTGACAGTGATGAGTGGATCTAGGGTACAACCTGCCGACACCCTTACGGTGGCGATTGGACAATATGCAGATGGCGCTACTCTTCAACCTGTCACCATGGCAGTAAAAGATGAATAGATTGTTGAGCAATTGGTAGTTTCCCTTCTCGTTGACAGGGACAAGAGGGTCTTGGGTATGATGTTTGTATCTTGATCTATGTTTGTACGCTGAATGAGGTTCTATACAGCATATTTGAGCATCAACCCACGGTGTTCTGCCTATATTAAATCTGTGTTTGCCCACTGCAGCTTTGGCACATTTCAACTCGACCTCCATGTTCAACAGGTATGTCTATTTGACCATTGTGTTTATTTAAACACTGTCGTCGCCTGATTTCTGTATAGTAAACTTGAGACTCCACATGAATCTAGAGCTTACATTGAAGGCCTAACAGTCTTGAAGCTCAATTCCTTCAATTGGATCAGTCAACTTTTCCCTTATTTTTGGTTTACGATGACAATCATCAATCCATTCCCTTTTGTATTGTACTGTTATCTCATATTATACTATTCTAATGAATTCTTGAGTTGCTGTCTGAATTCAAATGGCTAATGCTAGACTGCATTTCCTAGATTGCTTGAATGGTTTGATGATGTGTGGCTGAGGCATAAACTTATATAAGTGGATCTACTATCCGCATCTTATTTGCTGCTTCTTTTCTCACTTTTCCTGGGGAAATGCAAGTAAAATATCTGTGGCCTCTGCATGCATGAGCACAAGTACATCTTTTTGGAAATCACACGTTCTGAGGAGATGAAAATCTTAATTTTAGTTGTTAGTTGGTCTGTTTTCTGCCATGTGTCAATTGTAAATCCTTCCCATTTCTCATAATATGTTGTAACAAAGGAAAAAAAAGAAAAGAAAAGGGAGTTCATCATGAGAGGAACTGAGAATTAGAACTTTTCGGTAAATGTACCGACTTTTGAGAATTAGTGCATATTCACATAAAAGCAATTACATGTCTATATTCATGTGCGATCTGAAATTTTCATTCTCTATAATGCTTTACTTGCTGAAAGAAGAGAGATGGAAAACAAATCCTCAAAGCTAACAGGGATTAAGGGGCTTCCCGCACAATCCTCTGTTTCCAGAGAACGAGCTCTCTGGGAAGTCAGTCAGAGGTTTACCAGCAGGAATTTGCCCCACCAAAAGATTATCTGACAAGTTCAAGTCCCTTAATTTACTCAACTTCAAAAATCCTTCTGGTATGCTGCCGGTGAACCGGTTCCTTTGCAGCTTCAGCACTTCTAGCGAGCTTAAATTTGCTAAAGCATCCGGCAGATTAAATCCCAAGTTGTTGTTGCTCAAATCCAAGCTTTTTAAGGATGTAAACATCCCTATAGTTGTCGGTAGTCTCTCCGAGAAAAAGTTGTGTGATAAATTTAGAAACTGGACTCCACATTGTGCTCCAAGTCCTATCTGCTCAATTCCTTCAGTGAATCTATTATCAGAAAGATCAACATATGTCAGTGAACCTAACCTGTGTTCCATTTTGAACACCTGACCTACATTGCCTGTTAACTTGTTTGAGTGGAGATCAAGGACATCCAAAGCATTCAACTTTGTAATTGATTCTGGAACATCTGAAACTAGTGAATTTCTGGAGAGATTCAACAAGTAGAGCAGAGTTAGTGTTCCAACCCAAGATGGCAAATTCCCTGTCAGGTGATTGTCTGACAAATCCAGCTCCTGTATTGGACTAGGCATTATCCTCAAGGACTCTGGAATTTCTCCTTGAATTCCACATCCTGCCATATAAATTCGGGAAAGAGACGGCAATTGCAATAACCACTGAGGGATGGAGGAGAAATTGAATTCGTTGAATGAAAGACTGATTGTTTGAAGATTAATGAGGGAAGACATCTCTTGAGGCAATGGTCCTTGGATCATATTGTTTGAAATGCTTAAAATCAAAAGCTGAGATAAATGACCCATTGACTTGGGTATTATGCCAGATAGATGGTTGTCATCAAGATATAACTCTGTCAGTGCAGAGAGAGCTCCCAGACTTGAAGGAATCTTTCCCTTCAATCTGTTATCTGCGAGAGAAACTCTTTGGAGAGAGATCAGATTGGCAAAATTGGGTGGGATTTCGCCAGTTAGCTGGTTATTGTGGAGTCTTAGGAAACTGAGGAAAGGCATTTGACCTGGCCGTGAGGGGCATGGGATTTCTCCCGCAAGATTGTTTGTGTCCAAGTACAAGACTGAAATGGAAGTCAAGTTAATAATGGAAAGTGGAATTCTCCCTCCAAAGAAATTGTTTGAAAGATCGAGCTCTTTCATATTGTGCAACTGACCAATATTTTCTGGGATGTCACCAATAAAAGAATTGTTATGGAGATCTAGATGAACCAGCCCTGTCAGGTTTGTAAAGGAACCAGGTACTGTACCAGAAAATTTATTTGAGTACAGAATCATAGAATTCAAATTTCTGAGATTTCCTAGGCTTGGAGGAAGTGACCCAGATAGCTTATTCTCATACAACAAAAGTTCTTCGAGCTGCCAGAGCTTACCAATGCTTTCTGGTAACATACCGCTTATTTGATTGCCGTACAGGTAGAGCTTTCGCAGCTTTGGGAGGCGGAAACCGATGGAAGGTGGAATTGTTCCAGTGAGATTCATGAGTCCACCGAGATCTATGACTTTGAGAGAGCTCAAGAGTGTTATGGAAGGAGACAAATGGCCTTGCATCTCAGATTGGTACACAAAGTCGCTTGTGGAAATAAATCCCGGGAGACGGATTTCCACGACTCTGCCTGTTGCGTTATTGCAGGAGATGCCTTCCCACTCACAGCATTTGGCACCGACCCATTTCTCTAGTCTTCCAGAAGTATCGAAGCGAATGCCTGCTTTAAAACCGGTCAGTCCTTTCAGGTCTTGGGGAGTACATATTCCGTGTACTTTTGCTGCTCCAAGTGAAGCAGCAAACATAGTGAGCACCATTAGCAAATTTAGCAGCTGATCCTGCATTTTGAGTCCTAGTTGAGGGTATCTCTGTATGGTCGAAGTCTGTGATCAAGGAAGGAGACAAATGAAATTAGCTTTCGCTATGGAACCTGCTAAAATTTAGTCAAAGAAAGCAACAGAGGGAAGTCCGGAGATTCTACTTTCCTTGTTTCCAATTTTTTTTTCCTGGTCTCCCTTTTGCTTTACAGTTTTCGGTGCTAAAAACAGTATTTGTGTTAATGATGGTGTTCTGTCAGAGATTTTAATATTTGATTATTCTGGGGGATGCCTAAGACCACTTCCTCCAATATTTCAAATTCACTGAACTAGTCATACCTGCTCATTTGATTATGTCCCAAAGATCCAGAACATCTTCCCCAAGAATCTGCATGATGCAACGACCAAAGTCCTTATTGATACCCCTTGGAAAGGAGAAGTACCTGTGCAGAGGAGATAATTCTTTTCTCTTTCTTTTTTCCATTGGTTAGCATCATCTTTATTACCCAACTTTTGAAAACTTTTGGCGGGCTAAGCTGGCCATACAAAAACACTTGAGAGAAATAATGTCGTTATCAGAATAATGTGCCTTTTGCTGTCAAAAGCAAAGCTGTTCCGTATGTTGCGGGAGAGATAATCATGTTGGTCTCGTGCTGCGAGGGAACATTGTGCTCGCTGGCCAATTTTGCTGTGGTTAAGTATCATCCATGTGCACGTTTGATTTAGTCCGAGGCAAGGATCTGCAGTTCGGAATCTCGAGAAGGATCTCACTACTGGCAGCACCAACATTTTCTCTTTCTAAGAGGGTAAAAAGGATTAAAATACGAAGCTCTCGATGCCCCCAAGATGAAAAGGGATCAGTTCCTCAATCGCATGCAACCATGACCATTTATCTTTACAGGAAGTGTCTTGAATCCGTTCATGGTCCACATGATTGACCGCCTGAGCTGACCCGGTCCACATGGATCCATGTCCAGGCAAGACTGGCTCAGGCGAAAGAGAGTAGGTGTTGCAACCCGCTTTCCGCCATATTCAGCACCCAGCAGTCATCGTCTTGCATGTAAAGAAATTTTTGTTGCCACTACTACGGCCAAGGGTTTCTACTTCTGATAGGACTTTGGTTTTGCACCTCATAGGATTTCCCAAGATGGCATTCAGCCGATTGCCTCTCCGGCTCTTGTTAGTTCTACTTTTGGGCGTGGGTTTAGTCGTTCGCTTTTCATGAGTATGCTTCCTCTTTCCGCCCCAGCTATTGCTAATGCATAGCAATTCCAAGTGACCAGACTGAATTGACATTCTAATAAGCCAATTTAGAATTGAAGGTGAACCTCATTATTCATTCCAAAGTCATTTCCTTTCTTTCATTGGTTGTTAATCTTCTTCCCTAACTACAATATTGCCAGATATATTAAGATCAATTCACAAAAATCAATCTATAAAGGCATGATTTGCTAGCTCAATCGACTCGAGCAATTGCCTCCCAAGAAATTTGACAAATGTGAGTAATCGATAGGACAAGTTTCATCTGGTAATGTATCTTCCACAATGTTTGCACCAAAAAAAAAAAAAGAGAACATAATTCTGTATGATCAACACGAAATCAATTGGGTTGAATATAGAGTGTTGTGATGAGACCGATATGGCTACTGACAAGCCATTTAGTAATTGCAAATAGCTACATAAAAATCGTCGATAGTGGAAGAACTTATTAATGATTATGAACAATAATTATGGATGATCATGGAATGGAGCTATTGATATGCATGTTGGCAATTGACACACACACTTTTTGTTTCGATAGACATATAACCAGCTATTAATTTTGGCTAAGAGTTGTACGCGGGGGAAAGAAGGAGCTAGACTGAATGAATATGTCAACTAAAGACAAGGACATCGAGCAGTAGTTAAGTAACACATTGGCCTTGAGAATTGTAACCGCTTGTGTTTTAGATCGGCAAATGATAAGAGCCATGTAATCTCCGAAGTGTAGTCACAATTGCACTTAGCATGATAATTAATTGGTAACGAGCACTTATAACATAGGCTTAGCATGATACTTGTGGATCGTCTCAATTGTTTGCAATTTCCTTCTTCTTGTCCAAGCTTCTGTTGAAGCGTACTGTCGAGGCTTCCTCATCTTTATCCTCTGAGACCTCCATGCACACCAACAACTGGGCTGTCTTACAGAACCTCATGAGCTCCCTCTCCACCAGGCCATCACCCTTCACAAACCCTTGGCAGGTCCAGCAAAACCACTCCTATGCCAACACAAGCTTATTCGAGATGGATAGCTTGATCTCGTCCCTTAGCTTCTAGTCCGACACAATCTACAATATCCTTTTCCGGTATTCCTCCTCGAACGCTACGTTGAATTCTGGAGACACGCCCTCCCCAACTCCACTGATCATCCCACGGTTGCCACCTCTAGCAGAGACGAGAGGACCTTGCTCTATGCTGTGGCCGCATAGCTCGCAACATATTGCCTCACCTTCTCCGCCCATCTCGCTATTTGCTTATTCCCCAGCAAGTATTTGAAGTTCGTCGATCTTGCCTTTCCTCCATGTAGTTCAGATTATTAGTACGGA
This sequence comes from Melaleuca quinquenervia, assembly GCA_030064385.1. Lineage (NCBI taxonomy): Eukaryota > Viridiplantae > Streptophyta > Magnoliopsida > Myrtales > Myrtaceae > Melaleuca > Melaleuca quinquenervia. The sequence continues at coordinate 24,841,432 of CM057719.1, read as the reverse complement.
ATAGGTAAGACAAGAAGATTTCCTTGGAGCTGGATGAGGATCAACTATGCTAATTAGACCGAGACTGCATACATCGGGAGCTTGTTGGAGAGCTTTTGAAGTAGAACTCTAGCAAGTTCAGATTTCTCCATCGCGGATGATCCATCATGATCTAATAAGTCGCTCTGTAATCCGTGAGAGAAGTATGAATTCCAATACCGATTGAGTCGGCGTATGGATTCTGCTATCGCTGGCAAGAACTTTTGAAAAGTCATTTTGAATTGTACCTTCGTAGCTCGATAGGATCACTTCAAGCTTTACCGGTGTAAAGAGGGCTCCTAACTTTCTTTGATGATCCTTCGATTCTCGAGATGATTTCCGAGAATCGGAACAGAACGATCGAGTTGCTCGAGCTCACGAGTAACGTGAACAAAGCCCGGAACGTGAGGAGGACAACCTTGATGCACCTGCGACAGGCCATCCCGGAGAATAAAGAGCTCGACAATCTCGCGAAGGTGATGGCATTATCCTCAGATCCACGCGTCACTAATCAAGCCTAACGGAAAGGAGTAAACAAATAAAGAAATCTCAAATGAGCCCCACTTTTGACTTTTTCTACGTACAACTGGTGGCAAAATATGTCAAAAATCTATATTTTAATTCATATTAAATAATATTGATCATAAATGGATTAATTAATATCCTGATGAATCTTAAATGGGCATAAATTGATTATCTAATTAATTTTAATTGATATTAAAAAATCATTTTGAATGTTATTAACAAGTCATTTTTAGATTATGAAAATTTCGATATTCTCATTTTTAAAAAAAAAATTAAAAAAAAAATTTAATTATTTTTATTTTCCCTTTTTTCTTTCCTCCTTTTACCTCTTTCTAAGTTGGCCTCGGCCAAGACGAGAGATAAGCTCACTAGACTCTGCGACTGGAAGAGGAAACATATAAAAAAAATTTAAAAAAATATCTAAAATTTAGGAAAAAAAATTAGATACTATTGTATAAAATTATTTGAACAATACATTTTTAAAAAACATCAACTAAATTTTTATGAACTTGATTAAATATGTAAATGTTTTAACAATACAGATCGAGTTGGATATGTGTCATTAAAATTGTATTGTATGAAAATAAGTCAACGGGTAAAATGGATAAATATGGGTCGAACCATTTTTGACCCGGCCCAACCATTTGACACCCCTAGGTCCAATATGGAAAAAACGAGGAGTGATGCAATGGAAACACTATATAAAGAGGGAATTGCATTGTCTACTCTACTTGATGAAGCGGAGTAGACTACTCTGCTGATAACAATTGTCCGATCATTGATTGGACGGCTGTCTTTTTTTGGGAAAAAGAAGGGGGCCCATCCCTTTTTGCTTTCAATCACTGATTGGACAGTTGTCATTAGCAGATCAGTCTGCTTTGCTTCATCAGCAGATGCAGAGCTAACAATCCATTTTCGATAAAAATAGGGTCAATTTGGGCGTCTTGGCCCCAAAAGACGTCTTGTGAGCTAAGGGGGGCCACAGATTAATATAGAGGAGAGAGCCCTCCTACCTGCCCGATGTGGGACTTACGGGAAGGAGCGAAAAAAGTGCGCCCGTTAAATTTACCATTCTTCTTCTCTGTTACGCCGATGGAGCTCCCACAAGAAATCACTGCGAAACCCATCTTAAAGGGGTGGAAAAAGTAAAAGATCGGATGAAGGATTTTCCACAAGTACGTTAGGGTCAATTTGTAGTTTTGGCTAAACCCACATTAATAAGACGATTAAAGCCCTTTGGCGCCGCGTTCCACTTTTCTTATGACTTGCTTCTGCTGTCCTTCTCAATTGAGGCCCGCACCATCATGTTTCTCCTGGGGAACCCCCGTGCTGTTTGGAAACACAAGCTCCCCACGCACGAACGCTTCGGAGGTCTCTGCATTTCTCCTGCTTGCGGAACAGAAATAGAGGGGAGGACAGCCTTTGATGATGTCTCCTCACCCTAGAACGACTGCATTCTTACGTATGGGATTGAAAGCGACAGGCGTATCAACGAAAGAGATTTTGAGCTCAAATCTGTATTTAGTATTAGCAAAGAAAGAGATGGGGAGTACTAAAGTATTTCAACATTAAATCATGCCGGCATCCGGCTGTTTTTTAAGAATAGTCTTCCAGTTGACAGATGATCTCGAGGCGCAGGCGGTAGATGCGGGACGGTTTGGGAGCCTCGGTGTTTCAACCGCAGCCATTGAAGCCACCAACCTCCGCCCCTCCCTCCCTCTACGTCCGTCCCGAGATGGGCGTTACCAGCAATAAATCCGCATTGATGTCCTCGATTTGAGTGTCATTTTGATGCGAATCTGCCCTTCCTTCGTGGCCGGTTTCTGGCCTCAAAGATATCGACCGTTTATCCTTTCTGTCGACTTACACTTCACATAATGACATAACAAAAGTGCTAATCCGCAAATAACCTAATACCTAAACAAAGAGACGTCGGAGCACTCTTGCCCTTAATTTATCGTGCGGTTTCGCACGTGGGGTTCTTCACCTTCCCTCGAGTCTTACGCCTGCATGGGACGAAAGACACATCGGACGTGAAACGTGTTCATCCACAAGGGCAAGCTCGGTCTCGCCCCGAAAAGCGCCGCTGTTGAAAGTAAGGTGAGGATGGAATGAGAAGAGCAAATCACCACATAAATCTCGGCAATGGCATTCAATGTCACTACCCCACCGGCATCCGCACGCACCACCTCGTTTCCCACTTGCCTCCCAGAGATATCTCCAAAGACCTAGACTCTCTCTCTCTCTCTCTCCCTTCTCCTTTTATTTATAGCCACACAATACGCTGAACTAAACTCTGTAATATCTCTCCTTCGTTACGAAACGCGTTTCGTTCATTCACTCGCTCGGCGTGATCTCTCTCTCGCTCTCTCTTTCTCTGTTGAGTGCCTCTGTGCGCGTGCATTACCGGTGGGATGGCGAAGGCCGGGGAGGTGAAGCTGATCGGGGCGTGGCCGAGCCCGTACGTGATGAGGCCGCGGATCGCGCTGAACCTGAAGGGGGTGCAGTACGAGTTCCTGGAGGAGCAGTTCGGCGCCAAGAGCGACCTCCTCCTCCGGTCCAACCCCGTTCACAAGAAGATACCCGTCCTCCTCCACGCCGACCGCCCCGTCTGCGAGTCCCTCCTCATCGTCCAGTACATCGACGAGGCCTGGCCCTCCTCCGGCCCTTCCATCCTCCCCTCCGATCCCTATGATCGCGCCACCGCCCGCTTCTGGGCTGCCTACATCGACGACAAGGTATTCGCTCCTGCCTAGGATATCTCTGCCTCTTTCCCATTCTCGATCTGTTGCTGATCTGATGACGAGCATGGTGAGGATTTGCAGTTGTTGTGGTTGAGCTTATAGATTTTTTGTGGAGCCTCCATGAAGCCACTACTACCCATGCCTAGTCTTAGAAATCATGTTAACCAAGTGTCAAGAATTACCCAATTCTTTAGTTTTCATGCTGTGAACCGGATCTGTCTTGTTTATCCAGTTGACCTCGCTAATTGCTCGATCAATCGGGGTCCTCGTGCGCGCAGTGATGCTTTGCTGATGTGATCTTCATGGGGTCTGGGTCAACTCTAGCTCCCAACCCTCTAACATCTAGGAGTTGGCGATAGGATCTGGGCCGTCGAATCGTCAGATAAAAATAGGTTAAACGCCTCGTTTGAAGTTACTTTACGAACATCGTATCTGAATCTATGGCGACTACGGACTTACCATATTCCGAGCAACATTTCTTTTATCAAATAGTCAGAGATTACTCCTTTCAATTAAGTCGTCAGGTACATAGACCACATGGATGACTACTGTTGATTATTTCTCTTTTTGGGCTCTTACAATTTAAAGAAGTTGTAGGTAGGGCGTCAACAACCGCACCGAGGACGGATTCAAAATTTCATGCATTTTCAATTCGATTAGGTTTTACAATGAAAAAATTAACTTTTTTTTAAAAAATTCCGAATTGAAAGTCAACTATCTTCTGAGCATTACAAGCTACACCTCTCTCCCTTTTCACTAAACCCTTTCCTTTAATATTACGAAAAAAATCGATAAGCTGAAAAGACAAACTGAGTTGAAACCGAATTTTTGGTTTGGTTCATATTCGATTTAGGTTACTATCTAGTTTGATACGACAGCTCACCCTATCAGTTCGATTTGGATTTTCCAAAAAAAAAAAGAACCGAACTGAACCGAGCCATTAACCGCCTTTATAGTAGGTATATTAAGATAAATCTGTACCAGGTGGACTGTAAAAAATTTTTTTACACGAATTAGTCATGAAATGAAAAGCTTGATCAACAAATAAAATAAACGGAGTCACCGAAATTAGTAGTGGTGCCTGAACCCTACTCGTACAATGACCTTTTCTACCAAAGTCATATATTAAGATTGGATGTATGTATAGAACAGAGTGGCTTGGGGTGGTATGAGCGGACATCTAATGGATTGACGATTGACTTCATCGCTGTCTTTTTTTGTTGTATATTAATTTTGTACATGAATGTTACTATTCCATGCTTTGCTATTAACACGCAACTGCGACGAATATCATGCGCAGTGGTTCCCGGCCATGAGCGGCATTGCGAGAGCGCAAGGGGAGGAGGCAAAGAAGGCCATGATCGACCAAGTCGCGGAAGGCCTGTCGCTGCTGGACGATGCATTCTGCAAGATCAGCAAGGGCAAGCCCTTCTTCGGCGGGGACACCATAGGCTTCCTTGATATCGCGCTCGGGTGCTTCCTCGGGTGGCTGAGGGTGACGGAGAAGACACACGGCGTGAAGCTGCTTGACGAGGCCAAGGTCCCTGGGCTGAGCAAATGGGCCGAGAGGTTCTGCGCCGACGACGCGGTGAAGGGGGTGATGCCGGAGACAGAGAAGCTTGCCGAGATCGCCAAGCTAATCATGGCCAAGTTCAAAGCTTCCCCTCCCCAGTGAACCAGAGAAAGCTGTTTCTTGTTCGCTCGTCATGGACGTACAATTGTGCGGTGTCGCATGATTGATGACTGAGCACTGAAATAAACGTCGTGGACCTTCTGGGCTAGCTTTCGGGTTAAGCTCCGATATGTTTCTGTTTTGGAGTTAGTTGGATTATGCCCTTTAGCGCAGAGCAGAAGAAGAATGTACTGTCGAGGTCTCGGTTAAACCTGTGTTTAACAAAGATCTGTGGCCTTTCCGGTTAATATCTTGTCCAGAGTAGGCTATTGAATCGGTTGCCATCTTATCCGGTTGAAAAGACCGGTTAGTAAGGTCTATGCTTTCATTTTGAACGACATGGTCCGAATATCATGTCTAAAACATCATGAGGTCGGACTATTAATCGAGCTGGCACAAATTTTGAGTCGCAAGTCGTAACGGGGGCGGTTTAATTGAGCCAAGGCTCTACAAATGCAGGCAGAGCACGACACTCTGTCTGAGGTGTATACTTGATCATCATGAACATCTTGAATTTAGTGAAAAGGAATTACCGTGTCAACGATCGATTAGAGGAGGAAGAGAGGGATGGGATGCTATGGCAACAACACATTATTGATGGAATTGAGATAAGGAGGGAGGCGACGGTTGTGATCGGAGCAGAAGCAACCGGAGCAACTTAGCATGGAAGAGGAATCCATTTTGACTACGCAAACTTGCTGCAGCGCTAGCGGGTCAAAGACAGCAAGAACGACAGAGCAGGACATGGCAATTTGTGCGACGCAAAGCAGCACTAGATCGAGCTGATTCTATGAATTTCGAATACCTAATTGAACAGAAACTAAAGTCCAAGTACCAAACGGTATTAAAGTTCAAATTCTTTTAATAGCATCGTCTCTGTCCTTTTGGATTGACCCAATCTAACCATCTAGAAGAAGCCAAACTAAATTGACGTCTACATCATGACTCCTCTAACTGGTTGACAGCTAAGCATTCGAGTGTTGAAGTTAATGTGAAATGCGCCCCCTTCCATTGCTCGTCAGTGTCCGAGGAGAAGTAGTTTCCGGTCAAGACGACACATCTGATCAGTCGTGGAAAAATCAAACATCCTCGTTCCCACTCGCCGTCCCAATCACCTCGTTGAATCTTGTCCACTAAGAAACAAAGACCGGACGTAAGCAAAGTCCAAAACCCAATCGCCAATCCCAACAAGAAACATCCCAACACAATCCACCTTTTCTCTTCGCACCATCCTCTATTTCTTAAAACTTGACAGAAGAACTCCCCCCCATAATCGTCTCCCCCGAGTCCTTCATCCCCACGTCTTCCTCGACCGCCCCTCTCCTGATCTTCTCATCAAGAAAAGGGGACAGACGAAAGCGAAGAAAGAGAAGGAAAGTTCACAGCTTGCGAGCTCCGATGGACCTCTTCAAGAAAACCGGGGCCGTCAAGCTCCGGAGCCACCTCGACAAGTACCTTGTCGCCGACGACGACCGGGAGACCACCCGCCAGAGCCGCAATGGCTCCTCCCCCCGCGCGCGCTGGTCCGTCGAGCCCGTCGAGGGCCGCGGCCACCTCATCCGCCTCAGGAGCTGCCACGGACTCTACCTCGCCGCCTCCGACGAGCCTTTCCTCCTCGGCATGACCGGGAAGAAGGTCCTCCAGGGCTCGCCAAAGGAGGGGCCGTACTCCAGCTGGAACTTCGAGTGGGAGCCCGTCAGGGACGGGTTCCAGGTGAGGCTGAAGAGCTGGTGTGGCAAGTACCTGCGCGCCAACGGGGGCCCGCCGCCGTGGAGGAACTCCATCACGCACGACGACCCCATCGCCGGAGGGACGACGAATTGGGTGCTGTGGGACGTGGAGGCCGTTGCTCGGAGCACGGATTGGGATGCGCTCGGGGACTACTCGTCGGGGTTTTCGAGCTTCTCATCGTCCGTCCTTGATGGGAATGATCCCGACGATGTGGCGGTGCGTTCGGAGGTTTGGTCGCCGACGGCCGTCGCGGTTGCTCCATGGAAAACTGAGGAAAAGCAGGTACGCCGCATTCTTCTCCTTCCCGTGCAGTCGCTTGTTTAAGAAGAATTTAATTCCGCCACTTTCGTATCATGCACAAGCAAATTTTCTTTTCTTTTCTTTTTTGGAATTCAATAACCAAAAATAAAACGTGCATATCACACATACATTTTTTGGATCCAGATCCGATCTTGGGAAATAGGGGGAGGTTTTTTATTTTTATTATTTTATTTTTTGAAAAATCACAGCCATCTGATCCTAGGTACGGCACCCCTGACAAAATATTCCACACATGAATTTAATAGATTAAACCCTACATGTACTAGTTGATAAAATAATCTACAAAAAAATGTCAAAATATATTTAGAATTAGCGTTGATAAAAGTAAATAGAAGGTGGAAGTGAGTTCAATTAGTCGCTTCACTTGAACTCGATTATTCGCTAACTTCCAGTCCAGTTAGACTCTAGAACATTTCTTGGGGGATCATGGTCTAGTCACCTTATTCTAACCTTGTTATAGCTAGGTAATTATATACACTATTGTTTATAATGAATTATTGGCGCATAGGTAGCTTATTTAGATTGTCCAGTCGAGTTCAATTAGAACGAAAACTTGTCACATCACAAAGTGAAAAGGCGGATCGATTTCTTGAATGGGTGGGGCTGACATTGGAAACCCACCCGAATGAACAAATGGTGTGAACACTAGACAGCCTTAGTGGGTCACTGTTCAGTGAAAGCAACCGTACGAAAATAGTTTTCACGCGGTCCACAGGCCTAATCACATGTGCCCCGTGTCAATTCGTTTTGTGGAAGCTCCTGGAAAGTACACGAACAAGACATGAACATCGAAAGAGAAGTTGGCGTGTTGATTTTGCATCTTAGCAATGGGCACAAGGAAGCTTCCCCTCATCAACCACGGAAGGATTGGAGTTTGTATTCACCTTATGTTGTAAATAATATAATTCACGAAACCCATCATAGCGTAACTTGTACCGGGTACGATATGAGTATTTGGTGAATTTGACATGACCCCTATTAATAAATAGACAATAATTGGATTGCCATTGGGATGATTAGCCTAGCGATCAAGTCATCTAGATCGTCAACGAAACAAGCACCCACCCTGCCCATTAGGAGAAGTTCATGATCTCAAGGAATCAAGTCTAATTGAATGTTCGATTTTGAGTTATAACCGTAGATGTACAAACCCGTCACAATAGCTCTACTGATATATTAGAAGTAAGAAAATCTCTTCACATGAAGTAATAAAATCCCGATCGCATCAGATCGTAGGGAAGCTTGTTTATAATAGGACTTGAATGTCGTGATCTCATAAAAGACAATGCAATCCATTAGTCATTGTCTAAATCCAAGATTGGGGCAAGAAATTGAACGACAAGTGCAAGGTTAGAAACAAATTTGTGTGTATGGTAAAGAGCGAAGAGGAATAGGGACGACCCACCACTCCAAATGGAGAAACGTTGAGGGGCCTAACCCCTCTCCCTCTCTCTCTCTTTCTCTTTCTCCAATGCTTTCGTGATGCAACCTCCAACCACCTCTCCCCACTATACTTCAGCACCAAATGGCAGCACTAGTTTAAAAAGAAAAGTCTCGTGTGCTGATCTCTCCTAACATAAAAGATGACGACGCATGCTTTGAAAATGATTGATATCATCTACTCATGGACGTAATAGATGCCCTAATGCTCACGGTCGTCAACAGCACCGCCGACTGTTTTAAAAGCTTAAGCCATTAGGTGAAGACGTAGTTTAATATTTATGTCTTTCACACTCCCCCTCATGCTTAGTCTGGTCTTTTTTTACTTAGTACTAAACGTGGAAAGACTTTGGGGAGACTAGGGGCCTGGTAAGATTTGAATTCAGGACCTCCCGCTTTGATACCATGTGAAGTTTTATAAATGACCACCGCCAACTGTTCTAAAAACTTAAGCCATTAGGTGAAAACGTGGTTTAATATTTATGTCTTTAAACAGAATCTTTATCGAAAGAAGGCAAAGCCGAGGTAGCTTTATATCCATGCATAAGCATCCACTCCTTTTTCCTTCAGGCCGTGATGGGCTGATCATCTCCCCCGGCCATCATCGGCTTAAGGTTGGAGCGCGTCTGTTATCAGTCAATTCAGAAAGCACCGAGTGGGAACGGGGAAGGATCTTTCTTTTGTTGCTGTCTGTCAGTACATATGACTAGTTTTTAGGCTCTCTGATTTATGTTACTGCTGCTCCATAGCTCTGGATATTAGTGGAGCTTGCGGCTTTTCACACGCCTAAGTCCACGGTTAGTCGATCATGCTGTACACTTCCCGAGCCGCGGCTGTTGGGGTCCCGTTTTAAAGCCGAAAAGTGGCGGGTCGGTCCCGCGTGGATATGCCGATCGCGTCCGGGGTGAATGAGTCGACCGAGAGCTCGCATCGACGACGCATGTGGCCACGTGGGCTCTGAGGATTGGCCTAGTTGATACTTGCTAGGCTAGAACTCTGTCTTTGGGATGCTTTATTGATTAACCTCAACTGATATATGCAGATGGTTCCGTTGACGTGTATCGGATAAGATTCTGCTCACGAGATAATGAGAATGAACCTCAAAATCGATACGAATAAATCGAGATGGGGTGTAAGCGTGAAGTCCACGGGATCTAAGACCAGATATTCACCTCTCGTCTAATAATATAAACTTTGAGGTTCCGTGCTTTTAAGTTTTAGGATGCGTGGGCACGCCGGAAATCGTGGATTTTCACGGCACTTCCCAAAAGGCGGACCGCCGATTCCCTTGAAAAGTTGGGATAAAGAGGAACCTTTCGGGCGGGTCCGGATATACTCGGGTCTCTCATTGTGGGGCCCCGGCCCACGCAATCACCGCCCGCGTTCATCTTCTTTGACTTTTCGGCTTGGTCGCTGACTAGGCATCGTCCCCATCCCCATCTCCTCTCCGTTTCCTTTTCTTATTCCTTAACTCGCGCAGCGCAGGGCGTCTTGTCCCCGTCACGACATATATAACTGCCTGTCTGATTTGTCTTTCTTTCCCCATGTGAACTCATTCAATCACCTTCCTCTCTCTCTCTCTCTCTCTTGTTCGGATCCCCAGCAGATGTCCGGCGCTGGCTACTGCCTCATGTCGGGCATGGAGTTCTTCCGCAACGCCAAGGCGGTGCGCCTCCGGAGCTGCCACGACAAGTACCTGATCGCGGAGGAGGACGAGGAGTCCGTCGTCCAGGCCCGCGACGGGTCCTCCCCCAACGCCCGCTGGTCCGTCGAGTTCGTCCTCAACTCCGAGTCCATCCTTCGCCTCAAGAGCCGCTACGGCAAGTACCTCACCGCCTCCAACCAGCCCTTCCTCCTCGGCATGACCGGGCGCAAGGTCCTCCAGTCCCTCCCGCGCCGCCTCGACTCCTCCCTGGAGTGGGAGCCCGTGAGGGAGGGCACCCACATCAAGCTCCGCACCCGCTTCGGCAACTACCTCCGCGCCAACGGCGGCCTCCCTCCCTGGCGCAACTCCGTCACCCATGACGCCCCCCACCACACCGCCACCCCGGACTGGGTCCTCTGGAACGTTGATGTCATCGATATCGAGGTCCAGTCCCCCACCGCCATGCGCCCCGTCGAGCCCCTCGACCACCTCGACTCCTCCCTCGGCTTGGACCCCGTGTCGCCGTCGTCCTCATCGGCGAATTCCGGGCGGTTCTCTAGGCAGGAGGTGCGTGTTTCCTCTTTCTCTCTCTATTTTCTGTTCTTTTATTCATCTATGAATGGATCTTTGCGGATTTATGTCGTGGAAGTGCTTGAGTAGAGATGGAGTAGCCAATTGTTAATGGATTGATGTCTTCCAAGATTCGATTTAGTCACCGAGTAATCCCTTGGAAACAAACACGCACGGTTCGATCTGATACGGGGTGCTTGTGACGAACAGTTGTAGTGGACCTTATAAGACTTCTCCACTCGGCTGATTTCGGCATTGATTAGTCATTAATCGTGCAGGTCGATGTAGAGTGTGTGGAAATTGACTTGATTTATTCTTGGATTTGCTTGTGCAGTCAAATGATTCTTATGTTGGGTCCCCTCCGAAATCGGAAGGGAGGACCATATACTACCACTTTGCTGATGAAAACGGGAATGTGGAAGGGGAAGATATGGAAGGCTATTCTCTGAACTTCAAGGGGAAGAATGTGGAGGAATTGACTCGCAAGTTGGAGGCGGAGACGGGGATGCAGAGCATTTTTGTGTGCTCTCGAAGCCCCTTAAATGGGAAGCTCTTCCCACTTCGCTTGCAACTTCCTCCTAATCTTTCGACTATGCATGTTGTCGTTGTGCCATCCTCCTCGACAGGTTAGATCATTGTTTGAACTTCTTGTTTTCTTTGGCTTAGTATTATCTCTATACGTGAGTGCATATACATTGCAGGCCAGTTCCAATTTGAGTTTATTTGAGTAGAACGATATGCACCGGACGATTTGCAATCGATCAATATTCTTCCATTCATGATTCTGATTCCTGAATTCGGTTCACATTGAACTGCTGATTCTCTAGCAGCATAAGACTATTGCTAGTGTTTGGTAAAGAAGGAAGATATTGTCATTTGGCCAACCATGATAAAGGGTGATCTCTCTTCTGGAAAACGTAACACTGAAGATTCCTCAAGTAAGATAAATGCGTGAATGGATTGTTGAAAGGGCCGGAAAGGATCTAGCAGTAATGTAACATTGCATCCAATTGCAAAAATAAAAAGTACAGCTGCATCTGACTTCAAGGATATCGCGGTAATCTTACTGTAGTGAGTTCATGCTACCCTGAAGAGGAGCATTCTCTTGGTTCTTATAATGGCTGGCTGGTGTTTAGAGGTTTAATGCGGTGGTCCTCCTGCTGTATCCATCAAAGCCTCTGTATGAGCAGAAAAGGCATGATGTTTGTATGAGGAAAAACTGGCATTTGTGTTAGAGAAGCAGGTTATCATAATTTGTCGGTTTGGGCTTCATCTTGCACTGATCGCCCAATATCGAGTTTCCAACCAAACTGTTGTAGACAGAAGCTCAATTCATTTGATAAAAAAAAGATTATCCCCAATCAGTGTGCAAAATTTTAGAAGGTTGCTTGGAACTAGGAAGGAAAACTAGGTTGAAAATAAAGCCCTTATACCATCTTGTAAATAGCCTGGCAAGTGCAGTGTGACTAAACTGTAGGAGAGAACTCTTTTTTCCATAGATTGCAGTGGCCACATTGATCTGAAGGGCCGCGTGCTTTTCCCTATAGACCAGTTAAGGTGGTTCTTGATAGGATGGTTGAGAACAAGAAAGGGATATTGACAACTTCCTAATGTTATTTTATCGGCTGTTTATTTGCTCTATTTTTTCCTCTCCATTTTTCCTCTTGTTTTTTTTTTGTCATTTGCATTCTTCTCTGAAATTCTCTATCTTAAACTTTTGCTCTGCTTTTCTTTCAATGTGCCAGTGGCTGGAGACTTCAGTAAGTGAGGGATGGTGTAGGAGTCATGGAGCCAGAGTATTATTGGGCCTACAAAAGCGTTCTACAGATTTACATTTTCATATGTTTTGCTGGAGTTCTGCTTTCACGCTCCTAGAGACCTACCTCTACATGTTAATTGTCCGTGGACGAAAATATCGACCCAATTTATTGCCTGAAAGTCAGAAAAGGAAAATATTCTGATGGGAAAAGTATCATAGTAGCGCTCTCCAGTCTCCATCACCGGCCATTATGGGTGCAATTTCTATCAGCCTTGGAAGTTTAGAAATGGCACTTGGAAAAGTTTCTATTTAGGTTTCACACCAAATTCTTTCAATTTTTGTTTGATTATATTTATGTGCAGTCCTATGGTCCGATCGTGACTTCCCTGGTATTCAAATTGTATCGTCTCATCTTGTACAATTGCATAAGAGGTTGTTCTGTAAGTTGTTTGCACAGACCATTAGTGCTGCGTTTCTGCAAATTTTCCAGCTCATATTATTCAGGAAAGAGCAATTGAAAGAGCAGTTCAAGAAGACTAACCATTAGAAGAAAAAAAAGATCACTTCAAGAAGCTCTTGGAAGGTGATTATTTTTATTCAAGCATGATATTTGGCTGTGGATATGCTTTGTGCGTCATCTGTTTCTTAGCAACCCAGTCCAAAGAAGTAACAAAGGCGGTGGTTTTCATACAAAAGTGACGATGCAAACTCCATGACTATGGCAAGAGAGAGAAATGCCGTCTTATTTAGGTGCGGGAGACGCGGGCAGATCATACTTTGCCGACTGAGGAACACGAGGCGGCAGTCATGCCGCATAGTAGTACGACTTGCTTTGAAGGTTTGGTTGTGACTTGTTGCTGCGTTGCTCTATCTTGTTCCTGAGCTCGTCCTTCTTGGCACCAACCACCTTGTCCACCACCTTCCCATTCTTCAACAGCAAGAACGTCGGCATCGCCTGGACCCCGAATTGGCTCGCCACATTCTGCATTTCCATTGACAACATTCGCATTACCCGGAGTACACTAGAGTCAAACCCGACGCCTGATGGGCATGCAGGTCCGACTTTATTGCAATAATCACGAGGGTCTTTTTCGTAAGTTTTCAATTCCAAGAGAGGGACAAGAACAGCAACAGTACCATTAACTCATCGACGTCAATCTTGATGAAGTCGACGTCGGTGAACGTTGCCGCGAGCTCATCGATCGTCGGCTCCATCCACCGACAAGGTCCGCACCACGTGGCCGTGAAGTCGATCACCATCTATCGCCATAAACCAATATTTTGAAGCACAGTCGTAAGAAGCGCCGGAAATGACTAAACAGAAAGAAAGAAGAAGAAAGAAACGCAACGGTTCAGTTATCAATGCAGCAGCACTTACCAGCTTGTCAGTCCCCTTCGACGCATTAAAATGCTCCTCCCATTGAGATTTGGAGTGAAACGCCATGACACGGCTTGGCTTGGCGAGAGCCCGGTCGTTGTAATCTACAGAAGATATGTTCTGCCCCATGTTCTTTTCTTTTCCTTCTTTGCTAGTTGGTGACGCAACAGCTAGCAAGCGCTTGGGATTGTGAGGTGCTCGTTCGGCTTGAACTGGGAGGGATTGGTGGGGGGGCCTTCTTATACGCAATAAAGGCAGCAATCGAAGAATCTCGCCGTAGTTTTATGTTCCGGGAATAGATTCTGACAAGTGACGGTGGGACAGGAACATGGCGTTTCTCCATTGAACTGGTTTGGGCTCGACAGGGGAAATATTTGTTCACTAAGAAAACGTGGGGGAGGAGGAAGAGCCCCCGAGTTTTGATCGAAGAGAAAAGGCATTTGATGATGGGGGAAAGAATTCGATGTCCATTGGTTTTGCTAGCAGAAAAAGGCAAAGACAATCGCCCCATGCAAATTGACGGTGCATGAGAGGTTTCGATCATCCCATGATTCCTTTCGTGTGTACGGACGACAGGGTGCACAAATTCGGATTGCTATCTTGCGTCCTTGGGTGTTATACAGCTCACGCAAATTTGGATTCCCAATCAAGGACATCCCTAATTAATTAGGTCTTGTCCTTGATTGGGGTTCTCCATAATCTCGAAAAGAATTTGTTTGAGGCTGAAGATAGTGGCGAAAACTTCATTGAAAGGGCCATCATTATGTAATACCTCGTTCCACCGTTAAATTTGGATAAGTGCATGACAAGAAGCAGGCCAACCAAGTTTTTAGGTGCTATGGTTTTAAAATGTGTGAAACCAAATAAGCATTTCATACACCATTGACACAGCTACATCAAAGTATAGTTATAGTTCATATTTATGAAACAAGCTCTTAGTAGACAAAACTTTGTACACTTTCTGAGAGATTATTTGATATTGATTTTATATCCGAGGAAGTTATATTGATGTATACGTCAAAGTTAGCAGGGGTCTGACATGAAAATAAAGTTCCTCGTTGGCGACTATAACCTAACCCATGGAACACGACCATAACTTGAGCGATGACTTCTCATCATGAACACTGCACTCGAGCTTTCCACATCAATAGTCACGCTGGTTCTGACAAATGAGCTAGCTCCAATTGATCGTATTTGAAATTGGAGGGACTTGATTAAGAAAGTTATGCAAATTCCAAACTCAATCAGATAAATCAAACGTTCAAGAACTTAGATTGAACAAATGCAAAACTTGAGGGAGTAAAAGTGGAATTTTACCTAACGATTAATGTCCTCCAATGAATTTCACTAATTTGCTATTTTTTTTTTTGGACAAATCGAGGAATTCTGATACGCAAATGATTCATTAATGCAAGAAATATCATAAAAACTTGTATTTCCTTTCGTCCTCTAACAATCCTCAATTTAGGGAAAACATCTCGAGTCATGTCTATGATTGGTAGGTTATAAACATAGAGACCACCCATGTATATCTTTAGCTAAGTTTATCCATGGTTATGCCATTGTCTTATAACTCTTCGACGAAAGTGCTGTTGCGCAATGGAGAAAAATCTGGCTCATCTCGTTAAAACCATCTTAAGTGAGCATAGAGAAAAAACTTAAAGTATTTGACTATGTGTTTAAATTACCTGCTCAGGTGCTTTCCCGAGCAGGGGTGCCCTAATGCGATTGCAACTGTTCGATTCAAGATCGAACGGTTGTTGTTTTTTTCAAAAAAAAAAGCCAAAAACAAGAAGCCCCCATTAAAAGGGGAGTCGTCCGATTTTTTATTAGACGGCTCCCATGTAAAGGATCTCCTGACCGGATGGCCGGTCAGGGGATTTGGATCCACTAACTATTGGCAAGTCGACTGCCAAACAAAGCGAATCACGGGGGATTTTACTTTCTATAATTTATTCATCTAGGCACAGGGAAAAGGGAAAAATCGTGGGCCACTCACGATAGTGGCGGGTTAAAGGGAAGATCATGATTCACCATGTACAACGCAAATTAAAGCCTATACTGCTATACTGTAAAGAAGAAAAGGATGAGATTCTTTGCCACTAATAGATTTTTCCGATCGTATAATATGCCATAAAGTCAAGATGCAGCTAATCTTTAATCTCAATGGTGACGCAGTGTCTTAATTTTTCTGCTTTTAAGTTCAGGTTAAGTGAGGCCAACGAAGTGAATGATAGAGCATGACGACCGTGAAAGTCGCATCAAGAGTGACCTTTTCTAGGTAGAATACAATCGATGGTAGTTGACATACCAAAAGTGAAGGGCAAAGGTGATACCCCGTAAATCGCCATTCCAGAGAATCGATTGCCGACGGACAACTCTAAATCAAATAGTGAACGCCCGCGTTTTTCGCCGACATGCGGCAACCGGAAAGGATTCTGATTCTCAATGCATTCTCAAAGCTTTGGGAACACGATCCTCTTCTGAATACGAGATTGACGGCCTAACAATATCGAGTTGGCAATGGAAAGTGCCGTCGCTCAATCCGGTTCCTGCTCTGTCGTGGCTGGAGGTGCTTCCGACTCTGCATAACAACTGGAGATTCAGGCTCTATTTGGGAAGTAGGTAGAGGCGGAGGAGCTGCGAAGAAATTGAGGTTTTTATGAGAGGAGAGCAGAGAGATTCAAAATTTTCCGTCCCTCGCAAGTTCTCCACCCTCCCGAACAGAGCATTAAGCTACCGTGAAACTTATCGCACAGTTTCATGCGTCTACTCCGAATTTCACATTGCAATGCTAAGGGAAATCTCCAAAACCTCAGGCAATAAGGACCAAACCAACCACCCCGTCTCTTCATGCGCATCCTTACACGCCACCCTCGGCATCTTAGAAAGCGGACGATTATTTTCCGACGTTAGA
Organism: Melaleuca quinquenervia; assembly: GCA_030064385.1. Lineage (NCBI taxonomy): Eukaryota > Viridiplantae > Streptophyta > Magnoliopsida > Myrtales > Myrtaceae > Melaleuca > Melaleuca quinquenervia. Next base: position 24,824,712 of record CM057719.1, on the reverse strand, counting down.
AAGCCACTGCAAAACTTCTAAAGAGAATAGCCACGAGAAGAGAAGAGACGGGTACACAACTACCAATGAGCAACTCGCCATAATCAAACCAACGACATGTTCTTTTTTTTTCCCCCTTTTGGACGACACCAATGAAAGCAAAGTTACTTCTTTCCTTTCCTCGTCAAAGTTTAAAATATTATCAAATATTTTAAATTGATGAAAAACTGGAAGTATCCGGCATTTCGGATTTGAAAAGAACTCGAACAGCACGATCTGCGAGAATAAGATTTAAGGAAAAATCAACAAGAAAAAAAAAATCCAATTCAGACATACCCTAAGTTTCTACAGAATCCCATACTAGAGTAAAGGCAAGTTCTCCAGAAAAAGTGGAGTGTTCAGTCATCCAAACTCCTGGGATAAGAATAGAGTCCGGTATGGTGACATTAATCTAAGTTTCAGCTTTAAGTGCAGACCACAAGCTCGAAAACAGTGAGGTAGCTTCAGTTAACCATAGGCAAAACTAGTAATCTCTTCACTGCCAAATGCCTGTTCATGAAGCCACCCCGACATCACCAGGGGCATGGCCACCATGAACTGCTGGACCATGGTTGTTAAAGGGGTGCACACCACCCCTACCACCTCTCCCTCTATTGTTGTAGTAGTTCCTCTGGTAATAGTTGCCGGGCTGCTCATAATAGTGGCCGCGGCCATTATGGTAGGGCCCACCACCCCTCCCTCCACTTCTCCCTCCTCGACCGTTGGGATAACCCCGGCGACCACCATTACCTCCACCACGACCCCCTCTCTGGTTCTGGTAGTTTCTCCGAGGAATGTACTGATGATCCTTCTGCTCTCTTTCCCTTTGATCAAGTTCTTCCACCTGTGGATTTACATTTTCTTCTTGAGTTGAGGCAAACTCTGAAGGATTATCAGATACTACGTCATCCTGCAGAAAAGAAAGGATCAAATTTGGGCTCATCAATCTACCGATAAATATAAAAGTAAAGTTATGCTGAGACAATCTGCAGGCACCTTAGGAATATCATCAACTGGATTAGATTTATTATCAACTTCATGTCCTTGGAATTCAGTCCCTGCTTCCTCCTATAGATGAAGAGAACAGCGTCAATCAGAAAATAATTGACAAAATTTAAGCATGGTGTCTCATGCAAAATTTTGAGTTTTATTTTCTTGTTCAGCTATATGGGAGTCTGCTCAATTGTCCTTGCTTGTTTAACATACAAAAGATGAGACGAGAACTGCAATAAATGGCCGGTATATGTTTTTGGAAGTTTGGATGTCCTCCATAAAAGAAGGGAGCCATTGTAAAAGAAAATATGAGAGACGCATTTGCTAGGTTATGATATTTGATAAATACACTTAGGATAAGACAATAGAGTAGTATCCAAACGTTTAGTCAACAAACAACATTGTTTCTCTCCAGGCTGTGAAGTGCAACTATGATCAATAGATAGATCAACGAATACATGTCAATGACAAAGTTGGCTGTTAAAGGAATGACAAAATACTGCCATGTGTTTTACATAAAAGAGAACCTTTTGCCGCTTACCATACGGCATATCCATAATCTATCAAATCTTAGTTAATAGTAAGACATCACATAATCTCAAGCAGCCTCCTCCTTTTCTCCCTAGGAAAATGTCTGTGCAAGCCCTAGCTACATATACAGTGCAACAATGTTGATTGCCTATTCTGTTTTTGTAATTCCTTTCAATAGAAGGTTAATTAAAAGTACAAGTGCTAATGCCTAGAAGAGACCAGTTACCCACGCCAATCTGTGTCATCAAATGTGATTAAAGTAATCAAATAAACAATGCAACTGCACTGCAAGCTTATATTGTTAATTGACAAAGAACATAACAAAGCTACCATATATTCAGATTGCTTGAGCATCAGAAATGACGTATCAAACATAAAGAAAGAATCCCTTCTTTCTTCTAATTGTTAGAATAATTTTTTCCATTCTCCTTCTATATAACCTGTTACGGTTACTTTTAGCATAAAGATAAAGGGAAACAACCAAAATCACATATGCTGGACTGATGCGGAACAAAGCATCAAATTAGATAAATGTACATCTTTTTTTTTTGGTGGCTAGAAATGTCAATGTCCAATCAAAACAAAGAGAATCTGCTCACAGTAAAAGTTCCAAAAAGATGCTTAATTTTGATGAAATGGAAGACAGCAAAACTATTTGTCTGAGAACTAATCTTATGGGGTTCATTGCCAAGTTGAAGCAACAGGGAAAGGCACTTGAATTATTTACAGATCGCTTGTATGTGAGGGAGTAAGTCCATACATCTCAGGAGATTTTACTTGCAGCAGACAACAGGGTAACCTCAACCTATGACTTAAAACATAGTGAGTAAATTAACATAGAATTCGAGAACCATCAATAAAATGAAAGCAAATTCGATAGAATGAACTTTAAGAAATGTTTTGTAACCTTATCCACTGACACAAATTTAATGTAGAATTGTGATTGGAACGATCAATCAGGTAAAGAAGTAAGATTAGCCAATTTCATCTACTTTTCAAACAAGATGAAACCAATGATTTTGGCACCAGACTTTACACCTACGTGCATAAGGGCAACCACAAGGAGCATGCATGCACACACAGTCACATAAACAATGCCCAGTCGCACAAAAGAACCCTATTTAAGGTCAAACCTTGCTTTAGAGTTGAATTATGAGCCCTAAAAACTCCTATTCTGAAAGGAGATAATGTCTTCCCAACAATTCTAATCTCTCTCAAGCTCATAGCCCCAGTTGTGGGACCTCCATATCCACAGGCCTATTTTATCAGCCAAATGGCAATTGGCATATATAACATGCCCAGTCATCCTCTCATAAATCCTCATAACCCCACTGTGCTAAACTAGGATATACATTTAAATGGATCTTTGTGTTAATGCACACACGGGCACAACATACACACTGATCTTTCTTTATCCAATAAAAGGTGAATTATGTTTGCTTGGTCCTTCTAGTAGGCGGTTGCTTATATAGTCCCCTATAGACAATTCTACTATTTATTCTACCAAAATATTTTCCTGGAAAAAAGGAGTAGGAAAAAATCCCCACAAGGTAAAAAAAGTAAGTACGCCTTCGCTCGCTACTTTAAACTCAATTACACATGCCAATCAGCATGCCATTATGTGAATGACCAGTGTCCAATCGTCAGATCCATCATCTATCTATATCCAAATTACTTTCACTCAACATAAAATTGTCAAATGCCATCATTATAATGCCCATCCATTAAGGGCAAAAGAGACGAGAACCCTCAGATGTAAATTTCTTAGAAAAGGAGCAATCCTTGATCTGCATAGACTTGGACAAATCAAGTAACCGACAACTTCATATGCAAAACTTACGCTGACAGACTAACCTGTCAAACTCAAAACTAATAGTTCTATTTATCTTCTCTCGCCACAAGCCAGCAAAAAATTCAAAAGGAAAACTCAAAGGTGTTAAGGGTTAGGTCAGAGGGTCTCTACACAACACTTACTTTGTAAGTATGTAGATGCTGTTTTGACCCAAAAATGCCTCATTTTGCCAAGAAAATGAACATGTTTTACCGTGCACAATTTCCTCCAGCAAAGTACCTGTTAACCCTTTTTCTTTTTTAAATAACATTGACATGTAAAAAACTATTCTTCCTTCAAATCTTTTAGCTAACAGACAGCAGCCCCTCTCAAAACTTAAGATTTGAAAATTTCAAAAACATTAAATTTTTGAAACATGTACTTGAACCTCTTTTAAAAGTCTCTCAAGGTAGTAACTTGATTACTGCAAATTAATTGACCATCAACATGCAAGGACCATCACAACCACCAGATTCAACTACACTAGTGGTAGGGTCAAATAGCTAATGCATTCTTATTAAAATGTTCCTTTGGTTTTCGAGCAGAGATCAAGCATTAGGGTAATACATTAGTATTTGGAAGATAACCACATTAAAATCCCGACCATAACAGGCATTTAAGAGTAAATACATCAAGCAAATGTCAAAAGAAATTGCAACAATAAGAAAGATTGAAGAACATAAGTATTTTATAAGGAAAACAACGTTCAAAAATCTGGAATAGAATACAAACTCAACTCCGTGAAACTTCAAACTTCATACCATTTAAAAAACAAAATGAAAAACAAACCCACATACTACCATCAATGAAGACATGAACAGAGGTTATGTCAAGTATATTACTAGAGAGGGAAAAAGACTTATGACTATTCTGTGCCATGAAGTATGCCAAACTCATAAGAACAGAATCCACTATTTTCAGGATCTATCCAAGTCCATTTCCCCAGTTTCATTATTTTAAGATATACATTTAATTGCCCATTGCAAATTAAATGACTGTCAACATGCACAGGCCATGGCAACCACCAGATTCAGCTACACTAGCGGCAGGGTTGAATAGCTAATGCACTCTTATTAAAATGTTCGTTTGGTTTTTGAGCATAGATCAAGCATAACAGGAACCCAAGAGTGTACACATTAAAATCCAGACCATAACAGGCATCCAAGAGCGGATGTATCAAGTAATGTCAAAATAAATAGCAATTATAAGAAGGATTACAGAACATAAAGAAGTTACCAAAAAAAATTAAGAATCTGGAATTGAATATAAACTCAACTCTAACTGACACTTCAAAATTCGTATCATTTAAAAAACAAACCCATGAAATCATGCCTACTATTAATGAAGACATGAACAGAGGCTATGTCAACTATATTTTCAAAGAGGGAGAGAGACTTAGAATGGTGTTATACCAGTACTGACCCACTACTCAGCAAAAACAAGGAAAATTAAGGACAGATGATGACTGTGAGGAGGAGGAAGAAGACTGATAGGCCATGGGAACCACAAGTGACTAGCATATGGTATGAAGTATGCCAAATTCATTACAACAGAATCCACTCTTTACAGGATCTATCCAAGTCCATTTACCCCTGATTCATTACCTTAAGATGATACGTTTAACTGCCCATCACAATCTGAAAATGTCATTAGGCTGTAATTCAGTTCCCCACATAGACTTTCAGAAAGACAAATATTTGGTTGATTTACAGTATTTTACCTACCAATTTTTGCCTGCCAGCCTACAGAAATAGGTGTCTTAAAAGTTTGAGCATTCTCCAAACCAATAATTAAATGGAACTAGCACCAGAGTTTATTAGACGATGACAGCATACTGGAACTACAGGATATAGATTGCAATCGATCACAATTGCAAAGACTCACATGCCACACTAAAATAAAACGAAAGGTGAGAATCAAAAAGGAAGGAATGGATTCACAAGTCTTCTAAAGGCTGGAGAACAGACTGTCAGGCAAAGCAGTAGAGTAACTCATCATATCGTAATAGACCTTTTAACTCAAAGACCCAAAGATAAGGTACAAAATGCATACAAGAGAAATCAAAACTTCTCACCATTATCAAGTAGAGAAAAAAATGATAATTCGACATAAGACTTAAGGAGACTAAACCTCCTCCCAAAGTATAATTATAACACACCAAAAAATATGCAAAAAACCATCCACAGACTATGAAAAAGAATAACGATGCTTAACAACATCACAGCCATTGTATGTACAAGGGAAGCATAAATCAGATTGGAGATAATAAATAATGCTTCTCAAACAGAGAAAATCAAAGTAAAGAAAACAGAACGCAAATAGAATACGACAAGGCAGCTAAGGGTTTAGTAATCTTTAAAACATCAGGAAACATCACAGCCACTGTATACATCGGATGCATAAATCAGATAACAAGTAACACATCATTCATCTCATAGTTTAATAGAAGCAAAACTATATGCAATATGCATCATTTGTTTTACCTCCTGCTGAATATTTAATAAGATGCCTTGATTTTAACAGGACGTGGTCTAGGATACATTTACCTTCTGCTCGTACTGAGGCTCTTGACTTTCTACCTGGAGAGGCACCGTGACTGGGACCTGAAAAGGCGCATAATTTCCAGAAGCAGCAGCAGCAGCCATGTCAACTGGAGCTTTCATCTCCGGCATCGTCGTGAAGTAATCGGACGCCATTATCTTATTCAATCGCTCCCGCAGTGACGCATCTGCAATTCAAACTTCACTGATAAGATACCCAAAGACAAAAACGAAACAAAATCACGATCAAAGATGCAGTTGGGCCAAAAAGATGTACAAGTGACAGAAGAGTTGGGCTCGATCGGCTCGTCCGAATTGGCAATCCATTGTCTGGCGTGGTTCACACACTTCTGCAGAGCGTCCTTGTGCGACAAGCTGGAGTCGGCAGGCCTCGAGATCAAGAGGCTGCTCAAACTTGCAATCAAGTCCAGGTCCCGCTCTTTTAACAGATCGGTGTCCTCGTCCGTCACGTAGTCGTAAGTCAAGCAGCAGCCGCGCTCGTGCGTCCTCGTCAGCATCGTGGAAGTGTAATCGCTCTGAGAGCTAACCGCGAACATCGAGCCAAAGTAGAGCAGGTTCAGCACATTTTTCACGTCTGCATCGTCGCCATCACCCCGCTCCTGCTGCTGCTGCTGCTTCTCGGCGGCGGCGGTGGCGGAGGCATCATCGTCGCGGGGGAGGCACTGGGCGGCGATTGAGAGCTCCTCTTGGAGGGCGGAGGAGAGCGGGGCGCGAAGCTTCTCGAGCTCGTCGATGGAGGCGAGAACGGAGGGCTTGGAGCGGAGGACGTCCTCCTGCTCCTTGTTGATGGCCTTTCCCTGGGCGATGGACTCCTCCATCTGGAGAATGCGATTGAGCTTCTTGCGGAGGCCGCGGAGGCGCTTGCTGATGACGCTAAGGACGGGGCCGTCGGTCGCGTCGGAGGGAGGAACGGGCGACGGCATCGTGGTGGTTCGGCGAGAGGAGGAGGGTAAGGCTCTAGGGTTACGGCGGTGTGGTAAGCGGCGGCCACCGAGAGCGTCCGATGGTTCGGATGCAGAGGAGGAGGAGGAAGAAAAGGAGGAGTGCGAACCAGTGGCCGAGCGGCTTTTATAGGAGGACTGCATCAAGACTTCCGACTCTTGCCACCCCAGCCTTCGAGATTTATCTATTTATATTTTAATCGACTTGATTTTCATCTATTTCGCAAGATAGGTAATTCCACTAAATATATACGGGAAATGAATTTCACCGGACTTCCGATTATTACCATAAAACAATTTAGGATAAACCTAAAATCTTCGCTCCATAGCAGAAAAAAAGCATTTTTAGCAAGAATTGTTATCATGTAGTGAAAAAACAGATAAATTTTCCCAGTCAATGTTCATTAACTTTTATTTAAATTAAAAGAATATATTGCGGAGAAATATTTTCAAATAACACGATTTCCGAAAAAGAGACAATTATACATAACATTTGAACTATTGTCAGTACGGTGAATGTTACACTTAAATAATATTTTTAACATAATTGCATGTTATAATGCTGTGGGTTATAAATAATTTGTTGCTATATAATATTTATATATCAGAATTTAGTAAATAAAAAAAGGTAAATGCATTGTCCAAAAAAAAAAAAAAAGAAGGCTAGAGGAATTCCGGAAGAGGAAAATCGATAACAAAAACATGGAATGACACAACTAATGCACCTTTTGACAAAACTAATGCACCTTAAAAAAGCAAAAAGCAAAAAACAAAAAAGAAGTTTATAAAAGTAGAGTTCTATCCTCATAAGAACAATCTCCATGAGGATTGCCTCGCGCTGCCATGGATCGGCCAGTTCGTTTAGCATCATTTCAAGTCTAATTTCCAACTTTAGTCCCTACAAAATACATTTTGTGATGGACCGCGTTAATCAAGTCTTACATACAGTAAGAATGAGCAAGTTATAAGTCCTTCAAATCACTCATGGCTCCAAAGGAGTTCATTCCTTTAGCGTTGTCTCAAAGAAGAGAGATTTTCGACTTTGTCATAGCGATTCAGATTCTCTAAAAATAACAACGAAAACATAAGCTTCTACGGACCGAAGAGTTAAAACAATTCATTAGAATAATCTCAATTTTTTTATCTAATTGATTTGAGCTTATGTTCATACTAAACCCTTCATTATTTCAAAGCTCGAATCATAAATCAACCTCTCATGCAAACTATAACTGAGCCACTATCATTGTCAAATGATATAAGCCGGTTGGGTATAGACCAATGCGTTACATGCTGCAAATACACAATCATTCGCAATATCTCAAGCTATATATATAACAGTATTTATTGAGAGATCAAAGAGTAAATTTGTAATCTGGTATGTTAAATTTGAACTTCCATTTAATTCAAGTTGCGTAAAGTTAATAAACTAAAAACTTTCAAGCCATGTGCAAGCCAGTGATAACAATCCAAATCTGATATGTGCCGAACGCACCATTCCACATGAAGGTCAACATTTCATGAAGCAATATGACGGGTCGAGTTTGTATAATGTCCTTCTTACAAGGCAACTCTTGGCAGCATCAGAATCAATTGTAAGTGAAGAGTTCATTAGATCCACCAAATGCATAGCTACATGGACTATGTCCTCCCGTTCACCAGTTCAACAGCTTCCGTGGTAATGACACTGTTTCCCCTTATCACCTGCAGCATCAACTGTGATTGAGTGGGCATGGACCTACGACCGTCCCTAGTCAGTCTTGTCATTCCCACTCACTTCCACAGCATTATCTACTGCTAAATTCATGAATTGATCCAACCCACGGAGTGTTCCAACCACCATCCTATTTGCCATAAGCTTGACTTCAGAAAGGAGAATTCTGCAATCTTATTTATATCTGAATGAATCGAATCAAGCCATGAAAGAAAAAATCCCTAGTCTCCCATCAATAGATTTAAGCCACCACAAGCACCGACCGTTCCGACAGAAGAAGAATCAAAACACATGGTCGTTGAACAGGTAATTACAACGGAACAGTTCAATCTTGATGTCCAAATGCACACCAGACTCTTAAGCACAATTTTCATCTTCCCACAGAGATGGTTCAACATTCAACGCACGCTGCAGATGAAACGCACAAACCAATAGACCTCACACCTATCACTTAATGAAGAGGATAGCACAAAATAAGTCGATCAAGGCAAATAAGTCTTGGAGTTCACGTCTGAAGAACAAAACTATACATATCAAGACCACAGCTTCTTATCATAACAAGACGAACGTTACGAGTTAAGATGCAGTACATGCTAAGCCAATCGATGAGCATCGAGAACGTCAAGCTAATATGCATCATACAAAGGGGTGCGAACAGCTCAGTTGCTCTAGCAGATTTTCATAAGCAAATCCATTGGGTTATATATAACTTAGACCATGCACTTGAAGAGTAACCCATACTACGCAGCATTCGAATTCACCGACGCTTTATCAGTGAACTATCACAAGATACAAGGCGACTGAACCGGTACACCCCATGGATAATTTCATTCATAACATCAAATGTCATCGCATCATTAGCTACAATAGAATTAGAGGCAAAGTGCAAGATACTTCAGAGTTCTAATTTTGTGTAAGATATTATTGGACTACTATCAACAGTTATAAGAAGTTAAATTATTAAATTGAATGCGTGGTTAATGTTTAATTACCCTAATATTGTCCATCATGATTAGTATAGTCTTTTCGCCTATTATTGAGAAATCAAATAATGGCTTGGAAAGATTTAAACTCGAGACCTCTAATTCCGATATCATGTAATAGGACCACTTTGAATAGATAATAACGAATGTTAGGACTCGAGACGCCTCAGAAATCGCAAAAAGGGGGGAAAATGGCAAAGACTTACTTTGGAGCTTCTTGTCCATGTACCTTAGCAAAGATAGCAAACAGGAAGCCATGTCCAATAGGGAACAAGGTAAAGACATAAAGCAGTACAAAGGAGAGAGAGAGAGAGAGAGAGTCTCCATTCCGTTTGATCCTGGATGAGCAGGTGTGGCTTCATTTTTCGTTTTGTCGCTGCAGCCTCTATACCTGCTCGGCTGAAGCGGGGTTTCCGGGTCTCTCCACTGAAATATGTAGAAATTGAACTGTCTTATTAATGAACTTCAGGCTCCACGATGGCAAAATGTGAGGACCTTGCAGAAGTGGGAGCAAGTATTTGGCTCCGGTAGCTCCAAATACAAGAAGCCACTTCAGTTGCAGAGTCACTAAACCCGTTTTATTCTAGAAAAGTATTTTGATACGCTAGTGCTGTTGGTTAGCTAAACTAACTCGGCTACTAAACTTCCTTTTGTTTGTGGTGCTCTGAGTAAGAGGAAAAGATATGGGTTGAGCTGTTTATAAATCTGAGGACCTGATTAATCAAAGAGATGTTGACTATCTTTAAATCCTATGATCTCACTCTTGCAATTTCTGTGCTAACTTCTTGCCCAAAATTAGAGTGTCATATTGACGTTATCTCATCCGATTACTTGACTTCGATACGGAGCAATTGCTGGATCAATGATAATATCCACTCTATAAGTAGTTGGCCACTCGTATTCTTTTGGGCAATGGAAAATCCTTTCCTTAAGAGCGGATATCTGCACGTAGATTGCAAAATTGCATTTTAACTTGTCTTTGCTTACATAACCCATAGATTTAAATATCCTCCTCTTCCCGTATTAATGTAATTGGACTTGCTCTAAATGCTTATTCACAGATATTGTGATCAAACACTACCATAGGGCATGCAACCCTTGAAAGCTGAGGGTAAACTTTGATGGGTTTCTCTTTTTGAGTGTCAGTTCGTACCTCATCGGGGTTTACCATACTATTCAACCGGGGTTTCACTTAGGCCTTAAGTTTCTTGAAGCGTAAGTTTGTCATTTCTGCATCTGGACTTCACTTTTGGAGCATTAGTGTCCAGGATGTTTTCGGCCGTAGGTTTCTTAAAGTTCAAGTTTGTCATTTCTGCATTTTGATTAAAGAAATAATCGGTGCTTATTTTTCCCTTAAATTATTACCATAATATTTAATTACTGTTGGAACTTTTAAGTCATTATTTATAACTATAGACAATTCATATAAACAAGATTGACAAAAGGTATGAAAAATCTCCATGAAGATTGCTTTGCACTGAGACTCAACCAGGTTCGTGTAGCATATGCATTTGATTCAAATTCCAACCTTATTCTATACAGAATACTTCCACAACGCTCTACGTAGATCGGGTTCTCCGGACAACAAGAATATACAAGCCACAGGTCCTCAAATCACTCACTGCTTCGAGGGAGTTCTGTCCTTCAAGGTTGTCTCCAAGCAGAGAGACTTCGACTTGCTCTCACATTCTTCTTCAATTCGCGCTCACCTTCACCATTTGGAGCCTGATGGCCTTTGCTAATACGAGTGTTCTGCATACCCTCCTATCCTGCACAACCCAATCTTTTGGTGTTGACTGGTGGTCTAATTTGTTTAGGTGGCGATCCATTGCGGTTGCGAAAATGAGTATCAAGATCTAATGTAGGACAGGCTCATGATTGCAGAGCACAGAAAGGCATATGCAGCTAAACAACTCAGATTCTCTCAAAGTAACAGCCAAAATGTAAAAAGTCCATTGATCAAAAAGACAAATAGCCACCGGAATAATTTAAATTCCGTAACCTGATGAATCTAAGCTTATATCCAAGCTAAAACCCTTTGCCATTACAAAGCTCGAATCCCAAATCAACCAATCATACAAACTACAACCGAAACGATATCATTATCAAACAAAACGAGCTGGTTGGGTACATGCCACACAATGCAAATCACTTGCAGTATCTGAAGCCATAAATTTAGATATAAATACCGTAAAATGAAAGATAAAAGAGGAAACCTATGAGGCAGTTTGACGAACTTGAACTTCCCTCTAATTCAGTCAAATTCGAGCTGCATGAAGTTAATAAACTCAAGATTTCTGAACACTGTACGAGCCAGTGAAGCATTAGTCACAATGCATAGTGATACATAATTTCATTGAATCCAAATCTGGCCAGTGCCAAGTGCACTACTCCACTCGAAGGTCGATATTTCATGAAGCATAAGATAGGTCTTATACAATGTCCTCCTTGCAAGCAACTCGATTGCAAGTAAAGAGTCCATCAAATCTACCAATTACATAGCTAAACGGACTACGTCCTGTTCACAGGTTCGAGAGCTTCCACGGTGACAACACTGTTTCCCCTTATAACCTGCAGCATTAGTGGTGAGATTATCAGGGTTAGCAAAAAAGCAAGGATCCAAATTAAAATTGTAATTCAATTTGTATGAACCTACCACCATCCCAATGTCATTCTTCTCATTCCCATTCACTTCGACAGTATTATCTACCACTAGATTCATGAACTGATCGAACCCACGGAGTGTTCCGACAACCATCCTATTAGCATTAAGCTTAACTGCAGAATAGAGAACAGTTAGTTCTTCTATCTTATTGGTATCTGGATGAATCAAATCAAGGCATGAAGAAGGATCCCTAATCCCCCACCAAAGAATTTTCAAATAAGTAAACCGCCATAAGTACCAAAGGTTTACCCAAAAATAAAAAAGAAAAAAACAAACACATGTGAGCTTTGAACAGGTAATTACAATGGAACTGTTCAGACTAATGTCAAAATGCCCACCATACTCTAAACACAATCTTCATACTCCAATGAAGATAGTTCAATATTCCGACACACGCTGCAGAAGAAACTTCATGTTCCAATGACGATAGTTCAATATTCCAACACATGCTACAGATGAAACAGCTGCACAAACCAATGAATGCCACACCGAAATATTTACATGAAGAAGACAGAACATAATTAGGTAATAGAGGCAAATAACTGCTGGAGTTCACATCTGAAGAACTAAACAATACAGATCAAGGCCACAGCTTCTCATCATGACTAAGACCAACGTTAACAAGTCAAGATGCAGTACATGCCGAGCAGCTCCATCAGTTCCAACGATATCAAGCTAACGTGCACCATACAAAGCGGTGGAAACAGTTTATTTGCCCCAATAGAATCTTATAAGCAAATCAACGGGCTACATACCTAGACTGTAAAATTTGAAAGAACTCATATCACGCAAAATTCGAATTCACCAACTCTTAGTCAGCGAACCATCTCGAGACGCAATGCAAATGAATCCATACAACACCACATTGGATAATTCCACTCATAACAAGAAAGAACATCGCGTCACTAGCCACAAAAAGGAAGAGCTAAAAGGCAAGGAACCCCGTAGCAATTACATAAGACATATAAGACTACGAAATTCCACGATGTTCGGTCCGAGCTCTAGCTCTCAAATCGGGCACGACTCTAAAATTTGAGCTCACCGGACGCAACGTAACTCGACAAAACCACTTCGGACAGACACAACGACGAATACTAGGACTCAAAACGCCATAGAAATTGCAAAAAGGAAAAAAAATAAATTAATAAAATGGCAACGACTTACTTTGGAGCTTCTTGTCCATGTACCTGAGCAAAAACAGAAAAGAGAAAGCAATGTCAGAGAGAGAATAAGAACAACATGTAAAGCAGTAAAGAGGGGAGATAGAGAGAGAGCTTCTCACTTCTTGAGATCCGGTGGCTGGCCTGATCTGCTCATGGTGACGACTTTCGCAGAGAAGAGCGGGACGGAGAGGTTTTTGGAGCGGTGAAAATGCAGCGCACGATGCTCCCAAAACCCTAGAGTCTCGAAGAGTGACGAAGACGATGAGTTTATGCTTCGCTGTAAGCGAAGCGGCGTCCTTTCTAGGATGAACGGCCCAATGGCCCATGACCAGTGAAGCCCAGATTTGATTCTGGCCCAATATTTGTCGATTATTCTTCCTCGATTTTGTTGCAAAATATCTCATAAATAATTTAATTATGATCACGAAAAAAAAAAAGAAACTAATTGCCCAAACTCATATGGCCACGGCAAATCAACTCAACACTGTGGTAATTGCTATCGTCAAGCAATTAGGTGATAAAAATAACATTTTCTATGCTAATGAAAATGCATTTTCTTATGCAGACTTCCAGGACAAATTTGAAAAAAAAAAACTTAAAGTGAGTGTGTTGTAATATTGCAAAAGGAAAAAGTCTTGTCGGATACAATTAAACAAAAATCAATAACCTCGAGCGAGGGTGGTAGTTTCTGCTCCTTAGAGTTGGGTGACCTCAAGCGAGCCAGATCTAAATCAGAGACGAAGCAGACGAAGTGGTCATAAGCAGCAGCTATTGCCCTAGCCTTCACAACGCCGAAGCCATAGAACTCTGGGGACAAGATCATGCGACCTCGACGACGCCATCGACGGAGCTGAGGGTCACTGTCGGTGTATATTGCTCAAGTGGCAGAGTCCGTTCATTCTGAGAGAGCGTTCTCCCAAAGGCACCAAAGCTCCCCCGTCGTCGGGCTCAAAATACCTTGTCGCCACTTCCACCGTATCATTTTGGCCCTTCGATGCGCCACCCGGAGGAGTCTCCATATCCCCCCTTTGACTGACCGGAACTTCTCTCGATATCTCCTCCCTGTTTGGACGCATTTGCGCACACAATCCAAAGTATCAATCCAATGCTTCTCCGTCTCGCCAAACCAATAAAATGCCCGTGTTTGATGAGCACCAACTACTACTCCCACTTGCGAAGGTTTCTCTGTTGATCACGAGGGGCATCAATCTGGTCGTCGAATCTCTGGTTTGCCTGAATCTCCATGTGGGTTCCCTTCACTCCACTGCTTGTTTGGTAAAAGAGTTTGTCGCCGTTAGATACCCCCAACACCACTCCATGGAGCTCGAGAGTGTCCTTTCTTGAATTTCCACTCCTTTCCTCGCCTTTTTGATCGGGTCAATGGCCGCCTCTATGTCAGCATTATCATTCTCTTTCCACAAGACTCGCCTCGCCAGACTCTCGCATGCCCATGTAAGTGTCGACCCCAGTGATTCCCATAGGAGGTTCTGCTTCTCCTTGGGGTCAAAGCCGAACTTGTCCTTAGCATTTGTAGGTCTCCGACCTTTGAACCCTCTCTTTGCCTATCCTCGCGCTTCCCCGTCGCCGGCGAAGAACGCCCTTTTGGGAGATGGGTTTGCTTCCTTGGCCGAAGACGAAGGCGATTTGACGATTCCGGAAGAGAGGCCGGTCAAGTTTTTGCTGTGGGTCGCGTTCTGGGCTTCTCTGTCTCTGGCTTGGTTCGCAGCTTCTAGGGACGCGAATGCCGCCGTTGATTCCATCAAAGCCTCGGGCTTTGGCTTGAAGGTCGCGAGCAAACTGCGGAGCTTGGGATGGCCAGACGAAGCCGTGGTCTTCGCGCTCGCGACGCTTCCGGTGATTGAGCTCCGTGGAGCTATTCCTGTCGGTTACTGGATGCAACTCAAGCCTTCACTTCTCACTGTCTTATCTGTTATCGGGTCAGTCTAATTTCATCCGTTCACGTGGCGTACATTTCCTCATTCGCGTGAATGGAGTGTTTGGTCTGGTAATTGGTGTTTGCTCTGCGCGCCATATTGAATTCCAAATGTAGCCCCTCTCTCTATACGTAGTCTCGTGCCGACCGCTTGATGAAATGCCATGGTTAAGTGGATTCTTAAGTAATGAGAATATTTTTTTGATGTTTGGGGGTAGTTTAATCTTTGGACTATGTCAAGTTCCTCTGAGTTGTTTAGGATGATATTTGCTCCTCATCGTTGGCTATTGATGCTTACGTTTTTTACCTTCGAATCTGTTTGCAACATTTCGTAGGAGGGAGGTGCATTTTAGCTTTGCAAATGAATCACCAGCTACGGTCTGACATTATTTTTCTTTTGGTCTTACTGATTGTAGGAATATGGTGCCCGTACCATTCATCATACTCTACTTGAAGAAGTTCGCTACTTTTGTTGCTGGGAGGAACCGATCGGCATCCCAGTTACTTGAGATGCAATTTGAGAGAGCAAAGGAGAAGGCTGGCCCTGTGGAAGAGTTTCAGTGGCTTGGCCTCATGTTGTTTGTGGCAGTGCCTTTTCCTGGAACAGGGGCTTGGACCGGAGCTATCATAGCTTCAGTTCTCGATATGCCTTTCTGGCCTGCAGTGACTGCCAATTTTTGCGGTGTTGTCCTCGCAGGGCTTCTGGTGAATTTGCTTGTGAACCTTGGACTCAAATATGCCATTGTGACTGGTATAATCCTATTTTTTATTTCCACATTCATGTGGAGCATCCTTCGAAGTGTTAGGAAATCTTTGAGCTCGTCAAACTGATGAATGCAAACTACTCAAGATTTGATGTTAAGCATTGCATTCTATAGTCAGTTTTCTGAAGTGGCTGTCCCCTTAACTAGCTTTGGTGCAATGTGCTGTACACTTTCCTGCTTTAGAAATACTCATCAGGGATGATTAGACGATTTGAAGCTGACTGCAGATCTGTTAATGAATCCATTCTCTACAGGTTTAGAATGGAGATATCTTTCAGTGCGTGCAGTCTGATTAAACTTGAGCAGTGACCACCAGTTTCTGTTACCTTAGTTTATAGAGCTCCATTCACTCATCGCTGCCCTCTCTGCTGGATTTCGTCTAAAAGCATTTTGAATAAACCCTAACATTATTGCCTGTGCGAGCACACGAGTTTCCATGCCCAGCGTGCAAGCGAAGCAAACCTCAGTGTTGGAACGGGTGAGTTTGCTCTGTATTGGAACAATTGCACCAAAAGTCCTAAGTTCTTTAGCATAGGATGCACTTACGTCTAAATGTTTCGATGGTTGCAATTAATAGTGAACTTTTGAAAATTGTAATCAAGTCCTAAACTTATTAGGTGATGCAATCAATTCCTAAATTTTTGTCGAAAAGTGTAGTCAAATCCTACTGCGATTTCAAGAAAAGCAATTTAAAAGTTGCCCCATCAATAATTTTCGATTGCCAGGCTGACCCTCCCCAGTATCCTTCATTAGAAGACTTGTTCGCAAATCAAAAAGTCAATTGCATTCCTGAAACTGTATTACTCATTTTGTCAGGAGAATGTATAGATTATTCCACTTTGGGCGGAAAAAGTAGGTGCTCTTCTTGTTAACATTAGGATTGACCAAATTAGGTTTGTACACTCGAGTAGCTTCTATTTCTTGTAACGAGAATATTGGTCCCCCTACATATGGATTCTCTATATTAGCCAGAAGCTTGTAGTGATAACTAATGAGCAGTAAATGCGTAATTCATGCAGAAAAAGTGTGTTATCAAAACATGATTTTTCCTTCCTGTTCTGACTTCTCAGCTGGCAACATAATTCCTCCCATTCAGATTGTTAATGCGCTCTATGTACCAAAACTCTCAAATAAGAAGAGGAGACATGTTCGTGAAGGGAGAGAATACTCTATGAGCAGGTTGACTAGAGCTCTCGGGTGAAGGGATTTACATCTAATACCCGTAATAGCTAAAATCCATCTGCAGAATGCTACATGATGGATTGTGTGGAGCGTGATGATTCTGCGACAGTCTTTTCTTTCTCCCCTTACCAATCTCTGTCTGTCTTTGCTTTAATCTGTAGCAGGTAGAGCAGTTGTTACTGCAAGTTCGTTGTGGTCGTTGCATGTTTACTTTCTTTATGTAGCAGAGGTGAACGGCATATTTGAGTTTATAACTGGTTTGAGAAAGCAACAGCTTGTGGGGCTCTGATTTTCTGGGTATATGTTTACGACCACCCTTGCAGGGAAGCTGATTGGCATCTTCCTCGATCGCCATTTCGAAACCTAGGACAGTTTCTGGGATTCTGCCTGGGAGGACCCAACCAGTAGGGAGGAAGTGGTTAGGGAAGGCTGAGAACTTTGCAGCAAAAACGAGTGATTGGTATTGTCTCCCCAGCGGACATAAATGCTCTAGATCATGTAAATCGATTTGAGGATAAAAGTCAGGGGTTTTTTTTTTTTTTTCATATAACCAATCTCAGTTTTGTTTTTATCTGATAAACTAACGAAATGACATCGCTAAGGGTGATCACCCGCAGTCTAATACAAGGCTATAATTGTAAAGATTTTGTAAGATCACTAAAAATTATCATAAAAGTTTAAGCCGTTAGGTGAAAGCGTGGATTAATATTTAAGTACTTTCACACTCCCTCTCACGCTTAGTATGGAAAGATTTGGAGAGACAAAATAAGAGTCTAGTAAGATTTGAACTTAGGACCTCCCGCTCTAATATAATGTGAAGATTTTGTAGGACCACTGTCAAGTATCTCAAAAGTTTAAACCGTTAGGTAAATGCGTTAATTAATATTTAAGTACTTTCACGATAACCATATTAAGATGGACCGCCAAAATGAACGAAGATAGCATCGGAAATATTCTCGTCGCTAGTACGATAGATACTTGCAATACACCTCGCAGTCAAGTTTCTTTAACTCAATCAATATTATTAGCGGTGAGAAGAATGGCGGTAATGCTATCAAGATTGAATTTCCGATTGGCGTCCAAAGAGAAAATCCTAATCAGCACGCGGTAATTGGAGCTTAGGCGCTTTTGATTCTTATATACTGTTAAATCTCAAGCTGCAGGGACTTTAAAAGTGATCAGTGGTCACTTGTTAGGATGGAAGAACCATGGAGGGAGAAAGGGAAAAAATTAAGGATAACGACGAATTGATGCAGAAAATTCTATGTAGCTTTTCTAATATGGATGGCGTTGAATGCCATTGTCGTTTCATCGGATTGTGCTTAATCCTGGGAGGACACTTTCGTCCTCAAAATTTCGTCTACCACTTTCCTAATGCTCTCCTCACATATAAGTGATAGACCCCCTTGACCCTTGATCGAGACGATCCTTCTTTCGTGCCTCGGCCACAGCTTACGATCATTAAGAATGTTTTGGATTCGTAAAGCTTCATGCGTTTGGAATCTTGAAATCGATAGGAACGAGGAAGCAGAATGGAAAAAATGGAATGGAATTAAGTAGAACGAGACTTCTGATTCTTTTGCTTGGTTCATGGAGGAGTGGATGGGATGATGATTCTTAATTTGATTGTAGGTATAAAAAAAAAAATCGGGGGAACAGAGTGAAAAGGAGATTTCAAGCAATTTAGACTCTATTCATTTTACGGAAAATAACTTCCAGAAGAATATTTTTCGAATTTTCCGGCATTCATTTCACGAAAAATAAAACAGTTAAGGAAAATATTTTTCACCAATTGAAAAAACACCTTCGAAAGTAGAGAAAATGTTTTCCGCTTCTTTAAAAGTGCAAAACATTTTCCATCTTCTTTATTTACCTTTAAATATTACGACATCTAATAGTATGCTTTGATCTCGCTTGAGGCTGGTAAGCCGGCGGTTTTTGACAAACGAGCACTAGAAAACATTATCATATTCCTGAAAAATGTTTTTTTTGTAAGAAACCTAAAAAATATTTTTTCAGAAAATATTTTCTAAAAATACTATATTTTCTGTTAAACGAGTAGAATCTTAAATTAGGTTTTTATGTGTAATGAAATCAATCTTATGGGAATAAAACTATAGTTTTATTCAGATTTTATGCATGAATTAATTATTCTCTAAAGAGTTATGACAGCATTTGTATTTTCAGATTTGTTGTTGTTGTTGTTGTTGTTGTTATTCATGAAATCCACAATATCCATTAAAAAAAAGCATAATGTAATATTTTTTATTTACATATTAAAGAATAATTTGGCAAACTATGCAATGTAATGGGAATGCTTGTTTGATAACCTTTTTAAGTGTTAAGAGTCGAAGCATTTTGTCTCTTAAAAGGACCAACACTGAAGGTAAACCGCTGCAGCCAAAAAATCTTGTTCTCTCCCCCTCTCTCTTCTCCCTCCATCGTGTTCTTCAACTTTCAACCATGGCAAACCCTCCCCCCTCTCTCTCGTTGGTTTTGATCCTAATCTTTTTGTTCTTTTCTTCTCTTTGATCTAGATACAGGAGCGTTATTCTCCTAGCCTAATTCTAAATTCAAGAGTTTAAGCTCTCCTAATCTAGTTTCATATATAGTGTAAAGTTTTTGTAAGATTACTGCGAACTATCATAAAAGCCGTTAAATGAAGGCGTCGATTAATATTAAAGTACTTTCACACTCCCCTCACGCTTAGTATGGTCTTTTTGTCTAGTACTACACGTGGAAATATTTGGGTAAATAAAATAGGGACGGGTAAGACTTGAACTCGAGACCTTCCGCTCTGATACCATATGAATATTTTATAGAACCACTGCCAACCGTCCTAAAGTTTAAGCAGTTAGGTAAAAGCATTAATTAATTTTTAAGTAATTTCACATCTATGACCTATTCTCTTCCGATTTAGATTTGAAAGTTTTAATAAATATGTTTTTGGATATTTGATACCCAATGATATGTTCGTATGTAGATCATCTGTCTCTGGCGTCAATGGTGATCGTGGAAGCTCTAACATCTTATTGAACTATCAAGATTTGCTCTTCCAGGTGTTAGATTTGCATTTGTCCGATGTTTTGGTTGTCTCCATACAACGATAATATAGAAGAAGCCGAACCTAGCCGCACATTACCAACCGACAATGCCATGGTTACTTGAGAAAGAATTTCCAGCCCGTGCTCATTATTGTCGATGATACGAAATTCATTAATTAATCGTCGATTATTAAATTAACAAATCTGGTCTTCTAGAAAAAATGTGTGCTCAAACCCTACTGATGCTTTGATGACCATCCTTATTTTCTGGATCTTGCCTTGTCATGTTCTACCCGGTTTCGATTTGCTTTGTTATAAATTCTATGCAGTTTCATGAATCCCTTTGAGTAATGAAAAATAACTTTCTTTCCACTAAAAAAAGAAAATAATTGTGTTTGATGATTTTAATTAACATTCAATCAGAAGATCCAATTAAGTAAATAAAAATCACTCAACTGGTTAAGTAAGGAGAGATTATTTAGTTCCTTTACATTAATCAAGAGATTGTCAACATCCGTACAGATTTTTTTCCCTGTTTTTCAAACAAACTTTTAAAAGGATAGCTAAGAATTTTGTGTTATTTGGTAACACTACTCTTGAGCATGTCCATCAGAGTTTGGAACTTCTATTTTACTTAAGCACCACATATACATCAGAAATGGGCTAACTATAGTTATATTCATCTAGCATTTATTGTTCGTCCGATTGGCCTTTCAATTCTATATGTCCAATTAAGTGTTCTAACTTTCTTGGTATATGTAATCAAATCTTCTAACATTCCTGATATATATGATCAAGCCCTTCCGCCAATCCAAATTGTTAATGTTATTGAATTACTCACAATGTCATCCCTACTGTGATACATAACGAGACGTGTGGTCCTGATCTCACAGAAATAAGTGCAGCATCAACGACTAATGAGAAAAGAGACTCTCCGTGTCTCCATCAATGCCCCTTCAAGCAACAGATCCAATGACCTTCGACTGCATTTCAGCAGAACAAAGAGCTTTTATGGCATTGTTGAATGGACAGTGGAATTAGGTATGAGATGACTAAGCCAGAAAGAGGTCGTCTCCTATCAAGTTATTTGGCGCCACGCACCCCACTAGCTTCTATTGAAGTACTTTATTATCGTGAAAAGAAATGATTGTTGAATATAAAAAAATTAATTGTTGGATATGAAAAGAAATATTTGCTGACGTGAAGAGAAGTGATCGCTGATCATGAAAGGAGATGATGGTGAAGGTGAGGTACTTATTCCTTAAGAGATGCATTTGATTGGTTATATATAAATAGAGCAAAATCATGCATTGTTCATTATAATTGTTCAAAACAACAACTACTCTCTCTTCTGCACGACATTCTCTTTTCTTCTATTTTCACGCACAAGTTTGATGACACATTTAAGATGAGATTCACATCGAGAAATTAAATAGTGGCTGAACTCTTTTAACTTTGGTTTTGGCGTATATCTTGGAGATATATTCGTTTAAAAACCAACAACAGCGAGGCATGTAATACCTTAAGGACAGTGATTTTCGTAACGCATAAGCATCGAAGAAATATAAGCTGCTCTATATTCATTAGCAATCAAATTTTCCCAACAGCTTTCGTTGAACAAAAGATCTTTAGGGTTTCAAACTTCTGAATATGCATAAAACAGACCTGCAAAGCGATCTCTATGATCTTTATTAGATATGGTGAAAGCTATGAGATGGTTTAAGACTTGTGAGCAGGGTTGGAAGTGAGGTGAAATCGGATGCTAAAACTACAAGACAAGCACGCAAAGGAGCAAGAGCCGGTTTTGGCGGTGGAAGCCACTTTTGAGTGGTGGTGGTGGATGGTGATGCTTGGTGCTCACGATCAGTCATCTTTCACACCACGAATGACATGAAAAATCTCTAAAGTGATAAGCATCGAAAGTCCCCACGATCTTGAACGGGGCCAGATCCTCTCGTGCACATTAGTCACGTAAACCACTGTTCCAATGTCTTCCCTTGCTCAGCATCCACGTCTCGAAACAGTTTAGAGATCAATCACCTCAATGTCGTTCTGCTTGGACTGTAGGGAACCCGAAAT
Organism: Melaleuca quinquenervia; assembly: GCA_030064385.1. Classification (NCBI taxonomy): domain Eukaryota; kingdom Viridiplantae; phylum Streptophyta; class Magnoliopsida; order Myrtales; family Myrtaceae; genus Melaleuca; species Melaleuca quinquenervia. Next base: position 24,802,313 of record CM057719.1, on the reverse strand, counting down.
CCTACCGTCCCAACCCCTTTTGAATCTTCTGAAAAAAGCTATGAGTGAAAATATTTCAAGTAAGTGACCCTGTAATTGATCAAGACTTGGAAGTTTATCTACTTCTATATCTCACATTCCATTTTTCTTTTTAGATAAGGTAAGTAGCAAGATAATAGCGAAAGGACAACGATATAAATCAGGACAAAACGTATATATCTCATTCTTGTTATTATGCCGTATCGGTCTCTCCTGCACAAGAAATGACATGTAAAATCATGGGAAAGGTCAATGAGCCTTTTGTGTTACCAAAATCGATCTCCTGAGATTTATGAAATGTGATTGACTTAGCTTAACTTATTATGATCATATGTGTATCGGTCGAACAAAAACAAATGTAGTCTAATCGCATTCGCGCACGGGTGAGAAATGAAAATGCATGCCTCAAGAGAGAGAATGTCTAAAGACTTAAAATGGTCTGAACTTAAAGGAAAACATAAACCTCAAATGATATATTGGAATATCAGAAGTGAGAATCTTGGACTGAACTTGATGTCTAGTAACACGCCATAGGTTTAAGAATGCTCCGACTCAAACAACTCTTTTACAATAAAGAATCACACCTAAACTCAAGTCAGATTGAGAGCTCGATAATTCTTCTCGTTGCTTAAAATAATCAGTCAAACAAAAATATATTTATCATCGAAAGTAATCTATATCTAAACATTTTTAGGGATAACAAAACTATATATTTGACTGGCTCATTTTTTTCGGAATAACATTTCTCGAGGCACTCATTTTTTTGTCGAATAAACGCATGGTAAATGATGATATAGCAGCCCCGAAAGTCATATCGACGACACTGCATTAGGAGTCATGAAAGGACACAAGCCAGTTATCTTTGGCCAATCGCTGACGCTCCTCTCCGTTCAAGGTAATGGGGAATGATGATCCTCCTGGCGATTTGGCTACCAGCAAAAGAGCAACACATTCTGGCATAAACGAAAATAAAATGAAGGGCTATGCTTGATTGCCGGACCAACCCCCTTACTATTGAAAAGTAATAAACAGAGCCTAGATTTATGCAAATGTAAATGTGTAGAGACTATTCCTCATGATTCTAAACATCATTTTTCCCTAGAGAAACCTGCCAAGATCAATCAAACCAGAAAGCATATTGCAAAAATGGTTTTGTACGAGGGGCATTGACACGACCTTCTACGAAATTATAGAAGAAATTATAAAAAAAAAATCATAAACTTATTGCAATTGTATTAAATTGAAGCCTATATATATATATATATATATATATATATATATATATATATATTGGTATGTCAATTCAGTCCATCTGGTCAGTGTTGGCAGATCGGCGATAATGTAAACGCTGACCGTCCTATGTGATATCAATATCGATTATTTTTATGGACATTTTAATACATTTGTGAACTCTTCTTCTTCTTCCCTTTCTTCTCCTCTAGCCGGTTGCCCAACGGCGATGACGGGCCGGCCAGGCCGATGTCGACATTCTGGACAAGGTCGAACCTTGTCAAATTACCCTCATCATCAATGGGCATTGGCACAACCCTCGACGAAATCATCCAAATCATGCATCAAATCCCTCCGAAGCCATCGCCATAAAATACGTATCGGGGGTCGAATGAGAGTGGGGGACATTGGCGAATCTTTACTGTTCGGAATATAAACAAACTCACAACTTTTAAAAGCGAAAGGGAGTCAACTCTCATTGTCGAGTGGGACACAACTTATCAAGAATGATACGAGGGTGAGGGAGACGCTTCTCGCGACCGATTGATAAGTCAGGGGTTGTCACACGACGGTTGCCCTATATGAATTGGACTTGTCCTTATCATGTTCAATAGTTTCGCAATTTTCATTAAAATCATTCTTGGTCGGCACATGTGATGCACCTTTCATTTGACATCATGGGAATATGCCCCTTTCCGGAATGGCATCCAACGAGTAGGTCGTATCAAAAAGCCAAAAAGAAAAATCTAGAAGTTCTATGGTTCGGTGACTCATGACCATAGAAATTCAAAACATGAATTGGAAGATGGACACAAACAATTTCGACAACTCTGGGAAGTTTTCGTCGTCAACAACTTTTTCTCCGACATGACCCGTGTGGCCATAATTCGTGAATGAACCTGAGGTTGCTGATCACGAACGAGTAATTTCTTCCATTGGTTTTGTATTGGCAAGGGAATCGATCGCATTGGCCACTGATCTTTATGTTTGAATTTATAAGATTTTGATTTCTATCAGTTGCTTTCCTGCATGTCGTTGTCATCATGCGATATCGTTGCTACAAGGAACATCTTCTTGCCAATCGCCACATCTACATTTTACACTTCTCTTAGAACGAAGCAATGCTTCTGTTCTTCATACATCAAAGCCGAAGCTCGCTGATGAGTATTAATAAACATTAGGACAGGAAAATGAATCTCTATACGCGATATTAAGAGAATAATGAGATAGACTCGAGTTTATTCCCAGTGATTTGGACGATTTAAAAGTCATACTGATTTGGACAACATACTTTCTAATATATCCGAATCAATTCGAACGTATTTCATCATCGTACAAGTCCAAACTTCCAATACCTCAATAAAGCCTTCATTGTGTTATTATTTCCTCCTTCTGTGGGATTTTACAGGCGAATGGCGATTTTCTGTGGGATAGTTTCTGATCCAGGTGAGGAAGTTTTTTAAGCAGGTAGACAAGAACGTGGCATAACTATCAATAGTTTAATGATTCTCTGTCGTTTTTTTTCTTTTCTTGTCCCTTTGTAGGGATCTTCCGCTGGCAACATGGATACTAACGTCGTACAAAGACCTCTTTTTATTAATCGCAGTTATTTTCAGAGCTACTTATTTCTGAGAAAAAAAAGAAAAGAAAAGAAAAGGTGAACCTTTGGCGATTGATGAGATTTAACAGCACAAAAATCTTTCAAATATACTAAGAGTGGATAGCTATGTTGATTGAGAGTTTATCCTTTATCGCCGAAATCGAAGGTTGGAAACTCGCAATTTCTAGCGTATTAAGTGGAGGGCTATAGTGTTGGGGTCCTATGCTAATTTCTTCCAAACTCGCAACCTTTGGTGGAATTGCTCGATCATCAAAAAAAAATCTTTCGAATACCATTAAGTTTTGTTTATCTAGTTAATCATAGTAGAATTAAACATTTTGTAAATTTGAGAGCATGTTATTTAAAAAAATATATCACAATAAATAATTTATTTAAAAAGATGGCGAAGTGCCTTTTCCACTGCACGGGGGATTATGCTAAGTTTTTTTTTTTTTTTCCTTTCACCGCCAAAGTACCGACACAAAGGTAAATAAACAAGAAAATTATGAATAATCCGTTTGGGTCTCATTACTAAACGACTAAAAATTATTGTTATTTGTCTTTAGACTTTTGTGAAAGTTAATATGCTAAATAAAGAAGAATGTTTGAGAATCTGAGTTCCAAACATGCTTTACGGTTTAAAATCGACTCAACCTGCAAGAAGATTTCAAAATGCTTTTCTTTTTCATCTCAAAATCGGAAAACACCGGTTTTTTTTTTAATTTGAGATAATAGAATTCAATTACAAGCGTATGCGTATGTCCTCAGAGATTGCAACAGCAACACAAATCAAGAAAAGCACAAGATCTTTCAAATTTCGATACTCTATACTTGATATTTGAAATTAGAAAATTTCCTAATTTAATTTGTTGCTGCATACAAGCACCTGTGGTAAAGTATGCTCTACAGATATTACCCAAGAGAGGCTTTACTTGTGCATTAAATTTTGACACCGCTTGTGTATTAGAAGATAAACCCTAAATATAAAAACATGAACGTACTATTAACGTTGGCAGTTTTTTTTTTTTCTTGAGAAGAAGATGGTGGGTTCACGACATATTTCCTCAATTTCAATGCGGTTTATCATATGAAGTTAATTCTACTTCGGCCCCATGCCATGCCAATTTTCCAAATCTCTCGTGTTCAAAATTCAAAACGGTCCTCCTTCCTTTTCTTCACTCAACTCAATCTCAGATAATTACGCCGCAAACCTCTCTGCACAGCCTGGCCAGATCCAAATCCTAACTTGAAGATCTTCCCACAACCACCACATCCAGTTATATCGCCGAGACAAAGCTTACTCATCAACAGAACTGATTAGGTAATGTTCGTTAATTCCTGGCCACGAACAAACGAGGAGCCAGCTAGTCCACAGAGAGAGAGAGAGAGAGAGAGAGAGAGAGAGAGAGAGAGAGAGAGAAGTTGTAATTATCAAAGTTCAAGTCCGAGTCTAACTCGGAGTTTTAGTAGGACGTGTTTAACCAACAGTCCTAATAACATTATAACCTATCCTGCGTTTTTTATAAGAGAGATATGTCTCTCTTACTCCTTGTGTCTTCACAAGCTTCGTGTTGGAGAGAAGATCAAATGCTAGGGTTCTTGATCCCTTCAATAGAGTGATCCAAAGAAAGGACTTGATATCGCTTACAATCCAGCAAGGTTTCTGCGAGACTCCTTCTTCACCATTTGATCCGTAAATGACAATAGGACGCCAACAATTTCCAACGAGTCAAGAGGTTTCCGAGAACCGAGTGGTTGCCGTCATCGATACTCGTTCTTCTCCCTCGCCGGAGATTGCAACTGCCTCGGATTCGATAGCTCTCTCAGGGAACAAGTTCCGTAAAAGGTTCGCACCCTAAACTAGCTAGCTTATCTTCTGTAACTTAAGACTATAAACTTGTGTTGGCTTATTGATGAAATCCTTTCTCTACCCAAAAAGAAAAACAACTACTTCGATAATTTATAACTATGACTGCCATGCTCTGTTGCATCTATATAGTGTAAAATGAATGATCGACGATGTGATGAAAAAAAATCCCAACTTCAGACCTTTCGAGAGAAAGCAATGTGCTCCAGGGCGTACGTTGTATGTTGAAGTATTGTCCCTCCACCTATCAATTTATGGTATCAAAACCAATGTTAGTCTTTTCGCTAATGCACGTCCACCCCACTTAATCAAATTTCACGGGCCTCTCATCATATGTTAGCTTAAACTTTTGGGTCTTGTAATGATAATCACGGAGAAACTCATATTAAACATGCTGTAAATCTATGCTATTAAACTTTCGTTAGCTTATATTATTACAAGCTAACAATTGTTGCTTAATATATATGGACACACTTAATCAACAGATTAGCCCTTCGCTAATGTGAAGAATATTGTCATGTGCCAACAAATCTTAGTGCTGACTGAAATTCAGCTTGGACTATCAATCAAAACAAATTTAATGTTCTTCCCACGCCGAAAAGATGACATAAACTATTGCTTCCCATAATCTGACAAACTAATGGTGAAAAAAAAAAATCTGATGTGACAATCAGCGAAACTTGAATCACAACTTCATGCCGAAGAGGACATACATCGAAAGTACTGTTTCACACTGTTGTTAGCTCCCTCCAGGTCGCAGCATAGAATGAATCTGCTCAGTATTGTATGCAAAAGGACAGGTAAGAAAATAGTTGGAAAGCGACCCGGTTAATCAGGTTTCTTGCATTTGTCTGTTGAAGCTTTTTCTATATATTGGGCCATTTAAGGTTACACCCCCCACTCAAAAGTTTTTCTTCATCCCAAACCCTCTCCGTCCTCCCATGTAAGTCCTTTCTTTTTTTGGCACCAACCATGTTTCCTTGAGTTGAAGTTCATCACTTGCGTCAAGCAAAGTATACTTGTAGTAATCATGCATGAAGAGACCCACACAAATGCATGCACGTATCAGTTTGCTTTTTAAATCCTGCTTCAGAAAGAAAGTTACTCCATATGTTTGTTAAGTGATGCGACTCAATTGAAGCATGCACTTCCTCAGAGCTACCATTCTCCCGGGGGACTAGTAGGACACGACCGTATGCCTAATCAGTCATTCCTTAAGGATATTTCGTGGTACTTCGTGTACTTGCTTGTTTTTAGAGTGATGCTGCATATGTAATAAGCTTACTTCAGAAAATTGCGATTGCCTAGCGATGTGAGTACATAGGATTCAAGTAAGTCATATCCAACTTCAATAAGAGCCTATCACATTATTTACTAATCCCATCTACTAATCCTGTTATAATCAACTTCCCATTCTTATAGCTGAGTTTGCGAGCCATGTGTTTTTTTACGCATTTTTGCTTGAGTTGATAGTACTGTTCACGGAGTGTTGGTAGTGTCCATTCAGTGTTGAGTAAGAAAGATTTCTCCAAATGTCTTTTCTTTACTATTTAGTTCATTAAATATATCTCATTCATCTGAGACTAGCTAAAACTCATTTCAGAGAGAACCTCCAACCTCTACCATGGAGCTACACAATTTCAACGTCGATGCTCAGCAAAAGGTGTGCACTTTTTTATCTAATTAAGCGGACTAAAAATATGAATTCCCCATTGCATGAACAATTTTCAAATTACCGGACTTGAAGTTTGAGCTCCTGTCGAGTGCAAGTACGGTGTCTGTCCATGCGCATGTACGTGCTGTGCATGTCCTTTTGGCTATTGTTTCTTGTTATTCACTCGAATTTGCTCTACACTCCTTTCTTAATTTCCTATCGCATACCGAGCTGCAGGCTCAGGAAGACGATGCCAGCAACGGAGAAGTAAGATACTGTGGGAGGGAAAGTTATGACAACAACGAGAGCACAAGTTCACTCAAGCATGATGGCGTTCTTATCAAGAAGGCGAGCATTGGCGGATGGAAGTGGACAAGCCTCTTGCTAGGTGGCTAAGAGACAACCGTTACGTTTTTACTTACGAAAAGCAATGTAACTGATAAATGTGACCATCAGTTCTAAGATATTCTTGTCTCATGCTGTTTGTTATTCATCTGAATCTGATGCAGCAAATCAAGGGCTAGCAACACTAGCATTCTTCGGGGTGGGAGTGAATTTGGTGCTTTTTCTGACCAGAGTTCTCGAGCAGGGGAACGCAAGTGCAGCCAACAACGTGAGCAAGTGGACTGGGACTGTTTACTTGTGTTCCTTGATCGGGGCCTTCCTCAGCGACTCTTACTGGGGACGTTACTTGACCTGCGCCGTCTTTCAGCTCATTCTCGTGCTGGTAACCATCTTTTTCATTCACCATGTCGAGCCTTTGCATTGAGTTTGTATTCAGGAATTGGGACTTTAGTTGCTTCCATCAGTACAAGCCTAGCATATTATTCCCTAGACTCATCTTGTTGGACCAAACCAATCACATATTGAGAAACCATTCCCAACAAATGTTTTGCTGCGAATGATCATGGCCACGATCCACCACATTAACATCGAATGAGTCTGTACAATATCCTCCAAGGCAACATCTAGTCCAACAAGCATTAACCAAAATGTGTACATGTTTTAGTACCAAGGAACTACTTAGTCTTGAAGGGCGCTTATAACATACTCAAATTTGCAATTAACTTTCTAGCTTCCACCAGTTATAGATGCAATGGAATTCTCCTAATCACAAACCATTTTTTTCCCTAATCATAAGCTAACCAATTGTGTTTTCACGCAGGGCTTGGTACTATTATCTGTAACATCCAGTGTGTTCTTGATCACACCAGATGGTTGCGGTGATGGGAAACTATCTTGCTTGCCCGCCTCACCAATCGGTATTGCCATCTTCTACCTATCGATCTACTTGATAGCTTTAGGCTATGGTGGCCACCAACCCACAATAGCCACTTTTGGAGCAGACCAGTTTGATGAGGCAAATCCCAAACAGAAGAGCGCCAAAGGAGCATTCTTCTGCTATTTCTACTTTGTGCTCAACGTTGGGTCCCTCTTCTCAAACACCATCTTGGTGTATTACGAGGACTCAGGAAAGTGGACATTGGGTTTCTTGGTATCCACTGGCTCTGCCATAGTAGCGTTGCTGCTGTTTTTAGCGGGGACAAAAAAGTATAAATACGTGAAGCCGAGTGGCAACCCTCTGCCACGACTCGCTCAGGTGTTCGTAGCCACTGCAAGAAAATGGGACATTGTTCCAGCTAAAGAGGGGGACCTCTATGAGTTGGAAGGATCGAAATCTGCAATCGAAGGCACTAGGAAAATTCTGCATAGCAACGAGTTTATGTAAGTACGTTACATTCATCAGTATTCACTAGAATATAGAGAGATATCTTATAGACGGAAAAGGAGATATAGTTTCTCCAGCAGTCACGTCAAGATGATTACTTTCTTAAGCCACTCAACTGCACTCGACATAACTCTCCAGTCACATTGTGATATTAAGCAGATCAACCTATCGGCTACATTGAATGAAATAGAACTTTACGAGGTCGAAGAAGATGGAGCTTGTTGGATGCTTGTTCTGCTTCATATAAGATCTGCTTGTTATTTGCAACAATAATGTCAAGTGTGGATGTTGATATGCTGAAAATTCTTTCAGATATTTGGACAAGGCAGCCACGATCATTGAGAGCGATCTATCGAGTCCAAAGAATCCATGGAGGCTATGCACGGTCAGCCAAGTTGAAGAGGCCAAATGCATCCTGAAAATGATTCCGGTTTGGCTGTGCACAATAATCTACTCGGTCGTCTTCACACAGATGGCCTCCCTCTTTGTGGAGCAAGGCGATGTGATGAACTCCATGATAGGGCGGTTCCACCTCCCGGCAGCCAGCATGTCGGCATTTGACATCTGCAGTGTCCTCATCTGTACCGGCATATACCGCCAGATACTCGTGCCACTCGCCGGGAGACTAAGCGGGAACCTCAAAGGCCTGACCGAGCTTCAGAGGATGGGGATCGGGCTTGTCATCGGCATGTTGGCCATGCTAGCAGCTGGTGCGACCGAGATTGCACGGCTCAGGCACGTAGTCCCAGGTGAGAAGTCGAGCTCCCTGAGCATCTTCTGGCAAGTGCCTCAGTACATGCTTGTCGGCGCATCCGAGGTGTTCATGTATGTGGGCCAGCTCGAGTTCTTCAACGAGCAGGCTCCGGACGGGATAAAAAGCTTTGGGAGCTCGCTCTGCATGGCCTCAATCTCTTTGGGTAACTATGTGAGCAGCATGCTGGTGAACATGGTGACGCATATCACAGCCCGGGGTGACAAGCCAGGGTGGATACCGGAGGACCTTAACACAGGGCACATGGACCGGTTCTACTTCCTCATAGCGGGGCTGACGGCCTTTGATTTCGTGATCTACATATTCTGTGCTAAGTGGTACAAGGGCATTAACCTGGAGAGTGAAGAAGACAACAAGGGAGTTGACAAGGGGCATCAGGAAGAGGAAGTGCTCTGTAGAGTCTAAGAACGTCTCTTTTGGTTTTTGATCAAGAATTTTTCACATTTAACCTCTGGGGGTTGCCATGCAATAAAGACCTCTTCTGTCGGAAGCTCTTCTGTCTTAGGATCAGTGAGAATTACTTTTTGTGTTTTCCTCCGACCAAACCGAGTCTGGACTTTCGAGAGCCATCACTTGCAGATTGGAAAGAAATAAACAGCAAAATGACAGATCTCACCGATTATTAATACTTCTTTTGATTTCGCATTTAAAAATCGTTTTAATTGGCTTGTAAAGTAGATCCTCCCTTTTTGACCCAAAAAAAAGAAGGCAGGTCCTTGCTTCAGATTAATCAAGATTCAGGGATTATAATTTCTTTTTAGGCTTGATATAGGTTACGAATCGTCAACCATCTGATTGTTTCCCATCCATGGATAGCTGCTAAATATTTCTCCAAGTGGAGATCAATTTTAGGCGTAAAGGGTCTCCAGTGACGGATCAAGTTCACGTCTGGAGACATCATTTTTAATTTACCATATGCCAAGATCCAACAGAAGAAATGAAAGAGTAAAAGGAGTACAAAGTATTTGGCCACTCTACAGTACATAGCCACCTTCCAATGCGCAATAAATAAATTTTCACAAGAGCCATGTCACTTCATAGGACGTGCCAATGCATCTAACAGCTAGTTTCTTTAAAAGAACCTTCGAACGAAATGCTCAGGACAGACAAGAGAGAAGACAGCCCCCAATCGGCAGAAACTTGACAACCAATGACTCCCCCCCCCCCCCCCCCCCCCCCCCCCCCGTCTTGACCACAATATCAGGCCAGATGCCATAACATGGCACAAAGGAACTCCTTAGGAGTCTCCATCAACAGCTTGAGACTAGTTAGTCGCGTGATCTAATGACAACCCATTCCTGAAAAGTGATTTATCGATGGATTATCCACCGCTTATAGAATCAACACTCGATAAAGTTCAACATTAAAATACTATCCTCCCTCCTTACCTACCAAATCATTTCGCAGCTTCTTTTAACTGTACGCTCCTCCCCTCCTTTTGGCACATATAAAAAACACAACACATATGCCCCACATTGTATTTCCAAATTCCATTGAGGGCCAATACCACAGAGAAACTTGCTAATAAGATCCACCAAGATAGCTACAGAATCCAAGGGAGCTAAAAAATAGCAAACTAACATACTCATCACAACAAAATTCTCAAATATCTGGCATTGAGCCACACTACCTGAAAATCCAAAGAGTAGAGACAAAACAAGCAATAACTATCTTCAAAGCCCCGACTTGTGCAACTCTTCAGCTCCATGAGCAAAGTGGCACCTTTCTCCAAAGTTGCAAGAGCCTTTAGCAAAGTTCTCACAGAGCTTTGTCTTGAAGTTGCTTCGTGGAGCAGAATGCCCAGCTGGGTTCTTCATAGCAGGTCTAGAGGCAGAGGCAACATTAGCAATAAGCTCATGAACCATGGCACTAGCTTGTTTTATTTGGTCAAATGTACCCTCAAGCTCAATGTTCCTCAAATTAGGATCTGAGTCATGCTCTCTTATCGAGAGTTTTGCTCCTGTTACTCGGCATATTTGCTTTGAGTTGACACCATTTCTCCCGATGATTGGTCCAGCAAGTGATGCATCGATACTTATCTTGGCCGTGGCAGAAGCCCCAAAGCTTGCTGCTGCTGAGAGACCCGGAGGAGGAGGTTCGTTGCGGCCACCATACCTACCAGGTGCTGGAACCATGCCACGAGGATCATCATAGGAGGGACCAGTTGGCTTGCCAAGTTCCCACTCACCATGGGCAAAATGGCATTTATCACCAAACTTGCAGCCTTCGGCAGTGTTGAATTTGTTGCACAACCGAGTCTTCACAGCTGTGGGAGATGGGGCTTCTGGATAAGGTGGTGCTGCATTCCTGGAGGCAGGGGGAAGAGTGGGGTTGCCACCAAGATTAAGCATCTGAGACACGGCCTTAAAGCCTCCAGGTACATAGTGCAAGAAGTGGCATCCCTCACCAAATGGACACCCAGAAGTACTGAAAGAAAAAAATTCGATCACATTAGAGTTCTATTGATGCATGGACCAATAAAGAAAGAAGATTCTTATTAATAACTATGGCCACAATGCATGTCTAGAATGCATCCTCTAAGCCCACAAGTTGATGAAACACTGCTAAAGGAGAAAATACTCAGCAGTGGCTAAGCCCTAAAAACTAGACTGCTTCCTTCCACTGAAAGGACAGGCAAGAAAAATGATGCCAGACAAAATTTTATTCAATAATTAGAATACACGACTTGCATAAGCGCATGTTATGTGGACGGCATATCAAATGCTTAGGGAAAAATAAAAACTTGTGATCGGCAGTAACCAATCGAGCATAACTTATCATCACCAAGTCAAACAAGAACTTGAGCAGAGAATACAATGGACTACAAATGAACTGACACCATGATTCAATGATGACTAATGCTATCAATGCATCACTCAATTTCACTGATACTAGACAATAATTCTTCAGTGACATTAACAGGATTATGAGAAGAAAGAAACAGTAAGGTTCATCAGGAATGTCCTTTATAGGAGAAGTTTCTACTTCCATAATAAGACTGGAGCAGGTTGCTCTAGGAAAGAATGAAAATAAAGATCCAGACTAGACATTGGAGTAAGTAACACTGCAACAAATAATCACAACATAGTGAATGATGAGGAATACAAACTTCTCTAAAAAATTATATATAAGCACTAGCAGTCATTTCATTGTGTAGGTATCGAGGACATGACCTCCAGGGAAGGTTGGTTGTCGATCTAAAACTCAAAACAAAACCATTCAATGGTTTACTAGAATCAAACACTATTCAGTAAATGAATAGTCTTAATACAGAAATCAAGTGTGAGAATCTTCTCATATGAAACAACTAACGCGAAAACTAAATGCAGCCCATCGTGATTAACACCAAGTATGTGCAATCGTGCCCCACTACAACATAAATCATCATGACCAATCATGATGCTACCGCTTTCCTAGTTAAAGTCACTTATTAAAACCTGCCCGCCAGAGAAGACAAAAAGGTTTCAATGGGTTAGTGTAACTAAATATGCTCCTACTATACCTCCATGGAATAATTCCACAAGAACAGGATCAAATCCAATGAAGATCATGTGAGATGACACAAAAGCAACTCCAGTTTCTACAGAGAACAAATTTTATAAGCCAATCAACACCGCAAAAAGGTTTTGAAAACCAAACTAGGCAAATCGTCACTTCAGCAGATAAAGCTTTTAAAAAATTAATGAGCTGAGGCAGCTAACTAAATTGCAAAAAAAAAAAATCCATACAACCTTTTTGTTTGCAAAATAAATTCAGACACAATATAAACAGTTGGAAATTTTCACTCTCTGAACAGATACTTGAACCATGATCTCAAAGCCACAATTTAGCCACAAGTCCAAAGAATTACTTAAAGAACATCAAAAACTGAAGATATAAACACCTACATGCATTAAAAATGTAAGCAACAACTTAGACAACAGCAAGTTCTACAGCCAAGGAATCAGCTCGATCCGATAACTCCACATGGATAAAGATAAACATATCAAACTTCAAGTATGAGAAAGTGCAGACAATTCCAAGCGCAGATCCACACTCAGTCCAGTAGAAAACAAAAGTACAGTTTTTCGAAACATCATGAGAGCAAAAAAAATAAAAATAAAAAGGATAGGCGCTGGAAAACTCATGACAAATTATGTAAAGGATTTGCTAAAGCTAGCATCATCATACTGTCGACCTAGATTGTGCCTTGTGCATCTTAAAGATTATGAAATGAGAGGGGCTCCCATGCATCCACAGTATCTGTTCAGCAATTAAAATTTTGTCACAGAAGTAAAGATGTGGGCCATGTTGAATCCTTTGCATCAGCTTTGAGTTTACTTTTCCTGCCAGTAGTAGTTAATCCCAATTTCCAACCAATCCTTTGTGAATCAATGGTTTCTGTTCAACAATCTTTGTTAAGATTAGAACAAGAGAGCGAGGCCACCTGTAGCACAACTTTGAATTCCAATTCATTAGTCTATATCACATTGCTTTTACTTTATAAAGTAAATAAACAACCTTCAGTTTTGTTCACTCTAACAACAGATGCAATTGTATTTAGACTATTTCTTTTAGATAGGTTAGGATTTGAACCTGAAAAACTTTGTGCATGGCTTCGATTTGCTTCCTATACCAGTTGAAAAGGTCTCCGCTTCTGTTGCAGAACATTAGTTAATTTCTTTCAGTTGACAATTTCAGCGGGTGAATGACCTTGGAATTTAACGACATTAAGTCACATTACCATTTGTTATCACAACCAAAAGTAAATGCTCTCCAATCAAGTAAAATTATCCAGTCACTATTCCAACGAATGTAACGAAGGGAAAGAAAGCTTTCACACTCCAACAAAGGGTACACACTTTAAGGAAAAGTTGCAAGAAGAAAATGTATTTTAATCTCCATGACAATAGTTATTATACCTGAGTAGCAAGTTGTGGTTGCTGAAAATTGGAAATTTGAGCAACTAAGTACCTCGAAGAAAAGTTCCTCAACACCTTAACATTTCGTTACTTGCATAAATACCTCACCACGGTACATATTCTTTTGGCGAATTAACTGGTCAATAGTGAAGTTTACCACAGCATCAAGTTCTTGGAATGGGAGGCTCCAAGCTCTTTTAACAATTAAATGTGGCATCCAGACAAAGGAGAAAATGACAAAGGAAACTTTTACCAAAGAAACTTGTCTTGAATCACAAAGCATTAACAACAAAAGCTCCTTAGCCAAAACAAATCTGGTGCAACAAGAAACTAATCCGAATTGAGGTTTACAGACGACAAAGTTCAAACACCAACCAAGACTATTTCTCAGGTAAAAACAACATGCCCATTCGCTCACAAACATTTAATACCGGAAAAAAAGTGCAACAACAAACGCAAAACCTAGAATCATGATATCGAAGAAATTCAGGAACAGACGCAAACTGCAGGGGCAAAAGAGAGACGCTTTAAAACCGCCATTACTCGTAAAAAAACGCCAGAGGGCTTCCGAATTTAATTTATTTTCCGTTAGTCAAACTACCATAATTACTAGCCGGCAACTGGACCACAGCACTGCGCAAACAGTACCACAGGAAACAGACTGAAGCCGCACCAGAAGCACGACCGAAGGAAACCCAAAACCGTAGCTTTTTCCCTCCGACGGGGCTACACTGAAGCCGAGAAACTACAGGCATACAAGTAGGGACACGCATATTGGCGTTCATTGAAAGAGCGAGAGTGACAAGGACGAACCTTCCCTGGATCTCTTGAAACCGCCATTGCCGTTCGAGGAGGCGTCGGGCCTCCCCCTCTTGCGGCCCCCTCCAAATTCCATGGCTTCCTCTCGCGCCACACGGACGTCCCCGAGAGGAGAGGGAGAAGAGGCTCGGGGTTTAGAGAGACGAGGGAGAGCGCGAGCGAGCGAGCTAGGGTTTCGCAGAGGGAAAGAAGAGGAACGGGCGAGGCTCCGAGGAAAGAGAGAGAGCGTGAGATGTGTAGCGGAAATCAGGAAAATTCACATTTCGAGTGAAATTAAATTGAATTTTTTAAAAATTAAAAAAAAGGGGGAGAAAAAGATATTTTGGAGGCGTGACGTGGTATTTCTAATATTTTCTCGGGTGTGGGCGCGTTCACGTGGATGGGATGACGTCGGCGACCTCCTGGATGTATCACGTGACGCCTTCCTATCCAAGTCGAGATCCGACCCGCTTCCACGAGCAGGCTCACAGACCGGGTCGACGGGCTATCGATGATGGACACGGACCGTTACAAGGCCCACATTTCAACGGCTAACTTTTTTCTTTCACCTTTTGGGCCTTACAACAAATTCTTTCCCTCGACCCTTGACCCACAATCCACTGGCACCGTTGATCATAGGGGGTGATCGGTTATCGGGCGGTTCCCGGTTCCCTATTACATGGAATCAAGAATTGGACCAAACTGGATTAGACGGTCTAGTATGATTTCCCTCCGATCCGATCCGGTTTTCGGGAGCATAATTGTCAAAGAAGGCTTGCTTCTTTCTCAATTTCTCATATTGATTCAACACTTGCTAAAAAGATGTTGTATGCTAGTGCGGCTTGCTAACATAAGACCATTAACCTGACAAATGCAACATTTATAAGTTTTTCATCATTCTCCTAATAAATTCTCAAAAGAAGGTACATGTGCCATTGCTACCAAATTTCTGCAAGCAAAAATTTGTCACAAAGCTCCAACCATACCCTACGGGCAATTTGAACATATGGAGACTTTCTTGACAGAGCAACCTGCAAAATAGAAAGAACAAGAATGCAAAAGATATATTACAACATTGAATAGCTCTGGAAAATAGAATTGCATGACTTAAAATAATTTTATTGTATAAGACCTTGCTAGAGCTCTTAGAATGTTGGGTAAGATATATTTGGTTGGCAATTCATGGGGACTAGCAATCCATGGTGGGCTCACGGCGTAAATTATGAGCCTAGGCAAGCCGATCCACCAAAAAAATAAATATATGATGTATAATTTTTTATTTTATTTTTTAATAAATTAAAATAGTTTTGGTCCGAGTGGACGATTTCACCCCTGAAATCAAGAATCGAAAAATTTCTCAATTTAATTTATATGCAATCGGAAACTGGACTATTGTTTTTTACAATTGCCTAAAACCGACCAATCCGAGCGGTTTTTTGGATGTATGGTTTATAATGCTCACCTTTAATTGATCGTGTGGCCCTAACATGATCAACATTCACGATGTGTTGGATCGCATGGACTTGAGTCCATCCAAGGTAGACAACATTCCTTATTGCCTTTTTAGATACTTTTCTCTTTCCCCAAATGAAATCAACAGCATCTATTAATCTGTTTAAAGTTACTTTTATCTCTTCGTTGTGTTCCTTTTTTCAGACTTCTTTTTGTTATTTCATTTTTTATGACCTTCAGGCATATGCTTTCAGATTTTTTTTTCACATTCACATATTAACATACAGATTCAAAATATGGCTGGTGAGAATCTCATCTGTAATAGGATTAATATTACAAAAAACTTCAAAATATATCCACCTTAGCACAAAGTCTTTCTTTTTTCTGTTAGTAAAATCTCACATTGCGGGACATGTATATTAGCATGATAAATATACTCTAAATGGAACCGAAATAAAAAATAAATATATATCACACGTATATAATTTTTGATATTTTCTTAACACAGCAAAATTGATATATTTGCATCGTAACGAGCAAATTAATATTTTTAGTGATCCAAAAAAATTTCATATTTGTATAATGGTGAATATAATTTTAATTTTTGGCAGTATATAGCCCTTTTGTAGTATTAATGGTGTTTGAATTTTGACAAGAAAGCAAGGGAGCTTTTTTTTTTTTGGCAAAAACTGTGCACCATAAATTCATCCTTGGTAAAAGCTTTTTTTCATTTTCTATTCTTTTTTGCTTTGATAGACAAACCAGCTCTATTAGTTGAGAATGAAAAGACTTGGCCTGCAAAGCATTCTATTCATTTTAGCTCCTTTTATTTCAAAAAAAAAAGTGAACAATTTGAAAAAAAATCTAAAAATAATTGCTTATATCACACATAAAAAACGAGTGAATGAAACAAAAATCATAAATATTTTAAAGTGGCCAAAGATGAATGGCGAGATATAGAAATCGAGAGTGGCGGGAGTGATGGGACGATGTTCATAGGTTACCGGCGTGGCCAAAACAAAGTGGGGATAGTTGGTGGAAAGATCAAGTTTGCTATCGATTGGGCACTACCAAGGCTTATGAGTGAGCAAGACAATTTAATCTCTTCAATCACGGAGCTCCTCACAAAAATTGCATAATTGTACTTTTAGAAGTATGAGATGCGAATTACTAACACTGTAAAACCTCAAAATCGTTTGAGATATACTTTTTTCGAAAAAGGGATAACGACATAATTAATCTTTCAAGTTTGTTTTCTTAATATGTTTAATTTGATCCTTCAATTCTTTTTTATGATATGCAATTTAGGAATTTTCACCGAAAGGAAAGAGGGAGTTTCTTGTCTGCTGTTGCTTCCTTTCACTTCACATCCGGCGTGGCGTGCCCCGGTCTGACAGCCAGAGGGTGAGCCGCAGTCCGAGCTGTCACTACACCAAGCTTCTTCCTTGAAGCTGCAAACACACCCTCCCCCCACAGTCACGAGTTACCGTTGTCAGCTTCGTGCCAAGAAATTCTCCCTCTAAGGTCGCATTGCTTGCCCTCTCTCAGTCACTGCAGTCCCCGTTCCGCCGCCTCTCCCCCTCTCCTCGAAGGTCTCTCTCTCTCTTGCCCCCTGCTTTTATGTTCTTAAGCGAGATTCATCCCTCTGCCTCGCGGGAAGAAACCCAACTCGTCGGTATTCGCGGAGAATGACGTCGCTTTTTATAGCCGACAGGGTGGAAAGAGGGTGTACTTCTGAGAGTTTCGCTATTGGTGCTGTTTTTCATTTTGCTGTGGCGGGGTGTGTGCTAGTTCGTGTGCTTGAAATTATGGAGGCCCGCAGAGATTAGTCAATCATATGTTCTTGACCTTTCTTTACTTCTGCCATGTTTTAGAATAAATAATTAAAAAAGATGTCCTGCTTTTAAATTTGAACTGCTCGCATCCACAGCAAATCACGGTTGATAGCTTTTTCTTTTTGGATCGGAAGGTAGCTAAATTGTTGTTTGTTTTTAAGTATATATATATATATATATATATATATATATATATATTTGTAGAGAGAGAGAGAGAGATGACAGTTGTGCTAACTGTGGGCAGCAAGAAGAGTTTTTCAGTATAAGCCTGAGTTGTGTCACCCTCTGCTTGGCCTGGTACTGCTGTGGTTGTCTTGTTGGATGATGTAGCTGTCTGATATCACTGAATGCTGCTAGTAGCTGGAGCAGTTGTGAACAAGAACATTGCTAGAATAACAATGAGAGAAGTTACCCAGTGAGTTCAATTGGACAAGTGTTTCAATGAGTATAATTGATAAAGACTCACACAGAGTTGATGGAAATTATTTTCCTCCCTAGATCACACAATGTGCGATTTGATTTGCAACTCCATGTCGTTCTGACTTGCTTTTACGTAATTTTAGGTTTTCATTTTGTTACGCTCGAGTGGATCTGTTCATCATGGCATCGACGATGGCATCTGGCCTGCAACTTGTAACAACAAGACCTTATGTATCCTCTTCGCACCGAGCTTTTAGACTAGGTGCCACAATTCTTGGTTATGACAATCAGGTGGCATCATGGGCTGGGCTTGCTAGCACTTGTCATCTATCATGTATGCTACCATTCCGAGGAATCTGTTCATCATCTGGGGCGAAATCAGACAAACCAGTGACAAGGGCCATGTCTGAAGCCAGTCAAAGCAAGCCTTCGTCAGGTTTGCCAATTGACTTGAGAGGTCAGAATTTTCTGCATGTACTCTTCTCCATATGCTTGGTTTTTTACCCGCTATTAGGTCCATTTGCGTCTTTTTTGTCAAAGTTTCCTTTCATCTCTTCATTGTAATTTGCTTCTTGTGGCATTTGTTATCTCAATCTGTTGCAAACTTAATTCATTAATCAGTTCATGTGTAAGCTTTTTGCATCTGGAAAAGGTGTTGGTATTGAAGGCTAGTTATTTAAGTACAGGGAATAATACATTAATATCTCAATCTTTTGTCCTTTTGGCCTTTTTTGTTTCCTATTTGTGACGCTAATTTCAGTAGCCAGTGGGCTTCTGAAATATTAATAAGCAGAGGAGCTTGCAACATGGAAGTATGTCATTCTTGGACAGAATGCCAATCTTATGAGTACTTTTGAACATAACCCGTGTTTTTCTCTTGAACAGCCAGACAATGATATATATTGTACATTTATGGGCAACAAGAAGCACTGAAAACTGATGAATTTCCTTTTAAAAGATGTTGCAGTAGTTTAAACTCTGTCTATGCATTGATTGGTAGCTTATCTACTCTACTGGTATTTATTTGTTTAATGAGCCAGATTTTTTCTGCTATAATAGCATATGTCTTCATTTTATCTGTGACAACTAAATTTTGTGGTTTTAGTCTTTATCTCTCTGTAGGTATTATTATTATCTTTGAAAATAAAGTTATGCAGTTTTACTCTTTATTTATATGTAGGTAAGAGGGCATTTATAGCGGGTGTAGCTGATGACAATGGTTATGGTTGGGCAATAGCAAAATCTCTTGCTGCTGCTGGTGCTGAAATTCTTGTTGGCACATGGGTGCCAGTGAGTACTAGTGCTGATAATGCACTTTTATGCTTTTATTACAGTTTGGTCCTTTGGGATGTCTGAGGAATCCTTAAAAATGCCCATTCATTGGTGGTTAATTTCTTGGTTAGGCTTTAAACATCTTTGAAACCAGCCTGCGGCGTGGAAAGTTTGACGAATCGCGTGTGTAAGTTGCTCTAGACTAGTTTATGTTACAACCAAAACTGGGAATTTTGTTGAATCTGTCACACCGGTTGCCCAATGTTTCAGGTTGCCAGATGGTTCTATTATGGATATCTCCAAAGT
Source organism: Melaleuca quinquenervia (assembly GCA_030064385.1). Taxonomy (NCBI): domain Eukaryota; kingdom Viridiplantae; phylum Streptophyta; class Magnoliopsida; order Myrtales; family Myrtaceae; genus Melaleuca; species Melaleuca quinquenervia. The sequence continues at coordinate 24,782,459 of CM057719.1, read as the reverse complement.
ATATCCCTTGGATGCTGTATATGACAATCCCGATGACATACCTGAAGATGTAATAAGAGAGTATGCCGTATTTTTGAAATGTTGGATGCTAACTTCAGGACCTAAATGAAGATAATTTGATTTTACTTTTGCAGGTTAAAACAAACAAGCGTTATGCAGGATCCAGCAAATGGACTGTTCAGGTTTGCTAATATCCTTTGCCAATTTTAATCTCGTTTTCGACAATGTTAAGATTGAGAATAACATCTATGAAAGGTACTAATAACATATGAGATGAAGATGGTTAATGTCCAGGGATCATGTATCTTGACCTTGTGCACAAGGAAAAAAGACCATTCTACGACTTCCTTTCTTTCGAGAAACAAATTACTTATGTCACTGCCATCTTGCCGCATATCATGCAACGAGTAAATTTATTTTGTTTCATATGATTAGCCATATTTATTATGGTTTGGGCATTCTATGCCGTGCCTCATTTTTCTTCATTGGATGCAGATAAGTCTTTTTTTTAAGTGGCCATATAAACATTTTGTAGGAAGTAGCAGAATCTGTGAAGCAGGACTTTGGCAGCATAGACATTCTTATTCACTCACTTGCAAACGCGCCAGAGGTAAACATGTGATCATGCTCATCCGTTGGTGATTACTTTCTGTCTATTGAAGCTGTCTACTAATTATTTGTCTTTTACGAAGGTAACAAAGCCTTTGTTGGAAACATCGAGGAGGGGTTATCTTGCAGCAATATCTGCTTCAAGTTACTCCTATGTTTCATTACTCAAGCATTTTTTACCGATAATGAACTCAGGCATGTCTTTTTCTCCAAAAGCTGCTCTTTGAAAGGACTCAGATTGTTAACCATTGTAAATATATCATGCCATTTCACTACTTCTGGAAAATGACTCACTTCTGAAAACTTGATGGTACTTCTGTAGGTGGTTCTTCGATATCACTTACCTACATTGCTTCTGAGAGGATCATTCCAGGGTAAATTTTTAACTCAAAATTTATCATTATTATTTCTCCTTTCCACGAATTATCAATTCGCATGCTTCTCACGCCATTTACAGGTATGGTGGAGGAATGAGTTCTGCAAAAGCTGCTCTAGAAAGTGATACACGAGTAAGTATGCTGTTATGCCACATTGCCTTCATTCACCTTAAGCTTGTATGCACACATCTTTTTTACATGATCAGTGGTCATGATTTGTGCAGGTGCTTGCTTTTGAAGCAGGAAGAAAGAACAAAATTAGAGTGAATACTATATCTGCTGGTATGTTGCCATTTTTGACCTCGAAGTTTTGGAAGCGTTATGCCAGAGCATCCAACTTACCTTTTCCCATAGGCCTGAAGTTTCCTTTCTATGATTGCTCCTTTGTAGAAATATGCGATGAGATCAAAAGAATTACATTACTTCTCACTGTTGACATTAATTATTGAAAAATTGCTGCCTATTTGGTCGACACAATTCTTTTGGTTTCTTTTAGCTTCTGTACTCCTGAAAAATTGAAAGTGGAAGATATCATTGCAATGCTTATTGTGAAGGGTAGACCTGCCACCTATTCATATCATGAAAAACCAAATATTATCTGAGATTATTAACGCATAATGTTCAGGTCCTTTAAGAAGCCGTGCGGCTAAAGCAATTGGATTTATTGATATGATGATAGAGTATTCCTTGGCCAATGCTCCTCTGCAGAAAGAACTGTCTGCAGGTGCTGTTCATTGAGCTTATCAGTACTTTTCTCTTTTTAGCGTTTTTTGGCAATCCGATACTGACAAGAAACCAATGTAAAACAGAGGAGGTGGGGAATACTGCTGCATTCTTGGCGTCGCCTTTGGCTTCTGCCATAACAGGAGCTGTTATATATGTCGACAACGGCCTAAATGCCATGGGAGTTGGAGTTGACAGTCCGCTATTCGAGGGCCTTGACATACCAAAGGACAAGCACTGAGGAGCGCAGTGCCGGAAGTTCTACAATCTATGTTCAGTTTTTCTATTTTACCAGCCTAACCAAAGGAAGGCTCCCAAATGAAGGCTCCAGATTTTGTCCTAAAGTGTTAATTCTTTTTTTCTAATGGAAAAGGCACGTCGCTTTCCATGAATTTGAAAGGGAAAAAAAAAAGTATAAGCAAATGCTTTGCTGGCGTTAAAAAAATTGCAATTACCCTGAAACCAGTACCTTCACTCCAGTATTGACAAAGAGAAGTGAAATCAAAGCTATTGATGATCAGCCATCGACACTAGAAAAATGAGGGCACACTGAAGCAGAGGCGCTTGTAGGAATGGCGATCCTCCTAAAAGGCTGATCACTGCATAAAGCAGCGGGTTCTGGATTCTGCGATTGAATGCTAGTAATTGGCTAAAAGTTCTTAATTTAGGGCTACGTGTACTCTATTTTACAGTATCCTCTCCATGGGGAGAGTCGCGTGCTCGCATACATACGGTCACGGTCCAGCCCAGCCCAGTAAACGAGCAATGAATAGCTTAATTCAGCCATATGTTTCAAATGACGAATAATGATTGTCACGCTTACTGAAACGAGATTAAAGTTTGCAATCCTGATTTCAAAGTTGAACCAGTAAAGCAGAAAGGCCTTGACAAGTCCGCATATGAAAAATAGAGAATCACTGGAATGGCTTGTTCTTGACATTTAATACAAAAATTCTCACGCCCAATTATCCTGCTTGACAAGGACCCACGCCAAAATAGTGCATCCTCGCACCATCTAAAGACCTAAAATATACACCCCAACAGAGAGACCTCAGTCAAAAAAACAAAATTTCCAGGAAGAATTAGAGGTGCGCCCTTTGAAATGGGGACTCAGTTAGTAACGCCTAGACCATCTACTTATGTACACCAAAAACTGCAGAAACTAGAGCAGCAAACACTGAAGGAGTCTTGATACGAGCCATGATCTTATAAAAGCAGCCTCAGTGAAGTTTCCGTTTACATTTTCGGATGGCATTAGCTCTTGTTGAAGAGTCGTCATCAATTACAGGAGAGTCTTCAACCACAGATTCTTCCTGTATGACCAAACCACGATTTCTAGTCAGTTTCCTAATGGGTGTTGTGGGTAATGCTGATTGAGAATTACATGACACAGGATCTGCTTCAGAAGCAGCCAAGCAGCTCTGCCGCTCTCTATGTGGCATCAACTCCTCTCCATGTGGTAGCGTGCTAATCATCATCTATGCCCAATAAGGAACAACAATGGTCAGATTCCCATAAATAGAAGAAATAGTTTTTTCATGGCAACGGAACAAAAAAAGAGTAAGAGAGATCTTAATGGATGAAAAAGAACAAACAAAAGAGACTTGCACTATTTTGAAGGTGCAGATGCATACCTTCCAATCCCTGTAATCAAATCTGAAAACAAAATGACTGTAAGCCACTTCACCAGACAGAACAAGACTAGAAACAGGAGCATTTTTTGGCGCTGCAATACAAACAATTAATAGCGTCAAGCAAAGGTGCAGCCACCAGCAATAATGAAGATTGAAACGGAAATTAATGAGGACGAAATAATTCTTACAAACAAAGTGATTGCCCTTTTCATTCACCATAACTTCAGCTCGCCCATCTTTGACTAGGAAAGACAAAGCAAACAGGTTCTCAACAGTCTGTGCAAAAGACTGTCTGTTCAAAATCAAGCTATCGAGTCCGACACGCTTCTTCCTTCTTAAGATCTCAAACATTGTTGACATGTTCTTGTCGGTATCCGTCCTCTCTTCAATCCCACCATCATCAATCTGTCACAAATGAACCACTGATTTTTGTCATCTCAGACATCTCAGTTCCAAAGATCCTACTCGTATTTTGAGCTTAAACTTACGTGGAAATCTAAACGTTATGTGCTTACTAAAGGACAAAGTGGATGAGCATGAATATTTTGAGAGAATAAACCAGCCAATAAATCTCAAAGCTAAGTTAAAGCAAAACGAAAAAGAAGAGGTTCCTCCGGAGAAAAAGTTTCTCCGAGCCGTTTCTCTTAAGTGAATTCATAACCCCATCGGAATGAGCGAGAATTAGACAACTGGAAAATAATATCCTGGTACTGGAATACTTCCATTGACAGTTACCTTACAAAGAAATAAAAAAACCTACTTCTCATGCAATGACTTCATTTATTCTGTCATCATTTGTTTACTGGCTCACTTGCTCATGGTACCACAGACATGCTCAAGATGCATATTCTTTCAACATAGAATTAATATTCAAAAAAGAAAAACACGTCTTTCGTATTTGCTCACAGTACAAAGTGATTTTGAAGTGGTAACAAGTTACAGCCTCAAGCAACTCAACTAGATACATCTGCATGCCTTCTTCTTTAAATTAAAGCAACCTAAGTCCAAAGGTGAAAATACCTCCTCAGGGCGAGCACTTTCAGTGGGCCTCGTATGCTTTCTATGGACAGTAACCTTCCTTTGCTTAAGCTGAGTATTCATTGGTCCAAGCCTAAGAAGAACGGAATAAGTCAAAATTCAGGAGAGAAGCATGGCACTAAAAAAATCCCAGTGATGACTTTTGAGACATTTAAGTGAAGAGTCTGTGGATAACTCACATGGTAGAACAGCCATGGAAGTTTCTAAAGATGGGCGAGACACGTATGCCTAAATCCTTCCAGATAAAAGGGACCGGATCATTTTCACTACTTCCCAAACCTCCCGTCGGCTGACCAAAATCCTTGAGCAAGCAATCCACAAAATCTGATGGAGTTATGCCCTCACTAGAGTATGATTTCACTGAGCTGACCAGAGTGTTTGCAATATCTAAGAGTGCCTCAGCATCCGCCACTTGCTCCCTCGGCTTCTGTACTGAAAAAGTAAATGGAAAACAAAAAAATACCAGAGATTCAAGTCAACAGACACCGTAAAATTTTGTATTAAAAATGCCACAGGGCTCTCCAATCACTAAATGCTATAAATTAAGTAAGGATCGTATGGTGTCCTGTCAAACCAGAGGATAGCCAAACCATATCTCAGCAGTCACAGAACAATTGAAAGGCGGCTTACCCAGTTCATACAAGTTCTCCACTTCAGTGATGATGGTAGCGAACTTTTCCGAGTCGGCCCTCAGCAAGTCATCTCTTTCGTCTACAACAAGAAGGAAAAGAAATCGATGATATCATTCTGAGAGCGAAGAAAACCGAAGAACAAACAGCAACAGAAATCAAGAAGCAAGCAATAGCCACCGTTGATGAGGTTTTTGACGCCGAGGTAGCGGGAGCGCAGGACTCTGCGAGCAGAGTCGTCTTGCTGGGCCTCCTGCGACGGCTCCTTCTCCCCGCGGTCCGTGCTCAAGCGCTCCCTCTTCGCGGCCCTGAGCCGCTCCGGCGCGACAGCGACTCCTCCGCCCCCGCCCCCGCCCCCGCCCTTCCTCTTCGGGCCAATCCCGGCGCCGTCGGAGGTCGACGCCTCTCTCTTCATCGGAGAGAAACCGACCGACCGCAAACCCTAGCAACAATTGGGGGAGGAAAAGCAAGCAAAAACCCCACTGTGGAGATTTCGCCGATTCGCAAGCGCGCGGGGGAGCAAGCTTGCGAACGAGGAGAGAGAAGTTTGAATCGAGTCCGGCTCTCTCTCTCTTCCGTCGCCTTAAATTCCTTTCCTTCATTTTTTTTTTGTTTTGGCCATCGCTACATACTACATTTCGTTTTTTAATTTACAGCTGTAATTTACATTTCTCTTTTTTCACTTCCGGGCGGGCGCTCGTCGAGAAACTGATCGAGAACATGCTTGTCTGAGAACGGACAAAATACACGAAGGCATCTCTTTTTGCGATAAGCGTGTTCAAGAAATCTTCATAAAATGAATGACAGATAGTACTAACTCGATTAATTAACAAGACAATGACGTGGCATTCTCTAGTGACTACTGACCGCCCTAAAAGAACATTTTAGAATTACCACCAAAGCAATTTGTACTTTGACTTAGACATTGTGACATGATTAAATGGATTTCTTATTAAGATCATAATTCTTTTTTTCCTCCCCGTAATCGTAATCAATATATGAGCGCATCGCCATACCCTGAGAAATATACATGTATGTGAAGTTTATTTTGAATTCCTCTCATTATAATGAATTGTATTGCTAGAAAAGGATGGAAAAACATGGGAAGACTCTTTTAAGTGTCCCTTTGCGAAGTAAGTTAATTCGATTGAATAAAAGTAATGTAATTAGAGGCGATTGGTTATAGGGTGAACGATTCTCGCTCTAATCATCATTCATTAAGGACCGGCTCTAAAAAAGTTGGAATTGAGAATCACCCATTGATTGCGGTTTGATTATTAAGTGGGTCAATGAACCGACCAATCTGGGCAGTTCTCGGGTATACGGATTATAATACTCACCCTCTATGAGGATGGAAAACCGCGAACTGAGCATGCCCCCCAAAGGAGGGTAAACACCAAAAAGAAAAAAAAAAAAAAAAAAGAGGAAGGAGAGGAAAAGGGAAAAGGGAAAAGTGGGAAAGCGAATCTGCCAAAGTTTGAAGAGGAGAATGCGAAGTAGAAAAGCATCATCCCGAGTCGTAGATCATGTCGAAGAAGAGAAGGAAGAGGGGAGGGGGAAGCGGAGAAAGGGTGCACCTGTGATTATTCTTTTCTTTCATCTTTTAATTTGCATATGAGTACTTTCTATTTTAATTAAAAATTCTAAAATATATTATCGGTTTGTTCTAGATGGACGGATGAGTTATTTCAAACTCGAAATCAGAACTGTACCGATATCCACAATTTCAATATATTGGAATTAGAAATCAGACCGGTTCTCTTAGAAATCACTTTTTTAGGCCAATTCAGGCCAGTATTAGGCGGTCCCTAATTTTTTGCACAAAACTAAATTTAACCATTAGACGATAAATTATTTTTTTTGGGTCGGAAAAAGGGTTAAATATGAATACAAAAATTAATGTTGAAAATATACCCTCCCAAATCTTTTGAAAAATTAATTGTATTTTTCAAAAGTTTTAAGTTTTAGTTACATTTTTCTGATAAATTTTAGAACTTTCGATGCACTTATCCCTAAAAAAATAAAAAATATTGGACGCCCGGTGGATCTTCCTTTTTTTTTTTCTCTAGTAAGTCTTATGGGCCTAAAGGGCCAATTTTCTGCCAAAAGTTTACTAGCCCAAGGACCATTAACAGGACCACTTATATTAATAAAGTCATCAGTATAGCCATGGCTTACGGCGTGAAGAGGTTGAAGTTGTCTCGTCCCTAAGAAAGAATGCACATAGAACAAATGCGGCTCAATTCCAAATTTCTTGGCAAGAAAAGTAGATATACGCATCCTTTCTTTTTCAAATATATAGTCAGCGAAGGACTGCTAGTATATTTTTTTCAAGAAGAAGAACATCTACCAATAGTAAAAATCACATTCATCAAAGCGAGAAAGGGGAAAATTTCACTTCAGACATTTAGTGGGGGGCAACACAATACTTGCACTGCTAGAGTCGATACACACTATAGGATTGCTTGGACAAAGAGTTTTGGAAGCAAATTCATACCAAGAACTTGAATTTGACAATAAAAATTGAATATAAAAGGAAAGACAGAAGAAGAAGAAGAAGAAGAAGAATGCTCGTAACTTGAACAATTTGAGGCACAATCATGTTGTAAAGCAACTCAAGGCGAATTTGCAGTATTCAGTCCCTCAACCGGGCTTTAAAAAGAGCTGCATGATTGAGACACGAAACGAAATAGTCAAGAGGTCATTTATGTTCAACCCAGGGGGACGATGATTCATTAAAGGCAATCAAGAGTCGAGACACCGATGAACGAATGAAGTCCAGAAGTTGCTGACAAATTGAGGCAGCAAAAGCACATGGATCAAAATGATAAGCCACAGAGAGAGAGAGAGAGAGAGAGAGAGAGAGAGAGAGAGAAAGAGAGAGAGTCTCACAAGTAAATTATGTAATTGAATACAAAACTCATGATACAATTTCTTGCTCACCCGCTCGGAGGTTCCTAACAGTACACCGGTGGAGTGAGAAATGCAGGTGGAGAGACGCAAATACAATGACGAAACAAAGAAGAATGTCTGCTATTTATTGGTGTTATTTTAACAGGCAACAGAAATAACTCTCGATGCTCCTACACTTAAAAAAGAAAAGGAAAACCCTGTATCACAAAATTCGTTTTGGTTCCACAATTAAATTACTTCTCTGGGGCAAAGACTAGTCTGTATACATAGCCTAAACCTGATCAATATCTTCTCTCGGGAGCCCACTGGATCCCTTGCACGATGATGAATATAAGCAAAACTCGAAAACCGACTCAACTAGTGCGCGGTAATCAAGACATTTTCATTTGGATTTGCCGATGTACATGTACCAAAAACTCGACGTAGGACAAGCCCCCAGGGTTCTTGTCCTCAACTAGATATGAGAAGAACAGCATCCCTGGAACAGGAAAAAAAAAACACAATCTTGTCAGATCAATCCTGCATACGAGGTCAAATGCCAATAATTCCCCAAAACCCAGAACATACATTACTGATCTGAGATCACATGCAGAAATATATGCTTTTGCAATGGCCAGTGTAGATTTTAAAGTGGATTTACGCTGCTTAGAAGAAATAATTTAGGTCATTCATAGAGAATTTACCCTTTTTTTCCTTAAAAAGAGAGTAAATCTGACATTGTGGAAAAGATTTAGGAAGACATTCAATTTGACAGAGCCATTATTAGAGTAAAGACGGCCTCAGTCATGGAAACTTGGTTGGTTTGACCAGCAAAGCCACCTCAATTTCTTTTGTCAGAGAACCAAAAGAAACATAGCACAAGGAATCTAAACCCCAATGAAATCACATGGGTGCTGATGCACTGACCTGAAGGATCTCCTTTCTTGCATAATCTCAAGCTGTACTCATAAGATGGGAAAATGAAAAAAAAATATCAGAAAACAGAATCCTTGGTAATATAATTGATATAACCATATTAAAGAAACAGATAATTATGAATGATGTAAAAAGCCAACAAGACAACAATATTCACCGGAGATAGGAACATCTTTGCCGTCGTATCTCATTCACCACCTCATTCAGCTTCTTAGATAGCGGATTCTCATACTGCTGGAGAACAAACTGAAATGCAAAATCCTTACTTAGAAATGAAAATTTCCAAACTACAGACGTAATTCCAGAAAATCATGCAGAGCATATCCTAATAAGTCATAAGCAGGCCAGAATAATCTAAGTGGAAATTGGAGGAGACTCATCGTTATAGAAGGAAATAATATAGCGTATCCAATCCAAAGGCACCCACTCAGCAAAATGTGCGGAGACCTAACAGGTGGGCCTACTCAATAATTGAACAGGACCACTGGTATCCAACCGAATTTTGGCCTTGTTGGCTATTATGATGCACAGTCGTGCATAACAAGTGGTCAACAGCCCAGATCACAATTGTACAAACTTTTCACATCACTTGAACAAAATCAGACTTAGATTCTGATAAAAACAATTCTCAAACAAGAATTTGCAGGAATCCAAATTACCTGAGTAGGAATTTCTTCGACGGAGGATGTGCCAAACAAGTTACTCAAAATATCTGGATCGACTGAATTCCCTATATATATTAGAGCATCGTAACCATTTTCAAGAAGATAGATTCCCTCGTCGGTAACATGCTCACTTGAAAGAGGAATTACAGCCGGAACAATGGATCCATCCTCCTCCTGTTATTACGCAGAGTTATCAGTGATTCAATATGAAATCAGTGAAAAATGGAACAAGCAGCATTTAAACATTACCTTTGAATTTAGGGCATGGATGGGAATCATTCTGGGATAGACCAGAGGAATTGCCAGAGGAGTAGATACAGATGAAACATAGTTCACCCAGAAAGACCGGTCATCTATCTTCCCATCATTTCTCAACCCTGTGCTTTTTGTTAGGGCTAAAACACAAGAGAGTGCGTCAATTACACAAAATATACAACATATAACACATTTAACCATTAACACAAAAAAAAGGAATGCGTCGCATGCCATCATAGGGCCAATTGACAGATATATATACAAAGAATATTGAGAAGCGCCCTCAAGACACTTGTCAACCTACATTTGGTGTTGAGTTGAAAATGTCAAAAGAAACAGCATGTCCCATTGTCTTGAAATGTGTCAAATTTTTGCCCTTTACTCAAATTTGAGGTCTTCAAAATCTGACGATTCATATTTTTTAACACTAATTCAGTGCCGTGTGGACCTAAAATTGCCAACGTTGTCAAAACTCGAGGCTAAGTCAAGCCATAGGAAGTGCATGATCATGGGTATGAGTGTCAGAATTGGCAACTTTGGGCCACTACAAAGGGCCTTTTACTCATGTAATAGCCTGATTGCTATAGGACTGGGACCGGCCCCATCCACTAGGAGTCAGTCAAAGAGACCTGATCGACCAATGTAGTCAGGAAGAAAGGGCACTTGTCAACAAAGCCATACGACAGAATATCAATGTAGCACTATAATCTTGAAACGTGAGGCAACAAAACATGCACCTTGAAAGTTTTCACAACATTGTGAAAATATCCTGTGTCATACATCTGTAAACATAATAAAAAAACTGTCTGCCCAGCTTTATAGAGCTAGATATTCGAAATTTGAAGACTATTTCCACTCTTTTGAAAAAACATGTACACTATAATACATAAAAGAATAAAAACAAACTTGTTTTCCCTTCCTTTTATATGCTGGCCGTTTACAAAAACGAAATAATCTGGCCCACATACAAGGGATGAAGAAGGGGTAACATTTTTTTTAAAAAAGATTACATATAAGCCATCGAGACTTTGAATTAGCACTCCCAGCACAACCCTTTCATACCAATTCTCAAAAGTACACATTGAGAAAGAAGTTTACCAAGAGTATAGAGCGGTAGAAGCTTGAGAGCCTCCGGAAGAATTAGCTGTCCAGATGACGACACTGTGGCACAAAATTTACGGTATGAAAGCAGAATGTTGATGCATAGATTTGTTGCTTGCTCACGCACTTGTGAGAGTGGACTCGAAGGAATGTCACTAGCCGCTGCAGAGAGATCAGATAAACAGAAAAGAGGCCAAAAATCATAATCTTCAAAAGTTAAGGCAAACGCCAAAAATATACAGTTAGGTTTATCGACTACTCTTCCAACTAAAAAAGGAACAGGCTAGTGATCATTCATTATTTCAATGATAACTAGCAAATTAACCCTGGCAAGTGCAATAAAAATTTTGGAAAATAGTAAATACTAACAATATTAAAATGGAAGACGCGGTCAAATTTCCTGGACAAGGACAACGCAATATTGAGCAGAAATAAGGCCAAGCACAAGCCACTTATTCAAAACAAGATTCTATAGAAGTCAACAAGTAATCAAAACGACGAAAGAACACCATTGTTAGTATTAAGATGGAAGTCGCAGTCAAATTTTCCAGGACAAGGGCAACCACAATATTGAGCAGAAATAAGGCCAAGCACAAGCCACTTATTTAACACGAGATCCTATAGGAGTCAACAAATAATCAAAAAGACAAAAGAACATTGCCATAGGGGTAGAAGAAGCTGAATACCTTGCTTCAACAAACATGTGAATTGAGCATCCAAGTCAGCAGCTCGGAACAGATTAGTTAGCATGCTAGTGCATGGAAGAGACAAAGTTGTAATGCGAATTCTCCTTTGGCCATATACAGTGGTGTAAAGAAGTGCACACTAAGTAAGAGATGTAAGAAAATGAAAGTTAAAACTAAGCTATTCCAGATAACCCCCCGCAAGTTACAAGAATGAGATGATTGAGGAAAAAAACACCTGAAATGCACATTCTGAGCCATCCTGTAACTTATCATCATGCTTCAAAGTTACCATTATTGTTTTGTCACAGTCAATCTGCACCAAGAACGGAAATTAACATATAAAACAGCAACCTAAAAGGATCTAGAAAAAGCTGAACAGTGATCTAAAACACCACTGCAAAGAATTATCTTTAAAAAGTTGAGGCGAAGTGGGAATTTGGTCATGTTATGAAGTGAAGTCATCAAGGAAAGACCTAGGGTGCATCAGCAAGCAAAATATTCTCTACAAATAACCAGGAACATTTTTTGTAACTTTCTCCTTGTAGTACAAGGACTCCGTGAGATACCTAATTCCAGGAATCTGCAATAGTATCTATATATGAATGTGCATAGAAGTACCAAGAGATTTTTGAAATTTTCGTTAACAATTTATTCTACTTTTGATAACTAAATGGTTCGAACCTTTATACATCTGATGCACCAGGAAATCATTCATAGCTCTAAATACGTTGATAAAGTACTGTGGAATCTGTCTTACATGAGTTCTGTTTTTCACTTTGAACCTTCTAATTACATAAATTGGCGACCCCAGTGAAATCTTTCCAAGTGCCAGAAGATAGTAATGCATCAATTACTCAGCTTAAAGAACATACAGTGCCTTTCAAGCTTACCATATGTAATAATACCAAAAAAGCCAATGCTAACGGTTTCCATAATTCAGGAAGAAAATGAATTACTACATATGCTGAACGCTTTGTTCAGGAAGAAAAATGAAATGGAAAGAATGAATTAATATATTACAAAAGATACTATGCACAGAGACACATACCCCGGGTAGATCAATATCAGTAGGAATGCGTTTGCAAAAATTCCCATGGTATTCTTGAACTTGAATACCCTACAAGATATCAACTTATAGCAATATAAAGGAGTACAGAAGCAATGATAAATGCATCAAAAAAATATCTCGTCACCATTAGGCGTACCTGACTGCATCTCACTCGCATAACAGCCTCAAAACCTTGAGGTCTTGTAATATTCCATCTTAGATCATTGTAAAGCTTTGCAGGATCTGATAGAGCTGAGAAGGGATGATAATAATAAACCTGCAATAGATTCAAAGAAAAATAGAGCAATGCGTGAAGAAAACTAACATGGAAAATTGAGTAGCACACCTATTGCATTACAAGTGTGTTATAACAAGTTCCAACAGGTGTCTGCAAAGCCCATCCAACCAAGTAAGCTACAAGGAAACTGATAACTGCATCTACTCAATGAGCTTATATCACTGTGCCGCGTACACTCTCCTACCTACTCTAAATGGCATAAGTTCACACAAGAAGAAACTTCTTTCGGAGTAAAAAGGATGCATCAAGAAATTGGCAAATTAAGACACCACTTCATGAGACATATGGCCTCAGGGATCAGGTTTTCTAGTTAGACAAATTGATTGATAAATGTAAAAGCCCCTAGGAGGTTTTTTTGAATTCTCAGCCAAACAAAGACAGTCATTTAACTAGCATGGAATGGCAAAAATAATTTCCTTAAAGCAGAAAAATATCATTTTACTGAAACATTAAAGTCATCCATAACAATAATGTAATGAGAAAGTATACCTGCCCTCCAGTAGTTCTTGGTACCACAGATATTGATGCAATATCAATGTAACTCTGGGTAGTGAGAAACACATCAACGCAAACCTACAGCATTTCAAAATAATAAAGTTAGTCCATGTATATATGCTAACAGATATCTTCTATGTATAGATGACAAAAGCAAGCCACAGAAGCACGTCCCTGTATTCTTTCTCTTGAGTGTATCACAAATAAAAAGACTTGATGCAAAAGGGCACCTGGTACTCTGCAAATTCAATGGCCATTGTCTTCAAAGTTTTGTCAGCTGGTTGGAGTAACTTATGAGCCTCCTACATTTTCGATGAAAACAACTAAATGTGAGAGAACAACTACAGCCAAGGACAAGCTGAGAACGTCAATTTAACTAAATACATGGCAACAAGATTCCTGTAATATCTCCACATTTTTCACAAGCGTTGACTTTACTGGAACATGTCACCAACAAAAGAATGACAAGATCTGCCAACTCCTAGACCACAACCCCCATTATGCAGGTGACAAGATGATAAAATGAAGGGACAAGTGCATTAGAAGTCCTTAAAAGTTGTCGTGAAAGTACAAGCGGGTCCTAAAACTTTCAAAGAGTGCGATAAAGTCCCAAAATTAATCATGAAAGTGAAATTGAGTCCCAAGTGCAATTGAGTCCTAAAACTAATAACTTTCAAAAAGTGCAATCAAGTCTTATTGAAAATTTTAGGACTCAATTGCAATGCACTTATTCTAAAAAATAAATAGAACCTGAATAAAAACAATATTTATATTTTTGCCAAAAGCAGGACTTAAATTACTTAAAAGGGCAGTAGTATGGATGCAACATAGACGATTTACAATGAACAAATATAATTGAGCAGCCATGTTGGCCATTGGGCTATCATCTAAAGAGCAACAATTCTTTCAATAGACTAGCAATTTCTTTCAATAGAATAGCAGCACATTCTGGCAGCAACAAGCAGAGTAGAATCTGACAATTATTTACATTAGTGAATATGGGAAAGAGGATGTTGAAAAGAGGATATTGCATTTCAGCTTGCTCCTACCTTTTCTCCAGATGTGATATTAGTTCTTCCTTCAGCCTCTCTGGCAGAGAGAGCACCAATTCCAACTGATGGCAAGACTGTATAATGTCGGACAAAATCAAGAAATTATCAGCATTCATACATCTATTTAAATTGTAAGCAGATTAAAACCTCATCAACCAAAGAAGAAAACAGGACATATCCTCATAAACTTACAAAATAGCAGGAGATGTGTGTCTAAGAAAATAAAAAGTCCACTACAACGACCAATATTTCAAGAGAGCCAACCACAAACGCCGCTATAAAAGCTTTGGATCCTGGGAATCCAGATCTGACTGCAAGTTCTAACAGAATATCTATGAGAAGCATCCAGATCTACATGGCCTCATTGAAATGAGCAAAGGTACCAAGATATATGAGATATTCTCTTCATACAATAAAGCCGGGACATAGGTGTATACTTGTCAGACTTGGAATCCTCTTTTCGTTCTCTCTTTTGCCTTCACTTTTTCCTTTTCTTCACTTTCAATTAATGTTTGCCATGCATTCAATTATAACAACATGAAATGGACAAAACAAGAGCAATTTCGACTGCACCTAAGATAAACTTTTCTAACGTGTTATCAGCTGACAGGATATAACACAAAGCAAAATCATATACGAATCAAGTTCTACATGACTTGGTCAAGTTCAATTGTGTCAGCTCACCCAACACAATCAACAGTCTTTGCTTTCAAGTCCAATAAAAATTGACATTTAACCTCTATTGGATCTTCATTCATATGTTCCAACATAAGATATATGAGATGTGATTGAGCATTTATTTTTTCACATTATCGGTGCTCATTTAGTCTCTCTAAAGCCTTCTATTCTGAATTCAATAGTAACATTATTGATGTTCTACACCTATAGTATATCTTACGTATATTGTAATATCCTCCAAGCCCTCTCAATAACTTGCGTCCATATTTGGACAAACATCAAATTGCAGCATTCGATGGTACAAAGTAGGGAAAACTTAATCAAAGAGGAATCTCTTCATTTTTTACTCATATATTCTTCATATTCCCTATCAACTGCACAAGGCATGAACAATTGATCACGAATTAACACGTTACAAATTAAGATAACTGAGAAGAATTAAAGTATCACAAATTAAGATAAATTTAATGAAACCTAGAACATGCCTGATTGAAATACCAGAAGTTTCCCGCCAGTACTTTTCATTGCCAGAAAAGCAGCCTGAAGGTTTAAAGAGAGAAAAGAAAAAGGAAATTGTTAAAACCAATATTTTATATAGTTAACATATAATGCAATTAACAAATTAAGATGATGGCAGTATTTTTCCCAACTACGATGATCAACAACTGATAGTTAAAGAGATAAAAGATAAACTAAAAGAAGCATTTTCCAAACATATAATGTAAATAATAAAATAACTATAATGCAATAGTGCAGAGTTGCAAGCTATTTCATTATCCCTGGTTTCTTAGTCCTCCGATTCTTTCAGTGCTTTATGCTTTGTACACTTCCCTGTCCACGAAAATGCTAATATACTGCCTTTTAACAAAGAAACTCTCTCTTAACTTAAAAAGAATGCTCATTCAGAAAGCAACAAAAAGAAAACTAAAGGAAGAACTTCCATTGAGCATTTCCCGATGAGTGACAGACTTGTTAACTTTCAGCAGCATAAAGGAAGCTTGTGTCACAGGCAAGTTATCAGGTATTCAAAGCTATTACGGTTACCTGGTTCCTAAAACCAAGCTACCAGTAAAGCAGAATTCGATGATTTCAAACAGTTAAGTACACCACTCTCAAACTTTAATCTTGCTTAAAAGCCAGATACTTGTTTTCACATGCCATCCCTTTCTTCTTTGCCAAATCTTATTTTCCCGGGACTTGCTAAAACACCAAGAGTAGTCCTTTTACAATTTTAGTGCATCTCCAAACAGCTTCTTGACTTAAATAGCTCATTCTCTCTTCCATTTCAGCCTATATCTTCCCTATACAATCGACCCTTTTTCAAATGGTATTCTATGATTTACAGCAAGTAGGTTTTGCTTTCCAGGGAATTACTCAACAAACCCTGATATAAAAAGCTCATTTTCTTGTCTTTCAGTCTATTAACAGCAGAAGAGTTGAATTTCTGAAGATGTGCCAAAAAATAAAAGAGCCCAATTATAAGCAATTCAAATGTGTCAAAGAGATACAATCCACAAGATTCTTTAAGTATTTACCAACCCAACTCAACTATGGAACAAATAAAAAAAAGAAAAAGAAAAACCCACCACAGAGATGTTTCTCTAGGAAAAGTCCCTCAGTTCTTGTTGCATTTGCAAGCATTAGGAAGAGCCCTAGATAGAAGAGGACATACCTTAACTGCAGCACCAAAGGCTGATTCAGCAATTTTATTATTTTGGAACATAGATGGAATGCTTTCCAGCAATAGCTCCAAGTGTTGACGGCACTGCAATTGCGGAGTAAAAAGTAAAATAAGGTATAAGATAAATTTGGCCAGCATTAAGAAAGTAAAAAAAAAAAAACTGTTCCAAAGGAACAGAAAAATATTAAATGGAAAATTTTTCATTTTATACTTCCTAAAATGCATTATGAAGCTCACCTCAGAAAGCTGAACGATGACATCACTTTGCAGAGGAGTGTAAACATCTTGTATATCGGGAACAATTAGCATCAAGGGCTGAAAATATTCATTGCTTGTCAAAACCAACATTCACAATCCACTTAATTGAGTTTTCAGCAGAGAATAGGTCAATGCCCTCATTAAACAAAATGTACTTTTCAAAAAATAACCAATCAGAGATACAAAAGCCGTCTCGCAACCAGTCCAGAAAAGGCACTGACTAACAAGCAAAGGACATATCGGATTACAGCCATTGCAATATTGGAATCCAATAAATACTTTCAAATAATCACTTGAGTCTCACAGCAATTACTTACTGTCCTACCTTGGGAAGAAAAAGAACTCCCCAAATAAAAAAGGATAAGACACCCAATTCTCATAATCATGTCCCACACTTTCTTAACCTCTAGTTTCCAATCACAATTAAATCTCAAAGTACACTAGCAGAAGTTTTGCTATTCCTCAAAGAAGTTATCTTTACTTTCGAATGCTTCGTCCATTCAAGCCCTTTCATAGAGTTGAGTGGCAAGCTAAAATCTTAACCAGCCTTTATATAAACCATTCAACACATCAGAAATGCTATTTTCCCTTCTAGCTAATATCGTCACCAGCACCACTACCATCTATGCATTAAAGAAGTCACAAACCTGATAACTCTACAACTCTGAAATATAGAAGCAACTAAAAGTTAATAACTCTACAACTCTGAAATATAGAAGCAACTAAAAGTTAATAAAACTAAACATAGCCTCTTGAGCTAATCAATGCCCAATGACCCAAAAACATACTCTGCAGACTGAAATGGGCATCCACCAAAGAAAAAACATTGCTTGAAATTGCATAAATGAACAACCTTTTCTGTTGAAATACAACCATGCAATAAGACTATCCACTAACCGAATTGCTGGGAAGCTATCTGTCTTACAACAACAACCCTCCACCCTTTTTCCTCTTTTTCTTCCAAAAACAACCGCACACAAAAATAAAAATAAAAAAAATGCAAAAGAAAGCAACTTTACTTAGGTAATACGACCTTAATTAAATTGGTCAAGTGACATCAGAAAATCATTATCCAGTGCTTTTTCCTTTTGCTAGAGAAAATATGAAATAATCTACAACATAGTTTCCACTGGACTCTTCTGACAGACCTTCCAGTTCTTCTAAATACTGATTAACATGTACTGAGTAATGACTGGCTCACTCAAATAACAGCGAAGCCAAATATGCCATAATAACTTGTTTCTGGATTAACTGCAATGCTTGAAACTATCGGCCTAACCAAAAATAAAATAAAATGCACTTTGACAACCACACAAAATTGCAGACATGCCACAATAAATGAAGCTTCACAACTGAACACCCTTTGACAATGATATGGAAATTGCGCTTCATCAGGAAACCAATCTTAAATGAAGCACAGTACAGGGAAAAAAATTGACAGCACAGACCTGTTGCAATGCACGTTTTAAATTGTAAAAATGAATAGTGGAGTCAAATGTTGCAATTCCAACCATTGTCCGAGGACCTTCCTGCCAAACGACAGCATGAAGATATTGATCAGAATAGACATCACTTAAGAACAATTCTTTAACAACATAAAGCAGTTTGACTTATTTCTTTTCTTTTCTTTTTATTCCATCAGTTTTTTACTAACATTTTATAGTCATAAGGACAGGATTAACACAAAGTCCACATAATAGTTACCATTGTTCTAATGCATCTGCAATGAAGTAGGTGGATAAGTGGTGTAAATAATGTCAAATGCTACTGAGATATCAACATAACAATCATGTGTCTCAATCATGTTGGCAACTGCACCAAATTCAGATCAAACATTAAATGCTACTCCGATTTTCAGTGTGTTACATGAAACTAGCAATGAAATTAAAGAAGATTTTCAACCAAAGAAGAAATAATGAAATTAATCTGAATGATATCTTTGATTTGAAACTCGAACTGATTTCCCTCATCTTCATGCAGGTCTCTCTCAAAAGCATTCAATCGACCAAATTCATACTAAATTTGCATTCATCAAGAACATCTTAATACACAGCTAAAACTGGATATTCTACATGCTGTTTTCCCCCAGAGGAAAGCATCCTATATGGGACTCACAGCCAGTTTGGTCCTTTTGACCAAAGAATATAAAAAGTGAAACAGCCAAACAGAACTTCAATATGTTTTAGTTGAGTTGACTCTAGGGCTAATTAAGAATGAGACGTCTTTTCTTCTATTGCACTCACTTTCACCCTTCAAAATAGAACGGAGGGTATTTCCGATAAGGTAGCAAGTTCTAGATCATTATACTCAATTAAGGATACTATGAAAATTTGGCAGCATAAAACCCAACATTTGTAACAATCGGTGAAAACAATTCCAACGGCTTTTTATGTATCTTCAAAGGTCCTAAAGTCCCTTTCCTTCCAAAAGCAATCATAGGTAAAGATTGAGGCAAAAGCATTTCCCTTTATAGCTGCTAGAAATCTCAGCCCAGGCCCAAAATTCTACCGGTGGAATTTAGACTGCTTCTAAAGCCTAATTTTAAAAGAATAATGCAAATAAGCTTGAATTTGTATTTCAAATCGGGAAATGTATTTCTAGGTGTAAACAGGAAAATGTCATTGATCAGGTGAGACAAATTCGCAAGCCAAACATAAGCCATCTCATAAGGCTATAACTCTTTCTCAAGACCAAAGCCAACTAAAATCCAGAAAAACAAGATTTTGCAAATCAGTTTCATGCATCTTCCGCAGGAAAAAGAGAGACAAGAGTCAGCTTTCACATGAGGTGTGAAATATACACATTATTCCAAAACAAAAAGTAAAAACTAAACCCCACTGATATGAGCACCAGCTATCCAAGCAAAATAGCAAGAACAAACTCCATAGTAAATAAAAGGCTTTTGTTATTATACAAATAAAAAGCACTTACAGGAAGATCAGAAATAACTTGACTGATTGCACTGCAAGCTGCAGCAGTTCCACCAGTTTGCAAAGCATTCATTGATACATCAATAAGGAAGAAATATACTGCCGGCATGGGTTCACGGATCTGGAATTAGATAGAGTGAAGAAAACTCAACTTAGAAGAGAAGAAAACCAAAAACATAAAGAAAAAAGAAAGGATTAAAGAGAAGAGGAACACCAGAAATGTAATTTTTTGACTCCTAACACCAGCTCGCTGTTGAAACGGTTACTTCACATATTAAGAAAGAACACATGACGATGAAAGCACCCATTTCTTTATACAAATTTTGACAAGTACAATTTCGGCTATCTAGTCACAGACAATAAACCAACAAAGATCAAGTGACAAGCTCTCTCATATTGACTCATTCTCCCAAGGATGATGAGTAGATCAGGCTTATCCTCATTCAAGACAGAAATATCATAGTGCAAATCTTGCTTTTGCCTAGAGAGATTAGCAACAGATGTCTCCTCTGCAAACATATTTTCGCAGGTAGGGCATATTCTGTACTTTATCATAGAACACAGGCTTCAGAAGCTGATTCTTGAAGCACGTTCCCAGTATTCTGTGCTTATGCTTGAAGCACGTCCTCAGAAACTAAATATTGACTGCAATCGGTAATTTAATTCTCTAAAATTACATCTGTAAGGTGATAGCTAAATTAAACAGGACATATAAACCCATGACAGTGGTGCGCAGTTCAATCACGGAGTTATGCATAGACTTCTAATATCTGTTCAGATTAAGAAATCGGATTGACCCTATTATCTTTCTAGATTTGTAATTTCTATCTATCAGCCATTGTTTTGGGCTTGTGCTTATGCTTGTAAGCATGGTACCCTTCCACTCATAGGTGTTACTCTAACACTTTGAGTGTAAGATTTTGTGGTACCAGTTTCTTCTTCTAGCCATGTACATCTTATTTGGTAAATCAACACAAAGCTTAACTTACAAAAAAAAAAAAAAAAGAAATCGGAGAGCCAACTGAAAAACTGTCAAGTTGTTACTGAGAATTGAGTTGAAATGAAGGGATCTGGAGCACAATCTAGACAAGCAAATCTCATAGCTTCACTCACCATATATTCCTTTGATGCAATGAATTCAACTGTTCCTCTACACAGTTCAGGTCTTTCATCCGCATCTCTGCGCCTACCATCAGGGCCCAGATTGCAGATGTAATCACGTGGAGTCTCGTCAGTAAAGCCTGCAATCAAGTATGAAGAATAACTCAGGTCGCCCACACAGAGAAAAGTAAAAAATAGGCTAATGATTTGCTGTTAATGAGAATTTTTGCCCCACTTAGGATGCAGGGGCAGCTAGGCCTTCACAGATTCCAATAATAGTATACTATCACTCAAAAATCTATATTTCATTACGCTTCCCCGCACCCTCTCCTCTTTTTCTTTTCTCTTTCGCTTTTCTTGCTTACGAGGCATCTGGACTATTAATTGGAACAAGCTCACACAAGCATATCATTTTCAATCACATAGTCTAGTACATCAAAATCCTTACAGACTACTCTAACAGCAACTAATAAGCGAGTCCACTGCAGATGTCAAAAGACCAAAACACTGGGAAATGAACTTAAAATATCATGAGCAGAACTAAGACTACAAAGACCACAAATAAAGATCACCAGTGCCAAAGACAACCTCAGATTTTCTAAGACGGGACAGCCACTATTCCCAGAATGATCCACTTGAAAGTCATCATCCAATGTCACATTCAAGAACCTAATCATTCAAAAGACTGGAAAACGAAAACAAGAACAGTGAGGACTACCAACCACAAAAGTTACAGATGAACCGCCTCCCCTGATCTATGAACTTCATAAAAGGATTTATGTAGCCCTTGCAGCGGGAGCATCGGATGGGGCCGCTTTCACCAAAATCAACAACCTATACCATAAATCAGAAAATAAAATTCCAACTTATTCATTACAATAAAGGAGACATGATTCCAAATAAGAAATGATCAAATACACTAAAAAGAGGGAAGTAGCCAAGCACACATAAGATTGTGTGAGTAAATAAGAAGATGGACAACCACAAGAAAAGCGAACAGCAACAAATATAATATGCTAGCACTTAGAGAACCAAAGTAATATGCCATCTTAGCTTACGCTACTGTCATTTTGCTAATTTGAAATGTCAAAAGAAGATCTAATCAGGTGAAAGCATGCAGAAAACCTAATCATGTCATTTACCTTTGTCAAGGTAGACAAAATCCTGAAAGTATACGATGCTGTATCAGCCAAAACTACAGAAACTAGAAACAAAGGACATCATCCAACATCATCGCCATCATAAAATCATATACATTGCACTGACAATTTGAAGAAAATCCCCTAAGGTGGATGTATGACAACAATGCTTTATCCTTATCTTTTGAAAACGATAAACGAGGCTTGGAAGGAAAGAACTAAAAATTCGAAATGTCCAAAACAACGTTCAAATAAATCAATATCAATGCATCCACAAATTCCAAATTAACACAGATAAGCTCAAAAATTCAAGTCAAAGACAATTTGCCTGAATGGGTTCTTCAGATGGATGAGAAAGTGCCAAAGGTTGAACCAACAAAGCCAGCTGCATGCCTGATGTTGTCAAAAGATCAGCGGTGCATGGAATCTGTCCACATCAGAAAGCATTTTATTTACATATAACAATACACATAATGACAAATTGTTTTCCACTAAACCAAGGCAGAATCCCCAAGAAAAAGAAACTCTTTTATGCAACCAACAACTCCATAGATGCCCTGACAGCCAAACACCACATCATATCTCTACCTGATTAATGGAGCATCTCATGAAACGTGGACTGCAATTTCCAGTGTCCCTGACAATATAGTCACTTGTGGCAGGCTTCATAAACAAACAGAGAATCATAAGACCGCATGCTAAAATAATAACAATAATACAGTACACTCAAGAGCTAAAAGAAAGACATACCGGGGGCAGGTTTGCCTGATTGCCCTGCCGAGTTTCATGAAGCATCACTGTTGAACTCGGGACAGGCCTTGGAATTTGATTTGGATCAATCTTCGATGGCCCTCCAAGAGCAGATCCAGTGGAGGCCATGGCCGGGGATATGGCAGTCATAGATTGATTTGGGAGTGAAGGTGGCATCCCGAATGCTCGTGGTGGTTGTGGAGGACCTGGAACTGCTGGAGGTGGAGGCATCTAGTGGAAAGGACTAAATTATGACTTGATTCAAAATGTATATAAATGAAGGAAAGGTTTCTTGATCAACAGCCAAAATCAATAGCGAGATTGTCACCAGCAAGAGGGGATTGACTGGCATAATGGGTCATCGATGTTGTGACGGAAATTCCTTTTCTAGAAGTTTATCGAAAATGGGCAGTCTAAACTATCGCTGCCACTTTTTATGATGAGCAAAGAGAAATTCACATGAGGCACCCAGGGGTGCCAACCTATGTACAAAAAGAGCTTGTATCAAGAAAGAGCTCAAAACCAAAAACAGGGAGGCTGAAAGACAAGGATAACTTATATCTTGAATATTCCCACTCTTGGAATTTTTCTCATGCAATATTTAGCCTAATTATGACTGAGATGTTGTGTTCTTTGACAATCATTTACATGATATTGTCTTTATTAAGTGAACTTGATAAAGATCAGGCGCTTGCCAATGTCGTGACTGATTTCTTTTACCAAACCCTATTACTGATTTACTCCAAAAGATTATTAGATGATGCCCAAACGCAATTATTTAAGCTAAATACTGTTCAAATTTCAAGGTTGACTACATCACTAAAATTGATATAAATGGCTTCTCTGGTTCACCGAAGAAAGGATACCCATGCCCCAACGGTCTTGAATATGAAATTCATAAAACTTAAGTCTTGAAAGTGACTTAGCACCGGAATTAAAGAACTAAATCTATGCTTCTCGTGTTCGCGAACAAGTGGAACACCCCATCTTTTAGTTTCAGCAGTAGAAAAGATAGCTTACCAATTTATTAATAGAGCCTTACCTTAGTTGTTGATCATGTTTGTATGAGTGTTCTCTTTTCTTTTCTTTTTCTATTTTATTTTGGTTGGGGGGAAGCGTGGGTTTGTCCTCCAATTTATTGTTTCTAGCATAGAAAGTACAAAAATTTTACTATCACAAATTTAAATGAATTTTAACAAGGACAAGGACAAGGACAAGCCTTATCCAACTACGTGTTTTCAGCTACATGCATCCTACACCATTGCACTCCAAACTTTTAAATCCTAGATGCTCCATATCTTTCCTCATCATCTCGTTCCACAAATCTAAACGACTTTCAAGGTGGATTTTTGTATTTATATACTTGGTATGTAATGCTAAAAGCATTCACAATAAGTAATAATTTATTATGAAAAAAGTCACCTCCCAATAGCCAAATGTCAAGCTAAAGCCAAAAGCTAAAGTGAGATCCAAGTATCACACATAACCATTTACAAACTAATTAAGATTTGATTAAAAGTGATGTTAGAATCCACTGGGCACATTGTGCTATAGTAAGTATCCTGAATGTTCAGAGCTTGCATACTTTTAACAGAAATATTGGTCAAAGAGCATGTCTTCTTGTTTTAGTCGAACAAAAAAATTTCAAAACTTCAAAATTAGGAGGTCTAAAAGCACATCTTTTAACTTCTATGGAACAAAAAACTTTCAGAGTGACTTTGAAAATTTTGGACTGGAAGGGGCAAGACGAGGGAGGGAACCAACATCATTCATGTACAAAAAGAAAAAAGGAAAGAATGCAAAATGCAAGGGAGAAAACCACCATAATCCATGTACAAAAAGAAAGAAAGTAAGAATGCAAAATGCCACGTCACTTTGCCAACCATGGCTACATGATGCTAAAATAACAGTAACTGAGTAAGTACAAAAGGGAAAAATACTTCACAAAATTGGAATCAAGGGCGCAATCTAGACATATATAAAGATGATCTAAATGAAAACAGATAAGGTGGCTTTCTTAATCATCCACAAAGCTTCCTCCTTCCCTTTTATCCAAATGTAGAAGAAACCAGACATAAGGGGTCATGCTACTGCTTTTTAAAATGTGAATTCAGAGTTCTTACCTGCTCAGAACGCATCGACCAAGGCTGTGCTGCAAAAGGAGAAGGTGGTGGAGGAGGCATGGCCTGAGGTGGTCCCGAGAAGGTTGAACCTGACTGCATCGGTGGAGCCAGTGGTGAACTTACCGAGGGACTAGCCATGAGGGAGCGCATGCTTGGTCCTCGAGGAACTTGATCCGTAGAGACCATCGGCAGCGGAGGAGCAACAGGCAGCTGCTGAGGTGCAGGGCCCCCTGGAGGGGCAAATCGAGGCCCTCCAGCCAAACCTCCATGTCTAAAAGTTGGCGGCCCATTATTCACTAGAGCAGAAGGTGGACCTGACGGTGGAACCACCGGACCGCTCGCAAAAGGAGCAGAAGCAAATGGTGGACGAGCAGCTGGTGGTGCAGCTGGTGTTGTGACTGGACCGCCTGAGAATGCTCCTGAAATAGGAGCCCTCGGAGAAACACCTGTTTGCCCACCAACTGAAGATGGCAAAGAACCAGCAGGCGGTCTATATCCAAAGGGGGGTGCAGGACTAGCAGGTGAAGCAGTGGGTCTTCCTGGGGCGACATTAGGGGGCATTGTGGCTTGTGCAGCATTTGATGGAGGCATTGTAGGTCTTGCAAGAACGCCAGGTGGTGGTGGGCCAGGACGTGACACCGGCTGCGACCCACCAGGGTATGCAGGTGAGGGTGATGGAGATGGAAAGGGCCGTGGCTGGCCAAAAGGCGACGGTCTAGGAGCAGAACCAGGTAGGGCCAATGGCGGTCTATTCAAGCTCATATTCTGCATGCTCTCAGCCATCGCATTTGGGTTATAATTGGGCGGCTGTTGCTGCGGATGTGGTCGTGCTTGATTGGCGTTACTGCCGGGTCTAGGCGCCCCTGGAGGCACGAACGCTGACATTTCCCTTGTTCCAACGAAGGCCTCTACTCACCAAACAAACAAAATCTTTCTGCAAAAAAAGAGGACTCATAAACTCGATTCTTCAAACACGACCTGATCCAACATCCATACATCACCCACGGACAACTCCATAGATCACACGAATTGAAAACGCGGCCTAAAAAAAAGGGAGATCGATATATTCACAAGAAAACACTCGATCGAAAATATGTCCAGAGCAAGTCTTGGATCGGGTGAAAAAAAATCCAGCACGGATCAAATAACTCCAGATCTGGGACGCTCCCCAGGATCGAATTGCTCCGAGAAGGATCCTCACTAGGGTTTAAGTAATGGACTTCAAGGAAAAATAGGGTTTTTTTCTTAAGCGAGATGCATCAGATGGCGAATACAACGATCGGTTCCGAAAGCAAATGTACCGCTTCCATTCTCTGTCAACGAGCTCTCTCATCGGGCGAAGCGCGCAGGATCGAGAGAGAAAAGGCACGGATGCGGGAACATATGAGTGAGATTGCCGAGTGTACCTGGTGATCGCGCCAAAGTCGCCGGCGGAGGTGGCGTTAAGCGTCAGAGCGCCGGCAATTGAGGTCGGAGATGGTGGAGGAGGAGGAGCAGCGAGAGACCGAGGCAAAGCCCGATATACTGAACCGACGAAAGGTAACGGGCCCGAAATTGCCCGTGCGGGAGCAGCAAAGTGAAAAGTAAAGGAGGAGTTTTATTTTTGGCAGCACGAGATTAGGTAAATCTACGCATCGCTCGACAGTATATATGTCTAGATGGCTGTATTTATTTTGCGAAAAAATAAATAATTTTAAATTATTTTAAAAATAATCATTATAATACTTAAGATAATTAGTCGATAAAATGAATTTTATTATTAACAATTATATCATTTATTTTTATTGATTTATTTCAAAAAGCGATGGTAAGCGATTTTTTAATAATATATTTTTTACAAAATAAACTCCATGAAATCTCGAACCAATCTTTTGGGATGGAATAGATGATTTCTTGTCAAAATAACAAAAATCCATTATGAAAACTTTGCTTGCGTTTTTCATTGTATCCCGCTTTTCCTATCTATGCAAAGTGAGCCACTTCAAAAAAGTTCTTTACTTCGGATCAAAGTCAGATAATTTGGAGTAGGCCATAGGAGATCCCAATAGTACGCGATAAATGAATAGATCATGTGATCCCAATCCACCAAGCGAAATTAATGGTTTTCTTTATTGTGATTAGTTAAAGTTAAACGTTAATTAAAGAGTGTTTTCATGAGATAAAAACTCCATTTAAGGAATATGCGATTTTTCATGAGCATGATCTTAACTTGTTATCCAAATAAGAACGCCTTCATTTAAAATGATGTTTTTTTTTTATAAAGTATGGATTTCATAACTTCTTTATAGCAGATACATTCTATGTCTAATTTCATAAACAACCGCACCTCAAAAAGGCTACATTTCATTCACATCATAATTTCATTTATTTAATATCTCTTTGATATCATTGACATAAGAAATGACATTTTTAATTTGTATATCGATTTATATTTATTGAAAGTTGAAAATATAGAACTGAAATAAAAAGGCCATTGATCTTTTTTTTTCTACTTAGTAATCCATAATTCTTAAGCATGAAAATAATAAATTCGGTTATCGTGGGCAAATCACGATATGATAATATAAGATAAGAAAAACAAATGCAATCCAAATCATAATGAACGAGACATCCTCCTTAAAGAAAAAAAAAGATCGGTAAAGTATAACAAATTGCATTGAAACACGAGAGCAAAAAATGCATGTGATGTATATATACGCGCACGTGTGGATACATACACAATTCTATTAGATTTTATTGGATTACTATAGGTCTCCAATGGAAATTAAAGGATTTAGGCAAGAAATTCAAAGAGCGAGAAATGCTTTTGTGTATTGTTTATATAGAAAAATAAAAAGCAATCGGTATATAGTTCTAATAAATGGATTTTAACATAAATAAAAAGAGATATAGCCCGATAGTGCCTCGGTATAAAAACCCACTAATTGACAACGAGTGGATGTAGAGTGCCTTTGATTAACAAAAAAATGAAATATGTAAATAATATTTTCCTTCAAATGATTGGCTACGTCACTTATAAGAAATAAACGAAAGAAATTTAATTTCATCATCTGTGAAAATGTTTGACATAATTTGTTGTCCTCGATATAAATAGTTTTACTAATTAATTATTTCGACTTATATAAGCAACAAAAAAAATTATTTTTTCAATTCATTCATTTTTGTGAAACAAAAGGAGTGGGTCCATTTGTTTCGCAAAATATAAATCATTCAAAAAATATATTTCTAAAAATAATCACTTATTTCACTTACAAAAGTGAATGTGAAATATATATTTATCGTGGCAAAGATATTTAGACATAAATTACTATTGATAATGAAAATGTTTTATTAAATAAGTATTTCGAGAGATATAACCAGTCATTTATAAGAAAATGATTTTTAAAACACGTACTTTTTCCGAAATAAACTGACCCAAAAAGAAACCCTAAGACTATAGATGGGCAATATTCAGAGATTTTTTTTTTGGTAATATTCAGAGAAATCATGTTTCATGCAAACCAACAAAACGATAAGGATTTGCAAAATAACAATAACGATAGAATAACAATTGGGTTAGTAAATGTATCTTTATATGGAAACTTACAAAAAGGAAAGGATAATTCTATGTGCATCCATGTAGATACTGAATACCATATTTGATTATTAATGATGCCAATTTTTACATGAAAAGTGAAAGAATTGTTGTGAATCATTTATGAATTGCAAAAATAATCGAATGTTCATTTGATTGAATAATCTATTCCGTAGACCAATCTATATTTTCAAGAGTCGGTGAATTGGACAACGTAGAGATAGAGTGTCATTTTACATGTCAACGTCAATTAAAATGAAATTCACATTAACAGGGGAGTGTCGTGTTAATCGATAGAGTGGCATTTTAATGCGTGTGTACGTGTGTATCCATAACAAAGTCAAATGAAGCGTCTTTTAAGAAAGACATTAGAGGACAATTGTCAAGAAGAACGCATTTGGGGCAAGAAAACGACGTTAATTTTTGCCATGTCGTTGGCGATGATTGATCCGGTCACGTAGGATTTTTTCGGCTAAAAATAGCTGGAATGATTTAAATAGCAAATTACAAAAAGTTGAGAAATGAATTGTAACAAAAAAGTTTAGAATTGAATCGGCAAAGTTGTAAATTGTTTATGACTAAAATGACAATTGTCCCCATTAATTAGTATAGTCACATATCTGGAATTATTTTTATTTATTTCATAATCGAGAGAAATTCATATGATATTAAAAGTATACGCGTGTA
Source organism: Melaleuca quinquenervia (assembly GCA_030064385.1). NCBI lineage: Eukaryota > Viridiplantae > Streptophyta > Magnoliopsida > Myrtales > Myrtaceae > Melaleuca > Melaleuca quinquenervia. Next base: position 24,753,100 of record CM057719.1, on the reverse strand, counting down.
TAATATCCTAACTAAATAATTCATATCTTCTTCTTCTTTTTTTATTTATTTTTTTAATTTTTATAGTATGTCCCCTCTCGTTCGACATCAACATATCAATACTCCACATACATAGGAAATGTTCGATTGGTCGGTCGAAAGACCCAAGTAGAGGTCTAGTCTCAAGGAGCTAATGGAAGAAAATGAACAAGATGTTTATAAGATATAGTGCAAATGGAATTTGATTGCTTTACTTTTTGGAAAATCTATTATAATCGCATCAATTGTTTTTTTATATCTTTTTATATTTATGCCAATTTAACCAATCCGATAAATTTCAATCGTAAATTACTGATATGAACACTAACTAGACTGAAGTTGACATGGATGTTTTTTTTTAGTAATATTCATAAATTTTTTCTTTTCCGCTGTTTTTTTTTTTTTTTGGTGGGTGAGGGAATACTTTTATGCATCCTCACATCTCTTCCGACTGATCAATTTGATCCACACCGTACTGTAATCCCGTGAGACGATAGACAAAAGTCGAGCCCAAAATTTCCGGCCTCGGTCATCTCGATTCTTGGCCCACTGCTTCTGGCTCGTTTATGGCCAATAGCAGATGAACAGAGCCCAGAGGAAGGATGCGAATCCACATAAACTAGCGGTGGCGGTAGCCGTCTTCGCCGCCGATCGCGGTGGGCATTCACCTCAGCTTCACCAACTCCGCTCCTCAGCAAGCTCGCAGCGATCTCGTCAAGCCTCGCCCGATAAAGTTTGTCGACGGTCGACCGTCCTAATCGCTCCAAGTAACGATTCCTCACTCCTCCTCTTTTTTCATCCTTTTGTCTGCTCGATAGATTTCCGATTATGAACCTGGGAAGCTTCGATGTCGTCTTGGACGCGAGCTCTTCTTCCTGGGTTTTGTTTCTGTAGTGCTCTCTGTGCTGGACCCGCTGCCCAAAATTTTCATTTTCTTTGCCCTGTTCGGCTCGAGTGATGGATTTGGTTGCATTACCGGGAGTCGGTACTTGATAATCGTGCTGGCGGTTAATGGAATTCGAGACTTGTTGGGAAATTCAGCGAATGAGTTACGAGTTACCTAGCTTTGGTGGCGCATTTTAGGGTTTAAGAAAATTGACACATTCACTGCGTTGGATGGTTTAACTAGAACTTGCTCGCTTCGGATGGTGAGTTACACACGACATACCGTCCTTTTGTCAGTGAAGACGGAAGATGTGCAAGATCACTTGATTTCTATGAAGCTTTCCAGTACAGTTCGTGCCCACGTTCCTCTAGAAATTGAGCTCTGTCTAGGCATCAAATCTAATGGAAGCACAAATTATGGCTTTTTCACTCATACGACGACGGTGTTGGACCCAGACAAGTGATCAATAGTACCTTCCGTTGGACATGTATTTTTCTGTCGTAGTTGTTGTTTTCATTTACCTTGTACTCACCTGCCTCATGAGAATCGAGACTATCTATTTTGGCAATTGACCCCTGTTTTGTATCTGTTGTTGGAGCCTGGTCAGGCACAACTCAGATGATGAGCAGAAGGAATCATACCCAGCTCTTAGTTTCAGTTCAATCAATGGACATAATAGTTAGAGTGCTCTCCTTCTAGCTTGCAGGTCAAGTGTTTTATGGATCAATGCTGTTTGATGATCACTTGTATCACACTTGGGCTCAGCTTTTTTCCTTGAATTAGGCTAAGTTCAGCTTGAGCAAGGTACTGGACGGGGCTAGTCAAGCAAGTAAAGAATAAGATGAACCTGTGAAATGCGCATCTTAGCTTATAGTCAATTCTTTCTTTGTAAGTGCCTTTGAGAAGGAACTATTTGGTTCTTTTATGGTTGTTTTCCTTTCAAGGATTATTTTATCTGGATAAGTAATCTCCAGTTCTTTCTCACAATTTGGAATTTTGCTCAGATGATGAAGACCACAATTTAGGATCTTTGATGCTTACTCGACTTATATTTTGTTCAGGGATCTTGTTCTTGTATTCTTTTCCTATGAATTTCACGGATTTTGATGCATCATGCAACAAGTTACAAACACAATGGTTCATTTCTTGTTTATATTCTGGAAAAGATCAATGCTTTATCTGATGAGGGAGAATTTTATTTTTTGCATCTTTGTCTGCAGCTGATTCGATACAAAAGGACAGAAAGTGACTGTTAGTGCAGAGCCCATGGATTCTCCGACACAAAATACGTCATTGCAGCGGCTTCAAAATGTTGAAAAGAGAATCATCAAGGTTTTGGAGCTAGCCAGTGGAGTGATGGATGAACTAGCTAATCCTGTTGGTCCCCGAAAGGAATCCATAAACAACCATTGCCGCGAGTTCATGCAGTTGATCAAGGACATCCAGGTGACTCTGAGAGATGAAATCAAAAGTGCGTGTGAATACCGTCCGTTTGAGAAGTGCGACTACAGCTCTCGAATAGCAAATGAGATTTGTTTGGAGAAGCTGAAGTACGTCCTATCTCAGCTGGATGGAATGAAAGAAACGGTCGATGAATACAACAGTGAAGCCTGAAGCCTGACCAGGTAAAAGTTCGGCCATTGTGGGATCCCGTGTAGTGGTAGACTAAAGTTTAGGTATTCGTTGGAAGATTGTCATGGGGAGTATTGCACGGCATCGGTTTTATCAGATCAGGCGCTCTTAAATTTTAAGATAGTAAGTGTATTTAGTCATTGGTGAAGCTTCAATTTGGCCATTCCCGTTGATTCGTGTGACTTTACCTTTCCTTCTCTTATTCAAGTAATGCTTTCGGGCAAACCTTAAGGAACGTCGCGGTGGGGCTTTTATATGATTTTATTGTTCATTTAAAGAATTAAACGTGAAGAAAAGTTTTCCAAACCACATATTGACTTTCATTTTTGTACTATTTATTATCGTTAACGTTAATTCGTACTTAATCATTTGCTCGCAATATGCTTGATCTATGGTTCATCTAGCTTTGCCTTAACCATATGGCAAATACTCCCCAAGAAAAACTAGTAGACGGAGGAACTTTGGATAAGTATACATTTCCTATGTTGCCTTCATAAATATTTTGGAGTACTTGAGAAATTTAGACCCTTAAAAGTCTTCAAGACTTACCCAATCAGCAGCAACGTACGCTGAAAGTCAAATATGCACGTTTATCATATTTTAGTATGTATTTTCATGGTGAAAAATAGTCCTTGTAACTAAGGACAAAAAATTCGAGTTGATACAAATGAGAGAAGGGAGCTTACCTATCCAAAATCCATCCGATTACAACTATAGATCTCCTCTCGATCTAATGGTGGAGATTTTATTTAACGGAAGAATGCTCTAAAATGTAGAGTGCATTTTCCATATTACCTTTAAGGACATTCTAGTACTCAATTTTAGATCCTTAGAAGTTTCGAGGATTGTCCAATCGCCTTGCATAGTTCCTCCTTTCATCATGCTTTGAAAATCTCTAGACGGTCACACAAGCTTACTGATCCTAATTATCAACATATGCTCAAAGTCGTATATCCACGGTTGTCTTTTTTTCAACATGTATATTCATGTGACACATAGTCTATAGAACTAAAGACAGAGAATCTGAGGTGTTTAAGAGGGGTGGAAGTACAAAATGAAAAGCCACACCATCCATTTCATTTGTCCAAATGTTCAGTTATCACTATCAATTTCACCGAGAAAAGCACTAATCATAATAAGAAATTGATATACATATATATTTATGTAATATAGACTTGATTAGATAACTCCAAATTTCACCTTTTAAGAAGTCAATAAGATAAGAGATTATTTAAGGAATTCCCCTCATCAATTCACAAATATAACTTAAATAAAGTGTTCATCTTAATTCATCCCGCATCGGGTATTTGATTTTATCTATCAACATAAACGTGAGAATTTCCCTAGAGATCATCCATACTCTCGCATTGGCACACTAATGTTAAAATTCCATTGTCAAACATTATCGTTATATTTAAAAGCCGTTTTTGTCAAGTAAATTTCAGTTTTCGATTTGGCGTGCAATTCAATTCATTTTTTGATGTTTCGTCATCCTAAAGAGACATGTTGAGAGCTTGAGGAATATTCTTCTGCTTCGTTCGATTGTCTCATTACCATAACTATGTATATTTGTGTAATGCATATAATCCATATATTTTAGATCAGATTAGATTAGATTTAGCATGATTAATTTGGTTTGTTTATTTATCTCCGATGAATGTGTCACTTTCGACAGTCGACAATCATGAATTACCCATACTCTACAGTTCGTGTTCATTCCCTTCCCCCTCCTCTCTCTCTCTCTCTCTCTCTCTCTCTCTCGCGTGCCAAGTTCAATTAGCTGGAAGTGGAAACTGCAAAATTAGCAAGCATTCATCCATGGAAGCCCAATCAATCGGGCGGTAAGGCACGCCTTGGGGCTGCCCAATCGTGCTGCGCAGCTCCCGAGCTTAGAGATGAAGACGACTTTCACCTCATTCCGCATAGAGAGAAAAGCTCATGCGTCGTCGTCCGCGGCGGTCGGACTGGATTTGCGTCTGCTCAAACTAATCGAAGGCCCTCGCTGTCTTCTGGTTGGCCCGATGGGAATCACCTGCAGGTCTGATTCACATGCTCCGAAGCTTCAATTGATTAAGCGTTCAAATGTCTGGCTAAGTGGGTGGGTGGGGGGGGGGGGGGGGTTCTGGGTGGCAATTAGATTTGGAAGTTGCTCGCGTGCTCGGCGTTGCAGATCTGCGGGTGTTTAGGACATAGCACGATTTAGCGGCTTCGCTATGCGTTTAAATCGCTGTTTCGTGGGTATTTTGCCGCTGAACCTGCTTCGGATGTGATGAAATAGTTTTCGTAGAGGGGATACGAGGAGGGTGATAATCATTAAGCGTTGGCTCCTTCTGGAGTCCATCATGGGGGCTCTGGATAGTTGCTCAAGTTGTAACTCAGTGGACTGTTGCGCACTGTTTAATATACAGTGGGCTAAGTTTGTGATGGTCGAGAATAGGAAGTTCTCCAAATAATCAGTTGGAAATGCGCAAGGATTGCGTCCAAATTGGAAGATGGGTAACAGCAGTTGATGTTGCCAATGTGACTAAAATTCTGGTTGGCTATGTGAAACTAGTTTTGGTAGAGGGAAAAGAGAATTTGCATGATTGAGTTAGTAAATGCTCCTTCTAGATAGCCACCTTTAGAGTTGTGTCGGGATATGACACAGTGGTATGGACCTCCATCTTGGAGCCTTGCCGCATGCTTATGTTGCTTCCCGTTGTTCTCTAACTCAGAAGGCTGGACCTATGTGTTTTATGTCGTTATGCTGAACGTTAATTAGTCTATGTAACGAATGCGTCGAAATACGTCAATAACTTGTGGCATTGAAGTTTATTTGTTGCAGCAGATCTTGCTTAATGAAAGCAAATGCAACGTAGTCAAGCGTATGAAAGCTCTACCAAGGCGGAAGGTCTTGGACAAAACTGATGCTTAAGCAAACATTGGCATCAGTTTTTGAAACTTTCAAGTAAACAAGTCATATCTTAATGGGAGTTTCATATGCCCTCCGACACACATTACTTTATGCTATGGGGGGCTACAAGTAGGAATTTTGATGAGGATTGGAGGTATTTCAGTTCTAGTGTTTTCATCCGCTTGTAACTTAGTTCGTAATCTGGTTTTTATGTACTCCCTGCTCATGGCTCCATTTAGCTATCTTGAACATGGCCCGATTAAGTTCTAGCATGGTTTTATTGGGTTGCATTACAGTCTTTTATTGGGCAAGGATGGAAAACTATACTTAAATTGTTCAGACTTTTTTATTTATGGCAATTGCACGTACTTACATTTTTTTTTGTATGGAAGCAGTAGAATCGGGACATAAAGAAGAAAACGGTCTCTCTACTATTTTTTGTCCACATAGGATAAGACAAGACTTTTAACGTTTGACTTGTTCAGTGATATATTGTTTTGCATGTGTCGTCGTGCCATTTACCTGTTATCTCTCATCACCTATATATTGCCAGGTTGTTTTGATGCTCATTCAGCCTTGTCTCTGTTTTAAGGAGCCGGCTTTTTATTGCTACTTCTAATGGTATCATGTAGGAAGATAGGGTTATGAACTGCGTAGTTTACAACCTATATGTCGAAACTGGGGAAAGAGTGGGAGATCTTATGCTTTTAACTTAATGATTGGACCCCTTTTGTGTGGTTTTTCCAGTGTTCTGGCCATGTTTACATGGTGGCTGGTCCAATTTTAATGGTTAATCTGGAAAATGATGGCCAAGATAATAGAGCAACATATTACAGCTCCAAAGTAGGTATCGAGCATTTAAAATTTCAGTGAATTGGATGCAAGTTTTCAACTACAGAATGTTCAGTCCACATTGTCATGGTAGAATTCTGCTTGTTTTTTTTTTTTTTTGGTTTCCTTCAGCTTCAGAAATCTCACTGTCTGCTCACTGATGTTGAAACCATGACGCTACACATTGCATGAACATTACTGCTTCCTGATTTTGGTGGAAATGGTTTGGTGAGCACAATGGACATGCTCAGATTTATGTGATGGTTCCATTGGACTGATTGGCTCATTGATTTTGTTGAACATCACGAGAGGGCCCCTGACTCTGTTTGATTGGGCGGACAGGGAATGGCAATGGGTCTGTTAAATTTGCTTATGCTTTGTTAATGATCTCAGATGCAGATCCGTGCCCAATTTGTTTTCAGGTGTTGTTGGTTCTATGCATAAGCTCTTGTTTCTGGAGTCATTTGGAGTAATTAATATAGTTCGACCTTGGACCAACCGGCCAGGCGACGATACTGCATTACTTTATCAAAGGATGCTTATTTTGAATTTCAAATGCCCGATACAGGACAGAATCTAACAGCGCTCCTGGTCCATTAGTGCTTTGCTCTGTACCGTAAGCCATCTTCCAGTGCCCGCGTACGTCATCTTGGTGGGCATGAGAACCCTGAATAGGTGAATCACATGAGTTCTATGGTTGAGCTGTCTTTGAAGGTGGTTTGTTGCATATGGTTCCGTTTAAATCAGATCAACAAAGTAGAGATTTTGCTTGATCTCCTTTCTTTTCCTAGGTTAAAGTTGCATTCAGGTATTTCTAACTGCAGAAGGAAACACCTGAAGGGGAATTATTTTACGATGCTCGGACACTGGGATCTTGGCCGCTAACTTGTCGGACTTTTCTAATCTGCCTTTTCCTTGGAGCTTCAAGTGAACGTATAGCAAACTTTTACGTGTCAAATTGATGCATCTCCTTCGCTGTGTGGCTCATGTCTTGTAATTTTTTTATTTGTTGCTCTAGATGGAGCAATAGTGGCATTTTACTCACACAGAGAGAGAGAGAGAGAGAGAGAGAGAGAGTTCATACAAATTACAAACTAGTCTAGATATCAGTCATTCGAGTACACTGAATCGGACAGCCAGATACATTACGATTTGCAAGACCCGCAAGTCAAAAGCTAGGGAAATTATTAAATAGCAGGCTAATGATGATATACATGCCGGTCAATGAATTAAGAGGAAGTTATACAGCAAGCGCCTACTGCAATCAAATGTCGTGGCCTTCGTCCTCGGTCATAGTTGTAATCCTACCATCTCTGACTATTTTATCACCGCCCGAGGCTTCACCCATCATCCCATTATACTGTCCCATCCTCCACCCTCCTTCCTGTTTGCACTTGGTTATGGTGTTCTCCACCATCTGCTTTTGAAGGCAAAGCAAGAATAAACGTAAAAAGAAGTAGATTTACCCAAAAAAAAAAACGTACAGAGAAGTAGCCATAAGGTGAATGCTTGAAGAAAAAGCAAATCAACCCAGCTGCAAATGCCTAAAGAAATTAGTCCCCGGAGAAAAATGGAGTCTTGTAATCAATTGAGTCTTCGCCATATGCAAGCCAAAAAGAGAAGGTAGCATTGTAATGAATGCCCGCCCTTATCACCTCGGCCCTATCTCACATAACACTGCCGAGATTGTCAAGCGGTAGGGAGAGGAGAAGAGAGGGAAGAATTTTTTTTTAATATGAGGAAGAACTTCTACAATTACTTCGAAGAGCCACTTTGGGCTCATCGACAAAAATTATTCACTGACTAATGTGCCACATGATTTTTACACAGCCAGAGAGCCCGTACACCACTACAGGTTGTATAAACATAGAGTACAACAAGGGTGGGTTACAACGGTTGTCAGAGGGGGGCTCAACCTAAGTTGCTCATGTTATAAAAGATGGTTAAGTAATTAGGTATTACCACTTTCACCATCAGAGGCATCTTCAAGCCTTGTGATTGCATCAACTAGGGCTTGCTCATGCTCCTGCATTTCACAGAGACATAGGGTTTATGAGAAGAAACGATAATATTAAACCGCATACAACAAGACATAAGCAAGCAGTCACCTTCAGCACTTTCTTCGCTTTCTCAATTTCTGTGGGATCAGGATGGCTTGCGCCAAAAACTTTCTCAACCTGTTACATTAATATCTTAAAACATTAAGAATAGAAGTTGGCTACTTCAAAGTTCAAATCCATTAATGTCGTTCGTTTACCTCCTTAATTAGTGTATCTGTATGAAGTAATTCAATATCCCCCAATGCCTTTTTTCCCACACCGTTTTGTGATAAAGGACCATCTTTCTTGGTAGGACCCTTTGTGTTTCCTCTACCTCTTCCGACTCCTGCAACGCCACCACCACGGGTCATGGGTTTTTTGGTTCCGCGCCCAGGACCAGGACGGCCTCCTCGACGGGATACGCCAGGATCCTCTCCTTCCCACCGGATATCTTCGGGAGATATCTATATGAGAGGAGAGAATATAACACTCAGAAACACACCAATTCCACGCATCATAGGCAGAGATAACAAGCAACAGCAGGAACAGTTAAAGAACATCAACAACCATATGGGTGTGGGGTGAATGTCGGTGTGAATTGCGAGTGCGCGTGCTTGCAAGAGAGAGAGAGAGCATATAAATGTTAGCCCAAAAACCAATTAAAGGTATCACTGATAGTGATTTCCTCAAGAGCAAATAATTGTATTACTATCACAGAAACACGGCAAGAAGGAAATCTAGTAAACATTTGACATCAGAAAAGGAATAGGTATTTAAAAGCGCACAACCGCCAAGAACTAGGAAGAATGTGCATTCTATCCGAACAATCAACTTTCACATAATGTCCAGTGAATTAAACATTTTTCTTCAAACGGCATGTTGACCCTATGGAAAATTCTATCAACGCATATTTACCTCTTTGAGGTTGACCCACTCCCATGTTTCATCTGCTGTATTTATATCATAAACAAGAGCATGGCGGCCCTAGTAGAAAATATTTAGGATAATGATCAGTGAAATCTTGTAACACAAAAAACATCCAACAGCTTAGAAACAACACCTATCCAACAGTTAGGAAATACCTCTGCCACATTATAGTCGGTTATGACAGCCTCATAGAAATTGTTGTCATCAGGCCACCTAGTCCAGACTCTCTTTCCTATGAGTGGATCATAAGATGTTGGCTCAGCATGTTCGTTTGCTGGAAAGGCCCCCGAGGAGCCCCGGCTTGCACCGGGCCTTCCACTAACACCTGCAGAAGGATGCTGCATGGACTTCATCAACAATCCAGCAGATATGGTGCTTTGTTAATTAAAAGAAGAGGAAACAAGTACTGATCTATTCAAATTTGAAAAGAGAGCCATAAAGTCCCCAACTTACTGATTTCTGCTTCTTAGTCCTGGCTCCAGGGGGAGGTCCTCGTTTTATTGATCCAGAAGGTTGTTGCATTGATGGATGCAGAGCAGGAGATGGTGCCCCCATAGATAAAGAAGCTACAGATTGTGAGGTTTTCTGTTTCTTACGAGATGCTGAGACTGTGGGACTTGGCAAAAGGTCATGAACAGGCTGAGATGTACTGAGCATGCCTGGTTGAAGCCCTCTTGCTTTTCTCCACTCCCTAATGGCTAAAGAAGTAGTTAGAAATGAAGGATAAAAAATGAAAATAAAAATTCATCTACATGAAAATAGCTCATCCATTATGCTAGCAACTGCTTAACACGTCATTGAAAAGATGAGACCTTATCCTGCGAATCATGTCATCGGCATTGACCCTTGATAAAAGTTCCCTATGTTCCTCATCCGATACCCTTAGCTCTTTCCGCAGTTCAGTAATTAAACTTTCCTTTTCCTATTAAAGACAAGGGGAAAAAAAGCCACTGAGCTGGTTAAATATACTCAAGCAAGAGAGAAAAGTTAGCATGTGAACATCGAGAGATACCCAGGTAATGGCATCAGACTGAGCTTTGAATGCCCGAAGGACTGAACAGTAGGCTTCTTGCTCAATGTCGTGGATCTGGGTTTCCATGTCGCCATGTACGCTAGGCAACAGAGGAGGACCAACAAAACTAGACCGGGGATTGCCAGCAGCTCTGGCCCCCCTCTGAAACCTATTATGAGTGGGAGGGAGATCATCATCTGTCCCTGCATATACAAAGAAAGAAAACAAATTACACCCCAAAAAAGGGTCAGGAAGGAACTTCTACAGAAATAAGAAAACTACATGTAGTGCATTTGCAATATTTATAGAAGAGTTAAACCAATAAGCTGCTGATTGCAACATTAAGATAGGGCAAAGCATCCCTTCATCTGACATAAGCTACTAATTAGGACACTGAGATTGGAAAAGGAATCATTTCATCTGATAATTCGAGTGTATCGGCAATAGCAGTAGCTTAATGGAAAAGCAACCTACACTCTTTTTCGAAGTAAAGCCACCAAAAAGGCAGGATTTTAGATGGGAATCGGACAAAACAGACCAATGTGGTATACAGGAAGCTGCAACCATCATCAGCCGATCATAACAAAGGAAAGAGAATGCAGATGTGATAGAACAAACTAGCATCAAAGCACTAGCTAGATGCTGGTTTTCTTGGGTTTATTTTTTAGGTCTGGTGGGATGAGAAGCATAAGTTTGCCAGAAGCGTCTAAACCCTCATTACAGGAATCAGAATGCAAAGGGGAGAAAACAAAAGTGAAATAATCTCAAATTCACGGATTGAAGACTGATCACCTCATTTGTGGAAAACCTGAAATAATATACTTCCATAATCTTCAAGAAGTGACCAATTGGGCCAATTCTTGGGGCAAAGTTCCAAGAGAAAAAAGTTCCACCAATTTTTTTTTTTTTTTTGGGGGGGGGGGAGAGAAGCCAAAGTTCCACCAATTTTTCTTTTATCGATATGGTCAAATAAAGAGAAAAAAAGTAGTATCAAATTGTTGGGGAGAACAGAAGCACAATTGACACTTCAAACTCAAAAGTCCCCATAGTACAAAATAAAGAGATCAAAATAGTGACATAATGCCAAAGAGGATCATTTGAAGCATTTAAATATACATCTATAACCAGATAACTTTAGAATGTCAACCAACTTTTCAAGGTAAGATTTAAATACAACGATTTTGTTAAGGAGTGTTTCAGCAGCACTAGTTAAACATATAAATGAAGAAATTTTATCACATCCAAAGCTTTATCTTCCTCGGCTTATGCAAAATTAATGCATTGTAGACATAAATATTTCTTTGTTAAATACGGTTGACAATGTCCCAGGGCACTCATTAATAAGACCCTTAAGAAAAAGCAAACGTTCACAGAAGTGGAAGCTGGGGAAGGGGCTTCAAGCTATCAGCTCACAGACAAAAGGCAAAAGAGAGATTCCAAAGATGAAATGCAGAGCTATATATACCCTGCAGTTTCTTCAATTAAACATTTAAGCCGAGGAAAGTGTATGACAATATATAATGCTGAAAGAAGGTAACTACCTCAGTACACTAGAAGTGAAAGCTAAATCAGACTACTTAAAAGCATGTAAATAAGCTCGAATCCTTCTACTAGGCAAATGCATCCATCTAAAAACCAGGCCTATTAATCACAGCAACAAGTTCACAGCCAAGTTATTCAATCCTAGGAGTAGTACCCAGACTACAAGCTTTTTAGTTTATCGTAATAACACAAGATTAGTCGGAAAAAGATCAGAGTTAGCTCAAACTCAACCAACTGATCCTATAAAAACCTCACATTGAAGAATATAATCCTTTCGATTGGCTGTTGGGGAACAAACCCGTTAAATAATAAGCTCCGAGTCCTTTACTACGGCCTCTGCTTCCCGTCGAGTACAAGGGACCATCTCAATTCAATATATTAAAGCACAATCAACAGAACAACCGATATATATAGCGATTATAAGATCGAAAAGAACCCTGAGAAGCACAAAAACAATCAAAGCGTCGATCTTTATCATGCATACCGCTGCTATCGGACAATTCATAATCCATCGCCGTCGCTTCGATTCAAATACTTGCTCCAAACACGAAAAGCCACCGAATTCGCTTCTTCTACCCAATCCAGAGGCTAAAACCGCACCAACCACAAGCTGCTGGACATTCCCGACGCTCGGAAGGAAGGGAAAATTTCCGGAGGATTCACCGGGACGAATCACTCAACCGCTCCATTGAGCTCCATGGCGTCGCGTCGGACGCGGAAACAGCGAAAACCGAGGGCAGGGAAGAGGGGGATGAGGAGCGATTCGGCGCTCGCGAGACCGTCGCAGGGATTCCCCAACAAATAGCGCGACCCCGAGCGAATGGAGGGGCAGGCGGCGGAGACGGAGAACGCGATTCGAGATGGAAGATTTCGCACAAGGACGAATCGATCGGGAAGAGATAGAGAGAGATAGAGCGCGCCTGTGTGTTCTTCAGCGAGAGTTGAAGCTCGGAGTCGAGGAGGAAAACGGACTTCAAATAACTTTTCTGGCGCCCTAATTTTTCAGTTAATTATTGGTTTTGATTCCGGGCTTCTGAGGGGGTGGCCACTGGCCAGCCTTCGGCGAAGTCAGGGAGCCCGACGCTGCAAATAAATTAATCTCGCGAGGATAGAAATTGTAAATGGAATATAGTTTAAATAATGTTTATTGGGATTTTTTTTTTGTGGCGTTACTTGCATTTCTTACGTGATTAAAATCCATCCAATTGACTCTGAAAATATGAAACTGTCATATTTTCCGTTAACACTTCATGGATTGTATCTAGACGAATGAGATTTCACCAACAATTTTACAAAAAAAATTTTTACCGCATGCAACGTCTTAACTTAATTAGAGATCATTTTTTTAGAGTTTCACGTTGGATTATGTAACCGTCGCTTCATCTTGGAAAATATTCAAAAAGGTTTTACTTTTTTCACCATTCAATCATCCTATTACACAGATGAATATGTGTATAAAAGAAAATTGATAAAATAGGGTTTGACGGTGGTATACACGACAAAATTATAAAACAAGTGGTCATGTTAAAGTTTGTCTTAATTAAATTTATCAAGATTTCATTTAACAATATATCCATAAATTTTGAATTACGATAGCTAGATCTTACATATAAATATGAAATTAATAAAAAAATGTGTGTCAACACATTAAAATTGTAATTTAATAATTAAGGATTTTATTTGATGATGTGTTAAAGTTAATCATATAGAGGTTGGAAATAGACTTTCCTAATCTTTTATGGTGCTATTCTTATAATTTTAAGAAAAGTAGCCTAAAAATTAAGAATCGACAAACTTTACCGAAAGAAGCAAGTCATATGCAATGAGTTAATACATTTCCTAATTTCCCAATCAAAAAGACAACTTGAATTCAAGGCGCTTCGTGATTTGGAAGTATCTGCATAAAAATGATGGCTTGTAGCAAATCTTTTAATTATATTGGTCCACAAGAATCTTTAAATACAAATTATTATCAGTAATAAAAATAATTTAATTTATATAAGTGATTACTTTAAAATACTAAAATCATATATTATTTATTCTTCACAAAACAATCCGATTTTTTGCCGAGACGATGGATCCACGTTTCAGCGCCACGAAAGAACAGAAAACACCGGCAAAACACCAACGTAGGCGGACGCTAATACCCAAACAAACCGCTAGTCCAGCAATGAATCGTCAGTCAATAACAAAGAAGAAAAAGGAGAAATGCTTTCCCATTTCCATCTTCTCCCTCTCAAGTCGCCCCTCTCGCTCTCTCCCTCTCTTCGCCCCCACTCTCTCTCTTCCCTCGCCTCCATTTCTCGCCGCCTCGGTCCTCCTCCCAGGTGGTTCTCCGTCGCGTCGCACGCTAGGCCGGGCCGCGTCTCCATGGAGCCCCCCTCGCCTGACGCCGGGGCGGCGCCCGCCGCCGCCGTCGAGTCACTGACGCGCGATTTGCGGGATCAGAGCTTGGAGGACAAGGATAGGAAGAGGGGATTGAAGCTCGAGGATCTGAATTGGGACCATTCCTTTGTCCGGGAGTTGCCTGGGGATACGAGGACCGATACGTTTCCGCGAGAGGTTTGGGTCTTCGACTCCTGCTTTCAGTGTCTGATTTTGGTTGCGCACTTGGGAGGTCTGGTGTTTACAGATCGACCGATAGTGATAAAGGGAATTTGAACTGGGCTTCCATGAAAACGGCGAGGCGTAGCGAGCTAGGTAGTGTTCTTCGGTTAATCATATTTTCATCGTCAGAGTGTCTATCGCAATAGTTGACTACCATTTATCTGGAGTTTTGTGTCTTGGAGACAGATATAGATCAAGAAGCAGGGCAATGTAAGGAGGATATAAGGTGATGATAGCGCGTGGGAATTGTCTGCTTTTGTCAGCAATAACCCTTCCCACCATAGTAATGAATTTTCTGAAACATATGACGACGCACTGATCCAAATGCATACTGCATCTCTTAAAGTTCGTTTGTTGTTCATATTTGGAGCGCAAAGCAGGAGAATGTTGAGGCTGAAACGCCACTCATGATTATCCTTTTGTGTGCGCGGACTTTGTTATTTGAATCCATTACAACTCAGAAGCACATGAGTATGATTTACCGCTAGGTCGAATACACCATGTGAGATGGGAATTTTCCTTAGTCATAACTAGAGATTTTGATGGAGTAGTAGATTGATGTGTGCCGAATTAAGTTGTTGTAAGTCAGGACTTAACTGCTGGATGATGGGGAATTTACTTAATTTCTCACTGCATGATTAGCAATGATTAGATATGGTTGGCTTAGTTGTGAGTGCTTAATCACACTAAAAGCAGGAGAAACTAGAGAAATTTGGCAGCAGCCTTGCGGGAGGAGGGTAGGTTCAAGAAATGGCTGGAGGCATATGTCTGCAAAAAAATTATATAACTTCTCTTTGACTTACACTATTCACTCGAGCTTTTACATTGATTGTCCAGCTAACTACGCAATATTTTTTCGTGTATTAGGATCGTTTTTGGCTTATTAGCATTCTTGATTGCATGCAGTCAGCTGGCAGCTGATCAGTCAGGCATTAATTCTGATAGATAATTGAACAGAACATAGGAGTCTTAATTGTCTAGGATTGGCTTTAAGCCATTTGGTGCTTCATGATGTACACCTAAAACGAGCATGCAGTGTTGAAAAGCTGCACTAATTAAGCTGTAAGTCTCTGTTTTCCGTCACATAGGCAGTTTTTTGTGAGAGGATTTTTAAGTTTTAGTACTAAGAGTCTAATAGTATGCGTTGAAGTAAAATATCTTCATCAATAAGTAAAATTAAGCATGTTTGATAAACATAAATAGTTTCGATGCAAATGATACAATTAAAGTAAAAAAAAAATTTAGTGAGGAGGGGTTCCTTTCATTCAACAGAAAAGGCATAAGAAGTAGAAAATCCTGTCTTATTTTGCTAATTTGCTAAAACCGCTCTATCGCTGGCCCTTTAGCACTGTCTTTTTTCGTTGTAAATGCAGGTATTGCATGCTTGCTATACAAAAGTATCTCCTTCAGCTGAAGTAGAAAATCCTCAGCTTGTTGCATGGTCAGATTTAGTTGCTGAAGCACTTGATTTGGATCCTGAGGAGTGAGTTTTGCCCCTCTCGCACTTTTTTGTTGGTCACATCTGAACTTCTATGATAAATAAAACAAAATCAAGAAATCTTCGTGCCTGTAAAGAGATCCAATAAAGTACAGAAGTTTAACAATTCTGATAATAACTTAGGTCGGAGCTGTCTCTTCATCACCCAATGCATTTCAAGCATCCAACTTTTATTTTTCAATAGGATTAATTTGCTGTTATTCCGTTGAGAGCTAGATTTCTGCTTTGTCTTCATTTATATTCCTTTTTTTATTCTTATTGGAAGTGTTTCTTGCTTCAGATTGAGTCTCTCTTTTCATTGGGCTAATTGAATTATTTATGGTTGCAGATTTCAAAGACCAGACTTCCCACTTTTATTCTCCGGTGCAGCCCTTTTGGCGGGAGCGTAAGTGCTGTTGGGAATTACAGCTCACTTATTCCGACTTCAGTTAGGTCATTTGTTAGAGATTTTCTACTCACTCATCCTCTCTAATCTTTCTTTGCTACAGTTTACCTTATGCTCAGTGTTATGGAGGCCATCAATTTGGCATGTGGGCAGGTCAATTGGGTGATGGTAGGGCAATAACTCTTGGGGAGATTGTTAATTCAAGATCAGAAAGGTGGGAGCTGCAGCTGAAAGGTGCTGGAAAGACCCCTTACAGTCGGTTTGCTGATGGACTTGCTGTTTTACGTAGCAGCATCAGAGAGTTCCTTTGCAGTGAAGCAATGCACAGTCTGGGAATCCCCACCACTCGTGCACTCTGTCTTGTGACAACTGGGAAATTAGTTACTCGAGATATGTTTTATGAGTATGTTCAACTTGAACTTCCTTCATATAGATGTTTTTCCATGTATGCTATTCGATAGTAAAAAAAACAGGAAGCAGTGTTCATTGCTACGGCAATGCATCAGTAAATCTGAATGAATTTGGATGCTGTGGACTGAGGATGACAAGTGAGCTGACAGTATATTCATTTGATGAGTACCTCTGTGCACTTTTTCATGGTTGTTTTGGAATTGCACATGAGAAATGCCATTTAATTTTGCTCATTGCCAATTCAGCTAATGTAATCATCCATATCTAATGCCTGGTCTTAATGCTCTCTGAAATAGAGTTGGAGTGTAAAATTACTAAAGAGTTCTATATAGAATATTGTCTGCATATGCAGGAATGCAGTTTAGATGAATTTGTTGGTTTTTCTGGAATTCAGAGAGGCAGTATTTTAACTTTCTCGATTCTCACACCAGTGGAAATCCCAAGGATGAACCTGGTGCAATTGTTTGCAGAGTCGCTCAATCCTTTTTGCGCTTTGGTTCTTATCAAATACATGCTTCCAGAGGAAAAGAGGACCTCGGCATTGTTCGTGCTTTGGCTGACTATGCAATAAGACATCACTTCCCGCATTTAGAAAACATGAGTAGAAGTGAAAGCTTGTCTTTCAGCACGGGCAATGATGATCAGACAGTTGTGGATCTGACCTCAAACAAATATGCAGGTAGTCTATTTGCTATCCTTGGTCATCTCATTATCTGGAGCAAAATGTGTCTCTTGCTGCTGATGCAACGAGGGTTTTAGTTTGGAATTAACATTGAAATATGATAAGTGGTTGGCCCTTGAACAGCAGCTTTTAATTCGCATAGGACTCTGACTCTTTTTAGAGACTTAGTTGATGTCAAGGGAAATACAACCAATCTTTTGTCTCACAGGATTTATGAGATTGGGATTCAAATTCTTTGTTTATTTTAGAGTTGTAGAGTATGTCAAGAATTGCCTTTTCTGGTGAGGATGCTAAAATTACCATAACATGCAGCCTTAATGCTTCTTTACATGCCTTACGGATTTCTAGACAAAGGTCTAGACAAAGGTTAGCAGAATTTCTGGCTAATATCTCTTTTGATCTGAATTGCCAATGATGTCAGCTTGGGCAGTGGATATTGCTGAACGTACTGCTTCCTTGATCTCGAGATGGCAGGGAGTTGGTTTCACTCATGGTGTACTGAACACAGACAACATGAGCATTTTGGGGCTCACCATTGATTATGGTCCTTTTGGATTTCTGGATGCATTTGATCCAAGTTACACACCCAATACCACAGATCTTCCAGGGCGAAGATACTGTTTCGCAAATCAGCCTGACATTGGTTTATGGAATATTGCGCAGTTTGTCTCAACTCTTTCATCTGCTGAGCTGATTAATGACAAAGAGGCAAACTATGCCATGGAAAGGTCTACCTCGTCTTCACTTCTCTTTCTCTGCAGGATATGATATTGTCAACTTGCTGTTCATTCTATACTATTTGTTATGCTGCAGATATGGGACCAAATTTATGGATGAATATCAAGGCATAATGACTAGAAAACTTGGCCTCCCCAAGTACAATAAGCAGTTAATTGGCAAACTTCTTAATAATATGGCCGTCGATAAAGTTGATTACACAAATTTCTTTCGGGCACTTTCAAATATCAAAGCCGATCTTAGCATTCCAGAGGATGAGTTACTGGTTCCACTGAAGGCCGTTCTACTTGATATTGGGAAGGAGAGGAAGGAGTCATGGATCAGCTGGGTGAAAATCTACATACAGGAGGTAGAATGATATATTGATTTTTCCCTCGTAGTTGATGACTTATCCAGGATGCTGTCATCTGCTCATGTTGGTCGTTGCATAATTGTGCCATTTCATCTGAGCCAGTATTGATCTTGCTCTTGACTGAAGTATATTGGCAGAGTCATTATGTGCGATTAGTGGATGTACAGTAGAATCAAGTTGCTGCCTTAGGAGGAAGCATAACTTTCTTGACTACTAAGAATAGGAGTACTGTTTAGAGTGCCCTTCAAGAATTAAGTCCTATGGGGCATCTGCATCTCTCTTGATCTGTTATTGAACTGCAACTGCTGCCTGTATGGCATTGGCTTCTTCCAAGTTTGATAGATGGAAATAATTTCTTCTTTAGAGTCGTCGTCATTGATGAAGCATACTGACGAGGGGACTGCTGGATGTTATATTCTGAGAATTAGCCATTTTAGAATAATAATTATAGGTGCTTTTTTCCGCATGGATATCTGCATTTCATTTAGCTTTCTTATCTTGTCACACCAGTATATGTTCCATGCTTTTTGTTTTGATAAATTGACATTCAATGTGTCTGCTACCAGCTGGTCAATGGCGAGGTGTCCGATGAAGAGAGAAAGGCTGATATGAATTCAGTGAACCCCAAGTATGTCCTCCGGAACTATCTTTGCCAGAGTGCAATTGATGCGGCCGAACTGGGTGATTTCGGAGAGGTCCGGAGGCTGCTTAAGCTAATGCAGAGACCCTATGATGAGCAGCCAGGCATGGAGAAATATGCTCGTCTTCCCCCGGCTTGGGCATATCGGCCCGGCGTTTGCATGCTTTCTTGTTCTTCATGAGTTCGTGCTGCTTTGTCACGAAATATCCAAGTACCAGATGCTGAGTATTTCCTGTTGTATATAGTACGGTCGAGTCAGATTTGTCTTCACACCTGGAGAAAGTATGCGCCATGGCCATTCGCCGGTTTTTCATTTGTTGAGGATCGGGATGGTCTATATAGTTGGAGAGATCTTGTTATTACATATCTTTTCTGTTGTATCAGTCTTTGCTGCAACTGGTAACAGCTTGTCTACAGAATTGCTGGAAGAGAAGGAAATGTACCCAACCCTGGCCTCTTGATTTTTTTTCACGGCCTGAAAATTCAGAAAGAGCAGTTGTGAAAAAGATTGTACCATATGGTACATTGCACAATGACTTATCTCTACTCCGCTTAAGCACAAAATTTCATAGTTACCAATATTTGGTGACGAAGTTCTACGCGTCCATCGGCTATGGATGGATTCCAGCGAAATGCGGCGCGACGCATATGTGCTTGTACAGAAGCGAAAACGTCCCGGCAAAAGAAGAGGGGGAATGTATTGGGTGAATTGCCGCGAGGACAGAAGCTCGTGTACGATTCTAGTCATTTTAATCCTTCAGCTATCGTCTTAAAGCCAAATAGATTGAGATCATGTGAGTCTTTTTTTGTTTTAATGAGGGTATATTTATCGTTTCAATAAGAGAGTATAAGAAAACAACGGCAGTTTAAACAAAGGGTGCCTTCATTTTGTAGAAAAAGAATTCTTGCAAAAAAAATTCATGAACTGTTCGAAATTTGGATCGTGAAAAGTGGTATTTGGTACCACCTGCTGTGGTGGCATAGTTGGTTCGAGCTTTATACTTCTCGCAAAAGGTGCAAGTTCGAATCATAACAACGTCGTTAGTTAACTTAACTGTTGATGTGAGTGTGGTGCCTAACTTGCATTGGCCTAAAATATAGGCATTCGATTCCTTAGCCTTTGCTGAGCACGAAGGGGTCCAGGTGGAGTTGTCGGTCATAAAAAAAAATGGTATTTGGTAGATAGAGTGGAGAACGGTTTTTGCAATTATTCGTAGATAGAAGGGACCGTTACGAATTCCTCTTTATTACTTTTGAGTCCAAGATTAATTTTCCATCTCAGTTTCTTACCCCCTTCAGACGTCGCGACTCTCGAGTAAGATTTGCTGGAAGGTCCATCCTTGTTCTTTACTTGAAATTAAACTGCTCTCCTCATCTACAAAGAACTAATTGATCTCCTCGTTAGGCAATCTAAGCGCAAATGGAGACCGCTCATCGGTCAACGGGAAGAACCATGTACTGGTACTGGTCCATCAAGATGGGCTCATCCTCGTGCTCTTGAGCTCTCATTTTCGCTTCACCGTTCGGCTCTGTCGGTCTGAGAAAAACTTGCTGTCCTGGGTGATTTGATACCAAACGAGTAAAGCTTTCTCTCTCTTTCTCTGTCTCTCTGTCTCTCTCTCATTCGCTCTTTCTTGTGGGAGCTGCTGATTCGCAAGTAAAGTCTCTTGCTTATGGCAGATTTGTGTGATTACCCGATTCGGCTGAGGCATTCTGCTTGTATAATTGCAAATAACTGTTATCCGCCTCTTGTAGGGGTTTCACAGACTGGGAATGTATATATGACGGTAGATTTGAGAGATTGAACTGTCCGTGTTGATGGGTACAAGACTTGTTCGATGAAATACCTCAGTGAGCCTGTTTATCTTGTCATTCGCTTTGAGCGAGGAAGTAAGGTTCTTAGCCAAAATGAAAAAAAAAAGCGACTACTATGCGAGCTGAAGTGACATGTCAAAATGACCAATGGGTTTGGCTTGTGAATAATGATGAGCAGAGGTAGGATGTTTAGGACGGTTGACACACGTTTGATGGGCAGTATAATTAACTCAAAGTATGATCTTTTACTGCAGTATGACTCGACAGCTCCGCACACATCTTTGACATCAAGCTGCATCTTTCCTAGTTGATTTACTTTGGCTGAAAGCTTGATGAAAAACGTCAAAATAATCAGAGGTCAACTGGACCTAAGTTGACAGTTGCTTGTAAAATATTAATGCTGAGCCTTGAGTTTGTGTCAAGGGTGAATTTTGAAATTGGAAATACAATGATAATGATACTTGAAAATATGATGAAATGTAATCTCTTTATGGCGATAACTGTATTTTGAATTCACTCACAATACGGGTGTCTATTTGAACTTTCTCGTAAGATATACATGACGGCTGTAGTTTTTCACTAATGCCGTCGAGGCAATTAACATGCTTGTTGGACCTTTCCGGCAATTGTTAGATAAAGAAAAGCGAGTTTCAATCATTCATTTGTTTTGGTTTTGGAATGAGCGTGCTTCCATTCTTTGTTCTAGTTTGTGTACGATCGACAGTTCGGACTCTTTGGTTCTGCATGGTAATTGCACTGATGCCATTTGCTGATCGCATGCAAGGATCTAATTTCTCTTATTTCATTTTTTCAGGGATGAAATCAGTGAGGATCATTGAGGTCTGTAGAATGGGCATTGTCAACTACTTGGATGCACTCATGCTCCAAGAAAGACTAATTGCTGCTAGAAAGAGTCATAAAATTCCAGACACTTTATTATCTTTGCAACATCCTCCCACTTATACCCTTGGGAAAAGAAGGACGGATCATAATTTGCTAGTCCCTGAGTCAGACCTGGGAAAGATGGGAGCTGAACTTTACTATACTCAAAGAGGCGGAGACATTACATTTCATGGTCCACATCAGGCCATCTTGTATCCCATCATTTCTCTTCGTGATAGTGGTCTTGGTGCTCGAAAATATGTGGAAAAACTTGAGTTGACTATGATTGAATTAGCATCTCTGTATGGTGTGAGGGCTTGCCCAGGAAAATCGGGTGAGACTGGGGTTTGGGTTGGTGATGGAAAGATTGGTGCCATTGGGGTTCGTATATCGAATGGAATCACCTCCCATGGGCTGGCATTCAACATTAATCCTGATTTAAACTACTTTAAGCATATTGTCCCTTGTGGAATTGAGAACAAAGAAGTCACGTCATTGAAGAGGGAGACAGACATGGTGCTTCCCACGGAAGAAATGATTGAAGATCAGTTAGTTTCTTGTTTTGTGGCACAATTTGGCTATACTAGCATCATTTGGAAGGGCAAGGAGTCTTTATTAGGCGGTGATGATGGGAATTCTAGATGAAGGGTCATGGAAGCACTATCAAAAGCTTTAAGGCCTTTGACTCATGTAAATTAGTAAACTTTTACCAACAAGACAAAATGTCCATTGATTTATTCCGAAGAAAAATGAGTCTATGATTCTTCCAATTCTTCATGAAATAGGTGCTCTTGCTGGTGGATATATTACATTCCAGGTACATTTTTTCTATTGATTTGTTTTTTTTTTTGGGAATGTTTTTTCTATTGATTTGTTGTGCCTGAGGTATTCTTTAATTTGTATTTAAAATGGAAACCGATCAGCTATCTTACAATAATTTTTGCAGCAATTATCTGTATCGGCACTGCATTCTCTGTGTCATTATTTTTTTAAGACTAACTCTGCTATTAGCAAATTGCATATTTGTATATATGAAGTGGATAGCATATGATCCTAGACAAAGGGCTGACAAACTATGGCATTTCATGCTTACACAGCTATTATGTGATCAGAGTAGAAAGATGCTCGCGGTTATGATTTTTTTCTTACATCTTCAGTTAACCAAAATGCATATGGAGTACTAATTTGTGCCAATATCCCTCAAAAGTTTCCGGCGGTAAGAAACTTTTATCTGTTCCTTTGATGTAGATCGATTATTTCCCAGCATCCACCGAATAATTCACCAAGCCTGTTAGAACTCAGCTCCAGAAGATTGACTGGCTAATAGTGTCATTCTTTACATCCTTTTATCCAAATGAACAAGCGGAACTTCTTAATGCTAATCAAACTTAGCGGATCGCATTAGGGATGGGAATACTTGGAAACATCAGGGCAAATGTGGCGATTGTACAATATTATTCCCTCAACAAAGTAACTATGGTGGTGGGGCTGCTATAGTATCTTCCTTTTGGATGTTGGACAGCTGAAACCCTCGTCTGAATTAATGAGCAGGTTTAAAGTGCATAAACGAGTAGAAAGAAGCGCAGTAATGACTGACAAGCCAGCTAAATGTAAAGGATAAAGAAGATTGATCATTCTGGGGAAGCTTGCAGGAAGAGGGAAACCCAAAGAGAATAAGGAAAAGAAGTGTGAGGCAAAATGACTGGACTTGGACAAAAAAGTGAAAATAGTCAAAGGAGAGGGGCTGAATTTCTCGCTTTTAAGTTGAGAAGCAGGCTCAACCAGCTAGATTTGGCTGCCATCTTGACTTAGAGAACTAAATCCAGAGAGGATCGAAAATAAAGCTGCCGGCTTGGCCTCATCATGTGATCAGTCACATGAGAAAAGTTGCTCAACCATTTAAATTGGCCAGAGATGTCAGAGAAATATTGTTATCAAAGGCTTGTATAGCCGAATGCTCATATTTCTTTAGTCACAGATATTGATATGAATTTGATTCCTGATTTCATGTGGTTTTTTGAGTCCATTTGCTTATATTCTGCTCCTCATTCATCCTTGTACTTATTTTTTCAATACTACGTGAAGCTTTGATTAATGAATAAATAATTCCTGCCTTTGACTATCAAAAAGATCCTTTCACAGCTTCATAAACTCAAAAAAGAGAAAGGATTGGATCTATATAACACTTCTTCTCAAGCTTAAAGACATACTATCATAACTTCTACCACAATTGGCTTTCATTCTGAACCTCCTGTTGTTTCTCTGACCACACTGCCATGGGAAGTAGCTGCAGATCTTCTGTTACCGCGTTTTTGTCAGTTCTTGCGCTTTGCGTGATGTGTTCTCTGGAAATAATGCTTCATCAGGAGGCTGAAGTTTGCACAACATTACGCACAAAGGTGCCCAGGAGGATGCTGCTGTCATCTGCGATAATGTACATGAGTTTAAGTAAGATGGATGGAGGGGGAAGAGATCCTCAAAAGCTGGTGAAGGCTAACCTGAGGACAGCGCCGTCCAGCAAATCAAACCCAAGCCAGAACAACAAACCTCAGCACAGAAGGAAGTAGAATTGATGTCCCGAATATACCTTCGGCATATTTTGCAGTAGTAAGGAAAATGGTAACGATTGACTGCGGTGCCATTTGTTACATTCTTTTTTTTCCAAAGTCAGTGATTCTTATAATTCTTCTGTACCCGAAACTTGAAATTTAGCAGGTAACAAGAAGAAGTTCATTCATAGATTGCATAGAGTTTATCCTAGGCAGTCAGAGTAGTAATTGCTTCAGAATTATTCTCCCAATTTCATGTTCTCTCTAGTACAAAATGCCAGTTAAGCAAATGCCCCCAAGGGCTCATTAGTGCACATGCTTCCTTCTAGTCTCTCCATCTGCATGTGCCTTCATATGATTGAAAAACTTAGATCAGTGAGTATGATTCTCTTTGGACACTTGCATACATTCTCAACCAACCGTTTTGTGATTGAAGACAAAGCAAAGCGCTTGAAGCTTTAGAGAGGTTGAACGGATGGAGTTCTAGGCACGGTTGTGGATAGATGAATAATTTTAGAAAGCGTCTCCAATCTTTTGATAACTGGAAGGAGCTATTGGATGCATCTGCCAGATACATTCTCCACAGTTCTTGTACAATTGCAACGATATTTTGGTCCGTGAGTCTATTTCTCGCCACACCTCGTTAGTTCTTATGGTCCCAACTTCTAGTTGATTGCTCCGCGATTGTTTGAACAAGTCAAGAGGATTCCTCATTCCAGGACCACTTTCTCATTGTCATTCCATTCAGCTCCACATGGGAATTCCTCGTGACAACTCCCGTCTAAAGAGGTAAAAGAGGAAGAAACCAAGTCAAATTTTCATCACACTTTGTTAGTTGGTATCAAGCACAGAGAAATTCAGACGAAATATAGCCAGAGATGGACGAAGTTGGTGCAGGCGGTGACAGCCTCCCTGGCCGATGTGCTCTAAGTGTAGCCCGTAAAACTTATGGACACTAGATAAGTAGACATAAAAAAAAGAGAGAAAAAAGAAAAGTTCATGCACAATTTTTCATCTCGCTCCTCCAACTCAAATCCTGAATCAGCCGCTGTGCAGGGTGCGCAACTTACTCATGAGAGTGAGTATGTCCGGGCTTTTACAACGGTACATTTCAATGCACGGGAATCATCTGACGTGGAATAGTCCACGTCAAGTGATCCCCACCATTAAATGGCCCTCTAGTATGGGTCAGGATCGGCTAACGTGGCATAGCTCATCCTGATCGTTAAAATCCCCCCTATCAAAGAGGGAGGGATTTTAACGGTCCGGATCCCTCTAGTATAAGGGGATGGCTTTTAATGGGACAGATTAGCTAACGTGGATTCCACATTTGGTGATTCCCCTTCATCTAATTTGCGTGTTGGAATTGAATGAGCGGCGCACCTCCCACCGTTTATGAGACTGTCGACCACAGGTAGATGACATGTTTTTTCTTTCAACTGATTCCCCTTCTTCTCTCCTTCCAATCACTTCCATCCAAGGCACAGAAACACATGCAGGCCTGTAGTTTTCAGAAATTGATCGAACTTTCCATCACGTTAAACTATTGAATTTCCATTCGCCACGTTAGACTTCTGCAAAAAAAAAAAAACAAATTAGAAATTGAGAAGCTGAATGGATATTTCTCTGCTTGTCTTGGGTGGCCTGAATTCTGCCAAATAACCCATAGGGCGCGTCTTCTTCGAAGACTTTTCCAAGATGCATGAATTCTCATCTCAGGGCTTGTTCCCGGGGCAAATATCTGCAATTCATGCCAAATAGCAAGTCCGTCAATTCAGCGCTCGACCTTCAAACCTGGGTAGTTTCTCGTTTCCACTCATCAATGCTCAGCTTCCAAGTTTAGTGCCTTGCTTTGTGTCCATGTCCCGGATATTTGCACATGCCCAGGCCTTATTATTCAACACGTTGATGCCGTAAGGTTCTTGGGTTGACCCGGGAGTCGTTTCGCCCGGCAGTCATCCGAGGCTAAGGCGTCGCTGTGCCCCGGATGGAATTGGTCGGGTGCTGTAAGAAACGTAGGCACCCGACATCACACAAAAATCTATAATTCGACGGGAAGCAAGAACCACCGAATTCCGTATGAAATTAGAGCATCGATCAAGTACAGTGTGGACGCTGGTCAAGGATGTGTGTCCATGGAGCCAGAATTGTGACCTTAATCGTTATTCTTAACCCTAGGGGCGT
Organism: Melaleuca quinquenervia; assembly: GCA_030064385.1. NCBI lineage: Eukaryota > Viridiplantae > Streptophyta > Magnoliopsida > Myrtales > Myrtaceae > Melaleuca > Melaleuca quinquenervia. The sequence goes on along the minus strand of CM057719.1, from coordinate 24,726,577 downwards.
CAAATGGGTGGGTCGGGTCGGGTTTGGGTCGGATCAAATATGGGTCGACCCATATTTGACCCATTTAACCTGTTTTGACCCATATTTATGTAATGCAAATATGGTGACCCATATCCAACCCTACCCGTATTGATAAACACTTCCATATTTAACCAAGTTCAGGAAAATTTGTTTAGCGAAATTTTCAAAAAATGTATTGTTAAAATAATTTTATGAAATACGATTTATAATTTTATGAAATACGATTATTTGATATTTTTTAAAATTTTTTTCGAAATTTTAATTATTTTTTTAAAATATATTTTTTTTCATTTTTTTCATTTTTCCTTTTCCAGTCTCCGGAGTCTAGTGAGCTCATCGCTCGTTTCTTGGCCAACGACCAACTTAGAAAGAGGAAAAAATGAGAAAGAAAAAGAAGGAAAAGATAAGGGAAAATAAAATAATCAATTTTTTGTTTTTAAAAAAATAAAATAATTAGAATAACAGAATTTTCATAATTTAAAAATGAATTATTAATAATATTTAAAATTATTTGTCACGTTAAACTATTGAATTTTCCGAAATCGATCGAACTTTCCGTCACGTTAAACTATTGAATTTCCGTTCGCCAGGTTAGACTTCTGCCAAAAAGTAAAATTAAAAATTGAGAAGCTGAATGGATATTTCTCTGCTTGCCTTGGGTGGCCTGAATTCTGCCAAATGACGCATAGGGCGCGTCTTCTTCGAAGACTTCTCCAAGATGCATGAATTCTCATCTCAGGGCTTGTTCCCGGGAAAAACATCTGCAATTCATACCAAATAGCAAGTCCATTAAGTCAGCGCTCAAACTTCAAACCTGGGTCGTTTCTCGTTTCCATCTTATCCATGCTCATTTTTCAAGTTTAGTACCTTACTATTGGGATTTCGCGTAATAAGTATAGGCAAATAAACAAAATCGCAGCGAAAGTACTAACCTATACAAATATCTTAAAAGGGGTTGTTCGTGTGCTTTAATAAAAATTAAATACAAAAGGTCTTAACGAATTACCTTTCGCAACATGTCCAAAATATGTTGGTTCAAACGTTTTTGATTCGAGCCTCATAATCATCGGATCTCTAGTTCAGACACACCTCCAATAGCACATTGAACAAATGATGAATTTTCGCGGATTATAAACACTTCGATTGTGCTAGCATTTCTATGTAGATAATCTTCGCGCCTTATGACTTTAATTCAAGGTAATCACAACGAGAAGAGAACCGTTCTTTACTCGTTAAACTCTTTTTTTTTTCCGTAGAAAAATTGCACACCCACTTTCTGATAATCACCCTTGACAAAACAAAACCATTCAATCGTTTGTTCGCCACACATGGTCAGCAAAATATCCCAATGGTTGCTGACCACGCGGTCAACAAACCATTGCAAATGCATGGTTAGTTGATCATTCGGTCAACAGACCATGCATAGTTTGTTGATTGGTCAATTTTTTTAAAATAATATTATAATAACTAATTAATATAATAATAAATAGTTTGTTGATTATTGATAGCACCATGTGCTATCAACCTTTTTTTAAATAATATTATAATAACTATTAAAACTAACATCCGCACACTTTCGGGCACATCATTATGTGTTTAATTTAATCCACGCGCGTACATCCAATGTACGCCTGTATGTGACTAAAAATTAAATCGAATCTCATTCAAAAACTCAATCGATTGCAGTGAGTGCAAAAATATTTGTAATATTGTCATTTTCATTCAACGTCATCCTAATTAGATATGGTGTGTGACATCCCTAGGTTTATTACTAATCTAATACTTTCAAGATAATTGATTGCCCCAATCAACCTCTTGGATTTACAAATCATGATTGACATATAGCAATATGTCATGACTATCTAGATAGTGTGAATGTTTTAAGAACATAATGAACCTGTCAGCACTAGTTACAATGTAATTCAATCCCTTTGTCATATGATGTCCCGATCGAACAAAGACCATGGAAATATTTGTCAAGTCACCAATTCGATCATTTCTACAAACCTAATCGTCATGCAATTTCACAAAATATAAACAGTTTATTCCTGTTGCAACCTCGGCCGAGGATTTAAACGTAGTGTTACGATTGGATAACATAATACATCATTGTTATGCATTGCACATAATAAGGAGACATATTCCATTTTGCACGCACGTATACCTTCATATGTGAATAATTTATGACCAGAAAGTATATAGATGGATCAATGAACCATCAAATATGTGTGCTCGTGAATCATAATCATTCGACACACAAGTCAACACATTAATTTTTAAAATCCTAACATGGAACTACTATATGATGGTTTTAAGGCATACATCCAATAGCTTTGTGTCCACATCATGGAAATTTGCACATGTCCGGCGCCTTATTATTCAACACATTGATGCCGTAAGGTTCTTGGGTTGACTCGGGAGTCGTTTTGCCCGGCAGTCGTTCGAGGCGAGATAAGACGTTGCCGTGCCCCGGTGGAATTGGTCGGGCGCTTTAAGAAACTTGGGCACCCAACATCTCACAAAAATTTATAATTCCACATGAAGAAAGAACCATTGAATTCCATATGAAATTAGCGCATCGATCAAGTATGGTGTGTTAGGACCCACCACGCCCCACCCTTGGGCACGTGACGGTACTTGATTTCCTTCCTTCACTTCGGCCATCGAATGGCGACGTCCCAGAACTTGTCGTCGACATTCAAGTCTTCAACGGAAGCATGGGTCTCCTCCCATAGTACTCACCCCTAAATCACTCTTTAACCATGTATCTAAAAATAGTTAATAACAATGGGATGAAATATAAATATTCAGTGAGTTTATTCCTATACCAAAATTAGAAATACTGTTGCCTTAGGGTCCCTACTCACTGCTCAACCTCCAAATATCATTTCCCCAAGTGCAACTATCATCAATATTTCACTCGATTTATCATCTATTCTCGTTTCGATAATCATATTCTTTCTTTCCTTGAGATCAATTAATTCCCTATTCCTTGAATCCTTCATAATCACCCTGAAATTCTCTTTAACTCTCTCTAGCTAACCCCATGATTAGCCTCGACTTCAAGCCCACAATCTCGAATCAATCACCCTGGTGAGCTAGATTCGTCAGTCTACCAGTTTGCGATCGAGACTCGACCCAAAGTCATTCAACAACGTCGCATCGTGACCACAATCAGTAAATCTCTTCGAATCGGCATCTGGTATCATCATAGCCACTGACTCCTCAATTGAGTTGACTTCCACTAACTCAATGCCCCTAATTTATTTACCAATCACATTCTTTTTATCACCCAGCCCGTCACCAGCCTCTCTCTTTGCTAACCAATCTACCCATGAGTCAATCAGTCTGTGACCAGGACTTGGCACTAAGCCACATACCTATCAATCCAATCAGCCATGATAACATCATACATTCGCTCAAGTAATTTAGTGGAATAAAATAAATAAATTGCAATTAAATTAAATAACAAATCATAAATAAGTAAATTACGTCATAAATAAATTGTGTGATAACTAAATGGTTAAAGACCGTCCAACCGGCCTGAGACCTAACTAAGCCTTTTTGGCTCATCATCGTTTTCGAATGTTCAATGGTCCCAAATGCCGTCTTACCCTCAAATTGGCTCATTGGCCAAACTATCCATTCGCATACCGTCGTCAAGTTCGTGGCACGTTATTATCATGTCCATCGATTCGTTAAGTCGCTAAGTCCATGGCACTATTCAATTCGTAACATATCGAACCAAAATCAGCTCAAGTCATCCCATCAATCGATGACTAGGGCCCACTGCCCTAATGCCTCGGCTAAAAGCCAAAATCAAAGTGAACCGGGGTCAATAACCACTTCGGTCGACTTGCGAGATCAAAACGCATCATCGCAGTCCCGTCAACACTCAATCGAGTCACATCGACTTCCAATTTAAATTAGTGCACTTTGGCTTTCTAATTGATCGAGTAAATATTAAAATATCCAAAAATCTTTAATAATCCCTCGTCATCACTTTCGCAACTCAGCTGCCTCTAAATCCGGTCCTATTGACCATTAACCCTTGATTAGGCCCCTTGGCTACATAATCAACCCATTCTCTTAACATGATCAAACCTGTCATTCACCACAGACAAATAATCCTAATGGTCCTACTAAAACGTCACTATGCCACCAACTATAATTTCGTCAAACTCTTATCGAACTCATTCGATGTCCAGCCATTACTTAAGGCTCCTTAGCCAACTCAATCAATCCAGTCACCTAATCAGGCTTTCCAACAATTCCTATTAACCTCAAACCAATAATTAGGCTCACATGTCACTTAATCGGTCTTTTCCAATTACCTTAGACCAATAATAGTATGCGGCCCTTAATAGACCCAATCATCTAATCACATAACTCGACCATCTAAATGGTCATAATAATTCTCATCATTCAATAATCACGTAGTTCAAACATCCAATGTCTTTCAATTAGTCTCACTTGCCTCTTAATCGGTCTCTCTGTCGCCTCGTCACTAGTATGCTGTACTCAACTATACTCGGCTCCAATCATCCAATCACACAATCCAGTGATACAATCGATTCTAATATTTATACTAAAGCGATAAATGCGTCTAATCAAAGTATAGAGAGTCCACTCACTTGGCATTTCTCGCGAACCATACACTTCTAATCGTGCTGGGACTTGTTGTGATTGTCCGATCTCCGATCCGACACCACAGATGAGACGGGCAAAGTCGGAAGCAACTACTGGACACCTCCAGAGGCTTCGGCACCGGCGTTGGCGAAGCTCCAGTGAGGCTCCAGCAAACCTCCGGTGAGGCTCCTGAAGCTGGCCTGATGCCATGGTAGGCTGGCCGGCCCCACGGGTGAAGCGGTGAGGCTCACCGGCGAGTCCAGCAGCTCCGGCAAGGCTCGAGCAGATCGGTTTGGCCTGAACTTGGCTGGCCGGCATCGTTCTTGGCTCCAAAACGGTGGCCAGTGGTCCAACAGCGGTTGAGGATGGTCTTGGGTGGCTCTGGCATTCTGGACGGCTCGTGGGTGGTGCTGGGGATGGCCGAACGGCACTGGAACGGTGACGGCGAGCTCGGACAACCGCGAGTCCGATTAGGGCTCGAATTCGTTCGAGCCTCGATTCTCCTTATCTGACCAAAATCAACCAAATTAAAGGGCTAAGCTTAACTCACGAGGGTCTCACGAGTCTACCAAGACCAACGGCAAGGGGTGGGCGTCGCCGGAATGGCCAATTGGCTGGATCTAGACGCGGCGACTCATTTTTAGGAAAACGGTGTTCGATTGTAAAATTGCCCAAACTAGACAAAATCGATCGCAACAAAAGCCATAATTAGGGTTTAGGGGTAGCTACTAGTCGATTGGAAATGATGGCGTGGCTCGAGGGTGGCTGGAACGGCCAAACGCCGACGGAGTCCACGGCTAGGAAAACAGGGGGAAAATCTGACCGTGGGAGCTACTGTCGAGGGCTGCCAGCGGCGATTCAAGCCGATTCGGCGATGGTTGGCTGGGTTGTTCAGTCGGTGTCATGAGCTTCCCAACGGCACCAAGGGCGAGTCCAATGGAGCTTCGAGCTGGGAGGAAGGGGCGTCGAAGTGGAGGAGCTCACTTGGGTACAGTGGCAGGGGCAGCTCGCGTGAGGGGGAGAAGAACGCGTTGCAGGGACACGTGGCGGCCATCCAACGGCCGTCTTGCTCGTCGATGGGATGCCTACGGCGGATGGTAGGCCGTAGGCTGTAGTTGGTTGGCCATCTCTCGCCGATGGGACGGCTCCCGTGTGCGCACCTCACGTGCATGCTCGAAGGCCAAAGAGAAGGAGAGAGGAAGGGGGAGGGCTGAGCTGGTTCACGTGGGGTTAGGGGGTTTGGCCGGTCGGACCGGGTCTCATCTCGGTTGGACCGGTCCAGCGACAGTTGACTGGTTCGTTTGACCAGTAAACGGTCGACGTTGACCTGGTCAACGGTCAACGTTGACCAAAATCAACTTTTCCCCAAAATTTTCCAAAATTTCTCCTAAGTCCAAAATTCACTTTTCTTGGGGGCCAAAAAGTAAATACCTAAAAGTCAGGGGACCAAAATGCGATTTCTGGAAGTCCGAAATCGCCCGAAACTAAAGTTCACGGTTTAGTTTGGTGTACTCCCGGGGCTAACAGGCCACTAATTATGTAACGACCCGTTCCCGACCCTATCTTCGAAGTCTATTTTGGCGAATTTATGGATTTAATTAGGGGTTTGGCGACCCTGGGAGTGCCTTGGACTAAATTGTGAAAATCCATCTCGGGCGATTCTGGACTTTCGAAATTTGCGTTTTGGTCCCCAAACTTTTGGATAATTGCATTTTGGCCCTAAAAGAAGAAATATTTGGGACTAGGGGCATTTCTGGAAGAAATTGGGAAAAGTTAACTTTTGGTCAACGCTGACCGTTGACCGGTCAACGAACCGGTCAGCCCTCGCGTAGACCGACCCAACCGCGGGTCAGACCGGTCCGACCGCGAGCCAACCGGTTCGCGGCCTGTCCCATCTCCCGTCCCATCTCTCTCCCTCTTTTTCCTGTGGCCGAGAGGCCTCCGTCTCTCTCCTCTCTCCTCTCTCCGGCAGCTCGGACCACCAAAGAGCGCACCGCTCCTGCCTCAGTTTCCCCGACTCCCCTTCTTCCAGATCCGGTCGGTTTCAACCGTCGATTTGGCCGGAGGAGGGAGAATCGAGCCTCGACCCGACTACCGCTCGCTCGACCCGGTTTCGGACCCGGTTAGAGGAAACCGGGTCTGCTCACCGGTTTTTGGCCTGAAGGGAGCCGTTCCGTCGCCGGCGAGCGCCGGCCACCTACCCCGCCGGACTTCCACGACCGAGAGCCACCTGTCGGAGGGCTCGCCGGAGCCATGCCGGCGCCTCGTCGGAGCTTCGCCGGAGCTGCTCGAGAGGTCTAGAAGCCGTCCCGGATCTCGCCCGTCCCGTCCGTGGTGTCAAATCGAGGATTGGAAAGCCCCATCGAGCTCGAACGCGTTCGGAAGTGCAAGAATCGCGTCGCCACGGACAGTCGGTTCGCGAGAAAAATCAAGTGAGTGGACTTTAACCCTTTATTAGGCGTACTATTGCTTTAGTAGACTTATAGGAGTGAATGGGTGAGCTCGATGGAATAGTTGGGTGGCTGGATTGCGTGTTTGAATGATTTAGTTCCAATGTCACTAGTATTTAAGGTCTCGTGGATTTGACATTTGGATCGGTTGGGTGTTGGAATACAATGGGAGGTCCAATAATGGCTTGGATGTGTAATTGGAGAGTATTGACACATGGTTGGACCAATTAGGCAGCCGTGGTGCCCTAATTACTGTTTTGGATCGATTAAGTGGCCATGATGCCCAAATTGTTGTTTTGGGACCGATTAGGCGGCCATGGGACCCTAATCACTATTTTTGAGGTTAATATGAATTATTGGGATCAATTGGACGTTGATGGGATCCAATGGGTACCTTGATGAGTTAAAAAGACGATTTGACCAATTATGACCGGGTTCACGGTATCAACGAAATGACATGGCTTAATTAGAAGAAGTCGATTAGATGGATAATTTGGATTGATAGTTGTTAATATGACATGAATTTGACGTAAATTTGATCGGAGGATTAATTGAGTAAATGGGAGGCCTGATTGTAACTCGGGTTAAAATGCCGAGGGCTTGGCATTGAAATGGATCGATTACGTGCCTAAGGGGGCCTAATCAAAGGTCATTGGTCAACGAGACCGTTATCGGTGGCAGCGGAGCTGCGAAAGCGACAATGAGAAATTATTGAGGATTTTTGGATATTATTATATTTATTTAATATTTATTCGGTCAATGAGGAAGCTATTGTGCTTTAATTAAATTAAAATTCGGCGAGACCCAATTCGATGTTGACAGGACTGCATTGAGCCGATTCGATTTCGCAAATTGACCGAGGAGGTCATGGACCCCGATTAGCTTTGATTTTGGCTCTTAGCCGAGAAAATAGGGCAATGGGCCCTAGGGATTGATTGATGGGATGATTTGACCCGACTATGGTTCGATATGTTGTGCCTTGGAATTTGGCGATCGAACGGTGCCATGGGATTGGCGAATCGAATAGTGCCATGGATTTGGCGACTGAACGGATCAATAGACAGAATGAAATCGTGCCGTGAACTTGGCAACGTAATGTAAATGAATGGTTTGGCTTGTGAGATGGCAATGGGGATCATTGAACGTGAAAAACGACGATGAGCCGAGAAGGCTTAATTAGGGTCTAGGCCGGTTGTGGACGACCTTAAGCTTTTAATTACGCAATTTATTTATTTAATACTGCATTTATTTAGTTGTTTTGCAATTTATTTATTTATATATTTAATGTTATAGCTTGCTTTGGCTTAGTGCCAAGTTTCGGTCATGGACCGATTGACTTATAAGTAAATTTGATTAGCTACGCGATATGATAAAAAGATAAAGTCGTTGGATAGGGTTGGTAAGTAACTATGGTAACACTGGAAACATTTATTGATCGTGGTCACGAAGTGACGTAGTTGAACGGCTTTGGACTGAGTCTCGGTCGGAGATCGGTGATTAACATGTTTTGTCATGTTAGTGAATGATCTGACGATGTGGTCAGAATTCGAGGCTAAGCGTGGGATTAATAGATGATATGATGGAATAGGAAGTTGATTAAATTCCAGGTGAGAGAGATATGTGATAATTGACGGAAGAGACGCGATAGGGACCCTAGGGCAGTGGTTTTCCTAGTTTTGGGTTAGGGTCAATTCACTGAGATATCCCCATATCTCACCCCACCACAGGTTCATTGCAGGGACCAAGCCTGGAGCCAAAGGAGGAGGCGATTGAGCAAGAGTAGATCGAGGCGTGATCGATAGAGGAAGAATTATTAAGTGTAGTGAACCCCTCCTAGGCTTATATTGAGGTCGTTTGAAGTTGGTTGTATTTAATTGCACATGACTTGGTGGCGGCAAATATGCAGGTGTTTATACATGGCATGTGTCGATGTTAATGGAATAAATTTGAAGGGGTTATAAGAGCCGATTTTGTATCGCTTCCGCATAGCCTTGTGAATATGAGGTTTTAAAACGGCCGCAGCCTATCTGGGACGTCGCAAATTAATTGGCCAGAAGAGAAAGAAATCGGGAACCACCGTGTGCCCAAGGGTGGGGCGTGGCGGGTCCTGACAAATTAAACCCGTAAATTCGCTCGATTGGACCTTGAAAAGGGGGCCGGAAGCAGGCTGTTACACGGTGTGGACGCGGATCAAGGATGCATGTACCTGGCGCCAGCATTGCGACCTGAATCAGTACCTTAACCCATACGTTCCGTAGAATAACCTAATGAGACGGACCAAAAGAATTTTCAGCGGAGAAGAAGAGAAGTCTTCAACGGAAAGAAGGCTTCAAAAGAATTTTCGCCAGAATAGCTCAAGCCGATTTTTACTCTGTTAACCGAAAGAAGAAGAGAAGTCTTCAACGGAGCCTGCTTAAGTATCTGCCTGCAGGATAGCAGGTGGTTGCTTCACATCACTTCCCTTGGTTAATTCCCAAAGACTTCGTTGACCTCAAAACTCCATAGCCACAACCTTCTTCCTCTCTTCTGGCAAAGTTCAAACCCATTCTTGAATTTGCATGTTCGATAACTAAATGAATCCTCCATCAATGTCCCCCGTTTCGACCCATCATATCCTCTTTTTCTTGCTTTTTCTACTCCCAAATCCTTATCTAGCCCAAGCTAACATACCAGTTGGATCTTCTCTGACTGCCACAACTGGCAACTCTTCATGGCTTTCTCCTTCTGGAGACTTCGCGTTCGGCTTTTACTCATTATCCAACAACGATACCGGGAATGACCAATTCTTCAGGCTTTCCATCTGGTACAACAAGATACCTTCTGAAACAATCGTATGGTTTGCCAATCAAGACCGTCCGGCCCCTGAAAATTCGAAGCTAGAACTCAATTCTGGTTTAGGTCTAGTCCTCACCGATCCACAGGGTGAACAGCTGTGGAAGTCTGACATCCGAGGCACCGTCTCGCATGCTTTGATCAATGATACAGGCAATTTTGTGATCCTGGACTCGAGTTCGGACGTACTATGGGAAAGCTTCGATTATCCTTGTGATACATTGCTTCCGTCCCAAGTACTTGGAAAGAACAAATCTCTCTCCTCCCGTCAGCTGGAGGAGAGCTTTCTTAGAGGGAGATTCCAACTTCGGATGCTTGACACTGGAGACCTGGTGCTCAACACTATCAACCTGCCTTCGGACTATGCCAACGAGGCTTATTACAGCGCCAAGACTGACGGCAGTTCAAACGCGTCGACCGCGGGTAAAGAACTCCGGTTCGACGCCTCGGGTTATCTGTTCGTTTTGAGAGTCAACGGTGAGAGGTTCTACCTATACGATGGGCAAATACCGTCCACGTCCGACTTTTATCAACGGGTCACCCTGGGCTTTGATGGGGTCTTATCTCATTATGTGTATTACAAGAATTCTAGTTCCAGTGGAAGCTGGAATCCGCTGTGGTCGCTACCTGAGGACATATGTGCCGATGTTCTTGTCAGTAATGGAATTGGCGTTTGTGGGTACAACAGCATTTGCACTCTGGGTGAGAATAAGAGGCCAAATTGTGAGTGCCCAAACAACTTCACGTTGCTCGATCCCAGTGACAAGTATGGCAGTTGCAGGCCAAATTTCACGCAGAGCTGTGCGGAAGACCAGGAAAGGTTGAAGCTTGGTCCAATGGAGGACCTGTACGAGTTTGAAGAACTCGTGAGCACAGATTGGCCAACATCTGATTATGCGCTATTGCAGCCTTTCAGTGAAGACGCGTGCCGGAACTCGTGCTTGCACGACTGCATGTGCGCCGTGGCGGTTCACAGGGGTGGTGATCTTTGCTGGAAGAAGAAGCTTCCGCTCTCCAATGGGAGAATTAACCCTAGGCTCGATGGGAAGGTCATGATTAAAGTCCCAAAGCGCCACTTTCCTTTTACTAATGATCCCGGTTTCCCGGTCCCAGATCCAAAGACGAAAGATAAAGATCCAAAAACTTTGGTTTTGGTAGGATCAGCGATTTTGGGAACTTCTGTTTTTGCGAACTTTGTACTAATCGGCGCTTGCGTGGGGTTTTTCCTAACCTACCGCAAGCAACTCAAGAAAGTATCCACTAAAGGTAATGTGGTGGAGACGAATTTGCGCCATTTCACTTACCAGGAGCTCTTCCGAGCCACCGATGGGTTCAAGGAAGAGCTAGGGAGGGGAGCTTTCGGGATTGTTTATAAAGGGGCAATTTCAAACGATGTGGCGGTGGCTGTGAAAAAGCTGACTAGCATGATGCACGACAAGGAGAAGGAGTTCAGAACCGAAGTGAATGTGATTGGTCGGACTCATCACAAGAATCTGGTCAGATTACTCGGCTTCTGTGATGAAGGGCACGAAAGACTGCTGGTTTACGAGTTCTTGAGCAACGGCTCGCTGGCGAGCCTTCTCTTTGGAGGAGATCCAAAACTAAAAACCCCTTGGCACCACAGATTCCAGATCGCTTTTGGAGTCGCCAGGGGACTAATGTATTTGCACGATGAGTGCATGACGCAGATCATCCACTGCGACATAAAGCCGCAGAATATCCTCCTCGACAAATATTGTGTCCCGAAGATCTCTGATTTTGGGATGGCCAAGCTCCTGTTGATGGACCAGAGTTACACCCAGACGAACATCCGAGGGACAAGAGGGTACGTCGCTCCTGAGTGGTTCAGGAGATTGCCCGTCACCGTGAAAGTGGATGTGTACAGTTTCGGAGTCCTGCTTCTTGAGATAATCTCTTGCAGGAATTGCTTGGGAGGCGAAGCAAATGGAGAAGAAAGAGAGAGAGAGGCCTTGATGGATTGGGCTTATGATTGCTTCATGGAGGGACGGTTGGATGCACTAGTTGAAGGCGACGTACAGGCTCTGGAAGACAAAGAGAAGCTGAAGAATCTGGTCATGGTCGCGTTGTGGTGCATTCAAGAAGACCCCTCTTTGAGGCCAACGATGAGGAAGGTAACGCAGATGCTAGAAGGGGCGGTGGAAGTGCCTGTTCCTCCCTGTCCATTCCCTTTCAATAGCTGCAACTCGTCAATCGTTCCATGAAATCATGATGGTTTCCGTTATCATGCTTAAGGCAGAGCTCTGTGTGTTCATTATATGGCTAGTAATCTTATTGTGCTACAATGAGCATGTTATTTGCTATTTTGTTGATTCGATTCTAGCATGCTTAATGATAAGAATCTTGGCCAGCTTATGCTACTGAATATATCTGTACAAGTTTTTCTTCCCATTGTTAGCAGTGAATAGACAGATCTACACCTGCGACGGCAGATTAATTTCTTGGTGCAAATGGTTTTAGATTTGAAAAAAAAAATGTAAATAATTCGAGCAATTCTAATTTTTTAATCACACTGGTATGAAAACTAATTTGTGACCCATGCCTAGTATGGAGAACCGCTATTCTCCATCTCCTCCAGTAGCCACCAATCAGTCCTGACCTTTCGGCCAAAGCCAAACGTACCGAGAACCTCATATGCTAAAATAGAAACTACCGCACTGGAACTGCCCGATATTCGAACAGGTCCAACCTGGGAAAGAAGTGTTCGATGACTCGGGTTCTCCATTTGTGCTGAGAAAAAGTGGTGAGAAAGTTTACCTCTCGCAGGTGAAAGTACCTTCAGCATCTGAGTTTTACCACAGAATTACGCTGGACTTTGATGGGATTTTGACTAAATACATACACCCCAAGAATTCTAATTCTAATGGAACCTGGATCTCTCTGTGGGAAAGATAGAAGACTGCAATCATAAAATTTTGATTTTGGTTTGGATCAATGGTATTCGGAACTTCTGTGTTCGTCAACTTTCTACTTAATTGGTGCTGTCAATTGGGGTATTTTCTTTGTCTACCGCAAGAAGCTCAAGAAACTATCCACCAAAGAGAATGTCGTGGAAACTAATTTGCGTTATTTCACTTACCAAGAGCTTTTCCAAGCCACAGATGGGTTTAAGGAATAGATAGGCTGGGGATCTTTTGGGATTGTTTATAAAGGGGTGATGTCTAACAACTCAGTGAAGAAGCAAGCTAGTGTGATGCACAAGAAGGAGGAGGATTTCAGAACAGAAGGCAATGTGCTAAGCCAGACCCATCACAAGAATCTGGTTAGATTACTTGGTTTCTGTGATGAAGGCCAAGAAAGGTTGCTCGTCTATGAGTTCTTGAGCAATGGCACGCTATCGAGCCTTCTCTTTTCAGGTGCGTCCAAAACCAGTTGGATCCAGAGATGCCACATCGCTTCTGGAATTGCCGGGGGATTACTCTATTTGCATGAAGAGTGCACTACGCAAATCATCCACTGTGACATAAAACCACAGAACATACTTCTTGACGACTACTGCAACGCAAGAATCTCCGATTTTGGACTTGCCAAGCTCCTGAAGATGAACCAGAGCCACACTCAGACAAATATAAGAGGAACAAGAGGATGCGTTTCTCCTGAATGGTTCAGGAAATTGCCCATCACTGTGAAAGTGGATGTCTACAGCTACGGGGTATTGCTTCTGGAGATAATACGCTGCAGGAGTTGTTTGGGGAGTGAGGTGAGCAGAGAAAGAGAGGGAGAGCTCTTGACTGATTGGGCTTATGATTGCGTCATGGACGGAAGGCTGGAGGCTCTGGTTGAAGGTGACACTGAGGCTCTGAGTACCAGGACGAAGCTGAAGAATTAGGTCATGATCGCGTTCTGGTGTATACAAGACGATTCTTCCTTGAGGCCAACAATGAAGAAAGTGACACGGACGCCGGAAGGCGCAGTGCAAATGCCTGTCCCTCCTTGCCCATTCCCCTTGAACAGCAGCGTCTCCTCTTTTCTTCACCCAAATTGAATAGGGCTCAAGTGATGTGTTCTACGAATAGTAATCTTCTGACTATGGTTGTAGACATGTTATCTTGGCTCCATTCATTTTGCAGCTTAGTGGGTTGCTCACAAAGGAGGAGAACCTCTTGCCAATGTAAGTGGCTACACTTAATTTACATGTAATCCTAAAAGAAAAAAAATCGATATGGAATATAGTACTGAATAATGCAACTTAGAGGAATTTGACTTGTGTGAAAATTTTCTATTGTAGAACTTGCATCACCATATGCTATTTATAGACCAAAAGAGCATATGTTGCCACACAAGATCGTTCCTGTCCTCAATTACCCAATACTCAAAAGTTCTGTTCATGAAAGCCTTAAAGCTAAGTATTTTTCAAACAAAGGATGACCGATATAATCAAAGCAAAGCAGTCCTAAGTGAAATATGACTCCGAGTTCCAACTCTCTCATGACTAGAGGTAGGGAACTCAAGCACCGTATAAAATATCCAACCTATGACAGTGAAAAACAACCTGTATGGTTTAAAAGAGGGGACGCTTAATGCTTTGTTAAAGTAAGAATTTCCCAGATCGCACTTATCTGTATATATTTTGTACCTGTGTGATCAGCATTCACCTAGAGACCGCGTTGCCCATGTAGAGGGACCGAAAACCAATATATACAGAGTTTGGAACCACTGTAGACTAGTACCACCATTTCGATCCCTCGATGCATAATGAGATGATGCACTCTATCAAGAACATTGGGTTTGAGACTTCATGCTACACCCAAGTTCAAATGAGAGAGGGTCACTCGACAGTTCATGAAAAAGATCAAGACTTGGCTTGAGAAACCTCCGTGAAATGAAAGAATGTAAGAAAGATAAGGCTTCCCTTGTACAGCAAGCAACACTAGTTTCAACCTGTCGACTGACGACAAATATATGAGAAATATGAGTGAGATCTCTCTACTTTAAAGGCAACGATTGAAGATGAAGGAATGATGCTCTACTGGCAAGATGGATCATTAGGAATTCTTCACAATACTCAATTATCCAGAAGTGGAATCACATGACTGGAAGATGTGATTGAGAACAGCGAGTGGACCTTCTCCATGATCAATGACTAGTTGGAAATTCAAGCCGCAATGATTCGGGTACATTGAATCCTGACTAGGTCAATTGATTGGGTGGTGTTTTTGGTTTCTGGTCATGGTAATTTTGATAATGTGGAAGCTCTAAAACTTGTTTTTAAGGAAAGGATGACATCAAGGTTTGTTGGCATAAACTAACGGGTTTTAAACCAAAGTAGAATCTAATTCACATTAGCACATATTAGAGTTAAAACACTTTAGAAAAGAGCAAAATTGAAATGCTAAAAATTCTCAACATTACATTTTCACCGATCAAACTCTTTCGACAAATGAAGAGCTCTTCTTTCAAACCTAACAAATCCAAGGAAAGAAATCCCAAATTACAAACTTCAATCCACAATGAAAAATTGGAAGCATCTCTCCCTTGTAATTGGGTTTCTAACCCTCCTTTAGGCTTTAGCTCTGCGGGACCTCTTTGTATCTGAAGCCCACGTTTCCTGTTCATCGTATGCTACTTAAGGAAATGAAAAGAGAGAGGGAGAGATGAATAAATAAAGTCAGCATTCAATTTAGAGAGCCCGTTCGGTATAAGTGTGGCCGAACTGTAGTTGCGATATACTGTGAAGTCATATTAGAGCCCATCAAGAAGCATCTGGACTCTAGAATTCATCCCTTTCTTGCTTGCCCTTTCTGGATCCGAACTTGGTAGCAAGTTCTTAAAACTTTTTAAAGGTTGTCCTGGGCCCGCTCACCCTACCCATTAAAGTTTGTCCAGGCATTTGCAGTGGTACATTTCAATTCCCCTTCATTTACTTATGCGTTTGAATCGAATGAGCGGAGCATCTCCCGCCATTTATGAGATTGCTGATCTGAAGCAAATGACATGTTTTTTTCTCTGCTTCCCCTTCTTCTCTCCTTCCAATCACTTCCATCCAAGGCACAGAAACGCACGCAGGCATGTAGTTTTCAGAAATCGATCGAACTTTCCATCACGTTAAACTATTGAATTTCCGTTCGCCAGGTTAGACTTCTGCCAAAAAGTAAAATTAAAAATTGAGAAGCTGAATGGATATTTCTCTGCTTGCCTTGGGTGGCCTGAATTCTGCCAAATGACGCATAGGGCGCGTCTTCTTCGAAGACTTCTCCAAGATGCATGAATTCTCATCTCAGGGCTTGTTCCCGGGAAAAACATCTGCAATTCATACGAAATAGCAAGTCAGCGCTCAAACTTCAAACCTGGGTCGTTTCTCGTTTCCATCTTATCAATGCTCATTTTCCAAGTTTAGTACATTGCTGTTGGGATTTTATGTTACAAGTATAAGCAAATAAATGCAGCGGAAGTACTAATATATACAAGTATCTCCAAAGGGGTCGCTCGTACACTTTAATAAAAAATCAAATCAACAAAAGGTTTGAACGAATTACCTCTTGTAGCTTGTATCTTGATTCAAACGTTATCGATTCGAGCCTCACAATTTTCAAACCTTAGTTCAGACACACCTCTATTAACACATTGAACATATGATGAATTTTCGCAAATAATCAACGCTTCGATTGTGCTAGCATTTCTGTGTAAATAATCTCTGTGCCTTGGTAATCACAATGAGAGGAGAACCATTCTTCACTCGTTAAACTCTTTCTTTATTTTTCCGTAGAATAATTGTACACCCACTTTCTGATAACCACCCTTGACAAAACAAAACCATGCAATCGTTTGTTCGCCACACATGGTCAGCAAACCATCCCAATGGTTGCTACAAATGCATGGTTTGTTGATCATGCGGTCAACATCCCATGCATGGCTTGTTGATCATGTGGTCAACAACTCATGCATGGCTTGTTGATTATTGACCGCATCATGTGCGGTCAATTTTTAAATAATAATATAATAATTAGTTATTATAATAATAAATGATTTGTTGATTATTGACCGCATCATGTGCGGTCAATTTTTTAAATAATAATATAATAATTAGTTATTATAATAATAAATGATTTGTTGATTATTGACCGCATCATGTGCGGTCAAATTTTTTTAAATAATAATATAATAATTAGTTATTATAATAATAAATGATTTGTTGATTATTGACCGCATCATGTGCGGTCAACTTTCTCTAAGTAATATTATAGTAACTAATATATATATATATATATATATATATTCAACCAACATGTGCATACTTTCGGGCACATCATTATGTGTCCAATTTAATCCACGCGCAATGTACGTGCATGTGTGACCAAAAATTAAATTGAATCTATTTAATGCAAATTTTGTTAAACTCAATCAATTGTTGTGAGTACAAATATATTCACAATATTGTCATTCTCATTCAACATCATCCTAATTAGTTATGGTGTGTGACATCCTTAGATTCATCACCGATCTAGTAGTAAGACTTGCACTAATACGTTAATACTTTCAAGAGAATTGATTGTCCTGATCAACTTCTCAGTCTTATAAACCATGATTGACATCTAGCAATATGTTATGACTACTAAGACAATATGAAGCTTTAAGAACATAATGCACCTGTCAGCACTAGTTACTATGTAATTTAATCCCTTTATCATATAGCAATATGTCATGACTACTAAGACAGTGTGAAGCTTTAAGAACATAATGCACTTGTCAGCACTGGTTACTGTGTAATTTAATCCCTTTATCATACTATGTCCAGATCGAACAAAGACCATGGAAATATTTGTCAAGTCACCAATTCGATTATTTGTACAAACCTGATCATCATGCAATTTTTCGTGACATAAACAGTTTATTTTCGTTGCAACCTCGGCCGATGATTTAAACGCAGTGTTATAATTAGATCGCATAGGACATCATTGTTATACATAGCATGTAATAAGGAGACATAAACCATTTTGGATGCACACGTAACTTCATATGTGAATAATTTATGACCAACAAGTACAGAGATGGATTAATAAACCATTAATATGCGTGCTCGTGAATCATAATTATCCGACACACAAGTCAACACTACGCCTCAAGTTTAAGGATTGTTTACACAAGACCAAAGCATCAACGATTAAACATTGACCCCTCTAAAAACTTCTAAGTTGCTAATCGTTCTATACGTCTTATGTTTAGTGAACTTGTCCGATACAAGCGCCTGTGTTATAACTTAGGCAACCTAATACCTAATGACTTACTTAATGATGAAATTAAAGTACACAGGTCTCAACAAGATTATGAATTTCTACTCAATAATCCATTGATTGTAAACAATTTAAAGATTCAACTTGATTGTGTATTCGTCACACATATTTCTAACGTCTTAAGAATGTATCCAGTCACAACTAATCTTATGGAATTATAATTGGACAAATGATTAAACACTTCTTTGCTATAATAAGATTGAAAATACAATTTAAAATCATAACATGGAACTATTACATGATCGTTTTAGGGCATACATCCAATAGCTTTGTGTCCACGTCATGGAAATTTGCACATGTCCGAGGCCTTATTACTCAACACATTGTCGCCGTAAGGTTCTTGGGTTGACCCGGGAGTTGTTTTGCCCGGCGGTTGTCCGGGGTGAGATAAGACGTTGCTGTGCCCCAATAGAATTGGTCGCGCTTTAAGAAACTTAGGCACTCAACATCACACCAAAATCTATAATTCGACATGAAGAAAGAACCACCGAATTCCATATGAAATTAGTGCATCAATCAAGTACGGTGTGGACGCGGATGAAGGATGTATGTGCCTGGCGCCAGAATTACCCGACCTGAATCAGTACCTTAACCCATACGTTCCGTAGAATAACCTAATGAGACGACCAAAAGAATAGCTCAAGCAGATCTTTACTCTGTTAACTGAAAGAAGAAGAGAAGTCTTTCAACGGAGCCTGCTCAAGTATCCGTCCAAATAATTGCAGGATGGCAGGTGGTTGCTTCACATCACTTCCCTTGGTTAATTCCCAAAGACTTCGTTGACCTCAAAACTCCATGGCCACAACCTTCTTCCTCTCTTCTGGCTAAGTTCAAACCCATTCTTGAATTTGCATGTTCGATAACTAAATGAATCCTCCATCAATGTCCCCCGTTTCGACCCATCATATCCTCTTTTTCTTGCTTTTTCTACTCCCAAATCCTTCTCTAGCCCAAGCTAACAAACCAGTTGGATCTTCTCTAACTGCCACGACTGGCAACTCTTCATGGCTTTCTCCTTCTGGAGACTTCGCATTGGGCTTTTACTCATTATCCAACAACGATACCAGGAATGACCAATTCTTCTGGCTTTCCATCTGGTACAACAAGATACCTTCTAAAACAATCGTATGGTTTGCCAATCAAGACCGTCCGGCCCCTGAAAATTCGAAGCTAGAACTCAATTCTGGTTTAGGTCTTGTCCTCACCGATCCTCAGGGTGAACAGCTGTGGAACTCTGACATCTCAGGCGCTGTCTCGCATGCTTTGATCAATGATACAGGCAATTTCGTGATCCTGGACTCGAGTTCGGACGTACTATGGGAAAGCTTCAATTATCCTTGTGATACATTGCTTCCGTCGCAAGTGCTAGGAAAGAACAAATCTCTCTCCTCCCGTCAGTTGGAGGAGAGCTTTCTTAGAGGAAGATTCCAACTTCGGATGCTTGACACTGGAGACCTGGTGCTCAACACTATCAACCTGCCTTCGGACTATGCCAACGAGCCCTATTACAGCGCCAAGACTGACGGCAGTTCCAACGCGTCGACCGTGGGGAAAGAACTCCGGTTCAGCGACTCAGGTTCTCTGTTCGTTTTGAGAGTCAACGGCGAGAGGTTCTACCTCTCCGAGGGGCAAATACCGTCCACGTCCGATTTTTATCACAGGGTCACCCTGAACTTCGATGGGGTCTTATCTCATTATGTGTACCCCAAGAATTCCAGTTCCAGTGGAAGCTGGAGAATGCTGTGGTCGCAACCTGACGACATATGTACCGATGTTTATGTCAGTAACGGAATTGGCGTTTGTGGGTACAACAGCATTTGCACTCTGGGTGAGAATAAGAGGCCAAATTGTGAGTGCCCAAACAAATTCACGTTGCTCGATCCCAGTGACAAGTATGGCAGTTGCAGGCCTAATTTCACGCAGAGCTGTGCGGAAGATCAGGAAAGGTTGAAGCTTGCTCCGATGGAGGACCTGTACGAGTTTGAAGAACTCGTGAACACAGATTGGCCAACGTCTGATTATGCACTATTGCAGCCTTTCGGTGAAGACGAGTGCCGGAACTCGTGCTTGCATGACTGCATGTGCGCAGTGGCGGTTCATAGGGGTGGCCAGAGTTGCTGGAAGAAGAAGCTTCCGCTCTCCAATGGGAGAATTAACCCGACGCTCAATGGGAAGGCCATGATCAAAGTCCCAAAGCTCGACTTCTCTTCTACTAATGATTCCCGTTTCCCGCTCCCAGATCCAAAGTCGAAAGATAAAGATAAAAAAACTTTGGTTTTGGTAGGATCAGCGCTTTTGGGATCTTCCGTTCTTGCAAACTTTGTACTAATCGGCGCTTGCGTGGGGTTTTTCCTAACCTACCGCAAGAAACTCAAGAAATTATCCACTGAAGGGAACGTGGTGGAGACGAATTTGCGCCATTTCACTTACCAGGAGCTCTTCCGAGCCACCGATGGGTTCAAGGAAGAGCTAGGGAGGGGAGCTTTCGGGACTGTTTATAAAGGGGCAATTTCAAACGATGTGGCGGTGGCTGTGAAAAAGCTGACTAGCATGATGCACGACAAGGAGAAGGAGTTCAGAACCGAAGTGAATGTGATTGGTCGGACTCATCACAAGAATCTGGTCAGATTACTCGGCTTCTGTGATGAAGGGCACGAAAGACTGCTGGTTTATGAGTTCTTGAGCAACGGCTCGCTGGCGAGCCTTCTCTTTGGAGGAGATCCAAAACTAAAAACCCCTTGGCACCACAGATTCCAGATCGCTTTCGGAGTCGCCAGGGGACTAATGTATTTGCACGATGAGTGCATGACGCAGATCATCCACTGCGACATAAAGCCGCAGAATATCCTCCTTGACAAATATTGTGTCCCGAAGATCTCTGATTTTGGGATGGCCAAGCTCCTGTTGATGGACCAGAGTTGCACCCAGACGAACATCCGAGGGACAAGAGGGTACGTCGCTCCTGAGTGGTTCAGGAGATTGCCCGTCACCGTGAAAGTGGATGTGTACAGTTTCGGAGTCCTGCTTCTTGAGATAATCTCTTGCAGGAATTGCTTGGGAGGCGAAGCAAACGGAGAAGAAAGAGAGAGAGAGGCCTTGATGGATTGGGCTTATGATTGCTTCATGGAGGGAAGGTTGGATGCACTAGTTGAAGGCGACGTGCAGGCTCTGCAAGACAAAGAGAAGCTGAAAAATCTGGTCATGGTCGCGTTGTGGTGCATTCAAGAAGACCCCTCTTTGAGGCCAACGATGAGGAAGGTGACGCAGATGCTAGAAGGGGCAGTGGAAGTGCCTGTTCCTCCATGTCCATTCCCTTTCAATAGCTGCAACTCGTCAATCGTTCCATGAAATCATGATGGTTTCCGTTATCATGCTTAAGGCAGAGCTCTGTGTGTTCATTATATGGCTAGTAATCTTATTGTGCTACAATGAGCATGTTATTTGCTATTTTGTTGATTCGATTTTAGCTTGCTTAATGATAAGAATCTTGGCCAGCCTATGCTACTGAATATATCTGAACAAATTTTTCTTCCCCCCAGTGGCGGTGAATAGACAGATCTACACCTGCGGCGGCAGATTGATTTCTCGGTGCAATTTGTTTTAGGTTTGAAAAAAAATGTAAACAATTCGAGCAATTCTATTTCTCAAAACACACTTGTGGGAACCTAATTTGTGACCCATGCCTAGTATGGAGCCCCTCTATTCTCCAACTCCTCCATTAGCCACCAATCAGTCCTAGCCTTTTGGCCAAAGCCAAACGTACTGAGACCTTCATATGCTAAAACAGAAACTACCACAAGCTTTTCGATTTTTGGTTTCTCTTTTCTTTTCCCAGTTTTACTGAATTCTTCATGCTTTTCTAGGAATGGAATCGCACATATGTGCAGATGACGGTTGTATGTAGTTACTGGAAGTCTATGATGCGTAAAACACGAGCTGTTGTGAGTGATGTCAAGCCTACTAGTTCTACTATTCAGCCTCCAGAGCAGAGTGACAAGCAGAGTACTCAAGAGCAGAGTGAGAGGCAGAGTTGTTGTCTGGAGAAGACTATATCGAGAGGAGGAGTTGAGATAGAAGAGCCAGTTGTCTCAGTACATAATAGATTCTCTATACTGTCGAAGTGCAATGATACAAGTACAGTAGATAGTAGTTAAGCTTGTACTCAGTCCAGTTGACTAGTCGTCGGTTTAGTTGACTAGTTGTTGACTTTTTCTGTTTTGGCATATTGTAACTGAATTGAGCTGAGTATAAGTACAGCTCAAGACAATTGAGCTGTGACTTGAGGTTTTCAGATGAATAGAAGAGATCTTCTTCGCTCAATCTCTCTCGATCCTTGATTTTCCTCATGGTATCAGAGCCACTCTCTGAGAACCTCCATTAAACACTATGGCAGCTAGGGTTCCAAAGTTTTCTTTTCCGATCCATGTCAACATCGGCAATTTCGTCACGATTAAACTTGCAGAGGATAACTATCTTCTTTGGCAAGCTCAGTTTCTTCGATTCTTACGAAGCCAGGAGCTCGCTGGTTTCATCAATGGTGAAGTAGTTGCACCGCCAAAGACAATCGAGGTTAGTAACGAAGGAACTACAGTAAAAGTTCCGAACATCGATTACTCAGATTGGTTGAAAACCGATCAGCTCATTTCTTCATGGATTAGTGGAGCCGTATCCGAAGGGATCTTGGGTATGATTATTGGTCTTGAAACGTCATTTTAAGTGTGGCAAGCGTTGAGTAATCGCTTTAGTCAAAAGTCAGTTGCGAGGGAGTATGAACTCCGAGGGAAGCTTCAGGCCTGTCACAAACGTGATTGGTCCTTAACCGAGTACTTACGAGAGTTCAAGTTGATTTGTGATCAACTTAAAGCTATCGGAAAGCCTATTGACGAGATTACTAGAGTGTTTGGTATCTTAGAGGGCTTAGGTTCTGAGTATGAGAATTTCAGGACCACGATCTACTGCTTGAAACCGCAACCGGACTACGATGAAGTGATTTCACAACTTGAGCGTTTTGAAGCAAGGCTGCAGAACTATTCATCTAATCGCTTTAGTCCACATCTTGCTTACTATGGTAGACGAATAGTAGATGAAGGACATAGATCTTCCTATGTCCATGATTTTCGTACTCTAGAATATGCCTTTGTTAGTCAACAAGGCACTGCTCATATGTTCGAAGGTCGAGGTCGTGTAATGAGCAGAGGCAGGAATTTTGGCCGAGGCAGTTATTCAGGAAGGGGACAAGGTCGAGGCCAAGGATTTAGGCCATAGGGACAAGGATTTAGGCCACAGGGTTTTACTTCAGGCCAGGGGTTTAGGCCTTTTATTAATACTTCTCAGAGCTCTAGAGATGTAAAATCATACTCTACTCCACATGATACATTGTTATCACAAGGAAGAGCAGACACTAGTGACAGGATTGTGTGTCAGATCTGCAAACGTCCTGGTCATGATGCGTTAAAATGTTGGTATCGCTTTGATAACTCTTTTCAGAATGAGGCTATACCTACAGCTCTTACTGCAATGCTTGGCATGCAACTTGAAGATCCCATGGGCAGCGCTTGGTATCCAGACACTGGGGCTACTGCTCATATAATTGCTGACTCGGGTATTGTTACAAATCCTTCCTTATATGCTGGTACTGACAGTGTCATGATTGGTGATGGTACTTGTTTGAATATTACTCATACCGGCAATGCTCTTCTTCACACCGAACTCAAGTCTTTGCCTTTGAATGATGTTTTAGTTGTACCCAGCATTAAGAAAAATCTATTATCTGTTTCCAAGCTTACAGATGATTATCCATGTTCTTTTATATTTGATAAGAATGGTGTCTATGTCAAGGATCATCAGACCAATTCCCACCTCTTTCTTGGAAGGAAGGTACAGGGACTGTACAAAGTCAGCTAGCCAGCAGTCAAGGCTCTCTTCATGCAAAGGAATAAGCAAGTTCCTCAGGATATTTGGCATAGGAGACTTGCTCATACTTGTTCACAAACTTTACATGTTTTACAATCTCAACAGTTGATTAGCTGGAATAAGTCCTCAGATGTGCTTTGTGAAAGTTGTCAGCTTGTAAAGAGTTCACAGTTGCCCTTTTCTAGATCTGATTCTCGAGCTGCTTTTCCTCTTGAACGAGTACATTGTGACTTGTGGGGTCCTTCCTCAGTACAATCTTTTCAAGGGTTCAAGTTCTATGTTGTTTTTGTTGATGATTGGTCTCGGTTTACTTGGTTATATCCGTTGAAGCATAAGTCTGATTTGTATGAAGTCTTTGTGCTGTTTCAGAGGTGTGTGGAGAATCAGTTTGATCGAAAGATCAAAGTATTTCAGAGTGATGGTGGGGGTGAATTCACTAATTCTCGGTTTCAGAAACATTTGCAAGCATGTGGCATTCAGCATTTCTTATCTTGTCCACACACTCCTCAGCAGAATGGTATTTCTGAGAGGAAGCACAGGCATATAGTTGAACTTGGGTTATCTATGTTGTATCATGCTAAGATTCCCTTGATCTATTGGGTTGATTCTTTTATTACAGCCACTTATATCATTAACCTACTTCCTACCCCTATTCTTCATCAAGAGAGTCCTTTTAGCACATTGTTTGGTCACAAACCTTCCTATGATCATCTTCGAGTCTTCGGTTGTGCCTGTTTTCCTTGTTTGCGACCTTACATGCAGAATAAGTTTGATCCTCGTTCTTTGCCTTGTGTTTTTCTTGGTTATAGTGAAAAACATAAGGGCTATCGCTGTCTCTTTCCTTCTGATGGTCGTATATATATCAGTCGAAATGTTGTTTTTGATGAGTCTGTTTTTCCTTTCTCTACCAAATTGAGTCAAGTTTTTCCACCTCCTACCCTCTTATATAAGAAGTGGCTTACTGGTCAACAATTTCAATCTTCATCTCAGTCTTTTCATTCAGCTCCTTCCTCTCCTGTGCCCTTTGTTCCTGATTTCCTTTCTTCTTCTCTGGTTCATTCCTCTGCTGCTCAGTCTCCTTCTACTCAGTATACTTCAGCTCCTTCTCTTGCTCAGTCTAGTTCTGTGCCTAGTTCTGCTCAGTCTAGTTCTCCTCAGTCTCGCTCTTCTGTTTCAGTGTCTGACTCATCTTTACTTCCTGCTTCTTCTTCATCTTCTTTTCCCTCTACACATTCTATGCAAACAAGACTCAAGTCTGGCATAGTCAAGCCCAATCCCAAGTATGCATGTTTAGCCGAGTATCATGTTCCTACTAAGCCTAAAACAGTGAAATCTGCTTTGGCACATTCTGGTTGGTTTAAGGCCATGCAAGAGGAGATTGCTGCTCTCCATGAAAATCAGACTTGGACCCTTGTACCACGGACTTCCGATATGAAGGTGATTGGGTGTAAATGGGTTTTTAAGACCAAGCTTGCCTCTGATGGAACTCTGGACAAACTCAAGGCTCGTTTGGTAGCTAAGGGTTATCATCAGGAGGAGGGGGTTGACTTTTTTGAGACCTTCAGTCCAGTCATTCGCCAGGCTACCATCCGCATAGTTTTGTCCATTGCCTTGATTAATCACTGGCCTATTAAACAGTTAGATGTTAAGAATGCTTTCTTGCATGGTGTCTTGCATGAGGTTGTCTACATGGAGCAGCCTCCACGGTTTGCTCAGGATTCTACATCTGTTTGCCAACTACATAAGTCCCTCTATGGTTTGCGCCAAGCTCCCAGAGCTTGGTTTGAGAAGTTCAGTGTTTTCCTTCTTGAGTTTGGGTTTTCATGCAGCTCTACAGATCCTTCCTTGTTTGTTTATCGTACTGCTCAAGCAACAGTTCTACTACTTCTTTATGTTGATGATATAATTTTGATTGGGAGCTCTTCTACACTTCTCTCTCAGTTACTCACTGATATTGGTTCTGCTTTTCGGATGAAAGACCTTGGTCAATTACACTATTTTTTGGGTATTGAAGCACGGTTTACCTCTGACAAGCTGTTTCTTTGTCAAACCAAGTATGCCTTGGATTTGTTGACCAAGGCCAACATGAAGGAATGCAAGCCTATTTCTACTCCTCTGTCTCTCAAGTCTAGTCTCACTGAAGCTGATGAGTTACTTTATTCTAATGCTCCTGAATATCGCAGTCTTGTGGGTGGTTTGCAATATCTCACCATCACAAGGCTTGATCTTGCTCATGCTACCAATCTCTTATGTCAAAAGATGCAGCATCCCACTTTTGGTGACTTTCACAGATTAAAGAGGGTGTTGAGATATGTTAAGGGTACTTTGTCTCTTGGCTTGCACCTTCATTCTCATAGTTCTTTACGGTTGTATGGTTTTTCTGATGCTGACTGGGCAGGTTGTGGCTCTACACGTCGGTCCACTACTGGCTTTTGTGCTTTTCTTGGCTCTAATCTTCTCTCCTGGTCAGCTAAACGACAGACTACTGTTTCTCGATCTTCCACTGAGGCTGAGTATAGGGCTTTGGCTTCTACTACTGCTGAGCTCACCTGGATTGGTTTTGTGCTTCGTGACATTGGTGTCTTCATGTCTTCTTCTACACTCTTACTATGTGATAATCAGTCTGCCATCTCTCTTACTGAAAATCCCATTCTTCATGCTCGTACTAAATATATTGAAATTGATTACCACTTTGTGCGTGAGAAGGTTGCTCTTGGTCATCTTTCTCTTGTCTATGTTCCTAGCTATTATCAAGTGCTTGATATTTTTACCAAAGCCTTATCTCGGGCTGCTCATTCTCATCTGTGTCTCAAACTTGGTCTCGGTTTCTCTCCCTCACCCAGTTTGCGGGGGGATGTCAAGCCTACTAGTTCTACTATTCAGCCTCCAGAGCAGAGTGACAAGCAGAGTACTCAAGAGCAGGGTGAGAGGCAGAGTTGTTGTCTGGAGAAGACTATATCGAGAGGAGGAGTTGAGATAGAAGAGCCAGTTATCTCAGTACATAATAGATTCTCTATACTGTCGAAGTGCAATGATACAAGTACAGTAGATAGTAGTTAAGCTTGTACTCAGTCCAGTTGACTAGTCGTCGGTTTAGTTGACTAGTTGTTGACTTTTTCTGTTTTGGCATATTGTAACTGAATTGAGCTGAGTATAAGTACAGCTCAAGACAATTGAGCTGTGACTTGAGGTTTTCAGATGAATAGAAGAGATCTTCTTCGCTCAATCTCTCTCGATCCTTGATTTTCCTCAGTGAAGCATAGCCAATTTCTCGTTCCTCCTGTTCAGGTAACAACATGCCGACAAATGAGACGGTAAGTATGTCCCTGAACACAGGTTGAGCCTGTGGAGCATATTAGACAGCACGATAGACATTTGTTGCAACATTCTCCAATGGATTTTCTGCTCATCTCTGCTTAGTGCAGATCATTTACTGAGAGGCTACGGTGATCTGTGGAAATAGCAGGGATTCTAATGTCCTGGTCCTATAGGATGTCACTGACATGCAATCTTAAGTCATAGCTCTCGTGTAGAAGAAAAGAGAGCAGCAAAATGAACATTGTTGTAACTTTCTATTCCATTCTGTCCTGGTTGAAACTTTTCTGTTACAGCAAACGGTACAATACACCGAGTGTAAACAATTCGCACGTCCATTGATCAATGGGTCTATCTAGAGACTGCACAGATGTACAGAAACACACTATTTATTTTCTTTTAGATGGTGTCATAAGTGTCCGTTGAGCTTTGTCTTTGTCCAAAGCTTTTTTGTCGGCTGTCTCAATACCTGATGTGCCCTGTAAGAAAATATCTCCAACCGTGACCTCCAAAGATGGTCTGATCAAGAGCTGGTTCACGACGTTGGTGAGCATTGCTTTCCACTATTTGCTGATCACCACCGATTTCCAAGTCAAAGATTTTTTCTAAGTCATGGAATTAGCCACGCTGCCCTCGTCCTTGTGTTTGACTAATCAACGCTAGAAAATTGAGGAAAAAAGTCATCTATGTTGGACAATTCGAACTGCGGATCAATTTGATCCAGAAATCAAGGGGTGGCCTGATGACTGCACACATAATCAGACCACTTGCTCTCTGCAGCCCCCTGTTTAGTTCAATGCAATGACCCGGCTTATCCGTGAGATGCTTGAATGACACAACTAAATTTTGGTTCTGCCAACCGAATAATCACCTGCGCTTTTTGAATTGGCGCACCAAGCACTGTATACTCTAAAGTCTCAATCTGCCATTACGCCCGCCCGTGCCCATTTCTTATCAGAGAAAATGACTTTGCTTAATGCTCCCTCAATGCTGCTGGAGATAAGAGCGATGTATAGTCTTGGTTCCATGGCTCAAAGTTAGTTTTTATGATTGCAGAAAGTCTAGCAGGTAAACACTTGAGAAGTCCATTTACAGATTGCCTAGAATTTGTTCAAAGAAGTCCGTGGAGAAATTGCTTCAGAGCTGTTCACCCAATCTCATCTTCTTTCTAACACAAAACGCAAGTTAATGAAATGCCCCCGAGGGCTTATCAGTGCACATGCTTCCTCCTAGTCTGTCCATCTTCGTGTGCCCACGTGTGATCAAGAGCTCGGATCAGTGGAGATTGAAGATAAAGCGCTTGCTGCTTCAGAGGGGTTGAACAAATGGAGTTATATGATGATGCTAAACGGAGGCAATTGCCGTAGTCATAGGCAGCAAAACCATTTCAGAAACTATCAGATCATCATTTGATAATGGGACGAGTGCATTAGAAGTCCTAAAACTCATAGCGGAAATGCAATTGAGTCTTAAAAATTAAAAAAAAAAACTGCAATTGATTTTTTTTTTCCATTAAATCTGCCAACAGGCTAATGGAAAATGTTGATACGACTTTTTTTTAAATTATTTCCCTTATCCTTCATGGCATTTTTTATACCTATTTTCTCCCAATCTTATTTAAATTAGATTAAAAAACTAAAAAAGGTTAAAGTTTTTAATTTTAATTTTTTTTCCCAAAATAGTTATTCTACGAAACAAACGGAAATTGTATGTTTGAAACGGAGCTTAAAGTCGACCAAAAAAAAAACGGAGCTTAAAGACTAATGCAAGTGATCATTGGAGATGATTATGGAAATTTAAATTTGTGGTTTTAACTGTCATAACGAGGGCACAACTAGTTTTTTTTTTTAATCTTATGTAGAGGTGCAAAACCTTATGTTTGTTGAGGTTACTAAGTGCTAGAATAGTAGGAGGAACATGTAATTCCTCCGGACTTCCTGTTCAGAGAAAAATTCATTAAGAACCCCTAATTATGTTCTCTGTGACATATTTATTTCGAAATTTTCCGTGACATAAAAAATCTTAAATTTATATCCGTACGATATATTTACTCAATTTTTTTTCGTGATATCAAAAACTCCAAACTTATATATGTTTGACACATTTATCCCAAATCTATGTTATTATGACGCATTTGCCCCAACATTTTGAGATAATGTTGCTACAAGGAATATAAGTTGGTGTTTTTACCGTAAAAAAGGATGAATGTATTGTATTCATTCAAGTTTGGATTAAATATATCATATGGATGCAAGTTTGAGTTTTATACGTCATAAGTTTTTTTAAAAAGAATTTATTGTAATTGACATAATTTAAAATCTTTGGTCACTTTTTCCCATAATTTATTTTATACGGGTCTTTGCTTCGCTATCGTGATGCAACGCGTGGCAAAGTTACAGTACGAGCTACCAATAGAAGTCATCTCTTTCTTGCTTGCCCTTTCTGGAGCTTTGCTTGGAGTTGGAATGTCTCCGTTACCATATTCCTGAGGAGAGAGATGGGCTCTTGGTTGTTCTGGGGACTGCAATGGGCTGACACAAGGTTGTGAACTGAAGATGGTTTTGGGCCTGTCAGAGATCGGGCCTTCCCTATTCCTTGGCAGCAACAAAATTATCGATTTACCAAAAAAATCAGACGAAACCAAGTCAAATTTTCATCACACTTTGTTAGTTGGTATCAAGCACAGAGAAAATCAGACGAAATATAGCCAGAGATGGACGAAGTTGGTGCAGGCGGTGACAGTCTCCCTGGCCCATGTGCTGTAAGTGTAGCCCGTAAAACTTATGGACACTAGATAAGTAGACATCAAAAAAGAGAGAAGAAAGAAAAGTTCACGCACAATTTTTCATCTCGTTCCTCCGACTTGAATCCTGAATCAGCCGCTGTGAGTATGTCCGGGCTTTTATAGAATACGTGGGGATCACCTAACATGAAATAGTCCACGTTAGCTGATTCCCTTTCATCTAACTTGTGTGTTCGAATTGAATGAGCGGAGCATGTCCCATCATTTATGAGACTGCCGACCAGAGGCAGATGACATGTTTTTTTTTTCCGACTGCTTCCCCTTCTTCTCTCCTTCCAATCACTTCCATCCAAGGCACAGAAACACATGCAGGCCCGTAGTTTTCAGAAATTGATCGAACTTTCCATCACGTTAAACTATTGAATTTCCGTTCGCCACGTTAGACTTCTGCCAAAAAAAGAACAAATTAGAAATTGAGAAGATGAATGGATATTTCTCTGCTTGTCTTGGGTGGCCTGAATTCTGCCAAATAACCCATAGGGCGCGTCTTCTTCAAAGACTTTTCCACGATGCATGAATTCTCATCTCAGGGCTTGTTCCCGGGGCAAATATCTGCAATTCATGCCATATAGCAAGTCCGTCAATTCAGCGCTCGACCTTCAAACCTGGGTAGTTTCTCGTTTCCACTCATCAAGGCTCAGTTTCCAAGTTTAGTGCCTTGCTTTGTGTCCACGTCCCGGAAATTTGCACATGCCAAGGCCTTATTATTCAACACATTGATGCTGTAAGGTTCTTGGGTTGACCCGGGAGTCGTTTCGCCCGACAGTCATCCGAGGCTAAGGGCCTGCATGACGGGCACCTATTTCTCGTCCAGAACTGGTTCTGGACCAAAAAAAACCAGTTCTGGACGAGAAACCCGTTTGCTTCAACATTTTGTGAAAACCGGTTCTGAACCAATTTTCTTGGCCAGAACCGCTTTTCATCCTAGAATGAGAAAGCAAAAAAAAGCAATTTCTGGTTTTCCCCTCCTTTCAAAGAACCTGTTCTTTCCTTTCCCCTCCCCCTTTCTTCCCTTTCTTCCCTGCAGCTCGTGAACCCAGCTCCCTGTGCGTGTCCTCCTTCTCCCCTGCAGCTCGCCGCCTCCAGCTCCCCGGCGCCGCCGCCTCCAGGTCGCCTCCGCCGCCGCCTCCAGCTCGCCTCCGCCGCCGCCTCCAACTCGATCTGCCCCAGCTCGCACCAGCTCGCCCCAGCCACCAGCTCGCCCCAGCCTCCAGCTCGTCCCAGCCGCCCCCAGCTCGCCCCCAGCCGCCCCCAGCTCCAGCCGCTCAGATCTGCCCCCAGCTCGCCCCCAGCCGCGCCCCAGGCGCCCCCCGCCGCCCCCAGCCGCCCCCAGCTCGCCCCAGCCGCCCCCAGCTCGCCCCCAGCTCGCCCCAGCCGCCCCCAGCTCGCCCCGCTGCCCCCAGCCGCCCAGATCTGCCCCCAGCTCGCCCCCAGCCGCCCCCAGCTCGCCGCCCGCCCCCAGCCGCACACCGCCGCCCTAGGTCTCCCCAGGCCGCCCCCAGTTCGACAAAAATATTAACCCTCAAGTTCGGCAAAACCTAATGTCAAGGCCGAAACACCTTGTATTTGTCAGTTCATATACTCAACATCACAGGAAGATAGAATTAAAGAAGAAGTTTGTCCATTTGTCCATAAGTAATTATCTTAGCTAACTTTAGACTATGAGTATATATGCACTATAAATTTGTTCTTTTTATTTTGCAATAGTAAATGCAAATTGACCACGTTGATGTAGAGACCTTGAAAGTTGGATTATTACTTTAACTATGGTTGCATTGAGAAATAATTCATTCCGAGGAATTCTTGTCCATTTTGCAAAAGAAACCTCTTAACTTAGAATGATGTAAGCATATTTCAATTGTGAAGTAGTGTATGTAATATCTAATAGGCAAACGAGAGCAAGTCAACCCATACGTACAAGCGATGTTAGGATGCACGTATGAGCCATGTTAGAGAAATGTCATATCGCAAAAATGATGTGGTGCAAAGTAGTTAATATGTTATAGTTAACATATTGCTCATTTGTTTAAGCTTTTGAGTAAACCTAGATTTAACTGGATATATTAATAGGCATGGACTTAGGTTCTCTCTTGGCAATCTTTCCCAATGAAATGTATTGAACTTCTACTATGTGCTCTCAACAAGAAAACGAGTGAGCCTATATGAACATAGAGAGGGGAAATAGGGTTGAAGGAAATAATGTTAAAGAAACAGGCCGGAGGTTGTTCGATGGCATTTGCCAAGATTTAATATCAGGTAATTTTGTAAAAGGCTTTTTGTGTTTGGATATTGAGAGTTGGTATTATAGGTTGGTGTTTGGAAATGGTCTAGTGCGGAGAGAGCAAATTTAGGTTTCTTTAGAATGACTTCAGATATGTAAGAATGTCTTTCTAGCCTAGACTTCTTGCAAGGATTCCCCTCAATTCATACAATTTGAAAGCGAATAATATTTGGAGTCCCTACATGGATTTTATCTTTTTTAAATTTAGAATATTACAAATGTTTAATGCAATTAAAGTGATTTTTCAATTTTAGAGTAAATTACAATAAATTGTGCAAACAAATATCAAATTTTCTTATTTTTATTAATATGAACATCTTCCAATATCCCAAATCATATATTTTAGAAAATGAAACAAAATCAGAAATAGAAATTTTTTGGTCATATCAAACAGCTTTCTCTTTCTGAAACAGAAATTGTATGTCCATATCAAACGCGTTTTTTTCGTCAGAAACTCATTCTGAACCAGAAATAGAAAAAACTCATTCTCGACAGAACTGGTTCTCAGAACCAGAATGAGTATCATACGCAGCCTAAGCCGTCGCTGTGCCCGGATGGAATTGGTCGGGTGCTGTAAGAAACGTAGGCAACCGACATCACACAAAAAGTGTGGACGCGGTCAAGTACATTGTGGACGCGGTCAAGGACGTGTCCATGGAGCCAGAATTGCGACCTTAATCATTACCTACCAGCTGGTCAATGGCGAGGTGTCCGATGAAGAGAGAAAGGCTGATATGAATTCGGTGAACCCAAAGTATGTCCTCCGGAACTATCTTTGCCAGAGTGCAATTGATGCGGCCGAACTGGGTGATTTCGGAGAGGTCCGGAGGCTGCTTATGCTAATGCAGAGACCCTATGATGAGCAGCCAGGCATGGAGAAATATGCTCGTCTTCCCCCGGCTTGGGCATATCGGCCCGGCGTTTGCATGCTTTCTTGTTCTTCATGAGTTCGTGCTGCTTTGTCACGAAATATCCAAGTACCAGATGCTGAGTATTTCCTGTTGTATATAGTACGGTCAAGTCAGATTTGTTTTCACACCTGGAGAAAGTATGCGCCATGACCATTCGCCGGTTTTTCATTTGTTGAGGATCGGGATGGTCTATATAGTTGGAGAGATCTTGTTATTACATCTCTTTTCTGTTGTATCAGTCTTTGCTGCAACTGGTAACAGCTTGTCTACAGAATTGCTGGAAGAGAAGGAAATGTACCCAACCCTGGCCTCTTGAATTTTTTTCACGGCCTGAAAATTCAGAAAGAGCAGTTGTGAAAAAGATTGTACCATATGGTACATTGCACAATGACTTATCTCTACTCCGCTTAAGCACAAAATTTCATAGTTACCAATATTTGGTCACGAAGTTCTACACATCCCTCGGCTATGGATGGATTCCAGCGAAATGCGGCGCGACGCATATGTGCTTGTGCAGAAGCGAAAACGTCCCGGCAAAAGAAGAGGGGGAATGTATTGGGTGAATTGCCGCGAGGACAGAAGCTCGTGTACGATTCTAGTCATTTTAATCCTTCAGCTATCGTCTTAAAGCCAAATAGATTGAGATTATGTGAGTCTTTTTTTGTTTTAATGAGGGTATATTTATCGTTTCAATAAGAGAGTATAAGAAAACAACGGCAGTTTAAACAAAGGGTGCCTTCATTTTGTAGAAAAAGAATTCTTGCAAAAATAATTCATGAACTGTTTGAAATTTGGATCGTCAAAAATGGTATTTGGTACCATCTGCTGTGGTGACATAATTGGTTCAAGCTTTATACTTCTCGCAAAAGGTGTAGGTTCGAATCACAGCAACGTCACTATGTAACTTAATTGCTAATGTGAGTGTGGCGGCTAGCTTGCATTAGCATAAGGTATAGGCACCCGGTTCCTTAGCCTTTGCCGAGCGCGAAGGGGCCCAGGTAGAGTCGTCGGTCATAAAAAAAAAAATGGTATTTGGTAGATAGAGCGAAGCGGACAACGGTTTTTGCAATTATTCGTAGATAGAAGGGACTGTTACGAATTTCTCTTTATTACTTTTGAGTCCAAGATTAATTTTCCATCTCAGTTTCTTAACCCCCTTCAGACGTCGTGACTCTCGAGTAAGATTTGCTGGAAGGTCCATACTTGTTCTTTACTTGAAATTAAACTGCTCTCCTCATCTACAAAGAACTAATTGATCTCCTCGTTAGGCAATCTAAGCGCAAATGGAGACCGCTCATCGGTCAACGGGAAGAACCATGTACTGATACTGGTCCATCAAGATGGGCTCATCCTCGTGCTCTTGAGCTCTCATTTTCGCTTCACCGTTCGGCTCTGTCGGTCTGAGGGGAACTTGCTGTCCTGGGTGATTTGATACCGAACGAGTAAAGCTTTCTCTCTCTTTCTCTGTCTCTCTGTCTCTCTCTCATTCGCACGCTCTTTCTTGTGGGAGCTGCTGATTCGCAAGTAAAGTCTCTTGCTTATGGCAGATTTGTGTGATTACCCGATTCGGCTGAGGCATTCTGCTTGTATAATTGCAAATAACTGTTATCCGCCTCTTGTAGGGGTTTCACAGACTGGGAATGTATATATGACGGTAGATTTGAGAGATTGAACTGTCTGTGTTGATGGGTACAAGACTTGTTCGATGAAATGCCTCAGTGAGCCTGTTTATCTTGTCATTCGCTGTTCGAGCGAGGAAATAAGGTTCTTAGCCAAAATGAAAAAAAAAAGGGACTACTATGCGATC
Source organism: Melaleuca quinquenervia (assembly GCA_030064385.1). Taxonomy (NCBI): domain Eukaryota; kingdom Viridiplantae; phylum Streptophyta; class Magnoliopsida; order Myrtales; family Myrtaceae; genus Melaleuca; species Melaleuca quinquenervia. Next base: position 24,691,366 of record CM057719.1, on the reverse strand, counting down.
TGAAGTGACATGTCAAAATGACCAATAGGATGACCAATGGGTTTGGCTTGTGAATGATGATGAGCAGAGGTAGGATGTTTAGGACGGTTGGCACGCGTTTGATGGGCAGTATAATTAACTCAAAGTATGCTCTTTTACTGCAGTATGACTCGACAGCTCCGCACACATCTTTGACATCAAGCTGCATCTTTCCTAGTTGATTTACTTTGACTGAAAGCTTGATGAAAAACGTCAAAATAATCAGAGCTCAACTGGACCTAAGTTGACAGTTGCTTGTAAAATATTAATGCTGAGCCTTGTATTTGTATCAAGGGTGAATTTTGAATTTGGAAATACAATGATAATGATACTTGAAAATATGATGAAATGTAATCTCTTTATAGCGATAACTGTATTTTGAATTCACTCACAATACAGGTGTCTATTTGAACTTTCTCGTAAGATATACATGACAACTATAGTTTTTCACTAATGCCGTCAAGGCAATTGACATGCTTGTTGGACCTTTCCGGCAATTGTTAGATAAAGAAAAGCGAGTTTCAATCATTCATTTGTTTTGGTTTAGGGATGAGGGTGCTTCCATTCTTTGTTCTAGTTTGTGGACGATCGACAGTTCGGACTCTTTGGTTCTGCATGGTAATTGCACTGATGCCATTTGCTGATCGCATGCAAGGATCTAATTTCTTTTATTTCATTTTTTCAGGGATGAAATCAGTGAGGATCATTGAGGTCTGTAGAATGGGCATTGTCAACTACTTGGATGCACTCATGCTCCAAGAAAGACTAATTGCTGCTAGAAAGAGTCATAAAATTCCAGACACTTTATTATCTTTGCAACATCCTCCCACTTACACCCTTGGGAAAAGAAGGACGGATCATAATTTGCTAGTCCCTGAGTCAGACCTGGGAAAGATGGGAGCTGAACTTTACTATACTCAAAGAGGCGGAGACATTACATTTCATGGTCCACATCAAGCCATCTTGTATCCCATCATTTCTCTTCGTGATATTGGTCTTGGTGCTCGAAAATATGTGGAAAAACTTGAGTTGACTATGATTGAATTAGCATCTCTGTATGGTGTGAGGGCTTGCCCAGGAAAATCGGGTGAGACTGGGGTTTGGGTTGGTGATGGAAAGATTGGTGCCATTGGGGTTCGTATATCGAATGGAATCACCTCCCATGGGCTGGCATTCAACATTAATCCTGATTTAAACTACTTTAAGCATATTGTCCCTTGTGGAATTGAGAACAAAGAAGTCACGTCATTGAAGAGGGAGACAGACATGGTGCTTCCCACGGAAGAAATGATTGAAGATCAGTTAGTTTCTTGTTTTGTGGCACAATTTGGCTATACTAGCATCATTTGGAAGGACAAGGAGTCTTTATTAGGCGGTGATGATGGGAATTCTAGATGAAGGGTCATGGAAGCACTATCAAAAGCTTTAAGGCCTTTTTTTTTTTTTTTTTGGTAAGGAAAGCTTTAAGGCCTTTGACTCATGTAAATTAGTAAACTTTTACCAACAAGACAAAATGTCCATTGATTTATTCCGAAGAAAAAATGAGTCTATGATTCTTCCAATTCTTCATGAAATAGGTGCTCTTGCTGGTGGATATATTACATTCCAGGTACATTTTTTCTATTGATTTGTTTTTTTTTTTGGGAATGTTTTTTTTTTTGGTAAATGTAAGTATTTTTTCTATTCATTTGTTGTGCCTGAGGTATTCTTTAATTTGTATTTAGAATGGAAACCGATCAGCTATCTTACAATAATTTTTGCAGCAATTATCTGTATCGGCACTGCATTCTCTGTGTCATTTATTAACTCTGCTATTAGCAAATTGCATATTTGTATATATGAAGTGGATAGCATATGATCCTAGACAAAGGGCTGACAAACCATGGCATTTCATGCTTACACAGCTATTATGTGATCAGAGTAGAAAGATGCTCGTGGTTATGATTTTTTTCTTACATCTTCGGTTAACCAAAATGCATATGGAGTACTAATTTGTGCCAATATCCCTCAAAAGTTTCCGGCGGTAAGAAACTTTTATCTGTTCCTTTGATGTAGATCGATTATTTCCCAGCATCCACCGAATAATTCACCAAGCCTGTTAGAACTCAGCTCCAGAAGATTGACTGGCTAATAGTGTCATTCTTTACATCCTTTTATCCAAATGAACAAGCGGAACTTCTTAATGCTAATCAAACTTAGCGGATCGCATTAGGGATGGGAATACTTGGAAACATCAGGGCAAATGTGGCGATTGTACAATATTATTCCCTCAACAAAGTAACTATGGTGGTGGGGCTGCTATAGTATCTTCCTTTTGGATGTTGGACAGCTGAAACCCTCGTCTGAATTAATGAGCAGGTTTAAAGTGCATAAACGAGTAGAAAGAAGCACAGTAATGACTGACAAGCCAGCTAAATGTAAAGGATAAAGAAGATTGATCATTCTGGGGAAGCTTGGAGGAAGAGGGAAACCCAAAGAGAATAAGGAAAAGAAGTGTGAGGCAAATTGACTGGACTTGGACAAAAGTGTGAAAATAGTCAAAGGAGAGGGGCTGAATTTCTCGCTTTTAAGTTGAGAAGCAGGCTCAACCAGCTAGATTTGGCTGCCATCTTGACTTAGAGAACTAAATCCAGAGAGGATCGAAAATAAAGCTGCCGGCTTGGCCTCATCATGTGATCAGTCACATGAGAAAAGTTGCTCAACCATTTAAATTGGCCAGAGATGTCAGAGAAATATTGTTATCAAAGGCTTGTATAGTCGAATGCTCGTATTTCTTTAGTCACAGATATTGATATGAATTTGATTCCTGATTTCATGTGGTTTTTTGAGTCCATATTTGCTTATATTCTGCTCCTCATTCATCCTTGTACTTATTTTTTCAATACTACGTGAAGCTTTGATTAATGAATAAATAATTCCTGCCTTTGACTATCAAAAAGATCCTTTCACAGCTTCATAAACTCAAAAAAGAGAAAGGATTGGATCTATATAACACTTCTTCTCAAGCTTAAAGACATACGATCATAACTTCTACCACAATTGGCTTTCATTCTGAACCTCCTGTTGTTTCTCTGACCACACTGCCATGGGAAGTAGCTGCAGATCTTCTGTTACCGCATTTTTGTCAGTTCTTGCGCTTTGCGTGATGTGTTCTCTGGTAATAATGCTTCATCAGGAGGCTGAAGTTTGCACAACATTACGCACAAAGGTGCCGAGGAGGATGCTGCTGTCATTTGCGAAAATGTACATGAGTTTAAGTAAGATGGATGGAGGGGGAAGAGATCCTCAAAAGCTGGTGAAGGCTAACCTGAGGACAGCGCCATCCAGCAAATCAAACCCAAGCCAGAACAACAAACCTCAGCACAGAAGGAAGAAGAATTGAAGTCCCGAATAAACTTTCAGCATATTTTGCAGTAGTAAGGAAAATGGTAACGATTGACTGCGGTGCCATTTGTTACATTCTTTTTTTTCCAAAGTCAGTGATTCTTATAATTCTTCTGTACCCGAAACTTGAAATTTAGCAGGTAACAAGAAGAAGTTCATTCATAGATTGCATAGAGTTTATCCTAGGCAGTCAGAGTAGAAATTGCTTCAGAATTATTCTCCCAATTTCATGTTCTCTCTAGTACAAAATGCCAGTTAAGCAAAAGCCCCCAAGGGCTCACTAGTGCACATGCTTCCTTCTAGTCTCTCCATCTGCATGTGCCTTCATATGATTGAAAAACTTAGATCAGTGAGTATGATTCTCTTTGGACACTTGCATACATTCTCAACCAACCGTTTTGTGATTGGAGACAAAGCAAAGCGCTTGAAGCTTTAGAGAGGTTGAACGGATGGAGTTCTAGGCACGGTTGTGGATAGATGAATAATTTTAGAAAGCGTCTCCAATCTTTTGATAACTGGAAGGAGCTACTGAATGCATCTGCCAGATACATTCTCCACAGTTCTTGTACAATTGCAACGATATTTTGGTCCGTGAGTCTATTTCTCGCCACACCTCGTTAGTTCTTATGGTCCCAACTTCCAGTTGATTGCTCCGCGATTGTTTGAACAAGTCAAGAGGAATCCTCATTCCAGGACCACTTTCTCATAGTCATTCCATTCAGCTCCACATGGGAATTCCTCGTGATAACTCCCGTCTAAAGAGGTAAAAGAGGAAGAAACCAAGTCAAATTTTCATCACACTTTGTTAGTTGGTATCAAGCACAGAGAAAATCAGACGAAATATAGCCAGAGATGGACGAAGTTGGTGCAGGCGGTGACAGCCTCCCTGGCCGATGTGCTCTAAGTGTAGCCCGTAAAACTTATGGACACTAGATAAGTAGACATAAAAAAAGAGAGAAAGAGGAAAAGTTCACGCACAATTTTTCATCTCGCTCCTCCGACTCAAATCCTGAATCAGCCTTTGTGCAGAGTGCACAACCTACCCGTTAGAGTGAGTATATCCAGGCTTTTACAGCGGTACATTTCAATGCACAGGGATCATTTGACATGGAATAGTCCACGTCAAGTGATCCCCACCATTAAATGCCCCCCTAGTATGTGTTAGGATCGGGCTAATGTGGCATAGTCCACATTAGCCCATCCTGACCGTTAAAATCCCCCCTATTAAAGGGGGAGGGATTTTAACGATCCGGATTGCCCTAGTATAAGAGGAGGGCTTTTAATGGGACAGATTAGTTGACGTGGACTATTCCACGTTAGGTGATTCCCCTTCATCTAACTTGCGCGTTGGAGTTGAATGAGCGGAGCATCTCCCACCATTTATGAGACTGCCGACCAGAGGCAGATGACATGTTTTTTTTTTTTCTAACTGCTTCCCCTTCTTCTCTCCTTCCAATCACTTCCATCCAAGGCACAGAAACACATGCAGGCCTGTAGTTTTCAGAAATTGATTGAACTTTCCATCACGTTAAACTATTGAATTTCCGTTCGCCACGTTAGACTTCTGCAAAAAAAAAGAAGAACAAATTAAAAATTGAGAAGCTGAATGGATATTTCTCTGCTTGTCTTGGGTGGCCTGAATTCTGCCAAATAACTCATAGAGCGCGTCTTCTTCGAAGATCTTTCCAAGATGCGTGAATTCTCATCTCAGGGCTTGTTCCCGGGGCAAATATCTGCAATTCATGCCAAATAGCAAGTCCGTCAATTCAGCGCTCGACCTTCAAACCTGGGTAGTTTCTCGTTTCCACTCATCAATGCTCAGTTTCCAAGTTTAGTGCCTTGCTTTGTGTCCATGTCCCGGATATTTGCACATGCCCAGGCCTTATTATTCAACACGTTGATGCCGTAAGGTTCTTGGGTTGACCCGGGAGTCGTTTCGCCCGGCAGTCATCCGAGGCTAAGGCGTCGCTGTGCCCCGGATGGAATTGGTCGGGTGCTGTAAGAAACGTAGGCACCCGACATCACACAAAAATCTATAATTCGCCGTGAAGCAAGAACCACCGAATTCCGTATGAAATTAGAGCATCGATCAAGTACAGTGTGGACGCGGTCAAGGATGTGTGTCCATGGAGCCAGAATTGCGACCTTAATCATTACCTTAACCCATACGTTCCGTACAGTAACCTAATGAGACGACCAAAAGCATTTTCAGCCAATAGCTCAAGCCGATCGTTACTCTGTTGACTGAAAGAAGAAGAAAAGTCTTCAACAGAGCCTGCTTAAGTATCCGCCCAAAGAATTGCAGGATAGCAGGTGCTCGCATCACACCACCTCCCTTGACTGATTCCCAAAGACTTCGTTGACCTCAAAACTCCATAGCCACAACCTTCTTCCTCTCTTCTGGCTAAGTTCAAACCCATTCTTGAATTGGAAATTTTCATGTTCGATAACTAAATGAATCCTCCATCAACGTCCCCCGTTTCGACCCATCATATTCTCTTTTTCTTGCTCTTTCTGCTCCCAAATCCTTCTCTAGCCCAAGCTAACATACAAGTTGGATCTTCTCTGACTGCTACAACAGGCAACTCTTCATGGCTTTCTCCTTCTGGAGACTTCGCGTTCGGCTTTCGCTCATTATCCAACAACGGTACCGGGAATGACCAATTCTTCTGGCTTTCCATCTGGTACAACAAGATACCTTCTAATACAATCGTATGGTTTCCCATTCAAGACCGTCCGGCCCCTGAAAATTCGAAGCTAGAACTCAGTTCTGGTTTAGGTCTTGTCCTCACCGATCCACAGGGTAAAAAGCTGTGGAACCCTGTCATCCAAGGCACCGTCTCGCATGCTTTGATCAATGATACAGGCAATCTCGTGATCCTGGACTCGAGTTCGGGCGTACTATGGGAAAGCTTCGACAATCCTCGCGATACATTGCTTCCGTCGCAAGTGCTAGGAAAGAGCAAATCTCTCTCCTCCCGTCAACAAGAGGAGAGCTTTCTTACAGGGAGATTTCAACTTCGGATGCTTGACACTGGAGACCTCGTGCTCAACACTATTAACCTGCCTTCGGACTATGACAACAAGGTTTATTACGGCTTCCAGACTGGCGGCAGTTCCAACGCATCGACTGCGGGGAAAGAACTCTGGTTCAGCGACTCGGGTGATCTGTTCGTTTTGAGTGTCAACGGTGAGAAGTTCTACCTCTCCAAGGGGTCCACGTCCGATTTTTATCACAGGGTCACCCTGAACTTTGATGGGGTCTTATCTCATTATGTGTACCCCAAGAATTCTAGTTCCAGTGGAAGCTGGGAAATGCTGTGGTCGCAACCTGACGACATATGTAACCGTGTTGTTGTCCGTGATGGAATTGGCATTTGTGGGTACAACAGCATTTGCACTCTGGGTGCGGATAAGAGGCCAAAATGTGACTGCCCAAACAAGTTCACGTTGCTCGATCCCAGTGACAAGTATGGCAGTTGCAGGCCTAATTTCACGCAGAGCTGTGCGGAAGATCAGGAAAGGTTGAAGCTTGCTCCAATGGAGGACCTGTACGAGTTTGAAGAACTCGGGAACACATTTTGGCCAACATCTGATTATGCGCTATTGCGGTCTTTCAGTGAAGAGGAGTGCCGGAACTCGTGCTTGCATGACTGCATGTGCGCGGTGGCGATTCATCATAGGGATGGCCTGGATTGTTGGAAGAAGAAGCTTCCGCTCTCCAATGGGAGATATAACCCTACGGTCGATGGGAAGGCCATGATCAAAGTCCCAAAGCGCGACTTTCCTCCTACTAATGATCCCCGTTTCCCACACCCGGATCCTAAAGCGAAAGATAAAGAGTCAAAAACTTTGATTTTGGTAGGATCAGGGCTTTTGGGAACTTCTGCTTTTGCGAACTTTGTACTAATCGGCGCTTTCGTGGGGCTTTTCCTAACCTACCGCAAGCAACTCAAGAAATTATCCACTAAAGGGAATGCGGTGGAGACGAATTTGCGCCATTTCACTTATCAGGAGCTCTTCCGAGCCACCGATGGGTTCAAGGAAGAGCTAGGGAGGGGAGCTTTCGGGACTGTTTATAAAGGGGCAATTTCAAACGATGTGGCGGTGGCTGTGAAAAAGCTGACTAGCATGATGCACGACAAGGAGAAGGAGTTCAGAACCGAAGTGAATGTGATTGGTCGGACTCATCACAAGAATCTGGTCAGATTACTCGGCTTCTGTGATGAAGGGCACGAAAGACTGCTGGTTTATGAGTTCTTGAGCAACGGCTCGCTGGCGAGCCTTCTCTTTGGAGGAGATCCAAAACTAAAAACCCCTTGGCACCACAGATTCCAGATCGCTTTCGGAGTCGCCAGGGGACTAATGTATTTGCACGATGAGTGCATGACGCAGATCATCCACTGCGACATTAAGCCGCAGAATATCCTCCTCGACGAATATTGTGTCCCGAAGATCTCTGATTTTGGGATGGCCAAGCTCCTGATGATGGACCAGAGTTACACCCAGACGAACATCCGAGGGACAAGAGGGTACGTCGCTCCTGAGTGGTTCAGGAACTTGCCCATCACCGTGAAAGTGGATGTGTACAGTTTTGGAGTCCTGCTTCTTGAGATAATCTCTTGTAGGAGTTGCTTGGGAGGCGAAGCAAACGGGGAAGAAAGAGAGAGAGAGGCCTTGATGGATTGGGCTTATGATTGCTTCATGGAGGGAAGGTTGAATGCTCTAGTTGAAGGCGACGTGCAGGCTATGCAAGACAGAGAGAAGCTAAAGAGTCTGGTCATGGTCGCGTTCTGGTGCATTCAAGAGGACCCCTCTTTGAGGCCAACGATGAGGAAGGTGACGCAGATGCTAGAAGGGGCGGTGGAAGTGCCTGTTCCTCCCTGTCCATTCCCTTTCAATAGCTGCAACTCGTCAATGGTTCCATGAAATCACGATGCTTTCCGTTCTCATGCATAAGGGCACAGCTCTGAGTGTTCATTATATGGCTAGTAGTCTTATTGTGCTATAATGAGCATGTTATTTGCTATTTTGTTGATTCGAGTTTATCATGCTAATTATAAGAATCTTGGCCAGCCTATGCTGCTGAATATGTATGTACGAGTTTTTCTTCCCCGGCGCACCCCCCCCCCCCCAAGTTGGCTGTGAATAGACAGATCTACGCCTGCGGCGGCAGATTGATTTCTCGGTGCAATTGGTTTTGGGTATGAAAAAAAATGTAAACAATTCGAGCAATTCTATTTCTCTAAACACACTGGTGGGAAAACTAGTTGTGACTCATGCCTAGTATGGAGAACCACTATTCTCCAACTCCTCCATTAGTCACCAATCAGTCCTAACCTTTTGGCCAAATCCAAACGAACTGAGACCTTCATATGCTAAAATAGAAACTACCATAAAGCTATTCGATTTTTGGTTTCTTTTTTCCAAGTTTTACTGGATTCTTCATGCTTTTCTAGGACGGGAATCGCACATATGTGCAGACGACAGGTTTATGTAGTTACCGGAAGTCTATGATGTATAAAACACGAGCTTTTGTGCGTGCAAAGTAGCCATGGTCTCGTTCCTCCTGTTCAGGGAGCGACATGCTGACAAATGAGACAGTAAGTATGTCCCTGAACACAGGTTGAGCCTCTGGAGCATATTGGACGACACGACAGACATTTGTTGCAACATTCTCCAATGGATTTTCTGCGCATCTCTGCTTAGTGCAGATCATTTACCGAGAGGCTAAGGTGATCTGTGGAAATAGCAGTGATTCTAATGTCCTGGTCCTATAGGGTGTCACCACATGCAATCTTAAGTCGCAGCACTCATGTAGAAGAAAAGAAAAGCAGCAAAATGCACATTATAACTTTCTAATCCATTCTGTTCTGCTTGAACCTTTTCTGTTATATCAAACGGTACAGTACACCGAAATCCGTACGTCCACCGATCAATGGGTTATACACACTAATTATTTTCTTTTAGATGTTGTCACAAGTATCCGTTGAGTTTTGTCTTTGTCCATAGTTTTTGGGTCGGCTGTCTCAATACCTGATGTGCCCTGTAAGGAAATATATCCAACTGTGACCCACAAAGATGGTCTGATCAAGAGCAGGTTCACGACGTTGGTGAGCATAGCTTTTCAGTTTTTGCTGATCACCACCGATTTATTAGTCAATGATTTTGTCTTCTAAGTCATGGAATTAGGTACGCTTCCCTCGTCCTTCTGTTCGACTAATCAACGCTAGAAAATTGAGGAAAAAAGTCATCAATGTTGGACAATTCGAACTGTGGATTAATTTGATCGAGAAATTATGGCGTGGGCTGATGACTGCAGTCATAATCAGACCACTTGCTCTTTGCAGCCCCCTGTTTAGTTCAGTGCAATGACCAGGCTTATCCGTGAGATGCTTGAATGACACAAAATTTTTTGGTTCTGCCAACCGAATAATTGCCTATGCCTTTTGAATTGGGGCATCAAGCACTGCATACTCTAAAGTCTCAATCTGCCATTACGCACGCCCGTGCCCATTTCTCATCAGAGAAAATGACTTAGCTTAATGCTCCCCAAATGCTGCTGGAGATTAGAGCAATGTATAGTCTTGGTTCCATGGCTCAAAGTCAGTTCTTACGATTCTTCAGAAGTTGGAACTAAGAAAGTTTAGCAGGTAAACACTTGAGAAGTCCATTCACAGATTGCCTAGAATTTGTTCAAAGAAGTCAGTATAGAAAATCGCTTCAGAACTGTTCTACCAATCTCATCTTTCTAACACAAAACGCAAGTTAATGAGTGGCCCCGAGGGCTTATTAGTGCACAAGCTTCCTCCTAGTCTGTCCGTCTGCATGTGCCCTTGTGTGATCAAGAGCTCAGATCAGTGGAGATGATTCTCTTCTGACCCTTGCATAAATTCTCAACCAACCTCTTTGAGATTGAAGATAAAGCGCTTGCTGCTTCAGAGGGGTTGAAAAAATGGAGTTCCAGGCACGTTTGTCCATATATGATGATGCTAAACGGAGGCAATTGCCGTTGTCGTCGTAGGCAGCAAGACCGTTTTAGAAACTATTAGACGGTCATTTGATAAAGGGACGAGTGCATTAGAAGTTCTAAAACTTGTAGTAGAAGTGCAATTGAGTCTTAAAAATTCAAAAGACGTTAAATTTGTCAAAAATGTTGATACCGCAATTTTTTTTAGTTATTTCCCCTCTCCTTCGTGGCATTTCTTTATATCTATTTTCTCCCAATCTTATCTAAATTGGATTAAAAAACTAAAAAGGTTTAAGTTTTTAATTTTAATTGTTTTCCAAAATAGTTATTCTATGAAACAAACGGAAATGGTATGTTTGAAATGGAGCTTAAAGACTAATGCAAGTGATCATTGGAGATGATTATGGAAATTTAAATTTGTGCTTTTAACTGCCATAACGAGGGCACAACTAGTTTATATATATATAATCTTATGTAGAGGTTCAAAACCTTATGTTTGTTGAGGCTACTAAGTGCTAGAATAGTAAGAGGAACGTGTAATTCCGCCAGACTTCTAGTTTAGAGAAAAATTCATTAAGAACCCCAAATTATATTCTCTGTGACATATTTATTTTCAAACTTTTTGCGACATAAAAAATCTTAAATTTATATCCATATGATACATTTACTTTAATTTTTTTTATGATGTCAAAACCTTCAAACTTATATATGTTTGACACATTCATCCCGAATCTATATTGTTATGACGCATTTGCCCCAACATGTTGAGATAATTTTGTTACAAGGAATATAAGTATGTGTTTTTGCCGTAAAAAAGGATAAATGTATTGTATTGATTCAAGTTCAGATTAAATATAACATATGGATACAAGTTTGAGATTTTACACGTCATAAGTTTTTTTAAAGTGAATATTTCATAATCGACATAGTTTAAAATCTTTGGTCACTTTTTCCCACAATTTTATTCTATATGGGTCTTTGCTTCGCTATCATGATGCAATGCGTGGCAAAGTTACAGTGCAAGCTATCAATAGAAGTCATCTCTTTCTTGCTTGCCCTTTCTAGATCCGAGCTTGGGAGCATGTTCTTAAGTCTCTTAAGGTTGTCCTAGGCCCGCTGCAGATTGACTTTGCTAAATGATGTTGATGAAGCTTTGCTTGGAGTTGGAATGTCTCCATTACCATATTCCTGAGGAGAGAGATGGGCTCTTGGTTGTTCTGGGGACTGTAATGGGCCGACACAAGGTTGTGAACTGAAGATGGTTTTGGGCCTGTCAGAGATCGGGCCTTCCCTATTCCTTGGCAGCAACAAAATTATTGATTCACCCAAAAAAAAAAAGGAATTAATACATGTCTGGCCGATTTTCAGAACCCAAAATTATTATTTTTTACAACCTTTCTTTTCTTCTTTCTCTGTTTTTTTTTATTCCTTCTATAAAGGAAACGGGTCTGTGGGGTAGCAGCCGCATCCGCCTTCGATTGTTCCAGAAACCATCCGGGCCGTCCGTTTGTTTCCTTCCTGGCGATGAAGACAACGTCGGTCGGACCGCACGCATCTCCGCGCTTCGTTAATTTCATAAGGCATCGTCCCGAGAGCACTAGAAATATTCGTTCGAAAAATAGTCTGTAGCGACAGATCCTTCAGACTCCTGAGATCGCACGCCGACGTTGAATTTGTCGAATCGTCTCTCTAGGATTCGGGCGCTCGCGTGACGCTCGCGTTTTCTTCTTCCTTGTGTTTTCCTTTTGAGACGGAGTGAAAGATTTGTGGGTTGCTTGCGTTGCGATCTCTCTTTTGGTGTTCCGGAAAAAAGATACGATCTTTGAGGGGATAAGTTCGCCGTCGGGGTGTCGGTAAAGAGGGGGAGTTCTTGAATCGGAGGATGAACGATCAGCCTCACTTAATGAACCAAGGGCCGATGATGATGAGTCAGAGCCAGATGATGAACCCGCCTCCTCCGCAGGTTATCATGAATCCGCCCCAGCTGATGAGTGCGTCTCAACCCATGAGCCAGCCCCCTCAGCTGCTGAGCCAGCCTCAGCTGATTGGCCAGCCTCAGGTCCTGAATCAACAGCCCCAGTTGATTGGCCAGTCTCAGATGTTGGGTCAGTCTCAGATGCCCAGTTTGAACAGGAGTTACAAGATGTGGCCTCAGAAGCAGAAGCAGCAGCAGCAACAGCAGCAGCCTTCGCATGACCCTAATGTGCAGTTTCTTGGTTCCATGAACCCGGGTTTTGGGGCTTTGAAGCAGCCGATGATGCCGTTGCCCGGTAGAAGCAATTGGAAGGGTAAGAAGCCCAATGACAAGCGGAATGACCCAAGGAAAGTCACAAAGGCGATCCCTAATGCCGGGATGAGTGGTGGCGCCAGTGGAAAGGGCTACCAGCCCCCTGCGCTCAGCGATTTGCAGTTCCAGAATCGCCTAAAGTCTAGAAAATATTACCCCAAGAAAAAATTCAATAATCGGTTTGCACCGTATGCACCCAGGAACACGACTTCGTTTATCATAAGAGCGAAGAAGTCAGGTGGCATTGCCTCGATGGTGTCACCATATCCGGTCACGCCGGCGGTGTTGCCGACGCCAATATTTTCGCCTTCGAGAGAGGTGTTGGTTGATATGGCAAAGGAGGAATGGGGTGTGGACGGGTATGGGTCCATGAAGGGTCTCATTAGGCTACGGAATGAGGTAGAGAACAGAGATGAGAACAGAGACAACGAGGAGGAGGAGGATGAGAATGAGGAGGAACATAATGGGTCTAGTGAGAGCGATGTAGAAGAGGAGAAGGATAGCGTGATGACCAGACTGGATCATGAAATGAATCGTTTTGAGATGGTTTACCCCAATTACGGGTTTGATTCTAACAATTTACTAGTGAATAGGGTGGATGATCAAGATACCCACATTGCGCAACTCGAGGAAGAGAATCTAGCTTTGAGAGAAAGGCTCTTCTTGATTGAAAGGGAAATGGAGGACTTGAGGAGCAGGTTGAACTTCCTGGAGAGGCAGAACCATGTTGATGAGGATGTAAACGAGGAGGTAGTGGAGAATGAGTCTGAAAATGAGGGTGATGAAGATTGCAATGTTCATGTTCTGGGGGGTGCTAGCAAAGGAGAGGACATGGATTGTGTGGATGGTGGTGTAGGTGGAAGGGATGTTCAGTTCGATGCTGATGCAAAAGAGAAATATGATTCAACACTAGGAAATAAAGCTATTCCGGAGGTTGCTATGGAAGATTTTACTAAAAATGAAGCAATTTTAAAAGATGAGTCAAGATATGAGGAGCAACATGATGGGGTCATCCCAGGAAGAGTAAAAGCCGAGGGGGATGAGGGGGTGAGAGTTGCACAGGACAAGGTCTCGCATGATGTGGATGCTAGATGGAACGAGTGCCAGCGGAAGGACTTTGCAAATGTACCTTTGGAGAAGGGGGTTGGCGATGATCAATAATTTTGGTGGCTTTCATCTATATTAAGCCTCCTCCAAGGTTTGATATTGGTTAAGGCATGTTAGCTCATGCCATAATTCGTTGATTGTCAAGCTTCTTTCTCAGTGCTCCATAAATAATTCGATTCTGGGGCATTTATCAATGTTGCTTGTTAATTGAGAGTGAAAACTTGATCAATGGGCTTCCGAACTTAGCCATTGCTCTGCTCTCTTCAGTTAATAACCCTCGTTGGTTTACTTCACTCTCTTCTTTATACTATTGTGATCTTGCGGATTCTTACTTTAATGTCTAGAAAGCATTTGAAATTGAGTGTGAGTTGGTTTCTGTTTACTCTTCCGATGTCATGAAAACTGCATTTTCTTGGACACTTTTACTTATTTACATGTTGTGTATTTCCATCTCTGAAACCGGACTGTGTAAGGCAATTTGAATATAGGAGGGGGTACCACTTATTCAAGTCCTATGTGGTCTGGATGTTTGTATGAGTTGCTATGTGATTGCATCAATCGGATTAGAAGCTATCTGTACTACTGTGTAGTTCTCTTATGAGGAGAAGCCTTGCTGAATTGTTTTATCTTTTTTCCCTGGAGCATTCTGTAGTTTTCAGTACTTCTGGATGCTCAAAGGTAAGAAGACACATGCTTTACATTTTCCAAGCAAGATCCGCAACTTTTTATGTATGGTGATGCTTATGTTTTCCCTGTTAAAAAAAGTCTAATTTTCTTGATTATACTGCCCTTCAGAGATGGTGTGTTGCTCAAGTGTGCTGTATATGTACAAATTTACCATCTTGGATATCTGATGAGATCACTGGTATCTATATTCTCTAAAGGATTCTTGGTGAAAGGTATCTTTGAGCCTAATGTGGGGACCCTGTGATATGATCATGTTCCGCATCTCTGGCTGAGCAACTCCTTTACAAATCTAGGGAAGTATCTCATTGAAGGCTTCTCTCTCAAAATAAATTGATTGAGTCATGTTAAGATCAGATGACTGCTTTGTGTTTAAGTAGAGAATTTGACTTGTGCAGATTAGCAAGAATTGGGAATGCCAGTAGTAGTCTTGTATTCTCTTGTAGCGGTTGGCTTTTTCTGAAATGGGACGAATGTGTGAGATTTTTTGTTAAGATGGGAACTCTGCTCCTCTCTGTTGCTGTTGGTGCTTCCAACACCAGAGCTTACATTTCACGGCCGTGGTTTTTATCTGTTCTTTTTGTATAGATGCTTCCAAATGAAATTGTTGTCAGTTGTTTAAAAGTTAGCTCTAGTTTGTCTTACGCATTGCTCGAAGTGGTTGTTAAATCAGACCTAAGTTGAGTTGTATGGGCAGAATAACTGACGCTAGAGTCAATGAGATACCCCCTTGTTCTAGGGAGGGATGCGACGAGACATCTTAGGAGGTCCTGATTTTACCGGTCTAAGAAGATTCCAAGCAAGGCATAGTACGTCTGCAGAGACTGATTGCCTGAAAGCTTTTGTATCTTCATCAATCATCAGTCACTTGAGCAATCTTTCCCCTTTTCTCATTCATTGTTGTTAACTCTTTCTCGAAGATTTTGCAGGAAGGACTTGCCATTTTGTTTTCAGTTGCGCATTCTTCTTGATGCGTGATTTTCAAATGATGCCTTTGTGGATATATGGATAATCTGCCATTCGTCGAGTGGATGGATCAGCCAAGCAAGCATGAGATGGAAGAAAAAGAATGGTATCAAATCAGGCGTTCACATTTAGTTGGCGTGATTGCAAATCTGGGAGACATGCACGGGTTTGTGTCATTCAATGTCTGGGAAGCACGCAATAGCATATTTACTTTGTTCCATCCACGCGAAGGTGCACAAAAACAATGTTGTTGTAACCTCGACTGATCCTGATTTTGTCGTCTGTATACCTGCAAGAGAGATAGAAGTATATGCGTGATAGGATCTGATCTTAGGGGTGATTGCTGTTCAGTCGTTTTGAAGACATGGAGACGTAAAAATCTTACAGAAGCTCCAGCTTGAACTTGGTCTCCATTTCCACAGGATATCCAAATGGGCCTCCAATAATGGCTGCGTCGTCCATCGTGACGTCATATGTATTGGGGCTGCATCTCCTGTGAAGATACGAGAAGCGGTAAAACCATGCCTTCAAACCAACCAAAACTGTAGTGCAGGTCCAAGAATTGCCCCCATGAATTTGTGATTGAGATTCTGAAGCATCCAATCTTTCAAAGTGCACAGGTATTCTAATAAAATTAGTTTACTAACAAGTACAAGTTCCTGATCTCAAGCCTAAATAATTCTTCCCCAAAAGCTCAGCTCAAACAGCTCTGGACTCGGTAAAAATGGTGAATGAGTCGAACTCGAAGGGAAGTTTTTGGAACTGCTCAAGCATATGTGCATGTGCATGTGCAAGTGTACGTACAAGATTGTTGAATTATATATATTCCAAATTGTCTTATGACCCATAAGTGCACATATAGCGGACGGTGCTTTGTATTGTCCGATAGAAATGACATCAATAATCTCTCTAGGTGCAGATATTTTCGATCTTGCCTTTCAGCAAAATGTTCTCTACTAAGGGAAAACTAAGTGCTGCAGCAGATGTCCTCCCCCAGAACAAAAGAAAACGGAGACTAAGATGCTTACACAGACGTGCCATTCATGGAGAATCTCAAGCCAGGCAAGATGTTCACCACAAACTTAATTTGGCCACTCTTGACGATCTACAAGGAGCAGGACGAGCTCAAGAAGTGATCGACTCATACAATAATGTTATGAAAAGGACATTTTAGTTGAACCGACCTGTGTACCCATAAGGCCGTTAGCCGCATTTTCTATCCAACTGTCTGTCTCCATCTGCACCACACAAGACACAGTTTAAGCTGTGTAAGAAGCAATGAGATGCACTGAGGGTATGTCGTTGTTGAAATCACACTGCTGTATTTTGTATAGCAAAAATTGTGTTGGAATGTTTTTGACACTATTGAATTATGTACGGCAAGCTAATTGTGTTGGAACGCTTGCGGCATCTTGTTGACAAAGAAAATCTAAGGACCAAGTGGAAAGAAAATGCTGCAATATTTGCACCACCTTCATTCCATTAGGTTAGCATGATAGCCAAAACGCTGAAGTGCTAGTCCATTCAGCACGACGAAAGTCAGTAAAAGCGAACATGATAATGGAGCCGTAGGGCATTGACTCTAATTTTTGCTCCCTCTGGGTTTTCTAAGAATCATCAGCTCCAACACTTGAATGCAGATGGGAAAAATTCTTATATGACGGGGCCATGGAAATGCACACGAGACTTCAGTTGGTTTGATTCTCGAGTCCTTTCAATGGCATTAGTAGATAACATGGAACTAGAAAAATTAGCTCCTCTAGTTATTGCACTAGCAAATTAGGATTCTTCAACAGTTTTTCCTAGCTTCTTTTCTTTAGTTCCCTGGATCCAGTGTCATGATACTTTATGAGCATATATTGAGACTAAGAGCAAAATAAAAGCAGTCATTCCCATAAGGCTGGCTACCTGTGAACTCCAGATCATGTTCCACTCTCCTTCTACAAGTTCAAGCTCGCTGTCAGCTTCGTTCTTGCTTGAAGATGTTATCTCACCAATTGCCTACAACAATGGTCATATAAGAATCAGCATTAACTCAGTCAACATTTTGGAAACCTCCTCAATCAAACTCTAGGGTAATAAGATTCTCTTGGTAATTAAAGTTTTAAGTCTACCTTTTCGATTCCTTTTCCAGTGGAAATAGCTGATAGTAACAATTGCCTAGGTTCAGTCAGCTTTTGCAGCACGAAGGTGGTTCCCTGCACTACAACCAGATAAAGGCGCCCTTAGCCAAACATTTTAAGCTTTTGCCAGTCAAATTCTAAGTTTTCATCTGCCTAATGAAAAAGGAAGTCGAATAAGGAAATCTGGACCTTAACATCTCATTCACCTTATTTCCTCTGGAGATGCGGAGGTTTCCAGATTCAGACAAATATGTAGTGTCTAACCATCCTTTTGCTTCATCTCCAAGAAGCCTAAATGGCACCGGATATGGAACCTTGAATGGTAGGAATTTAAAGGAAAAAGCCGCCCTATCAAACCGAAAAAGGATCCTTTTTCCATTACTGATCGATGCCGCTGCCTGCAGGTAAACAGTCACTAGACAAGAAAGGTCTGTCGACTAATATGAGAGGGAAAAAAAAAGGCACTTTCCAAGTAGCTATATAGCTGTGAAGGGTAGAAAACAACATATAGCTATATAGCTGTGAAGTATATGAAGCAGCACTTACACTAGCCATCCGCGATTTGTCCATACCACATATCATCGCAATGACAGAGATAATCAACTCCAGTGTATAGGGAAAAAATAGCCAGTAACGACGCACAGAAGGTTCAGAAAAAACATTTCATGGATGAATAAATTTTACAGCAGGAAAATTGCTAATAGTATTCTTGCAAGTAAAGATACAAATTCGGCAAAGAAATCAAAATTGGTTTTGTTCTCAACTCAATTAGTCATTAAGCTGCAGAAAACTGTGAAGCAGATGCACAAATGAGAATGAGAATATTATCGTGTAGTTTACGTGCCACAATTAATATCAGGCGGCTTGTCATTTGGTAGTCAGCGAGTTCGTAGTCATCAAAAGGAAGGAGGTCATACCTCTACTTTTAACTCACCGACGGCTTCAGAGAATACTACGATATTGGATACGCGTGGATCATCTGATCTAAGATATATCTCTTGAAATACGCTGAACCCATCAACGCCAACAAATGTTCTCTGCAGAAGATTTTTGCGTGCCGTTAGTCTCTCCACATCTTCCAAAATCTTAGCACAAAATTGGTCATTTTCATAGAATTGGCAGGACAAATTCCATTTAGGTTCTGATCTTCTGTATCTCGTGTTTTGCCAATTTAAGTAGAGTTATCATCTGCACGTGTCCAGATTATCACCATGTAGATATGTGTAAAATTAAATGAGGACATGCATCTAAATGAGGACAAATCAGTCGAAACAAGCAACATCAAAGAAGATATCATTTCCTACAACTGTACAATTTATCCAAGAACATCATGGGTTTTCTTATACACCATGCTCTCGTGGTGCCTCAGTTGCAAAGGGAGGCAGTTTAAGCTATCATGTCATCCCCTGTTAAAACCAAGATCAAACACTACCTGAATTGGGGATGCCGTTCCGGGTCGAGTCGTAAACATCAATTGCCATCGACCTTCGATTAGACCAGAGCTCGTCTGCAAATAAATTACTGCTGTATCAACAATCTGAAAAGGCATAATCGCCATAAAAACCGGTATGGAAACGTAATTATCTGCCTAGCTAGGACTATGGACATTGTTACTTTTGAAAATTACATTCGAGCTTCCGGGCAGAGGTTTCTTCACCAGTGGACTGGTTTCAGTTTGTTGCCCATAACAATGAGCACAAACAAAAGAAAGAAGTGAAGGCAATGAGTGGAGATTAGCATGTACCGGATCTGGCACTCCTCCCAAAGTCTCCAGAACTTCAACTGCTCGCTGAACATCCTACAAAAACCCGACGAAGAAAACACATCGGAAAACGAATGAAGCTCATTAATCTTGATTCGAGCCAGTAGCCCCGCGAAGACCAGCCTAATCCAACTTCTTCAAGGCAAGAGGCATAAATCGCCGGACTCGCTGATTACCTGGAGCTGCTGCGGAGTGGCAGAGCGACCACGGCCTTGGATGCCGATGAGAGCTTCGATGAGCTGCGTCTCCGGTTCAATGAACGGAGAGGCCTCCTGCTGTTCGCCAACGAGAGAGGAGCGGCAAGCGATGAAGCCGCCGCGACTCCGATTCCGGCGGCACTTGACGGACTTCGGCGAGCGGCGGTTGAGAGTTTGCGGAGTGAGAAGTGCAGGAGACGGCGTCACCGTGTTGAGCTGAAGCCGGTGAACAAGGGACGCCATTGGAGAAGAAGTTGAAGGAAGCTTGCGAGGCTCGCATGCCGGTTGGCAGATACGCTCCAAGGAGAGGGAATCTCGAGCCATAGAGAGCCACGTGGCCAACGTTCGACCTGACACGTGGATATTGCGTAATCGACACCAGAAGAAGTGATTTTTAGGGAAAAGGATCCTCTGATCTCAGATCAGAGTAATCTTTTCCCCTCAACCATTGGATCAGCCCCCTCATGTATGGGGCCCGCCACTTCCACCCTCTCTCTCTTGCCTCACCACCATTGGATCCTCTGATCCGGATATCGGGCGGGCTAGCTAATGCAAGGAGTTCGGATTGGCTACGGAGGAGAAATAATATCTGAAGACAATTTTGGACTTACATTTCAATCTCTTGCTTTGCGCACTGGAATATTTAATCATCTCAGCTGGCGAAATAAAATACATCCTTATAATATAGTCTTCAAAAAGTTGGTTAATACGACAAAAAAAATCTCAAAATATACTGATTGGGATACAAATACCTTGAACTTTTTTTTGTATTACTAAAAATCCCAAACTTGTCATTATGATAAAAATATCCCAAATTTTTATACTAGTGTGATAAATATATTCTAGAACCGAAATAAAAGACGTATATGTCATATATGTATAAGTTTTTATTTTTTCGCGATACAAGAAATATCAAAGTGTATGTGCAAAGATGGGATTAGGATTTTTTATGACACGAAATAAAAAAAAAATTGGAGTACTTATTTTACAGTGAAAATAGTTTACAATTTTTTGTAGTGTTTGCCCTAGAAAGACTTTCCTTCAGTACAATATTCCTATGACGAGTCTAAATGAAAATGCTGCATCTATCCTTATGCGAGGTGCGACAGCGCCTTGGCTTTTGGGTTCATCTATGTAATTTGTGAGATCTATCTTGAGTTAGACAAATCACATCAAAAGCATCACCGACACACATTCAAGATCATAAGTCCAATAGACGGCAAAAAGGAAAAAGAGAGAGGGAAAGAGCTCATAAATTCAACATGTTGATGTCTATCGATCCATCCAAATCACATGTTGAGTTTACAAGACCCGCGTAAAAATGAATAAATGACATCGGACTTCTTTATTTTCATCGTGGTTTAAGCAAGCCACATAGATGCACAAAAAATTAATGAATTTACTCATAAATCCAACTGTACAAATACATATCTTATGCAATATCTCCAAGGTAAGTCCGCATTGAATAATACCGGATCCATTGGATTGCTTTATCCTTGTCTTAGTCTAAGCGGGGTATAAAGAGGCACGAAAAACTAGTGAATTTACTCATAAATCCACCATAGAGATTCATACTCGAACGTGTCCACAATAAGGTCGCAATGCATAATGCTACACCCAATCACCGAAGTAGGAAAGGCGGTACATTGGGTTTAATACCCGACCTCACCTCATACTAATAGGTGGTACATTGTGGGTGACTAATAAATCCCTATTACATGGGTAATTTACTCAAGGCCTGCGCTATTTCCACGCCAGATTTGTCTATATCCACGCCGTGGCGTTGTGATTGGACGGAAGTGCCCTTAGTGGAGCCCCACGTCAAAATTATTCTTTGAAGGTCAAACATGGGTCTCATGTGTTACGGGGCCAATCCACCTATTTTGCCTTTTTCTCTATTTTTCCTATGAATGAAATCTAACAAGTTTTCTATTTCAGGAAATTCCTCATCTTCTGAACTTAGAGTGCCATTTAGAATACGGCGGTGAGTCATTCAAATTGTGGGAAAAAAAAAATAGAGATAAATTTACAAAAAGAAAAAGGTTGAGTTTTTTGAGTGAGAGTAAGATATGGCTTCTTAAAGCTCACAAAGGACGAATTGAGTTTAAAAAGATAATTTCAGAATCTTATCTCCAAAAGAAATAACTTCTTAATCATATCTAAAGAACATATACTTTCTTAAGAAGTTACAACATTTATCCATAAGAATTTAGAAATATGAGATTATCACTAGTTGATAATTACACGTCGATTGAATGACTTCATCCTCTAATAACTTCTATTTGCTATTAAAATCGTTGGCTGTTCTTTTCATCGATGATTTTTGTTGTTCATTAAACTCTGCTGCTCGTGATTAAGTTTGTCATTTATCGATTATAACTTACTGATCTTCTTCTTCTTCTTTTGCGTCAAAACAATCATAAGAAGCTCAAATACAATTCGAAATGTGCGTTTGTTCTTCATGCTTATTGCATGAGGAGGCGCATGGTAATCAAATCACAAACTTTTCCGTGAGTTAGAGGTACAGCGATTCCGATAAATTAGGGGCTCGCTTCTTGAACTTTCCACGAAACCTTCTTTGTTACTTACTAGACTGATTTCAACCAGTCAATCATATCGTGGTGGTGATCAAAATGATAATTGCGTCCAAGGAGGATTGATGATAGTGGTGCAATATATGCATAATTCAGTACTAGCCGGGTGGACGAGATCTTACCACGCGCTCACCCTTGTACTCTCTTTTCATTTTCTCTCAATTTATATTTCTGATTTGATTTCAAAAGTTATCGTTTACTTTTACAATAATATTTTCTTTTCACTTTTTAGACATTTTACAATGCACAATGCATGCATATCATACATCTTGCGGTGGGTGAGCTTACCAAGTGCAATTTTTTTGTTCTAACTTCATAAATCACGCGTAAATGACAGATTTTTTTTCTACTCACGCGAGAATAACATGTCCCTCGGTGAGAGGGAATTGTGTAATTTTAGTTTTGATTTTTGGCAATCATAACGAGCCCATATACAATGCGAGATGCGTGTCATAAATTGGGGACTTGCCTTCTCTATTTTCTACCAAGCTTTGATTACTGTTTCCAACTAAATCAACTATATCAACGGAAAAATGCTAGGACCTACGACGGCCTATGTTACTGAAGACGCCACTGTTGTTGATCAAAATGTTACTGAAAACGCTGCTGCTGCTGATCAAAATGATGCTTCTGTGCATGGTGGTTTTATGATCTGGAGGGGATGGCGCAATATATGTAAGGGCCAATACAAGGATCATCACAAGTTGATCCAACATCAAGAAGACCACTACAAAGATTGCAAGTGCCGTTGCTTCAAGCCCGATTGCAACCGGTGCTTCCTCACTCGCAAGGATGCCCGCAATCACTACAATCGTAGACATAAAACACAGAACTAGCTGTATATACAGTGGCCTTGGGTAAATATAGCTTGTGATTTCATGTTCATCGATATCTATCAGCCCACTATGGATCTAATCACCGTCTCGTTTTATTTGCTACTTCCTCTCTGCGTGCATTGACTATTTTAGTGGATCTTTTATCATTTCATCAATTTCCATTCTAGTATGTGTAGTTAACTACACATAACAAAGTTGTTATGTTCTTCTAAATCAAATCAAAGTTGTTTACTTCTTAATTTTATTAACGTTATTGCCACAGCTGGTTTTTCTGCATCCACACCCGGCGTGTGATCCGACGGAATTGCCTCTAGTGTCAAATGTGCCAATCCACCTGTTTTTCTTTTTTCTCCCAATGTTTCTTTAAAAAGAAATCGCATTTTGCCCCCCAAGAAATTCCTCATCTATGGATTTATAGTGCACCGTGCCTTGTCCTCTATCCATTATAACTTATGATGGATTTCCCTAGACTTTCAATTAAGGTAAAAGAGAAGACAGAAAGGAAACCTACTGTTTAACTGAATATATATTTTTTCTTCCTAAAATAAAGTTAGGACTTATAATTGTGTTCTACTCTCATTCACCAAATTTGATTCTTCGCTAATCCTCCACCTAAAAAAACATTTTTTTGGCCAAACATCCAAAGTCATTTTTAAGCATTATTTGAGTGAGATGAAAGCTTAAATTTGGCATTGTCAAGAAATTAGAGATTTATAGGTCGACAACTCACTTGTAATGGATAAGAAAATTCTAGCTAATAAGATCGATAGGATATGAGCCATCAAATCAAATCAACTTGAATAATTTGGACAAAAAAAGAGGAAAAGGAACACGTTTTTCAGAACATGGCAATGAACAAGAATATCATCCAATGAATACGAAATAAACGAGATCTGTCCAAACATAACTGACGTATACAAAGAAAGGGACATTTGTCCTATCACCACTGCTTAATTAGAGGGTTTGCAAAGCAAGGGACTTCCAATTTGTGGCTTGACCTCGTGCGGGGATCAAACTTCAGAGGTCGACTTCAAAGAATGGAAGAGGAAGAGAAAATTTGATGTGGGCACCGAGCTCATGGCAAATTCGTCCGACCACCAACACCATTGCTGTGGTTGCAGACAAACCCACGTTCGAACAATATGATTTAGTCATTCCGGTTAATTTCAGAATTGGGACTAAGCGGATCGTGGAGTGCAGATAGAGACAATACTGATCCAAGCTCCGGTTTCATCTTTAGCTTCAGTCCGAATAACAACGATATGAAATAAGCCAAGATGGCCTCACCCAATGTGTGTCTAACCAGTTCCAGCTCGACTTTTCTAGTAGATCAGCTTTTATCATTTTATTAATTTTCGTTCTAGTATTTGTATATGCTAGTTGTTATGTTCTTCTAAACTTACAACATTCAACATTGTTTACTTCTCGGTTTTGATGGAATTGCCTTCAGTGTCAAATATTCTAAAGCTAACAGAGTGCCCTCATCTACATTTTGAAGGTCGAGCATGGCCTAATGTGCCGATCCACCTGTCTCAATGTTTCTTTATAAAGAAATCGTGTGTTTTTTTTCCCCAAAGAAATTCCTCATCTATGGATTTACAGTGCCCCACACCTTATCCTTTGTCTATTATTTCTAATAACGAAGTTCCCTGAGACTTTCAATAACAAAAAAAGAAGAAGAGAGAAAACAGAGAGAAACCTTAAGGTTTGACGGATAGTAAGTCGTTTGCTTATTATTGTTATTATGTATTCTTCTTCATCAAATAAAGATAGGGCTTGCAATTGTGCTCTACTCTCATCCACCGGAATCGATAGTTCGCTAATCCTCCACCTAAAAAAACATCTTTTTATTTGGGCCAAACATCTAAAAGTCATTCGAGTAAGTTGGAAGTTTAAATTTTGCACTATGGAGAAACTATAAATTATAGATTTACAAGCCGACAACTCACTCGTAATGTATAAGAAAATTCTAGCTAACAAGATCGATGGGACATAATTTGCGTAACCAACTTTTCTATAAGATTGTTCGAAGGTATGGCTAAACATTATTGTTAAAAGAAGTAAGAAAATTTAAAAGATCTCGACAGGGAGCCGAATGGGGCGAAAATCTCGTGTATGAATGTGCATATACATATAAAGCCAACCTAACGAAAACTATCCAAGAAGCTGGGCATAATGAATATTGCAGGAGGAAATTGCTTTTGAGAAGGGTCCAGAACGTAATGTTCTTCAAAGCTTCCACTGTCCATATCGAACACCCCGAGATCCATAGGTCCATCTTTCTTGTAGTGATAGTGCCCGTCGTGGAAGTAATCATCCGTGTAATAAATGCAGTTCGGCTTCAACGTGGGAATTTCCGAAGATGAGAGTGATGTCGAATGATTATCCCCAAGAAATAAGGTCTCTCCGTTCAGGTTCTTAACCTGGATCCACTCCGAACGCATGGTTGAATTCCTCTGGAGCTTGAAAACCCTAATTTCTCTCGTGAGATAGAGATCTTCGTGCTCAGGCTGCTTCACCAGAAACCTTCGGACCATAAGTATGTCTCCGCCACACGATTCGACGACGTACGCCATGTCCGATTGCCTCAACATGCAACGCGGCACGATGACTTCCACCTCGTTTTCCCCCACATATGAGCCGATA
Source organism: Melaleuca quinquenervia (assembly GCA_030064385.1). Classification (NCBI taxonomy): domain Eukaryota; kingdom Viridiplantae; phylum Streptophyta; class Magnoliopsida; order Myrtales; family Myrtaceae; genus Melaleuca; species Melaleuca quinquenervia. Next base: position 24,665,792 of record CM057719.1, on the reverse strand, counting down.
TTGACATCGACAGATATGAGCTTTCCACGTCTATCGATTGCATGCAATAATCCGTTGGAAAATATGATATCGGCGAATATTGTGAGATTCATGTCCACATATGTCCAACATTCATCGCCCAATTTAATAAATGCTAATCTATAATACCCATCGTAAATCGCTCCAACCACACAATTTTGTGGAGACACATCAGGATCACTAGACAAAATAACTTTATAAACCCACAAATAAAAGCAACAAGGATTATCTTTCGTGATATCTCCCTTGGGAGGATTGAATATCGGAGGAAGACGAATCCGTTGTTGCGAGAACGGATTCGTGAGGGTTATAACCATCTTTCTTCCCACGGTCGCCAACCATCCATAGCTAGAGCCACAACATCTTCTATTATAGGGCAAACTTATTTGCAAGTCATAAGTCTTGCCATCTATGACACTGTACAGATTACGTCTATCCCGGCGATTGTTTATAGCTGGAATCACCAACAAGGGGGCTCGTTGGCTCGCCAACTCCTTAAGCTCCGTATCATCCCTAACAAAAGAAAACCAAGACCTACATACCCGGCTAACACGCAAGTATTCGTCGATCGATCCCAACTTCTTCAAAACAGCATCCATGATGTTTCCCGGAAGCCATGCCCAATCTGCTTGCCGAACACTCATGTTGTCGCGAAGACTCAAATCGCAGGCAAAGGGGTTATGTAGACTCTGCACTGACAAAAAGAGTATAATAATCAAAACTACTTGCCTAAAGAGGAGTCTAACCTTTTAATAAGATGTGAACACGTTACAAGAAGATATAGTTTCCTTTTCCAAGTAATGATCTAAATAGAGTGATCGTATCTGATCAAATAAGAGATAGGCTTTGATTTACTTTGCTAACTAACTATAGTCAAAATTTAAATCCATCCAAGCCCATATCCAACCTAAAAAGGTGGCTTTTGCATATTCATTATCTTAAAAAAGTACTGCGTAATTCGTTCTCCTAATCTTAAAAACAAAACATTGTTTCATGGTAATGGATTGACACTAGTTGGCGCTTGGCAGTAGCCTTGCGGATCCTGTAGTCTCGCAAACGTCAAACCAGCGCCTCCGGTGGGCGCCACGACTTCCAATACTTGATCGACAAATCCGCCATGTGGGGTTCGGAAGAATTTCCACAGTTTTCATCCAGGTAACATGGCGGTGGCCCGTTAAACAGTTCTCGCCAGCCCAGATGCTTCGACAATGACCGCTAATTAATTCCCTCTAAACACCACAACCCCACCAATCACGTCGCATAGTATGCGCTAAACGCTGCTTATGTCGGTCGGTCAGGCAATTTCTCAGACGGGTTCCAAGCAAGAGTTGTCACTGCCTCGAGCACCACTCAAACAAACCCAATGAGTCAGAATGGAACAACCTCGCTCAACACTCGGGGTCCCGTAAACAACAGCACAGAACCGTCCCCCAAATCCGGCCAAGCGCGGCATATAGCAACAACGGCGCCGTATACCTGAAGGCCGCTCAAGGGATCAACGATATACTTGCGAGGAGGCCGAACGGTGGCGGAGCACCAATGGCCGCAGTGGTTCCACAAAACCAAGGGCTCGGCTATGGGAATCCGGCGTGCTGTGGAGCGAATAACGGCATGACGGGTGGGATGAAGGAGATGGCAACTGGAGGATTCTTTTCTGGGCTTGGGGAAGCGTTTGGGCAAGCGACATTCCCAGAGGTGACCGGCATGTGGGGTGGCGATGGTGATGATGGCGGTGGTGGGGGATCGATGGGCCTTGATGGGTCGAAGATCCTGAATTCCTATATCGAAGAATACTTCTAATTCCTCTATAAGCTAACTCTATAGATGGATAGATAGATATAGAATATACAATTGGTCGGGTAATTCGATCTCATCCAACATCTAATAAGTAAATACAAAAATACAAATGCGAACACTCCAAATCTTGATTCCATGCTGTATCTATAAGTAGATGTATAATTTATAAATAATAGTTTGAAGATATAATTTGTATTGCCGGGATAGAGAATACAAACTTTGATTGATCTAATAAAAATCAAGTCAGTTAATATTTTTATAAGGATAGAGAGAAATCAACTTTGATAGATCTAAATAAATTAATTTGACGTTGATTCAAAAGTTAGGTCAATCAAATTCATCGAGTCATATCTCCATTCGTGATCTGACGAATAGTTTAATTTGTGTATTATTAAAAAAGAAGAAGGTGCTTTCGTGATACATATAAATTTCGTATAAAATTGTATCTATCAAGCAATTTCATAACATAACCTTGCATTAATCACTCATTATATTTTTAGTTAATATATGAAACATATGGATAGTAATGCATTATATACGGAATTAATGGAATCTAACACCCTTTTATAGGTGCGATCAAAGATTTAAACTTTTTTCAACACAAAAATACAGTAACATTTTTTAATAAATACTATTGAAAATTGCTGACGCGGTACTCTAAAGTTACTTGTGACGTGGCTCTACAATACACTCTTCCAATGTAGGTTGAAGACTTTATTTGCCTCCAATAAAGGTTTAGAATTCATTACATTATTACTCGATTATACCTTTTCAATAAAGAGTTAAAACATAATTGCACAATTATGGAAGGTTAAGATTTAGATTGCATTTCATAAATAAAATTTAGATTTTATGGAGTCTCTCATACCTAAACAAAGAGCCAACTTTAGTTGATATTGAAAAGAGAAAGATCAATTTAAGTGGATATCATACGGAGTTAAATCAAGTGATTTATGATCCACTTAAATAAATTAAGTGAAGCATGAAGTTCAAAAGATTATTCCATACTATGTCTATAGCTATATAAATTATATATATAACTCAACATATTAAGATGAAATTAATTTAAGTTTGTTTTATTAATGAAGTCAAGTTGATTTATATACAAAGCAACTAAGGCTTATTTTAAGAAGATAAATTGATTTAAAAAATAAAAATGATAGAGTGCTATGTTTGTCGATATGAAATTGTTGTTATTTAATCTATAACTCTCGATGTGAAAGAGATTAAGGCTCCATTTGTTTCACGAAAAATATGGTATTCCTGAAAAATATTTTTCGGGTAATAGTTATGGTGTTCATTTGTCAAAAGCCACCGATTTGCCGGTCTCCAGATCGAAGCATACTATTAAAGGTCCCAATATTTAAAGAAGGTGGATGTGAAAAGTATTTTCCCCATTTTTGAATGCATTTTTTTCATTGGTAGAAAATATTTTCTTTAACTATTTTATTTTCCATAAAACGAAAGTTAGAAAATTCGAAAAATATTTTCCTAAAAGTTATTTTCCGTGAAACGAACGGAGTTTAAAAGAAACATATAGGGGGTAACTTCTCAAAATTTTACCTTATACTATATTCACAAATATATATGACGTGCGAAAGTAATAAACATAATGCGGAGGAAGTAACTTTTTTTTTTTTTCGGAGGAAGTAAAGTTGGCCAAGTAGACTTTTATCACAGGCGGAGCCTTGATGCTATTTCCACAACAGGGTTGTCTGCATCCACTCCTTGGTGTTGCGATCGGACGGAATTGCCCTCAATGTGGGGCCCACGTCAAATATGTTCCTCTATCTTTTCGCTTGGAGTAACTAACAAAGAAGTGTCCATATATTAAGGGCGCGTTTAGTAATATTTATGCTTTAGGAAATAATTTTTAAATAGAAATAATTTTTTATGTTTTTACTCCATTAAACAATTTTTTAGTAAAATAAAAATGAGTTTCTAGAATAAAAATGTGTTTGGTATGATTCACAAATTTTTCATTTTTTTTTGTTTTTTCTTCTTGTTCATGGACTTAAATTTTCTATTTTATCCTTTTTCTATTTTAAATTTCAGAATGATTGTGGTGCATTGGCATAAGGCTGTGTTTGGTTCGACTTTGAAAATGGGTTTTGGAGAAATGTTGAGCATTCTCAGGGCCAATTTTCCACCTCAAAGTTCTTTGAGAATGACCGTCAAACACCTCATATTTTACCCAAGGATCTGGCTCTTTGGGAAAACTGAACTAAACACACCCTAAAATTTAAGTGCAAAGGCTTTATCTTTGTTGGCTTGTGACGTTGATCGTATGGCTATGGCAATGTGTCATGACAGGATCTTTGCCTACTCTCTATGCTGCTTATTAACGTTGCATGATGTATGTCTAGGAGATTTTGATACGTCTTTTTTTGTCATTTATAAATTTCAGAAGGATGGAAGAATACCTTCACATTCTGGATATAGATGGCCTGTACAGCAGATGTTGAAAGTTTGGCGTGGGATCCACATTTCGAACACTCCTTTGTGGTGGGTTATAAACCAGTGGAAGTCTTCATAGCTTCCTTTTCAAGTAAAAAGGCATCTGGAAGGATGCTCCTTGGACATGTAGATTATGGATTAGGTAGAAAGCTTAAGCAATACTAAAGTATAAACCATTGGGTTTTTCAGGTGTCCCTTGAAGATGGCACCATTTAGAGGGTTTGATATACGAGCTGGCTACATCTAATTCTGCCTCCAAGTCACGACCAAGTTTTACCCTTCATGCACATGATAAAGCTATCAGCACAATCTCATACAATCCTTCGGCACCTAATGTACAAACCAGGACGTTCCTTCACCTTTGTTTTTCAGTGCAAATTCTGAACTTTATTCCTTAAACTAATTAATTGCTTCTGCTTCTGCATGTACTTCAGCTTCTTGCGACAGGGTCAACAGATAAGATGGTATCCTTTAGTTCCTCATGCAATGTTGTTGGCTTTTTCTTTCCTGGTGGATGGTACTGATATGTGTGTATGTTCATTGACCAAATGCAGGTAAAACTCTGCGATCTGTCCAATAACCAGCCTTCATGTATTGCATCGAGAAATCCAAAATCCGTAAGTGGCCCCTACATTAAAGCATTGCCAATTAACAGCTGTAGACCACAATTGGAAGACTGAGCTTTGTCATTGTTCTAGGGTGCCGTGTTTTCTGTTTCCTTCTCGGAGGATAGTCCCTTTTTACTTGCTATAGGAGGTGCAAAGGGGATACTTGAAGTAAGTGGAAATCTCTTCCATTTCCTATTCAACATCATACCTCCTTGTTCCATTCATGGTTTATTAATGATTGCTATGTGGTTGGGGATCTGTAGGTGTGGGATACATTATCTGATGTAGCTGGATCCCGAAGATTTGAAAACCATGGCAAGCAGAAAAGAGCAGAACCTGGTTCTTGATGCTGGCAAATGAGAACATGGTAAAAATGTCTTAGATCTTCTCAGCATTGGTCCTGCTCAGTTCTTAGAGCGTATTGAAACACCTGAAGTCAGGGCTAGCTCTGCGAATCGAGTTATGCTCTTTTGGCAGCATGTTATTTAGCATTGCAAGTGTCTTGATCTTATTTTTGGGTGTTGAGAAAAAAAAGTGTTTTTCTTCTCTTGAAGGGATGGGGACTTTGCAACAAGCAAGACACATAATATACAAATCTAATGCAATAGTGTCATTTTGACTCAGAATCCCATTCAACCAGTAGTTACAAGCATCGATTTTGGAATCCATGTATCCAGTAGAGCGAAAATCATGTTAACTACACTTCCTGGAGATGGACAGCAATTCTTGCTTCTTGTCATCTGTGTAGCTACAAGCTCTTGTAATTAAAGGGAAGCCCCAAGCTTTTTTTTTTTTTTTTTGTGGGTGGGGGTGGGTGGGACGGTAAGGGGGAGGTGGGTTTCTCTTTCATCATTGAAATGATCGTGATTTGTTGTTGAACTTGATTAGGACTTAAAAATTTCAATACAGTCGATTTGAAACAAGATCATCAAGCTGCTCAGTTGATAGCTTATATTCCAGGTTTGGCTCCAAGTTTTGCCCCATTGTCAAAGCTGTGGGGCGATCAAGAGGGATGCGGGTGTCGTGCATAAACCTTGGGAAGGCTTCAGTTTTGCTTTCTACAGATAGGATGAATTTGTTCATAAATACCCAAATCACTGGTTCAGGTGGCATTGATGAAGTTATTTTGTAGGAAGGAGCAGTAAGGGTCTTATCTTCATTAACTAACCAAAGCATAAGATCTGATGATATCGATGATTTACTTACTAGGTGATTTGGGATTCCAAGGATGGTGATTCGCTTGGTCCTACTGTTTTTTGGGAACCAATCTAATCATGAAGCTCATTGATGTAGTGGTTGTAAATCAAGAATGGAGACTCTCCTAGTGTATGGAGAATCTGTACGCATCCACCCCAAATGGGCACCCCTACCTTTCAAAGCTTTCTAGCTTAAGAGTTCCAAAAAGCTTGACTTAGAATTACAATTAGACCAATTTAGCGTGAAAGTTAGAAGATAAACAATTGCATTATGATACTTTGGGCTTTTGATGAGCCCGTAACGAAAGCATAGAGAAAGTCAACTATCATAAAAAGAATGATATTTCTCATTACCTTAAGAATAACCAACAATTCAACATTTAAATAGAATATTAGGTGGAAGCATGAAATACCAAATAATTAAGTATATGAATGTCAACAAAATTAACACTGATACATTAGAGATGAACATATTCAGATGAACATGACGACATGATGAAGTTCACCCACGTAAAGAGATCAAATAAAGGAGGATTTATGAAACTTATTTATCTCAGCAATAATATCAATGCAATCTCAAGTTAATAACCAATTTCAACATCTTTTTATGAACCGTAATGGATCAAATGGCCAAAATTTTCATGAAGGGTGATTGGCTTCAATTTGAGGAATCAACCCCCCTCAGGTCTTGGAGACCAATCTAGTTCTCGGATTGCTCTCAGAATCGATAGTTCCCGCCTTCTTCTTTTTTGATATCTTCTATTCCCTCCAAAAGTTTGGTGTTGTCTTTTGCTGGCATTTGATGATGCTGCTTCTGTAAGATTAAGTGTGGTCCACATGACATTATAATATGGTTTAATATCAATTTTAATGCTAAATCAAATAATGGCTATGAGAAAACGCGACTCTTCGTGAAGTGCTGTGATGGAAGGCACCCATTGAAAGACACCCATTGAATTATAAGAAAAGAGTCTGGTCCTCTCTCTACCCGTGTGTAAGAAAAAAAAGCGATTTCTCTCCATCAGAAAATTGCATAAAAGAAAAGAGGGTTAAGTGAGAGAAATCAGATTTCTTCGATTCGTCCGTACGCATCAAACATAAAGGAAGAAGTCATTGCGTCATGGACAAAGGTATGTTTTCAACCATCCTATTATTTGTGAAAGTCATGAAGATCTAAGATCCGTAGATAATCATTTCCGCATTATAATTTTGATTATCGCTAACAGTTGGTATCAGAGCAATGGTTTTTGATCTCGTGATTTTCCGTTTATTGTAATATGGATGGTTTAAGGGTCTTATTATCACTGATCAATTGCCTTTTGAATACTGTTGATAATTTACGTGAGTTTTTGAATGGATTTAATTCGGATGGTTTTCGGGCAATTTGGGGCCGAATGAGGAATGGCCGATTCCGGCCAAATTCCGGCGACCCATCGGCCGGCGTCCGGCTAGTAAGGTCGTACCGACATGGGCAACAAAAGCCCTAACTTGATTCGGCATTATGGTGATTGTCGGTGGCCAATCGAAGGGCAAAAGTCTCGGGCATTAAGATTAGGGTTCATAGAAAGGTTGCTTGATTTCGGCCAATTTCTTGGTCGTTTTAACAATTACTTGAACCTATGAAGTCGTATAAGTGTTTTCTACGAATCCCATGATTTAATTTGATCGGAAGAGGGCTGTGGAAGACGAATTGGGCGGTGAAACGAGCGGTGGAAAAGAAAAATCGCGAACCGGCGTGAGGAGAAAGGGGGGCGCGTGCATGGCACGCGCCGCTCGTGGTCCCCACGCGCAAGCGTGTGCCCGCGTGTGCCATACACGCGCCTGACACACTCCCCGCGCAGTTTTACCGTTCTGCCCCTCTGTCATCCGTGTCCTTCCAGTTTTGCCCTTGGCTTTGTCCGAACACGGATTTACGGTTTTGCCCCTGATTCGCGAAATTACAGATTTGCCCTTACATGCCAAATTTACAGATTTGGCCCTAGGATTCATTGATTTACTATTTTGTCCTTGCCATGTGAATTTCCTCTTATGCCCTTGATAATTTAATTTACGTTTTTGCCCTTGCTTAATGTGATTGCACGTAAATTATAATTTAGGTATTAGGATGTATAATTTGATTATTATATCTTTATGATATTTTGATTATGAATGTTTAAAATAATCAAATCATGAATAATAGTTATTGTACTTTATAATTTTAAAAATTCAATTAAGAAAGGTTTGTTAGTCACCAAAGTGACCAAACCTTAATGTGTGAATTTTTGGAATTGTAATGTTTTATTCAATTATCCATGAATAATTGATGCTATGAATGAAATGATATATTGTATATCATTATTAGTTTCATGGATACATTGAAGTTCTTTTATTATAAGAATTTAGGGATTTACCCAAAGGTTAATCAATTTCTTATAATTCAAGAACATAATAGTTGGTAACTAATATGTCTCATTTAATTTGTTTGTATATCCAAAGATAGCAAATAAATTTTAATGAGGTACATTTATTATTGCCAAATAAAAGTTATTAGCATCATTATAATTTAACGTACGTATATCATAGGATCACCCAAAGGAGAACTATGATTTGCATATTATGTATGATTTGAATCTGATTACGTGATATCCTCAAAGCATTAAATTGTGAGTATCTTCTTGTAAACTTGCAGTTTCTGCACCCGTGTCTCTGCATTCACATGCTTCGTCTGTTCCATTATTCAATGGAATGAATTTCTCTGATTGGTGTGAACAAGTCCAGTTTCACTTAGGTGTCCTGGATCTTGATTTAGCACTTCAAGTTGAGAAACCCGCTGCTATTACTGATGAAAGTAGCGATAATGAAATATCATTCCATAAAGCTTGGGAAAGGTCAAACAGACTGAGCTTGATGTTCATGCGGATGACAATTGCAAATAACTTAAAGACTACTCTTCCCAAAACTGAAAGTGCTAAGGAATTTATGAAATTTGTGGAGGAGCGCTCTCAAACTGCTGATAAGTCACTTGCTGGTACATTGATGAGTACTTTGACCACCATGAAATATGATGGTTCACGTACCATGCATGAGCATGTGCTTGAAATGACAAATCTAGCAGCAAAATTAAGGACTTTGGGAATGAACGTGGACGAGTACTTTTTAGTACAATTTATTCTTAATTCCTTACCTCATGAACAATATGGGCCATTTCAAATGAATTACAACACTATGAAGGATAAGTGGAATGTAAATGAATTGGCCAGTATGCTTGTTCAAGAGGAAACAAGGATTAAGAATCAAAAGCCTCACTCTGTCCATTTCTCAAGTCATCAAGAAGCTGGAAAGAGTTCTAAAAGGAAAGGTGGAAAAGGCAAGAAGAAAGGATTACATAACCTGAATGATTCTTCTAAAACAATCCACAAGAAGGAACACGGTCCTATTAAGTGTCACTTTTGTAATAAAGTTGGACACATGAAGAAGAATTGTCTAAAGCGTAAAGCTTGGTTTGAAAAGAAAGGTAAGCATTATGCTTTAGTATGTTTTGAATCAAACTTTACTGAAGTTCCTCATAATACTTGGTGGGTTGATTCTGGAGCCACCACTCATGTTTCCAATACAATGCAGGGATTTCTTACGATCCAAGCCATAAAGCCAAATGAGAGTTATGTGTTCATGGGGAATAGAAACAAAGCTCCAGTTGAAGGCATTGGCACTTATAGATTGATCCTAGATACTGGGCATTATTTGGATTTGTTTCAAACCCTTTATGTACCTACGTTTTCCCGCAACTTAGTGTCTTTGCCAAAACTTGACGTAGCGGGATATTCTTTTAAATTTGGTTGTGGATCTTTTAGTTTCTTTAAGAATAATATTCTTATTGGAGCTGGAAATTTATGTGATGGTCTCTACAAGTTAAAACTTGATAGTGTTTTTGTTGAGACTTTAATGACCTTGCATCATAATGTTGGCACTAAACGTGGTTTAGTTGATGAGAATTCTGCTTACTTGTGGCATAAACGTTTAGGTCATATATCCAAAGAAAGAATGCAAAGATTAGTGAAGAATGAAATTCTTCCAAATTTGGATTTTACTGACCTTGGAGTGTGTATTGATTGTATTAAAGGCAAACAAACGAAACACACTAAGAAAGGTGCCACAAGAAGTACAAAGCTTCTTGAAATTGTACACACCGATATATGTGGTCCTTTTGACGTTTCATCTTTTTGGTGGAGAAAGTTATTTCATCACTTTTATTGATGATTTTTCACGTTACGGTTATGTTTATCTATTGCATGATAAATCTCAATCTGTTGATGCACTTGAGGTGTATATTAAAGAAGTTGAGAGGCAATTAGATAAAAAGGTGAAAATCATAAGATCGGATAGAGATGGTGAATATTATGGAAAGTATAATGAATCGGGACAATGTCCAGGTCCATTTGCTAAATTCCTTGAAAGACATGGTATTTGTGCTCAATACACAATGCCAGGTACACCACAACAAAATGGTGTGGCAGAAAGGCGTAATCGTACATTAATGGAAATGGTTAGGAGTATGATGAGTTATTCATCTTTACCCTTATCATTGTGGATGTATGCGTTAAAGACTTCTATGTACCTATTAAATAGGGTTCCGAGTAAGGCAATTTCAAAGACTCCCTTTGAACTGTGGACGGGAAGGAAACCTAGTTTAAGACACCTTCATGTTTGGGGTTGTCCGGCAGAAGTAAGAATTTACAATCCACATGAAAAGAAATTGGATTTTAAAACAACCAGTGGCTATTTCATTGGTTATCCTGAAAAATCCAAAGGGTATAGATTTTACTGTCCTAATCATAGTACAAGAATTGTTGAATCTGGAAATGCTAGGTTCATTGAGAATGGTGACATTAGTGGGAGTGAAGGAATGCGAGATGTTTGCATTCAAGAAGTTGGGGTGGAATTTCCCATACCTAAAACTTCTAAAATTGTTGTTTCTGATGTTATAGTTCAACCGAACAATAATCAAGAACAACAAATAAGTGATCAAACACTCCATAATGAAAATGTCAATAATGAACCTAACGTAGTTGAGCCACCAGAAATGGAATTAAGAAGATCTCAAAGAGAAAAGAGATCAGCCATTTCTGATGATTATATGGTTTATCTACAAGAGTCTGAAATTGACTTAGGAATTGGTAATGATCCAGATTCATTTTTGCAAGCCATGAAACGTGATGATTCTATTGAATGGTTGAATGCCATGAAAGATGAGTTAAAATCTATGGATGAAAATAAAGTCTGGGACCTTGTTGAATTACCTAAAGGTTGTAAAAGGGTCGGGTGTAAATGGGTCTTTAAGACCAAGCGCGACTCAAAAGGTAATCTCGAACGATATAAGGCCAGACTTGTTGCTAAAGGTTTTACTCAAAAGGAAGGATTATAAGGAGACCTTTTCACCGGTTTCCAAGAAAGACTCACTTAGGATCATTATGGCTTTGGTAGCTCATTATGATTTAGAGTTGTATCAAATGGACGTTAAAACCGCCTTTCTTAATGGGAATTTAGAGGAAGAAGTTTATATGGACCAGCCCGAAGGCTTTTCAGTTAAAGGAAAGGAACACATGGTGTGCAAATTGAAGAAATCAATATATGGACTTAAACAAGCTTCCCGACAATGGTATCTTAAGTTCAATGATACCATAACCTCTTTTGGATTTAAGGAAAACATCGTTGATCGGTGTATATATATGAAGGTTAGTGGGAGCAAGTTTATTTTCTTAGTTCTATATGTTGATGACATTTTGCTTGCTACCAATGATCTTGGTTTGTTACATGAAACCAAGAATTTTCTCTCTAAGAATTTTGAAATGAAGGATATGGGAGAGGCAACATATGTGATAGGAATAGAAATATTCCGTGATCGATCACAAGGACTGTTAGGGTTGTCTCAAAAGGCCTATATTAATAAAGTTCTAGAGAGGTTTAACATGAGTAAATGTTCAGCAGGAATTGTTCCAATTCAGAAAGGGGATCGTTTTGGACTAATGCAATGTCCAAGAAATGAATTGGAACGAGAGCAAATGAGAAGTATTCCTTATGCATCTGCTGTTGGGAGCTTAATGTATGCCCAAACTTGCACCAGACTAGACATTAGTTTTGCTGTCGGAATGCTGGGCCGGTATCAAAGTAATCCAGGGTTAGATCACTGGAAAGCCATAAAGAAAGTCCTCAGATATTTGCAAGGAACGAAGAATTACACACTCACATATAAAAGGACTGATCATCTTGAAGTAATTGGATATTCAGATTCAGATTGGGGTGGATGTATCGATACAAGGAAATCAACGTCAGGTTATCTATTCCTTTTGGCTGGAGGCGCAATTTCTTGGAAAAGTGTCAAGCAGTCAGATATTGCTACATCCACTATGGAGGCTGAGTTTGTGGCATGCTTTGAGACCACTATTCACGGATTATGGCTGCGAAATTTTATTTCAGGGCTTAAGATTGTCGACAGTATTGCCAGGCCGCTGAAAATTTATTGTGATAATTCAGCAGCAGTTTTCTTCTCTAAGAACGACAAGTATTCAAAGGGTGCTAAACATATGGAAATCAAATACTTGTCTATGAAAGAAGAAATTCAGAAACGGAAAGTGTCAATTGAGCACATTAGCACCAACGTCATGATTGCAGATCCCTTAACAAAAGGATTGCCGCCCAAAACATTTAGTGAACATGTTGAAAGGATGGGCATTATTGGACGTCATTGAGGATATTGTATTATGATTACATTATGTTTATTCATTTGACACTTTGAGCTCATTTATGTGTTTCTGACATATCTTGTTTTTCTATTTAGTATACATTATGGAAAATAGATTAATGTTTAACAAGATAGTCCTAAAAAGGACATTATTGTTGGACCGTTATTATACTTCTCATTTATGGATCATGTTGAGTAAGGAACTATAGTTGTAGTACATGGAAGGGACTATGTCAATTAAGTGATGTACAACCGCCATGACTCGCGTTAGTCTTCTTTGCTCAACGGTGATTATTATGATGATAGCCAATTAAAGAAAAAGTTTTAGCATTAAATTTTGCGCGCATTATGGTCTTTATTGAACCATGAAAGGAATGTCACATGGACCAAGTGGGAGAATGTAAGATTAAGTGTGGTCCACATGACATTATAATATGGTTTAATATCAATTTTAATGCTAAATCAAATAATGGCTATGAGAAAACGCGACTCTTCGTGAAGTGCTGTGATGGAAGGCACCCATTGAAAGACACCCATTGAATTATAAGAAAAGAGTCTGGTCCTCTCTCTACCCGTGTGTAAGAAAAAAAAAGCGATTTCTCTCCATCAGAAAATTGCATAAAAGAAAAGAGGGTTAAGTGAGAGAAATCAGATTTCTTCGATTCGTCCGTACGCATCAAACATAAAGGAAGAAGTCATTGCGTCATGGACAAAGGTATGTTTTCAACCATCCTATTATTTGTGAAAGTCATGAAGATCTAAGATCCGTAGATAATCATTTCCGCATTATAGTTTTGATTATCGCTAACAGCTTCCACCATAAGCAATTGTACCTGCATAATGTTGTGTGACTATTATGAGTTCAAATGGTTTCATCTTCCGTTTTTTTCTTTTCAGCATCAACTTTTGTTCGTACCTTCCACTAGTATTGTCCTGATTGAAGAGCTACAAGTGAGAGTTTCCTAACATTGTAAGAAAAAAAAAGAGTATTATCTTCAGCTTTCATTAAGTAATGCTTACATGACCAGGGGTGCAGCAATAATTGATGATCGACTAATCTGCCACTGGATGTTACATAATGTCAAATCAACTTATGTCAAATAAAAAATGCATGCATACTAAAAACAAATTTGTAATCATTAAGTTAAAGACAAAAAGAAATGCAACACAAGTATCTTTACTCCTCAAGAGAAAAAGATATATATATAAAAAAAAAAGAAGTAGTTATCTATCCAATCCAATTTCAACTGCATAGTTCTACACCTAGAGTCAGGAACGAGGAACTACTCAAAACTAACTGGTTCAGTCTGGTTCCTAAGTTAGAAGCGGACCAATACTCGCCCCTATTTTCATCTTCAAATTGTATGTATAAAGCTTTCAGACATTAGAAAAGTGTGAAGATAATACTAAAGGAAAATATAAGAAGCCTTGGAAAAGAATAAACATAAACTTGGATGCCGGTATGTAATAGCGATATGCAATACCAATAGCGATATTTGTACTTGGGGTAATTTCCAATTTATGAGCAAAGTGTAAAGGAAAAACACATCGATAGCCACTAGAAAAGAGCAAAAAAATGTGATCAAACGAAAATGATGATTCTCTCGAAATTCTTGTTTGGTTTCACTTTCTAATTGTTGTTTATGCATCAGTGTCACATTGCCACTGAAGAAAGTATATAATGGAATCGCCCAAATAAAAAGGGGTTTGACCAGATTTTTTTTTCGCCATGTGCCGATTACAAATAATTAGTTTTTGTTATAAGTATATCGTATAACGTGGATGTATCACATTTCACCATTTCATGAATAGTTTTGTATATTCCCTCTTCTAATATACATAATCACCTCATCCATTATTAGTATAAATGAACATATACATTCATATACAATATACCTATATTATTTATGTACCATCTAGTCTATAAATAGAGACTTTTGTTGAAGATAGTGAATAGGCTTAATATTTGCTCTACACTTCTTTCTTATCTCCTATCTTTTCCCTCTTCTTTCATTTTATATTTCTGAGTTAATTCTCAAAATCATCTTTTACTTTTACAATAATTTTTTTTTTCACTTTTTAGACATTTTACAACGCACAATGCATGTATATCATACATCTTGCGTTGGGTGGGCTTACCAAGTGAAATATTTTTGTTATTGCTTCACAGATCATATGTAAATGACAGATTTTTTCTACTCACATGAGAATAACATGTCCTTCTGTGAGAGGGAATTGGGTAGTTTTAATTTTGATTTTTGGCAATCATAACAAACTCATATACAATGCGAGATGCATGTCACACGCATTTGGAGATGCCTAATTCAACACTTACTGCATGCATGAGAGGTGCACCAAGTGCTATAAATTGGGGACTTGCCTATCCTATTTTCTGCCAAGCGTTGATTACTCTTTCCAACTACATCACCGAAAAGGCTAGCACCTAGGAATGGCCAATGTTACTGAAAACGCGGCTGTTGTTGATCAAAATGATGCTTCCGTACATGGTGGATTTTTTTATATGGACGGATGGTGCAACATATGTAAGGTCCAATTCAACGATCATCAAAAGTTGATCCAACACCAAGCAAACCACTACAGAGATTGCAAGTACCGTTACTTCGAGCACGATTGCAGTCGGTGCTTCCTCACTCGTGAGGATGCCCGAAACCACTACAATCGTAGGCATAAAACACAGAACTAGCTGTAGGTACTGTAGCCTTTGATAGATATAGCTTGTGATTTCATGTTCATTGATATCTCTATGCCTATTATGAATCGAATCATCGTCTCGTTATAGTTGCTACGTCCTCTCTATGTGCATTGACTATTTTAGTGGAGTTTTTATCATTTCATCAATTTCCATTCTAGTATGTGCAAATGTTGGATGTTATGTTCTTCTATATCGAAGTTGTTTACTGAATTTAATTAATGTTATTTCCACAGCTGGTTTATCTACATCCACACCCGGCGTTGTGATCAGACGGAATTGCCTCTAGTATCAAATGTGCCAATCCACCTGTTTCCCAGTGTTTCTTTAAAGGAAATCTGTTTTTTTTTTCCTCAAGAAATTCCTCATCTATGGATATACAGTGCCCCGCACCTTGTTCTCTATCTGTTATTTCTTATGATGAATTTCACTGAGACTTTCAATTAAGAAAAAAAGAGAAGACAGAGAGGAACCCTAAGGTTTAACTGAGGAGTAAATCGTTTGCTTTATTTATTTTTGTTCTTCCTAAAATAAAGTTAAGGCTTACAATTGTGTTCTACTCTCATTCACCAAAATTGATTATTCGTTAATCCTCCACCTAAAAAAACATTTTTGGGGGGCCAAACATCTAAAGTCATTTTTAAGCATTTGAGTAAGATAGAAGCTTAAATCTGGCATTGTCGAGAAATTGAAGACTATAGATTTACATGTTGACAACCCACTTCTAATGTATAAGAAAATTTTAGCTAACAACGTTATGGGTTAAAATCCATCAAATCAAATCAACTTGAATAATTTGGCCAAGAAAAGAGGAAAAGAAATACGTACGTTTTTCAGAACATGGCAATAAACAAAAACATCATCCAATGAACGAATAAATGAGATCTGTCCAAACATAACTGATGTTTACAAAGAAAGGACGTCTGTCCTGTCACCACCACTTGATTAGAGGGTTTGCAAAGCAAGGGACTCTCAATTTGTGGCTTGACCTCGTGCGGGGATCAAATTACAGAGGTCGATTTCATATAGCGGAAGAGGAAGAGAAAATTTTGATGTGGGCACCAAGCTTAGGGAAAATTCGTCCGGCGACCAACACCATTGCTGTGGATGCAGATAAACCCACGTTGAACATGGTAATAGCATGAAATGAGCCGATAACAATATGATTTAGTCATTCCAGTTAATTTCAGCAGTGGGACTAAACGGATCACGGAGTGCAGATAGAGACAGTACTGATCAGAGCTTCGGTTTCATCTTCAGCTTCAGTCCGAATAACAACGATATGAAATAAGCCAACATGGTCTCACCCAATGTGTCTCTAACCAGTTCAGCTGGACGGCTGCAATTATCTAGTCATTCCGGAAAAAATGTCATCTTCATGCCAATTTCCTCCGAAGATAACAAAGAACTCCAAGTGTTTCCATCAGGAAACAATCTGACAATGCGTTTATGAGACTCTGATAGATTTGTCTCGCATGCTGTTCAGGAACCTGAAGTGTCGAGCAGAACAATCTAACTAGCTCCAGTTGGACGGCTGCAATTATCTTGTCGTCCCAGCAAATATCATCTTCGTCCCCATTTCCTACGAAGGATGTTGAAGTAGTTAACTTTCAGTTTTTTACGTGTCTTTAATGATGTAATAGTGGAGTCCAAGTCAATAGGAAGTGGCTTGTTTATAGGAGTTAGTGTCTGCACATGTTCTAGTTAGTGGGGTATGTTAGTGGGTCTTTATTGTTGTTGTTCTTCAGTTATTTACATGAAAAGTGTTTTGGATGTTCTGCCTATTTTTATCGGCTTATGTTCTGTTGAATAGTGTGACGAGGGTTACAGCATCAACTCTTTTGTGCGTGTGTTTTCTTCTGAGTCAATCAGCTTAAATTTCAACAAAGGAAACAAGAACCCCAAATGTTTCCAGAGACGATGAATTCCTATGTCGGTCATTACTTCTAGTTCTGAAATGCTCATCTTGAAAGCAATTCAAGTTTCCTTTTTTTTTTCTCCTAGACGTGAATTATATCAGTGTAATTTCGAGTGAATCCCGTACTGTTCTTCCGAACTTAATCCAACATTCGAACTGGAGCTCGGCAGCGTGGTTGTCCACGACTTTCTCAACATGTGCCACAGGATCACAGGTCGAGTAATCAATCAACAGAGCTACCGAGGCAAGAGGGAGAGTTCGATACAACGCGACAACTAAGGGTCAAGAGGAAAACAGAAGAACCTGGAAACAATAGCAAAGTGCAGATGCATGGGGCTATGCATGGATCGTTCGACAAACGAAAAATGAACCGAGTGACCCGCTAACTTTTGGAAGAACTGTGCCAAAGAAAAGGTTGAAGGTGAGAAATATTTTGCTAACAATAAAATTTACCAAATTTGCAACACGTGATCTCATGTTATAACTATAAATAAATGTAAAATTCATCTCTTTCAGAAGAGAGCCGATAGCATATCTCAATAAATAGGAGCAAAGAACCGACTAAAATTAGACCAGACCAGCCCACAGCCGACGGAAATGGTCTGATATTCAATTTCAAGCGTGATCTAGCTCACTCTTAGTGTGGTTTAAAACTCACCTTTAATAAATTTTGCACATCTTTAGATACATAGTGCATGTGCATCTATATATAAGCCAACATCGAGATGCCAAACTTCCGGGTTGATGTGTGCTACCCAACCTACTATATCCTTCTATTAAAAAAAATATTTGGTGCTTTGTAGAAATAGAAGTTGATGCTAGAATATGAGCATGGTCTTCAGTCTTATTGTCTTTGCTCTCAAGGGCTTTATGAAGGCCTTGTGATTACAGATGAGGATAATATATTTCTTTGCTAACTATGGAGAGTTCACGAATCAGCTAACTCTGGATCGCAATTCTGATCTTTCACCCAAACCCATGGCGTTGTTATAATAATTTGCAGCCACAACTTGATCACTTAAAGCTTCGTCTATTGGCATTTCGGCTGTTCTGTTACTTGTAAAAATTATCGTTGACCTCGGCTGCACGATGATCAGCATAGTGCTGTACACATGGCATATGGATGGGGATTAGATATACATTGGGTTCTAAAGACCGGTGGCAAACCTGTTGCTCATAAGTCCACTGAAACTTAAAAGGATATTCGACTGGGCGTGCTTCTCAGATCAGCACCTGGATAATGCATGATTGTGGTGATTCCAATCAGATGTATACCAAAGAATAAAACGAGTTTACCATTTGGGTATTCTTCCTTAGTAGCCAATCAAATCACTCATTCGACATATCGAGAGCTTCCCCAGACCCTTTCACAATCCGTCGTGTTAAGTTTGTAGAAAATTTACCCAGGGCATGTCCCTTTGGATCTTTCAGGAAACAGGTGATGATCGAGACGAAACTGATTTCCAGAGCATTTGGACAAGCAGAAACTCAATAAGCAAGCTTAACATAATTTCGAGTATATAGATTAGAGCTATGGAGTCCACGTTACTAGAATATTGGGGCTAGACATACATTCATATCCATGTCCCATTTCCAATATACCTTTCACTTCAATTTTACTTTAGTACATTGAGGGAGGTTTCTCCCATTTTTGGCACTATCGTGCATATTAGCGAGTTTTACTTCGTGCTTATCCTCGTCTCCACGGCATCAAGTCATGTCAAATCAAATACGCAAAGATTGTGCGCACGTATGTATATCTTAATCATGCACTTAGGCGGAAGCAAAGATGATTTCAACTTTCATGATGACCCCGTATGCTTCCGAAACTTGCATGCATCGCATGCAATATCCACACATATAATAATACGTCTAGTGATTAGCACACTAAACCGCCATTTTCCTTTAATTAAATCACATTGCTAGGATTGCTTTCCGCAACTTATAAGCTGCCAATTGACAAAGTTAGGTTTAATGCAAATATCACTATGACTTCATGCAAGCAAAACACTAGAGCTATTGCGGCCGCCACACATCACCAGCACTATACCATTCAAGATAATATCACCACAAAAACGAGTGTTCGGCAATTAATTAACCATTTTCACTTGTGTATCACTTAGGTCCTAGCCCCCTGGCTATTATAAATAGACCGTAGTGGAGATGCCCTTTTGTCTGGCATGTGTAATTCATACACTTGAAGCTGTAATTCATGGAGATGTCTAGAGTTATAAGCTTTAGGAGTTGGTCCTTGCGATGGGTGGTTCTCTTGATCTTGTTCGAGGGTGTGAAATCTCAGCTCACGACAGATTTCTACTCCACCAGTTGTCCTGGTCTGCTCAGCATAGTAAGGAAAGAAGTTCAAAATGCTGTCAAGGCTGAAATGAGAATGGCTGGTTCCTTGCTCCGGCTTCACTTCCACGATTGCTTCGTCGATGTAAGTCACGTGATTAATATCATTGTTGGTATTTGATCATTATCGCACCAATGCAATTAAACGACTAGGGTTCTTACTTGATCATTATTTAAATTGCTGTTTCAATTTCGTGCTATATATTGATTCTCTGGATGGTAAGTTCTTTTGTAGACTACTCTAGGTTTTTAACTAGCGGAAATCATTGGGAGAATTTGAGCGTAGACTTTTGTTCATCATGGAGATATTTCCCACTAGCCCATTTCCTTAAGCAATTTAAAATGGCAAAAATGAGTAAAATGCCTTCTCGTGTTTGATTTTTAGTAAAACTGACGCAGCCTAGTGCTCCCAATACCCCGATCTGAGTTTTTTTTTTTTTTTTTTGGTAAATCCGATCTGAGTTATTATTATGTGCTCCTGAAATTGAAGTCGAGCTTTCACCTTCAGCCAAGACCAAGCCAAGCTATTATTGAATACACTAGTTTCTAGTAACTCAATGCACCTAACGTAACACCGTCGTTAAATCGTATGAATTCCGCATGGACTCGAACAAAAAATTCGCTGTACCTGGCAAGGCATATCATTGTTTCACAAAATAAGTTGGGGCCTTTTTGTTTTTGTTCAAAAACAGGTGTGTTTCTGTTCTTTTGTTCCAAGGAACAATAAAGAACAGAGTGGAATAAAAGAATAGAAACGTGTTTCTTTGCACTTTTGTTCCCGGAAACAAAAAAAGATATTTTTTTTGTTCCTAGAAACACATTTGGACTAATAACAAGAAATAAAAAAAAACTTGTTTCTTGTTTTTGAACAGTTTGTTAAAAAACACTTTTTATTTTTCTTTTTTTTCTCTTTTGCCTTTGCGGCCTCTAACCATCCGATGTCGCCGGTCCCACCGTCGCCAGCCGCTGCCCATGACCAAGAAGAAAAAATGAGAAAAAACAAAAAATAATAATAATCGCATCAAACGCATTTCTATTCTTTTTCTATTTCAAGAACATTTTTACCAAACACTCTATTTTACTCAAAAAAAAAATTGTAAGATTTACTCAAAAATTGTTCTATTATCTTGTTCAAAAAATGTTCCCTGAAACAGAAACGTTGACAAACGTTGCCTTGATGAACAGAAAAGGTATTGCTTGACCATTCCAATAACTATTATCTTGTATTCCTCTTTTTGGAACAACACTAAGTGAGATGCATTTTTGTTTTCCTCGATATCCTAGGACTTCCTAGTGTTCCGAAGGCTATGGTTATATACATCAGAATAAGACATGAGAGGCTACCCATTCATTCGTCCTCCTTTCCCCATCTTACATTGACTTTCAGCCCATCATGCTCTCATCATCATTCGTGGCTTATATGTTCTCCTGTAATACTTCACTCCTGCTCACCCACCAGGGATGCGATGGATCCGTTCTCCTGGATGGAAGTAACAACGAGAAGTTTGCCTTTCCCAACCTTAACTCCGCTCGGGGGTTCGAAGTTGTGGACGCCATCAAAACTGCCGTGGAGAGTTCATGCAGCGGAGTTGTATCGTGTGCAGACATCTTAGCCATAGCCGCCAGAGATTCTGTGCTCTTGGTAAGTACGAACCTGAATGAATACGAGATATATAGAATTATGTTTGGATTCCACCGAGAGACACAAGAATCAACGGTTCCTTGTGCATAAATAATTTGGTCCCCCGTGTTCATCTTAAGAAAAGGAACTGCATCTGATGATTCGATGTGCAGAGCGGGGGCCCAACGTGGAAAGTTCTACTGGGAAGAAGGGACGCATTAGTGGCGAATCAGACTGGTGCAAACACTAGACTTCCTGCTCCTACCGATAATTTAGACACTATAATCTCCAAGTTCGCCGCCGTCGGCCTTAATGTCAAGGATGTGGTGGCTTTGTCAGGTGCTCTTCTCCTCTTTTCCTTCTTTTTTTTTTTTTTGTTCAATTGCCTTATCTGGTACTTTGATAAAAATCCTCAGCCATTCTAGTTTCTGTACAAACTGCTTAATGGTATTACTCGTTCAATTGAGGACCTGGTTAGTTTCGTACCATGTTTGATGTTTTAACATCTATCGAAAATCAAAGTAACTGGAGTTAATGATCAAGCTTGAATTAGGCAACAGAAATTTGACTATGACGTCACCTCTCCTTATGCTGATATTGAATCACGCAAATCTTGTTGTAAATCGTTATCATTTATAAATCCATCTGAAGTTTCTCGAGCGAACTCGCCGTTCTTAATGTTGTATTGGATAATCATTTTGTTCACCGCTGAACAAAAAGAGTCTTAACGTACCAGGCGGTCACACAATTGGACGAGCAAGGTGCGCCACCTTCAGCAACAGACTGTTCAACTTTTCAGCGACCGCAGGCTCAGACCCCACGCTCGATGCAACCATGACATTGGACCTGCAAAGCCTATGCCCTGTGAATGGCGACGGAAACAAGACAACTGCCCTAGACCGCAACTCCACCGATCTATTCGACAACCATTATTTCCAGAATCTGCTTGTAAACAAGGGCATTTTCAGTTCGGATCAGGTTCTTTATTCCGGTGACAACAGCACAGCCAGTCCTACTACAAAAAGTCTAGTACAATCCTACGTCAGCAACTTCAGCCTTTTCTTCGCCGATTTTGCCAACTCAATGATCAAGATGGGAAACATCAGCCCACTCACTGGTTCTAATGGCGAGATTCGGAAGAACTGCAGAGTGGTCAACTCTTCATGAGCTGCATGCCACTGATACAGAACATAAATGTGATAACAACTGTGTGCAGAGTGCTAGAGTGCTAGAGTGCTAGAGGACGGTCATTTCACTGTAGAATTCCAAATTAGAATGTCCGTGAACTCGGTCAGGATCAGTAACACTAAATAAAGTGCACCGCAAGAATGTATTATGGTCTACAGGTTTTTAAAAAAATAATCAATCTACTTGTTCATGTCATTGCCCTCTTTTGATATATGTGCAAATATATAAATAAGAGTGCGATGGAGAAAGCAGGGGCACAGTAAGTGAATGCCGTATCAGAAGCGCTTACTCATAGTATGATAGCACAAAGCTCATCGTCAGTCACAGAAGCCAGGACAGTTTTCTATCTTTTGAGTCAAAAGAACGTAGACTTAGACCACTTTCAATTTGTTAAAATGATCAGGTACACAGACCATCTTTAAGCGCAGAAATTGGCAACCAAGCCATGGGGCTGATTATTGCTCAAAACCCAAAATGCCGCAAAGAGACGTATTTCACTAGCAACTATATATCTCCTTCAAGACATGCTAGTAAAGTCCTAGGGTTCCATATGCTTGCTCATGTTATTCTCTTATAGACGTAACGTAAATCAAATTTAATGATAATAACCTTAAGTAATACAGATTATCCAACAGTTACCCACATCTTATTGATTTCCCTTATCAAAGTACTCGACCCGGTCATGGTGAGGGGAGCAAGGATACCAAACGGTGATTGGAAGCAAGCTTCAACTGAATCTTGCTTTACGAAGATCAACATGCCTTCTCCAGGCTAGAAACTGGACAATGCAGAAACATAGCAGAGTGCTTTTCTCACTTCACGACAGACCAATGACCCTGCCAGTCGCAGTATCAAGATCAATGTCATAAAAGCAAGGCCTTGTGGGAAGACCTGGCATTGTGCTCATCGTGCCAACCAGAGGATATATAAATCCTGCTCCGATGCTGGCCCTGACATCTCTTATTGGCAAGACAAACCCAGATGGGGCCCCCTTCTCTGAAGCATTGTGAGAGAATGAATATTGTGTTTTTGCCATGCAGATTGGGAGATCCAGAAAGCCTTGCCGACTGTACATTTCAATTTGTTTCTCAGCCTGTGAGACCAACATTCTAAAAATCAGCAAGAGTCAACGTTTTTGGAAATCACATAATGAGCATTGGTACTTGTAAAAGATGTCTATCGTTTGTATTTTGAACAAAAGGTCACTCAACAATTTTATGACTTCTGTAGATATTCAACTCCCTCTATGAAAAATCCTTTTAACGAGAAATGCCACATAAAGTAGAATACCCGACAAAGTTTCTAACTTTATGTAAACTAAAAGAAATCATCACTGGAACACAACTTGTTAATGCAGAGACAGCATAAAAAAGTTACCTGGTCTGAGTATTCGACACCACTAGCACCATACGACCTTGCAATTGCCAAGATCTTATCCTTGATGCCTATGTCCAATGGATATAAAAACCTCAGTGGTTGTGTTACATTTTCACAGGCTTTCTGAACTGCAAGTCCAAGGTCCACCTGTAAATCACATCATTTAAGAAAGAATTAACCGCACTGGAAGCAGTCTGTACCATAATAAGCAATGACAACCCAGTCACAGTGAATAAGGAATGCCCAGGGAAGAGAGGGACCATATTTAACAACAATTATCTAAAAGGCACTTGGCAATTTCAAATGTTCAACAAGACAGGAAAAACAGGTATTTCTAAATGAATTTAGCTTACAGCATGAGAAATAAAAGGCATATGCCTTAAACAGGAATAACATAATTGAGAATTTTTCAACAAGGTCGATAGTGTTATCCTTCAAACTTGAAACTAGAGGTTCAAAATACAGAGTTCATCAAATTGCTTTGATAGCAATAATAGATTCCTAAGTAAAGCATCTAAGTTGGATCAGATCTGCTTTACTTATGCTGATATCGTGCAAATTACTTGGTCTTGTCTCAGAAATAAAACATCAAATGGTGAATACCGCTTCTAAAGAAAATCTTCTTAATGGATATACACACTCTGCTAGCTATTACACCTATTTACTTTTAATTGATACAACATGCTAAAGCGTTATGTTTAGAGGAGGAGACTTACTGCTCCCTTTCCACCATGAGCGTGGTGAGTACAGACAACAGCATCATAGGCTCCAGCAGAGAGTGCTGCCTTTTTCACTGCATTCATCTCTGCTTCAGTATCTGTTGAAAACATGTTCACTGCCACAACCACATTTACACCATAAGACTTTGTATTGGAGATATGCCTAGCTAAATTCACACAACCAGCTTCAACAAGGGCAACATTCTCAGACAAGTAGGTGCGATCAAGAGGTTTTCCAGCAACCACTTCAGGCCCACCACCATGCATCTTGAGGGCCCTTATTGTTGCCACAATGACAGCACATTGAGGGGTTAATCCACTATATCTACACTTTATATTCATGAACTTCTCTGTACCAATATCAGCGCCAAAACCGGCTTCTGTCACCACAAAACCACCTGGACCCACCAACTTCAACGCAATTTTATCTGCGACAATGGAAGAATTCCCATGAGCAATATTAGCAAAAGGACCTGCGTGAACAAGGACAGGATTCCCTTCCAATGTCTGCATCAAAGTAGGGTTAATAGCATCTTTCATTAGCACGGTCAAAGCACCTCCGACACCTAAATCATCAGCAGTTATAGGCTCACCAGCCTTGCTATTTCCAATCACCATTTTCCCTAGCCTCTCTCTCATATCAGCAAGAGATGTTGTAAGGGCTAAAACAGCCATTATCTCACTAGCAACTGAGATATCAAATCCTGTTTCTCTCACCATTCCTTTCTCTTCTGGCCCCTGGCCAATGCTAATTTTCCTTAAGAACCGATCATTGACATCCATCACCCTCCTCCATGTGATCGAATCTGGATCGATATCAAGCCTAGCGAACTTCTTAGCTTCTTGTGGGGAAAGATCCTCTGGCTTGTCCTTGGATATGCCAAGCTTCTTTAGACGCCTCAACATAACATCGCAAAAGTTCCGTTTACCTTCTTTATTTGGTGGGCATAACCGGTTAAAAAGTGCCTTATCTGACTGTGTGGATTCATGAAATATCCGAGTATCAATAGCAGCAGCTAAAAGATTGTTTGCAGCAGTTATAGCATGGATATCTCCAGTAAGGTGAAGATTGAACTCCTCCATTGGAATGACTTGACTATAGCCACCCCCAGCAGCACCACCCTTAATTCCAAAAGTGGGTCCTTGCGATGGTTGACGCAGGCATGTGACCACCTAAAATTGTAATTAGATGGTTAAGATCTATTGTATTTAAATAATTCACATAAAATACCACTTAATTTCATGCTTCAATAGACTGCCAAAATCAAGGACCGCAAGGAGGGACCTGGAAAAAGCATATTGAGGGGCCACTCATCCTTTGTTAGATTTTTTTCATTTTTTTATATGGCTCTAGAAATATATGACAGAGAATTCTTGATAAAAATAAATTCATTCTTTCAATTGTTGAAAATTTATTCATGCCAGAAAGATGCCTTACCTTTTTTTCGATAGCGATAAAGAAATAACTTGCTGATACAAAGATAAACAGCAACAGTATGTAACTAACTCAATGACCTTTTGAGTATGACAATACCTCTTGAGTCTTTAAGATCAAAAGCACATCAAAGTTCCTCCCAAGAGCAGCAGAATGCAAACTTTTGATATTGTTTAATATTACCAAACTAGCAATAAATTTAACATTTGTGTTAGATCCTCCCGCATACACCAAGTGTGTTTACGAAAAAGTTCCCATCAATACTTCCTTGAAAGTTGGGATCTACAAAAAGAGTTCACTTAAAGTAGGAAAAAGGTTTATGGAGTTTTTGTCAACTTTCATCAGTAAGTGGGCCGCATGATAATTTCTTAGAGGTTGGTTGGGTTGGATAGAGTGGGGGAGATCCGTCCAATGGATCACAGTGAATTGATCGTAAACTTTATATTCTAAATTGGACTGAGTCAACCACTCTGATAAGTCAACAGAAACTGATGCTAACACCAGCCTCTCACATAACAGCACTCCATGAAGCAGACAATCTGTCTCATAATAGCAAAACAAATGATAGATAAATAGAACAAGTTTTAAAATGCATTTAATGCATACTGATTCCACTAATTGATTTCACCACTAACGTCATTCTTAGTTAAACAAGGTGGAAGTGGAACAGCTTATGCCCACGGCCCCAAGCGATGCCACAGAAATCTTAAGTTGTTAACAGAATTAAAAGAACGTGGCAAAAGGAATATTTTGGATAGTTAGACGAGGATGGGAATCATTGAAGTTACAAAGAAAGAGCAACTCTTACTTCAAGATGTCTTAATAGGACAGGAACGGTTTAGGTGAATCATACTTCTAAGATATCTCCATCTTTATCCTGCATACTTTTGCAGAATTACATCTAATGAGACAGACTTCCGATGGGTTTTAGTCATCCAGAATATGCAAACAAAGCAACTTCCATGTGCATTTAGACCATGTCCTGCAAATAGCCACAGCACAGTTGGAAGGCACTGGCGAATTTGGAGATCCGCTAGATTTTCGGTTGAAGTGCTGACATTTTCGATCATAAAGTTCTTCATAAACAATCTTCATAGAAACCAACAGAGAGGGACAGGGGAATAAAGACAAATCCCACAACAGGAACAGACGAGAAGGTCCCCGTCCACCATAATAGCCTAGCCTCATGCTGAAACCAAACTGAAAGCTTTCAAGTTTGACAGCTTATCGGCTTACAACGTCAGACATGTTTGGCATTGTTGGAATCCAACTAATGGGTTATAAAGAACTGTGGCGACAAATTAAATCTCATTATCGTGTTTGGCATCACCATGCTAGAGTTAGAATGAGATCCCTCTACTCAATATTACAATATATATATAATAAAAGAAAGCGATAATCTCGAGGAATAAAAAGAAACACATTCATGAAAAGGCGAGGCTCCAAGCTCACCAGATTGGCAACACGTTCCTATGGATTTCCGCGATTAAATCCCCTGCTTCAAATCGATTCCAAATGAATCGCCCGTAAATGGCAATCAAAAGAAGAAGAAAGGTTTTACCTTCTTATCAAGAAATGCACCCAAAGCTTGGCAGAGCCCAACAGTAGTAGTGGATTTGCCTTCCCCAAGAGGAGTAGGAGTAATGCCTCCAACCACCACGTAGTACCCATCTTCACGTCCCTCGAGCTCATGTAGCACTGACAACAGAACCTACACAATTCACAAACACCCACTCAATCAAAACCCTCTTCATTCACCATCCTCATCATCTCGTACCCCAGCATCCCAAACCATGAGCGACCCAGCAAGTGGCAAAAACCGTTGAAGCCGACACTCACCTTGGCCTTATACTTGCCGTAGAGATCGTAGTGATCCGGACTGAGACTGAGCTCGCTGGCGATCTCGGATATGTGGAAGGGCTCGACGGAGTTGGCGACGTCGATGTCGGCCGGCACCGGGGACACCACCTGCAACTTCCTCAGCGTCTTCGACGAACTCATCTCCTTCGCTTTCGGATTTGAACAAAATCTTGGGGAGCCAGAGACCAAGAACTGCGGATTCGGATTCTGGGGATCTTTGCTTTATCGCTGTCGCATCGAGCCCGCACCGAAAATGATGCGAAAAGACAACAAAAAAAAAAAAAACCAAACGTCAGTGCCGATTGGAGCGAAGGTGCAGGATGGCGGGCGGGTCTTATCCAACCGACGAGGTGGTATCTGGACAGAAAACATTTTTTTTTTCTTTTAATTTTGGTTTTTTTAATTCTTTTTCGTCAGAGCAGTTGATTTGGAATTATTTGTTAAGTGTAAATGACGCGACGATCCGAACTTTATGTCTGTTTAATATAATTTAACATATAATATGATTCTTAAAATTTAATTTAATGTATAGTATTAAAAGTTTTTATACATTTCAAAGATTAAACTGAATATATACGAAAAATTCAACAATTATGTTGCATATCAAATTAAGGCTTACGGTGGGTCGAAATTCGAGATTATTTATATTAGCATGTATATTTTACCTTCTTTTAATTTTTTTTTTTTGCTGATGATCAATTGAAGTAAAATTTGAAATTATTTATTTCATTACTGTTTTAGCAGGCGTGGATATTTTACCCTTTTTTTTCCAATTATTTTACTGATGATCAATGAATGCTCGCGCATTTTGGGAGGGAGCGTGCTGGTTGGTGTGAAAATGTGAACGTAGGATTCCGCCGTCGGCTTCGAAAACGACAAAAAGGAAAGGGTATAAAATAATTTGAAAAGGACAAAAAAAGAAAAAAAAAAGGAGTAAAATTAATGAAATGGATAAGTGGAGATGCGGGGTATCGATCCCCGTACCTCTCGCATGCTAAGCGAGCGCTCTACCATCTGAGCTACATCCCCGAATCTGCTTTTCCATCCACTGATTTTAAATCTATATTTTATGGACCAGGTCCGCCACGCGACCTTCGAGTAAAGACGTACCCCTGTTTTAATACCCTTAATCGTGTTCCATCACACGTACATGGTAGGTATAAGATCACATCGCAATCTGTCTGCCTAGCGCATATTACGTATGCTTTTTTTTTTTTATCTTTTGTATTGGTGACTATTTCATTCAACAGATATCGACGCTCGTGTAGCGTTCACAATTTCTTTCGCGAACACGGAGCATGTGGAAAAGGTGAAAAAGTAAATTTAATGGGAAACGATAAAGAAATATAAGCTGCCATCGCCAGCTCGAGTTGAGCTACAAAAACTATGTACAGATTTTACGAGCACGATGAGGCTAAGTGATTCGAGGGTTTATGATTGAGCCGTGAAGCGGAGGGAGTTTTGTTTTGCTACCATCCGAGACGACCCAATCTACTTTACTAAACCCTCCTTCTGAAAGAAGTACTCGACCCTCATTCAGTGGTAATCGCTAACCACTGAATATTTTCTCATTTGTTTGAGTTAGATTATATTTACTCGTGAACAACGTGGCGTTCAACAAATAAGGGCGAAGCAATTCATCAATCATATCGGCGTGCGCAAAAGACAAAAGAGAAAAAGAGAGAGAATTTCTCCGCCGATTCACAGCGGTTCGCTCTCTGTCATACGCGTAATGTAAAGTTTTGGCAGAATTCTCGCGTGCTATTGTCGGCGGCCCTCTCAAATGCACCCGACATCGGTGACGATCGACAAGCATCGTTAAAGCAATAGCACCATCCCTGTTTTATTTCTGAAGTGAGTAATTGAACAAGCAAATCAACGAATCTCTACAAAACTACGAGCTGTTTGCCTCATCATGACCCCAGCAGATCAGGACGAACAATCGTGGCCACCGGGAAGATCATCAAACAACGGCGTGCTCCGGGCGTTGGAGGCCGGCGACGGCTCGCCGGCGGCTTGCGGCACGTCGGAGAACACAGCCAGAATCCGGCGCATGCTGGAGGAGCGAGCCGGCTTGAAGCTGAGGGACCTGAGCTTCTTGTCCTTGGAGAACACCTCCGACGAATTGGAGAGGATCAGATACACCAGAGCCTGGACGACGAGGAAAGCGGCCACCTTCATCAACACGTCCGGCACGCACTCTGCGATCTCCATCATGGTTACTCGAGGACGGCGACTACGCACACGAAAGGGCGAAACTGGAGAGAAGAAGAAAACCAGACGACAAGTTCTTGGATGTGCAGTTTCTTGCGCTTGCTATATATATGATACCCAAGTGGATGATGGAAAGGTTGGCTTCTGAAGCCGCCGCCTTGACGCGGTCGTCGTGGGGCGTTCGGTCTTCTGTGGGGCGCACCAAGTGGAGTTGGTGGTCCATGGCCGCCAAGCCTCCAGAGCTTTATCCAACGCGCGAAGGGATTACTCACGTGTCGTTGCCTTCCCCGGCTCGAGCATAACACTGCAGCAACAGTTGAGTGTTAATGAAGGGAAAGAAAGGAGCTCGAAAACCCATCGTCATCTTCGCTTGCCTTCGCGAACGCGAACGGTGGCTATTGCCTTGAAGCAATCGAATTGTGGAAGTGGGTTATCGGTTGAAGCTCGGGAGATCCGTTTGGCTCACGAAAGAAGAGTCTTGCACGAGAAAAACGACGGTCGGCGGGCGGAGGTGTGGAAACGAGAAGCCCCTGCTGACGTGGGACCTTCTCTCTTTCTTTTCTTTTCTTTTCTTTTTTCCTCCCTCTGGGCTGACGTGGGATCGACCAGGCGTGTCGATCCGTGGACTCGACCGGTCAATCGATGCTTGCCGGGGGACGTGTTCGTAAAGTCTCTGAGCGGGGGACACCTGTCGATGGGCCCCACCCGCTGTAAGAGAGCGACGAGATCTAGGGGTGAGCAAGTGGAACCGCCCGCTCGGGAACCGCTCTGAACCGGCGGTTCCGGGCGGTTCTCGGACGGGCGGTCCGGTTCCGGGGGTGGAACCGCCCGCCCGGAACCGGAACTGGTACTGTTCATCAAAAAGAAAAAAAAAATCCATCACACTCTTTTACTCATAGTCATAACCTCCGCTCACAACTCACACGCTCACAAATCAGATAGAGTCACTCTCGGTCTCTCACTCGGCCCACACTCCACAGTCCACAACGTTATTCGGTGACCGAATTTCGGTATGTTGGATGTGCAGGTTTCTAGACGTCCAGGCCAGTGCTGGACTGGGCACACGTCCAGACCAGTGCTGGACGTCCAGCACTTGGATGATGGACGTCAAGTGCTGGACGTTCACGTCCAAAATGTCCAGCACTAGACATCCAAGTGTTGGACGTGAACGTCCAGCACTTGGAGAAATTGGATGTCCACAGACGTCCAGTTTCTATACGTCTATAAAATGCGACGTGTAGTTTTTTTTTCTATTTTAAAATATGTTTTTTTCGCGTTAATTGGAACCGGAATCGCCCGGAACCGGACCGGACAGGACCAAAATCGCCCAATCTTGTCTGGTCCGGTTCCGGTTCTCCATAATAGTGAATCGGTTCCACCGGTCCGGTTCCGGTTCTCCATAATAGTGAATCGGTTCCACCGGTCCGGTTCCCGGTTCCTAGGGGAACCGGACCGCCCGAAAACCGATCATCCCTAATGAGGTCCACTTGACAGGTGGTGCCCTGATTGGGGGAACGACTGTGCCCCGTGCACACAATACTTGCTCCTAAAGTTGTGCATGTACGTACGGACGCGGACACGTGGAAAACGCAGCCCAAGCGAACGGTCCACCTGAAGCCGGGGCATCTGAGCAGCAGATTTGACGGCGGCCGCGGATCATTACCATCGACAGCGATCCTCGGATCACGTTGTTAGGCATGACAAAAGTTATTCAATAAAATGTCGAATCCATCTAGAATGGAAGTCGAGGGATCGAAGCCAATCCAATCTTCTTCTCTGAAGCCTCCTTTTTTGTCTGATTTGAATGCCCCTTCGTATGCAATGAGCTCTGTCTAGCTTCTTGAAACCGTGTCATGTTGGTTCCGGACTTAATTAATGAAGTGTATTCCATTGGTCTGCCCTGAAATCCTGACTTCCCCAAACGAGGTCGGCTCCCCGCTACTTTTGTGTACACACTTCATTGTACATGACTCCAATCTCGTGATTGAAATATAAACCAAATTGCTCTAGTCTGAAATACACCAAGCATATCATAAATCCCAAATTATCAACCCACAAGCCAAATTCCCGAATCTCCATATCTACTGCTCACCTGAAGCCATTGTTCGTCGCCTAGTTGCGTCCGACCACCAATCTATTGTTATTGCCGATCCCCTCCCCTCTCTCTCTCTCTCCATCCGGTGGCCTTGGCGGTGGCTTGAGCCGTTGATATGAGCTTGTTGATGATCACCATAGCTTTCACCCTAAGATTCAAAATATTTATATTAATACAAAAAAGCTATCCATTTAAAATCATCATTTGAAATGATATACAAAGTTTTGAACATTTTGTTGGTGTCACCATTGAACCTTTTCAAAAATTTGAAAAGAATATTAGCATTTTCCCAATTAACACTTTTGGAGTATCAAAGTTAAGCTCGGGCAAGAAAGAACAATCATCTTCTTCTATCATTTCAAAAGTTTTTCTTAGTTTTGCAGTGTTACTAAGATAAGGTGAGTAAAATTCCGCCTAATGGTCACGTCAATATAAATTAAACCTTAGATGTGATTTTTGCACTCTGAATAAAAGGTTGGATGTTTTAGCTTTCATGGGAGAACTCCTTACATAGGTAACCACAACTCGAATAAGTGCAATGGAATTAATTATGTATCTCCATCCAAGTCATCCCTCACAATTAAGTCTAATATACGAGCACATCGTGTGTATAACATTACCATCTAAAATCAATAGTCTCTCTCTTGAATTTTTTTCTTTGGAATCACCGATGACAACATCATTCAAATTAATATTATCTATGGTGAGTGTGGACACATTTTTCTCCATTCTCAACTATCGGATGCATTTCTCAAACATTTTCCAACATCCTACCCTTGTGACTAGATGCAAAATTGATGATACTTTTGTCCAATATTCAGTTTTCGTTAATAATATATGCAGTGAGATATATGTAATTCAAATTCTGAATGGCTTTTCATGTATCGATTGATGAAGAGTAGTTAAAAAGGGAGAAATATATTATTTGTATCGAGATGTTTGCATCTCTCGCCACTTTTTATATCCTTCAAAGAAGAGTAGTCAAATGATGGATCATTAGCTTATTTGCAAACAATCGTAAATTAAAACTTGTTTATATTTAACCGTCCCACATAACAACAAAATCTTGAGAGCATTCTAACTACATAGTAACATAGCGTATCTATGATTAGTACTTGGTCTAGAGAAATAATTACAAAAAAAGAGAAATATATATTAAGATATCTACAGGTCTCGTCATTTACTAATTCCTTTAAATGAGAGTAGTCAAACGATCGTAAGCTTGTTTGCAAATAATCATAATTTAAAACTTATATACAGATCACTGTATCTCACGTGATGACGAAGCTTTGGAAGCAATTCGACTCCATGGCATGAAATCATGGGTTAGTACTTAGACACGACAAGTTATAGAAAAAGAGAAAATGCCTGCATCTTTGTCAATTCCTATTTCCTCCCAAGGGGCAGTCCAATTATGGGCGATCATTAGCTTGTTGGCAGAGACAAGCCTCCAATCACCACGGGCCCAACCGCACCACATGCCGTCGTGATTAGGCACAAAAGAGTCGTTACATTTGCTTAAATTATTTAACCACATTCTTAAATTACGACAATTGACAACATTAAATTTAAGTGAAAAAATCCCTCTCCAACGGCACATTGAGGGGGAGGAGGTAAAGGTCGTCTTTTTATTTCCTCGTTTTTCTTCTTAATGGTCCTTTCGAACGTTGCGTGGGGGGAAATTTCGGTCATCCTCCTCCTCCATCCACCGACTGCCACGACCCCACCGCAGAGCCCCCCCTTCTCTCTCTCCATCGCCATTAATTACACTGTGGAGAGATTGTAACTCTCTCTCTCTCTCCTCTGTGTGTGTGTGTGTGTGAGTTCAAAAGTTGCATACCAACCAGCGAGCTCTCCACCGTTCCCGAGGCGGACATGTGTGGCGATGTAAGTGGAGGAGCTTCGACCAGGGACCCCGCAGAATTCTTCCAATCCGATCCCCCAGCTCGCGGCCCGCAATCCTCCCCAACAACGATCAGCCACCTCTCGCGCCCGTCGCTCCACGTCGCTCCCCTCGTTTCTCGACGTCGTCCCCACCCTTTTTGTGCCCTTCCCGTCACGGCGCGGCGATCGCCGCGGGCTCGAGATGATCGAGGCCTCGTCCGGCCGTCCTGAGCTCTCGGGGTGCGGGTCTCTTCAGGCGCTCGTTGTCTTCTTCCGCTACATTCGCGATTGCGACGGGAGAGGCGCTGGGATTCTCGTCGAGGTACGCGCCTGGCCGAACTCCGCGTGCTCTTTCACTTTCCTCTCTGCGCGGGATCTGCTATGATTTTTGCTTGCTCTCGCTCCCGTTTGTTTCGCATCATCGGCATCGACGGACGTCGTGAATTCCCGTTTCTGTTGGAAACCTAGAAGGCCAGGGAATTCCTGAATCGGTATGTTACGATTTCCATTCATTAGGAGGAGAGAGTTTGGAAGGATAGTCAATAAAACGTTGCAGGAGCAGAGCTTCCGCTTGTTTGGACACCATTGGCACGGCGCCCTCTCGTCGTTGAGCATGATTGCCTTCTTGGTCCTGTAGTAGTTGGACCAGGCTCGATAGAAGGGGGTGGGGGGAGGAGTGAAGGAAGATGGCAAGAAAATGGAGGTTTAGTAGGGTCCTTTCATGGTGGGTATTTAATTTTGGTGAACGTTAAGAGCATAGAAACCATCCCCATGCAAGCACTGCATGAGGCTGCCAATCACTATGAACGGATTCGGCACAGAGGAACGTTCGCTCAGCATAGACCAACATGTAATCCCCAAACACAAACTTGGGGTAAGCATGAGCTTGTTCCACAAGCTGCACCGAATGAGCGATGGTGGCAGCGAGGCACGGGTCATAGAATGAGGCAATAGGGCTGTGTTGGGAACTTCATAAGCCAACAAAAGAATAGAAATGACTTGCTAGAGTTTGATGAAACCATTTTTCTGGTGCATTGTTCGTTACCGCCACAATGAACAGTGCTTGACAAGCCTTGTTTCTACATAGGAACTATCAATAATAGGAGGGCCTATCTGTTGGGTTTGCTCGATGAGCTCTGGATGCATTGCCGCTCGTTCGAGATGAGTCTGGCGTTCCGAAAAGGATAGTACCGATGTCCTATTATTAGCAACTGACTGTGCTTCTTTTCTGGCATTAGGAAATGGGATTAATTTACTCTGATAGTTGGTCCACTGCATCTGCATCTCTTCTTCTCTCGACTTGCCTGCTGTTACTCCTTGTATAGGGTGGGCTTAAGCCCTGACATGTCAGTTTTAGGGAAGCAATTGCGTATTCAGTTCCTTGAAGTAGAAATTGCTCGTTGCAACACGGCTGTTATCATGTGGACGAGGGCAGTAATTCATGTTGTTCGCCCATCTTGTGATCTTCATTTGATGAAACCTTTGTGCTTAGTCCTGTGTGCCAAAGAGTAGTGGTGGTGGATTTTGGCAATAGATGCTTCTTCATTTGACATGTCTTCCACATAGCGTCCTGTATCAGGTGTAATCTATTATGGGTATGGGTATTCAAACAGGAGTATCTTAAGGAGGATGTGACTACATGTCTAGATGATGTCTTTCCCAGTTGAACTTTATAATGCACAAAATTCACTTCTTGTTGGTGACGTTTTGTTTGACAAAATAATCTGCTGTTCTTAAGTTGAGTAGCCATGGAAATTTTCATGGATATCTTGTACTGCTTGCAAAATTTATATTTGAGCTGTCTTACTGTCATATGTACAGCAGCGATCACTTTGTAGAAAATCTTTCTCAGAATAAGCTTCTGCTGAACCTTTGTTGTCTGGTGGCGGCATTGTTTGACAGGGCTAATTCATCTGAGACATAAGCTAGCACAGCTGATTGGATACATAAGGAGCAAGACTGAGAGAGTGGGAAAGGGGGTGGGGGTACTATTTTTGAAGCGTGGCCACAGCTGCTAGAGGAAGCAGGAGCAATATGCTTGGCTCTCAAATTTCATTTCCTGATTATGATACTGCATCATCAGAGTTGCTGTTGAGAAGGTCCAATTGTGGGAAAGTTGCCACAGGCATGGGAGGAAGTGCATGGACACCCTTAAATGAGGATGTGCACGATCTACTTGAATGTCCCGTTTGTATGACTTTAATGTACCCTCCCATTTACCAGGTAATTCTCTTTTTGCCAAACTACTATACACCAAAGGCTCCTCCAGTATGAGGTGTTTCGATGTCTTATGTGAAATAGCAAAAACTTGCAACTACTTTGAGATTTGTGGGTGAAGGAAGCATTTAAATTCTTCATCAGACAGAAGTCAGATTGAGAATTCGGTGAAATCTTAATACACATTCCCTAAGGACAAAAAAATAGCCGCAGTTCAACATAATCTCACTGGTCATGTTACAGTCTCAATCTGTCGATGTACAAATCTGCAGGGTCAGGTCCACAAGGTGCTGGTATAGATAAAGTTGTTAAATCTTGATTTAAATATTAAAATCATGTTCCTTGGTCATAAAAAAAAATCATGTAGTTTTATGATCTTAAAACCATAAATAATCTTAATTGTGTTAAATCGGCATCATCATGTCAAAATTCTGTATTCAAGATTGTAAAAATCTGTAGAATCCTGTACAGTGGTGATTCTAACCCGTGCTTATATTGTTGGAATGAGTTCATAAAGCAGGAAAAAAAAAAGAAACAAGAAATGTCCAGTAGAGACCCTTAACTGAAGGCCCACCATTTAAAAAAAAAACCTGAAAATGGAGGCCGGGAAAATATATGGGCTTGCCAGGGTATAACATAACACTCTCTTTAAATGCTCACTTATTTTCCTCTCCTACTTAAAACATATGCACCAGCTTAAGTATCAGAAATTTCCCCGTGGGGCAAAGCTTGGTGACTTATTTGTATGTGGCATCGGGTGTGTAGATTCCAAGCATCCAGGGTCTATACCAGCACCTTGAGAAGCTGTCAAATCTGCACATCAACAGCTATGATGTTGAATGGTTTATCGTTGTTTGCTGCACATCCCCTAAACTCAACAGTATCAATGGGCTTGAGGATGAGGGTGGGACCATCATGGTACTTGTGCTGCTGCTTTGATTCATATTCAAATTGGACTTCTTTTGAAGGGGTTTATGGGATGAGGATGGGATTGTCACGGTTTTCATTTACTGCTTCAATTCAAATTCAAATTGGTTGGGTGCTCCTAGCTATTAACAATCAACTTGGCTTTAATTCTGTCAGTGTCCGAATGGCCACACTCTATGTTCGAGCTGCAAGACCAAACTTGAGAATCTATGTCCAACTTGTCGTCATGAGCTTGGAGATATACGATGCTTGGTGCTAGAAAAAGTAGCAGAATCCCTAGAACTCCCTTGCAGATTTCATCTTCTGGGGTGTAGTGGGATATTTCCGTACTACAGCAAGCTTAAGCATGAAAAGAACTGCAAACATCGTCCTTATGCTTGCCCTTATGCTGGAGCCGATTGTTCTGTTACCGGTGACATCCCACTACTTGTCATGCATCTTAAGGATGATCACAATGTTGACATGCATGATGGATGTACCTTTAACCACAGATATGTCAAATCCAATCCACGAGAAGTCGAGAATGCTACATGGATGTTGACTGTAAGTGACTTCTCCCTTCACCTGTCTTTTTTGTTATAAAAATTCCAAGTGGCTGAGGATGTTTGAAATCTTGTATGACCAAATTTAATGGGTGATTAGCTAGTGCCTGACTTTTTTAAAAGTGGGAAAAGATATCTTGACTATGGCTCCACTGATATTTTGGCGAACCAATCTATAAGTTCCTACCATTTAGTTGTTTGCCTGATATCTGAGTAAAAGAAAGATGAGTAGTGATTAGTGCTGTCCATCTATCTGATTGTTGATCACTCTGCAAAGGCTGATAATTTCCTAGACATATCATCTTTTAAAGATGCCTCAGCTTATAGTGCAGTATAGAGTTCACGCCATGTAAAGTGGCAGACTATCTTATTCCAAATACCAATAGTTGCTTTGCCGGTTAAAAAGTTATTTTTAAGCAAAATGAGAGGGAAAAAAGAAAGAAGGTATGTAAGTAGGTCAAAAGGGAAGAGGTTTTTTAACTTCCAACTTCAGTAACGAGGAATTGCATAAATCTTCTACTGGTGCAGATTTTCAACTGTTTTGGTCGACAGTTTTGCTTGCACTTCGAGGCTTTTCAGCTCGAGATGGCTCCTGTTTATATGGCCTTTCTACGTTTTATGGGCAACGAAGACGAAGCGAAGCAGTTCAGCTACAGCCTTGAAGTCGGGGGGAATCGCAGAAGGTTAATATGGCAAGGCATTCCAAGGAGCATTCGAGATAGCCATAGGAAAGTCCGAGATAGTCAGGATGGTCTAATAATCCCAAGAACCTTGGCACTGTCATTTTCTGGTGGTAATGGACAGGAACTGAAGCTCAAGGTCGCCGGCCGCATATGGAAGAACAGTGATATAGAAGCTGGCTATTACTCATGACTTGAAGCTTTCTTTAGTCAGTAAGAGAGGCTCGCGAGTTTTCCGCAAGCGGGTACGCAATTGCGACCAGTTTTACTTTATTCCACGGGAGAAGAGCTTAGCTTATTCGTGTCTTGGGTGTGTTGATGTATGGTGTCTGTAATGTGCTTACTTCAGGCTAAGCAACCAGTATTCAGACAAATGACGTCGAGAAATAATAGTTTCTATGGAATCGGATCAATTTCGGGACAACAGCATTTCTTAGTCAAGCACTTGCCCGCCCGAGTAAGTACGGAACATGGGAAAAAAAAATCACTTGATGCGCCGGCAACATTATACCGGCTGGCCGACTTCGTTTGCGGTTTAGTTAACACTTAGGAAAGTTACGTGCGTTTAGAAGGGAACAAGAGAAGTTAAGTTAGATTGAACAAATGTTGCGCATGCAGATATTTTATAGGGGGTAAGTACATTGAAAGTCTAAAAATTTATTGTGAAAGTATGGTCGAGATCTAAAATATTGAAAAATGTAGCCGAGATCTTTTGTTGGTTCTGTCCAATTTAATTGATAGGAATTAGGATGTGATGAAGAGGGAAGAGCTAATGTATTGTCGTATCAACTTTTTTAGGGAAAAAAATTATAATTGAAAGGAAAAGGATAAAGGATCGTATTTCTCACTAGATCTTGATTGAAATAGAAAATCAAGATATTCGAGTTCAACTTATACATTAAATTACAAACGAGGTTGAGCTCGAATTGAATAGATTACATATTTTTGCTTACAAAGGATTACACTACCTAATTTAGGTGAATTCTGCGCTTCTCTGTGGACATCAAATATTTATAATTATGGTAATAAAATCAGTTAAGTCCATGTCCGTGGAGGTTGTGTATTTTTTATTGGCCCGAACTCGATTAAAAAATCGAACGAGTCAATTATGATTAACCATCTAGCTAAACTTAAATAAATCGGAAAAAATCACGTAAAATGTCTTAAATTAATTAAAAAAAATCACGTAAAATGTCTTAAATTAATTATACTCTTATTCTTTTTAAATTTTTAATTAATTTTAATTATTTATAAATTTTATAATTTTGATTAATATCCGAACGTCAACCGTCTCATGGGGAGCCTAACTAAACAATTTAAAAAAAAAATTTCCTTCTTTCCCCTGCATCTTCATTTGCTCGGAGCAAAAACCCTCTCCGCAGCCTGAGCTCCCCAGCCCAAGGCAAGAAAACGTCGACGACGGAAACTCGATGCTGACGCTAGTTCGACGGACGCGAAGCTCGTCCGTCTCCAAGCTCAGATTCCTCGTCTCTCCACCTCTCTCTTCTTCCCAATCGCTCCACTCCCCAATCCTTCAAGGCCCCGGCCACAGAGCCACAACCCCGCCATTCGTCTCCACCGTCTTCTCCGCGTCCCTGTCCACAGCAAGACAAGCGCCAAAGCAGTCGTCTCCGTCTCTGTTCCTGACCCGGGAGGGAAATTACGATGAAGCCACTCCGGGCCACGCGGTCTGCCCGGGCTGCGGCGTCCACATGCAGGACTGCAACCCTAGGCACCCCGGGTACTTCGCGAAACCCTCGCCCAAGACCTCGCATTACCGTCTGTTCGATGCCCACCTCACGCCCGTCTCTCAGGAGCCCGAGTTCTCGGATTCCTTGAAAAGGGGCTTCGTCGTCGAGGACGAGAGCACCGGCTGTGGCCCTGATTCGGACGACAAGCCGGTGGTGTGCGCACGGTGCCATTCTTTGAGGCACTATGGGAAAGTGAAAGATCCGACTGTCGAGAATCTGTTGCCGGATTTCGACTTTGATCACACAGTCGGGAGGAAGCTGGCTTCGGCAACGGGAACGCGGTCGGTCGTGTTGATGGTGGTGGATGCGGCTGATTTTGACGGGTCGTTTCCAAAGAAGGTGGCGAAGCTGGTTTCGACGACGATTGAGGAGAATTTGACCGCTTGGAAGGAGAAGAAGTCGGGGAATGTTCCTAGAATTGTTTTGGTGGTGACGAAGATTGATTTGTTGCCCAGTAGCATATCGCCTACTGGCTTGGAGCATTGGGTGAGGCAGAGAGCGAGGGAAAATGGGGTGATCAAAATCACGAGTTTGCACATGGTGAGCGCAGTGAGGAATTGGGGGTTGGAGAATCTTGTGGATGATGTCATTGCTTTGGCAGGGCCTAGAGGGAATGTCTGGGCGATCGGCGCGCAAAATGCAGGGAAGAGTACTTTGATTAATGCAATCGGGAAGAATGTTGAAGGGGGGAAAGTTACCCACTTGACAGAGGCGCCAGTGCCCGGTACTACGCTGGGAATAATCAGGGTCGAGGGGATTTTTCCTGGTAAGGCGAAGTTGTTTGATACACCCGGGCTTTTGAATCCACATCAGATCACAACGAGGCTGACCAGGGAAGAGCAGAAGTTTGTTTATGTCAGTAAGGAACTCAGGCCAAGGACTTACAGAATTAAGGTAAGCCTACTTAGACAAGTAGGATTACGTACCTACTGCTCGATTTCATTCTCTCTGCAATAAGAGGGAACATGCATCCATGCGAATGCGGATATATTCACGAATCAATCGACTAAGTGATCAGTGAAGTGTCAGCTCCTCATTCTGGATAATGTTAGGTTGGGAATTCTTTTAAGCTTCTTTAAAAGGTGGTTTTTTAAGGTACGTTTGGGAACATTTCTATTTACCATAACGATTTACATTTAGGAATAACTTTTTTTTTAATTTCTATTTCTTGAACGAGTTTTTGGACAGAATAATGCATTTGATAACTATACATAAATTCTATATTCAAAATAGAAAAGGAATAGAAATGTGGTTAGTACAATCATAAAAATTTCTATTCCAATTTTTTTTTCACTTTATTATAAAAATGTCAGCAGAGACTTAACAATTCGCGTTTGAATAAAACTATATTTTAAAAGGACTTACCTAATCAAAATATTCTAAGACGTTCTTAGAAAATCCAACGAAATAGTTTGTCAAAGATGGATGGCTGGAAACGGCAGCATAGAGTTCCTCTAGTTGATTATTCACTTGCCCTTTTCAGTTTCAATAGGCCCTTGATCAATCCATGGTCCACCTTAATGGCCGGTCACTCGATGCCTTCTACAATCTGTTTTGCCTCTCCCACCCTGCCTTGTACCAACAGCTTGTAGACAAGTGATCCAGCCATGGATGCATCTGTCTCGATCCCTCTTTTATGCATTTCTTTAAACACCATGTAAGCTTCACTCGCCCTGCCTTGCCTCTCTTAAATGGCCAATTAATCACATGCCTGTAGGTGGAAACGCCCAACTGATCCAGCATCCTCATCCTTATCGTTCCCAAGAGCTTCATCTCTTCATCATACTGATTGCACATGAAGAATCTCTCCATCATCACCTCAAACGCCCAGACCTCCGTCTTGAGCCCTTCATCCACCATCAAATTCCAAACTTTGGAGGCACCATCTAGTCACCCACATCGGAAAACCCTCTGATCAACCACCCATAAGTAATGCCACACGTCCTTAAACTAAAAGACCACTTATTTAGCCTCCTCCACTAGCCTGTCCCGGTAAAAACACTTCACTGCCATATTCGGAGTCTCCACACTGTAACCCCAACCATTCTCATTCATCAAGTGGAAGAACCCCGCACACTTGTGCGGCTTCCTGACCTGAGCCAGCATCTTCAAAGTGATCCGAGTGTCTTCTTGGTGACCAAACACCATTGGGCCATGTCCTGGAGGACTTCCCTGAAGAGGGCGATATTCTAGGACTTGCCAATGACGTTCAGTGAGCTTTGTTGAGGGTGATGGTGAAACAGTGGATGGGACCCCATGAGAGGGGGAAGTTGTTGCAGACGAGGAGGAAGAACTCAATGGTGGACTGGAAGAGGGAGGAGTGAAGGGAGGCGTGGAGGTGGGAATCAGGCAAGTGCTGCTTTTGTAGAGGATAGTGGATAGGCAAAGGATAGGGGAGGGATCAACGGTGGCGGTGGAGGGCTGAGGTGGTGGTCAAATGGTGGAGGAGGTCGGAGGTTTGGGGAGTTTGGCGAGAGTGACCTGAATTTGGCAAGGGCGGCTTGCATTTGGTGGGAAGGTCGGCTTGTTTCTCTTTTTGTTTCCAAGGACAAAAAAAGCAAAAAAAATTTAACTTCTTTTTTCTGTTCCAAATCTATTCGCTGGCCACTGTTCTATTTTGAGGAATAGAAAATTAATCAAACACACACAAATAGATTTATGTTTTTTTCTGTTCCTGGGAACGAGAGAAGAAAAACAGATAAATAGATCGGTTAACAGAGCCTTTATATAAGGTCTATGTGCCATCTGAATAGTGTAAGATGAGCATTTACTATGTTGGAGAAAACAGTGTACTCTGATTAATCTTGTATGTCTACCCTTTTTCCCCCATAAGTTTTATATCTCGTTGCACTTGACTTCATTTTCAGTCAACTGATTGAAGGTGTGGGATAATGCTTACGCTAGTTGTTGCTAATTGATCAAAGGTGGTTAGGATTTCTGCATCATTGAATTTACCAAATTAAACAGAAACAATTTGCTTACTTAGGGTCTTGACGTGATACTTAATCAAGTTTGGGTCATCCGCATAAGGTTCATGTGTTTCTCTTTTCTCATGACAGGAAGGTCATTCAATTCATATTGCTGGGCTCATGAGGCTGGACATTGAAGAATCTTCTGTGGATTCAGTTTATGTTACTGTCTGGGCATCTCCCCATCTCCCATTGCACATGGGGAAAACAGAAAATGCACGTACAATGGTAGAAGACCATTTTGGTCGTCAGTTGCAGGTAGAGCTTTCATTTACAAGCCACTTTCTTTAACAAATTTCAATTACAATTTGAAAAATAGTCAATGGAAGAACCAATTTTAGACATTTCTGGTATTGATTTGTTTGGCCTTTCATCTTCTTCTTCATCTTTGTCTCCTAGTTTGAAACAAAAATCACACAAATTACCTTGAGCACATTTTTAATTTGGCCTCACTATCTGGCTAGAATGCTTCATAGTCTTCATTTCTAACCATACATCGTCTTTATCTTGTTATTACATTGCAGAGGAATGCTGATATTTGTCTTTGTGTGCACTGTTTTTTTGGAAATATAATGAACTCCAGTCTGTTTTCCTACCTTGCATGCTAGTGTCGAGCTCATGCGAGAGCAGCAGCTCTAGTATTTTGGACGTGGATTCTCTACACACCACAGCGCTCCCACAGATGTCCCAATATATCTTAACCATCGACGCATATTTATTTTTACAATACATCAACAGTTAAGAATTGGTTGAGACACTAATGGGAGTGCTGTGCACGGCAGAGGATCTCCATCCCGAGTGTTCAATTGCAAGCTTGTTTTTATTTCTGACCATCTCATCAATGCCTTTGGCAGCCACCAATTGGTGAAAAACGAGCAGAAGAGCTTGGACAATGGACGAGACGGGAATTTCGTGTAAGTGGTAACAGCTGGGATGCAAGTTGTGTGGATGTTGCAGCTGCTGGTCTTGGGTGGTTTGCCATTGGATTAAAGGGGGAGGCACTGTTAGGGGTTTGGACATACGATGGAGTCGACGTCATCCTCCGCAACTCACTATTACCCCATAGGTCCCAGATATTTGAGGTTGCAGGATTTACGGTTTCCAAAATTGTCTCGAAAGCAGACCAGGCTATGAATAAGTCGAAGCGCCAGAGTGAAAAGAAAGTGAAACCAAGTGATGCTAAAAAAGCTGTACCGGTTGAGTTATCGTCGTTGACCTCCGACCCAAGATCAAATGCTCACGCTAGCTTAGTGTGACCAGAA
This sequence comes from Melaleuca quinquenervia, assembly GCA_030064385.1. Lineage (NCBI taxonomy): Eukaryota > Viridiplantae > Streptophyta > Magnoliopsida > Myrtales > Myrtaceae > Melaleuca > Melaleuca quinquenervia. The sequence goes on along the minus strand of CM057719.1, from coordinate 24,621,277 downwards.
ATTTTTTGAAAGGTTTTGGAAGGGCCACTTGTGAATACTTTATGGGCTTGGGTCTTCAAGCAGGGACAAATGCTCAATCAGCCTAGCATGACTCTGGGTCATGGGAGTTCTGTTGTATCTTCTCACTAGAAGTGGCGTTCTTGGTGGAATACAATCGAATTTTGCGGAGAACCTGACGTCAAGAGAACAGAGGAATAGTGGAATACTCTGTTCCAACAGACGTATTGTGACCTTTTAACTTGTTGGATGAAACAACCTGCTGATGGAATCCATTCATGAAGTTAATGGCCAACTGCGAGTAAGATTAATGCTTCTACTGAAGTTACGATCTTAGTCGTGGGATAAAAAGTTGGCGCCATCTGATCTGGCAACAAAGGTGCACTTCTGATGCATCTGTTTCGTTTCGAGGCCTTGTGACGGAAATCAATGGTACATATAGAAGCACAATCTTCTTGTTTCTCTCATTTGTTGGCTGACCATGAGGTTCTGTTTATCAGGAAACTCTCCTTTTCTTCTGCGCATGCTTGGTTACAGGTGATTGGGTTGTGTTTGCTTGACCTGCCGATCGGAACAGATTAGGAAGAAACAGCTTTGGTACTTTTTCTTAGGTCGGACCATGTAAAACAGGAAGTACCAAACGCATGAAATAATGAGAATACTTTCACTGAACATTTTAAGTACGGAACAGCATTACACTTAAAGATGACATCAGAAAAAAAAAACTACATTTTAAAAAATTGTCCAAAATATTTTAAATTTATTGCATGGAGACTAATTCAATTTTAAACTTTTTAATTGTGTCAATTAGTGTTAAAGCATTTGGTGAAATTTATTCTTAAACTTTTCAATTATATTAGTTTAGTCAAGAACTTTTTAATAATTCTCTAATTCACTCATAAACTTTTTAACAATTTGCTAATATAATCCTTTTTTTTTAAATAATTCTCTAATTTACAATGGCGACAAAAAATTGTTGGATGATAATTGCATATTAATAGTCGAATTTTAATAAATTCTTTTATACCAAAGATGGAAGAATGACTAATACCAATAGGTTTGAGCGATGTATTTACAATATTATAGTTGCCATCAATTTTATTTTTATTGAATGGATTAAGTAACCCTTCCTTCATCGCCCCAATAAGTTGGGTTTTTTTATTACAACTAATCAAACGTCCGAAATGGACAAAATATAACTTATGCAATAAAATCAAAGATATCCAAAACCTGTGAAAACGTCCTCTTTTGCATCATATTAACGACAACCCTTATAAATCTCTGTCAAAATTAATTTGATGTGAACTAACATTTATTTTCGACCAAAAAAAAAAACAAACATTTATTACCATCTAATTTGCAAGTTGTAAGATCACTGTAAATCTACCTTTTTCTACATTTACTTAAAAACAGTTTTGAATGAACCAAACGGATCATAATTATTTAAATAATATCCTACAATGGCATTTCTCAAACATAACTAACCAATCGTTCGCAACGGACAGAAATGTCGTTTCGCAATTAAACCAAAGATATCTAAGATCCGGAAGCCACGTCATTTTTTCCATTCATATCGACAAAAGCGTGCCTCATGAATCTCAGGAAGAACTAGTTTCGATGCGAACCAGCAATCATCACCATCTGATTCGCGAGCTTCCGTCTCGTGGCATGGATGACCACCACCGTTGATTTGTTTTCAAACCAAATCACTCGATACGCCGCAGCGCGCCCAAAATCCTGCACCCAACCCAACGTTCCAAAATGAAAATTGACGCGGGGGGCTTGGTGGGCGTTGGGCCCCACGCGTTCCCTCCTCCGGAAGGAAATCGCCGAAAAGATTTTTTTTCGCGTTCCCGCTCATCATTCAAACTCGACGAAGAAGAGAAGAGTTTGCCCCAAAAATCGAGAACGATAAAACCCCTGCCCTCTCCCCCGCTCCCCCTCCCCCCCACCTGCATCGCCTCCCTTCCCTTACTGCCCAACCGGAGACAATGCCGAGCAAGCGGAGATCTGTGGCCGGAGCAGCGTCCGCCTCCGCCAAGAGGGGGAAGGCGGAGAAACCGAAGGAGGTGCCCCCGGCGGAGGTGGCCGGGGAGGTGGTGGAGGTGGAGGAGGAGGAGGAGGAGGAGCAGCAGCTCAACGGTCAGGTCAGCGGGAGATTAAATGGTGCCGACGAAGCGCCCGCCAAGAATGGCGTCCCTTCGATGAGGGCTCGTGCTGACGGCGGTGGCAAAGAGGAGGAGGAGGAGTGCCGGTTCGTCGGGTCTCCTATCCCCAACGAGGAAGCTCGCCAGAAATGGCCAAAACGGTATCTTGGTTTGGGCAAGGTAAGTCTTTCTGGTTTTTTCTCATCTCTTTGTTCGTTTTCTCTCAAATCTGATCCAGCTCGGTGACCTGTCTGTGGGTTTTGGTGCTGCTCTGTTTCTTCTTAATGAGATTCTAGTGGGCATGCGGTGAACTGTCATATGACTTGCAATGGTGGATGAATTCTTTTCGCATATGGTGGGTTTGGGAATAGTTGGTAGGTCCACTGGAAGGAGCAGAGGGCTATGTAAATGTTATTAGCTGAGTTCATTAGGAAAATAATGGGTATTTATACCAAGTCTTGTTTAGGAATACTGTTGATATAAGTTGTGAAAAAAAAAACACAAGGATTGAGTTGGAAATGGTAGTGCTGCAGCTAATGCCCGGAATGTCACCCTTTTTCATTTGTGATTGTGTCGAAGACTTAGCTGCGGCCATAACCTTTTTGCTTCTAACAAGCAAAAATAGCGGATATAATTCAGGGACATGCATCCAACTCAGAAGTTAGAGGTTTTGCTTGAGCCTCATGAACTAAACCAAATTAGCCTTAGTACTCTCTGTTCCAATTGGTTCACCAGGGAACCGGATTGGATCTCAGGAAAAAATTTTAGGAGCTGGCCGTGATTGGTTCGGTTCTCGTAGAACCTTCTCTTTTGTAATTGTGTTGATGACTTAGCTACAGTCATAACCTTTTGCTTCTTGCAAGTGAAAATAGCGGATAAAGGTCATGGAAATGTATCCAAGTTAGAAGTTTGAGGTTTTACTTAAGCCTCATGAACGAAAACCAAACTGGCCTTTGGACTATCTCTTCCAACTGGTTCACATGGGAACTGTTTCGGTTCTCAGGTAAAAATTTTAGGAGCTGGCCTTGTTTGGTTTGATTCTCACAGAGCCCCTTTTCTATTGTAATTGTGCTGAAGACTTAGTTACAAGTGAAAATAGCAGGTACAGATCAGGGAAATGTGTCCAGGTCAGAAGTTAGAGGTTTTGCTTGAGCCATATGAACTAAACCAAATTGGCCTTGGGACTATCTGTTCCAATTAAATAACATGGGACCTCGTTGGTTCTCAGGAAAAAATTTTAGGAGCTGGCCTTGATTGGTTTGGTTTCACAAAGCCTCTTTTTCATTTTTAATTACATAGAAAATAGCAGATATAGGTCGTGAAAAGGTGTCCAAGTAAGAAGTTAGAGGTTTTGCTTGAGCCTCATGAACTAAAACCAAATTGGCCTTCGGACTATCTGTTCCAACTGGCTCACATGGGAACCGGTTTGGTTCTCAGGTAAATATTTTAGAAGCTGGCCTTGATTGGCTTGGTTCTCACAGAGCCTTTTTTTGTTTGTAATTGTGTTGAAGACTTAGCTGCAACCATAACCTTTGCTTCTTACAAGTGAAAATAGCAGATAGAGATCAGGGAAATGCGTCCTAGACAGCAGTTAGAGGTTTTGCTTGAGCCTCATGAACTAGACCAACTAGCCCTTAGGAGTATCTGTTTCAATTGGTTCACATGGGAACCGGTTTGGTCCTCAGGAAAGCATTTTGGGAGCTGGCATCGACTGGTTCAATCCTCACAAAGCTTTTTTTTTTTTTTTTTGTAATTGTGAAGAGTTAGCTATAGCCATAACCTTTTGTTTCTAACAAGTGAAAAAAGCAGATGTATATCGGGGAAATATGTCCAAGTCAATAGTTACAGGTTTTCTTTGAGCCTCATATGATTGTCAAGGTAAGTAATTAGGCTGGATCAACTCAGGAACTAAACCGAATTGGCCCCAGAACTACCTGTTCCAACTGGTTCACACATGGGAACTGTTTCGGTTCTCAGGTAAAAATATAGGGGCTGGCCTTGATTGGTTTGGTTCTTGGTTCTAGGTCTTGAATTGATGCGTTCTTCTTGGGAATTGGCCTTGGTTTTGAGGTAGAATCAGTTTCACTGCCTGTGCTCAAGTAGAATGGTTTTAAACAAAACCATACCCTATAAGCTCTTTTATTTTTGGGTAAATTAAGTAGTAATATTGATCTTTGTAACCAAACTATACAAAAGGGAGATGCCTGGTACTACAAGGGCTCTGACTCAGGATAAGAGCTATCCTTAGTGAAAGAGTATCATGGTTCTCAATATAATAGGTAAGCTAAGTAGAAGAACAAAATAAATAAAGACTACTCAGTTACATAAAAAATACCCTACAAGTTTTTTAGTTCAGAACTTTTGCAAAAAAAATGAGGTTGAGCATTCCAAATCACAATTATTTCATAATGGCATCCTAATTGAGAGGTTTTGTAAAAAAACTACACTATGGAACAATCACATGAAGAAAAAAAATAAAACAAAAAAAAGTAGTTCTACTCTTGAGTTGACCTTCGAATTGGTCAGTTCTATTCCAAGTGGGTCACAAGGTCGATCAGTTTGGTTCTTAGTTCCAAAAATTGGAAACTAGCTTTGATTAGGTAGATTCTTATTTTCCAATTTGGAGCCCGCCCATTCTTAGATTAATCACCTTTAAAAGCTATATGTGCTGAAGGTAGCTAAGTTAAGGCCCAATCTCGAGGTCATTCTATTTGCATCTGGTTGTTCTCTTCATCTAACTAATTGATGAGGGGCTCATTACACATGGTGGTCACAAATTGAAAGTGGATGGTTTCTTTTGGAAATTCCCCTTGGTATTCCCTTATTGACTCATGGGAAGTGGGCTAGTCCCTGAAAATGCCCTTTCTTTTGTCATTATTTGAGTACTTTAGGGGCATAGATGCCATTTGTTCTTGAGTTCAAAATTAGCATGTAATATATCAAGAAAAAGTTGTAGAGTGTCCTTAAGACACTTTTTAAGCATCACCAATTGAGCTTTTGAAACAAAAATGTTTCGATTTTATGGAACTTGACTCTGCATACAGGATATGAAAGGGACTGTAAAGAGCCCCTTGGATTTTTGGTATTGTTTTTACGGGCCGTTGATCTTTGGCCTCCCTATTGGACTGCTTTATAGAAACTTTCGCTTCTAAATATATGTCTACATAGAAGTGTTTTTTGGCAATCAGCACTTGTAGTTCTACTATTAAGGATGGATGTTTAGAGAAGATATGATTTTTGCATTTTGTATCACTTAGATTCTGCACCTTCAAGATGTGATGTCGTTAGCTTTCGTTCACTCTAGCATTTGTTTTTTAGTTATTTAAAAGTAAGCTTGAATTGACACGATGGCTTGTCAGAATGCTCTCATCCAGTGTTATTTAAACCGTTCAGACTTGAATGCGAGGCATCTATCATTTGTGGAATGTATTGAAGCTTATATCTGATAAAGTTTTGTATTCCCAAGTAGCTCATTAAACTGTGTGCTCATCTGTTCCTGGGTGAAAGTATGGTTCATGTAATCTGGAGGATAATTAGCTAAACTAAACCAGCTAATTAGCAATGGAATTTGTTCATGGCTGGAGTCTCAGTCAAGACAGTGGAATCTTTGCACTTGTTTTAGGAATAATTAGTCTCAAACCAATGACTTTCGCCATGTCAAGTTCACATTCCAGGTCTCTAGTGTGTGTAGAAATAATGGAAATGTCATACAAGGTCATCAACTTAAAGTCAAAGAACTCTTGTTGCCACTCTATATTACTGCACATGAGATTATTGACATGTAACTTCTTTTGTTGCTTACAATGTTTTTTTTTTTTTTTTCGCTCTCTGCTGATATTAATGTTTTATTACAATGTTCATGTTGATACAATGCCATATGGTACCTTTTCTATCTTGCAGAAGAAAAAGGTGGTCAATGTAAATGGCAATAAAGAGTAAGATTAGATTTGAATACCTGCTTATTTATTTCTGAGATTGGTTGATCTTCCTTTCCTTGTCAACAACATTACTTCCTAGATGTTCTAATACATGTCATTTGAAGAGGGGATAACCCTGAAGAAATTATCCAAGCCAAGTGCCACTATGCGAAGGCGAATGTCGATGGGGTTTCCTATGATATCGGTGATGATGCCTATGTGAAGGTGAGTTATAAAAGGTTTATCTATAGAAACAAGTTTTCATCTAGCGATGGTTTTCTTATAGGTGGAATGACTACTCCTTTGTTCCTAGCTTAAAACTGCACTAATGTAAAATGATTAGAAGTATTGTACTTATATTCGTATTATATAAACCAAAATATGCTAGGACAGTTTCTGCGCCAATCCTGTACTCGATATGGATGTAAGTAATGTGGTTTTGTTTGAAGAGTCATTCAAATATCGTCCGAATTAAGGGAGTAATATTGCAGACTTTGTGACTATTGACACGAGGAACAGGGTGTGCCAGTCTTATGCAAAGATCGGATAGATCTCAAGTATACCATAGATTACCCCCAACAACCCAGTTGCATAAAGCTTGGCATTGGACACTTCAAATCTAAATTGGTCTAGATTATTATTGCCTTCTTATGTTATTTGTACCATCAAAGATCATATATAGCATTTTGTTTGGTGTAAACCTTTCGATGCAAGTTCCTCATAATTTCCTTTCTTGGGTTAGGTAAAAGGGTGAGAAGGGGTGAGCAGAGCGTGTTTCTCATAATTAATCACTATTAGTAGGTTGATTGGAAATAACTCACAAGTTGTATTGATGATGTACATGCAACTTCAAATTCACAAGTTGTTCATAGGTAACTTAAGCTTTGCACTAAAATTTTGTTTTGATGCAATTAAAGTGTTTGAAAGGTACTTGTTTAAATTGTCTCATAAAACTGCACTATATGTAGGGTAACATGTCCAAAAAATTTTAACTAGTACTTAATTTATTGTCATTCAAAAGCCATACACGTCTCGTACTCTTCATTGACATGGCTATGATGATTTATTTGTCTATGTTTGTACTTTGACTATTAGGCTCCCTAATCCTTTGCCTCGAAAGGTGATGTACTCTCTAGCTAAAGGATCTATCTAGTTTTCAACTTCGTCTTTCTTCCTCATCACTTTCCCTAGGATTTTGTTAAGGAGGCTAGAATCTGAGGATTGTCCCCCATAGTTGGAGAGTTAGGCAGTTGCAAGAGTTTTTTAGCTTTTGTTGAGCTGAATGTTGCCATTGAAGTGCATTAAAACTTCCAATTATTTTATTGGACTGAGTTCTACACAATCTTCTCCTTCAGATGCCAAAGACAAAATTGCTGAGCCATGTTTTTACTACAAACTTCTTGAACCTTTGATTCTATTTTCCAGGATTGTATTTTTCTGTATGAACTTGAGATTGCATTGTAAATTTATTTGTCGACTAACGTGATACGCATTCCTGATCTTTTGGTCTATTTGAGGGAGCTTTCATACCAAGGTACTTCAACCATGAGAAAATATCTTACAATTGATAATTTAATAGACAATGGCTTACTAGCTTATGTGAATCGACATTTACGAATTGTGGTACCTCCAAAAGAACTTCATTGATGAATTTTTTTGCTACTTCACTTAGGCTGGGGAGGGGGAGGACAACTATATCTGTAAGATTGTGGAATTGTTCAAGGCAGTTGATGGCTCACTTTATTTTTGTGCGCAATGGTATTACAGAGCTCGAGATACAGTGAGTATAATTTATAATCTTTTGTTATGCTCTGATTAGCTTTATGATTATCTTATGTTAAGTTCTTGATTTGTTCCAGGTCATCAAGCAGTTGTCTTACCTCATTGATAACAAGCGTGTCTTCTTCTCGGAAATACGTGATGACAATCCATTAGAATGCCTTGTTGAGAAGTTGAACATTGCTCGAGTGCCTCTTGATGTATGTTTAACATTAGTTTCTTCAGATTGAATCTTTTGTAGTGACATCAGAAGAGTAATTTGATTCTGATTTGTAGGTTAATTTGGATGCAAAAAGAGTGGCAATTCCGCCCTGCGACTATTATTGTGACACTTTGTATCTACTGCCTTATTCAACATTCAAACACTTGCCTACAGGTATGCTTTTCTTCTTAAATACCTGTATTCCCATATCCGTTTTCTGCTTATTAATTAGATAAAAACATTCGACCAAAAAAAAAAAGATATAAACATGATAGGAAATCCATAATTATCATTGCATCTGGTTTACTTTTTGTTGGGATAGGTACCTGATGCCTGATATTGTGTTGCAGATCATAAGGTGGATGGTTGTGAGACTTCATCAACCATTTCAAGTGATGATGTTGACATAGCTGGTTCAGTGAGCGAGGTGAACTCCAAAGAGGCTTCCCAAAATAATAACAAGGCACAGGTGACATTACTAGATATGTATTCTGGTTGTGGTGCGATGTCCACAGGCTTATGTCTTGGAGCAAATCTTTCTGGTTTGAATCTTGTCACGGTATGCATTTTGTGAACTTTTTGTCTTAGAAAAAGGTTATTATGCACAACTTATGCATTTTTTATTTCATTTGTTCATAGAGGTGGGCTGTTGACATGAACGAACATGCATGCAATAGTTTGAAGCTAAACCACCCGGAGACAGAGGTATAGCCTTTCTTTTTGGTTGATGAATGCATTAATTCCATTACCTCTCTTTTTGGTTGATGAGTGTATTAATTTTGCCAATCCACATACATTCTGATAACATTGCACTGTTGACTCTTGTTGCAAAAGGTGAGGAATGAATCTGCAGAAGATTTCCTCTTCCTGTTGAAGGAGTGGCAGAAATTGTGCATGCAATTTCACCTCATTGAAAGTGATGGTCAGCAGCTGCCATATGCTGATTTATTTAGCGTGGATGATGGAATAAGTGACGAGGAGGACAGTAGTAATGATGATGCTGGGAGTAGTGATGGTGAGGTGTTTGAAGTAGAGAAAGTTCTAGCCATTCGTTATGGAGATCCTAAAGAGAAGGGAGATAAAGCATTGTACTTCAAGGTACTTACAATATGGAATTTAACTTGACAACCTTGGAAATCTATTATTTGACAGCTTCATCCACTATTTCTTTTTAGTCCTGGATTTATGAATAGCACTTAGAATGCAAACCTTTTCGTTCTAGTCCATTCACAGTCTACGGCAATGATAGTTTGTTGATGAATTTGGTTGTTTAATAATTTTTTGTATATTTGTACATGGATGTATATGCTATAATTCAATCATGATGATTTTTTAATGTACTTTTAGCATGTGATTTTAATTTTGCAGAACCCTACTCTAGCAGTGAGATCCTTTTCTTGTGCTTTAAATGATTCGGAGTCTTGTCATTTTGTTGCAGGTTTCATGGAAAGGTTATGGTCCTGATGAGGACACTTGGGAGCCAATTGACGGCTTAAGGTAGGTAAATGATAAAAATGAACTTGACTTGAAAATCCTAAGTGCCCGTATCTAACGCAGGCTCTTTGTGTCAGCAACTGTTATGAAAGACTGAAGGAATTCATAGTTGAAGGTCACAAATCGAAAATTTTGCCTTTGCCAGTGAGTTTTTCATATCAAATGTTTTTTTTTTCTCTTTATGCATCTTGTTGTGTATCCTCTGTATGAACCTACTCCATGATTACCTCGCATACACTTTACAGGAGAAGTCTTCCTTCGATTTAGGAGAATATCTCTTTGTTTCATCACTTGCTATTTCATACTAGATATTTCCTAGTGAAAACTGTTCCGTCCAGATTAGTGTGCTCATAGTACTTGATTACAAAGAAACAATCACCTTGATAGTTCCTTTCCTTGGCTGATCTTCTCAGGGGGATGTAGACGTGATCTGTGGTGGACCGCCCTGTCAAGGAATAAGCGGTTTCAACCGTTTTAGAGATAAGGACAATCCTTTGGCTGATGTGAAAAACAAGCAACTTCTTGTGTTTATGGAAGTTGTGGAGTTTTTGAAACCAAGGTTTGTTTTGATGGAGAATGTGGTGGATCTAGTTAAATTTTCCAATGGTTTCTTGGGGAGGTACGCACTTGGTCGTTTAGTGCAAATGAACTACCAAACAAGATTGGGTATGATGGCCGCAGGAGCATACGGACTTCCTCAGTTTAGAATGCGTTGTTTTCTGTGGGGTGCTCATCCCAGTGAGGTAAACTTGTCCAATCACCTATTTTTCAGATAAAGGAGTCATTAAACCTGTGTCTGTCTTTATAATAAGATTCAAAAGAATTTACTCATTGATTTTTATTTGATGCTTTAGAAATTGCCCCAGTACCCATTGCCAACACACGATGTTGTCGTTAGAGGTGTCATCCCTATAGAATTTGAGGTATGGGTTTCTGTGTTATAATGTGTAATTTACTAAAGGCATAGTCTAAACTTCCCTTGAAATTATATCAGATGCACACTGTTGCCTATGATGAGGGCCATTCATACAAATTGGAACATAAATTGCTGCTAGAGGATGCAATCTCTGATCTCCCACCTGTATGTATCTTTATTATCCTGGTATTGTTTTTAAAGCTTTGATGGATGGTAATTTTGATGGATTTCAATTGATCTAGGTTGGAACTTATGATGGAAGAGATGAAATGCCATTTGAGAAAGCTCCACAGACAGATTTTCAACGTTTTATTAGATCGAGTGAAAAAGGTGAATGAATAGCTTCTTTTTTTTTTTCTACTAGTATACTTTTTAGATTTATGTATATAAATAGTAGTGTATCCCATGAGTAGATAGACGTTCTTAGGTGCCATTGTTAAGCCATTTTTGCTTTGAAAGTAACTTTAACCAGTGGTTTCCTGACATGCATGAGACCCTCTAGCTTCAATTATAGAAGCTCTTAAAGATGAGCATTTTGAAAATTGTGTCGATACAAGTTAATACTCATGTTGCTTGATGGGCTGTCCCTCTTTTTTTGCCTTATACTTAAGCATATTGCCTTAGAGGCTAGGGTGGCATGCTGGTAGGAGCCGATTAAGTTGGGTTTAGCTTAACGGGGAGTGACCTTAGCAGGATGTTTCCAGTCACTAAAATTTATATAGAAGCCTTTGTGCGTTTCAAGCTGCTTAACTAAATTAAGTGTTCAATTGTAGTTCTTCCTTCTCTTTCTTCTCTAATCCTGAATTTTTCACAGAAATGATGGGGATCACAGACAACTCAGTGGATTCAGGTCGATTAGTCTTTGATCATCGACCACTTGAATTGAATTCAGACGACTATGAACGTGTTTGCCGTATACCAAAGAAAAAGGTTTTCTTTCTTTTCTTGTCTTCTAATCTATTCTATAAGAAGCTTTGCTGTTTTCCTAAAAGTGTTTTGTGAATTTTGCAAAGGGTGCAAACTTTAGGGATTTGCCTGGTGTTCGTGTGCGTCCAGACAATAAAGTTGAATGGGACCCTGATGTACCCAGAGTTTATTTGGACTCAGGGAAACCATTGGTAAAAATATACATCGATTTATACTTTCCTCAGTCTCTTCCATTGACAGAATTTGTTGATACTTCCTGATGACATTAAGTTCTCTTCAGAAGTCCCATAACAGAACTGCTGTTCTTCTGCAGGTCCCGGACTATGCAATGACGTTTGTGAATGGTTCATCGTCAAAGTAAGTGCCGAGGTGCTTTCATACATTAAGTCTTTGTAATTTCAGCTTTCCAACCTCTTTGAACTATGTAGGCCTTTTGCACGCGTGTGGTGGGATGAAACTGTGCCTACTGTCGTGACTAGAGCAGAACCCCACAACCAGGTATGCTACTTCCCAGATTAGGGGCAGAGTTTGATGTGGAGATGATTGTATGTCCATCTTTTAGGTTTTCTATACTTATGGTTGTCGACTAATATGGAGTTTCTGTTAATTAAATTCTGTCTAACCTCAGGGATGACTATTTTTGTCACTCTACTTTGTTGACAAGAAATGTTGTGTAGTTGCTAAATTAGCTTCATTTTGTTAAGTATGATGAGAATTCTATTTTACAAATATTATCCCTAACAGATGAAGTTGTTCCACCGTAAAGTTGATGCGTTACGTTAGGTGAGACTTGGATTCTTCGTGCTGTATTTCCAGGGTTGTGTCAAAAGTTATCGTCCATTACATCTTTAACCTGGAAAGTCTAGCAAAAAGGAAATCAGTTATTCATGTAGTTAGACAATAATGAATAAGCAATGACCGATAAAAAAATTTGATCAACTATGCAGGCAATATTGCATCCTGAGCAAGACAGAGTTTTTACAGTTCGTGAAAATGCAAGACTTCAGGGTTTTCCTGATTATTACAAGCTTACTGGCCCCATTAAGGAGAGGTAACTATTTGATAAATGATTCCACTCTTTGATTCATCAACTTCGCAGAATCCCGCAATATATAAAGGTCATAAGTTAAAATAAAATGTGCCCTAATTACATGAGCATCCTTCAAGTATGATTATGTGATGTTGTGAGCTGCATAGCATGGATGACAATAGAGTATATATAATTCCTTGGGTAAGTTATATATATTGCACGGTACCAATGATCTGCATGTGTTACAATTTTTAGGAGGAAGCTATTACATTAATATTTTAAGCTTTTTATGCATTTAAATTATGTGGAAGTGAGGACATGTAGTTCCTATACCCACTGAGGCATTAGATCATTTATCATCAATTTCCGGGAGAACTGTGTCGATGTTACGCGGCATAACAATAGTAGTTTAGTCACTAGAGTTCAGTACAATGTACACACCATACCAGTAATCTCATTCTGCTCACAACAAACTCTGGAGGTTGTGTAGCCAATCCAGTTGAAATTAGGAAATGCTTGCTATTTGTCTATTGGCGTTAAACTGTAAAATAGTAGTGGCCCGGGGGACAAAGTTACATAATATATGTATGCGTACCTATCAAAATTTTTTTTTGAAAGGTCTTTCAGAAAATTTATCTCTGGAAGCATGGTGCAGGCAGAGATAGCAAGAAGTGAAAAATTATTCATTAGTATTACTTTGTCAAGTCATGGTTTTTTTAATAATCTAATTTCCCCAGGCACATAATTGGGCTACTCAGAATGAACCCCCCGCTGAATTCTTGGTAGCACAAAAAGTTTTGCTCACTAAATCTAGATGGTCTGGAAATTCAAGCAGGCATTCCACTAAGAAAAATTCTTGTTGATGTCCTTCATAACTATATTTACACCTGAGTATTTCCTTGCTTCTGCTCTTACATTGATTCTTGAATATTTACCAGATACATTCAAGTTGGAAATGCAGTTGCAGTTCCTGTAGCTAGAGCTTTGGGATGTGCTTTGGCTCAAGCATTCCAAAAAAGTGCCAATGAAGATCCATTATTTCGGTTGCCTGATACATTTGTCAATAAATTCGAGCAACATTCTTCTGCATCGTCTGAAAATGATGCATAGTTGTACTGTTGTAGAAGTGAATTATAGGTTATTGAATTAACCACAATGATTTGGGGTGAAAGTTTTACTTCATCTAATGAGCTTATTCCTGAAGGAGACTGCAAAGCTGTGGTCAAAGCGATTGATTGTTTGCCACCACAATTTAGGTGGCACTGAAGTGACATTAGCCAAGACATATTAGAGAGGGTTTAGGGAGAAAGAAGACTCAGGCTCGTCTGGACTCGAAGAGAGGGAAACAGAGCTGCACATAAATTAGCTTTTAGAAACCCTTTTGTGATTAGCTTGCTCTGTAATCTTATTTAGTTGGAGGGTGTGTCTAAGTTATCTTTCTTGGTTGCTCATGTGAGGTCCCTCCACGGTCTTTGCTGTATTTTGTTTGGAAGTAATTAAGTGAATGACTCAGTCATTTCCTAGCAAGAATTAAGGTTCTTGCACTCACCTTCTCTTCAAAGTGTTATTTTTCCTCGTTTCAGTAAATTTCATCAACGCTGGGGTAGAATAACATTAGTACATAAGGAAATAGAATAGGCACTCATTTCAACCCATAAAAAATTAGAGAAGTCATTTTTTATATTGGACAAAAGTCCAAGAATTCAATCAAATTAACTAAAGTTAACATGAGGTTATATATTAGACAAAAGTCCAGAGACTTGTGGCTTATTGCACTTAGTCCCTTATCCAGAGGGAGACTACTGTTTCAAGATTAACTCTTACTTTGAGTTCCTTTATCAGTGAAGAGGCAATAAATTTGACATTTATTATGAGATATTGAAGCAGACTAACTAAAATTAATCAACATAAGTATGCACAACTCTTGCTGAAACACTTAAAAATTTAAATTGCCCATATTTCTTGGTAATTATTGGAAAATAAGCTGGTTTAATGACATGATGTATTTCTGCAAAGGTATCAATTCAACTAAACCATTTGGTAAGAGCTGATATTGATGCCCATGCCTAAATCCATCCTCCCACCCGATCAAGCAACCGAGAGCAGGCAATGCTTTACCTTTTAGAGCAAGCCGACATGCTTTATTTGAGCCTATTTGGAAAAGAACACAAGAAGAAAAAATCGCAAGCAGCTGCAGTGAGGCATGGCGCTGGTTTGAGTTCTTTACTTGAGATACTTCAATGAAATGCGTCGCAGGTTAGTAATTAGCTTAGGACCATTGCTGCAGGAATTGGTCATAAGACCTCAATCACTTGGCATCACTAGCCACTGCATCTGAGGATCGCAAATTGGCTGTTCTTTGTCAAAACTTGTTTAAAAAGACTACTTCCAACCTTCACGGCAAAAACCGGTAAGTCGGCTAATGTCTCAGATAAAAGGGCTGATTGAGAAGTTAAAAATGCAGAAAACGAGTTCTGGTTTTGGAATCTGAATATGTTTGAGCAAGGGCAGGCATATGTGCCCGCTCTAATAATAAGTCTATATGAGGTGGAAAGTGATGGCAACTTGAAGGAGAGGGGAAAGTTGCATATTTTGGGAAGACTAACCTTTCAGAGACAGAAATGGAAGATGGAAAAGAGTTGCCGGGAACGAACTTGATGGAACAAAAATGTACTAAGCAACCCTCTAATGTTTGACTTCATCAAGGACGAAAATAACAATTGAAAGTGGATACAGCTAGTTACCGGCTTCACTTCCAATCCAAATGAAATTGCCTCTTTAGATGGTAGGGACTCGGATGGGAACAAAATGGGGCAAATAAGGGCATTGGCGGATTGCGTTTAGCAAATCGTCTATTCTTAATCTGCCTCGATGACAAGCAGCAAGACAAAGGCTATGAGCCTAAACACATTCATGAAACCTATCTCTATTCAGTCTAATTGAACAGACTTAAGGCCATTAGCTTGAACCCTGCACAGAGTATTCATCGGCCTGAATTCTAGAAAGCTAACTCTAAATTTTCCCTGCAGTCCAATCATCTTCTTGTGTCGAAACCGAACAAAACCACTGCCCATCCTTGATGAAAATAAGGGAATCAAGCCTCGAAGCGCAAGCCATTCAAAGACCCCACAAGTCTCTGAGCAACCATCACGGGAAGAAGGTGTGCCCAACATCCCTCGAAGAAACTAGCATTCGACACTCGAGCTAACAAGAACAGACGAAAGTCCTAACCAAACTTCAACGACCATCACAGAAAGAGCATAAAGTTTTCCGGTGACGCGAGCCCAAACGATCCAGACATCTGACGGACGAGAGCAAGAACGAAGATTAAAAGTTCAGCCGGTGTGGGATTGCGTACTCGATCGGGCGGGGGCGGCGGCGGGCGGGGGCAGTCGCAGCACGGCTTCCTCCGTCTCGATCGGATCCGACCTCAGTATCTACCAAACAAAAGCCGAACAAACAACGCCGTCAACTGGAATGAACACGAAGGAACGACGCACGAAAAACAGAATACGAGAAGAGAGAGAGAGGGAGGGAGATACGGGGTCTTGGAGGACGGGCTTCGTGTCGTCGCTGGCTCGTCTGAAGGGCGGCTTGGGGCGGGGGAGCTGCTCCTTGTTGACGATGCTGACCGCGTCGGCGTTGGATTCCATTGAAACGGACGACGAAGCTTCCGTTGCTCTGTTTTGACAAGGCGATTCGCTTCGAGCTTTTTCGAATTGTCGATGAGCAAAGCGGCGGTGGGGGCGGGGGGTTTGTTTTTCGAATTCCAGAGACGCGAGCGAGAGAGTAAACCAGCCAGAGCTCCCCGTTTTGGCAACTGAAAATGCCGTTTCAACTCCGGTTTTGGTAATAGGCTGATACTCTGTCGGTTTATTATCACAAATTTGAAATTACTTTCGAATTCTAACTTGACCGATTATCTAAAATCCCTTCACAACTCAAATCTCCATTTGTTAGAATCAATCTTATTTGGTCTCGATTTATATATGTATCCGGCTTGATAGCACTTTTGCAATCAATGATCGAGATAGACGCGATAGATCCGATTCAATTTATACAAGAAATTTTATCAAATCAGTGCCCTACACAAGAGAGAATACTTAATGATTTGTAACTCGCACTCGTCAGAGAATACGTGCCTTCTTTTAAGTGGAGTCAATGGTTCCGTGATGTGGTGGGGGAGAAAACCACTCAATTATTGCTCCCCACATAAGGAGTTTGTTGGCTGGAAATGAATCCTCTGCTCTACTGATAAAGCAAAACAGGGCGATCTGTTCAAGACAGTCGTTCGATCTTCGATTAGATAGCTGTCTTTTTTCTTAAAAAATATAATAAAAAGAGGTGGGCTCTGTTTTAAAATGGGACTCACTCCCACTCTCCACTTCTCAATAGAGCAGGAGATCCGGATCCCTGTTGACCTGTCCGAATTTCAAAAGTCCAACGTTTGACTAGCGACCTTGCTCCACCAAAGACAAGACCGGCGTAGCATTACCATTACTCTACACTACCTTCTCCTTCTCCTCTGCTGCAGCCTCCCTCTCACCTACTCCAAAACCCTTGGCAAAGCAAAGTAGAGCAAACCACATTTTCCTCAGTCCTCCCCGGTCCTCTGAATCCCCCTCCATGATCTCAAGTACGATGAATTCGACTCTCTCTTCCTCATCCTCGTTCAATTTCACTAAACTTCCTTCCTTCGCGCTTCTCAGTCGACGACCCCCTCCTTCCGTCGTTCGCTTCCCCACTTCCCAGCCCCAGGAAGATTCACCTCTCCGTCGAAATGCAATCAGGGCTTGTTCCGTTTCTGACCCCAGCAATCCCCCGAAGAACCCATTTCTCCGAAAGCTCCAAAACTGCGCCGGAGCCGCCGTCCTTGTCGGAGCCGCCGTTTCCTTCATCTTCAGCAGCGAGAAGTCGGCGGCGAGAGCTGAGCCTCCTCCGGCAACTGTTGAAACGGAGCAATCTCCGAGTCTTCAAGAGGCCCAAGAACAAGCCCAGGAAGCCCGAGAAGCCCAGCCCTCGCCGTTGACGGAGCTCCTCGAATCGGACCCCGGGTCGGTCGACGCAATGAGGAAGCTTTTGCAGCAGAAGCTCGAGAACGGAGAGGACCAAGAGGCTCTCGGGATATTGCGACGTTTGGTTGCCGCTCAGCCTGAGGTCACTGAATGGAAGTTCTTGCAGGCAAGGTTGTTAGGTGAGATTGGAGACACCGAGAATGCCCGCAACGTGTTTGAGGAAATTCTCACGGCAAACCCGCTTTCATTCGAGGCCCTATTCGAGAATGCTCTGTTGATGGACCGGTGTGGAGAGAGAGAGGCGGTCATTAAGCGGCTGGAGGAGGCTCTGAGGATCGCGGAGGAGGAGAACAAGACAAAAGAGGCGAGGGACGTGAGGTTGATAATGGCGCAGATACAGTTCCTGCAGAAGAATGTGGAAGGGGCTTTGAAGAGTTATCAGGACTTGGCTAAGGAGGATCCTACTGACTTTAGGCCCTACTTTTGTCAGGGGATGATATACAGCTTGCTTGATAAGAATGCGGAGGCGAGGGAGCAATTTGCCAAGTACCGCGAACTCTCGCCTAGAAAGTTTGACGTTGAGGGTTATCTGAGGACGCCACTATCTCGGATGAAGCTGTTCGGGACAGATGAGGCTAATTGAGTTTCGGCATCTGGTATTCTTAGCTCTTCCATCTTATTTGAAATAAGGCAGGTTGGAGAGATGTTTCGTTCTCTTGACACCTAATTTAGAGCAGGATTTGGGTAATCCTCTGGATTCTGGGCATATGGTCAGTTGTGGTTTTTGTTTTTTTGAATTCTTTCACTTGTAATTTGAAATGGAGAGGTAACTCTAGAGAACTTATGAGGCTTTATAGAGGACAAATGGTGTGGTCAGAGTTGATCACTCAATAAATTAGGCTCTGTTTACACAGTTTTTTCTTGCAAGTGCTGCTTTTGGTAACTTAATGTTGCTTTTCAATGGCTGTTGTTCATCTGTTGCATTAGCCTTATTTAAAAGAAATTGTATAATGTTCTTGTGCAAGAATGGTATAAGAATACTTGGAAGTTGCACTTAGTCAAATAGCATCCACTTTTTGGTTTGATCATGTGTAATATCGTCAGTTGTAGTTTTTGTCTTCTTTTAAATTATTCACTCGTAATTTGAAATGGAGAGGTCACTGTAGAGAACTTATGAGGCTTTATAGAGGACAAATAGCGTGGTCAGAGTTGATCACTCAATAATCAGGCTCTATTTGCGCATTTTTGTCTTGCAGGTGCTGCTTTTTCGTAACTTAATGTTGCTTTTCAACAGCGGTTGTTCATCTTTGCATTAGCTTTGTGTAAAAGTAACTTTATAAAATTCTTGAGCAAGAATGGTGTAAGAATACTTGGAAGTTGCACTTAATCATCTAGCATCCAATGTTTAGCTTGATCATGTTGTAATATCGTCTCTGGATTGGTGGTGATGAGCTCCAGAATAAACCGGTTTTGGTTCCTCAAAGCGATAAAAACTCTTGGGGCAGGCTCTCCTTGTCAGCTATATCAGGACCTTTTCTCGTCGCACTGAGCGATCTCTCTCCGGACTTTAGTTCTACTTCCTAGTTTCTCTCTACAGTTTTATTTTCTTCAACTCGAAGCTTTTGATGCCTGTGTACTTCCATTATGATTGGGGAGATTTCTTTTGACTAGATTATACTAAAAAAGAGATGGAAAAATTCTCTTTCAACTGTAATCTAGTTTGAGGATTTCAGTTGTAGGATTGAGCAGCTTATTGAAGTATGAAGAAGTTTGATGACGAAGTTCAGGATTTTAAGCCACCTGTCTTTGTTGCAATTCCTGTGTGTATAGGCAGAAAGTGATATCTACTGATGGTTCCGGGTTTCGAAAACTTGCCCGCTAGAATAAATTTCTACTTTTTAGAGTCTGTAACTTATTCTGCATATCTAGGAACTTAGAACCTATCATGTCACGGGTTTCAAGGTCTACCTAGTTTCCACTTGTACTTCTAATTGAACGGCTATAGTACATTGTCACCTCTAATTATCACTATTTACCACCATTTACTAATCACAACTTATATTTAGACATACAAAAAATATGAAACATTAGAAAATTAAATTCTTGAATCGTGGATGCCATTGGATATGGAAGCTTGGATTGGTGGTTTTAAATTATACACTTATCATTGAATGCTGTGGAATGCTGCAAAATCGCGCAAAGATAAAGAACAAGAAAAACGTAAACTTGTTTTAGGTTCTAGGTTGGCCCTAGAAACTTGATAGTTGGAATGGGTTCTCCAATATTTGGAATGTCAAACCCATGCTAGATACTCCAGAACTTGACACCAGACTGGTTCTCATGTTTTTGGTTTCACTTTGGAATTATGATCACCTCTAATATCTATTAATCTTAGTGACAATCTTGTCCAAAAAAGATATCCTTGAAACAGGATTTGTTGTTAACCGAAGCAGACCAGTCTGTCCGACAATTGATGACAATAGATGATGCAAAGTGTCAAGTGTTCAAGGTAATATCTTATAGATCCAACATAAGGTTTTAAACCTTGGATTTAAGGGAGAAATGGAACATAGATATGCGCCACTAACCATTGATTTGCATAATGTGAAACAAAAGAAAACGGAATAATTTGGCCTGCTCGTCTAGATCCAAGTAAATGAAAATAGTAAATAGAAGATACAAAATGACAGGAGCAATCCTACTCGCATACTTCCAATTCATAATGTTCTTACATAAGACAATGGAGAAGGGAGAGTTCTCTCCAAATTCCACATGATGGAACAGCTTCATCAAAGAATGCCGATCAAAATGAAATCTTTTCCATTATACCTCTCATTGCTTTTATCAGATCTACTTGAGCCATCGGACTGCATAACTTCATCACACAGAGCCTCCCGACATGCAGAGATAGAGGAGGTCAAGGCACAAAATGGAGCAACCCCGATGGCAACACTTGTGGCACCAATGATAAGGAAATAGTTAGATTCAGTTTTGGTATACAGATTAAGTGAATTTTGCATTCACCGCGGCTCTGGAAAGACGTCGCGAGGACCGCATTTTTTTTGCGTGTTCTAGTATTGTTCAATGAGTCGTGATGTTGCACTCGATGAGAATTACTTAAGTAAGGGAAATGTTGGACAGAATATGGAGCCGCCTACAGTATTTGAGAATGATGATTTATCCTAAGCAGTTCTCTTCAAAGGTGAAGTGACGTGGAGGTGGAAAAACAAAAACGACCTTAGACTTCGAAAATTTCTGGCCCCAAAAAGAGGACGTAGATGCAGGACGGGGAAAAATATATGGGAGGAGGAGGAGATGTTGTGTCCAGAAACCTCCCACGTGGCAGTCAGTTAGTGGCTCCTATGATCTGCACCCATGGCAAAATCCAGTGAGGATAAGGTATATACATAGCTGAAGCTCGACACGCTCGTCCAAGCTTTTCAAGCCTTAGTCGCGCATGGCTATTTTGAGCTCGACGGAGAAGGCCTTGTTCGCCAGCATCGGCTGTTGCAGAGAGCTCCACCAAGTGCCCTTCGCTAGATCATGCAAGACCCTTCTCTTCTCCTCGCTCCCGCTTTCGAATCTCGGAGTTTCTTGCTCGAATTGCCCTTCCCCCGTTCTCGAGGAACTGTCTGGCGCCTTGCCTTCGACGCGATTCGACTTGCAAGAAACGGATTCTCTGCAAGGTCAGACCGCAGATTCCGGGAGTTTCAACAGATTCTTACGCGGGTTATTTGAAGCTCCTGAAACTGAGAAGTTTGCTTACGAGTACTATGAGAAGGCGAAAGAGAGTCCAAACTTTGAGCCGGAGAAGTCAACGCTGGAGAGCCTGGCCAGGTACCTGATAAGAGAAAAGAAGTGGGATTTAATTGTGGGTCTTTCCTATGATTTCAAGTTTTACAATGTGTTCCCTGACAAAGTTACCTGTGCTAGACTGGTCAGTAATTGCATTGAAGCTAGAAAATTCAGAGTTGTTGACAGTATACTTGAAGTGTTAGGACTGAATAGAGAGACCGATCTTTTGGCATTCGATGCGGCAATGCGAGGTTATAACAAGCTCCATATGTATAGCAGCACAATCGTTGTGCACGAACGGATGAAATCCATAGGGATTGCTCTGGATCCTCGATGTTATTACAGGATCATGGAAGCCCACATGAAATTTGGGGATGTGGCTAAAGTTGTTAAGCTGTTTGGTGAGTATCAAAGTAGCCGAGTCAGCACATCTTCATTTTCAACTCGGATTTTCGGCGTTGTTTGTGAGTCGTTATGCAAATCAAGGAGAGCCTTTGAGGCCCTTGAGTACTTTGAGAAGATGAAAAACAGTGGGATTGCTGTTGACACCAAAATCTACACATCGTTGATTTCTTCTTTTGCGAGCATTGGGGAAATAAAAGTGGCTGAAAGACTTTTTGGGGAAGCTAGTAATGAGAAGATATTATTGAGGGATCCGGACATGTTCCTAAAGCTTGTTTTGATGTACATAGACGAAGGATTACTGGAGAAAACTTTTCAGGTCATCAAGGCAATGAAGGGCATGAATCTGAAAGTGTCCGATTGCATATTGTGCGCTATTGTCAACGGCTTTTCGAAGAAGCGCGGGTCCAAGGCTGCAGTTAGAGTGTATGAAAGTCTCATCTCTTGGGGATGCGAGCCTGGCCAAGTGACATATGCTTCAGTCATAAGTGCGTATTGCCGTGTCGGGCTGTACTCCCAAGCCGAGGAGCTTTTCGTGGAGATGGAAACCAAAGGTTACGACAAATGTGTTGTGGCATACTCTAGCATGGTTGCCATGTATGGCAAGAGAGGAAAAATAAGAGAAGCAATGAAGTTGGTTGCGAAGATGAAAGCCAGAGGATGCAAGCCGAACGTGTGGGTGTACAATGCCTTAATGGAAATCCATGGGAGGGCGAAGAACCTGAGGCAGGTCGACAAAATATGGAAGGAAATGAAGAGAAAGAAAGTGGCACCTGACAAGGTTAGTTACACGAGCCTCATCGCTGCATACAATAGGGCACGGGAGTTCGAGACGTGCATAAAATTTTACGAGGAGTTCCGGGCAAGTGGGGGCTCGATCGATAGGGCAATGGGCGGGATCATGGTGGGGGTTTTCTCAAAGAGCAGCCGGATCGACCAGTTGATTAAGCTTCTTCAACACATGAGATCGGAGGGAACAGAGTTGGATGGGCGGCTTTACGGGTCGGCTTTGAATGCTCTGAGAGATGCCGGTCTGCCGGTTCAAGCTAGGTGGTTCCAGGAATGCTTCGGCATGGCCCAAGAAAGAGGAGTTCCTAGAAAACAGATACGATAGATTTGACCAATCGCGATAGAGGCTTGGTGTCCTCTTCATTCAACTTGTACAGTTTCATGTCTTTCCCACAAGTGGATGCTTTATTCTGTGTAGTTCAAATGTAAATTCTCAGCTGAATTCTCTGGAAATATATTGGAGATGCTTGCCAACCCAAGCGGATGTTGGGAGAGGAAAATCGAAAACGACGGATCTTCTTTTTGTTTACCAATACAAATGTGAAAGCATGTCGTGGGATTCCTTGAATTTTCCCAACGTCTGAATAATAGTTTTCCGTCGGCCAATTGATGGCTCGTAATTATGAAATCGAATCATATGCACATGTCTCAGTACTAGCAACTGGAGATTTCCCTAATATTGTGCTGAGAATAGCTAGAATTTCAAAATGTCGAATATAAGATGGAGAGGAAAAGTAAAAGTGGTGCATGTCTATACTAACTGCCGTGCTCCATGGTGGATCGGACAGCAAATCTTGGAGTGACTCGACGACCCATCCCTGGCCTCGTGGAGAGCGAGGTTTGCCTGAGTTTACAAAATGGTTGATCCCAGTAAAAGAATACAGAGTCCAGGACTCAAACCAAGTACATATGCTTCGATTGCCAACAATGTTCTTAGTTGGTAGATCCACAATGGCAAAGTTGTCGTGTTAAGTCATGATCGTGCTGATATATCCCAGCCAAGATCAGAAACAAGTTATGGCTCTTTACAGATTTCACACTCACAAAGAGAGGCAGTCATGGAAAAAAGAGTAAACAGCGGAAGGAAAATCACATCTGTGACCACAAGGTAACCTTCCGGCGCAACACCAGATTATTTCATAATATTGATGAGATACGATAAGATGTACTGCAAAAGCGTGTGAAGATCAGGGCAGCAGAATAGGGCAAGGTTTGGTGCAGGAGCAACGGCGGCGAAAGCCCTGGCAATGCCCACTCTGGAAGCCCTCTGTCTTGCAAATGTTAGCGCAGTTGCTCTTGCTGATGCATATCCCCTTGAACTTGCGGCTTGGAGACTCGCAAATTCTCACCGCCACCATCGGCTCCTTGTCTGCATATACCAAAACGGAGGCCACGAAAAAAATGGTCAGTCGTCGACTGATTTGATTGATCAAAGTCCTCTCAAAGAATATGAGCAAATAAACCGTACTCAAAACTATCTAGCAGCATTCCAATTCATTTCGTCATGAATTACGAGCCTCTGCTTCAGGGCTTTCGATTTCTTCATGAGGTCCTGCTCAGCGTCGCTCTTAACGTTGCCATCGTCCATTTCCCCCCATTAATGTGTCCCCCATAAAAAAAAAAAGGCCTCCGCATCTTTCTCCTTTGACCTTCGTTCGACATTTGGCCTGGCAGATTCTGCGCCAGGGAAGGCGAGTTCCAGGACTGGGAGTCGCTTTTGGGTTGGAGGAGTTCGATTTGGGTGTGAAGGACGAGTATGGTTTCTTCGGAAGTGCTAAGAAGCAAGTCAATGTTGGAGGACGACGATGAAGATTCAGGATTAGACAATGAAGCAGTGAAGTTGGTCGTGAAAATGAAAGCCAGGGGATGCGAGCCGAATGTGTGGGTTTACAACACCTTAATGGAAATCCACTGGGTGGGGGGGCGCGAAAAGCTTGAGGCAGGTCGACAAGTTAATGAAGGAAATGAAGAGATACATGTTTTGTTTCATGTATCTTCCATTGGGGCGATTGATTGCTCCTTGCTACGTATTCAAATCAAATGTACTTGTTTGAGTGCTAGCAACTGGAGATTTCCCTAATATCGTGCTAAGAACAGCTAGAATTTCAATTCCAAAAGTAAGAATATAAGATTGAGAGGAAAAGTGAAAATGGTTGAGTACTAGCAAGATTAAATTTACTGCCATGTCCATGGCGGATTGGACTGCAAATCTTGGAGCGACTGTCCGAGGCCAATGTGGATTTGCCTGAGTTAACAAAATGGTTCATCCTAGGAAAGAACATAACCGGTACATAAGCTTTGATTGCCGACAGCGTAATAGTTGCTAGGTCCACAATGGCAAAGTTGTCGTGTGAGTTGAAGTCATGATCACGCTGATGTTTCACGTTTTGGCATATGATATGAGCAGTCAAGATCAGAAACAGTTTATATGGCTCTTAATCAGATCTCACACTAACAAACAGAAGCGACCATGGAAAAAAAGAGAGAAAACAGCGGTAAGGATTATCACATCCGCGACCACGAGACGACTTTTCGATGCGACACCGGATTAATTCATAATCTTGATGAGATATGATAATATGTAATGCAAAAGCGTGTGAAACTCAGGGCCAGGGTGGATGGAAAGGTATGGCGCAGAAGCAACAAGAAGGAGAAGGCCCAGGCAATGCCCGTTCCGGAAGCCCTCCGCATGGCAAACGGCATTGCAGTTGCTGTATTGGCATAGCTCCTGTACTTTGTGGCTTGGAGACTTGCAAAATCCCGGCTCCACCGCCGCGGCCATCGGCTCCATTGCTGTACATAAAAAAACGGAGCTGAAAACAAGGGTCAGCCTACAACCGGTTTGTTTAAACAAAATCCTCTCATAGAAAATGAGTGGACAAGTCATGCTCTGAATTATCCCGCAGCATTCCAATCCATTTCGTTGAGCCCTTCATATTTCAAGTTCACTTCCATTTGATCGTTTCAGAGATCTGTGGACTCCGAAAATAGGGTGAGGCTTGCTCTGTGAGATATCTAGTGAAGAGCACATGTCCAACACCATAAGACTCTGTATCAACACTTACAGTGATATGACCCGTGAAGCACATGCATGCATTAAGTGTTGTGGGATGATAAAGGACCGGCAGTTGCCACGAGCAGCAGCAGCCTCACAATAAAAGCCGCTGGAATTAAACGCGCCGAAAAACCCATCGAGAGATTATATTGATTTGTCCCCCTCTTTTCTATTATTTAAAGTTCCCAACACAAAGATACCCGCTATCTTTATGAATTCTTCTCGATGAGATGACTCCGCATGAATCTTAGCATCGCTCTCGTTACGAAGATAACGAGGTACTGTGATTTATGCCGTCCTAACCAGGATCGATAACAGTTAAAGTAGAGCAATCTTGAAGGCAAACTCGTTACTTCTCCTTTAGTGATGAGTAATTAGTGATCCAAAACCCTTTAAAGGAAAAGTCCTGAAGACCTACGGCTTTGAAAGCAGCGGTTCTCTCAATTAATGGATAGCCGCAATTAAGTCTTGAACGGTCTCGAAGGCTGGAAATTCCAATTAAGTTAAACAGTAGATTTCAGATAAGTGCGATAAATGAAGAACAGTAACCGAGAAGCCTTTTTAGGAAGCTGAATAAGCAGAAGATATCGTCGAGGGATCCGGACACGTTCCTGAAGCTTGTTATGATGTCAATAGAAGGATTGCTGGAGAAAAGTTTTGGGGTCTGAAAGTGTCTGAATGCATATTGTGCACAGTCAATGGCTTTTCGAAGAGCGCGGGTCTTAGGCTGCGGTTCTCATCTCTTGGAATGCAAGCCTCGGCAAGTGTGGTATCCTTCGGTCGTAAGTCGATCCTGCCACCCCGAGCTCGACGCCGGAACTGAGGTGCTTTTCCCAGAGTTGGAAACCGAGAGGTATAAAAAGTGTGCCGTGGCATACTCTAACATGGTTGCCATGGATGGCAAGAGGGAGAGAATGAGAAAAGCAATGAAATTGGTGGTGAAAATGAAAGCCAGAGTATGCAAGCCGAACGCATGGGTGTGCAATGCCTCGATGGAAATCCACGGGAGGGCAAAGAACTTTAGGCAGGTTGAGAAAATATGTAAGGAAATGAAGAGAAAGAAGGAGGCAACCGACAAGGTGAGCTGCACGAGCCTCGTTGCCGCATTCTATAGGGCGTGGGAATTATAGACGTGCATGAGATTTTACAAAGAGTTTCGGGCAAATGGGGGCGTGACTCATGGGGCGATGGTCGGCATCATGATCAGGGTTTTCTCTAAGGGCAGCGGTTGCTTAGGCTTCTTCAGGACACCCAGGTTGGCTTTGAGTACACTGAGAGACGCCGGCCTGCTAGCTCAAGCTAGGAGGTTCCAGAAGAGCTTTGGCATAATTGGCCCGAGTAAGAGGAGATCCTAGTTAAGACTATTAGAGATCCTGATGCGATAGATACGACTGATCACATCCGCTTCGTATCCTCTTCATGTATCGCCTACTGGTGGATGCTCTACTCTGGGTAGTCCCAACTGTAAATTAGCAGTACTCAGTTGAATTCTTTGTGGGAATATACTCAAGAAGCTTACCAACAAAAGCAGTTGCTGTGAGAGGAAAATCGAAAACTGCGGATCTTCTTTTTGCTTGTCAATACAAATGAGAGTCTTTTGTGGGATCAAGTGAATTTTCCAAGTATATGGATGTTTTATTTCTTCTGAAGCAAAAGAGGTCACCTGCACATTCTTTATTAGCTTTCTGGGTGGATAATCGGCAGAAGCAACTCCTTTCATTTTGAGTTCAATTACACTTACTAGGCTAAAGAATTATAATTTTTCACAAGGAACTGTGAATTCTGTCATTCTGTTCTAAGGTGATTCAGGTTCAGCTACTCGAAATTCTCATCATATTAGGGGCATCTTCTTTTGAATTTCTAGCTACTCTTGGCACGATGCTGGGTAAATCTCTCCTTGCTTGTACTCAAACGAGGACAGCTTCGATTACAGTATAACGAGCCATCAACCGCCCGACTTTGGAAAGCAAGAATTCGGATGTGGGGAGAAACTGGAGATGGACGCAAACACAGACAAACCGAGGAAGAATATGAGATCGGAGGGGAAAGTATCCATGGTCGATATATTTATTAACTGCCATTTCCGTGGTGGATTGGACTGCAAGCAAATCTTGGAATGACTGTACTACCCAGCGTCGGTCTCTTGGACATTAAAGGGTTTGCGTAAGTTGATGAAATAGTCGATCCTGGTGAAGAACACACAGAGTCCGGCCATGATGGCAGACTTGTGTCGAGTTTAGATCATGATCTCCCTGATGTATCCCATGATCGTATATGATATGAACACGAGCTGTCAAGATCAGAAGCAAGTAATGGCTATTAAACAGATTTGACACTCCCAAACAGAAGCAACCACGAAAAGAAGAGTGGATGGTCCAACGAAGGTAACATCCGCGAGCACACAACTACATTCCGATGCGATACTGGATTATTTTAAGAGTTTGGTGAGATACGATAAGACATAATTCAGAAGCGCGTCCAGAGCGCACTCTCTAGCAGTGTTTGGTGCAGAAGCAACGGCGACGAAAGCCCCGGCAATGCCCGCCGGGGAAGCCCTCCGTCTGGCAAACAGAGGCGCAGTTGCTCTTGCTCACGCAGGCCCCCTTGAACCGTTGGCTTTGGGACTCGCAAGTTCTCGCCTCCACCACCACCGGCTCCATCTCTGTTTCATGCCAAAATGGAGGGTAAAGAAAAGGAGTCGAGTTAATCCAACTTCTCCCGTCGAAAATGAGCTGATAAACCATGGTTAAAACCATCTATAAGCAATTCCAATCCATTTCGTTGGGCACTTCATGCTATAGGCTCACTACCGATTGAATGTTTTGTGATTTTCTAGTGAAGTGTACACATCGCCAGAGCCAAAGTTAAAAGGACGTATTATTGATTTGAACCATGAAAAGCATGCATGCGTTAGTGTACAGTAGGATGAGGGAGGACCTGTTGCCACGAGCAGCAGCATCACAAGAAAGGCAGCTGGAATGAGTCGCTTCGAGAAATCCATTGAGAGAGAGAGAGATGGAGGATTGGCCACGGCGTGGAACGCCAGGCGTGAAAGGTGATTTATAGGCGAGCAAAAGCTAATCATCCAAGGGGAAAAAAAAAGGCAGGTTTGTGTTGTTATTGTGGAAATAGTAAAATTTTGTAAAATTAAGTCAATAAAAAAATATCAGAAAAATAAACGAGCAATAACATGAAAATCAAAGATTTACGTGGTGTAGATAGAGTATCGATATCTACACTTACAATATCATAATTTATGATCGTCCATGCGCTGGAGTATTCTTTATACCTAGATCAAATCTAAATATAAAATATGTAGATGTAAAATTCACAGCATGAAAATCACTACATATTCAAGTCCAAAAGGAAAAAAATAGAAAAAAAAATTTACTCCACGGCCGACACTCGTGCTTTTTTGTCTTTGTGCGGCTTGGCACATTGCTGTACCTCTCTTCTTTCTGAGCACATCCTGATCGTCCGCTCTATTGATGAAGTAGAGCAGACAGAGCAAACTGATCTGCCGATAACAGTCGTCAGATCATTGATCGGACGGCTGTCTTTTTTCCCGAAAAAGAAGGGGGCTCACTCCTTTTTATTTTTTGTTTTTGAAAAAAAGATAATTGTCCGATCATTGAACGGATGGCTGTCCTCACCAGAGCAGAAGGCCGACATTGGTGCTGTTTTGTCTTCGTGCGGCTCGGCTCGGCTCGGCTCGGCTTCCACATTGCCGTGCCTCTCTTCTTTCCTCGTGCAGCTAAGCTAAAGCCTTAAATAGCAAAACCCTTTGTATTTCGCCTTACTTTCTTTCCTCTCTTTAACTCGTTATTGGGACCGCACTTCCTTCCTTGCAAATAAAAGTTGCTTTTTGATCGGGACCCGCCATGTATCAACAGTCCTTTTCTTGCTTGGCTCTTGAATGGACGCCTGCTGTAGGCGTCCCCACGACTAATGAATACGGGTCATAATTTCTTCAGCGGCAAACAAAAGATCCGGTCGAATCATCAGGACTCACAGCATCCGATTCGAACCGGACTTTCAAACTGGAGACTTAACAGTTTGGAGTCGCGGGACGATGGCGAACAAGAGAAGCCGGAGGGGAGGAATTATGTCCGTGAGCTCTGAGCGAAGGGTCTTTGCATCGACCCTGGATCCTGGATTGAATCGACGGTCCAAATTTGGACATTTAACAACCAAAAGAAGGAAGTAGATAAACTCTATCTTTGGGAAACAGATCGCCTGACGTGATGTACTCCACGTTAGGCGATCTCCACCGTCCAAATACCCCCCTAGTACAAGGAGGGTCCATTTCCCCTTCTCAAAGGACCGCCTATCTTTGAGGGATCACTCATGTCATTACAGCACAAACCGCACTTTGGACAGGATTGCTTTATCTTTTTGACGTATCTTCGGATGTGTCTCCGAGCTTCGTTGTCCCAAGAGATTTACTGGTGTCTCCCATCTCTGCACACGTTCACACGGCGCAACCCATCTTTTTCTTTTCCCTTCTTTCCTTCCAAAGGATCGCCCTCAAATCTTTCTTATAAAGTTTCTCATCCCAAACTTCTTTTTCAGAAAAGATCCAGCGCCTCGGGTCCCCCACGGCGTCTTCTCAAAATCAAATGATTTCCCCGACACTCCTGTTTACAGTATGCTTTCTCCATGTTCATATGCGAAAGAATATTCGTTC
Organism: Melaleuca quinquenervia; assembly: GCA_030064385.1. NCBI lineage: Eukaryota > Viridiplantae > Streptophyta > Magnoliopsida > Myrtales > Myrtaceae > Melaleuca > Melaleuca quinquenervia. The sequence continues at coordinate 24,591,125 of CM057719.1, read as the reverse complement.
GTTCTGTTTATTAGTTAGTCATGTTTACGCAGGGAACCAAGTCGACGAGATGGCTCTCCATGAACCACAGCATTGGTCTCCTTCCCATGAAAACAGGCTCCTGCATTGTACACCAATTTAACGAATCTGACTGTAACCAACTTGGAACGACGCGTAAAGCAAAATATGAACTTTTGTTTCGGGGATGGGTAGTCACTAATGAGCCAAAACCTTTCAAGAAGGCCTATGGCTTTGAAAAATGCCGGTTCTCTCAATCGATGGATAGTGTTAGTCGTGAGTAAATGCAAAGGCTGCAAACTAATCATTCTAGTAAAGTAATGGAATATGTCTTGAACTAGGTTCAAACTGAATTCGAAAGTTGAGTTTATAAACTCTTGTTCGATAAGTAACGTCGTTTCTAAACTTTCGATGAGTTAGGTTTATGACTAGTGTCAAAACGTCCAATGTCATTTTATTTCATTAAAGGGAGGGTTCTGAATCGGAACAAAACATATCACTTGGTACCAACATGATTGCATGAACATGAAGGGAATGCCTTCAAACAAAATTGATTGAATTCTCCATGTGTTGCTGGTAGAAATCTAGTCGCTGCTCTTGTTGTTCCTCTTGTCTCTACGTAAGTAATTCTATAAAAAAAAATGATGATGATGATGGAAGGATGAGACAATGGAGAAAAGGAAAATGATATTGTTTTAATTAATGACTATTACACGTTGAAAAGGAGAAAAAAATATAGAATATATTTGCCGGAATACGTAGAATATATATTACAAAATTTGGGGACATACACAACATTTATTTCAAAGAAAACAAAATTTGCCGGAAGATATCTTTGGAAAAAAAAAATATTTGCAAATAATACATTACATGGAAGTCTTTATTTTATATTTGTTCTAGAACAATTATGAAAAACGCGTTTTAAAAAAATTATTAGCACAACTCAAATTCCAATTTCTGATCCTAGAGTTCCGGACCCTGGCGTTGGGGACCCTAACTCGGGTACGGTCGCCAAGGACTTATATACATAATTTGAAAATTCGATTTCCTTATGAAGAAAGCCATTTTCCTGAATTTAAATACAGATTTTCAATTGATCATGAGGAAATTTTTCTTTGACCCATCTTTCCAAGCGATTCAAAAATTGAAAAATTAGGACCCTCGAAAGAAGCATTTCCTTATCTATCAAAAACTTAAAATGCTAGCATAATTCTCGCAACATGCAATGCTGGACCTTTGATTGGAAACACTACGAAACTAGTTGACACTACAAATCCTTACAAGATTGCCGTTTCAGTTGATGAAGGCCAACTGTGTGATTCTCGTCAATACATCAACCTCAATCGGATTGCCAAGCTCAAGAGAAAACCAAAAACGCAGCCTTAATCATTAAGTCATCAGTGCCCCTCACTACTGCAGATAGTTATAAGTCACAATAAGCAGTTACATGCCGGCAGACAAATGAACGTACAGCTACTATGTAGAATACGCAAGAATAATGGAAGGTTCAGCGCCTTCCCGATGCAACTGATTCGGCAGAGAAGAGGTACTTCACTCTCGAAAGCACTGAATCATGAGCAGGGTCATAAGGATGATCCTTTGAAGGGATCTCCAGAATTGCTGGAACTGGCTTATTGTAGCTATCTACCAGAAACCTAATCATGTTTGCAACCTGAAAGCCAGAAATATCGTCCACAATTAGAAGTATGTCACATGTGTTCTTATCATGGAGAGGAATAATAGCCCATTCGTCATGATCAGAAAGGCCTTCAGAGCAAGAACCGGCCAATATAGGACCAAAACTTTTTCTGCCAAAATATTTAAGTTGGCCCAAAAGAATCTTTAAGTTGATAATTATTGATACCCATAAGACACTCCTATTTTGTTAATGCCGAAGGCTGGATGACTAGATCAATACAAGGCCGTATGATTTTGTATAAGGGACCAACGCTTACTACTCATGTACATATATAGACATTATCAGGGTTGCTGATAACTAATTTAACAGAAAAAGAACCCGTCTGTTTACTATGTGTAGAAACAACAAACCAAAAGCAGTACCCTCCAAGTGTGAGAAACAATAAATGATTGAATCACTTGATCATTTATTTAGTAGGAAAAGCAACCCATTTAATCTAAATTTCAAGTATGAAAAAGAACTCACATATTGACTGATCAAAACAATAGCGATATCCTCCCTCGATGTGAACTCCTTGAAGGTATCTTCAATTGCTTTCACAGTTGTTTCTGAGAAGAACCACCCAAAAAAAAATCATTGAAGAGGCAAGCATCAGCTATCCTAGAATTCTGAGACCCATGTTGCTTTAAGTAACAGGGCAATCAGAGAATTAAAAAGCGGTCTTAACTTACAAACACTAACATCACAAGAAGAAATAAGAAGCCCATCTGCATCTAGGAGCAAGAGACCATAGCAGCTTTTAATATCAAAGAACTTGCCATGGAACAAGCAATTTATCTAGAAGAATTTCAACCCATATTGAAATCAGCTGGATATTAGCAGGACTACAAGCGGTCTGAGAAATAAGGGGGTCATGCCACAATACTATGGAAGATAATTGCAGCGCAAGAACTTGCAAATGACTAGATATTAATAAATGAATGTCATTATAAATTCAATTGCACAGCAAATGATGACAATGCAGGGAAGACAGAATCATACTTGAATCAACGATGAGATAGTTTGTCTTCCTCCTTAAGTCAACATTACCAACGCCAGCCAGTAAAAACCCAGTGACAGTGTCCTACACAATAAATTCGCATCATTCGAGAATTTTCAGATCAAAATAATCTCTAGCAAACTTGCCAGCATCACGTTGCATTGATTTATTTGGACACATGTACAATGCCAAGATAATGATCTACAACAGTAAATGCAGTCTCGTTTCTAATAGCTAAAGTTGTCAAGAAAACTTCTCATTCTAATGTTTAAATGATATATATCAAAAAATTTTCCCATACTGTGATTCACATAGTACACCATGAATAATTTGAGAACAATTGACTTTTGATCGATTTCTCATTTTTCGGATCTAATTGGAGCAAAGGAGAAATAGGAAGACTTTGGCGATTCATAATGGAATATCTAGAATTTCAATGCCCCAAGAACATGAAATATGAATAATGAAACATGAGGAAGAGTATACCCTACAGTGACATAGCACTTCTCCTAATCAACTACTTATCATCATAATGAATATTCCACTTAAAAACGAAAAAAAGATAAACAAAACTACTCGCCAGGAACAAAAATTATCTGAGCACTTCAGAAAATGCCATCTTTACATAAAGTTATACATGGCTATTTCATATCCCATCCAACCAAAGAATGACCCGTCAAAAAAATTTGCCAGCCATTTGAACCTCTTAATGTAAATTCTAGATTCTTGGCAAGGGACTGTGGCCTCCAGGAAACAAAACTGATCACTCAAGATACTAGAGAAGCCAAGCCAGGCATCTCCCAAAGGTCGAACCACCCATTTGAGTGCTTCTAAAGCTACATCTTTAATCAAATCCAATCCCACCAAAAGTCAGCATCGGTTTCACCCAAAGGTGCCCATTTCACTTCAACCCACGTGTTTAAATGGTACAACCATAACTAAAGAGGGGTTTCTCCTGCTTCAAAATTGCCTCAAATTGCTATGTGTGAACAGGATCGCAGTATATTCCCAAAAAATCCGAAATCATGACCCACGATCTCACTGCCTATGTTTCTTCAGATGATGAAGTTTCATGGTTGCATTTCTGGTCAGAAAAAGTCCTTGCTCTTAGGAGTCCAACATAAGGAATAATATTTAACCAGGAAGACTCAGGTTGTATCTATGCATCCGTACCTCGTCAGCAATCATGGCAATGAGCGCTGAACTTTTGGTGGCAATATGGGTCCTTCCAGCCATTTGAAGTTGAATTCACCTGCAACCACTTGGCAGAAACTGGAAGAGATTTTCCAATGAATGGTCAAATTAAGAACCTGGACAATTCTCTCTTCTGACAAACAAGACATTCAACTTTAGCATTCTCAAATTTTCCTGCGACAGACACCGGTAAATACATTTGTTTAAGTGATGGAAGCAAAAAAAGGTCTTAATACAGAGATCTCACCATTTATGACCAGATAATTCCTAATCTATCTATAACAAAAGAAAATTATAGCCACTACCAGAATTTGGAAAACCGAACTTTAAAGTAAGAAAATTTCCAACAAAATACATAGTTTCTTACTCTCCCATCATCAAAATTTTCAGTGAAACGGACATATTTGCAATAGGAAAGAGAGAGATCTAAATCAACATCAGCCTATTCCTAATCATGCAGAATTTGATGAATAACTGTATATCCTGGGAGTTTCTCGCTTTGCTATCAATCAATGAATCACAACAACCAGACCTCAGATGTTCGATCCGAACTATCAAAAGGATTATCGGAGCTGGAAAAGAAATATAAGCTGAAAATAATCTCGAAGCAAGATGATCGCTTCAAACCAGTAAGTAAATTGTTGAAGCTCTAAGCTCTTCCTCGCCGCGAATTGACAGAGTAGAGATCCTAATCAGAGACTAGACTAGGCCCATCAAACGGGTGGATTGGGTTGTGTTTGGAATTGGTCATAAATGGTCCCTCCAAATTAATTCATTTATTTGTAATGCAAATTTACCGACCTATATCTAACCCGCCTCGGGATTCATTTTTAGCATTTCTTTTCTACTTAATTTTTAACAGATAACTGCACGCAGGAGTCTAATTGCCATCAGAATCAAAAGACCGAGGGAAAAAAAAAAGAAGCTTTGCAAATACAACAAAAATTGTTGGTTGAAGTTTCACTTCTCCAAGAAACTAAAACCAATCATCACCGTCTTCGAAGAAGCACACCCATCATCCACTCCATAGGAAAGCATCAATTTGATCTCCACACAGTATTTCAAGAAAAAGGAAGACTGGGGGAGAGGGGTGGTTTTCAACGACGGTGGAAATTATGCCGGCAGATCTCGGCGAATGCGATGTCAACTTCAATTGCTTATGAAACAGCAAATCCAATGCCCGACTGACTCAAAAGACCGGCACGACCGAACTTTAGTACGCAACACGCTTCGGAACAAGTAAAATTTCGAAATTCTCGGAAGGATTCAGTAGGCGCAATCACCTGGATTTGCTGAATCGGGGCACTCTGTCTTCGGTCGATCACCGGCGAGGAGGACGGATTCGCGCGTGGAGCTCCTGCGAGATCAATGCGCGGCGGCCACGATCGGCGCCGTGGATTGCAAGCTTGCAGAGGGAGCTCGGAAATAGCGCGCTCCTCAGCGTTCTCAGGTAGATATGTCGACGCGCTCTGGAGAAGAAGGATGGAGAAGCCAGAACCAATTCGTACGAATTTTGTTCAACGAAACATAAATAATTTAAAAAATGATCGATTATCGTCCATGTAAATAGTTGGTCATTAAATATTATAGATGAATTAAAAAAATTATTTAGAACGATAATTGTAAAAATAATGACGAAACAGCCTGACCTTGATTTTTAAATCCATTTTGGCCCGAATCTTAATATATAATGTTGTGTCTCAATTTTTAATTTGTTCAATATGCTCACGACACTTTAACCCAATGTATGATATAGTTTTTGAATTTTTAATTTGTTTAATGTGGTCTTCGAGTTTCTTTTTATAAATATTCAATCTAGTCTTTAAACTATATAAAATTTTTAGAAACTTGAATTAATGAAATGATGATATTTAATATTTTTCGCATAATTTAGAGAGTCCATTGAGTATATATTAATCAAAATTTCATGAGCAAAAATTCAGAAATTACATGTCATTTTTGTAAATTGATGTGTGACAAGTACATGTGCTAGTAATGGAATTAGATCCCATTGGTGTTTTAGGACAAATTGTCCAAAAAAGCTATCAAATTTGGTCAATTTAGTACTAAACTTTTTGACAATTTTTAATGTAATCTATCTAACTAATTAAGTAGGAAATTAATAATATTGATGACTTATATATATTTTTAAATTTGCTGAATTTTTTTCTCTTTTTTTTCTCTTTTTTCCCATATTTTACAATTCATCTTTTCCCCCTAACAATTGCCGGGCCTTGGTGGTGTCTGGCAAAGGCTGTCGGCCACAAGCAAGGGCTGCCCTTGCCAACCAACCCTCTTCTAGATCCGTTGCCAACCAACCCTCTTCTAAATCCGGTAAGAGCATCGCGGCTTTCGCCTATGATCGATAAATATCAGAGAAAAAAGATGAATAGTAGAATAGGAAAAAAAATTCAAAACGTTTAAAAAAATTGAAAAAATCATTCACGTTAACATTAATTACGTCTTGCAGGACGACCATGCCAGCAATTTTTCGACCTAAATTGATCGAACAGACTGCATTACAAAGTCGTCAACAAATTTATGACTAAATTAACTGCGTCTAAGTTTTTAAACTAAATTAATCACCTTACTACAAGCTAAAACTATTGGAACAATTCTTCCTACTATTTCCTATAGGCTCTTTTCCTTTGAATCATGAGTGCAAATGGTCCTCCTAGGTGAGATTAGGAAGAGTTCCTGAAGTTTACCAATAGACTGGAATTAGACTATTAGGGTGCTGTTTGGTAACCATTCTATTTCTCAGTTTCTCGTCCCCGGACGAGTTTGGGACGAGAAACTTGTTTGGTAACCAACACTCAAATTTCTCTTTCCGGGATGAAAAAAGGGCTGGGGATGAGCTTGGGACGAGAAATCAGAACCAAAAATTTTTTTGTTCTCTATTTCTCGGACAAGTTTAAACGGTAGCAAAAGGAGAACCGATTTCCATCCGCGCCTTCTCCGCTCCCACAAACACAGAAAGAAGAGCACAGAGACAGAAGAAACGCACAATCTGCTCGTTCTCCATTCCACATCCTCCGCTCGCTCGCACAGGTCCGGCCTCCTCCTCCTTCTCCGCCGCCGCTAGGGTTTTTCCACTCACAATCGCGGCCTCCTCCTCCTCCTGTCTCCGCCTTCTCTCCCTGTTGGTTCCCCGAGGCCCGGCCCCGTCCAACTCGCGACCCGAAGCGGCCACTGCGGAGGCGGCGTAGAGAAGGAAGAGGCTCCCTCTGTTCAAACGTTGCGGCTCCTTTTGCACAGAGCGAGCGAGACGAGACAAAATACAGGTAGTTCTCCTCCTCCGCCTCGTTTTGATCCGTTCGCCATCGAGATTCGCCTTCGATTTCGCGTTGATTTCCTTGCACGGATACACTTACCGTCGTCACTAGCGCACCTGATCTCGTGATCAATCCTCTCAACGCATTTTCGACGATGATCTGTGGACTCGTTGGATTTGTCGAAGTTACCGGCTATATTTCGAATACCTAGCTGTTTCGTTGAGCTTTGCATGACCTGTGCCGCTGATCACGGATTTGCCGCTCTTCACAGTTTATTTTTGGTTTAGATCTGCATTTCTGTTTGTATGTTTGCTGTTGGAATTCGGTTCGTATTGTTTGTTGAGATCGATTTCTGTTAAATCATTGCGATTTTTGTTGGTGGCGCGCTGCTGCGAAGTGGAATTTTTTTTTTCTGGGTTGAGCTAGAGCGTTTGGGACCATGGGGCTCACGTTCACGAAGTTGTTTATTATTGACCACTCCAATATGGGCATATCTTGCCTTAGTTGATTCTTGGTATGATAATATGGTAATTATCAAGCGCATGCTTGCATCTCATACTTTCTATTACTAGATCACTGAAATATGAATCATAGCTCTCTCTGTCGTGGCATCTCAAAGGATTGTTAACTGTTGCAAACTGATTAAGCTTCTGCTTTGCTCCAAATCAAGATTCGTCCACTGTGGAGGCATTATTTCCAGAACACACAAGGTTCAATTCTTGTTGTGGATAGCAATGATAGTGATCGAGTTGTTGAGGTAAGAGATGAGTTACATAGAATGCTGAACGAGGTATTGCTGCATTTTATATTTGGACAAATTTATTGTACATCATATGTCTAATATCTGTTGAATAGAGTGGCTTGTGATGAGAGGCAAAGGTTTGCATGAGTGATGACATCGATCTTGTTGCTTCTTTTGAATTTAGTCTATATTGAAGTCATTTTCTCGTAAACCAAGAGCGGAAGGAACATGTAGATGCCCAGACTCTGACTTCTTAAGAAACATATTCTGACCACTTTGCAGGTCAAAGAGATAGTCCCGGTGGTTATCAGCATCTTGTTCCATCTTTGGGGCCAAACGTTTCTGTTCATTGATTGTGTCATTTCTTGACAGGTCCATTTCAGAAGAAGCACCCACCAAGTCCCCAGGCTTGTTATTGTTTGAAGAGGAACTGTTTAAAGAGTGAGGAGCACCGATTGCTCTTGTTTCAGCAGCACCAGCTCTCCCTGATCCAATGGGAGTGAGGTATGGGCTAGGAGCCCTGTTTCGACAAGCTGTGAATCAGGGGTGCTGCTTCTTGACAAAGAAGCACCGAGAGCAGCAGCATACGTATATGAAGAAGGATGCAGATGAGCCACCATTTGCACCAGGTGTCAATGTATCCGTAGATGCCACTCATTGCGCAAGTGAATGAGGTCAGCTTCAGCAGAAGCAACCAACTCGATATTTTCATCAAAAGCATTTCGGCTTGCTGGACGAGAGGGGTGTCCTGTGATTGATGTTGCCTGTCCCAAATCGTCCTGTAGGAGCAATAAGCAAAAAACCAGCCAAATCAAGAAAGAGAAGTGGTCATGAGGACAAATAGGAAATTGTATAGATTTTGTAATCATAATATTGTGAAATCAGTCAAAATTGCTTTTAGCTTCAGTCTAAAAGATTGGACCAATGTCTTGCCAGTTTATATTGCTATTATACTTTGTCATTACATCCAACTACTTTTCTTCGGTGCTAGCAACCAGCAGCATATAGATACGGTGCCCCGAAATATGACTAACGTGAGCGCTGCATTATCAGTTTTGATATTTGTTAGAAAGCAGAAAATGCAAGTAGAGATATATATCGGTTCAGAGGTGAAGGACTATAAAGTGTTTTATGTCCCACGCGAGAGGTCAAAAGCTTTCCAGTAGTAAGCATTTGAAACAATCCAATTCACAATAAGACAAAATGAAGTACATTACTGAAGTAAAATATAGTACCACGATGCAGAAGGTCAGTTTAAAGACCCATCGAATTTGGGAAAGTTTAGAGTGCCAAGAGCTTTGCTATCAAAATATGACTTTGATATAAATGTCATAAGAAAGTGACTACATAATTCAGATTCATTGAAATTGAGACTAACTTAATTAGACGTGCAACTAAAGAGAGATCACCTGAAAAATCTCAACAAGGCTCTTTTTTAATCCCGATCGTCCATCTAACAGTTTTTTTTTATATGAAGGCATGGAGTCAATATGCAAAATTTATTGTCTTGAATAATACAAAAATATTTCATAAATCAAGCCATTGTCTTCACTAACATTTTTTAGATTAAAAGAAAAAAATTCAAGAACATAAATTTTGTGCAATTACCAAACGCATTTCTGTTCTTTTTCTATTCTAGGGACAGAAATTTTGTGTAGTTACCAAACACATTTCTGTTCTTTTTTTATTCCAGGGACAGAAATTTTATACAGTTACCAAACGCGTTTCTCTTCCCAAAAACTCATCCGAGGACTATTTCTCAAAAAAACCCATTCTGAAAAAAACCTATTTCTGGGACGAGAATGGTTACCAAACGCGCTCTAGAAACTACGCTATTGCCGAATGCATTTTCAAAATAACCGCAGAAAATAAAAATAAATTATTCTAATAAATGACCGGTAATGCATAAGATTCCTACAATTATAACAAATACTTTTGTCATTAGTAGTGCTTAAGCGCATGCTTATGATGTGGGCGGATTCCTTATAGCTTGTACCTCAAGTCCCTGCTTTGGTATTTCCTTGTTCTAAGACGGATAATAGACAGCTTGAACCCAAGTTCCCAGCTCCTAAGTGCCCTTTGATGAGAATTGGAACTCAAATTATCAGAAAGAGATTTCAAACTTCAAAAAAGAGATCCAATAAAACAGCCTGCGCATAAATACAATTGAGATTATATTGCATCTGCGATGAAATGCTGTCGCGACGCATATAACTTAAAAAATTCCACATCCAAAATGAAATCTACAGGGTCCCTTGCAACAGACAGTGGTTTGGAGAGACGGAATAGACAGTGGACCAAATATGAGGATATAGACATGTATCAGAAGTTCAATAATTTCCAGCAGATCAAGCCAATCCCAAAAGGTAAAATGTAACACCGCAAGTCTTATTCCCAAGTGAGAGAGATCATAGAATTTGCAAGCCCAGACTCCTGGAAGGTTAACTTGCTGTCATAGTCCAGACTTTTTGAAGCCCCGGGAATTGCTTGCGCCAAGCGAAATGGCCGACTTTCAGCCTCTTCCAGTTGAGAACAACAGAATGACCACAAAAGCTGCAGAAAGAATATGTGAATAACCATTTTGTCCTACAAAGCGTGTGTGCACTGCCAAATTCCAAGCAGAAGAGTCTATTGCAACTATCAAAGGCTTACAAGCATAAATAAAAAGGGTTCCAAGGCATTATGCAGGAAATCTAGCATGTTTTTCCTATGATAATAGAAGTTCTGATCAACCTGTATCGGATCAGCTCGGAGAAAATTTCGCTGGACCCTACGTCCATCAGGAAGACGGACTCCAACCCGGCAAAGGAGGCTCCTATCTCCCTTAGGTTCTTCAGGAAGAGGCGGGTAGGCAGGTATTTTCCTTGTGAATGTCTCTTCTTCCTTGCCGGAATCAGTTTTGCTATCTTCACTAGTTGTCTTAATTGGCTCTTCTATATTTGCCAAGGAGGCTGCCAATGCCGCCTGTAATTCCTCATCTTCTTCTCTAGGCATTTCATCTGCGTCAACCCAGGCATCTGCAATTACATACATAATGGCAGACAAAGGGCATGCATGCACAAAACTCCGGCAGAGGAAGACATATAGACAGCCACCGATTTTGTGGTATTTATACCATCTTAAGATGCAGCCCCATTACCATAACAGGAACCCAATACATTATAGAGAAATATGACATACCCTTAAGTTTCTGTGGAGGAGTCACAGACATTTCTCTAGGACGTTTATGCGATGAACTTACATGATGATCCTTGGGGCCACCTTCCAGGAAGAGTAACAAATTCTGCAGTAAAATTTACTTTCTGAGATGAATACTGCAACTATTATAATAAACTGTCTATATACTTGATTTTTCATGTTATATGCCGCTACCGCATTAACATTTATTGTCTGTCCAAATACAAGTGTATTGGGTAACACCTGCTGTGATGGGTACCTCAAGCAAGCTCTCAGGCTGAATCATTCCAGTCCAAGACCGCATCTTTTGGCCAGTGATGGGGTCAATAACAAGCACTACAGGGATTGAATCCAATCTGTAATAGGTGCAGACCTTCTGGCCCTCACTTGTGTCATCATACACCTGATATAAAATAGAGTCAGCTGAGCAATCTAACATTTAATATTAACTTCATCTGTTGGTCATTATATATGAACACACATTGAAGAGAGCACTCTTCATGACTAATCAAAACCAAAATCTAATATAAGATATCTCCACTGTCCACTATCATCAAAGGCACTTCTTATGATTGTAAGTGAAAGGGAGAACATTTGAATATGGCCTTAGATTATCATATTGCTTAATTGAAAAAAAAGGGATAAAAGAACAAAGTGAAGGGAATGAAAATTCAAAAAGAAAGTACTTGCGTCGCTTGTAGGTGCAGATGGCATTTAAATTGGGACAAAATACACTTAAAAAGTAAAAATGGAACCTCATATCACTGTCAAAGCACTGCTAAGTACTGCGCCATTTGTCATATGTCAAACTATTTTTATATCATTCATTCATGTATTAGCATCACAAAGGGTCCACAAGTAGAATGGCTCGACCTCTACACATATTCTCACAGATCTGTCCAATTATATAGTGCGTCCGCACTCTGAAAGATAAACCGATATTCTACAATCTGACTTTCTTTGGACTAAGATTTTTCCCCATAATCTCCCATTCCAGCTAACAATGTGAAGAGGCACATTCCAGACAATAATATCTGACTCACTTATTTATCTACTGTCTTTTTGGCATACATCCTGTTCTGTCTACACATACACATAAACACACAAACCTGGATTCAAAGAAGGTATAATGCTTTCAGGAAGTCTCTAGTTTATGCAATTTTTTGAAGACCACCTAACCAGGTCCTCCTACTAGAATATGATAATTCCATCGAGCAATGAGGACACAAACAGGAACTCTTTAAAATAAGCATGCCTTGCTACCAACAGAAGGCCTCAGATAGTGTTGTAGAAGCCAGCAACTCTATGGCATGACAAAGCACCAGGACAGAAGTGGGAACAGCATAAGAGCTGATCTGAAGAAAGAGCATGTGCTATGATTCAATCTAAAAATAATTCGAAGCACTCATGGTTGAGATATCAAATAAATTGATAACGTTGGGCCACTGTAAGAGAAAACAATAAAAACACAGCCAGAAGCAAACCTGCCAGAAGATAAAATTAGTGCTGATAGTTTGGGAGACAGCTTCATTTGCCCATGTATCCCGATTCAGCTTCAAAAGAAAATAACAAAAGCACATAAGAATCACCATTCTCAAAAAATCCAGGAAGATAAACCAATAAAGGGAGAGAGAGAGAGTGAGAGAGAGAGAGAGAGAGAGAGAGAGAGAGAGAGAGAGAGAGAGTATGCTACCATATGCGAGCTGAATTCCTTGGTGGACTGCAAGTTTACTAGAAGCCATTTGTCCTGTAGTGAAGCTGCCGCTTTAGCCTGTTTACATTCATATATATCAAAATCAGTGAAATAAGGAACAGCAAGTGGCTAAGAAAAACAAAAGTACCAGCTAACAAAGTCCCACAGCTGCACATCTCCCTACACAAGCTAACATCATATCATTGATGAAAGAAAAAATTGCAATCAATATCCTCTATAATTTACACTTTTCCTTACCTGATTTTACAAATGACGGTTGCTTTGTCAAGTTTACATCTCCCTAACACCTTAACACTTTCCCATCTCTCTCTCCCTCTCTCTCCCCCCCCCCCCCCCCCGGGCCCAAACACCACCAAATAATAATAATAATAATAATAATAATAGTAACCCTTGTATGATATTTCGGTACATATATTTCTAGTAAATTCAGAGAAAGAGTAAGAGTAAAGTAGATATTTCCCTTTCTCAAATAACAACATATTAAAGAAGCTATCTTGACAATATTAACTTCTAGAAACAAAAGGTGTGTGCTGTGAACATAACAATCTATGATGCAAAACACAAAGTCTGCCAATAGAAATTAGTGCGAACTATATATTAGTTCGATCTCCAATCTACACTGATGAAAGGAATGAATTTCGACTGCAGGATGAGCTATTCATTCTCAAAAGCAGACCACTCTTCTCAATACTCCCCTATTTATGTAATATAATGTAAAACAGAGAACTACAGGGGAGCTAATTCGTCTTAGCACATGCATTCTCCTTATTAATTAAAAGATTATCGAAGTTGTCTCCAAGACGGTGCTAATCACCGTAGGACCAATTCAGAAAACTTCAGATTGGAGAAAACAAAAGGAAAGTAAATAAATTCACCTAATCATTCAAAATCAAACAAAAGATCCCCATGTTTTAACTTTCCAGGAATAGAACATCAAAAATATGCATGCAATGAAGCAAGAATGTCCTCTTGATGCACTTCATGATGATGCATAAAGTAATGTTGGTTTATTATGCAGCCTCATAGGTATTTCCTTCAAAAATCACCTTGAAGATAGATAGTGGAGCTCACATGAGCCATCAATTCTAAATATAAATACCAGCCACTGCCTATGCAATAGTAATCGGTCAAGCTCACCTAAGTGCAGGTGGCTTCACCGCCAATCAATTGTGGTGGCACTGAGCTCGTATGGTGATACTCTCATCACAGATCGCATCAATACTCAATTTAAATACCAGCCACCGCCAATGCCATAGTGATCAATCAAGCTCACCTGAGCACAAGCGACTTTGCTGCCAATCAATTGTGACAGTAAGTCCACTCAGCTCATGCTCTCTCTCTCTCTCTCTCTCTCTCTCTCTCTCTCTCTCTCTCTCTCTCTCTCTCTCTCTCTCTCTCTGTGTAAAAGTTGTGACCAGAATCCTCCTCTAAGTTTTTCCAAAGCTGATTTCCTTTGGTTAAATAAATATGATGGAAATAAATTTATTTCAACCTCACATTTCTCACATAAATGGGTCAGTAAATTTGCTTTTGGGTCAACCTGGGCCGACCCCTAGAGATTCTTATTTTTAGTACCCAAAGCACGAAGTCAGTCAACCCATCCCGAGCAGAGAAAACTTCTTTGAACTGACCGGGTGTGGTTTTGGGCCCTCCCAATACTCATTTTCACATGTTACCATAATACTATTAAATAGACTAGAAACCTCATGATCTGGAACTCAGATTCCTGGGCCAGGAAGAGCAATCCTAGTATAAGAACATGTTATACCAATTAAAATGTTGCAAATAGAATTTTCAGCACATCAGTTCATAAAATTTTGCATCCTTAGTTGTTCAGAAAAACCGCTGTATAATCAACTACAGCATTAACCACTTGAGCCCCACTTTGGGAAGTTGCAAGGAAGTACAACCCCCAAAGTCGCATAACTATGATATCTGTAATTTCCATTCATCCTCCTCAAAGCACCAAATCAAATAAGGTAATATACCATAGAGCTTTGACATATGTACACAAGGAATGTTCTTTTCAAAGACCATTCAACAGGAAAAGAAACGAGTAGAGTACGAATTAACTGGACATGCATTGTAAGAGTGAATTCAGGCCAACTACCTTCTCAAAGGATCCGCGATACATCAAATGGAAAGGAGGACGATATAGAGAGGCGAGATTATCACGAGCATTTTCTGTAGTAGATGTCGAACCTTGATCTGATTCCCACACCCCAGGGCGTTTCATTTCTTCATGAAAGTTCCTGAACGCAATTAGTGAACTTGACTCATGTGAACCCATCCCCAATACTCTGTATGGTCATTAAATGTTGCCAATTAGTAATAGGACATTATATCATTCTTACAGAAAGCCAATTGCCGCAGTAGAGCAACAAAGACAGCAACACTAAGGAGAGTATACATACGGGTATAATACCGCATCATCATAGAGAACCTCTCTTCTAACAGGTAAAGGGGGGCGCACTTCATCTCCATCATGCTGTCCAATGTTTTCATTACCGTTATCGTTACCTGATACCCTGAGGAAACACATAGAAATCAGAAGAAGCAGAAGAGAACTAAAGAGGCGAAAGCACGCTAATTTATACAAAATGTAGCAGGTACCCAGCATTTTCATCTGACAAAACAGCATTTCCATCATCTACAGGGGAAGGATTGGACTGTCCCCCAATACCACTGCCTTCATTACCTACATAAAATAGTTGAATGGCTTCCTCAAGCTTCCAACTCGTTGCCTGATGAAATGTAACTCATTAGAATTCGAACAATATCATTTTATCACAGATAAAGCATTGTAAACACACAAAAACAAAGAAAATATCCAAAATAATAGTAATAAAAGTGCAATTCACTGCTGATATGTATATCACCAAACAACTGGAAGGCAAAGGACCACAAAAATAAGCACAGAGATTTTCGTGTTAAGCCCTTAAACTTTATGGAATGGACATGTAAACCAAGGATATGACCAACGAAGCAAAAAGGGGAAAAAGGCAAAGAAAATTAAATGGAAGTCTCAGGGCCACTGTTTGGCCACTGAAAATCAAAACTTGCATGCAATTCCACCTGAAAGCTTCACATAACTTAAGATGCTCATAACTAACGTTGGTTATAGACAAACATCTAGCATGCAGAAGACAAGAGACTCCTTCTAATGCAACCAGCCTGCTTGTGCGCAAGAACCAACAAAAAGAAGAAGAAGATTCGACCAACGTGATAGCTTCAATCAAGGGAATTGTATGGCCACATTAAGAGCCTGACTTCTTCCCTAGCTTCATCAATACAAGGCATTGAACCCGCAAGAGCCCGATTTAAGGTTGACTTTTTCCTCACGAAATCAGTGGACAAACAAAACGCTATCATAACAAGCACCAAACGGCACCAAACACCTCGGTAAACCAACTGCAGATCAAGCGTTCATATCCGTTATAATCTTTATAACCAGTAACAATAAATCAATCATCCTACCGACGGTCCCAACTGAAAAAACCAAGAAAAAATCCAAACGAAACTACTCCCATATCTTTCCACGTGCACCAAGCGAGGTCAGAGGTCATGCCCAGGCCAGTAGCTCAGCTATTTTACAAATGTAAGGTCTCCGCGGAGCAATGCATGTCAGAAGCGAGCGCAAACGGGAGAGGACAGAAAGTGGGAACCTGCAAGAACTGGCGAGCAGTGTCGGCGGTCTGGCCGACGGCGATCTCCAGGAAGGAAGAAATCATGCTCTGCTTATCGGTCGGCGACAGCACGCTGTCCATCTTATCTTCCCCTCTCGCCCACCGTCACTGAGCCACGAAACCCTAGGGTTGCCCTCCGATCACGGCACAACAAGGAAGGCGATTCTTCCGAGACGAGCTCTAATTAGACAGCGAGACGAAGCTGAATCTGAGCTTCCATGTTGGGCGGACGGCGCGGAGAGGAAGGAGTGAAGGGGGGAACTCTCAGCAGTCGTCGGACCTGAAGTCGGGAAGGCTCTGCGTATTTCTTGTTTCCTTTTTCGACGAGATTAACGGTGAATTTACCCTTTTGTCCTTATGACCGAGATCGGCTCCTTAATGGTAATTTCCCGCCCGGCGAGAGCCGCAATTTCTGTAATTAGGGCTGAAAATAATAACTCGACAACCAGTTAGACCGGCTAAGATGGTCCGATTCTTCAAAATTTTGATTCGGCCCACAGTTGCTGAATCTCAGGCGGTCCAATTTCCGATACCTCTCTTGTTAATCGAAAAAATATTTTAATTATTATCAATAATTTGCATCTAAATTTCTCAAAATATGTTAAGTGTAAATGCAATATATGAATTGAAAATTCAACTATCTCTTGACAAAATCTTTAGAACTATATTTATCGGGATACAAATCATTTTAGAACAGGGCACTTATGGCCACATTACTCCAACCGTAATAGATTTTGATATAATTAGCTATGGACATTTTGATGATTTTGTAATTTAATCAGTAAGGAAAATAAATGGCTTTTTCGTGACGCGCACGAGATGTGTTCTTGCTCAATCAATAAAAAGTTAGTAGAACAGATCCGACAGATTATGAAATTAAGAAATAAACTTTAAAATATTTGTTTTCCTTCAAATTAAACGATCTAAAAATTTATATAGAGAGAGGATACATAATTACAGTTATTAAATCTTGCTTGGTAGAAGAACGGTAGGGAGGATTAGTCAAAGATATAAAAGTCAAGCCGGCTTGGGATTTGGTGCGGGCGTCGGAGCCAGGCTTGGAAGCTCGTTTTGGCTCTCCGAAACCTCAGGTACGGTCTCAGGCTTGGAACGATCTCTATCTCTCTCTCTCTATCTCTCTCAGAGCAAGAAGCAAACGAGCAGCAGCGAAGCTCAACGTTCCTGAGCAACTCCAGTTTAATCAGATGAGAAATCGAATCTCTTTGATGTCGATGATCACTCCTGAACTGATTCCGCCGTCGCCTCTTTTCTTGGCAGTCGCCGGAGCTCGGGCTGTTGGTAGAGGGGAGGGTTTAGCGTTCGGTTGGGCAACAGTGAAGTGGAAGAGATGGGCAGTAGGGTTCCGGTGGCGCACTACGATCTGAGGGAGGCGAATTCCTTCGTCGGGGCCTCCTCGCTCCACGATCTCAACACCGTCGACGGCATTGGCGGCGTCAGTCGGGACGCGGTGACTGAGGATAGCTTGGACAATGACGACGATTCCGCTGCCGTTGTGAGTTAATCATCTGTACTGATGGTGCTTGTGTTCTGACTAATTTTGGAGGCGGGTGAGAAGATTCCTCTTTTTACTTAATGGATGAATCTATTGTGATTGCAGGAATGTATCCATGATTCGTACCGGGCTTCTTTGCCAATTCATGGCGTTGGAGCTGAAGAAGATCGCTCAAGCCTCGAAGAAGTTGGTCCGTCGAGGAGCTCCTACGATGTCTTGACCATCGATGGTGATTTGTTTGTTTCTGTGTTGCGATCAGTTTTGAGTTGCAGTTAGGGAGGGATTAGATGTTGCTTTCTATTTGTAATCAGTGTCTGGTGGAGTGATTTTTGGCCTGAGCTGATCGTTGGTTAAATGTTGAACTAGATGTTTCACCTATTGAGTCCTCGAGGGCAAGATTTCTGCAAATTATTGTGGATCATTTCATTGCCGATCATGTGGTTGAAGTATCTGATCCTGAGCCTGACTACTCTGCTCAATCTGGGCAAGGCCAGCTGAACAAAAGGAAGTCGAGAGAAGTCCAATTGGAGGGTGACTCGAGATTTGCACTGCCTCTTATGTATGTGGCGAATATGTATGAAACTTTAGTTAGCGAAGTAAATGTAAGGCTTGCTTCATTGAATGGTATCCGCGAGAAGACTATTGGAGTAGCTCTTGAAGCGGCTGGTGGTTTATACAGGATGCTGGCGAAAAAATTTCCTAAAAAAGGTATCACCTTTTTTATCCAATGATAATGATTTGATTCCATGGGCAGAGGCTTATTTAATGGCTGTTCCTTGGAAAGTTTGGCTGAAGTCTGTGTTTGTGACTAATTGTGAAGGAATACAGTCTTTCTGGTTTTGCTTTGCGATGGTAGGATGGCATGCTATTCACTTACCAGTCATTACTAGGGGTGTAACCAATGGGTCAGGGATACACAGTGCCTGGTGGTGGAATCTTTACATGAGCTCCGTTGAGTATTATATCTCTTGTTCTAGCCTAACTTGACAAGGAAGTTGAAATGCTTAAGCTTGACTCAGTCCAACTTGACTTTTATGAATAAAATTCAAGTTTTGTGATCAACCATGGAAAATAACCTACAATCAAATTCGCACTATATAGAAAATGTGTTAATCATTGTTTTAAGATGTGAGATAACCTAAAAGTATGCACCCGTGGCCCTGAGAATCTTGATTTGACAGAAAAATTTGGTTTGATAGAGGAAAAGCTTTCTAATGAGAGAAAGGACCTAGCATTATCATTATAATGTACCAATGACAATAAACGGACAAGAAAGTGAAGTTAGATAGAGGTAAGATGGTCACCTAGTTCAGGTAGTACCTCATTAAAGGTAGGGAGGTAGTATCCCGACTCAATAAGGCACTTGAGTTCCTTGAACTTTGTTTGAGCTAAAGAAATGGAGTCAACTCCAGTATACCCAAGTCGAGCTTGAGTAGCTCATGGATGACTTCACTTTCCCTAGTTATTACTAGTGTCGTGAAAGAAGATGTTTAATTGCTGATAATCGCCTATGTTTTTGTCTTGGCCCCTCCCTTATGTACCGGAGCCATTTTGTTTGTACATTTGTACCTTAGTTGTTGTTGCTTTCATGATGGACAGGTCCTTGTGCATTTAGGAGAAGAGAGTTGGCTACTTCTGTTGAAACACGAACAAGATTTCCTGAATTGGTGATACAGGAAGAGAAGCGAGTTCGCTTTGTAGTAGTTAATGGTTTGGACATTGTTGAGAAACCAGATCGTATGTCAATTGACGATGCTGAATGGTAAGCCACATCCTTGTTGACCTTACTAGTATAATAGACGAGTTTTTCATTCCACTTATAGTCTTCTATTTCTATGTAGACATTTCAATGCAATGAGCTAGCTTTGCTTATAGCCTTCTTCTTGTCCTCTCTCAGCTTTCTTCCAAGTTTTCTGCCTCTCTTAGGTTATGTAAGGGAACTAGTTGATAAATCGCATAATATGCGAGAATCAAAACTTAATATTTCTTTAGACATCAATTAATTATTAGTATATAAGTGATTTTGTATCACATATGCATACTTCTGTCATACTTCTCGTGATCAGATATATAAGTTAAGCATAAAAAGTTGATTAGTTATATTTTTATTCTTGAAAATAGCTTCTTCGTTTTTTTTAAAATGTTCATCTGACTTTCAGTGTTGTAAAACAATTTTATTTATCAATAATATGATGCTTATGAACTTGAAGTGTTGGACCTTCAGTCCTTGCCCTTTTGAGGCATCCCTTTGCATTAAGAAGAAGTCCATTGGTATTCTTGTATTATAACTAGAGATGACGACCCAATCTAGTACGAGTCATGGCCTTAGTAAAACATGCTCTTACAATTTATAATAGTGAAATTGAATAATGAATCATCATAATGAACATATCAACAGGATATTAATATTTTACTAGAAATGAATAGAAATGAACAGAATTGTCCCAAATAAAAGATTTATCAAATTTTCATATGCTTATATGGCAGATGAAAACACTGTTCATTCTATTGTCTGTACTCTTCCTTATGTAAAGCATAATATGTTAATAGCTTGATAACTTCTTGACCTCTTTCCCGCACTACTAGTCATGAATTTCCTAATATATTAGCAGCTTTTCCTTCAATACCCAGAAAATCTTGCTATTCTTGTGGTGAACTCGCTTTCTTCTCTGTGTTCCAGCACCTTCTTGACACTCTATTGATAGATTCCCCAGTTACTTGGATTGTGCTACTTATTTTCTTCCCCTTATTGGCCTTTCTTTTTCTTTTTTCAGGTTTAAACGACTGACTGGTCGAAATGATGTCACTATCTCTCCTTGTGACTATAAGTTCTATTCACCAAGACACAAGTATAGGCGCATTGCATCCAATTCCGGGTCTAATATCTCTGCTCTACCTGTAAGCCATATGACTCAACCAAAAGCTCTTTCAGAGAGCATCCATTGTACAGTTTGATTTGCTCTGCATTCCAGGCGATGATAAAAACGTAATGACATGCCCAGACTACAAAATATAAGATAGATGACTGAACTTATTTGATAGCATTAAATTGAAATCATGTTTCCTTTTGTCTTTCCTACATTTCCTCTTGTCATTGCTGTGCATATAGGCTTGTATATTTGTGCAGCTGCAGTTGCACATGTTTTATGTGCACGTTTTTATTTTCATTTTAGGTGTTAATTTTCGTTGTCTGGTTGGTTTGAAGATGGAGCTACTTTAATTGCTGATCTTCTATTTCAGCCATATCATGGAAGAGATTCTTCGGCCATGTCCCCTGCCGAAGAAGGGTATCGCTCCATCAATGAAGTAAGGGTTCCTCTCTTTCTTTGCATTTTTGATTGACATTAATTTCAATCACTGTGATTCACTATGTCGCATGCTTATCTTCTTCCCTGCCCTCCCTATCTTCTCTTCGCGACTTCTGGTTTAATGCTGGACTATTAAGAATACTGAAGTTTTTTCTTAAGGTGCCTGTGTTGAAGCGTTGTATCTGGAAGTTATTGCCTACTGATCCTGTCTAAGTGCTGAGAGAGGAGAGGATCTAGGTTGGACATATCTGCTGTGCACGTGCGCGTTTTTGGGATTGTTTTCTACAGCAAATCTTGATAGTTTTCTTTGGAAGAAATAATTCGGTTTTGGAAGCTGGTATAGTGAGTATGCAAGTGGTATTCTTGCTTGTTACAAATGTTCTCAGAACTCGTGCAGTTAAATTGTATGTCTGAATTTGCTGCAGTTTATTTTGTCCATTGCTCCCATACTAGTGAATGATGTCCTCTGGCGGCTGCGTCTGATGTAGAAGCTCATGCTTTCCTAATTATTAATTGCTTTCCATTTTTGAGGAAAGTTGGTTGATTTTATCCTCCTCTGCAGTCACAGAGTCAGCAGTCGACTTCGAAGCATGATATGCAGCCAATGTCACATGAGCCCCAGTTTCACCCTATACACCAGAGCCATCATCAACCAATTCATCAGAGTCAACATGCATCTCATTATCCTTCCACCCATCATTGTGGTTCACCTTCTAATTTGTCTGATCTAGCCCATTCTCATCATTCGTCGCCCATATCGCAACATATGGCTTGCTTACAGCCCCTTGGCGGAGGCCATGTAGGAGGGCGCTTGCACATAATGGTGAGAATCTTGATTTTATCATTGTATGGTATTGATAAGGATCCCAAGGTTTTTGCCGTCAGTTTGCTTATGTGCTATAAGTGTTAAGACTAAGGGATTGGAGAGAATTATATCGGGGCACAAAATTCTTCCGAAAAATTGAAAAAGAGGACAGAGTATGAACCACTGCTTCTTGTAGAGACAAATTATATGTTTGTAATTTACTATTACAACTACTCCGTTCCTTCATTGAAAATTTTTTGGGGGGGCAAATCTAGTTTATCTACTGATTACTTCTATGGTAGTACTTGTGTCTTATATGGTTCTGCTTTCCCCAAAACAAACTTGGAGGGCTACTCTTTAGTTGGTTGACATAAGTTCATGATTTTAACTGTTTGTTTAATATGTTTTACAAGCAGGTACCTGCCCCTGCAAAATTCTGTGATGAATGTGGGGCTCCATATTTGAGAGAAACCTCGAAATTTTGCTCGGAGTGCGGTGCTAAGAGATTAGGAACATAACACCTACATCATGTCCTCCCTGGCCCTGTGATATTGGTGATTCTCTTTAGCTCTTCAGTTCATGTCAACATTTTTCTGTGCGTTGTACATATAGAAGTCCATGCAACCCTTTCCCTGGCAGAATTTGACTCCTCACTTATTTGGGGTTGTGTTCGGTTATATAAGTTATACCAGTTCTGAGCACGATTTTATGATTTTGTGTACTGCTTCACATTGACATTTTATTTGTTTTTTAGTCATTGGACAACTCTCTCGTCTCTTGTGCATCCGCCAAAAAGAATACGCGGCAGGAGAATTGGAAGGGCGACATTGCTTCAGCCCTGGTCGAAGGACGTATATGTAGCAGATAGGTACACGCCTGCAATGTTTCATAGTGTAGAAACTCGCTTTTGTTGTAAAGAAGTGTCTAAGCGGTTTTTTTTTCTTTTTAGTCAGACAGGGCAAAGGCATAGATACTGCAGATTTAGTTAATCTCTTGGGTTGTAACATGCTGGTTGTCATAAATAGATTGTAGAACGATTAGCATTTGTTGTCCCTTCTCCACATAAGATGAGTAGCTTGTAAATACGAGTAATGTATGGGAAATCTAGAATACTCAGTATGTGTTTGAATGCAGATTGTCTTGAGATCCATGCCAGTGCGCATTTGCGATGCTCAACCATACTCTCTGGCCAAATGTGAAACCTGAGAAGAACCAGCCATGCGAAGCGAGCCTGCCTCTGGTCACGGACGCTTTATTTCGCTCGCTTTTCGGGCACACCAAGAGATGGCTGGTGAACGAGATAGTCGAAGTAAGAATAAGAAGCAGCACGTTGAAAATTACAAACACGTGTCTGAACATGGTGTTCGGAAGAAGTGTGAAAATTTGTTTACTCAACATGCTTTTAATGCATGTGGCAGGCGAGGCGCGCGTCCCTTTGAATTGGAGAAGGAAAAGGTAAAATTTGCTTCTTGCGCCACAAAAATAAAGCTCAGGAGACACGTGCATGTGCATTTGGGAAAAAGTCTGACCTAGTGTTTGTAGACTAGACACACTGGGGAAACAAGGCATTTTCATTACAATGACCAAAAAAAGAGGGGGGGGGGGGGGGTGGCACATAAATAAATCTCCTCAATGTTTGGTTTGAGAACTACTTATTTTTGGCCTTCTAACAATAGCCGTCACATGCATTTGGTTTAGAATTTGATCTAAAACTAGCAAGACATGCAACCGCTCGATACGAACCAGCACTTGTAAAGGAGTATGACATTCTCTCTCTCTCTCTAAAGCCGCGACACCCTTGAGGTGGTCACCGTCCTTGGGCAAAAATGGCGATCATTCCGTGGCGACCGTGCGGCTGCGACACGGTACATACGTATGTCCAGCATCGTGACTACAGATTATCAAACAAAAGTATAAAACCACGACCAATCTCCCCCAGTCGAGTCCCAACTTATCCGATAAGGCGAGGCGGGACCAGCAACGGTCAAAGTCTGTACGAAAACGTATAATTCCATTTCCATCGGCATGATAAGAAAAAAAAAAAAAAGTCGCGGTGGCCAATCATCAAACGTGAATGGCCCTTGCGTCGCACATTCCCTCGTCAAATCCCATCCGTCAAACCTGAATCAATCACTCCCCGGGCTCAACACACGTGGCAGTCTCATTCCCCACGGTCGTCTACGAGTTTTTCTTCTTATTTTTTTGGGGTGTTGGGAATGCGACTCTAAAAGAGCGCCTGGAAAATCAGGCACCAAGTAAAATAAGGTCAACACCCATTAATTTTTATCTCTTTTTTTTTTTTCCAATATTGGTTGCTTGCCATCTTCAAACAAGCAATCACCTCCACGATCCGAGAATTAATTAACACGAGCACTAACTTTAACATTCCTTTCCCGACGAACCTTTTGGACCTTCGACTTACTAATAATCTCTTTCGAGGGTGGCGTGCAAATTGCTTGTCTCGTCTCAATTAACTTAATACATTTGATTTCCTTTTGGCCCAGCAAAAAGTTGATGGACTCGTGCCTTACTTTTACACGCTTCTAGTACTAGTTGGCCTCGCCCCATTGATGCTGCTTTTGATCTATTTATTATAGTTTGTGAGTTTGTTTATCTATTATCAAAGGGTGGGAAAAGGCAGGTACACTGGACAAGACGATGGCTGCCACTACGATAATGGATCTCTCGTCTCAATTGGGTTCTTAGGCACTGATGTGTTTTCTTATTTGTCACCTAACTTTGATGGGGGCCTTTGGGTCGCAGAATTCGATAGGTGGCACCGTCTCATTGGGAGAATTCGAAGGATTCCTCTCTTGGCGGAAGCGTACGGCTACACGAACTTCGCTTTCATAACATTAATCAGTGTGTTGCCATTGTGTTTAGCTTAATCAGAGGTCCCCGCTTATTCAGCAGCCCGTGGACCTTATGGCTCGTTGAGCGGATTTATGAATAGAGGAAAAGGAAAGGGAAGCTTCTTTTTGTAAAGCATGTGCCTATCGTGCCTTGGTGGCTGATTCACCCGGTGCTTTTGATTTCATGTCTTTGGATCTAGAAAGCAACCTTAATTAGGGCTTGCACAGGCCACGGCGATTGCTTCGTTAAAAAGGATATGACTTTCTCGTTTATAACTTGGATTCGAATCGCCGTGCTCTCAACATTGGTTCGGGGGTCATCATCAGGAGCACGAACATGTGTCCTCCTATGGTTTGAGAAAATTGTCAAGCATTTGAACATTGTTAGAGAGCTCAAGGGGCGAGTCTAAGAAGCTCCGGCCTCTTGCTACAAAATTAGATAAGAAGAGCGGATAATTTCTTTCTTTCGGGCTTGCATGCGTACCGTCTTAACTTCGGGAAATTATCAGGGAGAGTTATGATTAGCGTGAATTGACGTGACGGTGTGATCAATAGCTCTAAAGAGATGCCGCGGAAGAATTATATGCATAGGGTTGGAAAATGGTTCATACTATGAGAAAGCAAGAAGATATACGTTCGAGCATCAATTTTATGACTTTCAACTCGAATTAGTTATCGAAGGGAAACAAATTATTGAGAAAATCATATGGAGAGTTCGGACTCAAGTGTCAATTTTGGCTGGGGGAAATTGTTTAACTAATCCTAAATCTAGTGTATGGATGTCAATTTAGTTTATAGTTTTTCAATTTTTCCCATTTAGTCCTAAACCTATGTCCATAATTTCAATCTAGCTCTTTTGGGTATGAGCGGATTGTCACATCAGTAATTTTTAGCACAAATTGATAGAAGAAACTATTTTGGATTTTGAGCAAATGTTTAGGATTAAATGGTTGAAATCGAAAAGCTTATAACTAAATTAGCCTATTTTCCAATTGGTTGGGTAATTTTCCCATCTTGGATAAGACTAGCTCTCCATTTTCTTTCTACCCATGTCATTTGTGTTGTTTTGGGAAAGGTTTTGTTGCAGTAGGGCGACAACCTTGGCGCTTTTGTTAGGATGTGCGACTCTCGTTTACATTAGTTCTGATCATCTAGAAGTAACCAATCGAAAAACCAATTTAAAGAACCTAAAAACAATCTCAATCCTTCTGTTTTCTCTCTCGTCTTCCGTCTCCTTGATCTCTTCAAACACATGCAAACCCTAATCTGCTCATATCTCTCTCTCCCTCCCTTCCTCCCACCCTTCGTTTGTCATGGTCGAGATTGACAAGGGGTCGAGATCCACACCATGGCAGAGATTGGACCTAGATCTGTCGCATCGAGCTCGCCAGATTGAGCATCGAGCCGTCATTGATTCCAGCCACAGAGAGAGAGAGAGAGAGAGAGAGAGAGAGAGAGAGAGAGAGAGAGAGAGAGAGAGAGAGAGAGAGAGAGAGAGAGAGAGAGAGAGGGATGATGGTAGAGATGAGCGCCGCCGGTGGTGGCTGTCGATCATGAGGCGGTGGCTAGTCTTGGGGTGATAGGGGACTATGGCACGGCAAGCATGGACAGTGTTGACAGGACCGGGTTGAGCTTGGGTGAAGAAAGGATGATTAACTTATTAAATCTTTTCACCAAATTTTATATGATAAGTGATTGGCAGGATCACATCCGATGCTAAATAAGTCAACCACTTTATGTAGGATCTTATTTGTTCACGCATTCGATTACCATTGAGTATAATTAGTTTAGAAGATGATCTTGATTTCTTTAGGACTGATCATCCATGACAGATAGAAATAGAGCAATGAATCAATGATCGTCTCCACTCTGCTTTGGAGGAGGTGATTCTCTCTCTCTCTCTCTCTCTCTCTCTCTCTCTCTCTCTCTCTCTCTCTCTCTCTCTCTCTCTCTCTCTCTCTCTCTCTCTCTCTCTATGTATGTATTGTGTGTGTGTGTGTGTATTGAGTGCTAGAGTTTTTCTTATGTTTTGGTAATCGTTATCTGCAAGTAATAAATTATGCAAATAAACCACAAATCGGATATTGCAGTTTGGACGAAATTATTGCTCATGATCCAAAGTGCATCCGTCTTTTTTTTTTTTTTGTCACTAATTATTAAAGATACTCCTACAGTTAAATTCATCCTCTTTCAACTACAATTTTTCATGACCTAAGAAAGAAAACCCTATCATCACTTCCTGTTAGTTATTAAATGATGACTAGATCGTTGTAATCCAATTATTTTTAACTCATGTCACCATAGTCCAGTTCAAATTATCCTAACTCCAAAAACATAACATTTATGATTATTAAATAGTCCGAATTCTTAATCAGAATAGACCGTTGCGCACTCAACTCTAAAATCGACGACTCACCCTTATATGTAATGCAGCGAAACTTCGTGGAACTCTGCCACCATACGACTACAATTTCCATTGCCATCCAGCACAAAAGGAGGTAAGGGCAAGCCTAATAGGGTGGGAATCCCCGAAGATCATCAGTCAATTTTTTTAGTACTTCATCGCCGACGGGCGAACATTACCCATGAAATAATGTGATGGAGACGTCCTTCGTGAAGGGTCGTCTGCGAACCCGAACCGAAAGGCGACTGCCCCTTGTAGCCAATGGCAGTCGAAAGTAGGAGGAAAAGGGTGAAGTGGAAAGTTGATGTGAACCGATCCATAGCCGATGGCACCTTAATAAAAATACCCACAAAAGGATGACCCTCCTTTTCTTCCTCTTTAATGTATATTTTCTTCGTTTTTTTTATATATTTGATGGGGGGGAAAAAGGTCCAGATAATTACAAGAAAAAGGAGGTCTAGCAGCTCTAGCTTTCAACAGAAAAGCAAGGCAATATATAAATTCAGATTCGGAGGCTAAAGGAGATGTGCACCGGGGAGTTTCCTAGGGCCAAAGTGTTCTCTCTCCATGCATAATCCTGCCTAAGCCAAAGAGCTCGAGGTTATGATTTCTCTACTTGGTCAATCTTGATTCATATTAGAGTATTGATGAGATTGATGATTCAGTTCTAAATTTTTTGTATTTGTACCGATTGAGCTCATCATAACAATTTTGATAGAAAATGGCTTATTTGGGCGCTGGTCGTTGGACATGATGTGGCTAGCATCGACATTAATAATACTTTGGATTTTTTTAAATGATTTTTAGGATTTTCCTTTTCTTTTTCCTCCTTTATCTTTTTTAGTGGCGTTGACGGCTAGTAAAGGTCACCATCATTAGGCAAGGTCAAGAGCGTTGCCCTCACGAGCCATACGAGAGCCTACAAGAGTCGGTCGACATTCCTTGCCAGTCGTTTGGGCCCAAAAAAAAAAGTGAAGGAAGGAAAAGAAAAAGAAAAAACACCATAAAACATTATTAAAAAATTTAAAAAAAAATTGTTAAACATCACACATGATGACTAGCAATCACGTGAGTAATTTTCGATCCGACTAATCTGAATGGAAATTGACACAAATATATAAGATTTAATAACTGAATTGGTACAGTTGAAATATTTAAATTTGAATCGACACCAATATCTATATATTTTCTATATTTTTCTTCTTATCTCCTAAATTGTCTGTGGTAAACCATGATTAGATTATGCGTGCCACCTATAACTAATAATGTCGTTTCTAGCACAAACTGACGTTAGAACTCAGATGCATGTGTTGTGTGATTCAATATTTACTTGTGGAAACCAAGTAAATTTATGGGTGAAACGATGGTTAGATGATTGAGGCACAACACGTAACTATTAAAGTACACTTTAGGACAAAATTTAGGCAGCGACAGATCCGGAACTCCTTTTTTAGGTGGGGCAAACTTCACAGCTGACATTAAAAAGAAATTATGGCAAATTCTATTGGCAAACTTAAAGAGTTAATTATATGTTTTTATCAATCTAAGTAAATCATATGTGGCATTTTTGTATTTAAAAAAGGTGGGTTTTATGTACGATAATAAATAAAATTCGATTGTGAACTGATTATTTCTTGATAGCTACGGTTGACTATTATGATTCCTAGGAAATTCGAAGGATATTGAAATGAGCAATAGTGGCTTGTCTTGTAGGCCTTTTGGAACCCTTGTGGGGGGCAAAAATGAAATATTCAAAAGCCTAAGATTATCATCCTTGGGAGGAATTTAAATTTAGAATTACATCACTTATGGAATTAGATTCCTTAAAAGATGTGGAAGCTGACATTCTAATAATAACTTATATCGAGTTTTTCACTATTCACAAAATATCACGTTACATCTTTTCCGTCATCATGCAACGTCTTGCCAGAGCCGTCTTTGTCACCTTTGCTAGCGTCGTCACCACCTCTCTTTTTTTCTAGCCATCTAAAAAATTGCGAGATGTAAGATTTCGTGGGATGTGATTACTTGTGGTGAGAATGTATTTATGGATCAAAACTATGTATCGTTTTTAGATTTTGTTTTTTTTTTTTGTAAATGTAAGTATTATATAGATTTTACCATGCAAAGCTGTACAAGGCGTATGTCTTGGTACCACAAAACTCGCTCTCAACACTACAATAGATGTGTGAGTGCAAGGGTACCAAGAAAACAAAAGTACATCCAAAGAAGGACGCCTAAATACATCATCTAATCGATGGAAGGCCTAAACAGTGGCCACAAAAGCCAAATGGCTAGATCTACATAAAAACTCTAACTAGTGAAAACTAAATAAATCAGCTATCACAAAAAATGGAGGGGTCAATCTGCCACCTCTCCTGAACCCGCCTATTGCGGAGGGTGTCAATAACAGGCTGGAACAATCTGGCTCTGTCTCTGACCATCATGATAAGCTTCGTCTTCATGGCTGGAACGAAGACTCGGCAATTACGGAATAAGGCGTCATTCCGTGTCTTCCATATAATATGGCATAGGGCTCCCAGTGAGAATCTGGCAATACTCTGATGGAAGTGATTGCCAGATATATGTCTGATAGCCCACTCAAGAGTCTCCTGCCACGATCCCTACCTCCAAGAAATCTGACAATTCTGGGCCCAGAAGGATGCAGGCCCAGAAGGATGCAAGCCCAGCAGTGGCACGACATCCAAAAAAGAGATGATCTATGGAATTCGGCCTAGCATGGCAGAAAACACACGAACCATCCTCTATCCTACCAGAAGATAACAGGAATACCTGGGTGGGTAGCCTGTTTCTCGTCATGATCCACAGGTGGAACTGATGCCTCGGAATGATCGCTTTGTTCCAAATGAATGAAGACCATGGAACTCTCGGACCCGTCGGACGAATAACACTCCATGCTGATGCCACAGAGAAAGTGCCGGAAGAGTCCCCCAACCACCGAAAATAATCATGTCGGTCAGACAAAACAGGAAGCGGTCCCAACTCATGCAAAATAGAAGGATCCCGTCCTCGAGCCACAAAAAGATCGGCCAGCGTGGCCTTCCTAGATAGGCCAGAGCGGTAGATGTCTCGGTCGGCATATAAAGTGTATAGCGGACCACTGTCATGCCAGTGATCAAACCATATCGTTTTTAGATTTTGTTGACACATCTAATTAGGGAAGTTCATCATTTTCAATACATTATCTATTTCGTATTTATGTGTAGTCAGTGTATTAGAAATGATTAAAAACTTCTTTAATAGCTAGCGCTAATAGTGTTTGAGGACACTCGTTAACAAGACTCATACTTTTGTTAAAAACTTTTTATGTGGATTTTTGTAGATTGACAAAAACTAAATGATTTGAATTGAAAGTTCAATGGAGTAAGTGCACAAATTCCTAAAACTTGTCATGGAAAATACGATTTAGTCTTATTAAAAATATAATTTAATCTTAAAAATTGTCATGTTGATGTACTGGAAACTTTTTGTTGACTTTGTCCAATTATATTAAAAGAAAATATTAATGTGGCTTTGTTTATTATTTTCTTTGCTTCACTTGATTTTGCATTATTTTCTCTCTCTTACGTGACATTAACCTTTCCTACATCAGATTAAACTGATGTTATTTTGGTTCAAATATAATTTTTAAAACAAAATATTAATTCAATTAGATTTTAAAAAGCTAAGTTTTCTTGAAAAAAAAAATGGCCAAGGCCATAGGCCCTTGTCGACATTGGAAAGGACCGCCGAGTGTTTTTTAAAAGAAAAATTAACTTTTCTTTTAAATCTAACTTAATTAAGATTTTGATTAAAAATTAAGATTTAGGCCAAAGCGGCGTCATTTTAGTTTTATGTTTCAAGTTTTAGTAAGGTAAATACCAAGTGGGAGAGAGAAAATAATTTAAAAAACAATATAGGAGGGAGAAAATTATAAAAAAAAGTCATGTCAGTAATTTTCATTAACCTAATTGGGCGAAGTTAAAATAATGACTTGGTTGCATTAATTTGACAAATTTAGGACTTAATCATACTTTCATGAAAAATTTTAGGACTTCTAATATATCTATCCCAAGTTCAATTAATGATGACTGATGACCAATTATAATGTTAAATCTGAATTCAAATTAAAAGTAAATGGAGCCTAAAGTGCCTTGAAGTCTGAAGGACTTTGCAAAATTCGAATTACTAAATAATGTGCAAACAATATATTGGGAACAACAAGAAAATTGCATGAATTTTCATTGAATTAGAATGGGTGACTTACATTTTTTGAGGCTATGCTTACTGAGCGCATTTGGTAACATTTCTGTTCCAAGAACACTTTTTGAATAGAAACAATTTTTTGTGTTTCCACTCCATAGAATAATTTTTGAGTAAAATAGAGCGTTTGATAAAAGTATTCTTGAAATGGAAAAATAATAATAATGTGTTTGATACTATTAATAAATTTTTTTCTCATTTTTTCTTCTTATTCATGATCGTTGCCTACTAGCCCCCCCCACCATCGGATTGCCTCCCACATCCGCCACCGGTTGACCCTCACTGCCGACAGCCGGTGGCACGGGGGTGGTCGGAGATCACAAAGGCAAGAGAGGGAAAAAAAGAGAGATAAAAACATGTTTTTTTAATAAATTGTTCAAGAACAAGAAGCAAATTTTTTTTTATTTCTTATTGTAGGTCCAAACGTGTTCCCAGCGACAAAAAAACATATTTTTTGCTCCCAGGAACAAAGTGTAAATAAAAAAAATATTTATGTTCTTTTTTTGTTTCTCGAAACAAAAAAAAAAAGAAACAGACTTGTTTATAAACGTTACCAAACATGGGCTCAATGTCTGAAATTGAACATAAACTATTAAAAAAAACTGAAATTCGTAGAGAAAGTAAAAACTCACAAAATGTAGTTTGAATACTTTTATAATTATGATGAATAAAGGAATCAGGGAAACCTAATCTGATTCAAAATTCAAATTCGAACTTAGGCAAAATCTAATCTAAACAATTTTAAGAACTCTAACCCTCTTGTGTCGCATGATATTCTACGGATAATTTGTAGCTACTCTTAATTCTTCAGTAACGATTATTTCTCAATCGATGGTTTCTCCTAGTTTTAGTCTCTAACTTCTATCGTCAATGCACCGTGTCATGCACTTTACTTGAGCTTTGACCATTAAAAGCTTGTGATCAATGAGCTCGTTAGCCATTCTATCAATAATCTTGTCAATCAATTGTATTGTTGTAGGTAACATTATTGATAAGCTTATCATGAGGGAATTTTCCAAAAAGTCTTTCATTTATTGTATAGAGGCCAATTTGATTCTCAACTCTTCAATCTGACCAATTTGATCCAAAACTTTTTGACGATTTTTTCAATGTAGTCATTCCAGTCAATATCAATAGGAAATCGCTAAAATGAATGACTTTTTTAATTTTTAAAAAAATTATCACTTTCTCTTATTTTTCCCATTTATTTTCTTTCCTTTTTCTTGTTTTTTTTTTTTCATACTTTCCTCCATTGATGGCTATGCCACATAAGTGGCCAATGCCTATATCGGTAATTTCTCGTCAAAATTGGCTGAATGACTACAATGGCAAATCGTCAAAAAAATTTGGACTAAATTGATAGTTTGGCTCCAAATTGGCCGCCAAACCATAGGTTTATAATTTTTTAGACAATTATCCCGCTTACTAAGCATTACATCATT
The DNA here is from genome assembly GCA_030064385.1 of Melaleuca quinquenervia. Taxonomy (NCBI): domain Eukaryota; kingdom Viridiplantae; phylum Streptophyta; class Magnoliopsida; order Myrtales; family Myrtaceae; genus Melaleuca; species Melaleuca quinquenervia. Next base: position 24,558,075 of record CM057719.1, on the reverse strand, counting down.
GGACGCTGTGTCTTAACTCTATTGTCATGGCCTGATTTGAGCCATCGGTTTCTTTACATTTGGCCCAAGTTACGAGCATCGCGTCAATGATATCACCAGAAGGCAGTGAATTGGAGATCACAATGGACTTCTCTTTTAGAAGGATGTTAAGATGTACATGTATGTTGCATTAGAAAAGTCTCGCGTTGGAAAATTGGTATGGTGTGAAGCATTTGATATATTTGTTAAAGTTTTTTAGTGAAAGCGGATCCAACTAATATATTGACGAGTTCGGATTTCACCATCTCTAAAGCTATCGGATCCTCCTGACGTGCTTCCAACAAAGGAATACATATACAGATACAAGATGTAGAAGCCATACATGTCTTATGAACCGACACAACCATCGCAGACAACTGCAAAATGCAGTTTGAGATCCGATGTACTCGTGTAAGATACCCCTGTGTCCACGTCCAGATTCATTAGAATAAAACTCATTTATTATTCATAGGTCCACATTCTAAAGTCAGTATCCACTATGATGCTTATGGATATAAGAGAAGGACCACCCGGCTTTCTATACGCCTATTTTACGTCAACCAGAACCTTAACACCCCTAAACTGACTTAACCCGTCTAAACCATATCCCTTTCCTTCGCTGAAGCAGCCACCTCCACCATCCCAGGTGAAGCCAACGCCATCTTTGACGGAGCCGCCACCGCCGTCATCTTGCTCAGTCCCGCCGCGGCCAACCATGCCTGCCCCCTTCTTTCCATAACTTCATCCGCATTTAATGGAACTACACAGTTTATTGGAACCGTTGTCCAATATCAGTTTAAGAATCAATTCTGTCAGAAATATAGAAGCACAAGAACTAAAATTGAACAGTTGCAGTGATACATGAATCTTTTTTCGCAATTGTCTGAAAGTTTTTATACGCTTTCTCTACTGAAGCTCAACCCACGTTCTTATAATATAAATCATCGCGTTTTTCTATATCTGTAACTACTGATTTATGCCTACATATACATCTATGGAAAGAGAAATTGATGTCCGACACACGACCAGACAGCGCTTATCATCGTCCACCGTTTGGCACCGTAGTTTTCGAGGAACTTTTGGTGGGGGCGTTCTCTCTACGTCAGTTTAGGTCTTGGTTGGCATGCTACGTTAACTATTCCACTTTCCTTTAACATTTCATTAGATTAATCACTATTGATAGTGACTGTACACTACTCGAATTTGAATTTCAAGAAAAGATATAGCATCGCTAGGCGTTCAAATTGGGATTTGATAGCTGATGCTACAAATCTAATTTTAAAGAGGCGTGTGCTCAGATGGGCGTTCTTTGTACATTCACGCGCCTGTCCTTTTTCCACTTCCCCATCTGAAATTTGGAGAAGTTACTACAAAAATTTAAGTCTACACATATCAACACCGTCATGGCCGTCGATCACGTAGATCTCACTCCGGAACCCCTACATGTAGGAGCTACGACGGCATTGATCTACATAAACTGAATCTATGTATTTTTTTTTTTTTGGAAATATGTAGTATGTAACAAAAAAGTTGCACGAGACTTAATTTGAGTCATTTCTATCTCCTCTCCCTCTCTCAATTTCAGGGGTTGGTGGGCTAATGCTTCGACAACTTTTTTATAGTTCCTTTTTTCTTTTTTCGATGTGCTTGTTCTCATGTCTTAGCGACGTTGACTTGTGGTGAGCGACATTATTTACTCTTGAGTACTCACTCATTACATTTCACTTTGCAGCTTTTGCACGTTGTTAACTAATAAGCTGGAAATAGTCTGTACAAATCTTTGCATTTTCTCTTTTCGATCCCTTTGAGAAGAACAGTCGAGAGGGGTTATGGACTCCCTTCTTCTATGGTTTTGATGCGGCAATGACATTAAATACTGGAATATAGATTTGAGGAATTTTAGTGTATTTCTATATATTTCTATAAAGAGTACATGAGCCTCATTTATAGGCTCTATTGCTGAAAATCTAAGGTAATAAGATAAAGATAATACCGGTTATAATCAATTAGAGAAATGCACAAATTAAAAGAAACACACGTATAATCCTAATATTGCTGATATCATCGCTAGTATCCCCTCTTAAACTCAATGATTACTAACACTGGCTCTCAAATTCAAGGTGACTTCAAAGAAGTTAACTAGAGGAAGTCACGTTGAGTTTGAATTCAAGGCAGACAATGCCATGGAAGTTTGTTTCTCCATGAAACCAGTGAGCGAGAGAGCCAAAATGGAGAGAATGACGCCAAAAATGGACTCAGCACACTTAAATATCCTAGGAAGCAATCCAAAATCACCGAGAACCAGCCGAAAGTGCCTGAAGCCATTGGTAAAATGCTCTAGACTTGTCCGGTCGATCGGACCAGTCAAACTGAATCGGTCAACGCGGATCAATGGTAGGTGTGCTTATGCATGGGAGTGTGAACTGATCAACGATAGGTGCGCTTGCGCGTGGGAGTGCGAAATTGATTTATAGTGGTTGTTCCAGACGAAACTTCAGGCTACAGCTCGTCTAAATGGCGGTATCGACTTCTTGAAACGTCAGGGATTAGAGGCAAATTGGTATCGGCTATTTGGTGCACTTAATGCTTTCTTAGGATCTTATATCAAGTTGAATAATGTGGGAGAAAGATCCGAGGAATTTCTTTTATATTCCTATATATTTTAATAAATAGTATAGAGCCTATTTATAGGTTTTATTCACGACGATTTAAAGTATTAGAACAATTAAATATATAGGTCAAGGACATATGCACAAAGAAGGAAAACATATGCATATTCCGAGAAATACAAAGAATAAGAACATTATATATATATATATATATATATATATATATATATATAGAGAGAGAGATTAGGGTTTTCTCAGTTATTCATTTTTCTATATAGGTTGAGCCTACATATGGTTGATGGAAAGGCACATTGCAAACCTTCCCCGGAACATTTCTGAACTGGCTAGCTTCAGTTCCCTTGCACCGTCCCACAACATTAACGAGCCGGAGCCAAAACTTCTTCCCGGGCCCAAACCCCATTTCTCAAGAACAATAATAATTGCCCCCACGAAAACCTTAGTGGAAAAACTCAGTCTGCATATATTATTGTCGCCTCTCCTACTAACGCACAAATTGTGTACGTCACCAACAACGGATATATATCCTCCTTTAAATTCCAACCCTCCACTCGCGCACCCAAAAAAGAAGATCGAAGCCCCCTCTCTTTCTTCCCATCGATCCCCCGCTCCGGATCCCCGCAGTACAAGGGAAGACATGGCCGAAGAATGCGCCGAGAGCTCCGTCGTGGTCGGCGCCGCGACCGTGCAGCCGGGCAGCTGGTGGCATGATCCCCATGGGAGCTCCATCTCTCCTGCTCCTGCATGGATTAACGGTGGCAACCACAACCCCTGGGGCCACCACAACCAAAACCCTAGCTCCAATGACTCGCCCTGCGACGAAGCTGTTTCGATCTCGTCCTCGGCCTATACCAACACATCGATCCACTCGGGGCTCACTGCTGAGTCCTCTGGCCGGCTTCTTGAGTCGACTTCCTCGCCAAACGAGTTGATCGGGGAGCATCTTTCTGACCATCATCTCTGGAACCATGTGTTACTGTAAGTCCATGCGCATTATTTTGTGCCGATACAGCTATTTGACTTTGCAAATGTTCCAATGACCACTCGTTTTACTGATGAACATGGTAGAAGGAGGGCGGCTGAGCAGTCCAACGTTCGGTTCGGATGCAGCAAATCTCATATTCGAGTCATAGTGTTTGGACTTAAAGAGTAAATGACAAAGGGCTTTGCTTTATGTATGAGAACGAGACGGTTTGAGTACATCAAATCGCATGCTTTGGATGCTGGTCTTAAAAACAGTAGGGATGAGCATAGTAGGACAAACTCGGTTGATGTGCGTCTAATCGGTATCGGTGAAAAAGAAGAACTTTAAAGAAAATAATTGGACAGAAGGATGATTGTGGTGGTAGGTGTGGATTTGGGGTATCAAGAGACCGGTATTATATATTTTTAGGGCAAGACAGTCTTGCTAGTATTGAAGGAAATAAAACTTGAAACCTTCGGGTGATCATTGCAACTAATCTAATCTCTAACGAGTCTTGAAACTCTCATAAATTAGCATATATACTATGCGACCATATAGATTAAGATTGCAGACGAGAATCAATGAGATGATGTTTCGCCACAACATTATTCTAAAAATATTTTGCATCTTTCTTTATTCTTTTTCTTTGCCGGGTTGGTAGGGGGTGTGAAGACATATTGCACGTCTCTAGTATTTACATTTCTTGCTATTGTTGTTCTTTTTCTATTGACTTTTGCTAGCTAGAACTATCTTTGATTTCTTTACATTAGGCTTGTGTAGAAGCAAGATGAAACATATGCAATCAACAACTCGATAGACTTGTGTCCGAGCAGTATCCTCTCAACTTTCTCCCCTAAACATAAGCTGTTGACGTATAGCTGTATATTCATGCCGAGTATCTTTCTTCGCCAAACCCATGCAGAGGGGTCTTTCCCCCATTTCACTTTCTTGGACCATTTTCTTTATTTCTCTGAGAATACACCCAAGTATATTTACTTCCATATGTATCTAACTATCTGTGTAGAAGTGTCGGAAGCGGCGGAGATTTACAGAACAATCAGCACGACGTGCCCGAGAACCTCCTCGATTCTCTCTCCTCCAAGACCATGTCGAATCTGAATAGCTTTGAACCTCCAAGTGCAGCCTCCTCATGCAACAACTACTTGAAAAAATTAGGCGACGCTTGCAACATCTGGGACTTCCCAAGCTCCAGTCTCAACGGGCCAACCTTCATTCACAGCCAGAGGTTTAGCTCGAATAATAAGCCATCCAACTCGGTCAGCGACTGGTCAATCGCGCCTCCTGACCCAGAAGTCAGCCTTCCTTTTAACTTGAGCCCCATGTCATTGGGCTCCTCTTCCACGTGTCACGGTCTGTGTGGCTCGACAATCCCACGTACTCAATATGGCAGCGAGCTCGAAGCATCAGTTGGGACAGCACTGTTCAGGAGATCGCCAAATGTTTACAGTAGTAACAATATTCTTGGAGACGGGTTTGGGCCAATGAACGCCTCGATCATGGCAGATAACGGTAGATACTACGGTGGAGTGGCCGGTTCCTTGTGCAAAGGCTTCGATGACGATAACACGTCGTCATCTTTTAGCAGCAGGATAGGGAGGCGCTTCAAGACGTTGAATTTATCTGACTGCAAGATAAAGCCCGCGTCATCTCCCTCAGTAAGTAAACAAGCAGGAGAGATCAAGTCAACCGCGCATGTTCATTTATTTTTGCCTTTTTCATCGGTATTATATGGAGTTCATTTCTCTATTTGGGCGTGATAAACAATTAGTCCACCATGAACCGAGTGACCTAAGCAGCAATATGTGTGGGTTTCCATGTGAAATTCAACTGATCTAATAGCTCAGATCCCTAGATACAATATCCAAGTACAATCATGGTATCAAAGTCATTTACGATACTAGGAAACTGTCACACATGTTTGGTGGATCTGCCCTGAAAGAGAGCTTTTACTTATCTTCCTCGGTCTGATCTCTTCATTCCTATGAACAAGAGCTTACTGCTACAATGATCTTTTACGACAAATAGGTAAGGGCTAATATCAAAGGACAGGGAAATACAAGCGAGGGCAAAAAGAAAAGATCAGAAGACAGTTCGGAGACCGTCGCCAAGAAACCCAAGCACGAGAGCTCCGCAGTTTCATCTTCCAAGGTACTAACGACATATTATTTCCTTTCTTTCCTCTTTTTTCCAAACCTTAAGTACGTGTAAATGAATATAAACCTGCATATGTTAGCCACGAAATTCCATTGGTTATTACTGTTATTATTGTTGTGTTCTGCAAAAGATGCAGGTAACGAAAGTCAAGCTTGGGGACAGGATCACGGCCCTCCAGCAAATTGTGTCGCCATTCGGAAAGGTCCGGCTTTATTTTATTTATTGGAAAAAAAGGGGGGGCACTAATATTATGCTTTTCTTAGTTTTATATTCCCAAACTTAATTCAGTATTTTAATTCGGCTCCTTTCTAACAACTACTTTCAATTTACATTTAGACCGACACTGCATCGGTTCTGATGGAAGCCATCGGGTACATAAAGTTCCTCCAAGAGCAAGTGCGGGTAATATATTCTCCAAAGTCATGATCATGACTTGTACTTCAATAATGAGTAGAAAAGCAAGAAAAAAGGGGCACATATGTACGTCAGCATGCCAATTATTGACGAAATAATTCATAAAATCCAATAGTGAGATGATAAATGAACCGAATAATGAAAGTGGAAAGTGAACATGAGTGTGTGCATATATATTTTGTGAGGACGAACCAAATGTAGATGAATCTAATGAAGGGGGCACATCTTAAGGTGCGCTGAGAAAACATGCAACAACTAGTTTTCTCTAGATGGTAAGAAAACACTTTTCATTTCATAATTCCTCAAATCAAGTCGGCAAAATAGATATTATGTAAGCTCGTTCGATTTTGATGTGCCAATCGCTGCACGGGAATCATGTACCGTTCATGTTATGAGTTAGAATATAGCTTGTACAAATCATCATGTTCCTTGGAATGTTACTATTTGATACTGTAGAGCAAGTTTAGGCCACTATTTTGCTCATTATAGTGAATTATACAAATCTAGAGTGATTATTAGTGTCGTTAAAAATGTCAATCCCTTCCCTTTGCAGCTACTAGTGAGCAATCCCTATTTGAAGACGAATCCCCACAAGGTGAATAAATTCCATATGATTCTCTAGTAACTCTGTTTTGTGAAACATTATGTGATTTGGACGTTTATGCATTGCACGTATATTTTACTGATGAAATCCTGATTATTTGCAGGATCCATGGGCAGCGTTGGAAAGGAAAGAGAAGGAAGATTTTAGGGTTGATCTCAAAGGCAGAGGGCTCTGCTTAGTTCCGGTCTCGTGCACACCTCAAGTCTACCGCGAGAACACAGGGTCCGACTACTGGACGCCGCCATATCGAGGGGTTCTATATAGGTGAAAGAGTCTCGTGCGCAAATAGAATAACAGCTTCGAATAGTCCACTCCTATAGAATATATGCAATCAATAAGCTCGCTGCGTACTTTGTTATCAAATTGGACACCAAAGCGACTGTTACTTTGAAACTCAAGCCCGAGTAGTTAATTCCTAATTGTGGTAAAACTATAGTAGGTTTTGGCGTCTTACCTTCTGACCTGTCTCTCCTGTACAATAAAAAGTTGGAGGCAATAAACCAACTTCCAAGTGTTTATACCAGCATGTTACAAAAATATATTTCATCTTCAGTCACCCTAAGCTTTAATCTTGAGATTGCAAATACGGCCTTCATACATATATAACCATTATATAGTAACCGTTCATGCGATTTACTTGAAATTCCATCACCTACCAATATGACAAGCTAGATGATGGTATTAAAGCTATGTTTACGTCAAACATGACCCGATGAGACGTTAAGATCAGCTCAGGACAGAAATAAGTCGGAACTTCTAAATGAACTTCTCGTGTTCGGTACATAAACTAAGGTAGGTGCAAAGGAGCAGCTTTAAGTTAGTAGGAGAGTTTCATAATGTCGAGTAGTTGATGGAACTACTTGGGGAGATTACTGTTATTTGTTCATTCTAGTATTTTCATAAAATACTGTAGAATTTACTAAATTTGCATCAAAGTACCTCGAAAAATAGGGTTTAATGATAAGGGGTCATCATTTGGTAGTTGTATAAGAGATGCATGCATCGTGTTTAAAAGGCTAATAATTTAAACAAGATTCGGTAATGAAGCAACAACAGGAGAAAAGAAAATCGTCATTAGTCCTACGAATGATAGACAGAACTTCCTCCCCCAACCCCCACCCCCACCCCTCCAAATTGCTCAATAAAGAAGGAACGAAGCAACTTCAATGGTATTCAAGGTGGCCACTCAAATTGTCCCGTTTCAGTGCCCTTTTCTTATGAGGAGTTTTTGTTGTTAAAAAGACCGGTTTCTAGAAGTGCAGATGACGCAGGACAGGAGACCACGCAACGAGACAAAAGGGTCAAAAGAAGACTCGAGCTTTGAAGTGAATGAAGTTGCTGAGTCCAAGTGGGTGGGCTCGGAGAGGCCACGGAGAGAGAGAGAGAGAGAGAGAGAGAGAGAGAGAGAGAGAGAGAGAGAGAGAGAGAGAGAGAGAGAGATCTCTGATGATAAGAAAGGAGGAGACTCTTTGCATTCTCCTTGAGAAATGATGAGGACCTAGTGGGTGAGGCTAATGCTTTTACCTCCCAGTGAAAAGAATTTGGGCTCTCTTTGCACCGTTTGGTGCTTAAGATCAGCCCTGACCACATAAACAAAAGAAATTGCAACCCTAGTCTCTCTCTCTCTCTCTCTCTCTCTCTCTCTCTCTCTCTCTCTCTCTCTCTCTCTCTCTCTCTCTCTCTCCTTTTTTTCTGTGGAATATGGTCATGAACGGCCCTAAACACTCACTGAGTACGACCAAGAAACCCTAATGAAATTGCAAGCAAACAATATGGAGACTGTCCCGAGGTCTAGTGTTGGTCATGCCACTTCTAGATGGTAATGACTTGATTTAATAGAATCACATCAAACAAATATGCCACGACCCCATATACATTGGATTATAGATATTTAGTCACTTAAAAGCTTTCTTTCACAAAGTACAGTCGAACTTAACCTTCTATATGGATCTTAGACCCTCCCCTTATGTGGAACTACAAGGATGGGAGAGATCAAGACCGCCGTACGATGCTTCTTGTATCTTGTAATGACCTCGTATGTGTAACTTAGAACTTTGTATCTGGATCTTGAGGAGTATGCTTATATGTTGGTTTATCCCAAAGAAAAAAAGTCGATAAGACAATTGGTATCTCGTGCGCACCTGATAAACGTGGTGAGGGAGGAGTCGAACTCGATATACCTCGATCTAGATCTGATACTAACATAGTGGAGAGAAACCTGTAGATAGCCAGCCTTATGCACCCATCATGTGATGATGATACAAGACGGAGTAGTTCCAACACCACCGAAGCGATGGTGGAGGACAACCCGTGCTTCTTCTTCCATTGGCGATGCATACGACGAAACCCCTTTTTTTAATTCTCCTAAACAGTAAGATGACTTGGGAAACGCAAAATTTATATCTAATAATAATTTTGTTGTGCTACTGGTTGAGCAAATGATGCTTCTTTTCCCTTTGGCTTGAAGAGAGTCGCTTTTTTTTTTCCATTAAAACAACGTAATTTTATCTAACGTGGAATTAATCGATAGCTTAGTTATTAATTTTTTTTAAATCTAGGATGCCATGTCAAATGCGACATCGGTGTTTGTAGGAGCTCTTACGAGTGATATCGATGAAAAAAATTCTTATACAAAAAATCGAGTATGAGGCTTCTCGTGATGCATTTTAAAGTTGGGAAAATAATACAAATGATTCTTAATTTTTGATCAAATATGTAATTTGGTTTTTGAACTTTTAGTATATTTTCAATTTCAGGCCTAGGTGGGCTAAAATCCAGATCACATTGAATAAATTGGGAGTTTGGGAATCACATTGTAAATTTAATCGAAATTTAGATATTTTTTTGCGTTATTATCCTTTTAAAGTTCAGGGTATTTTTTTTTATAAACGATATAAAGTTTATGATTTCTTCTTTTTTCATGACACTGGGCCTCGAGATAAAGTAAACAGCAGAACTGAAAACATATGCATGCGGTAGGTGGTCTCTTTTGTCCATTTCTTCACTTCTTTCGTTGCCTAAACAAGGAAGAAACATGTCATTTTCTATTCATTTTCTCACAAACTAAGTAAATTAAGGTTGAGATTAGGAAACCATCCAGGCCCAATTCAGGGTCTATGGTTGGAAGAGTCTTTTGGGCTCCGGAGATGTCTAATTGGGCCTTAATTGGAGAAGGCCGAAGCCCCATTCCGGATTGAGCAATAGTTTCGAATCTAGTTGACCCCTCACCGTATCTCAAGACAAATAATCCCTCCTACATCTATTTAGTCAAACGGTACGGTTGACCCTTTATTGTAGAGGAGAAAGCATGAATTTCGAGGTATCTTTCGCGGAAATAAATAATTTGAAATATATATATTTGAAAATAATCACTATTATCACTTATAAAAATGAATGAACAAATAAAAAATATATTTCATCAACAATGAAAATATTTAGAAGTGTATTATTCATTAATTGTTTTAAGTGACATAAATTATCATTTTTAGGTAAATATTTTTCACATATGACTGTAAATTCATGAACAATTCTTTGAGTTGAATGAAAACATTGTCTTTTATTAATCCTAATGACATAAGATAATCCAAATTGGGACATAGCTAATCAAATACTGATTTTTTTCCATAAAAAAAATCCTTCCCAATTTAACAAAATCACCTTGAATACTGCTCTTATTTCCCCCTAATCACCTCCGACATTGCTTTTCCGCCTTTGTCGATGGAACTTTTTCTCATTCATTATTCATTTAAGCTACCTAAAGAACTCTTACTCTAGATTCAAAATCTTTTGGTACATACGATTTAACTTTGAGTACATATAGAAATCGGTCCAAATGTCGGATGTAATTATTTTTATAACTCATTTAAAATTTAGCACTTGGTTTCCATTGTAAAGTTTCTTCTTGTTATGAGAGAAGCCTCGATATTTTGATCTTTCTTTTTCGAAAATTTGTTTTTTTTGTTCGTCTATTTCTGCAATAGATTCGACAATAAGAAACGCAAAAAAGAAAGGAAAAAGGAAAAAATTATGCTTCGTAGACCCACGCAGGTCCCTTTCGGCTTGGGGCGCACCTTTTTGGTTCAGATCTTTCCTATTAAGTCCTGAGAGTCTCGCCGGACGAATGGCGTCTCCTCCTCCCTCCTCCCCTCCTCTCCTCTCCTCCTGGTCTTAGGGTTTTGGCGGCACCGTCTTCATCCGTCGTCGGACGATCGCCATGCGACGGAGATGAAGCGCGCGCCGGACGAGCTCACGGAGGAGGACTGGGGCGACCTGTCCCGCTCCTTCAAGCCCTCTCGCGTCCTCAGGAGACCCCCGACGCCCCCGTCCCAGCCTCCGCCTCCCGTCGAGTCCTTTGCCTTCCGCGGAAAATCGCGCGAGCCTCGCTCCTCGAGCTCTTCCGGTCGAGGAATCGGCCACCGCGTCGAGATCGGAGGCTCCGATGACCTGGAGGACGACGATGTCGAGCTGGTGGGCTCCGTCGCGCCGCCGGTGGCGAGTCGGGGCCGCCGTTTCGTAGTTGACGACGACGACGATGAAGAGGAGGAGGAGGAGGTGGGAGTGGGGAGCAAGGTGGAGAGCGATGGGGATTTGGTCGATGTTTATGATTTGAGCTCTGCAGAGGACGAGAAGGAAGAGGAGGTTGAGGTGGAGGAACTGGGAGAAGAAGAGGACGCGGTGGAGGATGATGACGTGGTCGGGAAGGCTCTGCAGAAATGCGCCAAAATTTCTTCGGATTTGAAGAAGGCGCTTTATGGCTCTTCTGTCACTTCATGCGAGCACTACTCCGAAGTGGAAACTTCCTCTAATCGGATTGTCACTCAGGTTCTCTTTGCATTTCCCTTTCATCCCATGCATTAAGTTTCGGACCTTTGGTTGCACGGCATTTTCGCTGCTGACCAGTGTTTGCAAAGGTTGGAGTTTTACGATATGATTGAAGCTTAGGGGACGAGGATACTGTCAGTGTCGATTAAGTTGGCTTCTGAAATTTTTTGGTTTTTTGCGTGGCTAATGTGGTTTTGTATTAGCTGGGGACAGAAGGAATTGTTTAAGTGAATTAAAGAGCCTTGGCTAATGACTAGATGAATTGTAGGATTTTTCTTACTTACCTTTACCAAAAAAAGATGTAGCATTTTTCTGGGCTGTGCTGAACCTTCTTTCTCTCCTTTTTTTTTTCCCTTCTAGAAAGCTCGTTACGTTGTAAAGCTGTCGCTGGGCTAGTGATGGTTATGGAGCTCTGTAGTAGCCTGGATTGGGTTGTTCATGAACAGAAATAGCTGAAACTGAATTCAGTTATTCCGAGGGATTAATTGTTAATAAGCTGCTATCATTGAAACTGAGGCTCAAGCCAATTTTTTTGGTTTTGTGCCAAGTTATCTAAAGAAGCTGCACTATACCATAGGTGGCGGATGGGTGTTTGCACGAGGGTAGCTTTTATACTTTAACTAAGATTGTACTTCTTAAAATTATCTAATCAGAAAACTTGGTGCTATAACTACCCGGAGAACTTTTGGTAGTTTAGGAGCAACTAATTTCATTCCTTCCAGATTTTGTTTACAGAGAGTAAATTTATCTTATGAGTAGTAGGTGACCAAGCATTGAACTTGAATGTTAATATGGGTCTGATAGTTGTTTAAAATTCGTAGCCCTTCTCCTTTATTGCATGATCTATAGATAGGTGAATGGAGTACTTTGGTTCGGCTGATTGATATCACGTGGAGGAATTATGAAGGTTGATATGGTTGGATTTCCTTAAACATTGTCTTTCCATTTTTCCATTGTGTTTTCCAATTATCTGCAGTGATGGTTCTTCGTTGGCAACCTGAGAATAGAGACATATTTTTAGCTGGTCTGTTCATCAAGGACATCGACTTTGCAGGATGATGTTGATGCAGCTTGTGGTGCTGATGATACAGATTTTCAGCCGGTTCTGAAGCCTTATCAGCTTGTTGGTGTCAACTTTCTTCTTTTGTTGCACCGGAAGGGCGTTGGTGGAGGTACTGTAAATCTTGTTGACCTTCTTTTTATATGCCACAGAAAGTGTCATTTAGGACCTAAACCAAATGAATACTTGGTTGTAATATGACTATCATTGAGAAGTTAGCTCATGTTTTTTATATGCTTTATATGGCTACTGTATTTGTTAGACTAGATATGGCCACAAGAAAATCTTCCTGACTAAAGTTTGGGGAAGCAGAGCGTCACATTCTTTCTTTTTAGTTGCTTGATGAGATTGGGAAAGGGGCCAGTGAGAATTGCATTAAAATCAAGTGCTTGGAAAGAAGTGACGACTATCAACCCTCTTATCTTCATGACCTGTTAACTTTTGGCTCTTCATGTCTTCTGTGGTCTTTGATTGTGCTTCTGGGTGTGGCTGCTACCACTGTTTGCTTGTAGGAATGAGTAGGCAGAAAATAATGTTATGCATGTGAGCTTATATTATTAACCGTCTGCATCTTGAAAGAACAAGTGATATTCCCAGAAATGGAGGAGAAAAGAGTTGTGACGTTATTGCCCATTTCTTCGAGAGAGTTTCCTCCTCCTTTTATTCTCACAGAGAAAATTCAAAATAGTTTTTCAATTCCTCCAAGAATATAAGAATAATGAAAATGATGAAAGATGCTTGGTTGACAGGTTTAACTATGGGAACTCCATGAGCTTGTGGGTTCCGCCAGAAGTTGTCATATCAGCATCAATAGATTCCATGGAAGAGTGACACATTCTAAATTTTACAGAACCCATTTGTTTTTAGGTGGGTAGGATTGTTTAAAAGTACTAGTTGCCCTTTCAGGATGTTGGTAGAAAAGATTTAGAGAGTGATCTTTACAGATATTCTCAATGCATTTGATGATCCTCAGAGAATTTCTTTGGGTGGACGACTTTGGAGTAGAAAGTGATACTAGTTGCAACATCTGGGATTTACTATATGCATCATGGATGTTGCTTTGTTAATGGAAAATGAAGGGCTCAATTAGGAAGTCTACAGAAGTATCCATTGTTTAGGTTCAGAAACCCTAATAGTTTTTCCTTGGTACTTGGATGGGATGGTGCTGTCCCTTGATGTATGCCTTTTGGGGAGGATGCCGTTTAATTTGGCTGAGATGAAGCGCGGGTTATATTTGGAGCTTGAAGCATGACAGGAACTCTTATATTTAAGGATTATATTTAAGGATTAGTGTTCTACTAGGTACCAAGAAGAGTGTACGGAGTACGACTTTACTAAAGGGTATGTGCAAATAAAGGGTCTACATCAAATTTTCTTCTTTGATGAATAATGATCTTCTTTCAAAACTAATAGACTGCCAAAACTCAAATTGTGTAGGAAAAATCATGTTTGGATATCTCAGTGAGAAGGATGACACTGACGATGTGTCAACAGACAATTAAAACCTGTTTGGTTTCTGGCAATTTGTGAAATTTTATATTTTCATTTTTGTAAAAAATTGTGGTTTTCACGAAACACATTAACTGGTACAAACTATGAGTAGCTTCCTGCTGTTTTCATTGTCTTCATTCAAATGAAATCAAGGGATTTGAAGAAACAAAGAAAGAAACTCTTCTATTTTTAGTTGGATATGAATATGATTTTACTTTTGTTTCATAAAGTGGATTTTTAAATTCTCTTAGCAAACATGTTTTCAACAATGGATAATCAAGCGCCGTTTTCATTTTCATCATTTGAGGAAAAGACTGAAGATGTTCTTTTGACCCAAACAGGCTCTTTTGTTGTTGTATCCAGGACGGGGAAACTTTTTTGAGGCGGTATACTCATGCAATGATGATATTAAGATGCCTCATTAAAATAAGAAAATCCAAGGTGAAAAGAGGGAAGGTATCCCTAAGAATGTACAAGTAAAGCCCTATAGAGAATTTTGAATACAGAACTTACTGTCGAAATGTCGTTTGATAGGACTAAATAGTTTGTTTGATTAAAAGAGCACATACTTACCTAGATCGAAATGTGCTATAGGTTGTGGTTAGCGAATTATTTACACCATTTGACTAGAAAGAGTGTTTGAGGGATAAAGCATGCTTCAGTTTGCTCATTTGGATTGTATGCGTTGGAAGCATTTAATTATTTGATATTAGTTGGAAAATTTAGTAGTTCTTTTATGGGTACTCTTATTTCAACACCACATGGCATATAATTACTTCAATTAAGTAATAGTGCTAGATAACCACGTCATTGTTTTAATGCCAGAGCTTATGTTCTTTTGGAAAATGTTAGCACCACTAGATTTATGTTGACATCTCTAAGTGCATGTGCATGTGGTGTGGTTGATGGACCCCCACTTTTGGTGATTGAGAGTGTAAGAGTATCAAAACCAGAATGATGTACCCAGATTGTAAAAGTGTAGGGATACGGCAATCCACATCAAGTTACCTAGCCAGGTCCACTAGGTGCAAGAATGCCCAACTGTTGTAGGTGTTGTGACATCCACACTCGGAACTGGAGATTAGGAATTGCTCAAGCGACATGATTGTAATGTGCAACATAAACATCATATCCAATGATATCATAATCATTTTTTTTCGGAAAATAAAGTCATTTAGCAGCAAAAGGGAATGAAATCATTGACTGAAAGTTTTGCGGCATAAAAGGTATCCAGCCCTTCAGCAAGGCAAAGGCACCTTCTCTAGCCAAAAGTAAATTTTTTGAAATGACCCATTTAAGAAGGTTTGGCTTTGATCTACTAACTTTTTTGGGTGATTCTTGATATATGGATTTCCAAGATCATGTTAAAAGAATCAAAACAAAGCCATTTCAAAAGGAATGGTAATTTAAAGAAACGTTCTTTTGGATTTTAAGGGCAAGGAAAAGAGAACAACTTTCTTGAAGGAGAATTCATTTGTTGTGAGGTGAGTTTCTAATCTGAAAAGAGCCCTTAAAGACTAATAATAGACATAAGGATCCTTAACTCAAAGGAACGCTTTTTAGGAAAGTAAAACTAATACTCTCCTAGGACTCTTAAAAGTCAAGTGAGACCCATAAACAAAACTTAAGAGCCTACTACAATGACTAGAGCAGCACAAGAACAATAATGTTTGTTAGAGATAGTCTTAAGTCAAATAAAGGCACAAAAGGACTCTGAAACACAATTAAAGAATTTACTATAGTAACCTGAGCAACATGATAACTGTAATATTGTCCCTTTTTCAGTGCTCTTGCATCACTTTTTGTGCACCAGTTTTGTTGGTCTTAGGAGAGTGTGTTTAACAACTGGTAATGCAGACAGTCTCAGGCTATTCTTATTCTCTATTCCATTTTATCAATTACTTTTCGAGAGTTTATTGTGTAATGTCAGCTTAGTACTTCTTCCCCTTTCTCTGCAGAGGGGCAGGGGGTGCTAAAATAGATACATCCTAGCTAATGGTGCATCTTTGTACTCCGTGCAGCCATCCTAGCGGATGAGATGGGTCTTGGGAAGACCATTCAGGTAATTACTTTTTTCTCCTTTTGTCTTAGAAGTATTTGCATGTGCTTTTGCACAGCTACATTTTTCTTTTCACAGACTATTATAGACCTCATTTTTGGCTGCTTTACAGGCCATAACATACTTAACATTGCTGAAGCACTTGAATAATGACCCGGGTCCACATTTAATTGTATGCCCCGCTTCTCTTTTAGAGAATTGGGAAAGGGAACTCAAAAGGTGGTGTCCTTCATTTTCAGTACTCCAATATCATGGTGCTAACCGGTCAATCTACTCAAAAGAGTTGACCTCACTGTCAAAAGCAGGATTGCCTCCTCCATTCAATGTGCTTCTTGTGTGTTACTCTCTTTTTGAACGTCACAGGTCTGATATCTCTGTCTTAGGTTGTCCACGACCAGCTTGACAGGTGTCCATTACTGATTGTTGATAATTATCACAGTGTTCAGCAGAAAGATGATCGCAAAATTTTCAGACGCTGGCGGTGGAGCTGTGTCTTGATGGATGAAGCCCATGCATTGAAGGATAAAAACAGTTACAGATGGAAAAATTTAATGTCTGTTGCAAGAAATGCGAATCAGCGTCTAATGTTGACCGGGACACCTCTACAAAATGATTTACATGTATGCTTGATTATTTTGCTCTTTTAATTCATTTTTGAATTTTATATATGCCTGAAAGTTAATAGATACTTAGCATTCTCTTAATTATCTGTTTTTCTCTGGTTGTTGATTTCTCTGTGGAAGAACTTGTTTTGATACAATGTGAAGCCCGTATATTTTCATTAGTTGAACCAGAAGACAAGTTAATCAACAAAAAGGATGAAAAGAGCCATGAAAGAATGGGCTGCACTTCACAACCTTTTTCTAGGATTATTATAATGAGTGGAAATATTTTAGTGTACTCTTTCTAATATTTTCAGCAGTCAAAGCTCCATGCCACAGTTAAATAATGCTCTTTGTGCTGATATTTTCTCACAGATATCTTATCTATAATTGGAAGAATTGCAGAAATGTATGAATTTTCTTAGAGCAATCATATTGTGATTTAGTGCATGGGTAGGACAGAATGAGGGAAAGTCATCGGGGAAAAGCACAAATGAAGAGCTGTGTGTCCATGGTAGCCATGAGGCAATCCAAGCCAAAACGACCTGGAGAACCAACTTACAGCTTTGCGATGATGTTTTGTTAAATAAAAAAAGATGTAATTGCTCTGTGTTTTAGAGGTAATATTATTTCATGAGATGTAGGTTGTGTAATATACTTTATCCTCATTCGCTTGGGTTTCTTTGTAGGAATTGTGGTCACTGTTGGAATTTATGATGCCTGATCTTTTTGCAACTGAAGATGTGGACTTGAAAAAACTTTTAAATGCCGAGGACCGAGCCCTTGTCAGTCGTATGAAGTCCATTCTAGGCCCATTTATCTTGAGACGTTTAAAATCTGATGTTATGCAGCAACTTGTTCCTAAGATACAAAAGGTATGAATTTTGTTGTTCGCCCCTAGCAGATCAAGGTTTAGATAGGTTAACCCCCCCCCCCCCCCCCCCCCTTCCTCCCCCCTGTATGTGAGTATGAGGCAGTTTTACTTTTGTTTTTTTTTCCCTGGCCAATGCTTCATTCTAGAGGGTCTCAATGTTAATTCTTGCATAGGTTGAGTTTGTGACAATGGATCAGCAACAGGAGGAGGCTTATATAGAAGCTATTGAGGAGTATCGTGCCGCTTCAGGAGCTCGTTTGGCAAAATTTACAGGAGATTGCCTGAGCAATATCAACAAAACTCTTCCAAAGCGTCAAATTTCTAACTACTTTGTCCAGTTTCGGAAGGTACTGTATCATCTTTGTGATGTTTCCTAAACACATATACTGTAAGGATCTGATGACTGAAATGTGTTTTTTTTTGTCCAATATTTGATCCAGATTGCAAATCATCCTTTGCTAATAAGGCGGCTTTATGATGATGGCGATATTGTTCGTTTTGCTAAGAAGCTATATCAAAAGGGTGCCTTTGGGTTTGAATGTGGTTTGGAACGAGTAATAGATGAAATGAAGAAGTATAGTGATTTCTCTATTCATCAGGTATTTCTTAGCGGCATAAACTACATAGCCATCATGAAGTCATTCTTATGATTGAGATGGATTATACTCTCCTGTACAATTGCTTTTATTGATTACTTCTTGTTTTCCTTCTGTTTTATTTGAGCATAATACTTCCTTATAATATTATATTGTGCAGATAAATGTTGCAGATAAGCCTGTAGTTTCTATTAAAGTAAATACTTGCTTATTAAAAATAATAAGTCAAGTTTCCACTTCAGCCTAGCTTACTTAGGTGGCTGGGGCATGAACAATCTGTGGTGCAACTAATAATCCTCTCAGCTGTGTATTATGCTGGAGCTAAATATACTGATTTGGGTCTTTAATGAAAAGCCTTTGTTGGCCTTCATCAAGTATTACTGAGGAATAGATGAGCTTCATATTTTTCTGTAGTCTTGGACCATTATGCTTAAAGAAAGCTGTTTGGTGGCATTTGAGGGAAGCGCCGAGGTGTTCTGTCTCAACAGCTTATCTACTGTCTGCGCATGACTAGTTGACAATTTTATTGCAAGTGGCTGTTGATAATCTTTTATTCCCTCCTATTATCTGGTATTAGGGAGAAGATAAAGATGATAGTCCTATTAGGAAGTGATCCATCTGATTTTTTATACTGTCTGGTTATCTATAATTTAGCTGCCTTTCTAATGATATGTAGTTGTTTATTGGCTATACTATCAAGTGTTGCAGCTAGACTAGTGTTCTTTCTTTCAATTCTTATTAATGGACATGCCTTTTTAATGATATGTAGTTGTTTATTGGCTATACTATCAAGTGTTGCAGCTAGACTAGCGTTCTTTCTTTCAATTCTTATTGGTGGACATCCCAGCATATTAAGCATCTTCTTTCTGTTTGCCTCATTGCCTACAACATGAAATTTTGAACGAGAGCAGTCATTACTTTATTTGCATCGGCACTTTTCTACCTATTTCATCAGAGAGGAAGTTTAATTTACCGCAAACTTCTTACTGATTATTTATTGTGCTTTTAACTTTTTACACTGATAGGTGTCATAATTATATTTGTGCAGCTTTTACTTTGTTATGGCATCGATGGGATTCTATCAAAGGAACATGCCATGCTTTCTGCTAAGTGCCGTGTATGTTTTCATCTTATATCATATCAAGCTTAATTTGACCCAATCCCGCTTGTAATCAGATGGATTAGCTACATTACAGGCACTGGCAGAACTTCTTCCTGCACTTCATAGAGGTGGTCATCGCGTCCTGATATTTAGCCAGTGGACCTCAATGCTTGATATCTTAGAATGGATATTGGAACTTGTCGGTGTTACATACAGACGTCTTGATGGAAGGTGCTACTGTCTGATTTTTTTTCTCTCTGCTGTCATTCTTCTGCATTCATTGGTTGCCTGCTACCTTTCTTGTTTGCTTGCCCCTGCTAACTGAATGGTGGGAATTCAATAAGCAAATTTTGGGTAATACTATATTCCAAGCAGAAATATTTCATTTCCTTGTTTTTCTATCTTGGTTGCCTTAGTAATTGCATGATCTTGGGAGGGAATTTATGTTTCTAAGTAGTACGTTCTATTGGCTGTGTCCAGCCTACTGCCTCTCTGGGTTGGGTTGGTATGTCAACTGGTCGAAAGCAGGAATATGTCAAGATCTCTGTTGGTTGAAGTTGTTCTCAAAATGGTTAGTGCTCAAGCATGTCTTGAGTATTGTCCACCCCTTTGGATCCCCTTGTCCACTGGAGCGGAGCAGTTGGACTAATGCCTACATCTTCTAAAATCCATTAGTACTTCCTGGATTGTCATTTTGCCTTTGCTCATTGCTTAAATACAAAAGTGTGGTTTAATGTTCATGCATGCTCTGTAAAAGCACTTTGTTAATTTGCTTATTAAACTGCCAGTACCCAGGTGACGGACAGACAAAGCATAGTTGACACTTTCAATAATGATACTTCCATATTTGCTTGCTTGCTTTCCACAAGAGCTGGAGGACAGGGTTTGAATTTGATTGGAGCTGACACAGTTGTCATCCACGACATGGATTTCAACCCACAAATTGACCGACAGGCAGAGGATCGCTGTCACCGAATTGGCCAAACAAAGCCAGTGACTATTTATAGGTGCAGTGCCAGTCCCCTCATCTCTGAGAAGAAAGTCTTGTCGCCGCTTTACTTGTTTTTGTGATTGCACGTATGAGTTTTTGTTATATTGAAAAATTGAACCTTAATTCTGTTCAGGTTAGTGACCAAGGGTACAGTCGATGAGAATGTTTATGAGATTGCAAAAAGGAAGCTGGTTCTGGATGCTGCTGTTCTGGAGTCCGGCGTTGAGGTAGATACCGAGAAGGATACGTCTGAGAAGACAATGGGGGAGATACTGTCTGCACTTTTGCTTCGCTAGAGGTTAGTTCCTTAGATAGCAAATGGGTCGACAGAAGTTCACGTTATTAGAATCTTCTGTCTTCTGGTTATTTTCCTTTCATATTTCTGGGTTATGGTTGGGGCACATGCCATTTTACTTTTCTGACGATCTCCCAATAACACCGGTACCCTGACTGTAAGTTTGTATATTTTAGGATTAACTTTTGAGCTCAGAGAGAAAAGGAGGGAGATTTGTAATATTAAATGTTGACAAGCATCTGTATTGGGGGCCTAAATTGGGCTCTGATAGAAGTGAATGATGGCAGGAGCTATCTTTATCAAGTCATCGCCTGTCTGTTAACGAGCTTTTTGATGTCGACCTCTCTCGGACTTGGGTATAGCAATAGGAATGAATGTCAAAAGGCATCGCTCTTGAGCCTTTGATGTGCCCAATCAAGATCTTCGGCCTATTTCCGTTTCCTGATTCTGTCAGATGACGCGACATCCTTTCTGGTTAATAAAAGCTTATAAATGAGTCGAAGGCATCAACGTGCGTGGTGATTTGCCGAGGACATTTTGCATCGCGACCGTGGGGACAGATTGGAATCAGCTGAAGTTTCACCCAGTGTTTCCATCGTCAAACTTACCTTAGCCTGACCAAGGTTTAATGAAAGGGAGAGAGCTCCCGATTTTCGCCCGAGTCCATACCTTTCTGTGCCGGGGTTCTCGTCTTCTTAACCTAATGTTGAGATTGATAAAGAGTCATAAATTAGGTGGTGAAAGGCTTTAAACAAGAACCTGCCAATGCCCGAGATCCGCCTGTTTTGCAAGATTATGGCCACTACTTCAGTGTAATATCGACCGTGCTTTCATGAATTTCGAGAGCAATACAAAACATAGTGGTAGTCTTATTAAATAGCCACGTCAAGGACCACTTGAGCTCATTCAGTCGGCCTACTAACACTTGCAGATGTAAGGAGGAAAGTATCGCTATGAATGTTCTACGAAATGCGTTTAAAACATTCCACTGGGCAATTCTTTGAATCGATAGGCTTTTCTTTGGCTTATCTATCGTTGTCTGTTATCTTTTTCACTTTAGTAATCACGTCTCTTTTGTAAATAGCTGTATGTTATTTTGGAAAGAAACTTCGTGAGACACGGAACTTCTTTTGATGCGTCATTGAGAGCCGTATGCACCGGAACTCGGGCTTTTTTAATTACTTGAATAACAATGTGTTCGCAGCAATACTTGAAGGTGCACCCCTTTTTTTGTATTAAACAAGAACTTTAACTAGTTTAGGAACTAGCATGGAACCAACCAATGCAGGAGTTGGGAGCGCGTGCCAGAAGCCTTATACCTTCACTTAGTAAGATTGTCAAAAGAAAGTTGGAAGTTCAAGCACGTCAATATGTCTAGTTGGACTCATCTTCACTCAAAACCTTAAATTAATGAATTATCGTTCGATTAGGATAGATTAATTACTTTACATTATACCAATTTTTTTTATATACAGCTTATTTTAAGACGACAAGCATGTGCATCTCAACATTCTCTCCTTCATAAGGGAGCTCAATGTTAGGTCTGCTCCTCCTTAATTTAGGTATTCTTTTACACAAACACGTCTCAACTTAAATCTTAAATGCTTAGCTTCATTCCTAGTCTTTTTTTCCAGACCAAACCATGAAAACTATCATTAGGACAACATTGGTCAAATTCCTCTCTTGAGACATTCACCAAACACTAATATAGATGGAGTAAGCCTCCAATGAATCAACGATCTTGATACCATTCATTGGAAGCACAAGGCAGAAACTCAATCCCTTTAAACCGCCAAGAGGGAGTCGAAAATCGAGCCTTTCAACATATTTAGCTAGACCCACATTCACATAAGAAAATTTAGCTAATAAATTGTGGATTACTTATGATATATTAACTATTCTACGCCGTATTGGAACTTTTCTCAGCACAACTCACCCACGAATCTGAAAGTCAAGAACCAACGCGTTCATTTCCTTGTTCTACTCTCTCTCTCTCTCTCTCTCTCTCTCACACACACACACACACAAAAGAAAGCAGAGATGATGTCGGTGTCAGCTGTCTTGATGGCTCTCGCCTTGCGATGGTGGTGACAGCGTTTGGCAGCAAAGACCCGGTTACAAGAGGGTTTTTTTTTGTCGTTGGTAGAAGAGGTAGAAGACACAAGAATACAATGGAATGGGTTATATGTCAGCCACAAAACCCATAAGTATGGATGTTTCATTCGATTCAAAAGGGAACCGATTCAAGATGTGAACTCATCACGTAGAAAGAAAGAATCCTTATCACATTAAGTAACATCATTAGCTCGTATTTATTGCCTAACATCACCCCTTCATATGAGCTCCTTGCAGCAATGTGACTGTCTGTTACCCCCATTTACCTTTTCCACCCATTGGTCAGTTACCTTCTCACGTATGTCTACCTATCAGACAATCCTGAGCCGGCGAATAATATATAAGCTGAAGCTATCTTGCTATTGGAGCCATGTTAAGCTCCTACTTGATATGAGCACATTAAAAAATAGAACTCAAACATGTGGGGGTCCTCGCGTAACTTCACATGACTATTTGAGTCAAAAGAAGGGAGCATATAAGAGTATTAACGCCTTGCGTTTGTAGTCAAGTGGAGACACAGTACAAAAAGTATAACACGACTGCTGTCCATGATGTATGTAAGACATAGCCGGCACCAAGCAAGTGGCTTATTCCTCCTCCACCAAAAATTAATAAAGAGTTCTTCGTATTTTTCTGGAAAAAAGAAAGAATAGAAGAAGAGCCTTAGGGCTGAGATGTTACTGCTGTAAGGCTGAGTTTTTGGCTGTGTAAGGTGTGGTTGTTTCTGGAGCTCGATTTGCGGCTACTTGTGACACAACGCATGCATAAATACAAGAGAAAAAATGGACATGTTGCTGAATATGATAAATACACATGGATAGGTACATAATGAGGTTGGGATGACACCTAAAAAGCAAAATTTATCAGTTACTCCGAGGGAGGGTTATCTAGACTTAGTATCGAGTGGATGGCAGGCGAAAAAGTGGTTAGTTGGTGTGTCATATTGGTAATGATGACAATAATAAAAAAATGACGACAATAATTCCATTTTTGAAGATATTTTTGTTGCATCACCTCTATCTCAAGTCTCCATCTCTGAAGGGGAATCTTTTCTTTTTGGCGTGTGTTTTTGTGTGTCGTAGCGCCACTCTCTAGTCTCTCTCTCCTACAGAAGTGATGGCCCGTGATCTCTCTCTCTCTCTCTCTCGCGTATGGATATGGTACGGCAACTGCTGCGAAGTTACCACCCCACGAAAAAACCCTACGATAAAAGATGGTTTCTTGTCCTTTTTGCTCTCATATGTCAACAGAGAATCTCTCTCTCTCTCGCTCTACGTACTGATGTGCAATGTGGGAATGGTCCAACTGCTACGAAATCAGCAGTTCGAGGGAACCCTACAACAAAAAGGAAGGTCCCTCGATGTCTTTTTGACTGACAATCTTTCTCGCCTCTTCTTGTTACCCTCACAGAGAGGGAGGGAAAGAGGTACCTCTTCTCAGTACATGTTGTCACTGCCAGCCTCCCCTTGAACAACAGCACTTATGCAGGCCGCATCGAGGATCAACTCTCTCATCCGAGAAGATTAGGGTTGCATTCAAGCTCGACAAGTCCTTCACCAGCAAGAGTCTTCTCATTGATTTCAAGCTGTTATTTCCCATGCATTGGAAGCTCGCAACAAAGACCTTGGGACGACACCAAACATGAAAATATATCGCTTCTAAGCACTTCTAGTTTCTATGTGTTTAATAATTTCAAGATTGGACTAGTCTCTTGATTTGTTTTATAAAGCCATCAAGTTTAGGTAAAGAGGTGGACGAGTTTTGATGAATGACAATTTTGCTTTAAAGCAAGTATTGTGAATCTTGTAGAGTTCATACCCTTGAAAACCTAGAAGAGTTTTCACTCCGTCTTGAAGAGTGAGAGCTTTCCAAAATCTACATCCTTGAAGAGTTGCAGCCATCGATCTAGAAGAATCGATGCTCTCTTAACTTCCTTGGAGGCCTAGAAGAGCAACCAATGAAGTTTCTATATTTTTCTATTATGCTAGTTATTTTTCATCCAATTCCAACCCAAATTTGACCATCCTACAGGGCTTATTTCAAAAAACCCAAAATAGAAAAGTTGTAGATCGAGAAGTCTTTGTTCATTTGTCTTTAGAATCAGGTCGATCCGATTTGTAACAAGGAAGATACGACTGTTCTCCTAAGCTTGCGCAGTTTTGAAATTTCTGTTCATCTCGTTTTTCGTGTGCGAGTCACTCTCCCGATCTTATTGTTCAAGTAGCCTGACTTGGGCTGCATCAAGCACCCTATTGGATTATGAATTAGTATAATTGGCTAGGTAGATCGAACCAATTAGGAGAAAGAAATATATCTACATATACATCTATTATATTCCATTGGTGGGTAATGAGCTTTGAGGAATATTAACACTATATTTTTACCCTTCCTTGAGAAGAAAAAGAACACTTTGTATCATATAAATAAAACAGGGGTGACCCGCATAACGTGTCCCCTCGAAGGTCTCCATCACTCACATGCAATCGAGCAGGCGAGTCACGTCGTCTTTGGTCGTGTTGTTTGGGGCTTTGTCCTACCTTTTTGGAGCCTTGCATGCCATGAAAAAGTCCACCCAATTCGCGTAAAATCGCAAAGCGCTATGCAACGGCACAAAGATGAGCGAGTGCACGAAGTGTGCGCATGTGGGAGGTCGACTGAAGTACTGGTTTTACTTTACCACTTGATGATGCATAGTAGTTCAGTCTTTATCTTCTTCAACTGATCATTTACTTAGTGCAACTACATGTCATGCACTTAGCTATCTCACACGGTGTAATTTGTAAGAGTTTTTCTGATTGTGTTAAATTAATTGATACTATAATTTACCCTTTTTTGGGATTGATCCAATAATGTAAAATATAGGGATTCCTAATTGCCTAATATGGAACTAATTTGGGTGAGTTGAGTAAAACCTAGTCTATAAAGAGAGGCATCTTGTTGAAAGCTCTATAAATACTACTTAAATCTTTCCTCTAACCCTGATACACAGATGACTTCACATAAAAATACATGAAGGACGATCTCATTGAGCCAGTGAGACAAAGTGCCATCAAGGAGAAGCACTTGGGTTCTAAATCACTGTTATTTTGTATTAAGAATGATGGATTCTAGATCGGGTGCACAAATTCTTTTCTTTTCTCAATTACATTGTTTTAAGTTTTCGATACAAAGATCTTGTTGTGCTGTTTTCACGTCTTTCATATTGTTCTTTGACATGCGTATTGGTGTGCTTGGGCTTGCTCCCTCTGTGTATTTATGTGAAATTCCTGCCTAAATCCAAAGGTCTTCTATGTGCCGAGCAATCTGAGACGTCGATTTTTGTATGTCCGGTGCGCCGGAGTGAAATGACCCTTCCTTCTTATCGAGTGTTAACTATACGGCTAGTTTGCGAGCCAGTTTAAAGTGTTGCTTACTTCATTGATCGTAGAGGGACGTTGGCACTGTCCATGCCAAATCGAAGGGAACTTATAAGAACCCAAATTTTCGAAACCCTCAAATATTGGCAAAACTTCTCTTTCTTTTCCTTTCTCCAGTTGGTCGAGCAAATTCGATCCTCTGTACAAAGCCTGACCTTAGAGAAGGTGAGTTCCCGCAAGATGATCCTCATTTCTCAAAATTCAACAGAAAGCAGACCGCACGCTTTGTTCATCGGACTTCTCCTCCGTCTTCGAGTTTTGGGACAACGATTTTCTCCATCCAGCGCAGTGCGCGAACCATGCGTGGCTCACAAAGCCCGCATCTTGAGGTACCCCTTGCCGAAACAATTTTTCTGCGGAGCTTCACTAACTCGGAACTTCGTTGAACATCCATATACCTACGTACATTTACTCGAAGAAACGCAGCCCCGATAGTCCGTTAGTAATTCCACGACAGCAAACAGCAAAAGATTACGGGCACACAAAAACAAACACCGCATAACAGTAATAGATGATGCTGGTAATGTACCTATTGGATTAGGGTCTTGATAACCTCTTGACTATAAGGCTTACTTTGTCTTTCCCAAGTCATAAACATCACTTAGCAAAATTACTTGGTTTTCAAGATGATATGTCCTGATCTCGGCACGAAATTATCTTTATAGTCTATTGAAGAGATTGTATCTTAAGTGTTAATCGTTGGTGTGGGGAAGTACCTACCGATTTTTTCAAGAGGAGGTTGTATCCCAAGGAATAAGTGGAACCCGCTTTGATTTTTAGAATATCTTAATTTTGATTCTATCTTGATAGGTGAGTGTTCATAATTGGAATTCAGAGTACTAGCTTTTGTTTGATTTTTTTTTTGTGAGGTAAGTAATTATATTGATTTGTAACCATGCAATCTGTACAATGCATTAGTGCTTGGCACCTCAAAACTTATACTCATCACTAATAGTAGATGTGAGTGTAAGAGTACAGAGGTTACATGTAAGAACCAATAGAGAAACCCAAACAAGGGTCAACTAAGTAAGAAAGGCCTAAACAGAGGCCAAACTAGAGAAAGAAAAAGGCCTAAACAATGGAAACCCTCGGTAAGAGTATCAAAAATCATCAAGAGAAGATGGAAGAGTCAATTCCCCAATTTTGTTGAACCCTCCTGTTTCTTGGAGAATCAACCACATGTTGGAATGTCCTGGCTTTGTCTTTAACTATCATAATCAGCTTCGTCTTCATTGGAGGGATAAAAACATCACAGTTGCAGAACAGAGCATTATTCCGCATTTCCCAAATAATATAACATAAGGCATCTAATGTAAATCTAGTAATACATTGATGGAAATAGTTTCCATCAATATATCTAGTTGCCCAATCAAGAGTATCAGGTCACATGCCGTTTCTCCAAAATAAATTACAATTCCCAACCCAAAATGATGCAAGTTGTAGGGTAACTCGACATCCGAAATAGATATGATCTATGGAATTAGGTATAGTATCACAAAAGACACAATGAGCATCATCTATTCTTCCATGAGATATCATGAATACCTGGGTGGGTAGTCTGTTTTGTGTCATCAGCCACAGATGAAACTGGTGCCTTGGAATAATAATTTTGTTACAAATGAAGGAGTGCCATGATACTCTTAGGCCCCTTGGTTGAATGATAGACCATGCATAAGCCATAGAAAAAGTACCATAAGTGTTTGTCATCCATCGAAATGAATCCGGTTGACTCCCCAAAGCTGGTGGAGTCTCTCCCCAAGTGTCCATTGTCTCCCATAGAGAGGAAGACTGTCCTTTGGCCATAATAAAATCAATCAACTTGGCTTTCCTGAAAAAACCCAAACTGTAGATATCATGGTCAAAATTGGCTTTTGTTTGATACACTGGCGGTGTTTACCAAAAAAAAAAAAATCAGACGCTGACATGTAGACAGATTTTGATTTTGGTAAGTGAATTCACTGATGACAATTTCTATTTGATGACCGTTCGTGCGAAAAATACTTAAACGCAGCAGACATTCAGATCCTTGAAGCATCTCAATTCTAATCGGTGGTATGCGATTTATCAGGTGTAGAAAAGTCCGATGAACAATGTTTCTGTTGAATCGGAATACGACACGCGGCAAGTCCTGTGGAGAACCCGACAAATGATATGGCCCACGGCGAACAGAAATAGAGGGGAACCCTCAATCCGAGAACATCAGTTAGCCGAATAAATCACAAGAGAATCTACCCAGTTTCAGCTGCAACAGTACTTCTAGACCACAAAGGTCTTGTGCATGGCTGAATTGTTGGGGCAAACATGGAAGCTTATTATGATATTTATTTACTAAAGAAGTAAAAGAAAAATGAAGAAGAAGAAGAAGAGATTCTTTCATCATTATCTCCACTCAAGAAGCCGGAACCCATGACTGGGTCGTCGCTGTCTATGGTGATGGCTGCTCGATGGAACTGGGGATTATATCTCTGACTAAATCGACGTTCTCAATTTGTTCTCTGCGAAGCGGACTACACAGAGCGTATTTACAGTCAATGTTCGAGACCAAATCTTTTTATATCTTTTTCTCCATTTTCATTTCTTCCCTTTCTTGGAAGCCGCCGGCGACGTCACCTCCACCCTTGACCTCAGCCCTAGCCAACACGCCAACCCCGCCAAACTCTCTCTCTCTCTCTCTCTCTCTCTCTCTCTCTCTCTCTCTCTCTCTCTCTCTCTCTCTCTCTCTCTCTCTGAGCAACCGATGAAGCGGTGAAGGGCGACTGCGACCCAATGTGCTCTGCAGATGAGCGGAGGTGGAGGCATGGGGGAGAGGGGAGAGAGAAGGGATCTGAGGGTTTTGATTAAGATTTTTACAAAGAATGAGAGAAGATTAGTCAGTTTGATCAACCCTTAAATGCAGAGGATTCTATTGATATGGTAGAAGCTCACAACTAAAATCCTTCTCTCGAATCTGGATGCATGCAATCTATGATGACCATGGGAAGAACCGTCTACAAAAGTTCATTAACTTTTCTTTGGTTAGCTTTAGAATATGCGTAAAGGAAAATGCTTCCTGCCCAGTTTTTCGCTTCCAGAAGGGTGGCATTTTCAGCAAACCGCAGGACGCCAAATCACTTGCCTATCTTTTCCGTCCACCTGACTTCGGATCAATTATCACTATTAGAGCATTATTTGGCCTATGTCCCGATTTTCAAGATTTCACTTATATACCTACCCACACTTGTTATCCTTATGGATTTTACTTACTTTATGTCAGCTAATCACAGTTCATTCAAACCTTCAGCCACATAATTTTCTTGAAATTATGAAGAAGGTCTTTGACTTTATTACTTTTGAATGGACGCAATGAAAAGCTCAAGGAGGTACTTCCTCTATAATGGATAGACACAAGGAGAACGAAAGTGGGAGGGCACGTGGTGCCGAGCCCCATCGCGCATGTCCTTCGCATTGGAAATTCATGCTATGATATCATTTATGACAAATAAATCAGACATTTCGAGTCGTGGCTTTCCTTGGCAAGTCTTTGTTGGAAAATAATGAACAATAGTGTTCGGACAAGCAACAAAGCATGACAATAATAAAATAAACAACGGGCAGTGTTCGGGAAACCAAGATTGCAAATTGATCCGAATGTCGAACACTTGCAAATTGATTCAATTTGGTTCGAACCCGACGAATTTATGTCGTGTCCTTAAGACGTTATTTGCTGCTTAATCGAGTACCCAAGCAATTTGCAAACTGTCTCTCATGATAGAACGAACCTTGTCTCTCTTTTGCGGTACTACAAGACAAGACCCGACGAACTCAACCGTATCTTATTGAATTATACCGCACAATGCGCTCTAACTCACTAGAATGAACAATGACGACTACTACTAATGAATTCGGTTTCTGTCCGAATATACATGACAAAATGACACCTATTGGTCGAAAGGACGCGACTGACCAAACAACCAACAATGAAAAGACATGAATGAAGAGTCATCACTTCTCATTCATAACTAGGGACTCTAAGTCCCCAGCAGTCTTTACTTGCAAGTCGTGCTCTATTTCTTACTCCACACTCTACTCCCTGAGATTGAGTTTGTTTTGACTTTGGATTTCTAAATTTTCACGTGATTTGAACTTTTTACCTAGTTTCAGGCACGAATTTGGCACTCATATCTCCTCATTGTCATCAGGGTTATGAAAATCACCACCAACCATGATTCTTCCCAACTCTTTCCTCTAGATTCCTCAATCTTTCTACAAACATCATAAGAGGAACTTTTCTTTATAGCAGAAAGTAGCCATAGTGAGCGTGGGAAAAAAAAAACTAGAGAGGCGCTTTATAATTTCTGCAGAGTTACTATTTTTGTATTTCCGTCAAGATTATTCCAAATGATTAGCGGGAGATGGTTAAAGAGCAAAATAAATGAAATCGGGGAAAAAAATGAAAAAAAGACAGTTTCGTTCTTTCTCAGACCAAGTTTACTGCATTTTCAATTTAATTGTCAAGCGTACACGCGCACGTTTTTGGCCACGAGTCAAATTAGAAACAATCATGTGCTTCTATGGTATAGACTCTAATAGTATACTAAGACGTGCATGCACTAAGTTTATCATGTGAAAAAACATATAATAAATATATATTTGGGGGGCCGGGGGGGGGGGGTCAGAGAAGTGTATAAAATCTCGTGAGAGAGAGAATAATTTTTCTTACAAGATGAAATATCACTTGCCAGGGGCGGATTTCGAACAGCTCACCAAGGAGAGAGAAGGCTTGTCTTTTATGTTGTCCGTGCCGGCAAGGGGCAAGTATTCTAAGCAGCTGAACTAATGGGACCCTGCTAAAAAAAAAACATATTATACTACACTTCGCTCAATAATATCAATAATAGCGTCCTTATAATTCGAGGGTACGTGCCGTCCAAAACCATTCGGATCCGAGGTCCGATCGTTTCTTGATATATGATTAACTCTACGACATATGAATAATAATCGAACGGAAAGAAACTTTAGCCGTTCTCGCAACGCGATATCATCCTAGTCAATTCATGAGCAAGAAGGTAGTGCCGATGTTTTCCGCCCTCCTTCTTCTTATAACTATAGCTCTTTAATCGGAATGTTACAAGTGTTGACATTACCCAAAGCGCATGTTCGCTTGAAGTTTGCAGGCGATCGAGACACAGCAGTGACTTTGCGACCCACCTGTCGAAAGATTGAACGTGGGTGAAGCTTCCTCCGGCTGGCGATGTGGAGCCGGTGTTTCCGAGAACACCCTAAAGATGGCCGCGCTTTCCGACGGGGACCCACGACTCCTTCAGTAGAGAAGGAGGTCCATTCACTCCTTGTCCGTAACCCATCACTTTCGCGTCGCTCCACTGTGGGACTCACTGGGGAATCCACGAAACCCTAGAGGGAGGAGTCCATTCTCGAGAGATAGAGAGGAGGTGACCCACCCCTCGGAACCAAGTCGCCCTCTACTTTTCTTTAATTTAAACATTCTCTCCTTGTCCTTGTCCCCCTGGGCCGTGATGTAGAAATAATTACAACCTCGATGTTTTTTATTTTCATAATCCGATAAAGAATGAGGGGAAATCGTGGCGTCCCTGAGGGAATATTAAGTAGGTAGTGTCTTGTTGTCTAAGAATTTAGGTAAAGTGTGTCGCCCCATTATTTAATGTCGTAAAGAATCGGAGGAGGAGGAGGAGGACTGGATCACGTCGGCTACTGGTTACGTACGACCTCCTTGGTTGCTCTGCCAGGCGTCAATTCTTATGGAGAAATGTTTTGCAAAGGGCTGAGTGCCAAAGCAACACGATGCACAGATAGTTTTTTCCCCCTTCCTTTCTCATGTTAAATTGGTTGTTTGATGTTGTTGCCGGCGACAGTCGCTATAAGCTGCTGGGGCACGTCGGCTAGGATGAATAGCGGCTGCACTGGGCGGGAAACGGCGCGGTGGGGCGGCAGCTCTGACATCACTGCAGTTGTTGGATAGATAGAAAACGAGAGAGAAATGAACAATGGAAAAATGAAATTAATTAACGTTCCGTTTGTTTCCTAGAAAATGAATGGTTCAGAAAATATTTCCTAGAAAAATGATAGTTTTTATTGCTTGCAAATAAAATAAGATAAAATCTCATCATCCACAAAAATATTAAAATCGGACAATGAAAATATTTATTCATTATTTATTTATTTCAAGCGATATAAGCAAACATTTTTATGAATTATTCTTTAAATTATTTATTTTTTTTAAGACAAATGGTGCCTAAATAATGCTTCAGCCATTGAATATTTAACGTGGTGATGAGTCACTCGTCCAAATGCATATATTTGATGTTATCTTGGTCTCTTCTCGATTTCGCATTTTAGAGTTATTTTTCTGGAATGATTCTTGCATTCGAGATTGACATACCCATTACGCTACGTATTTTTCCGTCGCCAGCAATTCACTTTTCCTGATAAATCTGACATTTGTCTAATTTAACTCCTATTCTATTCCAGTTATAGACACTGCCCACCAACCATGGATAAGGCGTAAGAATATACACTAATGTAATTCTAATGCAGTCATTCTCTGAACATTAATGATGAATCGACAGCAAATCGCTCGTGCAGTCCGGTGTAAACGTCGACCAAACGAAGCGTCCTTTATCAAAAATGAAAGACAGACCAAACAAAACGCAAGCGCACACTGTCTCGATGAACATGATAAACGCCCTTGCTTTTAAAAACAAGTAATTAATAGTGAATAAGTGACATTTACGACAGGTACGTATTAAGGAGAAATACTAATCAGACTTATCGTAGTCCATAAAATTACAGTAGAATCGCATTTTTATATAGATAACCAAATTAGGCTCTTAAGTCCGCCACCTCCAAAGTTCGCATGAATACTCGTTTCTGCCAGGAAAATCACTTTAGATTCATGAAATTCTGACTTGTAATACGTGAACAAAAGTCCAGATGGATAGTTCAAATATGGAATTTTTTTCCTCCTCTAAGATCCTGCTGGCCATCGATAGGGAATGAGACAACGAGAAGAACACGAAAGTGATCTGAATAAAGAACGAGGAATGGGAGTAGCCATAAATCCCCGAATTATAGACGCGGTGAATTGAAAATATAATTCGAATCTTAGAATTTTTTTCATCACCATTAAACTAAGTGGCTATGTTTAGTACCACTTTTCCATATTACTTGGCAAACATCTCGTAACTATTGTACCTCTAAAGTTGCAACAACTTATAACAGCTATATGAAATCCTTTTCGCTTACTTTTAAGCTCCATTTATTTCACGAAAAATAGATGATTTGACATATATTTTTTTAAATAATTGTTTGTGTCACTTGAAGTAATTTGTTAACAAAAAATAAATTTATTGATGACAATAAATCATGTCTAATTATTTTTGTAGAGGGTGAAATATTTTTTGTTCATTAATTTTGCAAATGATACAAGAAATCGTTTAAAAAAATCAAATCATTTATTTTTCGCGAAACGAACACGCTATTAATCTCAAAACTTTCTTTTGGTCCCTAATAACTAGGGGCGATTAGTTTTGGGTCCATTCTAATCTCACCCCGAAATCGAGAGCCAGACCGAAGGACCGATTCCCGAGTGATCCAGTGGAGCAGGTCGACTTCATTGTAGCTGTCATTTCCCTGTTCAGACTGGGGGAAGAGAGGGAGGGGAAGCGACTTAGCTTTTCTTAGTTGGGATTCTTTGGGTGTATTTACTCTCTCTATGGTCCGATAGATGATGATAAGGTGATTTTTGTTTGATTAGGAACTTTGATTCGCTAAGTGTGGATAATCCTCAACCCGATTTCCATAAATATCCAATACAAGGCGCATGCTTAAGAGGCAATCCACGTTAAAATTTTCACTTTGTTCTATGATGAAAAGACTGATTTAAACTAGAAAAAGAAACATATGAATTAGGGACCACATAGGTGAAAAGTTAAAAAAATTATCTAGACGAAATTGAACAAATTGAAGAAACTACAGGTATAAGCAGTTATATTATACCTCGACAAGACACGGTTATAGATCTATTTCATGTTTGTCCTTACTCAAAATCTAATTTTGATTCACCACATGCTTGTGTTTTTCTTGGGATCATTGAGCATGAACCTGTATGTCCCACTTTATTGTTTGATAAGCATGAAAAGGGGGGATTGTCAACCAGTAGGGCGCTCCGAGAACATAAGTGGCTACTCCAATAATAATTGAAAGAAGAAAATAAATGAAAAATAACTGGTTCAAACGGTCCGATTCCCTCCTTAAAATTAGAGATCGGACTGCCCGGACACGGATTTCATTTTCAGGGCTTGAAAATCATACTGGATTACAATCCTGTTAAATAAGTTCCCGATTCGATCGGTTTGTTTCGCTCGCCCCGACTAATAACCTGCATTTGCGTGGAGTTTCGGTCGTTATGTTATTCTAGGTGAGTCAAAGTGCAAGGATATGAGGGTCACGCCCTTTGATTTATAGGGCCATTTTTGGAATTTTTGTTGCGATTCCCTAATCTTATGGGCAAAGAAGTGGGACCCAAAGTTCAAAGAAAGCTGAAGTCTTAGGTCAAATTATATAATACTACTAGGCCTTTATATAACGCAAATCTTGATTGTAAATGTCAAACTTTAGGGAACGCTGACGCAATTTTTTCCCACCAAAAATTCGAGTTTAGTTCAGTCAATGTGACTGGCCATAGTGGATTAGGTGCCAACCATTCTTTTGTGGCTTGACTCATTAAAGTACGCAGTATGCGGACATAAATTGAATCCACATTGTAATAGAGATCTCGAGTTCGATTCTTTCGTCAAGCTTTCTAGTATCCATTCATGCAACCTTTCATACACCTTCGCTAAAAAAGGATGCAAATTATGGGGCCGACAATTCGTGCAGTGCCACCAAATTGCCTAAATATTTTGACTAATCACAAAGCATCTATTGATTTAAACTAAAATGCGGTGAAAGATTTTAATTTTTACAGAGATGTTCTTCTCAAAATATAATTTTGACTAATCTCAAAACATCTGTCAAGTGAAGAACTGCTATCTTAGAATATAAATTCCTTTGACTTTAATAGAATTGTCGTGTCATCAAACTAATCCACATATCATCATAACGGGAGAAAACTATCAAAATAATCTTAAACCTATTGCAATTGTATCAATTCAGTATTAAACTTTTTTTTTCCAATAGAGTCTTTAGCATTTTATATTTATGACCCACTGATAGGTAGCTGTGTTGGTTAATAACTCAAAACCCGTAGTTACTAGCGTTTTAAGTAATGGGTCATAATGTCGGGGTCATGTGCTAATCTCTCCCGAGATATAAAGGCCTAATCCTTTGGTGTCATCTGGGCACGTGGAGCTTATGATGGATTCCTCGGTCATAAAAAATATTTTATATTTATATCAATTCAGTTCATACAGCCAATTTTGGGTGGCTAACACTAACACTGAAATTGACATTGTGTTAACTTGGATAACTTTTAATAATTTTTTTTCGCTTTTTATTTTTTTTTCACAAAGGCTAGCCAGCTCGCTAGCCACTAAGTGCGAGCAGTGAAGCCCTCTCTAGCCACCAATGAGGGTCACAGCCCTTATCCGACCTCGCTTAGATTTGGGTGAAGCTATAGGGGTTGCAAGTGAGGTTGGGCAAGGCCTACGAATGAGGTCAAGCCTTGCCGCACTAGTCACTATGGGAAAAAAGGAGAAAAAAAAAAGAGAGAAAAATTAAACATTATTAAAAAATTTCCGTTTCATCATAATCCGGCTAAAATTGGCTGAATTGACTAAATTTGCACAAATAAACAAGATTTAGGACTCAATTTGTTAAAAAAATATTAAAATTGAGTTAAAATAATTGCAGTAGGTTTAAGACTATTTCGATAATACTTCCATCATCAAAACATAGTGTCATAGTAATATATAATGATCTTAAAAAGATGGATCAAGTCAATAAATAAGGAATTTATAAGCTGTATATAGCTAGGGTAAGATATGCAATTTACAAACTTAGGTAAATTTTTGGCAACTATGCATGCTTCAATTTGCCATCTTACTTAATGCAAACAGGGAAGATGATTTATTACCAGCTTGAACTCACCACATATATCATATCAAATATATAAGGTCTCCCATATTGTAACTAGTTGTTAAACATTTGTCCCGATCCTTGTTTTTTAGGCCATAAACCTACTTTTAGGTTCTATTT
The DNA here is from genome assembly GCA_030064385.1 of Melaleuca quinquenervia. Classification (NCBI taxonomy): domain Eukaryota; kingdom Viridiplantae; phylum Streptophyta; class Magnoliopsida; order Myrtales; family Myrtaceae; genus Melaleuca; species Melaleuca quinquenervia. Next base: position 24,521,639 of record CM057719.1, on the reverse strand, counting down.
GTTTCGCAAAAAATAAATGATGAAAAAAATTCACTAAAACGAACATGTTTCGTAGTTAGCAATTCATGGCTGAATGGGGTTTTTTCTTGTAGCGAAAATTTTGATTCTATGGCCAAAAAAAAATGTTTACTCTTCATGCCAGCGTTTCCATCAACACGACACTCCATGGTGACATGAACCACAAACGTTCAATTTTCCTCGTCAATGCTCTAGCACAATATATAATAACAGATAAATGAAAACATAAGTTCGATAAAAAAAAATTTAGAACAGTTTGGTCTTATGGTGCCTAAGACAAAGTATAGATGCAGCTACATCTCAACTACCAGTGCAATGTCTTACAACTAAAAAGACTCGGAGCTTGGGCTGGAAAGAGTAAATGAAGAAAACATGAGAAAAAGAAGTGCAACGGATACGGCTCGTTCAAATACATCCGATCGGTTCGATCAAGTACATGTATATCGTCTTATTCACGTGCATCGAATAAGGCTCAAGTCATATGATAGAGGGAGTGGCTTGCAAGGTTACACTGGCTAAGCCTTAAACCGTTTTCTTCCAAAGACATATACGTACGGCTAGGAAGCATGTTAATAACTTTCTTATATAGCACATCAATTAACACTTGACCTCGCACGCAAACCGATCCCTGATGAGACAGGAGGTAGGCACACAACCACCTCATTGAGATGGGAATAGAAAGACTAAAAAGAGAAAATTGAAAGCAGATGCCAAGATTTGAACCGTTGACTTATGTTTAAGTGCAACTTGACTTTCCGGGCCATACTGCTTGGCATTAACGAGGTCTTCTGAAGTTCAGACCTGCTCTAACCTCCATCATCTCCGGCGAAGATGGTTTTTATACATGGCTTGCTTGTAAAGATGGAATATTTTCAGCAGAGGTCGTAACACGCCAGACGCCTTTTGTTGATATTCAGTGTAACTTCTATATATCCGCTATAGAAGACGGTACTCGTTTATTCTTGAAAGTGTAATTCAACTGGCAGTATATGGTGAAGTACCCTTGCACAGAATAGTATCTAGCATTTTTTTTTTGTAAATGTAAGTAGTATATAGATTTTCCATGCAAAGTTGTACACGGCGTATGAGCCTGGTACCACAAAACTTACACTCAAAACGACTAAAAAGGTGTGAGTGTAAGGGTACCAAGAAAATAAAAGTACATCCAAAGAAGGATGCCTAAGTACGTTACATCTAAGATAATGAAAAAGGCTTAAACAATGGCTAAGATACAATAAAAGACCTAATCATGCCTAATCCATACTAAGAATAGCAAAAGATTAAGAGAAGATGGAGGGGTCAATTTGCTACTTCTGCTAGATCCTCTTATTATAGGGAGAATCCATAATCTACTGGAACAATCCGGCACGATCCCTGACTATCCTAATGAGCTTCGTCTTTATGACGGGAACAAATATAGCACGACTACGGAATAATGCATCATTCCGTATCCTCCAAATAATATGGTGTAAAGCACCCAGGGAAAATCTAGCAATATACCGGTAGAAGTAATTACCAGAGATAACTCTGGTGATCTAGCACTCTTTTGAACCCTTAACATCACAAGATATAGACTTAAGCACTTTAATAAGATTATCATGGAAAAGGAACATCGGCAAAATATTATAGGAATAAAGGTTAGCAACAATCTAGATAGTATGTCGAAATTTGGACTTTTGACTTGTACTCTAACAAGAAGTTAAAATCACTTTTTCCAATAAGTTTAAATTGTTTAAGAACATGCAAGAAATGTATCTATAGTAAAATCATTAGCACTTTGACTGGGATATGTCATTATTGAAGTAAGAGATTTGTCTTCTCAAAATATCACCGGTATATATTAAGTTTATCTAAGTTGTATAATATTAATGTTCTTTTCACTTCCTGAACTAAGTTTCTTTTTTTTTTTCGGATAGACATTTTATCATAATAGGCCAAACATCATCCTTCACAACTCACAAGTAACTCATGAAGATTGCAATTGAACACCAAGATAAGAATCAAGATAGAATAGACTGAGATAGGATAAGAAATGTTTGAGCATTCATTAGACATTCTTTCATTTGGTTAAAAAAACTATATATCATTGTAGAGAGATTCATAAGCTACATAAAAAAAAAATTGGAATAAATTACTTAAATAACATAACACATAAATAAATCAACAGCCCCCAGTAGCTATATAGACCACATCACCATGTTGATTAGCCTCCTTGATGGTAACCAGCATTGATCAATTTCAGGATGAGCCAATTAGGGGCGTTGCCCAATCTAAACTCATTCATCCAATTATGATCTTTTCCTTTTTGTTTATTTATTATGCATGTAGTCTTTTATTAATGTAGGTTCATCTTATACATTCTCTACATCTTATCTATTTTATCAAGAATGAAGTATCATTTGTCTCACTTTTTAACATTTCGTAATTATCCTATTGCAATACATAATACCTACTCATTAAAGAGAGATATATATATATATATATATATATATATATATATATATATAATGACTTTAATTGCACAGCTTTGTTTTCTATGCATAACAAGTCCAATTTATATGCACATGACGCGTGCATGAACCCTAGTGCATCTTTGTTCAGACAACACAAATACAATTAATCTCGTCCTCTCTCGCCTTCCTCATGCTTTGGAACCATTGAATTTGATAAATCTCTCCTTGAGGTTCGCCACATTTTCAAAAATGAATTCAGAATAAACGAATCGGATTCACAACAGGAAATTTTTCCCTTGGGAATGCTGATTGAAGGATCAATGAAGGCAGATGGAATATGCCCACATGACACGCCAATGCAATAGCACAGAATCACATACAATGGCCACATCAGTTTAATTGCACAAGATAATGTAAGAAACTGAAGCTTTTAAGATGGGAAATACATGAAAAATGTATTCTAAAAAGTACAATTAAATATAACAGTGAGGTCAGCCGTTGCAACTTTCTAAGACCTATGCATGAGGGATTATGTTGTTGTGCCTTTATTGAGGGTAAGGACAAGACATGCGATTCACAACTTCGACATTTGTTTGGGCAGTAACAGGTAAAAACGAAACCGATCTTTGTCTCTGACTTGAAAAGCTCGAATTACTTTATTGCTTTTCAATTGGAAAATAGGAATGAGGATTTGCCGCCAGCCAAAAATTATCATGGTCCGAGGAGCAATTAATTAGTATTCTTCTCTTAATTCGTTTTGGCCATATTATTCCGTTAATTTAATTAAGTTATTAATTCCTGAACTGTTATTTCTGAATTGAAAAGATCAAGGATGCTCAAATCTCTGAAATGAGGCCTTCTTCGCCTTCCACTTAAGCTATGCAAGAAAAACCCAAAGCCAATCCCATGAAACAATAAAACTTCATAGTGTCTTTCTGTCCAGGTGCAGATAGTCTGCATCTTCACAGACATGTCTCTTTCATCGAGTTATTCTATGAGATAGTGCCTAGATCATTACACATTTCATGTGGATCAAAACTTACCTCCTGAGGACCGTTCTAGTTACACCGCCGTTCACCGGGGTTTCGGTCATTGGCTCCCTTGTCATCAAGTCACCAACTTCCTTGACCTTTCGGCACTAGGCAGGCGTCAACCCCCATACATGGTCTTAAGAGTTTGCAGAGACCTGTGTTTTTTGTAAACAGTCATCCAAGCGTGGTCATATTCTTCTCGTCATGCTCAAACAATCTTCTCATATGTTTAAATCACTCAACCTTCTTCATAAAATTAGAATCACTACACTCAATTTCTACACAAGAGAATAGCGAGATAAAGAATATATGTCTAGGGTATAAGAGTTTTATTTTTATTTATCTTTTTCCCCCAACTCAACTTCTCCCCTTGAATTGTATTTATAGACATTAGTCCTAAAATGACCTACGCAAACTCAAATCCTACATATAATTGTTATTTCTACCTAAATTCGTTAAAATTAGTCATAAATCCATTTCTTAATCCCAATTTGATGGACTGAATTGCTACTTGAGTTAATCATATTCCATAAGTGGGCAAACCCAACTCTATAGACCATAGATGGGTTAAATATGGACGTTAAATAGGTTTACAACTTACCTAGACCCAACCGATCTCTATGATTTTCTCTTCACTCTCTCTCGCCTTCACTCAATCTCGCGCTTGCTCCCTTTGTGTTTCTACCTTAGTTTGTGTATGAATTTTTCCAGATTTGATTAAATATAGAAGTATTTTAACAATATGGATCGAGTCAAGTACACACACGTTGTCTCCATTTGAGTATGAATATAGGAAATAGATATATATTGTATAGACATGAGTCAAAACATGTCAAATTGATCAATTTGGGCTAAACCATTTTTGACCCCACTTGACCTATTCATTTGACAGATCTAATTTAATTACATTCAATCACAATAAAATTTCCCTTTGTAGAGCTTTAGAGAAAAAGTTGCCAAAGATAGTAATTATTTTTACAACAGTCTCTTATCCTTTGTGTTTATTGGTAAAAGGAAAAAACTATTTGATCTTTAATAGTTCTCCTTTTCCAGGATTCTAATACTTAAAAATTATTTGTAAAATACTTATAGCTGCTCACCATCATAGATTTGAGTAATTCACTTCGTTCGCATCATGTTCTCCTATTACAATTAGGTCCATCCAAACTTTCTAACTGCCATATCATACAAATTGTACATCGCACACAATTAGGTTCCTTCAAATTTATTGACATTCTCATGTCTTGTAGTCTATTCACCTTTTAATAATCCTTTTGAAATCTTTGACAATCTCAAATTCTACAGTTTGCTTACCATCTGCAAACTAGTCCGTCTAAGCTTACTGATGCACTCATATCTTGTAATCTACTCACCTTCCAATAATCCATCCAAATTCTTTTTACTTCTATTAGTTTGTTATTACATGTGACATCATCGTCGACATATATATCTTACATCAAATAATTTCTTCACCTTCTGCAAAGTCCTTGAAAGCTCTGATTTACTTCACATCGAATAACTTGTGTACATTTGACAATATAGTAATGGTTTGTCTTTCCGCACATATTCGAATGCAGATGATCCTATTATCAACAACATCTATATAACGTCCTATTTATGTGTAAAATTAGTACCTCCAATGCACTCGAATGCATAAACATGCGTGGGGAGCTAAATTTCTCGCTAATCTTTTTTTATTTACATTTATACATTCAAATGCACATTTCGCCAGCTTTTGGGTATGAGTTCACAATAACTAATGACAATACGCACATAAGACGTGTGATCAAGCCAAATTGCTTTTGCTTAAGGTTTCGTTTGTTTCAGTAAAAATAAACGATTTTTCTAAAACAGAAAATTTGCATCGATTGAAATAATAAATTAATTAGAGATTTTTCATTATTGGCAATAATTTATATCTCGATATTTTTGTGACATATAAATTTTTTTTGTTCATCTTTATATGTGATAAAAATAATCATTCTTAGAAAGATATTTTTAAAAAAATTTATTTTTTAAGAAATGAATGGAGTCTAAAAAAAAAGGATGATGTGCCGTAGCCCTAGCTAGCTCACCATAGCCCTAGTTAGTGCATAATTTATCATTTTGAACGAGGAATTAAAGCGGGTTACGCATGTAAGTACTGAATAAATCGTGGAGGTCAAAAAAGAGGAGAAAAATATGGGAGCCTGAGGGTGACGAAAGGCAGTTTTGGAAGGACTCGAAGCAAAAATACGAAACGAGAGAGAGAGAGAGAGAGAGAGAGAGAGAGAGAGAGAGAGGGAAAGGGGTCGGTGGACCCAAACCCTTCGCCGAATAACGACACCCATGACCGCGTGAGAGCTGCATGAATGGCAACCTCAACCTCCTCAATTA